>OX940886.1:13256374-18256374 GCA_954871355.1 Cabera pusaria | reverse complement strand
AGGAGCGTTTGTCAAAGCTCTACTCTCAAACCCCTCCATAAATATGTTTGCTACGACTGGAGCTATTGGTGAGCCCATGGCAACCCCATCAACCTGCATGTAATATTCTCCTCGCCAAAGAAAGTTCAAACTTTACCAAGTTCGAACTTTAGATACAGATCACGCTTATCACATAAGATTCGGTCAGAAATCATGTTTAAAAAATCCAGGAAACTGTTTTGTTATTAAACGCTGTTAAGCTTATTAATTTAGAGCCAGAACTTTGTAACCGATGACCATAAGTCAAATAAATTCATTTATATATATTCACATTCAGTAGACCTTTCGAAATTCTTCGTTGTCGATTTTCAGCTCCCTTTATATACACCAGCTATCATTTCAGGTTCGGTTCTTTCTGGCCTGGGACTTCTATATTGACAGTATAATATCGTTTAAAAACTAAAAAAGAACCGACTTCAATGCCGCGCTATTCATTGTCAGTAACAATTCTGAGATGTTTATCTCAATATCTCTGGAGATACTTATCAGACCTCAATAAAATTACCATGGTACCACACTTGGGATATCTTTTTTTTTTCGAACTTTCGAACAAAAAGAAAATAATCAAAATCGGTTCATAAACGACGAAGTTATCCGCGAACAAACATAAAAAATAAAAATAAAACATATATACGGTCGAATTGAGAAACCTCCTCCTTTTTTTGAAGTCGGTTAAAAAGGAGGCTCCTCCAATTGTATGTCATATTCAGCTTTTTTCCAGCCAACTAACATTCTTCAATCCATACAGTCTAGGGGCACTTTAAGATTCTGTGCTTTAAGCTATCTTTTACCTTGAGCTATATGTTTGCCCACTATCTCACCTGGCGGTAAGCGAAGATAAGTTTGATTATGGTGAATACGCTAGATCTAGAATGGTCTGACTCTGAAGATCAAATGCTTTCACTCAAGATTAGTACACCAAAATTAGAACACCCTTAAAGGTGTCAGTTCCTAAGATTAAAGGTGTCAGTTCCTAAGATTAATATTTAAGAAGACAAGAGTGTCGATTTCATATCGTTGATAATTTTACTCTAAGAATAACATAACAGTTATTCTCCTTCTCCTCTTATTGTCTTACTTTGTCATTCCACAGACTGGAATAAATAAAATAGTATTCTTGGCAGAACTAATGACCGTAAAGCAATCACAGATATTGCTATATAATTAATCTTAGTAATTATTCCGGAGTGAAGTGAGACAGGCTGAGGTCAAGGTGCGTCAACGTGAGGTCTAAGATTAGCGCTGACGCACAGCCTCGGTCAGTAAACTTAAATGAGTAGTCTTGAATACAAAACACTAAAGTGCTTACGACGTAAATTTGTATCTATTGCGAAATCCTGAACGCGACGTAAGGTCGCAAATAGATCGCTTACTCACCTGACTGCAGATTCTCTTTCATAGATCATTATCGCGACTAATTAATGTTTATGATAATTTTGTTTTATTTTTCCTTGCAGTACTTGAAATTTTTATTGTTTGTTTGGTAAGCTAGGTGGTTATACATTGTATAGCTATAAATAACTGCCTAAACGCCAATAATCACTTATCAGACAGAAACTGGGGAACTCAATTTCTAATTTTCAACGCATTATTACTGTTAAAGTGCCAAATATAGAGGATCTAAATATCTAGATCAAATCTTCTCTCTCTCCCTACAACTAGTTTGCCAAAAAAATATTTATAGCACGTCTCATTTTAATTTGTTTAAAACCTTTTCAAAGGTGTTTAAGAAAGCTCTTACCTGTACACGACCGGATATTTTTCAATAGCATCTACTGACATAAAGCTGTGCAAAAAGCTTTACTAAGATATAGGCTATTTTGCGACGGAGAGGTCTTTATAGAGCTCAACCGGCTTAGGCTTTCACAAGGCGGAACCCGGCTTTTTCTTGCCTCCGCAGGGGCAATTCTATTGAGTGTCGGGAGTGTTGGAAACTCGGGTCACATTGTGATTCAGTTTCAATGAACTGCAATGGTATTCAATAAAGTTGAAGCTACTTACCAAAATTGCCGGAAAGCTAACATGAAGAAGCCTTCGCACAATCTTTGATTAAAAAACGAAAATAGTTTGAAGCGATTCTCAGTAACGAACGAGCATTTTCACGTTGACCAGTTTACTTCGTAACATTTTATTGAGTCCTGACTTTCAAAGGATTGTAATAATGAATGAAAATAAAGGCGGATTTTCCGCATTTTACACGCCCGGCTAAATTGACTCGCTGGGACGGAATGTCGCTTTACGATTTTGTTCTCTTTTTATGGCGTACCTAATCTAAATTTCCATGTTTTTTGTTCGTGTTATTTTTAGGACGGTTTCCTTTATTGAGCTTTGGAACAAAGAATATGAATTTTTCTATACGTGGTGCTTGGGTCAACTATATAATCGGTATATTTTTGAGATCCTCTTTGCGTTTGCGAAATCGTGATTAGCTGTTGTTGATATGCGAAGAAAAGTTCAAACCGAGTTTTAATTATACACTTTTAAAACTCGGCACTCGGCCTACAATGAGACGCATTGTTTGTTGGTTCAGTAAGTAGGTAAACGAGTGCTTGTACTTTTTAACTGCTGTATTACGTAAGGGTTAAGTTATATTGTGTGAATTGAGCTGATTATGTCAGCAACCGGGTATGATTATGTCAGTGTCCTATTACAATTATTACAGAGGAATAATTGCGAATTGTCAGGCCTGTCGCACTCCGCGCTGTAGCTATGAAACTACAAGTACTTCCGCGCACCCTCTCGGGTCCATGTTCAGTCAGTTAAGTGTCACGCGCGCTCTCGATCGGCCGCGCGCCTTACTTGTACCTACCTCATTATTATATTCCTTGCTTACGATATTAACATACAAAAATATTATTCAGAATGTCTAAACGAAGGGCTACAAAGCATTGCGTAGCATACGTTTATACATACTTATACGTTATTACATACTCATTTTCAATTGAACGTAGAACATTATTTTCTATCGACTTTCCAAACAGAAGGAGGTTCTTAATTCGTCTTTGTGTGTATGTTACGCGATTACTCCGTCAATTGTGAACCGATTTGAATGATTTTTTTTAATCGGTAGAGTTCGTTGCCGAGGTGGTACCATCGTAATTTCGTCGAGATCTGATGAGGGTCTCCAGAGATATGACGATAAACGTCTCAAACTTGCAACCGAAACTGACTCGCGCGGCATGGAAGTCGGTTGTTTTAGTTTTAACTATCTTAATTAAACTATCACATAAACTATCTTAATTAAAGTATAACTGTAGTACTTTTATCCTACCTCGACATTAAACATGAATGTAGCACTTTAAATATACTCATTACATTGTTCTACCTTAAAGTATTCTGCTACCAATTAAAGACTTCAATAAGTTATCTTATAACATTCAACCCTATAGGAGAGGCCGCGAGTTGACCAAGTTATTCAGACTCTCGCTGTGCGGACTTACGGTGCATTTCACTGTGCGCAACACGCGGTTCATAGTTACTATTAGTTGATACTGTGACGCAAATTCAAGGTCGCACTCGAGGCGTGAAGCGCATTTTGAACGTTACCGACGTTGTAACTAGGTTTAATCTCACCTTTTTGCTCTCAGGGAGTGCAATTTCTATACTTGTACTGTATACATTATTCTGTGGAATTGTGGATTCTAACATATATTATTAAAATATATCGAGCATATAATTACATTATTCAACAGAGAGTGACGGATTAGAAATACTTAATTTTGCTTCATACATATCATCCTATTCAGCCTGCATTAGTCCACTGTATGATATAGGTTATGCAAGGATCATTCATTGTAGTGACAGGACTTCTGCTAGTCCGTCTAGGGCAGTATCACCACTTTGCCAATTAATTCAGCCGTGAAATAGGAATGTTTCTCGGTTGGAAAAGCAAATGTCCAGTGAACTTATAGCATCTTTACGTCCCGAGGTCACAGGCGCAGTGCGGTGACATGTAACATTCTGGCTATTCAGAATGTTGCATGTCGCAGTATCTAATAGGTAGACGTCATTGCTTACCATCAGGCAAGAGTCGTGTTGGCCTTGTTAGATTGTATAATTAAAAAATGCGAGACAGCCTGATTTTCGGCTCTTCTTTTCCAGTCAAAGCCCACCAGCTACACAGCACACTTTGTAGTTATACTAGTGTCGTTGTTCCACTTAGTCACCAGTTACTAGGTGACTAGGTGTATAGGTAAGGTATTTTAGGTAGGTAATTTGTGATGCCGCAGGGCATCACAAATTCATAATCTATTGATAACAGATATACTCGTATTACACTAGCTACTGATTCTAATATAATTTTAACTAGTCAAGTAGTTAATAACAACTAAAGAAATCAAAGTAAAACTTGAACAATTCACAGTATAATAAAATAACTTTTCAACTTAAACAGATATTCCACCTAATTTGTAAAGTTTTCATCTTCCACGCATTATACAATATTGAATATTCAAAGTAGACTTATTTAGTCAAGTACCTTTTATTTAAGACATAAACTTCAGCTGCCGGCTACGCTTTTTTAAACAAAAATCATGAAATATTCACAAGTGCCCTTTGTTTTCAGAATTTGTGAAACTTGCCGGCAAACATGGAAATTTACAAGATAAAAGAGGTTATGTTTCTATAATGAAAGCTGTGGTGGAAAGGTACGCCGCCGTCGAGGGTTCGAAGAACTTATTACGTTACATAGAGGAAAGAAAACCAGAAGGTATTAACCATGCATGTTTATGGACACATGCATAGTACAGCTGAAGTGACTGCACTACGCTTAAATTGTGTATTAGTATTATTTATCTGTACTATGTTTTGAAATGGGCTATATTTTAACAGCCTTTTGAATTACACAATAGGTACGTAAAAATATTACACTTTGTATAATACCTCGTGACTGGAATTCGTTGACCGAATCTGATATAAAATAATTTAAGATCATTTAAAAAACGAAGATAACCGACTTCATGCTGCGTCAGCCATTTTCAGTACCAGTTATGAGGTGTTTATCTCCATATCTCTGAAAGATACTTATCAGATCTTAATTACGAAATTTAAATGGGTCCGACTACAACCGTCAAGTTAGAAAATCTGTCGTCAAACATCTAATATTTTCCGGCAGATATCCTTGAGAGCCAGTTCCCATTCTAGGCCTAGCGTGTTACCATCCTGGACCGCATCATAACATACCTACAGGTGGGATAGTGGTCAAACCCTTTATGATACAAAACAAAATTTTGATAAAATATCTCTTGTGAATTTTTTTTTATCTTGTAAATTCATGTCTATATGTATATAACGAACTTCGAACATGAAGAAAATCATTTTAATTGAGAACCTCCTCCTTTTTTGAAGTCGGTTAACAACAAACAACCTATTCAGCATAAAAAAAGTACCAACTGATATTCAATGGCGAGACTTATCAGTCATTTTAAAACGATAATATCAATCTTTAAGTGTTGGGAGCAAGAAAGTAAAATATTGAAATAATATCAGATACGTTATGCATTTATTATACAAATTTATAGCTTGCGTATTATAAGTTTTAATTAAAAAATAAGAAGATCTAAGTGTACCACTTCGTATAGGTATTGACAGCTACCGTTCTATCTGGTTTGTTATTCTTTGGAGGGCTTAATGTACAATTTACTTACGTTTGTAGACAAAGGGAAAAGGATATAACTGCAAACCTCAGTATTACCTGGAAAACAGAAAGATTTCATTAAAATACATGAATAATTTACATTCTTATTGTAATTTTATACTAAATTTGACTGCGGCATTATAAATGCCTCTTGGTCTTATCATTGTAAAGTGCAAAAGTTCGAGTCAAAGTAAAGGCATATTTCGAATCCGAATTTCCTTCCAAATGGTTGTGAATAGACCTTGCCCGTCAATCTATGGGTGAATCTCTGTTTCCTACTATCTGTTGCTGCGGTTTGCAGTTGGTATTGTCGTCAAAATGAAATTGACTTATGCGATTACTTTTATGGGCATTTGGTTTCTCAAAGATTTTATGGAGTGTAATAGCGTGTCGAAAATCACATTAATCACGGCACATAAACCGTCTTTATATTTTATCGCTTTAACTTAGATTTACAGCCTTTAATAAACACCGGCACCGTGACAATGACAATAGATTACCTAGTATTTTTTGCTATTAAAGGCAAGAAAACGTGTTTTTTTTATCCTATAAAAAACCATAAGTTTTTGTTTTTATAAAATAAATTGTATTGTAATATTTAATTACTATTGTACCCTCCTCTATGTTTTAATTGCAATAAAGCTTATTTTATCTATATATCTACCCAAATAACTGCTCATTAGTGTGAAGATAACACAACTTCGTAGTGAGCGCATTGTAATCCCGTATCCACGGCTTGGAACAAATGGGGAATGAATGAGCACGGCGCAAAGTTCACTGCACCCCAGATAGGTGTTTATGGACTGGAAGTTATGGCCAGGTGGAAATTTTGGTGCAATTAGGGGAGAATGGAGGATATAAGCGACTTACAAATAGGCTAGCGACTGACATTAAAATACTTCAAATTCTAGACAAGTTGGAATCACACGCAAGCTTGCCTGTTGTTGAATTTCGCGTAAGAGCATAACCGTATTGGCTGATCATTGATAACAATCAATCAATGCTTATTAAAGGAATGGACCGTAGTAGGTAGGTACGTACCTTTTATCCACGCATAACGTCTTTCTATATATAATATGTTTCAATTTTTCAATTTAACAGACAAAAGCTCGATTATATCAATAATAAATCGATTGATTTGTATTGGGCATGGTGATCGTAAGTCTCTTTTCTGAAAATTCTATAAATGAAGCCCTAGCTAGGTGGGCCCAATATATACGATTAAATAAAGAAAACGTACCATTTAAAATTTTCGTTTGTTTATGTTTCCACAGCTGTTCTACACCTGTTTGGTTTTATATGTACTTGAATCATTAAAAGAAAGTTATAAGCAATTTAATGTAGTAAAATGGCGTAAAAATTTATAAACTATTTATGAATTAGAGGCTGCGTGGCTTGGTCAATAGTCGACTAGTAATAATGTCGTTATGCTTTACAGTCTCGAATTTATATCCAAAAAGCCTACTTAACTCTGCAGTTAAGTAGGCTTCCAGGATGTAAATTCGAGATCCTGTGATCTTAAATTTTTGACCAGGTGAGCGCGAAACGCGAGCGAAGCATCTTCGCTTTAGTTTCGGCAAAAATGCTTTCGTATGTCCCGATGTCCGGCGGACGTCCGGCTGTTCTCCTCTACAGCTAGGCTATTCTGTAAGCTATCTCGACAGCGGAATCCGCAGTGAGATTCGATTTTTGTACTACGAAATTCAACCATATTACTAACGTGATACGATTGAACTTACCTATATACTTACTACTATACTTACTTATATATGAGATAGCTTACAGAATAGCCTAGCAGGTCGTATTTCTCAGCTGATTCTCGTGAAATTTTGTGAGCAAGTTCTATAACTAGTGGGTCTGTGAGAACCGTACACCTTGCGTGCCTTTATAACCATGCAATAACTGAAATTTTCCCCTTTCCCTTGGCTTAGTAAAGCCATTTCAGAGTTTTGGCAAAATAGGGGTATAAGATTTGAGGTACAACCACACCGCGGCGTCCTGCGTCCGCGTGCGCGTTCGTGATCTGATTTTGAATCGTTTTCTGATCGCCGTAGATTGCGTTTGGTGTGAACCAGTCGGTACAAATGCTACTGCGCTATCTCATCGCCGCCTAGATCGCGTACGAAGGACGCCGCGGGGTGGCCGTATCTTTAGCGATTAATCGCGTTCCCTTGGTCCTTAGTCCTTGGATCTGGTGTCTACGGGCTTGTCTTGTGAATACAAAGGGGACTTTGTAGTCAAATTAGTGCAGGTAAATATACATTTTACGGAAAAAAATAAAAAATAAAAATTTACCCACATACATACTCTGTCTAAAGCTCACAAAGTACCTAGTTTTACTTTATCAGGGATACCATAAGCCTAGTTTGGGCCTCTTTGGGCCACTTTGTTAACGATTATATGATATACGATTATATATATACGATTCCCTGCTATTTTTCATCCAATTTTTTATTACTTTTTTCATAAGTAAGGTGCGTTTTAATAAAATGTATTATTACACTAGATCTGATGGGTAAAATGTCTTACTTGGAAGATGTAGTTGTAGGTTTTTTGCAAAAATAACTTTTGCAAAATTCTACTTCTATTTCAATAAAAATTTATTATTATTATCATTGAAAATAAATTATTTTGTTGCATAGACGAGCTATACAAACAAGTCTTTAGTAACAAGATCGGACGTAGTAGCTTAGCTATTTAGTCCATAACCTCAGTGAACTCTGCTAGAATTAAAACTGGGTTAGTCTATCTGCTTTTAGATACGGACAGTTTTAGGACGCTTCGAGCCACCTACAAAATATTCCACTTACCGCTTACTGTAGGTACATACCTATATTAGTTTAAAATATCTGTGGTTACATATCTCCTTAATATAATTAAACTTAGCTATACTTTACCAAAATCGGTTGAAAATATTGGCCATATAAGGAAAAGGAAAAATGTAAAGATCTTAGACGTTCATCAAGACCACACATTTTAATTTTAGGATTCTGCTAGTTCACCTGGGGCGGTATAATGTTAGAAAAGTTTTTAGAAATAAAAACAAAATAATGTCGGTTGGTAGAGTAAAGTTCCCCGTGAAAGAACAGGGTGGGTGAAGCTTATCTATACCATATTATTTATTTATAAGCTAATAATATAAAAACTAAAATCTCACTACTGAAAAGTCAGTACCTACACTCTAATTTTAGATTTTTTCTAAATTTTCGGGTGTATGCAAGCAAAGCTATTTAGGTACCACCCAATACGGCTACATAAACAAACCTTTTTAGGGTTCCGTAACCGAATAGCAAAAAACGGAACCCTTATAGATTCGTCATGCCTGTCTGTATGTCTGTCCGTCCGTATGTCACAGCCATTTTATTCCGAAACTGTTAGGACTATAGAATTGAAACTTGGTAGATAGCTGATGTATTATGTGAACCGCTTTCCGATTTTTATACAAAAATAAAAAATATAAAAGTTTAAGGGAGGGCGGGGCATCCCATACATGGAACTGAAACAAAAATAAACTGGCCAAGTGCAATTCGGACTCGCACTCGTAGGGTTCCGTAACGCAGTAGAGTATTCTATAACTTTGATTTTTCGCAACTACAAAAATAAATTTGTTTTTCATAGTGTTTGTATGAAAAACAAAGTTATACTTGCGGTCGCTATATCTCAACAACTGCTGACTGTATCTCGTTCAAACCAATTTTCGTTGAAAGTTTTTATTGAGATCTACAACATATTTTTTTTCTAGATTTTTCACTCTCTTTCTAGAAGTTAGAGGGGGGGGGGGACACACATTTTACCACTTTAGACGCGCCTATCTTTGAAATGATTGACATTGAGAAAAAATGATTTTATAAACCTCAATGTTATTTTTAAAGACCTATCCATAGATACCCCACCCCACACGTATAGGTTTGACGAAAAAATTTTTTTTTGTTCCAGTTCCATGTATGGGATGCCCCCCTTAAACTTTTATATTTTTTATTTTTTTATAAAAATCGGAAAGCGGTTTACAGAATACATCTACCTACCAAGTTTCAATTCTGTAGTCCTAATAGTCCCAGACAGACAGACAGACAGACAGACATGGCGAATCTATAAGGGTTCCGTTTTTTGCCATTCGGCTACGGAACTCTAAAAAATTGTCTTCAAACCTATATGTGTCTAAAGAGAAGTCTTTAAAAATGACATTGAGGTTCCTAAAATATTTTTTTCTCAAAGTCCCCCCCCCCCCCCCTCCCCTCTAATTTTTAAAGTATTGGAATCAAAAATAAAAAAAAATATATATGCTGTAGATCTCAATAAAGACTAACAACGAAAATTGGTTTGAACGAGATACAGTCAACAGTTTTTGAGAAATAGCGACCGCAAAGATAACTTTGTTTTCATACAAACACTATGAAAAACAAAGTTTTTAGTTGTGAAAAATCATAGTTACAGAATACTTTACTGTGTTACGGAACCCTAAAAGTGCGAGTCCGACTTGCACTCGGCCAGTTTTTATTTAGTTCCTGACTTATGTCCTTTAAGCGGCGGCGCCATTAATGTGACATCACAACGTGTACAATCAAGACGCTTCCAACTATACTATACCCTATTTGTCTAAATTATGATGAGGAGTTTAAAAAGCTATGAGGGAACATATAAACATATATGTACATACCGGTCATAATCAAAACCTCTGTAGTCGGATTAAAACTATCTACGATCAGATAATTACATTGATCTATATGACAATGCTTCTTCTATCTAACTAAATCATTAGGTACGGACTTACCTATCCATTGAGACAAAATAAATAATATTACAAGTACTATTAATAATAAATAATTCAAAATAGTAAATAACCACTAAATTACTCAAGCAAAAATGTCTTTTACGTATACCTACGCATCATTATTTTATAACAGTTATCCTACTAATAACATGTTACGAGTATACATTTGAAGTTTTCATGTTTACTTATTATATTCAATCACGCAATAACAGCTGAACAGATTTGTTTCAGTAAAATTTTGGCGATGATAGTCGATGGAGTTGAATAGCATAAATAATAAATACAATAATTGTTTTTTCATCTGTTCGAATGTTGGTAAACCAAAAGGCGTTATTCACTAATGAATTCTATTAAAATTTTCGCTCATCAGGCGTACAAATTCTTAGGCAAGATTCATAACTATTTTTAAGGTACATACAGTTTATAATTAACTAGCTGATACCCGCGACTTTGGTCACCTACACCAAGAATGTTATGACTGTTTAACTAAATTAGCATTAATCAAGTCGTAAGTCAAAAAGTTTTGATTTAAATGAATAAATTACATTATTTTAACAAGTCGGGTATTTATTGAAAATTCTAATAGCCATACAGTTTAAATATTATTACTATTTAATTTAAGTCTTTCTGGAGAATTATATAATTTGCGAGGAGATCTGCAGCTTCTTTTTCAATGCGAGAAAAGCAGTGAGGCGTAACTAGCATATGATAAGCAGACCATCCACACAGCTGAAAATTGTTCCATTATTATTATTATATAAACAATACACGTCTAATCACAAATACACATCGAAATATTATCTAAATTCCGCTCTCAATTCAGTAACCAATTCAATAGAGTTGATGCACCAGCTTCCACCAACAGTACATGATGTCGCGTTTACACAAGGTCAAGAATATTCAAAAGATATTTTTGTAAACATCTTACATCACAATCACAAGGTAAAAATAGTCACATATCTCAGTTCACACAGAAACGGAAGTACTAAATATTAAACAAATAGTGCAGGCTAGTGATTTCAAAATAGAATATGACCTGAATACGATCGTGAAATCCAAAACAGCTTAACTCAAATTGGATTTGTAATTTAGGTAGGAGGATCAACTTGTTAGTTGAGTAGGTATTGAGTAGGCTTTAGGAGCTGATATTAGTTTCTATGACTATCTTTTTTTAACTGATAGGCTAGCGTTTGACAACTCTCATCTAGTTGTAAGCGATGATGTGGCCAAAGATGATGAACACGTTAGGCCTAGGATTGTCCGACTCTCAAGATCTGTGTGCTGCTGGAACAGCATAAGGTTATGGCGGTGGATATTTTCTTTAATGGTGGTAACCTACTTTTTTGGTACATCGATATAATGCTCTTTCCACGTGAGGACGAACACCCGTGCTAGGATTTGAATCGGCAACTTCCCGTTTAGAAGTTTATGAATGTAATGTTTACAATAGTTATCGACATTCTATTAAATAGAAAAAAAGAGATTGAAGATACTTACAGTTATTATCAATATTGTCTATAATATTGAAAACCAATTATAAGTCTACTGAAAGTGTTTTCAGTTTAACAAAGTGTGTACCTATAACTATGTATATTTTCTGACCTTGTTGAAGATACAGAGATGAAGAAAAATCAAACAAGAAAGGAAACGCAATTTTTAAATAAAATTATGAAAATTACAACATTAAAAAGCCGATTTGACAATGATGATACCATTATGATGCTCAACTGATTCAGACTTTGAATAGTTCCCACCGATTTTTTTTTTATGATTATACAAATTGCCGACCAACAGTATCCACTCGTACGTAGAAAAAGTGACATTATGACGGAAACACAATGACGGATAAATTCCAATGAAATGACAAACTGACTCAATTAATTTTGTCACAAAATTCCTAGTACCTGTAAAGGATACTTAAATAAATTAATGCAGATACTTAAATTAAATATTGCAATTTAATTATCGAGATATAAAATTAACTTCTTTAAAAACGTACTTCGCAAAAATGGCGGCGGTTCTCAATTCTCCTGTCTTTTATTTTTCTTTTTATGTTTGTTACTTCAGTACTCCGTCATTTAGAAACCGATTTAGAAAATTATTTTGTTTGAGTACCTACTAATGCTTTTCGTTTGGTCCCGGTAATTTTATCGAGATCTGATAAGTATTTCGAGAGATATGAAGATAAAACACCTCACACTTAGTACTGAAACGACTAGCGCGGCACTGATTGCATAAAGTGGGTTTTTTCGTATTAAACGATCAAAAATAATTTGTTATACCTAATGCAGTAAATCTGTTTTCTAATCTAAAACTATCTGTTAATTGCATTAAATCTGTTTCAATTTAAAGTTGACAATTTATTAAAATGTAAAAACCTGTTAGAGTCGTCTTGTAACCTAGCCTAATTCCTACTTATTCACCGACTTTACAGATGGAGGAGATTCTCAATTCGACTGTATTGTTTATTTGTTTGTTGTGAATTATTTTTACGGAACTAGAAAAAAGTTAGAAAATGATTCTAAATGTTCATATAAGTAATAACTCTGACATTATGTAAGAAGGTATTGTATAGAATTCGTCAAAAACATACACGCATTTACACTTTAGTGTTGGTAAACATTTAAATAATTATTATAACTTACAATAAGTAAATTTCAAATTAAAATAGTATGAAATTTATACGATACATGCTTTAATAAGCCTAAAATACGAGAGAAGCCTGAAACAGCTATGCTAGTTCAGGGGTATGGATTCAATATTTTTTTGTGCAAACTATGTATGTGAATAAAGATTTTGGTAGATTTGTAGATGAATATAGCCAACAATAGCTCTTTTATTACATTTCATTAAATAATTTCAAAGAAATATTCTTTTGAATTCTAACAGGAAAATGTTCTGGAAGAAAATAATAATTGCCGACCATTTACTAGAAATTCAATGTCGGGTCGGATTTTAGACATTTCACTTCAAAGACAAAAATAATACTTATATTGTGTTTGTGATTTATTTAAATCTAAGATCGTTTACAAATCGATAAAACCGACTTCAAATGTCGTGCTAGTCATTTTCGGAAGCAAGTTTGAGAAATGATATTACTTATACTATTGCCTATAACTGTGCCTATACGTCGTTGCTAGTTATAAAATTATCTCTACAACGTCGTATCTAAATTATTTTTGTACAACTTCCAGTGGTACATATTTTTACTCACGCCAATTGTAGTACCAAGTAGTTTTGTAAGAAACTCAAGTCCTGATTCTTACAATGTTAAGACTAACAATTAGTTACGAGTCTTAAAATTAAGACTTGAAAATAAAACTAGATTATTTTATATTACTATGTATTAATAGTAGTGTAAAGTAGTGTCTGAGCTTGAGCTGATTAGATATGTTATGAGCTCGACCACCACTTATACTTTCCAACCAGCTAAGTCTACCAGTAGGAAAGTCAACGTCGACATGTCTAGAATTATTATCTGTCTATCCTCTTAGAGAGTACAAAACTATGTAGTTATTTAAACAGCTATGCTCTTAGTGGATGTTAACTGATCGCACATTACTTCCAATTATCTAGACGAGCTCTATTTAGCAGTTGCTGTTACCAATATTGGTCAGCACTAGAAGCAATGACAGGAGGAAACCCTCCAATATAATCATCATAAAAGACGCACTGTAAGTAATGATAATAATAAAAATAAATTCTCGAAGAGAAGACTTTGTGGCCTATCCCCTAACCCTATCCCGTGAACGCCGAGACCCCTGACCTTCGGCTTGCCTTGACTGGCCGGCCGGGGGTAGAAATCGCATGAGCTAAGACCTAAGCTCCAGGATACAAGTGTTAAAGGCATAAAACCGCTAGTAGCGCTTAGTGAAAGAGCAGCACACCTCTCTACACCTTAAGCTATCCAGGCCAATGTTTCCCGTGGGCGCCATTGCAACAGTCCGCCTTTATTATTGGGGGTCCATTTACTGCATAGCAAGTCACTACTCGCTTCATATTTTGATATAAGGCATTGGCGAGTGCCGTACTTCATCCTATAAACAAGCAATCCGCCACCATAAGCTAAAAAAACAATCGCCGATATTTTGTACCATATTTTTTATAGAATGTCATATCCTCCCATCTGCAGACAATAGTTAACGGGCAAACATTGTAAAGGGCCTCTTGATGTTGGTTTCGGCTCCGTCAATACCTTCCAAAAGACCGGGCGTGACACCACCCGGGAGAGAGATTTTTTGAAATTTTAATAAACGAAAAGAAAAGTTTATATTCTCTTGCGATAAGCACGATAATGTAACATTACGGTGCAATAAAGTTCTAAAATAATTATAACAGAATAATTAGTAGTAAGTTAAGTACCACTGATACATTCAGTAGGAAAAGCCATGGGGTAGAAAATATGTACAACTATTACATTTATCTTTAAGATTAACGATGACTCATTACTACAGCTTGACCTTCGTGACGCAGACCAATGAGTAAGATGAAATCATCAACATATAGAGACCAGAATACGGATACTATAAAATTACACACGAATGGCATCCTATAATAAACATAAATGAGCTGATAGAACCACTCTGTGGATAGAACAAGTAAAGATACAATCTATGAGTAAAATTTTGAGTAGGTTGGAAAATTGCTGCTAATGTATTGGGTAAGTATACTGATGCATACGTGACTTTTTAACGAAATTTACAAAAATCTAGAAGTAGGTAACTATAAACTCAACACTACTAGAACACCACTAAAGCGTTTTGTGTTCTACATTGCAATGAATATTGGGTAACATTGAGTCATTAACACCAAAGACAAAACTCTGCAACCGGTGAGGTCCTAAAAATTATGAAAGAACGAAAAAATTTACAATGAAACATTTCCAACCAACATTAGTTTTAATATGTAATGTAAAATACATATGAAAGTGAACCAAGGACTGATCATAACTACGAAATATCATGAATCAAAATTCTTTATGGGATGATTAATTAAGTATAATAAAATTATGAGATGGAAACCGCTAATAACTATTCAAATTAAAAATCTGTCTTCACGAAATATTCTAAGCCCAGGAGTTTATGTGGGATAAAAGTTTATGGAGTTTTTGACATTAAAATCATAATATTTATCTCTTTATAGTCTATACAAGTTATGCTTTCTAAAGGGAAGTAACAGACGGAAGCTTGCTTCTAGTAATATTGTTTTAGATCTTGTGACCAAGGCCGTCTTCATGTTTTGCCTCGTCTTATTGAAATAACTGAAAAGTAGACAAACTTAAGATCTGATAAAACCTTGGATTGCTGGGTAAAACCAAAACATTATTTGTAGTTTCTGTTCTTGCAGTGACCTTTCAATTTCAATGTAGTATCCTTAATACTATATAGTCCATGACTACGATATGCTTGTCTAACGAATTTAATAAATCTTCTTAAACAAAAAATGTATTATCAAAACAGTGCACTTTACATTGTATAATGTCCTTATCCAGGAAATTTGTTTAATTATATCCAATATTTCGCTTCATGAGATTGTAACATTTGTGACAGCCTTATAATGGGAAACACAAATTTAAATATTAATAAGATTTGAGTGCCGGGAACCTGTTTTTGATTGTACACTGTTTATGCACTTATTACTTTAATGTACTATGGTAACTATTCTGGCGTACTACCGTCATCGACCGCATCACCATTAGTTATCTACCAACAGGTGAGATAGTGATCAAACGCTTGCCTATATGATACGATATAATAATACCTACTTTATCTCAGAATTTAAAACCACCGACTGATCTTTGTATACTCTGTCCATTGAGACCATTCCAATGAGCCCAAATTCGACATCTGCTGTTAGTTGGTGAGGAGGAGTTGAGTATTCTGCACATTCTAGGAGATGTCCCATCATCAGATCTAGTCAATGCCACCATGTTCTTACAATAATATCGTTGAAGTAAGAGGATACCAAATTTCAAATTGATCACACATATGAAAGCTAATTTTATAGTGTCCTCAACTAGAAAAAAGCTCCATCGGATTTTCATGAATCAAAGGAAAGAACACCACGTATCAAACAAAAATAAAATAAAATAGGTTTATTAGTTTAGGCGCTACTTAGGTATGATGCGATGCCACAGGCAGATACACACGTCAAACTTATAACACCCCGTTTTTTGCGTCGGAGGTGCATTGATATTATGGTTGAAAATAGTGAAATAAAAATAAAAATGTATTGTAAGCCATTATACTGCACCAGATTATCCAACGAAAAAAAAGCAGATGGTTGAGTTTCTTCGTTAACCAGTAATTAATGAAGCATAACTAAGTAAAGCAATTTACTTCAAACAAACGAAAAGGGGCTTTACAATTAAATATTTAGACTTCTACTACCATGTCCTCTTTTCGTTAAAATGTTTTATGCAAAGGAAATAACATTGTTGTTTTAGGCTCTGCGGCTTTTATTCCGTAGAGGTACTAAATTTTATAAGTATAGGTTTTCTGGTGTAGGCCATCTCAATCTAGATTTTTATTTTATGTTCCCATAGGTGGTAAGAGCATATTATTATATTGATGTGCCGACTGACTTGTTAAAAAAAAGAAAGGATCTTACCACTACCAAGGAGAAAATCTGCCGCAATAACATTACGGTGTTCCGGCAGCACATTTTTGTAGTCGTAGGACTTCTGCTACTCCGCCTGGGGCGGTACCACCACTTAACTTATTAATTTTCAGCCGTGAAATAGGAATATTTTCCTTGAAATGGCAAGGTGTCCAGTGAAATTACAGGGCATGTGAGACTCAACATCTTTATGTCTCAAGGTAACAGGCGCAGTGCAGCGGCATGCAAAATTCTGGTCAGTATTTTGCATGCCGCTGTATCTGTTATAGGTAGACGTCATCGCTTACCATCAGGCGAGCGTCGTATTTGTACTGTTACTTTTTCCCAAAAAAAAAACAAGCTCATATCCCTTGAGTATTCTAGGCCTTGCGTGTTCACCATCTTCCACAACATCATCGCTTACCACCAGGCGAGATAGTGGTCAAACGCTAGCCTATAAAATATATTAAAAGTAGGTACCTATTATTTCTTTTAAGTGTCACCCTGCTTGTTATACTGCTTAAAAATAAGGTAGATATTTAAACATTAAATTTACCTTCAAATATGACAGAATATCGATAGTCCTCAAATGAAAATCACACCAGTAGTACACAGTTCTTATCAAATATGTATGTTAAATTGCACTGAATGTACACATTTCATTCACAGTTCACGCTGATCGAATATGTGTAGAAGCGATTTAATAGCGCACCATCGACACGTTCACAGCTGTTGGAATGCTCCGCGGAACTAAAGTTATTTCGAATTTCGACTCCACGACAAAGTCGACGAACGACGGCGCGATCATTCCTAGTGTTCCTACACAGAAATCTTGGTGACACTATTGATAAGATCAACATCCATTGCTTTTCTAGTTCGCCGGGGTTAGCATTTCCGACGAATTTAAGCTTATGAAACAGCAATGTATGGATGCTAAGATCAGGTTGTCAAGCAGGATTTCTCGCACGTTAACTTCGATTCAGGAATCAAATTATGATTCCCGCTATATTGACCATCTAGCTAGTACCTAAGTACCTACCTAAGGTATACCACCCATCGAGATAAATTTAAACAAAGCATATATGTATACATCCATGATAGCACCAAATAAAAAAATGCAACAATGCAAAAGTACTTTGCTTGTTTGATATTTGTGACTTTATCACGGTTAAATAGATGATGATTTCAGATAATATTAGATATCATTAAAAAAATAGGTATACGTTGTATTTATAATAGGTACCTATATTGTTTAAAATAATTTAAAAACTAGTTATATATCTTATCAGTATATTATTACAACAACTAGACAACAAATAAACTGGCCAAGTGCGAGTCGGATCCGCACAAGTAGGGTTCCGATTAAACAAAATTTGCCGGAAAAATAAAGTACAAAGTACATCGATAATATAAATAACGCGTCAATACTATACATGCTTATTTACTACAACGCCATCTAACGAATGTCTAACGAACTTCTAACGCCAACTAAGTAACACTAGAGATGCGCCGTATAGTGGTTTCACCGAATTACCGAATACCGAATATTATTCGGTTTAACCTTTACCGAAACAGATATTCGGCTTAATTATTCGGTTTACCATTACATTGTTTTGCCGCGTAAACAAGTTCTAGCAAGTGCGCTACGTGCCGCTGCTGGTTAGGTTAGGAACTTGGATGGATTTAATTGAGGTTAATAAAAATGTTGATTTTAAGTTTAAAAATAAATATTGTTGCGAGATTTAAATTAAATGTTGATTTAAGGCTTAAAATAAATGTTGACTATACCTACTAACTATAGGTTAAGAAGTAAATATGTTTTCTTTGACTTATAATATGACATAAGTCTTTGTATAAAATATATAAAAGAAGTTTTGTCTTTTAGTTTTACACCTTGGCTACATGAGCCAAGAAAATAGAAATGCTTGAACCGAATATATTTGGCAACAAAACCGAATAATTTGGCTGAATACAAATAATGGAAAAGATGCCGAATACGCTGAATACCGAATACCAAACGAATATTCAGCGCATCTCTAGTTAACACAAAAAACCAGTGTTTTTCAACGTGTGGGTTGCGCCACTCGCGAACCCCTGGGGGGTCGCGAAGCCTCTATAAGGGAGTCGCGAAGCCTCAGTAAAAGAAAAAAACAAAGTTTGAAAACATACTTTTAAAGAAAATATTAATTAAAGAGTGAGTGAAGTAGGTGTTTTGACTGAGAGTGCTTATAATTTTTGGTTGAAAAGAAAATATGTAATTTGTTTCCTGTAGGCCACACGAACGAAACCGCGGATAGAAGCTACAAATATAACAAAATACAAATTATAAACAGTGCAAGTAAGTCGTTTTTTTTTCATACTGAGGGGGTCCCGTCGCGTCATGAAAAAGGTTCAGAAACACTGGTAAACAATCGTACATAGATGGCGCTATAGTAAAAACACGTTTTTTGTATGGGGACCCCCTTTAATTCTTAACTTTGATCTGTTTTTAGTATTTGTTGTTATAGCGGCAACAGAAATACATCATCTGTGAAAATTTCAATCGTCTAACTATCACGGTTCATGAGATACAGCCTGGTGACAGACGGACAGACAGACAGACAGACAGACAGACAGACAGACAGACAGACAGACAGACAGACAGACAGACAGACGGACAGCAGAGTCTCAGTAATAGGGTTCCGTTGGTACCCTTTGGGTTCGGAACCCTAAAAACCAACTCATTAACTAGATACCAATGCCTAGTTATAAGAATATTATTATTGTGTCGTAAACATTTGCACTACCGAAATGGAAAAAATTGTTGATACACGCATATAACATAAGACCTTGCATCCGTGTACTAACTTTACACAATTATTCCAATAAAGCACATTCTATTCTATTCTATTCTGTCGGAATAGGACATTGTGAACTTATTAACGCAGGCGGCGCCGCTGGGCTTAATTAGTTAACACCAATCAGTACAAATATTTCAGATGCAAAAATCAATTTATATATTTGTTTGCTTTTTTTGAGACTTCTTCACGGTCAAGCAGATAACATTAAGCTGGCTAAACGGCTGGACCGATTTGAAATTTTCTACAGGAATAGCCAATAATTGTGGAAACTTGTCAACGCGGGCCGAAGTCACGGGACGCGCGAGTGAAACATAAATCCAAATTTTATCCAAATCAAGAAAAATTAAATTCCCTTCGCATTTATGAATTAGTGTCATAGCAGCGCCCAAAAAATCACATTCTGTAGAGGTAATTTTTAGAACTGATCGATAAGCTTGTAACTTTAACAAATTATATATTACCTATTTGCAACTGAATGTATTCTTGAATGTTATTTACTTTTTATATCATAACAAGTATAAAGGGCAAAAAATCTAAGGTTTTTGCTCTTTCTCCATGTTTTTGTTGCATTAACCTGTTTGGCTGGTTACTTTTAAACTAACCACACAACATTTAATTTTGTCGATGACCGTAACATTACGCACAAAATAAATGACTATATAAGCAATACGTTATGATTTTTTTGCCTGCATTATTGTCATAGTGTTTAAGCTATGAAATAATAGGTAAATTCTTGATTTTACTTTAGTAATAGTTAATGACTTTGAGGATTTTACAGTATACAATTTTGAAAATGTATTTTTTTTAATGTCAAAGGTGACAAACAAGCCATTGGACCACCTGATCGAAAGTGGTCACCGCCACCTAGTACAAACACAATACAACAATTTATTTACATATTTGATAATACAGATAAAGGTAGGTACAGTGTATAGGAGAACGAACTTGAGTCTAATCCATAATATGCAACTATCCCAGCACGTTTTCCAAATTGCTAGGATCGAAAATCATGCTTATTGCCTAGTCAGTGATTGGCAACATGTATTTTTTCGTTGAGTAATGCAAGTCACCGCCGATGCCTAACACAAGTTGTCACCCATTCAGCTGTACCACTTAGGGATCACGTGTAAGATTAAGGTCGCCTTCGTTCGCAGGAAGGTACCTACCTTAAGTAAATAATGTGATAAATACCTACCTAGGTATTTATCACATTATTTACTTACGCATATAAATTCTTATGATGGATGGCTTAAATATATCATACATAAAGTCCACATCTGCCTCGTATCGCAAACAGAAAGCTTGCCCATTACATTAATGTCATTGAGAAGGAATACCACTCGATCATCTGTAGGTACCTTTTATACGCGTGCTTATTAGACGCGTCCTGAAATGCGTCCTTAGCCGCATCGCGCGAAGTCGGGTTTTTTTTTGTTATTTTCAAGTATTCAGTTGGTATGTGGTCATTTTAAGATTTTTTTAATTCTGCGCAAGGTTTTTTGGATAATGTTATTTCTTTCATAATATAATATATGACCTCTATCTCGATCTAAAATCCTATCGTTCTGGACAACCAAATTTCACATCATCTTTACAAAGATCTTCCGACTTTTAAACGTTTTCGTAGGTTTTGTAGTAGTTGCTAGCCTTGTGTTTGTAAATTAAGTACCTATAATCATGATCATGTATTAAGTATTATGTAGTATAAACAAAGCGTGTTGTGCTAAGCTTCTAGCCTATGGATAAAGAGTGCAAAGGCTTATTGAAGCCACTCTTCCGTGACTTTACTTCCTGGAGAAAAACGGTTCAATCCGATTACCTGTTCGATAGTATCGATCGTTTACTGTAGAGCGATGGACTTTGTATACAGGTTGATTCAACGGGATGGGTCAATATGGGACTACGGTAACCAATGGTAATAATAAGAGAGTATAATTTTTTTTCACAAGGTTTGTAACTTGTAAGCGAATTTGGACACGAGCATTAATTCAAAGTTATAAAAAAAACTTCAATTTAAGATATAGACATAAGACATAATATTATTGATCCTCAAAATAAATAAATGTACCTATGTTACAAAAAAAATATTCTTGTAATCATATTTTCTTTTCTTATTTCATTATAGATACATAATATAGGTACTCTGATTGTAAAGTTAGCCAATAACACTTTGAGGTTTGGCATTCACTTTTAACCGACGAAAAAAAACGGAGGAGGTTATCAAGTCGACGCGTATATATTTTTTATTTTTGTATGTATGACCACGCATAACTTTTTACAGAGTAGTCTGATTTCGAAAACTCTTTTTTTATTGAGAAGGGTATACTCCCAAGGGGGTCCCATTTAAATTTTAACGAAATCGGTCTAGCCGTTTTGAATAAATCAACAAAAATAATGGATAAACATACATTTATCCATTATTTTCATTCATTATTTAAATCATCAAAATAATTATATAATTATTTTGATGATTTTATCATATCATCAATGTATGTCAACAAACACTGGAAAAAAACTGGCCAAGTGCAAGTCGGACTCGCACTCGTAGGTTTCCGTAACACAGTTAAGTATTCCATAATTATGATTTTTCGCAACTACAAAAATAACTTTGTTTTTCATAGTGTTTGTATGAAAAACAAAGTTATCTTTGCGGTCGCCATATCTCTAAAACTGCTGACTGTATCTCGTTCAAACTAATTTTCGTTGTTAGTTTTTATTGATATCTACAGCATATATTTTTTTTAGATTTTTCACTCACATAATTTAAAAGTTAGAGGGGGGGGACACACATTTTACCACTTTAGACACGCCTATCTTTCAAATGATTGACTTTGAGAAAAAAAGATTTTAGAAACCTCAATGTCATTTTTTAAGACCTATCCAAACACACCCCACACGTATAGGTTTGAAGAAATTTTTTTTTTTGTTTCAGTTCCATGTATGGGATGCCCCCCCTTAAACTTTCATATTTTTTATCATTGTATAAAAATCTGAAAGCGGTTCACAGAATACATCTACCTACCAAGTTTCAATTCTGTAGTCCTAACAGTTTCGGAATAAAATGGCTGTGACATACGGACGGACAGACAGACAGACACACAGACAGACAGACAGACAGACATGACGAATTTATAAGGGTTGCGTTTTTTGCCATTCGGCTACGGAACCCTAAAAACAAAGAGCCGAAAATCAGCTCAGTTGCGTGTTTTGAGAGAGGCATATGTCCAGCAGTGGACTGATACCGGCTGATTATGATGATGATATTTTACAGGTACCATTTAAATTTCAACGAGATATGTTCATTATATGAAGATAAACACCTTAAAGAGATAAACACCTTAGAGATATGAAGATAAACAACTTAAACTTAGTATTGAATTTGACTAGCGTGATGTTGGAAGTCAGTTTTTTTAGTTTTTCATGTGATCTTAAATTATTTTTTTTATTATTATAGAGCATAAATTTTCTCTATAACGTTTGTCTAGGCCAGGGGCAAGCAATGACGCCTGTTTTTAACATAGTAGATTATGGCCACAAAAAAATTAAACCGCCGAATAAACTGAAAAGCAAAAAATTATTAAACTTTTGTATTTAACCTTAATAACAAAGTTCTTAAACTACTGGTAGTATACATAAGTATATATTTTTGTAATTGTTTTGAGTTTTTAACTAAACATAATAACTAAGTTCTTAAACTAATGTAAGTATGTATACCTAAGTAATTTTGAGTCGGCGTCGTTATATTTAGTTAAAATCTCAAAACAATTACAAAAATAATATAATTATGTATACTTACAGTAGTTTAAGAACTTTGTTATTAAGGTTAAATAAAAAAGTTTAATTATTTATAACTTTTTAGTTTTTTCGGCGGTTTAATTTTTTTGTTAAAAAGTTTTTTAAATCTAAATTAACTAATTTACTTACACGCAAAAACTATTCTCAAAACAATTTGATTTTATTACCTTTCTTTTAAATAAGATTCTAGATACTAATTACATCAGCAGAACAAATAGGTCATGGAAATGTGAAACGGAAAGTTAACTCCAACTCTATCGTCATTAAGAGAAAACTTCACTGGGAAAGGCGAGGAAAAAGTTCTGAGAAACTCGACTATAAAAGTTACTTAGAAATGTCTGACGCTGGCTACCGACTGTAAGTAAATGTGGTTACGATACTTTGATGAACAATGTTAGATAACAGACTATATTAAGCCACTTTATGTATTAGTTGCCGAATAAGTTTCACTTGTTCTGTTATCTGTAAATATTATAGTCCATGCCACAAAGCGCATATTATATTCCAACTAATCTATCTGACCTGAATAACCTGAATGGATCGAACTATCTCTTATCTTTGACAGTCTATCATTCAATGAAAATAGTACTAAAATCTAAAATGTAGAACCACCTTCAACTGATCTATTTATAATCTGTTAATGAGACCATTCTAAGGAGCCCAAACATAACATATCTGTTGTAAGGTGTCTGGTGTGCTGTTGGTGGTGCTATCAAGGTACAATATCATTGAAGTAAGAGGTATACCGAATGTTGAATTGATGAGACCTATACAAGTTGATTTCATAGCGTCATCATCTAGCTAGAAATAAGCTCATAGTCTTAAAACGGCTGAACGGACTTTCGTGAATTAGAACTAAGAACACTCGATTGAAACAGCTTTCAAACAAAATATAATAAATCAAAATTGGTTTCATCCGTGTAGGCGCAAAGATGCCACAGACAGTCACACACATACACAGATACACAAGTCAAACTTATAACACTCCTTTTTTGCGTCGGGGAATAAAAACTGAGGTTAAAAAGGAACCTATAATGACGAGGACGCAGTTATGCAGGCTGTATAGTTCTATATCTACAATTTCGTTAATTTCAATCAATATCAATCTTCATGTGCCCTAAGATGGACAAAATACCTTTTGTTCCGATTCGATGTTTCCGATCGATTGTAGTTAAAAACACGTCGCGACTGAAACCGGCTGACTTCGGCCGCAACTTGATCAAAGAACCCTAAGTGGTGCTAAATGGGTGACCATTAGAAAATCATTTAGCACAACCCAGGGATTACGACGTGTAGAATAAGAACTACGACTATGGAGGTAGGTGAGTAAATTGATCCTCTCGCAGGTGACAGTCAAATTATATTTTGTGGTTATTTATTTTTCTATATATATTGGTTCCGTTTTTTGCCATTCAGCTACGGAACACTAAAAAAACTAACCATAAAAACTTTTACAAACGAAACGACCCTTCCATGCGTCACTATATTTTAATTGCACACCATCTGCCATTAAAACAGTTTTGACACCTGTTACTCGCTCGAGCGCTTCCACAGGATTTCAATCACAAACGAAGCCTAATATGGAATCTAATAAGAAATATATTATCTGCTTTCTTAAAATGTACATTACAAAGAATTATTATAAATATTTTTTCTCTCCAAGCCGGCCTTATTCATCATATGACTGGATGAATTCAGTAGGTATACTTACTTCTATAAAGAATGTGATTCAAATATTTATTTGTTGATACAACTTATAATATCTAATGCAAGAATTTTTGCATGCAAATAAAGTAATATGATTTTTGATCACTTGTATGAATAAAACGGTTTTATTCTGTAAATGATAGCTCTTTCATGTCGGTACCTTCCGTGACCCAAAGACATAAACCCCGGCTGTGATATAATGGCTTAACCCTGAACTGTAAGCTATTGGCTTTTATACCTATAAAATTTACACGAGACGTTTAAAAATAGTTCTGCGATAACGATTTTGCCTGCTTCATTTATTATTTTGATATTCCATCAAAATATGTTCTCACTAAAAGGAAAAAGACTGGTATGTCCTCGATTTTCTTGTTTAATTTTCGTCGGATTCATTAATTAATGTATTAGGTAATATTACTCACTATGTGACTATGCGTAAATTATATGCTGGCTGTTAACAATATTTAAAATTAAATAAATCCATAAGGTTCTTAGTACTACCACTATTTAGTATTAAGCATTATAAAGGTGAATATAAATTGTACAGTCGGTATTTTTGGTGGCAATACAAAGACAATGAAGACAGCAAAACCAGGGTAGGCACGTGGACTGAATTCAAAGAATCTGATACAAATATGAACACAGCTAAGCCACAGTTGTACAATCATACAGTTTGGAATCGAATGTACTTGCGCAGAGCAACGGCGGGGAACTCGCGGGGAGGCGGGCGGCGCAGACCGCATCCCACAATCTCGCTTAGTTTGTGGGATCGCACGAGGGACGCCGTGAGCGTGTTAATGCACGAGCGAGTTTTAGTTACGAGTTTTATTGGTGGACATTAGTTCTGTGCTTCGAGCATTTATCAAAGGAGATGTTAACGCAAGACGTACCCTTCTGCTGGCCATTACTATTTTTGGCCATATGAGCGTGCGTAAGTACGCTGTATTTTTAATACTGTGTGCGTGTTTCAAGCTAGTGTGCGGGATCGTTAAAATGAGTGATTTGTGTGTGTGCAATGCGTGTTTACCTCGTCCCCCGTAAGTATCGGCTGAAAAAAATTTTTGCGGATTACAACGTTAACATCTCCAGTGGTAAATGCTCGAAGGTTCTGTGTATGTCTATTACGACAGCAAAATACAATAAAGACTTACGATTTCATTTCTTAAATTAATGTCACCAAACATCTAATGTGATCTGGCAGCTATCCTTGAGAGCCAGTTCCCATTCTAGGCCTAGCGTGCTTACCATCTTCGACCGCATCATCACTTAACAAGAGGTGAGATAGTGGTCAAACGGTAACCTATAAGATATTAAAAAAATAATTATAATACGATGTAATATATAAAATTTATTTTTTATAAATTAATAATTACCTAGGTATTTAGTAAAATTGAGTTGAGGTTAAAGAATGACATCAAGAAGCTTTTTGAAAAACATTACTATCGGCTTCATTTATATTTGGTATGAAGGCAATGATCTTCTATATAAACTAAGGTTTGTAAGTACATACGCATCACGTCGCTATGATCTTGTGTGAACCAGATTCATAGTTTTACAATCATATAACAATTTTTCTCGCTTAATATTATCAGCTGGTAGATTTTTTTTGACAACCCTTGCACATTTTCGGCTGATAGCGTAAGTACTACCCACTCGCGCGGCGGTGTCGTCCAACATCAACGGCGATTCTCAACTGTATGATTGTAAAACTGTGGCTAAGCGAAACAGAACATTTTTTCTCGTACACAATAATGTTTACATTGTTTTTAAATTACTGTAAGAAACAGTCACTCGACTACTTTTTCTAATGGCGAGTTAATAAAAAACAAAAGAAGAACGTAGCGTAACAACAACTCATTTATGATACAACAACAATACCTACTTTGTAAAGTAGGTGAAGCGCTAGATAATAGCGATGAAACAGTAAATGCTATAATTATTAAAGCTAGTGGGCTATCTAATTTGACAGTATCTGATTTCCCTGGGAACAAAGATCATCAAAATGTATTTGTTATAGAAGTCTCTTTGTAGTTTCTGTAGTGGTAGGACTTCTGCTAGTCCGTCTGGGCAGTACCACCTCTTTTTATTTTAATACGCCAATTAATTTTTAGCCGTGAAATAGGAATATTTTTCGGTTATAATGGCAAGGTCTCCAGTGTGAGACTCAACATCTTTATGTCTCAAGGTAACAGGCACAGTGCAGTGACATGCAAAATTCTGGGTGTTCAGAATTTTGCATGCCGCTTTATCTGTTATAAAGGTAGACGCCATCGCTTACCATCAGGCGTCGTGCTTGTCCTGTTACCTTTTACCATTAAAAAAAAAGTAAAACAAAATACAAGCAATGCAAGCTTAAAAAACTTAATGCATACCTATACTGGCTCTCAAGCAATTAGACCTTATTCTCCTCCAAACATCTTACAGGTGTCTTCTTAATGAAAACTAAAAGCGTTCACCTTATTCTCAAGATAGAAATACGTCTTAGCAAGTTTAAATTAGATCCATATATCAAGAAGACGTATAGGTAAACGCATCAAGTTGTTTGGACATTTATAAACTTGTCGCCGGTCCGGTCCTTGACACATCAAGGTTACTTGCTACGAGTTCTTTTGTATCAATCTATCTATATGTCACAATCATTATATTCAAATGCTGCATTATTATCGTATTTGGTGTTAAGAATGTTATTGTCTCGGGCTTCTGGACTGAGGTTGAATTCAAAGGCCCGTTCTGACTTCGATATTGTTATTAATTTAAGATTGGTTCTTTACTCGACTGTGCAAGAAGTAGCTTAATTTTATTTGTTCGTCCAATTATTAATGACACCTTAAACGTCTTATGAATTTAAGTATGGTAAGTTTCGCCAGATTAATCTTACATGCCTTAATGAATTTAAGTATGGTAAGTTTCGTCAGATTAATCTTACACGTAAAGGCCTGGATTATACAGCAAAACAATTTTGGAAGTCTTCATTAAAAAGGAGGAGGTTCTCAATTCGACTCTACTTTTTTTTATGTTTGTTACCTCAGAACTCAGTCAAATCTTAACCGATTTGAAAAATTATTTTTTTTTTGCTTAAAAATTATGCCTCATGCTCCTATTCAAATTTTATCGAGATATGACAAATATCTCCGGAGATATGAGGATAAACAATATAAACATTCTTGATACTTTGACGACATGATTACGACTAGTGGATATTTTCACTATCGCGACAGTGAAGTCGGTTTTTATCGTTTTGTTTACGATCTTAAATTATGGTATTATCAATTTACTTTTACGTTTTTCGTGACTATCAATTTACTAGCAAACGCTTTGTAGAATTTTGGAAATGCTAATTCTAACTAACATTAAATACATGATAATTCAATCAAATGCAAAAGCAACTAAAAATACCAGCCCAGTCAAGTCAAACATTGTGACACCGGCATATTGTTCATCTCCCACTTCTGTCTCCATTTAGAAATATGAGCTGACACTGGATGATTAAGTTAATGTATTCTAAGCTCCGCATTTAACGTGTGAGGACGGCATTAGTGCCAAGTAATTAGTTTGAAAAACCTTCAACGAGGGTTTAAGTAGTTTTTCAAATGCCCTCAAGGCTGGTGCCGCGTTGGGGCAGAATCCAGGATATAATGGTCCTCAGGCGTCGGTCTCTAATGACGAGTACTTATTGTGAGACCCGTAATTACACTGGTGGGTTTTTAGCTGAGAAAGGTTTTTTTTATTTATAATAATGAGGAAAGAACTTTAAGATGGGTTCTATGTAGTTATTGCTGGTTCACTATTCTATGCTGGTGATACGGATTGTATTTTAGAGGTTTTATGTAATTTAAACATCTACACTACAGTTAAATTAGTTGCTGAAAATTTACTTTGATATCACAGAGTAAGTTATGGTTATAGCTAAATTACTTCCTCGAAATATTTCATTGTAAGAAGTGCCAATCTTGTCTCTGAGATACTCAGGAGTAATCCTTAGTATCTCAGAATTTAAAAAACCGGACTGACGAAACGGAGGATGCTTTTGAGTCCTTTTTAAATAAAATGTTCAAAAACTGAATTCACATGCCGAAGAAATGATATTCTGTTGGCTATTGAGTGTTTTACTCAAAATCTCTAAAGATTGATATGATATTAACATTGTATAGGTACTTAAATATTGTTCATTCGAATTGTGTTTTACTTGTATTGCTCCATTAACAAAGTGAATTAAAAACAACACAGATGGTGATACGACAAGTAAGTGAGCCTATCCTAGCGCAGTAGACTAGACTTATTGGCCTATTTACTAACCGGGCCATGAGCAAAGCGTTCCAACTTTACCGTAAAGCTAGATTTCCTTTAACTACATCGGCACCTGTTCCCGACCTATTACTAATTCTCACCATTCAAAGCTGGACCTTAACTAGAATTAGTAAACCGTTATTACGCTAGGGAGATTGTGCCTCATACCACGGCAATATAACAAAATATTACCGTGCTCATACTTGGAGTAATTAGAATTCACAATAGTGGCCATTATGCCTGTTTTATGGTGTTGGTCTGATTTGTATGTATGCTATGCTGTCTGCGTTAGTTGGTCATTGATTTGTTATTAATTCAGCCATCAATTGGTATAATTGGATGATGTAAAATGTAGATGGACACTATTTTAATTTCTTTTTGTCTACTACAACACAGTTCAGTCAGACAGAAGGCAGAACTTATTTTAGTTAGAGGAGATGAAGTAGGTCTGTACGTCCATAACACACAAGCATCTTGATGTTCATCAATTTGACACAGAGTTTTCAGATGTAAGATCCAGTGGATAGGTGACGCTCGCCTGATAGTACGTAGTACTAATATTTATTCTGTGCTGATAGTAGGCGGTGGCGTTTATAGCGTCTTTCAATATCAGACAATAAACTGTGGAACTTAAAGAGTAGGTACTATTATTTATTCTGTTTGTACTATATTTATTTTATGACATTGTGCACATTGACTACGCTGAGCCATTTAGCTAAGTAAGTTAGGAATATGAAATCTAGCTACCTAAATTGATAATGTTGTTACATCTAACTGTTTATGTGCTCCGCAGTAAATATACTCAAAACTTTCATCAAGATATCTTAAACTCAGATTTAACTAGCATAACGTTGAAATCATATCCCAGGCGTATATGATCATCTCGCCTGCGAGTTACATGTTTCATCTTCATCGAAAACCAATTACGAGGCAATTTCTCGCGTTATTACTCCAATGACTTGCTAAAAACGTTCTGAAACGGCTATTAAATTTTTAATAAATCCTCCTATTAGCTATAAAGTTTGTTTACTTTTTGTTAAACTTGTTCTGGGAAAATACTATTGCGTAAGCTTTAGTTACCAAAAAGTTTAATTCGTCTATGTGAGGTCAGAAGTTAAAATTATATAAAGTTAAGCATCTACACGGTGCGTGATAAGTACGAGATATCTATCTATCTTACGAGTTGAAACTGTCGGAACTAATGGCCGTGTGAGTGAACCTCAGGTGCGGACAAAACCTCGCGCTCCGTAAAGTTCACTGCTCCTTTGCAACGCTTTTAAATACGAGCGAGATTCGACCCTATCATCTGTACTATAAAGACATGAAATTCTAAAGCACCTTATCATTTTATCCTGACAAATCATTACACAACTGTTCTGAGTATCGACGCTGGCAATGAGACCACCAAGACTGATTGAGGAACGAAAGACAATTAAGAGTTTAAAAGCATAAAATGAACCTCGTGTGACTAGAGAGTAGAAAGGTCATTGATAGGAGATATGTGGATTGTTCCACATGACGTGCTAGAAGAAACCGAGTGTCATTTCACCACACATATACATTATTCTGAGTTGTCAACTGTTCTTCGTGGCGCAACCAGCATAAATTTGACGCAAGAGAATTCCGGTCTTGCCGAATATCGGTTGTATGCTAACTAATAACCAGTATTGCACGGCACACCTGTACCCTTGCCAGTTTTGTATCCTCTGACGATATTTTACGTGATTCTATTGGTTTTCCTTGTGTACTTTGTCATGGTTAAATCCGGTTAACTCGAAGCTGCGGCGCCATCATTGTTTAACAAAAAACCAAAGACATGGTATATTTTGGTTTAGGTCGGCGCTGTTATACAAATTAGTACAGAATTATCTTACATTAGAATTCATGGTGCAATAAAGTCTTTAGAATTTATTCTGACTTCTTAATTTGACACTGTGTACTACCTAGATATACAGATCAAAACAAATCAATGACTTAACATAATTTAGAAATTTGTATCATAAAAATTTAAAACCACCCCCAAATGATTAATGTTTTATCAGTTTATTGAGATATTTGGGATGGCCCAAATGAGCATAAACACGACATCTCTGCTGTGTCTGAAGGAGTCGAGTATTACACCTTACTAAAACACAGGCAGAATTGTCGTATTTTGAAATGATTAAACATATGTCAGTCAAGGGTAATATTAAATTATAAATGTATGTACTATTATTGTTTCATTGGTAACCTTCAGTAACATAACTTCCGATATTCAATATTTTAATTTTCTCTCTGCAGCCATTTGGCGGATGCTCAACGAAAACATAATGTTGGCTTGTAGTTATAATTTGGAGTATTTTGTTAATGTGTCCTCGGCCGTGGCAAAGTACCGCAACTCGGTCAACTAATGGACCGGTGTCCGTTTTAGCAGAGTATTTATATCGACATAAGTTGTTGCACTCTAATTAATTGTAAATGACAAGCGGAATGCGCGGCAGATAAAACAAATCGCTGCTTTGCATGAATAACCACACAACCCAAAAAAGCCAATTTTACAGGATAGCCGTTTGAAAATTAAACAAAATATTTGTTTTCATAACTTTTTATTTATTGCGAATAAAAAAACATAGAATTGAAAATTCAGTAAGGTTTTAATCAAGGTATTATTAGAATACTGATTTTTAGGTGCCTGGCTTCGAAAATAATATTAAATTATTTAAAAACTCCGAGGTCTTTGACTTATGACAATATAACTTTCGCTATATTATTATGAATAGTAGCTTAAGTCATGTTGACACACTTGGGTAGTTCTAATTTTTTATTGAATAATATCATAATTGGTAATAATTTACTACGATATATCGAGAATTTTCTGAATAGTAACACAATTACGATAAAGACAGTATTGGCAAAAAGTATTTTGTTATATTCTTCCACTTATTAGTTTTATGTTAAAACCATTTTACTGAATTTATCTAAATAATTACACATTTTTGGTTATAATTTTGGTGCATTAAGCTAAAAAAATCAATGAAAACCAGAAAAATGAATGCAGACTAATTGCAAAGACGCAATCATAAAATAAGTGAAATAAAATTTATAGGAACATATGTTACTTTTCATTAAATAATGTAGTCTAAAGTGTTACAACTCTTAGATAAACAATCTGAGCATTATCTACGTAGCATAGCTAACGCTTAATATAATATTCTAAAATTAATAAACAATGTAGGTAACAAGTAGAGCCATATAAAAAATCCTTAACCTTAACTATTTTTTGTTATCGTCTTCCCAAACATAATTATTTAGTGACTACCGCAAAATTTTTCTTTTGTAGTAGGATCCATAATAATAAAAAAAACTTAACAACATTTTCTTTATTATCTTCTTCTTAAAAGTAACCGCATAATCAGTCTTTTACATGTAGTAGTATTAACCATAATCATAAAAAAAATTAACAAACTTATTCTTTACTATCTTAGTATAAACAATAATTTTGTGACTACGCATAATCAGTTCTTTTCAAGTAGTAGAAATCATAATCATAAAACTAATGCTTACAAACTTATTCTCTATTATCATTTTTATTAATATTTAGTGACTACCACATAGACAGTCTTTTCCAGGTAGGTTAGTAGAATAACTAGAGATTCTCAAAAAAGGACTTGTAAAATCTTGGAACAATATTTTTCCTTATAAGATCAAGCAATCCCTTTTTCTTCCTTTCACACACTGATAACTTTTCTCTGTATGCCTGTTTTACAACTACATTACTGAGGGTACTTCTTGTTTTACCAATTTTATCTATTATCACTGTTTTGAACTCCGTGTCTTCGTACGATGTTTTATACGAAAAACAATAATTATTCGCTTCTTCTGATTCCACTTTTAAAATTTTGATGTCTCCTAGCTTCACTGTTCCTTTTTCTACGTTCTTGGAAAAATTTTTGCCAATGCACGCTGCCAACGCTTTTATATCAAAAAAATTTTCATGTACTAACTCATTCACTTCATACGCTTTTTCAGATTTTTTGGCGTTCCTTATAATGTGAACATACTGGTCAGGTGTATATATAGCTCCTGACTTAAGAGCTTTGTTTATTCCACTTTCAATGAGGGAGTGAACATTATCACCCTCATTTTGAGTATGTCCCTTTATAAGGTATTTGTGAGTGATAGAATTGATAAAATCGAGATGATGAACTGCATATACATAAAGCGCTATTATGTATTGATTCTTTTGCTGTCCGCAGCAATTGTCAGAATAGAAAATTAAATCTAGTTTAGAATCGAGTTCTTCGGATCGCTCTTGTAAGCTTTGTATATATTTCAGCAAACAAGTTCCTATTTCGATAGCTCCGCGTTTGCCCTCGCCTTCATGCCAGACGAAACATGCAGTGTCTTTAGATTTTATTTCACAAACTGTGAAGTTATACACATTTAATTTTGACACGTAATAAAAATTTGAGTCCTGCAACCTGCAAGTCATAAACAGCAACAATACAATTATCAGGAGTGTACTTTTTGTCATCTTCTTTACTTTGCCTTGCCAGATCCTTTTCTTTTAAATGTGTATCAAATTTGTCTTTCAGTTCTATTTTGTAATTTTCTGTAGCATTCATAAAAGATGTATAATCTTCACACTGGTCTTTTTTCGGTTGATGAAAACCAATATTAAATTCGCTGTTGAAAATTTTGTAATACATTAGGTAATTTGCGCTTGGTAGACCTTTTGACTGACGTTCAAGTGCGTAATCCGGATGTAAGTCGGCTACAGTTTTGCCACCATCAATATAAATCCTTTTTGTATCTGCACGACAATAATGACTTTCAATTTTCGGAATGGAGTTGATGTGTTGCCTAACACTTTCTTTTATAGCAGGGTCTAAATGAATGTGTTGGTTGTGTTTGCCCCGATTATCCAAATCTATCATCGCACATGAATTATTACTCTTCTTTTGTAACACAGTTCGGATGGTAGTGTCAGTTATATCGAGCGTAGCTTTAAAAAATGTTTTGCAAATCCGTATCCTTTCATCATTTATAGTAAAATAAAATGCATTGTTTTTTCCCCGGTTACTATTATGCATTTTGTACGAGTATCTCGGTTCAATGACTGAAATATGGCGTAAAATAAATTCACGTTGTCTTTGTAAGTCTCCCATCGCCCAATAGCTATCAAATATTTGTTTGCGCTGTGATTCCGTGATTTTTTCAATACACTTTTGTTTGCATTTATCAGTGCACGGTGTTTGTAGTGATTTTGCTGAGACAATGAGAAATTTTCCTTTTTTAGAATTGGATATATAAGACTTACCAGAGTTTCTCAAGATTTTTGCCTTGTTTCGTAGCCAGTTTTGGGGTCTAGCTTTACGTTTTCGTCCTTTATTTACACTAATATTACCTTCAACTTCCTGGTGCACAGTGGGTGGTGGTGTAGTATTGGCATTTACTGAAACGGTAAACTCTGAAGAATTTTCAGGAATATTTGTAAGTCTTGAAGTAGAAGTGACGGGCTCAGACATATTTGAGGCTGAAGGATCCTTTTCGATCCATATTTTCAATGTTGTCTGTAGATGTAGGGGATACATTTCTTTCAGTTACTCGTCTGAAACTTGAAGTGGTAGCAATTTCATCATTTTCATTATTGTCGATAGTCATATTCATGTTCCGGAACATTCGAAGAGTACGAGGATTACGCACTGTAAGAAAAAAATGTTTTTATTAAAACAACAGTTTGACCAAACTTAAGTTTTGTTTAGTTTAATATAAACTTTTATAAAGAGCAAGTAATACCTATTTACAGATAATTGAAAAATTTAATAATAATGACTACCATTTTTATAAAGAAAATTATCTCTATCGGTGTAGGCGTTTAAAATTTATAGTAAAATAAAGAAACGGACACACATAAATACAATAAGAACCCTGAAAACTAAACTTAACACTTGGTTATTTTATTGGTTGTTCTTAATAAATCAACGTGACTGTCATCATTTTAGCCAATAGACAAGACCTTGGCTTATAGGCATATAGACATAGGCTTTAATAAAAAAATTATAAAAAACATACACCATCACGAACACAAACACTAAGCACTTAACTAAACACTGATTATTGTATCACAATTTTATGTAAAAAATTTAAGAAACTTCGAAATTGTGTATGATTTATGGTGAAAAATGGCTTAACTTGCTTTAATTAAAACTTGTTTTGCACTAAAAAGGGTAAAATAAGTTATTTTTCAAAAAAAATAAAACCGACTTCATATCCACAAACAGGTACTCAAAAGCGAAAAATAAATTACTTAAAATTATTATAAGCGCTACCCACTTATCTATTTGAAGTCGGTGCCAGCTTAACAACGGAAAGTATTATTTACGTAGTAACTATTATATAATCTGTGGTATTATGCTTATAAATTATTTTTTTGCAGTGTTGGTTGGTATAAAGTACGTTCATAATTCTGAGTTTTTTAATAAAGTATGCAGTGTCGCGGGACGGAAATGGCCGCCATCTTCGCCAAACGTCATGTCATGTCAAAATATCTTAGGTATGTTTAAAAAAGTTTGCACCCTAACAAGACTTTGCCCGGTAGAACATTCCTGTGAAGACAAATTATTTATATTTATATATAATTATTAATATATTATTATTTATTGAGGGCCCGGTGGCGTAATTGGGAGAACAGTCGGCTTTGATGCCGTGGTACCGAGTTCAAACCGCCGTGCACCAATGAATTTTTCTATCGAAAAATATATGTGCGCTTCTCACAGTTGCCCTCCGGTGAAGGAAAACGTCGTTAAGAAACCAACAACCCCCGCATGGTGGTAGGACATATCTAGTGTCCGCCTGGCCAGCTATCACCCTCAAGTTAGAAAATCTGTCGCCAAACATCTAATGTGTTCAGGCAGCTATCCTTGAGAGCCAGTTCCCATTCTAGTCCACTTCTCTATCTTCGACCGCATCATCACTTAGCAACAGGTGAGATAGTGGTCAAACGCTAGCCTATTAGATATAAAAAAAATAAAAAATATTAATTATCCCCACCTTTATTTCTATCTCGCTCACAGTTACCGTAAGAATATCTGTCAAAAACCAAAATCAACGAGAAGAAAGATGTAAAAACATTATTCAAGGTCATATTTTTTAGTCTTCAAAAATATATGCAATAGCAACCTCCTTTGTGTATAATCTTCTTGGGACTCTTCTACTAAAACCAGTACATTCTCCTATGTTTGAGGTAGTTATCTCCATATCTCTGGAGATACTTATCAGATCTCGATAAAATTAAAATGGGACCACCTCGGAAACGTATCCTACCTATTAAAAAAAGAATCATTTGAATCCGTTCACAATTGACGGAGAAATCGCGTAACATACACACAAAAAAAAAAACATACAGACGAATTGAGAACCTCCTCCTTTTTTGTGAAGTCGGTTAAAAAGTACGCTCATAGGGCTCATAGGGCTAAATTTATATTAACTTTGAAGGAACAAATAGATATTTTTTGCTAAAAAATTAAACGCTATTGCATGTAGGTTTTTTCCTTCTTTGACAGAGAAACAGATCTTGCTACAAAATCAGTTTTTTTTTTTCAGGCAGACTAAATCGAAGTGATCAAATATGGGTTCTTATTTCCTTTCGAGGTGCGGAACCTAAAACATAGAAGAACTTCGCCGATATTGATTGTTTATCTTATAGGCTAGCGTTTGACCACTATCTCACCTGTTGGTAAGTGATGATGCGGTCGAAGATGGTATGCACACTAGGCCTAGAATGAGAACTGGCTCTCAAGGATAGCTGCCGGAACACATTAGATGTTTGGCGATATATTTTCTAACTTGAGTGTGGTAGCTGGCCAGACTAGATTGTGTCCACCATGAGGGGGTTGTTGGTTTCTTAACGATGTTTTTTCTTCACTGGAGGGCCACAGTGAAAAGCGCGCATTAATTTTTTGATAAAAAAATCCATTGGTGCACGGCGGAGATTGAACTCAGTACCTCTCAGTACCTCTGCCATTAAAGCCGACCATTCTCCCACTGACACCACCAGGCCCTCAAGTGAGATAGTAATTAATATCTTGTACAGAATACTAACACCCTCAAATTAAAAAATCTGTCGCCAAACATCTTATGTGTTCTGGTAGAGGTGCTTGGAAGTCAGTTTCCATTCTAGGCTTAGCACGCGCTACGATCCTCAAAATGTTATATTATATTATAGGTTTTCGAAGTCCGTTGTGACCCCCGTGCAGTAGTTGAGTGACGTGGGCTGATAATAAATCAAGTTAAACTTTATAAATAGAACCATTATCACCTTATTTATCACCTACCTTAGAGTACATATTTGCAGATACCTCAGTAATTAGCTTTATAATTAATTGTCTCAGACCGAGTCAGGAGTATCAGGAGTGAATGGCTGACCCAGGATGTGATAACATGGACTCGACAGATAGTGCCAGAAAGGATATTAGTTACAAGACTTATTTATCTTATGCTAGCAATAAATGAGCATTGTTGCTCAATCTATACTAAAATTATAAAGAGAGAACATTTGTATTTTTGTATTTTTGTATGTTTGTAATGATTTGGCTCAAAAACTACTGGACCGATTTATAAAATTATTTCATCAATATATAGAATGGACTTTTGAAATGAAAATAAGTTATATATTATCCCGTTTAAATCAAAGGTACATTCGTGGAGACCTAATTTGCAACCTAAGTCGACAAAAAAACGGTCGTAAAAGCACGTTTCTTACGAACGCTGCTCAATTGAAAACAGATAGAAGCATATTTTCTATGGAAGAGTTGTACAACTTAATAAGACCTACAAAAAAGTCCGCGACAGCATATGTCTATCTCTTAAGGTTGACTCACAGTAACCATTTTAATCTTTAATTTTTTGTTAAAAAATATTACATAAATTCCAGGGCTATTTTTAAGTATATAGTATTAATCCTTATCCAAATAATTACGTTAATTAGCTTGGCCACTTATTATAGATTAAAATTGTCCTTCACAGTATATAATTCAAATTAAAACTCTAGAAGATATCACGGATTTCACATACACGCATCGCAAAATTAATAAAATATTTGCAGTCAAACCACAGAATAGGTCATAGTTACTACGAAAATATTATTATAAGCTTAGCGATGCTGTAGATTCCCGCCAATCACAATCAATTTGAAGTCAATATAGTATAATAATATGATCTATTGTATAAAATTATAATGATCTATATATATATAATATAATATTTTAAACCACCCCGACTGATCTATGTATAATCTTTTCATTAAAAGCATTCCAATGACTCTAAACACAACATTTTAAATCTGAGCTGTAAGTTGGTGAGGATTTGAGTATTCTGTAGAGTCCAGGAGATGTCCCAGCATTAGATCAATGCTTCCATGTTCTTAAAATATCGTTGAAGAAGATTTTCGAATTGATTAGACTTATGAAAGTTGATTAAAGCTCATAGTTTTATAACGATTGAACGAATTTTCATGAATCAAAGCTAAGAACACTCTCGATGAAGACATCTATCGAAAAATAAACTATCAATGATAAAATCAAAATCGGTTCATCCGGTAGGGTGCTAAGATGCTACATACAGACACACAGATACACACGTTAAACGTATAATACCCCTACTTTAAATCAAAATCGGTTCATCCGGTTGGGTTCTAAGATGCTACAGACAGACAGACACACAGATACACACGTTAAACGTATAATACCCCTACTTTTAGCGTCGGGGAACGCCGTAAGGTTACGGCGACAGATGTTCTCCTTGGTGGTAAGCTACTTTTTAACCAACTTCCAAAAAGAAGGGAGTTCTCAATTCGTCTGTATGTTTTTTTTTCTTTCTTTTTTGTGTGTGTATGTTACGCGATTACTCCGTCAATTGTGAACCGATTTGAATTATTATTTTTGTAGTCGGTAGGATACGTTTTCGAGGTGATCCCATTGTAATTTAATTGAGATGTGATAAGTATCTTCAGAGATATGACGATAAACGTCTCAAACTTGCTACTAAAACTGACTCGCGGAGCATTGAAGTCAGTTGTTTTAGTTTTTAAACTATATTAATTATTGGTAGATTTAATGATCCCACTACCTCTTTACGAAAACCCATAATTTGTGAATGCACATAAAACTTTCATTGGTAGGTATATAGCTAGGATTAGAACCAACGACCGTCGGGTCAGAATCAGGGTAACTATCCTTTACGCCAAAAGGCCGTCCAATACCACTACGTAAGTATTATAAAACAATGTCCATCACTGCGTCTGTATGTCTGTTCGCAATAATCTCAATAGCTTCTGAACGGATTATCATGCGGTTTTCACCAATAGCCAGAGTGTTTATGAGGAAGGTTAAGGTCTTAGGTGCATAATTCGTTAAGGTTTTGTGTAAATTGGTTGAAATATGACGATGATTGTTAAATATGTTAATATTTTATATTCGATGCAACAAACTGATGCAAATTTTGTAGGCATATATGTTCTACCCGTGCGAAGCCGGGGCGGGCTGCTAGTGATTTATACTTTTGTACAAGTAAATAAATAATAATAAACGTTATTTAAGTGGTAAGCATATGAAATGCAATATTTTCTTGGTAAAGTGTAACATGTTTTACTTTGTAAGTAAAAGGTACAATCATTGACGTCCTAACCCATAGCTGGGTTCAGTAGTTTAGTTTATTAATTAAGCACTGATTGTACAATTTTAGTAAAGAATAATATAAAAATGTATTGTTGCATCTAAGGATAGAAATAAATGAATACAATACAATACAATAAAAAAAAACGTGGGTTATTGCGAGAGTTTTGGAAATAACTATATTCCTGAAAAGGCTTTACTACAATAAGGTGGTAGGAGCTTATTATATTAATGTTTCACCTGAGTTGCAACCAAAAAGTAGCTTACCACCTGTTACCACCACCAAGTAGAAAATCTGCCGCCATTACCTTACGGTGTTCCGGCAGCTTACAGACCTTGAGAGTCAGAGTATTCTAGGCCTAGCGTATTCACCATTTTCGACCACATCATCACTCACCATCAGGAGAGATAGTGGTCAAACTATAAGATGAAAAATCAATGTCGTCGAAGTTCTTCTAAGTTTCGGGTTCCGCACTTCAAAAGAAAATAAGAACCTCTATTGGATCATTTCGTTTCCGTCTGCCTGGTTTACTGTGGCTTAACATTGGAGTCATAGATATAAAATATTCCAATCCCGCAGTCATAATTTTATCACATTCACCGATAAACATACGAGTACATTACGAAGCATTGAGTAAACATTTGCCTACTTTAAAAGTAATTATTGATTTCCGATCGATATCAAAGTAAACACATTCTGGTAGCTATGTATAATATTGCTTCGTTCAACCAATGAACGCCTCTTGACTTTTCTTTTACATTTTTTTTAAATTACTAATTAACACATTTAAGACATTCAGACAGTTTCAAAAGAAACAAGTAATATTTTAAAAACCTTTTTAAACACAAGCTATAACATAACCTAGGACCAGAGTAAGTCAAGACATATCCAACGAGCCCAAACACGACAAGTATAACATGTGTAGTTTAGGAGTTCCTTTGGCCAACTTCCAGCTTCAAGATCAGATCAGCACCATGTCATCATAATATTGCATTTTTACGTGATTTACACATGCATGCAAATTTTCAGCTTAATCGAACCCCTGGAAGTCGCTCTAAAATCAATCGCAAGATTTTTGACGGAAAAATTCGCCGTGAAGAAGAGATAATGCTTGAATAATAATAATTTAAGATTGTTTAAAAAACGAAAACTAAAAGAACCGACTTCAAACGTCGCGCTAGTCAAAGTAGCCAGTAGACGTAGTAACTATTATATAATCTGTGCCAGTAGTTAGTAGTAAGTCGTCGAGATAAGTAAATGCTCCGTTATACAAATGTTGAAATATTACAAACGATTAGGCTGATTTCGTTAAAATTGGACCTGGTTTGAAATTGAAATTTGTTATACCTGGAAATGGTACCCTTTGAAACAAAAAATAATTTTCTAAATCGGTTCAGGCATCTTCAAGTAATCGGTGAACATACATAAAAAAAAAGATTAGAACCTCCTCCTTTTTTGTGAAGTCGGTTAAAAATAAGTCGGTTTTTAATAAAAATAAATATATAAAGGTAAATAATACTTTCCTGATCAGACACCAACTCTGTACCTATTTACTAAAATTAGGTTAATGCTCATGTTGATCCAGTGAAAAGTTAATTTACCAATGAGAATTAAAAGACAAACTAGTTTGTCGTACAATTCTATAGAAATTGGTTTAGTCGTCGTTTCTCTGGAATGAAAGTGAGAAGAATCTGAGAAGAATATTTAAAGAAAAAAAATACTACTATAAGTAAAGCAGAGAATATGAGTGTTTTTTTAGGAAAAACGAATCAGAGTAGTCCAATAAAAAATAATTAAATTATGGGAAACTTATAATTATTATATATACTTGAATCTGACTAAATTGTGTTAATTGTACACCTAAAGTATAAGCAGTAGTAAACTGTAACAACAACCAACTTGAATTGTATAATAAGAAAAGTTAGAACCTGATGCGTTCCAAAAACACTGGAAGTACAAATAACGAGGTTCTTTTTCCCTGATGATGAGAAAAGTTGCGACTAAATAACTATTCTTTATTCTAAGTAAATACATTTAACTCATATCTTTGTTGTATAGTTAACGAGAACGTTGTTTGCAAAGCACTTCTATAATAAGTCATAAAAAGGTCAATATAATTGCTTATAAAATTATTTATTCTAGATACTGAAACTAATCATAAAAATAACTTACAAAAATAAGTGTCTAACAAACAAATCTAAACAAAATATAGTTACAGATACTGTAACTATATTTTGTTTAGATTTGTTTGTTAGGCACTTATTTAGAGAATAAAGCGAAGCCAAATTAAGCAATTTACTCAGATTATACAACATTTTCAGCAATTTATCTGAACCCCTTCAAGCAGGGCCATAAATAGCGTATACTCAAGAGAAAATCCCGACCGGATTTGTTATCTTAAGTAAAACCAATCACTGAACCGAAGACAGAATTCTAATTAATGCAGAGAGTCTACTCGGAATTAGAACATGATAGATGGCTCGTATATCAACGGGGATGCTCTACTTAAAACATGAAACGAGTGATATTTTGTTTATAATAATCCAATCACAGCAATCTGTACAAAAATGTGTCTTTTTTATCAATTCCAGACTATCGAAGTCATCCTAAAGTAATTACTTGTCATCTAAAAAGTTATTACTTTAGGATGAAACAACGAATTAATTTCATATTAAAGATCTCTAGACTTTGAAAATAACTCCACAGTTATTATGATTGACTTCGGGTAGCAGGATATTAAATAATAAATCATAATGGGTCGTGGAATTGAGAACCGCATTCCTACTGGAACCGCCTGCCATAATTTATTCTCTTTGCAAGTAAGTCTATAGATAGAATTTATTAGATTACGCTTATTCTTAAAAATTATGACTTGAAAAAGATGATGAGTTAAGTCATGGAGCTTTTTGTTTCTGTTATTATAATGTAATTATGACAACGTTGATGTACTAGCAAGTTAGCAAAATGATTTGCCTGTAGAAGATTTTATGATATAATATCTTATTTAATTCTTTAGAGTACAATACTAATAAGACCAACGGCTTGAAGATAACCGATGACATGCCTTTGACCGATGCTTTTGTACAAAAATAAAATGATGATTGCGTAAATTTTGCGCGCCACTGCTTACCGCTCAGCCTTGTAGCCCATTACCGTCACTAAATTTTTCATTTCGAAGCTCACAAGCTGTGTCATGTCAATAGACACTTTTCCATTTTCGAGTCGTGGTCGATAAATGGTAGCACCATAAGTGTATAACTTCTTCTATTCCAGCTGGGAGCAAGAAGAAGGCCCCCCCCCCCCCCCCCTCAAAAAGCTTGAAATTCCATGTCATGCAGTATGATGGCTTATTACATCATCTATATATTCACATTCACATTCTTATGCCACTAAAGTAACAAAATGAATATATTCTTGATTGAGATTATTTGTCTGTGAAGTTGTTCCCATCATTATGTCAGTGGCAATCGGTAGTAGATCCCACCGTCTACAAAGATACGAAGAGGCAAAAAATAATAACAAAATCATCTGCGCGAGAACTGGTTATGGATGGATGAGCCGGGTTTCTCGTAGATGTAGCAGTGATGTAGAAAACCTTTTATTGCCGACGACGGGGATAAACGTATGATTGGATTGAGGATAAGGATCAAATCCAACTAGCATGAGGTTGTGCACCTTGGTAGACATGAAATAAAATCAAACGTGGTCAATAAAATTATAAGGAAATGTCGATTAGTATTATTAGAGTCGGAAACTTAAGTTTCGGAAATTTTAATCGGAATTGTTACACCACAAATTTATCAAACAAAATAATTTTGGTTGCTGTTGCAAGTTATAATAAACAAGAACAGTTGCTAAAAATTTAAAGTCAAATAGATAAATAAATTTAAATAGCCGTTTATCCTTGCCAGACAGGATGTATCGAATAGGGGAAAACACGATAAGTTGCTTAGCAATAGTTACGTATACAAAAGGATGTCTTTGCAGTCACGTATTGTTACCTGTGCATCTTTGTCTGTTTGATGATGTCATTAGTTAGTGCTAAAACTAGATAGAATAGTAACCCTGAAAACACGTCAGTAAATTACTTATTTGTTATTATCATACTTTGTTATCGATTGCATTAATAGCAGTAGTATAGTATCAAGTCTAATTGACCATGCTTAATCAACATTCATATATTCTTCTAATCGTATCATGGTAATAACGGAAGGTAACATTTAAATAAATAAGTAGGCTTTCCAAATTAAAGCGAAGGTTAAAATGCTCCATTTTGTATTCAAAGAATAAAAAAAGCTCATCCATTTCAAGGCAAATTGTAGTCCAGAGAATCGGCGAACTCAACAAAAAAATCTCGCTTACCTCCGCAAACAGCTATTAGTGCCGGCGAAGAGGGCAAACAAAACAAAATGTTGGCGGTCCACAGTTTTCTGACGGGAATAATCCAAAGTTTCAATGTTAGGGTGTATATCACTGAACTAGAAGATGTTCATTGAAGTAATTTGATAAGTTTCACTCCACTTGCAGTCACAGGGATGTGACGAAGAGAATAAGTCGAGTTCGCAGGTGCGGGCGTCCGACACGTACTACCGCGACTGAACTCGGATGCCGACTGATGATTGAACAATGAACAGCCCCTTGCTTGCGAGCTCGTAGCGATTTACAGCCTAGGCTAGTACTAAATTCCCTTAAAATATCTTTTCAACTTTTAAAATGATCATGTTTTGTATCAGGTTTTGGAGTGAGAACTAAAATTCTTCTTCATATGTCCAAAGGGATGATTTAGTAAAGACCAAATCATTTTGTTAATGATCTACCGCTTAATTTAAGACACATATTATATTACCTTTCTACGAGCACAAAATAAATAATAGTACTACGCTACAAGAATCTTGTCTTGTTGTCTTGTAAGCAAAGATTTTGACCTAAGAACTTACATTCCTCATAGACCAACATACAAGATTCCTTAACCGGTTAACGGTTACTTAATTCTATTTCGTTCGTGTCAAAACTTCACACATTTAAGACCTGAGGTAAGCTTAAATCCAGTATAAAACAGACATTTTTATTTTTATTAAAGTATTAGAATATCATTTATCCATTAAAACTTCAGTCCGCTTACTGTCGCCATGTTGGATACTTATTCCAAAGTTTGATTGATTAGTTTTTAATGTAGATAACTTTGTAACGAGATTTGGAAGTTATGTCATTATGGCCTGCGTGGGCGGGTGTCAACCCTTATCTGAGAAAATAAGATTGGGACTGAGAAAATGATGTTCTTATATTAGAAAAGTTGTTGGATAAAAACAGGTTTTTTAATGCTTACCTATTTATGTGTGAATTTTATATAAAAAGGAATATTACCCTAGAGGATTTGACCTACAACCAACCAAAACGTCGCGTAATTGGTTTACCAAGAAGATCATTATTTGCAAAGTTTTTGGGTTTAACCATCGATTATTAGTAAGTACTACGTATTTCAGCGGTTTCAATCGTAAAATTATAGACACATAATATTTATGTTTTGATTTTTTCAGGGACTTGTAGAGTTTTAGATTTTAGAACCTTTTGTACATTAACATTTTAAAATAACAGCATTATAAAAAACCTTTCTAGAGATATAATACATGAGTATAATAAAGATAACGCTTATGACCATAACATACATCTGCAATCATAAGGACGCAAATTACCATAGTCACATGAACATGTTTTAAAATAAAAGAAAACACAACATAATTTTATGAGTTCTTGAATAAATGCAAGCTATTCATCATTTTCGTTCCGTACCTAAAGGGTAAAACGGGACCCTATTACTAAGACCCCGCTGTCCGTCTGACACCAGGCTGTATCTCATGAACCGTGATAGTGAGACAGTTTAAATTTTCACACATCACGTATTTCTGTTGCCGCTATAACAAGAAATACTAAAAACAGAATAAAGTTAAAAATAATAGGGGGTCCCCATACAAGAAACGGGTTTTTTTCGGCATTTCAATATAGCGCCATCTATGCACGCTTAGATAAACGTCCATAGATGGCGTTATACTGAAATGTCGATCCCTAACACCTTTGCTAGACGTTAGATGGCGTTATAAAAAATATAATGTTTATGAATTATTATTTTTTGCTGGCGAAAAATGATAGTGGTATTTTTGCTCGATTTTATAAAATACTGTAGTGTGGTACGGAACCCTACGAGTGCGAGTCCGACTTGCACTTGGCCAGTTTATTAATTATTATTGCAATTTGGACTTGCCTAACCTTTTATAAACTCATTTAATTAAAATTTATGATTGATAGGATAGGCAAGTCTGGAATCCGTAATGTTAAATTTCGCTTCTCAAGATGTCTAGTGTCTACTGTAACCATTTCATCCGTCATGATAATCTATACTTCTATACTAATATTATAAAGAGAGAACATTTGTATTTTTGTATTTTTGTATGTTTGTAATGATTTGGCTCAAAAACTACAGAACCGATTTAAAAAATTCTTTCACTAATACATAGAATGGACTTTCGGAATGAAAATAGGATATATATTATCCCGTTTAAATCAAAGGTACATTCGTGGAGACCTAATTTGTAACCTAAGTCGGCAAAAAAACGGTCGAAAAAACACGTTTCTTACGAACGCTGCTTAATTGAAAATAGATAGAAGAATATTTTCTATGCAAGAGTTGTACAACTTAATAAGACCTACAAAAAAGTCCGCGACAGCATATGTCTATCTCTTAAGGTTGACTCACAGTAACCATTTTAATGTTAAAATTTTTGTTAAAAAATATTACATAACTTCCAAGGCTATTTTCAAGTATATAGTATTAATCCTTATCCAAATAATTACGTTAATTAGCTTGGCCACATATTATAGATTAAAATTGTCGTTTACAGTATATAATTCAAATGAAAACTCGAGAAGATATCACGAGTTTCATATACACGCATCGCAAAATTAATGAAATATTTGCAGTGAAAGCAATTAACTAGAAAAAAGCTCATAGTTTTATAACGATTGAACGAATATCAAACAAACAAAAATAACTATCAATAATAAAAACAAAATCGGTTCATCCGGTTAGGTGCTAAGATGCTACGGACAGACATACAGATACACACGTTAAACGTATATTACCCCTACATTTTGCGTCGGGGAACGCCGTAAGGTTACGGCGGCAAATGTTCTCTTTGGTGGTAAGCTACTTTTTGGTAGATTTAATGATCCCACTACCACTGTACGAAAACTCATGATTCATGAATGCACATAAAACTTTCATTGGTAGGTACTCGTATATAGCTAGGATTAGAACCAACGACCGTCGGGTCAGAATCAGGGTAACTATCCTTTACGCCAATATCACTACGTAAGAATTATAAAACAAAGTCCATCACTGCGTCTGTCTATCTGTTCGCAATAATCTCAATAGCTACTGAACGGATTATCATGCGGTTTTTACCAATAGCCAGAGTGTTTATGAGGAAGGTTTAGGGGCATATTTCGTTAAGGTTTTGTGTAAATTCGATTAAATTTGACGATGATTGTTAAATATGTTCATATTGTATATTCGATGCAACAAACTGATGCAAATTTTGTAGGCATATATGTTCTACCCGTCCGAAGCCGGTGCGGGCTGCTAGTATAATATATAATTCTGTGATTGAGATAAAATGAATGATATAAAGTAGAATTACGTTAAGTTGTACATTACCTGACATCGGCCAGGATTATTTTTACAGAAAGGTATTTTTGCACGAAAGCTTCGTGTGAAGTCCTAACTTGCGAAAACTTATACGTTCCGAGATATAAATATTTCAAAATTGGAAAATTCACCTTACATTTTTGCATTTTAACAGTTTATATCACAACCACAGATTACTTATATGTGTATAGCTAATCACAACAACGCAAATTTAACATTTCGTTATACCCGCTATAATGTTAAGAAATTTAAAATTTCTATTCAACAAGTATCAATACAAAGCAAATTTTACGGACTGGCTTATCGAGTATTCTTGGAGAAGAAAAAAATTGAATATTTCATATAGACCCATTTGAGGAGTTATTGAAAGTAGTACAATCCTTACTAATATTATAAATGCGAAAGTAACTCTGTTTGTCTGTCTGTCTCACTTTCACGTCAAAACCACTGAACCGATTTAAATGAAATTTGGTACACAAATAGTCTAGAGCCTGAGAAAGAACATAAGCTACTTTTTAATGCGAAAAGAGGGTTGTAAGAGGTTGAAAGGGGGATGAAAAATGTATGGAAGTATCGTCATTTTTAAAGCTTGAAGCTTGAAACTTAATTTTAGGCTGTTGATTCAATATGAACAAATATGACATTCAAAGTTTGTAAAAATTTTACCCTCAAGGGTGTAAAATAACAATAGGGGATGAAAGTTTGTATGGATGTGATGATATGTAAGGTTTATGTGAATGTTCTACTTAACCGATTTAAATGAAATTTGGTACACAGATATTTTAGAGCCTGAGAAAGGACATATGCTACTTTTCAATGAGAAAAGGTTGTAAGGGGTTGAAAGGGGGGATGAAAAGTTGTATGGAAGTATCGGCATTTTTAAAGCTAGAAGCTTTAAACTTATTTTTTAGGCTGTTGATTAAATATAAATAAATATGACAATCGAAGTTTGTAAAAGTTTTACCCTCAAGGGTGTAAAATAAAGGGGAGGGGGGTGGTGGGGAAGGGGGCAGTGGTGGGGAAAGAGATGTGGAAGTGAGGGTAAGGGGGAGAGGGAGGGTAGGGTGAAGTTAGGGGAAGGGGAGGGGAAGTGGAGGGGAAGGGGAGAGGAGGGGGAGGGGGAAGTGGGAGTGAGGAGATGGGGAGGGCAGGTGGAAGTGAGGGGAAGGGGGAGAGGAGGGTAAGTGAGGGGAGGGGGGAAGGGGGGATTAGCATGGCGTGGTAGGTTTCGGTGTAGCTGGGATACGTATGTGTCTTATTAGTTAATGCTACCCAAAGACACTATTCCACGCGGACGAAGTCGCGGACACACCTAGTATGTTTATAAAATTGAAGAATAAATTTAAATCATTTCTTCATTCATATTATTGCGTTTATATTTATGGTACTACCTTGCAAATGCGTGAAATGGAACGTAAATACTAGGTAGCCTTAGTCCAACACTAAGGCATTACACTAGTGAACAGTGACCACCGCGTGACGTGCGCCGACGAGCGTAGCGAGAAGGGGAGCCGCGGTAGCGGCAGCGTGTCACTAGAACCGACGCTACGGCGTTTAAATGAAGGTAAAGAAAACTTTATTTGTAAAATATCCTTCTACTTGTAATAAGAAGTCAATTAATTTTCTTATAAAATGTTCTTTATTTTTTCTTTTAAAATATGTTTGCCTATGCATAGGGCAGTGGTCCACCTCCAAACCCCTCCCCCTCTCCAGCCTTAAACTAATTATTGATACATTTTTTAGTACTCAACCTGAAAATTTTAAAATATTCATACGTCCTAGAGGGAGGGGAGTCCGAAACTTTTCCTTCAGGGGGAGGGTTCCCCTTCCCCCCTCCCCCCTTCCACCCTTTGTTCCTACTAAAATCTAATTATTGATACATTTTTTATTACTTAACCTCAAAATTTTAAAACATTCATATCTCCTAGGGGGTTTGTTCGCAACATTTCCTTCAAGGTACGAGTTCGACCCCTCCCCCCGTTCCCTTCCCTCCCCCTCCTCTTCCCTAAAATCGATGTCAGGTAAAGTACATTCCTGCCAAAAATACTACTACTAGTAGTAATTCTATTTTTTTTTTAAATACTTTATAGTCTAGCGTTTGACCACTATCCCACCTGTTGGTAAGCGACGATTTGGTTGAAGATGGTGAACACGCTAGGTATAGAATGTTTCTACTCTCAAGGGCTGCCGGAATATCGTACGGTTTGTTTGGTAATGGAGGAAAAGAAAAAATAGAAATCTTATGCATTATGTAAAATACTGAGAAACAAAATACTTGTCTGTCATCCCAAAAAATCATAATGGCAACTAAATATGGAAGCCAGTCAATGTCATAATTTATATAACTTTTCCGTAACCACATAATATATAGTCATTCATATCTAGCCTGTGTGTATCCGTTCATTCCCATATTTGTCATCCACTTACTGCTCATTTTCAAGCAATTTGTCAACGCTGAGGTAAAATGTGAATTACTCTACATTCGTGACTTGGTTGAATGGTGCTTACCATTATAATGGCAATTTTGTAAAATACCTAACTATTTCAGCATTGCAAAACTCTGTGGCTTTCTCATTTTATCAACATTATACTGCCAGTTGCTCAACCATTATTGTTATTGACAATCATATTTCACCTGGAGTCAAGATTTTATACTTGAATAGTGTTTCTGTCGTCAAGTAAGCGTTACGTGTAAACTTGACAAATTGACGCTGCATTATTATTAGAATACTCGAAAATAATCTAATAAAATATGTACCTTTATGTTGGGTTATTTTTTTTTGCTGTTAGACTAAAAACAAATAGGAGCTTAAAAGTAGGAACTGAAAATTCATAATTAGAATAATGAAGGAAAGAAAAAAAACACGCATTCAATTTTGTAATTTTTTATAACAAAAAGCGGGATGTACAATAAAGATTTTCCTTTCCATAAAAAGCAACCTACAGGCAAAGTTTGAGCGCCATTTTGGCTTCATACAGGATTTTTTTCATAGAATTTTGCTCGCTTTTTTGCTCTGTGCTAACTGTGTAGCTTTTACGGTATTCAATTTTTGATGAAGAGGAGATATTGAGGTCAGACACAGTAAAACATTTTCGTAAAAGAAAAGTTTGATGAGTTCTCTTTTTTATTATTTTGCCTGATTAAGAAAAAAGTGAATAAATTTCTTTTCTATGCATGGTTTTTGAGTTTTTGTTAATTGTAAGGAAGGATATTACTTTTACCCCACATAGCGACTTGCTTCTGCTTTTATCGTACATACCGCAAAAAATTGAATTCCATATCCGATTTCCGGTCAAGTAAGTACTACTCATAGTTTAGGGTCTTCAAGTCGCAACTGAATAGGTATTTTCTAGGTAATAATGCTACATTATCGATCACATCGTCACTGAAATAGTGGTCATGTGCTATCCTATTTATCATAGAAAAGATGAGGATTCAATATACAGACCTTACGTGTTTTGTTCATGTATTTTTAATTTCTGTTATTTTATTGGTAAATAAAGTCTTATCAAATTTGTATCGCATTATACTTACAGTTTTCTTAGCCTCGCATCCGATGGAGTATAATAATAATAGGTGATGCACTCCATGAATGGACCAAGAACAAAAACGCGGATGCTTCCTAAGTCAGCCATCAGGGTTTTTATTCTTTCCATTGTTATTCTTACATCTATTTAATAGTAATCATCACAGATCTATTGTTCGATAATTGAGTGGCAATAAACTTAGAGAAAATATTTTGTACTGCATTACTACTACCACAGAATAAATATAGTACAAGTAATAATACTACTTGCTCGTATTACGCATAGATATACACATATTACAATAGATCTGAGATCAGCAGGCCCATTGCTGAATTAGTAATTAATAACATCAAATGATGAAATAATTGAAACGAAAGAGATGCAGCTATACGTCTATAACTCCCTCTCATTTCGTATATTACGCTCAGGATCTTTCCCATAATATGGCCTACAGTACTATTTAACTCGACCCCCAGTGAAGCCATAATAAAGGCTACTAAAGACCAACAGCATACTGTCTATGTCTATTAAAATAAAATAAAAAATTGTAGGTATACCAAAATTGTCTTAGCCTATTTAAATCTTTAGTTCCATACACGGAGGATTATCCCCGTGGTTCTATACATGTTTCATACGTCATGAAGACGTATCTATACACAGAATACTAAAGAAAAAAAACTTCATTTGTTTTGTGTACGTATACGACGCTTCGGTTTTGATCAAATTGAATTGGTTATGTGAAGTCTCAATGTTATTTCACTTTACCTATTCTTTTCAACTTTGACAGGCGGAGTCTTCTATTAACTTTTTTTTCCAAATTTAATTTTACGCTATTGCAGTATGTCTTAAAGAATCCACTTACAAATATTTATACACGTATTAATCTACTTCTCCGTGTATAATAATAGTACGAGTTTAGTATAGTATAGCACACTCCACACAATAAATAATAGTATAAGTATCCATGTCAACATTGTGAGTGTGATAGATTGATCCTCGGTAGACCGTAAATAGTTTAATTACTCCACGAGATAGCTCAATCTACCCATTGGAATAGATAATTTGATGCATGGATGCTAACAGACCAATGTAAAACAGCCACAAAACATGTGCACTGATTATTTTATTAAGGATACATGTTTGTTTTTAACCGACTTCACAAAAAAGGAGGAGGCTGGCACCGACTTCAAATAGAGAAGTGGGTAGCGCTTATAATAATTTTAAGTAAATTATTTTTTGCTTTTGAGTGCCTTTTTGTGGTTATGAAGTCGGTTTTATTTTTTTTGAAAAATAACTTATTTCATGACTACTAATTCTAGGACGTCGATGACTAAGCCACTACTACTAATCTAGAATCTCTCCAATTGCGTCCTTGTTTTTAGGGTTCCGTACCCAAAGGGTAAAACGGGACCCTATTAATAAGACTCCGCTGTCCGTCTGTCTGTCTGTCTATCTGTCCGTTCGTCTGTCTCCAGGCTGTATCTCATGAACCGTGATAGACGGTTGAAATTTTCACAGATGATGTATTTCTGTTGCCGCTAAAACAACAAATACTAACAGAATAAAGTAAAAAATTATAGGGGGTCTCCATAGAAGAAACGTGTTTTTTCGCCATTTCAATATAACGTCATCTATGAACGCTTAAGTAAAAGTCCATAGATGGCGTTATATTGAAATGCCGATCCCTAACACCTTGTGTTAACTTTCACTTAGATAGCATTAAACGGTAGATGGTGTTATAAGAAATAAGAACGCGGCTCACAACTCTGTTTTAATAAAATGTTTATTAATTATTAATTTTTGCTGGCGAAAAATATTAGTGGCATTTTTAGCTCGATCTTATTCATGATTTTCTATGCAAAAACTTGACTTTCTAATTTATAATATTATGATATACAATATATAAATATATAAATATAAATAACAATATATAAATACTGTAGTGTGGTACGGTACCCTACGAGTGGGAGTCCGACTTGCACTTGGCCAGTTTATTTTCTATTCCCGGCTGTCATCATAGATATAGAGTACTCTCATGTTTGGTATACAGAAAAAAATAAATTAAATACTTGTTGAGCCGAATGCTTTGCCTAAGCGAGTTGTTGAAAAACTGACTTTTTTCACTTTTTTTAAATCTCTACAGGTTAAATACTATGTTTAGAAAACTTTTGCAAAGAAAGTGAAAGTGCATTAAATTAAAAAAAGCTGAAATAAAGGTACTGCTTGGTAATCTGGAGGAAATAGTAAGTAAATACCTATCTGTTAACCCGAGCGTTGATGCGCTGCGATCGAGAAAACGTCATTCACGACGATATTACGACATTTAAATGAAATACAAGCTAACCCACAGTAAAAAAATAGTGTTCTGTGAATATATGTCTTAGTTAAATAAAAATTATAAAACTCTTTTTAAGCAAGTAAGTATTTAACTCTGGAAAAGGTCTTATGTAGATAAATATAATTACAACTACATAATATTATAAATTAGAAAGTCAAGTTTTTGCATAGAAAATCATGAAAAATATCCAACATATAGCAAACACAGAAACATACGACACAAATTATGAAAGTATCAACTATCGAATTGAGCTCAAGTATACATTATTTTATCTATATTGATGAGAGCAAATCCAGAGTGCAGGAAGAGCGCAGAATAAATCATAGTTCTACGTAAGAGTTACATTATTTGATGAGTTCGCCATTAGCCTAGTTTCTGAAGTGTGTGAATGTATGTTTTTTTCTCTATTAACAATGTGTCATCATAAACTATGATATTAATGATCTTGGGAATCATCGACAGTCCGTCGAGTTATAAAGTGATACGCGAGAAAATTAGAGAGTACCTGATTAGAGACTTAAAAAATAGTACTAGAAGAAAACACACTTTTTAGCTCTTTCTCTCTCTCTCTCTCTCTCTCTCTCTTTTCCCAACTGTTTATTCCACATGATGAAGGGGAGCGTCAGTCAGATTTTTCTGACTCTTAATTTATTGTATGGAAATTATTGCGCTAAATGTATGAAAGAACCTACTACATCAATGGCTAATAATAACATTACTTTTATTTACGTTTATCAAGCATTTATCTTGTCTCGCCAACCACGAGGATCATGCTTATTCTAGTATCTTTACATAGTTATATATACTTATAATAAAACAAAGTCGCTTTCCGCCGTTTGTACGCTAGATCTTTTAAAATGCGCAACGGATTTTAATGACGTATTCCTCAATAGATAGAGTGATTCAAGAAGAAGGTTTTTAACCTGTTTTAATAGCCGGCATAGCCGCGGGGTGCAGCTAGTCCACACTTCAGTACAATCTAAACTAATATTTTAAAGAGATTTGATTGATTGATTTTTTAGAGTGATTTGATTTTTTGTTTGTTTGTTACGATTTAACTCAAAAATTACTGGCACCGATTTCAAAAATTCAATTTCAAATGAAAAGCTACATTATCAGCGAGTAACATATTAGGCTATATTTTATCCCCCTATTCTCACGGGAATGGTAACTACACGAGTGAAACCACGAGGCGCTGCTAGTATTTAAGAAGATTGAACTAAATTTGCAGAAAAAATACGTTTTTTGTATGAGGACCTCCTTTATTTTTTTACTTTATTCAGTTTTTAAGCCAAGCATTTATAATAGCCAAAGAAATACGTATATTTTGTGAAAATTTCAAGTGTCTATCTACTTACTTCCATTTCATTCCATTACATTGTGGATTGCTCACGACACGCTCTCAATAGGGATGGATGGCGGCGCATTGTGTGGGCATCGGTACCCCAAGGAGAGAAGCACAGAAGAAAATCATCATGATACCACGACCGCTGTGCCAAGAGCGTACAACTAAAGAGAGATCTACTTACTAGCTACGGTTGTACTATTAATTATTCTGTGGCTACCTACGGTTCACATGATGCAAAAAAAAAGAAAAAAAAATACTTGTACAGCCCTCTGATAGACGGACGAATACCGAAGTAAGTCTCAGTAATAGGGTCACATCGGCAGTCGGCACCCTTTTGGCATGGAACCCTAAAAACACTAATCTGATTTTTTTAAATAATTTTAAGGCAGTTTATTATTATGTTGATTTACAAAGCAATCAACTATTTATAATTTATATGCGGTTATTTATCAATTTCACTCCACTTTGTGTAGGCGATAATTAGATCAGTAATAAATAAGCGACGAAACATTTTAGAGCGTTGTAAAAACAGACTATATAGCGTTTTTTGTCCAATTTTATGCGTTTTCTCGTAAGATGAGCTGAAGAGTTCTATTTTACGACGCCATGTAAAATTACCATTAATCTTGTATTGTGCTTGGGATGAAGTCGTGACCAAAATACGTAAGATATAAATGGGCATCACGTGTAAATTATTGTAAATAGTTGATTGAACTTTTCTCAGTGTGCTTGATTTTTTTATGGTATATGAAAAAAGCTTAGGAAATTTTGAGAGTATGTGTAGATTTCTCTGCCAATTGAAAAATAGACTTTTTTGAAATCAGAAAGGTATATCTAGGGGATGGATCTTTGTAACATTAGATCTGATAAAAATCTCTAATTGAGTATAAGGAGTTTAAAATTTATATCTTAAACTTGCCACTGAAAATGAATCGGCTCTATTTATTCTTCTATTTTTGAATAAGTTATATTTATATATACTCTACTCAAAAATAGACTTATCAGACTGGTTTAGACCTGATAGTTTACACCGTATATATCCTGCAACAAATTCTGTGCATCAAGACATGATGAGCATGTTCAGAGCTATGAAGCAAACACTACAAACTTGGTACTGGTAATGACTCACGTCACATTTTTTAGGGTTCCGTACCTCAAAAGCTAAAAAAGGAACCCTTATACGATAATTTTTTTGTCCGCCTGTCCGTCTGTGAGTCTGTCCGTGTGTCACCACCAATTTTCTCAGAAACGAGTGGACCTAGCAAGTTGAAATTTATACCAGATACTGAGGTCTACTGAGGTCTATAGTCCCAATTGCGTATAAAAATCAAGGTCCTGAGTGAACGCGATAAAAAGATATGGGCAAATTTATATTTTCGCGAAAACTTGTGAGTACCAAAACTTACCTTAATTTTCAACCTTTTTTTAATTTTCCTATTTTTTCCTTTACTTTTGCTGTAAGATCTTGCTTTCATCCAAAATTGACAATTCTAGGTCAACTGAAAGTACCCTATAGGCTGACTCATCTTAATTGATCATAATGTATATAGACATAACAACTATGATAAATAAAACTATGATTTATTAACCAACTCAAGCTTAAAACATACACAACAAAGACCAGCAATCCATATCCACCCAAACTATAACCTTGACACAAAGAAGATCCTAATAAAATTATGCAATTACACTCATTGCTTCTATTATAACCGTTACATAACTTTTATTTATTAACTTGACCTTTTTAATGGATTGCTTAGCTGACTGCTATCAGAATGCACAAGCTGGATCGTGAGTCAAGCCGACCCCAATAGAGTGGAGAAAGTGATGTATCGACAGTGGTTATGTAACCTTATGTGGTCTTAACGTCTTTACTGGCTAGACACTAGACGGTAAGTAATGGAAGCTGGAAGAATTCACACGACAGATGGGAATTGTTGCGCTTTGTAGATTGGATTAAAGTCCAGAGAATCGACACACTGTTATCTTCAATTTTACAAACAAACACTATTTCTAGCATAGACCGCAATGTCACTTAGCACCAGGTGCAACAGTGGTAAAGTGCTTGTGTATCAGCGACGAGAAGAAATATATTGATTACAGAGCAGTCTTCTAGAATCAGCATTTTGTACTGATCAAATGCCTTTCTTTCTAAAATTCACATGCATTGCTGATCTACAAAAGGTAAAGCAAGCAAAAGGTTAAAGCCCTTAAAATGTGTTCGATGACAAGCATACACACATTGGGTATTAATCATTCATACAAATTGAATTATTTTTAAATAGGCTATACATGTTTGGTATACGTGAGACGCTCGCCTTTTAGTAACAGTTTTCCTATGATTTTCTATGAATTTATATATTGCTATATTGCCCGATAAGTCTAAAGGTTTAAAAAAAATCTAAATTATTGTGACAAAAATATTCAATGCTAATCTAGTCTCAAACATTTCACCACGTCATCGAATAATGTATAAACTAACTTTTTATAAAGCCCCCTAGGCGTAAACAGACTAATTTGGTAGGTAGACCAAAAGGATTTATTGATACAACTGGTTAAAGCAAGACTTGCCGGCCCAAACTTACGTCAACTATCATTTCACGTCCAGACCACTGCCACCGCATTATTTATAGTTATCTATGATATGATGTAAGAACAAGAACTTGCTCTCTAAAGCAGACCTACTAATTAAATCAGTACTTACTTAAACCAACAGTATTGATTCGTGAAAACGTTTTGTGGTTCACGGAACTAGTTTTAGCATTACCATGTTCAAGAGATGGTCTTATGCAATCGAATGAGAAATCATTATGCTGTAACCGAGAACAAAGAAACCTATTTGGTTTAAATTATAGTGAATTGGTGAGTAGTAGTGGTATGGTAATTGCTTATAAATCATGATCATCCACCTGTTCTAGTCTATTAATTTAGGCCTCTCCAATAGGAGCTACCGTTTTATTACTTACCAGGTGGCTACTAAGGAAAATGGTCCTGATTAAAGATGTACTATTTTGTAATAAAATGTAAAATCCATGTTAGGTCAATGTCAGTTTGTGATAAATCATCATCGTTCGCATGGGTGTCTGGAGTGGGTTCACGTACAATAGTGCAATGGGAGGGAATCGATCTCACGATCTCTCGATAGCCAGGCCGAAGCCTTAACCATTGGGCTATTGCCGCTTCCAATAATAGGTACTATTGGTACATAATATACAGGAAATGTAGTGACATAGGCCGGTTTACACGTCTATTATTTAATTAATGCAAAGATTGTCCGATTATACTAATTAAACTTGCTGGATCGCAAGCAGTTTGCGTAGATAATCAAAATAATGTAGTTTTACATTCTACTCTAGTTTTATTCCACTAAGGTTAGCAAAACATAGCTACTGCAGTACCTACCTATATCTATAAAACTGCGTTATAATTTGATAGGCTTCTAAAAGGAAATTACAACTCTGTTACTTTTGTATTCTTCACAAACATTCATACAACATTTATATATTCATACAATTTATATAATAATAATATATTCAATAGTCAATAGATAATCAAAGAGGTATTTCAATCAGTGTAGATAATATGTCCGAAAGTAGTAATAGTCTGTTCCTTAAAAAATGCAGTGATACCACCAGCACCAAAATTTACATAGTAAGTGTCGTCACAGACAAGTAAGTAGGCACTTACCACAATATTATAGTTTTGTGATGGAAAAACAGAAATAAACGCTTCGATTCTGTCAAAATTGTTCCTCAATTTGTTAACCACCTATGTCAACTACGTTTATCTACAACCAAAGACCTACAGCATACTGACTTCAAAGAGCTGAAGCGACATGCGATGGAAACAAATACCGCCAGTTGGGTTGGAAGCCTTGCACTTGTGTCAATTCCATTCTGTAAAACAGTAATAGAACTCAAACTTTATTATATTTTCTTGATAAATCTTTTATTTATTATAGACGCAGAGCCAAATGCAAAATGCAATAAAAAATCCACGTGCAAGTGTGAGAGGCCCGATGGTGGATAGGAAGAGTGATCGGCTTTAACGTCGGAGGCAGTGGGTTCAAATTTCAATGCGCATTTCATATTGGTTCTCTGGTGAAGGAAAATATCGTTAAATCCCCAGCTTGGCCTGACAGGGTACAGATGTTCAGTAAACTTGTATCAATCTAGTTACGGCTTAAATTATAGCTCATTCATATTTAAAATTATCCAAACTTTGCATTAAATATTACGACAAAAGATAGTATTCTATTTTAATAGGTACACTCATGAAGCTTGCGTAAGCGTTTCCATACTGTCTGCATTTCTACAATGTGTCAATATTGTCCTGGCAACTTTCAAGTGCTCCTATGGCTTCAGGGTGTAACTCAAACCTTTATCCTTTCTACTTAAAATAACATGGGTATCGAATTGAATGGAAACACCCAATGATTTGGAAAATGGCTCTTGCCAACTTTTGAGTTCTCTATCTGCATTTGAAGACACTAATTTGTATCGTTAGAATTTTTTAACGAAACTTTTTTTTTCAACCGAATACCGTAAACAAACTAAGTTGTATAATAAAAGCTAGATGAGCTAATTTTGCATCTACTCAAATCAACATCTAATCCAATTTTTTACTAAACGAAAGAGTCCCTTCGTTATGTCAATAAAAGCCAATAAAACCAAGCCTATCATTTACCCGCCGTCAAAACTGTACTAAATGTAGGTAATAATAAAATCAGTGTTTAATTTATGGTCGGCGGCCGTCAGAAGTATATAATTTTGGCAGGCGTGGTTTATCTTTGGGCAGACTGTGATGCAATCGAATTTCGGAGGTCAGCCGATAAAAGGTATCTTTATTAATCTGGGCCATCTCTTTTCTTCTCTATAGAATATTTATGAAAGTGTACTGTTTTTTTATTCATAATATTATAATAAAAATGTTTATCGCAACCTGTTTGTTTAACTGATGCAACAGGTAATTACTCGTAACTATACTACAAGCGAGTCCTAAATATTGGCGATTACCTAATAGTTCTGTTTTTCTTTCAATACCTACCAAATTTTAGGAAACTATTTAGCTTTCATCACGTTATTTAGTCTGAATTTCAAAAAATCTAATAGAAAAAGTCCTTATTAGCTTTCTGATTATTTTAATTTTTTTGGGTGTCTTTTTAATGTATGTCGCCTTTCGGCTTTGCCTAAATACATTAAAACAATAAAAACATTGAGATGGTCCAGCCAGACGTTCACAACTGACGTGTTTACCAACGACCAGCTTTTGATTACTCTGGACTTTGCGCTATCTGGTCATTTACATTCTTAACATGTTGCTATACTGAACGACGCTTATAGGTTGGTATAATAGCAAAAGTTGGTATTTACGTAGATACTTATTATATGCGATAGCTATCGTCTTTACAAGCTATTATTTAAATTTCAATATTCGTATGCAAGTAACAGACTTTCCAAATCTTGCAAACCATTTTTCAATCACTTCCTGGTATCTTATTGAGCTGAAATTTGGCATACGTGTAATTTATGTAACAATGCAATATTATGATACATTAATCGAGTTGACCTCATTATGGAGTTGAGCTGTAGGGATTGGAACTCCGTAGTGGCAAAAGGTAGGACAATTAAAATTTGAGCTAGTATGATTATTTATAATAATCTTTTTTCATTACACACGATAAAGTCTTTACAAAAGCTTGTGCTAAAAAGCTTTTACATTATAACTTATATTAACCGCAGACAATCTACGTTACTTTTTTTTGAAAACTCATGTATTTCTGAATTTATTTATGGTATAAAGAATATATAGAATATTTCATACATCATACATAATATATGGGTTCCTTGAGAAAATATATTTGATTAATATTAAATTCAGGTAGAGCCGCAGGCAAGAGCTTACTGTATGCAGGCTTGTTAACCCGTCTACGAGAATTTGGTATCCGTTATGTTTTGGTATTGTATGTGACGGGCGGTTTTATCCCGTTCGATAAATTGAATCGACCTGATTCTCTGATAGAATAGTTTTATGCGGCCTCAGTTAGATTAACTTAAATGTAGGTCTTTTACTTTTATAGCACGAATCATGAGGTTATAGCATATGCTATTCAATATTATTAATAGCAGCTTTGGTGCATTAACATCGTCGTAGTTTTCAGTCTTCTGCCTTGCATAATTCCGAAGGAATCAATTTTAGTTACGTCATAGAAAAGATAAGAATACTACGTATAGAACGGACACTCTGTTCCCCCCACCAATTCCGGGCTTCCTCACCCCACCGCCGACTCTGGAGCTGTCGAAGAGCTGCGCTGAGCAAGAACGCCACACGCGTACGACTATAGAACAATTACTACTCACAGAGAGAAGAACATCAACTTCATACATTTATGTTGGGACCAGTAGACACTGGAGGTTCAAATTTACGTAGGTTCTTATTACGTAGGTATATAATAAACACTTAATTATATTAGTAAACCTACCTACATATTCGTATTTTAGAATTCATTTTCATAAATGAAACAACGATATATACTAGTGCGTAAATATCATTTAGTTTGTAAAATATTAAAAAAAACTTTCACGGTAAAACATTTGTATAACACAGAAATTAGGAACTTGATGTAAGTACCTACGTAGTATTTATATTCTCTTTGCTTGTTGAAGTGTTGTGATTTAATGTTTCTGTCGACGATGGTTTACGAAATAGCGACTAATATTTTTAGTGTTAAAAGCTTTTTGGGTAAGTGTACAAAAATATTCATACGGTCAGTACGTAGTACGAATGTACGAAGTAACTATTATATAATCTGTGATACGGTGATTACGGGCGACAACCTTAGACATCACGCACTCAAATGCACGTATAGAAAAACGACCCGTGTGTAGTGTCTGTGTCGGTGTCACAGTGTCGGTCGTTAAAACGCTAGTTTGTAGTTTGGAGATTTAGCGAGTGTCCGGGGTGTGGTTACGTTCAAGATAAGAGTCCATTATATTACTATGGTGGAAAATGCTTGCTTATCACGTAAATATTAATCTGCAGATCTAAAACAAAGTAGAAGGCAGCAATTAACAAATCTGATTGCTACCTTGAGGGAAACTGATTCTTGTGGCATTCACGTAGTGCAACAATTTTCCGCTTATCTTCATCGAATACCGGGAACTTTAAAAAAGAAAAGGATACAAAACCGAAAATATTTTAGGTTTATCAAAGGCCGGTACTGAGCAAATAGATTTTCAAAAATTGATATAATAAATCAGGCTACGGCCAAAGCTTAGTCCACCAGCAGTCATCCTTTAGGTCCAACACGTGTTGGGTTAAGGTTACTGAGCTTCCAAATACGGGGTGACATCTGATCTTGCTTTGTGTTATTTTGTCTTTCTGTATCTTCTACCGCATTTATAACTGGAACAGTTCTGAAGAACAATTCGATTTAATCTCGGCGACGAGCTAATAAACTAAATCTGCTGTTTTCCCGTAGAGCTATAACATAGAGTCCTTCAAAAGGAGCGCTAAAAGAATTTCGACAGGTCGGCAACGCATGAGTGACACCCCTAGACAAGTGTTCACAGGCGACGGTAACCACTTCCCATCAGTTTGGCCGTTTCCTTGTTTGCTACCTATATTGTAAAAAATGTTACCGTCGCTTTATTCCACAAGAACTAAAGTATTGTGTCGAACTCTCTTCCTATTAGTACAGAAATAGTTTTACCAGTGACAGAACCAAACAGAAATGGGCCCAGAGCTAAACATAGGTTTAGCCCTGGGCCCATTCCTGCACCTATGTGCAGGAATTCCCCGTCCGTTGCCGAATCCGGCTAACTGCATTAAGGGTACGTTACGCAACCAACCGTGTACCAACGAGCACGGTTCAGTGACAGGCCGACGAAATTGTTTTACAATATAAATTGACGCGTTTGCCTTGCGACCAGGCAGAAATGCTGCTCGGAACCTACCTGCCTTGTAAGATAAGAAGACTTGCAAATGGCACTGCTCAATCGGTATTATTAATTTGAGTTTAATTTGTTATAGCAAGGGTGACTTGTAGAATATATTTAGTTTTCGTATTATTTGTAAAATCCAAAATTGTTGTCCACGCTTGAAAGAAAGATTAATATTATATTACTCTAATAGTTAAGAATTTCAATGTAGTATGTTTGATGACATCTGGATTGGACTGCACCGTATCGTCTCATTGCAGTCTTACATACAAAAGCGAGAGCGTATATACATTATACATTAGTCGAATCAAGGCAGTCTATCTGTCTGACTCTCCAACTCCCCATGGGTATATTACTTACCTATCTCCAGTACAACAACAGTACCTCATCTCTCACACAGAATAATATAATTACATAGCAACACGATTTAATAAAACGATACCTTTTCACTAAACGGCTACCATTGAAATTATTCAACCAAAATTAATCTGATCCATCACCCAACTCAAAGAGGCTATGAAGATGAGCCTCCGATTTGCCCGTTATATTCTGTTGACGCTAACTTTAAAACGCCGACCAAACAAAACTAATTAAGTAGGGCAAACACAGGTTGAAAATTGTCCTTTTGCATGTTATTGGTACTGGTGCGTGTTAGGGGTTTGGTGGCTTATACTTATTATTTGTTACTGTTTGTATTGGTGGAGGTATCTAAGTGTGTAACGTTCATTTGGCTCGACCCCACTGTGAAAATGTTTCATTTTGGCTTAGTAGGCAAGTTCTGGTTTGCTAGACGCAGACCAAAAGTATGTGCTTTTTTTTCGTTAAATAAATAAATAATTAGTATTTTCCTGTAGGTACTTATTTGGGGGTCTAATTCTTTAATTAAGGATTTATTTTCTGGGACCAACCGATATCTGTACACACTTTCTTATAACCAAAAATTTACCAATATTCTCACCTCCTCCTTCTGTGAAATCAGTCAAAATAAAATAACATTTTGACATAAGTTTTGTTTCACAGTACACTCGTCACGCAAGGCTGGCTGTCAAACGTAGCCGTTACACGCATCAGCTTGCATGTCATAGCATCCCCTGACGCACGCATCACATATTACCTCCACATGGTAATTAGACCACTGTTATACCAAATGTTTCCATCAATAGATACATTACGTTACGTAACCACTGGAACAAGGAATCGTTGATATTCAATTCAATTCAATTTATTTATTGCATAAGAAGGTAGGTACAAACAATACAATAACAGTGGGCCCCAAACTCGGCTAAGCCTGTATCTTGGGAGCCCGGTGGGTGACAAATTCGAATATCTCATGTTGAAAATCTGTATGTGATGAGCATATTTACACTTAAAATATAACTGATGATTAATTATTCGCAATCTACGCATCATGTAACTTACATAAATACCTGTGACAATTTTCTTGATTCATAGCTACACAATATATAATCTTAGTAATGAAAATTAACAATTCTAAAAACTATTACTAACCGAGGTAACAAAATGAAGTAATTATAATATTATTACCTACATTAAACTATACAAATTAAATTGATTAGGTACTCATTAAATAATAATAGTAAATTAGATAAAAAAAAAAAAAAAACGTACATAATAATAATAATAATCGAAGATACTTATATTTTATACATTGTCTTATTTCATTCCTTACCAATAAATTAATTAAATTAGTAAAATAACTCATATTATGTAACATTGCTTAGTATTGTACCTCTTGAGTGTGTGTGTGTGGGTGTGTGTGTGTGTGTGCGCGTGTGTGTGTATGTGTGTGTGTGTGCGTGTGTGTGTGTGTGTGTGTGTGTGTGTGTGTGTGTGCGTGTGTGTGTGTGTTAGCTTAGCACATGCTTGCATGGGTAAATATTTATTTGGTTTTGTTTTATTATGATGGCGCATATAAAAGGTAGCGTAGCAGGTAAAAGGCGCAAATGATAATAATATATTTTGAGTTCTTTTTATTTACGAATGAAGTGTAGTTATATGTCAGAGCTCTAGAAATCTCCAGATTTTACAAGTCTTTCTGAGTCTTCGTACGAGAGGGAGATAAGCCATCTCCTGAGCTTATATCGAGAATCAGCTAGAGAACATTCCCTGAGGTCGAATACTTTGCAGACTGAGTTGTATGTGTAAATGTGTGCGAATTTTGGGAGACGTGTAGCAAATCTAGTTTTAGATGGTGGGAGAGGCTGCACTGGGCGCCGAGCCTGTCTCTTTTTGTTGGGTTGATACTTGGCTGCAAAGGGATGTCTTCTAGCAATTGCACGTGCTATAAATAGCTGACGGACCCTTAGAACCATTGCTTCTTCGTAAAGTTTGTCGGTGGAGTAACGTCGTGGGCGACCAACCATCACCTTCAAAACCGCCCTTTGTGCGCGCTCAAGTTCAAGCATATGTGATTTAGCAGCGCCTCCCCAAGCCCCTATACAATATTGGATTTGGGACTCGCATAATGACTGGTATACCAGTTTCCTGACTTCTGGTTTAGCTACTGGTTGCAGAGACTTCATTAAATAAATAATTCTTCGTACTTTTTTAGATAAAGTTCTTATGTGTATTTTAAAGGAAAGGTTCTGGTCAATGATAATACCCAAGTACTTTGTGTGTTCTACTTTTTTAATTTCACTGCAGGTGCAGGTCGGTTGATTGTAGCAATTGTTTGACAAAGTATTTATGTTTGGACAATCGTATACATGTAGCCTGAGATTTATTAACTTGGGACCGGTTGCTTGAGTAATGTGGAATGTTACGAAATTCGTTTTTCTAACATTTAATGTTAGCAGGTTTATATCAAGCCAATGTGCAAGTTCCGCAAGACCTCTTTCTGCTATCTGAGTGCATTCATGCCAGCTGTTGCCGTGAAAGATAGCCACTGTGTCGTCAGCGTAACATATTAGTTCAGTATTGGGTAAGTTAAGCTTTAAGATAGCATCCATATAAATTGTAAATAGGGTGGGCGCTAAAATACTACCCTGAGGTAAGCCGAATTTGATATTGGTTAAACAGCTAGTCTGGTTCTCAATCCTGACACATTGACGTCTGTCGCTTAAATAGCTGGCAAACCAACGCAGGGCACTGCCTCGGATGCCAAAGCATTCAAGCTTTTTGAGCAGAATATTTGTCGATATTGTGTCAAATGCTTTGGAAAGGTCGAGGAAAACACCTATGCATTTGCGTCCAGCGTCCAGATGTGACGCAACAGTTTCAGTAAGAAGTTCTACTGCATTTTCAGTTGATTTGCCACGCCTAAACCCAAATTGTCGCGTAGACAGAAGATTGTACTTTTCCAAGTAATCTACAAGTCTTTTGTTGACAATTTTCTCTAGGACCTTAGAAATAACACAGAGTAGGGAAATTGGCCTGTAATTATCTGGGTTAGATTTGTCACCATTTTTGTGAATAGGGATTACTGAGGCGGTTTTCCAGAAGTCAGGAAAAGTTCCAGTGGTTAGACTCTGGTTACAAATGTGAACAAGGGGTTCTACTATTGAATTGCTGGCGTATCTCAAAATGAGAGGAGTAATGCCGTCGTAACCTGGAGCACTGTTTAACTTTAGGTCGTAAATTATTCCCTTTACTTCGCTAGAATCAGTGGGGACAAGAAAAATGGAGTTTGATGATTTGGTGTCCCCAGATATTTGACTGCATAATTGATCTTCTGTCGTATGTAATTTTGATAATATGTTTTTTGCCAATTTAGTTCCTGTTTCTGCAAAGTACCTGTTGCAACGCATGATAGACGCTTCTGTAGTATTTTCTATCTGTAAGAGTTCCTGAGAGCTCTCATGTGACTGTGTGATATGACAAATTTATTTTATTGTTTGCCAGAGCTTTCGAGGGTTTTTATGGTTATCGGAGAGTTTTTTATTGTCATGTTCTGTCTTAATGTTGTGTATTAAATTGTTGCAAAAATTTTTGTACCGAGTATATATGTGTGACAGGACTTTGTTTGAGGGAGTTACTCTTAGCTGTAGATGCAAGCGATCCCTGTGGCGCATACATTTCAGTAAACCTGGCGTTATCCACGGCTTCAAATGAAGTTTAGACCGAGATACCTTATAACTAGAGCTATTTTTCTGAATACAGCTGGTGAGTAAGTCGTTAAATACAGAAACAGCATCGTTTACGTTATTAGCTTTGAAAACACTATGCCACTCTGATATTTTAAGGTCACTGGACATTTGGTGAAAATTAGTCTTTGTGATTGTTTTCCGAGCGCTTTTAACTTTTACTGTATTAAATGTCATACCAACCACTACAATGTCATGGTCGGTTACCGAGCTTTTACATACGATGCCGACTGCTTTCCCTTTTGTTTTTACATAAGCATGGTCAAGACAGGTCCGGCCTCGCGTTGGTACTGTTATTGCTGGTAGAAACCCTTGTTCTGCCATAACACATTGATACTCTGCATTATCAGCACTAGGAGTCTCATCCAGGATGTTAATATTTATGTCACCGGTAACAAAACTGTATTGGGTGTGTTTTATGTTATTCATTGTATTATCGAGAGAGGCTAGGAAACGCTCCATATTAGTGACAGAAGGGGACCTGTATATAGCTACTATCGTGACTGACTTATCCAAAGTTACAATAAGGCAGTTAGCGTCTTCAAATGCAGGTTCTTGGATATTTACAGACCAGCAGTTTTTTACGTAGATGATGACGCCTCCACTTTTATTAATAAATTTGTTGGTGTGATAAGCGTTGTAACCAGGTATCTGAGACAATTGGGGATCTTTTTGTAGCCAGCACTCAGTGAGTATTATTGCGTCAAAAACTTCATCAAAGCGCTTTAAAATTGTTTGAAATGGCAAGAAATTTCGTTGGAGACTGCGGATGTAGTATGTAAGCGTTTTAAAGTTATATGACTTTATGAAGTCTTTACAAAGTTCCGGATGATCGATTGTGTGACACGAGATATGTAATGAGTTTTCTATGTCTTCAAAAATATCAGGACAAACGATCATTACTTTGGTCTAGTTGTATGAGATACAAAAACGAACAAGTTGAGATATGTGTCACAGAATATTCAATTATATTGTCTGATTTTATGTTATGCAAAAAGTTTGATGCAGCATGCTTCTGAAGAGTTGAGCTTTTGAATAACGTTGATATATCCTGACTTGATGTGTGTAAAAATGTGATCTGTTCTTGTATAGTGTTATGATTTCTAAACAATTTAGCATAAATACAAAAGAAAAGCCAAACACAAATCTTAAATTTTCTTAAAGTTTTCTGTTGGTGACTAGGTTTGGAAATTATACTATCTGAGAAATGGTAGTGAGTCCGGTAGCCTGATTCAGTGCCGTGAGGCAGAAACAGTGCCAGTGCTGGTTGTCTGTGGCCTTTCTCGCGAGGGTAAGCGCTCCAGGTCTTCGTGTGTCCTAATAATAGTAGCTGGCTTCCCTTCTTCTTGTCGCACAAGTATTTTGCCGTTACTGACCCAGCAGAAGCGGTAGCGGAGTTCCTTAGCCCGAAATCTGGCGTCACGAAATAACTGCCTATTTGCTTTGGAGAGATGTTCATTGATGTATATTTTCCTTGGTGGACCCAGTAGATCGAGATCTGCGGATGTCATAACTAAATGCCTTCTTAATTTTGCTGCTTTTATAAACTCATCTCGTTTAGATTTTCTTGTGAGCCTTACAATAATCGGACGCGAAGCGTTGGAGTCCTTGGTGCTGCTTTTTCTATTTCTTGGGCCACCAGCGCGAGTCACCCAGTCGATGTCGCTCTCCCGTAAATTAATACCTACTTTGGTAGCAGTGACCATCACTAGGTGTTCCAAGTTCTCATTTGTCTTTTCGTCGATACCAATAATTTCTATTTCGTTTTTCAAAGTAACCTGGGTGATTTCATTAAGTTGGAATTGAAGTTCCTGGATGGTACAATTGAGAGTGGAGATAGCTTCTTCTTTCTCTTCTAATATCAGCTCTAAGCCATCAATTCTGGAATTATTATTAGTGACTGCTTCAGTGAGCTGCACCAGACAAGATTTGATGTCCGCCATGTCTAGTCGTAGGAGTCGCAACTCAGATGCCACAGGATCAGTCTCAATATCGTCACGTTCATTACAATTTGGCGAAGATAGGGCCATGCGCTTTTGAGCGCGCAACGGTGCATTTGCCGTCGGCATATCGGGTAGGTTGGCTATTCGAACAGGTGTGTTTGTGTTGCTGCCTTTAGGTTCTTTAGCTTTGCATAGCGGGCACTGCCACTGCGTTAGTTTAGACACATCGGACGATCCTAAATTCACACATATCGGGTGGAAGGCGCAGTTGCACCATGCGCAATAAAGGATTCGAGAGGAGGTAATAGCCTGGTTGCAGGCTGCACAAGTCGAGTCCATGGTTAGAAATTAAGTTACTTGCCGAACCCAAAAATTATTTCCCGACAGTTTGTGCAGAGTTTGCGAGTATGGCAACACTGTGTTGTCACTCGACGTGTCAAATTCGAATTTGATTATGTCAATTGAATATGACAGTCAATTAGTGACACAAAAGGAGGTATTAGCCCAATAAAAATTGACAGATTAATGATGGGGGTATAAATATATGATTATTATTTCTTATATTATTTGGTTTAACTGGATTAATTGTCCAAGATAACTCTGAATACAATAATCACACTATTACACTATAGGATCAGCACACACATTTGTTTCTACGATTCGTCTTTTACTCAAATACAATTAAACTTTCACAGGTGTATTTCACCGGTGGCAGAGTTGCCAGGTCACTTCTATCGTTGATATATGATAGCGAGGCATATACTTTTTTGTGTATCTGATAGGCTAGCGTTTAACTACTATCTCAGCCGGTGGTAAGTGATGATCATGTGGTCAAGGGTGGTTAACACGCCAAGCATAAAATGGTCTGACTCTCAAGAACTGTGTGCTGCCAGAACACCGTAAGTTTATGGTGGCAGATATTTTACAAAGACAACTATCGCCAATCGATTCGCTAAGGTAGGTAGGTATGATGGTTGGTCCTAGCCACAGAAATATTAATAACTAGAAATCCCCCGCGGCTTTGCCCGCGTCAAAAACTCCTTTTATTTACTTAAAACGTTTCTTTCGTAAATACGATTCTATCATTAAAGCATCAAATATGAGTTAGCCAAATCGGTTCACCCGTTTTCATGTTATCGCGTGACTAAGGCAAACCGGGATATATATTTATAAAGCCCGAAAAACCCCAATTTTCATACTTTGTTACCTACCCCATTTCGAAAAATCCTACAACACGAACTTACTTATTTATTTACAGAAGTACTTATGTGTAAAGTTTCGAATAAAACAGACTATCTCATCTTGTTTCGCCATACAAACTATCCCCGTTCCGAATCTGAAATCCTTTCTGAGCGGATACCTACGACAAAATAACTATTTGCATTCTAAATTTTAGCGCAATCCGAAACAATATTGATTTTAAGACTTTGTTACCCCCCACCCAATTCACCCTCTTAGGGTGGCATTTTGAAAAGTCTGAAACTCGTATTTACTTATTTATATACAGAAGTACTTGTGTGAAATGTCGAATAAAATGACTATTCAAACTTTGAATCCCCGCTTCATCTCTTTGAAAAGTGAATTTTGAAATATCTTTCAAAATAACTATCTGCATGCTAAATTTCAGCGCAATCCGAAACAATATTAATTTCAGACTTTGTTACCCCTCTTCACTCTCTTCGGGGTGGAATTTCAAAAAAACCTGAAACATGTATTATATTATTTATTTACTTGTGTGAAGTTTCGAATAGAAAAGACTAGGTATCTAATCTTTTTTTCTCTCCATACAAACTTTGAACCCCCGTTTCATCCCCTTCAGGGGTGAATCTTGAAAATTCTTTCTCAGAGGGAACTAACGTCGTAATGACTATCTGCATGCCAAATTTCAGCGCAATCCGAAATAATATTGATTTTTACACTTTGGTACCCCATTTCACTCTTTTAGGGGTGGCATTTCGAAAAGTCTTAAACACATATTTACTTATTTATTTACTGAAGTAATTGTGCGAATTTTCGGAAATTTTCGGAATTTTAGAAAAGACTATCTTATCTTGTTTTTCCTTACAAACTTTGAACCCCCGTTTCATCCCCTTCAGGGGTGAATTTTAGAAAAATTTTTCTCCTAGGGAACTAACGTCGTAATAACTATATGCATGCAAAGATTTTCTTACTTTGTTACCCCATTTCACCCTCTTAGGGGTGGAATTAAAAAAAAACCTAAAACACGTATTTTTTTACTGGAGCATTTGTATGAAGTTTCGAATAGAAAATACTATCTAGTCTTGTTTCTCCATACAAACTTTGAACCCCCATTTCATTCCCTTAAGGGGTGAATTTTGAAAAATCCTTTCTTAGTACACCTTTACGTTCTAAGACAAATATATCCTCTAAATTTCAAGTCTCTACAACCAGCGGTTTAGGCTGTGCGTTGTCTGTCAATCAGTCAGTCAGTATGTCAGGACAAAGATTCTTGTAGTATTAGATAGATGTGGTGCTAGCCAACTTGAAATACTATGTGGATTGGACTTAACTCAGCTATCCTGTACCTCGTCTCATTACCGTCTTCTAATTTCAAACAAGCAGACAATAAATAACGACGTCAGGTGAGAATAAGTAAACAAGATTCGTACAGGTTCAAATCAAATCAAAATTTCATAATAAGAAAAATTTACAAAAAAATTCATTCATTTTGGAATTGAAATTCAGGATAACAATAAATATTTCAGGTGATGTATATCTCGGCATTTTTTACAATCCATAACCATTCCTAGCAACGTATAAAAATCATTCCATGGATTGAGTTTTGTACAAAACATTAAACCTAATTAAGACATACTAAAACTAAAGTAAAGCAACCCGATTCACCGGAATTTGTATATCGGCGTACAGACAGAAAGCCGATAACGATCTTGCTTGGTTCTCGGCATGCGCCCACACAGGCTCAGATAAAATCATGTACATAGCATAGCTAACAGTTACAAAGAAAACACACAGCTGTAACAGCAGTATCTGCCTGAACAGCCTTGATCAAGGTATTTCTTCGTAGTAACTTAACCCTATTCTTTGGACTTATAGCTGATAACCGCAGAATGCAAAAGTATGAACTCTAATGCAGTCTGTGGTTAAAGTAGAATTTAAGTTAATGATGGTTAAGTATTTTGCGCACACGCAACGGCTGCGGGTCGTTTTAGGGTTCCGTAGCCGAATGGCAAAAAACGGAACCCTTATAGATTCGTCATGTCTATCTATCTGTCTGTCTGTCTGTCCGTCCGTATGCACAGCCATTTTATTCCGAAACTGTTAAGAATACAGAATTTAAACTTGGTAGGTAGATGTATTCTGTTAACCGCTTTTCGATTTTTATACAAAAATAAAAAATATAAAAGTTTAAGGGCCCCCCCTTAAACTTTTATATTTTTCACACATCCCATACACGGATCTGAAACAAACAAAAATTTTTTTCTTCAAACCTATACCTGAGGGGTGTTTATGGATAGGTCTTCAAAAATAACATTAAGGTTCCTAAAATCATTTTTTCTCAAAGTCAATCATTTGAAAGATAGGCGCGTCTAAAGTGGTAAAATGTGTGTCCCCCCCCCCCTCTAACTTTTAGAGTATGGGAGTGAAAAATCTAAAAAAAATATGTGCTGTAGATCTCAATAAAAACTAAGACGAAATTTATTTTGAACGAGATACAGTCAGCAGTTTTAGAGATATGGCGACCGCAAAGATAACTTTGTTTTTCATACAAACACTATGAAAAACAAAGTTAATTTTGTAGTTGCGAAAAATCATAGTTATGGAATACTTAACTGTGTTACGGAACCCTACGAGTGCGAGTCTGACTTGCACTTGGCCACTTTTAGTGTCTGTGGTATTTTTATTGCATCGTTATTGATAAAATAGTGATGAAAATATTTTTGAGAATGTACCTGGGTAATAATCATTAGGGAATATTAGTTCTATCTAGATTAGCTCAGAATATCTAAAAATTGTATTCTGAGTAATTACTCAGAATTACAAAAATACGTACATTTTTAAGAATTTTAAGTTCTGTATTTTCACGGACATTCCAACATTTCCAAACAATATTAAATGACTGTAGTGGGCAGCAAACAAAGTAGATTTATCTGTAACAAGGGTCGTTAACAAAATCCACAATAACTTGCTAACCTTAATAACGTCAAGAAATGTCATATTTGATGTGTTTTTATGTTTGTGTGTTTGTTCCTCAATCACGTGAAAACGCCTGAACTGAGTTAAATGCATATAAAAGCATTAGCTACTTCCAAAAAAAACATTATATGTGATTAACACATATATAAACTATGTAAATAATATAACCAATATAGCTGGTATACAAGAAATACCACAGACTGAGCAAACCTAGAAAGAAATTAACAGATCATTGAATGACCTAAAGGGATGCATCTATACAAGCTCAATAACTCCGTCTCTGTCATAGAGTTAATTTTAATCACATTCAAATTTCGTGATAAGACCGCTGTATGTAGGTTGTGTAGGTAGGGTAAAACTATCAATTTTCAATCTTACGCCAGTTGTTATCCTGTAAAGTAAGTAATGATCCGAGTTTAAAATAAAAAGTACAAGTTATTGTGTAGGTACTATTTTTGCAACTCCAAGTAGGTACTGCAATGTAGGTAGCTTACATGTGTAATACATTTCGATATTTAATTTACAATATAACCGTAGGTTTCCCTTACACAGCTTCCTTACGTAGCGATTCCCCTCAAAATCTTAAGTGGCTTGACCTTTATATTCATATTTGTATTCTATCATCGCTATTGTTACGAGTATGTAACAGTAGAAGGTACAAAATCTCATTATTGTTATCAAAATTCCTCAGTAAACATTTCTCCGGGGCTCGGCTTTCATTTCAAAGGCGATACTCGTGTCGAGTCAAAGTGTTCGTCCCACGCATTCTTCCTACAGTGTTGAGCGTATTTTGTTCAATAGCAGAGCTTTTACATGATCGCTTCTGTAAACATTATAAAGTAGAATTTAAAAAGAATTTTGAATTTAAAATAATCGCAACATATTAGGTAAGTGTTTTAATATTTTTTAGCTCATCCATATTACCTATATACGTTTACCTCAATGAGCTCACCGGATTAAAACACTGAAGAAGCAGTGGGCCGGCCATATCAGGCAAAGAACCAATAACCTTTGGGGAACTAATGGATTGGTACAGCCATGGGTATCGGCAGACAACTTTTCCCAGTCCACTGGGTTAAGATGTACTTAGACTGATCGCGTTTCCAATAATTCCAGCGAAGTTCCAATAATTTTTATTTTTTTATAGGTATATCACTCGGGGTACGATATTAACGACACGACAACTTTCAAATCAAAATCGGTCCTACCATTTAGCTACAGATTGTCACTTAGAAACAAACATAGATACTCGTAGATAAATAATCACCCCCTTTTTGGGACAGTTGGGTAAAAAGGACCCTTGGTGTGCTGACACGCACTCGGCCGGCAAGAACACTACCCTGAAGCTTCAATCCGATATTACCGACATGAGTGTCGGTACGGACTACGGTGTGAACTTAACTGACGGGGTATCATAGATACGGCACGTCAGGGACTCTCATCTTTTCTGCCTGTATAAAAAAATCAGCAAGTATTTAATAGGCCGAAAGCTGTAGGAACTTGGCTATCTTTTACATTTATATTTTTGATGGGTCACATTTTACCTTATAAATACAAATACTTTTCTAAGGCTTTGTGGTGTAGCTAATTGATGTACCCTCTACAATGTAGCTCTGATCGCGATCAAAATTAACTGCATGTCCCTCAATCCACTGTTTCTATGTTTAACCGACTTCACAAAACGAAGAAGGTTCTCATTTCGACTGTATTATTTGGTTTTAGGGTTCCGTACCCAAAGGGTAAAACGGACCTTATTACTAAGACTCCGCTGTCCGTCTGTCTGTCTGTCTGTTTGTCTGTCCGTCTGTCACTAGGCTGTATCTTATGAACCGTGATAGTTAGACAGTTGAAATTTTCACAGATGATGTATTTCTGTTGCCGCTATCACAATAAATACTAAAAACATAATAAAGTTTAAAATTATAGTGGGTCCCCATACAAGAAACGTTTTTTTTTGGCATTTCAATATAACGCCATCTATGAACGCTTGGGTAAACGTCCATAGATGGCGTTATATTGAAATGCCGATCTCTAACACCTCTGTGTTAACCTTCACTTAGATACGAGTAGATGGCGTTATAAGAAATAAACACGCGGCTTACAAATCTGTTTTGATAAAATGTTTGTTAATTATTATTTTTCGCTGGCGAAAAATGATAGTGGTATATTTTGCTAGATCTTATAAAATACTGTAGTGTGGTACGGAATCCTACGAGTGCGAGTTCGATTTTCACTTGGCCAGTTTTATTTTATTATGTATATGAATATTATATTATATATATTATATTATTTATTATATATAGTATATATATGTTACCTCTGTACTCCGTCAAATCTCAACCGATGTGGAGTTTTTTTTTATAGAGTATGCTTTCCGTGTGGTCCCATTCAAATTTTATCGAGATCTGATAATTATCTCCTGAGATATGAAGATAAATATCTCAAACTTAGTACTTATAATTAATTATCGTACAAAACGAAAACACCGACTTCATATGCCGCGATAGTGACAATATCCACTACCCATAATCATAGCATCAAGGTATCAAATTTGTTTATATTGTTTATCTCCATATCTCCGGAGATTATAATCAGATCTCAATAAAATTTAAATACGACCAAACGGGAGGCATCATCTATCAAACAAAAAAAGGATTTTTCAAATCATAAGATTTGACGAAGTTTTGAGGTAAGAAACATACAAAAAAAAACAGTCGAATTGAGAACCTCCACCTTTTTTGTGAAGTTGGCTAAAAATTACTATCGCAGCATGTAGTCGTTTTTACAAGCTTTTATTTAACTTGCAATGTATGTATGTATGTATGTATGTATGTATGTACGTCTGTATGTATGTATGTATGTATGTAACTATGTATGTTCGGGTGGAATCTTGGAAGCTAAATTAGACCCACTTCCCGATGTCCTATTGGACTCAAATTTAGTGTACTTATGTATCTTCGGTGACAATACAATAATATGGTACCATGAAGCTGGTCTGATGATGGAGACGGAAGGTGGCCACGGCATCTCTGTGATAAAACAACATAACCCCACCCAGTTTGGGCTCGATTGATTTGTCTTGAAGAGAACTTTACGCTTAGATGATATCCAGGGTCTGATGATGAAGCTGGAAGGTGGACACGGCATCTCTGTGATAAATCTATATAACCCTAGCGAGTTTAGGCTCGATTGATTCGTCTTGAAGAGAACTTTTCACTTAGATGATATCCAGGGTCTGATGATGAAGCTGGAAGGTGGCCACGGCATCTTTGTGATAAATCAACATAATCCTACCAAGTTTGGTCTCGATTGATTCGTCTTGAAGATAACTTTACACCTAGATGATATTTAGGGACTGGTGATGAATCTGGAAGGTGGCCACGGCATCTCTGTGATAAAATAACGTAACGCCAGTGAATTTGGGCTCAAATGATTCGTCTTGAGGAGCACTTTACACTTAAATGATAGCCAGGATCTGATGATGTAGCTGTAAGGGGGCCATGGCATTTCTGTTATAAAGCAACATAGCCCCACCGAGTCGATTGATTTTCCGCGAAAAGCACTTTACACATAATCACATCAAATTTCCGTGGAATATTTTTAAACATCATGCCTTCTCTTAAATACTTAGGTAGTAGGTAGGTAGTCGGTATCTATACCTACCTACTAAAAAGTTAAAAATAAATTTTGAATAAAAAATATTTTTAAATACAAGCTTTTATCTGGGACAATGAACTAAAATGTTAAAAATAAATTCTAGTAAGTATATGGCATGTAGGTACTTACCTATATTTTTAAAAGTTTGAGGCACTGAAGTATGGTAATTGCCTAGCCTGAAAAACGCGTAGTGCTTCAAGCTTTTAAGAATATAGGTAAGTACCTACACGCCAAATACTTACTAGAATTTATTTTTAACATTTTAGATCATTGTCCCAGATAAAAGCTTGTTTTTAAAAATATTTATCTTTTATTATTTATTTTCGTTTTGTAAACAATCTTAAATAATTTTTTTTTGAGATACGCAAAGCAGTAGCATTACATTACAAGTAATCAGCACGATAAGTTCTAAGCCTGCTTATGATCTTGATTGAAGTCTAGACAAAGGAAGTAGGTGGGTGCAGACCACCGAGACTGTAACCCGATGCTTGCTAATGAGGGCGTCACTTCATACTACCTTTGTGAGTGCGGCGACATGGGATATATGCCTAGTTTTAGGTACAATTTGGTGTAACTGCTAATGAGTCATTTTAATAATAAAAAATAAGTTCAAAATCTAAAACCCGACTACTGAAAAATCACTCTCTAAAAAGTATGAAACAAGAAAATATTCTGAGACCGTTATGTACAAACTATTCAAAATGTATCGTGTATGATACAAACAACTAACTTTTAATAAATATTTTATTGTATTTCATATTATATTCATAGTGGTGTTCAGTGGATACCCGTGGTCGTATGTTACTTTGCAGAGTGTATTGTTTTGTTACGGTAGGTGACTACGACCACGGGTATCTACTGAACACCACGAAGAATATGTATGTTTTTTAAGCTTACGTCACTTCCGCTGCCTTCGGACTGTAACGCGTAGTATCATTATCTTTTCTATGGTAACGCTACGACTTTTCTGTCAAATTTTACTAAAGAAGTTTCATATCAAGAATAGTTTGACCAAGATGTCACTGTTAAAAGCGTCAACGCTATTATTCGTTAATTATTTTGTAGCAAAAATATTTTTATAAAGCTAACGTTTTTTTATATCTAATAGGCTAGCATTTTATTAAAGATCTCGCCTAATGGTAAGCGATGATGTGGAGGGAGGTGATGAAAACGCTAAGCCTAGAATGGTCTAGAGTATAAAATACTTACTCTCAATGTATGTTTATACACAATGACTTCTAATCATCATTAACAGCCAGCATTCGTCCACTGCTGGACAAAGGCCTCTCCTATGGCACGCCACTGAGCTCGATCTTCGGCTCCTTGTTTCCAACCGCTGCCAGCTAGGTGGTAGGTAGCGATAATATACGCCGCTTGCGTATATTATCGCTCCACCTAGCTGGAGGGCGTCCTATGCTTCGTTTACCGAGCCGTGGTCTCCACTATAGAACTCGTCTACCCCAACGGTTATCGGTTCTGCGACAGATGTGACCAGCCCACTGCCACTTCAGCTTGCTAATCCTTTGAGCTATGTCGATAACTTTGGTTCTCTGTCGGATGACGTCATGTCAAATTCGATCTTTCAGATCTCCGAGCATAGCCCTTTCCATAGCTCGCTGAGCGACTTTAAATTGGTGGATCAGATGCACCGTCAGTGTCCACGTGTCGGCTCCGTATGTCATTACAGGTAGGACGCACTCATTAAAGACTTTTTTCTTAAGGCTTTGTGGTATCGGCGATGAAAAGACTCGACGCAGTTTTTTAAATGCTGCCCATCCCAGCTGTATTCTTCTGCGGGTTTCCTTCTCGAAATTGTTACTACCCAATTGCAGCGTTTACCCAAGGTAGACATATTATTGAACAGTATAGAGAGGTACTCCGTTTAAGGCAAACGGTTCTGGAATAGCATGTTCATTGAACATGATCTTAGTTTTATCCAAGTTCATCCGGAGACCGATGCCTGCAGAAGAATCAGCAAAGGTGGTCAACATGTATTGCAAGTCCTGCACGGTTTCAGCCATGATAACGATATCGTCCGCAAATCTCAGGTGTGAGAGGTTTTCGCCGTTAATATTTATGCCCCATCCTTTCCAGTTCAGCGTCTTGAACATATCCTCTAGAGCGTTTGTGAACAATTTAGGGGAAATAACGTCCCCTTGTCTCACACCTCTATGTAAAGGAATATGTTCAGTCTGCTTATCTTGTACTTGGACGGTCATAGTCGCGGCGTCATACAGATCTCTCAAAACTTGGACGTATCGCCAATCAACTTGGCACCGTTGCAGGGACTCCAGAACAGACCAGGTTTCAATGGAGTCAAAGGCTTTCTCAAAGTCCACAAACGCTAAACACAAGGGTTGGTTATACTCTTCGGTCTTCTGTATAACCTGCCGCACTGTGTGTATGTGGTCTATGGTGCCATATCCTCCACGAAACCCAGCCTGTTCAGGGGCTGAAACTCGTCGAGTCTACGCGCGACACGATTTGTGATGACTCTCGAAAACAACTTATAGACGTGGCTCATGAGTGATATGGGTCGATAGTTCTTTAAGAGGGTTTTGTCTCAAATATTATGTTTCTTTGAAGTGTTTCACACTTTATATTTTTGTAAATTGTTAAACACAATCCAAAATTTCATCGTACCGACGGGACTTGAACCCGCAACCTCCGGAATGACATGTTCCGGTGCTTTGCCAATTAAGCCACGGTGCGATGTATCGTTACGACGAAATTAGTGGATTGCATTTTGTTAACCCAATTATGCATTGGTGGCGCCATCTATGACTACTTATTACGTAAGTTAATCATTCGGAAGAAATCATTACAGTTTTCAAATCCGACGAGAGATGTTGCACTGCGTAAATCAAATATTATGTTTCTTTGAAGTGTTTCACACTTTATATTTTTGTAAATTGTTAAACACAATCCAAAATTTCATCGTACCGACGGGACTTGAACCCGCAACCTCCGGAATGACATGTTCCGGTGCTTTGCCAATTAAGCCACGGTGCGAAGTATCGTTACGACGAAATTAGTGGATTGCATTTTGTTAACCCAATTATGCATTGGTGGCGCCATCTATGACTACTTATTACGTAAGTTAATCATTCGGAAGAAATCATTACAGTTTTCAAATCCGACGAGAGATGTTGCACTGCGTAAATCAAATATTATGTTTCTTTGAAGTGTTTCACACTTTATATTTTTGTAAATTGTTAAACACAATCCAAAATTTCATCGTACCGACGGGACTTGAACCCGCAACCTCCGGAATGACATGTTCCGGTGCTTTGCCAATTAAGCCACGGTGCGAAGTATCGTTACGACGAAATTAGTGGATAGCATTTTGTTAACCCAATTATGCATTGGTGGCGCCATCTATGACTACTTATTACGTAAGTTAATCATTCGGAAGAAATCATTACAGTTTTCAAATCCGACGAGAGATGTTGCACTGCGTAAATCAAATATTATGTTTCTTTGAAGTGTTTCACACTTTATATTTTTGTAAATTGTTAAACACAATCCAAAATTTCATCGTACCGACGGGACTTGAACCCGCAACCTCCGGAATGACATGTTCCGGTGCTTTGCCAATTAAGCCACGGTGCGAAGTATCGTTACGACGAAATTAGTGGATTGCATTTTGTTAACCCAATTATGCATTGGTGGCGCCATCTATGACTACTTATTACGTAAGTTAATCATTCGGAAGAAATCATTACAGTTTTCAAATCCGACGAGAGATGTTGCACTGCGTAAATCAAATATTATGTTTCTTTGAAGTGTTTCACACTTTATATTTTTGTAAATTGTTAAACACAATCCAAAATTTCATCGTACCGACGGGACTTGAACCCGCAACCTCCGGAATGACATGTTCCGGTGCTTTGCCAATTAAGCCACGGTGCGAAGTATCGTTACGACGAAATTAGTGGATTGCATTTTGTTAACCCAATTATGCATTGGTGGCGCCATCTATGACTACTTATTACGTAAATTAATCATTCGGAAGAAATCATTACAGTTTTCAAATCCGACGAGAGATGTTGCACTGCGTAAATCAAATATTATGTTTCTTTGAAGTGTTTCACACTTTATATTTTTGTAAATTGTTAAACACAATCCAAAATTTCATCGTACCGACGGGACTTGAACCCGCAACCTCCGGAATGACATGTTCCGGTGCTTTGCCAATTAAGCCACGGTGCGAAGTATCGTTACGACGAAATTAGTGGATTGCATTTTGTTAACCCAATTATGCATTGGTGGCGCCATCTATGACTACTTATTACGTAAGTTAATCATTCGGAAGAAATCATTACAGTTTTCAAATCCGACGAGAGATGTTGCACTGCGTAAATCAAATATTATGTTTCTTTGAAGTGTTTCACACTTTATATTTTTGTAAATTGTTAAACACAATCCAAAATTTCATCGTACCGACGGGACTTGAACCCGCAACCTCCGGAATGACATGTTCCGGTGCTTTGCCAATTAAGCCACGGTGCGAAGTATCGTTACGACGAAATTAGTGGATTGCATTTTGTTAACCCAATTATGCATTGGTGGCGCCATCTATGACTACTTATTACGTAAGTTAATCATTCGGAAGAAATCATTACAGTTTTCAAATCCGACGAGAGATGTTGCACTGCGTAAATCAAATATTATGTTTCTTTGAAGTGTTTCACACTTTATATTTTTGTAAATTGTTAAACACAATCCAAAATTTCATCGTACCGACGGGACTTGAACCCGCAACCTCCGGAATGATATGTTCCGGTGCTTTGCCAATTAAGCCACGGTGCGAAGTATCGTTACGACGAAATTAGTGGATTGCATTTTGTTAACCCAATTATGCATTGGTGGCGCCATCTATGACTACTTATTACGTAAGTTAATCATTCGGAAGAAATCATTACAGTTTTCAAATCCGACGAGAGATTGTCTCCTTTTTTAAAGAACATAATGACCACACTCTTGCTTCACACCTTCGGAGTTCTCCCCGAAAAGAGGACGCAATTGAAAATACGCTGAAACTGTTGTAGCGTATGAGTTCCACCAGCCTTTAGGAGCTCCGTTGTAATTCCATACTCTCCGGGGGCTTTTCCGTTTGTAAGCTGTCCGAGAGCCATCACAAATTTATCTAGGCTGATATCTGGCAAATCTTTGGTATAGTGGCGGGTTAGAGTGGCTCTAGAATCCTCAACATGGGGTTGGGGACGGGACGCTTGTGAGGTGAATAAGTGTCCGTAGAAGTCTTGAACTTCCCTGAGAATCTCCGGCTTAGAAGCGACGACATTCCCGCTAGATGTAGTCAACTTCGTCTGATGGCTTCGGCTCAGCTCTTGAACAAAGACTTTCGACCCCCGGTTTCACTCAATAGCTTCTTTAATAGAGCGTGTGTTGGAGTTCCGGAGGTCACGTCTTACGAGCTTAGTGATATTTTTGTTCAAAGACCGTTGTTCTGATAAAGTGACTGCAGGAGTTTCACGCCGCTTCTGCATTAGCTGCAGAGATTTTCCTGAAAGTTTAGACTTCTTAACGGCACCTCACGTCTCGCAGAATTTTGTCTCCTCTTCCCTGAGGATTCCCACCACTTGGTCGAGATCTTGTTCAACATCAACGTCGATCGTGGTTTCCAGGGCAGCGAATCGGTTCTCCAGTTTTAGCTGGAACGTTTCAGATCCAATCACGGATTGAAGCATGTTAGATCGGAGCGTGGACTTCATTAGACGTACGCGTTCAAGCTTGCAGTCGATATCTCTATATGTATCTCTAGATTGCCTCGGACTAGTCGGTGATCACTACCGGTTTTTAACCTAGTGATCACTGAGAAATCTCTAAATATACGCTTCTTGTCCGTCATAATGAAGTCGATCTCGTTTTTGGTTATAGAGTCGGGGCTTTGCCACGTCCACTTCCGCCGGAGGTCTTTCTGAAAGAAAGAATTCATCAGGAAAAGCCCCTCTTTTTCCAGGAAGTTCACGAGCATTTGCCCCCTATGATTTCTGCTTTCAATGCCGTGTGGTCCTATTACCGATTCGCTGCTTGATTGTACTTCCACTTTAGCGTTGAGACCCCCCATGACAACGTTGAAGTGAGCCTTTTGGGTGGTGTGCAAGGCCGTGGAAATGTCCTCGTACATTTCCTCCACTTCATCGTTCTCGTCGATCGTCACATCTGACGTTATCAGAGAGGACCTTGTGGACCAAGAACCCAACACCGCCTTGGGATGGTTGGTCTCCCTCTCTGAAGTACATAAGATGGCCGGATTCCAGGGTCAGGGTATCCTCCTCCTCTCTTCGGATTTCACATAACCCTAAAATGTGCCATCTTATGTTCTTCAGCTCCTCTTCCAGTTGTGCCATATGTTCATCGAGCCGTAGCGTGCGTCCGTTGTAAGTAGCCAGGGTCAGTTAGTGTTGGCGGCCTGCCGTAACCCGGGGATTCTTAGCAACCCCTGCCCCGCCGTAACCATGGCCGCCGCCTTGGCCAGGAATAGCGGGGTGACCGGGAACTGGGGGCCGTTGTAAGTTTGTGCTTGCCATGTAGGTTTTGCCCAAATAATCACCACGCGCTGGGCAGGCGTGTTGGGTGATCGCAGGACTTAACTCTCGTACCGGTGACGCTGCTGCCCGTCACCGGCCTGTGGTATTTAGTAACGCCTCTTCGAATGGTTATACCGCCATTGGTCGGTCACCAGAGCCTCGTCAGTTAGTCGGCAGGATGCACCGCGGGCAGGTGAGGTTGGCTGGGAGCACTAAGGTGGAATTGTGCTTCCTTGCTTTTCTTAGAATTTGTCGTGTAACATTAGAAGTTGGAATGTAACCAACTTCTAATGTTACACGACAAATTCTAAGAAAAGACACTTTCTCGAATCTAAATCACCAACAACAAAGTTCAAAGTAGAAACTGAAAGTCAGCAATTAGCGATTACCGCGAACATTGCTACTAAATTCCCTTCACCTTTCAAGCCTAATGGTAGATTTCCGACCTTTGTCACAAACTATCTGGAGGTATTTCACAGTCTTAAAAATGTAAAATAATACGTACTTATATCTCAAAAATATAGGTCGGTAATAACACTTTTTTTTTAAAACAAGCTCTTGACCACTAGCTCACATGATGTTTTATTGACGAAGGCGTCCATTACACGGTAGGTTATCCGTCATTCAAAACCAAAAGTCATGACTAATGGTTGCTCATGCAGCAAAAAAGTCGCCGTAATGAATGAACCAGTTGAGCGTGTCTACGAAGCTCGTAATTTAGGTCTTCATATAGACAGTGACTTACGGTTTGAAAAACACATCGCTAATTCTGTGAAAAGTTGCTTTTATAAATTAAAATTTCTTTATAAAGCAAGACCATATTTAAATGAGCGGTCGCGCATACAACTGACGGAGACACTAATTTTATCCAAACTTAATTATATGGACGCAGTTTTTGGTCCGCGCTTATTAGCAAGGACACAAAAACTCATTCAACGAGTGCAGAATGCCTGTGCACGTTTTTGCTTCAATATCACGTTGAGAGCTCATGTTACCCCGTATCTTAATAGACAGTCCATATTGAAGATGAAGCATCGGCGTTAGCTACACTTGACTTGTCTTCTTTTCGATGTGATTAAATTTAAATCACCTGTCTATTTATATGAGAAATTGTCATGGGCGTTTAGTCATAGATCACAAGGCACCCGGCAGTGCGCAGCGCAGCTTTTGACGAACCACCATAGCACAGCTGCTTTCAGAGGTAGTTTCCGCTACGCCACGCTACGCTTAGTAATAAGTTCATTGTATTTGATGCAAAATAAACATATTTTCTTTCTTTCTTTCTTCTTTCAAATCATAGTATGTAAATTTCGGTCAGTCACCGTCAGTCACCCCATTACACGATCAGTTTATCCATCAGTCACAGCTGTGACTGCCATCAAGCTGACAGCAAAACATATCGTGTAATGGAGGCCTTTGATAGATATCGTGCTTTTCTGGAATTGGAAGACTGGTCAAGGCGATAGCGATGTCTTTGTTTACTGGGTGTATCAAGCCACGAGTCAAGCCTACCAGTTGCCAACTATGTAGCACCACCCAGTGACCACGACTAGTATTAAGGTCTAATTATCTACGAATGCTAGAAATTAAAAATAACTCTTCCGTGTGATTATTAAATATATCGTGAGGATCACACATAATATTATTATTAAAAACGGTTGTAAACTCATGGGTTTTTCTATCTTTGAAACTCTTTCGTAGGTGACAATGGCCCTCAATGCTATACGCCCTTAGAGCAGAATTGCTCTTTCTCCATTATTGTCATGGAATATTTTTTCTTTCTTCTAACCGGAAAGTCACAGTTTTAAATCCTAGCCGTGCAGCAATGAATTGTTCTTTGTGCATTTATAGATGTTCGTCCGCAGGTAGCAGGAGATATTGATGTTCTACCTAACTTGCTACCAAAAAGTAATTAAACAACATCTGCTGCCTCAACATGACGGTGTTCCAGCAGCATACAGCCCATGAGAGTCAGACTATTCTAGGCCTATCGTGTTCAGTCTCTTGGAACATAGGTAGTAGGAGGTAGTGTTCAAACGCTAGCCTATCAGATATAATTATAAGTGCCAGTTACACCGGTTCCTGATAATGCGTTATCTGACACATAACGCCATATAAAAGCTGTCAAAAATCTGTCAGATCTCTTCATATAAGCGCTATCAGGTACCAATTAAGCTAGACCTCTCAGAGGCCTATAATCCGAATTGGCGTCAACTACGTGTATGTATGGGGACAACCTTTAACTTTCAACTTTTATATTATTTGGATTTTTTCCTTTATTTGTGCTGTAAGACCTTGTTTCTTGCCAAATTTAATGATTCTAGCTCAACGGGAAGTACCCTATAGGTTTTCTACCCAAAACCTATGGGGTACCTAGTACCCTTCCGGTTGACCTAGAATTTGTCAGTTTTGGTCAAAAGCAAGGTCTTACAGCACAAGTAAAGGGAACATTCCGTAAAATTAAAAATGTTAAAATTTAAAGTAAAATTTTGGTACTTACAAGTTTTCGCGGAAATCTAAATTTGCCCACCATATCTTTTTATCGTGTTGACTCAGAACCTTGTTTTTTTATACACCTAATATGGACCTCAGTATCTGGTATTTACATTTCTACTTGCTAGGTCTACCCGTTCCTGAGAGAATCGGTGGTGTCACACGGACAGACAAACAGACAGACGGACAGACGGAAAAGAAATTGATCTTATAAGGGTTCCCTTTTTACGTTTTAAGGTACGGAACCCTAAAAATTAAGATAAGTATAAGATTTAGACCTTGAACATCTATATTTATATTTTAGCTGTAGGACTTCTGGTAGTCCGATTGTTGTTATAACAATAACACTTTGTGATTAACATTTAATTAAATCTGGGGTCAAATATGATGATATCTCACAACGTGGTCCGTTGGAATCGACTTAACATCTAGATATCTCCGGGTACAATTTTGACAATCTACAGCTATGCGTGACAATTGTTCATGTTATAGGCAAACTATTAAGTCTATTTTGTATCTGCAGGGCTAGCATGGCAAGGGGACTATTTTGTCTTTCCACCTATCCGTGTTTTGTTTCTTGGAGAAGGCAAATTATAAGTTTTTTGACAATTATAAACGCCCGCTGACTTTTATTCAACTCTTTTTTAAACTTTTTAATACGAAACAAAATCAAAACTCGGGGTTAATCTTCACCAAGCGTTGAAATTGTTGTATTGATCTCCTGTCAGTGGCGAATAACAGGGAAATAATTTTGTCTTTCCCCGGGGGATAAGGACATGCTAACCCTGCTGGTACAAAAACAATTTATTTCGGGCTCATCAGTAAATAAATTTAGAGTAAAACATATTTTTACAAGCTTTTATCTGGGACAATGAACTAATAATTTAAAAATAAATTCTAGTAAATATTTTGCGGGTAGATTAATTTACTAAAATTCTTAAAAGCTTGAGGCACGTCTCGTTTTACAGGTGAGGTATTTACCATACTTCATGTTCCTAGACTATAGGTAAATAATGAACTACCCGCAAAATACTCACTAGAATTTATTTTTAAATTTTTAGTTCATTGTCACAGATAAAAGCTTGTTATTAAATATATGTTTTACTTTTAATTTATTTTTTACTTTTTGTACGGATATTATTTTTTCTACGGATATTATGATGTGATTATGGGTATAGTGCTCTTCAAGGCAAATCAATCAATGCCAAACTCGGTCGGGTTATGTTGTTTTATTACAGAAATGCCGTGGCCACCTTCCAGCTTCATCATCAGATCCTAAAGTGCTCAAGTCGAATCAATCGAGCACAAACTCGGTGGGGTTACGTAATTTTTTCACAGAGATGCTGTGGCCACCTTTCAGCTTCATCATGAGACCCTGGATATTATCTAGGTGTAAAGTGCTCCTCAAGACGAATCAATCGAGCCAAAACTCGGTGGGGTTATGTTATTATATCACTGAGATGCCGTGGCCACCTTCCAGCTACATTATCAGACTCTGAATATTGTCTAAGCGTAAATTACTCCTCAAGTCAATTCAATCAAGCCCAAACTCTGTATCTTGTTTAGTTCAGAAGTTCCTGTGGCCATCTTCCGTCTCCATCATCAGACTAGCTCAATGGTACCATATTATTGTATTGTTACCGAAGATACATAAATTCACCAAACTTGAGTCCAATCGGACATCGGGAAGTGGGTCTAATTTAGCTTCCTTGATGCGACCTGAACATACGTCGTAGTTACATACATTGCAAGCTAAGTAAAAGTTTGTAAAATTTAAGCAGAGATGGCGTGTTCCTGTGGTTAATGAATATAGTTAAAGCATCTAGAGCATTTCAGAGATAATTCTCGCGAATTCGTTAATCGTGATTATCGAAATCTACCTTAGCTTTGTCATTTAATTTTCCACGGCCAAGGTCGAGGCCTGACGTCAAACTGTTTCATTAGCTATCACAAAATCAGAGAACAAACAAAACGTTCGCCAATTTTGACAAATTGCAGTAAAATAATCTCTATTTATTTTATTTACCTACCCACAAACACATAATAAATAATAGTAGTTGCTTCCACCTACTATTATTTATAACGAAGTACATTATTATATATTACTATATATTATTTATAAGAAGTACAGATTAAATGCGTTGTAAAGACTGTTTGCCGTTGTCGTGACATGACTACTATATAGGTACTTTTCATGTCTAGATAATTTCTCCGTCACCTATATTGATAATTAACATTCTACAGAAGTCTTTTATTGTCTGCTTTGTATGTTATTTCGTCCTTGTCCACTTTATCTGGACGTAGAGTTCTACTGCTGTTGCACAATATTTAGGTATTCTTACCAGAAATGGATCGCTATATTCGCTATCGCTACCTACATGTATTTCCCACATCATGGGTAAGAGCCGTTGAAGCTCTTATTTAACCAGCCACCATCGGGGATCCACTCGGTTGGAAGGCGTCTTTAAAAGGGTTCCTTACCACTTGAACACTTAAGTAAATCACACACCATAATATTAAAAGTAATATTAGGTACCTACCTATTTACATTTTTTAACCGACTTCACAAAAAAGGAGGAGGTTCTCAATTCGTCTGTATGTTTTTTTTTTTTTTGTATGTACCTATACTAGCAAAATAGAGACAGTGCACCTAATTGACAACACATAACACATTTTTGAAGGGTTTCCCAGATGCAGTAAGTAAGATTTAATTTCAAAGATTTAATTTTTTATTTTCTTTTAGGGCAGAGCTGATAATGAACTATGTAACTTTAGGGCCGGGCGGTTAGGTCATAACTTAAGTTATCTATTTCAGTGTCTGCTGTAAAAAGTTGAACAAAGCGTCATCTATGGGAATTTTAACGCAACAATGCTCTTGGGATTTCCACAAAGTAAGTTAGAAAATTACTTTTGATTTCGGTCAAAATGCTTGGTTAGCGTGCTTGTATCTTTATTTCGTCAAGAAAGACAAGATGGCGCTTTACACAATAATATTTGTCTAAATAGGTACTGCATAGTTAATAACAAATTTACTATTTTTAAATTAAAACAAAAATATACTTTCATGACGATCTCCGTAGGTATTCTTATTTCAATCAGATACATTCGAACGGTGTCGAAAAATACATAATATTAATTTTTATTTTTATTTAATGTTAATTTTTATTATTGATTAAGTGGCACTGTTTCGACTTTATAATCTTATAGGCTAGCGTTTGAACACTGTCTCGCCTAATGGTAAGCGATGATGTGGTTGAAGATGGTGAACACGCTAGGCGAACAATATTCTGAGTCTCAAAATTCGTGAGCTATTTATAAGCGGAAAAAAGGCATTGAAGGCACATGAACCTATATGTTCCTACCTAATGGTCATGTACCTACAATTTTTTCGATCGAAACATTGTGAATATTGCAACGCTCCAAGTTGAAGAAAAAACACTTTCCAAAACCGTATTTTTTCGATTAAATAGCCGAGCTCTGCCGAAAATTTTTAATTTAATGTGATATAGGTTTCTTTCAACCTTAAACATACTACTAAAAATTACTCGCGCGGCTTTCTTAACTCCATATCTTTGTAGATTAGTACTCATTAGATCTTCATATAATAATTTACTAAAGGTAACTAAAACTGTTGAAGAATATTTGAAATCGGTTAATTTTTTCTCTCTTATCAATTTATCTTCATATCTTTGAAGGTAGGTACTACTAAGTCACGATTCCAGGGTGGTACTAAATGGGTGACCATTGATGATAGACGTCGACCACGACTGAATCCACCCACTGTACATGTCACCAATCAGTGACAATTAAATTACGACTTATAACGCATCGTGAATAAACATCTGATGATATACTTAGTTGTGCAGTGTGTCTGCCCGTAATAAAAAAAATGAATAATAATTAAGATAGTTTAAAAACTAAAACAACCGACTTCAATGCCCCGCGAGTCAATTTCAGTAGCAAGTTTGAGACGTTTAACGTCACTTATCAGATCTCGATGAAATTACAATAGGACCACCTCGGAAACGTATTTTACCGACCAAAAAGGGAAAAGAAAGAAAAAAGAAAGAGAAGGAAAGAAAAAGACCAAAACCAAAAAAGAGAAAGACCAAAAAGAATCATTCGAATCGGTTCAGAATTGACGGAGTAATCGCGTAACATACACACAAAAAAAACATACAGAAGAATTGAGAACCTCCTTTGTTTTTGGAAGTCAGTTGAAAATAAAGTATCTAATGCCAAAATGTAAACAACTTACGCTGCTTGCCTGTGAGACACATCTCATCACGCTTTCAACATATTGAGACGTACTTCATTGAAATCATTACGAATACGAGCTTAGAATAGATATAGGCTGTATTAATAAAGGTATGTTCTAACAAAACAACAGCACTGGCAGTACTTTACATTTTATTGCATTCAAATTATTCAAACATAGTACATTAGCACAGACGAGTAGGTATAATATTTACTACTCATTTGTGATATTAGAGGTACTCTTTGCAAACCATGGATTAACTTTTCAACTGAGTTTTAATAAGCAGGACTCACTGAATCAATTTGTGTGAATATTTAATTTTATGTATGTTAGCTCATATCTACAGCATTCCACGACAAATTTGGACTAACTTTGTTTTCAATCTATACTAATAATATTATAAAGAGAGAACATTTGTATTTTTGTATTTTTGTATGTTTGTAATGATTTGGCTCAAAAACTACTGGACCGATTTAAAAACTTTTATCACTAATATATAGAATGGACTTTCGAAATGTAAATAGGTTATATATTATCCCGTTTAAATCAAAGGTACATTCGTGGAGACCTAATTTGCAACCTAAGTCGACAAAAAAACGGTCGAAAAAACACGTTTCTTACGAACGCTGCTCAATTGAAAACAGATGGAAGAATATTTTCTATGGAAGAGTTGTACAACTTAATAAAACCTACAAAAAAGTCCGCGACAGCATATGTCTATCTCTTAAGGTTGACTCACAGTAACCATTTTAATCTTTAATTTGTTGTTAAAAAATATTACATAACTTCCAAGGCTATTTTCAAGTATATAGTATTAATTTTTATCCAAATAATTACGTTAATTCACTTGGCCACATATTATAGATTAAAATTGTCCTTTCTATCTGCAGTGAAACCACAGATTAGGTCATAGTTACTATGAAAATATTATTATAAGCTTAGCGATGCTGTAGATCCCCACCGATCACAATCAATTTGAAGTCAATATAGTATAATAATATATTTATACTGTATAAAATTCTATTGTATAATAAAGTTATGACCTATATATAAACCACCTCGACTGATCTATGTATAATCTTTTCAATAAAAGCATTCCAATGACTCTAAACACGACATTTAAAATCTGAGCTGTAAGTTGGTGTGGATTTGAGTATTCTGTAGAGTACAGGAGATGTCCCAGCATCAGGTAAATGCTTCCATGTTCTTACAATACCGTTGAAGAAGAAGATTTTCGAATTGATCAGACCTATGAAAGTTGATTTCATAACGCAATTAACTAGAAAAAAGCTAGTAGTAGTATAGTTTTATAACGATTAAACGAATTTTTATGAATCAAAGCTAAAAGCACTCTCGTTGAAGACATCTATCAAACAAAAAAAAAAAATCAATAATAAAATCAAAAATAAAATAAAAAAAAATAAAAATAAAATAATAAAATAAAAATAAAAAAATCGGTTCGTCCGGTTGGGTGCTAAGATGATAACTATCCTTTACGCCAAAGGACCGTCCAATATCACTACGTAAGTATTATAAAACAAAGTCCATCACTGCGTCTGTCTGTCTGTTCGCAATAATCTCAATAGCTACTGAACGGATTATCATGCGGTTTTCACCAATAGCCAGAATGTTTATGAGGAAGGTTTAGGTGCATAATTCGTTAAGGTTTTGTGTAAATTGGTTGAAATATGACGATGATTGTTAAATATGTCAATATTTTATATTTGATGCAACAAACTGATGCAAATTTTGTAGGCATGTTCTACCCGTGCGAAGCCGGGGCGGGCTGCTAGTGGTATATAAAATCTAACAAGGCATCTGTGTTAACAACTGCCTCATCAATCCTATCCCTACCACAGAATAATGAATAGTCCCTACAAATAAGTATTTTAAATGCGAGAGTTTGTGATGATGGATGGATGTTTATTACTCTTTAACACATAAGGGATTCGGATGAGATTAAGTACACAGATAGTTTACAAGGAATCTGAATTTTAAACACAGCAAGTGTTATTTATATACAGTTAAGAGGACAAAATAGCTCAATGAGCATCAAAAAATTATTCGCACGGCGTTTGGAGTCGGTCCTTTTAAAAGTTATAAACATATGTTTATTTAACGTATTTGATCCCAATATACAAAAGATTCCTTCATTTTTTCTACCTGTTTCTATAGACACAGAGTGTTCTATACAACACACTTGTCGCCCAATGTATATCGTCCCGCCACCACTTTTGGGCCTTACTCTGCGTCGATGGCCATCTTTACTATTATCATTATAATATTGTGTGGAAATACCTAATTTAAGTAGGCACCCTAAGAATATACATTCACTTTTATTTGCACATCATAAAGTAAAATAAATATATTTACAAAGTAAGATATATAGTGGTCTCATTGCTGAAAGCTCATCTATTCCAGAAAAAAAACACTAATAGCTACCTGTTCTAGCAAGAACATAAAGTTTCTTGCAGTACTGTCACAGATGCATACAATATTTCGCTATTCAGCATTGATGTTTCTAAATCTCAGGAAGATACAATATAAACTGAAAGTGAGCATACTGCCAAGATTTATAAACGCCTAAATAAAAATCTTAACAAAAACGAGATGGCTTTCGAAATAATTAGAGGCTGGGCTAGAGTAAAAGGAATACAATTAGGTATCTTATTAAAAAGAACACAATCTGATATCTTCTCTCGAAGAGATTTCATTATAATATTTCCAAAGAGATGAGAGAAAATGAGTAATTTTTCGCGTCATTGGTATTCGTTCGGATTTAGTACTTTCTTTCTTATTCATTTATCATATCATGAAAAGCGAAAAAATATCAAGCGTATTAGAACTATGAAGTTGGGCGTGATTTCATTGAAAAGCTTTGATACTTTAGTTTTATTATATCAGTTTGGCAGGACTTCTGCGAATCTACCTGGAGCGGTACCATTGCTTTGTCTGTTACTCAACCGTAAAATAGATATATTTTTCGGTTTTTAGGACAAAATATCCAGTGAAATTACAGGTGGTGTACGACTTAACATTATAGTGTCTCAAGGCGCAGTGTCATTACACTGCGCCTTGAGACACTATAATGTTATTTCGTGTCATATTTTGGTAATTCTGAGTTTTGAGTACCTACCGCTGTGTGTGTTATAGGCAGACGTCATCGCTTATCAACGGGCGCTTTGGTAGTGTAGCTCGGCGCTCATTACTATAATCGCTTGTCCTTCTACTATAAAATTATATAAAACGTATTTAGCTTATAAGCTGTGTGGGTCGAGGCTCTATATCTGAGTCGACACCACACAATGTTGCGCTGGATGAAGGAAACTCCGTATTTGAACACGATACGTAGTGAAAAGGTTCCCCGAAGGCAAGTAGTAGTTCACTATGTCGAAAGCTTGTATGACTAATTCGTGAGTATGTTTTAAGTAACAAAATATTATGTCAAGCCAATAGGACTTTAAAATTAGAATTTTAAAAACTGACCTTTATGCAAATATGATTCAAAAGGAGCGTGCTTATATAATATTTTCAAAAGGGATATATTTATCCCTATTTTCAATCGAAGATAAAACGTTCATTACCGCTAAGTGGAAACGCGGGCTTTCCCCGCTTTCCAGCCCCCAAATAAGGAAATTGCAAGAAAGGTAGCTAAGAGACGCGGGATAATTCAATTTTCTACGACTAATAGCTGTTTACAACATCAGTGCAAAAATAATGGAAAGCCTTTGGACTTCCGCTCTTATTACCGTAACGCGTGAGTTAGCCATGACATTTTATTAATTTTTGTGTTATACGTCTTATATCAAGAATATGTTAATCTTTGACTGACTCCCAAAAAGATGAGTACCTATTCAGTTTGTGTAAATGCAGTTTTTATTTTATTACAAATATAGGGAAGAAAAACCTTTTTACTTCTCGGTGTTTGTATTACAAACCATAAATACAAAATTAAGACGATATTTAAAATTTGAAAATATGAAGGAAAGCAAGCCAACCCGATAATTTGTCGTTTGAATATTTTTTTATTAAACAAAAGTTTACCTCAGTATTGAAAATGCAGAAAAGATCTTTAACTTCTCCTTCGACCTTTCAATTTTCATCGACTTATGAGGTACCTTACAGAAAAAATCTATTGGAAACCATAATATCGCAAAGGATTCAGAGTAGTGCCAGTGGTACCAGGGCTTAATAGCAAATGAGATGTTATATTTATAGTAGGTAGTAGTCATATGAAATTAATTATGGGCGTCTGTTTTCCACCTAAATACAACCTTGGAGCGTTCCAGTTTAAGTTTATTTGTGTTTATAATTTGTTGTAATAAATGTTTTCATTTTCCATCAGGCGAGATAGCGGCAAAACAAAAAAAAACTGGCCAAGTGCAAGTCGGACTCGCACTCGTATAGTTCCGTAACATAGTGTGCCTAGTATTTTTTAACTATAATTTTTCGCCATCAAAAAATTAACTTTGATTTTCATAGTGTTTGTATGAAAAACAAAGTTATATTTGCGGTTGCTCTATCTCAAAAACTGCTGAATATATCTCGGTCAAACCAATTTTCATTGATAGTGTTTATTGAGATCTACAGCATAATATATATTTTTTTGGATTTTTCTTACTTTAAAAGTAAGAGGGTGCGGGGGGACACACATTAAAAATGCTCTATAAACTAAGACCATACCTCAGCGAAGAACTTAGAACGCAACTTGTTGAAACATTGATACTTTCCAAGCTGATCTATGCTGACACTGTGTATGGCACAAGATTGCTGTCCAGAACACATTATCTGATACAGAGGGATCAGAATGCCTGCGCGAGATTATGTTACAATATCCCAGCTAGAAGCCATGTCACACCCTTTTTAAACAAGCAGTATGCATTAAATATGAAATCGCGGCGTAAACTCCATCTTGCATCTCTTCTTTTTGGCATTATTAATTTTAAGAACCCGTCGTATTTGTATGATAAGCTCAACTGGATCGCTAATACCAGGTCGTGTTCTGCTAGAAATGTATCTCAGCAGCTCTCCACACAGCATCATAGAAGAGTCTGTTTTCGAGGCTCCTTCCGCAATGCCGCCACCAAGTGCTGGAACAATATTCCGCCTCCAATCAGGAGTCTGAAATCAATACATTTATTTAAGTACAAATTAAAACAGTACTTGGTGGTAGAGCAAATAAACTTTGCTGACATAAACATAGACATGTCATTCATTTAAACTTATACTCTGATAAAAAAATAAACATCACAAAATTTCAATTTATACTTACATTTTAGTCGTAACTTTTTTATTTTATTATTATTATTTTCTTTGTTTTGGCTTTTGCGTTTTTTATTTTATTTTATCTTCCAAAATCAATTCCAAAAATCTTTTGTCTTTCTTGTCACAAATGTCATGATCAATACTTGTCAATGTCAATGTCAATATCCGTTGACATATAAATTCGTACCTGTTTCCCACAGATTGTCTATTACGTGTCCCTACATCACTCTCTTTGCTCAGCAGTGGCGCGCATTTAAAAAGTTGGTTCCGGTTCTTACAACTATGAGTAGTTTAATTTTTTATGTTATTTATATTTATCCGTTATATGTTATATTATACTATGTACTATTATATATATATGTATATATATTTATAAATATATTATCTGTTATTATGTTTCTTTGAGTGTCTCACACTTTATATTTTTGTAAATTGTTAAACACAATCCAAAATTTATTAATCCCGTCGGTGCGATGAAATTTTTTTTTGTATTTACATGTTATCTGTTATTGTTAATTTATGTTATTGTATCTATTTTATTTAAGTTATTGTTATTGGTGTTAGTCCTACTCCCGCTCTAAGGCCATTCTGAAAATCAGCGTCTTTGTTTTGGGGTCTACGATCCAAGAATCTGGACATTTGTGCTGAGACTGGTCTGTTTCAGCACCTCATATTGTAATTTTTTTTTTTTTTTTGTTAAGTTTTTTGCTGAAAATGTCAAATATATTTTTCATCTGTATTGTAACTTGAGGACTGCTGAATAAATGATTTTTCTTTTTTCTTTCTTCTTTCTTTCTTTCATTTTACCACTTTAGCAGTGTCCTCAATGTCATTTTTAAAGACCTATCTATAGACACCCCACACGTATAGGTTTGATGAAAAAATGTTTAGTTTCAGTTCCATGTATGCTGTGTAGTCTTAATAGTTTCGGAATAAAGTGCCTGTGACATACGGTCAGATAGACAGACATGACGAATCTATAAGGGATCCGTTTTTTGCCATCCGGCTACGGAACTCTAAAAAGATGGTGCATAGGAACGCGTTGGAAGTGAAACTCCCAAGTTCATTCAACTTATTTCTCAATCACTAATTATCATTTATCTTGTACAACTCCATCTGTTGAACGCAGCGGGGTTAATTCCCGAATGATAGCGAATACGTCTTTGTAGTTATACCATTCTAAAACAAAGGGAGATTATAAATATAAAATATAACATGGCGCTTACGTCACTTCCGTCAAATTTTACCTCAATGCGCCTAAAGAAGTGTCACTTCAATAAATAACTAAAAAAGCTAGCGTACATTTAGTAGACGGAATGAATACTACACCCCGCACTCTATTGCAGCTCGAGCACGTATCAGAGTTAATACAGAATAAATATTTATTAAAACATATTTGTGCCACGTTTGTCATATATTTCATCTCCTCGTGTAAACCTGTGGAATTATAAAACAGTATGTGCGACTAGAAAAAGAAGCCCAAAGACGTACCCGTCTTAAGACTTTAGTGTAAACTAGTCTACGTTCGCGCGCTAAACACGCTGTGGATTTTACGTTGCGAGGACACGCGGATTTCAATAATTTTTTCGAACGCGTGTAACATACCAAGAAACAATTATGACCTGTATCACCATTAGATAGACAGAGCTTATGACCGAGAAAAACGTCTTACAAATTAAGCTCACATCTTCGTTTTGGCTAGTAAGTATTGTTGATTACGCTTATTATAGACGCGGTTCCAAATTTTTGAATCTCTCTGCTCCATTTGAATTTAACCCAAACAAGCTAGAATGAGCTGCTACATATTAAACTTGATCGCGTACACCGGCCCCCATGAGACCGACCTTGAACGGAGTTTGTCCCTTTCTTTTGTATGGAAAACTTATATATATATATATATATATATATATATATATATATATATATACCATACATATAGTATAGAACATATATAGGACACTATCAGGTTGTTAGACAAGGACACACTCCTACCCTGGTGTCTCTCAATTGGGCCGTTTTGTTCTACAAAGCAATTACAACCTTATTGTTAAAGTATACGTATTAAATTAAATTTGTTAAAATATCTGCAGTGCACCATCCATTATACCATTACCATACCATTTATATTACGTCTATAGGTATAAGCGAGGAAATGAACTGACTTGAACACAGATGGTACCACCACCTTGATCACCCAAGAAAATCTGTTATTAGCATGTTTCACATATGTCATCTTTGCTACGCTCTGTCCTGCTTAGCTAAGTTTCAAATTATGTGTTACTAGATATTGGTAGAAATTGCCTTTGGTTACCACTACGCTGCCTTTTGCTGCAAAAATTATATATATAATATAACAATTATGGTGTTAAAACAACGCAGCCTAATTATTGCTGGCTTTACACTGGGCGCTAATCACACGGTGGATTTCACGCTGCGAAGCTACATAAACGGATATCTCTAACGTATGTAAACGCATTACGTACTTACTAAAACAGCTAAAACCTGCATCACTACTCGCTGAAATGAACTGAGATGGACTGGAAAAAGAAAGAAACGACTTACGAGATATAAGTATGTACTACATTAGCCCACATCTCAGGTTTCTGATCACACAAAGACATTTTTTTACGTCGACACATCGCTTCATTTTTGCTGGACCTTTACTCAACTAAGCTGGACCACAAAATAATGAATAGTACAAGGCTGGACTGAACTAAGATGGGTTACTTGCAGATGAAAAGTTGTTGCAGACACAGATGGCACCACTGTCTTCGTCACGCCAAACGATAGAGTAATAGCGTAGCGTCACAGAATAATGAATAGTACAGTAGCGTATCGAAACGTTAGCCGCCTAGGTCTGTGCGCCAAACAATGATTTGTTTGTCGTCGTTGCTGCGCTCCGATCTGCTTAGCTGAGTTTATTGGAACTTAGTATCTCCAAGACACAACTTTCTTGCTGCGTCCAGCTCTTTTTTTATAGATGACGGTTATTAGATTCGCATTTGCAAGCACTGACGAGCATTTACGCTTTGAGTGTAGTCTGGCCCTAGGTAAAGTTCATACCAAAATACTGATATTGTAAAGAAACCTTTAATAAAGAAAGGACGTTTCTATTATCTTTCTTTCGCCAGAAAAAAACAACCAAAAGTAAGCGCATACAGAAATGTGAATATCTCCACCAAAAATGATCGTTGAGGAAATATTCTCATATCTGCCTGCTTCTAAAGCTCTTTTTGATCCTTTTTATGAGCTCCCAAGTTGCTTATGATTCTTATGAGTAAAATAAATGTCATTCTACGACGTGTAACTAAATGGAAAATGTGTTTAAATTTGTATTTTTACTTAGTGTTCAAGCTTCAGTTCAAGTTCAAGCTTCAGCTGTGTTCATCTAATGCTATTTTTTTTATTTTCTCTCTGATGGATTCATATCGCATTAAACAAAGTAATCAATCAATTTTCTATTTCTAGATCTGTGCTGCCTACTTATTTATACATATGTATATCTATCTATCTATCTATCTATAACCTGACGTGCATTAATAACTCTAAAAAAGCTGTGAGTTATACAGTTTCTTATATATTCGTAAGAAACTTTTCTAATAAATATATTTTTTCATAAGTCTTTTATATTTAGGTACTTTTTACATTACTGTCTAATGTATTTAATAGAAAAAAAGTTCAAGTTACAAACTAAATTAATTCCAGACTATCAGCCTAACATTGCTTGTTTCTAAACAACTAATGTAGCCACCCACGAAACCCTTTGAGTTTATTTAGAACTTTTATTATATCTATGAAATAATACACTATGTTCGTCTTTTAGAAGGATCTCATTTTCCGCACGAAAAGCTCGTGAACCAATACAGCCGCGGATAAACCTACTTACTCGAGATAAAGTTTAACTGATGTTTAAGATCACCAGGTCCTTTTGAGCTTGGAAACGATCCGGATTGTTTACTGCTGAGTTGTGATAGGTTTATGATAGTATGAGTATTGGAGCTTGTTTCCCTGTGCGATTATTTGCTTTGGCATAAATAAAAATATCGTAAGAAATAACTGCCGCGTGAGTTACTTCGGCGGGGTAAGGCGTTTTAAATTTGAAAACATAATTTCGTACTTTTCTAATACTACTAAGATATAGAATTGAAAATTCGCCAACCTGCTTCAAATCCATCTCGATTCCTTGCATTGCCGTCGCGTCCACCAGTGAACATGGCTTTTGGCATCTATATCCTGCTACGCTTGAATCACATATCATTGTATTGGTTACATACTAATTTACGCTGGTAAATTCAAAAACACTGCCTTGTTTAAAAAAATACTGTGTGTTATAATGTGTAATAAATATTGTGCCCCCGTGATACAATCTACTATATAATATCTACTCTCTACTATATTACTTGTGATATAATTCTAGTTTTGAAATTATAAGTACCTAGCAAATAATAATATTCTATTTTGATGCCATTATTTTGTTGCTTTATTGATTTATATCCAGCTGAAACCACTTTGATTTATTGAAACTACTCGTAGCAGACTAATAAGGCTTACAAAAGGAGCAATAAGCGCCATCAATGCCATCATAGTTGGATGGCGCGGGTTACGGCTCCTTATACGAGCGATACTTTACTGCTGACGTAATTAATTCCACGCGTGTGGAACTCTATGCTGGATTTATGTGGAACTCGCTTTGTTTACTATTTGTAGGTACTTGCGAACTAAGAGTATTTGTCAGTATTCAAAGAATTTGTGAACAATGTGCGTATTTTTAAGGATTTGCTAAAACGGCCTACACATGGCCCTAAAATCAGTGGCGATATCGGGACAGGACTAGGACTAACCTAACCTAACGCAGGGTATTCAGTACAATTTTTAGAGTGCCAGTTTCAAACGTTGCCATGCAGCGAGGCCACATTGAAAGAATAACGACTGGTGCGGCCTACAACGTTGCTATGAAACGGTGCGAGTACTCGATTTTGGCATTGTAACGCATGAATCCCGCCTCGTCTTTTTTTTTAATGGTAAAAGGTAACAGTACAAGCACGACGCTTGCCTGATGGTAAGCGATGACGTCTACCTATTACAGATACATACAGCGGTATGTAAAATTCTGGCAGTCCAGAATTTTGCTTGTCACTGCACTGCGCCTGTTACCTTGAGACATAATGATGTTGAGTCTCACATGGGCTGTAATTTTACTGGACACCTTGCCATTTCAACAGAAAAACATTCCTCTTATCTCGCTGGTTATACATCTAGGGAACGTGTGGCGCAGCGCCAAGGTGTGACGTAGCATTCTAAGTAGAAAATAAGCTACAACCGCAACGCTCAGATATTCTACGCAGGAAAATTCAGGGTAGATGGTAGAAGGTATGCGTAGCGATGATGTTACGGTATCATAGGAGCGCGTTTCTGCTCGGTGTTTTGCTCAATTGTCTGTAAGGTTTGCCCGCTGCAGTCTAGGTCTATGTTGAATAGTTAGGCTGCGGCAGCAACACATTCACACATTCACATGTGCCGCACCGCAACCAAAAGTATTATATTTTGTATTTTTGATCGAAGGCCGCAACTGATCAACCAGCTCTAAAACTCCGTCTAAGACTAAAGATTCGTATTACAAGGTACCTGCTTAATATGTATTCCAAAGCTTCCAGTGAGAAAATATTCTGTTCCTACAGGGGCTATAAAGCTATTTCACTGTAGAATACACTCATGGGCGTCGTAATTATTTCGCCTGGTTGTAGTTTTAATAACCTTCAGGCTTTTGAGAATTATCGTTTATTTTTATTATTACAAGTAAAGTCAGCTGTAATAAAAAAATAATGCCAAAACATACTTTTTGTTATTTTTCATATCCTAGAAGAAGGTAGAAAGGTTGTAACGTTGACGGTTACTAATATGATTGTTTTTATTTCATTTTTTAGCTGATTTTAAAAAATGAGCTAGGTGTTCAATTTGGATATTTGTAACGTATATTTGTGCGAGAAATCAAAAATTAAATATGGAAATATTTAAAATGTACGACTTTATATTTATTTATTACTTAAGTTAAAATATTTTTATTTTTAATTTTTGATTTGTTTATTGAAATACTTACGAGAATGTTTCGATAAAAATGCCAAGCGAAAAATTAATTTGAATCACTCTCGTGTTATTACTTAAAATTCTGAAGTTATTTCATTTCAGTACGTAAGCAATACATTTTATATTAGAAGAATTTCGAAGAACTTACGTTAAAACATATTAGATGTACACTTTATCTAAACACTAGCTGTATCTCGCCATTTTGCCCGCCTAATACTCGTAAAAAGTGCTCAGTATCCATCCAGCTATAAACAAAACTATTACTTATATAAATTAAAAATTTAAAACCACATCCGACCGACCTATTCATAATCATTCATTGACTATACAAAAAGATACACATTCATTGAGTTCATTGAGACCATTCCGACGATTCCAAGCTAGACATCTCTGCTCTAAGTTGAAGAGGAACTGAGTATTCCGCAGATTCCAGAATATGTCCCAGCGTCAGGTCAACGCTACCAAGTTCTTAGGATATCGTTAAAGTAATCATATATCGCATTTCGATTTATTGATTATACTTACTTACTACTTATTTTTATTAATTAGACCAACAACAGTTGATTTCACAGCGTCATCATCTAGAAATAAATAAATAATAAAAATAAATAAGGATTTTCATAAATCGAGACAGATCAGTTCACACCGCAACGCGACGCGACGTGACGATGCTTTTGGTTTGCGCGTTTGGATTGGTGCGCGCGGTGCAGCGCGACGCGCAGCCTAAAGCCGCCGAACTAACTCAATGATGTGTATCTTTTCGTATAGTCAATAAAGTTCTTTTTTGTATCACTATCCTAATAAGTGCGCGCCGCGTCGCGTCGCGATGTGAGCCGACCCTAAGATACCTATCAAATAAATAAAAAACCGGCCAAGTCGAGTTGGACTCGCCCACCGAGGCTTCCGTACCAACGTTGGGAAATATCAATTAAGCCAGACCTCTAAATTGTATGAGCGCTCATATAACTCAGAGGTCTACCTTAATTGGCGTTATTATGTATGTATTTTATTTATTTACCTTTATTTTTCAACTTTTTTATTTTTTGGAATTTTTCTTTTATTTGTGCTGTAAGACCTTGCTTCTTGCCAAATTTCAAGATTCTAGGTCAACGGGAAGTACCCGTTAGGTTTTCGACCTAAAACCTATAGGGTACTTCCGGTTAAAGTACCCTATAAAGTACCCTTAAGTAACCTAATACCCTTAAGTCGTTTTGGGTCGAAAAGCTATAGGGTACTTCCCGTTGACCTAGAATTGTCAATTTTGGTTAAAAGCAAGGCCTTACAGAACAAGCAAAGGAAAAATTCCAAAAAAAAAAAATGAAAATTAAGGTAATTTTTGGTACTTACAAGTTTTTGCGAAAATCTGAATTTGCTCATATCTTTTTATCGTGTTGACTCAGGACCTTGATTTTTATACACCTAATAGGGACATGGACTATAGACTTCAGTATCTGGTGCAAATTTCAACTTGCTTGCTTGCTACGGACGACAGACAGACAGACAAACAGACAGACAGACAGACAGACGGACAGACGGACAAGAAAGTGATCTTATAATGGTTCCTTTTTTTACCTTTTGTTACCCTAAAAAAACTTAATCAAAATCGATTCATCCGTGTGGGCGCTACGATGCCACAGACAAACATACAGATACACACGTCAAACTTATAGCACCCCTTCTCTTTACGTCGGCGGTTAAAAAGTAATTTAACTTGATTGAGTAGCAAGCATATTGTGTTATAAACATGTTTTTTTTTTAAGTTTATATTTTTAGATGATTAAGGGTCAGCTCAGACCGCGACGCCACGCTACGAGGCTTGCACTTTTTAGTCACGTTTAGTCTTTTAGTTGTTAGTTTTAGTTTACTTTTGGCCAATCTCGAAACTGAAAAGATTAGCTCGCTTCGCTCGCTCGGTCAAATATAATAATGAATACATTAAATTTCAAAATACTTTCTACTTATATTCGTGTCGACTTTTATAATATAAATAACCACACAACCCTTGACAGTCAAAATATTCTAGGCCTAGCGTGTTCACCATCTCCGACCACATTACTGTTTATCACCAGGCGAGAAAAATACATGAGTATTACTTTTGACGTTTTTGAAGACATTTAATAATAAGAAGTAAATATTTTATTCAAAAACGTATAATTTTGTTTTTAATATTTATTAAAAATATCATCTAAATTCTACTTGCTCGTATTTTATATGGTAATACGTATTCAGGTGGCGTATCTCGAGTTCGGCATCAAAGACGAAGGTTATGTCAAATTCATGAGCCGTTCGCGAACAAACTGTACGTAGGTATACAAAATATCAGATATTGGATAGTAGGCACAGGTACCTTCATGAACATTTTATGAAAAATAAGTTAATACTTATCTACAATAATATTTATACAATCGTTTATAAAATATACGTTTAAGTACTATAATTAAATAGTTAAGACAGTTTCTTCTAATTAATTAAACATATTGTAAAGACGTTACATATATAGTGAAAAATACTAATGACTCGACTAGCATTGTCCCGATAGTCGTTTCTGTACTGCGAACGGCCTAATAGGGAATAGTCTCGACCAAAATCTCAAAAGATTCTTGCAAGGCGGCTGGCTCAAGGGCCAGATACAGAAGGCTGTACTTCTTGACACGTTACGCATCGTCAGGAGGTTCCTTTCTCTGCAGCGCTAACCATACATACATACTATGCATATAATCATCCTAGCAACATCCTAGCCCAAACTTTTACATTAATTACAATTATATTACAATTATATTAATATATATACCTACTTATTATATAATTATTATTATTTGCCATTATTATTATTATTATTTCTTATTTTATTAATTATTATTCTTAACTAGTTATATAAATTTATTATATGTTACATACATATATATATATATATTTTTAATTATTAAAGGATTATCCAAAACCGACCAGTTTCCACCTGGGGCACCCGTTCACGAGTTGACGCATGTACCAGCGTCGCTGTCTTCAACCATATGTTAGGAAAGAGAGTGGCCCACTACACAACGCCACCACAGGCAGTCACGTTGACGTGAGCATGTCACGTTTAGAAAATCCAAGAATAATCTTTGTAGCTTATTTATTTCTGGAGCATAGCCCCAACGACGTTCATGTCGCGGTTCTTCACAGCCATCTTGCCATTAATGGGTTTCAGACCCTGCAGCCCCGATGTATCAGTCAAGTCATATCAAATCTGAGATGATCTTGACATCAAATTTGAGCCTAATTAAACGTCAGAAAGTGGTTATAATTTAACTCCCAAAATTTTGACTTGACAAAAACTTTTAATACATACAAATCAATCAGCAACTTATTTTTTGACATATCCCATCGCCAACCATCCTTGACTAAAAATGTTGTCAAGAATATATAGGCAAAAAGGGTGCACAACAAATCATTTTCCGTCCCGACACCAACAAAACGACGGACATGTTTACAAAGTGTTGTCCAGGTTCGGATCTAAGTTAGAATATAAATGGGGGTAATGGTAAAACGAACACTTTGAAGATTTATAAATTATTATTGGAGTTTACTCCCTAACAATTGATTTTTATATTTATGTCTGGGGTCAGAGAATAAGTAATAGCAGGCCTGTCGCACTCCGCGCTGTAGCTATGAAACTACAAGTACCTCCGCGCACCCGCTAGGGTACAAGTTCAGTTAGTAAAGTGTCACGCGCGCTCTCGATCGGCCGCGCGCCTTACTTGTACCTACCTCAATATTATATTCCTTGCTTACGATATTAACATATAGTAAATGTAAAGAGTAACTATGTAAAAAGCAAATAATGTCACACTATAAATGGTAGGTAGGTATAAATCAGCTGAGTTTCATGTTTCAAGGGAATTCACGTTATGATCTTTAGGGAATTTCTATCGACATTACATCTTGCTTTAGTTTGTTAGTTCTAAGATAAATAAATAGGGTAGGTACCTAATAACGTTTACTTCAATTTTCTTTTTGTTCTTTCTTAATGATTTTGTCGTGTCATACGATAGTCATATTTTTATAATCCGAGAGTTAATGTAATTAAAGTACTTATAGATCTCAGATCACTGAGATTCACTGAGATCTGATAAGTATCTCCAGAGATATGACGATAAATGTCTCAAATTTGCTACTGAAATTGACTCGCGGGGCATGGAAGTCTGTGTTTTAGTTTTTAACCTACTTCACAAAAACGGAGGAGGGTCTCAATTAGACGGTTTTTTTAATGTTTGTGACCTCAGAACTCTGTCAAATCTTCACCGATTTGAAATTGAAAATTCTTTTTTAGGGTTCCGTAGTCCTGATAAGGAACCCTTATATTTTCGTCATGTCCGTCTGTCTGTCTGTCTGTCCAAGGTTTTGCTAAGAGACCATTAGTACTAGAAAGCTGAAATTGTGTAGGTATGTGTATATCAATAATGCCGACAAAATGGTGAAATAAAATATTGGTAAAAAAAAAAATTTAGATATTCAACAATTACAAAATAAAGTTTTCCTACAATTAATAAAATACATAATTATTTTTGAACGAAAAAGTGAGTCAGCTCCTAGACTATTATAATGTTACAAGTCAAACAACCTATGATTGCAGGCAAGTGAGTACTAGTTTTTCGCGTATTTATCTTACGCAATCTAAAACTTTACTCAATTTGAATTGAAAGTCACGTATTTTAGTAACACTGTAGTACTTTTATCCTACCTCGACGGTAAACATTAATGTAGCACTTATTATTAGTACTGTACTCATTACATTGTTCTACCTTAGAGTATTCTTCTACCAATTAAAGGCTTCAACAAGTTTTCTCTTAACATTCGACCCTATAGGAGAGGCCGCGAGTTGACCAAGTTATTCAGACTCTCGCTGTGCGGACTTACGGTGCATTTTACTGTGCGCAACACGCGGTTCATAGTTACTATTAGTTGATACTGTGACGCAAATTCAAGGTCGCACCTGAGGCGTGAAGCGCATTTTGAACGTTACCAGCGTTGTAACTAGGTTTAATCTCGCATTTTTGCTCTCAGAGAGTGCAATTTCTGTACTTGTATTATTCATTATTCTGTGGTAATAGTACAAGCCGGGGTATGAAAATATCATCGTCATCATCATCACCATCAGCCTGTGTCAGCCCACTGCTGGACGTTGGCATCTCCGAAGATGAACCACTGAGCCCGATCTTCAGCTCTTCTTTTTCAGTTAAATTTTATCAAGATCTGATCAGTATCTCCAGAGAATACGATAAATACTGTGACCTTGACCTTGACTTTGACCTTGACTTTGACCTTGATCGCAATAAAAATAATTATTAAAGAGTAAACTCCAGTCGTGCGTCGGAGCTGACACACTTTTTTATTGATTATTTATTATGTAGAGTAATTGTGCTATGCTCGGAGTATCTCTGAAAGATTGAATTCGAAATGAAGTCATCCGACAGAGAACCAAGGTTATCGACATAGCTCAAAAGATAAGCAAGCTGAAGTGGCAGTGGACTGGTCACATCTGTCGTAGAACCGATAACCGTTGGGGTAGACGTGTTCTAGAGTGGAGACACGACTCGGTAGTAGTAGGACGCCTCCCAGCTAGGTGGAGCGATGAAATACGCAAGCTGGCTAGCAGCGGTTGGAAACAAATGAAAAAGCTGAAGATCGAGCTCAGTGGCGTGCCATAGGAGAGGCCTATGTCCGGCATTGGACGAATACAGGCTGTTTATGATGATGAGAGTAATTGTAATGGAATTGTAGATTGCTATTTGATTTTATTATTAGTACCACCTTTAAAACTAGGAAAAATAATTGAGTTTGTCGGTTACGTCATCGCTCACTCAATATGAAGAAATGTCATGCGAGATTTTTTTTTGTCCGCTATTCAGGAGCTTAATTCATTATTTTATTTACTCAATATAAAGAAATGTTATCTGCGAGATTTTTTGTCCGCTATTCAGGAGTTTAATTCATTATGTTGTAGATTTCCTTTTACGTTTATTATTTATTCTGTGATGTTGTGTTTAGGTTTATAGATCATTGTCTATGTTATATTAATATATAAATGCATGTTATACACATAGTTCATTGTTTCAACATTCCAATTAAAACATCATAATAATTTTGTTTTAGGATAGGTGAAAACTAACGCAGAAACCAGCAAGAGTAACATACAGGTAAAGTAAAAATGTCAAAATAAATTTTGAAAATAAAGTCTTCTTGCCCCTTAAAATGTTCCTTAGCCTACACCTGTTTTCGGATTGGGACGTCCTCCCACAACAAAGCAATTCCAAAGGATGAACTCATCAAAAATGACAGGGATCAAATCAAATTTGGGTAACTCATTGAATATCGTGACTGAATAAGTGTTACTAATTAAAAAGCCATACTTGAGAAATCTAATTGAAAACTCGTCCCCTGAAGTTTGCCTTTATCCTATCCTGTAAGACTATTTTACACAATAATTTGTATGATTAAAATCTTAATGGAACAAACTTTTGTTGGAGCTAAATTTGCATTAATTATTACCTGGGCTGGTATTTAAATCATGTCTAGACTTAGTACTTTTTGTTTTAGTAACGGCTCAATTTAAGGTTTTTACGGCTAGTAATTATAAGTAAACATTTCTTGCTAGTTGAGACCACATTATTTGTTATTCATGAATTATTTCGTGAAGTTTATTAAAAATATTTCGTGTTTTCAAATGGAATAATGCATTAAAAAGTTCGAAAGACGTAGTTTGACGTAGTTGCGCTAATTTTAAGGGATGGGCTAATTAAAATTGTCCTATGTATGCTCGTTTTACTGCCGTCATGCACTTCATACGACTGCACCTAAGACTGCATCGCCACATTGCAAAAGTGTATGTGTAATGTACGTTATACATGAAACTGTATGTCACTTCACAACAAAGTTTAAAGATGTGCACGCATCTGTGCTAAATTTAAGTATGATTGAGATCTTATCTGTAAGGATATATGGTGGTGTAATGACTCATTGTATATGCTATGATCAATTAAAGATCCAACAATTTGAAACAATCCAACCTCAAGCATAATGCACAAAGGAAAAGCCCGTATATTTTTTTTACACCATCCAGATACGCGTTAGACAGTAAACGCGAACTTCGATGCTGAAATACCCAGTCCGTCCTTATTATTCAAAAAAGTCAACTCATCAGCATTTCAACAATGGAAGAAGGTGAGTACAAATTTAGGCTATGGAAAATGAGCTTATCTTATACCCTTATAATCCCTGCCCGGAACTTTGATCCCTCCGAAATGGAGCAGAGCTACCAGAGATTGACGTTTTACAGCGTTATCAGTGCCGCCAGACACTGGAACTACGAGTAGCTCCCGAAATAATATGATCACGCAGAATGTATGAACAAACCTCTGTCGCGAGCTCAGCTCTTTTTTACCGACGATACGATGTCTGAACGCTGATCGGATTCATAGAAATCTATAGGTAATAGATTTTTTTTATTTAGTTTGCTGACGTATAAAACACAATATTTTTAATTTAAACAATGGGTATTTTATTACGTGCAAACCAATTACAGGCCAACACAGCATGCACTTATATTATAATGTTCAAATGGGTATATAACTGCTTAAATGCCAAAAGAAGGTACCTACTATTGAATATTTGGAAACATAAATTTAATCTGTTCATAAGGATGGGATATAGGTAACAAGGACTAAAAGATGTTTTGCTGAGCTAAAACAAGGACTGGATAGACTAATAAGTGCTAACTTTACATGTCAGTGTTAAGGTACGGCCACACCGCGGCGTCTTACGTCCACGTACACGTTCGAGATCTGATTTTCAGTTTTTTGTTTTCTGATCGCCGTAGATCGCGTTCGGTCCGAACCCGTCAGTGCAAATACTACTGCGCTATCTGATCGCCGCCTAGATCGCGCACGTAGGACGCAGCGGTGTGGTCGTACCTTTTTCGATTTTTTTCCTTTTTAACCGACTTAAAAAAAAGGAGGAGGTTACTCAATTCGAATTATTTGAAATGAATGCCAATGATTATATTATCAACTTTTGTTTCTGCTTCTTCAAAAATGCTTGTTTTTCTGCTATGCTATGTTCTCTAATGAATAAAAATGGTCCACTAACTTATCGTAGGTATCGTAAGTATAAAAGAAGCTCGCTCTCAAATATAATGTCGCCCCTAGTGATCTTTATAAAACGCAAAATCTCCTTTACCTCTTTGATAGTCGGCACCAAATATTCCGTCTCATGTATCCAAGCTTTGTTAGGTTATCCCCGAATGGAATTGAGCCGTATATCGTATGATATGATTCGAAATATATTGTTATCGGAAAACTGTGTTGTTGTATGAAATAACAGTTTTTCCTAATATCATCGAAGTGGCTTAGGAACAATCGAGAACTTTTTATTTTTTTATTTGATGATTGGAAATGCTGTAATATTTCAGAGTTACAGTCATCACATCCAGTTCTATGGAGTTAGGCGTTATCTAATACTATAAGAATCTTTGTCCTGACATACTGACTGACTCACTGACAGACAACGCACAGCCTAAACCGCTGGTCGTAGAGACTTGAAATTTGGAGGGTATATTTTTCTTAGTACGTAAGGGTGTATTAAGAAAGGATTTTTCAAAATTCACCCCTTAAAGGGATGAAATGGGGGTTCAAAGTTTGTATGGAGAAACAAGATTAGATAGTCTTTTCTATCCGAAACTTCACACAAGTGCTTCAGTACAAAAATAAGTAAATACATGTTTTAGGTTTTTTCGAAATTCTACCCCTATGTTGGTGAAATGGGGTAACAAAGTCTGAAAATCAATATTGTTTTAGAATGCGCTGAAATTTGGCATACAGGTGGTTATTATGACGTTAGTATCAGCTAAGAAAGGATTTTCTAAAATTCACCCCTTAAAGGGATGAAACGGGGGGGGGGGGGGGGTACAAAGTTTCTATGGAGAAACATTATTAGATAGTCTTTTCTATTTGAAACTTCACACAAGTGCTTCAGGACATAATAAGTAAACACGTGTTTTAAGTTTTTTCGAAATTCCACCCCTAAGAGGGTGAAATGGGGTAACAAGGTCTGAAAATCAATATTGTTTTGGATTGCGCTAATATTTGGCATACAGGTGGTTATTATGACGTTAGTATCAGCTAAGAAAGGATTTTCTAAAATTCACCCCTTAAAGGGATGAAACGGGGGTACAAAGTTTCTATGGAGAAACATAGATAGTCTTTTCTATTTGAAACTTCACACAAGTGCTTCAGGACATAAATAAGTAAACACATATTTTAGGTTTTTCGAGATTCCACCCCTAAGAGGGTGAAATGAGGTAACAAAGTGTGGAATTCAACAAAGTGTGAAATTGGCATGCAGATAGTTATTACGACGTTAGTTACCTCTGAGAAAGGATTTTCCAAAATTCACCCTTGAAGGGGATGAAACGGGGGTCCAAAGTTTGTAGTATTTTCTATTCGAAACTTCATACAAGTGCTTCAGTAAAAAATATAAATACGTTAAGGTAAATACGTAAGTAAGGTAAATACGTAAATACGCTCTTTCGAAATTCCACCCCTAAAAGGGTGAAGTGGGGTAACAAAGTCTGAAATCAATATTGTTTCGGATGGCGCTGAAATTTGGCATGCAGATAGTTATTTTGACTTAGGTATCCGCTAAGAAGGGATTTTCTGAAAATTCCTCCCGGATACTGAACGGGGATTCAAAATTTGTATGACGAAATAAGATGAGATCGTACGTAAGTACGATAAGTACGATACGTACGTGTTGTAGGATTTTTTGAAATGGGGTAGGAAACAAAGCCTGAAAATTTGGGTTTTTTGGTTCTTATAAATATGAATCCCGAATTGCCTTAGTCACGCGATAACATGAAAACGGGTGAAACGATTTGGCTAATTCTTATTTTATGTATTTAATGCTAAAATCGTTTTTACAAAAGAAAAGTTTTAAGAAAATAAAAGTTTTTAACGCGGGCGAAGCCGCGGGGCACTTCTAGTACTTATATAAAAGCAAAATAGGATAAGGATACATGCGCTGCACTCGGTGTATAAATAATTGACTTCAATAAATTCACTTAATAAATACAAAAAAAAATGTGTATTCAGAATGGGTTGTCATAATTATTATTGATATACACAATTTCTTATCCGTACTGTCGACCGTTCCCTCGTCTGAAGCCAATTTTGGGTGTAAAAAGAACCTTATCACAGAAATGCATTGTCATCGAATCTGAACCAACGTGTGAAATTTCATCTCTGCACGAGATACTAAGTAAGAATCGGTTCAAATTTTGCCAGCAAGATTTTGTATAAGCAAACATAGTATATAAACTTACAAACATTGCTAGTTCAATAATAGCTTAGCTAAACAAAAACTAAAACCGAATCTAAAAACCGACTAATGAAGAATCACAGTTTAATAAGTAATATGAAACAACAAAATATTCATGAGAATATTTTTCTATTACTGTTCTATTACCTAATTCACCAAGATTCAATAAAAAATCCTCATATATATGGAATTAAACTCTTTAATATGCATTAGTAATTTGCACTCGTGGCATTCAAAGTCAGTTTAATTATAAATTAATCAAAACACGCCTTGGTCACTATTACTTTAAATATATCTCTAAAGTACTCGTAAATATCAAATACACGTACTAAGCCAACGCGATGTGCGATTGCTTGTATATTTTATGAAAGAAATACAAAGATGTAACAACGTGATTATTTGTTCAACTTTTCGAGTAATATACAGTTGATACTCCAACGTGAAGAGCAAACATTCGATTTCAAGAGTCAGAGTGAGCCAGTGTTTTGAGCTTATTACTGACTACCCTGGCAGAGCAAGACCGTCAACAATTTCATCGTCACAACGTCGACAATAATATTTAGATTCTAAATTTAAAATCATCCCCGAATGATCCATTTACACCTGCTCGTTGAGACCGTTCCAATGAGCCCAAACACACACTGTTGCTGTATGTTGGTGAGGAGTTGGGTACCATGTTCTTACAATATCATTAAAATACGAGTAAGAGGATATCTAATTTCGAATTGATATGAACTATAAAAGTTGATCTCATAGCGTCATCATCTAGAAAAAAAGCTCATAGTCTTGAATCAGCTAAACGGATTTCATGAATCAAAACAAACAAAAAAAAAAAAACAAAATTGATTCATCCAGTTAGGCGCTACGATGCTACAGACAGGCACACAGATACACACGTCAAACTTATAACACACCCTTTGCGTCGGGGTTAAAAATAAATACTTAAAAAAAAACCGACTTCATAACCACAAACAGGCACTCAAAAGCTAGGTAGATACATGTAGGTAGTATCTATCTACTACCTATTAGACTTGGCTGGCACCGACTTCAAATAGATAAGTGGGTAGCGCTTATAATGATTATATTAAGTAATTTATTTTTCACTTTTGAGTGCCTGTTTGTGGTTATGAAGTCGGTTTTATTTTTTTGAAAAACAATTTATTTTACCCTTTTTAGTGCAAAAAAAGTTTTAATTCAATTACATGCATCTATAAAATTTCGTATCTGGGCCGTTAAATACACTACGGACATATACTTTGTGAAAATTTCAAGTATGTACCTATTACGGTTAAGAAGATACAGATCTGTAAAGTGCGCACATAAAGACACATGGACGGACAGACGGACGAACGGACAACAAAGTCTCAGAAAGTGTTCATTTGGTACCCCTTGGATTCAGAACCCTAAAAAATTGACTTTAAATGCCGCGCTAGTGAAAATATTCACTAGTAATAATGATGTCATCAAGGTATCAAAGGGCAATGTCCAAAATGGCCCTGTGCAATAAAAGCATTTGACACACACGATAATTAATTGTCTATTTTATTACAATAATTCCAAATACTTTTATAACACGAACTAGTTGTATTCCAAAATGAATATTAAAAAGTATTGTTTGCGATTATTAACTTTAAATGCCGCCGGCCTACGAGTACTGAATCACTCTACTACGTTATAAGAGTTGGCACTTCCCTACATTGTTGATTCCAGAATTATGAAAGCACTGTGTAGCCAACCTAACAACGGAAAGTATTATTTACATAGTAACTATTATATAATCTGTGGTATCATGCTTATCATATATTTTTTTGCAGTGTTGGTTGGTTCAAAGTACGTTCATAATTCTAAGTTATTTAATTATGTATGCAGTGTCGCGGGACAGGTCATATCATAGCAAAAAATATTTACTAACTTTGCACCCTAACAAGACTTTGCCCGGTAGAACATTCCAGCAGGGCTAAGATGGCCTTATCCCCGGGGGAAAGACAAAATTATTTACCTGTTTTTCGCCACTGACAGGAGATTACAACAACAATTTAAACGCTTGGTGAAGTTTAACTCCGAGTTTTGATTTTGTTTCGTATTAAAAAGTTTTAAAAAAGAATTGATTAAAAGTCAGCGGGCGTTTATAATTGTCGAAAAACTTAACTTCGAATTTGCCTTCTCCACCAAACAAAACACGGATAGGTTGAAAGACAAAATAGTCCCCTTGCCATGCTGTTAAGACAAATTAATTCTCCCCCCCTTTGTTTCTATCTCGCTCACAGTTACCGTAAGAATATCTGTCAAAAACCAAAATCAACGAGAAGAAAGATGTAAAAACATTATTCAAGGTCATATTTTTTAGCCTTCAAAAGTATATGCAATAGCAACCTCCATTGTGTATAATCTTCTTGGGACTCTTCTTCTAAAACCAGTACATTCTCCTATGTTTGAGGTATTTATCTCCATATCTCTGGAGATACTTCGAAAACATACCCTACCTATTAAAATAAAACTCGCCAAGTGCGAGTCAGACTTTTGTCCCGCACACGGAGGGTTCCGAATTTCCGAACGCCATCTAACGAACTTCTAATACCAACTAAGTAAACGTTAATACAAAGTTAATTAATATTATTAATTATCTGGAAAACCGAGTGTTCGTACGACTAACTTTCCACTGATTCTACTAGCTATATGAAGCTCTTTAGGTACTAAAATTGAAGACATATTATTCATTACTGTACACTACATATACAAATAGAACTAAACTAAATAAACAAATCGACCGAGGCCCACAAATTTAACAATTGAAACGCTTGCGCGTACTAATTTTTCCTGTGCTGCCATCTAGTTGCATCCAGGTGAATTAATTTCAAAGGATATTACACAAGTAAGTTATTTGTAGTTGATTGCAGATTGAACACCGAGTTTTGCTCGGTATTTTTTGCCACTTAAACAGAAAAATATGACTCTTCCCGACATCTATTGACGAATAATAATGCTATTTTTTTTCAATTGAGAGCAACTAACTGCCTTAACTATACAATAACACTACTTCTACTTTTACTACACAAAGCTACTTCTACTCGCCAATAGATGTCGGGAAGAGTCATATTTTAAGTTGATTATCGATAAAGTTGATTATTGAAAACACGATTAAAACAACATTTCTGTAAATGAATACTAGCTAATAATAATAGGGTTCCGTTGGTGGGTTCGGAACCCTAAAAATAATCATTTGAATCCGTTTACAATTGACGGAGTAATCGCGTAACATACACAAACAAAAAAAACATACAGACGAATTGAGAACCTCCTCCTTTTTTGTGAAGTTGGTTGAAAATACGCTTTATTTCATAAATTTCAGGTAGCAGGACCACATGAGTAAAGAACTTTACTCATGTGGTTTACTCATGGCAGGACGCAGTCTTGACAGATTGACCTAGAATCCGTCTACGTCTAGAATATTTATATACTGTAGTATGTAAAATTGATTATTAAAAATTAATCGTGTGATATTTTTTAGATTCCGATTCTCACAAAGTAGAATTGAAGTAAAATGAGAACTAGCGCAGATACTTCAATTACTTATGGTAGTAAAATTTATCAAACAAAAGGTATTGTGAATTTTATCAGGTCTTATACAATACTAGCTGTGCCTCGCGGTTTTACCCGCATCGACATCGTTTTTTGGGAATATCGGGATAGAAGTATTCTATGTGTTATTCCCGGGTGTAGGCTATCCACATTCTAGCTCAAATTTCAGCTCAATCGGTTCAGTAGTTTGACATGAAGAAGTAACAAATATACGCACAAACTTTTACCTTTTTATTATTAGTAGGAAGTAGGATTAGATAGAACAATTATTATTAATCGTGAATGAATGATAGCTCTTTATTGTACACAATATATAAATAACAATATGAAAAAATCTTTAAATAGTACAATGGGCGGTCTTATCGCTTAAAGCAATCTCTACTAGACAACCTTTGAATCGAGCAAAATTGACGAAAAAAATGAAAAAAAATATTAAATTCACTATTATTTTCGTTCTATGGTAGTATTTAAGGTCAATTCTGATAAAAAAAACTGAGATGAATACTATCCCGATCCCAATAATCAATACCAATATTATAATTTATGCAAAAGTCAGTATGTATATTTGTCTATTTGGGACTTCTTCACAGTCAAACAGCTGGACCGACTTAGCTACATTTTGCACAGTGATAGCTACTAGATAGTAAACTATTATAAGTATTAAGCTATAGGATACTTTTTAACGCGGGCGACGCCGTGGGGCACAGCTAGTGTCATAATATAAGCTAAATATGCTTCAATAGTGAATGGATTTAGTACGTTTGTATGGAGAAGTTGTGCGACACCAACGCTTAAAACAGATTACTATTAATATAGTAATCGCTTTAATCATCCTTAACATCAACATAGTAGTTTCGTGATTTATTATAAACCAATTAAAAGTTTCATCTAACCTCAGCAACTCTAACAAGGTCTAGATTCTACCCTTTGCGTATTTAATCAAAATCTGACATGCCTAGATTTTAGGATTATGTATGTTAATGAAACAGTATCCCTATGGATACCAAACTTACAGGAAGATTACATGGGCTTATGTACTTCGAAGTATTCTGTGATATGGGTCGAATTAAAGTTAATTGTCTTCAGGCCCTGAAGGGCTACCATTTTTGGTCTAACTATGAGAACTAAGGCTTCAAAATAAATTGGATTTTAGCTTTAACTACTAACTTTCCAGTGAAACTGAAATGATGGACATTGTGGTAGGTTTACGGGCTGTGATAGTTATGTTGTAAGGAAAAACGTTAATGACATTTATAATGGTATACGACTGTGTATAGCTAAATAAGGATACCGGTTTGTATTGGTGGAACAAAAGCTATACATAAATAATATCGTTTAAAAACTAAAAAAGAAGCGACTTCAATGCCGCGCTATTCATTTTCAGTACCAATTTTGAGATGTTTATCTCAATTTCTCTGGAGAAGTTTTGTTTGAAGGAAGGTCGATATTATCATACCTCAATATAATTACCATGGTACCACTCTTGGGATATCTCCTTTCGAACAAAAAAATAATAATCAAAATCGGTTCATAAACGACGAAGTTATCCGCCAACAAACATTAAAAAAAGAATATATATATATACGGTCGAATTGAGAAACCTCCTCCTTTTTTTGAAGTCGGTTAAAAAAAGTACTTAGTATAACTTTTTGAGAGAATCAGCCATATATGCCGTGCGAGTCATTTTTAGTGACAAGTTTGAGGTGTTTATCTTTATTTTTAACCAACTTAAAAGAAATGAGGACGTTTCTCAATTCGACCGTATATATATATATTTTATGTTTGTTCGCGGACAACTTCGTCGTTTATGAACCGATTTTGATTATTCTTTTTTTGTTGGAAAGGAGATATCCCAAGTGTGGTACCATGATCATTTTATCGAGGATTGATTAGTATCTCCAGAGATATGGAGATAAACACCTCAAAATTGCTACTGAAAATTAATAGCGTGGCATTGAAGTCGGTTCTTTTTGGTTTTTAAACGATCTTATCTATGAAAAACACACACACACACACATTGTGATAATGCGGTTTTCCTTCCTATAGGCTATTGAATACTTTTGTCTGCTTACCAGACTTGACCTCCAAAAGATGGTCGTTCTGAATACTTAACTGATATAGTGAATTTACATAAATGAAAGCTAAGAACACTCTCGGTTAAAATATCTATAATATAATATATCCAAATCCATTCATCGTTTTAGGCGCTACGATGCCACAGACAGACACACATTAACATTATACACAGATACACACGTCAAACTTATAACATCCTTTTTTGCGCCGGTGGTTAAAAACAGACACTTAGCGCCACTATCTCAACTGGTCCTCCGAACTGGCTCATAAACATCGTGCCGGAACACAGCGAATCGCTTAGCGACATTTTTCCACTGCTAATTAGTAGGTATAGTTTGTGTTGATTTTTTTTGTTGTTGGGTGTTTATCAGACTGTATTATTTAGTACCATTATTATAGTGCGCTCTATGTAAAAAATACAATTCTTTAACGATGTTACCTCCTTTGAAACCATCATAACAACACAACGCAGCAACGCAAGTACCTCCGTAAATACTTCTATTTCCTTCCTTGAACGAACTACCCATTCCCTACCAATCTAATCCAAAATGTGATTCAAGATTACGCACTCGAATAACCACATTCATAGTAAAATTAGATATTCTTCCTGTTAGAGTTCCTTCCCCTTGTGGCAAAGGAGCTTAGTCGAAATCTAGCGAAGCCTTAAATATGATGCCATGAAGGGTTCCGAATACGTAATGAGATTATCCGATGAAGAGATCATTGTGAGCCTTGACAGTGATCTAAGTTAGTGTTTAGGGTTAAGGGATTTGTGCCGAAATTGAAACCACTTTAAGTTGAAGGAAGGTCGATATTACGTCGCTATAAATTGTGATTACTTAGGCTCAATTATTGACAAAGCCTTAAGGTCTAGAGAAGTGACCGATGGTGGAGATGAAAGGGTGCTATTATATGATGATTTTATAAGTAAGTGAATTTTAAATTATTATAGCTTCGAACAAAATTATTTTCAACACAGCTTTCATAGTCCAAAATTATATTTTGAAAGCTCGGCACACTATCCCATAATTTTACTACACCGCACTCAATCTGATGCATCAGTTTGTTAATGTTGTATTATGTCCTATCACAATAACAAAGCTAAAACTGTGTAAGTAACATGAAATGTATATATATAAAGCGGTAAAATCGGTAGTGAAAACTTAATACTACATAAACAAAAGATAAACTAATATTTTGGTAAAGCTTAGTGGAATGAGGAGAACCATAACAGTAGATTTGTGCCCATCGTAAATATCTAAGGCTCATGGGAGACGACGTTCTAAGAGTCCCGTACCTAACATAAGGGACAATTTTAGTGCATGCTACATTAGAAAAGGGTCTGCAAATAGTCGAAAGAAATCCCTGAGATTACATTAAGGCCATAAAATTCCCCAAAATACACCGTGAGGTTTGACAACTGGGGAAAATGGATTTCGACAAGTTTTGATTAGAACAATCGATATCAATATTATAAATGAGACGTTATTTTAGTTTTTGCTCTCTTTCGATGGCTTAAATTAGAAAGACAATTAATTACACGAATTAGTACCACTATCCTCTGTCAGCTTTTATCGGACAACCAGATGTACAGATGTGCACCATCGATTTATGGTGGACGTTCCATCTACACGCTTAAAGCGCTTTGCTTTATAATGTTCTATCTATTTATATTCTATAAGTATATTTTAAGAGCGAACGCGGGGTGCACTTTTCCATACAAACGTATTCTCCCGTTTTCACCCTGAAAAATGCTTCTGGAGCAAAATTTGTTTCTCAAAAATCAAGGTCTGCTGTAGCTATCATTTGGTTTATTGACCAACCAATTGTAAAAAGAAATATAAGCCTTTTTATCTCCTCTTTAATATTTTTGAAGGGTTGCTGTAGAAGCATTTTCCAGGGAGGAAACAGGGCAATTCATTTATATGAAAAGTGCAACCCGCGTTCGCTCTTAAGCGTTATTTGGTACGCTTTGCCACCCGGCCTTGATATTATAATTAAGTAACCCGCGTCTATTAAAATTTCATATTTAGGTATACTAACTAAACTAAATCACACTCTGATGCAATAATGATTTGATAGCAAATATTTAACCCAAAATTTAACTGGAATTTGCTACAGATATTCATAAAATGTTCTACTTAAGGCACTCCAATCATGACATTATTGAAAACCAAAATACTATTTCAGCAATACCTACGCTTTTCGTGTTTGCAAAATCTAATTTGCCAACCAAAAATGGCAAGCTGATTTTCCGTGAAGCCATGTTTACGCTTACAGCGTTGCACTTGCATAATATTGTCCTATTTTCCGCGTTATCCGATCGTTTCAGCAGGAGCTTCAGTATAATCTAAACGATGCGATTGACTGCCGAAAAATGTAAGTATCTATGTAAAAAAATGTTAGCTTGTTTTTAACTTGGCGTTGTTGTTCATTCATTGTTCGGTAAAGAGCCACGCCAAATACTATATCAGCAGTGGTCACAAATCTAGCATCACAGCTAACACCCAATAATTAAAAAAAATATATACAAGCGGCAATAGCCCAACGGCTAAGGCGTCAGCCTGGCGATCGAGAGGTCGTAAATTCGATCCCTACTCATTGCACTATTGACGTAAACCCACTGCAGATACCAGCATATTTAGCTTTGTTGGAGGGCTTAACAAGACTACTAGTAATGTACGCAACCTACATTACTAGTAAGTTTTATAAAAAAAAAGGTTCCAGGACCAGCACGACACTCATCTGATGTTTGGCGATGACATCTACCTATGACAGATACATGAGCAAATTCTCATTGTACAGAATATGAGACATGTATAATATGTAAAGTATTTTACCAACAGGTGAGATAGTGGTTAAACGCTTGCCTATCTGAAATAAAAAGGTGTGTCAGCTCCGACGCACGACTGAGTTTACTCTCTCTCTCTTTTCCTTGTCAGTCTGCTCGTCTGACCATTTTTCCGTTTTTCCGTCTGTCCGTCGGTATATCAAGACCCTTTTTATAAGGAACGCATAGAGGTATTGAGTTTAAATGTATATAAAATACTTGGGCTCTTAAAAATTAAACTTGTACGTTAATGCTAACAAAAGATATGTCGCTTAAGTATTTTGCATTATAACATAGCTATTTCTAATGGAAATTCTTTCATAAGGTAGGTACTTCCCGTTGAACTAGAATCACGAATGTTGACAAAAATTAATATATTATAGTACATGTAAAGAAAAATATACTAAAACACTCTACGCGAGTCAGTGGTTAAAGCTTAGGTGTGAACTATTTAAAATCTAATTTTGTTATAAAAGCTACGAAAGCGCGGCTAATGGATTGCGTAGGAAGTCCCCGGTAATAATTTTGGCAATGAAACAGGACTAATTAAATCATTCTGCTAGAATTTTTCTAAAAATATTAACCTGTGCGAAAGACTTAAGAGGAGGTCCATCCAGAACTTAGGGACTTTATTAACTAAGCATTATAATCGATCCCCATTATATATCCTAACAATTAATGAAAATTATGATAAATACGATAAGCATACCAACACACTTCTACACAGATACGGTTTACAGCTAAAGTCCATATTTGTTTTTATTTTTATTAAAGTGTGCTATCTTAACTGCAAAGGCGACACTCCATTAATGGACGCATTATCTCCCGCTATTGCAAATGCTTTTCATTTTAAAATATCTTTCATACCTAATACAAAACGCTTTTACCGCAAAGCAAATTATGTTTGTAGCACTTTGTGAAAGCGAATCTGCTAACTAAGGACCTTTCACGATGTATAAGTTAATTGTTAAGTATTTTAGTATTACTTTTTGGTAGAAGTGTCTTCTAAATGTGTTCTATTACCTTAAGATATTTGAAGCTATTTCACCAAAAGAAAGGGTGTTATTATAAGTTTATGCATATCGGTGTGTCTGTGTATCTGTGAATCTGTGAAAGATCGCGTTAAGGCCCACTATCTCTCCCGAACTGCTATTGCTTTTGATCACAATTCTCTTTTATGAAATATGTGTATATTGTATTATATGTATATATGAATATATATAATATGTATTGTATGACATTATACATGTATTATATTGCTATGTATGTATTAAATTACATAAATTATATGTACCTTTTTAATTATGTACATACCTATTATTTTATTTTATTGTTTTTTTTTTTTTTTTTTTTTTTTTTTTCTACACCTATACCGCCATGTATTCTAATCTATCCCTTTCCACCTTACGGTTGTCTGGAAGAGATCGCTTTAAGCGATAAGACCGCCTGTTGCCACATTGTTTTATTTACTTTTTTTTTACTTTTAATTTGTATGGTGTAATAAACTGTTTATCTATCTATCTATCTATCTGTGTACGTGTGCATCGTAGCACCCAAAGGGATAAACCGAATTTGATTAATTTTTTTTTGGAAGTGACTTGCTCGGAAGCCTCCTGCTTTAATTCATGAAAAAGCATTTCCCTGTATTAATATAATGAGCTCTTTTCTATTTGATGACGCTTTGAGAGCAACTTTCATAGGTATGAAATAAAAATTGAAATGAAAATGAAAAATGTATGTATGATCAATTTAAAATTCAGCATCCTCTTAGCATTCTCTTTTTTGCAGTGGTAGGACCCCTGCTAGTCCTCCTGGGGCGGTACCACCACTTTGCCAAGTGATGTTTAGTCGTGAAATAGGAATGTTTTTTGGTTGAAATGGCAAGGTGTCCAGTGAAATTACAGGGCATGTGAGACTTAACATCTTTATGTCTTAAGGTAAAAGGCGCAGTGCAGTGACAGTCTAGTGTCCGCCTGGTCAGTTACAACCCTCAAGTTAGAAAATCTATCGCCAAACTGTGTTCCGGCAGCTATCCTTGAGAGCCAGTTTCCATTCTCGGCCTAGCTTGCTTACCATCTTCGACCGCATTATCACTTACCAACAGTCGAGGTAGTGGTCAAACGCTAGCCTATAAGATATTTTAAAAAAAATTAACATTCTGGCACTTCAGAATTTTGTATGCCGCTGTATCTGTAATAGATACCTAGACGTTATCGCTTACCATCAGGCAAGCGTCGTGCTTGACCTTATAAATTATCATTAAAAAAAAACTTTAACGATCATCATTATCAGCCAATTTCCGTCCACTGCTGGACATAGGCCTCTCCCATGGCACGCCACTGAGCTCGATCTTCAGCTATTTGTTTCCAACCGCTACCAGCCAACTTGCGTATATCATCGCTCCACCTAGCTGGAGGGCGTCCTACACTACGTTTGCCGAGCCGTGGTCTCCACTCTAGAACTCGTCTACCCCAACGGTTATCGGTTCTACGACAGATGTGACCAGCCCACTGCCATTTCAGCTTGCTAATCCTTTGAGCTATGTCGATAACTTTGGTTCTCTGACGGATGACTTCGTTTCGAATTCGATCCTTCAGAGAAACTCCGAGCATAGCCCTCTCCATAGCTCGCTGAGCGACTTTGAATTGGTGAACTAGTCGCACCGTCAGTGTCCACGTCTCGGCTCCGTAAGTAATAACAGGTAGAACGCACTCGTTAAAGACTTTCGTCTTTTGACTTTGTGGTATGGGCGACGAAAAGACTCGCCGAAGTTTTCCGAATGCTGCCCATCCCAACTGTATTCTTCTGCGAGCTTCCTTCTCGAAGTTGTTTCTACCCAATTGCAAGATTTGCCCAAGGTAGACGTATTCGTGAACAACTTCGAGAGGAACTCCGTTTAGGGCAATCGGTTCCGGAATAACATGTTCGTTGAACATGATCTTGGTCTTATCCAAGTTCATCCGTAGACCGATGCGTGCAGATGAATCAGCAAGGGTGGTCAGCATGTGTTGCAAGTCCTGCACGGTTTCAGCCATGATGACGATATCATCTGCAAATCTCAAGTGTGAGAGGTAATTGCCATTGATATTTATGCCCCGTCCTTTCCAGTTCAGCGTTTTGAACATATCCTCTAGAGCGTTTGTGAACAATTTGGGGGAAATAACGTCCCCTTGTCTCACACCTCTATGTAAGTGGATATGTTCAGTCTGCTGATTTTGTACTTGGACGGTCATAGTCGCGGCGTCATACAGACCTCTCAACACTTGCACGTATCGCCAATCAACTTGGCACCGTTGCAGAGACTCCAGAACAGACCAGGTTTCAATTGAGTCAAAGGCTTTCTCATAGTCCACAAACGCTAAACACAGGGGCTGGTTATACTCTTCGGTCTTCTGTATAACCTGCCGAACTGTGTGAATGTGGTCTATGGTGCCGTATCCTCCTCGAAACCCAGCCTGCTCGGGAGGCTGAAATTCGTCGAGCCTGCGCGCAAGACGATTTGTGATCACTCTCGAAAAAAGCTTATAGACATGGCTTAAGAGGGAGATAGGTCGATAGTTCTTCAAAAAGGTTTTGTCTCCCTTTTTGAAGAACATAACAACCACGCTTTTACTCCATGTCTTCGGAGTTCTCCCCGAAAAGAGGACGGAATTAAAAACACGCTGAAGCTGTAGTAGCGTAGGAGTTCCACCGGCTTTTAAGAGCTCCGTTGTAATTCCATCCTCTCCGGGGGCTTTTCCGTTATTAAGCTGTTTGAGAGCCATCACAATTTCATCTAGGCTGATGTCTGGCAGATCTTCGGTATAGTGGCGGGTTAGAGTGGCTCTAGGGTCCTCAATACCGGGTTGGGGAAGGGACGCTTGTGAGGTGTATAATTGGCTGTAGAAGTCTTTTACTTCCTTAAGAATCTCCGGCTTAGAAGCGACGACACTCCCGCTAGAAGTGGTCAACTTCGTCAGATGGCTTCGGCCCAGCTGTTGGACAAAGACTTTTGACCCCCGGTTTTGCTCTATCGCTTCTTTAATTGTGCGTGTGTTGGAGTTCCGGAGGTCACGTCGTACCAATTTAAAAATCTTTTTGTTGAGAGTCCGTTGATCTGACGAAGTGATTGCGGGGTTTTCACGTCGCTTCTGCATTAGCTGTAGAGATTCTTCTGAAAGCTTAGACTTCTTGCCAGCACCTCGCGTCTCACAGAGTTTTGTACCCTCCTCCCTGAGGATACCCACCACATGGTCGAGATCCTGGTCAACGTCAATTGTGGTTTCCAGTGCAGCGAATCGGTTCTCCAGTTTCAGCTGGAACGTTTCGGACCCGACCACGGATTGTAGCATGTTGGGTCGGGGCGTGGACTTCATTAGACGAACACGTTCAAGCTTGCAGTCGATATCTAGAGATCCTCGGACTAGTCGGTGATCACTGCCGGTTTTAAACCTAGTGATCACTGAGACATCTCTAAATATGCGCTTTTTGTCCGTCATAATGAAGTCGATCTCGATTTTGGTCATAGCGTCGGGGCTTTGCCACGTCCACTTCCGCTGGGGGTCTTTCTGAAAGAAGGAGTTCATCAGAAAAAGCCCCTCTTTTTCTAGGAAGTTGACGAGCATTTGCCCCCTATGATTTCTGCTTCCCAATCCGTGTGGTCCTACTACCGATTCGCCACTTGTTTTCCTCCTACTCCCACTTTAGCGTTAAGATCTCCCATGACAACGTTGAAGTGGGCTTTTTGGGTGGTATGCAAGGCCTTAGAAATGTCCTCGTACATTTCCTCCACTTCATCGTCCGAGTGTGCCGAAATCGGTGCGTATACTTGGATAACCTTGAGGTTATACCTCTCGGTGAGTTTGATCACAAGATACGCTACCCTTGTCGACACACTGGAGATTTCTAGAACGTTGTCAGAGAGGATCTTGTGGACCAAGAACCCGACGCCACCTTGGGATGGTTGTTCTCCCTCTCTGAAATACATAAGATGGCCCGATTCTAGGGTAACGGTGTCCTCCCCCTCTCTTCGGACTTCACATAGCCCTAGAATATGCCATCTTATGTTTTTCAGCTCCTCTTCCAGTAGTGCCAAGTGTGCATCAAGCCGTAGCGTGCGTCCATTAAACGTTGCCAGTGTCAGTCGGTGTTGGCGGCCTACCGTAGCCCGGGGATTCTTAGCACCCCCTGCCCCGCCGTTACCGTAACCGCCGCCTTGGTTAGGAATAGCGGGGCGACCGGGAACTGGGGGCCGTTGTAATTTTGTGCTTGCCATGCAGGTTTTGCCCAAATAATCACCACGCGCTGGGCAGTCGGGTTGGGTGATCGCAGGACGTAGCTTCTCGCACCGGTGACGCTGCTGCCCGTCACCGGCCTGTGGTATTTAGCTACGTCGTTCTGAATGGATATACCGCCGTTTGTCGGTCGCCAGAGCCTCGTTCGCTGATTGGCAGGATGCACCACGTGCAGGAGAGGTTGGCTGGGAACAATTAGGTGGAAGTTTGCTCCCTTACATCCCATTGACGATATTGTGAGAAAATTGACCTTATTCTGAGGCATCTCCTGGAATCTACAGAATACTCAACTTCTCATACATAATACCATTATTTATGTGGTAACTATTATATAGTCTGTGCCATTATACCAACATACGATACCGGCGATAAATATTGCACATCAACCTTTAGAATGAGACAATCGGCTAATTTCGGCTTCGTAGAGCATTATCTCTGTCGCACGAAATACTAACGGTCCGGTATCTATTAGGAGCTGTTAAAACAATTATGATTTGCTTCTTTTGATCATTTTTTTTATTTGTAAACACCATTTTTTCTAGAAGTGCTGTCTTCAAGTTGGGCTTAAATAAATTAAAAAAACATATTCACATCATGTTAACGTATTTATTTATTTTACAGCTGCAGTGCCTATACCTACATAATAAACACCATTATACCTATTGTTAAAATGAGACATTCTAATAAAAACAATAATTATTCTAATTCTCAATTCCTTTCCATTTCACTATTTGTGCTCTCAATAAGATCAATATCACTATCACTATGAGCCGTATTTATTACTAGTCTATCAGTGTGATTGTCTAAACTAACTTGAAATCATCGATATTCATTCTCACATTTGATTGCATGATCACAAACCTTTTTCCACTCTTCAGCTCCCATCATGTTTACTTTTTCAGTCAATAATGTTTTCACGGTAGTTAAATTCATACCCACATTTCTAGAGGCTACATAGCCTTTCAGTTGAGACCATAATATTTTCAGTCGGATTAAAATGCGGATGATATGGTGGCAATCGCAACACAGTGTGCCCATGTTCGGCAAGTACTTTATCCACGAAAAACTCTGTTTACCTCTCTTTGTTGTCTGGGATTTTGTCAATTTTGGGTCAACTGAAATTTCGTGTCTGTTTAACCAGTTGATCATTTCCTGTTTAATGGTGTTTCAATTGGGGGGTCTCTCAACATATTTGTTGTGATAGGGTGCGTTGTCGATAACTAGAACAGAATCACTGGATATATTTGGGGTAAGTTGATTAATCAGCCACATCTCGTAGTTCTCGTTATTCATTTCATTGTGATAATCACCCGTAGTTTCCGTGGATTTATACATTAAAAAGGCACCGGGTACAAAGCCTTTTTCATTTCCCGCATGAACTATTATCAAACGTTGACCCTTTGAAATTGGCTTTTTTACTCCTTTTTTCTTATCATCACTCCAAGATTTTCCTTTAGTGTGAGATGTATGTATGTAAGACTCATCCATATAGATGATATTTTTTCCTATTTCGCGAAATTTGCGTATTTTATCGAGGTATTCCATTCGTTTGAGACTTACATCGTGCTTTTCCATTAAGACTTTTCGATTGTCTTCCATTTTAGTGAACCGAAATCCCATCTCATGAAGTATTTTTCTTAACGTATTTTCAGAACCATTGTAATTAATAGCCTCATACAATTTAGCTTTTAATGATTTTACAGTCGGCAGTTCAATAAATTGTAAGTGAAAATCATACACCATTCTTCGAACAACATCATAATCAAAATTGTCCATATCTAAACAAAATTTCTTTTTCGGTCTCCCTTTTTTCGGAGTGCTGAACTTAATTGCAGTACACTGTGTTTCAGTCCTGACTTCGTTTAATATATTTTTCAAAGTTCTTCTTGAAATTCCAGTGGCATTTGCAACTCGCTCTTGAACCTTCTTAAAATAATTACCTTTATTGTCATCCTCATTTTTAGGGTTCCGAACCCAAAGGGTACCAGCGGAACCCTATTACTGAGACTCCGCTGTCCGTCTGTCTGTCTGTCTATCTGTCTATCTGTCTGTCTGTCTGTCTGTCCGTCTGTCACCAGGCTGTATCTCATGAATCGTGATAGTTAGACGGTTGAAATGTTCACAGATGATGTATTTCTGTTGCCGCTATAACAACAAATACTAAAAACAGGACAAGTTAAAAATTAAAGGAGGTCCCCATACAAAAAACATGTTTTTACTATAGCGCCTTCTATGAACGATTGTTTAACTTAATAATAAATAATATTAATTACCTACCTTTGTGTTAACGTTCACTTAGTTAGTGTTAACTTCTAACACTAACTAAGTGAACGTTATCTTCTAACACTAACTAAGTGAACGTTAACTAACTAACGTTAGATATTCGTTAGATGGCGTTGTAGTTAATAAGCATGTTTGGTATTGACAGGGTTATAATATTATATTATACTTATATAATATTATACTGCTTTTTTGGAACCCTCCGTGTGCGAAACATAAGTCTGACTCGCACTCGTTTTATTTTTAAATGTCTCGGCTTCTGTTGCAAAATATTTATAGACATTGTTACGGACAACGAAGCTTTACCTAGCTAGCTTACCATTGTAGGTAGCAAACATAAATAATTTTGCAACAGAGACAGTATTTGAGAAATAGCTATAGTAACATGTAATCTCGTTAGAGTATATTTATATTTATAGCTAGCATTCATGATGTGAACGATAGGAGCGACGCCGATGTACTGATGCGGCGCCGCTAATGCGATCTGTTTTAATTTATAGTCGTGCGGGCAGGACAGAGTTACGCCCGCTCTCCTCGCACACTATAAATATTGTTACTAGCTATTATATAATAAGCAAGTACTTGTATTATAGTTCAGTTCGACTACAGACTCGCGTGAAACGCCACGCTTTCCTATTGTATACAGTCCAGTAAAGAAATAAATAATCATTCAAGTCAAAAGGGTTTATTTTCACAACGAAAACACCCTGCACAGACATTGTAGAGGATTTCGCGTGACTGACCTTGTAAAGGTTTCCCTCTTCTTCCTAAAAATGTCATAGTACAACTATAAAATTATAATTTAATAAATTTGGGGGTATTAACAACCCTATATATATATATATATATGTTGAACTGGACGCGACCGCACTCTATCGCACTTGAACAACGACTGACCCAAGAGAATATAAATACTAGACTGACAAAACAGTAAGTATATATTATGTTACTCTTTGGACAAAACGTCACATAGGTAGTATGCACAGAGATAACGCTCTACGCGAAATTAGCCGATTATCTCTTTCTAAAGGTCTATAGCAGATGGTGCTGCAACAGTAAACATCGACTAAATTGACTTGAATTTTTATAAATTCGTATAAAATAGCATAGTCTTAATTGTGTTCTAAAAATAAGTGTAATCTATCTAAAACTTGACAATTCGTTCGTATAAGTGTTATCTTGACATAAATAAGTGCCGAACGCAAATTATATAACAAAACAGAATAACAGTGAACAAGAAGATAGTTATCAAGAAACCAACAGTAAGTGTACAATAAACAACCGTACATTACTACGTAATCAAAGACACCAAATATAATTCCTATATTAACATCTTAAAATTGAACATAAGTCGATAATTATTCCACAAATTCATTTAATGTGAAGATAAAAACCGTTATTTAATATGAAATTACGTTCGATCATATCAACTGCTGCCATCTATCGTTATATAGTTGAACCACTATGATAAACCATGTTGACACCGATTCACCACCCATTCACTGATAAATTATTATATAGCTACTAACGCCATCTTGCGACATTCATAGAACGTTCATCGACGTACAGTATAGACTAGCTACAAGGGTTCGAATTTGCCAAGCGCTTACCTCAACACAATTGTGTAATATTAAACAGAACTATACATAAGACAGAGGGAGCTTCAATACATAAACAAATTGTACTGGAAAATTGAAGATGGACAAAAGCAACAACAATATCACTTTTAGGAAACCAATTAGAAGGAGAAAATCGGATTTGGATTTTTCAGATATTAATACGGACGATATTTAATTACACAGTTCATCGTTATCTGACACACTAAATTTTTCATCTAAAAACGTTCCTTCTGGTATGGACAAGGACTTGCCATTAATTCAAGATTTGAAGCAAGTTAATCAGGAATTACAATGTGATTTAGAAAGTGCTCACGAGGAGATATCAAAACTAAATTCAGAATGTAGTGACCTAAAAAATAAAATGTCAGAGAAAGATAAACAAATTGCATTTTGAAAAATATATCTACTGGCGCAACACCTCATACACCTTGTACTCCAACGTCAACAAATATACGCAAAGCATCCACACCAACATTATGTAGTATAACTAAAATTCGGATGCGAATACATAGACTATCACCCATACATAACTCTAGATATGTATGTTTAAATGAAACTCCAAAAAGCCGTCCGCAAGGCGCACAGCCACAACAATTACCTTCTACATTAAGCAAATCTTTTGCGGAAAATGAGTTAGCTAGCGTGATCGTGCAAAACGAAGATGAAGGTAGAACTGCTTCTCCGAGAGATCACCAGAAGTCAAGGACACCGAGATGCCAGACCAATTTTGGAAATCAACGACTACAGGCTTAGGACTCCGATGTAACCTCCTGTACTGCGAATAGAAGAATAATTATATTATATAGAGGAGCAGGCCCGGAATATAGCATCATCATTATCAAACGACTTGAATTATCGCGATAATAACAGTTACGACATCCACGGCATCGTCCACTCATCAGCTACTTCACAACAAATTTTAAAAAGTAGTGAGAGTATTTCTCTTTTATTAAATGCCAAGGATATAGTTATCTTAATGATCGGTAGAAATGACATAAACCCATCACCATTCTTATCAAACTTGAACAATATTGTATGAGTAAAGCATTTGATTTCGTTTACCATAAATTACTTTAGTACAGATTAGAAAAATACGGCATAGGAGGCAAAGCTAATGATTGGTTAAAAAGCTACCTAAGCGATAGACAGCAATGTGTAGAAATAACAAATATTTACAATAATAGAAAAATTACACATAGGAGTAGGCTTGAAAACAAAAATTTTGGAGTTCCCCAAGGTAGCGTGCTTGGGCCATTTTTGTTTCTCATGATCAGCACCACTCATGAAACAATTTTATTTGCTAATGACACAACATTGATAGTAAAATATAAAAATAAGGCCATCTATGCAAACGAAATAAACGACGCAATAGGTAAAATAATTTGTTGGCTAAATAACAGTAATCTACAGATTACGTAGAAAAGACAAAAATGATTGAAGAAGTGGTCTCAACAAAATTCCTCGGTATTATGCTGGATTAAAACTGCGACTGGAAGGCCCATATAAATTATGTTTCTAATAAACTTGACCGATTTGTCCATGCTCTTAGAAGACTGAGAACGATTGTTTCCGCAGAAGCAGCTATAACCGCATAACATGGATATATATCATCGGTACTTTCGTATGGTCTCTTATTGTGGGGCAATTCGGTACTGATTGAGAAAGTATTTCTTATACAAAAAAAAAGTATTCGTGCAATGTGCGGAGCCTGGTTCATGGATGTTTGCAGGCCATTATTTAAAAAGTTAAACATTTTACCTCTAGTCTGTCTGTATATAAAAGAATTGTGCCTGTTTGTGAGGAAACATGCACAATACTTTGAGAAAAAGTCTGACGTAGTGACTCGCATTGGGAGAACTACAAAATTTAAATTATATTATCCACCGTATAAGGTTGACATTGCCAAAAGAAATTCCTTTAGAATGGCCATAAATGTTTACAACAAATTGCCTTTTTATTTGAAAGAGTTGCCTTTCTTAATTTTTAAAATAAATTTAACGAAGTGTTTAGGGGAAAATGTTTTTACACAATAAATGAATTTATGACATATAAAGACTTATGTTATTAATTAATTATCATTCCAATGACATTCTGATTATTATTATTATTATTTTATATTATTATAATTTATTGCAATTTTTATTCATTTAAAAAAAAATTGACATCATAATTTCTATCAAATGTATAAATACTATTTAATAAATTTTATATTGAATCGCGAATGACATATAGTATAATTAAAAACATAAGAAGCATAAAATACTGTAATTAATTTTAGATATAATACGATATTTGCACACCATGAATCATGGTAGAATGTATAAGCCGCTATTATAATTATTATGTAACAATCAACATGCATGTATATTATTACCTACATTCTGCAAATAAATTATTTTTGATTTTGATTTGATCGATGTGCAATATTCATCGCCGGTATCTGTACAGCAGACTATGTTGTGTTTCGGCTCATTTGAAAGGTCAGTCGGAGGTATTATACATTTTAACGAAATTCAGCTAAAGTAGTAGTATAAAATATTGTTAATGCTAAGGTGATGTAGGAGATTAAATAGAAGAGGAAAGCAATCGCGATACATTTGTTACAATAACGCGATATTCCGTACACTTTTAAGTGCGGTGCAAAATGTACGTGACGGGACCTGCAGAGCACTGACGAAATTACATCATAGAAATTAATACAAACACATAATACAATTAATAATATTTCTGAAAATTTTGAAAATTAGATTGTTTTCTTGAATATGAATAATTCATAACCAACACTTTAATTTCGTAACCTTTTTGTCTAAATTTAGTAAAAATAAAAGTTCTAAATGCTCTGCAAATAGTGAAGAAATTGTAGGCGAGCGTAGCGTAGCGAGCCCGAAAACTTCCACCTTACGACTCTCTCTCTCTCTCTCTCTCTCTCTCCCTCTCCCACACTCTCTCAGAGCGTCTTGCTTTTACCGTTACCTTATACGTACTATTAAGTATTCTGTGCTAATACCCTTAAAAAATTGTAACGATGTTATAAGTTAATTTACTCAAATTGTCTACATTACACACCAAGTACCAAAGCGTGACGGATCAAATACCCAACAATCCCTAAGTTTCATGATTCTTAGTTACAACACAGCTGTAACAAACGCCCTCAGATAAATCCTCCGAGCTTGGCGGATTGACGTAATTAACTGAAACAAGTATCCTCATCAAGCCACGGTCCAACGACTATTATAAATTAAGAAGTGGTCCATTTTTAATGGGATTAACTTAGAAGGCCCCTGTCCAACATTGTGGCTGAAGACTGGATTAATACCACCCGTCTCGGTTTTATAACGAGAGTAAAATTAGTTGAACTTGAGAAATAAATTCTCGATAAATTTCCATTATTATACTGATTTTAATACCTACTGTAAGTTATGTTTTATTTTAGACCCTAATTAGGTACTATATTATACTGGTATACAACACTTTGTAAATATAGTAGAGACATTTGTTGTTGTAAGTAAAAGTTGAAGTAAGGTGCAAAAATATGTCAATTCAGAGTTTTGCGTGTCAAAGTTAAGTTGCTGTTATTGGCAGACATCATCGCTAACCATCAGACAAGCGCGGCGTCGTTGTCTTGTTACCCCAACTTATAAAAAATGACCTAAACAAAAAAATAAAGAATAAATTGAATGAGAAAAAAAAACAGAGATACAATTAAATTTTGAAACTAACTGCTACCTGCAACTTCGTTCTTCGTTCGTTTGTAAACCAAAAGTTTAGTAGCCTATGTTCATCCCCATGCCATAAAGTATATCGGATCATAAAGTAGATCGGATCATCCGAGGCGTGATTAAGTAACAAACAAATAGAGTGACACAGTGACAGAGTTACAAACGTTTTTATAATATTGGTAAGGATGTGGATGGTGTAGAAGTATGGATAATAGATTGTAATATTTTGTGATGGCTTTCGACTTAAACTTAGGTTTATCAAAAATCGATTTATTTAATATCCCCTTATCGCCTTAGTTATATTGACTCACAAAAAGCCTATACTACCAGCATACAACATAATGGCGCCCTAAAGTAAACACAGACGGTTTTATTACGAGGACACAATACGTACATTGACGCCAGCAACTTAATGTGATCATTCCAAAAAATAGTCCCTTTGGGTCTCCTCTCATACATTAAATAGGTAATGAAAGTGTTACAGGACTATGGCAACAAAAAGTATAGAATGAAGTCGATCAGTGTCTGAGAGCAAAGTGACATAAGATAAACCGATTAAATGAGGGTATACGGAATAAGGCCAATTTATATTTTAACTAAAAACGTCTTTGAGGCCTACCACCACGCTAGCTGTGCGAGTTCTGCATGGAATGCTTCTTTTGTGTGTTTTAATTAAATTAAACGACAGTATATAAAGAAAATAGTCGCCTGATCGTTAGCAATGACATAAGGTATACATATACAACAATGTACCTATAACGAGTTGATGCACGTAAAATTCTGGTCTGTCATAATTTCGCGTCGTTTCCTTGTTATAACACAAGTACTTTTATGATCAATTAAAATTAACAAAATGACATGAACTAAGCATAAATATATTGTGCTCGTAGTTATGTACCTAGGTACTTGGTAATATAGTATGTACCGTCAAATAATAAGACCAATTTGCTCAAAACTGGTCTTCACGATACATGCTCACCTAGTATGAAGATTAAAAAAAAATGTTGTTATAATAATAAACACATTTTGTAAAGTATATTTATTACTGAACATAAATACCATTTTAATTTTTTTTGTTGACCTAAAACTGCATTTTTGTCTGTTAATAATGGTCCACCATCATCTAATACTATAAGAATCTTTGTCCTGACATACTGACTGACAGACAACGCACAGCCTAAACCACTGGTCGTAGAGACTTGAAATTTGGAGGGTATATTTGTCTTAGTACGTAAGGGTGTACTAAGAAAGGATTTTCAAAAATTCACCCTTTTAAGGGATGAAATGGGGGCTCAAAGTTTGTATGGAGAAACCAGATTAGATAGTATTTTCTATTCAAAACTTCACACAAGTGCTTCAGTAAAAAAATAAGTTAATACTTGTTGCAGGCCTTTTCAAAATTCAACCCCTAAAAGGGTGAAATGAGGTAACAAAGTCTGAAAACCAATATTGTTTCGAGTTGCGCTGAAATTTGGCATACAGATAGTTATTACGACGTTAGTTCCATCTGAAAAATGATTTTCTAAAATTCACTCCTTAAGGGGATCGAATGGGGGTTCAAAGTTTGTATGGAGGAACAAGATAAGACAGTATTTTCTATTCGAAACTTCACACAAGTACTTTAGTAAATAAATAATTAAATACGAGTTTCAGGCTATTTCAAAATGCCACTCCGAAGAGGGTAAATTGGGGTAACAAAGTCTAAAAAATTCGGATTGCGCTGAAATTTAGAATGCAGATAGTTATTATGACGTAGGTATCCGATAAAAAAGGATTTTTCAAATTCACCTCTTAAGGAGACAGAACGGGGATGCAAAGTTTGTATGGCAAAACAAGATCTGTTTTATTCGAAACTTTACTTAAGTACTTCTGAAAATGAAGAAGTAAATACGTGTTGCAGGATTTTTCTAAATGGGGTAGGTAACAAAGTCTGAAAATCAATATGGTTTTTCGGGTTTTATAAATCCCTATTTCCCTTAGTCACGTGATAACTTGAAAACGGATGAACCGATTTGGCTAATTCCTTTTTGATGTCTTTTATGATAGAAAGGTTTTTACAAAAGAAACGTTATAAGTAAATAAAAGAAGTTTATGACGCGGGCAAAGCTGTGGGGCACTTCTAGTGTCCTAATAAAAGTTAAAAACTATAAACATGTAATTAAGGGCTTGCTAATTAACGCTACAAAATTTTATCGCTTAACGCTTAGCCTATAAATTGACTGCAAAACATTTTTTATTTTATTTTGTCAGGCACTGTTTCACATTTTACAAGTATCTCAGACGCTATCCTTTACAAGCCGAATTTCCAGTGCCAGTGTAACTACGCCTTATTCGCCGCGATGAAATAAAAACTCCGTACATGTAACAAGTAAGGGCGACATAATAGGTGCCTTAAAACTGTTCACATAAATTGCCCAAGTTTTCCAATTTGAATTTAACTAACAACTTGAGATTTTCTTGGTAGAATACTAAAAAGTTTTAGTGTTTTAACTAAGCTTCGGGAACAGAGGAAAGAAAAGTAAGACAATTATTAACGGTAAAGATTTACCGGGCAAATGTGTGTTTGAAACTTTGAAAGTTCGTCGGCAATTGGGCGAGTTTTATGCGGCATGGCATATGATGTCCTTGAATGGGTTGTGAGTAATTTAACTATGTTTCTTATCTCTAAAGGTACGGACACACTGCAGCGTCCTGCGTGCGCGATCTAGGCGGCGAGCAGAGAGCGCAGTAGTATTTGTACCGACTGGTTTACACCAAACGAGATCAGAAAACAATTAAAAAGTACTTCGATCGCCCGCGCAGATCGCAGGACGCCACGGTGTCTGTACGCTTAGATCTTTTAAACTACGCAATGGATTTTTAACCGACGAAAAAAAACAGAGGAGATTATCAAGTCGACGCGTTTATTTTTTTTTTAACCGACGGAAACAAAACGGAGGAGTTTATCAAGACGACGCGTATATATATATATATATTTTATGTATGACCACGCATAACTTTTTACAGAGTAGTCTGATTTCGATAACTATTTTTTATTGGAAAGGGTATAATACCTCCAAACCATTTAAATTTTAAGGAAATCGGTCGAGCCGTTTTGAATAAATCAACAAAAATAGTGAATAAATGTATAATTATTTTATCATATCATCAATGTACGTCATCAAACACTGGAAAAAACAAAGAGCCGAAAATCGGGCTCAGTTGCGTGTCTTGCGATAGGCATATGTCCAGGTGTGGACTGATACCGGCTGATTATGATGATGATGATAATATTTTACAGGTGGTACCATTTAAATTTCATCGAGATATGTTCAGTATCTCCAGAGATATGAAGATAAACACCTCAAACTTAGTATTAAAATTGACTAGCATGATGTTGGAAGTCGGATTTTTTAGTTTTTTATGTGATCTTAAATTATTTTGATTATTATAGAGCATAAATGTTCTATATAACCGCCAACACAAAAAAATAAACCGCCGAAAAAACTGAAAAGCAAAAATAATTAAACTTTTATTTTACCTTAATAACGAAGTTCTTAAAGGAATGTAAGTATGTATACCTAAGTAATTTTGAGTCGGCGCCAAATAATCATTTAACAAAGATCACTAAATAACCTCTTAAATTTAAAGAAATAATCAAATAAAATTAATAATGCAACGTGAAATCTCCAGCGATGAACATAAACATTCCAAAAAATGCGCTTCCACACAACCCACAGACTAAATAGAGATGCACGACCACTCGCATCACGTGTGCCCGTCACGGGCCGTCACAGATTACTATATGTGGTGCCCGTTCGGGTTGCAGTCTCGCTGACAATAACTTCGCCAACACCCGGCATTTTCCGACGAATTGGCATGCCATGCCATGCCTCCGCCGCGCATCACGCTTTACGTAATTAATTCAGTTGCTTGTTTGGCGCCGACTCAAAATTACTTAGGTATACATACTTACATTAGTTTATGAACTTAGTTATTATATTTAGTTAAAAACTCAAAACAATTACAAAAATATATACTTATGTATACTAACAGTAGTTTAATAACTTCATTATTAAGGTAAAATAATTAAGTTTAATTCTTTTTTGCTTTTCAGTTTTTTCGGCGGTTTTATTTTTTTGTTGAAAAGTTTTACAATGCGGTTTTCATACATAGATAGTATGATTCAAGAGGGAGGTTTATACCAGTATTAAATACGGGCAAAGCCGCGGGGCGCAGCTAGAATAAAATAAATAAACCGGCCAAGTGCGAGTTGGACTCGCTCACCGAGGCTTCCGTACAAATTTCTCAAACTAGATTAAAGGACAAACTTAACTTTGCAGTTCGATCCATAGAAAATGTATTGCACCAATCGCAAATAATAAGATCGCTACATTCACTTTTTTTGTCATTAAACTACATATTTTCGGTTTTCAGGTTGATTCCTATACATATAAGTACTTTAAGACCTTGCTTCTTGCAAAATGTCATGATTCTAAGTAAACAGTTAGTATTTGATATTTTTGATTCCCTTTTGAAATTGCAAAATATGCGACATTAACAGTGGTATACAAAAAACGTGTTTTTAGTATATAACGCCATTTATGTTTGTAAAGTTAACAACTCCTTCTAGATCGCGGTGTCGAGATTCTCCGTGAACTGGTATAATAAACAAAATGGTTCTTGGTAATATCAGTTTATCAAATATAAGGTTGAAACTCCGTTATGTTTCTTTTTATACTGTAGTACGGAACCCTCCCTAAGTGTGCAATGCGAGACGCGACTTACGTTGTAACTATTATATAATCGGTGACACGACTCTGACTTGCACTTGGCCAGTTTTATTTCCTATTGAGGTAAGGAAACCTAAAAATTGTAATATACATAAGTACGAATACATTCTGTACATACAGGCTGTCTGGTACAACGACATCTACTATAACGCTAAGTTCAGTCGACTCTTTAACTACACCTAAATTTTTAACCCCTTTAAACATACATTTTAAAAGATTTTTAATGTTTTTATTTCAATATGGCCTATTTTGTTGCTTTTTTTTCTGTAATATGTTTTTAATGCTTTTTAGGGCTTTTTACGAAAAACTATTGACGCTAATATTTCAGATGCAAAAGTTTTCCTAATGTTATTTTAAGACTAATGCACAGATCAATTAATAATTTAAGCGACTCTAATCTAACCAACCAAATAAACCTTATAATTCACGTTCAGTCACCGGTACGTAACACCACAACTTAACATAATAAATGTGCGTAAAAGGTTTCCATGAGAATGCGTCAACTGCGAATCCTGACCCTCGTCACCAGTAATTTTGTTATGAAGTAATTAAATTCCAATTCAGCTGTGGTGGTAATGTAGGGTAGGTGAGAAAACTGAAAATAAATATCATATCGCGTTTATTTTATTGCTTTCTATACTTCTTTACTATAGTTGTACTATACTTCTGTGCCTCAAGCTTTAAAAAATATAGGTACACGCCAAATACTTACTAGAATTTATTTTTAATTTTTGGTTCATTGTCCCAGATAAAAAGCTTGTTCCTAAAACTATATTTTACTTTTAATTTATTTGCAATGCTATTACGTAGAAAGAACCTTTCAAGTCTTCTATGTCGCAAAAACCATCATAAAACAAAGGAAATGAACCGTTTCACTTCCCCATCCTTAGGATCCTCAAAACCGGTAGCGTATTCTATGAGTTACGGATTTTAATCGTCTGTTGGGGAGACAGACGGATGGAGAATGCTAAAAAAGGATGAAGTTTTTTTAGACAGACGTCTTTAATAAACTTTGAAGCTTTGTTTAAACCGAAAATAGATGCTTTGTGCTGGTTTCTTCGATTGAATTAAATTTATTTATTTTGTTTGTGTAAAATCACCATAATCATTATCGAATTGCCGTCCACTGCTGTATAACATAAATACCTCTTTTATAACACGCCAATGAGCTTAATCTTCAACCTTCAATAAATGGCACTTTCCGCCTTATGACTGTTTTGAAGTCTTATTATTGCAAAATGGAGCCACAAAGATTTTTCTTCTATTTTTTTTTATCGCCAGGTATCTGATTATAATATATTTCAGATGATCATGGAGATCATCGTCATACCTTTCGAAGTTTAATTTTTAATACGCCGTGTGCTGGCGTGAATATAGCGTCCAAAATGAAAATCGGTGTAAATTCACAGAAGTTAGGTAATTAAAAATATCATCTGGTTGTAACCAATATTTGATCCTAATAACTAAAATAGTTTAAAAACTAAAACAACCGACTTCTATGCCCCACGAGTCAATTTCAGTAGCAAGTTTGAGACATTTATACCATATCTCTGGAGATACTAATTAGATCTCAATGAAATTACAATGGGATCACCTTGAAAACGTACCCTACCGATTACAAAAATAATCATTCGAATCGGTTCACAATTGACGGAGTAATCGCGTAACATACACACAAAAAAAACATACATACGAATTGAGAACCTCCTTCTTTTTGGAAGTCTGTTGAAAACTAATAGAAGGTTGATTTGATATATCATTTTGTCAATATAAACACGTCTGCAAGATGTCAATATAGTCACAATCAAAAATATTGTGTATTTGAATTTGGCTTTTTTGCATATAAATTAGAACCGCCTAGAATGCATTACGCCAATAAAAATCATAAATGTAATTTGAAATGTCAATTTATGCACGCCAGCCAACGGTTTACATATTTTCTTAATTCAAGCTAGTTTTCTTTGCTTCAATCGCTATCCGCTTGGTAATATTGTAACTGTCCGTCGTAAGATGGACTTCAATTGTATGTGCGCAAGTTTTGGTGTGAGCTTACGAAATACATGTAATAAGTACACAAATTATGTCTAGGTACCATAAAAATAAATTTCTGTTCTGTGGTATCTACATGACTCATCAAGTAGGGTACTAATTTACATACCGATTCATCTGTTTACGTATCTACATTTAATCTATTCTTCAATTGGATTGATATCTATAAACGGACTAAATGCTCTAGCAAATCTTGCAGTTTGCGTCGAGACTGCACTGTTCATAGAAAGATATCTTCGAGTCTTTTCAGCGTTCCTCTTTTATTGCTCTGACTTAATCCACGAATTAATTCTTTTGAACTACTTGAACTTGGTTCCCGCTCCTTTTGATCTCTGCAAAATATGAATTGTTATGACGTCGATGAACGCTATGAATAACTTCGTCTGGCATTGTCAAAAGCGAATAGCGTTAATTATACCCTATATTCATAAAAATACGCTTCTGAAAATATTAACGATATACGAATGAAAATATTGTCAGATGTATATGAAGTAGGTGAAGGATGAATAGAAATTATGTAATTCTATAAGCTTAGGGAAAAAAAAATTCAAAAGTTGCTTTAAAATGTAAATACCGTATTGTAAGTATATTTATGTATATAAGACTGTGTCACATGTATAATGTAGTTAGATGTTTTGTTTCATAATTTAAAATATTTGATTAATGTAGTATTTTTAATTCCTTAAACTTAGTGTTTTTAAGGAATCAGTTCAAATGTACACTCAGCCCTTGACATGTTCGTACTCTCCACTCCATCTAAAGGTTTTCTGGTACAGATCGTTTTAAGCGATAAGACCGCCCATTGTACTAGTTCAAGATTTTTCATATTGTTATTTATATATTGTGTACAATAAAGAGTTATCATTCATTCATTCATTCACTCATACCGTCAAGAAGCAATGTGTGTCTGTGTGGTTGACAAAGTTGCAAGTTTTGGGGTAAGCTGCCTAAAAAAATATTTTACAATATCGAATGAACTACCTTTTTGGTCATTTATTAAAACCGTCATAGATATAGTTGCTAGATTAGCATGTTGCTAATAGCAATTAACTTGATTAAGTGTATACAGTGCACAATGGTTCTCCGGTGACGTAGGTCTTGAGCCACTCAGCAGAAGTGGGCATCAAGTTCTGAACTCGCCAACTGTATATAATATCAAAGCCTAGCAGTTCGAGTACGCTTATTGGGTATACAAACCTAGATGTAGTATTGGTAAATTCCAAAAGCCTCTCTGAGACGGTAAGCCGCACACATAATATTGGAGGTCAGATGCTTTAGGTTGAGTTACTGTTTAGTTTAGCATCTTTCTTTGTAGAATCGTATGGCTTAGTAACTTGGTTTAACCGAAGATTTTGTTTAAGGTGCTTCATTAAATCATCTTGTTTATCCAGCACAATAGAGGAGCATGAGCAGAACTCTGTTTACATTATCAAAATGAGTTTCTTAAAAATACAAAAACGTTTCAAATTTAATTTTAAATATTTTCATAGGCAAATATTTGTTATCACGAAATGAAATCACCACAAATTTAGTTTCGCTACCAAGTAAAATGTTTACCCTTAAACCCAGAAAAAGCCAGAGATTACATAAAATCTGTGATCTGTGTGGGCGAACTCAAGTGACATTATCCAGACGCGGGCTCGACATTTCGCTGGAAATGTCACTGTGAGGCACAGGGTTTAAACACCTGAAATACAAACTGCTTTACTTCACTAAAGATATGGTGACTTCTGGTACAATCTTATCTAGCTTGATGTTTTATCTATCAACACCAATATTTTAAATGCGAAAGTCTGTTTGTTTGTTTGGGACTTCTTCACGGTCATGCGGCTGGACCGATTTAGTTGAAATTTGTGTAGGGATAGTCGATAGTAAGCTAAGTAGGCTAAGCCGCGGAACATAGCTAGTAAAATTATAGATTGATTATGTTTATATGGCTTCATTCTGGTTTTTAGAGTTCCGTAGCCGAATGGCAAAAAAACGGAACCCTTATAGATTCGTCATGTCTGTCTGTCTGTCTGTCCGTCCGTATGTCACAGCCATTTTATTCTGAAACTGTTAGCACTATAGAATTGAAACTTGGTAGGTAGATGTATTCTGTAAACCGCTTTCCTATTTATATACAAAAATAAAAAATATACAAGTTTAAGAGGGGGTATCCCATCCCATACATGGAACTGACACAAAAAAAAAAAAATTCTTTAAACCTATACGTGTATATGGATAGGTCTTCAAAAATGACATTGAGGTTTCTGAAATCATTTTTTCTCAAAGTCAATCATTTGAAAGATAGGCGCGTCTAAAGTGGTAAAATGTGTGTCCCCCTCCCCCTCTAACTGTTAAAGTATGGGAGTGAAAAATCTAAAAAAAATATATGCTGTAGATCTCAATAAAAACTAACAACGAAAATTGATTTGAACGCGATACAGTCAGCAGTTTTAGAGATATGGCGACCGCAAAGATAACTTAGTTTTTCATACAAACACTATGAAAAACAAAGTTAATTTTGTTGTTGCGAAAAATCATAGTTATGGAATACTTAACTGTGTTACGGAACCCTACGAGTGCGAGTTCGACTTGCACTTGGCCAGTTTTTTTTATAAATTAACCTCTGTACTTAAACATTTTAGGGATTTAATAAAACTATAAAGATTAAGTTACACTTTGCCTGATTGACTTAGAGCGATGAGCATCTTGCAAATATATCTAGGTATATAATTGCTGCACAGGCCACTGTCTCTCAGTGCATTATCAGCTCAAACTGATCAAACAAACAATCAGCAAACTGATCAACTGATCTTGCTGCAAACTATGAAAAACCAATGTTTTCAAAAATATCCATCCAGCCTCGTTAGGGTGAATTCACACCAAGACTCGACGTAACGCGACGCCACGATACTTGTTGTTTTGCGCCGTGCAGCAAGAAACCGCGCGGCGCAGGCTGACGCCGTGTGGCGCAGAGAAATTCGCGGTGCCGCCAATTTATATCAATAAAATGTGTATCTTTTTGGGTAAATTTGGCTTCTCGCTGCGCAGTGCGGTGCAGCGTGTCGCCGCTCGATGCAGCGTGACGCCGCGTGACGTATATAGAAGCCGCGCGGCTCAGCCCGACTCTCATAGGTAATCATCAATCAGTATCACTCTCTTAAAAAGTGCGCACTGCGTCACGTCGCGTCGCATCTCGCTGTGAGCTGACATTTAGTCTCCAAATTGATGGTCGTCGTATAGAATGAGATGCAGACACACAATAATATCGAGATGCAACTTTTGCGCTGACCGACTGCATAAAATATCTTTGTAGACACCTATGTAGGTGCTACGTCGGTAGCTGTGGCTTTATTCAACCGATTTAACAATCTCTCGTAATTTCACTTCAAGCACCAGAGTCCACAACGAAGTATAAAATAATATAAATCCAAGATAAAAGCATCTGTGGTGGAGAATAAGCGTCGCCCTCTTTGCGTTTAAAATTATCGACGAATATTTTGCCGCTTGATTGGAAATTCGTTTCAATCTAACGAGCGAGCGCGCCGCAGTCAACAAGAAATTTAATTTGTCCTACAATTTTTGCGTTGATTTTTCTGAAACCTTTCAGTTTAATTGCATCCTAACTCGATCAGGATTTGCTTCGTAATTTTTAATGGTGGCTGGCGTTTTACATGCGTTTTACGTGTATTTTATTGGTGGCAGGTTTTAGCTAAATATTAACTTTTTTATTTCGGTTTTAAAATCTTCGGCCCTTCGTACACAGGATGCCATTGGATAGTTAAGTTGTAAGCAACTAGTAGCGTGCAATCCGTACATTATATTTGGCCATTGTAGGTGTGTAAATGTACTATTCTTAATTTGTGGTAAGCTATTTTTTGAGTGCAAATAATTTTACTTAATTACACGCCGTTATATTCGTATAAAAAAGAACACTAGCAAATTAACGACTACTCTGACTGCTAACTAAGCTTTTACAATTTTGTCCTTTTAGCTATTACTCTTTTACTGTGTTAATATGCGACGCGATATATCTTAATCAACATGTAACGCGCAATAGAATGCCTATTGAGAGTTTCTATATATTTATTTACTTACTCGACCACATTAAAGTAACCAGAAATTTGTATGGATTTAAGTATGCTACCTATTATACAAAACAACAGATGGCGCTTTTCAATGTCCATACAAACTTTAACAAATCTAAAGAAACTCGCACCTAGGCACTTTGGTATCGGCGACGAATTAATAAAATGACGGCGACGCACGTATTTCTGTGACTTTGTATTGTAGCAGTATTCAATATTAAATCGGTGGGTTTTGGTGGTTTGCGTGGTAATGTGTACGACGGGCTTTATTTATTTTGGTTTGGGTTTTTATTATGCATTCAATAAAACGATTATGTACTTAATTTTAAAGGAATTAGCAAATGGACCTAGTCGAGTGCAGAGATATAATAAACGTTAAGTAATTTAAAAAATTACAAAATCACATTTTTATATTTCTTTTTTCCCTGCATGGCACAGGGTATACACATTTTATTTAATAACTCGATAACAAAGATTAAACAATCCACCACATGCAAAGGCGAAACACCTAACGAGATAAAATTATGGGTTTTCTACCTATAAAACTTCCGTCAATTTATAGGGGTGCGCTCTGTGAATTTTACTAAAGTCAGATGTCCAGCGCCTCGTCTTAATACCGTCTTTTGATTACTTACAAGCACACATCATTACCACAGTCATTACTTTACATCAGGAGAGATAGCAGTCAAGAGATTGTCTGCGAGACATAAACAAATACACTTACAGGATTCAAGTCAGTACAGGGCAAAAGTTAATAACGCAATAGGAGAGGCGAAAAAAAGCCTACCACTAAAAAAAACTCAAAAGCTTACTGAAATGCTGTGGTAAGAAGAATCTAAAATAGCAAATGCTGTTCTAGTGTCAGATAGGTCACCAGGTAACCTCGATAAACATCGTTAACACTCGAAATTGCCCAGATATCTGCTACCTCGATATTCTGTGAGGTCAATATCACGACTAAAGTGCATTAGAAACAGTGATCAAACTTCAAACAAATTCATTACTTTACATGTATACTATTACTTTATCTCCCTTTGGGAGAGACTGTCTCGACGAGGACACGACAAGTTAATAAATAAAATAATAATAAAATTAAAAGGTTTAAATTTCACATGCTGCGCGTGTGATTTTTAGTTGGCATTTTGAGGTGGTAAAATATCTCTGTAGATTCTGATCAAATCTTGATATAGGTAATATACATATTATACAAAATTGAGACCAACCTATACTAATTATTCACTTTAAAAGTAAATAAACTGGCCAAGTGCAAGTCGGAATCGCACTCCTAGGGTACCGTAACACAGTAGAGTATTCTAAAACTGTTATTTTTCGCCACTACAAATTAACTTTGTTTTCATAGTGTTTGTATGAAAATACTGTTATATTTGCGGTTGCTATATCTTAAAATGCTGACTATATCTCGTTTACACCAATTTTTTTTTGAACGTGTTTATTGAGATCTACAACATATATTTTAAGTTTAGATTTTTCAGTCCCTCACTTTAAAAGTTAGACGGGGGGAGGGGACAAACAGCAAAAGTGACATGCGCATGGACAAATAAAAAAAACGCAAAATTTTCCATGAATTTTGAAGAGATCTGCTCCTTATTTCTGATGGCATTGAATTAAGGTACTGTCACTGATTCCATCATCCATTATTCGCCTGAAGCGGTTTTATGGCAATGAGCCCTCGATATTGCATCCGAGGAATATTAGTGCCCAGGCCCACACTTGATCCATCGAGAAACATCATTTCCAATATCCTGTGAGATTGAACTAGTTTTAGGTGTTCCGTTCGTGTATCTAGCTCAATGTTCCGCCTGGGGTGGTACCACTACTTCATTTCGGTTTCAAGAGAAAAGTGTCAAATGAAATTGTCTTTATTTCAATCTAGCAAACCCTCCCCCGCAAAACTCAGAGAAAATAAAATATGACCCATGTTACTACTATTTACTCACTGACAATCTATAACATGCATACGTACATAAAATCACGCCTTTTTCCGTTGAGGTAGGTATCTCTAATAATGCTCGTAATTAATGAGAGAAAAAAAAATTGTTCAGTTTTTTTTAGTTTACCCAATACAATCAAACATATATTATATCTTCATAATATTATTAAGAAAATATATTAGTTATATATTAAGAAAGTAGTAAACTTACAAAATATACAACATCAAGACAAATCATTACAGGGCGCTTGAGGCTGAACATCAAAATATCTCAAAGAAACGGGTAGAACGTAAAACCGACAACATTTTTGGCAATCTAGATATTTGCGCGCTAAAATATCTGCCATTGGTATAAATCATTAGGTACTTACAGTCAGGTGAGTATCTTGCTTGTCCAGCTGCCTAATAGATAATTATTACTGTTGCCAATTCTGCACCAGATTATTTAAAACACAGGTTAGTCACAGGTGGTAACATTATTACTTACTTCGACCGCATCATCACTTACCAACAGGTGAGATAGTGGTCAAACCTATGAGACATAAAAAATAGCTTTCGTCTGACTTGGTACAACAAAGTAGCTTAACTACCAACATCAAGGAGTAAATCTGCCACCATAGCCTAACGGTGTTCCGGCAGCACACAGTCCTCCAAAGACGGACAAATTTAGGGTTAGCGTGTACATATCCTCGACCACATCATCGCTTAACACCAGGCGAGATAGTGGTCAAGCTCTGGCCAGATAAAAAAAAGCAACAAAAATATTCATGAAAGAAACTCAAACTATATTCAAAATAGTATGTAATATTTGATTTTTTATATTTAAAATGAAAATTGAAATAATTTAGTGTATCAAATAAAAACTAAATTCAATTTTCAATAAATAATTTGAATAGCTTGCAATCTCGCTTAGTGAAGTTTATATAAATTATTCAATTTAAATTAATGAAGAACTGAATATAAAAGAAAAAGCTTTCTATTTCTTTAGAAAATACACTAACTTAATTGGCACCCTGGGGTTATTATTCCAGAAAACCTAATTTAATAAAAAAAAAATACAAAAGTAATCTCTCAAGATTCTACAAAGCCGTACCACAAAAGGGTTAAAAGTTCAAGACAAGTAATGAAACTGCTTAAAACCAAACTAATTAATTTAATTAGCTTATCTTGTTTGTCCAGTTTTCTTTATTTTGGTGTTTGAAATCACCTTGGAGGTGGCATAAAAAAACGAAAAGAGTTCTTTCTTCTTTTTTATATTGTTAAGCTTGATGTTCACTATGCCCGAATTGCAACTAATAGAATTGCATTGTGCCATCTGCTTCGTTATATTTTAATAATCAGTAATTGCAAAATAGTGATTCGCCTGAAAAGCGTTAAAGGATGTTAGTTCCGATTTTTACACGAGAAACAATAAATCGAGCCACACATTTATTTATTGGCCACATGATCAAACTTCTAATTTAATTAATAAGCAATGGAAAAATAAATTAGCCTAAGAAAGTAATTCGTATTTTTTTATCGACTTTAAAAAAGGATGTCCCAAAACTCAACGATAATCTGGTACCGGGCGAGAGGCCATGTCATACCAGTTCTGGAAAAAATAAGCAAAAAATTCCATGTCACTTAGTTAAGCGATAATAGATTTTTTTTTCAAATGTGACTTCACAATTTAGCAGTGATTTTTTTAATTATGTTTTCTAAAATAACGGTGCTGTTAATCGCAACCACACATCAATATAATAAACATTGTTAATTTAGTTAAAAAAATATGTTTCATTAAGGCATTATTTACAAAAATGTTGTCTGTTAACTTTCACACTTCATTTTGGAAAAAAATGTACACCCTTGGCAAGTTATTTCAAAGGATGGCCCATTTAGACAAGATTTATTTTTATTTTTTTTGGAATTTGTTTCTTATTTTTTCCAGAACTGGTATGATATGGCCTCTCGCCCGGTATACCAAATTATCGTTGAGTTTTGGGACACCCCTACTATAATATAATAATATAATAATATATATATATATAATAATATATATATTTTGTTCGCGGATAACTTCGTTGTTTAAGATCCGATTTTGATTTTTTTTTTGTTGGAAAGGAGATATCCTAAGAGTGGTTGTGGTGGTGGAGTAATTTCATCGAAATCTGATTAAAAATTAATTGCGCAGCATTTGAAGTGCGTTGTTTTAGTTTTTTAAACCATCTTATTACAACGCCAACTAAATATTCCTTAGAAAGCGTCAAGTAAGATCAACAATTTATAATATCTTGTCCACCTTATTTATATATTGCCACCTAATTTACAAACTCAGCCACAGATTTTCCATCTCATCACCATTTTATGTTTTAAAGCTTCAACACTAGGCACAATTTATTATATACTAGCTGTGCCCCGCGGCTTCGCCTGCGTTAAAAACAACTTTTATTTATTTTAATATTTTTTTTCATAAGAACCATTTCCTGACGATAAAAAACACAACAAAAAAGAATTAACGAAATCGGTCCAGCCATTCACGCGTGATGCCATGACCAAGGGCAATTGGGATTCATTTTTATATATAAGAAAAAGATAAGAATAAGCATTTAAAATAATACATCATATTCTTGTGGGTGAGACGACAGGTACCGGCCATTTGTACCAATCAGAGAGCGCTATTCGATTCGTGTACTGATTATTTATTCCCGTCAGTCTGTCATCGTTTAAGTGCCTTACAGTTGAGAGCGTTTTACGTACTCCTGTACGCGTTAAATAACAGAACAAATAAAAAGAATACGACGTAGCTATAAAGTAAGTGACGCAAATTACTAGGTTAGGTTTAAGTTTGAAAAGCTCAAAAGTAACACTCTTTAACCGACTTCTAAAAGGAGGAGGGTCTCAATTCATCTGTTTGTATGTTTTTTATGTTTGTCCGATATCTCTGTCAATTGTGGACCGAGTTTTGGATTTGGATATCGAACATTAGGTAATATTAGTGGCCACAATAATTATACTATTAGATGACAATTTTAGCTAAATTTTGGTGATCAATTAATGTGGATGACTTATATTTTAAAGTAAGTAAGTAAAAAAATTAGAACTAATACAATTTTTTTTAATGTCATATATGATTATAGAAGTTTACTGTTTGAATGCATGTTACAAATTTAGATGCTGAAAATAACTACGGTGCTAAGTTATATTTAGAGTGGCTCATATAGAAGATAACTAGTTGCTTATATTATAGTATTATTCAAATGCTCTTTAATTGTGGCTGACTTAGTAATTTAGAAGGCAATGCATATTTTAGAGGCAAATAATGCTATTAAAAAGAAATAAGTATAATTAACTTGGAGCTATGTCAGTGTATTCTGTCTTTAATTATAAAATCAAAAAGAATTTAGGTGTCACAAGTTGTTCGTCACGTCCATTTTCATGTCACTGTGTTAGTCTGATTATGTCAAACTGTGTCAAAGAACTATTTTGTGTTATTCGTTTTTAGCATTTTGGAGAAGAAATGTTGAAATGGCAAAAGGTGTTTGCAAACGTAAGTCTATTACTTAAAAGTCGCATGTGGGAGATATCTTATCCATTAAAAGTTGGCAGAACTCATACATTGTATTGGTCTCACATACCTACTCGAGGAATTGGGAGGGCTCTTTCACAGTTGCGACGAAAAATCGTTTTTGGCTTGATACTGTGATTTTGTTTGGTAGTATTATTATGTGTGTGTATTGTTTTCAAACATGGTAGCTTACATAAATGATCGGAGCGAAATAGGTACTTTCATTGAGTGCCATACCCATAGGTATGTAGCCGTACTGTGGAAGATGAAAACACATGTAGGATCACTCTGTCAAGACCACATTTTCTCAGAACAAATAGGTCTACTTTTAATACTGCCGATAAATTTTACGCACTCCCACGTTTATGCCGCACATTTTGATATTTGCAAATTAGTAAACTTAAAGGGTTTTCGCGTTGACTTATATCTGAAACATATTTGGCAAGAACTTATCTCACAACACAATAAGGTAAAATTGTTACACACAATCCAAAATTTCATCGTACCGACGGGATTCGAACCCGCGCCTCCTGGGAAGCATGCCCTGGCACTCTTCGATAATTGGCTTTTTCAATATCTAAGCAGTTAAACTTTTTTTTTATTTTTTACCTTATTCTATTTTACCACAGCGCAGGATAGTTGATAAGTGACATTACTACTTATAAATCTGTACATCTTAGCCCTAAATGAAATAGTTTTAAAGTTATCATGGGTTGAATAAGACCCCCTAAACCATTTTTTTTCTGGAAAAACGTTTTCCTTGTAATTTTTCGAAAATAGGAGGTTAGTTGTCTAATGTGGTCAAATACATACAATACAATGTATGTATGTATGCAAATGCTAGCAGCTTATAAAGTACATATAAAGAAAAAGCTGCTAGCTAATGCGCTTGAAACACGCGTAAGTGCAAAACGCTCTTGTTTCATTGTAATCTCGAATGGGTCACGCATTCGGGAAAATCACTTCCTTACGCAGCCTTATTCTTTGTGAAAGTCCCTCTAACTTTGATGGGGAGGCTCAAAGTCGACTCGCGAATTTTATCAGAGACTGATTAACTAATGCCTTTCCTTTTGCTTTGCGAAATCAATTTGATTAAGTGAAGAGTTTTCGATTGGAGATGACTTTAAAGCTGAAATCTTTTTCTTTGTTACTTTGACAGGCCTTTGATTGGATGAGATTACGAATATTTCATTAGAAACAATTAGTGTCTCAGAATTAAAATGGGCTGTTTTATCTGTCTTGCTAAATAAATGGAATTATAAGAAATAAGAGATAATTGAGAAATTAACCAACACTACTAAATACCACATATATATATATATATATATATATATATATATACACAATAGATAACGCAAATGCGTGTACTTTCAAAACGTCCTGGTTGACCGCCTCCACTTAAAATCCACGATTGTCCGTTTTTGCAGCCGGAAGGCCGAGAAAACTATAAAAATTCCTCGCTGCGTGATAATTCACTGCAATAGCTCAAACATTTCGAGCCCCCAAAGGCAAGAACATATTTCCTATAACTTTTTCTGTCACTACAATTTGGTTGTGCTGTCACAGAATGTATTTAAAAGTTGACACGCTTAGTTTCAATACAAATCGTGATACTTGCGTTATCTAATATCTATTGTATATACATACTCGTATCTGTGCTAAGTACCAATGTATTATTAAGACTATAAGATATTAAATTAGGAATATAAGATTACTGTTAGTCTAAGTAGAGTATATAATTACTTTTTCATGCAAATTTGCTTGACCATGATCCAGGATCAAGTCACATAATACTTTTTAAATAGATCATTCTTCTACGGTAATAAAATAACGAAATTTGCTCATGTAACCATTTGTAAAAACAATATTTAGGGGCAGCGATGTATCTTTGCCCCTAAATATTGTGCACATCGTGATCTGTTCCTATTAGTAGTAGATATTCGTACCTACTAGGTTTTGATTCTTAAGTAAGAAGATTTAATCTTTTGTTTGTACGATTTTCATTTATTACTAGCAACTTTAGGTTATTTCTTTACCTTAAACAAAGTACCTACAAAACAAAGTACATACTAAATAATGGGACAATAAAAATATATTACTTTTAAAATTAATTTTCAAAAAAATTTAATGGGTCTGATAAAAATAATCTAAACCTGAGAAATACGAGAAATCGGCCTCGAGATTAAAAAAAAGGTCTAAAAATCAGATATCCCAATTCTATTCTTTTCTTATGTTGGCATTGTTGAGGATTAGGACCTAGCATTGATGGCATGAATTTTAGGCGAGAGGTCGCTGGTTTATAATTATACTACAAGGGTGTTCGTGTTAAGGTGGCAGGAGCATATATTATTATACTAGCTGTGCCTCGCGGTTTTACCCGCGTAGACATCGTTCCCGTGGGAATATCGGGATAAAAAGAACTCTATGTGTTATTCCAGGATCTAGGCCTACCTATCTACTATAGTGCTATCTACACACCAAATTTCGGCTCAACCACAATTAAGAAAAGAATCTGCTGCCATAATATTTCAGTGTTCCGGCAGCACAAAACCTTTGAGAGTTAGAGTATTCCAAAGCCGGTAGGCCTATTACCTATTTTCACCATCTTCGACCACGTCATCGCTTACCACCAGGTGAAATAGTGGTTAAACGCTAGCATAAAAAATATTTTAAAAAATTGTGAAGGATGCCGTAAAAAAAATGTATCTTTGTAGAAAGTTAAGTTAATTTGCTCCATTTAGTTACAGGTTCCTCGTATCGGAAGACACATTAATACTACAAATCGCCTTGCTAGTGAAGAATTGGTAGCACATCGAGACTCTAATGATAATAATCCTAGAACACCTTTTGATTTCTCCGAAGCAAACTTAGCGGTAATAAACAATAGAATTTTCATATGTATTACTAGCTGTGCCCTGCGGCTTTGCCCGCGTTGAATAGTACCCTATAGCCTAATCCATAATACTGCCTCAGCATCACCAGCCTGTGTTAGTCCATTGCTGGACGGTGAAATATTCCAAGATGCGTCACTGAGCCCGATCTTCGGCTCTTCTTTTCCAGTCACTGCCCACCGCTTTGCGTATATCGTCACGCCACCTGGTCACAGGACGTCCTACGCTACGTCTGCCGATTCACGGTCTCCACTCTAGGACAAGTCTACCCCAACGGTTATCAGTCCTACGGCAGATATATGACCAGCCCACTGCCACTTCAGCTTGCTAATCCATTGAGCTATGTCGATAACTTTAGTTATCTGGCGAATTACTTCGTTCCGGATTCGATTCGATCCGATCCACAGAGAAATACCGAGCATAGATCTATCCATAGCTCGCTGAGCGACTTTAAACTGGTGGACCAGTCGAACTGTGAGTGATACTGCCTATCTCTGTGCAAAATTTCCCCTAATTCGGTCTAGCCGTTTGACCGTGAAGAAGTTCCAAACAAAGAAACAAATATACAAACTGTCTTTTGCATTTATAATTATTGGTGTTGATATAATATTTATTTCAAAAACTATTTTTTAAATAAACTGAATATATGATAAAACTGTTATTGATTTACACAAAGAATGCGTCTGACTCAATTTACGGATTGAAATTTACGGCTGTATTCATGACCATTTTGTCGAACATATACATAGTGTTGGATTTGACACAAGTAATGTCAATAATGTAAAATTTTGTATAACGACTCAGTTCACACCGAGACGCGACGCGATGCGACGATGATCATGTTTTCGGGCCGCGCAGCAAGCTGCGAGACTCGCGTCACTGCCGAATTATCCTAATGAAATGGCTATCTTTTCGTGTAGTAAATAAAGTTATATTTTGCATCACGTAGCTTCTCGCGAATCCGCGTAGCGTAGCCCGACGCCGAATGATCTCAATGAAATTTGTATCTTTTGGTATCATTAATAAAATTCTATTTTTGACCTTACTTCACAAAAAAGGAGGTTCTCAATTTATATGAATCTTTTTTTTAATGTATGTACACCGATTGCTCGAAGATGCCTAAACCGATTCGGAAAATTATTGTTTTGTTTCAAAGGGTATCTTTACCAGGTGGTCCCATTAATTTTAACGAGATCGCTCGAGCACTTTTTATATATGTATCAACATTTTTAAGTATAAAGTTCAAATTAATTCAACAGAATATGAAAGATTCACATATTGCGAAGAAAACTCAAAATAAAATTGTGCCCACTTCCGCCATTGAAAAGCAAAATTAGACAAGGAAAATTAAACGACATAGACATTAATTTACCTCTCCAGAAATAATGAGGAATTTAATTGCCTTCATATCATTCTATTTATGGACTTCACATTTATTAATTTTGTAATTCATTTGAAATGTTTACACATTTCCGAGTTCAGTTTCCTAATGATTAATTATGTTTATCGGGCAAACGTGTCCGTTAGCTTATTAATAAATATGTAACTGATTGGATGATTTTACGATTCTGGTCTATTATTTGAATTAACTAAATATATTTTTGACGTAATTGGAATAAAGCTTAGTTGATGAATGATCCAGCGATTTATAAGAGTGGAAAAGTTTCTGCACCAAGAGCGTATCAAATCGCAGCTACATTTATTTATTTGATATTAGATTAGCAAGCATACCTACGGCATGTCTAATGGTAAGCTTTTACCGATGCCTTTGAACATCTGCAAAAAATTTTTGACAACGTTTGAAGAAGCAATGCTCGCAGTGGGAAGGCTGTTCTTCATATTATAGAGGCTGGGTAGCGTAAGAAATTCATGCATGTAAGAATTTAAGGTGAGCTGTTTGATGGTGCTGATAAGTACGACCAATGAAGGGCGATTGTAGAATTATTTCGAACAGCTTGTTTGAAGAGATTGATCAACAGGAGAAGTAGCAGTTTTACCACACTTTTTTGTTTTTACGGTTTGATAAGATACGCTAGTCGTGGTCTAGTGAGATTTTAAACACATGATGTCGTTGATGATTAATATTTCTACTCGCGATAATTATTATTTTTCAGCGGTTAGCAGCCCTTATCCAGAACTACCCTAAGGGCTGCCAGCGGTCAGCTCTTGGCTCTGCTTTAGACCTTGTTCAAAGGCAGATAGGATGGATACCAATCTCAGGGATGCATAAAGTAGCCGAGTTGCTTAGCGTACCTAGAATAAGAGTCTATGAGTGGGCAACTTTCTATACCATGTGCAAAAGGTAAGAAGAATCATAAACTTCATTTAAAATACACCAAGGCACTTAAAATTTTCATAATATGGTATTAGACTGTATTAAAATTTATAAAACTTATATAAACTGGTGGTCCTATGAGCTGAAGAGACCTTGCGAGTCGGTCTTTGCATAGCTTAAACTGGATAAATGTTCAACCCCCAACTCAAAACAAAAAGACACCCCGACCTCTTGAAGTTTATTGAATGTTGCGTCTTAACAAGGGTAACAAAAGAGTTCTGAGACATTTTTGAATATTTTCGAAATAGCTGAAATAATTATTTTTTTTAAGTTTTCAACCTCCACTATTTTGAGAAAGTTCCAAAAACTGAATGGACAAAAACTACAAAATTTCACGAGAATCAGTTATAAAATGCGACTAGTAGAGGAGAATAGTCGGATAGATATTAAAGGTGGGGTGGGGTGATTGTTTACAAACTGTGATTTGCCGAACTCGTGACCTTTGACACCGTTCCCGCGCACACTAACCCTTACGAATCCGTCGGTCCTGAGTCCTGTGCCCGCCGTGGCACTCTGAAGACTGTTCTCGATTGTTTAATTTTATAGTTACGAAACATGATCGCCTCAATTATAGTTGCCTAGCTGGAGTAGACTTCCATGGAGTACGATAACTATTTTTTCTATTTATTTCAGACGTTATCGCGGCAAGTATAACGTAAAAATCTGCATGACGACGCCTTGCATGATTCGTGGAGCCGATGAAATACTGAAGATTGCTGAGAAAGCTTGCTGCTGCTTTGCTGGCGAAGTCTCTCCCGACGGCATGTTTGGTGTAGACACGATTCAGTGTGCTGGGGCCTGCGTCAACGCCCCTGTCATGGCTATCGATGATGATTATTATGTAGGTCTTTGTTTGTTTTAATATTTCTTGAACATGGAACGGAGCTTTTTAATTGTCAAGCTTACGAATTGCATCTGGAACACCGAACTTTGTTCCTTAACCCAGGTCGCAGATGTAGCTCCTAAAGCCGATACGCTGAAATAGGATTGGGCTGGTCTGATGCATGCCTGAAACGCTTTGGGCCAAACTGGCCACCCAGTTTGGCCGAACTGAGTGGCCAGTTGGGCCTAAAACGTTTAAGCGGAGACCAAGTGAAGTAAAGAGACACAATAACATAGCAAGAAGGAGATGGCGGGACGAGCGATAGATATATTTAACCACAACTAGACTTAAGTGGCTTATGACAGAAGTGTGAGGAAGGAACGAAGAGAATACTAGGCCCAGCAGTGGGACGGTATGGTTAAAATAAGATGAAAATAAAATATTTCCTAAATCTATTACCGCTAGAATGTAGCGCTACTTTTGCGTTAACAATTCTTTAATACAAAATTAAATAATTTTGAGTGTATTTATTTTTCGATGGATTTTGAGCTTTTTCTGCTACACTTCCTTGGTTTGCTTAAAACAGCATTACAGTTATGAATATTTTTGTTTTTTAGGAGGACCTTAATGCATGTGATGTATTAAATATTATCCAGACAATCCGATGTGGTGGAATTCCACCTCCTGGGCCCCAGTAAGTAAGAGTATATTGCCTGCCCGTATCATTGACATAACAAAGAAAAAGATAAGATAATAAATCCTCATCCATATCAGTGCTATAAAAGCGAAAGTCTGTTTGGTTTGACTGGTACTTCTTCTCAGCCAAAAGGCTCGGCTTATTTCAACGAATAAATAGGTATGGAAAATAATTCAAGATCGTTTACAAAACGACGAAAAACCCGCGCCAGTCATTTTCAGGGTACCTAGTGCGAGTTTTATAGGTTGGTTTACTTACTCGATTACGTTACAGTAAACGCAGATTTGTATGGAATTCAAAAGCGCCATCTAGTATCCATATAGGTAACATTGTAATTGCCATATAAATCCTGTGATCAAATGAGTAAATAAATCTAAAGAAACTTGCACTTGGAACTCTGTACTGTAGCCTAAAAGCCTGCTAGCCTGGCCGACATAATTATTGTTATATCTTAGGCGATAACACATTTTGTCAAGATCCATCAGGTTAATTATCATATTTAATTATTAATCAGGTTAATAATCGTTCATATTCACGTGATACATAACGGCCTTCTCATAACTGATGGAAAAATCTTATTTTCAGAAATGGAAGACTAAATTGTGAACCAATAACAGGATTCACTTCATTGAATGTGTGTCCACCATCTCCAGGTTTTGGGCTGCAGGCTTGTTTCAAGACTTGCAAGTAACCCTAGTTATCTACACTTCTATACACTAATTATTTTATCTGCATTAGCAAATTTCGCTTTGTAATAAAATATGTTTTAGGTTCACGAAGCTGTACTAATGATGGTTATGACACTTACGGCATCATAATTTTTGTTTAATTGATTTAGTTTTAGTGAGTTTAATTCACAGTAATGTTTGTGATTGCTACGATCTCGCCACATAAGTTTCTTGGGGTGGTACTCTCTACATGACTAACAACGAATTTCGAGCAATTATCTTCGCTTTGTTTGAAGTTTGCGATGACAAGACTCATCGATATCAATGTAGAGATCTCCACCTCAGAAAATGTACATCGGGCGCATAATAAAGTCAGAAAATGCTTATATTATTGTTTTTATTATTTAACACTTAAATCTAAGTAAGGAGTTCTGAATGATTAAAGGTCAGTTGCCACAGTTTTGACCACCTGTACTTTTGTTTACCCTAGACTTTTAAAATTTAAAACAAAATTGAGTTACCACTTTGTCACACAAAGTTGTCCCTCTGGTGTGCTAAGTGGTTTATTAATAATTTTGAGTTCACTTTGTTCCACTAATCGATTTTAGGTGAGACAAATTAAGCTCGAAGATAATAAGCCTACAAAATTTTACTTAATGCATCTCTGGAGACTCAAATATTTCTTGCTAATGTCTCTGCTTTATCACTGCAGCACTAGTGTTCAGTCCATTAGTCGCTTTATTGAAACGTACCTACTTTTAACTTAATAAATACTTAGAACACTGAACTTGTGAGTATTTCATGTTTTTTCATTTCTTTTGTAAGATCAATGTCTTTATATCAATGACTCCACAGAATGATGATGTATTCCTTGATACTATATTCCATGCTATATACTCCTACTTAATGAAAATATTTCTTTCTGTGGGTGGTGTCAATAATAGAGTTCCATTAAAAATCTCTTGATTATGTAATTAACATAGTTAAAAAAAACGACTTCGCATGCCGCGCGAATCAATATAATAATCAATATAACGCCATCTATGATCGCTTAGGTAAACGTCCATAGATGGCGTTATACTGAAATCCCGATTCCTAACACCTTTTTGTTAACTTTCACTTAGATACTGTGCGTTAGACGTTTGATAGCGTTATAAGTAATAAGCACGCGGCTTACTACTCTGTTTTGATAAAATGTTTATGAATTATTATTTTTTGATGGCGAAAAATGATAATGGTATTTTTTGCTCGATCTTATAAAATACTGTAGTGTGGTACGGAACCCTACAGTGCGAGTCTGACTTGCACTTGGCCAGTTTATATATTTATTAATTTACTAGCTGGCCCGGCGAACTTCGTACCATCTAACAGACAATGAATGTCGTGTTACCTTTTAGATGAACTTGTTTTAGGCTTTTATGAACGTAATAAATGAATACAAAAGAGATATTAAGCTTATTAATGTATTATGGCAATCCAGATATAGAATAAAAATTGGTAAATACGGTTTTTGGAAGTATAAACTTTTTTAAGTTGCTTGTAAGCATACATTTGTGAACGCACGCATATTTGACAATCAATAAATATGTCAAACAATTACATTACTGACAATATTAGACAATTTTAAAATCTACATGACGTGAATTCACGAAAAGTTGATGAATTATTACTTGACTTACTACTTGACACGGGCTAAATACACTTATCGTGTGGAGCCATAATTATACAAAAAAAATACGGCGGGATAAACAATTGAACATCAAATAATCGGCAGTTTTTAAACCTAGGAACATTTTGGCAAAATATGTTTGCTTTTATAATTTTTTTAGGTCAATTATTCATTGTTTTTAATAATTATTATCCTATTTCTGACAAAGACAATTTCAAAAATAAAAAAATCATAAAAATTGGTCCAGCCGTTCTTGAGTTATAAGTGTAGTAACTAACACGACTTTATTTTATATATATAGATTACCTGCAAATATCGACGAATATATTTATATAATTGTATGAAAGCTGTACATCAGTCATCATCTAGCCTATCTAGCAGAAGAGTTTGAACATGACGTCGTTAGTTAATGATTTTTTACAGAAAAAATAAAATTCATTGAGACACTAAGCAAACATGCTTAAACCTTCAGCAAAATCATCAGCTACCATCCAGGGCCCCTAGACAAAATCCAATTTCCAGTTTGCCTTCACGCTAACGCAAGTTCAATATGTATGGGAATGACATTTTTGTTGCGGAAACATAAATGTCATTCCATACATTTGCCCAGGTGTGATTGTAGCCAAATAATATATGTTCAGTGAACTATATAAAAATTGCATTATTGCCACAATAGCCGTCTCCTTCTCAAAATTCATGTTTCACTTATTATAAAGTTTGTTCACGCGCTGGATCAAGTGAGGTCAACACCGGTAAATCTTCGCTGGCTGGCGATCAGATACCATCCCACGGGACGCCACTATCTTATGATTAAGCACCAGCCATCGCACCGATATCATCCCCGCCGCAAACTTTAATTGCAGGTAAAACTATCGGCTTGGATGAGAGTAGAATGTATAAAAATATCAGGATAAAAATAATATTTATTTCAGGAATCTATCTCTCACAAAGATAGTACAAATCTATATTTATGGTGTTTATTCATCTATTGTAGCAATGCAATGTTAACCAGCTTTTGTGAGGAATATAAATGTATGTATTTATAATGTTTATTATTTATTTATCCAGGTTTGATGAATCCGCTCTGTTTTTATTAATAAAATCAAATGGTAATTATTGTACTTTGACCCATGAATTAACAAAACAATGAAATTATAGTAAAGCGTGAAAGTTTTGTACTGAACATAATATGTGCGAACATTTATTAATAACTAGCTGTGCCCCGCGGCTTCGCCTGCGTTAAAAACAACTTTCATTTATTTTAATTTTTTTTCATAAGAACCATCTCTTGACGATAGAAAACACGACAAAAAAAGAATTAGCGTAATCGGTCCAGCCGTTCACGCGTGATGCCGTGACCAAGGGAAATTGGGATTCATTTTTAACCGACTTCACAAAAAAGGAGGAGGTTCTCAATTCGTCTGTATGTTTTTTTTTTGTGTATGTTACGAGATTTCTCCGTCAATTGTGAACGGATTCAAATGATTCTTTTTATAATAAGTAGGATACGTTTCCGAGGTGGTCCCATTTTAATTTTATCGAGATCTGATTAGCATCTCCAGAGATATGGAGATAAATACCTCAAACATAGGAGAATGTACTGGTTTTAGTAGAAGAGTCCCAAGAAGATTATACACAATGGAGGTTGCTGTTGCATATACTTTTGAAGGCTAAAAAATATGACCTTGAATAATGATTTTACATCTTTCTTCACGTTGATTTTGGTTTTTGACAGATATTCTTAGGGTAGTTCTTGAGCGAGATAGAAACAAAGGTTGGGATAGTTAATTTTTTAAATATTTTTTTTATATCTTATATGCTAGCGTTTGACCACTATCTCACCTGTTGGTAAGTGATGATGCGGTCGAAGATGGTAAGTAAGCACGATAGGCCTAGAATGAGTAGTTAGTTTGGCGACAAATTTTCTAATTTGAGGGTGGTAGCTGGCCAGGCGGACACTAAATATGTCCTACCACCATGCGGGGGTTGTTGGTTTCTTAACGATTTTTTCCTTCAACGGAGGGCCACTGTGAGAAGCGCACATAATTTTCGATAGAAAAATTCATTGGTGCATGGCGGTTTGAACTCGGTACCACGGCATCAAAGCCGTTCTCCCAATTACGCCACCGGGCCTCAATAAATAATTATATATTAATAATTATAATAAATAATTATATATAAATATAAATAATTTGTCTTCACAGGAATGTTCTACCGGGCAAAGTCTTGTTAGGGTGCAAACTGTTTTAAACATACCTTATATTTTTGACATGACATGACGTTTGGCGAAGATGGCGGCAATATCAGTCCCGCGACACTGCATACATTATTAAATAACTTAGAATTGTGAACGTACTTTGTACCAACCAACACGGCAAAAAAAATATTTATAAGCATAATACCACAGATTATATAATAGTTGTTATGTAAATAATACTTTCCGTTGTTAGGTTGGCTACACAGTGCTTTCATAATTCGAGTATCAACAATGTAGGGAAGTGCCAACTATGGCCCACCATATGGCGGCAATAAATGTTAATAATCACAAATAATACTTTTTAATATTTATTTTGGAATACAACTAGACCGTGTTAAAAAAGGATTTGGAATGATTGTAATAAAATAGACAATTAATTATCGTGTGTGTCAGATGCTTTAATTGCACAGGGCCATTTTGGACATTGTCCTTTAATACCTTGATGACATCATTATTACTAGTGAAAATTTTCACTAGCGCGGCATTTAAATTCAATTTTTTAGGGTTCCGAACCCAAAATGAACACTTTCTGAGACTTTGTTGTCCGTTTGTCCGTCCGTCCGTGTGTCTAATGTGCGCACTTTACAGATCTGTATCTCCTTAACCGTAATAGGTACATACTTGAATTTTTCACAAAGTATATATCCGTCAGTGTATAACGGCCCAGACACAAAATTTTATAGATGCATGTCATTTAATTAAAACTTGTTTTGCACTAAAAAGGGCAAAATAAGTTATTGAAAAAAAAAAAAAACGACTTCATAACCATAAACAGGCACTCAAAAGCGAAAAATAAATTACTTAATATAGTTATTATAAGCGCTACCTACTTATCTATTTGAAGTCGGTGCCAGCCAAGCCTATTGGATAGTAGATAGATACTATGTATGTAGTAGTAGTAAGTAGGTAGATACATGTAGGTAGTATCTATCTACTACCTATTAGACTTGGCTGGCACCGACTTCAAATAGATAAGTGGGTATCGCTTATAATAACTATATTAAGTAATTTATTTTTCGCTTTTGAGTGCCTGTTTGTGGTTATGAAGTCGGTTTTATTTTTTTTTGAAAAATAACTTATTGTATATAAATAATGTAGGCCTCCTTTGTATATTTATATATAACAGTTAAGATAAGGCTGATTTCAGGATAATGGTTTCTAGAAGTTGTAGACATCTCACACTTAGACTAAGGCCACATGAGTAAAGAAAAGGTACAGAGACAAACCTTCTAAGGAACGGTCAAAACGTTTACCTATTCTTGTAGGGTTGGTACACAAAAATAACAAGAAACATTTTCATTGTAACAAAATCCTCCTTCAAGTAAACATGACCTGCTTTTTAGGGTTCCGTACCCAAAGGGTAAAACGGGACCCTATTACTAAGACTACGCTGTCCGTCTGTCTGTCTGTCTGTCTGTCTGTCTTTCTGTCTGTCTGTCTGTCTGTCTGTCTGTCTGTCTGTCTGTCTGTCTGTTTGTCTGTCCGTCTGTCACCAGGCTGTATCTCATGAACCATTATAGTGAGACAGTTGAAATTTTCACAGATTATGTATTTCTGTTGCCGCTATAACAACAAATACTAAAAACAAAATAAAGTTAAAAATTAAAGGGTGTCCCCATACAAAAAACGTGTATTTTGTATAGCGCCATCTAGTCAAGGTGTCATCTGCGTGTTAACAACCTCAGAGTAACTATTACTCATAGACATATACTACTAGACGGAACATCTCGAACTGGCATTGTCGAATACCGCGAGTATGCTGGCTGGCATATTCTCGCTCACACGTAGCTCGGCACTCGAAACAACAGCACGCGCTTATGTTAAAAATTGCGTATCCGGAATGCCATCGTGTGTCCTCAGATACTGCAAAAACCAGCCAGGAAAAACAAACTGAGACGACGGAGTCACTTTTCACAATTAAGTTCAGATTTTCGAATTAAAACCCGCATACATAAAACGTTATTTTGTTAATTTGTAATGACACTTTACGACGCGACGCCATGTTTGCTGGCGCCATGTTCGTAGATTATGTAAACAGATGTGACATTATAGCGTGAAATGAAATTGCCTATTTTTAAATTTTGAAGAAAATAGTTTGACATGTGTGTGTATACTGTATAATTATGTCTGTGGTATCTTAGCTCCCAACCCAAGTGACTGGACCGGATTTTAATTTAGTTTTGTTTATATTTTTATTCATACTATTCTATGAAACCGACATAAAAAGAAGGAGGTTCTCAATTCGACTGTGTTTTTTGAATGTGTGTTACGTTACCGCATAAGTCCGTAATTTATTAACCGATTAGGAAAAATCTTTTTTATTTGAATGCGTTTTAAGTACTTACGGATCGGTGCCATTTTATATAATGTCGTATTCTATCCTTTTCTCTTAATAAAAATACATTGGACGTTGTCGGTAAGGACGGTAAGGCGATATGTGTTTAATCTATAATTAGTCACAACCGGCGGCGGCAACCACTCCGCCGTGCCCCCGCGTGAATGATAACCGTTTGACAAAATTTAATTGCTCGGGATGACAACACTTTGTTTGACCCACAGACCTGCTACATATTAAACTCGATCGCGTGCACCGGCCCTCATGAGAACGACCTTGAAGGGAGTTTGTCCCTTTCTTTTGTATGGACAACTTACATATATATCATATATATAGTATAGAACATATATAGGACTATCAGGTTGTTAGAGAAGGAAACACTCCCACCCTGGTGTCTCTCAATTGGGCCGTTTTGTTCTACAAAGCAATTACAACCTTATCGTTAAAGCATACGGATTAAATTGAATTTGACAAAACATCTGCAGTGCACCATCATTTTTAATACGTCTATGGTTTTACCTCAATGCTATTACTACTCTCAAAGTCAAAGTCAAAGTCAAAGCATTTATTCAGTATATGGGCAAATTAAAAATTTGCACTTACACTCGTCAAATTACATTAAATAGATCATATTCAATAAAAAATATTATAGATATAACAGAAACATAACTTATTGCTTTGAATTTACAAAAAAAAAACAAAGGTATTGAGCAATTCAGCTTTCATCTAGACGTCGAACGTCACACTTAAAACACATGTGTAAATACTAATAACTCTAGTGACTCTAGTAATAGTTACTCTGAGATCAACAACCAAACAACAACTTTGTGTTAATAATAGCGTTCGTTAGATAGTCAAACTTTCCCCTTAGGGAATTAGGTTTTTAAAAACTAAAATGAAACTAAAAGAGACGTCTTGCCGATTTGGAGGCTCAATATAATCTGAATATAAAACTAACTCTAACAATACAAGAAAGCCACACAGAGTGTGTGGTCGAGTTCTTAAAATGCTTACTCTAACTTATAGCTAAATCCGCCGACAACAAGTAGTTTCGCAAGTCAGCGTTTTAATCTAGTACCGATGGTAAGGGCCGTTGCATAACTTCTCCCTCCCCAAGAGTGAAATTATCGGATTGTTCATTTTTAATAACATTCCGATAATTTTGCGGAAACATTATAATAGTATGGCGAAACATATATGACAAAATCAAAATACAGCATATTACTAAAAATAAGGTAATGTATAAAATGACGACACTGATTCTAGAGTCCGGTTCTTTTAAAACATTTTGCACTAATTCACTGTGTTTAAGGGCCTGCGACATAAACTTTACTTCATCCAGACTGACTCCTTTGATATCCAGTACAGGTGCACTGGATAGAGGCGCGTTCTCAGTTGCTGTAGACAGCTGGGGCAAGTCAATAATCGGTATTGGCTCCGTATTGTCATTTTCCATGAAAGAGTGATGATGTCGGATTTTCACGTTTTGAATTTCAATATCACAGGGTGTGTCGAGGCTGATGATGTATGTACCAAGAACAGGATATTTAGTAAGTTCCGAGTTGCAATATGTTGTGACCACCGTTTTGAGTCTGGTGTACAGGATCCAGCTTGCAGCAGCGATCGATTGGAGTCGGATCTCTTCAATGTGTATTTGACGTTGTATGCAGCTGGTATGATTGTCTTCGAACTTCATGAGTTGCTCAATGCAGGTGAGCTCCGGGTAAGTAGGACGGTTGTCCACAGAGCATAAAAAGATGTCTCCAGCGGCTAGTGAGCGGCATGGTTTCTCGATCGGTAAATATTTCATTCCCTTTGCCAAAAGGTAAGGATATCGTGGGAGAATGGAAAGGGTTTTATTTTCGGATGCGTGGAACATTGGTAACGAGAAAAGTTTGAAATAATTATAAGTATTATTATCAGTTAGCTGAATCTCAAATATGAACGTGATCTGGTTTTGCTTTATATAGGACTTAATATTAATAGTTTCTTCCAGTTTTACCAAATTAGTATCTATTGCAGGATACACCAAATTTTCCTGTTTATCTATTACCTTTAAATGATACAATAATTCTGAAGAATTAACAATGGACTTGTGTAGTACAGATATTGTACTAAAAGCTAGAGCTGTTTCAATTTCACCTAATTTTATAAAGATTGTTCTAAAATTACTTATGTACATGTTATAAAAACTTGAAACATATGTGGAATATTCCCAACGTTTTTTCTGAGAAGCAAACTCTTTTAACATGGATTCTAGAATTTTCATGCGCGTTTTTAGCAATGCAGAATGTTTATTCATTATATCGGTAGTATTTATGAAACTATCGATTATTTGTGAAATTAGAGTAAGCTTCTTAGAAGTGACTATTTCATTTTGACCTTGTTCGGTAATGAGTCTATCATACTTTAATGCATCCTCATGGTCAAGGTTGCCAGTAACAAGTTTAATGATTGAACCAAGGGGGTTTAGAATACCTCTCTTAAACCGTTGTCCGGGTACAAGTTGCCTGTATTTTTGAACAGTTTTGTCGCGTAAATATTCTACGTGCAAATTTAGTGTTTCTAATTCAGGAGAATGTGATTTATTTCGTTTTATCAAATTATTAAATTCATTATAGCTATCTATAATAAAATTTAGGTCATCATAAACTTTACTGAGATTTAAATTTTTAATTATTATCCATTGATCAGTTTGCATAAAGGCTTGACCTAGCTTTACCGGGAGTATGCCTGGGTTCCCTTCAAGTGACTGCAGATGAAGGGCCAGCGCCGGCATCGCTACCATCAGAATGGTCCACCTGTGGAGGGCGTTTGATGTTTTTAATAGGTACCTTTGTTAACCTTTTACCTATCTGAATTGGAACTACATTCCTTGCTACTGGTCCTGCTATTTTCGCTTTAACATACCGCGCTTTATCCTTACTCTTTCGTTTATTTACATCTTTTGCGTAAATGGTTTTTCCTTCAGGGAAACCCATTTCGGTCTCACCGCCTTTCTTTTCCCTAATCTTTTCTTTCTTCTCTACCATTTTATCTGCTAATTGTTTATATAGACATTTAGTGCGTTTGGCGTGGTCCTTTATTAGCTGTTGCATGTATTGTTTTTCAAACTCAACGCCAAAGGGGCTACCTGCATCGGTATGCCCGAAAACTACTTCGAATGGAGTAAGGCCTGTTACGGAATGTATTGAATGGTTGTATGCAAGTATAGCATACATCATTACTGATGCGGCATCTGTACATTTTTCTTCATACTTTGCACATCTGTAGGTTTCGCTAATGGTGGAATGTAGACGCTCTATTAAGCCCATAGAGTTTGGATTATTGGGGGTACCAATGTGTAGTTCTACTTTGTGTAAACTAAGAAATTCTTTCATTAGCTCATTATTAAATTCTGAACCAGGATCTGAACTTATTTTCTTAGGTATTCCATAGAAAGAGAAGTATTTCATCAGGGCTCTGACTACTTCAGGAGTGGATCTATTTGAAATTGCTATAGCTTGACCCAATTTGCTGAAAGCATCTATCAACGTCAGGAAATATTGTCCTTCAATTTGGAAAAGGTCAATGAATAATTCTTGAAATGGGGCATCTTGTGATTGCGTTAATTGTAGTAAAGGTTTGATAGGTTTTCGGTCGTATTTCATTTTGCGACATATTTCACAGGCGTTAATTATAGCGGCTATTGTTTCCTGCATGTTGTACCAAAAGTACGTCCTACGTATTTTAGCTAGGGTTTCCTTAATACTCCTATGACAGGTTTTCCCTTCATGGTATCTATTAACGATCAATTTTTGCTCTGCCTCATCTTGCACGTATACCACTCGTTCTGTACATTCCATTAACTGTACGGTTCCTTTCCTAAATAACTCTCTAACTATGCAATTAAACTGTCTACGGTGTTCTGTAAGTTCAAAATATATGAAATATTTTACTTTTGGTCGTACATATTCTTTTAAGAACTGTTTAACTAGCTGTGGCTTGTCAGTAGGTAAAAAGACTTCTAGGATCTTTTGTTTATCGTGAGAAAGATCTTGTACTTGTATATCATTTTTGAACCAATTAAATACCAAAATCTGGTTTGGCTTGGTATCTACCGCTTCGTTTAAAATTGGTATGTCAGTTACGTCTACGTCCATGGCAGAATGAATTGTGTCAGACCTTGTTGTTTCAGATGGTTCTCGAATAGGATAGTCAGGTTCTTTGTCTGAGCAAATAGACAAAGTTTCAGAGTCAGATATTGATATGTTACTTGCAGTAGCAGTTGCACTAGAGTCAGAGATTGTAATGGTAGAAGAGTCTTTACGTTCTTCTTTCTGTTTAGCTGTCAGTTTTATTATATCTTTCACTACCTGCTTCATCTGTCCTTTAAGTTTTCGTTCTTTTCTGTCAACATTAACTTTCATCGACTGTCCGTCATCGTCAAATTCTGAGAGGGCATTTACTTTAATTCGGGATAGTGCGTCTGCATTGGTATTTTGTTTACCATTTTTGTATATTATTTCAAAGTCAAAGTCTTGAAGGCGGAGCCTCCAGCGTGTCAATTTACTGTTCGGGTCTTTAAGAGAATTCAGTCATGCAAGTGGTCTATGGTCAGTGTATATATAAAATTTTCGGCCGTATAGATATGGTCGGAAATGTTTCGTCGCCCAAATTATCGCAAGGAGTTCTCGCTCAATGGTACTATACCGAGACTCGGTATCACTTAAGGTGCGACTCGCGTAGGCTACTGGTTTATCAGTGCCAACCTGGCCTTGAGAAAGAACCGCGCCTAAGGCTACTTGCGATGCGTCAGTTGTCAAAACAAAAGGTTTTTCGTAGTCAGGGTACTGTAGAAGAGGTGCGTGAGTCAAAAGCTCTTTACATTTGTTGAATGCGTCTATATAGTTCTGATCAATAATAATTTTGTTGCGTTTTTTTAGGCATGATGTCAGTGGTTGAGTTACTTTTGCGAAGTTGGGTATAAAACGTCTGTAGTAACCTACGAGTCCTAGAAAACTTTTAATTTCGGTCGTAGTCTTTGGTATCGGGAAATTCATAACAGCTTTTATCTTGTCGTTATTGGGTTTGAGTCCATCTTTCGTAATCGTGTGCCCAAGGTACAAAACTTCTTTGCGTAAAAATTCCGATTTGTCAAGTTGGACCTTGAGGTTCGTCTGTCTGAGTCTGTCAAAAACGAGTCGTAATTTTTGTAAATGTTCCTCCAGACTGGAAGAGTATATTATTACGTCATCGAGGTACACCATGCAATGTAGACCTTGAAGGCCTCGGAGGACATTGTCCATGGTACGTTGGAATGTCGCGGGAGCTGTCTTTAAGCCGAAAGGCATTCTCAAAAACTCAAAATGTCCGTTTTGCGTACTGAAAGCAGTCTTCTGTCGGTCATGTTTTTCAACTTCGATCTGATGGTATCCGCTGGCTAAGTCTATTGTGCTAAAGTAAACGCTTTTACCTAATTTATCGAACAAGTCATTTATGTTAGGCAGGGGATATTTGTCATCGGTAGTTATGTCGTTTAAACGTCTGTAGTCAATAACCATTCGGAATTTTTGTTCTCCGGTTACATCAATTTTTTTGGGTACTAGATGTACCGGGGCATTCCAAGGGGAATAAGATTCTTGTATAACATTATCTTGTAGCATTTTCTCTACTTGTTTGTTAATCTCGTCAGCTTGTATTGGGGCCTGTCTATATGGTTTCACATAAATTGGGTCTTCGTTCTTTGTCCGAATTTGATGTTTGACTTGGTTTGTGAAAGTCAGCGGTATTTGGTCACAGTGGAAAATGTCTTTATATTCCCTACATAATTTCGAAATTTTGTCCCGTTCTTCGTTGTTGGTGTGGTCTAGTCTCAGTTTATTCAAGTTTTCTTCAAGAATGTTGTCAGTCTGTATGTCTGTATGATTTGTCATGAAATTAAGGTCACATTCAGTATGAGAATAGTCTGAAACTTGTAAAGGTTGCTTTACTGTCAGTAGTATTCGTTCGTCTGAAGCGTTTTGGATAACCGTGGTAGCGTAACCGTTCACACAGTTCACCAAAGCGTTTGGCATACGTATGCCAGGGCTAAATTCAGTATAGTCCAAGATAGCTTCGCCTGAATGCTGGTTTGTGGGCAATTTAACTCGTTGCTCCGATCGCGGTTGAAGCTCAAGTACATAATCCAAATTGTTGTTAATTATTGGTATGCACGTAGAGTTCGTTTTTAAAACCAAATGTTTTAGATCGATCAGGGCACCTAATTGCTTTAGTAAGTCATTTCCGATAAGTCCATTATAGCGGGAGTCAACGTTGAATAAATAAAATTTATGCAACTCATCACTTTTAAATGTCGGTAAAAGTGGAATTTCGACAACTTCGCTATGCCTGCTAGATGCATGAGTACTTACTACTTCGAAAGGTTCATGCCTTACATGGCTGTAGAAGTACTCATATGCTTTATCAGGTCTCAAAAATGATCTGGTACTTCCGGTGTCTATCATCATTTTTGCGTCTATTTCTGGGATATAAATGTGAGGCAATTTTAGAGTCGGGTCACAGTTGAGTTCTATGATTTCTTGTCTTTTACAACAGCTGTGTGAAAATTTTCATTTTCTTTCTGTTGTGGAAAGTCAGTTTGTGGTGTCTCGGATCCTTCATAATCTATGTCGTCACTATGTTGTCCATATACGTCATAGTCGAGCACAATTTCATTGTCATAGTCATAGTAATAGTCATAATCTAGTTGTTCGTCATTTTCGGTAAGCTCATTTAATTTAAAACCTTCGCGAGGAACTTGAGGGGCTGTCCTCATAGTTACGTCTGTCGCTTGGAAATGTGGCGGTTGTACTTGTGAGGGTCTGTACCCAAAATGTTGAGGGGGTTTGTACCCTAACTGTTGCCTTAACTGTTGCCTTGGGGGTCTATAACCAAATTGTTGGGGTGTCATCCCTACATTAGGGGCTGTCCGAAAACCTGAGGGTTGTATTTGATTATTACCGAATTGTGGGCGATATCCTAACTTATAGATTTAAAAACGGGAATTTAACGTGACTTACGCGATGTCGATATAGATAGGTATAGATAGGGCGATGCCGCCCGCGCTGCACGAGCAGCGGCCCGCAGTGCGAGGTTGAACGCGTCGGCGAGCGTCCCGCACTCAAGATCCTGAAGAAGGCCTCCGGATGAGGCCGAAACATATGTCGATCGCTATATCGACATCGCGTAAGTCACGTTAAATTCCCGTTTTTAAATCTATAAGTTTAAAATGAACGTGAGTTTTTATAATAAGATATCCTAACTGTGGCCTATAGCCAAACTGTGGTGGACGATATCCGAATTGAGGTGGACGGTAACCGAATTGAGGTAGTCGGTAACCGAATTTTTGTTGTCCGAATTGAGGAATATTATTTTGTGCATTCTGTGGAATGCCAAAGTTAAATTTTTGCTGTGCGCCAAAATTACCCATTGGTAAAATTGGTTTATAGCCTGTTGGTTGTAGTGACGTCGCCTGAGACGTGCTATGTCCTACGCCAGAGATGGCGGGTGGCCTTGAACTGTTTCCGTACATGCGGTTACGTAATGTATATTGCTCATGGAAATTGACCTCCTCCAGCACTACGCTTAAGGCGTCTTCTATTGTGCCAGGTGACTTTAATCTCACTACTCGAACCATATTCTCTGGTAAATTGTACAAAAATACATTTAATGCCAAATTATTGTAGATAGCGATTTTCGCGCGTTTTAGTTCTATGTCTCCTAGCAAATTTACTTTTGCAATCAGCGATGATCGAATATTTTGTACTCTGTTACAAAAGTCGAGATACGATTCACCGGATTTAATTTTACAAGATTCTAACTCGATGCTTATGCATTCTTCGCTACGCGGGTCACCGAAATGTTGCTGTAACAACTCTTTTAGAGCGGACCAAGTATTTATATCATCCCGTTCTGATAACAAATTGGCAGCAGCGTTAGTTAACCGGCTTGTAATAGCATGCAAAATGTATATGTTTTGTTCTTCATGACCTCGAAATCGGTTAATCACATAATCACACTTTTTGAGAAATAAATTTAACTGTCTTTTATCACCATCAAAATACGGAATTAATTGAAGCATTTCCCTAGGGATAGGGATTACTTGTACGATTCTAATTTCGGGCTCTTGTTGTGGCATATTTTGTGGATTTTGTTCCATTTTGATAGAGTTTACAAGATGTAGAGTTGTCAAAGTGACAAAAATTTAACACACATAATATTAAAACACACGAGAAAAACACAGTAAAATGCAAAAACACACAGTAATACACAGTAAAATACACAAAATGACACAAAAAGTAAAATAAAATTATATGCAGAAAATCATGAAATTTGCTATATTATGATAACTATGGAGTTATCAGTTAATCTGTTACATTAAATCAACTAAACACAATATTACACAATACCTAAAATAAATTCACAATAAAAATTATTTACGTTAATGTCCTTTCTTAAAATAATTAGCTCTATGTATGATCGAGTTCTTAGAATTAGATAAGGCACTCGGCTCAATGATACTTTAAAACCAGATACGTTATAGTGAGAGAGTTCCGATCTCAAAAATAACACAAATGAAGTTAACCTTGTATGAAAAATACAGGAGAGGATATTGGTAAGGAAGGCAAAGAGTTTTACTCACCAACCGACCGCTACTCCCATACTCGGCTTCACCATGAGAAAGAGTGACAAATTTATTTGTTCGAGGATTGTTTCCAGCTATTCGCGTCGTTCGTCCTGTTTTGCTGGTGTCGACGCAGCCTTTTGTGAAACAATCCTGTCCTCAGCGCCAGTCAAACTTTCCCCTTAGGGAATTAGGTTTTTAAAAACTAAAATGAAACTAAAAGAGACGTCTTGCCGATTTGGAGGCTCAATATAATCTGAATATAAAACTAACTCTAACAATACAAGAAAGCCACAAAGAGTGTGTGGTCGAGTTCTTAAAATGCTTACTCTAACTTATAGCTAAATCCGCCGACAACAAGTAGTTTCGCAAGTCAGCGTTTTAATCTAGTACCGATGGTAAGGGCCGTTGCATAACTAGATGGCGTTAAAGTAAACAAGCACGCGGTTCACAACTCTGTCATAGAAAAGATAATAATAATACTACGTAACTCTGTTATGTTTCGTATTGTACTGTATTCACAGGCATTAATATTTTTGTAGCCCTCCCTATGTGTGTGAGACGCAAGTCTGACTTGCACTTGGCCAGTTTTATTAGAATACGTCGTATTATCCGTGTTTTCAGCGAATGAAAAACTGCTACAATATTATTAGAATACGAAGGTAAGTTTTGCTACTTTCTACAAGGCTAGCTCGATAAGAAAACAAAGCCGGTCACGAAACTAGAGGGGACTAGGTATATTATATTTTCTGTGCTAGAGGACCCCGATTCGAGTCCAGACAAGATGGTCATTTTTACGTTTTTTACAAGTTCCTTCTTTTATTATTGGGAGCCGAAGAATTTGCCAAAAAACACGATTTACAAAAAAATAACACCGAGCAAAGCATGGTGATACAGGTACCTACTGTCTAATAACATAAATATTCATTACGAAGGTAATTTTGCGAAAATAGCGTCGCAACCATAACTCGTTAACATTTTATAAATGTTAAGTTTAAATGAAAAATATTTCGATGACCCAGCTTTGCTTGGTAATATATATATATATTTTTTTTGTTAAATCGAGTGTTTTTGCATTTTTTTTTTGCTCCTAATAGTAGTTTTACTCACAAAAGAAAGAAAAGAACTTGATAAAAAAAGGAAAGTTAGTCACCTTATCTGGACTCGAACCAGGGACCTCCAAAGCGCCGTCCTATCGATCTTCCGCCGAGTTATCAGAACGTCTTAAAATACGCCGAAATTACCCTTTGTATTCTAATGATATTGTAGCAGTTTTTCAATGCCTAAAAACACGGATGAAATGACGTTTTCTAAAAAAAATAGATCGATTTATTGCCCCCGAAACCCGCTACATACTAAATATCATGTAAATCGTTGGAGCCGTTTCCGAGATCCCGATTATACGAGTATACATATATAAACAAGGTTTTCTCGTTTAAAGGTATTACCTATAATATTATAGATGTTTCGTGAAAATGTTGATGAAATTATTGTGGTGACGCTACATTCGCTAAACTACCTTCAAAAAGTACCTAAATAATAATAATTAGTTGCTCCTGCTTGCCGCTTGCTCGGGTAGCGGGCCGAGTAACGTAACATCACGCAGCGAGCCATAGCCGCGCGTATTCGCGCGAGCATCGCCATGCTGTCCGGATGTGCTTCGTAACCCTGCCTATAAGTTAGCAATTTGCTACTTGAAATTTCGGTTATTTCTGGTTTAATAATAGAAACTTTGTAGTATTTAGGTGATATTATTTGCGTAACTAACTACGTAAGTTAGTTAACTGTGCAATTTGCATAAATATAAATAATAGGTACCTACTAGTTAAATAAATACCGTCTTCTTATTAAAAATGCCGTGACCACCTTCTAGCTTCATCATCAGACCCTAGATCTAGGTGTAAAGTTCTCCTTATGACGAATCAATCGAGCCCAATCTCGGTGGGTTTATGTTGTTTTATCGCAGAGATGCCGTGGCCAATCAATCGAGCCCAAACTCGGTGGGTTTATGTTGTTTTATCACAAAGATGCCATGGCCACCTTCCGTCTCCATCATCAGACCAGCTCCATGGTACCATATCATTGTTGTCACCGAAGATTCATAAGTTCACCAAATTTGAGTCCAATCGGACATCGAGAAGTGGGTCTACTTTAGCTTCCAAGATTCCACCTGAACATACATAGTGACATACATACATTGCAAGTTAAATAAAAGCTTGTAATAAAATGTATTTAAGTAGGGCTCCCATACAACGGACATGTTTTTTTTTGCCGTTTTTATAGATATTGGTACAGAACCCTTCATGCGCGAGTCCGACTCGCACTTGGCCGGTTTATTTTATTTTTCAAGCTTCGTCATTGTCAACAACGATCAATGTCAAATTTTAATATCCCTTTTTTTAACTTTATTTACAGAAGATATTAACATAATAGTATATATATTAAAATATTTTTAAAACAAACACATAAACCTAATAAAAAAAAAATGTCATGAGATGTCACGAAATGTCATTTAATTTCATCATATGTCATATGTCATGAAATGTCATAAATTTCATGAATTGTCATAAATGTCATGAAATGTCATGAAATGTCACGAAATGTCACAAAATGTCACAAAATGTCACGAAATGTCATGAAATATTATACAATGTCATGAAATCTCACAAAATGTCATGAAAAGTAAAGGAATGTCATGAAATTTCATGAAATGTCATTTTATATCATAAAATGTCATGATATGTCACGTAATTTCATGAAATGTCACGAAATGTCATGTAATGTTATGAAATATCAAGGAATTTCATTGAACCTCCTTAGACAGGTCACTATAATTACTTTGCGCGCACTTATCGAAGAACCAACCATCACTTTTCGAATAGATGGGATAAAAAATAATATAATATAACGCGACGCGTGGCGAGCGACAGCCCTGAGTTAAAGCACCAGCCGAGCCACCATAAACCGGTTTCACTCCGTAGGTGACAGGCGCCACACAGGCCGCTAGCACATAAGTAAAGAAGGAACAGAGACAAAGCTTCATACAACTGCGCTGTGATGATGACGTAGACGCACGTGAGTGCGTGAGCACCAGCGGCCTGTGAGCCGCCTGTCACGTACAGAGTGAAACCGTTTTATAGTGGCTCGGCTGGTGCTTTAACACAGGGCTGTCGCTCGCGACTCGTCACGTTATATTATATTATTTTTCATCCCATCTATTAGAATAGTGATGGTTTGTCTTGAAAGTATTTTTTTAATTTTTGGCTTATGAATGTTCTTCTATAGTGCCCGCTCAAGGAGGCTCAATGAAATTCCTTGACATTTCATGAAATTTCATATCATTTCGTGACATTGATGACATTAAATTATATTTCATGACATTTCGTGACATTTAATAATATTTTGTGACATTTTGTGACATTTCATGACATAAAATGACGTTTTCATGATTTTTTTTTTTTTTATTATTCAACTTTTATTTAGGGGCTTTTGGCTAAATATAGCTATGGCAGCCCCGTATTAGCTTACAAAATAAAAAATTTGTAAATTTAGTGACATTTTATGACATTTCGTGACATTTCGTAACATTTCATGACATTTATAACATTTATGATATTTATGACATTTTATGTCATATCATGACATTGAATGACACTTCTTGACATTTAGGACATTTTATGACATATGGCACATCATGACATTTCGTGACATCTCATGATCATGATCGACATACATCGTTGTCGACCTTTGAGTATTCAGTAGGTGAATGCTCAAAGTTGTCGACAATGCTGAAGCTTGAAAATTAAAAAGCAGGTCATGTTTACTTGAAGGAGGATTTTATTACGATGAATATTTTTTTTTTGTACCAACCCTTCAAGAATATGTAAACATTTTTTTCGTTCCTAAGAAGGTTTGTCTCTGTTCCTTCTTTGTACCGCTAGTGCTCAGGCACACACGCGCGTCTATGTCATCATCACAGCGCAGTTGTATGAAGCTTTGTCTCTGTACCTTTTCTTTACTCATGTGCTAAGGCTGCGATTTTACTAGAAATGTGCAATGTACCTAGGAGGTGAGCGAATATAAAATCCGCTAAATAATTAACTTTTCGTGCCTCGCTCAGTACATCTCAGGTGGCTAATCATGTATAGAGCAAAGTAATTGTAAATATAATATCATAGACTAAAACATGTGTAGGAAGGACGCAAGGTACGCGAGGGGGGTTCAGCTTCGCATAGTCGAAAAGAGTATATTTATATATTACTCAGCCTCAAACTGTTCAGCTACACAATTTACATCTTTGTTCAGCGCAACTCTGTTGACGGCGACTGACGCAAACTCGAGCCAAAACTGTACAAGTGTAGGTGTACATTAAAATCAAATATAAAACCTGTAACATTTTTTATAGGCCAATTTTGTTCTAAAATATTACCAAAACATTACCTGATTATTTTCATGTTCGCGTATGTACCATCAATTTAAAAAATATGCCGATAAAATCTTGTTTAGGACAGGGCCCCGCTCTACGCCGTAATTGAATTTCCTTTCACTTACATGCTGACTGATTTTCCACATTAATTTTATTCTTCAATATTGTACGCTAAGCTATAATAAAAGGTTTAGAACGTTGATTAACGGATAAAATAAAAATAAGTAATTAAGATTTTGAAACAATGATTTCTTTGATGTACTTTTTTTCTATTATATATTAAAACAAAGTATTAACATTTTTATGTTGGAGAGACACGCACTTAACCACTTATTGACCGAGCGAGCGAAGCGAGACAGGCCAAAACAATGCTTTCGTCCGGATGTCAGTCAGTCTGTTCTCGCCTCCAGTTGCATTTTACAGCCGATTTTAATGACAATTGGCACAAAAATTCCTTGATTTATCTAAACATTTTTGTCGATTGCGTTTTTTTGATTGGGGGGCAATAAGGGGGGAAGGGGGGAAGTTTGCTGTAGCGTTATATATCTACGAATTTCAATAAAATTTGAGAGGCTCACTAAGGACTTTATACTACACAAAATGTTGTGAAAAAAATGCCAAAAAATACGAGTGGACGGGGGAAAAAGCGTAAAGATTCCCCCCGTTTGCTGTAGCGTTATTTATCGATGGATTTCAAGTTTTGATTTTTTTTTCAGGAAATATCTACCTTCCACACTAATCAGACTACGCAGTTCTCTTTGCTTTCATAGGACAAACCTGTAGATACCAGATTTAAACTCAAACCAAGGGAACACGAGTAATTGCTACAATTATATCCCTATTTTGCCAAAACTCTGAAATGGCTTTGCTAAGCCAGGGGAAAGGGTAAGCTGTCGGTTATTGCATGCAAGGTTATAAGGGCACGTGAGCTCAATGTTCTCACAGAACCATTAGTATACTTATAACTTTTATAATTTATCACTTGGTATAAAGTGAAAATGCGGTTTAAGATGATTCGTGCTTGTCTCAAATTGGAAGACAGCATATGTGAAGCTCTGGACAACTGATTTGGAGTCCAATTCATAGAGCGCAACAATCACAACTACTAGGGAAACCGATTGGCAAAATTACTTTGTTCAAGGGGTGGTTTTTGAGCCCCGGCCGAAGCCAGCTGAACCAGTGGTCACCCATTATAGTATAACCGCATAAGTAAAGAAAAGGTTCTTTACTCATGTAGTATCATCTAGGGATCACATGTCACCTTATCTTGAGCAGCAACTAATGTGATAATTTGTTTTCGTGGTGCGTGCAATTATTTTTTTGTTTACTCTCCTATTAAATAGACACCAAGACGATAGACAATTTAACAATGGCCGTGTCTATCGTGTGAGCTCAAGCGCAAAATACTCCTTACAAACCACACAGACTGAATATATAGGTACCAACAAAGAATATGGATATTTGGCAGGTGTAATTTGAGTAAAGATAATTACTTATTTTTTTCTAACGACCTGTATCAGTCCGCCTTAAAGCATCTAGGTAAAAAGATTTAGATTTAGGGTTCCGTAGCCAAATGGCAAAAAACGGAACCTATATAAATTCGTCATTTCGTCTATTTTATTCCGAAACTATTAAGACTAGAAAAAATATATTCTGTAGATCTCAATAAAAACTTTCAACAAAAATTGATTTGAACGAGATACAGTCAGCAGTTTTTGAGATATAGCGACCGCACGTGTAACTTTGTTTTACTTTGTAACATACAAACACTATGAAAAACAAAGTTAATTTTTTGGTGATGAAAAATCATAGTTAGAAAATACTCTACTGTGTTACGGAACCCTACAAGTGCGAGTCCGAATTGCACTTGGCCAGTTTTTAAAAAGCAGAAGTAAGTTTTCATACACTGGCTATAACAAGGCGGGCTGTGCTGTGGGCTGTGTTCATCTTTACGTAGTATATTGTGAATCGTCTTGTTTAATAATAATATTTGGATCTGAACTTGTCGCTTGTGAGCGGATAAAATACAAAAGAAAACAGCGGGTACTAAGTATTTGCCGCTATTAAATAAAGATAAACACGCAATAATTTCCCTCCAAAATACAGCAACCGTTTTGATGGCATAAATGTCCAAATATTTGAAAAGAGAAGCAACGAGATAATGCTATAGTTAATGGCGCGACCGGACGTCGTGACCGTGTTATTGCTTTAGGTGATGGTTTCTTACACTGTCGTGTAATGCAAATAATAACCATAGCATAGCGATTAAATCCACTATAAAGTATTGTTTTACTAAGGAGCGTTTTAGGCGATAAAATCGTAAACTAAAGTAAAATGTACTGCTGTGCGTAAACAAATATCATTATTAAAACTGAGTGAAAGAACAGGTAGGTGGAGCTACGATATTTGCAAGGCGGCTGATAGCAGATGGATAAAAATTGCCAAAAAGGCCAAAAAAAATCGATCTCAGTAACGTGCAACCAAAGAGGCCTAAATGTGGACAGCAGCAGACAGCCGACTCGGGTTGATAATGATGGAAAAAAATGTATAGGTATATGAAAGATAATATAACAAAAATTTTAAAATACAAAAGAGAAAATAATATTCGTGAAACTTCAGTGTAAAAACTAGTCCAGAAAAATATGACTCAGGTTACGTTGCGTTGCGATAGACGGCCACTTAGCCGGCCCGAGGCTAGCCGCCAGACCAGGCCGTAACCGTAAAACTTACAAATGGAAAACAAAAATTCAGTAATATTTGCCTCGAATTGTGATTTCAGTTGATGGAAACCAAAGTTTTCAGTTCAATTCCCCACTAGGTTCGAGACATAATAAAAATAATAATTTACTGATGGAGGCTTTATCAAAGGATTACATTAAAAAAATAAAACATTAAATTAAAAAATCACAAAACCCGACTGCGCAAAAAGTGAAGTGTTAAAAAACGAATTGAAAAGAAAAAAACAAGTAAGTCTAGTAGTTTAAGACTTCTGTTTAGGGATATCAAAAAACTATACCATTTAAATTATTTCTCGGTCGATACACTCATAAAATAATAGTAGATTAGTAGCCAAGGGCTGTAAGGCATCAATTGCAGCCCGAGATATTTAGGCGCACGAGCGCAGCGAGGGCGCCTATAGTTCGAGGGTGCAATTGATGCTTACACCCGAGCTAACTACTCTGCTTTACATCTCGATTGTGAGGTAAGTAGAAAAAAACCGGCATTACAAGTATAAAACATTTTATTAGTTAAAATTTATAGTGAAATGATTGTTACTTGCTGCTTCAGCTTCCATTTTCATTGAATCGGGAGTGCAGCTTATTTCTGCATCACTTGCAGAACTCATGTTTTTTTCCTAATTAGCACGTAATTATAAAAAAATCCCAAAAACAAACAATATTTAAAGTAAAAGTTTTCTATTCCCGCCGTTTTTCATCTTATTTTTTTTAAATTTTTTCAAGAACAAAATTGTCCTTCGCCGTTCGATATTTAAAATTGATGACTATTATACTCATACGAAGACAAGGCTGAATAGCGAAGCGACCTCTTTTGTCATTTGGGCTGAATGCATGATGTCTATTGCCAGTATGATGGTTAGATGTACGCGAACTTTTTGAAAGAGTGAAGAGTTTTTTTTTTAATTACTTACCGCCCTAGGGCTTTTCTAGCTACATTATTACCCTAGAGCGCTAATTGGTTACCTACAAGCCCCATTTAGGGATAATAAGGACCTACTTACCGAATATGAGAGATGTTAATTATATTTTGTTATATGGAATGTAGAGACTTTAACAGTCGGGACACATTAATGGCTTAACGAATGGGGATTAATGTGTCCCGAAACTTTACACCAGAGTAACCAGTTACCAGTTTAAAGTTTCGATTTTTAGAAAAAAAAATATAACATCAAATCGCATTTAAAAAAAAAAGGATATTACTGTTTTTATAACATATTCCCCATAATCAGATTCTTTTTTTTCTAATATTCCTATTTTTAACGAAGATAAATGTCGCTTAATACAAAATGACCCATATTTTACTTTTTTTTGTTCCAGGTTAAATGACTTAACCGTCTATGATTATTGTTTCTTATTCCAGGCTAAATGACTTAATCACCTATGATTATTATTTATTGTTCCAAGCTAAATGACTTAACCGCCTATGCATGCAAATAATAGCTCTAAGTTCTTTAATCAAGCAAATTGATTTAAATACTATATCTTAAACTTATTAATGTATGGCTAATTAGTTTGTGCTACTGGTCTTTATTTTAAATAAATTCTTTTATATTTATAAAGTAAAGCTAATTGTATTAAGCGACACTGGATAAGAATTTAACAAAGAGGCTAATTGTATGAAGCGACATTTTTATACATTTATAAGGTCAGGCTAAATGCTTTAACGTACGTTGCCTGAAAGTTTTTGTTCCAGGAAAAATAGTTTATACGACTGTCTGGTATTTGGCAGTGAGCTTAAGTACACAGTTCCTAAATTTGTCAATATTTTGTGTCACTCCATACATTGCAGTCCAAAATGAGCCCAAAAATGCGGTTGTATTAAGTGACAAAAAAAGTGCTCCGATCGTCACGAAACCCAGCTCAAACGACGCAGAAAAATTTGCTGATTCCAAACATGTATAAAAGACTATATCGCCCAGAGTTTCGCTTAACACAATTAGCCCGGAACCCGTCGATATATAGACTGATAAACACATGACCTCTCCTTTGCGTCGCGCAGTCGGGTAATTATACAGAGAATATGTAAATTTTTATCATACTTTATATAGCAGGTCATCGCTTACCATTAGTCGAGTGATTTTTTATACAATAAACCTACCTAATGGTAAGCGATAAGATAGTAAAATAGTAGATTATACAACAAGTGAATAAAAAGGCAATTTAATTCGAGGGATTAAGTTGGATCCCGAGAGCAGCGAAGGATTCTAGAGTAGAATCACGAGCGTAGCGAGGGATTCTAGATTAGAATCTTGAGCGGAACGAGGGATACAAGGACCGAGATTAATTTTTTTATTCACGAGTCGTGTAATCTGCTTTTTACCATTGACTGCGACAAAATAAATAGTAGTACCTACTTATAGTGCCTATTTATATTTATCATATGTTATTATAAATTTGTAATAAATGTGGATAATTAACCAATTAAGTGTCGGTGAATGTATGTGTAGGGAAATAGCACAATCTTGAAAAACATGCTATTTGCGATCTCACCAAAAATGCACTGAAAATCTTCAGTAAATTCCACATCTTTACATTACTAAGGGTATAACTTGGACTAGACTGGGACTTGAACTTGATCACAAATGTGACTTTCACTCAATTTTATGACATGAATTTACAAAAATTTGAATAATTTTAATTATTTATTCTGGCTGAATACACAAATCGTGTGGAGCAAAATGAAAACAAAAAAAAGTAACCAAAATTGGCGGGATTATAATTTTTATTTAATTATATAGCTTCTATGGTATACCTCCATTTAGCCAGCTAGTAGGCACTTTCAGCAAGTTTTATTTATTTTTTATACACATTTCGTATTTCGTGCTTGTTCCAAATTCAAAATGTTTTTATTCACCGAGGGAGTAAAAGAGCGTTTTATTCACTGCTACCGATGAATAAAGTGCACTTTTTTGAGTGGCAATGGTAAAATAGTAGATTATACAACAAGTGACTAAAAAAACAATTTAATTCGAGGGAATAAGTTGGATCCCGAGAGCAGCGAAGGAGTCTAGATTAGAATCCTGAGCGAAGCGAGGGATACAAGGACCGAGATTAAATTTTTTATTCATGAGTCGTGTAATCTTCTTTTTACCATTGACTGCGAGAAAATAAATAGTACCTACTTATAGTATTTATGTGTATCATATTTTATGAGTAATGTGTAACAAATGTGGATTATTAACCATTCAGTGCCGGTGAGTGTGTGCGAGAGTAGAGAAACAGCACAATGTTGAAAAACATGCTATTTGTGTTCTCACCAAAATCCAACTGAAAATCTTCAGTGACGTTCACATCTTTACTAAGGTTATGACTTGGATAAGACTCTGATTTCAACTTGACCAGAAATGTAACCTTGACTCAACTTTATGACTTGAATTTCCAAAAACTTTTATAATTTTTGTACTTTATTCTGGCTGAATACACTAATCGTGTGCAGTAAAATGAAAACAAAAAAATGAACCAAAATAAGCCGGATTTTTATTTTTATTTAATTATATAGTTTCTATGGTATACCTCCATTTAGCCAGCTGGTAGGAACTTTCAGCAAGTTTTGTTTTTGTTTGTTCCAAATTCAAAATGTTTTTATTCACCGAGTGAGTAAAAGAGCGTTTTATTCACTGCTATCGATGAATAAAGTGCTCTTTTTTGAGTGGCAATGGTAAAAATACTTTTCTTGTACTAGATTCCTATTACAATTAGATTTGTTTGTATTAGATTCCTGTAAATGTTACAGGTGTGTCTATTTTCCGCCAAACGGAGCCTTTTACAAGTGACTTTTACGTTCCAGAATGTATCATGTAGTCTATGGACACATTCTGGAACGTACAACCTAGAGCTTGAGCTTCTTGGAATCTCACTGAGACCCACTCTCAACTTTGGTTCCTACATTGAGTTCAAAGTCCAGTTGGCCTCAAAAAGCTTGCTGAAGCAGTGCTTCACCGATACAGTTGATGAATATGTATCCGCAAAACAACGGTATTTATTTATATTACGTTCCCTCAAAAATATTTAAATTATTGCATGCGTAAAATATTTTATGGCTAGACTTCGTAAAAAAAAGAAATAAAATATAATTCTAGCTACTATTTACTGATAAAATGATTAACTATTCAAAGACCAAAAACCATCCCGAAAAAGCTTCCAAAGCCTCGTCTATCATTCAAGGGGAAGAGATTAAGGCCAAACATAGCATTAAATATGCCGAGTCTAAGTCCTATTTGCATCACAATGAAAACCTAAGTCCCGCCTTTGGATTAACCCATTAGTGTACAAATGTACCTATTTGAAGTATTATTTTTATTGGTCTGTACCGGGCCGCATGTCGCCCGCACTTGTACCACGTAAATTATAGCACGGCACAGACGCGTTCAGACCGAACTTACTACATTCGTGTTAACAGTAGCTAAGATTTGCTGATATTTTATGCAATAATTAAAAATGTATCTATATTATTGAATCGACTGAGCTCATTGAGTTGGAAGTCTTTGAAAATCAAAAGCCTTTTTCGACTCACATACGCGAGTTCAATCACATTAATTGTGTTAATTATGAAACACGCTCACGGTAGTTTTAATAATAAAAAAGTCAATTAGAATGGCAATTTATTTTCAAAATGAAAACGTATATTTGAAAACTAAGACTAAATTATACATGATTAAACATACTAAATTGTACAGTACGTAAGAACATTTTATGATTTGATATAGGTTAGGGGATTAAAATTATCTAGTTAGCGGACATGGTTGCAACATAAAATAAACAATGTTGTTGTACTAATGATAAGCCTCACCTCAATTTTGTAGCAGTTTACGTCCTGTTTGAAACATGGATGTATGTATAGCATGCGTAGCGTAGGGAAAGGTCATGCTAGGTCTGTGGCAATTGTTTTACGCACATGTTTTTTGAAAAAACTATGCACTGACGTAGTATGGTTAGTAGTATCACACGTTACAATGCTGGTTCAATCATTATAGACCAGTTGTAAGGCACTACAATGGCAGTTTTTGTACATTTGATTTTGTGACAAGGTTACATATTTTTTTCTGTGCAACATTGAACTTGTCATTCCTGCGTTTTCTTATGTGTAAATGTGTGCCATTGTAGCGTTCGTTACACAGTCAGGGGTCAGATGACATCACCGTTAGACTTGTTGTGAGTGCGGTAGTATGTGCGTGAAAACGGTACACGATAGATGCAAACTGACACTTTATTAATTTTATGTTGAAATTGTATGTGTGATTTCTATGTGAAAATCATAAAAATATGTTTTACCGTTTCTTCACTTATATTATTAATTATTTAATTACTTTTAAACGTTGAAAAAACATACCTATTTATATATTACTAACTGTGCCCGTGACTTCGTCCGTGTGGAATAGAGTCTTTGGGTAGTATTAACAAATATGGCACATACGTATCCCAACTACACTGCGCCGTACCACGCCACGCTAATCCCCCCTTTCCTCATCCCCTCCCCTCCCCTTCCTCTCACTTCCACATCCCCTCCCCTCCCCTTTCCTTTCTCTTTCCCCTCACTTTCACATCCCTCCCCTACTATTGATATATTATAGCTATATATACTAGTGATACCTCATTGTTTAAGCCTTAGCGTAGTAGAGATAAGGTCGTCTTTGATTTCACACATCATTCAATTTAATGGTAAAACTTGATAAAAGAAACACTTGCGTGTGTTAACGGTGTACAACGCCATCTATCGGATTTTTAATTATATTACTGTATATAATGTCTAACTACTAAAACTTGACGTACGTAAAAATGCAAAATGTAACACTTGCGTGTGTTAACGGTGTACAACGCCATCTTTCGGATTTCATCCCCACTTCACGTGTAGGGGAGCTACCCTAACCGCTTTTATACCCCTCGGATCGGCTAATTTTGAGTTTGTCTTCTCGTTCCTTTTTCGAATATAAATTCCGAATTCTATTTTCAAATTATGTCAAGGGTGAACAAGTCCTCGGAACTGTACATAATTCCTCTTTGTTAAACACTCACTGCCTTCATACATGTAGCTGTGACACAGATAGGTGTATAGGTATTTATCTTTGAACATAGTCTATGCACAACCGTGAATATCTGTACCCTGTCTCTATCTGTGAAAATGAATAAACAAAGTGCATTTATTAATGAAGAAATTCACGAAAAAAAAAGTGAAAGAAAATGAGTGTATTGTAGCGTTATGTGTATTTGGGGTTAACGTATGATTAAGGGTTCGTAATTGCCTAATGAACGTTCACGATTGAAAATAAAAACAACAGAGTTCCATATAATATTTTATTTTGAATATATATAAACAAAAGAACTTTTTTGCTACCCGTCACCGGTTAACGAAGGTTATATATACCACCACCACTTAAAATTAGCCGCTTCGACCTGCCTGGGGCCTTCTGGGTTGGTATGTCACCTCACAATGATTTTTTAGACTTTGGGAGTCCTGATATAAATAACTCCCAAAGTCTCAACTGGTGTCGCCATCAGCCAGAGGTAATGTTACAAACAAATTCTTATAGCTAGTTATGTTGGAAAGTTGAAGACCACAATATTATGCTGTAATAATACCTGAAGATAACAGAACAAATGAATTGCATATAAAATTGTATGGGTAGAAGTCATCCGTCTATACCGGGCTTAATTTAACGATGATTTTCAATCAGAACTACTATGTTTGTATAATATGTAAATACAATTACGTGGTCCGCTCAGTCGAGTTATAGATGATTAACTATCATGCCTAAAGTTATTGCTGAAATTCCTGAAGGGCAAGCAATGACGAGATGAGATGATTATGATTATGGACATATTCATGGACTCTCCAGGGTCCCACGTGATATACCCTCCTTCAGGGTGCCCAAAGCTCCCCTGAAACGCTATAGTGTGTCCTAATGAAATCACACAATATTGTCACAGTTATTTATCTGTTATTTAAAGTTATTGTCATATCATAGCGGGGAAAGTGAAGATACTTCAGCGTAGAATGTTAAGATTCCGTGCTAGCTTATTAATGAAGTCCGCATAATTAGAGAGCGGGGTGTGATCAGAGAGATTTCTCTGTCCTAACCTTGAAATATCATAAGCTTTGGGTCAGATTACCCTTGTAACTAGCTCCAAAACTCGTGGAAACTGCATTATTTCACCATAGGGGAGCTATGTAGAACTAAACACGAGGTCCACTACCCAGAAGATATCAGATTATCTACATAATAGCGTCATGGGGCTAGCTTGGAGGAAACGGAATTCGCCTCCACTTCGGGAGTGAATTACGCCACAATTACTACCTTACAGCGTAGGTATATGCAGGTAAATAGGGAATAATACCTAGGGCTAGGCTTTTTAAGATATTTGGCCCTATGGAGCCGCTAATTTCGCGTTATACGGCCCCGACTTCGATAACCTTTTCGCCCAGGATATGGGTTTTGGCCCGCACATTGCATTGGATGGGCAAGAAAAGAGTATCAAATGATATAAAGAACTCACCGTTCAGGGGGTATCCAACACTTATAATGTGGTATTTTTCTTAATTTACCATTAATAATTGATTAATAATCGTTGTGGTGCCCCAAAGGGCACCGGCGTAAAGCCGGCGCCAGACATAGCTCAAACATTTGGGCACTTATTTAAAAACACATTTGAGCACATGTGAAGCACGGGTATTTGAGTATTTGTTCAAAGTTTGCTCAAAGTTTGAACAAAGTTTGGCACTTTGTCATTTGGTGTCGGTTTTTCGAGCGCACATCAAAGCGTTCAAAGTACGAAACTGCATAAAGTGTTGTTTGCAAAGTATGTGTGGCAGGTACCGCAAATAAGTGCTCAAATATGTGACAAAGTATGTGACAAAGTCTTTGTCAAACATTTGTTTGTGTCTGGCGCCGGCTTAAGAGTGTCCAACCAGTCGAGCTTTTTCGAACACGGTCGATGGATTTCAACGTATGAATCTGGCTATTCCAGGGGAAAATGAGGTAAGCCTAGGTAAATTAAGTTAAGTTAGAACATCCCTAGTTGGTTAATTTGGTAATAAAAGGGACATGTATAAAGTTAGCTGCTAAATAGGGAGTTGAAGAAAGATTGTCCGTATTGATAAGACTATTTAATAAGAAGTTGAGATGTATTATTTGATATTATAATACATTCCAACTAAATAAAAGAACACCAAGGGTACTATCATTGGGGGATTATGAAGTGGAAATCTGGGATAAAATCCTTCATTTCTATTTTACTCCTTTTTGCGATTAAATGTAGTTGGTGAGGAAGGCATATTTCTAAAAAGCATCCCTGAGACGCACAACATTGAGGTTACGCACACTGTAATTTTTATTTATTCGCGCCCTCTTTTGAGAGAAAGCGTAACTACGTAGTGATTGACTTGCTACGTAGATACATTTGCGCGACCGCTCAATTAAGGAAACCGTTTATCCAGGCGTCTTGAAGATGAAATGCCGTGGAAAATTGATAGATGGCGTGGAAATAAAAAGATTTAATGTAATATGGAAACTATTGGTATTTAAGTTGTTTTATTTTAACAGTTATGGGAATATTTAGTTATTTTTATTGCATATACGACGTAATTATAAAAAAATGAATTTATCAAAAAGAACGACGTTACACTATATACATACATTTTATTAATGCAGTATCACAAATGCAGTATTATTTTTTGTTTTGTTAATTTATATATAATACTGCTATAAAGATTTATTTAATAAAAGAAAAAAAAATGTTTTCTTATCGGTCACCACGCTCAAAAAGTGTAACTTGAATTAATATCAAAGAAAAAATACTGCATAAATAAAAAAATGCTATGCAATAGCTTTACCGCGGCAGTCCCCGAGTGCCACACCTCTATTTTATGTTAATTTGTTGAATAAATAAATAAGTTTTTATACCTTACTCTTAGCGACCAGAAGTGAAAAAGGCTAAAAAAATAAACACTATCACAATACCCACAGCTATATAATGCCACAGAACCTTATGCGTTGTTTTTATGCGTTGTACGTTATATTATATTTTCTTAACTGTTATATTAAACTGTTATAATATATATTATATTATTCGTTTAGTTGTCCATAACTCCATAGTGTTATCATTACGTAGGTTATAATTATATTAGTATGTTGTTGTTTGCCATAGTGTAATGTTTTAAGTATTTAGTTAGACGTTATAGAATATACACACAGAATATGAGATTACATTTGAGTATTTGATATATAATTGATAAGATTTGATTATATAAAATGTTTCTCAATGAACTTTCCTTCCTACTTTCTGCACAGGCTTAGGACTGGCTGAATGTAGATACAATTTACAATTTAGGATTATGTAATGGCTAATGGTATTGTAGGTATATAACTTTTATTCGACGAAAGTCTTTTTGCTATAATTGCACACTGCTTTTTTGTCCCTCGCACATTCATTTTCAAAGTAAGTCCAAATGGCAGCACTCGGTGGTCGCGACATTATTTATACATATAAACAAAAACTATAAACCTAATATACTGTCTACACTATACTAAATGTGTACAACAATTGAACTCGTTCGCGTCAACGTAAAATACGAACGATGACCATTAAAATTTGCAAATTCGTCAAATTAAAATAATTTATATCAACAACGTCTAAACAACATCATTACATTAAAAATAACATCAATGAAGTTCATAACAGAGTCTGAGCAGTGACTCACAGACCGCGAAGTAACATTTTATGCAAATTAAATTCGATCCTACTCCAATTGAAAGAGAATTCATATTTGTGTGACATTCTTGGGTTAGTATATGAACAAGTTAAGGACTAAGTTCGCCATGATTGTTACGCGGCTCGCGGGTCCCGACGAAACACGAACATTTCCGATCGTTGCTGAGTATCGGCGCGATGTTATTTATAACATTTAACAAAATATATTATAACAGCCAAGGGGTGATATATTTAATGTGTTGTAAGAATATATTTTTATAAATAATTATATTGACTGCTATATATTATAACGCCCACTTCTAAACATAACCATTACGTCCGAACCGTACGACGGCCACACGAAGACTGAGTCCTGATACCCGCTCGCTGTCCGCTTTTATACTATTGAGCCCAGTCGCGGTGTGAGGGTAGTTGGAAATCTTCTTAAATTACCTTTATATTTCGGTCTTACAGTCGATCATTTGGCGTAGATTTTAGAAATTTTATCTAACCTCGTTCGCTGTCTTACACATGGACTCTACCAAACTTGCCGTTTTTGTTTCAAAGATTAACGATGAACAACGGCCCTCGAAAAAACGTGTCACAGAAAACGGATATTGCCCTAAACTTTATGGTATAAATTTTCTTTTGTTCAGTTTTATGGCGTTTATGTAAATAATGATACAGACGGCTTGGGGCTTGCTTTTTGTCGCCCAGCGTTTGCGAACACTTTATGTTGCTCATAATTTTCCGTGCTATAAAAGTCCGACAAGAAGATAGTTTGATTTTATTCGTTTGTTTATTTTATGACTACAGATTGAATAGTCCTAGAGTGGAGACCGAGAATCGGCAAAAGTAGCGTAGGACGTCCTGTGACCAGGTGGAGAGACGACATACGCAAAGCGGTGGGCAGTGACTGGAACAGAAAAGCCGAATATCGGGCTCAGTGGCGCATCTTGAGAGAGGCCTACGTCTAGCAGTGGACTGACACCGGCTGATGATGATGATGACAGATTTGCTTGGTTTTTGTCGTACGTGCGATAAAAAAAAAACTAGTAAGTACCTAGATGTGTAAAGCATGGTTAAACATTTACGATAATTTAAGTATAAAAATTAAAAGAACCGACATCGAACGTTGCGCTAGTCATTTTCAGTACTAGTTTGAGGTGCTTATCTCCATATTTATCTGGAGATACTAAACACACTTCAGTGAAATTAATTTTTTTTGACATTTACGCTTTTGTTAAAGCTGCTATCCTCCTATAGTGACTTCGGTATATGTATAGCGTCACGTAATTCTGTGGATTTTCAGTGCTGTAGCTAGTAACTTCACTGTACTCCTTCTTCTTCTGATTCAATGCATAATACCAGTAAACAATTATTGTTCACTGGTATTATGCATTGTATTGAGTATTTTCTGTATAATGTAATAATCAATGGGATAATAATCATGATGAATTTCAATTAAATGACTCCTGACTGACTACTGACCTCATCCCTTTTTGTTTTAACTGACCGCCAAAAAATAAAATATAAAGAAATATATTTTAAAAAACTTCTTCTTTATTGAAGTCGATTGAAAATGACTTGCGCGGCATTTGGAGTCGGTTCTGTTAATTTTGTAAAATATGATAATTATTTTAATCTTTTGATTACAGTTTGTAAGGTAAGAATCAATTCATCGTGCAGACATTTGGAGTAGGTACACACCCACCCACTTATTTCTTAGAAACATTTAAACTGTCTTACAAAAAAGGTAGAATTTTGTTACCCTACCCCACCTTGTTACTTGTTACAGACTTGAACACTTCACCACATTTCATAACATTCATTACGGCACCGGTCATCAATTCTGTTTATGTTCCCATTTGTTGGCGCCAACGAACTCTCAATAACGGATGTTTTTATTCAATTTACTCGGCTTACTCAAGTTTAAAGGGAGTACGTAGCAAATCTTGATTGATAGCTTATACGAGAACCCATCAATTTTCAGCTGAAACCCGCATTTGCACTTTAATGGGTACGTACAAGTTTCGACGGCGTTGTATTAAAATCGATGCTCGTGTAATAAAGTAGTCGATGTTCGCAATCAAACTAATAAGGAGGTAGATAACTATGGGGATTGATTTTTTTTATATTTTATAAGCTCGAGTTTGACTACTATCTCACCTGTAGGTAAGTGATGATGCGGTCGAAGATGGTAAGCACGGTAGGCCTAGAATGGGAACACATTAGATGATTGACGACAGATTTTCTAACTTGAGGGTGGTAGCTGGCCAGGCGGACACTAGAAAGTGTCCTATCACCATGCGGGGGTTGTTGGTTTCTTAACGATGTTTTTCCTTCACCGGAGGGTCGCTGTGAAAAGCGCACATACATTTTTCGATAGAAAAATCCATTGGTGCACGGCGGTTTGAACTCGGTACCTCTGGCATCAAAGCCAACCGTTCTCCCGATTACGCCACCGGGCCCTCAAACTACTACTGGTTTTAACCAACTTCTGAATTGAGTTTCTTTTTGTGTGCATTTTTATTAGTAATATGTTTCCTTGTTTTTTTAATTAGTTTTTACATAATTTTAGTAAGATGTCTCAATCTTTTATAAGAAGTTTTTTGTGGTAACTCTGCATTATAAACTGAGTCTTCAAAATATATGACTTAACCGAGAAGTTTGTAACGTTTTGAGGTAAAATCTACATGCTAAAATGTATCATATTATATTTTCTAATAGGCAATAGACCAATACTTACAATGTATACGTATCTATGATATGTATTGTGTTTGTGAATATGTGTAAGTATTAATTTTAAGTATATTCATATTGTTCGATCCATACATTACGGAAATTGAGGGTAGTGAATGATTTGCCGCTGCCCGATATGTTTGTACCACCTACCCTCGATTTGGCGAGAAAAACGGTGGAAGGACCGGTACAACGGTTGTTCAGTTCGCTTCAAGCAGCCCCGTGGTGCACTTGATTTTTGAGCCTCAAAGGACGTTCCTTACATTTTACTTGCTCCGTGAGCTTTTGTTAACTCCTACATCTATCTGCCGTGCAGTTTATCTATTTGTGTGTGTTATTGTACGGACTTTACACCAGCACTCAGCAGCGCCGATCTACCAGCGCCAACTTGGATTTGGTTGGTGAAGGCATTGAAGGTAAGTGGTAGATTAATTTGCTTCCTCTTTTCTGTGTGTTTGGATCGTTCGTAACTTTACATCGCATCATCCTACCTAATTAGTATATTTTATTCTATTATACAGTCCACAACGCTCCTCTTGAAGTGTTTGGTGAAATACCGAACACATATATATGTTTACTTATAGCTGCACACCCCCGCAATATTATAATATAGAAATCCTGTCCATCCAAAAGTTGTCTGGTAGAGATCGCTCTAAGCGATAAGACATCATTGCACTTACGATATCGAGCTATTTAAATGAAACCTAGGAAGAAAGTGCTTAGAATTTATAGTATTTTCTAAAGCAATGTTGAAATGTTAGTCAAATGCTCTATTTACCGAGATAGATTTCCTTTACGACCATAAATTTATAAATTAATGTTCCTTACACCCTTAAAATGTTCATCCTATGTCCCTACATAAGGGCGTAAATCCACTTTACTGCACAAAACTGAATAAAATAAGGGAATAATCGACAAATGTAATAACTTTTAGGTTCTTTAAGGACCACCCGTTTAAGTATTCTGTAAAGAATAATTAATAATAAAACTCAAGTGTTGAATGAGTTTTGTAATTTTGTATGTAATTATGTGCATAGTATTGTTTTTTTTTACCCCCGATGCAAAAAGAAGGAGTGTTATAAATCTGACGTGTGAATCTGTATTTGTGTGTGTTTGTCTGGGGCATCGTAGGACCCATACGAATGAACCGATTTTGATTTAGTTTTCTTGTTTGATAGGTCTAAATTGAGGGTGTTCTTAGCTTTTCATGCATGTTTTCCCATTTATAAGAATCCGTTCAGCCGTTTTAAGACTTTGAGTTTTTTTTCTATCATCCCATAACCATCGTCATAATATCTTCGTTTGATCAATATGAAATTCAATACCCTCTTATATCAATGATAATTATTGTAAAAACGTGGTAGCTTTGACCTGATGCTGGGGCATTTCCTGTAATTTGCAGAATACTCTACTCCTAACCATTGATTTTTTTGCTTGCCCCTTATCTTCTCTCTTCTTTACTCTTTAAATAAGTTCCAATTCTTTCTTTAATCAACGTGATAAACAAATGATGATCTTTTTACTCCTCCTTTTTTACTTAACACAACGAAACACACTTCTTTTTAAACTTATAGATCTAACGGGAATTTAACGTGACTTACGCGATAAGTAACGAGTTATCGCGTAAGTCACGTTAAATTCCCGTTTTTAAATATATAAGTTTAAAATGAACAATTTTTTTTCGTTTGTTCCGTTGAATGTCTCGCGTAGCACAGAGTTACATCGAAGTTTCCTCTATAACTTATAACATCTTTTAGGTATTATTCAATTTATCAGATAGGCAAATTTAACTGCAGTTATTGCTAATCTACTATTCTGTAACTGCTTCACTGCATCCATATTCATCAGTGGTTCATTGTTTATCTGGTTTATTTCCTTTACTTGCAGTTTTTCGCATTATTATTACAGAATGAGTCTCTACTTCGTCTTCCATGGAGTATCTGGCAAATATTTTATCGTTATAGTTTTTCAATATGCTTTTGATTAATGTTTATGATGTTTTTAAATGTAATATTATTTTAATTTCATTGGTACCACAGCCTGAAGACGAAAGTCTTTAACGAGAGCGTTCTGTTATTACTCACGGAGCCGAGACGTGGACACTGATAGTGCGACTAGTACACTAATTCAAAGTCACTTAATGAGCTATGGAGACTGGAGTGGGCTATGCTCGGAGTTTCTCTGAAGGTCAAATTCCAAACAAAGTCATGTCAGACAATTAAAGTTATCGACAGAGCTCAAAGGATTAGCAAGCTAAAATGGCAGTGGGCTGGTCACATCTGTCGTAGAACAGATAAACATTGGGGTAGACTAGAATCTACCCCAACGGTTCTAGGTTTTAGATTTCGAGTGGAGACCACGGCTCGGCAAACTTAGTGTAGGACGCCCTTCAGCTAGATGGAGCGATGATATACGCAAGCTATCTGGCAGCGGTTAGAAACGAATAACTGAAGATTGAGCTCAGCGGTGTGCCATAGGAAAGGCTTATGTCTAGCAGTGGACTGTAATTGGCTGATAATAATGATTACAGGTGTGAATGTTTTTGTACCAGTTCATAAAATTTTAAGTCTTGGTCTTTTGTGGGCTGATTCAAAATACGTAAACCACTGCGAAGGAATCAGTATAATAATTATTCAACTCTGATTCATTACATGAACGAAGGTCTGAGCTAAATGATGTAATTGTTCCTTATCTTCATACGACAAACAGTAAATATAGCCTTCTTCGTTGATGAATTACACGTTTTTTTTGTTAGTATTTTACCAGTATTAGTTACTGTCACTACATCCAGATGTATTTATAGTCTTGCTTGTAAATAAAATCACTTAAGGTAATAAAATTGCGGGTAACTGGAAAGAAATATCAGCATGAGTAGCATCCGAGATATCTTCGTGTCTCTCGGAACGCGCAAGATCAATGCAACAAATTTCAGCTACTGTAGAAAGTAAGTTTGAGGGCTGCTGCGGAGAATTGCAAAAGTGGCATCAAAATTATTTTCCAGATTTTTAGGTTTCGAGTTCACAGTCATACTAGTGTCAGTAAACTTATTATTACAAAATTATGAGTTTGTAGTTTCGTATAAAATATTTTATTTAAAATACTTTAGTTAGTAAGTCTAGATTAAATTAGTTCGTGAATTACAGCCGGTATATAACAATAATAATGTTACAAATTCACGATAATTTTAAAATTAAAATTAGTTTTTGTTTGAATATTCTAGGATTTATGGGACAATTCCGCTTTTACATTTATCTATAGAGGCAAGGAGTTAAAATGAAACTAGGTTGTAAAGGACACTTGTATTTTTTTAATGTTGAAATTTAAGGGTGTATAGGACAATTTTTAAAGACGATGTTCTTTACATCCAAATTTTTAAGGTGACTTATAGTAACCACCGAAGGTGGTATAAGACAATTGATAATTTATATGTATTTTACGCCCAAAAGTGACAATTCCTCTTTTACATTCATTTATGGTGGCACGGTATTAAAATGAAACTAGGTTGTAAAGGACACTTGTATTTTTTTTATGTTGAAATTTAAGAGTGTATAGGACAATTTTTAAAGACAATGTTCCTTACATCCAAATTTTTGAGGTGACTTATAATAACCACCGAAGGTGGTATAAGACAATTGATAATTTATATGTATTTTACGCCCAAAAGTTGTTTTATACTTTCCTTTACTACCAAAATGAGTACACTCGAGTAACATATTGTGATTTACGTCCATATTTCCAGGGTAAACTTTGTTTATCGTGTCAAATTATGTGGGTCGTAAAGGCTTTTTTTCTGCGAATTTCGTTGAACGGAATATAGAGATCGATAGAGAATTAAAAACTGAGTAAGACAGCGTCAAAAAGTCCATTACGACCAAATGTCCTATACGACCTTTCAGCCCAGAGGTATCGTTATGTTCTATTGTTACTTTTATTGTTTTTTTTGTTCTGGGTGTGCAATAAAGTATTATTCATTCATTCATTCATACTGCAACAAATACAAATTTTAATCTACAAATGTTACTTACATCTATACTAATATACTAATAATCTATACTAATATTATAAAGAGAGAACATTTGTATTTTTGTATTTTTGTATGTTTGTAATGAGTAAGCTCAAAAACTACTGAACTGATTTAAAAATTATTTCACTAATACATAGAATGGACTTTCGGAATGAAAATAGGCTATATATTATCCCGTTTAAATCAAAGGTACATTCGTGGAGACCTAATTTGCAACCTAAGTCGGCAAATAAACGGTCGAAAAAACACGTTTCTTACGAACGCTGCTTAATTGAAAATAGAAAGAAGAATATTTTCTATGCAAGAGTTGTACAACTTAATAAGACCTACAAAAAAGTCCACGACAGCATATGTCTATCTCTTAAGGTTGACTCACAGTAACCATTTTAATCTTAAAATTTTTGTTAAAAAATATTACATAACTTCCAAGGCTATTTTCAAGTATATAGTATTAATCCTTATCCAAATAATTACGTTAATTAGCTTGGCCACATATTATAGATTAAAATTGTCCCTTACAGTATATAATTAAAATGAAAACTCTAGAAAATATCACGAATTTCACAAACACGCATCGCAAAATTAATAAAATATTTGCAGTCAAACCACAGATTAGGTCATAGTTACTACGAAAATATTATTATAAGCTTAGCTATGCTGTAGATCCCCACCGATCACAATCAATTTGAAGTCAATATAGTGTAATAATATGATCTATTGTATAAAATAATATTCATCTATATATATAATAATATAATATAATATTTTAAACCACCCCGACTGATCTATGTATAATAGCTTTTTCCAATGAATCCAATCACGACATTTAAAATCTGAGCTGTAAGTTGGTGAGGATTTGAGTATTCTGTAGAGTCCAGGAGGCTTCCATGTTCTTACAATATCGTTGAAGAAGAAGATTTTCGAATTGATCAGACCTATGAAAGTTGATTTCATAGCGCAATTAACTAGAAAAAGCTCATAATTTTATAACGATTGAACGAATTTTCATGAATCAAAGCTAAGAAAACTCTCGATGAAGACATCTATCAAACAAAAAAAAACGATCAATAATAAAAACAAAATCGGTTCATCCGGTTAGGTGCTAAGATGCTACAGACAGACATACAGATGCACACGTTAAACGTATATTACCCCTACATTTTGCGTCGGGGAACGCGGTAAGGTTACGGTGGCAGATGTACTCCTTGGTGGTAAGCTACTTTTTGGTAGATTTAATAATTCCACTACCACTGTACGAAAACTCATGATTCATGAATGCACATAAAACTTTCATTGGTAGGTATATAACTAGGATTAGAACCAACGACTGTCGGGTCAGAATCAGGGTAACTATCCTTTACGCCAAAGGGCCGTCCATTATCAATACGTAAGTATTATAAAACAAAGTTCATCACTGCGTCTGTCTGTCTGTTCGCAATAATCTCAATAGCTACTGAACGGATTATCATGCAGTTTTCACCAATAGCCAGAGTGTTAATGAGGAAGGTTTAGGTGCATAATTCGTTACGGTTTTGTGTAAATTGGATGAAATATGACGATGGTTGTTAAATATGTTCATATTTTATATTCGATGCAACAAACTGATGCAAATTTTGTATGTTTGTAATGATTTGGCTCAAAAACTACTTGACTGAATTGAAAAATTCTTTCACTAATATATAGAATGGACTTTCGAAATGAAAATAAGCTATATATTATTCCGTTTAAATTAAAGGTACATTCGTGGAGACCTAATTTGCAACCTAAGTCGACAAAAAAACGGTCGAAAAAAATCGTTTCTTACGAACGCTGCTCAATCGAAAACAGATGGAAGAATATTTTCTATGGAAGAGTTATACAACTTAATGAGACCTACAAAAAAGTCTGCAACAACATATGTCTACCTCTTAAGGTTGACTCACAGTAACCATTTAAATCTGTAATTTTTTGTTAAAAAATATTACTTAACTTCCAATATTTTCAAGTATATAGTATTAATCCTTATCCAAATAGTTACAATTAATTAGCTTGGCCACGTATTATAGATTAAAATTGTCCTTTACAGTATATAATTCAAATGAAAACTCTAGAAGATATCACGGATTCCACATACACACATCGTAAAATTAATAAAATATTTGCAGTCAAACCACAGAATACGTCATAGTTACTACGAAAATATTATAAGCTTAGCTTTTCTGTAGATCGTTCGGTAGACCGAACGCAATCAATTTGAAGTCAATATAGTATAATAATATGATCTATTGTATAAAACATTAATGATCTATATATATAATATAATATTATATTATATGGAATGCTTTTAATGAAAAGATTATACATAGGTATAATCTTTTCATTAAAAGCATTCCAATGACTCTAAACACGACATTTAAAATCTGAGCTGTAAGTAGGTGAGGATTTGAGTATTTTGTAGAGTCCAGGAGATGTCCCAGCATCAGATCAATGCTTCCATTTTCTTACAATATCGTTGAAGAAGAAGATTTTCGAATTGATCAGACCTATGAAAGTTGATTAAAGCTCATAGTTTTATAACGATTGAACGAATTCTTATGAATCAAAGGTAAGAACACTCTCGATGAAGACATCTTTAAAAAAAAACTATCAATAATAAAATCAAAATCGGTTCATCCGGTTGGGTGCTAAGATGCTACAGACAGACACACAGATACACACGTTAAACGTATAATACCCCTACTTTAAATCAAAATCGGTTTATCCGGTTGGGTGCTAAGATGCTACAGACAGACACACAGATACACACGTTAAACGTATAATACTTTTTGCGTCGGGGAACGCCGTAAGGTTACGGCGGCAGATGTTCTCCTTGGTGGTGGTAAGCTACTTTTCAACCGACTTCCAAAAAGAAGGAAGTTCTCAATTCGTCTGTATGTCTCTTTTTTCTTTCATTTTTGTGTGTGTATGTTACGCGATTATTCAGTCAATTGTGAACCGATTCGAATGACTATTTTTGTAATCGGTAGGGTACGTTTCCGAGGTGGTCCTATTGTAATTTCGTTGAGATGTGATAAGTATCTTCAGAGACATGACGATAAACGTCTCAAACTTGCTACTGAAATTGACTCGCGGGGCATTATAGTCAGTTGTTTTAATTTATAAACTATCTTAATTATTGGTATATTTAATGATCCCACGAAAACCCATGATTCATGAATGCACATAAAACTTTCATTGGTAGGTATATAGCTAGGATTAGAACCAACGACCCTCGGGTCAGAATCAGGGTAACTATCCTTCACGCCAAAGGGCCCTCCAATATCACTACTTAAGTATTATTAAACAATGTCCATCACTGCGTCTGTCTGTCTGTTCCCAGTAATCTCAATAGCTGCTGAACGGATTATCATGCGGTTTTCACCAATAGCCAGAGTGTTTATGAGGAAGGTTTAGGTCTTAGGTGCATAATTCGTTAAGGTTTTGTGTAAATTGGTTGACATATGACGATGATTGTTAAATATGTTAATATTTTATATTTGATGCAACAAACTGATGCAAATTTTGTAGGCATATATGTTCTACCCGTGCGAAGCCGGGGCGGGCTGCTAGTTTGATATAAAGCGCGGACTAAATTAAAATTAATAAAAAAAAATAATTAAGATAGTATAAAAACTAAAACAACCGACTTCCATGCCCTGCAAGTCAATTTCAGTAGCAAGTTTGAGACGTTTATCATTATATCTCTGGAGATAGTTATCAGATGTCGATGAAATTACAATGAGACCACCTCGGAAACCTACCCTACCGATTATAAAAAGAATCATTCGAATCATCGGTTCACAATTGACGGAGTAATCGCGAAACATACATTAAAAACCGGCCAAGTGCGTGTCGGGCCACGCACAGTGTAGGGTTCCGTAGTAGCCTGTTATTCAATGCAAGTCTTTACCCGTTATAAACAAGCAACTAGGTACTCCGTCATTGTCACTTGAATTATTCTAAGGATTTTGTATTTAGTACAAAATTATCCAACACCCAAGTTCAACGACTATTTTGCTAAACTAATAAAGTTCATCGTTCATCAAGTTCAAGTTAATCTTAACCGCTATAATTTTCCTGTAAAGTTTATAAAATGCGCTATTATCACGAATTTTTCCAGATTTTTCAAGCCAGCAGTTTAGCTTTTAGAGGGGGGGGGGAGGGACGCCCTACTGGAACAAAAATGTGCACTTTAAAGTTTAATATTTCATAAATGGAGCATTCAATCAAAAATGGTATTAGCAATCCTTAAGTCATTTTAAAAGACCTATTCAGCGATACACCACACGACGTGGTAGACGATGAAAAATTCACCCCCACTTCTCATATAGGGGAGCTACCCTAAAAAAAAAATATTTTTCAAAATTTTATTTCAGCACTTTTTTGGCGTCATTTATTTACATACTCCCACAAAATTACAGCTTTCTAGTATTAACGGTCTCTTAGCAAAACCTCGGACAGTACGGACATGACGAAACTATAAGGGTTCCTTGTCAGGACTACGGAACCCTAAATAACATACAGACGAATTGAGAACCTCCTTCTTTTTGGAAGTCGGTTGAAAAATAAAAACATTCACATCTACAATTTCAAAACGACCCTCCTTTTAAATTTAACAGAGCTTTACGTTCAAAAGGTTTTAAAGAGGGAGTTTTGTAATTTTTGGAGTCATCCTAAAGAAAAGATGTTCCTCGTTAAGTTTCACGGCACGAAGGCAGGCCACGAGCCATTTACCGCGATCCATCACGCAGCGGACGGTGTCTGCGCCTATATCACTTTACGGGATCGACGGAAATTTTTGCTGAACACTGATTTCTGGGGCTTTGTCGGTGGACGCGGAAATAACAGGATTAGTCGGTAGACTTGAGGCCTTTGAAATTGACAGGGGTGAAAGATTTCAAATCATGGCAATGCGTTCAACTTGCGTCTTAGAACTTTTTGCGATTTTAATTTGTCTAATAATGTTGTTAAAATTTTTGCCGAGGAGTTACAGCTGCTGATTACAATGAGATAGGCGGCAATAGCATAATGGATAGGGTGTCGAACTGGCAATCGAGAGGTCGTGAGTTCGATCCACACCACACCTATTGCACTATAGACGTGAACCCACTCCAGACACAAGCATATTTAGCTTAGTTGGAGGGGTTAACAAAAATACTAGTAATGTGCAACCCACATTGCGAGTAATCATAAAAAAAAGAAAAAAGACATATTACAAATTATTACACAATTTTAGTTTTTTTATGTATTGCTAAATTATGCTTCAACTTCAACTTCAACATAAATGATATGTTCCAAGTGTGGGTACACTTGGAACATATCATTTATGTTAAATGTGTTTAATTTTTCTGATGTGGATTATATTTATTAACCCTATTTACGAATTGATAATTTAAAATTCTATGATTTGTGATGTAGTTTTATCCCTCCAACAAAATTGAGTGAAATTTCTACGATGATCGTGTGCACGATGTCACAGAAGAAGAAGTCATGCAAAAGTCAAGTTTAATAAATAAATAAACGTTTTTAAAGCAATTAGTCAGATTGCAAAAAAAATAATTTAATAAAAAAACTATGCTCTAAATTATCATTAATGTCGACGCGGATAAAACCGCGCCGTATAGGGCAGTATTTAAAAATATACGGTCGAATTGAGAAACCTCCTCCTTTTTTTGAAGTCGGTTAATAAAATGAACAATATTCAAAAGCAATCGTCCGTAATATAAGTGAACTTTTATTTACATTACAACCAACAGAACTGTATACGATATAGAAAAAAAAACACATTTACTTTCACAAAACCATCGTAAAACACGTACTTATGATCGTTAAGAGCAGTAAAAATGCCTTCAGTATAGAATAAGCGCAATATATGAGTCTATTAAAGGGGAAGAAACATAAAACTTTTAGTAATGTATCAGCTATTTTCGATAAAGTTCGAGAATACTTTAGTTATGGAAGGAACAACATTTTAATTTGACAATACGATGTAGTTATTCTTTACTTTTTAGTGTTCCGTAGTCCCGCCAAGGAACCCTTATAGTTTCGTCATGTCCGTCTGTCTGTCTGTCCGAGGTTTTGCTAAGAGACCGTAAATACTAGAAAGCTGTAATTTTGTGGGAGTATGTAAATAAATGACGCTGACAAAGTGCTGAAATAAAATTTTGAAAAAAATTTTTTTTTAGGCTCCTCTATATGAGAAGTGAGGATGAATTTTTTTTTCATCGTTTACCCCATCGTGTCGGGTATCGTTGAATAGGTCTTTTAAAATGACTTTAGGGTTGCTAATATCATTTTTCGATTAAATGCTCCATTTACGAAACATTAAACTTTAAAGTGAAAATTTTTTTTGTTTGCGTACTTGGTCAAAAAATTGAATTTGTACATGAGGCTCGAAATTTAGGTATTGTACTAGATAGTCATCTTCGATTTAAGGAACATGTCTCAAGCCTAGTTAAAAGTTGCTTCTTTCGATTAAAAACCCTATATAAAATCAGAAATTTACTAAGCGAAAAGGTTCGGATAACACTGTGCGAGAGCTTGGTGTTATCAAAATTAAACTACGGTGACATACTCTACGGTCCCCGTCTGCTATCTACCACTAAGCGATTAATTCAACGTGTGCAAAACGCTTGCAGTCGTTTCTGCTTCAAAATACCTCCACGATAACATGTCACAGAATTTTTGAACAAATCTCACTTATTAAATATGTCCATGACTTCATAAAAATTAAAAAACCCGAATACTTATATAAAAAACTTGTATGGTCAGCAACTCATAACGTACATAATACCAGGGCATCTAGTTACCTATTGATTATAAAAAAACACAGAACGACAACATTTCGTGGTAGCTTCCGCTTCAAGCAACTAAGTGTTGAAACAACATACCTCCGCCTTTAAGAATACTGACTCCAAAGTCCACTTTTAGACTCAAATTTAAAAAAATATTACTAACTGAACAATTACCTTGATAGCGGATGTTTATTAATTTATCTATCTATAAGAACATTATTTTATTTTTCTTTTACTATAATCAAAATGTCTGATTGTAAGTGAAGTATATAACAATGTACAGAAATAATATTATTTCTGATCTATAATAAACTAGCTACGCCCCTCGGCTTTGTACTGGTTATATAAACCTATAAAAATACTTCCTCTCTATTCACTCAATCTATCGATAGATAGAGCGTCGGCGGTAAGCGACTTTGTTTTGTACATGTAGTTAAAGATTTAGTTTTAATGCTTAATTTTTTTATATATATATTTATTTTTTCCTTTTTCTATTCAATGTTATTTAGTTAAGAATGTAATATGGCGACTATTAGATATGAAAAAAAGGGGGTGCTGCTGAAAATCAGCGCACTGCTGCAGTAATTGCAGGAGCGCATTATGCTGAGTATGCGCCCTATTCATAGTCTAACACTTTATTATAACTTATATTTTATTTAAGATATTTTTCATTCTTGTATTAGTGGCTATGAATAAATGTTTTTCTTTCTTTCTTTCTTTCTTTCTTTCTAAATTTTTGTTCCAGTAGGGCGTCCCCCCCCTCTAAAAGCTAAACTGCTGGCTTGAAAAAATCGTGATAATATCGCATTTCATGAACTTCAAAGGAAAATTATAGCGGTTAAGATAGCTTTATTAGTTTAGCAGTAATAGTCGTTGAACTTGGGTGTTGGATATTTTGTACCAAATACAAAATCCTTAGAATAAATCCTTTATAGTGACAAAGACGGAGTACCTAGTTGATTGTTTATAACGGGTAAAGACTTGCATTGAATAACAGGCTACTACGGAACCCTACACTGCGCGTGGCCCGACACGCACTTGGCCGGTTAATTAGGATTCCTCAAAAGGTAAAAAAAGGAACCCATAATATAAGATCACTTTCTTGTCCGTCTGTCCGTCTGTCCGTCTGTCCGTCTGTCCGTCTGTCCGTCTGTCCGTCTGTCCGTCTGTCCGTCTGTCCGTCTGTCCGTCTGTCCGTCTGTCCGTCTGTCCGTCTGTCCGTCTGTCCGTCTGTCCGTCTGTCCGTCTGTCCGTCTGTCCGTCTGTCCGTCTGTCCGTCTGTCCGTCTGTCCGTCTGTCCGTCTGTCCGTCTGTCCGTCTGTCCGTGTGTCACCACCGTTTTTCTCAGGAACGGGTGGGCCTAGCAAGTTGAAATATATAGCAGATACAGAATTCTATAGTTCCTATTAAGTATATAAAAATCAAGGTCCTGAGTCAACACAATAAAAAGATTAGGCAAATTTATATTTTCGCGAAAACTTGTGAGTACCAAAATTTACCCTAATTTTCAACTTTTTATTTTTCGAAATTTTTCTTTTACCTGCGCTATAAGACCTTGCTTTTGACCAAAATTGACAATTCTAGGTCAACCGGGAGTACTCTATAGGTTTTGGGTCGAAAACCTATAGGGTACTTCCCGTTGATCTAGAATAATGAAATTTGGCCAGAAGCAAGGTCTTACAGCACAAATAAAGGGAAAATTAAAAAAAAAGGTTAAAATTAAAGGGCGTATGTATGGGACATACATAGATTCGACAATTAAGATAGGCCTCTGAGTTATATGAGCGCTCATACAATATTGTATGAGCGCTCTCTAAAGAGGGCTAGCTTAATTGGTACTAACCAACGTTGGTAGTGTTGGTACGGAAACCTCGAGTCCAAGTCGAATTAGCCGGTTTTATTTGTACATATTACTTCAGTAGTGTTCAGTACAGTTAGATCGAAAAAAAAATTCGTCTTTCTTAGCAAAGCATAATATATAACATGTAATTATGAATATAGTAATAGAAGGCAGTTTTTGCACTTTCAATTTGTCATTGGATGCAACTGATAATAAAACAATTCAATACGGACTTTTCTTTTACTCTATTTCATTTATGTTTTCATGCGTCCTCAAATTAAGATACAAATAAGGAACAAAAATACAGCTCCAGCCGTAAACATGACGAATTTATTCCAATGCTATCATCACGCGCAGTAGTTTTACGAGATGCATCCATTTGGCATACTTTCATTTGCAATAAAATTGGCGAAACCCCTGGTTCGAGTGCCGTAGTCTTGGCCACCGGAGTCTTGAGTACCTATGAATTTCCTCAAATATACATACCAATAAAAATAAAAGTGTTCGAAGACGACAAAATTGTGTCCGCATCGGACGAATTTAGGTCGAACATAACCCAAAATAGAGTCTGAACGATCCTTAGAATGGCAATATAAGATCGAGAGGATGCCTCTTTTGCAATATTGGAACTGGCAAAAAATAAGTGGACACGTTTGATTGTATCTGTGATATTTGATGGGCACTTCGTGGCTTTACGGAGACGATAGAGACCGGTTACGTAGTACCCAAGACAAAAAGATTATAGCAAGAAGCTTATAATACTCATATTTTCGCACTGCAATTGCTCGTATTTTATTTTATTTTAGTCCGAAAACTTACATAGGTAAAAATAATCTCAATAATGTCTAATCACTATTTACAAGTTTTCACATAGATACACTTAAATGCTTGCTATCTTAATATATTTATTGTTTATCACTGGGAATAAAATCATAAACTTACAGTTCTACAAATGTCCATGAGCTTAGGTATAGTAACATGATAACGAAGTGTATTTATAACTTATATGCTTGGATCTGCTGGAATTATACACAGACTGCTAGAAAGCATCCTTACAAGTACAATGGCCTAGTTTCGCAATTAGTCTGATAGTATGATTCTATTGGATATAATTAACATTATATAATATGTGTATTCCTTGGTAGCGAGTTCTAGCCAGTCGATTTAATCTTAAATTAATTTGGCAACAACCAAACCTCAAATGTATCCGTTAGATTTGAACTGTACATAACTTTAATCAGCCCCATGAAGCACAACTGCAATAGCCAACCATTTACGGTCGAAAATAAATCCTTTGCGGTCAATTTGATTTGGTAATTTAAATCTGTCATCTCAGTTACCGTAACGACTCGCCGAGCATTGCCGACTTTTTTGTTAGAAAGATTAACGACAAAGTATGGGGGGGGTCGCAAAAAAACTTCACAAAGTGCGGAAATTGCCAAAACTTCGTGTCGAAGCCTGAAATTTACTTGTTCTAAATGTCCTCGTAAATGAAAGATCGTTCTTTTAAAATCGGAAAAGAAATTAGGAACAGACGTTTTTGAGATTAAAAGTTTTGCAACAAAGTTGAGCCTTTTTACTGACATTCGCTGAGGGCCTATTTTTACCTTCTACTTAATCTGAATCAAGGCTTATGGTCTTAAGAGTTTCAGCTTGAATTAAATCTATTTATCGTTTAGCAGCATGCCTGCTGACATAATTAAATTGCAGTGTTATTCTTACTTCTAGTTATATATATACAATAGGATATATAACACTTTATTGACATTGAATAGACCTAAAATAACACATAATTTTCGTGTTAAAATAATGCAACGTCATAATATATATTAAGTATCTTTATATCAGTACTGCGTACTAGATTTTAGGATTCTCTATTTACCACTGAACTATCGACTGTACACTTTTACTTTATGTAAATTTTTAAACACAATCCAAAATTTCATCGTACCGACGGGACTCGAACCCGCACCCGCCGGATTACACGTCCAGGTGCTCTGCCAATTAAGCCACGGTTCGATACATCGATACGACGAAATTAGTGGATTGCATTTGTTAACCCAATTATGCATTGGTGGCGCCATCTATGACTACTTATTACGTAAGTTAATCATTCGGAAGAAATCATTACAGTTTTCAAATCCGACGAGAGATGTTGCACTGCGTAAATCAAATATTATGTTTCTTTGAAGTGTCTCACACTTTATATTTTTGTAAATTGTTAAACACAATCCAAAATGTTATCGTACCGACGGGACTCGAACCCGCTCCCCCCGGATTACACGTCCAGGTGCTCTGCCAATTAAGCCACGGTTCGATACATCGATACGACGAAATTAATGGATTGCATTTGTTAACCCAATTATGCATTGGTGGCGCCATCTATGACTACATAGTTTGAATTTACAGAAATTTTGGATTGTGTTTAGCAATTTACAAAAATATAAAGTGTGAGACACTTCAAAGAAACATAATATTTAACTTTACTTGAGTCTTACTTGGATATTCATGCATAGTGGGCACCTACAGAGCGACACTAATCAAGTGAGTATTTGAGTCTAAGTGTGAAACATGATGTAATAACATTAATAATAATGTAGCCAAGTAAATAACATGATTTTTTGTTCGAGTGAATAAATACATATCGTAGTACCACTATAAAAAAAACATGCCACTATATACAAAAAAAATCTTAAAGGATGACTACGTTAAACGAAACGCATTTTATATTAACGTTCTTGTTTATCGGTAGAATTCACAGAAATAGTAATAATAAGTAGAATTTAGGCCAGTATTATTATGTTTATAAAAGCAACGATGGTCTTATCATTAATAATCTTCTATAAATGCTTTTCAGTGTATAAGACATTTATAAATAAGAAGTAATGTGAAAAAAAAGCGTAATGTAATCCGAGGTCTGTGCCTGAATATAACAAAATTAAAATAACAACAATTTATTATTATTTTAATGTTATATTTTATAAATGTAATATATAATCCAAAATAATGTTTTTGAAGAATCTACACTATCACCCCATAAATGTATTAAACAATCTTTAAAAATATTTAAAATCTATAAGAACAATTAAATTGGCTGGGCTGAGTTGAAACCCCGTGTCTCAATTTATCAAACCTGAGATTCTGCGTGCACACATGTTGAATTTCGTTAAGATAAAACTCATGAGAACTGAATAATTTATATCAGGAATACCTATCAGCGTTCCACGCTATAACTTGTTATTTTCACAACACATGTGCTACTGGAATAAAGAATATGCTTTTACTCCGGCGTATTTCATCTGGCTTGGAATCGCTATGGCTATAGTAAATTCTTATGTTCGAGGTATCTAGTGCAATCGAAATTCATCATATTGATAATCGTAAATTATCTGCTTTATATATTCTTATCACTAACACTGATATAGAATATTATAAGACAATATTTATTTCACAATAAGTGAAACAACGTGTTTGACTGTGTATCTCAGTTAGAGTATAATATTTGAGCAAGCTTTAACTTAATTATATATTTTAGCAGAATATTATGTATTGTGTAATAATATAAATTTTTTTTTTAGGTAAAAATATTAATTTATATTACACGCATCTCAAGCTTTGAGTATTCAGATACATAAAGATCTCATAAAGGTTCAAAAGACAAACTCGCTCATTCAAAGTTATAGCCGGTTCGATACATGTGCACAGAATAAATAATAGTAAGAGTGTGTTATTTTAATACAGTGAAATTATTAATATAGAGTTGTCTCTACATGACGCAGCACCGCGTTATATTTCCTTTATTTTTAATTTTGTAAAATATTAGTTTGGAGCTTCGTTAGGTTACTGAATCAATTGTTGAGTAATTGTTCCATGTATTTTTTTTTGGAATGAGACACGTACGCTGTTATGTTTATATTATATATCATATACACATAAAAGCATTTATTAAAATTTCCACATTAAAGCGGTTATTCGTAATTTCACCGTGTTTTAACTTGTAAAAATTTAATGCCACATTTCATCCATTAAATTACCCGAAATTCCGGCAGTTCGCTCCTGATCTCATGAGCCAAAGCAGTAGGCATCCCTTTCAATTCATCCAAGCACGCGCACCATACGTGCTGAGCTTGGCAACTCAGTACATGGCGGTGTTGCAATGTTTTGACATTACCCAAAGAGTTAAATAACATTTTGCCAAAAGGTGATATTATTGTTATTGGTATTTTTTTTTAATTCTAGACAGACGAGCAATTTTCCACTATCGCACCTGATGTTAAGTGACGATACTATGTAAAGTAGAGTTGCGTTTCATAAAAGGCAAGTTGCATTAAATATAGTTTAAATGTTATAAATAGATATTGTTTGATCAAAATCCTATGAAAAGTCGATCTAATTAATCACGAGTTGTAAAAATATTTTATAAAATATTAAAATAAATATAAAATATTTTTGCTTTAAAATTATGTATTTAACATTTCGTAAATAATTTACTCTAAAATACTGAAAATAGAGATTATTAAAAGATTTTAAATACCCAAACTATAAAATAAAACTTAATATCTGTTCTCATCTATTCTCCAAATAACTGTGGCACAATAAATAAACTGGCCAAGTGCAAGTCGGACTCGCACTCGTAGGGTTCCGTACCGCACTACAGTATTTTATAAGATCGAGCAAAAAATACCACTATCATTTTCGCCAGCAAAAACAAATAATTAATAAACATTTTATTTCTTATATTATATAACGCCATCTAACGTCTAACAAAGGTGTTAGGGATCGACATTTCAATATAACGCCATTTATGGGACGTTTACCTAACTAAGCGTTCATAGATGGCGTGAATTGCCGAAAAAAACACGTTTCTTGTATTGGGACATTTGGGACCCTCTATTATATTTAACTTTATTCTGTTTTTAGTATTTGTTGTTATAGTGGCAACAGAAATATTTCATCTTTGAAAATTTTAACTGTCTAACTATCACGGTTCATGTGATACAGCCTGGTGTGAAGCCATGTGTGACAGACGGACAGACAGACAGACAGACAGATAGACAGACAGACAGACAGACAGACAGACAGATAGACAGACAGAGGGACAGCGGAGTCTTAGTAATAGGGTCCCGTTTTGTCGTTTGGGTACGGAACCCTAAAAACGAACAGCTGATATTTATTTTCAATATCAAAATAACGCTTATAAAAACGCACTAATAAAAAAATATATATCTCAGACATGTATCAATTAAGTTCGAACATTAAGTGTTAAAATGTGTACAGGTAATAAATGTATCTGGCAACACTAGACACATATTGCCCTCCTCTAAAATGTATGTTATATGTATGTTCCACGTCTACAAAATGGCGACATTATTATAAGAAAGAAATCGATTATGGCTTCTGTATAGTTATGACCGATACGGTGCGATTTTAAAATAATGTATTAGTTGGAATATTGGAGCACCGCCTGAAAAAATTAAGAGTTAAAATTTTGACTGTGGCGTTGAAATTTCCGGAGAAATATTATGTGTTTATTATATAAGCACAACACGTAGGAATGTTTTGAAGCTTTTGGGATTATGGAAAATAATTTTTATTTTTTCTAACATCAGATAGGCAACCATTCGACCACTATTTCGCCTGATGACGACGATGTAGCACGTTTACCTAGAAGATACCTGTTCGCTTGCGATTTAAAGACTCCGGGTTGGGGAACAGGTTTTTTCCCTATCGGGAAACACAGACACCGGTAAGGAATTCCATTCCCTGGCAGAATGTATAATAAAAGTTGAAGTAAAACGTTTTGTGCGGGTAGATGGAATGTCCACCATGAAGTGATGGCGCACATCGGTGGGTACGTCAGGTCGTCCGATAGAAAAAAGGCGATGGCGGTACTAATTCGTGCTATTAGATGTTCTACTATCCGAAATGTATCTGATAGGAAATCGATAAACATGCGCCTTGGCATTAATTCTCTAGCTATACTCCAGAGCCTTTTGCATATAAGTTTGTCGCCATTTAGTTTCTTAGCTCTCAATTACTTCCAGCGTCTCTAGCTGTTATTTGATGCCCAGAGGTCAGAAACAATACTCCAATGACTACGTATGACAATGGCCCTTAAATTGTTTGTATGACTTTCCGGTACCGTTTGAACTATTACAATAATTATGTTTTTGTTTAAAAGGGTATGTCAGGGTTGTAAGTTAAATTAAAGCACTCACATATGGTGAACCTGTATGTATAGTCCGGTCTTTTAAAAAACTAGCCATAATACATTTGTTGAAGAATGGAAAGCATACTCGTTTTATACTTATCTTTATTTATTGTTAGTTACAATATTGCTATTTCATGATATTCTCTTTCAATCTAACGCTCTGTTTATCATACATGGACGACCTGTTGGTTAAAAATATATAGCTTGCCTTCAAACCTGTAAATAAAAAAGTCTAAATAAATAAACCAGGAGGTAACCGATTCAAATCCTAGCTTTGCATCAATGGATTTTTTTATGTGCAAGGTGTAGGAACACTCATAAATCACTCCCACGAGTGGTAGGAGCATAAATAAATAATAGTTTACAAAAACTAAAAAAATACGCTTTTATAGAAAGTCCAACTAAAAAATAGAAAATAAATTTTTATAAATTTGAATTACAAATAGTGTAAGAAAATATGATGTTATTGTAAAAAAAGCGTGGGGTGCATGGTATCAATAGTTCCAAATATTTTATGAACAGATATGACTAGAAGGGTTATTTTGATAATATCCTGAAAAGCACCCCACGCTTTTTTTACAATAAAATCATTTTTTCTTACACTATTTTTAATTCAAATTTATTAAAATTTATTTTCTATTTTTTAGTTGGATTTTCTATAAAAGCGTATTTTTTTAGTTTTTTTTAAACTATTATTTATTTTTCATTTTTTAGTCGAATTTTTTTTTTAAATCCTAGTAAGGATAACGAGTCAAAATGTTTAAAATATTGAATCATCGGTCCTTAATAAGTATGCCAATTTTCGAGTTAATCCGACGTTTTGAAGGGGGTTAAAATCATGTTCAAAGATTCCGTTACATACTAACATACAAACATACATACGTCTGAAGCTAATAAAAGCGTATTAAAATATCGACGTTTCACCTGTTTATCAAAAGATAGCTAACCACCATCAAGGAGAAAATCTGCCCAAAAAACCTAATGGTGTTTTTGGCGGTGTAGGCCTTGGAAGTCTGACCATTGCAGGCCTAGCATCTATCATCGCTTAACACCAGGCTATATAGTGGTCAAACTAGCGTTTGACTCTTTTCTATCAGATAAAAAAAAAACAGTCTAGTATCATCTTATATTATTTTCACTGCACTAGACATCTGCATAAAAAATGACGCTAGTTTAAATAGATTTTGTAAATTCTCGCACTCCCACAAAAGTTTCAAATGTCAAAACTAAAAAGCATACTTTATGCTCAGCAACCAAAAATAGCATTCAAACCCCTATTTCAACTTAAACTACACCACCAAAATGCCAGGCAGCGTTAAATAAAACGCCAAAAAAAAATCGCGTAAAGTTATGCCATCCGCTAAATCAGGCTCACATATGAAAAGTTACGCGGGGTTATTTAGAAGAATTTCCTTTTGGCCAATGCGGCTTTTCCGAGCTAATGACGGCACCCGGGTAACAATATATCTCTCGTAGTTAGGCGCAGAAATCAGAGCAACTCGTGCGCTTGATTAAGTTTTCTTTTCCATTGTGCTTCCATTAACAGAATGGCCTCCCCTTACGGTCGCTGGGGAACGACATGTGTTCGCGGAAAATTATATCAGCGATTTTTCTTTCGACGCGGTGTTTCGATGTATTATGGAACATTTTTGTCTAATGTTGTGGTATTCGTTTGTGTACTACGGCTTTTCCACGGGGTGTCCTATGTAAGTGTGTACGTCCATTGAATAAAGCTTGCCAGATCATGCAATGATAGGAACTTTAACTGGTTTACCATCTTCGACCACATCATCGCTTACTTATTACATGGCCAGATAGTGGTCAAAACGCTAGCCATTAAGATATCTTAATCTTAATCTTGTACCATTAAAATTCACTTTTTTGTATATACAAAAAGATAATTTTAATGGTACAAGAGATCCCTGAATACTAAATAGTGGGTGGTAACCACTGGTGATAGGCTTCAGTGGTGGTTCTACAAAACTTGAACATAACATTTCGCTTATTGCTTTCCTAAGTAGCACTGCATACTTAGTGTCTATTATCCTGCGTCATGTCTCACTGTAGTATGTATTACCTAGTTGAATTTCAAACGTGCACAGTTCCAATAAATTCCTCGTTCCTCGCTCGGCTCATATTTACAATTTGCGTATAACATACTTTTTTCAATTTAATGTTTGCAAATTATAACAGATATTTTGTGCACAAATAAAAACAAACTTTAAAAAAAGTATATATACAAAATAATCAATCAAGTTCTTTTTTAATTGTGAGGTCGGTCAAAAGCAATTACGCTATCAAATAAAATACACCTTCCTTCAGTCAGGACAAAATAAAAGCCAAACATTTACTGACCTAAACTTTCATCATTCGTAAGCCTATTTTGCAGTCTAGCCAAAGCAAAGTACACTAAAGACTAAGTGCTCTTACAGTGCCTTCTAATTACCGACATATCTAATTATACCATCGAGGTACGGAGAAGAGAATTTGCCAAATTAAGTATTACGGAACGCAATTACTTTAAGGGGGTGCTATGTAGGGTGCTATGAGACGAATTGAGTTATTGTAAGGGAGAATAGGACGGAGATGTTTTTATAAATTCAAGTTTTACGTAGAACGTTTTCTTTTTATTTAATGAAATCTAAGGCAAGGAACCTTTAAAAGAGATCTAAATCATATGCCGCGTTTGTCATTTTTGTTGCAGGGTTGAGGTTTTTCTCTCTATCTTAAGATTCTCATCAATATATATGGAAGTAACCTGTTAAGGGGCACACCTAGTGTGAAATTTCGAAAAAATCGATTTTTTTTTCATATTTCGGTAGATTACACCTTTAAAAATAACATATTAAAATTTCAAATCGATATCTCATATAGTTTTTGAGTTATAACATTTTAAAGAGCAGCCGCTCGGCAGCTAGAGAGTCCCATTAACGATCATTTTATCTTTAAACGCGTTTTTCTCGAAACAGCATTTTCCGAATTTGCTGCAGTGATTACTCAAAAACAAATGATCCGATCACTATCGAATTTTTTTTACATGTTCTATATATAGTTCTCCGTACAATGACCTATCGATTTTTTGATCTGATCAAAAATCGAATTTTGGCAGGCCAAAAACGACCAAAATTTTGGGTAAAATTCGACTATTTTTTTTAAAACGCCGCCATTTTGTCAATTTTTGTTTTTTTTTTATCGTATGTCATTGTACAGACAATATTATCTAGTTTAACGAGATTTTTTTTTTAGATTTCATCCACGGAGAAGGCCGGAATCACTGCAGCAGTGAAGGACCTTTTTTTTTCGCGCCGATAACTTAAAAAATATTTAATTTTTTTCTTAAAAAATTTCACTATATATTCTTAAAACATGTATAAATATATTCTTAAAATTTTGAAATAATTGAAAAAGTATTTTTTTTAATAAAAATTCCCAAAAATCACCTTTTTTTTAGGCCGTTACACTAGGTGTGCCCCTTACATAGCAATTTGCAACCAGCCTTTTAGAACAAAAAAATATCGGAATTGATCAAAGGCTGCAAAAGTGCGAAAAAGCGAGAGGTCGTCGGTTCGAATTCTAGCACGAGTATTCGTCCACAGGTAGGAGTATATTATATGGATGATAATGAGTATATTATTTCGTCTGACTTGCTACCAAAAAGTAGCTTATTACCACCGCGAAGAAAATCTGCCTCCGTAACCTTACGGTGTTCCGGCAGCTCACAGCCCTTGAGAGTTAGAGTATTGTAGGCTTAGCGTGTTCATCATATTTAAACACATCATCACTTACTTACAACGAGGCGCGAAAGTGGTCAAACTCTTGCCAATGAAATATAAAAAAAACAGATTGGTTAAAATAATAAAATTATATAATATGAACCTCATTAATGTAAATGTTAATGCTGTAATAGAGCTCGGAACTTTTGTAGTGGTAGGACTTCTACTAGTCCGCCTGGGGTGGTATCACCACTTTGCAAATTAATTTTCAGCCGTGAAATAGAAATGTTTTTCGGCTAAAATGGCAGGTATCCAGGGCATGTGAGACTTAACATCTTTATGTCTCAAGGTAACAGGCGCAGTGCAAAATTATGGCAGTCTAGAATTTTGCATGCCGCTGTATCTGTAATAGGTAGACGTCATCGTTTACCATCAGGCGAGCGTCGTGCTTATCCTGTTACCATTAAAAACCTTTTATTAAACCTTTTACCATTAAAAAAAAAGCAAAGCACAAAGTTTCGAATAATAAAGTTACTGATTTTCTTAGACTAGCACAAAATTGCTTGGATTCAGGAATCTTGTTCCTTAACGACAAAATATCTATGTGTCCCTGTCCCTCTAGCTGGATAAACCGAATATCACGAAATTAAGTTACTCAATGAGCAATGTCCTTGTATCGGTGGATAGGGCGAGTCACGACTGAAACCTACAGCCGTTGCATCTTTAGTACTACGATTTGATTTACGAGTACGAATAAGGATGCAGGTGGATTCTGGCGTCAGTAATGGGATATCTGATTTATAAACGGTAGTAACATTTCTCATACATCATATTCTTTGAAACTCTTGCTTGTGAAAAACATAGTTACACTAAATAGAAAAAACCTAAATTAAATTAAGTCAGTAGATATAGCGCTGAATATTCAATTACAGGTAAAAATACTGCCTACCACGGGACAATACAAACTCATAATGTAAAGGGTCATTAGATTCACCTTTAGAGAAATAAAGAATTATCGGAAGAATAATTTAATATTTTATTTGTAAAGCTGTTAGCGGTAGGTAGCTTACATACCTCGGATTACGCTACGCTAATGAGTAAGACACCACGTCTAATGCTATGTCTAATGCTATCAAAAAAGGGATAATAAAATTCAATAAAAGAAACTAATACACTAGAGTAAATAATATCAACCCGTTGCAATTTATTTCCCTTACGAATTTCTATACTACATATTATATACAATTATCACTTTTTCTACTATACAATTGGGTACAACTTTCCCTCTTTCCACACAAGGAAAATTAAACAAAAATGTTAGACTCACGGAGTAGAGCTTAATTTTGGTTTCCAAATTACCGACATTACGGACCAGTGAGTACCCCTTTCCTGCCATCTCCCTTTCTAATTGTTACATAAACCAAACAAAACGGGAATTCGAGGTCTCTTGTATTCAGGAATCTCGGCTTCAAACGGTTAAAAAGGTTCGTCCGTGTTACGTTACTCTTTGTTTTTTAGCTATCTTTTTATGTGAAGGTATTTTTCTTCCGTTCTGATAGAATTTAAAGTGTATTAGGTAAAGTTTTTCTTTATTTCATAAAAGGAAAAGTAAGAAAAGCTCACGTGGTGGTAAGCGGATGATGTCTGCCCAATTAGGTATGTACCCAAATGGTCATGTACGAATCAATTCACGGTACGACGATTATCTAAAGCAACAGTAGTACCACGTGCCCAATTTTATTAAAACAAGAAGAGTAGTAATAATCAGCTTTGAGGTACTTTGGTCGGTTTCGATTTATATTAAAAGACCTATTATAGTACGTTAGATTTTTTATTATACATGATAGGCAAGCGTTTGACCATTAACTCACCTGATGTTAAGTTACGATGTTATTGACTACTAGCAGCCCGCCCCGGCTTCGCACGGGTAGAACATATATGCCTACAAAATGTGCATCAGTTTGTTGCATCGAATATAAAATATTAACATATTTAACAATCATCGTCATATTTTAACCAATTTACACAAAACCTTAGCGAATTATGCACCTAAACCTTCCTCATAAACACTGGCTATTGGTGAAAACCGCATGATAATGCGTTCAGTAGCTATTGAGCTTATTGCGAACAGACAGACAGACGCAGTGATATGATATATATATGATGACTTTGTTTTATAATACTTACGTAGTGATATTGGACGACCCTTTGCGTAAAGGATAGTTACCCTGATTCTGACCCGACGGTCGTTGGTTCTAATCCTAGCTATATACCTACCAATGAAGTTTTATGTGCATGAATGAATCATGGGTTTTCGTACATAGGTAGTGGGATCATTAAATATACCAAAACTGGCCAAGTGCAAGTCGGACTCACACTTGTAGGGTTCCGAAACAGTAAAGTATTTTATAACTTTAATTTTTCGCCACCAAAAAATTAACTTTGTTTTTCATACAAAAACTATGAATATATCTTTGCGGTCGCTATATCTCAAAAACTGCTGAATGTATTTCGTTCAAACCAATTTTCGTTGAAAGTTTTTATTAAAATCTATAGAATATATTTTTTCTAGATTTTTCACTCCATTACTTTAAAAGTTAGAGGGGAGGACACACATTTTACCACTTTAGAGGCGCCTATCTTTTTAATCGACTTCACAAAAAAGGAGAAGGTTCTCAATTCGTCGGAATCTTTTTTTTTTAATGATATACTTTAAGAAAAAATGATTTTAGAATGAAAAATGATGTTATTTTTAACGACCTTTCTATAAACACCCCGTACGTATAGGTTTAAAGAATATTTTTTATTTTGTTTCAGTTCTATTATTGGATGACCCCCCTTAAACTTTTATATTTTTTATTTTTGTATAAAATCGGAAAGCGGTTCACAGAATACATCTACCTACCAAGTTTCAATTCTGTAATCTTTATAGTTTCAGAATAAAATGGCTGTGACATACGGATGGACAGACAGACAGACATGACGAATCTATAAGGGTTCCGTTTTTGCCATTCGACTACGGAACCCTAAAAATTAGCTTACCACCGAGGAGACCATCTGCCGCCGTAACCTTACGGCGTTCCCCGGCGCAAAAAGTAGGGCCAAAATACGTTTAACGTGTGTGTGTATCTGTATATCTGTCATTCTGTCTGTAACATCTTAGCACCCAACCGGATGAACCGATTTTGATTTTATTATTGATAGTTTTTTTTTGTTTGATAGATGTCTTCATCGGGAGTGTTCTAAGCTTTGATTCATGAAAATTCATTCAATCGTTATAAAATTATGAGCTTTTATCTAGTTAATTGCGCTATGAAATCAACTTTCATAGGTCTGATCAATTCAAGAATCTTCTTCTTCAACGATATTGTAAGATCATGGAAGCATTGACCTGATGCTGGGACATCTCCTGGACTCTACAGAATACTCAAATCCTCACCAACTTACAGCTCAGATTTTAAATGTCGTGTTTAGAGTCATTGGAATGCTTTTAATGAAAAGATTATACATAGATCAGTCGGGGTGGTTCAAAAAATATTATATAATTATATATATATAAATCATTATTATTTTATACAATAGATCATATTATTATACTATATTGACTTCTAATTGATTGTGATCGGTGGGGATCTACAGAATAGCTAAGCTTTTAATAATATTTTCGTAGTAACTATGACCTAATCTGTGGTTTAACTGCAAATATTTTATTAATTTTGCGATGCGTGTATGTGAAATCCGTGATTTATTCTAGAGTTTACATTTGAATTATATACTAAGAAGGACAATTTTAATCTATGATATGTGGCCAAGCTAATTAACGTAATTATTTGGATAAGGATTAATACTATGTACTTGAAAATAGCATTGGAAGTTATGTAATATTATTTAACAAAAAATTAAAGATTAAAATGGTTACTGTGAGTCAACCTTAAGAGATAGACATATGCTGTCGTGGACTTTTTTATAGGTCTTATTAAGTTGTACAAGTCTTCCATAGAAAATATTCTTCCATCTATTTTCAATTGAGCAACGTTCGTAAGAAACGTGTTTTTTCGACCGTTTTTTTGTCGACTTAGGTTGCAAATTAGGTCTCCACGAATGTACCTTTGATTTAAACGGGATAATATATAGCCTATTTTCATTTTGAAAGTCCATTCTATATATTTGTGAAATAATTTTTCAAATCGGTCAAGTAGTTTTTGAGCCAAATCATTACAAACATACAAAAATACAAATGTTCTCTCTTTATAATATTAGTATAGATATAGCACGCTTGCCAAGAAGATGCCTGTTCACTCACGATTTGAATCCCTAAACACGATAGTAAAACCTAAGAACTACCGCTAGAAAACCTACCTTCAAGTAAATAAAAATCGGTTCACCGGCTTTAGAGCTACGGCGCCTCTGACTCAGGCAGACACACAGACATTACACACACATACACATACATATAATATGTGCCATATAGATTGGCACTAAAGTGCGTTGAACTTTCAGTGGTCTAGCAGCGGTGACAAACCTTTTATGACTGTGATTATAACTAGGTTTTCTTTTTATTTAGCGGTGTGTTCTAATGTTTATGTGCCACTAAAATATCCAGTGTTTGTTCTGAAACATGTATACATATTTATATGAGTTGGAGTCTGCATTAAGATATTGGGTTTAATGTAAGATTAATGTGTGTTGGAAAATAAATAAATAAAATATATTTCATATAATTTATTTTATATTGTTGGTACATTTATAAATAATTGCCATCACTTAATTCTTGCCGAAATTAATTTATAGAATAAATTAATTTATTATTGCCGAAGGTGACGCATATCTATTGCCTGACGAAAAAAAATGGTCCAGGTAAAGTGACATAACTCGCGTTTTGTATAATTTTACCGACCGTCCATTAACCATACCGGTGCAAATTACTAGTATCGAGTTCATACCTGGCAACCCAAGGGTTGTGACACGAAAAAAATAGGCAACCTAACTTTTTCATATACTATGGGCTGCATACTTTCGATTGGTATAGAATTTATCTATTAACCAAACCGGTGGGTGACATTATTAAAAAAAAACAAATTTAATTAATTAAAAATATCCTGGACTGAAATTTGTGCTAGGCAACCCATATACAATATATTTTTTGATATATTAAATTACATAAAAAATGTGTTTGATCCATTAACCAGCTCGGTGAAGGTCGTTGTATGACGGGATCTTAGACCACACATGATTGATACAACATTAAAAAGGTTTACTTATGAGATACATAAAGAGGACTGGACTCTACTAAAAAATACTACTTCAACCTATTTCAATATTATACAAGTATAATATTATACAGATAGATACATAGGCATACAAAATTGAGTTTCCTTGTTCATGTTGAGTCTTTCTGTATTTCCCTCAGACTATTAAGCTTCTTCAAAGTTTTCTGATGGATGAGTCTTTGCGGGGATGTTTGTTATGATTCCAGTTTAATTTCCTTCTCGGATATTCAGCTGTCATTTCAAGATTTTCAAGGTACAAGTACTAACTTAAGCATCGTTTCAATATTTTGAGGAAAGATGCCTTTTACGTAATTCCTAATTTATACTTAGAAACTTTTATCCTAAAGACATCACAGGTAATAAAATTCCAAAAGTATGTATGTCAAAAAACACATTTTAATGATTACGCTACATATGAACAATATTGGATGTTTTATTTAACTTACCAATATACATATAAGTCACCTAGCGCTGTTAATATAATTAAGTATTAATATGTAAGATTATAAAATGTTCCTCTTTTGGCTATACATATACACTTATGTAAACTATATTATATTTTTCTAAGAGCTGTGGGATTTTGTAAAGAAATAAATAAAATAAATTACTCATAGTCAATTTTCATGATACTAGTCAACGAGAAGAGTGATCTATTAGTATTAATAAAAATAACAAATCTTTATTTCAGGTAACTTATGTAATTATGAAATGTTATACTCATAGAAGACCCATATTATTCATTAACACCTTACAGACTAGCATATATATATAATATACCTTTTTACTAATTATAGAAACATAAGACACATTAATTTAACGACGACGTGTGACATTCATGGTGTCTGGTATCTGACTCCGAAAGCTTCGAAAGTTGAAACATGACAACCCTCGGCCAGAATTCCTGCGACATCTATGTGCCGAGGGACTTAGACGGAAACCGCTCGACAAATGAATTGAAGTTGACATTGAATGAATGAATGAATGAATGAATGAATGAATGATAACTCTTTATTGTACACCAAAATTAAATAATAAACATCTTAAAAAATTTATACATTAATACAATGGGCGGTCTTATCGCTCAAAGCGATCTCTTCCAGACAACCTTAGGACGGAGTGGGCAGTACGAATATGTAAAGGGCTAAGGTGCACATTTAACAATTTTGATATCATAAAATGAATAAACATCTATTTCAAAGTCATAAACATAAATATTTATGTCATAACATATATCTACATAAAATACATACATTCAAATAAAACAAATATAAATACATATGCATAATATATAAACATACATACGCATACAAATTTATAACAGTTTTAGGAAATACATGAGATAGCTTAATAATCATCAATACCGGTTTGTGTTAAGTAGATTTTTTTTAGTTTTTCTTTAAAAGTATAAATTGAGGGAGCGTGTCGAATTGTAACAGGTAAGTCATTCCAAAGACGGATTGCCTGTATAATGAAAGAAGAATCATAGAAGTTTGTCGAGTAAGCTGGCATATCTAACTCTAAAGTTTCAGATGACCTCAACGCCAGGGAATGATTGGAGCACAGGAAATTGAAGCGTTCCTTAAGGTAACGCGGGGATGAGGGATTAAACAGAACAGTATAGAGAGGGAAAGGATGTGAGTATTGCGGCGGAGACAAATAGGGAGCCACTTGAGCTTATGGCGGAAGTTAGAAACGTGGTCATATTTGCGTAAGCCAAATATGAACCAAATAGCAAAATTTTGGAGACGCTTAAGTTTGTTGAACTGCTCCTCAGTAAGGTCGAGATAGCTGAAATCTGCATAATCTAAGATAGGGAGCAAAAGAGATGGTGCAAGCGTAGCTTTGGTGGCGATAGGAAGAAAATTTCTAAGCCGTTTCAATGAGCTGGCTGAAGTAAACATTTTACGACTGACAGCTGCAATTTGCGGCCCCCAAGTCAAGCTTTCGTCCATTATAAAACCTAAATTTTTAACTTGTTTGCTGTACGGAACGACAACTCCATAAAACATAATAGGTGGAAGACTACTCCAATCTATTTTAGCAACCATTCGAGAACTGCCTAAAATGATAACTTGTGTTTTGCTAGGATTTACTGCTAAACCATTAGCTTTGCTCCATTTTAGAATTAGTTTTAAGTCAGCGTGGGTGGTTGCAATGCTATGGTGCAGTAGGTTACGGGAAGACTGGGGTGACGGGGAAGATCTGAAGATCGTCTGCATATAGGTGGTAGGCAAAATATAGATTGAGGGAGATAGAGTTGATGAAAACAACAAATAAAAGAGGAGAGAGAACGCCGCCTTCTGGTACGCCGGCAGATGTGTAACACCATGAAGAGTATGAGTCTTCAAGGCAAATTCTCTGTCGGCGCCCAAACAGATAACTGTGAAACCATTCAATTACGGTCGGAGATATGTTAGTAGAGCGTAGAAGTCCTAGTAGAATGTCAAAGTCAACAGTAATAAAAGCATTACTGAAATCAAGGAGGGAGAACACAGTTAGCTGACCTTTTTCCATACCGGAACGAATATCATCAGTAATCTTGGTTAAGGCAGTCACTGTGCTATGACCGGGGCGGAAACCAGATTGATAAGGATTGAGGAGATCATTTCGGGTAAGGAACATGTTCAACTGGGTGTGGACAAGGCGTTCCAGAACCTTGGATAGGAAAGGTAGGATGGATATGTGACGGTATTCTGAAAAGGATTTAGGATTACGTTTCTTGGGTAAAAGAATAATTTGAGCGTCCTTCCACTGCGAAGGGAAAGCACCAAACGTTACAGAAAAGATAAGGATATGAGTTATGACAGGAAGAAGGATATTAAGGATTGGAATTATCATGTTGCGACTAATACCGTCAACTCCGACAGCATTGGACGAAATGTTAAGTACACTCTTCTTAACATCACAATCCGAAAACTGACAGAAATCAAAAGGAGAAAAGGTTGGTGCTGGTAATCTTGAAAGTCGTTGGAGCGTTTCCAAATTATTGAACCCATTAATATTGGGAGAAGAAGAAAAATGTTTATTTAGAGAGTTAATGTCTAAATCGTGAGGGATAGAGTCATGTTTAGATTTACCAACACCTAAAGACCGAAGAAATTTCCAGACTTTTGCTGGATCTTTGTTAGCAACTGATTCGTGAATGTGGCGACGTTGAGCATCCCTATACACCATATTGCAGCGATTTCGGGCAAGGTAATAAAGGGATTTGTTGTAGTCATTTGGCCGCATTTTATATTTGGCTTTAGTAACATTTTTTTAAGCATCAGCGATTTAATTTCCGGCATCAACCACGATGCAGGCAGATGCTTGATTTTTATAGTACGCATCGGAGCATGGGAGCATGAACGTCGTAAAGATGTGTTAGAGCGGAATTGAACAGATCAATTTTATCATCAATAGAATCTGATTCAATCAATGGCGTCCAATTAATAGCTTCAGCATCAGCACTGTCATCATTGTCATGCGATTCAAACTTCACCACTCTCAGGGACATATTCGTCTTTAGCTTTAGATATTCCGCCACCTCCTCTGCCGTGATGGTATATTGTACGCAGAATGCGTACAGCTGCGTCGTGGGTATCTCCGGTTGCAGTAGATGGGACGGGCTTGCCGGTGCTGTTCCGCACTTGTTTTAATTTGACGGATTATTTTGCGTCTTCTCCACCTTTTTGAAGCCGCCATCGTATCGATCTGACTCCTTCCTTATAGAAGGAATAGAAGAGGCAACATTCCTAGGATGATGGTTATAATCCATCATCCTAGGAATTAGTTGTCAGTGTCAAAATATGCCTTTTTATTTCTATACACACATCATATATAAAAGACAGACAGTTGGACAACGAAGTAATCCGGTAAGGATTCCTGGTTCGTTCCTTTTAACGGAACTTTATAATGTAATTTATGGTCGTTTAAAAACTAAAATAAAAACGACTTCAAATACCGCGCTAGATATTTTCAGTGGATGTCCATATCTCTGGAGATACTTATCAAATCACGATAAAATTTAAATGGGAACAACTGAGAATTATACTATTTCAAACAAAAGAAGAATTTTCTTAATTTGTGATGATTGTGATTTGTGATGATTTGTGATTCCTCCTTTTTTTAAGTCGGTTAAAAATTATCATATGATTATTATATATCTTTGACGTTTCAAGACTAACATAAATAATGTTTTAGTATTTGTAAGAGGTTCCCTGTTTGTCATTAAAACGCCGAAATAAAGGCAAGTGCAAATATACCACGTAGCACATAATACATACCAAATGATAAAGGTTGCAAATTGACTGAGCCAATTTAATTAAAACCATTTGTTTAAAATATTTATAAATATATACAAATATTTATACTTTATTAACATACATCGAAGCACCTATCTAAAAAATAATGGAAAGAAAATACATTTTAATTTTACGATTGAATTTCTGACAATAAAGTTGTATAAGTAACGATTGATTTTAATTAAGAGATAGGTATTGAATCGGTCTCCATTGTGTTTTTTGACTGTCTGATTAGATTTTCGCAAAACAATGTGCAAAAGGACAGATAACAAATTGAAATTGTGACTTTATTCAAATTCATTCGTGTTTTCAGAAACGACATTGTTAGATTTTATCGTTATTTGAACAAAAGATGGTTTTATACCCTCCAATCTGTATATTAGTGTTATTTTCGATGGTATTATTGTAAAGTTTTTAAGTTTCACAATCAAAGTTTCAAAATCATTGTAATTTAAGTTTCAAAATCATTGTGATCTGAACACAAAATTTTGTTTCATTGAATTAATACTTTTGTTGTTTTATATATCAAAAGTTAATCAAATAGCTCTACAAGTAGAAATGTGTTATAAAGCTCCATTTTAAAGATCCCTGTGGACCTAATTATTAGATAAACATACAATATCTTAACTACATCACCTTACATATGGAAACACTTCTTCATAAACGATACAAAGGTTTCGTTAAGAATTAATAACCTATGATTTAATTTTGTTATATTTCACTCGGTAAGAGAACATACAATATGATATCCGGAACTGCTCATAAAAGTACGTTACAACACTTACAACTCCAACACAAAATAAAATTATGATTACTAACTTTTGCACGGCAAAAACGTGAAGCAAAAAGTTTATTTTTATGAATTCATGATTACGGAACGGAACAGAGGTATGCAAAAAAATCCACATTCTAAAAAGTTTATAATAAAACAATTCTGGGCCGCGTAATACGGTGAGAAATGAGACTGAAGAATTTAAAATGGTCAGCATTTACGAAATATTTTTGTATAAAATGTCAGAATATTTTGAGTTATTTGGATGTTGGATAGGTGTTAAAATGTGTATACAGTGGGATATAATAGAATAAATCTTTGTTATAAAACAAAATTATTTAACTTCTAAACAGCAATACGAAATTATGTTTTACAATATGCGGTATTATCGCATAAAGCAATATCTTTCAGGAAACCAATAATAAATACATAGTGATTAGCCGTCATTAGCCAATGTGCCAATAACGCAGAATTTCCTATAACTAAAAAACAAAACGATAGTACAATCAAGCGTCATTTAAAAAATGGGAATGTTATTATTTATATTCATTATTTTATTCTTGTTATTATTTTGACTTTTGACACACACTATTATAATTTGAAAATTAATTAATTATCGGCCTATATCTATTGCGCAATTCCATACCTACATCTTCACACTAATCAAGAAACCGAACAAACAACTATCGGCAAATAGAAACTATTTGTTTTGCGGGGGCTCTAAGATTGTACTTACAGCTGTCTTTCACCTTTACAATCGTGATATATAGCAATATACAGAGTGTGTGTGTTATAAATTATGACGTAAAAATAACATAAAAAACTTAAAATAACTTTAAAAAATGCAAAAATTATGGCGGTATGATGGTAGCAAATTTCCGCAGTTATGTCTCCTAGTTGACCGAACATTATCCTGAAATTCGGCAAATCCATTGATGTTTTAGATAAGTATATTTTGCTAGACATAACAGTTAACATTTAACACCACCTAGAGATCACGAACGTGTTGGGGCTTTAGCCAGTACCTACAGACGGATGACATTTGATCCTAGAAACTGCAAGAATTTTGTACTGGTGGAAGGAGCATATTATATCGATGCTTCGCCTGACTTGCTTCCAAAAAGTAGATTACCAGCTACCACCACGCATCTGCGACCATTAACCTTACGGAGTTGCGGCAGCACACAGCCCTTGAGATTTAAAATATTCTAGGCCTAGCGTGTTTACCATCTTCGACCACATCACCACTTAATTCAAATGCCTGCCTATAAGACATATACAAAAAGTTGACTATGATTCATTAGTTACAGAAGAAACAAACTCGAAGACGTAATTGTACCTTATTATTAAATAATTCAAAAACGAAACCTTTGAGATGCTAAGTTTAAATTTTGGTAAACTTGTATTATTTATAGTGTGTGGCAGTAAATGTCTTGACTTTAACTGATTAATATTGTAACAATTTAACTCAGCTACTGGCGTTTACATACATGTATATGATATAGGTAATAATAATATAGGTAAGTGATGCCGTTTGCCTCTATAGCTCATAGTTAATAATTATGTACTCTGTAACTACAACGTACGTTAGCTTACATAAAACCCCTGTGAGATTTGAACCACTTTGCTTAGCTTTGTGACTTACTCGTAGAATCCTTTGATTTAACATGGAATGCGAACTGGGAAAATATTTAGTGCGTAGAGATCAAAGCTAGGTAATTGAAGGTAGCTTTCAACTTAAATGCTTTATAAATTTTGTAGCTGGAGATATTAGGAGTATGTGAAAGTGTAGGCAAAGATTATGTAAAGGGGTTATTAACACCTAAGGGAGAGTTATTGTTAGTAATTACTATACACGTGGTCACAGAAGAGATACTAGACGTGAACCGTGGGTAGGGCTGTTCCATTTCTAAACAAAATCGACTCGGGAATCCTTAACCCCTATTGTCTCTTAACACTAGGAAATTAAAAAGTCCTTGGATGAGAAAACTACAAAATTAACTAAGAAAGAGGGCTATAAAGTTTTCAGTTTCATCTCGCAATTTTCCTATTGGATAATGGTAATAGGCCATGATGAGGCGCGAAAATATAATATGTATATTTCCGTAATGACTTTCCTTAAAGCCAAATAATATTTTTGAATTGCAAAACTTCGAAGGAGACAAACAATTCGTTAGGAAATTCTTCGGAATAATTCCGCCTAGGTAAATCTCTCGCTCGATTTGCAATTCACATAACGGGCTTTCGATTTAAATTATTCATTTTATTTTTGCGTTTCACGATCGCGGCGGTGACCTATGAGACCGTAATAAACGTTAACAATAAAATTTTAAAACCTTTAAATAAATCTGTGATTCCAACTAGCGATGCGTGCGAGCAAACTAAATGGGTGTTATAATCTTAGGTATATATAATGCCGTAGTGAAACCCTTGCAAAACCTATTTACGCCTAAGAGAGAATAGCATAGTATTGTTTATTAAAAAAAACATAGTATAGAATAAAATAATAAAATGCTAAAATATATAATTTTAAAAGTATCTTTTAAAATTTAACGAAACATGCATGGGTATTCTTTGGGTATTGCATATAAATCTCTCCATGGATATTTTTCCTTTACAGCACATGAAACCTGACACTGAGTATAATAATATCCTAATATCGTTACCTATGAGTAGCGAGCGAGCATTGACCTATGTGGAGCAGGAAATTAGCTTAGGTAAGTGACAAAACAATGTAATGTGGGTTTATTCATCATCATAATCACATCATCCATGCCCATATCAGTATACTCAACAAACCAGCTGTTAGACAATGTTCATTTTTATAACTAGCCCTGCTACAACGCCGCGACGCCTAGAAAAGTGCTACGGTCATCTACAAGAAAAACATTTAAAGAATATATTTATTTTGTAGTCAACGTAATTTAGCGTTATGTTTGAAGTAACCTTTCCTTTTCGCGACATTGTCTACACGTGTGTAACAAAATGTTGGAAAACACAATTATTTTAACGAAAGACATGAATTACTGACATAATATATTGTAAAATATGGTTTTAAATCGGATTTTGCATAAACAACGTACCAAATAAATTGGACGATGTTTGGCTGCAATTAACGATTCGAAGATATAACAAATTGACGATGGCTAAATGACGTTAATGATACTTAATAAACAGACAATAAAATAACCGTATTTATTTTATATTTATTAAATATCATTAACATAAACAATAAAAGGCTACTTACAGTCCACTATGGAATTTGTTGATCGTTTCAGAGTGGATATAACGGATAAACGGTGGATATAACTGTGTCGTTTTACAGCGTTACATAGTTCTGCCCCATTTAGACAAAATATAATTTCTGTTAGCATTGACGCCAAACGCAACTTATAAATGTATGTACATTACACATATCCTTTAAAAACACAGGTGTTAGGGACGTTATATCGATGTTCCGCCTGACTTGCTTCCAAAAAGTAGCTTACTACTATCATGGAGAAAATCTGCCACCATAAACTAACGATGTTCCGGTAGCACACCCATTCTAGGCTTAGCGTTACGAATGGTCAAAACGCCATTTTACCCTTCTCGCCAAAATTATTCCTTTAGAAAATCAATAAACAACGTTGTCATCTCAATGAATTGGTTACAGATCAATGAATTGATAAAAGGTATGACGAGCCAATTCTGTCGTTATAATATCATATGATTGTTTATTGATAGATTGATTGTTGTTTTTGTAGAATATAAGGGCGAGTTATATTTGTGCTGTATGCGTGCTGTTTCTATTGAAGAATTATTTGTGTGCGTGCCTTATCTTTACAGCCAAATGAACAGATATTTGCTTGTAGCGTAAAGCACCATACGAGTATTAGTTAAATATTCAAAGCATCATTAAAGCGCCTCAATTGATACTTGGTATGTAGCATTCATGGAGTCATTACCATAACGGTTTAATATCTGTCTCTCAAAACAAACAATTTGCAGTTAAATGTTCATATCCAATATCTTTATAACAACGCTCGCAGTCTTCATGATAGGGTTTTGTTAATTGACTTTTATCGATTCCTGTAAAACCCATCAGAAGTGAAGCGAAAATGTTTACATCCCGTATTCCATTACTGAGTAAACAGTGATGGCTGTGTTAGTATGGACAGTATCTGAAGTTGGGATGTATATTATACGTTTAATAACCTTACCTGTCTTTCGGTTTCGTAGAAGTCCCTATAATATTAGTCATTTTATGATTTTCATGACAATATGTCCGTCAGTGTTATTTTGTTGCTTTCAAAACGTAATAATAATAGTAAATTTTTAGTAGTAAAAAGTATTTATAGTATAATACTCATAAAATCATCATGTATTTTGAACGCCCACTATTACAGAATTTTGATTATTTTTTGCGTAACATAATCATCCAGTGTCAGTCCACTGCTGGACGTAGGTCTCTCCCAAGATACGCCACTGAGCCCGATATTTGGCTCAAGGGTATGCTCTAATCGCCACGCTGGGCAGGCGGGTTGGCGATTGCAGGACGTAGCTCCTCGCCCCCGGTGGAGCTGCTGCTCGTCACCGGCCTGTAGTATTTAGATAAGCTATCATTTAAAATGGTTATACCGCCATTTGTCGGTCGCCAGAGCCTAGTTAGTTGGTCAGCAGGATGCACCACGGGCAGGTGAGGTTGGCTTGGAGCAGTGAGGTGGTATTTTTGCTCCCTTACATCCCCCAATTTTGTTTATTTTTTGCATAATGTTGCGTATTCAAACCTTTATCTCTGTCATTGACTTTGCAGCTGCAATGGATTTGCCATTCCCCGCGCGCCATGCATAGCCGATAGAAGTGTGTCTTGCATAATGCACATACGTGGCTCCTGCATTTGCACATATAAATGTGAAATTATTTGTCAGGGCGTCTATTACGTTAACAGGATACGGCTTTTGTTAGGATAATGTATAATATGACGATGTGATCTAACAAAAAATATTATGGGTTATGTAATAAGCCATGAGCTGCACCAACATGCAGAACTATTATTTAATCTTTTTCACTGGTGGTAGGAGCATAATCATATTATAACGACTTACCACCTGACTTTTTCCAAAATTATCTTAACAACATAAAGAAGAAAATCTGCCACCATAACCTTATAGTGTTCAAGCAACACACAGCCTTTGAGAGTCAGAGTACTCTAGGCTTAGCGTGTTCGCTATCTTTGACCACATGTCATCATCGCTTACCACAAAGCGAGATAGTGGTCAAACGCTAGCCTATAAGATATTTTAAAAAACTATAGACAGTGTAAATAGGCTTTCCAATATGTTTATTGCAGAGGATTACTTATAAGTTAAAACCTGATTTTAAGTTTGATACACATTTATGAGAATAATATACCTATAATACCTGCACTCTGACAAATAAAATTGATTGATTGAGAATAACTGCTTGTTTCGCGATTTAGCGAAAGACGGCAACACAATAATTTAACGTAATCGGGACCAATCCACCTTATTAACTCCCTAAGCTCTTCATAAACATACGGAAACAAAACAAGGCGGCACCGCCACATAATCCCTTACAATTTGAACCTCGATGGGCTTACAAAACCAACCTGTAATTGAATATTAAATAAAAGTAAATTAAAGCCATCATCCGTGGCTCTGAATATTAATAATCCGGGCTCAGTGAGTTAGACCCTTATAATCCAACCCTACAGTTTCGGCCCAACCTTTGTGTGATTGACGTTTCAGCGGTGATTATTGTTGGGACTCTTGAAGCTCCCTTTATGAACCCAGATTACGGAGGTACAGTTTTAAGGTTCCCTTATCTATATGAAAAATGTCAAGAAAATTATGTGAATGGATATGTTGCTATTATGCCACTCATTAGGCAGGTCTGTTGTTATGTATCAATTGTTTATGTATACATTAGTTTTAAATCTCACTGTCTCAGCTTCGAAATCTGACATAAGTTGTCTCCAGTTGCGTTAGAGTGAAAATATATCTCAGATCTTTGTTTGTATCACAACTAATAAGACATCAGTTGTAAGGTAATATAATTCTTAACACTACATACCAATATTTCTAAAATATGTAGTTTTAGTTATATTTTTCATTAAAAAATTACGTATGCACTAAAATTGCAATGCAAAACACAAGTGCTATAAAAAAAAAATCATCAATCAGTGACATTCGTTTCAGTTGGATTTATCGCTTGATCAGAAACGTTAGGTAAGGCACTTTATGTTAATATACCTAATGCTACCTACAGACAAATGTAGAGCAAATAACGTAACAATTGTTTTTATTAAAAAAAAAAAAAAAGTAATGTGCTGTCAGTTAGGAAACTTTTCGTTTTCCAATGCCTCAAACGATATCATAACGGTCCTGTGTGTGGTCCCATACTTACCAGTCTCGAACAAACGCGTAGATAGATGTCCTGTCCCATCATACCACAGTGTCTTAGCATGGAGACATTACTATCATATGGCACCTATATTTTACAACAAAATTAACTCTAAATTAAAAATAAAAGCTGTAAATAGTTACAATCTTAAAAAACGAATACATGACTGGTTACAACCCTTAGACTATGAAAACACTGAAAAGCTTCTGGAAAAAATGGTATAAAAACAAAAACAAAAGTTTTAACTGAACTTACATAGTTCGTACATACATCCGCATGCAATCGCATGAAACCATACACAACTTATTCACATACTCGCACACACACACACACACACACACACACACACACACACACACACACACACACACACACACACAACGTTCTATAGATTTAATAATTATACTTACTATCTTAATTCATCTACTACATTTGTTAAGAAAATACTTTGTAAGTCTATATTGTTTCTGCAATAATTTGTTTTTTAGAACATATTTCTGGGAAGACACTGCTTTCTGCAACACAGTCAAAACGACTAAAGCAGAAGGCAGGGTACAAATACTTTGTTAAAACAATCTCTTTGAAATAAAGCAATTTTGTATTTATATTTGTATTTGTATTGTATTAAAAAAAAATACTGACAAATCTTGATGTTAATTCTGTGGCATAAAAACGGTTTACAAGACATTGATGACATAAAAAAAAACTCACATGAGCGTGCTCGGGACATGATTTGAACCACATATTATCATAATCTCAGGCTTTTTAAAGAATTCCCCTATCCACGAATGTTCCGAGTCCAAAGCAATGAACCGAGAGTAAGTAGGTATCATAAATTCGATGGCTCTTATATACACATTCTGAATCAAAGGGAAGAGTTCTCGAACGACTTTTTCAGCGTACGCGTTTGAAGAACTGCCTCATCTATTATGGGACTAAAGGACTCAATATTACGGAATTATAGTTGCGTTTTATTGACAATGCACGCTTGATTAAACTGGTACATTTATAGTCCTTTTTCCTGCAATAATTGCGACTATTCGTAAATTTAACTGTTCACGTTACGTTTGCACAAATGCTTACTTTATATAGATGAAGGTAACGAGCCTGTAAGAATGCATGTTACACTTTGACATGGAAAATATTAACGCTTTCGTATATAGTTATGTCTCTGCACTCAAGAGGCGCGTCGAGAATATGGTGCTGCGGACAGACCACTGTGCAGAAAACACAAATGTATGACCAAAGAAAACCTACTGTATATGTCGTTAAATATAAGCTTGCTTTTTTTCTGCCATTATTTTGCGTTTGCGTTTGTTCCTATATTGAATGAAGCGACGAAAGCAGCAGCGATTCACGCCGAGAGTGTTGTAATATCTCACAAAGACGAGACAGGGTCTAACCAATACCATTATACTTTATTAAAAGTTTTCTTGAGTTACATTCGGTAGTCTTGGTTTTTTATATAAGACTAGAAGAGCCCCGCAGCTTTGCCCGCGTTAAAAAGTTCTTTTGTTTACTGAAAACTTTTCTTTTGTAAAAACGATTCTATCATTAAATACATCAAATTAGTCAGCCAAATCGGTTTGCCCGTTTTCATGTTATCGCGTAACTAAGGCAATTCGGGATTCATATTTATAAAAACCGAAAACCCAAATATTCAGACTTTGTGACCTACCCCTTTTCAAATAATCCTATACTTTATCTCATCTTATTTCGCCATACAAACTTTGAATCCCCGTTCCGTATCCGGGAGGAATGTTTAGAAAATCCTTTATGAGCGGATACCTACGTCATAATACCTATCTGCATTCTAAATTTCAGCGCAATCCGAAACAATATTGATTTTTAGACTTTGTTACCTCAAACCTACCTAAAGTGTGTGGACTCTTCAAAGAAACATAATATTTGTTACCTCAGTTTATCCTCTTAGGCTGGCATTTTGAAAAATTATTTCTTAGCGGATACCTAAGTCAAAATCTGCATGCCAAATTTCAGCGCAATCCGAAACAATTTTGATTTCAGACTTTGTTACCCCACTCCACCCTTTTAGGGGTGCAATTTCGAAAAAGCCTGAAACACGTATTTACTTACTTAAGTACTTGTGTAAAAATCTAATACTATAAGAATCTTTGTCCTGACATACTGACTGACTGACTGACTGATTGACTGACTGACTGACAGACAACGCACAGCCTAAAGCGCTGGGCGTAGAGACTTTAAATTTGGAGGGTATATTTCTTAGTACGTAAGGGTGTACTAAGAAAGGATTTTCCAAAATTCACCCCTTAAGGGGATCAAATGGAGGTTCAAAGTTTCTATGCAGAAACAAGATTTAAAAGTCGTTTCTATCCGAAACTTTTCACAAGTGCTTCAGTAAAAAAAAAAGTAAACACGTGTTTCAGATTTTTTTTAAATTCCACCACTAAGAGGGTGAAATGGGGTAAGAAAGTGTGAAAATCAATATTGTTTCGCTTTTCGCTGAAATTTGGCATGCAAATAGTTATTACGACGTTTGTTCCCTCTGAGAAAGGATTTTCCGAAATTCACCCCTAAAAGGGATGAAACGGGGATTCAAAGTTAGTATGGACAAACAAGATTAGAAAGTATTTTCTATTCAAAACTTCATACAAGTGCTCCAGTAACAAAATAAATATACGTGTTTCAGGTTTTTTTTGAAACTCCACCCCTATGAGGGTGATATGGGGTAACAAAGTGTGAAAATCAATATTATGTCGGATTGCGCTGAAATTTGGCATGCAGATAGTTATTACGACGAAAGAGCCCTCTGAGAAAGCATTTTGCAAAATTCACCCCTGAAGGGGATGAAACGGGGGTTCAAAGTTTGTATGGAGAAACAAGATTAGGTAGTATTTTCTATTCGAAACTTCATACAAGTGCTCCAGTAAAAAAATTAGGAAAATACGTGTTTTAGGTTTTTTTTTAATTACACCCATAAGAGGGTGAAATGGGGTAACAAAGTGTGAAAGTCAATATTGTTTCGAATTGCGCTGAAATTTGGCGTGCAGATAGTTATTACGAAGTTAGTTGCCCCTGAGAAAGTATTTTCCAAAATTCACCCCTGAAGGGGATGAGACGGTGGTCCTAAGTTTGTATAGACAAAACAAGATTAGATAGTCTTTTATATTTGAACTAGAAGTACCCCGCGGCTTCGCCCGCGTTAAAAATGTCTTTTCTTTACTAAAAACTTTTCTTTTGTTGTGTTTTTTTTACCCCATTTCACCCTCTTAGGGGTGTAATTAAAAAAAAACCTGAAACACGTATTTACTTATTTTTACTGGAGCACTTGTATGAAGTTTCGTATAGAAAATACTATCTAATCTTGTTTCTTTATACAAACTTTGAACCCCCGTTTCATCATCTTCAGGGGTAAATTTTGGAAAATCCTTTCTCAGAGGTAACTTACGTCGTAATAACTATCTGCATGCCAAATTGCAGCGCAATCTGAAACAATATTGATTTTCACTCGTTTTTACTCCATTTCACCCTCTTAGGGATGAAATTTCAAAAAAACAGAAATACGTATATACTTATTTTGTTACTGAAGCACTTGTGTGAAGTTTTGGATAGAAAAGACTATCTAATCTTGTTTCTCCATACAAATTTGAAACCCCCATTTCATCCCCTTAAGGGGTGAATTTGGAAAATCCTTTACGTACAGTACCAGTACACCCCTACGTACTAAGACAAATATATTCTCCAGGACAAAGATTCTTATAGTATTAGATAGATAGTCAGTGTTCGAGCTCTATCTCACCTTGTGCTACGACGTAGTACGCTTAGCTAGAAAGTATACCTTTTTACTTGCTTCTTGAAGACTCTTAGACAATTTTGAGATAATTCTCGATATTGGTATAGTAATCTATACCTATAATGAAACTAATAACTATCAACAGTTAACAGATATCACATATTATAGCTTGATAGTATCTGCTATAATATTTGATAACTGTATCCAATAAGCCAATTTTCGACTCTCAGTACACACTCAGTTATTATAATGACTTGCATCAGCTCATAACAAAAACAAAACTATGGTATCGTGAGTTACAAGGTGAGGTCATTAGGGAAACACGGGCTTTGCAAAACATGCAAGTACACATCCCTTTGGGAAACGGATCGGTTAAACTTTGTTAACACTTTGTGTACATATAATTATATCTTCGGAATAACCAATAAAATTACCTTGGTTGTAACAAAAGAGGCTTTTGAAATACATTTTAACGTTTTTGAAAAAGGTTTTCTCGGTTAGTGTATCTCGGTTGTGTTTAGTATCTTGGTTAATACAGAGTTAATTGATTAACAACCTAAGGTAGCTTAAAATGAGGTAGAACATCATATTATAAAACTTGTATTTTATATGTTTGTTAAATTGGCTTATATAATTCTTTTAGTTTCATGAATTTAGTTACAGGTCAAAGAACTCTTTGTGGGGAACAGCCCATATGTTTTGCGAATTTTCAAAAATTTTGCAAGTTATTAAGCGGCCATAGCCCTAATAGCTAAGGTGGCGATCGAGAGGTCGTGAGTTCGATCTCCACCCATTGCACTAGACGTGAACCCACTCCAGATACTCCAAGAGTCCAGAAATTTCCAATATTGACAAATTGTATTAATAACAAGTTGACATATAAAATCATAATATTAATTAATTTTAAAGTAGTTATCACATTTTAGTATAATTTTATATATCAATAATGTATATATCAATAATGTATTATTAGTGCAATATAACTTATAAACTTTCACATGTCATAAATATGACGAAATAGAAGGACTATGAATATTTCGGACCATCCTTATGTTGACTCTATTTTTTGTGGAATAAACATTCATTTCATTTCATTTCCAAAATGGTAACTTTGCAGTAGGAAAGACACAGGCAGATCTCTCATGAGTCGGTGAAGTTTCGATTTATTCAGAAGTATGAGATAAATGTCTTGTAAACCACACCTATGCTGCTCCAACTCATCCACGAGCATGTTACGATCGACAAACATTTTTTTTTTTTCATTTAGGATACAAATCATCAACAAGGTTTTTAGGACAATAATGTCTATTGAATAATTTACATCTTACATAAACGTGAACTATTTCACGTGTTTTTTATTAAAAACACTTACACCAATATTTAACTGTGGTTCACTGTTCACTATTACAACACTAACTAAATTGAAAGGTTTTGTTCGTTTGATTTTTTTCTGTATATCTATGAGGTTGATAAGTTGTTTCGACTCCACGTTCACACCTTTGTTCTTGAGCGTCTGCACATTTTTAATAATGTTAAAATTTGTATGCAACAGAAACTGATCGGAAAGTTGCATATAATATAAGTACAGTTTTTGCTCGATGCGTACCGATTCGTGAGCGATTCGATTAAGAAACCTTGAGCGCCCCAATACCTACTTTCAAAGTGTTTGCTGTAGCCACTTCGTAACTACTAATTCAAACCTACTTGACCGTCCTTCAACAAACATCGAGACACTATACAACATCAGATAAATTAATCTATCAAAGTAGCGAAGTAAAATAGGTCATTGTAACGGAATATTTATTTTAATTTTGACCTACGTCTCTAATCTAATCTAGTGTACTTCGCATGTTAAACAAATTTTAATGCCGCAATGATAAGTATGTAATAATAGGGAGTATTTTTTTAAAATTAGGAAGGATAAAATCTCTATTTAATCTATTTACTAAAGATACTCGTGATTATATACATTATTTTACTAGAAGCAACTATTAAAAGCTCTACTCTAATATTGTGAATGAGGCGCGTTTTCTTTCACCGATTTAGTACATCAAGCATATTGACAAATGTATGATCAGAATGGCCATTAGAAATACCTGAAATGTTGTACCATAGATCCGCATACGGATTTTGAAATCTGCTTCCTGGACGTCTATTAGGCGTAATTAGTGGTAATGCTTACACGCATTCATACCGGATAATGCAGATAAGCGGTATGACTCACCGAGCCGTTTAACAATAGACGCCGTTGAATTTTGCACGGCAATATTCCCTGTACCGGATTTCGGAAGCTTATTGCGCGGTTCGTTTTGGTTTATGTCAGGATGTTTAATTACGATTGCCAGGATTATACGTGCGTCTATTTAAGGGGTTTTTATACCCTTAGTACTTTGAAATTAAGCCAAGCTTTGATGCCTAGTTTTACAATATGAGGGTATGTGACTTAGAGAGAGGATATCATTCAGATAAGCTTTGAATGGAACTTTGAAAAGGGAAGGTAAGTCATCAGGCATTGGTAAGCCTGATAGGTAGTGGTTATTGAAAGAATGGTAGTAAATTCAATACATATATAACGTCTGACGTCGAAGTTTGCATATCAGCAGATTTTTTTTTTTTTTAATTATAAGCGTTAATGCTATTATTAGGTTATAATTTATATTAGTAATATTTAAGTACTAACCCGAGGCACGAGGCTTTGCCCGTATTAAATCCTAGTTAAAAACCTTCTCTTGAATCACTTTGTCTATTGATGAAAACCGCGTTAAAATCCATTGCGTAGTTTAAATGATCTAAGGCCGTTTGTACACGGAACACGTCACCGGGACGTCAACGAAAACGAGATGACGGCGCCGAAGTAGCGATACGTTATTAGTACCTATAGCCGCTTGTCCACTGCATATGCGTCACCGAGCGCCGTCATCCCGGCCACCGTGACTGATAAAACTCGGCCCGAGATTGTGACGGGCCGATGTGCCGGCATTGGGTGGCAATACAAAACACGTTTGATCTTGTCCACACACTGCCGGCGCTACCGTTCGCTCGGATATTGTTTTTTAGTTTGTTTCATCTATGGAAACGCATGACAGCTGGAACAAAGCTGAACTACTGAAATTGGTTGCGGTGGACAAACGATTGCCGTTACGTCATTATGAACTCGGTCCGAAAAAATCTCGTTATGGGTGACGTCCCGGTGACAAAGAGGGACAGATGGCGGAAAGCGACTTTAAATAAAACAAGTGCATAAAACATGTTAAGATGATTTCTTTTAAAATTTGAACTAGTATAAAAGTGTATATTAATACTTCCAATATACAGTATAAATGCTTTGAGTTTAAAGTTTTGCGTTAAATGTATGGATTTAAAATAAACACAGTTTAAATGAGCATAAATTACGTTAAAATATTATTTTTTACAGGTTCATTGTACCTGCGAAAATTTTGCAACAAAAGAAAAATAATAAGGCAACATTTGTCATTTTATATAGTTCCACCAAATAAGTTCTAGGATTTAAACCCTAAAATGTAATATGAGTTAATATCATACGCGAAGCAATTAAACGTGGTAAAGTAACCACATAGCAAACATAAACCATTCCAGCTCTCATTACCAGACCACAACAAAGCACCAGCCACAGTTCATCTCTGCTTATAAGAACAACCCCATAGCGTATTGGATAAGGTCCTTGAATTCTAATCAAGAGGCCGCGGGTTCAAACTTCAGCCATGCATCAGTGAGTTTTTTTGTATATTATGTGCATTTTCGAATGCTCGTAAATGAAGAAATATAAAATGAAGAAACTCCTGGCTAGGCAGCTCCACATGTAGTCTTTCCTGTGAATTGACTGTGAAGCGGCAATAGCCCAATGGATAAGGTGTCTGGTGACGGGCAATTAAGAGGTTGTGAGTTCTATCCCCACCCATTTTGCACTATTGACGTGAATCCACTCCAGACACAAGCATATTTAGCTTAGTTGGATGGGTTAAAAAGAATACTAGTACTGTTCAACCCACATTGCTAGTAAGCTTTAAAAAATAAATAATGGCTTACATAAGCGTATTCCACAAATGGTAGATAATATTATATCGATGTTCTGTCTGACTTGCTACTAAAATATAGCTTACCACCCATAAGGAGAAAATCTGCGGCCATAATATTATAGTATTCCGGCACCGAAAAACCCTTGAGATTCAGAGTATTCTAGGCCTAGCGTGTTCACCATCTTCAACCACATCATATCTTACCTCCAGGCGAGATAGTGGTCCAACACAACCCTATAAAGGGCCCCACAGATTAACAGTTTGCCTGCAGTCCCTGGTCGTATCAGGAGGACTGCCGTCCAAAGTCTGCATAGCCCACTCAATTAAACGATTATTGCCTGCGGGCATATAAAAAAATAGCTTGGCTAGCATGTAATGTGCTCGACATTTAACTTAAATGGTACCAACTTGCCCTGCACAAAGCATACGATACCTAATGAAATAGTTCGTAAATTCTATCACTTTTCTGTTGTATAATATATTTAGACCTCGCAATTTATGTATTATTCTATCATCTTCTAATACTAAAAGAATCTTTGTCCTGACATACTGACTGACTGACTGACTGACTGACAGACAACGCACAGCCTAAACCGCTGGTCGTAGAGACTTGAAATTTGGAGGGTGTGTCTTAGTACGTAAAGGTGTACTAAGAAAGGATTTTCCAAAATTCACTCCTTTAGGGGATGAAATGGGGGTTAAAAGTTTGTATCGAGAAACAAGATTAGATAGTACTTTCTATTCGAAACTTTACACAAGTGCTACAATAAAAAAATAAGAAAACACGTGTTTCAGGCTTTTTTGAAATTCCATCCCTAAGAGGGTGAAATGGGGTACCAAAGTCTGAAAATAAATATTGTTTCGGATTGCGCTGAAATTTGGCATGCAGATAGTTATTACGACGTAAGTTCCCTCTTAGAAATTATTTTCTAAAATTCCCCCTTTAAGGGGATGAAATGGGGGTTCAAAGTTTGTAAGGAGAAACAAGATTAGATAGTATTTTCTATTCGAAACTTCGCACAAGTACTTCGATAAATAAATAAGTCAAATACGTGTTTCAGACTTTTTCAAAATGCCACCCCTAAAAGGGTGAAGTGGGGTAACAAAGTCTGAAATCGATATTGTTTCGTATTGCGCTGAAATTTGGCATGCAGATAGTTATTATACCACAGGTATCCGTTAAGAAAGGATTTTTTAAAATTCGCTCCTTAAGGGGATGAAATTCAAAGTTTGAACCGATTTGGCTTTTACTTCTTTGATGTATTTTATGATAGAAAGGTTTTTACATAAGATCGTTTAAAAAACTAAAATGAACCGACTTCAATGCCACGCTATTAATTTTCTTGAGGTGCTTATCTCCATATCTCCGGAGATACTTATCAGACCTCGATAAAATTACTATGGTACCACACTTGGGATATCTCCTTTTCAACAAAAAAAAATCAAAATCGGTTCATAAACGACGAAGGTATCCGCGAAGAAACATAAAATATATATATATATATATATATATACGGTCGAATTGAATAACCTCCTTCTTTTTTTGAAGTCGGTTAAAAATAAAAGTTTTAAGTAAATAAAAGAAGTCTTTAACGCGGGCGTAGCCGCGGGGCACTTCTAGTTATACATATATGGATTTAAACTGATTATATATATGTATACTTATAATATTTAATAATATGTTCTTTTTGTCAGTAGTTTTTTTTTATTTTATTTGATCTTTAAATATACATTGCCGGCCATGCAAAATTTGTCTGGAAGAGATCGCTTTTAGCGATGATACCGCCCTTGTACCTAGTTTGAATAAAGGCCTATTTTAAGTTATTTCTTTTTTTATGACAATAAAGAGTATTTATATTGAATAGAATTGACTTGATTTTAGTTCGCTGAGACACTCCAATATCTCATTTAGTAAGTTAAGCTATCACTAGATACTGTAAGACATTTCTTACTTATTTAGTACATAGAAATTAATGCCTTGTTACTTATTATGAGAAAAGTAGGTAATCTCTAATCATTGACAGCCAAGTGCAAAAATATTCATAGGACTACATATTCCTATTACGGGAGCGCTAGGAGCAGGTCGGAGCATAATGTGTTACAATGTGTTCCGAGGTAACAACCTGGGCTTATGAGGTTCTTGTGGTACTGCAGATAAGGCACGCCGGAGGCTTTGTAAAGGTACTTGTCCAATGTAATAAGGCCAGCGTAGTGCTACAGCGTAGCAGTAGGGACCGGAAGGAATTTTTATAACTACTGACTGTGACTTGATGTACCCAACATCTTTTTATTCCAAAAACAGTCCTATTCCACTATACTGGTTATTTTACTTGTGCAACTTGTGCCCAATTTCAGAAAAATCAATTGAATCATTTAGCCATAAAGAAAAATGGAATATAAACACTTTCAACAACAATAACTAGTATGTAAAGGTGCTACATTTTTAGCTACTTAATACATTTTAGATTACTCATCGCAAAGCAGCATCAAAAAGTTTTTTCACCAAGTCTCTTTACTGTTAGGCAGTGCGGGAGCCGTCTATTCGCACCTTTTATAAACAATGTTTACGCGAACCCAGCGGGGCGCGGGCTTGTATCAAGGATGCAATTAGTTCCGATTCAATGTTGTTTTTCCACTTCATCGTATGAATTCAACGGGTACAAAACAACACACTCTTGACGACTCGTCTCTCAACATTCAGTATAAGCACAACGCTCGCTTTTAACATGTTATAAAAAATTACGCTCTTTTTTTGCACGTCTATGTCATAATAATAAAAATGTTGAGAGCATTTACCATTTTTTTAGGGTCTGCAGCGAATTTATGCATGAAGTTGTTTATACGCAGGGTTTATTCTCTACAATATTAGACGTGGGACTCGTCTCGTCTTATTTTATTATAAAACTCATGCGTAAACAGAGTAATAATACTCAAGAAAACGTGTACACTAACGAAGGACGTTCGTACACTCAAAAAATAATAAAAGTACCCTCAAAAACTATGCTCAAACTAGAGACGTGAAATAGAGCCGGAGTGGGATAAAATTTCGTGAAAATCTCAACACCTCTTGAGTCCGCAACATTTTTTTGTAAACGAGATTTTATTTGAAGTTTATTCTAGATGCGCGATTCATTATGCCCGTAGTTGTAAGAGTGGAGCGCGGTAGAGTAAGAGGCAAGTTTTAATAATGTAGGGCGGTTGGCAAGGCTGCTGCCGTTTCCTTCCATTCATCTCTCCCCTTTCCGGTTGGCGCAATTAAAACGGCGGCTTGTTCCGGCACTTAAAAAACTTTTAAAGTATAAGCACAGACAATTTCAGCATCTACGTATACGGAATTGTTGCAAATTACAGGAAGAACGTTTATGCCAAAGTAATTTGCGTACTGAATTTAAAATTGTAAATTGTTTCGGCAAAGCGTTACAATGACTTTAGCATTTTCATGGGTTAAATTAAACCTTGTTTATGTTGTAGAAGACGAAGGTATTTAAATGATATTTTTTTTAATGAAAAACAGTTACATAGATTATGTTTATAGATAATAAAGATTTTATCTTTTATTATATTTACTTTAGCACTGCATTTCCATACCAGTGAGAGCTTATACATGTCATGGCTCTATTTTCAACTCCAATAATTTTTTAAAATAATTGTCTTCTCTACCACTATTTACCTAACCCACCCTGTTGATGTGAGCAGGGCACCTGAGGAGCAAAAATTTACCGGCGCCTTTAAGATGGAACGCCGGGTGCACTTTTCCATACAAATGTATTCCCCCGTTTCCTCACTGGAAAATGCTTCTAGAAAAAAATTTGTTTCCATAAAATTCAAGGTCTGCTGTAGCTACGCCCTTATCATTTTCTTGTTTTGAACCAACCAATTGCAAATAGAAATGTGACCATTAAAAATCTTAAAGAAAAAATTAAAATACTTTTATTTATTTTTGCGATTTGCAGTAGCTATAGCAGACCTTGATTTTATTATAAAACCGGACACTTGTTACGCCGAAGATACATCATCAAGACGATATTCCATCCCCCCTCACGTGTCAGGCAACTGATGCGCTCTCCAAAGGATAAGGATCCCTTAGGAGCTCCTGGGGTCTACGTCGCTCCTTGCAACTGTGGTGCAAGCAAATGTAGGCGAGACAAGAAGAAACGTGTCCACAAGACTTACAGAACATATTGCTTCCATGAAGAACGTGGACAGCGGCAGCTCGGCAGTGACAGAGCACGCTCTCACATCTGGGACGACGTACTACATCAGATATGACAAGGCACGGATTTTGGCGCGTGAAAAGCACTTTGTGCCCCGCAAAATCCGAGAAGCCATTGAGATTAGTCGGCGTGGTTACTTCAACATAGACAGAGGGTGGTACCTTTCACATACGTGGAAAACCGTTCTTCATGGAAAGTACGTCACCAGTGGCAACAGTGAGGAGGACACCTTGAGTTCCGTCTGCCGGTTAGATGTGGTCCGACCGCGCTGCATGATCAGCGGCCCGCAGTGCGAGGCTGAACGCGTCGGCGAGCGCCCCGCACTCAAGATCCTGAAGAAGGCCTCCGGATGAGGCCGAAACATAATTATGTCAATCTCCATATCGACATCGTGTAAGTCACGTTAAATTCCCGTTTTTAAATCTATAAGTCCTTGATTTTTTTTTTCAGGGAGGAAACGGGGGAATACATTTATATGGAAAAGTGCACCCCGCGTTCCCTCTTAATTCCCTTTACATCGAAAAGTGACAAAATCTACCACGGAATAACACCAGTCCAAATAGTGTTAATACACTTTAACTTTACTACATTCCAGGGTATTGCACCTCAAAAGCAAAATAAATCTTTGTTATATCTCTGTCAAGATCGTTTTTCTCAGAAAAGGTATCAAGTTAAAATTATTATCAAATAACTCAGGTCCTTGGAGCTGTGAAAAAAAAACTTTCAAATCAATGCGAAAATATGGCCATTGACCTCGCAAATGTAGACACTAGCTAACTAGCTCGCAAGTCCGTCTTTGAATAACTTAACACTGAATGGAAATGAAGTTCACACTTCTAAATCTTTATAACAAAAAAAGTAACAAAAAAAATTTTATACCAAACCTGCTCACAAAATTTCACGAAAATTGGTTTAGGTTTGTAGAAGAGAATGAACCGCCGGAAATACGAATGCATATTTGCCTAAGCTGAAACGGAGACCATCGCTTTGCTCGGTCAATAATTTCCCGTTAACCTAGAATTGTGAAATTTGGCAAGATGCAAGGTGCACTATTCTGTTTTTTTTGTATTTTATTCTGTTATGTATTTTGTGTATTTTAGCATTAATAATAAGTTAGATGGTTAAATCACAACCTCGCCAATACATACAGCAAATTAAAGATACTGCTTTATGCTGATGTAATTTTGAGTTGACACTTTGCTTTATGTAAACATTGCATCATGAAAAATGACGATACAGCGCCTTGGCGACAGTTCACTTCGATCGTCAGAAACGTCTGAATCATTCGCGTGTGCCTGAAGCCATTCACTACGTTCGAGTTCCGCTACGCGTGATTAATGGTCTCGCGTTCCCTCGACATTGTGTTTTTGTGATGCAAATAACTCGAGCCGTCGGAACAAGGAAAATTGAGTGGGAGGACCGAGCGCCACCGCAGTTTCAATTGCTTCGCCGCTGAATACTGATGAACTGTTTCGGTTGAAGGCATTATCGCAGTTGCACTGTTTAAGGCGGGAAGCGGTAGACATAAGCGATGCCATTCGTAAATAGTGTAAACTTCAGCCTATTTTAAGGTTTAATCGTGTTTAAACTGCAAACAAGTTCACCACGACCATAGAATAAGAAATTCATATAGGAATGCTATTAGAGTGTATAATAAGCTGCCTGATTGTTTCAAATTTGCCTTTTCTCATATTTAAGAGACAATTGATCAAATAGTTGACTGACAAATGTTTTTATACCATTCAAGAATTTCCGATATATAAGCATTAAGAATTTGACTAAAATCTGTATAATTACACAATTAATTAATTAATGTTTTAGGTTATATAAATAATAAAATATCAGAACAGTGACTATGTATAGGTAATTAAGTTTATGGTTTTGTTAATTATTGTTATTATTATTATTTTTCAATTTATTCAAATATTTAGACATATTTTTATATTTTAAATTATAAATAATCTATTGATATTTCATTTAATTAAATAAAAAAATATTAAAATGCATTGCTTATATTTAAGTAGGTACATGATTTTCACACCATTATATGTGGTAGAATGTAAGGGTATGTGATTCACGAATTAACATCTAAAAGCATGTAAACCTACATTCTAGCAAATAAATTAATTTTTATTTTGATTTTGATAGAAAAGATAATAACGTATCACGACATAACGACCGTATATTTCTATGAAGCTTTAGATTTTATAGTATCTTATCATTAAAAGTGATATGTTTTTATTTTTATAAATCTTAAAAGCTAGCGTTTGACCACTATCTCACCTGTTGGTAAGTGATGATGCGGTCGAAGATGGTAAGCACGCTAGGCCTAGAATGGGAACTGGCTCTCAAGGATAGCTGCCGGAACACATTACATGTTTTTGGCGACAGATTTTCTAACTTGAGGGGTGGTAGCTGGCCAGTCAGACACTAGATAGTGTCCTACCACCATGCGAACTATGTAACTGTAATTATCGCAAACCTCGTTTATGTCACGTTTTGGTAAACATCACCATAATTATATAATATCAACAGTAAGTACAGCACAGTACAGTTCGAGACGCAAATAGACAAGTCATTTATTTAGGATGGTATTGCGTTGTCATTTTCTGCTGAGCCAGCAGACTTGAACAAAGTGCATTTCGTTGTGTACCTACTTATTTTTGTACTATCTAACCTAATAACTATGTAGGTATGTAAAGCAAACAAAGTTGATACAAACGTTCATCAAAATGTATCATTCTTTTAACACCAAAGACACAAGTTAATGTTTATATTCCTTCTGTTTCTTGATAGGAACAAGTAAAGAGAATATTTAGATAACACTTGTATCATAAGAGATTTTGAAACAGCGGAGATATGGCTTATGTAATATTACACATTCCGCTTTTGCGGAAATGCTTAAAAGAATATTCATTTTATTTGCAGCCGCACATTTTGGAGTATAATCTTTCAAGATCGAAGTACTTAGATATTTAATTTTTATTGGACTACGTTATAGTGAGTTATTTCATCACCACTTAGATACATTGCATTATCTATTCTTTCACTTATAAATGTATCATGCTTTACCTATGTCTTCTATGTAGCTAAATACAATATACCAGTCATTATCCTATACAACAGATACTTAATTCTGTGCCGAGATATGGATTGGTATTTCTAATCGGCTTACACGGATCCTAACAATGTAACTAATATAATGATCACACATATATCAGAATGTAACGATAAATCAAGCAGCTTAAAATTAATACCCACTGTATTTAAGCTAACAATTATTTTTAAATTTTTATGCAGCCCTTTTACAACGCCTTCTCCCAAACACTCGACGAAACTTTCATGGCAAAGTTTTTGCGGCAGACGCTAACTATGCAAGCTCCTCTTGTCTTCCTTCTTCTTTGTAACGTGAAAACAATTCGTGTCGCTCCTCGGAAAGGCAGTCGCAACAAAAAAGCCTTCGTAAGTAATTAAGAAGTTCAGGAACACCGGCTCATTGGCATACTTTCGGCTTGTAATACGCAGTTAATCTCAGCAAAAAACTTGGCTGTGACGTTATAATTCACGAGGGCCCGCCTGACGCCAGCGACAAGGGTGAATTTCTTATGAGGACGACGTGTATTTGTCACAAAAATCTATATGTATATTAGGCGCGCTACGTGCCTCACGATTCTTCTCGGATAGGACGAAACTGACGGCGCCCTTTATTGCTTATAGTCCGTCGACGTTTATATTTCTTTTAACGTATACTCGCTGCGAATATGAAGTAATTCACGAGCGCTTAGCGGAGCTAAAACGCGATAAAGTTTGCAATAATATTGTCTCTCACGCAGGCACAGCTGGGTCACGGAGGGAGAACATTTCATTACGATTATTGCCGAGTTAATGATGTCTTACTAACTTTACAGAGTCGACTTGGGCGAGGTATGTTAAGAATTTGAATAAATGGAGCACACACGGCCTGAGTTACGGCTCGCCTGCACAGAAAGGGTGCTATGCCGTACAAAGAATCGTCAGTAATTCACCAGCTTAGCCCGATCCACTCTTATCTCGTTCAGTTTCTTCAAACGTCGGCGACGCTCTTAAATCTTACGGGAGCTCGAATTGTAAATGTTCACTCAAGAATCTTACAAGCCTTTAATTCGGCACAAATTATTGCATTATTTAGCTTTGTTTAATCGGAGTTAAACTTTTGTTCCGTAGTACAATGCTGCTACAAACTTCTCATTTAGAACTTAATTAGAATTGAGTGAGATTTTGCCACAATAATATACTTGTACAAGAAAAGTTAAATATTACGTAAAGTTTTAAAGCCCGAGCCTCTTATGGGATATTAACATTCAGTGACAAATATGCTATAACCGCAGCTTTTGCAAGCCGCTAGTAACCTGACTTATAAAAAGGGCCCAAACTCGACCCAACTAATACCCTTGTCATGTCGAGATGAAATTAGTTCCACCGTGCAGCTGCGCCGCTGAAAACCCGCTGTTTGTCCGAAATTTAATCTGACATAACATCAATATATGGGACTCTATAAAACTGTTTAATAACACATTGTGAATTTAATTATTATCAATCGTAAAATTGTTTTGTCGCAACTGAAGTTTGAATTAGAACTGGGTTTGTTTATTTCTATGGTATTTATTACTAAAGAAAATAAAGTTTGTGGTTTTATCTTACTAAAATTTTGAATAGATTATTGCAAAAAATATATACCTCTATATAAATAATCCGAACTATGACTACATATACCTAATCATGGCATGACGCACAAAATAGCTTGTAGCTCAAGTAAACATCAAAAATATTCTAAACGAATATAGTCAAAACGAAATGAAAACACGACATTAAAATACGCCGATTGTGAAAATAACCTTAATGTATTTTCCATGAAAAGGAATAACATACAAAATCAAAGTTTTAACGACCCTTTAAAATGAAATGTTGGCTATCTGAAAGAATATTAATGTCGCGATTCTTGTAAATTATTACACGAACAGATGTTACGAACAAGAGGTGTACGTTACGAAGATTAACGGTCAACGGGCAAAAAGTTAAATAATTAACGTAGGTCAACTGTTTGGTCAACTATTTGGTAAGTGGTTAACGGCTTTTGGCTCAAAGATTAATTTAAGGTACTACATTTTGTCTGAGGCATTACTCATTCGTAATCAATGTACCTATTTACAAGCGTTTTCCAGACAATTAAATTAAATTAGCAAGTGAACATCGCGATCTCACCGCGTGACCTCACTCCCGAGGAAAAGCGACGGACTCGCTCGAACCCTTGGTTGAAAAAATTTGACTTAACGAAAATTATAGCCGATATATAACATAATATATAATCCGATAAATAAAATAAGTTTGAATAATACGAATATCGACAATATATACTAGTTGTATATACAAAGGTGTATCTAAAATGTGTTTTGATTTTAAATTACCCACTTTAGGAAAATGCAGTCACCTTAAACTCAGTACCTACATTAAATTTTATCATACAACCTTCAACTTGAAAAATCTGTCTGATCTGTCTGCCAAAATTCTAATGTATATAGCCGTTTCCCATTCTAGGCTTAGCGTGCTACCGTCATCGACCGCATAATCACTTACCATCAGATGAAGTTGAGGTCAAACGATAGCCTTTTTAGGGTTCTGTAGCCGAATGGCAAAAAACGGAACCCTTATAGATTCGTCATGTCTGTCTGTCTGTCTGTCTGTCTGTCTGTCCGTCCGTATGTCACAGCCATTTTATTCCGAAACTGTTAGGACTACAGAATTGAAACTTGGTAGGTAGACTATCAACGAAAATTGGTTTGAACGAGATACAGTCAGCAGTTTTAGAGATATGGCGACCGCAAAGATAACTTTGTTTTTCATACAAACACTATGAAAAACAAAGTTATTTTTGTAGTTGCGAAAAATCATAATTATGGAATACTTAACTGTGTTACGGAAACCTACGAGTGCGAGTCCGACTTGCACTTGGCCAGTTTTTTATTTAAATAATTAAAACAATATTTTAGGTATTTTTCAACCGACTTCCAAAAAGATTCTCAATTCGTTTTTTCTTCGTTCTTTTTTTTTCGTTCGTTTCTCGTCTCGTTTTTTTGTCTGTATGTTACGCGATTACTCCGTCAACTGTGAACCGATTTGAATGATTCTTTTTTTAATCGGTAGGGTACGTTTCCGAAGTGGTTTCATTGTAATTTTATCGAGATCAGGTAAGTATCTCCAGAGATATGATGATAAACGTCTCAAACTTGCTACTGAAATTGACTTGCGGGGCATGGAAGTCGGTTGTTTTAGTTTTTAAACTATCTTAATTATCATTATAGTAATTTGCTTGTTTTGTTCTCTTATAAAATACTTTTATTGCAATTTTTGATAAATTTATTACAAATATTTTACTTTCATTTTACGTAAAGTTGTATGTACGAAGCATAAAATAACGAATTAATAAAATCTGCATGAATATAAAGCAAGTCCGTTATTTTTTAATGTACATTGCTACTGATTGTCGATTATTATGGAATGGCATCGCCGCCAGTTAAACGTGATATGAATTAATTTAAATCGTACAATAATTGGGAACCAAATATTCATTGAGTAACTATTTTATATTCACAATTTCGAGTTGTACTATTTAAAGTTTTACTGATGTGTAAAACCTGTGTGTGAAATTATGCAAAAAATTGCTTTATTATTGCCGTTCAACATGTATTATTACGCCTTTTGGACTTTAATTTAATTATGCCTTACTGTTTTGCTGAATGTACAACAAAATACCCTGCATATAATGCACAGTTTTTTGCACGAGATAAATATCATCCAGACCCCTGAGTGTCATCGTTCACTGTTATTTTCAGACACTACCTTCCATTTACTATTCTAAATGTCTCTAAGACGGTCATGAAGCTACAAAAACTACGCCAAGAATAATACTTAAGGGACATTGAACTGTTCATTTCCGCCATTATTAATATTGTCTGAGAAATATGCTCCTCTGGGGTGCCATTACACTAACGGCCATATAAAAGACAAATGAGCCAAGAGCGCTATCTCAAGATGGCTCTAATTTTTATAATATACTTTATTTAACACCCTCGCCTTAGACGAGCTTTCTTAACTGTAATCTTTTTGTTTTAAAACATAATAAAAGCCGTTTTATTACAGTTATTATCTTAATTCGCCGCAAATGACGCTTCTCAGTAACGCCATATCTTAGCTATTCAAAATTTTCTTATTCAAAAAACGTTTCATATCTCTCCAAGGGAGAATGATTTGAAAGTATGATTGATGATACAGAGAAATGCTAAATCGAGGTAAGTACCACTTTACTGGGTGTTTTAAATTGTGGAGGGAGATGGCCGTTTTATGTGAATTCAGAATTATTCAGCTTTTCATTCAATGTCGGAGAGCATCAATCAAGAGAACGAAAAAATTGAGCGATTTATTATTTTTGTAGAAGATTCTAAGGTGCATTCATTTAGATTGATATAGACTTGATTGAATGACATTATGAACTTCTACTGTGGTATTTTACAAAGCTTTACTTCATACGTGGAGGATGTTTCTTTTGCAACTTTGCATGAATTGCAAGATCTTAGTTGTTATTCTTGTTATCCGTTGCTTTCCCTGTTGCACCTGGGTAAAGCTCTTTTTTCTCTGCTTCTACTCATATAATGTGTAGTTAAGTACTTGGTAGTTAAAATCAATTGGCTAGGAACAACTTATAAAAGTTTAATGTAACAATAACGAGTTTATGTGTATATTTACATAGTAAAACTCACTCTCTACTCTTACTAGTTCGAGTATTTAATCTAAAGTTTTATCACTACGAACCCATCTCACTGTGCTATCTGTGTTAAATAAGAATATATTTTTCTTGGCTTCAGTTTGCGGCGTGCAAATAGAAAGAACATGCAGTGACTTTCTAAGATTCAAGTCATTCCCCGCAGCTATTTGTACAGTGACACGGAAAAATGGTTCAACCTTGCATTTTTCAATGTGACGCACGACTGCTGAATGTCTCTTTTTCATTGGATTGGATTATCTCTGACTATTCGTGTGTTAATACTGATAACTGCTTGAAACATTAGACACATTAAGCAGATATATTTTACATGTACAAGTAGAAGAATTTAAAAAATACGCATGTCTTTTTTATTATATATATTTATATATCTTATAGGCTAGCGTTTGATCACTATCTCACCAGTTGGTAAGTGATGATGCGGTCGAAGATAGTAAGCACGCTAGACCTAGAATGGAAACTGGCTCTCACATTTCTCATAACAGCAACTGATGCCTGGCGATATTTAAAAAAATCATAATATACGTATATGTTATACACGATATCATTTTGATATTATATTTTAAAAATTAAATATCCAATTTGTAGTTTTATGCTCGGTTATTGGTCAATAAATCATAAAGTAGAAAAGGCTAGGAGCACGCGAGAAACTTCTTGAACAAAGCACATTTATTATTGTTTTAGTAAATAACAGTAATTGTGTGTGTTAGTAACTTTCACTTAAGTTTGGATTTCGCATCGGGTCACGTAGAACATATTTCTTCGTAATCCTCATTTTAACCATTGTGAGGGTGTTCCAGCCTGTTTCAGTGACCTAAATTGATATTTACAGAAATGCGGTCTAATAATAGATTTCATTGCGATTCCGTAGATGTAAGGGACGTAGTTTGGACATTCTAGAAAATAAAGGGTCGGATTTAACAAAAAAATTGGTAGTGAATGAAATATGCTATTTGGTGGCAGTAAAAAATTTAACCTTATTAATGTTATATACCGGCTGTACCTTTCACGTACCTTTTGTCGAATTTTCTCGACCTAGGTTTCGAGCGAATCCGTTGCTCTTCCTTGGGAGTGAGGTCACGCGGTGAGAGCGCGATGACTGGGTTGAGAAAATTCGACTTCGGTTTTAGTCGAATTTTCGAAATTACGTTAATTGCAGCCGGTATATAACATTATTAATGTTATAAATTCACGACAATTAAAAAAAAAAAGTTTTACTTGTATAAAATAGGGAATGTTTGGCTCGGTCTATCGGCTTCCTCATACATGAAGCAACTCATTCAGAAGAGTGATATAATATAATTCTTAAAATTCTGATTTCGAAATATCAATTGCTGACAATTATGTACAATATCGGATCAGTTTAAAGGCCTGGATAATTTAAATATATATATATATATATATGTTACTTGTTGCATTACAATATTTCTGTAGCAATAATTTAAAAAAATGTAATTGTCATAAACTAATAATAATATTTTGAAAATCTTTCTTTGAAATATAACCTGTGTTCTAAGTTAAAATCGCTAAAGCACCTATCCAGACATTGTAACACTTTAGATCCGAATGAGAACTTCTAGACACTTTGCAGGAGCCGTAGTCGAAGTCAATTTATTACCCGCAGTCAAACTATCCTGGATTGGAGGCTTTAGATCACGACAATGGAGGGTGCAGATTACGTAGTAGCTACCTAACTGCGACCTATGAATCAATCAGCATGAGAGCTGTTCTTACTGCGTTCTGGTTGGATTAGGATGGTTGATTTGATTAATTAATTATTGTGCTAAATAAATCGCGTTGTTTCTAGCTCGCTATAATGTCCAGATTTTAGTTTATCTTCCATTTTCCAACGGTGTTTACTTAAACTTTTTTATTCAATTCAATTCAATTGTTTATTTTCAGAATCAGTTCCATTGTATTAGTAATAACCGTCTTATATCTAATGTTAGTATCCATCTTATATCAATTACAAAAATTTATAATAATAATAATACCGTACCGACCATGTCAAAAAATAAAAATTAAATCTAATACACATATTTCATATTTAAAGTATTATTTATAAGTACGGTTTGACACCATGATTTGTTTTGGTCCAGTGTCTGAGTATGGGGCCATCCACCCACCCTCTCAGCCACGTTATGTTGCTATTTCAATGATCACAGACTTTGTGTGTAGTCTTCTAGAGCATATATACAGATTTGTTAGTAACCTAAATGCTTAAAGAGTAAAGAGTTAACATAATTTTATTTAGCGAGAGATTCAGCGATATTGTCACTCTACACCCATATCAAAAAGTACTGATATTAATCTTATATATTTAAACGAGCAAAAACACGCCGACACTCAATGATAGATTTGGCGTGAGTGAGCGAGAAAGTGCGATGCGAAATTTCTAGTAATGTGTCCATATATTTATACAGATTGTTGGGAAATTACCAGCTTTAACTATTATAACTTTGTAACTAATAAGTAAAAAAAATCTGACAGCACAATTATCATTGGTTTCCGATTCCCCTGCAACTGCAGCTTTTATAATTTTTTGGTACTTAAAATTTAGTAGTGTTTAATTATACTGCGTGTTTCGGAAACTCATGTAACAATTTAATATCTAGATTGGGTGTTGCTTTTGAAGTTTACCTAGATAAATGTATTTTTATGTAAAGACGTAACTTTACACAAATAATTTAAGATCGTTTAAAAAACTAAGAGAACAGATTTCAAACGTCCCGCCAGTAAATTTCAGTACTAACTTTAAGGTGTTTATCTTCATATCTCTGGAGATACTAAACATTTCTCGATGAAAATTAAATAAAACCACCAGTGAAGTTATACCCTTTCTAATAAAAAAATAATTTTCACAATCGGTTCAGGCGTTATCAAGTAATCATTAAACGCATAATCATTAATTACATATATTAAAAAAAATAGATGCAGTCGTAACTCCTGCTTTTTTAATTTTTTTTTATTTATGTTATATGGTAACAGGACAAGCACGACGCTCGCCTGATGGTAAGTGATGACGTCTACCTATACAGATACATTTTTTCATGTCACTGCATTGCGTCTGTTTCCTTGAGACGTAAAGATGTTGAGTCTCACGTGCCCTGTAATTTCACTGGACACCTTGCCATTTCAACCGAAAAACATTCCTATTTCACGGCTGAAAATTATTTGGCAAAGTGATGGTACCGCCCCAGGCGGACTAGCAGAAGTCCTTCCACTACAACCTACTCCTTCTTTTTTTTTGAAGTCGGTTAAAAAACCGAACAAAGCCCGCCTAATATTTAAAAAACATTTTTAAAAACAAGATTAATGTAAATTAAATATGTGTAATGGAAAGATCTAATTATAACATAACATACTTACTAGCCCAAATTCTACAGATTTTCTATCATGGAGTTCCAGTCCCTACATCCTGGCTCCATCATTCAATCAGTTCATGGTACTATATGATACTACCGGGATCTATAAATAGCATCTGCGTCTAGTGCACAAACAACAAATACTAATCGCTTACGCACACACGCACAATAAAATTATTAATTCCGTTTGCGAAATACGCAGATAATTTTGCAGAATGCTAATGTACAAGGCTGTGTTAAGGTGTAGAGAAGGGGCAACCAACGCCCCTCTCTCATTACTCTTTCTCTCACCAAATTTTATTCTCCATTTAAGGATTTTCTATTATGTGGTGTTGTTACCTATATATTATGGAAAGTAGGTAATTAAAAAAAATATAAGTGCTAAAACATCGTGAGCAATATAATAACTTTGTCATCATTATGGATTTCCTGAAAATAACATTTTTATTTCATAATATATCAAACAGTAATAAAAAAAAATACAAAAAATCGCTTTATTACAAACGTTACAAATTTTGTTTTTAAATTATGCCTCAACCCTGTTTTTTTATAAACTGTGCAGCACTGCAGTGCCATCCCGAATTTAGGACCAATAAAATGTTAAATGCTTACTCAGGCTAATAATATTCAGCAATACTCAAATTCTCCTAACTACGTCTCTGCAATCGTTGTTTGACTTTAATTAATTCGAGGCTTGTCAACGGTTGATGTAATATGCGTCGCGCTGTTTCAAGCGTATATGTCGTTACAGTGATCGTCTGCGTTCATTTTCATGATACGTGTTCGTTGTTACGTTTTAATAAGATGTTGATGTGTGTGACGTTTATTGGATCCTCGGTTTCCGGTCTTAAGCCGAATGAATGGTTACGATAATGTACCAATCTTATGCGAATGAGTTTCTGGGGTTAAATTTTAAATTGTAGCTAACTTTTTTTTATTTTACGAGACATGATATTTTTGGCGTAGCGTGTTCATCATATTCATTTATCGCCAGGCAAGATAGTGATCAAAACGCTAGCCTATATTTTTTGCTTTAGGCATAAGAATAATAAATATATATATACCAATACAATTTTAAATCACACCAGCGGGATCCAAGTGAAATATTGTCGGACTACGAATGGAAAACAAATGCACGAAATAAGTTCGATGCTTTTCGAGACGCGAAAACCGATAGGTAGACTCCGAACGCAACGTTGAGCCAAACGGAATCCGGACCATATTTCATGTTACCCACGTTATGCGCTTTGTGAAAGAAAATACATTTTTCACTATCTTTAGAGATTTCATAGAGTATTTTCGTTTTATAAACTGATTCGGTTATGAGATTTGGATATTGGAATCTGTACTCCATCTAAGTGCATTTTTCTGAGTACGAATGCTGATTGCCTCCTCATATAGATAGAAATTGTCAATGGTAACATAACGATTATAGATTATGCTTCGTTCAAAAATGTTAATTGTGTCTGTTAAAAGAATGCATTTTTACAAGTAGGAAGGGCATTATATCGTTGGTCCAATTGACTTACTACCAAGAAGTAGCTTACAACAAACACAGGAAAAGGTTTGAAGGCCCAGTGATCTAGTGGTAACATGGTCGGCTTTGACGCAAGAGGTACCGAGTTCAATCCCCGTCGTGCACCAATGGATTTTTCTATCGCTTTTCACAGAGGCCCTCCGGTGAAGGAAAATATCGTTAAAAAACCCCTAACCGCATGGTGGTAGGACACTATGTAGTATCCATCTGGCCAGCTACCAAGTTAGAAAATTTGTTGCCAAACATCTAAGCGAGTTCCCATTCTAACCTAGCGTTCGAACCTCCTCGACCGCATCGTCACATACCAACAGGTAAGATAGTGGTCAAACGCGAGCCTTAATAATATTTAAAAAATGCAAATACTTTACGTGGGTGATAGTGAAATTGTTTGATATTATTAAGCATAGTGAGGTTAATAAGTTTGAGATACGATGAGGCGGGCATACCATCAGTAAGAGACCGTGTTCAAACTAGCCAGGAATCTAGTAGGTAAATAAGTTAGGTTACAACTGTTGCGCTATGTAGACGGTCGCCAAGTGACAGTCCTGTCTCAAAGGTCAATTGCTTGTCTGTCCACCGTAAAACATTTTTCGCATTTATGTACATTTTACTAATGGTTATTGTGGGGACTATAAAGAGTTGTGGATTATATACCACTTTATTTATATTTGTCTAAATAATCGTGAATTAAAAATGTTTAAAACCTAACGGAAATCATCGTTATACATTGAAGCAAAAAATTGTGATAAATACGCAGAAAACATTTAATGGCCAATTTTATTCATATACTAAAGTGCAGTACATCTTATACGAAAAAACTACTATTTTGTTCAACCAAACTTTTTCCAGAGTTCGTTGATAAAACGTCCCATCGAACAAACCAGCAGCGATTCCCTAATAGACAATCACCGTAACATTTGGGTCAATCATTTTGACACGTTGAAAAAGCGGGCGAGCCGAATTGGAAAGCGTTCGAGCCCCACAGAATGATTTCTCGTTCACTCAGTAACGATTCATTTGAGAAACTCATTTGCACCGAGCCTCTGGGAACGATCCTCATTTGCGTTTGTAGTGGATCTGGAGCCTATTCTATGAATCACTCTGCAAGTTTACACGTTGTCACTGTTTACACTTTACATATAGTTTGAACCGTTAAATTAAATTACAACAAGATAAATGACTTTAGATTAAGCGTTCCAGATGTTTCTGGATTGTTTGAATTGACACGATAGAAGTGAGACAAAAGTTTCTCTCCTGTCATTTTGAACTGTTGTTCCTACTTTGCTAGCCTCAAAATTTCAGTTTAATTCAGAAATAGCAGAGCTTTTCTGAAATATTTCTGAAGAAATTATAGTAGTTTATACCTAACGAATATCATAATGGAATTTGGTGAAATTGTTGATATCATTTTGATTTATCGGTGGTCATATATTTTAAATCGCAGCTGTATGATGTCCATCTAAAAGTAAAATGTATCTGCTGTACTTAATATTAATTCTCTATCTAATAACAGCTACACTTTCATAATTAAACTATTCAAAACATTGACAGCTATCTATTCGATCCGTTATTGTTAACTCTCATCAATCGTTTTTTATCCAGTCAACCAGCATTTTGTAGAAACTCTAAATCTGAAGTCGCAGATAAACTTACTAAAATATAGCTCTTAAGCGGTTACTTACAACATGTGGATCGTTAAAGGCCTGCTATTCTTGCTAATTGCTGCCTAATGATTTATCGCGCATGTCTTGGCAAAGACTAAGCAAAGACGTACGAGGTACTCAGAATAATGTGACTTCGCAATTAATGGTTTTAATATGATTTTAAACTTCATATCGTATAAGGTCTTCACTACGAATTTTTCTTAAGCGTTTCGATATTCTCCTAATTATATACTTTCATATAATAATGACAATGTTCAGTTGAAAAAAAGTAAAAAAGTAAAAAATAGATATATAGGTATATAATTTCAGCAAGACTTATCAATCAATTTTCTAAATATCTTTCTGGTTTTGTTATCAATTTCATCTTATAATCAAAAAAAGAAAAGTGCCACAATATTTTTCTTATTTTTAAAACCATACAAAACTCTAATTTTCTCAAAAATGCCTTATCCACTAACATCTACAAGCTTCTCAGGCTGGCGCGTAACAACAAAAGGCTGTTGAAAATCTGCACTCGTCTCGCATCAAGACATGCGAAGAATGCTAGACATTTCGAGTGTGCAGGGAGCAACCAGAACAGTGACATCTGCCCACTTAGCGCCCTTGCAAAGACGACTTCTCATCATTTAAAACAAAGGGTGAAATTGCCCGAAGCTGCATGCATTCTACAGTTGTACGACTCTCCACCGTGCTCCCTTGTACGTTGACCGCAGTCGAGGGCACTGTGGCCACGCTACATCTGTAAAAGCACCTTTTTACACACTAACGAGTTTTTTCACCGCTACTTTTTTAAGAGCGATTTTCCTACCACAATGCTCTATTTATTTATGGTGTATTAGTCTCCTTTCGCAAATATTTGAAATGTCTGCCCTTAACTACTATCGAATTTGTCCCCTCACGCAAAATATATTTCGCATTTTTTCGGTTATTAATAAGTGACGTGACGTCATGGGCGCCATGAATATTTAGACGTTCATCCCTATGTTGAGGTTTCATTTGGAGGACGGCCGATGACTGTGTATTTTTTATTATTTCGAAAAACGTTAAGTAATATTAGCGTCAACAAAAAGGTCTGAAGTGACCCAGCATTAAAGTCAGCTTATGACTGAGCGTGATAGATTACCGCCCGCGCTCCCGTTTATTTTTTATTAAATGCTCCGGCATCTGGCTTCAATTGCGGTAGCAGGTTTTTATTACCGCTCGATGTTTACATGAGTATCTTCTTGTTATTTAAAGTTCCGATGTAAAGGAATAAGCGGTAGTTTCCCAATGGCCGGGCGGGTAATGAGACGTACAAATGAGTCCGTATTTTTCCGCTCCAGTGAGCCTGGTTAAGTTTGTTTAGACCCGTAACTGAAATTTACTGTATTGGCACAGGAGCTTGTTTCATTTTGGGTTTCTTTGCTTTAGCTATCTTGGGTCTGGTAGGTCAGTCAACCCCCGGGATGCTTAAGTTAATTAATAATGTAGGTTAATTACATTACGGTGGACAACAATGTTGTGGCTTTGAAGATAGTTTACACACTATACAAGATATGGTATGGATAACGGACGCAACACAATACGATAATACAAATAGGTATAAATCTTCATAATACATATACGTTTCAATTTTTATTCAATATTAAACTTTCAGTGACTTCAAATTGAATTTTAAAACTTCGATTTACCATATTTTAAAAAAAAATGTCAAAGTTATCCTTCATAAATAATTGTGCTTCTCTCTCAAAAGGCTCTTTACCTTTGAACATAAATGACACGCCTAAAACACAAAATCCAATGAAGCAGAAGTGAATGATGCGCCAGTATTTTGGGAAACTCAGGACTTACATAGTTTGACGTCACTTATTTATTACTTTTCATGAAATGTACTGTAAATAAAATACGTAGATATCTTTGTTTTGCTAGAATTTATTGATAACAATCAAAAATGCTAAATACATAGTGTTTTCTGGAATGAAATTGAGGCGGATTTATTATATTAACAAGAAATAGGTCTTTTACATTAAATTGCAGTTTTCAAATTCTCACAAACCCGGGCCACGGAAATCTGGTTGAACAAAAGTTGGTCCTCTAAAAGTGTCCATTGTTCAAGCGTTACCGCAAATTCTTCCACTTAAGTTGGTCCCGTGACTAATGCGAAGGAAGGCCCGCGCATTCGCTTTAACCCGTAAAGTGACATTGATAAGTGTTCGATGCGACGTCTCTATTCTCGAACTAGATAACAGCTGGCAACGGAAATGGGAACTAGCCTTAATAATACACTGTTGATTTAGGTGCTGAAATGATGCGATTGTCGATGCGTCAGGGATGACTTAACAAAGACATTGTTATCGTGTGAAGGCACGCGAGGAACACAAATCAGACAGCCGATGGTCGAGCACGAGAATTCCGTCACCACTAAAGCGTGTGCCTTCCGTCTAATCGAGTAAATGTTTCCAGCCCAGTGGCTCGGACACGTCGCGTAGAGCAGCTACGAGCTACGAGACTCCGTAGCATCGTAGATGTAGAACGTAGAATCTACGGTCTAATGTTGAAACGCTACGTTCGGTCTTGAGCAAACATTTGTGCAGCAATCCAGCGTTTGATGGTTACGTTGGAAATGGTTTTCTGGGTCGTTTTATTTTCATATGATAATATTTTAATATTTTATGGAATTTCGGTCATGTCTCCTATGAACTCAAGTGTGTTTTTATGGCAATTAATGATTTACTAAGAAAAATTCTAGAAAATACACTTTTCTGAAAGGTATTTATTTGGAAGTTTGTCTTTGATTTATTTTAATATTATAAATGCATTATGTTCTAAGCGTGTGAATATGTTTGTTTCTCAGTACTGGACGTATTTGGACTAAAATTAGTGTAGAGAGAATAAATAAACCATAACACAAATACTTAAAACACACTAGTCACACCAAAGCGCGCAGCTACTTGTATCAATATAGTTAAGATAATTATATCAATAATTTAAGACTAATTATTTTTAATAAAGGTTATGCATGTTTACAAAAGTAATAACATAATTGATGTTCAATTATAAGTCGGGCCGGCAATTGCGTTTGTTTTAACGACTGCATGCCAATTGCGTGGTAAACAGAGGCAAAATTAATATCACCGTTAGGTGATTAAGGTTACCACATGTAAATTATCGGGAATGGGATTTGTATTGCTATAAATTCAGATTAAAAAACAACTGTGGAGCAGTCGACAACAGGTTCGATTTATTCTTCTGTCACCGTTCGTTGGTATTCAATTGTATATATTTGCATGACACTATAGAATGATTGAAAACAAAACTATTTCTATTAAACCTCATAAAACCTGCTTGCCCCGCAATTAAAACTTGAAAATAGTTTGACGAGAGGTTTGTCTACTTCCAGACAAGACCGGGCGTAAAAATAATATGAGATGTTGATAAGTCGTGAATTCACACAATTCTACTCTTGAACCAATTTTCATAATTATACCTAATACGTGAATAAGCAGTCAGACTTACATAGAAAATAGCTTTGTAAAGACAAAAACTTTCCAACAGAAATGTCATAAAACTTTGTTACCTTTTAATCCTCTATCTCATCATAAATGCTCAAAGGACACAAAAATCAACCTTATTTTTATCCGAACGTATTCAGAGCTCAGTCAACTCTTTCTAATTCCAGACCACAATTTAATCTCGAAAAAGCCCGAATCTCTACCAGATACGAGCTCCCTTACATTTTTCAATCCGTTCGAAAATTATTAAAATCCGCAGTGTGCTGTCGCAACTCCAAACGGTAACCGTTTGCTATAAACTTTTTTGATATTACTCAGCAGCCGGTGAACGTAAATCTGCCCTTACAGTGGTCCCGGTAACTTTTTCAATTTAACAGGTAAGGATAAATCGTTGATTCTTTTTATTTCAACATTGAACCGATATAAACTCTCCGAAAAAAGTTTCCCTGCAGGCCGTCCGATATTGTTTGTTTTCTGTTAACTCGGTAAATCTTTTTTGTTCGTGAACTTGGTCCTTATTCATTTTTGTTTGTGCTTTGCGTTGTAAGCATTCAACTACAACATTAAATGGTTAATGATTTTTTTTTATATGTAAATTTTCAGAACTTAATACTTTGTGAATTTATCACCACCACGGTCACCACTAATGAAAAAATCTGCCACCATAACCTTATGGTGTTCTGGCAACACACAGCCCTTGAGAGTCTGATTTTTCTAGTTTAACGTGTTCACTATTTTCGATGACATTTATTACAAGCAAGATAGTGGTCAAACACTTGTACACAATTACAATGTAATATCTTAAATAGCTAAAGCGTCTGCTAAATAACTTAGCAATAGACCAATTATATTTATCGCTGACATTCTAAAAATAGCGACGTAATAAACTTACATTTCAACCCCACAGACTATCACAAGAAACAATGGGACGACATTTTGGTGTCCTAGATTCACCCTTCAAGCGTGAGAAGCGTCACCAAAGCCCGCAACAAAGTTCAGACCCAAAATGTAGGTGACACCTTGCGGTCAGACGTCTTAACTTTGCTAAAATAGTTCACAAAAAGCTCTATAAACCTAACTTCTCTCAAAGCACTCATTAAGAGAATAGGCGGTATTTGATGTTTTTATTGTGTCGAAACTAGAGTTTGTAGAGTATCAGTTTCACTCGTACTCAAAGAGTAACATAATATACCGCTCAAACTTATAAACGCTATTGTATCTAATGATATTGTAATACGGGGCTTTTCGCGCTAAAAACATAATTTTGTTTACAGTTTATTGCAGTCTTCTCGTGACCACGGTCAATGCAACTTGATCGAAACGTCGAGGTAAATAAAATTATGTTTTTAGCGCGATAAGTCCCGTATTACAATATAATTATGTGTGTAAATCGCAAAAGTTTAAAATGTACTATTGCTACTGTATCTGTACTAATAGTCTAATAATAGTTACGTTTGAAGTAAAGTTAAAATAAATCTTAAGTATTATTAAACCCCTTTTTAGGCTTCCATAACCGAATGGCAAAAAAACGGAACTCTTATATTCCCTGATTCTTCATGTCTGTTTGTTTGTCCGTCCGTATGACACAGCCATTTTGAAACTATTAAGACTACACAGTTGGAACTTGGTAGGTAGGTGTATTCTGTGAACCGCTTTACGATTTTTATAAAAAAATAAAAGATTAAGGGAGCCGCCCCCTTAATCTTTTACTTTTTTATTTTTGTCATGTTGTGTTGTGTTGTGTTTTCCATACATGGAACTGAAAATAAATGTAAAAAATGTTCATCAAACCTATACGTCTACAGATAGGTCTTCAAAAATTACATTGAGGTTCCTAAAACCATTTTTTCTCAAAGTCAATCATTTGAAAGATAGAGAAGTGGTTAAATGTGTGTCCTTCCCCCCCCCCCCCCCTCCCTCTAATTTTTTTAAAGTAAAGGAGTGAAAAATCTAAAAAACTATATATGCTGTTGATCTCAATAAAGACTTTCAACGAAAATTAGTCTGAACGAAATATAGTCAGCAGTTTTTGAGATATAGCAACCGCAAACATAACTTTGTTTTTCATACAAACACTATGATAATAATAATTATAAACTATACTCTACAGTGTTATGGAACCCTACGAGTGCGAGTCCGACTTGCATTTGTTAGTTTATTGAGTATAAATATCTTACAATTATAATGAAATATTCTAATCTTGATAACCTTTAAACGGCCCGTAGGCGTAAAAGATTGACATCTTACCCGAAGGTCGTTGGTTCAAATCTCAGCCGTGCACCATCATTTTTAAGGTTCCATTCCCAAAGGGTAACAACGGAACCCTATTACCGAGACTTCACAGTACTTCTATCTGTCTGAGTGCTGTATCTTCTAAAACGTGATGTGTAGACAGTAGGCATTGTACACTAAGTATATGTATATGTGCAGTATGTATTATTATGGCCGCTATAACAACAAATACATTACAACTATAAACCGAATAAAGTTTTAAATAACAAACAAATTTCTTGCTTGGGAATGTACTGTGGTACGAGACCCTTCGTGTGCGAGTCTGACAGCACTTGACCAGTTTGGTTTTCTTCTATGTATTCGTGTGTGTTCACCAGAGGTCCACATTATTCGTCCACAGGTGGTCCACACACAAAATCAATACAATGGTCCTAACATTGTATTGATTTTCTGTCTTACGCTACAAAAAGTTGCTTAACACCATCAATGATAAAATCTGCCGCTATAATCTTACTGTGTTCCAGCAGCACAGTCCTTGAGAGTCAGGCTATTCTAGGCCTAGGGAGCCACAATCTTCGACCACATTATACCTTACCACCAGACACACCACATACCGCTTACCACCAGATAGTATGATATGCTATCTGCACAACTAGAAAAATCTTTTTTTATGAGTCGGTAGGCTATATTATTTCAAAAGATCTGATTCCAATATTCTGAGTTTTTATATGATCATCAAAACCTCAAAGTTGCGACTGAAAATAGCTCGTGGGACATGATTAAGGCAGTTGTTTTTCTTAGTTAAAAAAAAAATTGTTTGATTAAATATACATTATATTTCAGTTGGAAAACACAAAGTTTTACTGAGCGCGAAACACAAAAAACAAAAACAGTCGAGACAAAATAATCCTAACTATAATATTATAAATGCGAAAGTAACTCTGTCTGTCTGTCTGTGTCACTTTCACGCCAAAACCACTGAACCAATTTAAATTAAATTTGGTACCTACACAGATAGTCTAGAGCCTGAGAACGGACATAGGCTACTTTTTAATGCGAAAAGAGGGTTGTAAAGGGTTGAAAGGGGGGATGAAAAGTTGTATGGAAGTATCGGCATTTTCGAAGCTAGAAGCTTGAAACTTATTTTGTAGGCTGTTGATTCGATATAAGGAAGTGGGGGGAAGAGAGAGGTGAGAGGAGGGGAGGGGAGAGGAAGTGGGGGGAACGGGAAGGGGGAGAGGGAAGTGAGGAGAAAGGCGGTGGAGGGAAGAGAGAGGGAGAGGGGAGGGGAAGGGCGAGGGGGAGGGAGAGGGGAGAGGGAGGGGAGGGGGATTTGCGCGGCGTGGTACGGTGCGGTGTAGGTGGGATACGCATGTGTTTTATTTGTAAAATAATTAGCCTAAATATTTAAAAATGCTACTCAAAGACACTATTCCACGCGGACGAAGTCGCGGGCACAGCTAGTGATTAATAAAATAATTATACTGATATAATGATACTGTATTTATTAATACAAAAAATAAACTGTCCTACGAAACTTTAAAATCTATTATAAAATACACCGCAAAGCGATCATAAAATACAAAACACCGAATAAAACGTTGCTATCAACATAATAATATTTACAATATCGACAGCCATTCTGTACAATAATAGCACCAATTACACCTGCGAATAATTACACTTAACTTACAGCATTAACATTGTTAAAGCCGTATTACAACTGATCAAAACTAGAATAATACCTTTTAGTGCATTAAAATAATTATCCAACAAACAACATTTATATTATGATTATTACTTTTAACAACATGTATAAATATTTACGAGCATACTTATTGTAATAAATATTATTTAGTTTAAGAACCCCGTTGGCGTAAAGGATAGATGGCTTGACTTCTAAGCGAGAGGTTGCCGGTTCAAATCTGGGCACAGGTGTTCGTCTACACCTACAGGAAGTAGGAGCATATTATATCGATGTTCCGCCGATTTGCAACCAAAATGTAGCTTACCACTATCAAGGATAAAATCTGCTGCTATAACCTTTCCATGTTCCGGCAGCACACAGCCCTTGAGACTTTAGAGTCAGAGTATTCTATGAGAGATGATGAGATAGTGGTCAAACGCTCGCCTATAATATATTTTAAAAAAACGCAAATGATAAAATAATTTCAGTTTTTTTATACATATATTAAGCTCCGGGATATAAAAAAAGAATTATGGTTGTTTTTGCTAAAAAGTCTTGAAACAATTTTTTGACATATTCTGTCAATACTTGCATTACGCACTGAGATCAGATTGTGGGTATGCACAAAAATGTTTTCGTGAATTTAACGATATACCTAAAAATAATCAGAATCAAGGTATTGCCAAAATCATATTTGTGCTTTATAGACGGAAATTAAAATAAACTTAAGTTTTGTAGTAAAACAAATATCTTAGCATCACAAAAGCATTGAAATTTATTACAAGAGACGAAAGAGGAAGTTCTTCTCAACTAATTGATCTCCAAAGAATCAAATTTGAATAGTACCTCAATTAAAAGGTGAGTAAAGTTTTTCAATCGAGAACTTTTCTTATCTATTAGCTTCTGTGCTGTCGTCCAGATGAAGGAACGCCGCGATCGTATCCTTTATACTCCACTGCTCTTGGTCATTAAAAGTTTTATCGGGCACAAATGCACTGCCGCCGTCGCTTTGCGGTATAACTCAGTATGGGTCGTTTAATTATGTAAGCATCGTTACCATAATATTATGTTCCTTTAAGTGATGTTTACATTTTATATTTATATATTTATTTATAGGTTTATTATAGGTTCTTCTAATCAGTAATTATACCAGTCATTCAACCATACTGAGCTTATTTTACCTATGCTACTTGTACGAGCTATAAGTAATGTAATTTGATTACGAGCTCTACTTCTAGTACGCCACACTATAAGCGGATACTACATTATCATATTCGGCTATTCAATGATAAGACTCGAATAAATGTGTACTTATAAATATAAATTTAACAGTCACCTGTATTGAGCTGATTTTTTCTATGCTTCTTGTACGAGCTCTAATGTAATTAGAGTAATACATATTGCTTATCCATACTGTGTATAAGATGCCGTCTCGCTTGAGTGTATTGTACACGGAGTGCTTTCAAAGCGTAAAACCATTTGAGATAACGCTCGAGCGTAGATGCAAAACCTATGCGGGTATCTTAGTCCTATTGTTTTCTTTTCTCGCTCGGTTATGAAGTTTATAGGCTTTTATTATATATCAGTTAGATTTGTTTAAATATTTTTCATCCGTAAAGTTCCAATCCCTAGGGAAATCGACTCAAGCACATCTGATTGTTTAAAGGTTATGTCTACATTGAATTAAAAATTGTATACAAAGTATTAAACATACATGTATCGTTTTAATAAACATCACGTGAGGTAAATTGATTTTTTCAATAAATTAACATAGCTTGGAGTAATCATAAATTAACACTAGATATGTAGCAGGCTGGTTACAATACACACAAAAACAATATAATTACACTAGGTACTCTGATCGCGTACCACGGATACATGAAAAGCCCATCAAAAGCTCACAAGATGAGATTTCAATTCACTATTCCTCGCATTCAAAAGAAGACTTGTCACCCTTCACTGTATAAAGCAAATGATTCGACGAGCCATTTTCCACTGGCAAGGCACTATTGAACGCACACAATACTGCCTGTCGTTGGACGGAACCCCATTGTAATATTTCGGAAGCCATTATTGACATTTTCAAAGGGCTATTAAAATATTTTTTATTGAAAATCGCTTACGAACATTTTTTGGGCTCAAAGCTATATTTCATCGGTTTACCGCACGAAAATGTTGTTAAATTGTGACAAAAGATGATGGAGGATGTTTGAGGGGAATGATATAGATGGTAAAACATTATTGATTTGAAATATTCAGCTAATTGGTTTTTAATGAACATTTTAATGTACAGCATAAAATATATTATGAATGTACAACAAATAGACAATATACCATTTGTTTAACATAGAACTAACATTAAAAGAAAAACGTGACTCACTTTCGATTTGAAGGGAAAATCGGCCATTGATATAACATAGCGTGTGAGATTCGTGATTGAAATTATCAGGGTTAGTTGACAGTTTACAGGTATGCGAAAATAATATATATATTGATAAAAATAATAAATATATTACGCAGTTAGACTATATCACGTTGCACATAATGTTAATTATGATTATATTAAAGTTTTTTTTGCTTTTCCCTTAGAATTTTAAATGCCATTTATAAAAATAAATAAAACAACGTCGGATTTGCTTTATGTTTTATGACTATGATCATCGATATGGTATGCTCTGTACATTTCGCAGGTAGATCGTATAATTAGCCGTTCAGTCAATTTTTAAATATACGCCTTACGAGGCTGAATTTTTTTTTCTTTGTAAAACCAATATGTATTAAAATTCTGACAAATAAATCGTTTCATTTCATACTTATCATTAAGCCAAAACGGGGCTCTCGATTCTATCGCCTGTCAATTTTGGAATAGTTAAGATTTATAATAATAGGGAGTGCCATTTTATAAACTGCTTTAATCTCACAATTCAATTGACAAATGTACGATTTCAAAATTTAAACTAGCGACCTATACCAAAAACTTACTTTATTTTGTTTGATACCTGATCATCATAATATGAGCGTATATTATTTTTATATTGTAGGCGGCTTTATTTTCTATAAATTAATTTTAGTACATCACAAATTCCTTTATCATATCATCGTATCTTACCAAGCAAACCCATAAAATAAGCTCAAAATCTGTCGGAATTCCCCGACGTTCCCTTAACCTCGTCAATTTATTCGGAAAATCTGAAATACGGCGTTTCATATATGAAATTGCGAAGAAATTGCACTATAATTTCCACTTAAGCCTCTTACACCATGCCCCTTACGTAGATGGCATGCCTACGTGAGCACTTACCTGAAATTAGTCACACCGGTCCAAACCTTACGGACCACGGAAAACGCTTATAAAATATACATTATAACAAACTGTGGGCGAGTGATTTTTGGGGTAAAAAGATAGGTTGAGTAGAATCAAAATGGGAGGGAATAATTTTTTATTTATTTCTAAACTTGAAAATCACATTATCTATCATAGTTGGTACTTTAAAAATATGTTATATATTTTTTTTATCTTATAAGCTAGCGTTGACCAGTATTTCAACTGATGTTAAGTGATGATATTGTGATCGACAATTTGACGCTTGACTAGAAGATAACTGTTCACTCGCAATTTAAAGATACCTCAGCAATATTAACCTTCTTCTCTGTATTATATTTTGCAGCATGACCTATACATGTTTAATAATACATCGCGTGCTAGTTAAGCCGAAAATTAGTTGCTTTATGCATAACATAAACTATTATTTTATGGTTCGAAATTACACACTATTAATGAGCATGACTTTTAAGCTTATTGCAATTTATGCTTGAAAATTGAACTTGGACTTGTTTATGTAAACGTTTGAATATTGTTTCAACTCGATAAGTAATATACTTTTATTGTTTCGTGTTACTTACAAAATATTCTGCTGTAATTTATTTATTGCTTATAGCATATTAAATAATCTGGAGTTTAAATATTCACTCTTACCTGTTGGTAAGTGAAGTGAATGTGGTTTGGATGGTAGTAGTGAGAACTGGCTCTCAAAGACACACTCGTGACTGTGGCGACGTGTTTGGCGACAAATTTTCCAAATTAAGGTACTTGTACAATTCATTTTTATGTGGTTAAGGGTTGTTGTAGACACAAGGCACTGACCACATGATACCTGTATGTCATAGCTTTTAAAATATATAAAAATAGATATTTAACAGTAAAACGCCCAAATCACGCGGTTAAGATTCATGCGTCGATGAATGCGTCGAAACAAACGTCATAACATTTTATTCGTAATCATCGTTCATTTTTGGTTACTCATTTGAGGTGTTTAGCTTTTTTATTGTTATTTATTTTAAAATCACACCACCACAGCGATATACCCTACTCATTAAAAAACAAAAATATATATACTTCCAAATCGGTTCACAATTGTTGGAGAAATTGCGTAACCACACACAAAAAAACTACAGATAAATTGATAATATTCTTCTTTTTTGGCAGTCTGTTAAGAATCATCATCATCATCATCAGCCTATTTCCGTCCACTGCTGGACATAGGCCTCACCTATGGCACGCCACTGAGCTCGATCTTCAGCTCTTTGTTTTCAACCGCTGCCAGCCAGCTTGCGTATATCATCGCTCCACTTAGCTGGAGGGCGCCCTACACTCCGTTTACCGAGCCGTGGTTACCGGTTCTACGACAGATGTGACCAGCCCACTGCCACTTCAGCTTGCTAAACCTTTGAGCTACATCGATAACTTTAGTTCTCTGTCGGATGACCTCGAATTCGACCCCTCAGAGATACTCCGAGCATAGCCCTTTCCATAGCTCGCTGAGTGACTTTAAATTGGTGAACCAGTCGCACTGTCAGTGTCGGCTCCGTAAGTAATAACAGGTAGGACGCACTCGTTAAAGACTTTCGTCTTTAGGCTTTGTGGTATGGGCGATGCAAAGACTCGACGAAGTTTTCCAAAAGCTGCCCATCCCAGCGATCCTTCTGCGAGCTTCCTTCTCGAAGTTGTTTTTACCCAATTGCAAGATTTGCCCACGATATACGTATTCGTGAACAACATAATGTTTGATACTAGTGGTCGCTCAGTGGTAAAAATTTTACCGTATTTTTTTTTAATGTACTTACAAACTTTAACTGTGTCAAATTTCACGTATGCATACGCGCAACTTCCTTAACAAGAAGTACAAAGTTTTAACTTCACGCATTAATATATGTATTAAGAAACACACACACATGTTAAGAATTAAAGTTGCGAGCTGTTCTAAAGTCCTAACGTTTACAGAAAATAGCTTAAACAGTATGCATCCGCAATGATTGGACACCACAGCCGCTTGCCCTGTCATCGTTGATGAACCCTTCCTGCACCAATGAGCTGAGAGCCAACCATTGTTTACCTTGACGCTCTTTGATCGACTATCGCTTTACCCCCCTAATGAACGAGTTTACTAACCAAACAGAATAGTGACGAGTTCTAGTCTAGGTTAGTATATATAGGACATCACTTTGGAAAAGGAGATTACTTTGAAAGTGACGTGATCTAGGGTTGGCACGAATTATTCAACTTTCAATAAATATCTCGTTACTTATATATTTTTGGAGATTGGTTTATAAAAATATATGGCAACACATATACATCTAAATTAATCTTTAATATATAAAAAAATGAATCCCAATTGCCGTTGGTTACGGCATCACGCGTGAACGGCTGGACCGATTTCGCTAATTCTTTTTTTGTTGTGTTTTTTATCGTCAGGAGATGGTTCTTATGATTAAAAAAATGTTGTTTTTAACGCAGGCAAAGCCGCGGGGCATAGCTAGTTATTGATAAAAGTACCTTTTATTTTATTTGAATTGTGTAGGTATCTACATTAATCTCGTAAAGGTATCTACATACCTACATAATATGTATCTAAATGAATCACAGTGATTCTCTGATTTCGCCGTGTGGAGGTTAATTAGATAAAAAGTTTGTTTTAAATTCTTGCTCGTGGACATGAACGTGTGTTTTCAAGCTAGCTTATGCCGCGTAAAGGCTTTTAATTTTTTTTTAAACTAATTACTTGGAACATTGATTTTTTGTGCAGATTTGTATAAATTCATTATAGTTAACTTCACACCGTGTAATAATTGACTACTTAAGTCACAATACTAATATTTCCATTGGACCTATCCGCGACCGAAATGCTACTTTCATTTTGATATGCAATATTTTTTTATGCTTGACATACTATGACTTAGTAATTAAAGACATCTTCAAACAAAAGTCAACAAGAAAATATAATTATAATTTAACGATGAAAATATCAAATACATCCAGCTCGCAAACAAAATAACATCCACGTGTACAAATACGCGTGTATGTTAAGTCTCTATTTAGGTTAATTAGAAGCTAAAAAAATTCAACACAATACTCGAACTTTTTCTTACTGAAACACAATAACAAAATTATTATAACATGCGCTTAGAAAGCCTTTGCGCTGTTGGTGTAGAGCTAACTACACCTTACATATTAGATTAATTAATGTATATGACTTTCACTTTTAAAGCACACAAAGTCGCTTTGTTACAAAAAGGTTTACTTAAAAGGCATACCAGTCTTTTATAAAAACCGATATTTAATTTTTAAACGATTTTATCGAAAAATTGCGCGGCGTTTTTGTCATGCGACCTCTGTGTAAGCAGATTTTACTGTAAAAATTAGTTTGTGCATAAAGTGTATATTTATGCAACAGTTTGCATTTTTATGCAGCGATATGCATTTTAGCGTGCGTACGTAAGTAAGCAGTAATTTGTAATTTTTTTTCTTTATTTTGATGAGATGTATGTCAGGTATGAGAACAAATATTGAGTGCTTTATCTAATGCTTGCATCAATATTGCTCATCATCGTTAGCATATTGTCCAGAATATAAATATTGCAAAAAATAATTTTCACTCTGCATATTGCAAATTCAAGTGTACATTGAAAGCTTTCCAATGTTTAATTGGAACAAACGCTTTGCTTTTGAATATACCAGTAAGGAGATTGAATCAACAGTAAACCCGTTGTTGTAAAAAAATTCTACCTTCTGATTACTTTATACAAATTCAAGTATCTATTAATAAAACATAAATAAGTTATTTAATTATTCGAATGAGAATTAAGTGTTTTATTCATAACGCTAACTTTCGTTTCTGATATTTATAACTAATGTCACCGTATTCTAAAAATAAAATAAGGGCCTCTTTGTTTACTTCAAGAGAATATTCGAATAGGCTAATCGTCAATTTAATCGACTAACAAGTGTACCTTTGTTCAGAATATCAGAGAAGCTAGTCGACAAAAGATACATGTGAGTTTTTACTTGCCAAATACAAGTAACAACTCAAGACATTACTTGACCGTCGTGAAAGTTGCTCTTATCATTAAATAGGTAAGTACTTTCAGATGTACACATAGGGAAAGAAAATCAAATTAAAATCAAATTTTGTTCTCTTAGGTATTTTTAATACGCTTTTATTAGCTTCAGACGTATGTATGTTTGTATGTTAGTATGTAACGGAATCTTTGAACATGATTTTAACCCCCTTCAAAACGTCGGATTAACTCAAAATTTGGCATACTTATTAAAGACCGATGACAATTCAATATTTTAAACATTTTGACCCGTTATCCTTACTAGGATAATCAGGATTACGCTTTTAAAAAAATTCGACTAAAAAATTAAAAATAAATAATAGTTTAAAAAAACTAAAAAAATACGCTTTTATAGGAAATCCAACTAAAAAATAGAGAATAAATTTTAATAAATTTGAATTAAAAATAGTGTAAGAAAAAATGATTTTATTGTAAATAAATAATAGTTTAAAAAAACTAAAAAAATACACTTTTATAGAAAATCCAACTAAAAAAGGAAAATAAATTTTAATAAATTTGAATTAAAAATAGTGTAAGAAAAAATGATTTTATTGTAAAAAAAAAGCGTGGGGTGCATGGTATCAATAGTTCCAAATATTTTATGAACAGATATGACTAGAAGGGTTATTTTGATAATATCCTGAAAAGCACCCCACGCTTTTTTTACAATAAAATCATTTTTTCTTACACTATTTTTAATTCAAATTTATTAAAATTTATTTTCTATTTTTTAGTTGGATTTTCTATAAAAGCGTATTTTTTAAACTATTGTTTATTTTTCATTTTTTAGTCGATTTTTTTATTTTATTTTTTTTATTTATTTATTGTCATCGGTCCTTAATAAGTATGCCAAATTTCGAGTTAATCCGACGTTTTGAAGGGGGTTAAAATCATATTCAAAGATTCCGTTACATACTAACATACAAACATACATACGTCTGAAGCTAATAAAAGCGTATTAAAAAAGCGTGGGGTGCTTTTCAGGATATTATCAAAATAACCCTTCTAGTCATATCTGTTCATAAAATATTTGGAATTATTGATACCATGCACCCCACGCTTTTTTTACAATAAAATCATTTTTTCTTACACTATTTTTAATTCAAATTTATTAAAATTTATTTTCTATATTTTAGTTGGATTTTCTATAAAAGCGTATTTTTTTAGTTTTTTAAACTATTATTTATTTATTCTCGGATGTACCTATTTGAGTAATCTTGATAATACAGCTAAATCCGTCATTTACTTATTTTTCCTGTCTAACTTGTTCCGATTGTCCCTACATTTTCTGTCTGTACTAATTTGTCACAAGTTAATTTTAATGTCAAGTACGTTCATCGACGTTGATTGCTGAAAGCACTATGTGGTATTTCTTTTAAATACCTTCATTCATTTTAGATTTATAGTTATTCTGAGTTTGAATCACGATTATGATATATATTGGTTGAATACTCAAAGATATGACACAATATCAGTGCTCGTCGCGGTCTCGCGCGGGTCGTGCGTGCACTCCCGAGGATGTGCATCGGACATGCACGAACCCTAGGTCGAGACAGTCGACAATAAACAGTAGTGAGTATAATAGTCGGTGTTTTATAATCACCTTTATTCATCTTCATGATTCATACTTTTTATATTGATTATTATGTAACCTTTATTTGAGAACGATTTCAAAATTTGAAATAATTTAAATTCTCCATCTTCAATATGAATATTCTCTCTCCCATGCAGGAATTAGACTGACGTTGTCCCATATTTTCCGGTGTCTTTCTTTAAATATTTCAAATTTTGAAATCGTTTTCAAATAACAACAACAGTGTTTGGGGTAAGGTTTGGCCTTGGCTGCGTCATGGCTGGCGACACTCTCGGACCATATAGTTCTCTGGCTCGTTTCCGTGAACGCCCTCGTGCTCAAGGACAGGGACCTCATCTTGCTCGGCTCTGGTGGTGACTACGCTGACAAGCAAGCAAGTACTTACTTAAAGGATATTATTGAGCAGAAGATTATTGACGAAAATTTGGTATAGATTTAAGTTAACTTACTTTGATGTAATATATATTGTAATTGTTGTTGTAATATACATTGTAAAAAACCTTGTTCATTTGTAGCCTAGGTTCCAGTCCGGGGCCGGTAGTCTCTACATGAATAGCGATGAATTTCGACCGTCGATAATATAATCGTCAATAAGAAAAGAGATGCATATACAAACTGTTTAGATGCAACTCCTTTTATAAGAAGTTTGCGATGACAGCATCGCTATCAATGTAGAGACTTCCACCCCAGGGCCGGTAGTTTTTACATGCATAGCGATGAATTTCGAGCGATAATCGTCAATACGAAAAGAGATGCAGATAACAACTGTGTAGCTGCATCTCATTCTAGCAGACGTTTGCGATGACAAGACGCATCGCTATCAATGTAGGGCCTTCCAACCCAGGATAGGCTTCGGTAGGTATGTACAGGCGATCCGCACTTACGTGCGGATCAGCCGATTAGATAGGAGCTAGCCGGAGATGGTCAATCCGTTACGTTATAACTAGTCGAGCCATTTAATTCCACAAATATCCCTGGTTTTATTTCACAGTAGTCATGCTATACTAGGACATGCTTCAGCTTTGACCCAAAAACTCTCCACACTACTTAAAGTAATAAACAACACAAAAAGAGATTTCTTTCTCCCGTTGCAGCTCGCTCCGCAGTTCAAATGGCAAAGTTTTGGTTTGAGACAAGCCGACCTAAGTGCACTTTGTCACTTAAATTGGAAAATATTGTTCCGAGAGAAACACTCGAGTAACCGTTTCAGACTCAATAACATTGTTACTTTATACGTTTTATGGGACATCCGGTAACTATTTAGCTTTCTTTTTTAGGAGTTCCTATAATATTTGGTCCCTACACATTTTTCAACAGAAGGAGGCTATACCTGCACATAATTTATTTATGTATAACTACTCTTTACTTTTTACAGAGTAACACGATATACGTAATTATGGCTTCGAGATTTTTTTATATTCTATAGGCTAGCGTTTGACCACAATTTTACCTGTAGGTAACCTGATGATGAGAAAATGATGTGGTCATAAGCTACTTTTTGGTAGCAAGTCAGGCGAAACATCGACATAATATGCTCCTACCACCTGTAGAAAGTTTTGTGTTGATAGCATCGATATTTCTACATAACTGGCCAAGTGCGTGTCGGGCCACGCGCAGTGTAGAGTTCCGTAGTAGTCTGTTATTCAATGCAAGACTTTACCCGTTATAAACAAGCAACTAGGTACTTCGTCTTTGTCTCTTTAAAGGATTTATTTTAAGTATTTGGTACTCAATTATCCAACACCCAAGTTCAAAGGCTATTACTGCTAAACTAATAAAGGTATCTTAACCGCTATAGTTTTCCTTTAAAGGTCATAAAATGTAATAATATCAAAATTTTTCCAGATTTTTCAAGCAGTTTAGCTTTTACAGGGGGGGGAGGGGGGACGCCCTACTGGAACAAAAATTTGCACTTTAATAAGTTTGATATTTCGTAAATGGAGCATTCAATCGAAAAATGTTATTAGCAACCCTTAAATCATTTTACTATTCAACGATATCCCACACGATGGGGTAGACGACGAAAAAAAAAATGTATGCCCAACTATTCATGTAGGGGAGCTATACTAAAAAAAAAATATTTTTCCAAATTTTATTTCACCACTTTGTTGGCGTAATTTATATACATATTCCTACAAAATTACAGCTTTGTAATATTAACGATCTCTTAGCAAAACCTCGGACAGACAGACAGGGAGACAGACGGACATGACGAAACTATAAGAGTTCCTTGTTGTTTCTTGACTACGGAACCCTACAAAGGGAGATAAGGGACCCCGCTCCTCAAAGTGGACCGTATGAATTAGGTTTACGAACCTAATTTCACCTTAGTCACAATTGAACTGGCGTTTGTGCAGAACGTACAGAATTACATGTACAATTATCGCAGACCCATTCAAATAATTAGCAACAATGGCTTCCTCTGTGCTTTAAATGAGACTTTGTCTAATTTGTTTTGATTATAGTTGCCATTGCGAAGTATGCAAACTGCCATTGAGGGTAAAATCCAACCAACTGTCATTCAAAACAATGCTGATACCCACAACGATCAGTCTTCTCATGACCACGTCAACGCAACTTGATCAAAACGTCAAAAATAATATAAATACTAATGTTATAGTGTGTGAAGTTAGTCCTTATTATTCTTGTGTCCTTACTAGCTGTGCCCGCGACTTCGTACGCGTGGAATGGTGTCTTTGGGTAGCATTTGCAATTATTTAGGCTAATTATTTTACAAATAAGACACATGCGTATCCCACCTACACCGCACCGTACCACGCCACGCTAGTCCCCCCCTATCCCTACCCCTCCCCTCCCCTCCTTTTCTCTCTTTCCCCCTCCCCTTCCCCTCACTTCCCTCTTTCCCTCCCATTTCTCCCCACTTCCCCCTCCCCTCCCCTCCACCTCTCTCTTCCCCCCACTCGCCTTCACTCCCCTTCCCTTAACTTCCCTCTCCCCACCCCTCTCCCCCACTTCCCCTCCCCTCTCATTTCCCTACCTATCCCCTTCCCCACACCTCCCCTTCCCGTCCCCCTTTCCCTTTCCCTCACTTCCACTCTCCCTCCCCCTTACCCTTCCCCCTCACAAACATTGAATGTCATAATTATTTATATCGAATCAACAGCCTAAACTATAAGTTTCAAGCTTCTAGCTTTAAAAATGACGATACTTCCATACAACTTTTCATCCCCCCTTTCAACCTCTTACAACCCTCTTTTCGCATTAAAAAGAAGCCTATGTCCTTTGTCAGGCTTTAGACTATCTGTGTACTAAATTCCATTTAAATCGGTTCGGTGGAACATTTACATAAACCTTACATATTTCTGTACAAACTTTCATCCCTTATTGTTATTTTACACCCTTGAGAAAACAACTCTTACAAATATTGAATGTCATATTTATTCATATCTAATCAACAGCCTAAAAAATAAGTTTTAAGCTTCTAGCTCTAAAAGTGACAATACTTCCATAAAACATTTCATCCCCCTTTCAATCCCTTACCACCCTTTTTTGCATTAAAAAGTAGCCTATGTCCTTTCTCAGGCTCCAGACTATCTGTGTACCAAATTTCATTTAAATCCGTTCAGTGGTTTTGGCGTGTAAGAGAGACAGACAGACAGACAGACAGAGTTATTTTCGCATTTATAATATTAGTTAGGATTAGGATTTGAGAAAATCATCCCCTAAAGGGTAATATTAAAAATAAAGTGCCTATGGAAGATTTTATTCCTTCTTTTTCTGATATTATACTCCACTTACCAGTACCACACGTCAATTACCACGCCGGCAAAGCCACGGGGCTCAGCTAGTAAATCATAATTATTTATCAACACAAGTTTTCGTCCCCTTTTCAAGTCCAAAACGAGTAATTTGGATGAGATTTTGTTCACGGATAGCACTAACCTATGTGGTAGTAAGGACAAATTATTTTTGACGCGAAGCTGAGCCAAACGCACGTTTTCAATAGTCTAACTAATTAAAAAACATTCTGTTTGATATATAAACTTTGAGTAACAGCAGATACGAATTCTTAGCTCAATATAATAGATTTGAACTGAAATGAAAAAGCATCGAAGCAATATGGCATACGCGCAATGAATTCTGTCGATATGTCACGCAGCAGACGGCTCCAAAAAATCCTTTATCATGGAATCAATGACTAAGTACACGCTTTTTCAAATTAATAAATTATTGAACATGTTGGGCTCAATTCATTGCCTCTGATTTTGATATTTTGTAATAAGATTCACAAAGTTAAGTATGTATTTATATTTTAAATTAAAAACAAAACAATACAAAGCTTTCTATTGTTTACCAAAACAACATTAAAATGTACAATAGTGTTGTTACAAAAAAATAAATTGTTAAACCAATCAGTGGGTTTACCACTTAGAGCAATCTCTTCCAGACAACCTACGTGGAGACTGGATAGCATTTATCCATACGTAATGGCATAGGGCTATTTTCAGCTACATTATATTTCAAATTGCATAAACAAATACAAACATGTACAGTTGAAAGACTTAGAATGCATTAAAATAAATAAAACAAGTACAAAAACTATCACTAATTCGTTGTTTTATATGTGACTGGATTATGGTAAACCTTAAAATTATGTTTTTTCCATGTATATTAATATATTAATTAGTATATTAGTTCTTGTTGATGTAATGAAATAAACAGAATCATACTTATATTTTCTCGACTACAAATGGTTTGGGACGCTATAGACACATAATAAAAAAAAAGTGTAATCAGTGTAACTAGTGATATAGGCATATATGTGGCAAAAAAAATGGAAATGAATTTACTTCGGTTTTGAGCTTAACATTTTTGCTAAATAAATATTTAGAATATTGTCCAATAATGGCCAATGCTAGGGCCCCACACACATCGCGATAAAACTTCGTCTTCGGCCTACGGCGAATGTATGTACATGGCCACATTGCAAATAAAGAAATGTCGCAATAGTTTATCGCGGAAAAATGGACAAAGCTGTCGCTCTTTATTTCATGGCGCTAAACAATTACTTTTTGCATTTGCGGAATCAGAAAAATAAGAAAAAAGTAAAGAAAAGGCGGCAGTGGATGATTACTATTCATTCAACAGCAGATTAGCACGCAAACAAACAAAGCCATACCGGTCCGCTACGCACGACGCTTTTCGGCCGACTGAAGTGTAGCCACGCAAGCGAAGTTCATTGCGATAAAACCACAGAAATAATAAGGTATTATTATTCCTATTTCTATGGATAAAACCCTTTGATGTGCGCGAGTTTACCAACAGTAGGGAGAAGTGTCTGCGGCTTCGCCTGAAGTGCCGAAGTATTCGCAAATACTCGGCTACACACATCGCGATAAAGCGAATGTTCGAGTTTTCGCAATGTGTGTGGCCCTAGCATAACAGACGTCTAACGATCTCTCTTACATTACAGCACACTATTTACCAACAGTATTATGAGAACAAAACCAATTCCGCAACATATGGTTTGTTTGCAATTTGCAAAACTAACACGAGAATAGCTTAATTGAGAAGTAAGGACCGGATTCCAATATTGGATTTAGTTTTGTTACAGTTAAATTACAAAATGTTAATTTTGTTTAAACACTTATAAGTACTTAATTTCAGTACTTATTACAACTACTAACTTCGTTTTAATAAACTAAGGAACCGACGCGTGAGTAATTTTATGAAGCAACTTTGTGGTGTTTATGTCCATGTTTCTGAAAATACTCTTGATATATTTTTTAATTACTACATATAAGATATACTCTACATAAGAATAAGATAATAATAAAATCTGTTCTTTTCAGTGGCATGGTCAAAAGGTTTATCTTTAATACCATAATCATAATCATACTCTTTCAATAATAAAAATTTCCATTATACCAATTTAATTTATATTAATTATGTTATGATGAAATGTTGATGTGAAATTTTATTCTTATGGAAGAATACAAAATACCAATCCATCTTTATAAGATTGTATAAATTCGTTATACACATAAAATACCTCAAGCCATACGAATCTAGGCCTAGCGTGTTCACCATCCTTGACCATAACACGCCAACAGGCGAGATAGTGGTGAAACGCGAGTTAAAACAAAAAAAAAGCAAATAACACTAATAAATAATTTCAAGTTTCAAATTACATACACCATACCATAACATATTAAGGGCTTGTTTCATCAGTTCCTGATAATGCGTCAGATCTGACACATGACGCTATATAAATTATATACTATAATATTAGCTCAATCAGGAACCCGTGAAACTGGCCCTAACACTTGTAATTTTAGATTGAAACCACAAATCTTTCATTAAAATCGTTTTTATAGAAAACTTAACCTAAACCATATAAATCTAATCTAATCATCTTCAAAAATGTGGATAAACTACCGAAATCTATATAGGACCTGGCTCTCAAGGATAACTGCTGGAATACATTAAATGTTTGACGACAAATTTTCCAACTTGAGGGTGGTAGCTGGCCAGGCTAGTATCACATGAGTAAAGAAGGAAATAAAAGAAAATAAAAAATCGAGTTTGAACGGGTAAGCGTGCCACATCGACCCCATCGTCACTTAACATCAGGTGAGACAGTGGTCAAATTCTTGCCTATCCAGCTTTAAAAAAAATGTCATTAAATGTCAAGTAATTTCATTAAGCCTCCTTAGACCGGGCACTACAGAAAAACATTCATAAGCCAAAAATTAAAAAACATTATTTCCCGCCTTAGGGCAGATATGACCTACTTTGCGCGCACTTACCGAGAAACAAACCATCACTTTTCGAATAGATGGAATGAAAAATAATATAATATAACGTAACGCGTCGTGAGCGACAGCCCTGTGTTAAAGCACCAGCCGAGCCACTATAAACCGGTTTCACTCCGTACGTGACAGGCGGCACACAGGCCGCTGGTGCTCACGCGCTCACGTGCATCTACGTCATCATCACAGCGCAGTTGTATGAAGCTTTGTCGCTGTTCCTTCTTTACTCATGTGCTAGTATCCTACCACCATGAGGCCCGGTGGCGCAATCGGGAGAACGCTTGCCTTTGATGCCAGAGGTACCGAGTTCAAACCGTCGTGCACCAATGGATTTTTCCATCGAAAAATTTATGTGCGCTCTTCACAGTGGCCCTCCGGTGAAGGAAAAACATCGTTAAAAAACCAACAACCCCCGCATGGTGGTAGGACACTATCTGGTGTCCGCCTGGCCAGCTACCACCCTCAAGTTAGAAAAATCTGTCACGAAACATCTAATGTGTTCCGGCAGCTATCCTTGAGAGCCAGTTCCCATTCTAGGCCTAGCGTGCTTACCATCTTCGACCGCATCATCACTTACCAACAGGTGAGATAGTGGTCAAACGCTAGCCTATAACGTATAAAAAAAATAAAAAAAAAACCATGCAAAGAAAGAAGGTTGAGAAATAAGGAGAATTTTAGATTTATAGTTATCGTGAGTTGGAATTCGAATCATGATTATAAACTCCCGTGGAAGTGCACCGGACATGCACGTAACCTAGGTCGAAACCACAGACCAAGTAGAGATGCTGTCGAGACTATGGACAACAAACAGAATTAAAGAGTAATCTGACTTTCTTTAATGAGGCTAAATTATTGTACTGACCCCGACCCTGGACAGTTTGAGTACTTATCAAAAAGTGAGGTTTTTTTCTTTGATTTTTTTTTACATTATACACTTACTTAATTGACTTTACTCATTTTAATAGAAAGCGTACAAATAACGCCTTTACAATTACATTTATTTACCAATGCTATATGAATTACACAATGTAAACTTCCCCTTATATATTTTGGTTGTAAAAATAAACAATGATATTTCATTTCAGTTAATGAAACAGTACTAAATGTACGAATGAGTTAAATCGAATGATCCAGTTAGATTCGATTGTAATAAATAATAAACTTGGTGACGCATTAGATGATCACTAATTAATAAAAGCTGTATATGCTTATTCAACTTATTCAGCTTTATTATATTTATATTTATATATATATATATATATATATATATATATATATATATATAATAAAGCTGTCAAAAGATAATTAAATTGTTGGATGGAGTATAACTTAAATATGCAACAAGACCTAGACAATGTAACAAGGGGCTGGAAACAGAATGTAAAGTTTCAACTGCACCGTTCTTATACTGTAACTTTGTACTTTGTAATGTATTTAGCACAGCGGCATCCGTAATTTGGTCTATGCATAGTTAATGTACCCTACTTTCGTTCGGTCGTGTAAATGGGTATGAGTAATTTTGTAAAAAGGCAAACTGATCCCACGGGTTTCCGCTTTTTAGGACGTTCCAATTTTGCGGGTAGATTTTCGCTTTATTTAGCAGTACGCGAACGTAACATTACACACATTGTGTCTACAACGTTGTGAAATTACTGATGGTTTTATAACATAACTTGTGTTATTGAATCTGGCTTTATAGAAAAAACAAATAATATCAAATAAAAAGGGATGTAGTTATTTAAAAAATAAATGTTATTGATAGAACTCATCTAGGCCTCTTAAATAAAAAAACACAAATAAACAGTAAAATAGAAATATTTTTATTTTTTTTACACCGATCTGGGTAGCATTTGACCGCTGTCACACCAGATGTTAAGTGATGATGCAGTGGATGATGGAGCGGGCTTACCCATCATATCTTCATACCTATTCACTCGCGTTTTAAAGACCCCCCATATCGTTCTTAATCGGAAACACAGACTCAGGCAGGGCATTCCATTCCCTGGCGGTTCGTATGATGAACAAAGATGCAAGTCGTTTAGTTAAGGTAGATGGTATATCCACCATAAATCGGTGGTGCCTTTTAGTGTCTCTGGATGTCCGAATATAAAATGATGAAAGTGGAATCAAATTATGCAGTTCCGTAGCACACTCTCCAAAATGTAACCAATAAATCATAGAACAGGAAAAATACGAGTCGTCTCGTGACCACGATCAATGCAACTTGGTCGAAACGTCAATATCGTATAATATAAACGTCGGTATCTAATGATATTACCTACTGGGCGTGTGATATTCATCATCTAGGTTTTGCGTAGTAAAATTCTGCGCACACAAGCAGACGGTATAGAAGAGCATTCTAATTTTGACAACGCACAGGTGGTAAGAGTATTTTATGACGATGTTCTGCCTGGATTGTAACCAAAAACTAGCTGACCACCATCAAGAAGAAAATTTGCGGCCATAACCTTACGGTGTACCGGCAGCACACAGTCCTTGAGAGCAACCACATCATCGCTTACAACCAGGTGAAATAGTGGTCAAACGCAAGCCTATAAAACATATATACTAGTGGTTGTAAGAACAGTAGACCGCACGTGCCCTTATAACCATGCAATATCCGACACTTTCCCCTTTCCCCTGGCTTAGCAAAGTCATTATAGAATTTTAGCAAAATAGGGGTATACATTTTAGCAATTACTCACGTTCCCTTGGTCTTATAAGTTGGAATCTGGCGGGTCTACGGGTTTATGGGTTTGTCTTGTGAAGGCAAAGAAGACTAAGTAGTCAGATTGGTGTAGGTAGTTACGTCTGCCGACTCTACAGATAACACGCGTCAGCGTTCTATATTCTGAGTAACGTAATCAGACACCGGACGCTGAATAGACAAACAACAGATAAGAGCATCTGTCCCACGGTGGTCTAATATCAAAACTCTAGATTTAATTTATATTTAAGTTAGTCTTAGACGAGCTCTTGTAGAGAATAAACGTCTTAAATTAATAAAGTTTTATTTTTTAAAAGCTCCTTCGGCTCGCACAGCTCTTGACTAGGTAGCTAAAAAAATCCAAAAAAAATCTTTATTTGAAATCCGTTCATTTGTAGCCTACAAACTTCACTCCCTTTTCCCCTCCACTCCCCTTTTTTGCAATTTTTTTCGCAAAATCATGTGTCGAATAAGTCTTTAGTGTGTTTCTCAAATTTGATTAAAGGCTAAAGTACAAACTTAACTTTGCATTTCGAGCCCTATAATAGGCCGATGCCTAGACACCGTTCATGCACCAACTGCATATAATAAGTTTGTAATATAAAGTTTTTTTGTTATTTATTCACTACATATTTACAGTTTTTAGATTTAGTCCTATATAAGGGCTGCAAGACTTTGCTTTTTGCCAAATTTCATGATTTTAGGTCAACAAGAAAGTACCCTACAAGTTTTGATTCCCTTGTGAAATCCCAAAATATGCGAAAATATGCGTCATTAACGGTTATAATATATAAAAAACTTGTAAATAAATGGGATCTCTTTTGATTTACAAGTTTTTTACAAAGTTTAAAAATACCTTAGACTCAAGTATTGATATAAGTTTCAATTTGGTATCTTTACGCGTTCCTGAGAATAAGGGTCTTGACAGACGGACAGACGGACAGACAGACAGACAGACGGACAGCAAAGTGATCCTATAAGGGTCATTTTAATTTTTCATTTTAAGGTACGGAACCCTTAAAACGCAAGAAAAGTAATAAATTGTAACAGGAAAGTAAGGTCATCATCATCATCAGGTCAAAATCATTCTATCTCAATCGGTTTTGTATTTTGATCTTGGTCATTTTACCATACTATACTAGTCACTACGTAATATAAACTCTATACGGCAGACCCAATTCGATGAAAACTGCAACCGTTTCGGGAACAGCAAGAAATGTAAGAAGCTCTTTTAAAAGGTCCCAGCCATTGTCCCCGGCTTCGAGGCGACGGTTAACCCGCTGGCCCATACAAAGCCACTACAAAAGGTAAAATGGGCTTTCTACTCCTAAACTACGCTGGTATTATGCTTTACTGCAGACGATATGCTTCAAGCTACATACGTATACCTTTATACAACTAGAGGTGACTCAGGTGTAATGGAGCCGCGCAACTGATTCATTGAATTTTCAAATCGTATTATTCTTCAACAAGGCACCTTGTACTATTATTTGTTCTGTGAACAGGGAGAGCTACTTTCTAAAGTATTATTTTGTCAGATTTTATTTTAGTTTTGATTTGGAGTTATTTTTTTTGTTTTCTAAATATGTAAGTTTATGATCAGACAATGCATTACGAAAGAAAACATATGAAATCGTGATCGTCGTGATGCAAGTAAATTATAATTATTGACTTGTATTTTCTCAATTTTCATCGCATGTTGATTAATTGTTTTTTTTTTTATTTCAGATAGGCAATTTAAGCGTTTGACCAATATCTCACCCGATGTTAAGTGACGATACAATCAACGATGTAGCTTGCCTATTGTTCTGTAACCGATATCAACTCTTGTCAATTGTCTTGCGCCTCCTTTTATAACCATCCCTAATTTTAAGACAAGCACGGTCTTTATTTTATATCACCTAATATGTGGTCAAGAGGTAGACTGCCTGGAATAAAAAACAACGGGTTGCATTTGGGAATGCCGATTAAGCTCAATGGGCAGGAGTGAAAACTTGAACACGTCATTTTTGAATATTATGGAATGACACCTCGCGCAAGCGCTCTGCACTCCGTTGGAATGACAACTCGCGCAAGCGCTCTCTGCGCTCCGTTGGAATGACACCTCGCGCAAGCGCCCTGCACTCTGTCTTACGAATTTTCATCTTACGATCAAGACACTTGACCCTGACGCGAGTTTAACATTTACTTTATATATATATATACATATATATATATAATTTACCCATCCCAATAAAAGTGCACAAAGCCTATAAAGAAGTTTTCACTTCAAAGAAATCACTACTCATTGATAAAACGTCATACCTAATGTCACTTCTAAAATTTGTTAAAATACTACCTAAAGCGTTATATCAACCTACAAGCATTGTTGCTTCGTCTTATTACAGTATGCATAATAACATAACATTCATATCTGACACCGCGAGCGGTTCTGTTTATTAAAACCGAGCCAGAGTTTATGCCAACCTCTTTTGAATGTGTAATCGAGGTGCTTATTTGCTTTGCGTTCGAGTAGGGTACTACGAGCTCGTTTCGTAAAATTAATTCGCGTGGACAATATTGATGTTGTGTTTTTTAAACTTTTAAAATGTAAATAGATTAAGCGTTTCATGATGTCATGTTTGGGACGAGGGCAGCTCGGACAAGGATTGTGGAGGGAACTCTGCAGTGAGGCGATTTCGAGCAAGATACGGTCATGTCTTTATTATTTGAGGTCTCGACCTTAAAAACGCAGCTTTGTCCGGCCATTTAACATTAAATAATAATGGCTTCTAAAGAAAGTTACTCTTAACAGTTAATTGCTCATATTAAAACCGAATAACTGAGTAAGGGCCGCTTTCAGCGATTCCTGATAAGTTTTCAGATAGTTATTTAATATATGACGCCAAATAAAAGTTGTATAAAATATGGAAAATAAGTTTCTAACAGAGTTATTAGTATGTGTAGAGATTCCATGCCACGCAACCAAAGACAGGAAATTACGCAAACTGCAATCAAAGAATTCCTATCTTACGCCAGGTTTGTTGGATAAATAAAAACCAATATCTACCTACTTTAAATTTGGAAAAGAATCTCTCTCGTAACTTCAGTTCAAGGAAAACTGGCTCACCGCAACCCAGTTAGTTTTATAACCCAAGCGCGTGAAAATAGAAACCTATACGTCTTCGCACCGCGTGTTCCTGATATTGACGGATTGCTTTCAAGGAAGAAATTCATCAAGTCAAACGCCAGAGGTTGATTGAAACTGTTCATTTTCAGCACGTTGCTGTAGTTGAAATATTGAACCGTACCTGGAAATCATGCCGTAGATATGGAGCTTATCGAGGAATGGATGCTATTTGTACTCCAACGGTTCGCTGTTGACATTGAATTTGGTTGGGGTATTTTTGTGTTGCTTTGGCTGTGTTGTGTTGGCAAACATTCACTTTTTTCGCATGTCAGGGTTCTGTAACAAAATAGTCGTAACCTATGACATCCTTTATAATAACAGTCTCTAAATTTTGCGATAGTCTTCATGATTGAACCGATTATGTAGTAATATTAATTATTCTGTGGTAGTGAGCAGGCACATCGGCTAGTACTGATATCGGATACTGTAAATATATGTGTTTCTATTGGCGATAGAGTGACCTATCTTGACAAAAAATTAGAATATAAAAAAGAGCTACTACTCAGTCTATGGTAGAAGAGAGGGACAATATACAACTCGTGCGGTACGCCACGAATCACAGGTCTCCTAGCCGCTCCCGGACGAAGACTCTCAAATTGAGTCGAAACTGGTCGGAGCGTATTCCGAAAAATAAACGCGAGTGAATGCCGGTTAGTTTAAAACTAAATATACAACTGTTATAGATTGCCGCTATCCAAGCTTGAGCAAACCACTAAAAAAAATGTTATATTTGAAATCCAATGATATTATTATAGTACTCTGTAAGTTGCGACAATGGCGATATATTCAGCACTCCAAACACGTCCATTTATATAAAGTCCCATGTACATATTCTGATATTCGCGTGGATTTTAATAAAACCGGTATGTATATAGCTGAATCCCAGCTTTCAGTTTAGCAAACAATTTGAAGTTTGTCTTGGAGCTTGGGCACTTACTAGACGATATTGTTTCGTGAGCTATGTGTTTCTATAGATACTATAGAATTAGAGTGCATTCACTACAGGAATACATTGTTTTAAGTGCACAACTATTTTAGAGAAATAATATTAAATAAATTCATTATAGGAGTGGTGAGAGACTTATATCGAACTAAATATCCTACTTACTAATAATATCATTTAAAATATTATTAATGATATTATTAGTAATGTTATCTAATGAGTTCATATTTTAAGAAATTAAATGATGAAGCAAGTGCGCCTGGTTCTAACATCGCCGAAAATATCGTTTGCGCCATGCAGGATCTCATACATTAGGCAATATTTACAAGGAGAACTATACAACCTTTTTTTTTGACCCAGTGGTGGGGCAAGATGGGATCGCGCTAGCATTCACCACCTTGCCCCAGTGGCAGACCCAAATAGGCTTCTGTCGCTGTGGAGGGATAACCTTGCTCACCAAGGTCACCCCTCAATCGTCATGTGGGGTAGTGCAAGCCGTTGAAGAGTCCCCCAACTTTCCAACAGTTACCCCACAACGACAGAAGAGAGTGGCTCGTTTTCTCGTCAAACTTACCACACCCTCTGTTCTGATGACTGGTGTGCGAAGAGCAAATACCCCTACTCGCACACCGTCCGCTGTTCGACTTGCATGCCATTGCCAGTGGCATGCGAGACTCCACCCTACGACCGTCACCGGTCCCACCACTTGGCCCATTGGACCCACGACCCAGGTACACATGTGCACCCCACAATAACAGAGGAATGCGGCACGCGCTCTCTCAGCAACGGCTCACATACTCCGTCCCTCTAATGACAGGTGTGCGAAGGGCAGATACCACTACTCGCACACCATCCACCGTCCGGCTCAAATGGCCAAAGCATGCGAGCACCCTCTTGCAGCCGTTACCGGCCCCGCCACTTAGTCCGAGCATTAAGCTCAGACCCACCACCGGGCGGCTCCCACCACCGAGCCCGCCCTGCCCCGTCGCACAGTGCCCTCTGCTGAATATCAGAGGGACACGCGGAGGAGCCCCTCACGTCGGAACTTCGCTATCGGTCCACAACTTAACCCCAGTTGACTGGGAAAAGTGGTCGGCCGATACCCAGGGTACGCCACGAGGAGGTGTTCCGACTCGCACCCCGAGAACTATGCAACCTACTCCAGCGCCATCTAGATGCTTTTGTATTAAGTGAAGTTAGTGAATATATATTATATATACAGATAGAATATATATATAATATATTTAAGGTTGGATGGATATTAGTTTTTTGCACGAAAAATCTGCTAAAAATATGCTCAGCGGATTTAGCGTGGATGAAATTTGACATACGTATTCTTTTTATCCTGTATTAACACATATGATACTTTTAGCGCGGGTGAAGCCGCGGGGTGCAGCTAGTCAAACATATAATAGTACAAGAATGAAAACACGCAAAAATATCTCAAATCGCAAAAAGAAGGAAAGCACCAACAATGATAATTAGGACAAAATTGGAGTCTTAAATGAATAGCGACACGATTCTTTCAAAATAACCAATTTAAAGCTGACGATTCCTTTTAACCTTCATTTTAATAATAATAGCTGTATCCACGAACAATTTCATAGACCACAGCCAGCCCTTTCAGTTCAAAATGACTGCGCTCTAATCTGTTATAAATAGGTCACCCATTAAATCGTTTATTAACTGTAATAATGCTCAGTGGCACAGGGTTAATTTGTTTGGAACGCGGAAAATTGGAACTTACCTGGGCCGTACAATGACATTTTGTACCATTGAAAAACAGCGTTGTTTGCGATTGAGTTGTGGAATAAACACGGAGTTGGCTGATTTTTAATGTATGTACGAGTTGAGGGGCTTTGTTGGGGTTTCAAAAACATAAATACGAGTTCATATGAGCGTTTTTGAGGCTTATGTTTAACCGTTGAAAGTATAGTAGTGAAATATTTATGGTGTAGCTCGGTTTCTCAATATCGATGTACTTATACGAGGAATTCAAAACATGCTTCAAGCTGGTTAGCTTAGCTAATACTGCTTATACGAGAATAGAATAGTTAAAAGTTTCATTTATGTTGGGTATACCGTCGTAGTCGTGTAGAAGATACTTTGATTAATGTTTGATTTTGCATTAGCTCCATGGAGCGCAGCAGTTTAGGTGTTGAACTAAACGATCGACTTCGAAGCATACATTTCGACTTTCACTCAGGTATTACGAGTATTGGTAGTCACAAGTTAAAATGGAAACCAGGAAGACACCTTATTGACTGTATTCTATTGACGCGCCAGTTGAGGGGTTGAACTAGAGATTGGGTAGGTATATCTGAAAATCAGACGTACGGGGCCATGGCTAAACATTTACTCTTACGGGCTCATAGTATTGTTATATATAAGATAGGTTTACTCGCGGATTCCCTGATTGAGAAAGTGATTGGATAACCTTTCTTCATATTGATAAGTATAAGTATTTTCCTGTTATGCACACTTACGATATTGAAGTACATTACTACACACAATCCAATATAAAGTGTGTATCTAATATTTTATATTGAAGTAGCTCACTGTGCTGGCTTTCTTTTTAATATCACCACTGGCCATACTACAACATGCTTCAACATTTATTGTGATGCCTTGCTCTACGGCGTTCACAATTTAGTAACTGCTTAAATAGTGCAACATGTCTCTCCAATGAAATATGTTTGCCGGTTAGCATTTATTTCAGAGAAATATGGTTAATTTTTAGAAATCATTATACTCCAAAACCATCATTACAAATTTAGCTCTAACCGTTATAATAATATTTAAGTATTCCGAGATAATTCCCAGGGCGATTTGGTACTTAAATATACTTAGTAAATAATAGGTATTGAATATCTATTTCTCAACTCCGTTTAACTTTCTACCACATCTGTAAATGGAATAAACCACTCCAATTGAATGTAGTCTAAAGCAGTATAGGCTTTCAACATAGTAAACGACTCTTTTGTTATAATATTTTAATTAGAGAAATAACTGAATAATAATCTGCAATATTTGAATACTAAATTGTACTAACATGCCTATTGATCCTGTTGGCACACTTACCTTTTTTTACCTTTTTATTATAATTTTTGTTGAGGGCAGGTAAGCACGTCACTTCGAATATAGAATAGGCATGGCAACAGTATCAAAAAATCGAAGATTGATGATTTTAGGGGAAAATACATATTAAAACAATTTAAAACACTAGTTAAATTTTGTTATAAAAAATTGAGATCATTAATATTTTCAATAAAATAAAACATTAAATGCACTGCAATCGGTCATTTAACACCAATCACAGCGCATGACGTCACGCCTATGTCCTCTTATGAGGTTTTCTTGAAAATGTTATTAAATTTTGGAAAACCCATGTATACATTGTCACAGATTATATCATAGTTACTACGTGAATTATGTCATTAACCAACTGCGTGACGTCACAGCCGACGCCATGACACATGTGAGGTGTTTTTGCGCACTATTGAAAAAATATTAGAAAAATTGCTTTAAACTTCGTTAAACTAAAGTTAATTTCCGAAATATAGGTTTTTTCGTAAATAGTAAATGTGTTCTCACATTACGGAAGAGAATTTTAAAATCTTTCGTCACGCCTTTTGTGCTTACTTATCTGGAAATGGAAAACGCCAATGAGACAAGACGCAGAATAACTGACTTCAATCCTTTACACATTTCGCAACTATACGAATACATAAAAACTGATTGGTGGCATGTCTTTTTTTTTTTAGATGGTTTAAGCCACGGACATAACCTACTATTAGTGCTAGTATTATATTCAAATATGTTATATTTTTGATGTGCAATAAAAATAATCATTCTGTTATTTTCTGTTCTGTTCTGCTCTACTCTGTTCTGTTCCTTTCCATTTCGTTCCGCTCCGCCACCGGGGTTCTATTCTGTTTTATTTTCTTCTATTCTGGTGGTTATACATTGCTACGCCTAAGAACAAGCACTTTACCACTATCTCATCTGATTTTAGGTGACAATGCGGTATAAAGCTTACATACGGAAGTACTCCATAGTTTTACTCGAAAGCGTGTAAAAACAATTTGTTGGCCACAAACACTAGCCTTTGAGTTGTCAATATTTCAGACCGCACATTGATGTTTACTCGCTTTCAAGTAAAAATATCGAGTAATACCGTATATAAGTAAGGGGCATATGATGCTGTCGTGCTTGTTTGGAAGTGGCAGACGGCACCAAGACGAGACGTTGGACTACCGACATTTGCCCAATCCACACAGCGCAACTCTCTCAACCCGTCTTCCAACATACAATTTACTAATCGTATTACTTGCATTAAAATTTAATATGATACAGATTTCTTAACAAAATAATGCTATTAGTTAACTTTATATTGTTATAGAACATTTTAGATCGTCCGAGGAGTTGTTAGTTTGATATTTATCATTGTTTACAGCGACTGCGCTAAGAAGTATACTTATAGCATGCGTGGTTGATTAATGGTCAGCCGTTGTATTTATTTAGCTAACTTTTACTATCTTTAGTATTTTATAAATATAGGTGTCATGCATTGCATGAGTGTAGATGAAGTAGTGTATGAAACTGCACATACTAGATTTTAAAACACTCGTGTGATAATATTAAAATAATCGCCCACAGCTCGGTTTTTAAACACAAACTCGTGTTTTAATACCCCTCATTATGCAACAGTTCCTTAAACTACTATTATATTACGAAAAAACACACCAAAAACTGCAAATAAGCCTGCTTGCTGTGACACATCATGCTCGCTCTCCGAAAATGAGAAAGTAAGCGATATTAGTTCTGCTGTTGAGGATAAAACATTTTCCGTCAGGCGTAGATTCGCTAACGACCTGAAAAAACTAGAGATGGACATTTCATAGCGGTAAAAAATACAACGCAGAGCGACGGGCTAAGCAATAAAGAAAACTTTCGACGCTTTTTGAATGGTACTGAAGCGGCGTGATAGACCGATCTATTGGTCTTTGTGATGATGAATTGAAAAACAATGCTTAGGTAAAACGTACATACTGGCTGCATTATTTATAAAGGAATCTCGCTTATCTATCGTTCATTATACTTCTATGTTACATCCTCGAGATTTAAATTAACCATGTAGTCCGTCTTTCGTTATTTCGCATCGTCACACTGTTTAAAGCACATAAAATAAAAATAAAAACATTATTTACTCGTTCAATACTCACACACCAGCCAACATCTCGACCGTGTACCTTCATTCGTGTTTCGTGTGTAGCATCGTCCAGATGTCAGTCTGATAGTAATTTTATGATATTAAATTTTAAAAGTATTTTCATAAGTTTTGTGCAGTGTTTGTACACCCATACCTAAATATGGGTAAACGAAAGCCGCAAAGTACTAATTACGACGTTATCAGACGAGAATTTCACCGGATTTTTAGGATGCGCAGAAAAATATTCCGCTCCGAACAACATCTACCCACATTTTAAGAAGAAAAAATGTGTTGAAGCTAATTTCTTATTGTCTTAACGTGGTAATACGTGATATTATCCTGACAATAAACAAAAATAATTCCCTAAAGTGATGCTACGAGATATCATCCAGGAATTCATTTTATACTTTCTTAATGTAGTGGTACGTGATACTACTCAGAAAGTAACTACCGCCTGTGTCGCATATATCTACACGGGACTTATTGGATTCTACAGATCTTAACCACAGATCAGATACTCGCTCCACCTTGGCGTTCGAGCATGAAGATACGCAATAATAATTGCCAAACATTTTGCTACCATATGTCATACCGGGATTATAGGTGAGTTTATCAACCAGTATTTGTCATAAACCTCTTAACAGATATATGGTTTGCAACCGACCGCATTTTTTAATCTAGTTCCTGACTATCTAAAGATTGTCTGGCAGAGATTGCTCTAAGCGAGAAGACATGCCCATTGCTGTATAAATCTAGAATTAGAAACCACAATCTAAAATACTTAAAAAAAATATAATCACAATAAGTTAAAAATAACAATTCACAATAATAAGCAAAATGTAAATTGACAAAGTATTAGCAACGTCCGTCTGTCCCTGGAGCCGAAGCCAAAGTGAGCGAGGCGCGCTCTCCGATGTTCTAGCTGCCCTTTCTCGCTTGCTCCCACCACTCGGTGACGTGAGTCAGCTGGCCACGCCTCCTTTGCCGACGTCAATCTCTAAATCGGCCTCTCCTGACGGCGGCGCGTCCTCGCCCGCAAGGTGTACAGAGTGGGTGGGTGAAAGCGATTGTAGCTCTTCAGTAGCTGGACCAACTGCGCGTTCTTCACCGCATGATGAGCCCTGTGAAATCTCATCAGTCTCATCATCGTCACCTGAAAGTCACATTGTTTGCATTAGTTCAACGACAAACATAAGCTTACTGAAAGTAAGAGCGACTCCATTACTTTCAAACCGTTTGGACATAGCCCTCAGGAAATATCCAAGACGGGTGTACTCTCGCGAGTACAGAGGAGTACTGATCAAGATGTCCTCTCTTCGCATCGTCATGCGGCACCGTGGTGAGGTCTACCCTTAAGGCTTTCCTCCACCCTGCAGAGCCCTCGGGTTGCACATCTACGATCGAACAGCGCCAGGTTGTTCATCGTACTATTGGTCCCATCGCATGCAGTGACTGTAGAGCAGTCTCAAGACTTACTCGCTGCATAAGTGTAACGCCCGCGTTTTGGGGTATACACAAACGCATTACATCACTCTGAACCGACATCAACATTTGACAACATTGGGACCTCAACCATGCACGTGTCTGTAGAGCAGAGCCCTCGGGGTGCTCGCTGTATTGATGCTATTGCACGAATACATTACAACACGGAATCCAAAACCAACAACATCGTATTGCATCACAAATCATGCATGTGTCTGTAGAGCAGAGCCCTCGGGATGCTCGCTGTATTAATGCTATTGCATAATACATTACAACACAGAAAACTAACACCACAAGAATAAATAAAACATGCAGATGTCTGTAGAGCAGTGCCCTCGGCAGTGCTCGCTGTATACGCACCAATGTACGAATACATTACAACACTGCTGAACAGAATCTTTTAATAAAGACCATACTCACATTGGAAAAATGCGGTACATACATCGAGAGTCCATTCCCCGCGCCACAGCGTTATATACTCTGCTGCTGCTTGTGTGGTTTTACCATATGAGCCAGTGACTAGCTTGAGCTCATAGCGACCATGTGGTAGCGCTTGCTTTACCGTATATGGGCCGCGCATACCAGAGTCTAGCTTGCCAGTGGCTTGACTCATCTTACGCACAAATACCAGGTCTCCTTTTTGGAAGGAGCGAACCGATTTGCGCCGCTCGTTAACACAAGCATCCTGGCGAGTGCGGTTTTGGTCCAGCAACTCTGAAGCTCGCTGTCGGGCAAGCTCGCGTCATGATTCGCGATTGGGCTTCGACGCCTCTAAAGCCACATCGCGCACCAGGGATCGTATGACGGGCGTTGCACCATCACTGCCAATTAACAAACGCAAAGGTGAATACTTTGTAGATTTTTGCACAGTAATGTTCAAGGTGAGCTGCAATTTCCACAAAATATTAGACCAACATTCTTGTCTAAAATTAGACTCAACACGAATCATATTCATAACAGTACGACAATACCGCTCAACTTGACCATTACTTTGGTGCATTTCAGGAGTTATAAAATGCACATCACATCCTAACTCTTTAACCCAATTTACAAAAGTGGAACTTTCATACATTCGACCCCTGTCTGCAACTATCAACTTAGGAGAACCGAAAAGGGATATTGCCATTTTAAAAACCCTCTCTAATTCCGTTGCATCTTGTTTACGAATAGGATACAGGAGACAAAACTTAGTAAAAGCATCTACTATAAGAATTACATATTTGAACCCGTTGGAGTCAGGAAGTGGTCCCAGTACATCGCTATGTACAGTCTCAATGCTGTATGTACTTCCGCACAAACTGCCTCAATTTTGGAAACCAAAAATGTTTTAAAATGAGATCAGTCGTTTTCTCTGTACCGATATGCTGATGCTCATCGTGAAATACTCGGAGTAAGCTAAGGCGATGACCCTTTGGCACATAGCACAGTAAACTTGGTTGTTCACCGATTACATCCATTTTATAGTAAAGGATGTCATTGCGCTTAACATACCTAGACGAGTCCAGTTCACCATCGTTCAGCTTCTGAAGTAGGTTCTGCGTCTCATCGTCAGCGGCCTGCGCTATCTGAGCCCAATTTAAAGGTTTCCGTATTTCACAAACATTGACTGGATTTCGGCTCAAATAGTCTGCATGAGATAGCGCAGTCCCCTTTCGATATTCAAGATCAAAATTGTAATCTTGAAGAAACATCCACCACCGAGCGATCCTCGGCAGTAAATCCTTCTTGCGCTGCGTCAGTTTCAAGGCATTACAACCTGATACAACTTTAAATTTCATACCAATCAGGTAATGTCTGAAATGTTGTAAAGCCCTGACAACTGCCAACGTTTCCAACTCGTATGAGTGGTAACGCGGTTCAGCACCTTTAGTTACCTTACTAAAATAGGCGACTCGCTGCTTATGTCCACCTTCATGTGTCTGAAGCAAAACGGCTCCGTAACCTTGAGCTGATGCATCGGTGTGTACTTCTGTAGGGAGAGAAGGGTCAAATATTGCTAATACCGGTTCACTGGTTAGCCACTCGATAATATCCTTACGGACCCGCTCCTGTTCTTTGCCCCAAATGAATGGCACACCTTTGCGAGTGAGATTCGCAATACAAGCTGTCTGCTGGGAGTATCAGGGGATATAACGTCTAAAATATCCTGCAAGACCCAAAAATTGCCTTACCTCTTTTACGTTGCTCGGTACTCGTGCATTAACTAGAGCCTCAACCTTGTGCGCGCTCGGCCTCACCTGACCATTACTGATCGTCCGGCCTAAATACTCAACCTCTGTTGTAAGAAACTTACATTTTTTTAAGGTTGATAGATAAACCTGCCTTTATTAAAGTTTCGAGGACCTCACGGAGAGTCTGTAGACCTTCTTCAATAGTGTTGCTGGGCAGCAGCACATCGTCTATGTACACACAAGCTTTACCTGCATCTATGTAGGGACGCAAAGTATTTGATATTAAGCGCTGGTACACCACAGGAGTTTCGTTTTGTAGACGAATATGCATAGAACCAGTACTTACAGTGGTAGTAGCAGTACCTACTTCAAGATAATCAGTAAAATCATTAATGACATCGATCAACCGTTCGCGATCTGTACCTACTAATGGAGTATCAATAGGTACATCAGTTTTGATAGCGTTGACCTTATCAACCCGTGTGATGCGCTGCACTCCTCGCGTTCTAATATGAGCGACACCTTCCCTATTTAAAACGTCAGTACCAACAATTACCGGTGCACTCAAAAACCTATCAGGCACGACATGAAAATCCACTTCTAAAGTTATCTCAGGAAATTCAACCGTCAAAGTAGTGCAGTATGTTGTTTCTACTTCCTGACTACCTATGCCACGCAAAACACGAAACGACGGCGTCTGAATGCATTGTTAATGCTTAGCCACGGACTCGGAAACAAGAGAAATAGTCGACCCGCTATCTATAAGAATGTCAACTGGCACACCTTGAATCATGGCTGTTGCTATATCATCGCGTTTATACGAGTCAACCATCTCACGACAAAAATTCACATTCGGCTTCCCACGAGACTCAGCACGCTGTTTTGTGAAACAATCCTCAATCTTATGACCTATTTTCTTACAAAAAGAGCACGGCTCAGCTTTCGGGTGCGGTTTATTCGAATTACCAACACTCGCAGATGAGGACTCCGCACTTGACCTATCTAACCTCATACGCTTCGAACACGTTATTTGTTTATGAGCGAAACCTCCGCAAGAAAAACATTTTATCTTTGTACCGCCATGCTCTCGTTTTCGCGAAACACTTTTATTAAAATCACTGCGAGCACGGACTGGTGTAACTTGAGAAGGTTTCACATAAATCGACAAAAAGTTAACTAAATCTTCCGGCATTAACTTTGCGTTCGTAGCGGCGGCTCAAATTTGGGCGTCAGTTATACCACGTATCACTATCGCTGTAATTAACTCGTCACTTAACCCGTTTATAATGCGCAATCGTAACAGTGAACGCCTAGCATATTCTGCGTATGTAGGGTAGGAATCAAAATCAGTTTTCATTACGTCAAACAAGATGTTTGCTATATCTAAACGCTTAGGGCACAACGTTTTGAAATCTCGCTTGAAACTCGACCAACTACGATCATTGCTGACCCACTCGTTCAACCACAGTTTAGCGTCACCCTTAAGACAATTACCCACACGCGCTATACACTCGCGATCGTCCCATCTATTCAAAATTTTAATATGATCTACCTCACTACACCACGAATCAAAATCATGCAACGACGGATCGAAACTCGATATAAAAACATGGTTAGATCTCACCGGAATAGCACTGATGACACTCGCAAGTTTCTCGGCTACCTCACTCACAATCACATCTGTACCGGTGAGCGTCGCGCCCGAGCACGGTACGGACAAGTTCAGACTTGTACCGCATGACTCGGCGCTAGACGGCACGGCTAAGATGTCTGGCGCCGCGTCTGGCTGGACCGTCGGCGCCACCACGGCGGCTACGTCTCGCACCGGCGGTGCACTCGGTGTCGTTACGCCGCATTCACTGACACTACGGAACCTGGAACTACCTTCCAAATTATTTAATCGTTCTAAAATCGTTTGAAGTTGCTTCTCCAAACCAGGAACAGGCGTACGATCACGTTTACGACTTTTTCGTTTATCGGACATTTTTCAAAATCCCAAAACTTATGAACACTGAACTGAATTTAAACTAATACAAAGAATAGCCTGAGCAGAAAGCGGAATAGGAATCCCACTTCTGAAATTAGAAACCACAATCTAAAATACTTAAAAAAAATATAATCACAATAAGTTAAAAATAACAATTCACAATAATAAGCAAAATGTAAATTGACAAAGTATTAGCAACGTCCGTCTGTCCCTGGAGCCGAAGCCAAAGTGAGCGAGGCGCGCTCTCCGATGTTCTAGCTGCCCTTTCTCGCTTGCTCCCACCACTCGATGACGTGAGTCAGCTGGCCACGCCTCCTTTGCCGACGTCAATCTCTAAATCTAGATATATTTTTTCTAAGATAAAAGTTTTGTCTAGTATGCAATAAAGTGCTCATCTGTATTTAAACTTTCTTAATGTGGTAGTACGCGATGCTACCCCAGAAAGTACTTTCTGTGTCGTATGTACATGGGAAAGCCATTATGTAAAAGAAAGGCTACAACATAAGGTACAACATAATTCCACCAGATATGTTATATATTATTTTTTTAGTTTATATATATACTGTTTAGTACCTATATCACCTGTGTATGCGATACGATTTCGGTAAAGACCTCGACTATTGCTTTAACCCCGCAAAACTCTTGGTCGAGGATTCAGCGCTCGAGTCACCTAACTTCTTCAGCCGTGCCAAATGAGATCTTGCAATTACAATATATTTAAAGCGGCCAAGAAATTTGCTCATTAGTAGGTTGTAAATACCTACAGTGATCTCTGAACGTTGGGGTAAGATTTAACTAGATTGTACTATGAAATACACACATACTGGTGAGAAACATAATCCTCCCTTTTGCTTCGCCGCAGTCGGGTGAGAATAGAATGCATCATCTTATTAATATTTTTTCCTTTGCTATTGCTATTATAATTAACATCCTTAAGAGGAATATGTAGCATATAAACATTCGATTGCGACCAACCTTTCAACGTCGCCTACGATGTCAGACGATAACAACATGCAATTGAGCAATCGCCAATGAACAATCTGAAGCAGCTGCCGTCAACGACAGCGAGGAAGAACTACAGGCCGCCTGCGAATAAGCAGCGCGACATATATTCGAGGTACTCACGCGTGAGTAGTATACGTCGGTAATTAAAGCCGATAACTTTTGATCCAGTAACATTGGTTTGTATTAGAGGTCACAAAAAGACCGTCAAACTTTTTTGTACAACGGAATATTGTTCCATTTAACCCATACTAAAGAATTACCGTGGCTGAATGGCAGCGCGTGAGACCGGCATACAACGTCTTATCCATACAAACGTAATTAAAAAATCGTATGAAATAGCAGCATATTTATGGACTTAGACAGTATCAATCTGGGTCCTGGTATTAAAATCGATATAAATCTTATTAATGTTATATACCGGGTCTAATTCACGTCGCTCTCGTCGTCTATGGAAATCGTTATAGATTTTGTTCAAGGTAACAATTTTTTGTGATAAATAATAGATTAATATAATTATGCATTATAATACCTACATGCATCAAAAATACATGGCAAAACTATAACATTTTAATTGCAGTTGAACGTAAAAGGGCTCTTCAGTTAACCTCAAAATCAATTACCTTATTTTGCGCTACATGATTAGTTTGTGTAAAACGTTATAAATTATTTATCACACAACAGCAATGGAGCTTATATAAGCATACAGTTTAGTGTCGCGCCCTATTTGAACATAAAATATATGTTTATCTTTGCAGTATAATTATTAATTACATTTTAGTAATTTTACATGGCCGCAATTGACATCAAGATGGCCTATTTGTGTTGCCTGATTTAATTATGGCAATACATACCCTTATACATTAACATTCTAAAAAATGTACTACGTCAGATATGTTTCCAAAAAGGCATTTATTACAATGACAATATCTTAATACAATATGTAACAATAAAATAATAGTATGACGTGGATAAATAGCTTGTACGGCCTCAAGCGCTCTACCACTACCCTGACTTTGCTAAGGCAATGAAGTCAATCATTCTTCCGATTATGAGAAAAGGGTATTGTTACCTACGCTATTGTTACCCCTTTTAATATTTTGTGCGTAAACTCAAAGTACAAATCTTGCAAAAACCAGTAAGTAAACATGTTTGTGTGATCAAGAGTTTGATGATATGATAAGAATAATTTGGAATGGAAAATGTAAATATGTACCTATTACCACCACAAATTTTTAAGACTTGAGATGAATACCCAATGTGTTATAATAACATAAACACAAACTCAACGTTAGTAACTGTGTTTAAATTCAGATCCGAGTTACCAAACCACTTTTTGTCCTGCCGTAGGAATATTAAAATATATCCCTTAGATTATAATTAGATAATAATTATGATGTGTGAATGAAGATAAATAATAATAATACTAACAATATTTATTTATCTTCACATAAATGTCAATTTATGTTGTAACTAATCCCTAATATGAGGTTTATTTTGAAGTTAATTTAAGTAACTAACTACGCGATAGTTGTAAAAATTTAATGCGATCAATAGATAAGCTAGCGCCTAAAGTACGTACTGTATCACAGGGCACCGGATCAACTGTTTTCCTAATTGGAATTCTCATGCATGCTGATTGATGATTGTACTTCTCTATTTAGAAATATCGATAATCGAGTTCCGTAAAGTATTTAAGTAATAATAATATGGCACATTGTATATTCCATATTGTATCACTGGACAAGCCTGGGCCAGATACGTATTCACAACCACGGTTCTTTTTTTACATTAATTCACAAATCCACAGTAGCATAACCTTGCACTATATAAATAACTCGGCAACTACTTATCGTTACAAAATATGTATGTATCTACGGTATCTACCAAGACATTAATGACGATAATTATTTACAGTCTACTAGTAATAACAATGGATTGTATTTTTTGACCTTTGCTATATTAGGTAATTCTAATATAGTAAGAAGATTTAAAAATTTATGTTGGTAAATCAGCGTCAAATAAAATTTGTTAAAATAGATTTGTTTTTATATAAAAACAGTTATTGGTAAAAAGAAATCATAATTATATGATTTTCTACTAATTATTAAACTGGCTGTATAAATCAATTGTAAATTAGGAGATATATTTCAGTTTCCAAATATCAATCACTTGCGAATTAAATAATTATTCTTCGATCATTGATCAATACTCTATGAGTATTTTTTGTTGATTATTATATAAGACTATTTATTACCTTGACAAAATACATTGGAGAACATGCTTACCATGTCAAAATATCAAAACGAACATTAAATTTGCCAGAATACTATTTTAAACTAAAAAGATCATAGAATAGACTGTAAATTGAAGTATTCAGCCTGCATGCAGGCGTGACAATATTGTGTAATATTACATTAGATGTATAGCATTTCAAATTTATTGATGCTATAAAAAAGTTAGAGTATGCAGATGTTATCTGCGATATTTCTTATTTTAGCGCAAATATTTATCTTGAAATATCTATATAATACTGACTCTATGTTACAGCATTGCAGCAGAATGTGAAAGTTTTTATTTTTACCGTACATACTACTATTATTTATCCTGTGATAGTATGCCTCATGGTTCTACTTCTACTGCCAATTAATTGTCTTTTGACGTCATCAAAAGAACAACTGTCATTGTAATATTCTTTACAAAATGTATGGGTAACGTATAACGGCCGATTTTACATCCCGAAAGTCAGCTATTGCTGAATATTTTGATTTTCTTCTTATGTGTTAACCTAATAATTTATTTATGTCCTTACTAATATAGGAAAATATAACTATTTGACTATTTGTACATACAAACATGCATCGAGTAATCATCAAAATTTGATTTTGACCAATCACTGAGTCAATAAACAATATGTAAGGTGCTTTCATTCTGCAACAGGCGCTAAACATCTACATGGTTAATTTAAATCTCGAGGATGTAACATAGAAGTATAATATATAGTTGAAAGAACTTACCTAAGTGAATTTCAACTCGTATTATACGAGATGTTACATCCGAAGAGATTTAAACTCCCACCCACCCGTTGTATATCCTGTTGTCAAATTGTTGTCAATATACAACTTAATGCCCAAGTGTTGCAGAATGCAGACTGATCTACTACTCTAAAACAAATGAAGGTACACAGTCGAGATGTTGGCTGGTGTGTGAGTATTGAACGAGTAAATAATGTTTTTATTTTTATTTTATGTGCTTTAAACAGTGTGACGATGCGAAATAACGAAAGACGGACTACATGGTTAATTTAAATCTCTTCGGATGTAACATCTCGTATAATACGAGTTGAAATTCACTTAGGTAAGTTCTTTCAACTATATATTATACTTACTAACTACTCGTATTTGTGTTTACTACTGTTCTATTTTATTTATTTCCGTTATCTAATCATACATGTTCTAAAAAAGAATAGACGCAGCAAAAAAAATTGACGGTGCTTATTACAAGAAGCTGCAAAATGCATATTTTTATTTAACTCTTGAGAACTTTTGGGTAATTTAGTTAGCTGACGTTTTTAATTGGTCCTATTTTTTATATAATATAAATCGAATAAACTAAACCAGTACAATATTATTTGTTAGCTTTTACAACGTTTAAGATATTTAAGTGTTATGACGTTATCCGTGTTCTTAATACTTTTGTATGAGGGACGCCGATTTTCGACCGTTTAATCTAATCTATCAGTATTGCACCCAATAATAGTACATAGATCTAAAAAAAGATCTATCAATAACATTTGTTTTAAATTGTTCGACTCCCGTCGGCAAAAATTGGTTGTAAGCCATGGTAAGCGTAAAATCCTGAAAACTATTTCCTTCGTTATTTATTTAAAAACAAGTGCTTGCTGTGCTTACTGCAGATCAAAACAATGTAAAAGCTGAAAATACAAAAATGCTTAGCTATAATGTAATGTTAAATATTATTTAATATTTTTTTTTATATCAAACTGCGTAGCTTACTTGACCAACATCTCACCTGTTATATAATATAAGGCGATTGCCTACTAAAATAACTAAATTCATATACGTAACACTCTCTATATACAAAATAGCCAATCTTTTCTAAATAGAAGAAACACAAAACCTCATTTATCCAAATCGCTTCAACCATGCTCGTTTATAAAAAATAACTCGCGAAAAAATGTCATTGTTTCACCGGAACGCCACAAAAAGATCCTTTCCCGAGCCGTTTTGCATAGTATCATTGTGAGTGAGCCATGTTACAAACATGACCTATTTCCGGAAAAATTAACACACCGTAAAACATTTACTGCGGCCCAATCTTCCATGCATTATTATTTTTCATTGTGGCCTGTTATTGCGGACGCGAGTTGGAAACACAACAAAATAAAAAAAAATCAATTTATTTCCCTTGCGAACGAACATGTCCCGAGCTAATCCAGTTTGTTCGACCGCGCAAGGGTTGAATCGTCAATGAGCACCAGTCCAAATGTAAAAGTGTGCCACTCGGGACAAAGTATCGAATATTGGCTGTTCGCAATGAGAACAGGCTCCCGAATGAGATCAGTATCTATTTGTAATTCTCCTTTTTGTTCAAGGGTCGCCCGTACCTACTTAGACTTCCCGTTAGTTGACTAAGCAGGGAACTTGCTGAAGTTGGAACATAAATTACTATGTTCTGTGTGAGGGCCAGTGGAAATAGTGTTGTGGATTTCTTGTGTTGTTTTTCTTATATTCCACAAAATTATCTTCATACATATTTCGTCGCTTTTACTACATACCAGTATTTTGCCTATTGACTAAATGTTCGCTACAGGTAAAGTTATTTAGCATAAAGCAGATTCAATAAGTATTATCTGTTAAATTAATAAATCTATTTACTAGGAACCCACGTTACGGAAAAGAACAACCATGATTTTTTCTTACACTTATCACACTGCTACGACTAGTTGAAAGCAAGTAAACTCATTTACAAAATACTTTTTTTGAAGTTATACTTATTTTGGCGCGATACAAAAAAATGATGAGAGTGAATTTTTACGATGCGCGCGTACACCGACACCTAAATTCTACACCGTGAAGTTAGTTCTAGGTGGCATGACTATGTTCAAGTTGTATATGTCATATTTAACGTCATATGTTTACGTTAATAAAACCTTTTTTATTTAAATAAAATCTTTTTGATTAATTTTAATATTTATCGTTAATCACTACTGCATTTTAGTTATTTTTTTGCCATACGCCACAGAAGTATAACTTCTAACGCGTGTACACACACACACTCTTTTTTTTTTAGATTAATTAAGAATATCGATCAAAATATGTAACATGAAACATGCGGTGTATTTGCGGTAACACATCGTCTCTTACCTACAGGTAAACTAGTGGTCAAACGCTAGCTTAGATACTTTAAAAAAAATAAAATTGTAGCTTACATATGACCAATATTTTATGATGACTATTTCAATTTGAATTCGTATTATATAAATAACTAGCTGTGCCCGCGACTTCGTCCGCGTGGAAAAGTGTCTTTGGGTAGCATTAACTAATAAGACACATAAATATCCAAACTACACCGCACCGCACCACGCCACGCTAATCCCCCCTTAGCACCCCTTATCCTGCATCGCGCAAACGATATTATCCGCGATATTGAAACTGATGGACTTGCTTCGTGATTGAACATCTCATAAGTTGACCCCGCTTAAAAACGTTTTCTCTTTATAATATTAGTCTGGATATGGTAATTAATAATGTATTTGCATTATTAACTACCATATTATTAATAATACATAATTAATAATATGATTATAAAATGTAAAAATAATATAATATATATATAAAAAAAAAGTTAATATAAATTTTAGAAAATGGTTTGGTTTCAATAAAAAAATATTAACAACGATTATTAATTACACCAAGTAACAAGTGTAGATGTAAAAGTTGTGTGTATTACAATTGAAAGCTGAAATATCAAACAATTTTAAAACATTGTTCAACTTATACAATGTAGTCCCTATATTCATTTTAAGTATGAGCATTCCAGAGTTCTCACGAATATCAAAAATATAACTTAAGTAAATTTTTGTATCAAATTTCAGGCGCTTGGAAAAGCATACCTCCTCACAGTCAACGTAAGTTACATTATTTTGTTTTGCAAGCACTTTTATCTTCTTTTAAATAGCTTTGTGAGCTTAAAGCAATTTACAAAAGGAAAAATTGTCCAAAAATTTTCGGTACTTTGTAAGTTATGTCTTATGCGTTTTAGAGCATATAAACTATTTTTTTTTTACTGCGGTTAATGGACATTTTCAACAACGTTCATAGTTTTCTTCAGGTTTTTTGTGAGGTCCCGGTGGCGTAATCGAAAGAATGGTCGGCTTTTTGCTAGAGGTACCGAGTTCAAATACCGCCGTGCACCAATGGATTCTTCTATCGAAAAATTTATGCACTTTTCATAGTGGCCCTCCGGTGAAGAAAAAAAAACATCGTTAAGAAACCAACGACCCCCGTATGATGGTAGGACACTATCTAGTGTCGCTCTGGCCAGCTACTATCTTCAAGTTAGAAAATCTGTCGCCAAACATCTAATGTGTTCTGGCAGTTATCATTGAGAGCCAGTTCGCATTCTAGGTCTAGCGTGCTTACCGTCTTCGACCGCATCATCACTTATCAACAGGTGAGATAGTGGTCAAACGCTAGCTTATTAGATATTAAAAATAAAGGTTATAAATCGAGTTCAATTTTGCATCAAAAGCAAACAAAATTTCTACGTAGTTATTAGATTAAAAAGAAATTAGATCAGATATCATCACCGATTACCGACATTATGAATAACGTGTAGTCCTGTTTTCACGGCTTAACCATTTGATCAATTTGGCTAAAAACTCGCAAAGGGCTAGGCAATATAGTGAAATACGTCATAGATGCTTTTTGATGCGGCAATTAAATTAACAGTAGAAAAAATAAGCAACTAAATATTTATATTAAATAACAACTAGCTGTTACCCGCGGCTTCGCCCGCGTCATTGTGTCTTTATGACGTTTGAGGTCTAGATCGATGATCTCTTAGCCCAAGTCACCATAGATGACCCCAAAGTCGAACTCAATATCCTCTATTGTTAAAGTCATTAATCATTTTGGTTAGGTATACGAAGTCGTGCTGTTTAATTGTTTGACCCAACACAAAAGTTCGTGAAACATTTCTTACAAAGAAATTAAGGTAAGTAGCTGCGCGAGCGAACATTTTTTATGACTTTTTATGACCCTGACAGTTTTATAACCTAACAATCAAGTCAGTTTTGATGACCTACTTAGTCAAAACCTATGACCCTAAGGTTAAATGTGCCTGTTAACACAAATGTTTCTGAAATACTTCCCACAAAACAGATAAAACACGTTGGGCAAGCAAAGCTATCGCGTAAATTTTGATGACTTTTAATGACCCTGACAGTTTTATGGCCTAATAAGGACACATATTAAGTTTAGTCATTATAGATGGACCTAAGGTCAAACTTTTATGATTATGCAAACTCTATGTAAAGTTAACAAAAAATAAAGGCACCCACACTTAATTGCCGAAAAAAAGTATTCCTTGCCCTTTTATGCCCTATTTAATTTCTTTGTACAAAATTTCATATGAACCGCTCAAGCCGTATGGCCGAAAAGAGGCCACACATTCACAAAATTCCATAATAAAAATCTAGACACCCGAAATTGCCAGAAAAAAAGTATTCGTTGTCCTTCTATGTCTTATTGACTGTCTGTGTACAAAATGTCAGTTAAAAAGGTTAACCCGTTTGACCGAGAGTAGGCAACACATTTGCAAAACTGGGCACCTAGACTCGACAGCTGGAAAAAAAGTATCCGATATCCTATTCTTTCCTATGAACTGTCTTTATACAACATTTAAGGCAAATCGGTCAAGCCGTTTATTCAATAAGAGGTCTTATATTTACGAAATTCAATTTAAAATATCTAGACCCCCTGACTCGACAGCCAGAAAAAAAGTATCCTATATCCTATTCTGCCCTATGACATGTATTCATACAAAATTTCAGGCAAATCGATCAAGCTGTTTATTCGAGAAGAAGTCTTATATTTACAAAATTCAGTTAAAAATATTTGGACCCCCTGACTCGACAGTCAGAAAAAAAGTGTCCATATCTTATCCCTATGAACTGTCTATATATAACATTTCAGGCAAATTGGTCAAGCCGTATATACGAGAAAAGGTTTTATATTTACAAAATGTAATTTAAAATATCTGGAGCCCCTGACTCGACAGCCAGATAAAAAGTATCCTTAATCCTATTCTGCTTTAAGACATGTATTCATACTAAATTTCAGACAAATCGGTTAAGCCGTTTATTTGAGAAAAAGTCTTATATTTACAAAATTCAATTAAAAATATTTGGACCCCCTGACTCGACAGCCAAAAAAAAAGTATTCTATATCCTATTCTACGCTATGAACTGACTGTATACAACATTGCAGGCAAATCGGTCCAGCCGTTTATTCGAGAAGAGGTTTTATATTTACAAAATTCAATTTAAAATATCCGGACCCCCTGACTCGACAGCCAGACAAAAAGTAACCTATATCCTATTCTGCCTTATGACATGTATTCATACAACATTTCAGGCAAATCGGTCTACCGGTTAATCGAGAAGAAGTCTTATATATACGAAATTCAGCTAAAAATATTTGGACCTCCTGACTCGACAACCAGAAAAAAAGTGTCCCATATCTTATTCTACCCTATGAACTGTCTATATACAACATTTCAGGCAAATCGGTCAAGCCGTTTATTCGAGAAAAGGTTTTATATTTACAAAATTCAATTTAAAATATCTGGACCCCCTGACTCGACAGCCAGAAAAAAAGTATCCTAAATCCTATTCTGCTCTAATACATGTATTCATACTAAATTTCAGGCAAATCGGTAAAGCCGTTTATTTGAGAAGAAGTCTTATATTTACAAAATTCAATTACAAATATTTGGACCCCCTGACTCGACAGCCAGAAGAAAAGTATCCTATATCCTATTCTACCCTATGAACTGTCTGTATACAACATTGCAGGCAAATCGGTCAAGCCGTTTATTCGAGAAGAGGTTTTATATTTACAAAATTCAATTTAAAATATCCGGACCCCCTGACTCGACAGCCAGAAAAAAAGTATCCTATATCCTATTCTGCCTTATGACATGTATTTATACAACATTTCAGGCAAATCGGTCTACCGGTTAATCGAGAAGAAGTCTTATATTTACGAAATTCAGCTAAAAATATTTGGACCTCCTGACTCGACAACCAGAAATAAAGTGTCCCATATTTTATTCTACCCTATGAACTGTCTATATACAACATTTCAGGCAAATCAGTCAAGCCGTTGATTCGAGAAGAGGTTTTATATTTACAAAATTCAATTTAAAATATCTGGACCCCCTGACTTGACAGCCAGAAAAAAAGTATCCTATGTCCTATTCTGCCCTATGAAATGTATTCATACAAAATTTCAGGCAAATCGGTCAAGCCATTTATTCAAGAAGGAGTCTCATATTTACAAAATTCAATTCAAAATATATGGACCCCCTGACTCGATAGCCAAAAAAAAAGTATACTATATCCTATTCTGTCCTATGTACTATCTTTGTACAAAATTTCAGCCAAATCCGTCAAGCCGTTTGACCGTGAAGAAGTCCCAAACAAACAAACAAATAAACAAACTGACTTTCGCATTTATAATATTGGTGTTGATTGGTGTTGATTGGTGTTGATTAATCGTTTGTTTATTTTGTTAATATTTTTTTTACGAAACTGTTCCTATGCAAACAAATATAGCATTTAAATCTATCTAGAAAATAAGTAAGTGAACAACCTGAATACTGTAAAACTACCGTACTATTTAAGTTTTTGTTTGTCAATATATGTATATCAAATATAAGAGATCCAACTGGTTTAAAATAAGCAGATTTACACAAAATATAACGTGAATTTCATATTTTTAACTTCAATTTCATCACAAACGAGTCGGATGCTCTGACTGCTGGCTTTTGAGCAGAAAAACTTATGAATAAAAAATGAATTCCTTGGTTTTAAAATTAGCATTACAAAGAGAGGATAATTCTCGTACCTTTGCGTCTTAAAAAAAACGTATAAACGTGGCTCGTGTCGTTTTATTTTAAGTGGAAAAATCTGAGCTCTATGCAAATTGGAGTTAGTTTTATAAAGCAGAATTGTAACTGGCTAGGCTAACTGAAACTAGACTAGCCTTTTACATAATGGTGTATTCAAAACAAATTATTTTTATAAAAATAGGGTCTGCGTTTGGACATTAAATCTCTTAGGTAAATTTTCTCACTCCTTTCCACGCATACTACATCAAATCGAATACGTGAACTTTAACAATCGCTTGTCAATGGTATTTTCACACATTTAATACGAAATTGGTTCATCGGTAAGAGCGGCGATAAATAGGTTTTTTCTCTTCAACTTATAAAAGCGGGTTCAGTTCCTACGAAAAAGAGTCTTGACAGACGACAGACAGACAGACGGACAGACGGATAACAAAGTGATCCTATAAGGTTTTCTTTTTTTCCTTTGAAGGTACCTAAATAAAAAGGGCCTTAAAATTAAGGCATACTAAACTTTAAAATGTGTCATATTGTATGATATTTTTGTAAAATATACAAAATCACTCATTGTCATGTCGAAAGCGCGGCGACGGTCGTTGAACTGTTTGCGTGTAGAAGTGACATCGCGCTTATAAACGGTGCTCATATTTGTTTAAACTCTAAGGACGCTACATATTTCAGTGGTGCTACGTGGCATCGCTAATATTAAATTTACTTACAGTCTGTAAATGTCTCTCTCAGTTTTTTTTTGTAGTTCTGCGCAAAATAATCAGCGCATATAGCAAAATTCGATGGTAAGAATATAACAAAGGATCGTTTAAAAAACTAAAGTAAACGACTTCAAATGCCGTGCTATTAATTTTTAGTACCAAGTTTGAGGTGCTTATCTCCATATATCTCTAGAGATAGTTATCAGATCTCGATGAAATTACTATGGTAGCATCTTAGGGATATTTCCTTTCCAACAAAAAAAAATCAAAATCGTTTCATAAATAACGATTACTATCCGCGAAAAAACATTTAAAAAAAATATACGATCGAATGGAAGGATGAAAAGGAGACGAGGACGAGATGAGGAAGGAAAAAGGATGTTTCTTAAACATGTTTCTTAGATATCCTATTTTTGAAGTCGGTTAAAAAGACTACTGGATTAGTATATTACGATACGTGTCACTTAAATAGTCTATTATTGCACGGCGTGAAGTTAGCACCCGGGCTCAGCGAGGTTGCTACGCCGTGCAATATGTTATAGCTTTCAGTGTGACATAAACCCGCACTTTACGCTTGCTACGCTTTTCCGTCAAATAGTCGATTATCGGAAAAGCGTGCCTAAAGTGCGGGTTTAGGTCACACTGTGCTATATTTTTATATTATTTGAGTAGAACCTACGTATTCTGGTTCAAGGCACATACTTCTGGTAATTATGAATGCTTAAATCAAGTGCTTTTACATTTAGATAAGCTTTTTTTAACATTTCTGATTCCAATAAGTTTTTTTTTTACAGAGAACTTACAGAAGAATATATGAAATATCAAAATCGATTCTTAAAGAGTAAACAACAAAAAATCGTATCGTGTTTTTCAAGGCTCATCTAGTTGATATAGATTACTGGTTACAGTACATTTAACGCACAAGTTACGTGTGAGTAAATCCCGGTCTGGTGATTGATTTCGGTAAATGAAACGTACCGGCTTTGCCCGGAAATCGTGATATTTAATTTTGATAAAAAAGCGTTGATATTTTTAACTTTTAAACGGATTGTTGGATACGGGTGTGGATAATCCGCTCCGATGAAAGAATATTATGCCAGATTTAATTTAATATTTTGATATACCTATTGTGATTTGACATGAAAGCTGGCGATGGATTTGTTTAATTTATATTCAATTGAAACTCATTTTCCATTCTTGATTTTCGAATAGACAGTTTATTTTTAATAACTGAATTTGGATGGATATTTTGATATACGTACAAAGGTAATGTATTAATTAAGCTTGATATTACGCGGTCATCATCAAGGTGGTCAACTGTGACCATCACGGTACGATCTTATATCATTGTTACAATAATGTCAGCAGGAGTGGTGCGAGCCGTGGGCACGCCGTCCGAGCTGCGTACACACCACGCTGCGGGGCACGCGGTCATCTTTTTTGCTTCTATTTCAATAAAAAACAACTAATATTTAATATAATATTATTTAAAATACTCAAAATTGTCTTCATAAGCCGCGTGAGTTTTTTTCAGTAGCATTTATGTCCATAGCTTTAAATATACTAATTAGATCTTAATTAAATGTACTAAAATACCATTATTGATATGTACATTATTCAAGAAATCATTAATCGAACATGGCGAAAAAATCGAGTAAAATATACAAAAAAACCGATGAAATGCGAGTCGAACTCGTGCGCCGATGGTTCCGTACTTATCTTACCTATTATACCGCTATAAATTGGTATCATTTTTATTTTACTGGTATAATTTTGGTACACTTACAAGTTTTCGCAAAAACTTATATATACAAAAATTTACCTTAATATTTATTATTTTTAATTTTTCGGAATTTTAATTGAATTTAAAATTTTAATAAATTTCAATTTGCTAGATCCAAGCGTTCCTGAGAAAATCGGTGGAGACACACGGAAAGACAGACAAGAGAGTGATCTTATAAGGGTTACTTTTTTACCTTTTATGAGGTATGGAACCCTAAAAACAATAAATACAGAATAGAGAAATTTCCCTTTGGCTTGAGCCTGTGCTCAATCTGGTTCAAAATGCGGCTTCTTCACACAGTAACTTTGATATTTCAAACACGACTATGATTAAAAATCTTTGATACAAAATCTTGTACTTAATTAAAACGAAAAATTGCCTTTTGTTTTTGATTAGGGTCACGCGACGTTACCGTTTACGTTCTCGTGCTCTGTAGCGGTTAGAAACAGTATAATTTCTGCGTTACTGCCACCCCAGGACTTTTCTGCCCAAGAAAATAGTGTCGCTTAGACTGACTGCAATTTTCTTGAATGCTAGCTTTGTGTTAACCATTTATGTAAAGACCGTGTAGTTGATAAAGATGGGTTTATGTACAAGTAGACTGTTAGTTCAGTTTATTTCAGTGCAAATTATAATAAATTAGATAGTTACAGAAAGCAAATGCTTGATTGTCGGCGATGAAGACTGCTTATGTATGATATAGATAATAAGACACGCAAAATCCATATCGATATTATAGTATTTGTGTTTCACTGCACTGTGCTCGATTCCCTAATATGGTAATATAAATGTTGAGTCTCCTAGGCCCTGTAAGTAATTTCTTATACTGTGTAAGTATGCTAAATAAAACCGGCCAAGTCGAGTTGCACTCGCGCACCGAGGCTTCCGTACCAACGTTGGTTGGTACCAATTAAGCTAAACCTCTAAATTGTATGAGCGCTCATATAACTCAGAGGCCTATCTTAATTGACGTTACTATGTCTGTATGGTCCCTTTAATTTTCAATTTTTTTTAATTTTTTGGAATTCTTCCTTTATTTGTACTGTAAGACCTGGCTTCTTGCCAAATTTCATGATTCTAGGTCAACGGGAAGTACCCTATAGGTTTGACCCAAAACTTGTAGGGTACTTCCGGTGGACGTATAATTGTCAATTTTGGTTAAAAGCAAGGTCTTACAGCACAAGTAAAGGAACATTCCGAAAAATAAAAAAGTTAAAAATTAAGGTAAATTTTGGTACTTATAAGTTTTCGCGAAAATCTAAATTTGCCCATATATTTTTATCATGTTGACTCACCTTCATTTTTATACACCTAATAGGGATTATAGACTTCAGTATTTGGGATAAATTTCAACTTGCTCGGTCCACCCGTTCCTGAGAAAATCGGCGGTGACTCACGGAAAGACAGACAGACAGACGGACAAGAAAGTGATCTTATATGGGTTCCTTTTTTTACCTTTTGAGGTACGGAACCCTAAAAACTAGTACAAACTATTTTACATAAAATCAGTAAATTTGTACTTTGTTCCAGTTAAAATTAATATAAGAATTCATGTTCATGGCTTCAATTTGAATACCAAAAGAACAATAAAAACGAAACAATATAAAATTAGCCAACAATGAAATAGTTGCGAAAATACCAAACATCGTCTTGAATATTGCCGAACTGTAAGCTTTTATGTAGATAGAAAATTTTACCATAATACAAAAGATGGTATCCTCCTCGCATAATCATGAAAATGTTATCGTTTCTCGCAAAATTGAGTCCTTCTGCGGATATCACTTGGGCACTACAATGGGATCGAGATGCGATCGACTTTCTCCTCAAGGAAATAAAATTGTCAATTTCTATGAAAATTCGAGTAGAAACACAAGTTTGGAAACTTATTTGGAAATGAGTAAATGCTGCTTTTAAATATCTTAAGGAATTTTAGAACTTCTTTCTGTTGCTGTATTATTTAAGTTTTTACTCGACTGCAGTGAAAGGGTTATTTATGTTTTCGTTTTTATCTTGCATGATGTTAGTAATATAAAATCATTACTTCATATGTTTCTAACCCCTGGACGGATTTATATGATTACTAGGTTCTGCCCGCGGCTTCGACCACGTGGCCTAAACAAATTACATATGTTTCTTTAGACACATAAAATTATTAGCGCTCTCACTCCCTTTTAATTGAATAAACACTCTGACAATATCCCAAAATAAGCAATAAAGACGAAGTTTTCTATAAAATTAAACTAATATCTGGGGTGAGGGTAGTAAAGCATATTAACATTATTAACATTATTAAATTATTAGCATTATTAACCTCTTAAAAATAAAAAGCTATCAACCTCGAGCTTACGTATTTTTTACGTTACTCATTGGTTATATACTACCTCTTCTTCGATCCTTGTTCTATATTGAAATCATTACCTCAAAACTAACCAGAGACCAAGTATTTTTAATTCAGACACCAACTTAAAAGAGTTAAATTCAGTCTAACACATTAATTGTCAACGGTACGTTCAAAAATTCCACTTTGGGACATCATACAGAATGCTGTGACATTGGAATTTCTCATTACGGCCCAAGCAAGATCCCTATACATCACGATGGAAAAATATCGCTTTTAACATCACCGTGCTCCCATTAATAGTACTACATACAAACAAGTACTCTACGCACGTCTCTTTATAGTGGCCAATAAAAGGATAGAGGCAAAGTGTGCCTGACGGACTAACGGGTGATTTTAATATTATATGTAGGTATCCAGATTTGCGATATTAAGGATTGACTTGACAACAGATTGAAGTGAAATTTCATAGATGAATACTAATGACCTAATTACTTAAAAAATAATGATTAATGAAGTCTTGGGAGATGCAAAACATCCGACATGTATTTAATGTAAAAAATATATGTAGATATGTAGTATAATAATATGTATTACAATAAATGTAACGCTAAGTCACACGAGTATTTTTGGGCTCATTATTAACACCTTCTTTTACCATATATATTTTACAACAAAGTAAGTGAAAGGATAATGTAAGACGCTCTGCTGATGGAAAGCGATGACGTCTGCCAAAAGCATGCTTCTCACGGTGCATGATTCCACGGATTATCTCACACACGGCGTAGACTACGTGCAGTCACACCCCTCTTTGCCTTGTCCACTTCATTACGGACGTCTTCTTTCCACAGTGAGCTGGTCCGGTCTAACTTGTCTTTCCACAATACTACCCTCAGTGGGAAGCGAACGTTATACTCTGGTTGCGCATTCGTGCATTTCCGTTACAGTCAGACATCTAGATGTTAAGTTTCAAATGCCGTGTAATTTTACTGGACACTTTGCAATTCAAAGCAGCGGCACCTCCCAAGCGGATTAAAAGAAGTTAAATATATAAACATAATACAGTTTTGCTTTATTTTTCAAAGTCGTTTTACGAATAGTAAAGATTTGTTGCATTACTATGTATATACATAAGAGAAAATCACAGTTTAAGTATATCGTCTATATCATTATGTTTATGAAAGTTATGTTTTTACAAGCTTTTATTTAACTTGCAATGTATATACTCGTATGTATGTCTGTATGTCTGTCTGTATGTCTGTCTGTATGTCTGCCTGTATGTCTGCCTGTATGTCTGTCTGTATGTCTGCCTGTATGTCTGCCTGTATGTCTGTCTGTATGTCTGTCTGTATGTCTGTCTGTATGTCTGTCGGTATGTCTGTCTGTATGTCTGTCTGTATGTCTATCTGTATGTCTGTCTGTATGTCTGTCTGTATGTCTGTCTGTATGTCTGTCTGTATGTCTGTCTGTATGTCTGTCCGTATGTCTGTCTGTATGTCTGTCTGTATGTTTGTCTGTAAGTCTGTCTGTATGTCTGTCTGTATGTCTGTCTGTATGTCTGTCTGTATGTCTGTCTGTATGTCTGTCGGTATGTCTGTCTGTATGTCTGTCTGTATGTCTGTCTGTATGTCTGTCTGTCTGTATGTCTGTTTGTATGTCTGTCGGTATGTCTGTCTGTATGTCTGTCTGTATGTCTGTCTGTATGTCTGTCTGTATGTCTGTCGGTATGTCTGTCTGTATGTCTGTCTGTATGTCTATCTGTATGTCTGTCTGTATGTCTGTCTGTATGTCTGTTTGTATGTCTGTCGGTATGTCTGTCTGTATGTCTGTCTGTATGTCTGTCTGTATGTCTGTATGTCTGTCTGTATGTCTGTCTGCATGTCTGTCTGTATGTCTGTCTGTATGTCTGTCTGCATGTCTGTCTGTATGTCTGTCTGTATGTCTGTCTGTATGTCTGTCTGTATGTCGGTCTGTATGTCTGTCTGTATGTCTGTCTGTATGTCTGTCTGTATGTCTGTCTGTATGTCTGTCTGTATGTCTGTCTGTATATCTGTCTGTATGTCTGTCTGTATGTCTGTCTGTATGTCTCTCTGTATATCTATCTGTATGTCTGTATGTCTGTATGTCTGTCTGTATGTCTGTCTGTATGTCTGTCTGTATGTCTGTCTGTATGTCTGTCTGTATGTCTGTCTGTATATCTGTCTGTATGTCTGTCTGTATGTCTGTCTGTATGTCTGTCTGTATGTCTGTCTGTATGTCTGTTTGTATGTCTGTCGGTATGTCTGTCTGTATGTCTGTCTGTATGTCTGTCTGTATGTCTGTCTGTATGTCTGTCGGTATGTCTGTCTGTATGTCTGTCTGTATGTCTATCTGTATGTCTGTCTGTATGTCTGTCTGTATGTCTGTTTGTATGTCTGTCGGTATGTCTGTCTGTATGTCTGTCTGTATGTCTGTCTGTATGTCTGTCTGTATGTCTGTCTGTATGTCTGTCTGTATGTCTGTATGTCTGTCTGTATGTCTGTCTGCATGTCTGTCTGTCTGTATGTCTGTCTGCATGTCTGTCTGTATGTCTGTCTGTATGTCTGTCTGTATGTCTGTCTGTATGTCGGTCTGTATGTCTGTCTGTATGTCTGTCTGTATGTCTGTCTGTATGTCTGTCTGTATGTCTGTCTGTATGTCTGTCTGTATATCTGTCTGTATGTCTGTCTGTATGTCTGTCTGTATGTCTCTCTGTATATCTATCTGTATGTCTGTATGTCTGTATGTCTGTCTGTATGTCTGTCTGTATGTCAAAATTAGACCCACTTCCCGATGTCCAATTTGACTCAAATTTGGTAAACTTATGTATCTTCGGTGACAATACAATATTATGGTACCATGGAGCTGGTCTGATGATGGAGACGGAAGGTAGCCACGACATCTCTGTGATAAAAAAACATAACCCTACCAAATTTGGGCTCGATTGATTTGTCTTGGGGAAGACTTTACACCAAGATGATATCCAGGGTCTGATGATGAAGCTGGAACGGTGGCCACAGCATCTCTGTGATAAAATAACATAACACCACCGAGTTTGAGCTCGATTGATTCGTCTGGAGGAGGACTTTACACCTAGACGATATCCAGGGTCTGATTATGAAGCTGGAAGGTGGCCACGACATCTCTGGGATAAAACCACATAACCCCACCGAGTTTCGACTCGATTGATTCGTCTTGAGGAGTACTTCACACCTAATTATATTCAGCGTCTGATGATGAAGCTGGAGGGTGGCCACGGCATATCTGTGATAAATAAACATAACCCTACCGAGTTTGGGCTCGATTTATTTGTTTTGAAGAGAACTTATCACCTAGATGATATTCAAGGTCTGATGATGAAGCTGGAAGGTGGCCACGGCATCTCTGTAATAAATCAACGTAACTCTACCGAATTTGGGCTCGATTGATTCGTCTTAAAGAGAACTTTTCACCTAGATGATATTTAGCGACTGGTGATGAAGCTGAAAGGTGGCCACGGTATCTCTGTGATAAAATAACGTAACCACAGTGAATTTGGGCTTAAAAGATTTGTCTTGAGGAGCTCTTTTCACTTAAATGATAGCCAGGATCTGATGATGAAGCTGTAAGGTGGCCATGGCATTTTTGTTATAAAGCAACATAGCCCCACCGAGTCGATTGATTTTCCTTGAAGAGCACTTTACCCATAATCACATCAAATATCCGTGGAATATTTTAAAACATCATGCCTTCTCTTAAATACTTAGGTAGTAAGTAGGTAGTCGGTATCTATACCTACCTACTAAAAAGATAAAAATAAATAATAAATAAAAAATATTTTTAATAACAAGCTTTTATCTGGGTTCTAATTCTAATTTTAGTAAGTATTTGGCGTGTAGGTACTTACCTATATTTTTAAAATCTTAAGGCACTGAAGTATAGTAATTACCTAGCCTGAAAAACGGGTAGTGCCAGTCCTGTCGCACTCCGCGCTGTAGCTAGAAACTACAAGTACCTCCGCGCAACCCTCTCGGGTGCATGTTCAGTCAGTTAAGTGTTACGCGCGCTCTCGATCGGCCGCGCACCTTACTTGTACCTACCTCATTATTATATTTCTTGCTTACGATATTAACATACAAAAATATTATTCAGTATGTCTAAACGAAGGGCTACAAAGCATTGCGTAACATACGGATGCTTAAACAACAACGGGAATGACGACATTAGATTTCATACACTTCCTAAGAATCTCGAGAGGTAAGACATTAATAAACTTAATATTATTTATAAGTAACGTAAATCTAGGTAGTAAGGCTATCTAGGTACTTTTTGTTTAACGATCCGATCGTTTAGTAGTAGTTCTCGACTTTTTTTCGCGTAAAAGTCAATGACCTTAAGTAGACCTCCCGGATACTAGTGGCCGCCTTCTAATGCAGGGTCAGTGTATACTAGTTTGAGTTTAATACTTATATCAATTGAACAATAAAAGAAGGGGACAGAACATGTCAATTTTTTTTGCCTTTTTTTCATTTTATTTGTTAATTTTGTCGTCGCGCTGCACATGTAGTTACTTATGTCAAAAGCAAAGAATGTCACACATTTTTTTATTTTTTTTTTATTCAACTTTTATTTAGGGGCTTTTGGCTAAATATAGCTATGGCAGCCCCGTATTAGCTTACAAAATAAAAATTTGTTATGACGAACGCTCTTCAACCACCCTGTGTACACATAGATAGAGCATTCTAGCCGCGTCTGACGATGGATCAGATAAAATGCTCTGAAATATGCCCACATCAAGGTGGTTGATTTCAAATTTCGCGAAAATATCGTTTCTGAGGTTTTGGGTACATGAGCATTCCATCAAGAAATGAAAGATATCATCAACTTTGCCGCATAGATTGCAATCCGGACTGCTCAGCTTTCTCATAAGATGTTTGAATTTGTTTAAAGGTACATGTCCGGATCGCAACCTGTGGGCGATAACAATAAATTTTCGATGAAGTCTAATATTTGTCCACCATGGAATACGAGGAGGCTCACACTGTATGGTACGATACCATATGCCTTTGCTGAGAGATGCCATATCAAAATACTCCTTCCAAGCCGAAGTTATCGTCCACTTGTGCTTAATGAAGACTTAAATTTTATTCCGGTGTTAAAAAGACTTCTATACCATTTGATATTGCATCTCTAGCTAGTTTGTCAGCCTCCTCGTTTCCATACAACCCTACATGTGAAGGCACCCATTGAATGTTTAAAGAAACGTTCCTAGAGAGCAGCACAAGTATTTTCGATAAAATCGTGTATGCTATTGCTGAACCTTTGTTTCCAAAGGTGCAGCTAGTTATGTGTTGTAGCGCACTTTTGCTATCTGACAATATTACTACATTTTTAATGTTATTGCTTATAATATATGAAAGGGCCTCAGATATAGCAAAAAGCTCTACAAACATTATAGAAAATTCAGAGTTATTTACAATTTTATATGATTCTTTCACGTTGTGACTGGGATCATAAAAGGCCGCACCACGTCCTGAGGAGGTTTGCGACCCATCTGTGTAAATTTTATTCCAACCGTTGTATTTTGTCGAAAGCATGTGTAAGGTATTCCACTTTAAAACAATATTATCATACCTATGCTTCGGTTGGTTAATAGTTTCAATGTTGGTTTGAATCAAATCTGTATTAATATTGGAGACCCAAGTATCTAATGTAAACATATTAAGGGTATAGCTGCTATTGACTTTTTCATTAAGTATATCGTTATAGACAGTAGATAATAGCGGCTTGGTTTTTCTGCGGAAATATAATGTCTCGCTTTGACTATGAAGTTTATTTAAAATTTTTATTGTAGGATTAGAAGACCACGACTGAGATTTAATACAGAATTTTAAAGCCAAATACTTCCTCCTTAAATAAAGAGGTGGCAGAAATAATTCATATTCCATGACATGGATAGGTGTCGTTTTAATAAAGCCTCCGATTACTCGTAAAGCCTTATTTTGAACACGGTCTAATTTTATTAAATGTGTTTTGGAAGCATTACTATAAATAAAACTAGCATAATCAATTTTGCTTCTAATTAATGAAATATATAATCTGCGTAAATGTTTTGGATGAATACCCCATGATGCACCAGCTAAGATTTTAAGTAAATTTATACACTTAGATACTTTATCTTGCGTTTCATTAATATGCCTATTCCACAACAGAGATCTGTCCAACCACACTCCCAAGTATTTGACACATTCCACATAAGGAATTGTATTACCTTCAATAGATAATGTGACGCGGTTATTCCTCCTTCCTCTACTAAACAAACAAGTTTGCGTTTTGCTAAGGGATATATCTAGACCAATATTATTTAACAGAGAAGCTATAGAAACAACAGTTTCTTGAATTTCACAAGCACTACTATGTATATCTTTACCTTGGACATAAAAAACAAAATCATCTGCATATTGTAAATAGAAAACTCTATCACTGATGGATTTACACAACCTATGAGTGACTATGTTGAACAAAATAGGAGAAATGGGATCACCTTGAGCTAAGCCCTTACCAGTCCATCTCGACAAATAATTATCGCCATTATCTTCATAAATTTTCAAACATCTGGCTTTTAAAAAAGTGTAAAGATAATTGCAAAACTTGGCTCCTACTTTTAGATCATCAAGCATTATGGCTAGCTGATCAACTAAAACGTTATTGTAAGCGCTTTCTATGTCTAAGAAACATGCTAATGTAGGTATATTTTGAGAAAACCCTATTTGTATTTGCGATACTAGCCGAACAATACAATCAATACCGGACTGCCCTCGCCGAAATCCTGATGTAGTTTGAGCTAATATTTTATTTTTCTCAATAAACCATTCAAGTCGCTTCGTAAGTATTAAATTAAAGGTTTTACATATACATGATATCAGAGATATAGGTCTAAATTTAGGTGTGGAATCATTGCCGAAACTACTTGGTTTAGGAATAGGTACAACATTGACGGTTACGCCATTGATCAGGAATAGACGTGTGTTCAAAAATTAAATTAAATATTTTGAGAAGAAAACACTTCCCAACATCAGGCAAATTAAATAACATAGAATAGCTAATTTTATCCTCCCCTGGTGCCGTGTCTTTTTTTTTTAAACATGCATTAAACTCCTGTATAGTAAACGTTGCTTCCAAATTAACATTTAAAGAACTAAAGGCAGGTTTCGGTGGTTCAACAAAATCTGGAGCTAAAGAGCGCAATAATTCTAACTTCTTGTCTTCTGGAGCACATACTCGATTATAACTGACTCCTTTCATCCAACGCATTTTTCGCCACATAATCGATGAACTTGTAATCTCATCTATCGAATCACAATTTTTTTGCCAGCTTTTAAGTTTAGCCTGTCTAATAAGTTTCTGTGCGTCAGTGATTTTTTCTTTTAATATGTCTAAATTAGCAGGAATCGGATTTTTCCTGAGATTTTTAAGTGCAAGACGTCGACGGGCTACTGCATGAGAAATAGTTGGACACCAGTATGGCTTTGGAACAAACTTTTGAGCTGGATCTGTGCATACCCTGCTATAGGGAATACTACGATCAGCTGCATCATTAATAATTTTAATGAAATTATTATATAAAAATTGAATATTAACACCAGAAACAAATAAAATTTCATCTGAGGTAGCAATACTCTCAGTTATGATATCTTGATAAGCTTTCCAATCAGCATTCCTGAAGTCGCGCTTTTTAACAAAAGCCGGCCTATCTATAAAATTAACACAAAACTTAATAAACAAATGATCACTACCTAAACTCTCTTTTGTGACCAACCATTGAAATAGGACAGCAATATCTGTTGTAGCAAACGTAATGTCAGGGCTACTTTCCTGTATCAAACCATTAACAAGTTTGACCCTAGATGGGTCACCATTATTTATGGAAACAAAATTGTGATCCAAACTTGAGTCAAATAGTTGAATACCTCTCGCATCAATTCTATTAGACCAATTAGAATGGTGGCCATTAAAAACCCTGCCACAATTGACTTTTCTGTGAATTTTGAAAAAATCAGATCCCAGTCACATTGTGTTGTTCTTATTGAAGGTGGACAATATACAGAAGCAATATATCTTAAAAATTTGGAATTGCATATTTTCAAACAAATTATTTCAATGCCAGCATTATTTACATCTAACGGGTATAGCTGCACTTTAAAAGATTTGTGTATTATAATTGCAACTCCACCAAAACAGTCAGGTCTATCTTTCCTATAAATATTATAGTTAGTAATATGAAAAGATTTTTCGAAACTAAGCCAAGTTTCACTTAATAAACAAATTCCTATTTTTTCTTGACTCAGTAATAGTTCTAGTTCCTGCTTTTTTGGAGTCAGGCTTTGAGAATTCCACTGCCCAACACACAAAAATTGAGCAGTGCAATTCCCAAACCGCGACTGATTACAAGCCAATAACCTAGATCTACTATCCATAACTGAATAATTCAAGGAATTTATTAACCATATCCCGTGATCCCGCCGCATTCATGAGAAATCTTAAAATGTTGTCTAAAATCAATTTTACGATTCCTTTTATCTTCTCCTCTACTGTATTTTCGGCAAAAAATATATTCTGAAGACTAAGTAAAACTTCCTTGAAGTTGTTACTGCCACCACATGTGTTGTCTTTCTCTACCTCTTTCTTCTTATGTATTGTTTTCTTGTTCATACTTGTAGTTTGTGCTGGATGGACTTGTTTGTCACTTTTATTCTTAACTATATCTGCATAGGTTGTAACATTTTCTAATTTTTCTTTGTACTCTGTTAATTTTCTCTTTCTTTTCTTCGTTTTGCGTTGTCCCGTTACATTTGCCTGTTTAGTTTCGGTTCCACTTGACATGGACGCTATACTGTCATCGAGTTGAACAACAGTGATATTGTCATCATAATCGTCGCTTGATTGGCCATAATTTATATTTCCCAGTTCTTTATCTAATCCCTCAGACTGACTGTAGGATTCTGGCATAACGTCATTCGTGTTCCATCTTCTTTGAGTTTTCTTATTATTTGCTGTCTCCCAATACTTATATAACGCCACCTTGTAGGTGCATGTTTCAACACACATTATCCTTCTGATCTCTTTTTCTCTCAAGTAAATAGGACAATCCTTGCTAAATGCTGTATGAGCCCCCTTGCAATTAACACATAAATAGTTTTTAGCCTCACAATCACTCGTGTGTTCTCCACTGCATTTGGGGCACTTTGAAGTCTTAAACGTGCAGCCTCGGGCTTGGTGGCCGTACTTCCAGCACACAGAGCATTGCGTCACCGGAAACGTATATGGTTCTACTTTGAAGCGGCATCCATATCCATAAATATAATTAGGTAATATTGAGCCTCTAAAACAGAATCGCACCGTTTCGCTGTCACTCCACTCACCTTTGTCAGTCATCCGTTTCAATCTTTTTACATAGATAATTTCATGATCGCATTTAAAAGACTTTAGCAATTCCTCTTCCAAAACATCTAATTCTATATATTTTACTATTCCATATGTAAAGCTTACTTCATAAGTGAAGTGACATTTGTAACCCAAACTCAAGAACTTAGCATTCGTTACAAGTTTTTCGGCATCTTGTCTGTTTTCGAATTTGACGAGCACCCTAAAAGGATTTTTATACTTAATTTGAGTAATGTTTGGTATGTTCTCCGACTTCAATAGTTTCGCTAGGCCAATTTGTTTTGGTAATTCTGTGGTAGATGAAATGCATACCTCAAAAGCAGTTAAATCATATTCAATTTCTTTATTATTTTTGTTGACAGAGTCATTGTTTGGAAAGGTGTCATTGATGTCATTATGTCTCAATGGATCGATATTTTTTGCAGAGAATATTTTTGTTACATGTTTTTTATGTTTTTTAGTTACTAACGTATAACTTTCTCCAACCTCAGCATCATGGTCTTGATCATCATTAATGTTTCTTACCCTTTTACCGGGTCTTATAGCATTCGCAAATGTATTAGATTCATAAAACTCGTCATGTTCATTGCCACTACTACACGAAAATCTTGGACTACTAACATGTTCCTCACTTATATAGCTTCTGGCGCTGGACCGAGGTCTAGAGACCTCGTCCATTATAAAGCACACACAATAACAATATCAGAGAAAATCCAAAATTCGCCACAAAAAAATAAATAAATAAAATAATGACAATACGTGATTTCACAGTGACGTACCGCGCAGGAATGTGATGTCACACATAAAATGGTAGGTAGGTATAAGTCAGCTGAGTTTCATGTTTCAAGGGAATTCACGTTAAGATCTTTAGGGAATTTCTATCGACGTTACATCTTGTAAAATATTAATTGTAACCTACTTGAAATTGGTAGGTTATTTTATTTTTTACTGTAGGTAGGTTTCGTAGATCCTATACGTAGGTACCGAGGTGGTCCCATTGTAATTTCATCGAGATCTGATGAGTATCTCCAGAGATATGACGATAAACGTCTCAAACTTGCAACTGAAACTGACTCGCGCGGCATGGAAGTCGGTTGTTTTAGTTTTAACTATCTTAATTAATCTATCACATAAACTATCTTAATTATAGTATAACTGTAGTAGTTTTATCCTACCTCGACATTAAACGACTCCAAAATTTTGCAATTAGGTTCATATTTGGTCTTCGCAAGCTCAAGTGGCTGCCTATTCTTCTTCGCCGGAATATACACATTCTGTCACTCCTTTATAATATTTTATTTAATCCCACTTCTCCTAGCTATATAAAAGCACTCTTCGAATTTCTTCACACCACTAACTTCCTTTCACTAAGGTCATCAGATAATCTAATGCTTTCTATTCCTACTCATTGCAGCACTTTCTATGATAAGTCGTTTGCTGTTCAAGCTGTCAGACTCTGGAATGCGCTTCATTTAGAGATAAAACAATCACAAACTATATATATGCACATTCAAGGAACGCGTTACGTCGTATTATCTTGGTTAGTTATACGTTTGTTATATAACATACTCCTAATAATATGTTATATATATGTATACACATATATATATATATATATATATATATATATATATGTATGTATATATGTATATATATATATATATAATACTATAAGAATCTTTGTCCTGACATACTGACTGACTGACTCACTGACAGACAACGCACAGCCTAAACCGCTGGTCGTAGAGACTTGAAATTTGGAGGGTATATTTGTCTTAGTACGTAGGGGTGTACTAAGAAAGGATTTTTCAAAATTCACCCCTTAAGGGGATGAAATGGGGGTTCAAAGTTTGTATGGAGAAACAAGATTAGATAGTCTTTTCTATCCGGAACTTCACATAAGTGCTTCAGTACAAAAATAAGTAAACACATGTTTCAGTTTTTTTTAAATTACACCCCTAAAAGGGTGAAATGAGGTAACAAAGTGTGAAAATCAATATTTTTCGGATTGCGCTAAAACTTGGCATGCAGATAATTATTACAACGTTAGTTACCTTTGAAAAAGGATTTTTCAAATTTCACCCCTGAAGGGGATGAAACGGGGGTTCAAAGTTTCTATGGAGAAAACAACATTAGATAGTCTTTTCTATTCGAAACTTCACACAAGTGCTTCAGGACATAAATAAGTAAACACATGTTTTAAGTTTTTTCGAAAATTCCACCCCTAAGAGGGTGAAATGGGGTAACAAAGTCTGAAAATCAATATTGTTTAGGATTGCGCTGAAATTTGGCATACAGGTGGTTATCATGTTACGTAAGTATCAGGTAAGAAAGGATTTTCTAAAATTCACCCCTTAAAGGGATGAAACTGGGGTACAAAGTTTCTATGGAGAAACATTATTAGATAGTCTTTTGTATTCGAAACTTCACACAAGTGCTTCAGGACATAAATAAGTAAACACGTGTTTGAGGTGTTTTCGAAATTCTACCCCTAAGAGGGTGAAATGGGGTAACAAAGTGTGAAAATCAATATTGTTTCGGATTGCGCTGAAATTTGGCATGCAGATAGTTATTACGACGTTAGTTCCATCTGAGAAAGGATTTTCCAATATTCACCCCTGAAGGGGATGAAACGGGGGTTCAAAGTATGTATGGAGAAACAAGATTAAATAGTATTTTCTATTCGAAACTTCACACAAGTACTTAAGTAAAATGCACAACTATAGTATTTAATATTCAAGTGTCCATTTAGTTTCATAGATATATTACCATTAGATTAATTATGATTAAATTAAACATTAATTTAACCATTTTACAACTTAATTAATGTCATATATGTAAATACGTGTTTCAGGGTCTTTCGAAATTCCACCCCTTAAAGGGTGAAGTGAGGTAACAAAGTCTGATATCAATATTATTTTCCATTGCGCTGAAATTTGGCATGCATATAGTTATTTTGACTTAGGCTACTACTACTTAGGCTAAGAAATAATTTTTCAAAATTCACTCTTCAAGGGGATGAAGTGGGGGTTCAAAGTTTGGATATTAATTTTATTCGACATTTCACACAAGCACTTCTGTAATTACATAAGTAAATACGGGTTTCAGACTTTTTCAAAGTGCCACCCTAAAATGTTAAACTGGGGTAACAAATATTATGTTTCTTTGAAGTGTCTCACACTTTATATTTTTGTAAATTGTTAAACACAATCCAAAATTTCATCTTACCGACGGGACTCGAACCCGCACCCCCCGGATTAAACGTCCAGGTGCTCTGCCAATTAAGCCACGGTTTGATACATCCATACGACGAAATTAGTGGATTGCATCTTTTAACCCAATTATGCATTGGTGGCGCCATCTATGACTACTTATTACGTAAGTTAATCATTCGGAAGAAATCATTACAGTTTTCAAATCCGACGAGAGATGTTGCCCTGCGTAAATCAAATATTATGTTTCTTTGAAGTGTCTCACACTTTATATTTTTGTAAATTGTTAAACACAATCCAAAATTTCATCGTACCGACGGGACTCGAACCCGCACCCCCCGGATTACACGTCCAGGTGCTCTGCCAATTAATAATGCATAATTGGGTGAACAAAATGCAATCCACTAATTTCGTCGTATCGATGTATCGAACCGTGGCTTAATTGGCAGAGCACCTGGACGTGTAATCCGGGGGGTGTGGGGTAACAAAGTCTAAAAATCAATATTGTTTCGGATTGCGCTGAAATTTAGAATGCAGATTGTTATTACAACGTAGGTATCCGCTCAGAACAAATTTTCAAAAAAATCCTCCCGAATACGGAACGGGGATTCAAATTTTGTGTGGCAAAACAAGATGAGATAAAGTACGTGTCGTAGGATTTTTTGAAATAGGGTAGGTAACAAAGTCTGAAAATTTGGGTTTTTCGGTTTTTATAAATATGAATCTCGAATTGCCTTAGTCACGCGATAACATGAAAACGGGTGAACCGATTTGGCTAATTCTTATTTTATGTATTGAATGCTAGAATCGTTTTTACAAAAGAAAAGTTTTAAGTAAATAAAAGAAGTTTTTAACGCGGGCGAAGCCGCGGGGCACTTCTAGTATATATATATATATTGTATAAATGTATTATTTAATATATTATGTATATGTATCAAAGTAATTATTATTATTATTTTCTTTTGTATTAATTTACTATCCTTTAATAGCTTATGTCTTATTTACTTATACACTATACACCGCCGTATCCATTTACATATTTCTCCATCTAAAGGTTGTCTGGAAGAGATCGCATTCAGCAATAAGACCGCCTGTTATTACACTATTATAATTAGTTGTTAAATAATACTCTGTTTCTTTTTAATAAGGTGTTCAATAAAGTGTTTCTATCTATCTATCTAAACATGAATGTAGCACTTTAAATATACTCATTACATTGTTCTACCTTAAAGTATTCTTCTACCAATTATAGGCTTCAATAAGTTATCTAATAACATTCAACCCTATAGGAGAGGCCGCAAGTTGACCGAGTTATTCAGACTCTCGCTGTGCGGACTTACGGTGCATTTTACTGTGCGCAACACGCGGTTCATAGTTACTATTAGTTGATACTGTGACGCAAATTCAAGGTCGCACTCGAGGCGTGAAGCGCATTTTGAACGTTATTGGCGTTGTAACTAGGTTTAATGTCGCATTTTTGCTCTCAAGGAGTGCAATTTCTGTCCTTGTACTATTCATTATTCTGTGGTAGTGCTTCAAGCTTTTAAGAATATAGGTAAGTTATACCTACACTCCAAATACTTACTAGAATTTATTTTTAACATTTTAGTTCATTGTCCCAGATAAAAGCTTGTTTTTAAAAATATTTTTACTTATAATTAATTATACTATAACTAGCAGCCCGCCCCGGCTTTGCACGGGTAGAACATGCCTACAAAATTTGCATCAGTTTGTTGCATCAAATATAAAATATTAACATATTTAACAATAATCGTCATATTTAAACAATTTACACCAAACCTTAAAGAATTATGCACCTAAACCTTCCTCATAAACACTCTGGCTATTGGTGAAAACCGCATGATAATCCGTTCAGTAGCTATTGAGATTATTGCGAACAGACAGACAGACGCAGTGATGGACTTTGTTTTATAATACTTACGTAGTGATATTGGACGGCCCTTTGGCGTAAAGGATAGTTACCCTGATTCTGACCCGACGGTCGTTGGTTTTAATCCTAGCTATATACCTACCAATGAAAATTTTATGTGCATTCATGAATCATGGGTTTTCGTACAGAGGTAGTGGGATCACTGAATCAAAATCAATCAAATCATGGGATCAAAGAAGGGGTATTATACGATTAACGTGTGTATCTGTGTCTGTCTGTAGCATCTTAGCACCCAACCGAATGAACCGATTTTGATTTTATTATTGACTTATTTTTTTGATAGATGTCTTCATCGAGAGTGTTCTTAGCTTTGATTTATGAAAATTCGTTCAATCCTTATAAAACTATGAGCTTTTTTTCTAGTTAATTGCGCTATGAAATCAACTTTCATAGGTCTGATCAATTCGAAAATCTTCTTCAACGATATTGTAAGAACATGGAAGCATTGACCTGATGCTGGGACATCTCCTGTACTCTACAGAATACTCAAATCCACACCAACTTACAGCTCAGATTTAAAATGTCGTGTTTAGAGTCATTGGAATGCTTTTAATGAAAAAATTATACATATATCAGTCGGGGTGGTTTAAAATATTATATTATTATATATATAGATGAATATTATTTTATACAATAGATCATATTATTTTACTATATTGACTTCAAATTGATTGTGATCGATGGGGATCTACAGCATCGCTAAGCTTATAATAATATTTTCGCAGTAACTATGACTTAATCTGTGGTTTCACTGCAGATGTTTTATTAATTTTGCGATGCGTGTATGTGAAATCCGTGGTATCTTCTAGAGTTTTCATTTGAATTATATACTGTAAAAGACAATTTTAATCTATAATATGCGGCCAAAACAATTAACGTAATTATTTGGATAATGATTAATACTATATACTTGAAAATAGCCTTGGAATTTATGTTATATTTTTTAGCAACAAATTTAAGATTAAAATGGTTACTGTGAGTCAACCTTAAGATATAGACATATGCTGTCGCGGACTTTTTTTTAGGTCTTATCAAGTTGTACAACTCTTCCATAGAAATTATTCTTCCATCTGTTTTCAATTGAGCAGCGTTCGTAAGAAACGTGTTTTTTCGACCGTTTTTTTGTCGACTTAGGTTGCAAATTAGGTCTTCACGAATGTACCTTTGATTTAAACGGGATAATATATAGCCTATTTTCATTCCGAAAGTCCATTCTATATATTAGTGAAAGAATTTTTTAAATCGGTCCAGTAGTTTTTGAGCCAAATCGTTACAAACATACAAAAATACAAAAATACCTAAAAAATACAAAAATACAAATGTTCTCTCTTTATAATATTAGTATAGATTAGGCTAGCGTTTGACCACTATTTCACCTGTTGGTAAGTGATGATGTGGTCGAGGATGGTAGCACGCTAAGGCCTAGAATGGAAACTGGCTCTCGAGAATAGCTGCCGGAACACATTATTATATTTAACGACAGATTTTCTAACTTGAGTTTGGTAGCTGGCCAGGCGGACACCAAATACTATTCAACCACCATTAAGTTGGGGGCTTCTTAAAGATGTGTTTCCTTCACCGAAGGGTCACTGTGAATAGTGCACATATATTTTTCGACGGAAAAATCCATTGGTGCACAGCGGGGATTGAACTCGGTATCTCTAGCGTCAAAGCCGATCATTCTCCCACTGTACCACTGGACCCTCAAATCTTTATCTCTGGATAAAGATCTGGATAGTCAGAATGGAATGGAGTATCAGAATACTCATCAGATCTTGATAAATTGTACCGTGGCACCAAACAGAAAGTACAGCCTTTCAAACCAGACATAATTTTCCAATTCGGTTAATAAACAACGGAGTTCTGAAGTAAAAACGACACACGTAAAAAAATACAATCGAATTGAGAACCTACTTCTTTTTGAAGTCGGGTAAAAAGGCTTAGGATTGCAATAATTTGCGAGTTCGAACATAATTGTCGTATTAATTGTTTACATTGAATTATTCCTAAAATTAATTAAGAAGAAATGGCACGTCTTACCACAAAATGCTACGTTCTTGATTAAAAAATAACAAAAGTTAATGAAGTCGAATCGACGTAAGTAGTTCTTAGTCGGCGCTCGCTAAACCTTACTCTAATTAAAGAAGGAAAACATGAGCTGCTTCGGTCTTGTTTAGCTAAGGATACAAGAAAATACGGTGCATTTTTATTGGGAATTGGAGAACTAATAGACCCTGTAATAAACTTGTCGATGTTGTGTAATCCTAAACTCATTTTGCTTCGTAGCTTGAACTTTTTTAGATAGGCGATGATATCGTCACAATTAGTTGCAGTCTTGAAGTAGGTGATGGCAATAAGACACATTTTGTATAACGGGCTTAAGTAAAATATACATTGCAATAAATATACTAGTCCTTCGCCACACTGGTTTGCACGGTGCTTCTTGCCATACCTAGACAATCTGATTGACAACATGATATGTCTATGATCGTCTGATTGTACATGTCTAAATAATAGTAGCATCAGCAGTTATTAAAACCACCCATAAAACACGTGCTATGAACACTTATTTTAATCATAGAGCAGCAAACAATCATGCGGCCTACCCGATGATAAGTAGTTACTGCCGCCTATTGACACGTGTAATGCCAGAAGCAATACCGGTGCGTCGTCTACTTTTGAAATAGGTATATCTGTTACTGTTTGATATTTGCAAGTATTTGAGAGTAGTAGTAAAAAACTAAATCAATACCTTATATTCTACACCGCTTGTATGCGGAAGACGTTGATTTGCGGACCGCATCGAGAGCCGCGTTGTTCTCATACCTAACCAGGTATGTAGGTATGAGGAACCCCTCAGCTTTCAACTGTCTTCTGAAACTATTTTGTTATACACCAAGGAAACCAAACGCAGTCTCGACGTTGCCTGGATTGCGACCTGTGCTGCTATCATATCGGCGGGCGTGGATGAAAGGTTTGTGAAGTGTCTATAGTCCTTTCATAGCTTGCAGGGATAAATTATCAGTTCCTCACCTAACGACGACACCTCATACAGGCCATTCATTTATCGAAACTAATTAATTACCTCCCCTGAGACTATACGTGTACCGTACAGTTACTTCTGTTAGCTCTACTTTTGAAGCAACTCAGATCAAACTTCTGTTTAACAAACCAAGTATCGCATCGAATCTTAAAAACTGTTCATACATATCTTCCAATTTCTCGTACACCAACAAGCGCCTATCATAACCTTAATATACTAAACACCACATTGCCCCAATCTACATATTCGCCGTAACTTGCGACCCTTTCGATAGTTTTGACGACGACGGCAGATTGCTACGTCCCGCACTCATAGAAACTACCAGAACGCGTGATCTGAATCCCGATGTGGGGATTACGTCCCGATGCGACCGACTTGGCTTCAGATATCTCCTGATGGCTCGTAATTAGGGCTCGGCTAATGGAGAGACATGCGGTGTCTTCGGTTTGTTATTCTATTATGGTAAACTTGTGGTGTGCCTACGTAATGGATGGAGTTTCTCAGGCAGTAAGGTCGTTAAGAGTTTGTGTGATAGAGTATTATGTTTAATGCAAGTTTTTTTTATATATATTTATTGAACATTAACTGATCCACAAATTCAAGGCCGCTCAGCGAGCTATCTGAAGGGCTATGCTAGGAGTTTCACTGATCGATCGAATTCGAAATGAAGTCATCCAACGGTAACCAAAGTTATCAACAAAGGCTTAAAGGATTATCAAGCTGAAGTGGCGGTGAGCTGATCACAAGTGTAGGACGCACTACAGCTAGGTGCAGTAATGATATACGCAAACGACTGATGTGTTCCACTATTCATCTTCCGGCTCCATCATCAGAGTAGCTATAATCAGATAGCTTAAAATAAGCAAGTAGCATAGGAGTAAACTTCTTTAACTCTAAAGAGGTAACATGCTTGTTACTGTACCTACTACCTAACATAAGTAATACTAGATTATAATTTAAAATAGTGCTTGTGGTAACGACGCTAAAGTTTTTTAATATGAAGCTAAAACGTCATTTTGTCTACTCTAACTATATCTACAGCTAGAATGCTGAGACCTATGCTTAAAGCGGAGCAGTGGAAACCCAGAGCAGCATTAAAAAGGATTTCTCCAACGCGCGCCCTATAATACGGTACAATTCAAATAAAATAACAAAATAAAGTGAATTTGCTTTTCTGGGAATACTATTGCAGCATATGCTTGGAAATGTTGAAGTGAAGTTTCAATACAAAATTGTAAACGAGGTACACAATTGTCCCGAAGATGCTGAAACTGTATTCGGAAAATAATTCTGATACTATTTATTCGAGGGTATAGATGAAAAATCTTAAGAACTTTGACCGACTCTAAAAGAAGCACTGAGTATCATTGAACAATGTTTGAAGAATAGCAATAATGGCATGCTAAAGATCAATACCAAACATTTATGTGAGTGTTGTCACAAATGAGGTTTTTTCAGATAATAACACTGATTTATACGATACTAGAACTGGTATATCAGCGCTGGTATGCTAGTGCTGATATCCTATGTTTTACTCATGTGATGTTTTGGCGACCGCGCTGGACTTGCACGAAAAGCCACTTACACAGTGCCAGTCGCTGACGCCAGTGTATTGACGGCATCGTATAAATCTTACTGGTTCCAGCATGCCCAAAATGTAAATATGATCGTGATGTTCTTGCATTTACCAGAATATCGGCATAATAATAATACTTTCCTCGTAAATGCAGAAAAGTTTATTTGACGAACTGTTTTACATATGTTAATTACCGCCTATTTTCCAAACAAACGAAGTACTAGACAAGTAATTGATCACGTGAATTACACAAACTCAGCTTTCTCCTTGCTGAATTATTAATTTCTGTCTACAATTACCTAACATCCTATCCCCGCAATGGCAACACCATCTAAAACTCAAACATTCGCTTGCCAATATTTATCTCTTCGTTATTGTTTGTTTACTGTAACTTCTAAACCAATTAAGGCAACTCGTGATCGTCTAGAAGTGGCAGTTTCAGTACAAATTAACTAGCAGCCAAGTCCACGAATTGGATTTCAAGTCACGAACCAACTGAATTTAGATGAGTGTATCAATGTATATGGTCAGAGTAGACCCAAAATGTTTTCCGTTTGATGAAATTGAAGATTACCTAATAACGTATTCATAATCCTATAGGGTTGAATATAAAGCTTTATTGAATATTGATGGGAGGGCTCTTACCAAAAGGTAAAAGTTTTATTTGATTAAAAACATAAAACATACCTAAATGTTAAGGTTATTCACCGAAAAATATATAAATATATATATTTTCTTTTATTTCTTAGAAAACATTCTTCTCAACAAAAAAATTTACACCGACTAATTGTCAACGCACATCATAAGCCAATGACTAAAATCATACGCTTGCACCAATTCATGACCAATAAAACATTTATTCGGTACTAATATTAAGTGTTTATTTCACAAATAGTGGGTACGTTAATTTATTGAGTTCTTGCCATTTGCTTAGAATTTATTAATGATATTCGCCGTAGCTTCGACAAGTCAACATAATTTTCGTGAGGTTGCCTCGTGCAGAAACAAAACATGTGTCAAAACACTATTGAGTTTTCTGTCGGTCCAATAGGTTGTTACGCGTCCATTGTTACAGGTTTGATCTTACTAATAAGCAGAATAAAACCTATTAAACAAGTAGTTCTATGAGCTGTACATCTTGCTAATAATCCGTTGCACAACTTAAAACCGAATAAATGTTCACCGCGCACCTTAAAACAAATAGAAACCCCCGTCTCCTTGAACTAAGTCGGATGAAAAAGATGGTCGAACAAAAGAGTTCTCGCATGGTGGTAGGACACTATCTAGTATCCGTCTGGCCAGCTACCACCCTCAAGTTAGAAAATCTGTCACCAAAACATCTAATGTGTTCCGGCAGCTATCTTTGAGAGCCAGTTCCCATTCTAGGCCTAGCGTGCTTACCATCTTCGGTCGCATCATCACTTACCAACAGGTGAGATAGTCAAACGCTAGCCTATAAAGTATTAAAAAAAAAAGTTTAGTGACCCTTACGAACATTTTTCAAAGTGGCTCAAATATGTTCTTTTTTTAATGGTTTCAAACCTATATCACCGCTATTTAAAAAAAAACTAAAACTAAATCGACAAAAAATTATATGTTATTATCGATCCTACTCACAAATTTTCACGATATTCGATTTTGAGAAATTCGATCTGTAAAGAAGAACAGATATCCGGAAAGACATACGACAGCATGTTTGCCCAAGTTAAAACAAAAACCTTCGCTTTGCGCGATCAATTATTTGTCGTAGCCCAATAGATTAATTGGGCCCATCGGGCCCATGGGCACATCCAAAAGACCTCGATCGACTCAATTATATAATTATAATTATATTTATTATAATTATACTATATATAAGGAAATTACCTCTAAAGGCAGCCAAACATTCTTTATCGACTCTATTACCTATCTCTAGAAAAAGCTCGAGTCATTCTACCAATACTTTACGACTCCTGACAAATTACGCCATACGCGATAACTTACACAGAAACGATTTGCAATAGCTCTTTCCCTCAGGGCAACACTGCGGTTAGAGTTCTAAAAACGTGTGACGAGTGTCTTATCATCTTTTCCTGGAGGCATCGAGTCCCCTTCTTCCTTTACAGTTATTACCACTTACGTTTAAGTGCCACTAAATCTTTATTATAAAAAAAATGTAACACAAGTGGCTGTAAAATACCGTATGCATAAACTTATATGAAGGGTTCGAAATATGTCACGATGACCAAGCTTCTTTGTACATGATTGTTTGATATAAAAATGAGACATAAAATCTGTTAAGATTTATTATTCTTATTTTTATTAGAAGCTTTTAAGCTCAGACGACGGTTTGAGATAAACAATAATGTCTTACACAAATTATAGTTTCATTTTAGACCATTAATTGTCACTAACATTATTTGAGATCATAGTGGGTTAACAACAATAAGATGACTATTATTAATTCAATAACCGATACTAATACTTGTATGTTAAAAGTTTAATAGATTATATTAGTATATAAAGCCAGATTAAGGTAATAATCATAGCCGATTAGTACCAAATTAAAGGGTCTTAGGGCTTCTCTTATTAGATACTTATCGACGATTTTAGTTTTGGGTAAGCCGCTGGATATTGAACTGCATCAACTTTTTAATTGAATTTCGTGAAAGAAGCCCAAAGCATTCAATAAATAAATTGGAATGTTATATTGCAGCGGGATCTAAGCCTATTATAAAAATAGATCAAGTAGAAAGAGTATCAGTGAATAAAGACAGACTCGAAAGAGTGCGCCTTTTTATCCGGGATATTAAATTTAGATGTAACTTGAGCAGCTTTTTAAAAATAATTATTAAAAAATTCATAAAAACCATGCATATTTTTGAACAGCTGTTTAAGGTATGTCTAAATTTTATAACACCAATAAAAATAAACATAAACGACAGTCAACGTCGAAAATAAAATAAAATAGAGAAACCATCTAACGCGCCCTATGTAAATTAAAAGCCATACAGAATCGGCTACTACTAAAAGACCCGAGGGTGGAGTCCTAATTTCATAACAGAAACTAACGGTAACGACGGGCTTGAGCGAAGGCATATTTTATCAGTTTTGGCGGATAAAGGCTATCAAGTACACCTGAGTCTTATTTTACGCTCGACGTGCCAATAACCCCTTGACTATGTATGGACGGGATACGTTAGGTTCAACTGACGTTGCGGGTAGGAAGCAGAAAATGACATGATAGGACCTCACAACGAACTAACGGTAATCGAACGTTATCATTTTATTTAGGTTGCATATCCTCTCTACCTTGATAAAGTTTCTAAACTAATTAAATCAAAGTAACAAATCAAAAAATAAGGTGTAAAATTAGCAAAAATTGTATGTGCTATATTTATCTTTGTTCGTTATCGCGGCTTATTATTCGTGATCAATAGTTGGTATGTGATCAATGTATCTTTGTCAAAACGTCGAGGGTATACTATTTTAGCGCGAAAAGCTCTACATTAAAATATAACTTTGGCGGTCTTCTATTTTAGATTATAGGTATATATATTTGCATATATATATCTGACAGGCTAGCGTTTCACAATTATCTCGCCTCGTGGTAAGCGACAATGTGGTCGAAAGAAAATGGTAAACAAGCTAGGCTTAGAATGCTCTACTGATTCTCAAGAGCAGTATACTGCCAGAAGTGGTTGTACCGTTTGAAGAGATACAAACTAATTGATAATCAGATTAATTATGAATTTTAATAACATTTTACAACTTAATTTTTTTTCGATTGGTTAACTACTCAAAAACAGCATCTTTTGTTATATTAAAACGGACTTCCAATAATAAGGAGGGTATCAATTCATTTTCGAGTTTCTCTGGAGAACTGAAAAAGACTCACGCGGTATGTAAAGTCGATTCTTTAGATTTTTAGACAATATTACAATTATAGATAATACATTTCTACAGTTTAATATGTGATTACCAATATATAGCGGGGCATTTACCATTGCGGCTAAATAAAACGCCTCGATCCGTACCATGTCACGAATTGGGGTCAGCAATCGACAGTCGATATCAATAATTCAGCATCCGAAAAAATTAAAGGCAGAGGTAGGACGGTGTATATGCTCCGCGAATATCTGATCCGTGAACTCTTTGCTCCTATAAATATAAATCACAAATTTTGCTTACAAACGCTGGCCTAGGTAAGGTTTGTTAATTGTGATCTGTTTTGTGCAGATTTTTATTTATGATGTTAATTAAAATTTCGGAGATAGCCTATAAGTTATTTTAAAATTACCCAATATTTTACGATTGTGTTTGGGAGCTATAGGAAGATGGAAGTTCTTTCAAAGGCATTTAGACTTCATACTTCATTCTTCTTATGCCGACTTCATATACCGTAAAATGTCTCTATATTGCTGTTTGAGGTGTTTATCTGAATATGCTTATAAAATATTAATAACAAAGTTTTTGATCCACTTATACTTTCAACTCTGGAGTTTTCTTAGCTTCGATTCAAGAAAATCCATACAACCGTTTTATGATTACGAGTTTTTTTTCTAGACGATGACGCTATGAGATCAACATTCATTTGATCAATTCAAAACTCGATATCCTCTTACTTCAATGATATTGTAAGAACATGGGAGCATTAACCTGATGCTGGAGCGTCTCCTGGAATCTGCAGAATATACTACTGAGCACCAACTTACAGCAGAGAAGTCGTGTTTTGGCTCATTGGAATGGTCTCAATGAACAGATAATGCATAGATCAGTCGGGGTGGTTTTATTTATTTTATATTTTAATATTATTTATTCACAAGACCGTCAAATCTGATATACCAATGGCTTTAAAGCCGACAAACTCGAAAATATTTTATAGAGGTCCGCATTGTCATACCGTACTAAAATGAAGAGGTTTTGAATAATCTCATAAACCTTATAAATTGCATGTTACGGTTAAAACTCCTAACCGGTCATAAATAGTTTTACCTAAGAAAAGTTCGAAAATTCTTATATAACTTAACTAGAAGTGCCCCGCGGCTTCGCCCGCGTTCAAAACTTCTTTTATTTACTTAAAACTTTTCTTTTGTAAAAACGATTCTATCATTAAAGAAACCAAATAAGAATTAGCCTAATCAGTTCACCCGTTTTCATGTTATCGCGTGACTAAGGCAATTCGGGATTCATTATAAATGGGGAATTTTTTTAATTTTACCCGAAAAACCCAAATATTCGGACATTGTTACCTACCCCATTTTGAAAAATCCTACAACACGTACTTTATCTCATCTTGTTTCGCCATACAAACTTTGAATCCCCGTTGCGTATCCGGGAGGAATTTTGAGAAAATCCTTTCTGAGCGGATACCTACGCCATAATAACTATCTGCATTCTAAAGCTTCTTCAGCGCAATCCGAAACAATATTGATTTTTAGACTTTGTTACCCCAGTTTATCCACTTAGAAGGGCATTTTGAAAAAGTCTGAAACTCGTATTTACTTATTTATTTACAAAAGTACTTGTGTGAAATGACGAATAAAATGACTATCCAAGGTTTGAACCCTCGCTTCATCCCCTTGAAGAGTACATTTTGAAAAATTCTTTCTTAGTGGATACCTAAGTCAAAATACCTATCTGCATGCCAAATTTCAGCGCAATCCGAAACAATATTGATTTCAGACTTTGTTACCCCAATCCACTGTTTTAGGAACACGTATTTACTTACTTAAGTACTTGTGTTAAGTTTCAAATAGAAAATACTATCTAATCTTGTTTCTCCATACAAACTTAGGACCCCCGTTTCATCCCCTTCAGGGGTGAATTTTGGGAAATCCTTTCTCAGAGGTAACTAATGTCATAATAACCACCTGTATGCCAAATTTCAGCGCAATCCGAAAAAATATTGATTTTCAGACTTTGTTACCCCATTTCACCCTCTTAGGGGTGGAATTTTGAAAACGCCTAAAACACTTATTTACTTATTTATGTACTCAAGCACTTGTGTGAAGTTTCTAATAGAAAATACTATCTAATGTTGTTTCTTCATAGAAACGTTGAACCCCTGTTTCATCCCTTTAAGGGGTGAATTTTAGAAAATCCTTTCTTAGCTGATACTAACGTCAAAATAACCACCTGTATGCCAAATTTCAGCGCAATCCAAAACAATATTGATTTTCAGACTTTGTTACCCATTTCACCCTCTTAGGGTTGGAATTGCGAAATAACCTAAAACACGTGTTTACTTATTTATGTCCTGAAGCACTTGTGAAAAGTTTCGAATAGAAAATACTATCTTAGAATGTTTCTCCATAGAAACTTTGAACCCCCGTTTCATCCCTTTAAGGGGTGAATTTTAGAAAATCCTATCTTAGCTGATACTTACGTCATAATAACCACCTGTATACCAAATTTCAGCGCAATCCGAAACAGTATTGATTTTCAGACTTTGTTACCCCATTTCAGCCTCTTAGGGGTGGAATTTCGAAAAAGCCTAAAACACGTATTTACTTATTTATGTACTCAAGCACTTGTGTGAAGTTTCGAATACAAAAGACTATCTAATAATGTTTCTCCATAGAAACTTTGTACCCCAGTTTCATCCCTTTAAGGGGTGAATTTTAGAAAATCCTTTCTTACCTGATACTTACGTAACATGATAACCACCTGTATGCCAAATTTCAGCGCAATCCTAAACAATATTGATTTTCAGACTTTGTTACCCCATTTCACCATCTTAGGGGTGGAATTTCGAAAAAACCTAAAACACGTGTTTACTTATTTATGTCCTGAAGCACTTGTGTAAAGTTTCGAATAGAAAATACTATCTTAGAATGTTTCTGCATAGAAACTTTGAACCCCCGTTTCATCCCCTTCAGGGGTGAAATTTGAAAAATCCTATTTCAAAGGTAACTAACGTTGTAATAATTATCTGCATGCTAAGTTGTAGCGCAATCCGACAAAATATTGATTTTCACACTTTGTTACCCCATTTCACCCTCTTAGGGGTGGAATTTCAAACAAACCTGTAACACGTATTTACTTATATTTGTACTGAAGCACTTGTGTGAAGTTTCGGATAGAAAAGACTATCTAATCTTGTTTCTCCATACAAACTTTGAACCCCCATTTCATCCTCTTAGGGGGTGAATTTTGAAAAATCCTTTCTTAGTACACCCCTACGTACTAATACAAATATACCTTTCAAATTTCAAGTCTCTACGACCAGCGGTTTAGGCTGTGCGTTGTCTGTCAGTGAGTCAGTCAGTCAGTCAGTGAGTATGTCAGGACAAAGATTCTTATAGTATTAGATTATATTGGTAAATTAGTGCTTTAACTGGAATATATCAGTCAAAGGTTTAGGCAAACGGTGCTTGGCGCTAGAGGTAGGTGTATTTTACATCGAGGTGCTTGGTGAAGTCAATACCACTTTTGTCCGGTACTAGATAATGAAACGTAAGAAACTGTAAAAAATGTTATTTAATCTAATACTATAAGAATCTTTGTCCTGACATACTGACTGACTGACTGACTGACTGACAGACAACGCACAGCCTAAGCCGCTGGTCGTAGAGACTTGAAATTTGGAGGGTATATTTTCTTAGTACGTAGGGGTGTACTAAAAAAGGATTTTCCAAAATTCACCCCTTAAGGGGATAAAATGGGGGTTCAAAGTTTGTATGGAGAAACAAAATTAAATAGTATTTTCTATCCAAAATTTCACACAAGTGCTTTAGTAACAAAATAAGTAAATACTTGTTTCTTCTTTTCTTGAAAATTCACCCCTAAGAGGGTGAAAATCAATATTGTTTCGGATTGCGCTATGATTTGGCATAGTTATTATGACGCAAGAGCCCTCTTAGAAAGGATTTTCCAAAATTCACCCCTGAAAGGGATGAAACGGGAGTTCAAAGTTCGTATTTAAGATTAAAGATTAGATAGTATTTTCTATTCGAAACTTCATACAAGTGCTCCAGTAAAAAAAAGTAGGCAAATACGTGTTTCAGGTTTTTTTTTAAATTACACCACTAAGAGGGTGAAATGTGAAAATCAATATTGTTTCTGATTGCGCTGAAATTTGGCATGCAGATAGTTAGTTCTCTCTGAGAAAGTATTTTCCAAAATTCACCCCTGAAGGGGATGAAACGGGGGTCCTAAGTTTGTATGGAGAAACAAGATTAGATAGACTTTTATATTTGAATTTTAACACAAGTACTTAAGTAAATAAATACATGTTTCAGGCTCTTTCGAAATTGCACCCCTAAAGGGGTGAAGTGGGGTAACAAAGTCTGAAATCAATATTGTTTCGGATTGAGCTGAAAATTGGCATGCAGATAGTTATTTCCGCTATCTATTTGTTATCCGCTAAGAAAGAATTTTTCAAAATTCACTCTTTAAGGGGATGAAGCGGGGGTTCAAAGTTTGGATAGTCATTTTATTCAACATTTCACACAAGAACTTCTGTAAATAAATAAGTATATAATACGAGTTTCAGACTTTTTCAAAATGCCACCCTAAGAGGATAAACTGGGGTTACGAAGTCTAAAAATCGATATTGTTTCGGATCGCGCTGATATTTAGAATGCAGATAGTTATTATGACGTAGGTATCCGTTCAGAAAGGATTTTCTAAAAATTCCTCCCGGATACGGAACGGGGATTCAAAGTTTGTATGGCGAAATAAGATGAGATAAAGTACGTGTTGTAGGATTTTTTGAAATGGGGTAGGTAACATGGTCTGAAAATTTGGGTTTTCGGTTTTTATAAATATGAATCCCGAATTGCCTTAGTCACGCGATAACATGAAAACGGGTGAACCGATTTGGCTAATTCTTATTTGATGTATTTAATGATAGAATCGTTTTTACAAAAGAAAATTTTTAAGTAAACAAATAAGTTTTTAACGCGGGCAAAGCCGCGGGACACTTCTAGTACAGAATATAAATACTAACATTTTTATTTAATTATTAAATATCGTGTGTTAATCATTATTATATGACTATAATTATAATCACGGCTACAATTGTTGACTTGATTCTACTGGCAAATAAATAATCATGTGGAGCAATAATGAAACTATAAAAAAGTGGTTATCTCTTTATCTTAAATACTCATCAAATCTTGATAAAAAACATTAAATGACCATCCCTGAGGGTACACCTACCGATGACGTTATGATTAAAATCCGTTAGCAATTAGCAGAAAAATCGAGTAAAATATACCCTCAAGAAGAAAAACATCAGACGAAATAAAAACCTTTTTGGATGCCCGTACACAAAAATATACAATAGTATTACGAGTATATATGTATAAATAACCATGAATCTAAAACGCTTTTGACAGATATACGTTTAGACAAAATGACTTTTCACCGATTTAGAGTTTGAACTCCAGCACATATAACAATCAAAACTGAATACAGGGCTACATAAACTTAATACTGTACCAGGGGACGTGAATACAGGTTACTTTTAATTAGTTTGCAAAGACAATGTATAGGTCTATGAGTTAGTATACCGCACTGCGATAGTTTAGTTTCAAAGATTAGTATCTGCATATTGTAGTGTGTGTAGAGAGCAAGCATCCGTGTTTACCGTTTTGAATAACGGAACAATGTTATTAAAATGCTGAATTGCGGTTTCGTGAAACAGAAAACGCTCTTTAAAGGGGTTAGTAACGCTGACAATTTTAGTGCTTTATGTTTATTTATGTTCTGTTTATGATGATAGTATTTTTTGATAATTATCTATGACTACTTATACTCCGCGAGTCATTTACAGTAGGTAGCAAGCTTCAGGTACTTTTCTTCATATCTCCGAAGATATTGATAGCAATAATTAAAGATCCACACTTGAAATATGATGTTCTCTTAATAAACAAACATTGCAATTAAATCAGTTCACAGTTTGTGGAGCAGTTGAGCATTATGAAAAAAAATAGATTATGCATATGGCGCCAAAAATCGGCCTACTTAATAATTTTATGAACTGAATAAACTACACAGTTTTCACGATAAATATATTTTCTATTCTGTTATAATACAGATACTTTCGAAAGAGACGATTAACCAGAATAACTGTGATAATCCCAGTTTCCGATGCAAAAATTCACTAAGCGCTCAGCAAAGAAGTTCAAAAAACTCGCCTTCCAACAGTGAATGCCTATTTGCTTATCTTGCTTTATTTTTATTTTCCAATAGTGATTGCGAGCACCTGGATTCCGCCATTACTCTTGCAAACTTTATAGCGTCAATATTTCAGTAAAATTGCAGTAATGTTGACGTTAGCATTTGCTTTAGTCTTTAGAAATATTGAGATTTAACTTGAGGCCACGAAAGAGTTAAAATGTGCAATAGCAATGTTTAAAAACTCAATCAAAGCTGCTAAGATAGAATTACCAAATATCTATCGCTCCATACAAATCGATTAAACGGGTTGAAGATAGGTATTGATTGCATCAAGAGCTAAGAATGGAGCGGCCTATTTGCAGTGTTTTTTAACCGAGTCCGTGTAGTAGAACCGAAATAAAAACAGACATACATTTTATTAAGCTTTACTATATACTAACCTACATGCGTATACTTTGCATACAAAGATGTTTTTGAGGATTGTAACAGTAAGACGAGAAAAGAAAGAGAAAATCGACACGGAAGCAGTTTTTGCCGTTTTATGCTACATATTATATACTTCATTGTGCAGGCCCCTTGTAAAAGAATCGGTAATTGAATCTTAATATATAAAATTCTCGTGTCACAGTTTTCGTTGCCATACTCCTCCGAAACGGCTTGACCGATTTTGATGAAATTTTTTGTGCTTATCCGGTATCTATGAGAATCGGCGAACATTTATTTTTCATCCGCCTAAATGTTAGGGGTAGTCCACCCCTAAATTTTTATTTTTATTTTTTAGACAAAATTTTTAATTTCTATTTTTTTATGATACAACATACAAAAATACATACAATCCTCAATTTTCACCTTTCTACGATCAACCCTTATTTTTTAATAGCCATTTATTTATATGGCAAAACAACGTTTGCCGGGTCAGCTAGTAATTAATATAATTGATCTTTAATCATGCGTTTACTTTTTTTAATTGATTTGAGTGTTCACAGACTATTTTCGACTGCTCTTACGGTAAATGTGAACGAGATAGAAACAAAGTCGGAGTGAAGTAATTGGTCTTCATAGCAATGTTCTACCTTGTAAGGTCTAAGTAAGTGTGCAATAATTTTGTCTCTATGCATTTGCATCACACTCGCTCACGGGTCAAATAGCAGGGATGCGTTTCAGCTATCATTTTGAGATACATTTATTGCATACTGACAACAGCAAAAACATTTCCAACCCATAGTTCAGCTTCTAAAATTGATTTTCCTATACCAGCTAGCTAGTTGAAGTAAGTCAGAGGTATTTTTTCTTACAAATTCTACCTCATCTTGACCATGCTAGTTTTCGTTCGTTCTATTCATTCCAAGCAAACGAGGTTCTTATTCAAAGCGAATATCCAAGAAAATGCCAAAAGTAAAGTCACCAAATGTACGAACTAATTTGGGCCACTGATGCTACCAGCACTTTTTGGGTACGGTAAATTAGATCGCCGAGGCGCGTGACCTGTTTTACAATTATCTACAGAACGGAGGCTTGTTTTCACATAAGTCGAAGAAGATAACATTGTATCATATATAATGTGTTGAAAATGTAGGCATCTGATACTAATAATTAAGATAAGTAGCTTAAAAACTAAAACAACCGACTTCAATGCCCCGCGCATCAATTTCAGTAGCAAGTTTGAGACGTTTATCGTCATATCTCTGGAGATACTTATCAGATCTCGATTAAATTACAATGGGAACAACCACCTCGGAAACGTACCATATCGATTACAAAAAAAAACATTCGAATCACTTAACAATTGACGGAGTAATCGCGTAACATCACACAAAACAAACACTTTACATACACAAAAAAAAATAACATACAGACAAATTAAGAACCTCCTTCTTTTTGAGAAGTCGGTTGTAAATAGAAAACTATATTGGAATAGTAAAACTCTGAATGAAGCTTGATTTCTGAGATAACGTTTATTAACCGACGAAAAAAAAACGGAGGAGGTTATCAAGTCGACGCGTATATTTTTTTTAATTTTTTTATGTATGATCACGCATAACTTTTTACAAAGTAGTCTGATTTCGATAACTATTTTTTTATTGCAAAGGGTTTAACCCCAAAGGTGGTCCCATTTAAATTTTAACGAAATCGGTCGAGCCGTTTTGAAAAAATCAACAAAAATAATGGATAAAGGTATCATTATTTTGATGATTTTATCATATCATCAATGTATGTCAACAAACACTAGAAAAACAAAGAGCTGAAAATCAAGCTCAGTTGCGTGTCTTGAGAGAGGCATATGTCTAGCAGTGAACTGATACCGGCTGATTATGATGATGATGATGATGATATATCTCCAGAGATATGAAGATAAACACCTCAAACTTAGTATTAAAATTGACTAACGTGAAGACTAGAAGTCTGTTTTATTAGTTTTATATGTGATCTTAAATTATTTTTATTATTATTATAAAGCATAAATTTTCTATATAACGTTAGTCTAGGCCAGGGTAACCAATAACGCCTGCTTTTAACATAGTAGATTATGGCCACAAAAAATTATAAAATAAAACTTTTTACCAAAAAAATTAAACCGCCGAAAAAACTGAAAAGCAAAAACGAATTATGTTTAGTTAAAAACTCAAAACAATTACAATAATATATACGTATGTATACCAACAGTAGTTTAAGAACTTCGTTATAAAGGTTAAATAAAAAAGTTTAATTATTTTTTGCTTTTCAGTTTCTTCGGCGGTTTAATTTTTTTGTTAAAAAGTTTTATTTTCTTTCATTACTTCATCTTTTTCAGCTTTTTATATTATTTACAGCTTTTAACTTTACTGGATTATAGTAGATACCATTTCTATTATAAATATAAATTTTTGGGATATTTTTCATCTTATTGAACAAATATTCACTTCTATGTTTATTTTATGAACTTCTGAAATAGAATATTTAGAATATGATATTCCAACAATGAAAATGTGAAATCGTAAAAAAATCACTAATATACCTACGGGACTCACTTCATATATACTTAGATACAGTAGAATATAAGATATTATTTTTTCACCTATTTTATAGTTGCTTTATTTAAACAGCGTGTGCTCCACTTTTTTAAGCAAGATCTTCAAGTATAGTATATAGGATTATACCTTTTATCAGTTAATTTTTAGTCTAAAAACAAACGAAGCCGAGCCCGAACATTATTACCCAGTAATCCGCATTTACCGAAAGACGCTGCAAATTTTGTAAAGGTGAAAAAGTGCTCAATTTACTTGGATGGTCTAAGGGCAGCACTTTAACAGTATGGGATTTTATTTGTTAAGTATGTTTAGCCTTACCTATCTGAACTAAAATAAGATCTGATCGAATGTCTTGCTGTCGATGTCTTTTATTGAGTAAGTGCATGATGGGTAATACAAAGTTTGTTTGATATTATCTTGTTTAAACATCTTATGAATCAAGATTTTGTTCTGGTTATGAGATTACAACGCAATATAGTACAATACAAAAACTCTATTGAATACCAAAATTTACAAATTACTCTTGGCTTACAATAATATAATTCTAAACATAAAAAAAAAAGGACTTCAAAATCCGCTCTAGTCATTTTCAGTACCAAGTTTGAGGTGTTTATCCAAATCTCTGGAGATATTAAATCTCAATAAAATTATAATGGAACCAAACAACCGGTGGTTTTATCGCATAAAGCAATTTCATCCAGACAACCTTAGCATGTAAAAAGAAGAATACGAACAGAATCTTGGTAAGATTAGTTATTACGCCAGGTTGCCTGATTATGCCAGGTAACAGGACAAATAAGGCGCTTGCTGCATGCTAGGGAATGTTGCTTTGTCTGTCCATAACAGACTGGAATACGCAAAAAGCTAGTTTCTAATAATATGCGCCCCCTGGACTGTAACTGTTACCCTGAGCCATCTTAGATGTATAGTCTCACATTCCCTATAATTTCTTTAGACTTTTACCGCACTGATAAAGAAACGTAGCAATGTTTTTGATCCAGACTTATATTCTCTTTAATCCGAGTGGATTGCGCTCTTACTGTTAGTAATTTTATTTTGAGGTTTACCTCTGGTTTTCCCTTTTTATTAATGCTACGCGCTATGCGTTGGATAAAAAACGGCTGTTATGAAAAAAATACCCCTGTAAACAAGCGTTTTGATGCTTTGTTTTGATCAGGCGTTTACGTGTTTTAGGAAATATGAGTATAGATGCGACGCGTATCATTAGGCCGAGTTTACCGTTAACGGCTAGAACATGGAATCTCATGTTTTCAACTAACTTTCAAAAAGGAGGCGGTTCTCAATTCGTTTGTTTTTTTTTTGTATTTGTTATGCGATTACTGCGCCAATTGTGAATTGTGAATGAGTCTTTTTACCCCCGACGCAAAAAGAAGGAGTGTCATAAGTTTGACGTGTGTATCTGTGTATGTGTGTGTCGGTCTGTGTCATCGTAGCGTCCAAACGGATGATTTTTTTTTGTTTAATAGGTTGCTTAATCGAGAGTGTTCTTAGCTTTGATTCATGAAAATCCGTTCAGCCGTTATAGACATTTACGGCTTTTTTCTAGTTGATGATGCTGTGAAATCAACTTTCGTAGTTCAAATCAATTCGAAATTCAGTATCCTATTCATCATAATCAGCCGGTGTCAATCCACTGCTGGACGTAGGCCTCTCCCAAGATACGCCACATCCTATTACTTCAACGATATTGTAAGAACATCTTGACCTGATGCTGGGACATCTGCTGGAACCTGCAGAATACTTAACTCCACACCAACTTACAGCAGAGATGTCTAGTATGGGTTCATTGGAATGGTCTCAATTAACAGATTATACATAGATCAGTCTGAGGTGGTTTTAAATTTTGAATTTAAGTATGGGGTAGATAGATAGCATCTCAAATTATCTTAGTACAAAAAGATAAACACATTAAAATTGCTACTGAATATGACGTTCTTGAAGTCATGCGACATGAGAAGTGAGTTTTTTAGTTTACATTAATTAATTCATTTTAATAATTTTCATTTCAACACATTAATTTAAAGCTACATAATTTTTAAAACCATATTATTTATTTAAAGTAAACGCTTAAATTCTGTTAATTGATAAAATACCATATACACTCTTAGCAAAATACAATTAGATAGTAATAATTTTATTAATATGTTATAGCACAGGTTATATAATAGTTACTACGTAAGTTATAGTTACTCTGTCTTATTATTTTTACATACAATCCTCAATTTCAACAGCAAAATTGGCAATTGTGATCCCTTTAAATATACAACAGTTTATGTGGGATAGAGACCCTAACATGAATCGTAGACAAACAAAATATTCTAAAAGTTTTTGCTCACCCTTTCTTGTAATTGATAGGACTACAAATCAGCCTTAATAGAACACGTAAAATGTCTTTCTTTTGTTCTATTTAAGCAGTTCGATCACAGGCGTATCAAATACAAGTGTGTGGTCGAAAATTTGATAGATTTTACGCGTGGCTTACTAAAAGTAAGTACCTATGCTATAAAAGTTTTGTAAGCCGTTTCACCACGCACCCTGCTATATCAACTTGTGAGTGAAGTGTATAAAGCAGCAACCGATCGGCATATTGCAAGTGTTAGATAATGTTACAGTCATAATCACTCTTGATAATATATAACAAGTATATAATAGTGTCATTTAAAATCACTAATGATATTATTAATGATATTAATGATATTAATGATTATTTATTTACGGATACATTTGCTACTGCGGTTTCCGGTCAGTTTGAGTATGTTACTTATGCATATAGAAGCTCGGAAAGCGTGTAGAGCAGCGGGGTACTACTACGGTTGCTCTACATACTTTTAACCTAAGATTAGCTAACGAACCTCAAGCGGCGTGCGGTCAACTCGCCCTAGCTGTACTTGCGGCCAGTTGTCTATCCTCAGCGGTGCCAATCCAAGAGTTGACATTATTAGGAGAAAATCGTACAAACTTTTTTTATGCAGAAATGGTTAGCCACTATCTCGCCTGCGGTCTCGACAATGCGGTTGATGTAGCGCGCTTACCCAAAAGGTGGTATATTTACCACATATAGCGGTGACGCCTCTTAGTATCCCTGGTTATCCGATTATACAATGGGGATGGCGGAATCAATTTATGCAGTTCCAATGCATACTCTCCGAAATGAATCCGATAAAAAACCGATACGCTTGCGACCTTGAGGCGATACTCGAGACTATCGAGTATCGAGTCTTTTGCTTACTAGTTGTTCGTCGTTGATGAGCTTCTTGGCTCCCTCTCAATAGCTTCCAGTGTCTCCAGCTGGTATATGGCAACCATTTTATAGGTGAGAATAGTACTCTTTTGCGGGCTATTCAATAACAGCCATGATCTCTATATAGGAAACGCCTTGCTTTATAAGCGCGGCGACGTCATTCTGTAACCGCAGCGACGCCTTGCCGCAAGCCCGGCAACACGTTACGTAGTCGTTGCCGACGCTGCTGATCAACTACGGTATTGTACCGATCCCTTTACGCATAGTGTGCGATTTCGCTCAGACGTAGTTTGAGCCGATCAATAAATAAATAATAAATAAATAAACCTAACAAACAAAAAAACCGGTCAAGTCGAGTTGGACTCGCCCACCAAGACTTCCGAACCAACTTCTCGAGCTAAGTTGAAGTAAAAACTCAACTTTGCAGTTCGATCTATAGAAAATGTACTGCACTAACCGCAAATAATAAGTTTTCAATAGTAAATCCACTTGTTTTTGTTATTTAACTACATATTTACTGTTCTTATTTTTATTACTGTTATATTACTGTTATTATTCTTATTTATTCCTATATAAGTGGTTCAAAACCTTGCTTCTTGCCAAATTTCTTGATTGTAGTCTAGGTCAACGAGAAGTATCCTATAGGTTTGATTCCCCTGTGAAATCGCAAAATATGCGAAAATATATGTCATAAACGGTCATATCTTTTGATCGCGTTTACTTACAGTTTTGATTTTTTCACAGGCAATAGAGACCATAAACACAATTATTTAATATAAGTTTCAACTTTATATATTTACGCGTTCCTGAGAAAAAAAGGGTCTTGACAGACGGATAGACAGACAGACAGACAGACGAATAACAAAGTGGTCCTATAAGGGTTCCATTTTTCCTTTTGTGGTACGGAAACCTAAAAAACTAAATCAAAATCGGTTGTGGTGTATAGGCATTTACTACCACGGAGGTTACTAACGCCACAGACAGTACTAACGCCACAGACAGACACATTTAGATACACATTAACAGACGTTAAACCTATAACACCCGTCACTTTGTAACAGGGTAATAAAGTACATATTTCCCAATGGTATTATTATTCTTATTATCATGAAAATGGAAGAAGCGAAAGAGGTATGCCAAGATCGTAGCATGTGGAAAGAAGTAGTCTCTGTCTACCCCAACGGGAAAAGGCTTGATTGTATGTATGTATTACGCCACCAGTTCGACATTATTTAAATATTCTAGATCTTTCTGATCCAGACTCCAAAATTATTTGAAAAACCCTCAAAACTATGAGAAAAAGGACTCACGTTTTATTAATTTAATCATAATATGTTAAAAGCTTCCAGCATAATCCATTTTGTTTTAACACTGTAACTGTGCGAAGTGATTATAGAAAACAATTTTCAACTATGATAGTTTGCTATTTCATTATAAGTTTTTCATGACGAGCGATGCCTGTGACTAAGGCTATATTCGCATTAAGCACAGAGTGGCTACATTTTGCTAGCTTACTCCTTGCGACTAGCCTTTGCTAATATCGGAAAATTGTCATAGTCCCGGATTTTGTAGTTTTAAGGTGTAGTTTGCATTAGTTGCACGACCCATGGAAAATGTAGGTTATGCCTATTTTGCAACTTGGTATGCTGAGTTAGGCAATAATGTTTAGTGTGAACCCATTTCATTAGCAACTAGCACAATAAGCAAGATACAAGTAAGATTTTTTCACAGCTGCAAGAGACCCGAAAATCTTCTATCTTCTAATACTATAAGAATCTTTGTCCTGACATACTGACTGACTGACTGACAGAAAACGCACAGCCTAAACCGCTGGTTGTGGAGACTTGAAATTTGGAGGGTATATTTGTCTTAGTACGTAAGGGTTGTACTAAGAAGGATTTTCCAAAATTCACCCCTGAAGGGAATGAAACGGGGGTTCAAAGTTTGTATGGAAAAACAATATTAGATAATCTTATCTATCCGAAACTTCTCATAAGTGCTTCAGTAAAAAAATAAGTAAATACGTGTTTCAGGTTTTTTGAAATTCCCCGCCTAAGAGGGCAATGGGGTAACAAAGTGTGAAAATCAATATTGTTTCGGATTGCGCTGCAATTTGGCATGTAGATAGTTATAACGACGTTAATTCCCTCTGAGAAAGGATTTTCCAAAATTTACCCCTGAAGGGGATGAAACGGGGGTTCAAAGTTTGTATAGAAAAACAAGATTAGATAGTATTTTCTATTCGAAACTTCATACAAGTGCTCCAGTAGAAAAATAAGTAAGTATGTGTTTCATGTTTTTTTAAAATTCCACCCCTAAGAGGGTGAAATGGGGTAACAAAGTGTGAAAATCAATATTGTTTCGGATTGCGCTGAAATTTGGCATGCCGATAGTTATTACAACGTTAGTTCCCTCTAAGAAAGGATTTTTTAAAATTCACCCCTAAAAGGGATGAAACGGGGGTTCAAAGTTTATATGGAAAAACAAAATTTTTATATTTTTAAGAAGTCTTTTATATTCGAAATTTAACACAAGTACTTAAGTAAGTAAATACGTGTTTCAGGCTTTTTCGAAATTCCACCCCTAAAAGGGTAAAGTGGGGTAACAAAGTCTGAAATCAATATTGTTTCGGATTGCGCTGAAATTCAGAATGCAGATAGTTATTATGACGTAGGTATCCGGTCAGAAACGATTTTCAAAAATTTCCTCCCGGATACGGAACGGGGATTCAAAGTTTGTATGGCGAAACAAGATGGGATAAAGTACGTGTTGTAGGATTTTTTTAAAATGAGTTAGGTAACAAAGTCTGTAAATTTAGGTTTTTCGGGTGTTATAAATATGAATCCCGAATTGCCTTAGTCACGCGATAACATGAAAACGGGTGAACCGATTTGGCTAATTCTTATTTGATGTTCGTTTTTACAAAAAAAAAGTTTTATTATTAGAATTTACTATTTTTAGAATTTACTCCTTACGGGGGTGGAGTGGGGGTTCAAAGTTTATTTCACACAAGTACTTCTGTAAATAAATAAGTAAATACGAGTTTTAGGCTTTTTCCACCAATGCGGGTGGCATTGAGAGGCATAAGAGGGTGAAGTGGGGTAGCAAAGTCTTAAAATGAATATTGGTTCGAATTGCGCTGAAATTTAGAATGCAGATATTTGTTACGATGTAGGTAATCCGCTTAGAAAGGATTTTCTAAAAATTCTCCCCGGATATTACTTATTATTTTTAATTATATATATAAACTTATAGATTTACTTAAGTACTTCTGTAAATAAATAAGTAAATACGTGTTGCAGGATTTTTGCAAGGGGTTGGAAAAAAAGTCTGAAATTGAATATGGTTTTTCGGGTTTTATAAATATGAATTCCTATTTCCCTTAGTCACGCAATAACTTAATAACCGACCAAGTGCGTGTCGTGCCACGCGCCATAACAAAATTTTCCGGAAAAATAAGTTTTTGTATAGGGAGGGCGATTCCTGTTTAATTTTAATTTAATTTACTTTTTATTATTTACACACTATACCCAAATTTTATGTCTCTATCTATTACGGTTTGTAACATTGAGCATAAAACGCCTGAAAAACACGTTTTTAGGGTTCCGAACCCAAAAGGTACCAACGGAACCTGTTGGAGCCAAATATTTATATATTCGCGCCGTGCGCCGCGGCCCGCGTACGCAAACTACAATGAACATATCAGCAAGCAGCCTGCGCCACGAAGACGCCCGCGCTCCAACTTCACAGCTACAAGACGATACGAACCGATACTGTAGAACACACGCGTTACCTTTTCTAATATACCAGTTTTAAATACAGTCCACTATTTCATTTAATCGAAGCCTACACACCAACAAATGGTCCTTCGAGCCGGATAACTTTAATAATTAATAACAAACCTAATAACAATACACAAAAAAAATCAAGTCGCAAACCATGCCCTTTGTGTAATGATGAGTCACACTATTTGTTTCAAGTCTTGGGAAATTCTTTTGAAATGGCTAAACGTCGTTTCTTATCGCTTGAGCGTAAGTTTGAACGGGAGCCAGCATTTAAAGAGAAATACTTAGATTTCATGAGAGATTATGAACAGTTAGATCATATGACTGAAAATAAAACATTGTTTCCTTACAGTGATGATGTTAACTATTATCTGCCTCACCATGGCGTACTTCGGGAGTCGAGTACAACTACTAAGTTGCGTACAGTCTTCGACGCTTCAGCAGTCACCACTTCGAGAGTTTCACTCAACGAAATTCAAATGGTTGGCGCTACAGTCCAAGACGATCTTCTATCGATCCTCCTCAGATTCCGTCAACATAAATATGTAGTCTCGGCAGATATTGAGAAAATGTATCGCTCCGTTGAAGTGATCCCTTCTCAACGTTCATTACAGCAGATCATATTTAGGTATGATCCTTCCGAGCGCTTAAAGACCTACACTCTTAATACTGTTTGTCAAGGTACTGCGTCAGCTCCGTACCTCACGACTAAGTGTTTGGTCAGTCTAGCTTCAACCACCACTGCGGACACGTTGAAGGCAAGTACTACACGAAGTGTTAACGAAACTACTTTGCATAATGTCCAGGAATGTATAATGCATGATTTTTACTGTGATGATCTACTCAGTGGTTCATCTACTGAGAACGAAACTATACAATTATGTAAGGGTATCATTGCCGTCTTGAGCTCGGCGAAGTTTCATCTTCGTAAATGGCAATCTAATAGCCCACATATTTTAAATCAATTGTTTTCTGATGATGTAAATACAAATACTTTCTTAGATCTATCAGATAATACAAACACTTCATCAAAAACACTCGGCTTGCATTGGCTCTGTAAACAGGATTGTTTATCCTTTTCTATTGACATTGACCTTCATAAAAAGGTAACAAAGCGCCACATTCTTTCTGTTATCAGTCCGATATTCGACCCGTTAGGGCTTGTAGGGCCGTGCGTCGTCGAAGCGAAAATTATAATGCAGAAACTATGGTTAAATAGGTGCTCTTGGGATGACGAAATATCACCAGATATTTTAGAATCCTGGACTTCGTTCACAATGACGTTACCATATCTGAATGATTTACAGATTCCATGTTGGGTTCTTAGCGATTTTTGTGTTAAAATCGAGATCCATACATTTACAGATGCGTCGGAGAGTGCGTATGGAGCATGCGTTTACATCCGGTCTGTATGTAATTCAGGTACCGTAAGTACTCAGCTCTTAATATCTAAAAACAAAGTTGCACCAATTAAGCCTACCACTATCCCACGTCTTGAGTTATGCGGGGCCTTGTTGGGTGCAAGACTGTGTACTAAGGTACTAAGTTCATTGAACTTAAAAATAGACGATGTGTCGATTTTGGTGCGATTCCACGATAGTCATAGGGTGGTTGTCCACCCCTTCTAGTCAGCTTAAACATTTTGTGCGTAATCGTGTCAATGAAATTCAGGAAAGCTCAGCTGGTCACATGTGGAGCTACGTGCCGTCCAAGGAAAACCCGGCAGATCTTGTTTCGCGGGGTGAAGGCTGATTGCATCAGCGGGGCCTCTTTATGGTGGTCAGGGCCGTCCTTTTTGCGCGACTCTGATGAACACTGGCCTAAAATGCCTAATGATTCCCAGAAACATGATCTCCCGGATCTTAATACATGTTTACTAATAAAAGATAAAAAAGACAACAACATATTTACAAATCTTATAAAAGTTCTAAATTTACATATATACAAAGGGTAATAGCCTATATACAAAGATTCATACATAACTGTAAAAATAAAAACAATAAATACACAGGTCACCTTTCTTGTGATGAATTAAATACATCGCGTGACGTTATCCTGCGCACGGGACAATCAGAAATGTTTCCCGATGAATATCGTATACTAAAATCAGGTAACTCTTTGCCAAAGAAAAATAGATTAATATCATTGACTCCTTTCTTAGATGAAAATGATATCTTGAGAGTCGGCGGCAGACTTGATAATTCTCCATATAGCTACGACATAAAACATTCCATATTACTTTGTAGCAAACATCACTTAACAAACATTATATTTCACATGTATCACTTAAAGCTTTTACATGCAGGTCCGCAATTACTATTATCAAATATTCGTCAGACATATTGGCCTTTAGGTGGAAGGAACGCATCTAAATCTATTGTCAAAGGTTGTGTGAAATGTTTCAGATTTAAAGCCAGCAACGTTCAACCTATTATGGGACAGTTGCCTGAATCTAGAACAATACTAGAATTTCCCTTCTTAAATTGCTCGGCAGATTACACGGGTCCAATTTTGATAGCCAATCGTAAAGGTCGAGGTTGCCAGCTAATTAAGTCCTACTTGTGTTTATTTGTCTGCCTAGCTACTAGAGCTGTACACCTGGAACTTGTCACAGATCTCACGAAAGAGGGCTTTATGGCCGCTCTTAACCGGTTTGTAGCTCGCCGAGGAAGACCACGTAGTATAACATCCGATAACGGCACAAATTTTGTAGGCGCTTGCAATGAATTGCATCGTTTTTTGCAGGATTCTAATATTCAAATTAGTTCCGATGCTGCACAACAGGAAATTGAATTGAATTTTGTTCCTAGTTATACCCCACATTTCAACGGTATGGCTGAATCAGCTGTTCGTTCCACTAAACATCATCTTCGTAGACTTCTTCAACTCACATATTTTACGTATGAAGAAATGCAAACTTGCTTAACTCAGGTTGAAGCCGTATTAAATTCTCGTCCACTCACTGCCTTGAGCTCTGACCCATTAGATTTTACTTTCCTCACACCTGCCCATTTCCTCATAGGACGACCACTTCTGTCTGTTCCGCATCCACAGGTCACAACCGAGAAAATCACGAGCCTTGAGAGATACAAGAGAATCGAGTACATCAAGCAACATTTCTGGGCTCGATTCACCAACGAGTATATCACGACGTTGCAGCAGAAGACGAAATGGCCTGTCTCGTCTAACAAACTCAAACTAGATTCCCTAGTCCTAATCTATACTAATATTATAAAGAGAGAACATTTGTATTTTTGTATTTTTGTATGTTTGTAATGAGTAAGCTCAAAAAGTACTGAACCGATTTAAAAAATTCTTTCATTAATACATAGAATGGACTTTCGGAATGAAAATAGGCTATATATTATCCCTTTTAAATCAAAGGTACATTCGTGGAGACCTAATTTGCAACCTAAGTCGGCAAATAAACGGTCGAAAAAACACGTTTCTTACGAACGCTGCTTAATTGAAAATAGATAGAAGAATATGTTCTATGCAAGAGTTGTACAACTTAATAAGACCTACAAAAAAGTCCGCGACAGCATATGTCTATCTCTTAAGGTTGACTCACAGTAACCATTTTTATCTTAAAATTTTTGTTAAAAAATATTACATTACTTCCAAGGCTATTTTCAAGTATATAGTATTAATCCTTATCCAAATAATTACGTTAATTAGCTTGACCACATATTATAGATTAAATTTGTCTTTTGCAGTATATAATTCAAATGAAAACTCTAGAATATATCACGAATTTCACAAACATGCATCGCAAAAAATATTTGCAGTGAAACCACAGATTAGGTCATAGTTACTACGAAAATATTAACACGAATAAGCTTAGCTATGCTGTAGATCCCCACCGATCACAATCAATTTGAAGTCAATATAGTATAATAATATGATCTATTGTATAAAATAATATTCATCTATATATATATAATAATATAATATTTTAAGCCACCCCGACTGATCTATGTATAATAGCTTTTTCCAATGACCCTAAACACGACATTTAAAATCTGAGCTGTAAGTTGGTGAGGATTTGAGTATTGTGTAGAGTCCAGGAGGCTTCCATGTTCTTACAATATCGTTGAAGAAGAAGATTTTCGAATTGATCAGACCTATGAAAGTTGATTTCATTGCGCAATTAACTAGAAAAAAGCTCATAATTTTATAACGATTGAACGAATTTTCATGAATCAAAGCTAAGAAAACTCTCGATGAAGACATCTATCAAACAAAAAAAAACTATCAATAATAAAAACAAAATCGGTTCATCCGGTTAGGTGCTAAGATGCTACAGACAGACACACAGATACACACGTTAAACGTATATTACCCCTACATTTTGCGTCGGGGAACGCCGTAAGGTTACGGCGGCAGATGAGGAAGGTTTAGGTGCATAATTCGTTAAGGTTTTGTGTAAATTGGATGAAATATGACGATGGTTGTTAAATATGTTCATATTTTATATTCGATGCAACAAACTGATGCAAATTTTGTAGGCATATATGTTCTACCTGTGCAAAGCCGGGGCGGGCTGCTAGTCAGGGATAAAGGATTACCCCCACTGCGCTAGGCACTAGGACGTGTTGTCACCATTTACCCAGGAACACGAGATGACGTAACCCGAGTGGCTGACCTCCGTATTAAGGGCGGAAATATTATAAGACGAGCCTTTAATAACAGTTGTCCCCTTCCAGAGCCAGCGTCTATATAAGTTGAACACTTCAACCCGGGGAGTATGTTGGAGCCAAATATTTATATATTCGCTCCGTACGCCGCGGCCCGCGTACACTCAAACTACAATGAACATATCAGCAAGCAGCCTGCGCCACGAAGACGCCCGCGCTCCAACTTCACAGCTACAAGACGATACGAACCGATACTGTAGAACACACGCGTTACCTTTTCTAATATACCAGTTTTAAATACAGTCCACTATTTCATTTAATGGAAGCCTACACACCAACAGAACCCTATTACTGAGACTCCGCTGTCCGTCTGTCTGTCTGTCTGTCTGTCTGTCTGTCCGTCTGTCACCAGGCTGTATCACATGAACCGTGATAGTTAGACGTTGCCGCTATAACAACAATTACTAAGAACAGAACAAAGTTAAAAATGAAAGAAAATTTAAATTTAATTAAAATTTAAAAAATATCAACTTTATTGATAACCAACTTAAAATATGACTCTTCCCGACATCTATTGGCGAGTAGAAGTACTGTATCGGTAAAGCAATTAGTTGCTCTCAATTAAAAAAAATTGTATTATTATTCGTCAATAGATGCCGGGAAGAGTCATATTTGTCTGTTTAAGTGGCAAAAAATACCGAGCAAAGCTCGGTCAACCAGATATTTAATAATATCAATTACTACAATTACTATTACTACTATATAATACTATTCTACCTTTGTGTTAACGTTTACTTAGTTGGTGTTAGAAGTTCGTTAGAAATTCGATAGATGGCGTTATAATACATACTTCGTGAATATTTCAAGTATCTACCTCTCTGTAAAATGCGGACAGACGAACGGACAGAAAGTCTCGGTAATAGGGTTCCTTTGGTAACCCTTTGGATACAGAACCCTAAAAACATATTAAGTAATGAATTATTAAATTACGCAACCGAAGTCACGGGCATAAGCTAGTTTATTATAATAATGATTATTGGTCTCTAAATATAATACAATTTCAATAGTCAAAGTCAAAGTCAAAGTCAAAACATTTATTCAGTATATGGGCAAATTAAAAATTAGCACTTACACACGTCAAATAACATTAAATAGATCATATTCAACAAAAAATATAGATATAACAGAAACATAACGCTTTGAATTTACAAAAAAAAAACAAAGGTATTGAGCCATTCAGCTTTCATCTAGACGTCGAACGTCACACTTAAAACACATGTTTAATTCCCCTTATTAATGTAGGGTTGCCAACCGTACCATTACGTGCACCCGCAACCCAGTGCATGTTTCAGTACTTCAGACAATTTTTATCCAAAAAATTGTGAAATAATGAAACATAATAGATAAATAAAACGCAGACTAATTGCAGTACAAATCATGTTCCGAATGGAACTGATTGTCCGACTATCAGCCGCATAATACCGTCGTAACAGGCAACCCTAGATCTGCAAACAAAAGATGAAAACTGATTGACTGTTGAATCTACTGGTGTTTCGGAAGTACTCCCATCAGAGAAGAAACACCAAGAAACTCTATGGGGCTTGTCACTTATTTTAATTCATTTTTTTTAATTCATATTAAATAAATGTTTAATGTAATCTACGTAGATACTTCAAATTCACTAACGCAGCATAAACTTTTAACACCGACGCAGGTGCACTGACATGTCACTACATGATTTTGCACATTCGACAAACATTGAATAAAATTCATCATGCCCTGCTCATTATACCCTGTTCGAGCGTCGCAGTTAACACACATATTCACATACTTTCAAGTCGACTTAAGACGTAAGTTTTGAACTTTTATTCGTTTATTTCTATTTACTCGATATTATCCATAAAAATGACCCTAATAGTTTTCTATTTTGTTTCAGATTATGACAGACATTGTAATAAATAATAACAGTGAGACTCAAGATGGACTTTTTGGAATTAATACCCAAGACCTTCTTTTCCACTGTGCGCAGAATCCATTAGAAGGCTTTGACGAAATTTTTCCAATCACTAATCAGAAGAAATCGTCTCCAAAACGTCCAAAACGGAAAACAAAGAAGACACCTGGTGAAACTAAGAATCTTCGCAATAGTATGCGGCGATCATCATTTGTTTTAAACCGTGAAGCATACAAAGGGAGACGTTTGATTCAGATCAAAATAATAGACATTAGTGGTGATAACAGTGACACTGAAAGTGATGTTGTAATATCGGCTCAATATATAGTAAAAGATTTTACGGACAGAATATTAGATCGAACCGAAAGAGTGATTAAAAATATATCTGAAAATATAATAAGTGATTCTGACTGATGAGACGCATAATTGAATAAAATTATTTTTAAATAGATCAGTTAAATTAAATTAGAAGTGATTCTTAAGATGTTTAATCAAATCAGTAAGTAGTATCTCCCTGAATGCATTGTACTATTTAATTCATTAAATTTAAGATATGTTTTAATTTTCGATATTATATTAAAAACCTATTCAAATATCTGCTGTATTTTAATTCCTAAATACTCACCACTTTAATTCGTTAAAATATAATTTGGTAGAATAAAACAACAACCAGTTTAGGCAATAATTATTTTATTTTATTTAAAACATTAAATTAAATTCTTAGCTTACATTGAATAAATGTATATTATTATTATCATACCACTTTTTTAAGCACAATACATTTTTTAATGCACACATTTTCGTGTGTTGTACACAATTTAAATTTATATTAGGTTTTTCATAGTCGTGATATAATTTTAAAAAATTAGGACATCCTTTTTCTCCCACATCTATTATTTCACAGTTCTCACAAAGGCCTTTGATCCACATAACTTTCTCAGTTCCTTTTGTTAACACTTTTTTCTTATTTAAATATGGTATTATAATTCTTTTGAATTCCCTGTAGTCAATGTGGCCTTCACTCCAGAAATATCCTCGATTTGCTTCTATCCACCGCACTTGTTTTTTTTCTTCGATCGATAAGTTTTTAAATGGATAGGGGGGCTTGACAAGAAAGGTTTGGGTATTTTCTTCGTTTAAAATAGACAATTCTTTTATAATAAAATTATTTTGTGTATCTTTGAATCCTTGTACATCCACGAATATATATTTTATTCTGCAAGGATTCATATTTTAAGATATTTTTTTTACTATATTACTCAACGGTCTGTACTCGATGATGGAATCGTTTAAAATAAGACAATATGCAGCTGTCTGATCAGGTATTTCTGAATGACATTCAAGTTCCACACGTACGCTAACTACAGGACCTGACTTAAGGTTTTCGCTTTGTCTAGAGCAATCGATTACAAACAGCGGTGCTTTTTCTTTGAATTCAGAAGTACTTAGCAGTGGTTCACTTCTGCGTCCATAATAAGATGTCTGAAACCTGACATATTGCTCATACAATAATGAATATTTATGATCATCAAGACTAATATTCAAGTTTTCATATGGAAAATAGTTAGAGTTAAGATATACTTTGACATCTCTTAAATTACAAGGGTCGAATTTTGATATATCGCGATCAGCTAAATTTTTTCTATTTGTTTGTAAGCCTATGATTACATATCTTGGCTTTTCAATCTGTGAGGACGTTTTAATTGACCAAGTATGCTTAGTTGTTTTAGGTAATAAGGGATACTCATATAAATCCCAATTTCTAAAAGCCAAATATAGAGAACGATCCTTTTCCAATAACTAATATAATAAGTAATAAGTAATTCAACAAATATAATAAGTAATTCTATTATCATACAATTTATATTATATCTTGGAGCTTGGGGCATTCAGGCCAAGCATTTTTGTCATTCATATAGTCATTTATTGTATAGTACGATTTCTTCATTAAATTGGATTTTACAAAGGTTTTAAATCTGCTTATAGACAGTTGATCAATATCTTTAGGAAGTTTATTATAAAATCGTATACAGTTCCCCAGAAAAGAACCACTAACTTTCCACAACCTGAATTGAGGTAGAATTAATCTATTTTTGTGTCTTGTATTGAAATTATGTACATCGGACCTCTTATCATACTCATTCAAATTTTTGCGTACATACATAATATTTTCATATATATATTGACATGCCACTGTGAGAATTTTAATCTCCTTAAATTTTTCACGAAGTGAGTATCGCGACTTCATGGTATATATAGATCGAATAGCTCTTTTTTGTAAAACAAATATAGATTGGATTTCGGCGGGTTTCCCCCACAATAAAATGCCATAGGACATTATACTATGGAAGTAGCTAAAGTAAACTAATCTAGCAGTGGATTCGTCAGTCAAGTTTCTGATTTTACGTACTGCGTATGCAGCGGAGCTCAATCTACCTGCCAGAGCCGATATTTGAGAACCCCATTGTAGTTTTGAATCCAGGGTGATGCCCAAGAATGTAGCGGATTCAACAAATTCTATCGGTACATCGTTTATTAATATCCTGCTATACAGTCTACTAACTATATCTATAATATAGTCTACTAACAACTCCACTTTCTAACATTTGGTTATGCCGGATGACGAGCAATATAACCAATATTTTTTTAATTACATATATAATATACATCAATGTAACTTTTTTTTTAATATAAATAATTAAATATTTTTATTCTGTGACTGAATATTTCAATACAAAATCAAGTTATGTCAACTTTAAATTAATATATTTTGGTCAAATAACCCGCCCCTGAGCGCTCCGGGTGCAAAGGTGCCTTCTTTTTTACTAGCCGCGTCTATGGCAGCTGCTGACGGGGAGTGGACGGTGCGACTGAGGTGGCTAGCAGCTAAAGTGCTAACGCAAGTCGCGTCCCAAGCTAGGTACTTGCCGTTTTTCCAAGGCACCAGAGTCAACCCGTCCGGTCTCTTACCATCAGATCTGCTCAGACCTGGAGGCACGAGCACGCAGGGAACGTTTGCCGATATGAGGGCTCTACGGGCTATGTCATTTGGCGCATGGTGACGGGGAAACCTCCCTGTGCAACGCCGACAACTTAATGCGTGATTGCCATCGGCCTCCACCATGGAACCGCAGGTGCATATGTGGGATGCATGCATATGTGGGATGTGCATATGTGGTGCATACACACATTGCAGCCAAGACGGAGAGCCACCGCCACATGCAGAGAGTCGTCATCCAGTAAAGTGCCCATGTAAGGTGAAGGCAGCGCATGTAACCATGCAGCGGATTCAGGCTGTGACACAGCCCGCAGTCTGGCCTTATCTGCTCCCGTGTTATCCTCTAATAATTGCTCCTGGAGCCGCTTCGTCCCTACCTTGTCCCATGCCCGCTGAACGTGCTTTAATTCTGGGATAGTCGTATCCGAATTGAAGCCAGACCAAGCTGACAGCGCATCTGACGCAAAGGGAATGCTCCCCCAGTCACCATTAGAATTGAGTAAGACAGTAACCAGGTTTGCAACCCCATGCACCGACGCTAGAAAAGCTGGCAGGCCTACGACACGTACGCAACGCACCCCAAGACCACCATATCGAATCGGCAGAGCCGCCTGACTCCACTGATTTTCATCTAGGGTGACATTAAGGACAGACTCCACCACCGATTTTAAGGCATTGTCAAATGAGGAAACCTCCTCAGGACACAGCCAGGTAGGGGTGGTACGCAACAGGTATGTGACTTTTGCGAGAGCAAAGCACATGCGTAACATGATGACGTTTTTTGAGCAGTAAGGAGAACCTTGTAACGAGCATTGATATGGCCTCTGGAACTGCTCTGAGAAATATTGGAGATCCAAAAATATTGAAATTAGATGATGATAGCTCCTTGAAGCCAGGACTGATATAACTTTAAAACTACTACTATTAACTATAAACTAACAAATAAAGCTAGACAAAAACAATAAAAACTAAAATTTAGTCTACCAAACCACTACCAGTAGGTAAAGTTTCCAAAATGCTGGCTGTATTCCCCCGTTGAATGGCGATGCTTAGTCTCTGAGCTAATGATACATGCCAGCATTTTGGTCCCGTCACAGAATAATTAATAGTGTCTCGTGTCGTTTCAAACAGACGTGACGAGAGATCTCTAAAAATGCTGTGTGCACCCGGTCCCCACGGGCCTAGAGTGTCAACCTCAAATGGCAAAAATAGATAACACTTGTCTAAACCACTATATTTGGGCCTCTTGAGGAGAACCTCAAGAGGCGCAAATATAGTGGTTTAGCTGAAGTATCTGAAAACAGTTACATCTGCTGCCACACAGCCTTTAATAATGTGTTAAAACAACACAAAAGTTACACTATTACATACTAGAAATCTAAACCATACAGTACATTATTAATTACTAGAAATCTAAGCCACCCCGACCGATTTATTTAAAAAATCTGTTCTTTAAGCTTAAACTCGACATCTCTGCTGTATGTTGGTGAGGAGTTGAGTATTTTATAGATTCCAGATGTCCCAGCATTAGGTCAATGCTACCAAGTTCTTACAATATTGTTGAAGTAAGAGTATACCGAATTTCGAATTGATCACGACTACAAAAGTTTATTTTATAGCGTCATTTAGAATAATGCTCATAGTCTTCAAACGGCTGAACGGATTTTCATGAAACAAAGTTAAGAAAACTCTCAATTAAAACACCTATCAAACAAAAAAATTAAATCAAAATCGGTTCATTCGTTTGGGCGCTACGATGTTACAGACAGTTGCACATTACTAGTAGTCTTATTGACCCTCCAATTAAGCTAATTATATGCTTCTGTCTAGAGTGGGTTCACGTCTGTAAGAATCGAACTCACGACCTCTCGACTGCCAGGTCGACGCTTTAGCCATTGGGCTATTGCCACTATAGTGTTAATGCGATATAAAAGCTGATGTGAACGAAGCTTAAAGTCGACAGGGACCTCGGCTAGAGGCACGATTAATTAACAAGGACTACCCCTCTAGGGGTATCTCGGAATTATTCACTGTACCTCTTAGTAGGGCTGGGGTAGTTTCGCTAGAATGTCGGACCCAGCTAAAAAGGGTTGATACTGCTATAATTAGTAGGTACCTGGTTAAGTATGTTTTTGCTACTATTATTAGAGTAGTAAGATCATAATCTAGAATTAGGAATTTAGGCTTTATTAGGTATTATTTTGTATTGAGGAATTAATAACAATTACAATTAAAATTCCCGCCGGCGGACGACTAATCATCAAGGCATCATAATGAAGTACAATTAGTGATTGAACAGTTTTTTTTTGTATTGGGCTACTAATATAGTTTATAAATATTAAAATACGGGACTTATCGCGCTTAAACATTAATTTTTATTTAATTCGACGTTTTGTGGGCTACTAGTTATCTCATTTCGTACAATATTTATTCGTTGATCTTCTATTAACAACTATTGAAATGTTTTTACATGTTACGAGACAAAGACTTAAAATTTCAAAATGCACACTGAGTCATCACAATTTTGCAACCGGACAGTTCTGTTTGCTGCATCTCTACCTTACCCTTCTTCAAAATAATTATTAACAGTAAACCTAATTAATTTTCCCTTGTAAGCCTGCGTATTATCTAAAGGGAATTCTCGCTTTTTTGTCGTGATTTATTTTAGGGCTTTTGTTGTCTGAGGGCGTAGCGTCGTGATTTGCTACCCCTGTAGGACCTAAATTGCGAGCACAGTGCGTATACAAAAATTATTATTTCTTGTGGTAGCTACCCAAATTAGGCAGCATAAAATAACGATACAAATAAGCTTGAATTTATTGCTGTAATTAAAACTTATTAATAGAGTTTATTGTAATATTGTTATTAGCTGGATAATGTTGCGACATAATGTCATTGTGATTGCGTTAAAAGGCTAAAACGATATGCTAGGTGAAAGCTTTAACGCCTATTTAATTAATATATGTATATATAAGGCTTTATTATCAGGTTATAATGCAGTGAATTCAAATTATTGTGATATAAACCCTGATGTAGGTATATAAGCTTGTGTTTTACCACATGGAGTGGGAGCATTGTATGTCGATGTTCTGTCTGACTTGGTATCAAAAAGTAGCTTACCACCATCAAGGAGTAAATCTACCGCCATAACCTTACATTATTTCGGCAGCACACAGCCTTTGAGTGTCAGAATATTCTAGGCCTAGCGTGTTCACTATCTTCAACCACATCATCGCTTACCATCAGGCGAGATAGTAGTCAAACACTAGCCTATAAGATATAAAAAAATATTTGTATATACAATATAAAGCTTAGCATGACCATCGTTAAAATTAACAAGGTATGTTGTTTACAATTATAGCACAATTATGGTCCCGAAAGGGTACTTATTATTTTATGATATTTTTATCAAATAAAACTCAGGCCTTCCATTATCACCATTTAATATGGCAACACAGTACTTAACGTTACGGGTTACTGCTGAACGTAAAATAATTTCATGGGGTACCCCTATCAAGGGACCAAATTACCAAAATATCTGCTTACCGAGGCGTTTAAGAGGACGTTCGGTCAAACCATCATAATTTCAGCTTACCATGCATAAGCATTAAGAACCCAAAGGGATGCTAATAATTCTTAGTAATATGCCTTTTAAAACTCTAGCCTTATTTTTAATAATTAAAATAATTGTAGACAAGGACCAGTTTCACTGGCTCCTGATAACCCTATTAGGAACTGACCTGACAGATTTTTGAAGGATTTTATATGACATCATTATGTGAGATAACTATCTAAAACTTTCTCAGGAATGGGCGAAACTGGCCCTTAAAGTCGCTAAGAGAAACCTATAATTTAGGACGTTTGTCTGCGCTTGGACATTAAATTCCTTTGCCAAATCCTATCATTCGAGGTCATGCTATCGAACGGAAGGTACACTGCTGTATAAAAGAACTTCGAAAACGTACAAAACTAGTTGACTAATTAATTTATGCTAACGCGTGTTTAGCTGTTTTTTATAATATAGTGTTTTATTTACACCATACTTTGCATAAATAGACAGACAAAGTCTTATATTTCCGTTCATCTAGACTAACTTACACTCTAGATTCTAGAGTGTATGATTACGTAACAAGATTATCTTTTTTTATAGTCATTATAGTCATACAATTAGCCAGATGTGTCTTACAACAATATTCAAATTACAAAATAGTTTGTTCACATAGAATAATAAGTTTTATTCTGATAGATGATGAGAAAAAGACCTGTTAAACTGTTACTAATTTAAAAACAAATCATTACATCTGCGCACGTAAAATGGTAGACTAAAAAAAGTTATATACGAACATCGAGCCTCACGCTAAATCCGGTCAACATTTTAACAAAACATGCACATTCACAGTTGTTTTCAACAAATACTGTTTTTCATTGCAGAGTGAAAGCCACAACGTAATCAGACAGTAACAAAACTAAAGCGGATCGGTCTGATTGCCCCGCGTGTAATGAGATCCAGCTAAATGGTCTACGCGAATACCTATTCATTCAATGTTCGGCTGAAAAGTTAAACAGTAATCCATACATTACCAATTAACCAATTTGTAATCCATACATTGATAAAAGCAAGTTATGTGGTAAATAAAACGCATGGCTCGAATTGGTCGTCTTAGCGGCATCGTACACTATTCGTAAAGGAAATGGAACGTTACCGTAGCGGATCCAGCAGAGTTGGCAAATCGCTGCGGGTACGGCTAGATGACTACCATGTGGCGGGGCTTTCGGCATGGCGTTCCTGGAGAGATGGCAGCGTATTTTCAACCTTAACAACTTATGCCAATGTCGTAAGAATGATTTTTAATTAATACTAGCTGTACATTGTTACACACAATCCAAAATGTCATCGCACCGACGGGACTCGAACTCACACTCCCTTGGCAAACATGCCCAGGTTCTCTGACCGATTAAGCTACGGTGTGATACTATCGACACGACGAAATTAATAAATTAATTAAGCATCTGGGCATGTTTCCCAAGGGGATGCGGGCTCGTGTCCCGTTGGTACGATGAAATTTTGGATTGTGTGTAACAATTTACAAAAATATAAAGTGTGTACAAATTCAAGAAACATAATGTTAATACTAGCTGAGCCCTGCAGCTTCGCTGGCGTGGAAATGAATGTGTGGCAAGTAGAGAACAATACCAGATTCACACACACTTACATGCGCGGTTTATTTGTACCAATTGTAAACTTTAAATTTTTATTTAACTCGATGTTTCGACCAAGTGCATTGATCTTGGTCACGAGTCGACTCGTTAAATAAAAAATCATGTAAAGCGCGATAAGTCCCGTTAATATTTATAACTATTTGTACCGATAGTAACTTTTAAACTTTCGCGATTTAGACACATAATTATATTGTAATACGGGACTTATCGCGCTAAAAACATAATGATCGAAACGTCGAGGTAAATAAAAATTATGTTTTTAGCGCGATGAGTCCCGTATTACAATATAATTATATTTGTACCGAGTTTTGAGAAAATTGAATCATGTAATAAAATTTTTCTATGGAAATTTTATCATCTTGTTTAAGGGGGTGATTTTCAGAAAAAATGCCTATGTGTTACTCCAGTACCTACAATAACTACATTTCCAATTTCATTCAAATAGATTTAGAAGTTACGGATATACGTGGAAACAAACATTTGATGATTTTTCTAAACAAAATTAATTTTACACACCTTCTATCGATAGATTTGAAAAGATTAAAAATAAGTGCTTCGAGTTTGGTTTTAAGGTTTATATATACCAAGTATTGAGTGAATCGGACTAAGGAATAACATTTTCCATTGAAACTTTATCACCCGATTTAACCCCTTTAGGGGATGATTTTCAAAAATAATAATAGCCTAGGGCATACTCCAGAGTCTCACTATCTACGTTTCAAAATTCATTAAAATCAGTGAAGTGGTTATGGAGATACTTGGTAACAAAGATTTCCATTCACACACTTACACACACACACACACACACACTTAGATTCGCATTTATAATATTAGTAGGAAGTAGGATTACTTAATTTGCTTTTCGGTTTATTTGTTTTATTAAGTACTCTAGATCAAACACTAGCCGTGAGGTAAGGTAAAGTAGTGCTAAAAGTGACACGAGTTACTTCTAGTACACGGTACCCTAGATAGAGTCTTAATTATTAATCTATGACACTTATTGGCAGCAGTAAATTCAAAGTAAACTCTTATTAAATTAACTCTAGACAAAGTTTTCTAATTAATTAAAATGTCTAATTTGTAAGAAATATGACGTAACAAAGTTCGCTTGGAGTAGTCTCGCATAGATGAGTTTTTGCCATCTTGTTGCAGTAAAAGCGAACAGGACCAATATGGAGAGCAAAACTTTATCATACTGCAAACTTTATGTGTTGTTCTATTTGTTCGCAAACTAAATAAAAACTTTTAGGTAGGTATTCATAACGTGAAATGTAATACATGATCAAATATTAATTAATATTTGTAATGTATGTGGTAATCAAGGTAAGTAAGTAAGGTTAATCGAAATATTTTGTCAACAAAATTATACGGTTTTATAGTCTTTAAAGTTTCTTTAAATTCCTGGTACAAACAAAAAATTTAATAATTACTTGTAAGAGGGTAACTTGCCTACATAATGTAGGTAATAATCGTTTGAAAGTACATAATATATGGCATAAATGGCTAGATAAACCCCTCTTCTGTTTTGAACCCCCGACGCAAAACGAAGGGGTGTTATAAGTTTGACGTGTACATCTGTGTGGCCGTGTATCTGTATATCTGTTTGTGGCATCGTAGCGCCCAAACGGATGAACCGATTTTCATTTAGTTTTTTTTGTTTGATAGGTGTTGGAGGTTCATGAAACAAAGCTAAGAACACTCTCGATGTCTTCATCGAGAGTGTTCTTAGTTTAGTTTATCCGTTCAGCCGTTTAAATATTATCAGTTTTTTTTAACCGACTTCACAAAAAAGGAGGAGGTTCTCAATTCGTCTGTATGTTTTATTTTTTTTTGTGTGTATGTTACGCGATTACTCCGTCAATTGTGAACGGATTAAAATGATTCTTTTTTTAATAGGTAGGGTACGCTTCCGAGGTGGTCCCATTTTAATTTTATCGAGATCTGTTTAGTATCTCCAGAGATATGGAGATAAGTACCTCAAACATAGGAGAATGTACTGGTTTTAGAAAAAGAGTCCCAAGAAGATTATACACAATGGAGGTTGCTATTGCATAGGTATTATTATATGATATTATTATATAGTATATTAGTATTATTATATATATTCTATGTCAACGGGAAGTACCTTATAGGTTTTCGACCCAAAACCTATAGGGTACTTCCGGTTGACCTAGAATTGTCAATTTTAGTCAAACTTACAGCAGTCAGTCTTACAGCCCAAGTAAATGAAAAATTTCGAAAAATAAAAAAAGTTGAAAATAAGGTAAATTTTGGTACTTGTTTTCGCGAAAATCTAAATTTGCCCATATCTTTTTATCGTGTTGACTCAAGACCTTGATTTTGATACGCCTAATAGGGACTATAGATTTCTATATCTGGTATAAATTTCAACTTGCTAAGTCCACCCGTTTCTGAGAAAATCGGTGGTGACACACGGACAGACGGACAAACAGAAGGACAGACATACAGACAGACGGACAAGAAAGTGATCTTATAAGGGTTTCTTTTAAGGTCCCTAAAAATATGACCTTGAATAATGTTTTACATCTTTCTTCACGTTGATTTTGGTTTTTGACAGATATTCATAAGGTAACTGTGAGCGAGATAGAAACAAAGGTGGGGAAAATTAATTTGTCTTCACAGGAATGTTCTACCGGGCAAAGTCTTGTTAGGGTGCAAAGTTAGTTAATATTTTTTGACATGACATGACGTTTGGCGAAGATGGCGGTCATATCAGTCCCGCGACACTGCATACATTATTAAATAACTCAGAATTATGAACGTACTTTGTACCAACCAACACTGCAAAAAAATATATAAGCATAATACCACAGATTATATAATACTTACGACGTAAATAATACTTTCCGTTGTTAGGTTGGCGAAACAGTGCTTTCATAATTCGGGTAGGTATCAACAATGTAGGGAAGTGCCAACTCTTATAACGTAGTAGAGTGATTCAGTAGTATCCGTCGGCCATATGGCGGCTATTAATGTTAATAATCGCAAATAATACTTTTTTTTTATTCATTTTGGAATACATCTAGTCCGTGTTATAAAAGTATTTGGAATTATTGTAATAAAATAGACAATTAATTATCGTATGTGTCAGATGCTTTTATTGCACAGGGTCATTTTGGACATTGTCCTTTGATACCTTGATGCACCTTGACTAGCGCGGCATTTAAAGTCAATTTTTTAGGGTTCCGAACTTGAAGGGTACCAAATGAACACTTTTTGAGACTTTGTTGTCCGTCCGTCCGTGTGTCTATATGTGCGCACTTTACAGATCTGTATCGTCTTAACCATAATAGGTACATACTTGAAATTTTCAACAAAGTATATATCCGTCATTGTATAACGGCCCAGACACGAAATTTTATAGGTACATGTAATTTATAAAAACTTGTTTTGCACTAAAAAGGGTAAAATAAATTATTTTTCAAAAAAAATTAACCCGACTTCTTAACCACAAACAGGCACTCAAAAGCGAAAAATAAATTACTTAATATAATTATTATAAGCGCTACCCACTTAAAAAGTAGTTAAGTAGTCTTGTGCCAAATCGGACAGTTAAGGGTTCGCACTCTAATGGTACAGCTTAAAAAATGTACTAGTACACCTTATTAGTACAGTAGTACATATAGTACCTATTAGCACTCTTAACAGACTCGCGATCCGCTGTCTCTCTTGCTCTTTCATTACCTGTGTGATGCCATTGCACTCTTGACTCGGACCATGTATCTATCTCGTTTACGTCTATGTTTACTGTATAGTGCTTTTTCATTAAAGTACAACGAATATTGGGCGAGGTGAGCACGGTAAAGTGTAGTGTACTAGTGTCCGAATGTCCGAGTAACGTTTAGCGTATGGTACTAGGTCTTTTAGGACAGTGTCGGGTATTGTTACTTTATAGTACATCGTACACGTACTATCCAAGTCTAATTTGAAGTCGGTGCCAGCCAAGTCTAATAGGTAGTAGATAGATACTACCTACATGTATCTACCTACTTACTACTGCTACTACTACAAACATAGTATCTATCTACTATCCAATAGACTCAATGGCGCATCTTGGGAGAGGCTTACGTCCAGCTGTGGACTGACACAGGCTGATGATGATGATCCAATAGACTTGGCTGGCACCGACTTCAAATAGATAAGTGGGGTAGCGCTTATAATAATTATATTTAGTAATTTATTATTTGCTTTTGAGTGCCTGTTTGTGGTTAAGAAGTCGGTTTTATATCTTTTTAAAAAAAATTTATTTGGTTGAAAAAACTACGATAGCAACTTTCGTAAACTCGTAGTCCTTTGACCATGGACGTCAAAACAATCAAAATGGCGATTCTGCGCACCTCTTACCTGTCACACTGCTGCCGTCTGTTTAGCGTAATTTACATTAGTCAAATCAAATGTATTAATTTGAAATTCAGTATCCTGTTACTTCAATGATATTGCAAGAATATAATATGGTAAACCTGATCTAATGCTGAGACAAGACATCTCCTTGAATCTGCAGAATACTCTCAAATCCTCGTCTGATATATCGTATTTAAGCTCATTGGAATGGTCGCAATCTCAAACTATCATAAAAAAGGCAGACGGAGTCATGCCAAACACCCAAGTGAACGCAAATTCAGTAATACTAAATGCTTGAGTAATACGCTTCCGCGCTCAGTTTGCTAACGAGCGGCAGCACGGACGGACGCTTCCGTGCAGTATTACGTCGCAGCGTTGCTTACGTAGTAATCATGCCGTATTGACTGAGCGCGGAAACTTATTACTCAAAAATGTAGTATTACTGTACTTGCGGTCGCTTGAGTGTTCGGCACGAATCTGTCTGCCTTTTTTATGATAGTCTCAATGAACAAATTATAAATATAAAAATCTGTCGGGGGTGGTTTTAAATTTTGAATTTAAGTATTATATTGTATAAACTGACGATCTCTCATACTCTCTTGTATTAAACAAATCAGATATACATTTTTTTATAGGTCTTCATGATAATAAGTGGGTTATAGATAGATAATAACAAAATATTGAATTAAATATAGGTACTTTTCTTAATAGGCAATATTTGGACATTTTAGACCAAAAACAAAGACTTTAAATCAATACGAATAGTAGTAGAATGACAAAAGATGCAAGGTTCTAGGCGTTAATTAGCCTGAAATTTGAAACGAAATTTCAACATCGTACTTACCTACATCGTATAACAATTAGCAAGAATTCCCTTTGTTCCAACTCGCTAATACATACTATACACGCTACTCACATAATTTGAATGTGTTACAGTTTGCACACCAGGAACTCTCATATAAAATATCTTCCGCCATGCATAGTTCTCGCCCCTTGGTATTTGCTCATATTTGTGAGGTATCTAGCCAGCAATGTAATATTGGGCGCAAGCCAAAACAAAATCCTTTGCTATAATTATAGCACTGAGAACTCATTAATGTCTGATATTCGAAATTATTTTAAGTTTATTTGTGTAAAGGCCAAAAAATTAGCTAAGTTACATTTCATGAGTAGATCACAGTCTCGAACACGATATCCCATTGCCTATTGTATCATTCTGTGCATCCAAAATGTAATCTAAATAGGTACAGACATTAAAACGTGATGAGTTATCAATTTAAAAAAAAATACAAATTGGCTTTTACATTTGTATTATTAGCGTTGATGTGTATATGGATCACTCGAGGTAAAAAGGGGTAGGTACTATGTTTTTCTACCTGTAGACTAATGAGTAGCAAAACATACATTGATTATACCGAAACTAAACTTAATACCAAGTGACTTATTGTTTTTCCCGTAAACGCCTATGCAAACAAAATTATCGGTTTTGAGTTTCAGACGGATATTTGCTGAACAAATTGAATTAAAGCCCGAGATTGTTTGACTTGGATCGCAAATATTTACTACTTTAATGTTGATTTATTGACGATTCACTGCTGAGCCCGGTTACATTTAATACGGTGATATTATTACGAGGGTGTGCGAAATGTAGGTGTACTAATAATTAAGAAATATGTTCAAATAAAATTATGATACTTCTAATTTTGTACATTTACTACTTGACATAATGTTTTCAGCTGCGTTCCGAGTTGTTTGAGGTTTTTCGAAATAAAAGAGAAGAAAGAATAAAACTAGCCAAGTGCGATTCAGACTTTTGTCCCGCACACGGAGGTACCCGAACGCCATCTAACGAATACCAAACGAACTTCTAAAACCAACAAAGTGAACGTTAACAGAAAGGTGTTAGGAATTAATATTATTGAATATCTGGTTGACCGAGCTTTGCTCGGTATTTTCTCCCACTATTATTGCTACTTAAACAGAAAAATATGAATCTCCCGACATCTACCGGCGAATAATAATACATTTTTTTTAAATTGAGAGCAACTAACTGCTTTAACGACGCAATAACACTAAAACTCCTTCTACTCGCCAATAGATGTCGGGAAGAGTCATATTTTAAGTTGATTATCGATAAAGCTGATTATTGAAAACACGAATAAAACAACATTTTCTGAAAATTAGTCCTAGCTAGATCGATTTATCGTCCCCGAAATCCCCTGTAAACTAAATTTTATAAAAACGTTGGAGCCGTTTCCGAGATTCAGATTCAGATTCCGAGATTAAGGTAAACACGATAGCACCATCTATGAACGATTCATAGATGATGCTATCGTAAAAAACGCGTTTTTTGTTTTAAACCCTTTAATTTTTAACTTTGTTCTGTTCTAAGTATTTGTTGTTATAGCGGCAACAGAAATACATCATCTGTGAAAATTTCAATCGTCTAACTATCACGGTTCATGTGATACAGCCTGGTGACAGATGGACAGACAGACAGATAGACAGACAGACAGACAGATGGACAGCGGAGTCTCAGTAATATGGTTCTGTTGGTACCCTTTGGATTCGGAACCCTAAAAATGAAAATAAAAAAGAAAAAGAAAATAATAAGATAATATATATATTTTTATTAAGTATTGTACAGTAATACAAACACATTGATTCGCAAGATTCGCAAAATTAATTTATGAAAATGTCATTGTTGTTCCAAATAGCCTATTGGCACGAGGCACTTTATAGGGTTTCGTAGCCGAAATGCACAAAAACGGAACCCTTATAGATTCGTCATGTCTGTCTGTCCGTATGTCACAGCCACTTTATTCCGAAACTATTAAGACTACGTAGTTGAAACTTAGTAGGTGTATTCTGTGGACAGCTTTACGATTTTTATACAAAAAAAAAAGATACATGGAACTGAAACTACAAAAAAATATAATCAAACCTATATGTGCGGGGTATGATAATAGGTATTTAATAAACTGGCCAAGTGCAAGTCGGACTCGCACTCGTAGGGTTCCGTACCACACTACAGTATTTTATAAGATCGAGCAAAAAATACCACTATCATTTTTCGCCAGCAAAAAATAATAATTAATAAACATTTTATTTCTTACTAGCAGCCCGCCCCGGCTTCGCACGGGTAGAACATATATGCCTACAAAATTTGCATCAGTTTGTTGCATCGAATATAAAATATGAACATATTTAACAATCATCGTCATATTTCAACCAATTTACACAAAACCTTAACGAATTATGCACCTAAGACCTAAACGTTCCTCATAAACACTCTGGCTATTGGTGAAAACCGCATGATAATCCATTCAGAAGCTATTGAGATTATTGCGAACAGATAGACAGACGCAGTGATTTTATAATACTTACGTAGTGATATTGGAAGGCCCTTGGCGTAAAGGATAGTTACCCTGATTCTGACCCAACGGTCGTTGGTTCTAATCCTAGCTATATACCTACCAATGAAAGTTTTATGTGCATTCACGAATTATGGGTTTTCGTACAGAGGTAGTGGGATCATTAAATCTACCAATAATTAAGATACTCGTAGTTTAAAAACTAAAACAACTGACTTCAATGCCCCGCGAGTCAGTTTTAGCACAGAATAATGAATAGTACAAGTAGTGGTTTTAGTAGCAAGTTTGAGACGTTTATCGTCATATCTCTGAAGATACTTATCACATCTTAATTAAATTACAATGTGACCACCTCGGAAACGTACCTTACCTTACAGCTCAGATTTTAATTGTCGTATTTAGAGTCATTAGAATGATTTTAATGAAAAGATTATACATAGAGCAGTCGGGGTGGTTTAAAATATTATATTATATATATATGTATATATAGATTAAAAAGAACTATGACCTATTCTGTGGTTTCACTGCAAATATTTTATTAATTTTGCGATGCGTGTATGTGAAATCCGTGATATCTTCTAGAGTTTTCATTTGAATTATATACTGTTAAGGACAATTTTAATCTATAATATGTGGCCAAACTAATTAACGTAATTATTTGGATAAGTATTAATACTATATACTTGAAAATAGCCCTGGAAGTTATGAAATATTTTTTAACAAAAAATTAAAGATTACAATGGTTACTGTGAGTCAACCATAAGAGATAGACACTGCTGTCGCGGACTTTTTTGTAGGTCTTATTAAGTTGTACAACTCTTACATAGAAAATATGCTTCTATCTGTTTTCAATTAAGCAGCGTTCGTAAGAAACGTGTTTTTACGACCGTTTTTTTGTCGACTTAGGTTGCAAATTAGGTCTCCACGAATGTACCTTTTATTTAAACGGGATAATATATAACCTATTTTCATTTCGTAAGTCCATTCTATATATAAGTGAAAGAATTTTTTAAATCAGTCCAGTAGTTTTTGAGCCAAATCATTACAAACATACAAAAATACAAAAATACAAAAATAGAAAAATACAAAAATACAAATGTTCTCTCTTTATAATATTAGTATAGATAACGCCATCTAACGTTTAACAAGGGTGTTAGGGATCTATATTTCAATATAACGCCATCTATGGGACCTTTACCTAACTAAGCGATCATAGATGGCGTAACATTGAAATGCCGAAAAAAACACGTTGCTTGTATGGGGACCCTCTATTATTATTAACTTTATTCTGGTTTTGGTATTTGTTGTAATAGCGGCATCAGAAATACATCATCTGTGAAAATTTCAACTGTCTAACTATCACGGTTCATGAGATACAGCCTGGTGACAGACGGACAGACAGACAGACAGACAGACAGACAGGCAGACAGACAGACAGACAGACAGACAGACACACAGACAGACAGACGGACAGCGGAGTCTTAGTAATAGGGTTCCGTTTTACCCTTTGGGTACGGAACCCTAAAAATGACATTGAGGTTCCTAAAACATTTTTTTCTCAAAGTCAATCATTTGAAAGATAGACACGAGAAAGTGTAAAGTGGTAAAATGTGTGACCCTCTCCCCCCCCCCCCCTCTCCTCCCCCGCTAACTTTTAAAGCGAGGAAGTGAAAAATCTTAAAATGGTTTAAATGAGATATATTCAGCAATTTTTGAGATATAGCTACCAAAAATACAATTTTGTTTTTCATACTAACACTGAAAATCATAGTAAATTTTTTGGTGGCGAAAAATTATAGCTATAAAATACTCTACTGGGTTGTTTTTTTTTCTCATCTGATATTTGGTAAATTACTTATTTATTATACGAGCTTTTGAGCTCTTCAAGAATTACTCAACCATCGCAATTTAATAAACCAAACACAGTAATACAAATAAAAGGTTCTTGACGCGTATTATAGCTTTTTTATGTCTTGTCCAGTCTTCTGCAAAAATGCTTTTAGAGTAATAAGGCTTAATACAATTTTGGATTCTGGAAACATTAAAATGAAAAGCCATAGTCCGAGCAAAGAGCTCTTCAACAAAATAAGAGGAAGAAGAGTGGTTTTAATTTTACTGTTCTGTGAAGCTTATATAATTGAGTTTTGTAATTTTTAACCTTCTTATAATATTTTTTCTAAGTTGATTATATTGCTTATATGTATCGGTAAATCGGTCTAGTCGGCGTTGCTCCGACTATGCTATAGTCACAGTGTATAATACTTGTATGGTTTTACCATCGAGATTTTTTTGAAGTGTTTCGCCCAATTAAAACAACGATTTATTGAATTTTAAGAACTTAATTGAGATTGAATCATTATTATTATCATTATTACTCGGAATACTTACTAAGATCGATCTGCAGACGTGCACTCCTTGACACACTATTACGCTTCAAAACCAGTCGACATTCTGAATTGTTTTTCGATTCCATCTAAGTCACAGAATAAATAATAGTACAAGTATTCCGAGATGATGTTATAATGCTTTATAGCACAGTGTGACCTAAACCCACACTTTACGCACGCTTTTCCGTGATTTAAATAGTCGATTATTGCACGACGTTTAGCACCCTCGCTGCGCTCGGGTGCCAACTTCACGCCGTGCAATAATCTTCTATTTGACGGAAAAGCGTAGCAAACGTAAAGTGCCGGTTTATGTCACACTGACAGCTATAAAATAATATACGATATTCGTGATTTTAATAGTCTATTATTGCACGGCGTGCCAAAATTAAGTCACTCGTATCGTAATAATATACTATTATAGGCAGAAGTCATTATTAACATAAGTACAAAATAACAATGTTTATTTCGTGACATGCACTCATTTGAATTCAGAAGAACGTGAAGGAGTCTTAAAGCTCCGAAAGCAGCAAGGAACCCCTGTTGTTTTGCCGTATCCGAACGTCTGTCTGCCTGTCTGTTCTAGTAGGTAAGTACAATGTTGGTCTAATGGAATATTTTTATCATATAAAATTTCCCATTTTCTTTCCGACTGAATATACCTACCGACTAAAATAATGGACAGTCTCCTCTATCGTTTTACTGTAGCTACAACTGAAGAAGTATCTGATCTTACGGTCTATTCACACACTTAGAGTATGTAGTAAAGTTATAAGGAAAACTATGTATATATATATATATATATATATCCTTTACAAGTTAAGGAGTAAAAGTCGACCACTTATTAGTCGTATACTGTGACAGACGACAGAACCTTTGCACTGGGTGGCCTGATACGAATTTAGCCGGATTTTCTACATCCAAATCTTCACTCAAATCTTACGTAAATGTAGTACCCATAGATTTACGTTATTAAAGCTTTCTAGCACTATTTGAATACGAGTACAACGCAAGCTCGTGTATCTGGCCCTAACGAAAACATGTGCTATAAATTGCGTGCGAGGTGCCGTGGGCAGCGTGAGCCATAAACCCCCGTATTACTCTTCGCCATGCCATAATGGGTGAAGGTTGTATGAATTGAAATTGCTTTATTAATACCAACGGCCGAATTCAGCGCTGGAATTTACTTGGCCAGTTGCGTTTGCTGATGAGAGGCAATTTCGTGGTATATTTGGGACCGCTACGATTCATTTCACGCTTTCTGACACGATGGCGGTTATTCACGTGACATTTTTGATTCGCGACTGTATGGTCCGTTATGATATAGGTATATGGACGACGTTATTCTTCGAATTTGTAGTAGGGAACTTACGCAATATAACATCTAAAGGCACGGACACACCGCAGCGACCTGACCTCGTTTGGTGGTATGCGATGATGGGATAAACTGTTAGCCATGAAGAGATCATAAACAAACGGATGAACTTTCGCAATTTTTAGATTGGTGTCAATTACAAATAAGATGATGTTAATTAAAAGATGATACAACTACGGAGGCGCACAGATTCCACTTGCATATTTTTCTTAACGCGCTTTTAAAATATTTAAATATTTACTTAAGAAAAATCAAACTGAAGCCCTACGAGTTTTCAATGATTCGTAGTTGGATACTTTGCGTTACTAATTGCGGCTACTCAAAGTGCCCAAGGCGATCGCTCTCGGTGCAATCCGACAACTTCGCCTCGTAAGAAAATAGACAACCGGGTAATTAACCTTTACAGTGGATTGAGAGAGCGAAAGTTGTTCGAAATGGGTTTTAAACTATTTACAAAGCTTATTAAGTGTGAAGTGATAATTCTGTTAGATAACAGTAAGAAAGTCACAGGTCTAAGTGGGACAAGCTCTTACACTTCGCATTTAGTGCAAGGTATCTTCCAAAAATGCCATGTGTCAAGTTAGTTTCTAGACTCCAGTCAATGCATTTGTAACTTAAGACTTTTAAACAAACCCAGTTTTTATAAGTAGTAATGGCACGGTAATATAATAATACAGTATTGTGACTCGGCCCTGTCCTTGAGATCAAAATCTAAAGGTTGTCGCTGACTATTTCCGCACCGCTCCCACCCGGCAAAAAGTGTTCAATAAATGTAAGCCTAAACGAAAGCCTTATGACCGCTCAATGTAGACAGACTTTACATTGACAACACAAAGAGCAGACAGCGCTGTCTCCGCGGTGTCTCACGTCAACACGATAAAAAGATATGGGTTAATTTAGATTGTCGCAAAAATTTGTAAGTGCCAAACTTTACCTTAATTTTCAACTTTTCTTATTTTTCGGAATTTTTCCTTTACTTGTGCTGTAAGACCTTGCTTTTGACCAAAATTGACAATTCAAGGTCAACCGCAAGTACCCTATATAGGTTTTGGGTTGAAACCTATAGGGTTGTATTTGGACCGTTATTGTATAGGGCCCGTTGATCTAGAATCATAAAATTTGGCAAGAAGCAAGGTCTTACAGCGCAAATAAAGGAAAAATTCCAAAAAATAAAAAAGTTAAATATTAAAGAGTGTCTCCCTTACATCCCTCCATACTCTCCATACATACATAGTATCGCCAGTTAAGATAGGCCTCTGAGCTATATGAGCGCTTATACAATCTAGAGGTCTAGCTTAATTGATCCCAACCTACGTTGGTACGGAAGCCTCGGTGGGCGAGTCTAACTCGACTTAGCCGGTTTAATTATGATTGAAAATATTATATTTTTAGAGTTCCGAACCCAAAGGGTACCAACGGAACCCTATACTGAGACTCCGCTGTCCGCCTGTCTGTCTGTCTGTCTGTCTGTCTGTCTGCCTGTCTAAGACAATGGGGAGGCCTGACTCAATCAACATTTTTCATCAGAATATACAAGGTCTCTCCAGCAAAGCCTTAGAGTTAGAATTATTTCTCAATTATTATAAAGTTGACATAATGTGTATTACTGAACACTGGTTTGTGAAAGGTACTTTGTTACCAATATTAAAAAATTATACAATTGCCAGCACATTCATTAGACAAAAGGCAATTCGTGGTGGCTCACTAATATATGTAACTGAAAATTGTAACTTTAAAGAGCGTAAAGACATAGTAGCTTTGTCTGTGGAACGATGTGTTGAATTATCTTGTATAGAGCTGGGGCAACATATAGTCATCTGTGTATACAGACCTCCATCGGCTGATTATAAAATGTTTGAAACAATTATGGAAGAAGTAATGAGCAAAGTCTTCAACACCTCTAAATCTTTAATAGTTTGTGGCGATTTCAATGTTAATTTAATTGAGCAGTCTCCGCTCAGCGACAAATTAAAAAATTTATTTCTAAGCTTCAATCTGAAGCATCTTTTTAATCAGCCAACAAGAATCACTAGCTCGTCAGCTACCTGCTTGGACAATGTGTTCTGCAACTGTGAACCCGAAAAAATTGCAATTTTTGATAAACTTGGCTCGGACCATCTGGGACAAAGTGTCACTTTTTCATGTAAATTATCCATCAAAGGCCAAGAACATTTTTACAGGCCCATTACCACCAAACGGGTTGAACAGTTTGTGGATATCATTGACAAGCAATTAATGAATCTAAGATTTTCTGAGGATCCTGATGACCTATGCAGTGCTTTATTTCAAATGTTAGATGCAGAGTTCAATGATATTTTTAAAATTAAAATGGTTAGAAAGGGTGCGAAGGTTCGTTTCGATGACTGGGCAACTCCTGGTATTTATAAAAGTAGAAACAATTTGTATAACTTGTACTCACAAAAAACCATTAATTTACATAATACTAAATTCATAAATCACTTAAAATTGTATTCAAAAACTTTTAAAGTTGTTTGTCAGACAGCAAAATCACTGCATCTAAGTAGAAAAATTAAGCATGCCGATGACAAAATAAAATCAACATGGAAAGTCATTAATACAGAAACTGGAAAAATTAAGCAGAGGGACGGTAAAATTATGTTAAAAGTTAATAATAAATTAATCATAGATAATAATGATGTCGCTAACACATTTGTTGAGTACTTCTCACAAGTGCCTATTATTACTACTCAGCCTTTAAACTCTTCCCCTAAGGATGCTTTTGTTTTACTATCGAAGTGTGTGAATGTATGTGACTCTATGTTTGAGTTCAGACACATAACTTCAATATCAATTATCAAAACTTTTAAAATGCTCAATCAAAAGAAAACCGAGGATCTGTGGGGTATGTCAACCAAAGTACTTAGTTATATTATTAATGCAATTAGCCCTCACTTAGCGTTTATTTTTAACAGATGCGTCGATGAAGGTGTCTTTCCTGATGTAATGAAAAAAAGTAAATTAATTCCCCTATACAAATCAGTGAACAAAAATGACCCTTCAAACTATAGACCAATCTCTATATTACCGGCGCTCAGTAAAGTTTTTGAAAAAGTTATATTAGACCAGCTTTTGGCACATTTTAATATTAATCATCTTTTAAATCACAAACAATATGGTTTCACTAAGGGGCGTTCTACTACTGATGCTGGAGTAGATCTTCTTAAACATATATTTGATGCCTGGGAGAAAGCACAAGATGCTATCGGCGTTTTCTGTGACTTATCTAAAGCGTTTGATTGCGTCTGTCACAAAACGCTAATTTGCAAATTAAAACACTACGGCGTTAACGGAAAAGCACTTGATCTGGTCTCATCCTACCTCAGTAATAGAATACAGATGGTTGAGGTCAATGGCGTCAGGTCATCTGGATCCCTCATAAAAATGGGAGTTCCGCAGGGATCGATCTTAGGACCATTTTTATTTCTAGTTTATATTGACTTGCCGTCTTTCGTGCAAAACTTATGTGACATTGTTTTGTTCGCGGATGATACATCCTTAATATTCAAAATAGATAGGATTGCGCCTGGATTTGACGATGTTAACAAATCAATCGCACAGGTTTTGAATTGGTTTACAACCAATAACTTATTACTGAACGCCAAAAAAACTAAATGTATTAAATTCTCGCTGCCAAATGTAAGAAAGGGTGTCATTAATAGCAGGATATTAATAAACGATGTACCGATAGAATTTGTTGAATCCGCTACATTCTTGGGCATCACCCTGGATTCAAAACTACAATGGGGTTCTCAAATATCGGCTCTGGCAGGTAGATTGAGCTCCGCTGCATACGCAGTACGTAAAATCAGAAACTTGACTGACGAATCCACTGCTAGATTGGTTTACTTTAGCTACTTCCATAGTATAATGTCCTATGGCATTTTATTGTGGGGGAAAGCCGCCGAAATCCAATCTATATTTGTTTTACAAAAAAGAGCTATTCGATCTATATATACCATGAAGTCGCGAGACTCACTTCGTGAAAAATTTAAGGAGATTAAAATTCTCACAGTGGCATGTCAATATATATATGAAAATATTATGTATGTACGCAAAAATTTGAATGAGTATGATAAGAGGTCCGATGTACATAATTTCAATACAAGACACAAAAATAGATTAATTCTACCTCAATTCAGGTTGTGGAAAGTTAGTGGTTCTTTTCTGGGGAACTGTATACGATTTTATAATAAACTTCCTAAAGATATTGATCAACTGTCTATAAGCAGATTTAAAACCTTTGTAAAATCCAATTTAATGAAGAAATCGTACTATACAATAAATGACTATATGAATGACAAAAATGCTTGGCCTGAATGCCCCAAGCTCCAAGATATAATATAAATTGTATGATAATAGAATTACTTATTGTACATTAAACATTTATTTAATATGAATTAAAAAAAAAGAATTAAAATAAGTGACAAGCCCCATAGAGTTTCTTGGTGTTTCTTCTCTGATGGGAGTACTTCCGAAACACCAGTAGATTCAACAGTCAATCAGTTTTCATCTTTTGTTTGCAGATCTAGGGTTGCCTGTTACGACGGTATTATGCGGCTGATAGTCGGACAATCAGTTCCATTCGGAACATGATTTGTACTGCAATTAGTCTGCGTTTTATTTATCTATTATGTTTCATTATTTCACAATTTTTTGGATAAAAATTGTCTGAAGTACTGAAACATGCACTGGGTTGCGGGTGCACGTAATGGTACGGTTGGCAACCCTACATTAATAAGGGGAATTAAACATGTGTTTTAAGTGTGACGTTCGACGTCTAGATGAAAGCTGAATGGCTCAATACCTTTGTTTTTTTTTTGTAAATTCAAAGCGTTATGTTTCTGTTATATCTATATTTTTTGTTGAATATGATCTATTTAATGTTATTTGACGTGTGTAAGTGCTAATTTTTAATTTGCCCATATACTGAATAAATGCTTTGACTTTGACTTTGACTTTGTCTATCCGTCTGACACCAGGCTGTATCTTATGAACCGTGATAGTTAGACAGTTGGAATTTTCACACATGATGTATTTCTGTTGCCGCTATAACAACAAATACTAAAAACAGAATAAAATTAAAAATTAAAGGTCCCCATACAAGAAGCGTGTTTTTCGACATTTTACTATAATGCCATCTATGAACGTTTGACAGTATTAATTATATTAATTACCTGTGTGTTCGTTAATTACCTGAACTTTTACTTAGTTGGCGTTAGATGTTCGTAAGATGGCGTTGTACTAAATAATCACGCGGTTCCTGTTTTAATAAATGTTTGGAATTGACACGTTAATATAATCTAATATCATATAATATAATAATATCTGGATGACCTAGCTTTGCTTGCAATTTTTTTTTAGGTAAATCGTGTTTTATGTTAATTTTTGGCTCCCAATAATTCTCTCACAAAAGAACAAACTTGAAAAATTAATCATCTCGTCTGGACTCGAACCGGGTCCTTCTGATCGCCATCCAATCGATCTTCCACTGAGCTATCAATAACAATGTAACTATGGCGAAATTTACCATCATGTTCTAATTATATTGTAGAAGTTTTTCATTACCTGAAAAAAGGGATATAACAACATTTTCTGAAAATAAAAACCTAGCTAGATCGATTTATCAATTTATTACAATTTATTTCTTTCAGCATTTTTTGCTCGATTTTATAAAATATTGTAGTGAAGTACGGAATCGGAACCCTACGAGTGCAAGTCCGACTTGCACTTAGTCAGTTTATTTACTATAGCGCCATCTATGAACGATTTTTTACCTTATTAATAATATTAATTACCTACCCTAACACCTATCTGTTAACGTTCACTTAGTTGGTGTTAGAAGTTCGTTAGATATTCGTTAGATGGCGATGTAGGTAATAAGCATTTTTAGTATTGACACGGTTATATAATTTAATATTATACTTATATATTATTATATTGCGGTTAGGAACCCTCCGTGTGCGAGATAAAAGTCTGACTCGCACTTAGCCAGTTTTATTAATTTAATAAAATGAAATTCGTTGTGAATTATACAGGAAGTGTTCAATAAATATACATCTTCTGTAACACATACTATGGCTGCTATAACACCAAATAATATAATCTAAATCCTCTTGATAATAACAAACACAGAAAACAGAATAAGCTAAATTAGTCCAGCCGTTCACGCGCCGTGGCTTGGACAGTTTATTTCATCTCAGCTTATTAACGTCCCCATTACCTACTTACAGCACGGAGGAATTCGAAAATATAATTTTATATACTTACATATCTTACTCAAAAAGTACATTACAATGTAATTCTTATTAGGTAGGTACCTAAGGTATCTAACCTGGTACCTAACCTGCCATTTAATACTCTCTTAATAATTTAATAATGCTATTTCGTCGAATTCAATAATATATGTAAGTAGCTCAGTACATAATTAAGTAGATAGTCTAGCTTAGAAAACTACCATTGCCACTGAAAAAAGTGCGCTTTATTCATCGATAGCAGTGAATAAAACGCTCTTTTACTCACTCGGTGAGTAAAAACATTTTGAATTTGGAACAAGTACAAAATACAAATTATCTACAAAAAATTAATAAAACTTGCTGAAAGTGCCTACTGGCTGGCTAAATGGAGGTATACCATAGAAGCTATATAATTAAATAAAAATAAAAATCCTGCCCATTTGATTTTTTTTTGTTTTTATTTTGCTCCACACGATTAGTGTATTCAGCCAGAATAAAGTATAAAAATTATTCAAGTTTTTAAATTCAAGCTATTGCTTTGAGTCAAAGTCACATTTCTGATCAAGTTGAAGTCACAGTCTAGTCCAAGTCATATCCTTAGTAAAGATATGAACTTACTAAAGATGTTCAATGCAATTATAGTGAGAACGCAAATAGCACGTTTTTCACGATTCTGCTGTTTCCCTACACATAAATTCACCGGCACTAAATGGTTAATAATCCACATTTATTACACATTAATAATAACATATAATAAATATAAATAGGTTCTATAAGTAGGTACTACTATTTATTTTCTCGCAGTCAATGGTAAAATGCAAGATTACACGACTCGTGAATAATTTTTTTTATCTCGGTCCTTGTATCCCCCTCGCTCCGCTCAGGATTCTAATCTAGAATCCCTCGCTAGCTACGCTTGGGAATCTACTTTATCATCCTTCGCTGCTCTCGGTATCCAACTTAGTCCCTCGAATTAAATTGCCTTTTTATTATTAGGTACTTTTTGTATAATCTACTATAATACTTTGCACTAAACTTAAGAATCGCCTAAGATTTAAAAATATCTCAATTAAAGCAACATCAGGAATCAAAATCTCAAAATATATGTTGCAGATAGGCTTATGATCCTATATTAATCTATATTTTGAGATTTTGGTAGCTGGATTTATTTATTTTGTAATATTTTGACGAGCTAAGGCTATTCTTAAGTTTAGTGCAAACGGGCATAAGTCTATTTTTTTAAGCTAGCGTAGAGTATAGGTCATTCGTGTGTCACTTTTTCACCCTATCCACTTATTTATTGCCCGACTACGGTGAAGCAAAAAGGAGGGTTATGGTTTTAACCGGTATGTGGGTATGTATGTATGTGTGTTTGTATGTATGTTCATCTGTTCCATCATAACTTCTAAATTACTTATTATAATTTGACAAATGAGGTATTGTTGGACGCGTCTTATTTGTCTGCTGGTTATATATGGTATATGTATATTATATGTGTATGTGTATATGGTATATTATATTGGCTATGTGACGTAACATAAAATTGAATGTCCGCCCTCTCGAAGGGACAAAGCCAAGAACTAAAAAAAAATTTCACCCCACCCCATCGTGTCTGGTATCGTTCAATAGGGATTTTGAAATAAAGGTAGGGTTTAGTACATCATATTTTTGTCAAGTGTAGTGTTTGCGAGATATTTCCCGAAGTCGAAGTCAAGAAAACTCATTTTTACCCCACGCGGCGTCGCAAAGAAGCAATAGGGAGGGTTATGTGTTTGTTGATCGCTATGTATCGATTTAAGTATGTAGACATGTATGAATGTGTACATTTATGCAAAAACCCCAAAATATTTTAAATAAATTAAATAAAGTTCAAAAACTAAAACCCGACTACTGAAAAATCACGCTCTAAAAAGAATGAAACAAGAAAATATTGTCATCAGAGATCGCTATGTACAAACTATTCAATATATATCGTGTATTATATAATTAACTTACTTGAAATACATATTTTATTGTATTTCATACATATTCTAGTGGTGCTCAGAGGATAGCCGTGGTCGTATGTCACCTACCGTAACAAAACAATACATTCTGCATATTAGCATACAGAAGTGGAAAAAACCAAATATCCACCTGTAAAAAAATATTATTTTATTACCATACCATGGTAATGGTTAGCACTTTAACTCACTGTACTTAGTTAAGTTGAAATTACCGGCCAAGTGCGAGTCGGGCCACGCGCAGTGTAGGGTTCCGTAGTAGCCCGTTATTCAATGCAAGTCTTTACCCGTTATAAACAAGCAACTAGGTACTTCGTTTTGTCACTTTGAAGAATTTAATCTAAGGATTTTGTATTTGGTACAAAATTATCCAACACCCAAGTTCAACGACTATTACTGCTAAACTAATAAATTTATCTTAACCGCTATAGTTTTCCTTTAAAGTTCATGAAATTCACTATTATCACGAATTTTTCCAGATTTTTCAAGCCAGCAGTTTAGCTTTTAGAGGGGTGGACGGGGGGTGGACGGGGGGGGGGGGCGAGGGGGGGACGCCCTACTGGAACTAAAATTTGCGCTTTAAAGTTTCATATTTCGTAAATGGAGCATTCAATCGAAAAAAAGTATTAGCAACCCTTCTAACGACTCTTAGCAAAACCTCAGACAGACAGACAGACAGAGAGACAGACGGAAATGACGAAATTATAAGGGTTCCTTGTCAGGACTACGGAACCCTAAAAAAACTGTGAAAACCTTTAAAAAAAACAACATTCTCTAGACGGTAGATAACTTGCATCCCATTACACGGCCTTTGAGCCTCGTTAGATATCAGGGATTTGTTAAATCTATACTAATTTTATTTATACTAATATTATAAAGAGAGAACATTTGTATATTTGTATTTTTGTATGTTTGTAATGATTTGGCTCAAAAACTATTGGACCGATTTAAAAAAATCTTTCATTAATATATAGAATGTACTTTCAGAATGAAAATAGGCTATATATTATCCCGTTTAAATCAAAGGTACATTCGTGGAGACCTAATTTTCAACCTAAGTCGACAAAAAAACGGTCAAAAAACACGTTTCTTACGAACGCTGCTCAATTGAAAACAGATGGAAGAATCTTTTTTATGGAAGAGTTTTACAACTTAATAAGACCTACAAAAAAGTCCGCGACAGCATATGTCTATCTCTTAAGGTTGACTTACAGTAACCATTTTAGTCTTTAATGTTTTGTTAAAAAATATTACACAACTTTCAGGGCTATTTTCAAGTATATAGTATTAATCCTTATCCAAATAATTACGTTAATTAGCTTGGCCACATATTATAGATTAAAATTGTCCTGTACAGTATATCATTCAAATGAAAACTCTAAAAGATATCACGGATTTCACATACACGCTTCGCAAAATTAATAAAATATTTGCAGTCAAACCACAGAATAGGTCATAGTTACTACGGAAATATTATTATAAGCCTAGCTCTTCTGTAGATCCCCACCGATCGCAATCAATTTAATGTCAATATAGTATAATAATATGATCTATTGTATAAAATAATAATGATCTATATATAAAATATAATATTTTAAACCACCCCGAATCATCTGAACATCACCCTGAAGTCTCTATGGGACTTATTGTGATTCCTATATTTGTTATATTTCCTTAATATATAATCAGTAAAATGTTCTTTCTATCGTGTCATAAAAACACTGTATGATGCAACAAAAACTTTAAAGTTCAAGCTTTTAAGCGTTCAGGAATGTTCACTATTTCCGTTAAGTAAAAAACCAATGGCCGTCAGCGGGTAAACCGGTGGGTAAAACTTTCAAGATCACTTCAAAATCAAACGGGTTCTTATCTTGGATTTTGGCTATCGTATTGAAGAGAGGTAAAGCGCTTTGAAAGCGGCCTGTTGTTCTCAAATCGCTCACGGCTAGACCTTTTTTATGAGTGAACCGCACGAATAAGTTCCGTTCAGAGGAACGACTCTATTTTGGGGTGTTTCGAAAATGCTTTGATGGTGACGTTTGATGCTAAACCTTTTTAGGAGAATGACGAAGTGTTTCATCATTTTATCATTTGTTTTCAAAGTGCGTAAATTTGACACATTTTTAAAATGTTGGCAAGTAAAGCGTTTTTATTACAAGCTTTATCTCTACTTCACGGCGAATTTTTCCGTCACAAATCTTGCGATTTATTTTAGAGCGACTTCCAGGGGTTCGATTGAGCTGAAATTCTGCATACATATGTAAATCGCGTGACAATGCAATATTATGATGACATGGTGCTGATTTGATGATAGAGGTGGAAGGTGGCCACAGGAACTACTAAACTACACATATTATACCAGTCGTGTTTGGGCTCGTTGAATTTGTCTTGACTTTCTCTGGACCTAGGTTATGTAAAAGTTTGTGTTTAAAAAGGTTTTTTAAGATATTACTTGTTGTATCTAATAATGTGTTTTAAATTTTAAGTTAATAATAACATTTTATGTCAATCATTTGTGGAAGTTTCCCAACATTTTCATTAGTAAATAACTTTTATGTTTGTTCTTCCTAAAATTAATCATCTGCCTACCCTAAGCCCACTTTCTATGGGTCGGTACACATTTTATTCTATCTTTTGTTAGAAAATACGCTTTAAAAAAATTCTAATAAACTCAAAATCTGGCAACATACGTAAGTTAAGTATAATTTAATACTACTTGATCTAAAGAAATCAATTTCTTTTTTAACCTCCATTTGTAGTTGTAATTCTACACAAACTTATGAATTTTGTGTGAGTCTGAAATTCGGCCACAAAATGTACCATAATTTGAGATTTTATACTCAAAGGTATGAATGATTATGTATCTTATACAAAACAAATATTGGATTTTAAATAACAATATACTTACAGCTATCTATTTCTGCAACAATCCTTGGGAATCAGTATTCTCGACGTGTTTTGACGTAAGCCCCTGGGATTGCCTGAGAAATAATCTGTTCAGCGAAATGGGCGATTCTTTCTCGGCTACGTCTAAATTAAAGGCTATTTATTCTGTCGCCTGTTCTGAAGGCAACGTGGACATTCTATTTAAACAGTATGGTAACAGTATAACAGTACATGCATAAACTGAAAAATGTTTACATCCCTAAGCCAAAAACATAACTAAGAACTGAAATTTTAAAGGGGCCGAAGGGGCGATTCTAGTTGCAAATTGAGATGTTACTTACTTAAAGGTACGGCCAAACCAAAGCGATCTGCGGGTGCAAGCGGGGGCGCAATCAGGTAGTGTAGTACTATTTGTACGGACTGGTTCAAACCAAAAAGTAGATCGCGCCCACGCCCGCAGATCACAGCAGTGTGGTACTTTAAATCTGAAGATACACATCAGTTCTTGACAAAATGTATCAATAAGAAAAATCTGTATCGGTCTACAGACGCCAGTGTTCTGAGATATACCTACATCATACCCAAAAGGTACCAACGGACCCTATTACGTTCGTCCGTCCGTCTGTTACAGGTCTGTTTATTAAAATATAATTAATGTTAATAATAGTGAAAGAGACAATGTACTGCTCTTACTGTTAATAAGTCGTGACAGGACCGTAGACGTCTGGTCGATAAAGTGTTTATTATCGCAACATCTGTTTTGTCTATTAAGTAAGAGAAACCACGGGAAATTTAATTTGGGTCGCGGTTGCGCTGGTTCTCGCAGCTTGGCATACCTAGTGGGAAAGTTGGAAAACTGTGGGAACAATATTCAAAATATTATTGTTACGATAGCATTTGAGTTTAACTCGAAGATTAAGAAAAATGAGAATATTTAAAACATACATGACTCCAATAATGCGATTTGATATATATTCACTTTCTTTTTACCCGACTGCGCGACGCAAAGGAGAGGTAATGTGTTTATCAGTCTATATATGTATGTATGTTTGTTCCTTTGTGGCACACTAGAGACCAAACGCGTGAGCCGATTTTGATAATTGGCACGTCAATAGATTCACCATGCTAGCGCGAGTGTCAACGAAAACATAAAAAATTGAAAAATTCAAAATGGCGGATTTCAGACGCCAAAATTTGGGGTTCAAAAATTATTTTTTTTCAAAACCTATCGAGTGGGGTATCGAATTAAAGGTCTTAAAATGGAGATTCAAAATATATTTATAACAAATAATTTATGATCGTACAAATCGAAAAAAAAAACGATTTTACATGCCGCGTTAGTCACTTTCAGTAACAAGTTTGCGGTGCTTATCTCTGAAGTTACTTATCAGATCTCAATAAAATTACAATGAGACCAAACGAAAATCATATTAACTCAAACAAAAAAAGAATTTTCCAAATCGGTTAAGAATTGATGGAGTTCTGAGGTAACAAACAACCTCTTCCTATGGTATAGTCGTTTAATAGTACAACTGTAAATACTAATACTCAATAATCCACATGACATCAACTCTCTAAATGAAATGAAAAGATTACGGAATTTTCCGTCCTTTACTTAACTAAAAAGTGTAAAATAAAACATTAAATTAAAACATCAAAAAACCCGACTGCGCAAAAAGTGAAGTGTTAAAAAACGAACTGAAAAGAAAAAAACAAGTAAGTCTAGTAGTTTAGACTTCTGTTTAGGGATATCAAAAAACTATACCATTTAAATTCTTTCTCGGTCGATATACACATTAATCCCCATTCGTTAAGCCATCCATTAATGTGTCCGGCTGTTAAAGTCTCTACATTCCATATAACAAAGTATAATTTATTTTATGTGTGTATCGACCGAGAAAGAATTTAAATGGTATAGTTTTTTGATATCCCTAAACAGTAGTCTAAACTACTAGACTTACTTGTTTTTTTCTTTTCAGTTCGTTTTTTAACACTTCACTTTTTTCGCAGTCAGGTTTTTTGATTTTTTAATTTAATGTTTTATTTAATGAAGTATACAAGGTGGGTTTAAGTTTCTAAAAATAAAATATAGGTATGATTCACGATCCGAGAAGTGTTTTGCATTGACGCATTGCGTTAATTTCATTCATATTGTGTTGATGTATGAAACTTATAGTATTTATGCTCATTAAGTTATCCATGTCATAGCCAATGCCAGCCCGAAATAAAAAGTACCAACTATCTTCATAAATTCCACAACCACAAACGAAACCTCAATTCCGTATTTCATAGTATACCATTTCATATTTCATATCGTCCAAATAAAACGACAAGGATACACGATTTTCCACACCGCTCTTCATGTCAGAAAAACAAGCAGGAGCGCGTCCCGCGAATTGTTTGTATAACATCAATATTCAGAGCCGGTAGAAAAATCTGCCGTCGTCGTATGGCAAGGAGCTTAGTTGTTCCGTTCTTGGCGTGTGTTTATGCAGCAAGGGCACGCTCCACTGGTTTTCACGACGACAAAATGCACTCACGTTCGCTCGGCCCGCGTGCACTCAGCTACGAATGCACTAATATTGATCACAGGATCAATCTGTTCTGTGCTTTATATTTTAAAGCTGCATCTCATAAGGTTGCGTGAGGCGTAGAATGTATTTTTATGTTTTTTACGCCCGGTTCACTGGGTTTTCGTGAGTTATTATTAAGATATTTACATTAAGGTTTGTACTATGGCATTAAGGTTTGTATACGAAGTTTGTTTTATTTACAGGAGGTTATAAAATTATGTCTATCCAATTTTTGAGGGTTCCGTAGTTGAATTACATAAAACAGAACCCTTATAGATTCGACTTGTCCGTCTGTCTGTTTGTCTGTTCATCCATTTGTCACAGCCATTTTATTTCGAAACTATTAAGACTACACAATTGAATTTAGAATTTGATTAAAGGGGGCTATTATTGGGCTATTATTGGGCTTTCCATTATTATTATTTTCTGGCTATTATTAGGCTTCCCATACATGGAAGTGAAGCTTAAAAAAAATTCAAACCTATACGTGCGGGGTGTCTAGTTAGGTCACCCCCTCGCTCCCCCCCCCCCCCCTCCCTTAACGTTTAAAGTAAAGGAGTGAAAAATCTAACAAAAATATATGCAACAGACCTCATTAAAAACTTTAAAAAAAAATTGGTTTAACAGAGATATAGTCAGCAGTTTTTGAGATATAGCAACCGCAACTGGCGAAAAATAAGAGTTACAAAATACTCTATCTACTGTGTTACGGAACCCTACGAGTGTGAGTCCGACTTGCACTCAACCAGTTTATTTACAACTGGAAGACATTTTGACAATATTTGATGAAACTTTATGTTATGACTATTAAAATTCTAATCGCGTAAAATACGAATAGAACGGATATAAAATAGATGTTGTACTTATTGTTGAAAGATTAAGTATTACTATCGGAATCTACACCATTCTAGTCTAGTATGTGGCCTTGGCTTCTATGTGGCCATCAATGAGTTATTAATTGTTCGTTTAAGTTTTGCTACGAGTGCTACCCAAAAACTGTTCAGAACTATAACAATGTATTGATGACCATGGCGCGAAAACAAATTTATTTACCTAGGTGTACATACATAATAATTTATTCTTTATAAGTACTAAATCTTTATGATTTAGCATCCATCCATTGTCAGGTCAACACATGGTGATAATTCTGACGCATTCTTCCAATGTCAGTGATTTTGCACAAATTACTCGAATTTAATAAGTAAAATCAATTTTAAGTCCCATATTTATGCAAATTAAAATACAAAATTAAAGAAGTCGAAATTTAAAAATGAATCACAATTTGAAAATTGTTTTTTGTTTTACTTAAGTATAAAGCATTTTTTATGCCATTAAAGTATGTAATGAAGGGTTGCATACAGTCCGCATACCCTCATTTGGTTTTATTTCATAAGCAAAAGTTATTTTGTTAGTTTATTCATATATAGTATATAATATATGATACAGTGTATTTTTTAATATGTTTTAGGTTGTAACCCGTTATTTTTTGCCAAAAATGAATAATTTAGCATTCAAGTTTCAATTAAAATATTATTTACTAGGTATAACATTGAAATCTACTCAAAAACAATTCTCCCTTTCATTTTTCAATATTTTTTAATAAATTATTATAATCAAGAGCGCAAAAAAAAAGTCTTTTTACTTTTTTATTCGAGCTTTCAACAACGTAGTACATCAGTTTTATGTTATACTAGCAGTGCCCCGCGGCTTCGCCCGCGTTAATTTCATTTCTTTAATTTTTTTTCGTAAAAACACATGAAAAACTGAATTAGACGTAGACCATATCGGTCTACCCGTTTTCAAGTTATGGCGTGACCAAGGGAGAAAGGGACTGATTTTTATAAAACCCAAAAAATCATATTGATTTTCAAACTTTGTTCTGTTTGTTTGTACCCCATTTCACTCACAAAATAGACTATCTTATGTTGTTTCTATATAAAAACTTTAAACTCCCGTTTCATCCCTTTAAAGAGTGAATTTTGGAAAATCCTTTCTTAGCGGAAACCTGCGTCATAACTCATAACAACTATCTGCATGCCAAATTTCGCCAAATGCGTTAAGTGGTTTCAGCTGTGCGTTGATAGATCAGTTAGTTAGTCGGTAACGTTTTTCGTTTATATATACAGATTTCATTATTTACGTTAAACTGTATTTTCCTACATAGTAAATGGAACCAGGAAATACATGTTATCTATACTTACAAATTTCATTTTGCACACGAATGTTGAGTGAATCAAACCAAGTATGTAATAAAATTTACCATAGAAACTTTATCACCCTGTTTAACCATTTTAGGGGATCATTTTTGAAAATTAAAGTACCTTATTGTGTTTTATTTCAGGACCTATACTATCTACATTTCCAATATCATCAAAATCGATTTAATAGTTATGCAGATACGTGGAAACAAACATTAATGTATTTTCTATGATTTCTCCAGATAAAATTACATATTCGCTCCCCCTAGGGGTAAATTTGAAAGAAGTAAAAAATACATGTTTCATTATTTGTTTTAAGTTTTATTTGTACCTAGTTTTGAGTGACCAAGGAATAACATTTTTATAGAAAATTTATCAACCTATGTTGAATGTTAACCTTATATTAACCTTTAATAATAACCTATAACCTTTAATATTAACCTATGTTGTTCAGTAATAATAACCTATAACCTTTAATATTAACCTATGTTGTTCAGGGGTTGAATTTTGAAAATCAAATTACCCTATATGTTATTTTAAAACTTACACTATCTACGTGTCAAATTTCATTGAAATCGGTTAATTAGTTATGCAGATACGTCAAAACAAACATGACTGGATTTTATATGATTTTTCCATACAATTTACAATTCCATACAAAATTCATTTTACAGACCCCCTAGGGGTAGATTTGCAAAAAATAAAAAAATACGTGTCTCGCTATTTGTTTTAAAGATTATATGTACCAAATTTTGAGTGAATCGGACCAAGGAATACGTGAAAACAAACATTACTGAATATTCTATGACTTTTCCAAACAAAATTATAAACAATTTTACACCGCCCTTAGGGGTATATTTGAAAAAATAAAAAACACGTGTCTCATTATTTGTTTTAAGGTTTGTTTGTGCCGAGTTTTGAGTAAATCGGCCCAAGGAATAAAATTTTCCATAGAAACTTTATCACCCTATTTAACCCCTTTAGGGGATGATTTTCAAAAATAATATTAGCCTATGTCTTAAGTTAGAACCTACACTACCTATTTTTTAAATTTCATCAAAATTGGTTTAGTGGTTATCGAGATACGTGGTAACAAACATTCACACACACACACACACTTACTTTCGCATTTATAATATTAATAATAAATAATAGTAGGATAAATTATAACGATTATATGACTGGCCCTGAAGTCAGAGGTTTCACAATTTTACAGACGTTTTAAGTTAGTTAAGTTTTACAAAACTAGCAGCGCCTCGCGGTTTCACCCGTCTAGTTTCCGTAGCCGTGACAATACAGGCATAAAATATAGCCTATGTTACTCGCTGATAATGTAGCTTTCCATTAATATTAGTATTATATTATTAGTAAAATATTTTTTGGAATGGGTTCAGTAGTTTTTTAATTAAATCGTGACAAACAAACAAAAAATCTAACCTTTCCTCTTTATAATATAGTTTAGATGTAGGTATTGTATCGTCAAAAAAGTTGTCTTTACAATGCTCGAGTTAAATCTCAGCAAAAAAGACCCGACTTCAACTGTTTTAAGACACGCACCTACAGCGCAAAATAGCAGACGTGCGGCCTCAAAATTATTTCTAAGCAAGCGCCTCACTCAGCAGAAACACATCGAGCGTATTTCACGAGGATCATTACTTGTCGTATTTTAAGGATCATTATTCGTCGCGTCGAAAGAGGTACGTTTAGAACGTAGCGCGCTACGTGAGCACTTATCTTAAATTAGTAGGGCTCGAGCTATCGCATGCGATGGCGCGTAAGATCCACGCGACATGCCGATTTACTCGCGCGAGTTATAACTGGTACTGCCTAAACGCGCAGGGTTGATTTAGTTTCGGGTAGAGTATTTGAGTAGATTTTATTATCCGTGGTATTAATTGATTAATTTATTGACAAATGGATTGTCAATGTTAGTATTTTATTATGGATTTGTTCACTTAATGTCTGTGTCATAAAATGCAGTTTGCGCACCGCCACTAGTAGTATTTATAAGAACTTCTTTTGTCATGAGCTTATACATCAACTACGTAACGTAGCTGAATCACCTCGTTCGCAAGCTGTAAACAAGAAAATACGAGTAGACCACTCTGCGACAACCCGTTGCTCGCATGCTTGCCTCGCGTTGACTACGCTACGCTATAAAACTAGCTAAACTAGTATTGTAAATTTAAGTTATATATAAATGCTGCCAAATAAATTTCAACCTCTGAATGATATGATATTTTTTCAGGAGCCGGTGTAACTGGTCTTACTCGTGTGTAGGTATCTAAGTAAGTAAACTTCCAATAATAACAAGAAGTTGATGTTTTATTCAAACATTTCTTTTGAAGCAATTTCTCATCCGATTTGCTATCTTAAAAGAGACAATAAAGTTTTGTTTAAGAATTCCAGTGCGAAAAAAATACGGCAGATAAAAAAGGGAAGAAATCGAAGCATTTTTCATCAATGCCCCTTTCGCGAACAAAACGTCTGAGTCCGTGTTGTGAGCTGAGAACCGTTCGAAATAAAACACGATAGAGGGTTCTACAATAGCTCATTCTGTTCCCCTAATGCTGCAATTAGAAAGAATACTTCTGAAGGGATTTGTCTTTCACTAATGAACAACAACTAATTGTGCTCAACATTTTTTATCCGGAAAATGTCCCTTAATTGATATTTACTGTCGTTTCGCAAAACCTTTTTGGGAAATTAAAACGAATATTTGAAATGGCCACCTCAGCGGGCCACCTTCTTACGATTCTTCCAAATAAGTTTAGTGTTTATTATTATAACCGATTTTATACTTAGATGTTACTATTTACTAAACGTTTCACAGCAACATTCTGGGGTAATGTAGTTATAGGAAGTTGTGTTTCCTTGTTATCTTAGAAAACTCATTACGATGCAACGGAATCGCAGGAACCTGGGCAAATTGTAAGGTAAACCTGCAGCATAATAATGAAGGCAAAACGATGCCGCACGTTTAAAGTCAAAATTGCTTTAAGGAAGAAGTTATAAAATCGACTTTTTTTAACCGACTTCACAAAAAAGGATGACGTTTCTTAATTCAACAGAATTTGTTTTTAAATGTGTTTTACCGCAAACCTCAGTCATACAATTATCTGATACGAAAAATTAATTTGTATGAGAGAGTATATATATAGTATATCCCTTTTATTTATCCCATTGTAATTTCAGATCAGAAGAGTGTCTGTAGATTTATGGAGATAAACACCTCCAACTTGTTAGGAAAAATGATAGCGCGGCAATTGAAGTAGGTTTTTCGTTTGTAAACGATCTACAATTTTATTGAAGTTTAAGTTTGAAGAAATATTTTTCTACATAAAAATTAAGCTTATCTAATGGAGATTATAAAACACAAAACTATGTATTTTAAATAAATGAGACGATGTGATTATGATAATTGACTTTACTCTAACTACTCCTTTATACATTTACTAATACATAGCGCAATATCTTAACTAAGACTACCATAATAGTGATAAGATGATTTTTTTTTCTGTGGATGGTTCAACCATGATCACTGATATTATTAAACGTTTAGAGTACATGGACGCAAATCAGCCCTTCACTAAATGCCAAATATTTACAATTTAAGTTTCTAACACGGCAACGCAGGCAGTGAATCTTATTCAATACTCTTAATGCATGTTTTTCTCTATTAGAACTCTCTTTTATAAAACTTCATAAGTTGTTAAACCGAGGCGATAAAATTGTTTCTAAACTCGTATATACGAGAAAATTTTCTTACAAAAACAAGCTTATGAAATCAAATTCTTTAAACGAGGTTTCTACGAGTAAAAAGAAGCATGTCTTATCTAATACTGTGTTAATAATTAGAAATTAAGTCAATTCAGCTTAGCACCAAACTGAACTAGCGCCTAATCGTGACATAAACTTAAAATAAAATATTTTAATTAAAAACAAACAGAGTGCACACAGCCACAATCAAAAGCCAACTTTGAATTTAATTGAAAATGTCAGAAATATATTTGCTTATTTTAATAATGGAAATAGCATAAAGGATGTGAAAGAGACAGTTTATTAACCTATTACTGGTGCAAAAGAGATGATTAATTAACAGAGAGTCACCACAAGTGAAGGAAACTTAATTACTTTTCTCAACGGAATCGTAAGGTTGAATAATTCATTCAGTGTAAGACAGTCCCGGGTATGACTGGTGAACATTTCGTGGTTAGAATTTAATTGCATTACCTTGCAGTTATAAATAATGAAAATATGCTCTGAGTCTTAGTACGCCACAAGACAAAACATTCCACGTTTCTCAGAATGAATTAACGATGGTTGTAATTTATATATATTATATACTAGCAGCCCGCCCCAGCTTCGCACGGGTGGAACATTTATGCATACAAAATTTGCATCAGTTTGTTGCATCGAATATAAAATATTAACATATTTAACAATAATCGTCATATTTCAACCAATTTACACAAAAACCTTAACGAATTATGCACCTAAACCTACCTCATAAACACTCTGGCTATTGGTGAAAACCGCATGATAATCCGTTCAGTAGCTATTGAGATTATTGCGAACAGACAGACAGAGGCAGTGATGGCCTTTGTTTTATAATACTTACGTAGTGATATTGGACGGCCCTTTGGCGTAAAGGATTCTGATTCTGACCCGCCGGTCGTTGGTTCTAATCCTAGCTATATACTCGTATACTTTTATGACCCTGACAGTTTTTATGACCTACTAAGTTAATACTGATGACACAAAGGGTAAACTTGGTATCCACTTATTTTAAGGTTAATAATCATTATGATTATTGAAGGTTGTACCGTTTCAATTTATGGCCTCGTTTTGATGCATGTGGCTATTAAAATACAAAAAATGTTGAAATATTACCTGCAAAGTAGATAAAACAAATATTTACGCGAGAGCAGCGAGCGCGAAAATTTTTTACGACCTTTTATGACCCTGACATTTTTTATGACCTACTAAGTTAACACTGATGACACAAAGGTTAAAGTTGACATCTACTTATTTTAAGGTAAAAAATCATTATGATTATTGAAGGTTGTACTGTTTTAATTTATAAACTCGTTTTGATGCATGTGGCTATGAAAATACAAAAAATGACGAAATATAACCTACAAAGTAGATAAAACAAAGGTTTGCGCGAGCGCAGCGAGCGCTATCGCTGCGCGAGCGAAGCGAGCGCGAAAATTCGTACGACCTTTTATGACCCTGGCAGTTTTTATGACCTACTAAGTTAACACTGATGACACAAAGGTTAAACTTGATATCCACTTATTTTAAGGTTAAAAATCATTATGATTATTGAAGGTTGTACTGTTTCAATTTATGGACTCGTTTTGATGCATGTGGCTATTAAAATATAAAAGTTGCTGAAATATACAAAGTAGATAAAACAAAGATTTGCGCGAGCGCAGGGAGCGCTATCAAAGCGCGAGCGAAGTGAACGCGAAAATTTTTACGTTTTATGACCCTGACAGTTTTTATAACCTACGTAGTCAACACCGATGACCCTAAGGTTAAATGTGGCTGTTAAGACACGAATGCTTTTGAAATACTTCCGACAAAGCAGATAAAACACGTTGGGCAAGCAAAGCCATCGCGTAAATTTTGATGACTTTTAATGACCCTGACAGTTTTATGGCCTAATTAAGGCACTTATTAAGTTTAGTCATTATCTATGAACCTAAGCTCAAACTTTTATGATCATGCAAACTCTATGTAAAGTTAAAAAAAAATAAAGGCACCCACACTTAATTGCCGAAAAAAAGTATTCTTTGCCCTTTTATGCCCTATTAAAGGACTGTACAAAATTTCATCTGAATTGGTCAAGCCGTTTGGCCGAAAAGAGGCCACACATTTACAAAATTCCATAATAAAAATATAGACAACTGAAATTTCCACCCAAAAAAAAAAAATATTCGTTGCCCTTTTATGTCTTTTTGACTGTCTGTGTACAAAATTTCAGCTTAAATGGTTAACCCGTTCGACCGAGAGTAGGCCACACATTTACAAACTTCAATTTAAAAATTCTGGACACCTGGACTCGACTGCCAGAAAAAAAGTATCCCATGTGATTCTATACAACATTAACTGTAATATTTATAAAATTTTAGCTGAATCGGTCAAGCTGTTTAGCTGATAAGAGGACACACATTTACAAAATTCAATAAAATAAATCTAAACACTCCGACTCGATGGACAAAAAAAAGTATCCGATATCCTACTCTGCCCTATGAACTGTCTTTATACAACATTTCAGGCAAATCGGCCAAGCCATTTATTCGAGAAGAAGTCTTAAATTTACAAAATTCAATTAAAAATATCTGGACCCCCTGACTCGAAAGCCAAAAAAAAGTATCCTATATCCTATTCTACCCTATGAACTGTCTTTATACAACATTTCAGGCAAATCGGTCAAGCCATATTCTATTCGAGAAGAGGTCTTATATATTTTTTTATATATCTTAATCATAATCATTTATTCATTGCAAATACAGGTCGTAGTGGTCTTACAAAAATAATTTGTGCAGCTGTATTTTACCAGACGGTGTGCAAATTTCAATATAAAAATTCATAGATTAAATTAGGGATAAAAAATTTGAATAATTAACGCTCTAAACATAAGTCAATAGCGCAAATAAGATGTCAAAATATCAATTAAAAATAACGAACAATATTACATCAAATTAGACACATATAAACACATTATTACATTCATGTCATGTCCATACAAATGTCATAAAATTCAATTTAAATTATATTAAATTTTTGTCAATCAATTCTAAGTCAGCTTTGATTTTACTTACAATGCTAAGTAAATTTGTCATTCAAATATTCATTGATATCATAATACGCCTTATTAACTAGTAGATTCTTTAATTTATGTTTAAATATATTTAAGTTTGTACTGTGCATTATGTCTTTAGGTAGATGGTTAAACAACTTTGGTGCCATACAGAAAACACTTTTATTAAACTGTGTGGTTTTATTTGGTGGGCAACAAATTTTATGTTTTTGTCGTTCACTATTCAAATGCTCAAATATATTATTTTAACTTTTTACAAATACCACCGTTTCATATAAATAAATACATGGTAACGTTAATAACTTCAACGAACAAAAAAATGGCTTACAAATATCTGTCCGTTTCAACATGCAGATTGCTCTCACACATCTTTTTTGAGCTTTGAAAACCGTTTCCTTATCAACCGAATTTCCCCAGAATATGATTATTGCGCGATTTGCGATTATATTACTTATATTAACAAAATTCAATTAAAAATATCTGGACCCCCTGACTCGACAGCCAGAAAAAAAGTATCCTATATCCTATTCTGCCCTATGACATGTAATTCATACAAAATTTCAGGCAAATCGGTCAAGCCGTTTATTCGAGAAGATATCTTATATTTACAAAATTCAATTAAATATATTTGTACCCCCTGACTCGATAGCCAGAAAAAAAGTATTCTATATTCTATTCTGCCTTTTGAACTGTCTTTATACAACATTTCAGGCAAATCGGCCAAGCCGTTTATTCGAGCAGAGGTCTTATATTTACAAAATTCAATTAAAAATATCTGGACCCCTGACTCGACAGCCAGAAAAAAAGTATCCTAGTCCTATTCTGCCCTATGATATGTATTCATACAAAATTTCAGGCAAATCGGTCAAGCCATTTATTCGAGAAGAAGTCTTATATTTACAAAATTCAATTAAAAATATCTGAACCCCCTGACTCGACATCGAAAAAAAGTATTCTATATTCTTTTCTGCTTTATGAACTGTCTTTATACAACATTTCAGGCCAATTGGTCAAGCCGTTTATTCGAAAAGAGATCTTATATTTACAAAATTCAATTAAACATATTTGGACCCTGACTCGATAGTAAAAAAAAAATATATCCTATATCCTATTCTGCCATATGTTCTATCTTTGTACAAAATTTCAGCCAAATCGGTCAAGCCGTTTGACCGTGAAGAAGTCCCAAACAAACAAACAAATAAACAAACTGACTTTCGCATTTATAATATTGTTGTTGATAGTTTTTTTTGTTTGATAGATTAGATGTCTTCATCGAGAGTGTTCTTAGCTTTGATTCATGAAAATTAGTTTAATCGTTATAAAACTATGAGCTTTTTTCTTGTTAATTGCGCTATGAAATCTACTTTCATAGGTCTGATCAATACGAAAATCTTCTTCTTCAACGATATTGTAAGAATATGGAAGCATTGACCTGATGCTGGGACATCTCCTGGACTCTACAGAATACTCAAATCCTCACCAACTTATAGCTCAGATTTTAAAATGTCGTGTTTAGAGTCATTGGAATGCTTTTAATAAAAAGATTATACATAGATCAGTCGGATTGGTTTAAAATATTATATTATTATATATATAGATCAATATTATTTTATACAATAGATCATATTGATACTATATTGACTTCAAATTGATTGTGATCGGTGGGGATCTACAGAATAGCTAAGCTTATAATAATATTTCCGTAGTATTCCGTAGTACCTAATCTGTGGTTTCACTGCAAATATTTTATTAATTTTGCGATGCGTGTATGTAAAATCCGTGATATCTTCTAGAGTTTTCATTTGAATTATATACTGTAAAAGACAATTTTAATCTATTATATGTGGCCAAGTTAATTAACGTTATTATATAAAAATTATTTGGGTAAGGATTAATTTTATATACTTGATAATAGCCTTGGAAGTTATGTAATATTTTTTAACGAAAAATTAAAGATTAAAATGGTTAGTGTGAGTCAACCTTAAGAGAGACATATGCTGTCGCGGACTTTTTTGTAGGTCTTATTAAGTTGTACAACTCTTCGCTAGAAAATATTCTTCTAAAGTCCCCGTCACGAGAAGCTATAAATTATGTAAACAAGTGTTCAGGAGTTCACAACATTTGGACCAACAAAAAAAATGAATTTCGTACTCGTACGCATTTGAAACTCGAATGACGCGTTTATTTCAAAATGACGTCCCGATAGTTTACAATCCCTGCGTCCGGTACCAAGAAACACAAACGATAGCGCTTTGCGTCGTTAAAATATGATCCGACTAAATTAAATAGGTTGTTACTTTCATATAACCCGTCTATATTTCATGTCGATTGAATATGGTCAATTTATTATTATCTCGCAGTATAAAATATTTACTTAGTAAAAGATGTTTGTTTACATAATTTATAGCTTCTCGTGGCGGGGACTATAGCTATTTTCAATTGAGCAGCGTTCGTAAGAAACGTGTTTTTTCGACCGTTTTTTTGTCGACTTAGGTTACAAATTAGGTCTCCACGAATGTACCTTGGATTTAAACGAGATAATATATAGCCTATTTTCATTTCGAAAGTCTATTCTATATATTAGTCAAAAAATTTTTCAAATCGGTCCAGTAGTTTTTGAGCCAAATCATTACAAATATACAAACATACAAAAATACAAAAATACAAAAATACAAAAATACAAAAATACAAAAATACAAAAATACAAAAATACAAAAATACAAAAATACAAAAATACAAAAATACAAAAATACAAAAATACAAAAATACAAAAATACAAAAATACAAAAATACAAAAATACAAAAATACAAAAATACAAAAATACAAAAATACAAAAATACAAAAATACAAAAATACAAAAATACAAAAATACAAAAATACAAAAATACAAAAATACAAAAATGCAAAAATACAAATGTTCTCTCTTTATAATATTAGTATAGATAAGCAATTAGAACTGCGTTGTTTATCACAAAGAGTATTTCATTGAAAAGATCGATCCTTCTATTATTGGCTCCTTCCGCCTTAAAATATTACTTTAGGAGCGCTCAAATAATTCATAATTCATAGTTTATTGGTAAACATTGCATTTCCCGGGTCAAATAAACTTTAAGATATGTATTTCGTCTGCTACCTATTAGAGAAATAAAACAAATATCTTTAGTAATCAAGTAAGTGACCAAGATTGATCAAGATGCCAACTGATAATTGATGATACCTACAGTAAGCTCAAAAACTGGCCAAGTGCAAGTCGGACTCGCACTAGTAGGGTTCCGTACCACACTACAGTATTTTATAAGATCGAGCAAAACATACCACTATCATTTTTCACCAGCAAAAAATAATAATTAATAACATTTTATTTCTTATAACGCTATCTTACGTCTAACAAAGGTGTTAGGGATCGAAATTTCAATATAACGCCATCTATGGGACGTTTACCTAACTAAGCGTTCATAGATGGCGTGAAATGCCGAAAAAAACACGTTTCTTGTATGGGGACCCTCTATTATTTTTACCTTTATTCTGTTTTTAGTATTTGTTGTTATAGCGGCAACAGAAATACATCATCTGTGAAAATTTCAACTGTCTAACTATCACGGTTCATGAGATACAGCCTGGTGACAGACGGACAGTCAGACAGACAGACAGACAGTCTTAGTAATAGGGTCCCGTATTACCCTTTGGGTACGGAACCCTAAAAATGCACTTGTCAAATTTAGACTACAAGTGAAACGAGGGTGTGAGTGGCGTGACTTTAATATAAGTAACGCACTATTATAATATACTGATTTCAGTTCAATCCACATTGATTAACTAATCAAAATGATAGATACGTTTCACATTTTGCTACATAGGTCTCGGTACACCACATAGCAGGAGAAGTAGTAGTTTCTACTGTTGGAAATGTTTAGCAGACTATTATTATTTTTTGCATGACCCGTTGTCGTAAGGGATATAAAGCTTAGTTTCGAAGCGGGAGGACGACGGTTCTAATCCAGCCGCGCACCAATGGATTTTTTTATGTGCATAATGGGTGTTCATCCACTGCTAGGAGCATTATATCTATGTTCCGCCTAACTTGCTACCAGAAAGTAGCTTACCACCGTCAAGGAGAAAATCTGGTGCTATAACCTTACTGTGTTCCGACAGCAAACAGCCCTTGAGAGTGAGACTATTTTAGGCCTAGCATGTTCACCATTTACGATCACATTATCGCTTACCACAAGGCGAGACAGGAGTTAAACGCTAGCCTGACAGATATAAAGACAAAATCAAATACCCCCTTTTGGGACACGTAACTTTTCTTCGTTGCTTTTTAGTGACTAAATAAATCAAACCTACGAGTACTTTCGTATCGTAACATGTTTTGTAAAATAATTTGCCATAATGATAATAAAACTTATTTTTAAATTAGTTTCATTATAGTAGTTTATGCAAATGTCATATAATGAAGGGTATTAAAACACGAGTGTGAGTTTATGAAACGAGCGCAGCGAGTTTCATAATAGTAACGAGTGTTTGAATACCCGTGTTATATGCAGTTGCATACACTACTTTATCTTCACTAATGCAATTAATCAAACAACAAGAGTAAAAGCTGACAATAGTTTATGTATAATAATTGTTCAAACTTTGGATGGTACAATTTTGAAAGTTAATGTTAATTATTGATCCAGCAGCTGTAGCGGCCGCGGGGCAAGCAGTAGAGCTCGTAGACGGAGTCGGAATATTTATAATTACTTCATTCGTCTTGTTTTCTATACTGTTCAAGATCGTATTTGAGACTTGAATTTTATTCATTAAAGACTCATCAATGTAGCTTTCAGCCACAGTAGAAGACTTCCACCCCCCGTGTCGTTTCAGTGCGGTCAAATCACCACCGCTATCTATGAGAAGGGTGGCAGAGGTGCGCCGGAAGCAATGCCCCGTGTACAACGCTGGGTTAGGCAGATTCAAAAAACTTGCGATAGTTTTTCCCAGAGCACCAAATTTATTAATACCAGTTCTTTGATCGACGCACTTCCCCGATCTATAGCTCAAGAAAAAGGCAGGGTTTCGACAGGGGGTGGGTCGAAGTTCCATGTATTTTTTACATACGGCATAGCAGTTGCCCGTCACAACGAAAGAACGATCTATTTTCGTTTTTGTTTTCGAAACTTTCATCATGATTGTACTGTCGTCTATGTTAGAGACTTCATCGAACTGGATGTTGTATAGCTCTTGCCTTCGGCATGCCCCCATTATGCCGAAGATTAGTGCAACCTGTAACAATAAACGATATAATAAGCTTGAGGTACATAGCCAAGGCAAAAACTATGATTTATGAAGTAATAAAGTGTAGGTACCTACTACCAAATTTATACACAAAGCGCTTTAACGGAGTGTCTAGATAACTTGCGTGTGTAGTACGTAAGTACTAGGTAGATTAAATAACAGAACTAAAATACACTTACCTTTTCAAAAAGATACAAAATATCTGGTGAATCTTCCAGGAACATCTTTATTTGACCTGATGTAAACGTCAAGGACTTTTTTTCCTTGTGTCCTTCTGAACTGCGTTTCAAGAACGCTATGACTTTTGAATACTTCGTGATATCAATATTGTTGTAGATACTCAGTGTGGACTTGAGTAAGAATATTTAGCCCACATAGAAGATGGCTTGAATTTGTCGGAGAGGTCTTTGAGATACGCAAGAATGACATTTTCAGAAAATGATGTAGTTTTCTTTTCGATCTTCCATGCCAAAAAGTTATTGTATTCTTTTTCATATAATTTTCTAGATTTTTCTGGCAAAAGATTGTGAGTTACTTTTGTTGCCAATTCTAGAATATCCGGAGGCGTACAAATATGATCGTCGCTATCCATTTTTAACTTTTAATTTAATTTTAAAAACAAAACACATTGCGAAACATTAAATTCACGCGTACGTGTATTGTCAGTGAACTTGCCGCCATTAAAATCTAACCAATGAGAGCGCAGCTGCGCGCGCAGGGCCAATCAAGAGCGAGCGCGCACTGTTCTTTTTTTATTTTATTGGCACAAGATCTTACCAAAGAGTTTTGTGTATGTAAGTTTAGTAGTTTCGACGAAGTTTTCACGTATAACCCAACTGTTTTCAAAAGCCAGCCTAATATCAAAATTTTATACAACTTGTATGAGGATTTTGACATAAGGCTCGCCAGGTTAATTGGTCGCGTTTTATTGATGTTATAATGAGATTTTACGATATCGATGTGGATATTATACCATCATGTGAAATTGCTTAAATTGAGTGTTTTGTTATCTGCGCTGTAACAGTAGTAATTATAAGTCAAGTATTGGAAACATAAGTAGAATGTTATAACATTAGTGTAGATAAAAGCATTTATATAATTGCTCGGTTGATTAGAATGGCGCATACTTACCGTTATAGACTTTTATTAGTACCGTAATTTAATTTAAAGTTTTTTTTTCATTATTAGGTTTTATTCATGAGCTTATTTTGATATAATAAATTAAGCGAGGACGTCTGCCTTTTAAAAAAAAACTAGCGAAAATAAAAATGAGCATGCAGATGTTGAATCTCACATGCCTAGGCAAAGAATAATGAATAGTACTACGATTGTAAAGTACCAGCTATACTATGCACTGCTATTTTTATCGACTGTTTCGATCTAGGTTTCAATGCTGGCTACCACGGTATACTGTGTAAGCTCGGAAGTGCGTCTGTCGGATGGAATATAAATGAATTTGTTTTATTGTACACCAACATATGCAACCAAATATGCAACATGAAACCGGCCAAGTTGAGTTGGACTCGCCTACCGAGGCTTCCGTACCAACGTTAGTAGGAACCATAATTGGTTCCTACTAGCTTAATAGCTAGACTTCTAAATTGTATGAGCGCTCATATAACTCAGAGGCCTATCATAACTGTACCCCCCTTAATTTTACACACACACTTGATTTGACACCCTTTAATTTTCAACTTTTTTTATTTTTCGGAATTTTTCCTTTATTTGTGCTGTAAGACCTTGCTTCTTGCCAAATTTCATGATTCTAGGTCAACGGCAAGTACCCTATAGGTTTTCGACCCAAAACCAATAGGGTACTTCCGGTTGACCTAGAATTGTCAATTTTGGTTATAAGCAAGCTCTTATAGCACAAGCAAAGGAAAAATTCCGAAAAATAAAAAAAAGTTGAAAATTAAGGTAAATTTTGGTACTTAAAAGTTTTCGTGAAAATCTAAATTTGCCCATATCTTTTTATCGTGCTGGGTTAGGATCTTGATTTTTATACACCTAGTAGGGACTATAGACCTCAGTATCTGGTATACATTTCATCTTGCTAGGTCCATCCGTTCCTGAGAAAATTGGTGATGACACACGGACAGACGGACAGACAGACGGACAGACAGACGGATAGACAGACGGACAGACAGACGGATAGACAGACGGACAGACAGACGGACAGACAGACGGACAGACAGACGGACAGATAGACGGACAGACAGACGGACAGACAGACGGACAGACAGGCGGACAGACAGACGGACAGACAGACGGACAGACAGACGGACAGACAGACGGACAGACAGACGGACAGATAGACGGACAGACAGACGGACAGACAGACGGACAGACAGACGGACAGACAGATGGACAGACAGACGGACAGACAGGCGGACAGACAGACGGACAGACAGACGGACAGACAGATGGACAGACAGACGGACAGACAGACGGACAGACAGACGGACAGACAGACGGACAGACAGACGGACAGACAGATGGACAGACAGACGGACAGACAGACGGACAGACAGACGGACAGACAGACAGATGGACAAGAAAGTGATCTTATAAGGGTTCCTTTTTTTACCTTTTGAGGTACGAAACCCTAAAAAGAAACAAACTGAAATTAAACTACTTGATTAACTAGAGGCAATACAATGGGCGGTCTTATCGCTTGAAGCGATCTCTACCAGACAGAATGATTATAAGAAGTTATCGGATGGAAATATTTTTGCACTCACAAATTAGTTACTTACGACGCTGTGCTTACATCATCCAATTAATTAAAACTTCCAAAGCTCTTTAAATAGCTAAACTAGGACATTTAAGCCTTGTCTAGCAAACTCCTAAGAAATGTCAAATTGTCTCAACGCAAGAAACTTAATTCTTCTACTAACTGAAATCCTTAGACGCCGCTTTAATCCCGTCTAATAAACTAAGTTTAAATCGTTTGAAATAATTTTGTAAATTCTCTAACCGACATTGAAACAACGCGGCTACGCTTCTGAGTGGTTCAGTTCATTTTATGAACATTACTTAATAGAAACTTTTTTGGGCTATTAATAAATGAGAAATCAAAAGCTTCTCCAGTTTGCTAGATGGAAAAATTTGTAAATAATAAATATGTATTCCGAGATAAATATCGGAAACTTTTTTTAAATTTTTTACTTGATACTTGATTTTGTTTTTATTAAACTACGACCCTTATATTTTATGTGATTTTGTAGATTTTCTAAGGATTTAGATTTTTTATTATCTCATTTAGATGATCTTTCACAGTGGTTCTCCGGTAAAGGTAAAACATTAAGAAACCCCCAACCCCTGAATTGTGGTAAGATACTAGACAGTATCACTTTAGACATCACACAAGACAGTGTCCGCCTGGCCAGCTACCATTGCACCCTCAAGTTAGAAAATCTAATGTGTTCCAGCAGCTGCTATCCTTGAGAGCCAGTTCCTAGTCTAGGCCTAACGTATTATCCTCGACCACATCACTTACCAAGTCCGACTTGCACTTTTCCAGTTTATTCCCCTTGGGGTAGGTAGAGACTACTTTAAATACAATACATATTCCTAATTATCTATCTATAGTAGCAATAAATACTCTCTAGGAATCGAATATCGAATCTCTCTCGAATTTATATATAACTTAATCGAAATTTTAATGTCACTTGATGTCTATTCGTAGAGCATCCTTTAAAATTGAGCTCCACTTATCTAATGCTGATTATATAACGCTTCATTAAGGTTATACTTTATCTGGCAGATAAGTTCCTAATAGGCTATCGGGACTCTATAGGGACCCGATGAAACTGGTTCTAACACACCAATAGTTATTGTTACTGCTAACAATAACTTAAGTTTGAAGCCAAGTCTTAAACAGCTGAAAACACATTAATTACGACATCTCGGCCAACTCGAAGTAGGTAGCGTGTCTAAAGTAGCGGCCCATACCTGCTCTGCTACACTAACAAAAATAAGTTTCAACAGCTACCCTCAACTGAAACTAAATTTCGAAAACTAATTAGAAGCCCTAAGTGATACCGTCAAGTTTTCCAATGAAGAACTTTACCAAGATACCATTTCATCGTAGAAGTGGTGTAAGGATGTAGTCGAACTATCTTATCGGCAGCTTTGGCTGAACTTTTAAAAGCTTTCCTTTTGGAAAATGCTGGACGTAAATGTACTTATTAATTTTTGTTGTTTATATGATAACAAGATACGCTTGCTTTTTGAATGGGAATGATGTTATGTTAGGCGCAGGCCAGATAAAGGAGACGCAAGGCCAAGACGGTGCGCAAATGTGGTCTTTTAAATGGACTTTCATACAAAATGTAAGGAAGTATTGCAATGCTAAACATTAGGGACGAGGAGACAACGTGTATTTGTCTTACGTCCCCTCATAGGCTAGCGTTGACCACTATCTCAACTAGTGGTAAGCAATGATATGGTCGGAGATAGTGAACACGCTAGGCCAAGAATACTCTGACTCTCAAGGGCTGTGTGCTGCGGAACACCGTAAGGTTATGGCGGCAGATTTTAACCTTGATCATGGTAAGATACTTTTTGGTAGCAAGTCAGGCGGCACATTAATGTGCACCTGTGGACCTATGTGTAACACGTATGGACTTTCTTCCGTCCTAGATAGGTACTGTTATGCACAAAACTCTAGATAGCCATAGTTTTATGCTTCACGATACTGCTTTTGCCACTTTCAAATATCTAAGTAGCTTCACACGTCCTATTATTTACGTTACTTAATATGGTATTGTCAGTAGAAAATGTAGATAATGTAATGTAATTTGTTTTGTGTAATTTACTGAAAGGTGCCTCTTAAGGTAGGACCACACCGCGGCGTCCTGCGTCAGCGTGCACGTTCGCAATTTGAATTTCTATTGTTTTTATGATCGCCGCTGATTGAGTTTGGTGTGAACCAGTTGGTACAAATACTACTGCGCTTTCTGATCGCCGCCTAGATCACGCACGCAGGACGCAGCGGTGTGGTCGTACCCTTAAGAATTCTTAGTTTTGATGTGATATTTCATATTAAGCCAAAATATAAATGACAATCACACAATTGCGGCTGAAGCATTAAAAACATAAACGGCAAAAGCACTTATGTGTTGACGCTTTGCCAAACATTTTCTAAGCGTCATCCCTGCCAACAGAGCATCAAAATTAAGTGTTATGTCGGCTATATCGCAAGCTTTTGAGCTTAGGAAAGAACAGTGGAATTGTCTCTGAGAATAGTTGAAACTGTAGTGCTGAGCATACGAAACGTGTCTACGATCCCCCGGGATTCCACCAGGACGGTTAACGGGTTACATCCCATCGAGTTTGGAACGACTTGCCATGTTTCATTTATTCTTGGACGTATCGTTTTATGATGCCCGTACCGTAGAGTATTGTGGCATTTTTAACAGTGTTCTTTTATTCTCCGATAGTTCTGAAGGCAACGTCGGTTCTTTGTTAAATAGGGTGCATGCGTGCTAGTTATATTTATGACATTTATTTTTTTATTATACTCACGTTAACTACAGTTGCAGTCATAAAAATAGGAATAATAATAATACCTTATGATTAATATTTCTATGGTTACAGTATAATCAGACAACATTTTTTAGATTGTTAGACGACCTTTAGTTAATTACTAATCACCGTCAATATTACAAAAGCAAAAATCGGTTTATTTATGCCCTCGTTTATAACAAACAACTTAACGTGCACACCGAAAAATATGGTGGTATAAGACAATCCATTAATGTAATTTTTAGGCGGGAAGCAACAGAAAGCAAGATTAGTAATATAAAACTGTTGCATATTACAGCCAAGGTTATTTTAACAAGTCGTTGCTATTGTACCGTAGCATGTTCTACATTCTAAACAAAAATATGTTGTGAATTAGTTAGCAGAGTTCCATGCCCCAATTTGGCAAGGCGGTTTCACGATCTTATTTTTACTACCTTCAGTCATCTACAGTCACAACACTATTTATTTTTTTATATATGTGAAATATATATATGTGGTGTGTTTATATATGTGAAATGTAAATTGCTGACGTTCAAAAGTGTACCATGTACCTAATTGAAATAAACGATATTGAAATTGAAATTGAAATTGAAATTTAGTAACTCAGATATTTACAATCATAAATAACACACTCGTTCGCTGCTGAAAACATACACCGTGCGTTTTTTTTATTTTTGGTATCGGAAGAAAAATTTAAAAAAAAAATAAAAACATTTTTTTTAAATTATTTTTTTCACAAGGGGTGCGTGTGACCTTCTGTTGTTGAATTTTAGTTTTGATTTGATGCCACAGCTACGCAAAAAAATTACAAAAAACAATTTAAAAAATATGCGAAAAAGTGCCGCAGTCATAGTGTTAACATTATGTTACATCGCGTCGTCGAGTCGCGATGTTTCGCCAAGCTTCTCGAACAAAATTACCGTGGGAAAGAATAGACTAATTAGGGGCTATAAACACCCGACCCGACCGTCATAAAAGTAACTTTCCGGGAATTCAGACCCTAGTCAATGTACCTAGTTTTGTAGTTAAGATTGAACCTTATTCATAAGTAGTTAGAGATCAAATTAGCATGTATGGTAAAGTTGTTTACATCAGATGCTCAAAGGAAAGCCGCCCCTTTTGTTTGTGATTTTTATTACTTGTTTTGAACGTCTTTTGTCTATTGTTTCGAGTCAATACTGGAAAGTTCTTTAGAAATATTCTCGTCCTATATAAGACGTTGAAACCGCGGCTTCAGTCAGTCTTTCTCTGGAAGCGACAGTGTAACTATCTAAGCGCGGATAGCGACCAAGTGATCGTTAAGTGTTATCAGTGAACTAGTGTTGTGAACTGTGAACAGTGAAATCAGTGATTGTGATTACCAACGACCTCAGTGTGTGTTAACGGACTTTTGATAATTGTGCAAGACGATTTGGACAACTACTGTGGAACATTGTGCTAACCTAGTGATCAGTGGAAATAAACGTTCATCTCATCGGATTGGCATTTTAATACCACCCCGCACGTAACAATTGGTGTCAGAAGCGGAATGCCAATCACTCCAAGAGAAGATACGCGTACTCCACGCACCAGGCGCCAGGCGGAGATAGATGCAACCCGGCAGAAGGAGCTCGAAGCATCGGGAGGAGGAACATCCACATTGGAAGAGCCAGCAGCAACACCAATGGCACCCACCATGGTAGCGCCACCTGCAGCAGCTCCAGCGAGCCGAACTACAGATGGAGGCTTGGAAGCCATGCTAGCCGCTATCCTAGCAGGACAACAAGCTGCACAGACTGCATTACAGGAAGCTAGCCGTAAACAGGAGGAAGCTAGCCGCAAACAGGAGGAAGCTAGCCGCAAACAGGAGGAGGCACGCCAGGAACAACAGGCTGCACTACAAGCTGTACGTGAGGACCAACAGGCCGCACTACAGGCTGTACAAGCGGCACAAGAAGAAGCTAGCCGCAAACAGGAGGAGGCTCGCCAGGAACAACAGGCTGCACTACAGGCTGTACAGATGGCCCAACAAGAAGCTAGCCGCAAACTGGAAGAGACAATTGGACGTCAGTTGCAGAGCGGGCTTGCCGGCATGGGAGAGAAGATCAAAATGGTGGAAACCAGTATCAAGGAAGTAGAAGGGCGGCTTGACATACATGAGCAGACCGTGAATGACTTGGCCAACGAATTTCAGAAACTGAAGTTAAGAGGAATTGGACATAGCAGCCAGGGTCCCACTATGACCTCGCCCTTCAAGCTAGATTTGCCGCACTTTGACGGAACATCTTCGTGGGCAGCCTACAAATTCCAATTCACAACGCTGTCCAAAAGTTGCGGCTGGACAGACGAGCACGCAAATACAGCGCTCACATTAGCGCTGAAAGGAGACGCTCAGCTTATCTTGGAACGCATACCTGAAGAGGAAAGGACCCTGAAGACCCTGCTGGAAGCCCTCGAAACGCGCTATGGAGACAAGCACATGGAGCATGCGTACAGGGCACAACTACGTGAGCGCACCCAGAAGCCCACAGAGACATTGCAACAGTGGGCAGATGAAATCGAGAGGTTGGTCCGACGAGCCTACGTGTCAACACCATCAGTCATCGAGGTTACATCACTGCAGCACTTTGTGGATGGAATCAGGGATGGCGAAGTACGCGCTGCTGTACGACTGGGACATCATCAGACACTCAAGAACGCCCTGGTTCATGCTTTGGAAGTTGAAACTGTGCGACGAGACACCAAACCGTATAGGGTTCAAGAACTGGTTACTGAACCCAGGAAGCCCCGTTATGGACCGACATGTTACGGGTGTGGAGAAAAGGGGCATATTCGGATTGATTGCCCGAAGGCGAAGAAACAGGACCCAAGTGGCAGAAGAAACGTCGTCATAGCTGCGGGGCGGGCGCCGTCTGATCGAGAGAGAGCCCCCGCCATCACTGTGACACAAGTGTGCAACGGGAACAGCTTAATCGTCGAGGGCACCCTGAACAACAAGACCTGCAAGTTCACAGTGGACACAGGAGCATCGCGCACAATTGTGAAGCCTGAATTCCTGCAACGATTTATATCACGGAAACATCGATCTGCAGCATGCTCACTACGGACAGCAACCGGCCAGTCAGTTCCTGTCCTTGGCGATACCGATGTGGAGATAATCATCGGTGAGCACTCATACATTCATCCTGTACTGATTGCCAATATAACTGATGATTGCATTCTGGGATTGGACTTTTTGGAGAAGCAGCATTGCATATTGGATGTGGCCCGTGGTGTACTCCGGTTTCCCGAGCAAGAAGTGTTCTTCGAAGGAACGGCACCGTGTAAGCTTTACTGTCTCAAGGACGTCGTGTTGGCTCCAAAATCACAAAATATCGTTCGAGTGAAATTTCCAAATACAGTCAAGAGTGGACTATGTGTAGTTGCCGAAGATGAGGGCACACATCCGACCTGGATTACTGCAAGAACATTGCTCATGACAAACAGAACGGCCAGTGTGCGAATTCTTAACCTTGGCAATGAAGAAGTTCATCTGAAGAAAAACAGCATAATTGGAAAATGTCAAGAATTGAAGTACCTGCGACGAACGGATATTACTTCTACGGAACCAAGCTCGGAAGATCAAATATCACAGCTGCTGGAATCATCCAAAGAAAACTTAACATTCGCTCAGCTGTCACAAGCAAAACGTCTGTTGATGCGGTTTAAAGACGTCTTTGCCGCTGGAAACAACTGTGGACGTACCGGACTTGTTAAACACAAAATTGACACTGGCGACGCAAGACCTATACGACAGAGGCCACGAAGGATTCCATGGGCGAAAGAAGCTGAAGTTGCAGACATGATACGAGACATGGCCAAAGAGAAAGTCATCGAACCATCTACAAGTCCCTGGTCATCGCCAGTGGTTCTGGTGAAAAAGAAAGATGGCTCCACCAGATTCTGCGTAGATTACAGAATGCTTAATGAAGTCACAAAGAAGGACAGCTACCCCTTGCCTCGAATAGACGATACACTGGACATGCTCAGTGGAATGAAGTGGTTTTCAACGGTTGACCTGAAAAGTGGCTACTGGCAGGTAGAAATCAGTCCAGAAGACAAAGAGAAGACAGCATTCAGTACGGGCATTGGAAATGGACTCTGGCAATTCAACGTCATGCCATTTGGACTGTGTAATGCTCCAGCAACGTTCGAACGTCTCATGGATAGAGTAATGGTTGGATTGCTGGGAGACGTATGCTTGGTGTACCTGGATGACGTCATCATTTTGGGCCGTGATTTTACTGAACATCTGCAGAATCTGGAGAAGGTTTTGAAACGTCTACGTGAAGCAAACCTGAAGCTAAGTGCCAAAAAGTGTGACTTCTTTAAATCCAAAGTCAGCTACCTTGGACACATCATTTCGGAGAACGGGGTACAAACTGATCCTGACAAAATCAAGGCTGTTCAAACTTGGCCTACCCCGAAGAATAAAACGGATGTAAGGTCGTTTTTGGGACTATGCGCTTACTATCGGCGGTTCGTCAAGAACTTTTCTGGAATTGCCAAACCCTTACACCGGCTGACAGAAGAAAAGCGCACATTTGTATGGGACTTGGAGTGTGAAACCGCCTTCAACGATCTTAAGCAGCGACTGTGTGAAACGCCGATCTTGGGGTACCCTACCAGAGACGGAAGATTTATTGTGGACACTGATGCCAGCAACACGGGAATTGGAGGAGTTCTCTCACAAATCCAAGGAGACAAAGAAGTGGTCATAGCATACTTCAGTAAATCATTATCCAAACCAGAACGGAACTACTGCGTCACCCGCCGAGAATTGCTAGCTGTGGTGAAGACTCTTCAGCACTTCAACAAGTACCTCATCGGAAGAGAGTTTACGCTCAGAACTGACCACGCTGCTCTTAAATGGCTTCTTCAGTTTAAGAGCCCGGAAGGTCAAGTGGCACGATGGATCGAGCAACTTCAGGAGTTCAATTTCGTGACAGAACATCGCAGTGGAAAGGGCCATAGCAACGCCGATGCCCTGTCAAGAAGACCTTGTGCAGATGACTGCAAACACTGCGAGAAGCACGAGTCTCAAGAAGAAGTCAGAGTCATCAGGATGGACAGAACAGATGACGAATGGAACGGCGACAATATGAGACAAGCACAATCGGAGGACAGAGATTTACGACCTGTACTGGATTGGATAAAGTCTGGAAACAAGCCCCAGTGGAGCGACGTGTCAGCTTGCAGCCCAATCACAAAAAGTTACTGGGCTCAGTGGGACAGCCTGACTCAGGAACAAGGAATCTTGTACCGAAAATGGGAAAACAGCAATGGAAAAGAAACTACGATGCAGGTCGTTGTTCCCCGGAGTAAAGTGGCATCTCTACTACGACACATTCATGATGGAGTTTCTGGTGGACATCTAGGAGTCAAGAAAACTCTTGTGAAGGTTCGTCAACGATTCTACTGGGTACACAGCCGCGAGGATGTAGAAGATTGGTGCAGGAAGTGCACCGCTTGCGCGTCAGTAAAAGGACCGAAGACAAGAAGTAAAGGACAACTAAAATTGTACAATGTTGGGGCACCATGGGAGCGCATTGCCGTGGATGTTGCCGGGCCATTTCCCGAGACTGAAGAAGGCAACAAGTACATCATCGTAGTGCAAGATTACTTCAGCAAATGGCCCGAAGTTTTCGCGACACCAAACCAGGAAGCAAAGACAGTTGCAAAGAAGTTGGTGCAAGAAGTGATCTGTCGATTTGGTGTACCGATGGAACTGCATTCCGATCAAGGAAGGAACTTCGAGTCTGCCCTATTTCAGGAAATGTGCACCCTCCTCGGGATCCAAAAGACGCGGACAACGGCAGCTCATCCACAGTCAGACGGAATGGTTGAGAGGTTTAACCAGACGTTGGAGAATCACCTGGCTAAAGTCGTGGACGCACATCAACGTGACTGGGATCAGTACATACCTCTGTTCTTGTTGTCATACCGTTCCGCTACCCATGACAGCACTGGTATGACTCCTGCAAATGTGAATTTTGGACACGAACTAAGACTTCCTATCGACGCCATAACTGGTTCCCCGCCAGATGCTCCGAAGCCTGTAACCGACTATGTCAGTGATCTTCGTAGTCAGCTGGACGAAGTGCACAGGATAGTTCGAGAGAATAGTTTAAAAACTGGTGAAAAAATGAAGACCCGGTACGATCGTAGAGCGAATACGATGGGTTTCGAAGAAGGAACTCTCGTCTGGTTGCACAACCCACTACGAAGGAAAGGAAAAAGTCCGAAGCTGCAGGCTCATTGGGAAGGACCATACCAAATTATCACGAAGATAAACGACGTTACCTACCGCATTAAACGAGGCCAGAGAGGAAAGCCGAGGGTAGTACACATCGATCGACTTACACGATACCATGGAACAAATGATGATCGGGACGATCATAACTAAGAAGGGGATAATGTTACATCGCGTCGTCGAGTCGCGATGTTTCGCCAAGCTTCTCGAACAAAATTACCGTGGAAAAGAATAGACTAATTAGGGGCTATAAACACCCGACCCGACCGTCATAAAAGTAACTTTCCGGGAATTCAGACCCTAGTCAATGTACCTAGTTTTGTAGTTAAGATTGAACCTTATTCATAAGTAGTTAGAGATCAAATTAGCATGTATGGTAAAGTTGTTTACATCAGATGCTCAAAGGAAAGCCGCCCCTTTTGTTTGTGATTTTTATTACTTGTTTTGAACGTCTTTTGTCTATTGTTTCGAGTCAATACTGGAAAGTTCTTTAGAAATATTCTCGTCCTATATAAGACGTTGAAACCGCGGCTTCAGTCAGTCTTTCTCTGGAAGCGACAGTGTAACTATCTAAGCGCGGATAGCGACCAAGTGATCGTTAAGTGTTATCAGTGAACTAGTGTTGTGAACTGTGAACAGTGAAATCAGTGATTGTGATTACCAACGACCTCAGTGTGTGTTAACGGACTTTTGATAATTGTGCAAGACGATTTGGACAACTACTGTGGAACATTGTGCTAACCTAGTGATCAGTGGAAATAAACGTTCATCTCATCGGATTGGCATTTTAATACCACCCCGCACGTAACAATTATTTAATAAAGCAACACATCGTTCCCTTAGGTGAAACTGTACATGTGAGTTCTTAACAAATAAGGATAAACAAGAGTGAATTTACCTGTTTAGATCTTTTTTTTATTTCAACATAATAAAGTTATACTATACGTATATATTAAATATTCAAACAACATTAGAATGCTGAAGCACTAGCTCTCAAAGTCAGTGCGTTGGGAGGCATCACAGCATTCACGGCTCACTGCGCTGTCTACGACAAAATGCACTCACGCCTCCGGCGGCGCTCACGAGTGAATTTACATATTGATCTGAAAATCACACTGTTTCAGTACAGAATGGAAGATATGCTTTTCTATTGGAACGTTACTTGGAATAAAAGATTGAGTAGTTTTCAACGGTTTACGTAAGATTTCCTACGATTTTTAAATTATTTGTGGTGACGGCAACAAAACAAGCTAAGAACTTGCTTAAATATATACGAACGATTGATTCTTACATGACCCTATTTTTTTTTAATATGACTTTGCCTTGTAAATTAAAATTATATTAATATTGCACAGTTCGAGTACGAATTCATTGGGACCACTTTATTTTTGGAAATTTTGTTAGGCAACCTGGGGCGGCGCCACTACTAGTAGTAACTTAAAGTAAAAGCTCTGTAACAGTGGAAATACTAAAAGCTATCTTATACTTTTATTAATGGTTAAGACAACTATATCATTATGGCAACTATAGCCTGCAGTTTAAGCTATGTTCTGTTGTAGTGCACGGCTTACTACTGCGAGGCTTTGTTATTAAGGTTTCGATAATTTCCATTACCGCGAATAGCACTATGTATGGCTAACGGCTAATACCTACGCGTAGCTAAGCGAATGAAGTCGTTAAGTACGTCTTATATCTCAAAGCCACATTTCAAGGTAAAGATAGTCGTGCATAGCAGTGGATGTTTTTGTATACCTACGAGTATACACAGAGTAAAATATATATGTCACTAAAAATTTATTCGTGCCGCAAAGTTACTTATACATTGCAATAATATCAAAATGAAGGCAATTTTTACTGAACACAAGATCATAATGTTTTTACTATCTTCAATAACAGTTTAATACTAAATCTTCGAAATAGTACCTAAGTTAGCTCCAACAGTGTGGCCTTTTCCAATAAAAAATATCCAATAAAACTTTTACCAATCGATTACAGATATCAATTTAACAAGTTCCATTAAATATCCATACATCAAAACCACAATCAATTACCTTTTGTTAAAATCCATCAAACGGGTCCAAAACTATTGCACAAATAGTTCCCTAATTGCCAGCACTAGTAATTGGCCTACTTCAACAAAGGGAGCATTAAAAGCCAGGGCATTATTGACATAGAGAATGACGCGTAGCGATCCATTAGTGGTGATAGTGCCCATCCCTCGTGTGTACTAGCTGCTGTGATAGACCCAGAAGTGTCATTTGTCAGATCACATGGATAGGTTTGCTGTTATGTCTAACTTTGATGGTTCAGCAATTCTGGCTGTTGTATGATATATATTGGTAGAGTTATAATCTGGTAAATACATAATCTGGTAGGTACATATTATACTTATAGTGACAGATAAAACGTGGATGAGGCTTATACAGGCGCCCTAAAAACTGTTAATAAGGCTAGATAATCAGCCTAAACGGAGATTACTGTTGCTAAGCAGCTACGTAAATAAATAATTGGAACACATAAATAAAACTTAGTTATATCAAAACGTTTCAGTTAATTTAATCAGTTTTAATTACTTTGTCGAATCTTAAGAATATGAATTATTTTTCAAAAAAATTAAACCGACTTCATAACGACAAACAGGCACTCAAAAGCGAATACTAAATTAATGTAATTATTATATGCGCTACCCACTCATATATTAGACGTCGGTGCCAGCCAAGTCTATTGGGTAAGAGATAGATACTATGTATGTAGTAAGTAAGTAGATACTTGTAGGTAGTACCTATCTATTACACAATAGACTTGGCTGGCACCGACTTCTAATAATATGAGTGGGTAGCGCATATAATAATTATAATAATCTATTTTTCGCTTTTGAGTGCCTGTTTGTTGTTATGAAGTCGGTATCATTTTTTTTGAAAAAAAAATATTTTTCCCCTTTTAAGTGCAAAAAGTTTTAATTTTATTACATGCATATATAAAATTTCGTGTCTGGGCTGTTCAGCATTGAGTACAGAACATGCTATATTATAGTTAAATCTATTCACAAAAATTCGTGTCTTTGCTGTTCGCCGTTAAGGAGTTCCACTATCCACCTCCTGATTCTCGAGAGAGGGCCCGGTGGCGAAATCGGGAGAACGGTCAGCTTTGATGCCAGAGGTACCGAGTTCAATCCCCGCCGTGCACCAATGGATTTATTTATAGAAAAATTTATATGCGCTTTTCACAGTGACCCTACGGTGAAGGAGAAACTTCGCTAAGAAACCGACAACCTCCGCATGGTGGTAGGACACTATCTAGTGTCCGCCTGGCCAGCTACCACCCTCAAGCTAGAAAATCTGTCGCCAAAACTTCTAGTGTGTTCCGGCATCTATCCTTGGGAGTTGAGAGACAGTTCCCATTCTAGGCCTAGCGTGCTTACCATCTTCGACCGCATCATCACTTACCAACATGTGAGATAGTGGTTAAACGCTAGTTTAAAAAAAAACCATCATCAGATCAGCTCAAAAGTACCAGATTATGCATAGTTACTAAACTTACACAAGTATGCAAAATAACAACTCAATCGGAAACCGGAAAGTGGGTCAAAATTGATTTGTAAGATATTATTACATTGATTATTGATAATGGTCAAACGCTAGCCTATATGATAAAAAAAATAACATTTTACTTCTAAGTAAAAATAAACCTGCCAAGTGCGAGTCAGACTTTTGTCTCACACACGGAGGGTTCCAAACCGCAGAATAATAACATACGAGTATAATATTATATTATGTTACCGTGTCAATACCAAACATGCTTATTAACTACAACGCCATCTAACGTATATCTAGCGAACTTCTAACACCAACAAAGTGAACGTTAACACAAAGGTAGGTAATTAATATTATTTGTTAATAAGTTAAATCGTTCATAGATGGCGCTACAGTAAAAACACGTTTTTTGTATGTAATTTTTGACTTTGTTCTATTTTTAGTATTTGTTGTCATAACGGCAACGGAAATACATCATCTGTGAAAATTTAAACCGTCTAACTATCACGGTTCATGAGATACAGACAGACAGACAGACAGACGGACAGCGGAGTCTCAGTAATAGGGTTCCGTTGGTACCCTTCGGGTTCGGAACCCTAAAAACTAAATCAAAATCGGTTCATCGGCTAGGGCGCTACGATGCCACAATAGACAAACACACAGATACACACTTCAAACTTATAAACACCCCTTCTTTTTGCGTCGGGGGTTAAAAAGAACCGACTACAAACGTCGCGCTAGTCAAAGTAGCCAGTAGACGAAGTAACTATTACATAATCTGTGCCAGTAGTTAGTAATAACTAGTAAGTCGTCGAGATAAGTAAATGCGTCGTAATACAAATGTTGATATATTAAAAATGGTTCGGCCGTTTTTGTTCAAATTTAAATGGGACCACCTGTGAAGGGTACCCTTTGAAACAAAAAAAGACGTTTCAGGCATCTTCGAGTAATCATAGTAAGTAGTGAACATATATAAAAAATAATAATAATAAAAAAAGGTTCCGACGAATTGAGAACCTCCTCATTTTTTGTGAAGTTGGTTAATAAAATCGATTACATTTGGACACTGTTCGTGGTTAAACGTTTGCTTAACAGATATAAAAAATTATATCCACTATCTCGCCGGGTGGTAAGCGACGATGTGGTTGAGGATGGTAAACACGTTAGGCCTAGAATGATCTGACCCTCAAGAGATGTACAGCCGGAATACGATATGGTTCTGGCGCAGATTTTCTCCATAATGGTGTTAAGCTACTATGTTTTTTGTTATTTTTTTTAAAAAAGCTTACCAGCAATATTACTAGTCGTAGTCTTATGAACCCCACTAACTAAGCTAAATGTACTTGTGTCTGGAGTAGGTTCGCGTCAATAGTGCAATGGGTGGGGATCAACTAATGACTTTTCGATCGCCAAGCCGATGCTTTTGCCATTGGGCTACTGCTGCTTCTTATTTTGGTACGAACCTCCTGCGAACGAACACCCATCAATGCAAATATAAAAAACCAACCCACGGCTAGGCTTTACGATAATTATCCAAACTAACGGGCCGTTCAAATTCGCTCGTATTTTAATTTTTAAGTTAATCCTCAAATTCAATCATTTCAGCTATTTGCTTCTCAATCTCAAGTTCTTCGTTTCAATCTCAATGAACACTCTTGCCCCAGACAAGAGAGAAAATAACGGTGAACATAAAACCTTTGACCCTTCTACCCTGACTTAGCACTACGTTGTAACGTCACTGCAGTTTCTTGCTAACTTGCACTAAGTCCGTTTGGGCGGGTCCTCTGTAAGCTTCGGTGGATCGGTTGTCGAAACTTGATTAATTTACCGTCTCTATCCAATGTTAGCTCTAGATACCTTCCCTGATTTCTATTATAGAGCGGTCGCCAAATGGATTTCAATAAGGATTGTCAATAGTTTGAGCTTCGGGACTTTAAGTGCATCGAGGGCTGTTTGGGTTACTTGAAACTTTTGTTTTACACAAGAACGGCTATTCATTCACTAGTTTGTTGGAATGATTGATTTTGTTATTTGGGATAAATTGAGTTATGTTAGTAGTTAAATTAGACACTGTTAATCAAAATACAGTTTGAGTATTTATCACTTGTTTTTTGAAATAACTTTTGATTAAAATCGCAGTTATTCAATATTATAAATATAAAAACGAAATATATGTAATACCTAAATCAAAATTACTAGGAATGTTATTGCAGTTTAAGTATAGATAGCTTTCCAAGTTTTAATGAGACTACAATTTTCTGACGTTGTTACATAACATTAGAAACGTAATATAATATCAACACCAGTATTATAAATGTGAAAGTCAGTTTGTTTATTTGTTTGGGACTTCTTCGCGGTCAAACGGCTGGACAGATTTAGCTAAAATTTTGTATAAGGTTAGCCAGTACTATGGATTAGGCTACAGGATACTTATTTACGCGGTGAAAACCGTGGAGCACAGCTAGTACTTAATATATATGTAATATTTTATGAAAAGTTTTTGAAAACAAGATGTTAGATAAATCAAATCCAATGACGACGGATTTATCATTGTGTAGTTTAGGAGTTTCTATGGCCACCTTCCGACTCTCACACATGAGCCTGATTATAGTACAGTAGTACAGTATATATTGCATTGTTATCCGATTTATAGCCGTATGCAACATTTCAGCTCAATCAAACGATTACAGATAGACACCGAGACAGGTGGAACTAAACAAAAGCTTGTTAAATGACAAAATTAACAAATCATAATGCCTCTTTACCAACAAATTTAAAAGCACAATCTAGCATAAATCCATACTAAAAATTTGACAATAAATTATCATATTTCATTATTTCCCTCCTCTCTGCACAGCGTTTAAGACACTAATTCTAATCGTCCTTCCGCTTGAAAACACTGCTATACACCGAAGTCGTGTATGGCATAATTGTAGCACCCACAAAATTCCCAGTTTGGTGTGTTTGGTTAAATTACATAACACTGACACCATTTGCGTAACCCACGGTGATTGTGTCGCGTGAGTTATCCGTTTTATTAGAGCGTACAACTGAAATAATGATAAAGATATTGTATTCATATTGACATTAGATAAACACGGCTGCTATGTTCCATCGAGCAGTTTTTTGTTTTTAGGCCCGATAAATTATTAACTTTCATACGTATCCGTATATGTCTCGAAGAAGAACACGGTTGTGAGACGATGCGTTGGAAAAATCTTATCAATCTATTTCATGAATCACTGAATTCACTTTCTTGTATATTATTTGCTTTAAGTAAAACAAAATCGGTACGAACTAATTTTAGACGAACTTAAAGTTTTTACATAAGTTCTTTGTAAACTGACTTCAGCACTCATAATAAAAATGTTCGCAGAAATCTCTATGAAAGCGCAGATAAACGATGAGACAATCAACAATAATCAAACGTTCCCAATACCATTCCGAGCGTATTGAGAAAAAGCGAAACGTTTCTGAAAACAAACTGACGAGCCTTCGAAAGGCGACGAAAGTTAATTTCACGGTTTGTGAATGCTTCTTCAGAACTCATCTCGCTCGAACAATCCTGTAGACGCTAACCATTAATCACTGACAGGAATATAGTTCAGTCGAGACGCTTAGTGCCACTTTAAACTCGTAATGAGGTTTATGGATTACAATAAATAGATGAAACTCAATTTTGTTTGTTACTTTTAATAAATAAAGTAAATTTCGTAAGAATTAAATTTAAACTTACCTAATGGATTTGGTACGTTTTAATTTGGAGGTGTAAGGGCAGCAGATAATACTTCTAATATATGTCTAAGAAAGAAGATTTTTAATCATACAAATAATATTGTCATATTTAGGGTCAGTTCACACCCCGACGCGACGCGACGATGCATTTCGAGTCACGCGGCGGCGCAGCGCGGTGCAGCTCGACGCAGCGAGGCTTGCGGCGCGGCCGAATTATTGCAATGAAATGTGTATCCTATTTTTTAGTTATTAAAGTTCAATTGTTTATCACGCGGCTTCCCGCTGCGCCGCGCGGTGCAGCGCGACGCCTGCGCAGCGTAGCCAGAAGCCGCGCGGTTCAGCGCGGCGCAGCCTGAAGCCGCCGAACTAACTCAATGAAATGTGTATCTTTTTAAGTAGTAAATAAAGTTCTTTTTTGTGATGGCACACCCGCGCTAAATTTAGAAGATTATGTAGGTATGCCATATTTTCCTACTAACCTACACTTATTTATGGGGTAAGTAGGTGAAATAATAAGCACTGTACTCATATTTTCCATCACGGGGTATTATAATCACTACACAATATATCAACGTGTACATATTAAAACTTATTTAATAAACAGACATAGTCTTGTTGAATTGAACTTTAAAATAATACTGAGAGTCCAGCCTGGCTGCTTTCAGACTTATATATCAAAAGGTAGACCATAAAATGTCTCCCGCCATTACATTATGCGATGCTAGCGCCATCGCTCGACAACTACAGTCTATAGCCAATAGAATGTCTATTTATTAAGTTTAAATAATATTTAAAAGGTCTTCTGACTTAATTATATTCTAATTAAATATAACTATAATAATTAACGATACCTAACGCCTACAATATTTATATTAGTGTATAAATATTGTGTTAATAATTTAAGAATTAACTATGTAACATAAACATCAATAACTATTTATATGCGGCGGTGGACAGGTCCTGCCTACCGCAGATAGGTAGATAGGGTCGGGGTAAATAAAAGTAAATGTAAGGTCTTACTTTTATATTGCCTATTAAGTTACTCAGCCGCACAAGAAGAGCTTTACAAGAATTAGGAGCGGCACTGGCCTGCTAGTCCGTCCGGTGCGATGGGACCCCTTCCCACAGCTGGGAGGGTGAGCGACTACAATTCAGCTCGCGCGCAGCCGTAGTAAGCGGCGACGTGAGCGATGGCCAGCGTCGAGTGGTAGGCACAGGTTGTAGGTAGGTAGGCACTGCAGGTACCTTGCTCCTGGTTTAAGGCCCAGCTCCCTGTTTAAGACCTGGAATCAACGTCGGTACGGCATTAGCGCTCGTCCTCAACTTAGCTGATCTGCCAGCATGGAGCGTCGTGATAGGTAGGTACCAGCGGCTCAGTCCGATGATTACGGTTAGGTAGAATAACCGCAGTCAGCGTACCGTGGCAGAACAGCTTACACAGTTTTATAGGCTCGTATGATAATGAAAACTCACCCCAGCGGGTCTTCCAGAATACGTAGTATTTAAAAAGTGTGGAGGCAGGCGCGTGCGCGTTCAGCGCGCGATCAGTAACTAGTGGCCGAGGCAGGCGATCGAATGAGCTCGAAGCATCGGAACAATAGAAGCGGTTTTTGGGGTCCGTAGGACAGGCAACCCGAGCCATTTAGCGTTTGCTTTTGAACTCACGAGTTCCGTAGGAAATCATTAAGTTTTGATATTTAAGTACGTATTAAGATAGTAAATAAATACTTTATATTGTATAATTTGTGTAGTTTTTAGTGTAGTATTTAATATTTTTAATAAGTTTTATTTAGATGTTTTAGACTTTTATTATTTCACCTAGATTTAGTAACGGCGCTAGACGCAACGTTACAGTACCCCGCCAAAAACAGTAGGATTTTTCCTATTACAGAAAAATCCGACTTACTACCTAATATCCTAGTACTATTCCTACATTCATATTATCTACAGTAATCTTAGATTGTTAATAGTTTAAATAATAAACTTAGTATTGTTAACAGTCGGCCGTCCTGAAAGTAATGTATGTCCTCATACGTACAATTAAAATAACAAAATATATTTTCTTCAAAATGTTCTATACATACAAATCGTTTGAACCATAATTTCTACAGTTACACATGTAAGCGCTTCATCTGATTCATGCTAGTCTGAGGTATACATAATATAATTCAGTCACTAATATTATCGACGTTTGTTCTCATTTAAACAGATATAATTTAGCGTAATATTAAATTGTTAACTGGCACTATAAGTACACAGTAAGTAATTAAATAAGAAAATTTGATTTTAGAGCAACGAAAATTTAAAACAGTGTGCCATTGCAGCATGCAATTGGCAATTGAATAAACTAATTGATAATTCAATTTTCGTATTGTATCAAAACTTAACGAAAGACAATTAAGACATGATCTTAACGGGCCTTCTAGATATACCTTAACAACTTTACTATAATACAGAACAATTATTAAGCAGATATGTATAGCACCGGTAAAACCATAAAATGAAATTGGCTATTTTATTTTTATTTTGGTATTACGATTGAATTCTTGGCATCGCTAAAAGTATTAACTAAGCAACAAAAGTCTCACTAGTTCGTACAGTGATTGATGTAAAATAACGTTAACCAACATAGACAATAGAGAAAATTGACTTCTTTCATAACCACAAAACATTTTAGTTTAACCGTTTTAGTTGTTAAAAGGCAAAGTGAATATGAACTACTCTGGTCATGGTTAGGAGAGATCTCCGAGTTAATTCATTAAGACATACCGGCTCAAAATATGGTCTAACGCGTGAAACGCTGATATATAACCTTAGACGTAGTCTTAACAGGCATTTTAGATTGATATCTAGTGGTAGTGAGTTTTATTCAATATTATAAAATTACCTACTATTGTATTAATAGGCATTACCTGAAACATGCACTAACCATAACGGGCATTATCTGAAACATGTACCAGCTCAAGACATAATCTAAAGCGGTATTTTTATAAATAACCTAAGACATGGTCTTAACAGGCATCACCTGAAATATATATCAGCTGAAGACATGGTCTAAAGCAGTAATTTAATAAATATCCTGAGACATAGTCATAACGGGCATCGCCCGAAACATGTACCAGCTCAAGACATAATCTAAAGCGGTATTTTTATAAATCACCTAAGACATAGTCTTAACAGGCATCACCTAAAATATATATCAGCTCAAGACATGGTCTAAAGCAGTAATTTAATAAGAAATGAAAAATTCTGTTTATGTGGGCAAATAAAGATTTTTATTTATATTATTAACATTTCTAATAGAACCGAAATAATATTGAAATTCATGGGATTTACAATATTAAGTATGTTTTGTTACAAAACCTTCTGACCTTAACACATGGTTTGATCATGGTCATGATAATATATACCTACAACATGATCATTGAGACGTTTATTTCTTTGGTAGCAGCTACTGGTACTTAATTTGGATTGTGGTCGTAGCATACCTAGAATATTTTTTTATATTTTTATTAAATTATATCATTACAAGATCTTTGGTTTCCAGTATTTAGGCTACTGTATAATAATAACATTAAGTAATCTATAGGTTGTATTATAATAAAATTACATTGTAACGACTGTTAACAATGTGATTGCTAAAATATTTAAAATCCGAATTTGAATGACAAATTGTATAATCACTTTATATCAAACCCCCCCATATTACTCCCCTTAAATTATTTGAATTAATAAAGTGCTATGATCGCGATGAGTTTATATTAATTTTATTTATCCGTAAGTAGTTAAGATAAGTAATTAAATTGGAAAGAACATGGATATAATATGTGGATATAAGACACAGAAAAACTAATTTAGACTGCGCTAAATAATTCTATCTTTCAACTAATTTACTCTTGGATTTGAAAATATTCATAGAATACTTTACCAAATCATGCATCAACTATAAGAGATTATTATTGAATGTCCGTATGGCTGAGTACAGAGGACTTTGTTAAAAGTTGTTTTGTATTCTACTGCTGTTAAAGCCCCATTGGAGCAATAGCTATGAGACCGCCCATTGATAAATACTTTTGGAGTATAATACGAGCAACAACGCAGAGTATTGTATAATAGTGAATCGATATTCAAGTCCCATTAGAACCAGAAATCAAAGTCAATGTATCATAGATACAACCTACTTGGTCTTTCAACACTAATTTACTCTTAGATTTGAAAATATTCATAGAATATTTTACCAATTTTTGCATCTAACTGTAAGACATTATTACTGAATGGCGGTATAGCTGAGTACAGAGGACTTGGTTAATAGTTGTATTGAATTCTACTGTTGTTAAAGCCCCATTGGAGCAATAGCTATGAGACAGCCCATTGATAAATACTTTTGGAGTATATGAATACGAGCAACAACGCAGAGTATTATATAATAGTGAATCGATATTCAAGTCCGATTGGAACCAGAAATCAAAATCAATGTATCATAGATACAACTCATTGGTCTTTCAACAAGCTACAATTCCACTGAAGCTCATCACGCGACTTTACCATTGGCATCGGACGCATGGTGATAGCAGATACTTTATACTACAGGAGTTATCAGATTTTGCACCAAATACAATACATATGATTTTATCTATAACCACCAATTATTGGTTTATAGTATATATGCAGTATGTAAATAAGTATGGATAAGTTGAAATATTTATCCCCTTTAAAGTACATCTGCAATCATTGCCTGTTGGCTAGTTTTAAATTCTGCACTTGCTCCTATAATAACTCCTATAGACTGAATCACATGAGTGTATGTTCGAATTGAAATAATGTAGTTTTGTAATAAAAGTGTTGTGTTAGTGATTTTCGATTAATAAAAATCATGTATCAAATATTTACGTTATTATTTGACAATATGATGTATCAAAATAATGAATAGTGATCGAAGAAATTTATAACTGAAATTAACATCTACCTTCTGGTATGTGTGTAGCAGTATATGTGTATATACTGTGAAATATAGGTAGATATATATATACCATTAATTCTTTCTTGACACCATCTTGTGGTATAGTCTATGGTAAAACCATTCATTTCACGACATTAGATTATTCATTATATGTATTATTGCACAGAATGATTGAAAACGTTAAACTGAACTCAAAAGAGTAAATGTATGAATATTCAATCATGAATAATTGATGAATTAATAAATTGTGGATTATTATGCATAGTGGTAAACTAGTAATGGACTGACTTCGGTCGCATAGCGTCACATAATGAAAAAGTGAAGTGTGTTCAAGGTTATGGTAAACACCGTGCATGCCACTATCGACTGTGAATGACATCAGCGTGACTAGATGTTAGGTATTAGCCGAAGTGTTGACATCCTAAACATCTTGAATATAAACATGTTAGCTGATACAAACCAAACGCATGCTAAACTCATGGAGCCTTGCATAAACATCTTAAATATAAACATGTTAGTTGATATAAACTAAACGCATGCTAAACTCATGGAGTCTTGCATAAACATCTTGAATATAAACATGTTAGCTGATACAAACTAAACGCACGCTAAACTCATGGAGTCTAGCAAAACAACATTTGCCGATTTCTGGTGGATTATGAGTAATTTACGAGTATGTTCACTTTATAATTACTAAAATCGGTACGATGCATTGCAAAAGTTGTTTTCTAGGTGTAGAGTAACTAATCGGAATTTAAGTTTATGTTGTAAATACATTTGTATCTTAAGGTATTTAATAAGATATCGCCTTTGATTAAAAGAAAACTGAAAGGCTTTTTAGTAAAGGAAGCTTACTTTTGTATAAATGACTATTCAACTGCAAAAGTTGATGAGATATAACAATGCCATTTTAGTTTTAATTGCAATATGCGTAAATTATATTAATTAATAAATATTAATTTAAATTGAACATTTCTTGCTTGTTTTAATCATATGTATGATTTTTTTTCACAGGTCATGTAATTAGTGAAATAGACTGAGACTCAAAATATAATTATAAACTCATTTCATTTCAATACTTTAAGGGGATTCATAGATGGACCAATAACGCAAAACGTCTAACTCTTTTACTACTCACCAGACATTTGAGAAATATTATCTTCGCCCCATAGAGTGAACTCTCTTTAAAGTATAACTAGTAGATTGCAATTGGTACTTAAAACAGCGATGCGGAACTTAAAACGCCGGGCATTGGGACGCTGGTATCGGCAAGCAGCGCGGCGCTAGCATCGCATGGCGTTGCGGCGCTCGTATCTGCAGGCAGCGCGGCGCTCGCATCGCATGGCATTGCAGCGCTCGTATCTGCAGACAGCAAGGCGCTCGCATTGCATGGCGTTGCGGCGCTCGTATCTGCAGGCAGCGCAGTGCTCTGCTCTGCGCGGTGCACAGATGGTGAGGCAGCGTGGCACCCGCATCAGCAGTGCGGCGCTTGCATCGCATGGCGGTGCAGCGCTCGCATCGGCGGGTGGTGCGGCGCTTGCATCGCATGGCGGTGCGGCGTTCGCATCGGTAGATGACGCGGTGGCGCTCGCATTGGCAGGTGACAGACGGCACGACGCTCGGCTGTAGCGAGACGGTGTGGCACTCACACCGGCAGGCTGCGGTGCGGCGCTCACATCGCATGGTGGTGCAGCGCGGCACTCGCATCGGCTGCCGGCGCGGCGCTCGACCCAGCAGGCGGCGTGGCGCTCGGCAGATGTTGAGATGGTGCGGCACTAGCACCAGCAGGCTGCGGTGCGGCGCTAGCATCGCATGGCGGTGCAGGTGGCACGGCGCTCGGCTCAGCAGGTGATGAAAGGCTCGAGCTGGCAGCCGACGCGGCGCTCGACCCAGCAGGCGGCGCGGCGCTCGGCAGGTGGCGAGACGGCGCGGCGCTCGGCAGGTGGCGAGACGGCGCGGCGCTCACGGGTAGGCCGTGGTGCGGCGTTTATCCCGGTAGGCACCGCGCGGCACTCGATCCGGCAGCCGACGCGGCGCTCGATCCAGCAGGCGGCGCCACGCTCCACAGGCAGCAGGCGGCACGGCGCTTGGCTTGACAGGCGACGCGGCGCTCGACCCACAAGCAGCGCGGCCCTCGCATCTGCAGGAGCCGCGGCATTCATCTCGGCAAGTGATGCAGCGCTGCCAGGTTAGCAGGTGAACTGGAATTGATACAAATCTCGCAAAGTAACTGATTCAAAAATATATAATAATGTATCTTTTTGTATTTTCTTTCATTCCTTGATTACAGGTAATTATAAAACGTTACCCCATGCAGAAATGCAAAACTTGTATTTAAGTCGGGTAGTTTCAAAACTAATTTAGTATGCATGATCGTCATTTTATATATATTTTTTATATATTATATATAATGGGTACAATTTCGGTATAAGAAGCTCATTTGTACATTTCAAAAGGCATATTACTTCAGAATAAAGCTAGTACTTCTGGATAGTCTCGATCTAAGTCGACCAGATGCACCAACAAGTCCATCCTGTTTTAAATTATATTCAATTTTAGGGTAAAAGAAAAAAAAAATTCTTGAAGAAAAAAAAAAACGATAATCAGTTGCACAGTTATCGATATTGTCAAGCTCGTTATCAGAATAATTTGAAATAATAAGCACTGTACTCACATTTTCCATCACGGGGTATTATAATCACTACACAATATATCAACGTGTACATATTAAAACTTATTTTATAAACAGACATAGTCTTGTTGAATTGAACTTTAAAATAATACTGAGAGTCCAGCCTGGCTGCTTTCAGACTTATATATCAAAAGGTAGACCATAAAATGTCTGCCGCCATTACATTATGCGATGCTAGCGCCATCCTTCGACAACTACAGTCTATAGCCAATAGAATGTCTATTTATTAAGTTTAAATAATATTTAAAAGGTCTTCTGACTCAATAATATTCTAATTAAATATAACTATAATAATTAACAATACTAAACGCCTACAATATTTATATTAGTGTATAAATATTGTGTTAATAATTTAAGAATTAACTATGTAACATAAACATCAATAACTATTTATAAGTATTGTTAACATTTGTATCACTTTCCTAATAAGTGCGCGCCGCGTCGCGTCGCGTTGCGTCGCGCTGTGAGCTATACCTTAGGTGTTTACCGGCTTAATACCGGTACATAATTTTATTATAGCACACAATCTTAGGCATTAGTGATTGTAAAACTGTGGCATTAGTGTGGAATTGCAATGCTCGTTACCTTAGTCAAAACATAATCTCCATATGGACTAGCAGTTATAGGTGAATATTTAATGGCTTGATGTGTTTTTATTTTCATTTTTATTTTTATTTTCAACCGACTTCCAAAAAAGGAGGTTCTCAATTTGGCTGTTGTTTTTTTTTTTCTTTTCTTTTTTTGTTCATGTTACGCGATTACTCTGTCAATTGTGAACCGATTCGCATGATTCTTTTTGTAACCAGTAGAGTACGTTTTCAAAGTGGTCCCATTGTAATTTCATTGAGATATGAAAAGTATCTCCAGAGATATGACGATAAACGTCTCAAACTTGTTGCTGAAATTGACTCGCGGGGCAATGAAGTCGGTTGTTTAAGTTTTAAAACTATCTTAATTATGATAACATAAAATACTGATTCTATTGATGAAGCCTGTTTGGTTATTCTGTACATATCTTCTTGTAAGATTATGCGAGTAAATCGTATTTAATTGTCTATTTAGCTATCAGCTGTATTTGCAAATAATAAAACTTCATTAGTATCGAATATATCGGATAGAGCACAAAATTAAAAAGTAAATATTGTATCAGCTTTTCTTTGTAATATTTTAAAAATAAAGCCACGTTCAGTCTCACATCCAGGTTCACTCACCATCCGGCTAATGTAAAAAGTTAAAAATTTCTTTAGAAAAATTTCGCAAAGAGCCACTGGATGACATGCAAAACTTTCGAAACTTACCCTATAAATCATAAGAACTTACCGTAACGCTAAAATATTACATAGATATAGGAAATCTTAATCCACTTTTCTTGTAAAAACTAAGAAGTTTGGAATCTTAAAAGAGTTTTAGGTATGAGGTCAGGTTAGACATTTTATGCTGTAGTGGTTTTGAAGATTTTTAAATTGTTCGAAGTTTTATTTAACTGTAAAATTTATGGACTAATTAAACTTGTTTTGCAAAGCAGTGATGCATAAAATTGGAAATTTGAGACTGTTTAATATTATAATTTGTATTGTCTAAAAAAAGTCTAACTCTTTTATAAGAACCAGTTTCTAATTACTCGCATCGAATATTGTCAGTTAATGTTACTTAGTTTTTACTTAATATCCCTAAAAACTCATTAAGATCTACATCCGGATGTAAGAGTTTTGAGGTAACCACTGAAATATGAATAACTGAAATATGAATAATATTGTTACTCATATTTCTGCTTCGAAAACTTTACTAGAGCTTTTTATGTAAAACTACAGAAATATGAATAATTATAAATTTTATTATAATAAAATTTATTAAATTAAATTAAATTATTATAAAAATAATTATTATTCATATTTCTGTATACTGCCGTTTTTTTCTATAATACCGTTATCTGACATTTGGATTAATTTGACTTTTTGTTCCTTCTTAATTATAGGTAACACATAAAAAGCTTGCGTTGCATTTCGAGCAAAAACGCGCATTCTTTATTTCTTTTAAACGTTTTCCAGAAATTCTGTTCCAGTACACGTCAGTAGATTAAAAAAAAAATATTTTTCTTACTTCCCTTTAATTTTCAAATATCATGAATACTTTACCACAATCCCATCGTATTTTTTCATCGGCTTCAATTGCCCGGGTAGTGTGAACCCCTAGGGGCATTTAGATATCAATTCATTCAGTAAAGGACCGCATCGCGGCTTTTCCGCAGTTATTTTTTAGCTTTAACTTTTATTTAGTACAAGAAAACTTTACGTTATGCTTTTAAGATTAAAATAATTCTTTTAAAGTTAGGTAATTAGACGAATTTCAGAAAAAATTGTAGTATAAGTAAGTTTATATTATTATATAGTTTGTAATAATGATAAAATGGTGAATGATGTCGAAATTAAATTATTACTTATGATTATACTTACATTTTTAAATTATAAATAACTAGCTGTGCCCCGCGTCTACGCCCGCGTTAAAAACTATCCTATAGCCTAATTCATAGTACTGGCTATCTCTGTACAATATTTCAGCTAAATCGGTCAAGCCGTCTAACCGTGAAGAAGGCTCAAACATTTAAATAAAAACTGACTTTCGCATTTATAATATCGGTGTTGAGGTGTTGATGATGTGCCTGGTATGTATATAGTATACATGTTGATGTATATTTCTTTTCGTCTAAGCTATGGTAGCTGCTGCTGGTATGGTAGGTGCTGCGCCACTAGACCCTCAGTATAAAATAAACAATTCGATTAAAATGTTATTGTGTGATTGAAAACTATATCGATTAAATGGCAATTGAATATACCTAGGTTATATCACATTATATCAACACGTTTTGGTTCTATTTACTCAGTCAGTTTCACAGCGCTATTGTTACATACACATTGAAATATCAGTTTAATATTTTCTTACAATTGAATCAATATACTTTCATACTCTCAGATACTTTAGTAAAATAATATAATCTAATCTCAAGGCTTTTATCAATACCAATTGTCTGAAGGCCATTCCTCTTCTTATAAAATAACAAGAGATTTCTTTATCCTTAATCTATTTCTCACCGATACGATGATAGCTTTTATTCCCCAAGGACTGAAAGCTAATTACTTATTAGTGTTAGGTAGGTCCTATGTGGAGTTTTTGTATCATTTTTGCTTAGAAAGATACTTGATAGATACGGTCCCAAATCCTTAATTAAGATGGAGTAAAAGATACAGCGCTTGTGTTGAAGTTTTATTCAGAAAGAAAGAAAGAAAGAAAACACATTTATTCATAGCCATAAAAGTAGGTACATAGTTACAATATCGGTAGGTTATAATTAATGATTGGCTACGAAATGGGCACATGCTCAGCATAATGCATCACTACATAGACTGCAGCAGTGCGCTGATTTTCAGCAGTGCCCCCTTTTTTTTTTCGCATCAAGTCGCCACATTAATAACTAATTAACCTAGGTATATAAAGAAACATTAATGGTGTATGTAAGTTAGTTCTGGCACAGATAAAATTACAATAATGGTATACAAATAAAGAGTTACTGAAATCTATCTAAGTATAATAAATCTATGTAATGTAATAAAACAAACAAAGTAGTAAAATAATCAATATGTTAACAGTTAATGAGTGAATGAACATCCAATATCAATTTAACTGTTCAGATAACTAATTTTAATTTTAATAATCTTTACATAGTAAACAAATAGAATGACACAAGAGCAAGGTTAATAAAGGGGATTAAATGCGGGCAAAGCCACGGGGTGCAGGTAGCAATATATTATGAAAAGTAATTAAATAAACAAAACAAATTAAACAAATTATATATATATATAAACATATATATATATATATATATATATATATATAATAATTTATAAATTAGTGAACATCCGACATCAAAGCAACTGTTCAGACAATAACATATTTTTATAAATTTGTTTAAAACTAGATTTTGAAGTAAGTTTTTTTAACGGTGGAGGTATGTTGTTCCAACACTTGGTTGCTTGATAACGGAAGCTTCCTCGAAATGCAGTAGTTCTGTGCTTTTTTATAATAAGTAGGTAACTAGAGGCTCTGGTATTATAGTTGTTGAGAGATGCTGACCATATAAGTTTTTTATACAAATATTCGGGTTTTTTTAATTTAATTAAATCGTGGACAAGTGTTGCTAAATGTACTTCTCTACGTGCGGACATGTTTAGCAAGCCGGCTCTGTTTAGGAAAGGGGTAACATGCGATCGTGGAGGTATTTTAAAACAAAAACGACTGCAAGCGTTTTGCACGCGCTGAATTAACCGTTTTGTGGTAGAGAGTAGACGAGGGCCGTACAGAGTGTCTCCATAGTTCAATTTAGATAAAACCAGACTCTCGCACAATGTTATCCGAACTTTTTCACTCAATACATTTCTAATTTTGTACAGAGTTTTTAATCTAAAGAAACAACTTTTTACTAGGCTTGACACGTGTTCTTCGAAACAAAGCTGGCTATCTACCACAATCCCCAGGTTTAGTGCTTGGACCACAGATTCAATTTTTTGACCAAGAATACAAATGTTTGGTTCCATTGACGAAATACGGGCTATTAGCTTTTTAGATCCTAGAATCATGAACTTCGATTTCGAAGCATTCAACACCAGGGAGTTTTTCTCCGTCCACCGTGCAATACTATCAAGATCTGTATTCATAATTTTGATTGCACTCAATATTTCGTTGGGTGGAAAAGATACGTAAACTTGAGTATCATCTGCGTAGAGGTGAAACTGACAGTTTTTGATTTGGCTAGAAATGTCAGCCGTGTATATGGTAAATAACAAGGGGCCTAATATAGATCCTTGAGGGACTCCACGCTTAACTGGGATCGATGCTGACTTGACAATAGAGCCATCTTCTTTATTGACATGAACTTCTTGAGATCGCCCAGATAAATAACTATTGACCCATGTTAGAGCTTGCTTGCTAAGACCGTAATAAGAAAGTTTAGATAGCAACAGGGGAATATTCAAACAATCAAATGCTCTAGAAAAATCAAGTAATGTAAGAATAGTTCCTTTACCTGCATCTAAACTATCAATAATATTATCCGTCACATCTAGTAGAGCAGTGACAGTGCCTCTATTTTTTCTAAAGCCTGACTGAAATTCTGGCAGAATACTGTTGGCTTCTAAGTATTGAGATAACTGATTGTGGACCACTTTTTCTAAAATCTTAGACAAACACGGTAGAATACTAATTGGGCGAAGATCTTTTAATGTGACAGGATTAGGCACTTTAGGTATCGGTGTAACTAGGGCTTTTTTCCAACATTCCGGGAACTGAGATGATGTTAAAGATTTATTTATAATAGCAGTTATAATATGTAAAGTACGCGGTAGAGTTAACAAAATCATGTCCATAGAAATACGATCGGCGCCTTCTGCATTGCTCTTAATGCTTAGTATATGTTTCGCGATTTCAAGCTCTGTTACCGTTTGAAGTGAAAATAAAGTATTACCGAACTGATGATATTCAAAGTAGGTCATCTCTGATAAACGGACTGTGTCACTACCAGGAATATTAAGAAAATGCTGATTTATTGTATGATTTATTATATTCAGTCTTAAAGACGGAAATTCAAAGCCTTCAAAAGTATCAAGTTGATTGGCTAAGTCGATAAATGGTTGACGTATTTATTAATAAATGAGATAGTTACTTCTAGATATCGGCTCTAAATATATTGTGTAGTAATTATATTTTAATGTGGATACAACTTTAATTAAGTTGTAGTCGTCAAATACATTTGTACCGCATGACACACAACATGTGATTATTTGGTACAAATCATAATTGGACACGATTGAGAAAGATTACTAATAAGACAGATTACTATAAAGAAATGAAACACAGTTCATGTAAGAATTTTTTTTACTAAACTTTGCTTTCCTTTAAAAGATAAAATCTTAATACGATACAAGTAATTTTTCAATGTACAGACACGATAAAATCCGAATTGTATTAGTACACAATGTACCGTTTGTAATGATTGAAAAATAGCATGTTTAGAGGTATTAAGCGTTGTTTTCGTGCTTAGCTATCGTAAGTACGACCTAATTTTCGACAGCTAATGACAGGAAAATCTTCTTTTATAGTCTTGTAGCGCTAATTATTGCTTTAGATACATAATTTTATAGTTAATACCTACTACTCACCAATGATTTTGTGTAAAGTGGTACGAATATTTTGTGTTGTGTCCTTACCGGTCTCACATAAATTGTGTGATAGTGGGGAGCTACATCGTCTCAACATCAACTACATTGACGATCACATTAAAACTTAACATCAAGTGAGTGAGTGATCAAACGCTATAATTTATATAAAAAGCTATGTATGTACCCTACCTACATTATGGTATTATGTATTACTAAATGTGCCCCGTGGCTGTGCCTGCTTTATAACTATTATAACTTAAAATATCTAAACAGGACATATTATGTCATTTACTAGGATAAAAAATATTCTATGTGTTAAATGAAGCGACGATACACGCAGTGTAGCCAAATGTGTAGCTAACTGACTGGAATAGAAGAACTTAAATCAGAGCTCAGTGTCGTATATTAAAAGAGACCTATATCCAGCAGTACACTGATATGAACTGATAATAATGTTGAAGTGTTAAGAGGGAACACGGGGTGCAATTTTCCATAGAAATGTATTCCCCCGTTTCCTCGCTGGAAAATGGTTCTAAAGAAAAAAAAATCTGAAAATAATCAAGGTCTGCTACGCCTCTATTATTTTCTTTTTTTGACCAACCAATTGCAGAAAGAAATATAAGCCTCCTAATCTTCTCTTTAAGATTTTTATAGAAGCATATTTCTATTTGCAATTGGTTGGTTAAAAAAAGAAAATAATAGAGGCGTAGCTACAGCAGACCTTTTACAGCAGATTTTTTTTTCTCTTGATGTATTTTCCAGGGAGAAAACGGGGGAATACATTTGTATGGGAAACTGCAACCGTGTTCTCTCTTAAGCCAGGTTAAACTAGTGAACTATCTACCAAACATCCAATTCCGTTAATGTGTGATTGATTAACAAACGTAGGTACTCGTTTTATACTTTAACATGTTTTTCCATACAACGCTACCGAGTTGCAAACGAACAAATAAGTTGGAACAGACTCCCTACTCCCCGTATATTTTTAAGTTCATACTTTCTTCACCTTTGTTAAAAAATACTTGCATCTTGAATAAACTCGATAAAGTCTCAAGAAATAACATTAGCATCTTATCTTCGTTCCTTTGTCCCAATAACAGAACAACTTTAACTACCTGATTCCGTTACCCAGATAGAGCCAACAATAAAACTTGTTCAACACAGTTAGATAAGGCAAAGTAAATTAAAGTTTACCTGTTTGGTAGCTGTTTGGGTATTAACTAGTGATTCAGTTTCGCTCTACTTGTATATTTTCATTCAATTGGTTGATATTTGTTCCGAAAACTACCTTAAAACGTTCTTTCAATGCGAATATACGAGTACAATATATATATATACAGTGCAAGGAAATTAAGGATAGTTGGTTACTGCGGAAATTTTGCAAATTATATATCTAATACTATAAGAATCTTTGTCCTGACATACTGACTGACTGACTGACAGACAACGCACAGCCTAAACCACTGGTCGTAGAGACTTGAAATTTGGAGGGTATATTTGCTGAGTACGTAGGGGTGTACTAAAAAAGGATTTTCCAAAATTCACTCTTTAAGAGGATGAAATGGGGGTTCAAAGTTTGTATGGAGAAACAAGATTAGATAGTCTTTCCTATCCAAAACTTCACACAGGGTCTTCAGTGACAAAATAAGAAAATACGTGTTTCAGGTTTTTTGAAAATTCACCCCTAAGAGGGTGAAATTAACAAAGTGTGAAAATCAATATTGTTTCGGATTGCGCTGAAATTTGGCATGCAGATAGTTATTACAACGGTAGTTACTTCTAAATAAGGATTTTTCGAAATTCACCCCTAAAGACGATGAAACGGGGGTTCAATGTTTGTAGGTTTGTATGGTTTGTAAGGAGCGTAAAGACATAGTAGCTTTGTCTGTTGAACGATGTGTTGAATTATCGGACGGCATGTATATAAAAATACACCGCGTCTTTGTTCCATTTTTTGCTAATAAAGTAGATATCCCAATGCATTTTCACATAGTTAAGCATATAAACACAAATACGATATCAAAATTTATATGTATGCGGCTGCAACACAGGCTGTGTTCAAAGTTAAATACGACTAAGTCCAAGTTTCGAGACATACGGAACTAAGATGCCAGTTTTGGCTGCGAAACTGCACTTAGTTGTATAACTGGCCTGGCGTATTATTAAGCTGCGGCGTAGAGGTTAAATCATGTATTAGGTACCTAGTACCTACCCATAGACTAGATATAAGTGCTACCTTTTTAGATACGCTAGGGTGAGCATCTCTAGTTTTCAGAAACAGATTCAAATTTAAATTCAAGCTTTGTAATGTGAAATGGTATAAAATTTGACACCTTTAAGGTTTATAAAATAAAATGCAATATTTTCTTATTTTGTATGTTTTTTATTGAAGGAAATTGAATTTTTCTTATAACATTAAATAAGGTACTAAAATATAACGTTGTGACAAAAATTATCATAAGAGGCCGCTGATGATTTTTGACAAAGGGACTGATGGGGAAGTTCATTTACTGGGTACGTTCAGTGAAGACAAATAATACATTCACTGGGTACGTTTAATTAAAGTTCATATTCAAGATAAATTATCCTATTATAAGTGACTAAAATACAAGAACAAGGAGGTTCTCAATTAGTGTTTTATATGTTTTTGGACACTGGTCGTTAAATACCAGTTCTAGATCAGTTTTTTTTTCCTTCAGCAAGTGATGATATCCGCAAGCTGGCTAGCAACAGGTGGAAACGAATAGAATAGCTGAAGATCGAGCTCAGTGACTTGTCATAGAAGAGGCCTATGTCCAGCAGTGGATGGAAATTGACTGATAATGATAATGATGATGACTATCCCAGTTCTTTTCTAATTTTTAATATTGTTAAAATATTTCAATGTCTATCGACATTGAATAATGTGGAATAATTAGATACAAAGCAGTTATAGATTTCCTTCCATTATTTTCCTTTCAGATTTTTATGCCAGCATTCATATTCGAAGTAAACTCCCATAATTTCAGCTAAGTAGATATAACAATCTCTGTGTTTATTACCCCAAATTAAAGTTTAAATTTAGCATCCATTGCCAAAAAACCCGATTGTTATCACTTGTCACGAAGAACTAAATAATTCAGACCGCTATAACTGTGGCGGACGTATCTACTTTAGTCTCAGTTCATTTCCGTAGTATTTTGGTTAAATGTTTTGAAATAATTTATTTGAGTTTCGAGGCCGGAATTTGGCACGTCTAAATTCAGTAGACGATAAATCTAATATCGGGACGTCCGCGTGTCCCGGTGGTGAACTACTGTTTATTAAACTCATAAATACGTAACGTAGTTTGTAGTTTATGCGATTTTATAAGATTTCAAAGTTACCAATAATATTTTCTGTTAAAGTAGAGGAGAGGTTGAACGGAGATATTGAACTCTATGACATATTTTGCGAGCTGTATTACAGGTATATTATCAAAATATCACATCTCAAATATTTTTACTGACCACATATTGGTAGATACACATAATGGCTTAAGTAATTAACACTTTTAATAAATTATAAATAAAACATACTATAGTATTTATGCTGATTAGTGTAATTTTAAACAGAAATTTCTTTAAATATCTATAAACAAAATTTTGAAAACTATTCTGAAGCATCTCAAACAACAATTAATTTTAGTGATTGCCCTTAATTATAAACAGTATCTCTACAGTTTTTAGGGTTCCGTACCCAAAGGGTACCAACGGAACCCTATTACTGAGACTCCGCTGTCCGTCTGTCTGTCTGTCTGTCTGTCTGTCTGTCTGTCTGTCTGTCTGTCTGTCTGTCTGTCTGTCTGTCTGTCTGTCTGTCCGTCTGTCACCAAGCTGTATCTCATGAACCGTAATAGTAAGACAGTTGAAATTTTCACAGATAATGTATTTCTGTTGCCGCTATAACAACAAATACTAAAAACATAATAAAGTGAAAGATAATAGAGGGTCCCCATACAAGAAACGTGTTTTTTTCGGCATTTCACGCCATCTATAAACGCTTAGTTAGGTAAACGTCCCATAGATGGCGTTATATTGAAATGTCGATACCTAACACCTTTGTAAGACTTTAGATGGCGTTATAAGAAACGAAATGTTTATTAATTATTATTTTTAGCTGGCGAAAAATGATAGTGGTATTTTTTGCTCGATTTTATAAAATACTGTAGTGTGGTACGGAACCCTACGAGTGCGAGTCCGACTTGCGCTTGGCCAGTTTATTAAGAAAAGACAACCTTTTATATCATAGCGCTCTGCTTTACACATTGGTGTAATGCATATCATTTTTGTAGAGCGCTCCACCCGTAGCACTTGTAGAACGTAGCATGTTGTAGCACATCGTAGCATGGGCAGTAAAGATAATGGGAATATTTTAAATTCAATAATCCTCAATGGCCATCAAACCAAAACTTCGTACGGTCTTGATGGTTCAGTTTCATGACAAAACTTATCAACTACTCGTATCAATAAACGTTCCCAGTGTCGCGTCGCCTACGATCAAATCGCATCAGTCGATTAAACACATAAAACTCCTCCAACAGGGGTTTATTTAAGTGAAGATAGGGTGGCTATTAAGTCCATTGAAATAGTCTAACAATTGGAACAGGTATCGGCACGATGGGACGTAGTAAATTGCGATGGCGTTTGGCCTCTCGCAATCGGCGGAGTCACCGGGGTGGAATTAAACGATTTATCGTAGTCACGGAGTACGGATCACTGTCTATACAGTGAATAAACAGTGCATTAAGTTTGAGTTACTTCAGAAACTACCCTAATCAAATCATTTTTATAAAACTGCATATTTTTAAACAGTTTCACTAAGTAATACTGATACTCGGGCATGGGATCTCATGTTATGGGAGTGATGATTTTTTTTATGATATAAGGTAACATGACAAGCACGACGCTCGCTAAGCGAAGATGTCTGCCTATTACAGATACAGCGGCATCTGGACTGGCAGAATTTTGCATGTCACTCCATTGCGCCTGTTACCTTGAGACATACAGATGATGTGTCTCATATTTCAACGGAAAAATATTCCTATATCACGGCTGAAAAGACAAAGTAGTGGTACCGCCCCAGGCGGACTAGCAGAAGTCTTACCACTACAAATATGTAATAATAAAAAGTAACAAGACAATCACAATGCTCGCCTGGTGGTAAGCAATGACGATACCTATTAAAGATACTTATATATAGATACATATATACATGGAAAATCTGTTATAATGCAACTAATACACGCACATATACTAATTCTATTAAGATCTAACCTTACACTGAAATATACATATATATGTTTACTAGCAGCCCGACCCGGCTTCGCACGGGTAGAACATATATGCCTAGAAAATTTGCATCAGTTTGTTGCATCGAATATAAAATATTAACATATTTAACAATCATCGTCATATTTCAACCAATTTACACAAAACCTTAACGAATTATGCACCTAAGACCTAAACCTTCCTCATAAACACTCTGGCTATTGGTGAAAACCGCATGATAATCCGTTCAGAAGCTATTGAGATTATTGCGAACAGACAGACAGACGCAGTGATGGACATTGTTTTATAATACTTACGTAGTGATATTGGACGGCCCTTTGGCGTAAAGGATATTATAGTTACCCTGATTCTGACCCGACGGTCGTTGGTTCTAATCCTAGCTACCTACTGTATACCTACCAATGAAAGTTTGCATTCATTCATTCATGAATCATGGGTTTTCGTACAGAGGTAGTGGGATCATTGAATCAAAATCAATCAAATCATGGAATCAAGGAAAGGGTATTATACGTTTAACGTGTGTATCTGTATCTGTCTGTAGCATCTTAGCACCCAACCGAATGAACCAATTTTGATTTTATTAGTTTATATTATTTTATATCATTATTATTTTTTGTTTGATAGATGTCTTCATCGAGAGTGTTCTTAGCTTTGATTCATGAAAATTCGTTCAATCGTTATAAAACTATGAGCTTTTTTCTAGTTAATTGCGCTATGAAATCAACTTTCATAGGTCTGATCAATTCAAAAATCTTCTTCTTCAACAATATTGTAAGAACATGGAAGCATTGACCTGATGCTGGGACATCTCCTGTACTCTACAGAATACTCAAATCCACACCAACTTACAGCTCAGATTTTAAATGTCGTGTTTAGAGTCATTGGAATGCTTTTATTGAAAAGATTATACATAGATCAGTCGGGGTGGTTTATATATAGATCATAACTATATTATACAATAGAATTTTATACAGTAAACATATATAATTATACTATATTGACTTCAAATTGATTGTGATCGGTGGGGATCTACAGCATCGCTAAGCTTATAATAATATTTTCTTAGTAACTATGACCTAATCTGTGGTTTCACTGCAGATATTTTATCAATTTTGCGATGCGTGTATGTGAAATCCGTGATATCTCCTAGAGTTTTCATTTGAATTATATACTGTAAAGGACAATTTTAATCTATGATATGTGGCCAAGCTAATTTACGTAATTATTTGGATAAGGATTAATACTATATACTTGAAAATAGCCTTGGAAGTTCTGTAATATTTTTTAACAAAAAATTAAAGATTAAAATGGTTACTGTGAGTCAACCTTAAGAGATAGACATATGCTGTTGCAGACTTTTTTGTAGGTCTTATTAAGTTGTACAACTCTTACATAGAAAATATTCTTCCATCTATTTTCAATTGAGGAGCGTTCGTAAGAAGTTTTTAGTCGACTTAGGTTGCAAATTAGGTATCCACGAATGTACCTTTAATTTAAACGGGATAATATATAGCCTATTTTCATTCCGAAAGTCTATTCTATATATTAGTGAAAGAATTTTTTAAATCGGTCCAGTAGTTTTTGAGCCAAATCATTACAAACATACAAAAATACAAATGTTCTCTCTTTATAATATTAGTATAGATATAGATATAAATATGTGTGTATATATATCAGTATATTTCATTGGTAGATTCGATCTTAATAGAAATAGTATATGTGAGTGTATATGTTTTCACTTAGTAATTAGTTGCATTATAACAGATTTTCCGTGTCATCATAATATAAGAGTGCGAAAAACCATTTAAAAAAATAGTATTTGCAATGTATATTACAGGATACTAGAATTATAAATAAAACAACTTCACCGTTTGAATTAAACTGTGCAGTCTGCTAGAAGTTTTACTACTGTTTTTCAAAGTTCTACGGCAGTGACAGAATGCAATATTGTTGTTTCATGGGACCACTCTAAACGTGTGCTTAATTTTGTGTTTGTAAGTTAGGTTGGATTTCTGGGAGCTTTAGTGTGGAACTAACTTATGTACGTTTTATTTCTTTTCTGTAGTTGCATTGTGAATTTAGATTAAAGTGGAGAAGATAGAAACGTTACAAATAATACCGTAGAGGTTATACTTAACTATATGTAATTAAGATATTAATAGACATAAAACATTGTATAAAGATACTACAAATCCATAAGATTTCATGACTGAAATTTCGTTATTGGCTTTCATATAGTGAAAAGGCTAGAATATAATGACTAGGAAAAATTCTTAAGTTGTCAACCCTTGGATTGAAAACGTGAAATCATCATTGATGAAATCACAGAAATAAATATTTAATTGGCATGAAATAGTACTAAAGTTAGTTTAGCTCAATTTTTGAGGTCAAATAGTCATCTAATAGCATATAACAGTCAACTATATTTGAAAATGAAACTCTATGACAGTATTGCTTTGATAATCATCATTCTTATCTGGAAAAGAAGAGCCGAAGATCGGGCTCAGTGGTGGATCTTGGGAGAGGCCTACGTCTGGACGTTTGATGATGATGATGATGATCATCATTATCATCTTATCAGAAGATACTTCTTCTTTCTTAAACTCGTCCCAAACTATTTAGGAGTTCAGCTAACATACTCGCATGCAAAGACCAATTAATACAGAGTGTCATAATACTGGAGACGTGTTACAACGTACAACTCTTTTGCGCTCCAGGTTTCAGCCAAGTCAGTCCCTTGATATCTACTCACTTGAGAAATTGAAGAATTTGGCTGAGAGGTGTCAAGTTTCGCCACTTTACAGGCTTTCTGGCGTCATACTCTTAGAAATAATTTGTATCTTATTCAATATCACTAAATTAATAAAATTAAACTTTACATACGTATGCATTACAACACATTTAAGTAAACAATTAATGAATTTACACAACATATAAGGTTAAATAATAGCAAATGGAAATGGCCTGAAATATAGATATTTATTATTATTGTAGTTTGAAGAAAAACGTATTCCTGTAGGAAAATATAAAATATTACTTATTTTCTAGTTCTAATAATTTTTAACAGGTTTGGAAGAAGAGATTGGATATAAAATAATATCGGTTGTCCAGTGTCTCGTCTCACTGCCATCTTTTACAGTCATACAAACACGTTATCATCGACCACGTTGTTTCTTAATATCAGTTTAGATCAAGTGATGAACTGTCACAATTAGGAAAAATACCTAAATATACTAATTTCTTTAATCCATTATCCCTCTTCACAGTAGCATCTTTCAGCAAAATATACACGTATATTTTAAATACTGTTCCTAATCAAATTCCAAGCAAGTAGCTGAGTCTGTCAAGCTGCTTTTAAACGATATTATTCCTCTCAGTGCAGCTCCGTGTCAGGTGTCGTCTGATCTTATTCACAACACGTTTCATGCTGCGGGGTGGAAGATACAAATCCACGGAGACGGCACAAATCTGTATATCTGTATACCCACCTCAGCCTTATTTATATCCGATTGAAAGAAAAATACGTGCATGATCGTGTCCCATACAAAGGTTGGGTTTTGTTCCCCCGCGAAATATGATAGCCGTTTCAAAAATTTGTCACGCAAATAAAATAAAGGTATTGTGAGAAATATCGTAAATGTAGGGTAGTTTTAGGGCGATTGAGACGTGACGTTCTTAGATTGGACAGGAGAGGTATACCATTACGAAAGGTTTTTTTTTTTGGAGTAGTATAAAATAACTTTACTACTTTCTCACTCTCTGTGTCATCTCATTCCTACATATTCATTACACCGCGTGCTGCAAAGGTTTGACGCGAGTACCTATAGTGTCAACACGTCACTAGTATTATTATATAATATTAATAATAATATTATATATATATATATACATATTATAAAATATATTTAACTGGACATTGCATATTAGTGATTATATTTATGAAATATACATTCTCGGGTCATAAATGCCCGGTTCTTTATTAGGCATTGACGGAGCCAAAGCCAACGTCAAGAGGACCTTTACAATTTTTGCTTAAATATGGTTTGTAGATGAAGTGATGAAAAACTATAAAAAGATGGTTAATTAATTTATCATGGCTATGGATTTGTGCTGCTTGATGTCTGATGTCTGGTCTATGGGATGAGGTACTGCACCCGCCAATCATTCCTCATTACAAATTATTAAGGCAGGTGATGACTTGCTATACACTGAATGGGCCCCCCATAAAGGCGGTTGTTGATAGGTGTTGAGAGGTGTGCTGCACTTTCACTAAACGCTACTAGCGACTTTATGCCTTTAACACTTTCACCCTGGAGCTTAGGTCTTAGCTCTTGCGATTCCCACTACCGGCCGGCCGGTCAAGAAGCCAGAAGGGGGATAAAGATAATATAAGAACCATTCTGATTCTGATATCATCAGAATGGTTGCCGTGCAGAACGGCGCAGTTTTGAAATATATGACAAAGAATGTTGACGCTACATCCAAAAACTTTACTGCCGTCCTAATTTAAAAAGCTTATCTTACTTTAAAATAAAAAAGTTACCCGTTCTCGTAAACCGTTCAACAACATGCATGAAAATGAAGTTGTTGAAAAAGTTTATTTATCGCAACGAAGATGTTAGAACGGGCCGAGTGAGTAGTGTAAAAGTGTGATTATTGCTCTTCACCATGCAATACCACAATTGTACCTAACAATGAACTTCTTACACCTACCAACTGCTGCAAATACAACTCGAACATTTAATAAAGTGATAAAACGCTTGCGCCTCACGCGACCGTTTTATGATGCCATTTCGTTACCTTTTATTTTTCTATATGGCCATACTTTTAACCTTAATAACTTTGAAACTTGGGGGAATAGTTACGTCGACTTCAAAAATCTCAGGGGACCCAAAGGCACTTCTAGAAGAAAATGTTGACGAATTAGAATTTAGACGAGTATTTCTATATTCCTTTAAACAAATTTCATTTTCCTTTGGGATAAACATAGATTTGAATTTTAAATCTGTCTAAGTAGCTAATTCTAATTCTAAGAGTAAGTATTTTGGAGTAACTATTTTATGGATATTTTAGTTAGGTATTCAACACGATTTTTTTAATACCATGCACAAGTACTTCAAAACAATCATACAAAACATTCATACAAAAATGCTTTGCCGAACTTTTTGTATAGCAACGCGCGCGCGTCCGTCTGACACAGTTTCTGAAATATGCCTGATAATAGGCTGATGCCCGCGTAATTTTCACTTAAATAAAGTACATACCATAAGAATGATCATTATATCAATCTATTCTTAGGTTCCCATTCAAAAGCAGATACATTTTAGGTAAAAATTTTATCATTAGTCATTTTTATCTCAATAATAAATGAACTTTTCCGTATTTTCGCTAGTCTGAACAATTTAGTTTCTAATAATATAGCGCTCATTTCACATACAAGAAATTATTTATTATAATGAACCTTTTGAAGATTGACAAAATGCAAAATGACGAGGTATATTTATAGTAGGCTCGTTTTCCTTTTCATGAAATCCCAAGCGCCGTTTCACTTTTTGGTTAATAATATCTACCTATTGCTTATTTTCCCCCTTCATAATGCCCCTAGGGAATCCGGTGGCTCGCGTGATTTATAGCCTATGCAAAGAATGAGAGAATATTTTCTACACCATAATTCAAGGTAGTTGAGATTAGAGGCAGTTCTGTGAGGATGATATATCAATCTGTGCGTGCCTTATTTCGTTTGATGGTTCTTTGTTGATGTTTTTGTCCGGAGGGGATATAAGGATTCAGTGGAATAATACGGAGTATTCAATTCTCAAACAAAGTAGAAGCAAAATAGTAGATTATACAAGTGAATAAAAAGGCAATTTAATTCGAGGGGCTAAGTTGGATCCCGAGAGCAGCGAAGGATTCTAGATTAGAATCCTGAGCGGAGCGAGGGATACAAGGACCGAGATTAATTTTTTTATTCACGAGTCGTGTAATCTTCTTTTTACCATTGACTTCGAGAAAGTAAAATAGTAGTACCTACTTATAGTACCTATGTTATTATTGATGTGTTATTAATGTGGATTATTAGCCATTTCAGGTACGGCCACACCACACCGCGGCGTCTGCGATCTACTGGCGCGATTTCAGTACTTTTCCATTGTTTTCTGATCGCGTTTGGTGTGAACCAGTCGGTACAAATACTACTGCGCTATCTGATCGCTACCTTGATCGCGCACGCACGGCACGCAGGACGCTGTGGTGTGTCCGTACCTACCTTTAGTGCCAGTGAATGTGTGTGTAGGGAAACAGCATAATCTTGAAAAACATGCTATTTGCGTTCTCACCAAAATTGAACTGAAAATCTTCAGTAAAGTACATATCTTTACAAAGGGACTAGACGGAGTCTTCAACTTGATCAGAAAGTTGACTTTGACTCATCTTTATGACTTGAATTTAGAAAAACTGATTTTTTTTTACTTTATTAGGCTGAATACACTAATCGTGTGGAGCAAAATGAAAAGAAAAATTTTGTTTACCAAAATTGGCAGGATTTTTATTTTTATTACATTATATAGCTTCTATGGTATACCTCCATTTAGCCAGCTAGTAGGCACTTTCAGCAAGTTTTATTTATTTTTTGTACATAATTCGTATTTCGTACTTGTTCCAAATTCAAAATGTTTTTATTCACCGAGTGAGTAAAGGAGCGTTTTATTCACTGCTATCGATGTATAAAGTGCTCTTTTTTGAGTGGCAATGATAAAAACATATTTTTTTTAATGAACTTATTTTAGGAGATTTTGGCTGAATACAGCTATGACAGCCCCGTATTAGCATCAAGTATCAGCAAGCAATATAATATAATGTTTTATCATCGTCATCATCATCTTCATCATTATTATTAGTCTGCAGTAATAGTCCACTGCTGGGCATAGGCCTCTATACCACGCATCAATGAGCCTAGTGCACCAGAGATTTTACTTGTTACGGATGCTACGAATACCTTTTTCATCAATAAATTATTTTTATTTGACTAAAATTTTTCATTTTCGGCTAGCCTGGTCGTTGCTGCTCTTGCATATTAATACTGATAACAAAAATATAAAGGTACGAGTTGACCTGAGAGATTGAGTTGAAGTTTATGTTCGCCCTTATTCTATCAATAAAATGATGACTATACTACGTAGTATTATTATGAGTTCTGTGACTATACACTTTAATATAACCTAAATTATATCAATTCAATTCTCTATACGTTTAACAGAAATATTGACCGAACCAATCAATGAAGTAGTAGGCAAACATTGATATATCGAGGGCCAGAAATAATATCATAATTGTTTACACCATCATTGAATTGAAAGCTTTCGTGCTGAAAGGTAGTTTGTTATATTCGCGGCACCTAAAACCTCATTCGTACAAACTACCCACATTAAGGTAACAGTTTAGTACCTTTTGATTTCAGTAAAATAGGGTAGAATCTACGAACAGCGCAGCTAATGTCTGAATATTTATAGTGACGGAGTTCTAGATCGTGATTTAAGGTAAGGCACAAGGACAAACTCTGATAAAGATTTCGTTAATTTACTATTAATAAAGCATTGAAGGATAAAGCAGATGAAGAAGTTGATAAAACACGTCCTTAGGAAGCTTTACGAATACAGCTCGAGCTTAATCAGGTCTTAAGATTGTAAGCATGTTGTTACCTTACTTGTCTATAAATAGATTATTAAGCCTTTATACCTTTTAGCCAGACTTAATGTTGATAAAACAGGAACGAATGGCGTTCATTTACTTAATGCTAAAGTTAATTTCTCTTGGAGTTTCTTTTGGAAACGGTCCCAAATTTATCTGGGTTGGTTGCGTTGCTTGCGTTGATAAAACATATTTAAACGATATTCTACTAAAATGCAAAGCGGATAGATATTTATACATTATTTGAAATATTTTAAAAAGTACTGCTTTCTTTTTATTTGAGATCATACGCTATTTTTCAATGGCTTTATTTGAAAAAATATATATAAATATCGAAATAAATCGTGGTATATGATAGACCTAGTCTACGTCTAGTCACGATATTGCAGTTCCTTAACATTTTAATTTTTTATTCGTACAAAGTGCAATGATCCTTGCTCGTATAGATTTATCCGTAGCTTAAATCCAAAACAAAATGAAAAATATGGATGTATATTTTTTATCAGCATAAGCATGCTGAGTATTTAATATTTGTTCATATTGATTTATATAGTCTATTTATGAGTCTGTTACTGAGTTTTTAGAAGAAGGACTAAAAAGGTAAACATAATAATAAAACCATACAAAACCGTTGCAGTCTCATTTTATTTAATCGTTTTTCATTTAACTAAGATAGTTACATCAAAACACACATTGCGTAACAAATTGGACTGGAAGATATGTAAGTACCAGTGATACAGAGTTGTACCTATATGTAGGTTTTATTGCTGCTTACCCTCTGCCGTTTATCGAGAAACGAGGGTACCCTTTTACTACGAAATGCTTAGCATTCTCACAGTATATCATAAGCATAATATAAATACATCTACGGAATGAAATTGCTGTTTCCCTCCACATATTTTCTCGAATAAACGGCGGACGGGATCTACTAACACATATTTATCTAAAAAGTGTAGGTACTGATTAAGTTTCGTAATTCACAAGCATGTCTAACACGTAAAAAGTAACTCTAAACGCGATTTTGATACATATTTTTAATATTGTCATTGTTTTATTTATTAGTAATTTAAAAATTCCGCTAGACGAAAGTAGAAAAAAAACAATTTAGCTTCATTTTACGCATTAGCAAATATAAAAAAATAAATGAAACCAATTATTACTTTACCTTAGGTAATTCGTATCTACACTAGTTTTATTGATTAATTTTACTTTACGATTACATAGGTAGTTATTTCGAAAAATTTACATGCTTAGAAATAAAATTCAAATTCGTTTAATTTAATACGTATTTAACTTAGCCGATGAAATCTTTCACATTATTTTCAGTTTTTATCATCTAAATTTTATTTCAATTTTACGCACATTTACACGTAAATACTTGTAATTAAAACGAATTTTATCTAAATTAATACTGCTACAAGACTCTTACGATCCCACAACTGCATGTTCGGAATGATATAACATTGTAGATAAAAAGATCGTTACCGTTAAATTAATTTACTCTGTAAGCTTATGTGAAGAGATCGACTGTCTGTAAGACGTACAACCGGTTTTGAGGCAATCGGTGCCTTATATTCATGGGTCAGTACGCGTGCAACCGGCAAGTGCCTCACTCGTATTGACCCATTAAGATGAGGCACCGATTGCCTCAATACTATGCGTACGTTTTACAGACAGTCGTCCTCATAACGTGAGTTTAATTGTAACAATAATTGAAAATGAATAACTAAAAAATATCCCACGATTCGTTCAGTAATGAAATATTATTATTTAATAAGATAACATTTTTACGTTTCAGTCAAATTAAACCAGTTACTTGCAGCTATCAAAAATAAACTACAACCATTTACACATTTTAGTTTAAAGTAGTATAAGCGGCTCGTAAAAAAATCTATATCTAATCAAATATATACATATATTACAAAATGTTTCAATTGCTGTATTAATGAATTCAATAATCTTTTAATTAATAATCTCAACATGTACTGTAATGCACAACAAATTAAAAAACATTGCTACAACTATCTAAGTACTTAAATAGTATGCGTCACTTAAAATAATATGGCATCACGAAACATGTCGGCAAGTACTACAATTAAGGCTGGACGCACATTAACTTTAACTATCGCTTGAGCATATTAGCTAATGTGCGATCAACCTAAAACTTTAATGAATTGAAAATTGACATAAAAAGTAACTTCTAGAATATACAATAAGAACGTTTAAAAAACTAAAAGAACCTACTTCAAATGCCGCGCTATGAATTACTTTTCAGTACCAAGTTTGAGGTGTTTGGTTCCATATCTCTGGAGAGACTTATCAAACCTCGATGATTACCATTGTACCACACTTGGGATATCTCCTTTCCAACAAAAAAAGAATAATATACACGACGAAATTATTCACGAACAAACATAAAATATATTTATACGGTCAAATTAAGAAACCTCCTCCTTTTTTGAAGTCGGTTAAAAATATAAATAAACAAAAAAAGTTTCATGAATTGTATTAGACTGATTGGCTAAATCAATCATTATTTTTATTTATGAAGTGTTCGGTAAATTGTAAAAATTAAAAAGTCACCGTATTTATTAGTATCAATATTATTTACCATATACGAGTAAGTTTATCTTAAATATTAGCGAGTATACAATAAAGAGGTAAAACCTAATGAAATGTCTACTATACAATTATGGCACTGTGGCCAGATTTGAAGCTACCAAAATACGTATAAATTATTATTTTACCACCTAATTTATATTTATCACATTTAAGTACCAATATTTAGATATTTGACAATATTTTTTAAAATATTGTAGTGCAGAGCAGATTTCAATATACAGTGTAGACAACATTTAATAATGTTTACAAGAAGAAACGTATATTGCTTTAACTGATAAACGTTGATTAGGCATAACTTAATTTATTTTTCTGATGACTAGTATTTTAAATATAGTTTAAGTTATTTTATTTTTATGTATCATTTTCTTATTCATACCAACATAATTTCGTAATCGCTGGTTTACGTTGAAACTTTCAATATGCATATTTTGGTGGCTTCTAAATTCAGGCCAATATTTTATACTCTTACAGTCATTGAAGGAATGCTTAGATGCAATGGAATTTATATAACCATCGTAATAAATTAATACACAAGTAATGATAAACTGAAAAAACATGTGGAATGTTGTTATTAAAGCCCATCAAATATTTCTATATGAACAAAGTTTTTCAAACTTTTAATAATAATTTTACTTTAGTACATACAGCATTTACGAAGTTATAATATATATATTTAGGACTATAAATCTAGATCTATCTATTTATAATATTTCAGCTAGAAATAACAACAAAATATCATATAATTTTATTAAATTTTCATATAACATTATATTTTCCCACTGCTGTATATTTGGAGCACCGATATCAAATTGATATTAATCGAATAAGAAAACTAGTTTTATAAAATTAATGTTAATTTCATTCTTATGCCGACATATTAATTGAAATAGAAATAAAACTATACGATTTTTTCTTAATTGATATGGATTGTATTGATAGGAATAGATATGTATAAGTAGATACAAATATTTAACAGGTAATAAAATAGCTAAAATAATACTTTTTGATTCGTCCTCGGCGGTCGCTACGGATAAGTGCACGCTAGTTTGTCAGGGCCGCTAAAACAAGCAATACCTTACAGTCACAAAACACTGCCACTGAGCTGCGGACTACATAATGCCGCCGGTGGACGCACTTCGACGCTTCGTGTCATCTTTTGTACTTCACAAGTAGTTATCGCGCACTTTCGCTACTAAATAGCCGCTTTCAGCTTTATGGCTCCTCTACATGATGGGCCAGCGCTTCCAGCAAAATGGCCATGCGATGGTTGAAAAGGATCTACACAATGGCGATGTTCAGTTGTGATCTTAGCGTTTAACAAAATGGACGTGGAAGTATTTTTTTTTAATTTAAAAAAAATTTAAAATAAAGAAAAAAAAATTACAAAAATTTTAGTATTTCGCTATGCGGCCAGGCAGTCGACATCTTGACACGCACGAGGTACTCTGCACGTCTGCTCTCCACCGCATTCGAGCGCAAACTGAGTAATGGCCGACGTGTAGATGCGTACCGCCATCGCTGGCCCACTACCATGTGTGAGCGAAAAACCGACACCGCGGCCATTCCGCCGGCATCGTACGCACCACAAGCCAGCCTACGCCACTACGCCCTCTATATGGTGGCCCACTACGATGGACCATCATGATGGCCCATCTTCTGTGGCTGTAGCGCGTGATTCGTATGCGGAAAGATTTAGTTGCAATGACGTAGGGAAGTTGATGGTCGAATCGGTGCAGTCAACTCAAGGTGTCTTCCATTCGCTTTGACGCTTGCTACGCAACCACGTAGCCCAGTGTATAAAGCTGGCGGTAGACCTAACGGCAATGTTGGCGAACCACCTGAATAAACATAATATTTGTTTAAACTAAAAAAATACGATGTATAAAGATTATATATTTTGGGAATGTTCTGATATGTTTTGCTCCATATCTCTTGAGGTTACTATTGAAATTTGGTAACATTATATGTGGCCTCATCCTGCAGCCCTATATGCCGTATCGAAGAAAGTGTATCACGTATTTTTTTACTAGGCATAACGCAGAAAGTGAGAACCATAATCTGTACTTAAACTCTACGCTTTGTTGTTGTTGGTTCTATTGATTGACTGTCCTAAATAAATCAACGTTCGATTCCAAGGTCTCATAACATAAAATACATTGTGGGAAGTTTGTAAGCTCGTAATTACCCGCATTATGAGAAAAGTTTGGAAAACCTATTTCATCGATAGCTTATGTATTTAATAGTTATTGTGGACATGAAAATGATTAAAACAATAACTGTGCTGCAATCAATTAAACTACTTATAGTCATGTATAATTTTAGTTGAAATACGTTGACTCCAAAGAAGTTTTAGAAACCTAACTTTAAATGCCGCGCAAGTTATTTTAAATATCAAGTTTCAGGTGTATATCTCTGGCGATACTAATCTAATCTCGATAATTTTACAATGAGACTAAACGGGCAGTATGCCCTCTGAAAAAAATCCTAATACGTTAATAAATTACGGAGTTCTGTGGTAAGAAACATTTTTTAAAAACAGTCGTCACAGTACAGTCGAATTGAAAACCTCCTCCTTTTTTTAAAGTCGATTTAAAATACTTTCAAGCAAAATATATCTATATGTTTCATTATAAAACTTCTGTGTTCATTTAAAAGTCAAACATTTAAACATACCAATCCAAAGCTTGGGGTTGGCTTTCGAAGGTACCAGCAATGACTGCGAATACCCTCTAACAGGCGGCGTGTCATCAACTTGTAGCATCGCGAGCCTCTTGCGTCTCCTCATAGTGGCGGTATGCCACCTCCCATCGTCCACCCTCGCCTTTGACTCTATACTTTGAAACCAGTCTTCATGTATCGAGTTACTTTCCCGAGAATCCGTATCAGTATATATGAGTTGTAGTTTCCCCTCGCTTATCCCTAAACCGATGAAGTCCCGAGGTCGAATACCAATCTTCCGTCGCCACATAAGAAGACCCGAGTCGTTCTGCGTTCGGAATTTTATTTCGTAGCGAATGCCGCGGGCGTTACTGTTCCTACAAATAGAATATTTGAATAAACCGTTTGAAGATTCCGAAAAGATACATTATAACCAGCTACTACTAATGAGCTCTTAGCCTGAATTTACAACAGGTTCATGCAAGGAGATTGCGGTGGAGTAAACTACAAATTAAATGTTAATTTAATGGTGTTAAGTAAGCATTAGTGGATTGTTGAAACATAAGTAAAGCTAGCAAACAACTTTTTACATTGAGAACTAATATTTAAAAACCACGGCACAGAAACGTAATAAAGACCGTACGTTGAAAGTTAAAACGAACAAAACGTATTGTATGATTTTCCAATGAAACCATCGAATAAAACGGACTCATAACTGAAAAATATTGTAGTTTGTAGTCCACGTACAGTGCGAACTGTAAATGTTTGCGTGTAAATAAAAGCACAAACTCAAGGTACATAGGATATCTCGAAAATGTTCTGTATTCAAGTAGTAACGTTAACGCGTTTATGTAAATTTGTAAAGTTTCCCGTAACTTATTTGACTCGACCTGAATTTGTGCGCTGCTAACGTCAAGTACCAACTAATGTTTACTATTAGCTGAAGCAAAATAGGAATTTCATAATGTTGAAAGCTATTCAACAACCAGCTATTTACTGGTTGAAAGCTTGAATGTTATTAAGAGATTCCTTCTCAAAGTTGTATTTAAAAGATCTTTATGTAGGTACTTACTTTTAGTTACTTTTTACTTACGTTTAACTTTAGTATTCAAAATAATAGACGTTAATTTTATACTAGATTATACTTAATTTAAATTTAATTGGATTGAAATTAATTACAGTCGTCGGTATACTTTAATTGAAGCGATATCAATTATTTGTAAATAACAGTAATTTATTCTTTGACCTATCAAAATTATATTTCAATAAAATACAAGGCGACTTCTTATGTATATTAAAAAGTTTATTATTGTTATATACCGGCTGTAATTCACGTACCTTTAGTCGAATTTTCTCGACCTAGGTTTCGAGCGAGTCAGTCGCTCTTCCTCGGGAGTGAGGTCACGCGGTGAGATCGCGATGTTCACGTATATGTACGTGAATTACAGCCGGTATATAACAATAATAATGTTACAAATTCACGATAATTTTAAAATTAAAAAGTTTGTTCACATTTATTTGTTACGGAATTTATGACAAAGCTATTGAAGTAATAAAAATAAGAGGCACTCATACAATGCCTACTTAGGATTTTTTTAAATTATTAAAGCAAAGCAATATACCTAATAGTGTATTAGACATTTTTAAAGTGTAGTGTACAGTAAACAGTAAATAGTTACTGCACAAGGATCTATGCAAAATTATAAATTATGTAGTCATGAGCTGCAACGTCACCGTTTTACTTGTTGTGAATGATCACACATTATTACAAAACTTATGTGACGAATATGATTTGAGATGAATGAGTTAAATACACAATTTCTTGTCATTTTAAATTATTCAATTTTGTATTTTTTGGATGATAGAACATCGCCTCTCGACCAATTCGCAGATGCCGTAATACTGCATCCCGATATCTAATTTTACTCAGTATCTCAATTAACTATTGCAGCTATAAAGGATACCCACAATCACAGAACAGTTATATTCCACTATTCTATGCCAAGCTATCTCACTCTTTAAGCTGTTATGTTTTAAGAATATATTCGTGCGACAAAGTTCTTAGTCCCGAGCCAGAAAGAAGAGATGTAGGACAAAGACGCGTCTCCACCCTGTCCTCTTTATATCATGTTTTCTTGTTGCTTACATGTTGTATGAAAGTGAGTTTAAAAGAGCCCACTTTCGCGCTCCGTATTCATCTTAGGTTTCTTCTATCTGGCCTGCGCTTAAGAAGTTAAGATCATACCTAATCTAATTTCGGCAGTGAAGTGTTATTGTTAGTAAATAAAATGTCTGATGTCCTCCAAATGTTATCTTACATTGTAATTTCCCAAACCGTCGCCTGTGTTAGTATTTAAGCTAAAAATAGAAATAGAATTAGTTGATTAGTCACTTAATGGGTGTAAACAAAGTAAACGGCGAACACATTTATTAATTAAAATGTTTTATATACATTTCCTTAGGGTTTAATGTCGTTAAGAAAGTTTTTGAATATTGAACAGAAATTTTGAGTCTTTTGGAACGATATTCATACGACTCACGACCATTTTTTATGTTATATGCTCATATATTTTTTTATGTTATATGGTATATATACTCATATTTACACATTACATAATAATACTCTTTGAACGTATACCGCAAGTGGTAAAAATGCGACATGAATAAGGTTTAATTTCGTTTATTGCAAATTTATACCAACTTTAACAGTTTTCCAATAAAAGCATGAAATCACTTTTATGCTTGTATTGCATAGAGTTTAAAAATAGTTTCTTTATTTGATATTGGAGTTAGAAAAAATTAAAATGACGATAAGAACTTACTGCCACCAAGATTATGTTAAGAGGAACTGATGTTTGCATTGCATCAATGGCTACTTAATGATAGTTTTTCTTTTAAAGCCAATTTGATCGGTGTTTCAAAAACATTGGTGATAAAGCGATAAATATTATTCACAAAAGTTTCACTATAATTTTGTTTCATCGTTTGATATGAAAATATCATATAATTTTCCCACTCAGTTATTCATAAAGTCATCAGAACAAACAATCAAAATAAAAGACAGCAATTACCTGCGGCTGCCCCTGCTTCTATAGGAGAAGTAATTGTTTCCGTCGAAATGTACAGGACTCCTGTCGTTCAACATTTCTACATTGAGTGGGATCTCACAGTTCCGTCCTTGGAAACCATTTTGGCAGACGCATTTGTACTCGTTTAGAAGGGGGATGCACGATCCATTGTTTTTGCAGGGCGTTAGACCTAAAATAATTGTCACGATTAAATCAACATGTTTTATTATTAGGCTGATACTATTGAGATAAACTCTCTGACATGCGCTGTTACAAAAATACATTTGTTTGTAACTAATGAGCGGCGATGAACCCATTTAATGTCAAACGTGTTTAATATCACACAGTTTTGGTATTGCATACTTTGTTATTTTATTCAACGTAGGTAAGATCAATATTTTTATCACTGTTTAAAATATTTTCCCTTTTCATATATACTCATAAAAGTCATACAATTTCAATATCAAAATTATGTGAGATGTGACTTTTAAAAGTTTAGATATCAGATTTTCCAATATATTCGAAGATATTACGGCCACAAAGTTGCCACACCGTTATGGTCTTATAAATCTAACCACAGAAAACTATTAGACTCCATGTCTCGTTATTCCCAAGCGCACCTAAGTATCGCACAGTGGTTACTTACTGCTATCCAAGTACCACTTTGCGATGAGATTTCTGTCCAATATCAGGAGATTTATGTAACAGTTAGTATTTACGATGTGATATATCTGGTGTAACTATTACTTGGGTCGTATCTCGTGGAATGATTTGAAAATTTTCAATTCAATGAGCAGATTTAGTTTGACATAACAAGAATGGACAGAATTTATGAGGGTACTAAATGAGATTGAGAACGGATGCTTGTGATTACCTACTGCAAGTGTTGCAATGGGATTGGTCGTATTTTAGATATATCGGTTATGTATCTGGTACCAATAACAGTGGTTATTTATGGCAATTTGTTATGAAGGCTTACGTCTTTATTTGATATTTTAATATGATATTTTACAAAATATGATAGCTGCACAGTTGTTATACTAACTCTCGAAAATTATGAATCAAATCTAGTTTATTTCTTAGCTGTTCTGAGAAGAACATAATTGCTTACACATTAATAAAATGATAATCTTATTCGGTAGGAATAACTTGATACTTATTGAGAGAAAAATAAAACCTTTTTATATACCATACCTATACTACCACGTATATAATACATATACAAATGTAGGCGTTTAAACAAACAATAAAGTACTTTCTGAAGTAAAGTTTCACACACAAATTAAATCTATTATAAATATATATATGTACACAGAAATATTAATAATAAGATAATATTATTAATATTTCTGTGTAAATATGAGATTAACCTTAAAAAACTTACCATCTCCACAAGGCGGTCCAGTATACCTCGTCACTCCAGTAGTAGAACAAGGAAGTCGTTCTTCATCCTGAACAATCGCACATTTAGCTGTATCAGCACTGTACAAATTCAAAGGGACTCCGTTCACGAAGACCTGTTGAACTGCTCCTAGAAAACTGCTTGTCACGCCCGACATCTTATGTGGGCGGATGTAGGACCTAAAATAATTACGGTCATTAATAAATCGACCAGTCATGTTGTTCTCATACACAATAAAATATCGCAGTTTTAACTAAAATAATTATTTTATTAATTCTAACTTTGAACTGCAATATTCATTCGCTATTTTCATGCGATTCAATATGAACAATGTTGAATCAAATGGTAAAGCTAGAGGGAGTTTCACCTCCAAGAATTGAATGGCACGGTTGATTTCGAACGTTCTAAATCAACCCGACTATTTTCATCTGCTGTTTCCAAGTGAATGGCGATGAAGCGCGGTAAAGGTCGATTGACATACTGTATTCGATTTATACGAAAAGGCTCACTCACGATGGGGTTCCAGGGTAAGGGTTAGATAAGGGAATCTTGTCTACTTCGAAATGTGCAAGTATTTGTTCCGTATTTGGATGTTCAGGGTACTCGTAAATCTTGATTGGATGGTGGATTCTAATTAGAAAATAAGTAACTGTGTCGAATTTGTGTACATTTATATGACAAAACATCTAAAGGGACTTATTACTTGCTTAGATTGCTTGTATTTTAGGCAAGTATATAGGATAGTTTTCATCTATGCAATTTTTTAAACATAAAAGTTTGTTAATAAGCGCGACGGCAAAGTGTTACGTTTAATTTTATAAAACAACATTCCAACATTTTTCATAAAATCGACTTAAAGCATGGAGATTATAAGGGTTGATTTGCCTAAAATGATATTAATTATGTAGCCAGATAGACGAAACGTTGGTTGTAATGTAATTTTGTTATAAGTATTTTGGTTAATTATTAGGGAACCAATTATAATTTTTGTAATGTAAATTACTAACGATTAGCTAAATCACGCTATATCATATTTTAACTTAACGAAAAATTGCTTGGATAAAATGCGTAATTAGCCATCCGCTAATTTACACAGATTATTATAATATTTCATTTGAATGAATTGAATTGAATATACAGAACTTACGGCAATGATCCAATAAACAAAGGTAGAACCAGCTCCATGTGAGTCAACGGTGGAGACGAATGACCTTTTTGCGTTGTATGATGGTCTAGTTGTAAACTTCCATGTCTGCCTGATCTAGCCACTCTAACTCTGTGCCATCTGCCTTTTGTTATGGAAACCGAGGACCTAAACAGTTTGAAACTATTAGAAATAGCGTAAACCAATCACCATAAAATACTAATTACCATCACTGACAAATTTACACAAAAAATATTAGCATTTTTGAACTTCAGATTAAAAATGTACTGCAAAAAGCGCTACAACAGGAAATTACGAAAACAAATTAGCAACATCTGCAAGCGAAGATTAACGTCGGACTTGTTTAATATTTGTAAAAAGTAACGCAAGAATTTAAATAAGAAATGTTATCCAAAAGATTTCGGTATTTAAAGCAACTTTGTGATAAAAAAATGCCCGAGCTTTGTTTAAAAGTTAATCCTTCAGCAATAAAAAGGACTATTACTTCTAAATAGAAAGCACCACTTACGTTATATTAGCGATCCCGCTCCCCAAATTGTATCTAAACTGTAGATAACCATTAACCAAGTTAATCGCAACGAAATCCCCCTTGGCTTTATTAGACTGGCCGGTGTAAAGGAGCATTCCGGAAAATCGGTTCGTTAAAAACCAAATTTCAATGCGGAACGCTTTGCCTAGCCCTTCAAGTGGCGGTAATTCGATATAGCTCGTCCCATTGAATTGGGGAGACCACGTCTCTTGTGCTACGGTGACGTCTGTAAAATTCAAATTTCAGTCAGTATCGGAGCGTAAAGCGGGTCTCGAAGGTATTTATGAGATGCTCACCATTGTTACAGGTACTTCCATCGGATCCAATTTCACCTCCAAACAAACAGCGACAGACGTGTCCACCGTCGGGTCCGACGTCACACAATAGCCCCTCATCATATCCGCAGGGATTTGACTCGCAAGGATCTAATCTCTCGTCACAATTGGCTCCTTGGAATCCGATAGGGCAGCTACAAGTATATTCGGTTGCCGACCCCTCTACAGTCGTGCACGTGGCCCCATTCTTGCACGGAATACTCATACACGGACTAGATTGGCACTCCTGAACGTTTTCTATAGCGAGTACTAATGAATCTGGACGGCCCAATTTCTTCGTCACCTGATGACGTATAATTCTCAAATACTTTACGCAGCCGATAAAGCCGTTCCGAGTGCCGATGTTATCGAAGACTCTGTACAAACGATTATGTGTTTGATTGGTTATTACGTAATATTAATTAGGTTTGTCACGGTGTGGTACTGAATAATGAATATAGTGGTATAGCTAACCTGGAGTAATTAGTAGGAACGCTGCCGACGTAAGCGTCCTCGGCGAGGTCTAATGCCTTTAAATGGCCGGTTGATTGTCCAACGACGTCCTCCATATCATCGACCGATAATATCCCATCGCGGTGATACCGCTTCGCCGATATCTTGTGGTATTCATTCAGTGTGATTTTCTCCAGGGACGTCAGAATGAGTACTCCATTTCCGAGATTATACCTGAATTGGAAATGAGGCCAAATTAATTCATGGAAAGCTGGAAGTAAATTGCGATGTTTTCAATTTCCTAAAAATATCCACAAATATTTCGAGGCTTGTCTGAATTATCTATGAAATTTTATGGATGCTCACCTAAATTCTAAAAATCCGTTGACTAATGCTAGCGAAACAAAGTCACCCGTTCCGTCAGATTTCTGTTGGTTGTAGAGTATTATGCCATTTTCAGTAAAGGCTTTGAATTCTATATCGATGTTCAGCTTGTGGTAAGCTTTGAGCGGTTTTAATCTAATATATGCGGAGCCGTCGAACGATGGTGTTTCGATGTATGAAGTCAGCAATCCTTCTTTGGCAAGAGACTCGCAGTTGAGGCCGGTGAACGGAGAAGTACATACACAGGTGTAGGTCGAGCCAGGCAAATCAATACAAGTTCCTAAATTATAACAAGGATCTGACAGGCACGCGCTGTACTCCTCAGTCGTCTCTTGGGGCACGTTTTCTGTTGAAAATAATTTAACATAAAACCTAATTTACAAGGACAAAATTTGAATATCAAACTGTTATTATTGAAGCCTTGGAATTCAAAATGAAAAGTAAATTATTTTTATAATTCTTATGATGTCGACAGGTGGGACTTATCAAATTATTCTCGTCGTTAAAAATGTATCGTGAAAAGTTAGATCGAAGTTTTAGATCACACAGACGAAAAAAATAATAAGAACTTATCGACAAGGTCAACAGGCCTTTGTTATACACGAGAGTAAGTACTAAAATAAGCAATAGAAATCCTTGATTATTCGTTTTGAACTGTAATGCAATAATGCAAATGTATTTTATTACAGCTTTTTAGGGTTCCGAACCCAAAGGGTACCAACGGAACCCTATTACTGAGACTCCGCTGTCCGTCTGCTTGTCTGTCTGTCTGTCTGTCTGTCTGTCTGTCTGTCCGTCTGTCACCAGGCTGTATCTCATGAACCGTGATAGTTAGACGGTTGAAATTTTCACAAATAATGTATTTCTGTTGCCGCTATAACAACAAATACTAAGAACAGAACAAAGTTAAAAATTAAAGGGTTTAAAACAATAAACGTGTTTTTTACGATACGATACGATCCGAAATCGGCCTCGGTCGATTTATTTACTTAGTCTATTATTTTGTAAGTATGAATCACAGAGTACTTTATATATACGGAAAATTGAATAATATATCTTCAGTTTTAGTACTTAAAGAGCTTCAATTAGCTAGAATCAGAAGAAAGTTAGGCGTACGAACACTCCAGATATTTAATTATATTAATAACCTTTGTGTTAATATTTACTTAGTTGGTGTTAGAAATTCGTGGCGTTCGGCCTTCGGAAATTCGGAACCCTCCGTGTGCGGGACAAAAGTCTGACTCGCACTTGGCCAGTTTTATTTATTAATATAATTTTTCGAAGACTATTTTCGTGGCACGTTACGCAGATAGTTATATTAATCTAGTTTATTAATAAATACGTAATTAATAAACATATTTACAAATATATTAATTCACGATAATTTTAAAATCAAAATCTATTAAGCTGAATTAACCTGGGTCTCGTTGGAAACCACAGCAATTTTAAGTAATGATTTGAAAACTATGAATAGTGTATTCAGCAGTTGCGTTGCTGTGGCAGGCAATCACTCGTAGAACCATTGCTACGGAGCGTAGCTCAAGGCGTAGCGTGTGTTACGTAGTATTTATATAACGTAGTAAATATGTGAATAGTCTTATTAGAAAAAAAGTATAAAATAGTTTAGACGAATAATATTAATTCAGGCGAATAAAATCATCTTCGTATCTGTTTAAGACTGTCAGGAAGAAGTTCTAATTTAGCTTCCAAGATTTGACCCACACAAACACATACATACTCGACGGACATACATACATATACATATACATATAGGACGGACATACATACGTATAGGACGCTGCGGTGTGCCTGTACCTCACACGGAAAGTTAAAAGAATGCTCGTAAAAGTTCAATTTTATTAAATATAGTTCGGTAGTAGTATGGGTATGTCATCTGACAGATTATAACCCAGTTTGGATATGAATTCTTTTTTCTGCGAGTAAATATGATTATAATTTTTTGATACTATATAAGGTTCGATATGATGGACAGAGACAAAAATAAACTTCTAACAATTTATGAAATAACTTCTTTACAAATTAAAGACAAAAATATGTTGTTTATAGTTACAGTTTCACCGGACTGAACTTAGTCCGGACCCAAGATTGTGACACTTCACAATTTTGATGAATCAACGTTACTTAAGCGATTCAAGCTCTTATTTACCTACGTGTTGTAAAAAATGTAACTTACCAACACAGCCCTTCCTATGCACGGTTGGAGTAAAGCCTGGTCGACATTCGCAGCCTCCTCGAACGCAATACGCACCAGGCAGCACCGTGCAGTCAGAATCATCAGCACATAAATCGCCCAATAGAGCTCCTACTGCCCCTACCGTTGCTGTGGTAGCTGTTAGAAATATAACACAGATAAGTACACTAGTTATACGTATAACATTTGAGCACCTTCAATCATCGCTTAACACCAGGCGAGGTAGTGGTCAAACGCTAGCCTATAAGATACTATATATATTATCTCTATTACTACATATCTTGCAAATGTTATTTTGCGTAAATTTTACCTTAAGTTTTTTTTTCAGGCACTTTATCATTTCGACACAAGCATAAATAACTTGTGTTGACATGATAGAGTGCCTTAAAATTACGAACGTATTATTATTGTCTTTATAAGTTAAAGTTTATCCATTTTACTAATTGATACATAATAATACTGATAGTGTGTCGGTTAATTAAATGACCTATCTGTGTGAGCAAATAGTTATCTTCTAGGTAAGCGCATCATCGATTAAATCGTCACGCGAGATCAGATCAGGCGAGATAGTGCTCAGGCGCTAACCTTTTTTAGAATATAAATTAAATGTAATCATGTGTCATAACAAACACTGACTAATAAACTATTTCTACTAATAAGTACAATAACTATTCCTGATTTTCCATCTAATATGAAAATTCTATGGAACGAAACAATAAAGGTAACTTAAAGTACCAAATAAACCGCTAGTACACACAAAACTAAACTTTGAGAATATCTACTATTGTCATTCTTCTTTGTGTTGCTTTTGCCCCAATTAGTTACCCTCTGAAGGGTCGATGCCGGGGAAGTGGCCCTCCGTGGATTATAATGAGAGGCCCTTACACCTATTGTTAAACGAAAGAGTTAAATATAGCCAGTACAACATAGAACAAGCTTTCACATTTATACTATTAATAAGAAAATTAGACATAAGTTACATAATTCTAATTTAATGAAAACTATAACTACAACATCAAACTATAAATAACTAAACAAATTAATCACTGTCTCTTTGTTTAAAATAAATTTTAAATGATATCAATCTGATCTAGGCTAGGAGAGGCCTACGTCCAGCTGTGGACTATTACAGGCTGATGTGCTTATCTATTAATTTGGTGAATAGGAATTTTATGGTTCCTTGAGATGTTCATCTCAATTTTGTTTTAACCTCAATCCCAAAAAAAAGTATTTGACTAAAGACTAACTAGATAATTAGAAAGTGTTGATACATTGAGCCATACGTTTTGTTGCATAGTAGGTAATTTAATTAATATAACTCTATGCAAATGAGGAATGTAATAACCCCTTACTAAATAATATCGTTTAAAAACTAAAAAACAACCGACTTCAATGCCGCGCTATTCATTTTCAGTACCAATTTTGAGCTGTTTATCTCAATATCTCTGGAGATACTTATCATACCTCGATAAAATTACCATGGTACCACACTTGGGATATCTCCTTTCGAACAAAAAAAGAATAATCGAAATCGGTTCATAAACGACGAAGTTATCCGCGAACAAACATAAAAAAATATTCATTTTCAGTACCAATTTTGAGATGTTTATCTCAATATCTCTGGAGATACTTATCATACCTCGATAAAATTACCATGGGACCACACTTGGGATATCTCCTTTCGAACAAAAAAAGAATAATCGAAATCGGTTCATAAACGACGAAGTTATCCGCGAACAAACATAAAAAAAAAAAAAAAAAAAAAATATACGGTCGAATTGAGAAACCTCCTCCTTTTTTTGAAGTCGGTTAAAAAGCTGATATAAATAGGTAGGTAAGTGTAAAAGCACCAACAATTCTTTATAGCGCTAGGTTATTGTAAAAAGTTGGAAATCGAAAACATTTTGGTAGTTTTTAGTACAATCTGAAATGAATATCAAGATTGCTTTCTAAATTAGGTTTGAATCGTATAAATCTACATTGGAAAGCCATAATGAATGTGGTAAAACAACACGCAAACAATTTTCGCCTTAAACAAAATTACAGTTTTGTGGCATTTTTTTCAAGATTCCATTGCTATTATAGTTTTATCGATATTTAAATTCCAAAAAGTTATTTATATTCTTTTTTTTAGAAAGGTTTGGGAGGAAATAAGATGCCTTATTTTTAACCGACTTCAAAAAAAGGAGGAGGTTTCTCAATTCGACCGTATATTTTTTTAAGCCACCGGTTCAACGAGTACTGTTAGTTAATTCGGTTTTGAAATTCCTGTGAAAAATTATATGGCTGTAATTTAATATCTTTTTTTTTCTTTTTAATTTTTAATCTTTATCGAAGACGATGTTTGTCGGACAAAAAATAACACCGGATATAATAACATAAATTAAAACCGGCGAAAACGTAATCTGGTATGTAAATTATTGTAACAAAATGTTAACATTTTTATCTCATAATGACACAATTTGCCCTTTGAAAATCATATCCGTAATTTTAGCAAAAAAAGCATAAAAGGGGAAATGCATGATATTTTTTAATATTTATATTTCGCTGATTACATCCATTTAACATAGTAGGTAAAAAAATCAAATAATACTTAGTGTTCAAATTAAGCTTATAAAGATAGTTTTGGCATTATACAATTATGAGGTGTATAAAACACCGCCATATTTTCGCACGCCTTGGTGACGTCTTAAGATACCACTGCTGTCACCACAGACCGTAGATGGATAATCCCTCCACGCCACAGACATAGTTATAGTGCGTATTCGGACAACAGTACATACTCTAAATATTAAAGGTACTAGTAGAACAGTAGACCTCGCGTGCTGTCTTACCTATGGAATAACCGACACTTTCTCCTCTCCCTTGGCTTAGCAAAGCCATTGCAGAGTTTGGGCTATTGCCAAAAAATTGGGATATAAGTTTTAGCGATTACTCGCGTTCGCTTGGTCCTAGGAGTTTGAATCTTGTATCTACGGGTTTGTCTTGTAAAGGTTAAGAGGACTTCGTAGTCAGATTGGTGTAAATAGGTAATTAAAAAAAATAAAATTGACAATTGAAATCCGTCCATATATTAATGTACAGCAAACTTCACCCCTTTTCCCCCCTCTAAATAGAATAACGGATTTTTTTTTCGCGACATCTTACGTAGAATTCTTTAGTGTGCCTCTCAAATTTGAATAAAATCCGTCAATAAATAACGCAACAGTAAACTTCTGGTCTTTCCCCCCAATCAAGTAAACGCGGCGTTTTTCGTTAAAATCTGTTGAAAAAAGCGACTTGTAGGCGAGTACAGTCAAACATCCGGACAAAAGCATTTTTGGCCATTGTCAAAACTGAGACTAAGACGCTTCGATCGCTACGCTTACTTGGTCTATTACAAAGATTTAATCTGACTTATTTAAATTACTTATTTAAATACCAATTGATGTTTCTAGATGTTTCTACTTCATTCAATATTAACACAAAAGTGTTTACTAATATTGAAACTCAATATTGACCCAATCTTCTGGATGATAAAAAAGCGGATCCATGCTTACAATGAAATTGTTTGCGGATAAATATTTTAATGAAATATGTTTCCAAATTGAACTAGATATTTTTGTATTCTAATACTATAAGAATATTTATCCTGACATACTGACTGACTGACTGACAGAAACGCACAGCCTAAACCGCTGGTCGCAGAGACTTGAAATTTTTGAATTTAGGGCCCGGTAGCGTAATCGGGAGAACGGTCGGCTTTGATGCCGTGGTACCGAGTTCAAACCGCCGTGCACCAATTGATTTTTCTATCGAAATATTTATGTGCGCTTTTCACAGTGGCCCTCCGGTGAAGGAAAACATCGTTAAGAAACTAACAACCCCCGCATGGTGGTAGGACACTATCTAGTGTCCGCCTGGCCAGCTACCAACTTCAAGTTAGAAAATCTGTCACCAAACATCTAATGTGTTCCGGCAGCCATCCTTGAGAGCCAGTTCCCATTCTAGGCCTAGCGTGCTTACCATCTTCGACCGCATCATCACTTACCAACAGGTGAGATAGTAGTCAAACGCTACCCTATGTATGGAGAAACAAGATTAGATAGTCTTTTCTACTTGAAACTTCAAACTTTAGAGGGCCCGGTGGCGTAATCGGCAGAACGGTGGGCTTTGATGCCGTGGTACCGAGTTCAAACCACCGTGCACCAATGGATTTTTCGATAGAAAAATTTATGTGCGCTTTTCACAGTGGCCCTCCGGTGAAGGAAAACATCGTTAAGAAACCAACGACCCCCCCGCATGGTGGTAGGACACTATCTAGTGTCCGCCTGGCCAGCTACCACCCTCAAGTTATAAAATCTGTCACCAAAACATCTAATGTGTTCCGGCAGCCATCCTTGAGAGCCAGTTCCCATTCTAGGCTTAGCGTGCTTACCATCTTCGACCGCATCATCACTTACCAACAGGTGAGATAGTGGTCAAACGCTAGCCTATAAAGTATAAAAAAAACACAAGTGCTTCAGTAAAAAAATAAGTTAATACATGTTTCAGGTTTTTTTGAAAATCCACCCCTAAGAGGGTGAAATGGGGTAACAAAGTGTGATAATTAATATTGTTTCAGATAGCGCTGAAATTTGGCATGCAGATAGTTATGTACGATGTTAGTTCCTTCTGAGAAAGGATTTTCAAAAATTCACCCCTGAAGGGGATGAAACGGGGGTTGAAAGTTTGTATGGAGAAACAAGATTAGACAGTCTTTTATATTCGAAACTTAACACAAGTACTTAAGTAAGTAAATACGTGTTTCAGTTTCTTTCGAAATTCCACCTCTAAAAGGGTGAAGTGGGGTAAAAAATTCTGAAATCAATATTGTTTCGGATTGCGCTGAAATTTGGCATGCAGATAGTTATTTTGACTCAGATATCCGCTAAGAAAAGATTTTCTAAAAATTCCTCCTGGATACGGTACGGGGATTCAAAGTTTGTATGGCGAAACAAGATGAGATAGTCTGTTTTATTTGAAACTTTACACAAAAGTACTGCTGTAAATCTATAAGTAAGTACGTGTTGTAAATTTTTTGAAATGGGGTTGGAAACAAATTCTGAAAATTTGGGTTTTTCGGGTTTTATAAATATTAATCCCGATTTACCTTAGTCACGCGATAACATGAAAACGGGTGAACCGATTTGGCTAATTCTTATTTGATGTATTTTATGATAGAATAGATTTTACACAAGAAAAGTTATAAGTATATAAAAGGAGTTTTTAACGCGGGCGAAGTCGCGGGGCACTTCTAGTCTGGTATGTAAATAACACCAATATTGGACTATTTATTTAACATAGTTTCAGCTTGCTAAACCATTTTCATAAAATGTACTCTAAAAAAAACTTTCATAATATCTTGTTATAATTTTTAAAGGTTGTCCTGTTATTTCAGGATTTATGCGTATAATCGCGGTTGATTTTGCCTAAAATTGATTACCTCGTAACAACTTCTAGTCTTTCAAATATTTCATTTATATTTCTTTTCTTTATATGAAATTGTCATTCGGTTTCTGCAACATTGTTTACTTCTCAATAACAAAGTTATTTATGTAAATTGTTAAACACAATCCAAAATTTTCATCGTACCGACGGGACTTGAACCCGCACCCCCCCCTCCCCGGATTACACGTCCAGGTGCTCTGCCAATTAATTAATTGGCCACGGGTTGGTTTTGGGGTGTGGGTTCGAGTCCCGTCGGTACGATGAAAATTTTGTATTGTGTCTAACAATTTACAATCATATAAAGTGTGAAACACTTCAAGAAACATAATATTTAAGTTATTTATGTTTGATACGAAATAAAATTAAGTTATTACTGAATAATAAAACTGTTTGATCCAAGATAATATGTATAAATCAATAATATACATGTTTTTATATATACTATTTCTTTTACTAATCTTCGTAGTGATAAGTTTGTTTATTAGAATTACTATAAAATATCATACCTTAACTTGATGGGCGTACGAATTATCCCTAAAATCTTACATACTTACACTTTAGTACCTATGGTTAAAGACTTTTTTTTTTCAAAAAAGAATTACACATTCACTTATATGAGAAATTTAAAATATTTACATTTTGTTATTTTATTACAACTTAAGATTACTTTCTTTCACCAAAAATATCGGCATTTAAAACTCACCTTTAAATTTCTGCCCCGAGAGAATATTGTCAAAGTCACTTGGCGTCTCTTTTCTCGCCCAATCGTACTTGTTGTAGTATTTATCTGGGTTCAACAGATGCCTGGTTGATTTGGAAGCTACACCGTCGTCTTGTTGTGTGAACTGTATAGGTGACGACGGTCGAGGTGGACCCGCTGTGCCGGCCATCTCTCCAAGTTTACACGGACCGAACGCTTGCACTACTATGTCTTCTTGTGTTCGACATGCTTGAAGTTTTAAATGGCATTCTGACTCGTAGGTTTTGCCGTCGCTGCCGCATACCTGTTGGTTAGATTGCAAACTTGATCCAAAACGGGAAATAAATCAAGGTAAAGGTTAGTGGAGTTTTTGTTTGTGAAATTGTTAAGATACTTTTGAATTTTAAATGTGTTACCAGTTCAATCAAAGTAGTGTGTAGAATTCTCATTTTATGTTTAAATTGAATAAATTAGATATATTAAATGAATAATTCATTCTTAATTTGTTTGCTTGAACCAGTATTTTTATCCCAATTTCAGGTTCTTAAATTATTATAACCGTTATCAATATTAAAATACTGTTAATAATTTAAAAAAACTTTAAAAATTTTGTGCGAATATATAAATTATCGAATTATTATGATTCCATTAAGGTCGTTTCGGTGCGGTCGTTTTCTATATTCTATCTTTAAATAGGTTAGTATAAGCATTACATCGATTGCCTGCTTTGCTACCATCAGAAGATCGTAAGTAAAGTAACTTAGAACTTAGACTTACCAGCATATTGGTATCACTGTCTGAACAAGGTGCAGCTGCGCACTCGCAGAGGGCACCACCAGTACGTTCAGTACAAACTGCGCCGAAGTAGCACGATAACTCAGCACACGAGCCAACAACTCCTCCCATTTCCGCTAAAGGAAAAATTAATTTGTTAGCCTAATTCTTTTGTAAACTATTATAAAATAATATATAAAATAAAATAATAAATAATAATAAAATAATAAATAAAAAATAAGTCTTTAAAAAAATCATATGTATAAAACTGACAATAATTTTGAGAATATATTATTATATTACCAATAAGAAAATATTCCAAAAAGAATATATTATATATATTTTTTTATATATATTTAGAGAGGCAAAGAAGCATGCGGCCCACCTGATGGTAAGTGGTTACCGCCTCCTATTAACACCTGCAATACCAGGGGCAATACTGGTCCGTTGCCTGCTCTTTTGAAAGAGGAATCTGTTAACTCTCCTTTTGAAGCAACTCAGATCAACCTCGGTTATTCCACATCTCGCACGTACGCAGAAAGAACAAACGCTTAAAACGCGTTGTGTGGGAGCACCACGTGTCTATAATATGAGGGTGAGCCCTCTCACGAATACGCGAGTTCCTGTGGTAAAATCGAGAGGGTGGATTCACATCAAAGAGCTCATCAGAACATTCCCCCATGATAATATCTATAAAATAGACTAAGCGAACCAACATCGCGACAAAGACTCAACGGTTCAAGTGTATTAAGTCAGCGTCGCGTCATCGACTAATCTAATGGCTCTTCTCTGAAGGGATTCAAGTGGTTGCAGCTGATACTTCGGTGCACCACTCCAGAGATGCGAGCAGTACTCCATATGTGGCCAAATCTGCGCTTTGTACAACAAAAGTCGTTAATTCGGCGTGAAGTACTGCTTAGCTCTATTAAGTAGACTGAGTTTTTTAGCTGTGACTTTAGCTTTGCAAGCCAAATGACTCCCGAACTGGACCTCATTAGAGATGTCGACACCTTAAATGCTGATTGTCTTCGACAAGTTGAGGGGGATACCCTGGAACTTTGCAGCTACAATGAATGGACTCCTTTTTGTGGTGAATGTGATAGCTTGCGTTTTAAGTTTTAAGATTTTGTGATCCCCAGCTTGATGCTTAAATAATATAATAATATATTTTAAAAATTATCGATTAAATATCGATTTCAATATTTTATCGATAATCTCTAGGCTAGGCTGGGTTTTGAGAGGTATTTGTAAAACGGAGCGCAGTGACGGGGACAAAACATCCGAAGATAGGGCTCAGTGGCGTAAATTGGGTAAGGTTTATGTCCAGCAGAGACATCTCCCAGTGATTAAGGTTAATTATGATGATGATGGTCACTAGGTTCCTATTTTCTTTTCATGGAACAATTATATTCTTGCAACCAATCTTTTCGGTAGGGACTTTTTTTTTCTAGAGCACGATTTTTAAAGTGTGCGCCAATAAACTTGATCTAATCAAGTTTATGGGCAAATTATAAACTTCTTAAATATCTTTCTTTTTCTTCAAAAATATTGAATGCATGCGACGTATGCATAGAATTTAAAGTCAACTGTAACTGAGGGCCCAATGGTGTAGTGGGAGAATGCTCGGCTTTAATGCCAGCAGTATCGAGTTCAATCCTCGCCTTGCACTGATGGATTTTTCTATTGAAAACTTTATTTGCTCTTTTCACAGTGAAGGAAAAACATCGTTAAGAAACCTCAAAACCCCGCATGGTGGTAAGACACTATCTAGTGTTCATCTGCCCAGTAACCTACCACCCACCCTCAAGATAGGAAATCTGTCGCCAAACATCTAATGTGTTCCGGCAGCTATCCTTGAGAACCAGTTCCCATTCTAGGCCTAGCATGCTTACCATCTTCGACCACATCATCAATTACCAACAGGTTAGATAGTGGTCAAACGCTAGTCTATATGATAAAAAAAACTTTAAATACATAATGTGTAATACGAGTATATCAATTAAATCTAACAAAACATTCGATTGAATGACACACAAAATAATTTCTAAATGACAGATTTATTGTATATACTTTTATTCTGATATCACATTGTACACAATCAGATCTGTTGAATAAATTAATTTTTTTCTTTATAAAGTCATTTTCAGATATTTTACTGCCGATTAAAAAAAAGCACATAAAGTGACATGATCCTAAAAGAAATAAGCTACCAAATATTTAAACGTAGTTTTAATGACGTTTTCAAGAGATATTTCAAGAGTTCCCGTCAATTTTTTTTTATTACTTTGTGTACTTTTGCGAAACTGTAAGCACTGTTTTATCTCCTTATGTGTGAGCATATTATAATATAATGTCAGATATTGTAGCCCAAAATCCCAAAATATATACTTAACGAGGAATAAAAACAGGTAGCCATTCGTAAAAATGTGTCCAAGGAAAGAATTCAGTTGACACGGGTCCGGCGGGTCAGCCGGTTACGTAATGAGGATCGCACCCTAAAATACTATCGTGGAATAGAAAGCGGTTTAAAAAGATTAATACTAAAAGAGGCTAAAGTTACAGCTAAGAATTCACGTGAGTGAAAAATCTGTGCCAAGGATATTCGAAACATAAACAAAATAAAAACTTTCAATACACAGATGAGCTATATCTAAGAATCGATAATATATTAGTGCTTTTAATAAGATATCGCTATGACCTAAAAATAGACATCAAAGAACAATTAAACTATGTCTTCACGCAAAGCTTTTTTTCCTTACAATATCTTTTTAGACCTTATTGAAACTAGAATAACATTTAACATAGATATTTTGTCAAAGAATTATTAAATTTTGTCTTCACGCTATAACACAAAGCTTGGTTTATGCTTTTTTTCCTTACAATATCTTTTTAGACCTTATTGAAACTAGAATAAGATTTAACATACATATTTTGTCAAAGAATTGCAACTAAAAAATGCAATTAGAATAACCCGGCATAATAATAATACAATTATAATCATCGGACAGAATAACACACGTCAAATACATGTTCAGTCTTTTTTCAGTGCATAATCTTAATCTGACAAGTTATATTCAGAATTAATATAACAATCTCGTCTATCGTTGAGTGTTTTCACACACGCTACTGGTATAATAACAACAAGGAAAATAATCAAGCAGCACACTCGCATTATATCAGAATTTCACGCAAACATTCCTGCGGTGGATGCTCGTAAAATATTAAGAGCAGCGTCCTATATCCACGGATTTATCTAATGTTACGCTTATACCGCAAATTCCAATCTACACTTACTAAAATTCTGACTGTAGTATATTTTTTTTTCTAATTAGAAGCAAACTTTTATTTACTTGTATTCTGGTAATGTGTACATATGTAGGTAAGGTGGATTATAGGTTGTACTATTCATTATTTCGTGTTATAGGTATCAGAACTTAAAGCACAGAATAATGAATAGTACAAGTACTTAAGGTACGGCCACACCACGGCGTCTTGCGATCTGCGGGCGCGTTTTCAGTACTTTTCAATTGTTTTATGATCGCGTTTGGTGCGAACCATTCGATGCAAATACTACTGCGCTATCTGATCGCCGCATAGATCGCGCACGCAGGATGCTGCGGTGAGTGCGTACCTTTAGTTTGGTTTCAAGCACATGAGTTTTTACTGTATTTACATTCATATCTTCTAAGATCATTTGTTTTTAAAGATTTTAGTCTGAAAAGATTTTTTTTTTTTTTTTTTTTTTTTTTATAATGATTTATCTACTTGATGCAGATATCTCACTACAATTACAATCTAGCCTTATAACAACTAGGCTAATGAGTAATTTTATTTTCACTTAATTTACTATTAGAATATTACTAAGAATGTGTCCATTAACACTTTTCTTAATGTCTCTATTAAGGGGAAGACACTTTGTTCTTGTGTTCTTTTTATAGCGTTCGCGTTCACTATCACTACACTTTGTTCACTTGATAAAGTATCACTAATGTAACTCGAAGGGTTTGACCCTTTTTAGTCTTCTCACTATTTCCGTGTTGTCGAGGAGCTGGATGGCCTCGACATTCACATGATGGTGAAGTCTGCGATCGTGAGCTTCAGCAAACTGTTTGATTGTTTTAGCCACGTGCTCACTTTTAGGTCCCGGTGAAGATCGTCATTTCTGATGTACCACGGTGCACGTACAATACTCCTGAGTACTTTATTTTGGAATCTTTGTATTATCTGTATGTTGGTTTGTTTGGTGCAGCCCCATAGCTGGATACCATAAGTCCATATTGGTTTTAGGACTTGTTTATACAATAATAATTTATTATTCACAGACAGGGAAGAATGTCTTCCGAAGAGCCAGTGCATATTCTTGTAGCGAAGCTCCAATTCTTCTCTTTTCTTTTTGACGTGCAGTTTCCAGCTTAGCTTTGCGTCTAAAGTCATACCCAGATATTTTGCTTTATAGTCGTGTGGTATTGCTTGATTATTTATGAATACCGGATGGTAGTTAGGTCTTTTATTTGTAAAATCTATGTGGACAGATTTAGTTTCATTAAGCTTTATTCGCCACTTCTTTGTCCAATCAACTATGGTGTTGATTGCTGTCTGGACCTTTGCGACTGCTTCTTCATGGGTGACCCCTGTAGCCATAATAGCTGTGTCATCCGCGAAAGTTGCAATGGTGTTATTTTCTAACTCAGGGATATCACAGGTATATAATAGGTACAGGACCGGACCTAGAACACTGCCCTGTGGTACGCCAGCCTTTATTTGCATTAAGTCTGAGAACGAGTCATCTTGTCTTATTCTAAACATCCTTTGTGTTAAGTAAGACTCTAGAATATCTGCGAACTGTTTCGGAAGCATACTTCTCAATTTGTGTATGAGCCCTTTATGCCAAACTTTGTCAAATGCTTGCGCTACATCTAAGAAGACTGTGGTGCAAACTTTCTTATCTTCTAGTGCGTTTTCAATGATGTTGGTAATTCGATGAACCTGGTCTATAGTGGAGTGTTTTTTCCTAAATCCAAACTGGTAGTCAGGAATGAGATTTCTACCTTCTATGATAGGTTTTAACCTTTTTAAAAGCAGTTTCTCAAATAACTTTGATATTATTGGTAACAAAGAAATTGGTTGGTATGATGTTGCATCTTGGGGTGGCTTACCAGGCTTTTGGATCATAATCACTTCAGCTATTTTCCACAAGTCGGGCACGTACTGAAGTCTAAATGATGCATTGATGAGTGTAGTAAGTTTGACTAACGCTTTTCGAGGCAGATTTTGTAGTACTTCTCCTGTAATCAAATCATAGCCCGGCGTTTTTTTCTTTCCAAGCTTTTTTATTTCAGTATATACTTCTCTTGGCGTTGTAAGTTGAATTTCGATACCATCTTGGGCTTTCTCAGTTAGCGTGAGGTCATGGTACGTATCCTCATTAGGCTGAAAGATTAACTGTAGATGTTGTGCAAATCGAAATGCTTTCTGTTTATTGTTGATGGCCCAACTCCCGTCAGTTTCTTTTATAGGTGGGACCTGCAGAGTTGGCTTTTTGAGGTTTCTAGTTGTTTTCCACAATGAATAGTTAGTTGAACGATCACTTGTCAGCTGGCTCAAGTAAGTGTTCATAGACTCATCATTGAAAGCTTGTATTATCTTTCCAAGTTTTTTTGTTAGCTTGTTCAATAGCGTTTTGTCTTTAGGACATCTTGTCATATGCCATCGCTCTCGCTGTCTTCTTTTATAAACAATCAAATCTCTTATTTCTATAGGATAATAATTACTTCTGATTTTCTTTTTGTATTCTGGCGTATTTTTCCAGGCACAAAGTTGAATGTCAGTGATACATTTTTTCAAGTCTATATCTACTTCATTTGGACATTTCAATGAAGTTTTCAAGTCAATTATACAATCTAAATCTAATTTGAAGCTTTCCCAGTCTGTATTTTTATTTACCAAGGAAGGACTGGCTTCTTTCTCAATAATATTTTGACTTATAGTTAAAAATATTGGTGAGTGGTCAGAATTCATATCATAACCTTCCTGAATATGAAGAAAGCTTAGTGATATGTCTTTATAAATAAAAAAATCTATGAGATCTGGAATCTTCATAGGGTCTGTGGGCCAGTAAGTTGGTTTTCCTGTAGATATAACGTCACAGTTACATTCTCTAATAGCTGTTAATAGTTCTTTACCTTTAGTTGAAGTAAGTCTTGATCCCCAGTAGGTATTCTTAGCATTAAAATCACCTCCCAGTATAAATCTGTTGCCTAGTGCTTTCAGTATACTTTTGTACTGTTCAACTTTCAGCGCGTGCTTCGGTGGACAATAAATTGATGATAATGTTATAGGATATCTTTTAGTTTTAAGTTGAATAGCTACAGCTTGAATGTGTTGTTCTTCAAACTTATGTGTTTCGTAATGGTAGATGTTATCCTTTATTATGATGGTGCTGCCTCCTCTTGCAGTATTATCGGGATGCAGTGCGTGATAAGTTTTATAACCTTTTAATTTGATGTAGGATTCACGTGTAAAATGTGATTCAGAGACCAAGCACACATCGATATTTTCTGTGTTTAGGACTACCTGTAGCTCATTTCGATGATGTAGTAGTCCATTAGCATTCCAGGCCATTATCTTTAGTGACTTGTTCATGATGAATGTTTTGCTGTAGCCATTTTAGTGCTATTTTCCAGTTTTTTCAACCTACTATCGAATGAGGTCATAAGAGACAAAATTTTATTTATTTTCTCGTCGATGTTGGAACGTTTCTGCTGGATTTGAGGCTGTGGTAATCTCTGCTGCTGAGTTCCTTTGGTTATTTGAGCGTACGTGATACTTTTAGTTACGTTTTGTACCGCAATGGACTTTTTGGTTTTATTTACAATTGAAGCCTGCGGCGTGGTGGAAGGTGCGACATTTTTCTTTATTTGCTTATTTTTTAAGCTTTGGAGTTCTTTGGCTACTATACACCCTCTATAGTTAGCAGGGTGCGGTTCACCACAGTGAACACATTTAGGTTTAGAATCCGCTGGCTTCTTACAGTCTCTGGTCAGATGCTTGCCCGTGCATTTCACGCATCTTGGCTCCTTAGAGCAGTACTTTTGCGTGTGCCCATATGATTGGCAACGCTTGCATTGAGGGAGAAGTCTGGAGGTTTTAATAGGTTCAATCTCCACTCTGCATCCTAAGATAGTTCTAATGTTGTAAATTTTATTTATATCCTCTTCTTTTTTGAATGAAAGTAGAAACATATTTAGCGGTTCCTTATTCTTCCAGCTAAGCTTATTGACGGCATTTTGTATTTTAAACCCTGTCTGTTAAAGTCTGAAAAGATGTCAAAATAATTAATTAAACAAATTTGGTATATTGATAGCTACTTACGATCAGAGCATCCATTAGGACCTAATCTTCTTCTATGGTCTGCACAAACTGTACACTTCTGTCCTTGAACGCCAGTTCGACAGACGCATCTGCCGGTCATTTGTTCGCAGTCTTCTCTCACTGAGCCAAAAGCTGAGCATCCGCATGCTAAAATAAACAAAAAATATAAGCATCACTAATATATAAAAATCTACCAAGGACATCAAGACATCACGCATACATAAATACGATTTTAAATGAGAATTTGTTTTTAGTACAACAAATTCTCAAATTCTTCCAAAAGTACACCAAGACACACATTAATTACCCTTCGACTAATTTTAACGGCTCACAGTTAAAACGTTTAATTATAATAAAACTTACGTATACATCCAGTATGTCCCGTTCCAATCCTCGGCAATCCCCAATAACCTGGTTCGCATCGATCACATTTGAGTCCTCCGACTCCTGGCCTACACTGACATTGGCCGCCATCATCACACCTATCTGACACTGAGCCGAGTCTATTGCAGCCGCAAGTGGAACTTGTGATCAGGCAGCCCTCTTCATTAGGGCCAGTTGCTGTTGTGATGCCATCAGAACAACATCCGTGCATAGTATCAGAACAGTGATGGATCTTTTTATCGTCGAGCAGTCGTGAATCATCTGTCAAAGAGTACGCATATATTATGTCAAGGAATAAACAAAACGGTTCATTCAAATACTTAAGATAGTTTAAAAACTAAAACAACCAACTTCCATGCCCCACGAGTCAATTTCAGTAGCAAGTATGCGACGTTTATCGTCATATCTCTGGAGATATAGTCAGATCTCGATACAATTACAACGGGACCACCTTGAAAACGTACCCTACCGATTAAAAAAAAAGAATCATTCAAATCGGTTCACAATTGACGGAGTAATCGCGTAACATACACACAAAAAAAAAACATACCGACGAATTGAGAACCTCCTTCTTTTTGGAATTCGGTTGAAAACTAAAACAACAAAGGTTGTTTTAGTTTATATATGCGAATTCCACGTTGCCGCGCGAGTCAGTTTCAGTAGCAAGTTTGAGACGTTTAACGTCATATCTCTGGAGATTCTTATGAGATCTTGATGTAATTACAATGGGACGACCTCGGAGACATACCCTATCGATTAAAAAAATCATTTAAATCGGTTCACAATTGACGGAGTAATCGTGTAACATACATACAAAAAAAACCATACAGACGAATTGAGAACCTCCTTCTGTTTGGAAGTCGGTTAAAAAGAACGAAATGTTGTAGACATAACGATGGGAGTAAGATTATAAAAATCATCAAGTTAATTTTACTACACAAAATTTTTTTGAAGATGTTCCAACGCGGCTTGCTTAAATTCCTCATCATAAAATATTAATTTTGAACATAAAACAGTATTAACTACTTGTATGAAGAACACAAAGGTTTGAGACAGTTACTGACAAAGCAGTACGTAGCGTGATAGTATCCAATTTACAATCGGTGCCGCGCACCGTTAGTATCTTCACCCTGACAAATCACCAGTTGCTACACTATTATACGAATGAAATATTATCCTTGAGTAGCAAAATCTTTTGTATACATTTGTGTATCTATCTAGCTCAAACCTTAACAAAGTCCGTTCTACATATTGGCTGTTCATAAAATTCAATAAGTCTTCATTCTGCGGCTATCTCAAATCAAATAGCGTTCAAACAAACAAAATATACCCGAGCCTTTGTGTTTGTGCTCCTCAAACAAGACCATATACGGCATCAGAGTAAAAATATAAGACCGACTATTTAGAATACAAAGTAGTTCGAATTTGAGTATTCTGAATAAAAACCGCAACATTTCTATAAACAACTGCGTTATTACGCTAGGGTAGTTTGTATGTTAAATAATACAAATTGAACAACGCTATTCAGTGTTGAGAGGTAATACTCACTTTTAGGGCAACATCTTGCGGCAGTCAAGGTAATGTGGCAATAGGTGCCGACGGGGCAATCTTGACGGTGCGGTCCGTTGCCACAGTCAATTTCGAGACCTGTTGTCGGATCCACCATCGCTTTGTTGTTACCACATGGTCTCACTTCCATGCCTGTGGCAGAGATTACTTTGTTATTCAGACGAAATCGATAGGTTAGAACAGTTTATGAAGGACGTTTCCACTAAGAATAATGTTCTAACAAAATTATATTTCAAAATACTTACATTATGTGACTTCTACTATTTGAAGAATAATTTAGGAAAGCTTGTTTAATTAACATCAATCAATAATAATAATTATACACCCAAAATTGGCTCAATTATTTGTTAATTAGCATTGTATTGCTTAATAACAACATTAATTTTTTTGTAGAACATTAGTAATATGTTCTTAACTGATTTCTGACTCTACGAAAATAAGTATATATTGACTGAAAAATGAGGTTTTGAAACGATGAATTGAGGTTATCACGAATGCAAAAACAAACTCAGTAAAAACCACATTACATAAACAAGATAAACGAATTGTGATCCAAGTTTACGTTCGTGTAGGTACTATGGCTAATAAAAGCTTAAAAAAACCATTGTAGAACGAATTAGCTATCAAAGAAGACAAACCTTTGCAAAGATCCAAAGGCCGAAGTCTCAACTCCAGCTGTTTCTGACAGCCTTCTTTCCGCATAGCACACAGACTTGGATAAAGACGGAAGTCGGATGCGCAAACCGGAAAGTACTCATCATCCGACGGACATTCGAAAAGGCACGAACATCTAGGGTAACCATCGTCACCGATCTCACAGCTAGCACTAAAGTCACATCTGATGTCACGGCAAGCTGACGAGCTGACGGTTCCACTCTCATCGATCGCAGACGCATCCGATGAACCTTCTTCCATTTCCGTCGTGGTCATCGCGGTTGTAGCTACCCATCCCAAAATATTTGCATGTTAGTCGAGCGATAAAGCGGAAAGTTAGTTAATTGATCGAGGGCGGGTCGCTTTATTGGAATTACTGCTAACAACTGGCTTGATGACGGTCTGATGGTAAATATTTTGTCAGCGATCACATCTGCTAAGGGAATGTCGTTAAGTGGAAGTGTTGATCGCTTCCCCTTAAATTGGGTAAGTTTCATTAGTTGAGATAGAGTTTCTACTGTTAGTGCAACCCGTAACTTAGTGAAGTTAGTGGAAGTTGTTATTATTATAGGTATAAGTTTGGAAACTTACTCATGGCGATTGGTGGGACTACTGCTAGTCTGTCTTTACAGTCTCCGTAAAAGATAACGTGTAGTGTTGCTGACGGTGGCAGACGGCATGCGGCTTTTTGAAGTTCACATTCATTAGGGTAGGTTTGCATCGTGCTGCCGCAAACTGGCTCCCTGGCAGCGCCGGTACAATCAGTGGGACACACACATTCACCGGCTGCGCAATGAGCTCCGAACGAACACTGCACTCCTTCGCATAGAGCTGTCGACAAAGTTTTTATTTTCAATCTACGTCGGAAGTTTTATTTACAAAATTACACTTCGAAAGTCTTTACAAAGCCGCACGGGTAAGTATTGGTGTGAGCCATAAATAATAATAAAGGCTCGAGTTTTATTTCGTGTGCCAGCAAGGTTACGACTTTGTAAGCACCCGGCAGAAGTTTCCCAAGAAACGAATGGCTGAACAGGATAATGTCATTACGTTGGACAATTGCGAGCTTCCAATCTCTCGTTTTATTCTTTAGCTGAGAAAAATTAAGCTTTCTATTTTCTGCAATGAGAAACGAGTGAAGACACCCGTGCAAATTTAATAACGATTGTTTACCACTTCTCGGCAAAATGAAGACCTTGGGAAAGCGGTCGATTAATGCCAGACCGGAAATGAAAGATGATTGTGGCACCAAGAATTTAACAGTTTGGTATTATCATTAATATCTGTAGGTCTGAAACTAATTCGATGTTTTTTTTAATGTCTCACATCATAATATTATATATTATACATTTGTGGCAAAAATGTCAACACCACCTTTATTTGATAAAAACAATATAGAAAAATCGAATATAATACGTACATATAAAACATAATGTATTGAGTATAAAATACAGAAAATCTGAACTCAGAAAAGAATTCACATACAACGATGAATTGTAATAATTCAAATAATTATATAACGATGAATGTCATCAATTATCGCTGTATTTGAATTATGTTAATTTGAACAGGAAATTATTACTTAGGGTCAGTTCACACCGCAACGTGACGACGTGTTTGATTTAGCGCGGCGCAGCGAGAAGCCGCACGGCGCAACCCAATGCCGCGCCGCGCAGCCCGATGCCGCGCCGCGCAGCAAAACGCGCGATGCCACCAAATTATCTCAATGCAATGTGTATTTTATTATGTAGTTAATAGAGTTAAATTGCCAAGTTAATACAATTGTAGTTACTAAAGCTCAATTCCCGCTGCGCCGCGCGGTGCAACGCGACGCCGCGCGGCGCAGCCTGAACCGCCGCCGAACTAACTCAATGAAATGGTATCTTTTCGACCGACTTCCAAAAAGAAGGAGATTATCAATACGTCTGTATATATTTTTTTTGTGTGTATGTTACGCGATTACTCCGTCAATTATGAACCGATTAGAATGTTTCTTTTTGTAATCGGTAGGGTACGTTTCCGAGGTGGTCCCATTGTAATTTCATTGCAATCTAATAAGTATCTCCAGAGATATGATGATATAAACGTCTCAAACTTGCTACTCGCGGGGCATTGAAGTCGGTTGTTTTAGTTTTTAAACTATCTTAATTATTGTGTAGTAAATAAAGTTATTTTTTGTATCACTCTCTTAATAAGTGCGCGCCGCGTCGCGTCGCGTCGCGATCTGAGCTGGTTCTTACTAGTTGCGCTCCACTCAATTATCTATTTGCTCGCACTTGTTGCGGAACCTATCACCGTTTTTAGGGTTCCGTTGCCAAATGGCAAAAACGGAAGCCTTATAAATTCGTTATGTCTGTCTGTCCATCCGTATGTCACAGCCAATTTATTCCGAAACTATTTGAATTACACATTTGAAACTTGGTAGGTAGATGTATTCTGTGAACCACTTTTTGATTTTTATACAAAAGTAGAAAAATAAATGATTAAGGGGGAGCATCCCATATATGGAACTAAAACAAAATAAAAACATCACACCTATACATGTGGGGTGTAAATAGATAGGTCTTAAAAATGACATTGATATTCTGAAAATGATTTTTTTAAAGTCAATGGTTTGAAAGTTATACAATTCTAAAGTGGAAAGCATATATAACTTTGTTTTTCATACAAACACTATAAAAAACAAAGTGCGTGCCTTTCACAGTGAAGGAAAAACATTGATAAAACACCAACAACCCCCGAATGGTGGTATGACACTATCTAGTGTCCGCTTGGACGCTACAACCATCAAGTTAGAAAAATCTGTCAGCAAACATCTAATGTGTTCCGGCAGCTATCCTTGAGAGCCAGTTCCCATTGTAGGCCTAGCGTGCTTACTATCTTCGACCGCATCATCACTTACCAACAGGTGAGATAGTAGTAGTCAAAACATTTAAACCTGTAAAATGTTTTTAAAAAAAGTTATTTTATTTTTGTTGAAAATTATAGTTATAAAATACTCTACTGTGTTAAGGTCGGAACCCTTCTAGTGCGGGTCCGACGTGCACTTGCCAGTTTTTTTTTTTTTCTTATCGACCACAAGATATTTGTATTGTACCACTTCGCGCGCTTATTTTTTTTATTGTGTGTTAGTAGTGATGCAGTTATTAAGTTTCATTTCATGTAAAAAAAAAACACTATCAAAACAATTTAAACAGTTGGAACCACAATATCAAAATTAATATCATTAAACTACGAACATGTTCAAATTGGGTTTGAGAGTGAATACACTTTAACCCACTACAGCTATAATTGAATTAAACTTGCAATAGGAGCAAAGTAGCTCGAAGGCTCGGGACAAAGGCGATTTACTTAACTGGACTTGGTTTCGGTACAGCGATGGAGGGTTTAATCCGACATCGGCCTCTAATCCTTAGAGTATAGATATCAGGGGTCGTGCTATTGATCAATCAATGTTGCCTTGTGCTTACAATATAATAACACACTCAGTTATTAGCTATGTAATAACATTTATTATTTTCATACATTAATCAGGGGAATTAAACATGTGTTTTTTAAGTGTGACGTTCGACGTCCATATGAAAGCTGAATGGCTCAATACCTTTGTTTTTTTTTGTAAATTCAAAGGAATAATTTATCTTTTTGTAATATTTATAATAATTATTATTGAATATGATCTATTTAATGTTATTTGACGTGTGTAAGTGCAAATTTTTAATTTGCCCATATACTGAATAAATGCTTTGACTTTTGACTTTTAATATAGCAGCTAAATTCTATATTCAACTTTTAGGGCTTCCATCGAGACAGTGGCTACAGCTATCTTAAAATTAATTGTGAATCTACGAAGAATAACGAAATAGAGGAATTCATTGGGGTTATTAAAAGAACTAATAACAGTAAAAACACAAATACTATTGAGACAGGGTAAGTAAAGATATTCGTTATTAAATTTAGTCCTATACACTTTTAGGATCTTTTTAATTTTGTTACTGCCAGAGGAGCATAAAACATAAGACATCCAGCCTGTCTCTCCACCTGTAACTTTATGACCGTCTATAACAATTTTTGATTAAAATTCCTCTTAGCAAAGTTTACGCAACAATCACGACCTCCCCGCCGGTGACTCGAAACTTTCATGTAATTTCATAATACAACAAATTTAATGGTGTTTTCATAAATTGATCGAGTTGTTCGAAAGTATTTTATCCCATTGCATACATTATACAAGGTCGAGGTTGAGACCTTTGAATATTCAGTTCCGGAGATTTATTATTAGCTTGTCAAACTCGTTTTGACTCTAAATGAGTTTCTCGATTGAGGTCTCTCAGAAAAGTTTCGATTAGGATTAGTTGCATGGAGGCAGGACACTGTGTAGTGCCCGCCTGACAAACTACCCTTGGGTTAGAAAATCTGTCACAATATTTTATGTGTTCCGGCAGCTGTTCTTAGCAGCCAGTTTCCATGAGAATTATGGTAAGGATTATATGACATCATAACTTACCAACAGGTCACTATGGTGTTCAAACTTATAGCTGTGAGTCAAACGCTGGTTTAAACGATGTGTAAAAATATTGAACAATCTTTTCAATACATCTACACTTTAAATAAAAAAATAAATATAAGGGTACGTTTATGCTTTTTTCAGCGTTAAAAATATGTTTTTTTTTCTACTATCTACAAGGCGGCAACAATTTTGACCAAACTGGTGGGCTTGTAAATTCTTAGTAAGTGCCTTATTAGTACCCACTTTAAGTTGCTAGGGCTAGAAGACTGCATTGAATTTAGGTTTGTGTCGTATTCACAATTTGACAGTAACCGGCACCCTGGTGTTTAAACACTGATTATTTATAAAAATAATATGTCTCAAATTTGGCCAAATGTAGGGCAAGTGATATCGACACGAAAAACGGCAAAATTTTCAAAAATAAAAGGATTCGGGAAGGTAAGACCTGCCTCGGTGCGATTACTGAAACTCTGCAGATTAGAGATTAAGCAAATAAACCACGGGAAGGAACAGGAAAAGGGAGGATTTGATTACGAGGGGGAGGCTGACTACTCACGAAAATAATGTTTATTATACAAAATTGCAAAAGACTTTTTGAGTAAAAATGAAAGTTAGGTTCCTTTACTTAGGGAGTTTGTGACAAAAATCATAGTTATAAAAATGAAAATCTAAACACGAAGCATAGGACAAAACGTCCACAATTACACATTGCTCATTGCAGTTTTGCATCTTCGCAAATTATCTTTGTCGTGTGTATAATAGCGAAATTTACGCTCAGCTTGAATGTAGATGTGTTTTTTGATAAATATTTAGCCAATGCAAGTTCGTATCTTAATTTTAAAATTACAATCAATCTTATCCAATGTTAAATCATAATGGAATTATAAAATCAAGCTTGTTTAAAAATTAATGATGATAGTAGCAAGAGAGGTAGTAAACGGCAATAAAAACCAGCCAAAATGCGAGTTGGACTCGCGCACCGAAGATTCCGTACAAGCTTGTAGATATAATTTCCTTAACTAAAAAACAAACTAGGCTCTTTAGCCTAGGGATTGTACGGCAAAGTTAAGTTAGCCAAAGGGCTAACTTAACTTCGCCGTACAATCCCTAGACACGGTTACTACACCGCAAATAATAGGTTTGTGATAGTAAATTAGCACTGTTTTGTTACTACATTATTACATCTAAACTAAAATATTTTCGCTTTTCAGATTTTTTCTAAGTTTATTTTACTTAGTATTTTTTCCTTATTTTTAGCACGTGCTGTAAGACATTGCTTCTTGCCAAATTTTACGATTCTACGTGATATATATGATAATTCGCAAACTATGTCACATAAATGGTCATAATTATCTTTTGATTGAGTTGACTGTAAATAAATCAAACTTGCAAGTTTGATTTATTTACAGCTGAAAAAACCGAAGTCTCGATTATTTTACATTCATTTCAGCTTGGTACCTCAACGCGTTTCTAAGAAAGAGAGTATTGACAAACAAATAGACAGACTGACAACAAAATTATTCTATAAGTGTTCCTTATTTCCTTTCCAGCTACGGAACCCTAAGAATCTATTAAAATGTTAGGTACCCCCAAAAAAGTAGGAACTAAACATAGGAAAGCCACGCATTCTGATAAAACTGAGCTACTGGATTTGAACTCTACCCGTGGAATGAATGCGTAGCGTGCGCAAAGGATGATTGTTTTATATTTCTTTATTCAGCATTAGAACGTGTCCTGCAAAAGTAGCGTAGGATTTCGTTGCATAAATAACTTAATCTGAAATCTAGATCACAAGTCCCTGACCTAGCTTTGGGAGATTGAGATTGCTTTTGGGTGTATCTACTCTTTTATTCCGGATAAACAGGCATTTACCTCGATCACACCAGATGGAACGTGATACTGCTGCGATAGAACACACTTTTTTATACATACAGAATGGTTCAAACAGGAAAGTCTAGCAAAATTAGATTCCCTTAGTCAAGGGGTATCCAAATATACCCTATGCATATTGTACAAATTTGCCCAATATTGCCAAAATTGTAGTCACAATTACACACAAATTACCGAGCTCCCTAAAAAAAGCTGTATGAAAAGTGAAAATAAACGACATAAGCACTGATGTCTAACGTCCTGTTGCCTTTTTATTAAAGTTATCGATATTGATACTATAATTACTACGGCCTATAATTATAATGTATTAATTATCACTCAACAACGTAAATATATTAGACAATATGTAGTGGCTCTCAAAGCAAATTAGCCGTAACTGTGCAATGAGCGCAATCGTACCAGTCCTTGGGTTCATAGTACATACAATACAATAAACATTAACTCAATTCTTCCCTAGCTGAGTCACATAAAGTGAACTTACCACTCACCAACAGCGGCAAAAAAACTTGACGGTCCTAATTTTATAAAACCACATTAACTTACCACAATCTCCCTTATACGCCAGCCGCAGGACGCTCTGTTCCCGACATGCTGTAGAATCGAGCTCGCATCGCGAAGGATACGTCTGGCCATCGCTACCGCAGACCACGTCGGTTTCCTGACGTAAAATAACAAATTTTTTTTTTAAACACTTTAGTAAGGACATATAAATAAGCTGTCCTAGACTGCTTAGGTATAAATATTCAAGACACCACCGAGACTGCAAAGCTATTCAACTTTGTTCAATGGCGTATCAATTTCGAGCTATACGGCTTAGAACAATGAACTAATCCTTAGTAATAATGATAGAAGTCTTCTATAGCAGAGGATGCTGCTTGAAATATATCGAAATATAACAATATTTCATAACGGATGGCAATAATCATGACCGTAGTATACCACTGTAAGCTTTAGTAACTTTGTTTCATTTGTTTATGTATGAAGGTTATTTATTTATTTTATATCTGATAGTCTAGCGTCTGTTCACTATCTCACGTAGTAAGCGATGATGTGGTCGAAGATGGTAAACACGCTAGACCTAGAAAGAATAACGTAAGGTTATGGCGGCAGATTTTCTCTCTGATGGTAGTAAGCTACTTTTTGGTAGTAAGTCATCGATATAATGCGCCTACCACTTGTAGATAAACACTTATGCTAGGATTTTAGCAAACGACCTCCCGCTTAAAAGTCAAGCCATCTTGAATTTTAAATTTGATTAAAATTTTTGTTTTTCAAATGCACTTAATTTTTTAGGGTTCCGTACCCAAAGGGTAAAACGGGACCCTATTACTAAGACTCCGCTGTCCGTCTGTCTGTCTGTCTGTCAATATGTCTGTCTGTCTGTCCGTCTGTCACCAGGCTGTATCATGGTCGGTCTCATGAACCGTGATAGCTAAACAGTTGAAATTTTCACAGATGATGTATTTCTGTTGCCGCTATAACAACAAATACTAAAAACAGAATAAAGTTAAAGATTATAGAGGGTCCCCATACAAGAAACGTGTTTTTTTCTGCATTTCACGCCATCTATGAACGCTTAGTTAGGTAAACGTCCCATAGATGGCGTTATATTGAAATATCGATCCCTAACAACTTTGTTAGGCGTTAGATGGCGTTATAAGAAACAAAATGTCTATTAATTATTATTTTTTGCTGGCGAAAAATGATAGTGGTATTTTTTGCTCGATCTTATAAAATACTGTAGTGTGGTGGTACGGAACCCTACGAGTGCGAGTCCGACATGCACTTGGCCAGTTTATTTTTATTTATAGTGGTTAAAATCATCAAATTTAATTATAATACTAAATTAAATTAAAATTGCAGAATGTCAAACAAATTCTGAAAAATTCGGTAAACGTCTGCATCATTTAGATCATACAAGAGTTCAATGTTCGATTCGATAAGCTGAAGATATGATATAGTAGCAGCAGATTGATTCGTTTGTTACATTATAACATGTACGCTCTAAGAGAAAAATAAATGGTCAAGAAACATACTCGTACTCTAGCATTAGGTAACTAATTCAACACTTTACTCAAACATTGGACGAGATGCATTTAACGTATGAAATATATATAGAAAGGAACAAAATATACTTAGGTACGTTTGAAACCCCGACGCGGAAATAATTTCCTATGAATCTATTACAGGATCTTTGTACAAATGCGAACTCTACAAATGCTCTATCTAATCTCTTAACGATAAACAAGGTGAAAATCTCAATTAGCCGCTTCAGAGATAATTTAAAACGGTATTGTTGCTAAGCTGTTTATCCGGTTCCGGTGACCAAAGGGTTTATATAATCAGAGGTTCAGTTTCAGGAATTGCTTTGGTGTCAGGTGAGATTTTAATGTCAGTTGGAACAGATCATTTCCGTTGCCAAGTTGGGTTTTCCTTGTTACTAATATCTTTGAGTTTTGGTTTCAAATTGCATTCGGTGCAATTTGAAACCAAAACAAAGGTTGTTTATTTTAGAGTAAGTTTAAAAAAAAAGGGCCAAAAAAAGGGCCTTCCAGGCAATGTTAACAACATGTGCTAGCATTACTAGTAGTCTTGTTTACCTCTCCAATTAAGCTAAATATGCTTGTGTCGTGGGTTCACATCAAAAGTGCAATCGGTGGATATCGAACTCACGAGGTAGGTAAGGTGTGGTTCACAAGATTTTTTTATCGAGTGACACGCGAGATAATTGTAAGAACTAAGCAAATAAATTCTGTATCTATCTACAAAAAATAATGTTCTTACCTGAGCTTCTGTACAATTATGGTTGCACTGACAGACCGGTCTTCCTGTGTCTGATGAGACCACGCAATCTCCACCGCCCAAGCACACGATGTCGGCACACGATTCTAAATAGAAACAAATACTTGTACATTTTTCATTTTATACACTCTGCAAGTGCATTGGATAAAACTGTTTAGCTTTATTACAAGCAGGACTTATTATGAGTGTAAATTAAAATTAACTTAGACAAAATTGAAGTTCCTACCCAATAATTTACGAACTTAGACTGATAAAAAGATTGAAACTGCAGAATTATTTGATAGTGATAAATAAACCTATGGATAAAAAAATTTAAGAATAATATTATTTGTTAGTAATATTAGCAAAATATAAGCAAAATAAAAGTCCACAGTAAATAAATTTGAACATTGTGCTACATTTTCTTTACTGTGGCGTTAAATCTTGCCACAATTTGTACCAAATCCAACGGTAATATTAAAGGATCATGTTTTTAGAAAGTTTCCTCGTTCCTAGAATTCAGAATTTTCAATGTTGCCACCTACAAATAATGAAATTCCCAAGCGGTAGTACGAAATGAAACTAAGTGAAAAACTTTCATGCATTTGCATAAGATTTTACAACGTAGCGGAGGCGGTTCTATTTATATCAAACACGCGGTTGGAATAACAAAATTATCTCTTTATCTCGCTTAAACCAATAAAATCTAAGCTAATCTCGATTACAATTGGCATATAACGCGATACATAATTTCAATACGGTCAAATACCGTACTAAGAACTATGATAAAAACGTGCGGCACGCCATTCATTAATTAGCCTTACGGCAAAAATTTCGCACTGCTTACTTATACTAACTGTTAAATAAATTTGGTGTAGCAGAAATATTAATAACGAAACATTTCTAGAAAGCATCTCGAACACAAATGCTATGCGATAATAATGCGATTCAGTATGCATTTTTTAGGCATATATAATTTATTTCTGAATTGGTAAACTTATAGGTTTTAAAAAAATCATCAAACCTATTGAGGTTTGATGATTTTTTAAAAAACAATATTTGATAGACGCTGGAGATTGCTCCAGCGTCTATCAAATATTGTTTCTTTATAATCAAAACCCGCTTTAGCGTCTTTATAATAATTAAATCCCGATCATCAATCGACGCTGGATTCGATTTCATTAAGTAATTTTAATCTCTAATTGACAATTCAGCGCGCAATTATGGAGTCGAGTGGAATTTATTACAGAGTGGGTAAAGAATTAAATTAACGACTAAAAACAGAACTTAGATTTAACTGAGTAGAAGAGACTTTATGAGATCTAATATTTAGGAAAAATTAACTACGGTTGTTCAACTTTACCTTTTTAGGGTGCCGTAGTCCTGACAAGGAACCCTTATAGTTTTGTCATGTCCGTCTGTCTGTCTGTCCAAAGTTTTGCTAAGATACCGTTAGCCTAGTACTAGAAAGCTAAAATTTTGTAGAGGTATGTTGTATATACACATTACGCCGACAGTGGTAAAATAAAATTTTGGAAAATATTTTTTTAGGGTAGCTATTACATTAATACATGTGAAGTGGGGATACATTTTATTTTTTTGTTGTCTACTTCATCGTGTGGGGTATCATTGAATAGCTTTTTTAAAATGGCTTCGGGGTTGCAAATACTATTTTCCAATTTAATGCTCCTATTCCGAAATAATAAACTAAAAGTGCAAATTTTTGTTCCAATAAGGATATCCCCTTCTCCTCCCCCTCTAAAAGCTACACTGCTAGCTTGAAAAATCTGGAAAAATTCATGATTATATTTGTATTTTATGAACTTCAAAGGAAAATAATAGAGGTTAAGATGACTTTATTAGTTTAGCAGTAATAGTCGTTGAACTTGGGTGTTGGATAATTTTTAAATAATTATGGTAAATATTATACTACTACGGAAATCTACACTGCGCGTGGCCCGACACGAACGTGGCCGCTTTTATTTCATATCTTATAGGCTAGCTTTTCACCATTGTCTCGCCTGGTGGTAAGCGATGATGTAGTCGAAGATGGTGAACATGCTAGGTCTAGAAGAAGAAATTCTGACTCTCAAGGGCTGTATGCTGCCGGGACACTGTAAGGTTATGTTAGAAGACTTTCTCCTTGGTGGTAAGCTACTTTTAGCCAGCAAATCAGGTAGAAAATCAATGTAATACATACACCTACCATCTGTGGAAAATGATAGGGAGGTTATGAACCGAGCTTTTGAAGCCAGACAATTCTAAGCCTCCTAGCGTGTTTATCATCCTCGATCACATCATTGTCGCTTACCACCAGGCTAGATAGTTATCAAAACACTAACCTATCAGATATATAAAAACTGATTTTCATATGTATGCCATTAAAAATTAATGGTTTACACTTTTAAGAGGTAAACTAGGCAGTGCCATTTAAGCTGACTGTTCGATATAACGCAACATGATATATAACGTTCATGAGATCATAATAATTAAGTAACCCGAAACATTAGTTTGCACTTGCGTAGGTCGCCATATGGCAAACGCAATCTTAGCTTAGACAAGAAATCAAAATGTTGCAAGTGCACGTGGGTGCAAGTAATACAACGACTAGCCTGAGTTTACTTTTAATGTAGTTATACAGAAGTTTCACTCAGGAGGAAAAATAATTGGTATCCCTCGCAGTTTTGCAATCAATCAAATGGGCATACCTCCGGGAAACGAACACGATGTTTGCCTAATCAAACAGAACAGGCCCGATGTTTATCTTTACCTTCCAGGATTTTCATTTGTACATACCCAAAAATTGCGAAACAACAAACAGGTAATCTGTTTTCCCTGTCAATGGACGCGATTTCATTTTTATCATTTCGAAAGCACACTCGTCAAAATAATTTTATTTCAATGCTATCTCGAGCGCCATTTATTGACAATTTCATAAGAAGTATTTTCATCACGGAAAATTGATAGCAATTTTTGTCGTGGAATGGAATTCTTTAACTTATTTCTTCTATAATTACCATCGCAATGCGCGGTGATATTATACTAATAAAGGTTGTCGGGAAGAGATCGCTTTCAGCGATAAGACCGCCTGTTGTTACACTATTATAATTAGTTGTTATGTAATACTATGTTTCTTTTTAATAAGGTGTTCAATAAAGCGTTTCTATCTATCTATCTACTAATGGTTATAATAAAATCTTAAACGTCAATGTTTCTGGAGGAAGGAATATGAGATTTCCATAGAGTCAGGCGCACTTCTTTAAATATAGATAAGCATAATAATAGCGTTTCACCTATACAAAATAAATCCTTATCAAAATTATTATGTTAGTAACCTTTGCTACATACTATAGATATATGTCATCATCATCATCAGCCCGCGTCAGTCCACAGCTGGACGTAGGCCTCTCCCAAGATGCGCCACTGAGCTCGATATTCGGCTCTACTCTTCCAGTCACTGCCCACCGCTTTTCGTATGTCGTCGCTCCACCTGGTCACAGGACGTCCTACGCTACGTTTGCCGATTCGCGGTCTCCACTCTAGGACAAGTCTACCCCAACGGTTATCAATCCTGCGGCAGATATGACCAGCCCACTGCCACTTCAGCTTGCTAATCCGTTGAGCTATGTCGATAACTTTAGTTCTCTGGCGAATTACTTCGTTCTGGATTCTATCCCGCAGAGAAATACCGAGCATAGCTTTCTCCATAGCTCGTTGAGCGACTTTAAACTGGTGAACCAGTCGAACTGTGAGTGTCCACGTCTCGGCTCCGTATGTCATTACAGGTAGGACGCACTGGTTAACGACTTTTGTCTTTAGACACTGCGGTATAGGTGACGAGAAGACTCGACGGAGTTTTCTGAATGCTGCCCAGCCCGGCTGAATTCTCCTCTGGATTTCCTTTTCAAAGTTGTGTTTGCCTAGTTGGAGCGTCTGCCCTAGGTAAACATACTTAGTGACAACTTCGAGTGGGATTCCATCTACGGCAATCGGTTTCGGAACAACGTGCCAATAGATATATATATATATTTTCTTTATAATATTCCCATACTGGGTAAAATCACCCAGATAAGATAAATCAAGTAGATAACTGAAGCTTATGATTGTGTACTATAAATATTGTCCCCTACAGTTTTTCAATTTAAATGGAAACCATAGAGTATACCACAGATTTAAAATTACGCGCAAAGCAACCAATAAAATATTTGCAGCGAAATCACAGATTGGATAATAGTTAACAGTAAGATTTGATGTTGTGTGCATCCCTACAGATATTCATCAATTTGATGAATTGAATATGTACATTTTATTTTCTTGTATTTTTTTTTATTTATCTGATTATACAAACGTATGACCACTATCTCGCCTGGAGGTAAACGATTATGTGGTTAAGGACAGTGAACACGGTAGGTGTAGAATGGTCTGTGGTGACATAGTTTGACCTTGTCTTTTATGTAGGTTATAGACTAATATAGCCTACAAAATGATGTTGGGCAAGCAGGATCTCATCAATTACAGTTTATTATTAAGATCATTTAAAGGATTTGAATGGGTGAATTGAGACACTGTCCATGCGAAGTACGATATTTTTTTTAGGAAAGGTTTTTGCGAATATAAAATTACATATAATGCCATTTTAGGGTTCCGTGGTCAACAAAGAACCCTCAAATGTATGAATATTATGCAACTATCCATCCAGCATTTTCTTTATAATATTACCATTCTGGGTAAAAATCACCCAGAATAGATAAACCAAGTAGATAACTGAAGCTTATGATTGTATACTCACGACAAGTTCCATTGTACAGCACTTTCAGGTCTCCTTCCTTCAATCCCTCCTGACAAGCATGCATCCGCATCTTACATTCGCTGCCGTAGGTGTTGTGATCGGATGCGCAGATGGGCGCTAGAGTCGCATCACAAACAGGACAGGCGCATTGAGCCGCACCGTTACGTGCAATACACGCACCGCTCCATGGGCAAGATGCACGAGCGCAAGGATTTTCTACACCTTCGGACAAATTAAAAAATATTAAATATAAGTGTTAGTTAACGTTTTTAAGTAATAACGGCCCTTGTATGGTATTGGTGGTAGTACACTATCTAATCCGCCTGGCCAGCTATCACCTTCAAGTTGGAAAATCTGTCACCAAACATCTACGTAATGTATACCGGTAGCTGTCTTTGACAGCCAGTTCACATTTTAGGTCTAACGTGCTGCCATTCTCGACCGCATAGTCACCAACAGGTGAGATACTAGCCAAACCAAAAGAGACCTGAACTAACCAAACGTTAGGCTATCAAAAGTTTTAAAAAAACATAAATATAAAAACCATCATGTTGGATTTGGCCGCGCTTCTGACGCCTTTGACGGTCGAAATCAAAACAAAATATAAACTTTGTGGTCATATAGAGTCAACGTGAGAATGAGAGACAAAAATTGTAATGGAAAAGCTAAGATGTTTAACTCTAATTTCACATATTGTTATAATATAATAAAAGCTATGATGTAGGTGTAAACATAGGTGCGTATGTTGTACTAAATATTTGTGATATTTCTGGGGACCTCCTAAAAATACAGTATATTACTTTCTCCTTCAGGCAAAATTGCGCTCGTCCTATTACTCTACCATAAAATTATACTGAGACTTACCACAAGTTCCCATGTACGCCACTCTTATGTCCTTATTCTCTAAGCATGCAGCTCGTTCTAGATAGCAGGGGCTGTCGTACGTCCGACCATCAGTCCCGCATACTGGTCGCACGACCTCTTCGCAATCTGCGCCGCAGCCGCAGACCGCCACCCCGCGAGCATCGAGCGAGCAATGTTCGCGAACGCCGCACTTCACCGAGTCGCACGGATGTTGAGCTACCAGAAACAAATAATTTTCTTTACTTCTTATTTTATGTGGGTTATTGGAATGAGCTAATTTTGTTAATGATAGGTTCATAGTACATTGTTTTTGTATAATTAAAAATCTGTCTACCTTACAATTGTTGTTATTATTCTGACCATAGATATTTCTTTGTTTCACATTTTACAAGTGTATTTAAGAAATGTTTATAAAATAATTTAAAAATGTATGCCTGTATCCGAGGTATGTGATTCTGACGCAGAGTTACACAAATCGACAAACAACAATAACTTTATATTAGTCATAGCCACAGATAAGAACTAGTTACTATGTAATCATGGCCTCGGTTGATCTTAAAAAATAATTAAGATTGTTATTTTAAATTCTATTTATAAAACAGTTCTATAATTATCATCTTGCTGTCGCGTCCTATTACTTTCTTTAGAACAAAATGTCTCTTCAACATGGACCAATAATGCCGGGTCCTCGCATTTGCGAATAAAGATTTAATTTAAGATTAGAAGTAGGTAAGTAGCTTGGTAAAAAACTTTTGTGAGAGCTTATAATCGGGAATATTGTCTGCGAAACAAAATTCAAAGGGAGCACATTTATGAGCTTCCTATAGTCATAAAATTTTAATGTTCCATCAGATATTGCCTATACACGAATAAATACATGTTAATATGTAGTGAAATAGTTAGTATCTCGCTAGTCTTCTATTTGCCGGTATCAAACCGTAATATGACTAAAACGTTGATCTTGAGACGATCTTGATAAAACGTTGAGCCTATCCATGGATCCGAAGGTCACTGGTTCGATGATCACACGAGACAATAAAATTATTTGTGTGATCCACAAACAATTGTATCTGGGTGTAATTTTTTCCGTGATTTGTATGTTTGTAAAGTCCCCCGGGACACTAGGTTACCTAGTGCGGGGAGTTGTCTTTAAATATAAATATAAATGTTTTCTCGATTTTGAAGATGCTAGTAAATTCACAGGACGTGCTAGACTTGACAATTAAAAATGTGTAATGACACGTAACATTCTGTCAGTTAAAAGTTGTGCATGCGATGATATCTGGTATAGGTAAACAGCGCTAACCATCAGGCATGCATTTCACTTGTTCTATTACATACAGTCGTATTCGTAAAAATATTAACGAACGCATAGCAGCAAATTTGAAACAAGTAATAGCAACATGGTTTGTTGATTTATGTTATAAAGTTTGATTGACACATGCCTTCGTGAACACTGTCATATCGCATAGTAATGTGTGTAAATACGGGGGATAATATTATTACAAAATACACATTTCCGAATAAAAAATAAAATAAATAAACAAAACTCGCTAGATAAACAGTTATCAAAATAAAATAACCTTTTGAAGGCATAACATTACTTAAGAAAATAGGTAATCTGCCGAAAATATTTACATAACCATACCTAAGCCACTTAAAACAAAATATGTTTACGTTACAAGATACTTTTTGCATTAGACGCTGGGAATATCTATACGGTTTACGATTTACCCAAATATTTTCTGTAACTGGCAATAATGCGAATTATTAGGTCTGGCAACATCCGCGCAATATAAACAAATGCAAGACCGCGTTTAAAAATATGTTATAACTTTTCGGCTTTCAAATCAAAACATCTCAATAGGCTAATCAACATACTGTACTATTGAATTTAATATTATATATTTCTTGAAGTGTTACAAACTTTTACACGTGCTATTGAATTTGTTCAGTATTAAATAGAAATATAATGAAAACAGTGTAAAAATAAATTTATATATTGATTGTACGAACAAGTATATTCTGAATGCAACTACAATATCAAAATTTCTTAGTATCATAGTTGCCTTAGGTTTCGATATAAATTTTTATGTCACAGCTATTGGACACATCGTTTTTGTAGGCATCGATATAAAGAGGTAGATGCGGTACTCACTCTTATGCCACGTAAACATAATGGAACTACATAAAAACACTAACTTCTAATGTCTAGATTGATGTGTATGAAGAATAGAGGAAGGCATTGTTGCTAATTATTTAAATGGATCTGCGATAATTGCACATGTTGTTCTGTACGTGCTACGCAAACGCCAGTTCGATTGTGACTAAGGTAAAATTAGGTTTGCGAACCTAATTCATAAGGTCCACATTGAGGAGCGGGGTTTCTTATCTCCCTTTTTTATATATATCGATGCATGTAGGTAAGTCATTACTTATGTACGTGTTATTGCTTCAAATCTAAATAAATGATATCAATATTAACTCTACAATCATGAAAATCTAAGTTATAATCCTTGGCTGTAACTCAACTTATGTTAAATTACCTGAAGCACACTCTCCTCTGTAAGCAATTGTGATCTGCTGTCGTGTTCGACACGATTCTCTCCTTAGCACGCATTCGCTCGGGTAGTCCTTATAGTCAGACCCGCAAACGGCTGAGCCAGGTCTTACAATCAGATCACACGGCGACCCGCACTTGCACACTGGGGTGCGGACTTCGTTTAGCTGACACACGCCATCATTGCCACAGTCGTGTTCGGAACATGGATCTACGACAACCGAGAAAAAACTTTAAAAGCACTGCTAAAGTAAACATTACAATTATTTATAATTCATCAAACATTATACAAAGTCTAATTGTGATTCGATTTTTTGCAGAGTGTTTGCCTAAATTGATTGAGTTGTTCGAATTACTTTAATATAAAACGTAGAGAAACTTCTTGCTAGTATACACTTTCAAACAAAAAGCAGCCCCGTATCGTCCTAGGTGCTTCGATTGAGTTAAGATACATAAAATCATAAACTTGCTTTTAATAAATTGAGTTTGCAGCTCAAACAAACCAAATACGCTTAGCTTTGAATTTTTTTCTAATGTGAAAATATTTTATAGATTTTATACTAACAATAATATAATGTGATTTATTTTTTGAGTTCACTAAGTGAAAACGGTCGGTCCGCTGCAAAGGGGACGCTCACAGACTCTTTCAAATAAAACGTCTTACCAATCCCGACGAGTTGAGTACAAGAGACAGAAAATGTGAAACAATTCAATAAAAGCGCAAAAGCAAAGCCAGTAATGTAAATAGAGATTCTTACAAAGGACGTCGGAATGTGCGGGCATTTGGTCTTGTTCAAATTTAGTTCAGATCGAATGTTCAGGGACAACTTGAAAAGGGTTAGCGAAACGTAAGTACCCATGTAAAGCATAGGAGATTAAATTAGGTACTTTTTTATGAAAAAGAAAGCTTGCGACCCAATTTTGTGTATGAAAATATTGTAACGCGTAGGGTTTGTGTAACTTTCATGAGTTCGGGTAATTTACTTATGTGCCCGGGCGTACATTATTTCGGGAAGTTACGGGAAAATATTTCAGTGCTTACAAAATATTGCCTGATAACTTTTTTACGATAGCGCAAGTAACGAGAGAAATTGGTGTGATGGATCGAGATCGGGAATTATGATCCGGCATCAAGTTTTTTATTTATGTTTGCTTGGAAATACCAAATTTGTTTTGGTTCTTAACCAAAATAAAGTTACAGTAACGTTTTCCTATTTGAGAGAGAATAGGCCCTCTTTGTATCTTAACCCACTTTTCTTCTATCAAGAAGGGAAACTCTCTTAATGACTTCCTTTTAATTCTCGAGAGATCAACAATACGCGTTCATTTGTTTCAATTACTAGATTCTCATTAAAGCTGTTTACGAAGCTTGCGACTCTTAACTACCTAGTAAAGTTTTTATTTAAGAAGATTACTCGATGAAGGTAGGTATAGTAGTCATTTATGTATAATTTAAATTATTGTAGGTAGTTATAAATAACACATTAAATATCATTTAAGTACGTATCAACAAATGAGAATGACACTAAAATTTTATTGTTAAATCTTACCGCATTTTCCATGGTGTTTAATTGTTATATTTAATTGATTGTCACAAGCATGTTTGTCTAGGTGACAAGAGGATGCGTATTCTTTCCGGTCTGTCCCACACACTGGTTTCCGCTTTTGACAACTCCTTGGACATCGACATTCCGCACTGTTTGATGCGGGAACACATCTCGCACCCACAGGACATGGAACACCGGCACAGGGATCTCCAGATTCTATACATAAAAAGCAATTTAGCATATCTAAAAACATATAAAAATATCACAAATAAAAAAGCGTTCAATACTAACATTAAATGTTCATCCCCAGCCACACCAGTGCGCGTGTTATGAAAACGATCATTAATAAATGTTGACAGTATTGATTTGAATTTCGTACAAATCTGTAGCTGAAATCATCGATCACCATTAAACGATGCTTACCACATTCCCCCTCATGTTTGATGCGTAAGTTTAGTCTCCTTTCGCAAGCTTCCTTTCTCAGGTAGCAATGGTTGCGGTAAGTCCGGCCGGCGGTAGAGCAGACAGGCGCGGCCGACCCGGGGCAGCTTGCGGGACAAGCACAGTGAGCTCGTCCGTCCCCCAGAGACACACATTCCGCGCCCCACCGGCAGAAAGTCTTTTCACACGCTTCTGCAAACAAAAACAACTGAAAAATTCCTTATCTAATATATTTAATGGAACTACAACGTCCCACAAATCAAGCGGTCCCTCCGAATTGTGTTTATCTCTCCCATGACACAGATTGTAGGTACATTGTAAAGGTGATTGAGTTATTTTTGGACAAAAATGAAAACCTACCAATTTTTGGACAATCCACGATAAAGCGCTTGACGGGCTTCGGTCGCGTCATAACTCAATTGATTTCGATCAATTTCGGGTACGTTTGGATTGGATCACCTGCCTAATTTTGTCATTGCAAATGAAATATGTTCAGTGGTTCGAGAATAATATTACAGATTTTCGCGCTCTGACTATGCGTAGGTAAGTAAGTGTAATAAAATTGATATCCTGTGACGCGAGTGAAAGGTAAATTCTTTTAAAGAAGACATAATTCTTGGCGGAACTCCTCTAAGGATGACACAATTTCCAATTTTCTACCTGGGGAGTCGAAAGCGTGACTAAATTATTAAGGAAAGCCAAAATAAGATGCGAAGTTCCGTTTTGCCACAGCATTGTGCCGGCGCTGGCTTTAGGGATCAGCGATTTCTATCGCTTAGTTAATATTCTGAGCAGATTGTCGGGTGCGAAGTTACACAACGGCATAGTAAAAGTTAATTTAGAATTTTTATCTCGTTTTTAAAACTTATAAGCGTCTGCAGGTTGTTGATAACAGTTTGATATTGGTAAGACACGTTTTATCTACAAACAAAAACAATTTTGTTATAATAAAACTGTACCAATATTTTTATTCTTTTATAACTCGGCCCACTCGGTTTACTCAACTTTACTCAATCTTGTGTTGTCGTGGAGATATCAAATAATGCTGTTATCTAACGTTTTACTACTATCATTTCATTGCATACATTAAATTAGAGGTTTGATTCGATTTTGTTCACAAAACATTGATATGTAAGAATAACCTTGACCTCCTGCTACGTAGTACTTTAATTATAATATTATGTGCTTCTACTGCCCGTATCGTCAAATACCAACATTTGATGAACATAATAATACTTAAATTTAAAATTTAAAACCACCTCCGATTGTTTTGTATAATTAATTATCATTGAAGTAACAGGATACTGAATACATTTGATTTGACTAATGTAAACTACGCTAAACAGACGGCAGCAGTGTGACAGGTAAGTAGTGCGCAGAAGCGCCATTTTGATTTTTTTGACGTCCGCGGTCAAAGGACTACGAGTTTACGAAAATTTCTATTGTAGTCTTATCAACCAAAAAAGAGCTGATAATATTTAAAGGGCTGAACGGATTTTCATGAAACAAAGCTAAGAACACTCTCCTCGATAAAGAAACCTATCAAACAAAAAACACTAAATCAAAATCGGTTCATCCGTTTGGACGCTCCAAATACACAAAACATTAATATCTTTGTTTATAAAGTATATAATCAAAGATTAATATGTAAGAATAACCTTGAGTTCTTACTACACGTAGTACTTTAATTGTTATATTGTGCTCCTACCGACCGTATTGTCAAATACCAAATTTTATGATAAACATAAGAATAAGACCTACTGAGAGATATTGTAACCCTTTTCTATTTCCAATCAAATACACAATCAGAGACAAAACGTTTTATAATATCACATTCGTCTCAAAAAGAGGTCAAGTATCTGAATTCACCCGCGATCTCATTTCCTCGACTTTCATATAAAAGGCTGTCGACGAATCCGCTTAAAGAAAAGAATCAGTCGGAAATAACAATTTTGTAAGAAACAAACAAAATGTAAGAAGGCGAAATAGCTGTAGAAGAAGCCTGAGATAAATGGAGACAGGGAACGGAGATAAAAATGATGGCGGATGCCTCGTGAATGGAAGAAAATTAGGAAATTCACCGCTTCGCCTTTTCGGTCACGAAAGCTGTTTAAATTATCCGCATTATCCGAACATAAATCCGTATAAGCGGTGCGTGCTCACATACTAGATAGATAAAACGCGACTGATATTACCTAAAATAATTCTCGTTAGAATAAAAATGACAGATACTTAAAAGCGATACTTTACTTGAAAGCGATAATTTTAAGATACATTAAACCTAGCAACATAAACACAAAAACATTGGAAATACTACTGAAAGTCTAGTTGGCCAATTATTTACGTGATAAATAATTATATGGTACCGGACTAGCAGAATTTCAGGCAGGAGTTTCTTTTTAGGGTGATGTTGAATAATTATTGCAATTAATTTTGTTATGTTTAATATATAAGAAGAATGACTGATATTGCTAATGCTAATCTATATAGTACGTTATTTTTATAATCTAGAGATTTTACCTAATACGCTCTATTGATTGTGGTTTGACTTTTATTTCAAAATATTAAAAACATTACGACCAATAAATGTAAGCTTGAAATATGAAAATAGAAACAAAAGCAAGGCAGTTAAAATAAAAAGAAACTAATAATTTGAGATTGTTAAATCTTCATCTTTAAATTTACTGAAACATTTTCTACAAATTGTAAGTATATTATTTACTTTTATAAATGAGACTACTAAATGAGTTTAAATAGATGGCTCCAAAATCCTGTTTTGCGTCAGATGAGTTATAAACTACACGCGAAGCCATAATATATTCATAGGTAAAGAGATAAGAAAGCTACAAATGCAAACAAAACACTTCAAAAGAGTTTAATATCCTTAATAGCAAAGATGAATATAGATAAAGGCCAACTCAGAATAACTCAGCAAGATGAATCCCATATCACACAAGGTCAAAAAAAATCAATAAAGCAGGTGTCCTACATGCAAGAAGCCACAATCCACAGTAGTCCGCTTAAACAAAGCGTTTCAAAGAAATGGGACGAAAATAATAACAGGGAGGAAACGGCGTTACTCGCACCCACATAATGCAGGACGCTTCCAAAGTCTCACAGACAAAGCAATTTTGTTGGCTCGAGACACCCGACAGTGTGAGCCAGAGCAAAATCTCCATACATATGGGTATATTTTGACTTCTATACTAACGCGCTCGTTTACATGGATTGGCTTGTTGGCTATGCATTGCATTTTAACCCTGGAACCCCTACGTCTAGCGTTTTCTATTTTATTATATGAAGTGTTGGTGTCAAAGGTTTTGTGCATATGGTGTGATAAAGAGCAATATTTTTGTACGTGCAGAGCTTTCTATGGTATTTAGCTAAGTTCACACATATTCATAAAGCTAGTCTGAGCTTAAGTATTGTCTGTTTTTTTTTGGTTTGTCTATTTTTTTTGTAGAAACAATTTGAAAAAGTCCCGCGGCGTCTCACTGCGCCTTGAGATACCTCGCGGCGTAGCGCGACGCATTGCAACTTGGTGTGAGCAAACCGTGATCTTGAAATAGTGACGGTAACGGTGTCTTCGCTAACAAATCTGGTATCATCAGAAGTCAATGATGTTGATGATGCCAAAGCATATGGCAATACAAAACTAGATAGACTTTGTTTTTACTTCAGTCAGGCAAGGATAAAACACAGACTACAAATAAAACCTATCAATATCCTTTCTAGTATTCTAGTATGGGTTGTGTGTAACAATCCTTTCTAGTAGTTTCAAATCGCGAAGCACGTCACCGGTGTCTCAACTACACAGCGTACACGCTGGCTTTAGTACTGTCCACATTTGCTATTCTGTGTACAGACTTACTTGGCATGTCACCCGCACTACATATATGTGGATTGCAGACCAACGATAAGCCTTCTGTAGCTTTGAAGATGTGCCCTAAGCTATTTTGCTTGAATTACAGCACGAAGCATAATTAAGTAAGGGAGTGTGTCCAAAGTTATTTAGATTAAACTTAGGGGAGATGTGATGTAGCGTCAAATGCCAAGACAAATTGCTTGTGAGGGTATTTTCAAGCAAATGTTTTGCTCCAAGAAACAAGAAATAGAGCAAATAATTATTTTATAATGGTACACCACAATTATATTCTTAGAGGTATCGTGTTGTCTTTATTAATATAATTGACGATGTTAATATGTTAAGCGTTTTTATTTTTTCGTTATAAAAATAAAATGGCTTTTTAGGTTCCGTACCTAAAGGGTACCAAAGAAGCCCTATTACTGAGACTTCGCTGTCTGTCCGTCTGTCCGTCCGCCTGCATTTTACACGGCTATAAGATACTTTAAATTTTCATGAAGTGTGCTATAACTATGAGAGAAATAACAACAATTACTAAAAACAAACTGAAATTAGATATTAGAGGGGGTTTCCATACAATCCATCACCCTATACGTATGTGCTGGAAGGCAAATTACTTGACAAAGCTGAAACCCTTCGAGATCTTGGAGTTCTCCTGGACAGTCGACTCGATTTCCGTGAGCATGTTATTTCTCTTTGCAATATAACGAACAAGACGTTAGGCTTCATCATGAGAACTGCGTCACAGTTCCGTTGCCCTTAAATTATACAACGCCTTTGTTCGCAGCAAATTGGAATATAGTACCACAATCTGGGATCCACGTGAGGCTTAATACTCTCTTATAATTGAAAGGGTGCAGCGCAAGATTGCAAGATGCAAGAAGTTGCAAGATATAATATATAAGCGACAGTATGGTTACTACCCATATTTATTCCCATCCTTGTTTGGCTCAGGTATGATCGGAGTAGACACTTTGGAGCTTAGGCGGAAATTACTTTTAGTTCTTCACTATTTGCAAATACTACGGGGCGGAATAAATAATCCGGATGTGTTAGCTCGTTTAGGAATGTTCGTTGCAAACAACTATTTAACATGTGGGCGCCGCCACCATATGTTATTTGAGTGTCCCGTGTTGCGCACGCTTAGTGCCAGGCACGCACCTTCGATTCGGGCGATGGAAATTATAAATGCATTTTCAAACCAGTGCCCGCATGTTGACATATTTGTGGATAACCTAAGTTATGTTGCAATTAATTTAAGAGTATTTTTAAGTTATAATTCGATATAAGTTTAATTAAATAGTTAGCGTTTTGGCGTAGCTGTAAGCGAATTATAGTTTTATAAATAAATAAGCAAGAAACGTGTTTTTAAGGCGTTTTTTCATCGATCTTATAAACCGCAATCCACAAGTCATCAAATAAGTCTAAGAAACATGCATTATGTTACAAATTATTTAATTTATATTAGTCAACTATTCCATATTTTCTTTCCAAAGGTAGGTATATAACCTTTTTAGGGTTCCGTAGCCGAATGGCAAAAAACGAAATCCTTATAGATTGGTCATATCTGTCTGTCCGCCCGTATGTAACAGCCATTTTATTCGAAACTATTAGGACTACACAGTTGAAACTTAACTAGGTAGGTAGATGTATTCTCTTAACCGGTACTACGGGTTTTTGTACAAAAATAATAAATAAAAGATTATTAATCTCCCCATACATACATACATACAATCACGCCGTTTTCGCGTTGGGGTAGGCAGATACTATTTCTTTCCACATGCTACGATCCTGATATATATCTCCGCATACTTAAAGAAACTCTCTTTATGTAATTTATTACTTTAAAACTCACTCTCATTCACGGATACAAGAAGACGAAAAGAGACTGAAAGAAGACTGACCTTTCGAATTAAATCTGTAAGTTCAGCCGGTTTTTATGTAATTTATGGTACTCACTACTCACGGTGTTTTACTAATGAAATGTTCTTGTGTGTAACTTTTTAAACTAGCAATTCCTTAGAACAATGATACAGCAATTGGACTAGTGGGAAAAGGTTAACCTACAACTATAAAGTTATATTTGCAGTGAACTGGTGGAAGCTATCCCGAATTTCATGACCGATTAGGTTGTGGCAGTTACGGCAACGGATACGTTAATAATTCCTTAGAAGTTCAACGTTGTTGAAACTGCAGTCAGTTCATCTCACTCCGTTTTGTTTGATGTACAGATAACCACTCTCACAATTGCGACAGTTTTACTGCATTAGTATGAGCACAGTTTATCTTTTTAACTTACCTTCTGGAGCGGGCGGTCTAGGTTGATAATGTAAATCTGAAACAAAAAACAAAAAAAGATTAAGACCCAGTATATCATTTTTATTTTGTCTTTTTTCTAAATGCATTTGAAACAAAGTGATTCGCCACAGAACTAAAGTGATTGCAAGCAGAAGTAGCTGCAATGCCTAACCATATTTGCCGCAGAACCAACTGCTGGGGCAGATTGGTTCTGGAGTAACGACCACAAATCGCCAAGTATCGTTTTTAGAAAACCTGTGACTGGGTAGAAACTGTGTAGATATTTTCAAAGCGATAGAAATCGGAAGATTGGGCTCGGGAAGATGTAGGCTATGCTAATAATTATGCTAGTGATTGAATTCAGCAATAGGTAAGGTATACTCTTATTTTGTTACGTAGCTTTGTATCGTGATTCATCATATCGGAACTTTTGTCACTCTCTAAAACTAAATGTTAGTTTAATATTGTGTTTCATAAAGCAGATATAACAAGAAATACTCTTCAATCAATCGTAGCAGTCAAATTGTATTCCACCCTGCCTGCATATATTATATCTACAAACATGTGTATAATAAGCACGACCACTTTTCTAAATAGAGATTACAGAGGTAAGTACAATAAAGACGAACTTTTTGCGGTCAACGTTCTCCGCTGTTGCATTTTACACAAAAGTGGCATGTACGGCGCATGGTCAGCTAAATGCAATATTTATTTTGTCAAGAATAACAAACAAGTTGGCCAGATAACTTCAAACGTGAGCTAGTATGTAAAGAATAATACGGTGTATTCGTTGATAAAATTGTACGTCCATTTTATGTTTACAGACTGGTGCATGTTGTGAAATGTTATGCTAACTTGGACACAACAAGTGAGGAGTTTTCAACAGCGTAATTTTCCAAAGAGATAGGTACTCATTATATTGTGTTTAGGGATAATTAAGGTTGATGAAAATTAGGTGGTTGTTTTTAAGAATAATCAAATAACAATAACAAAAACTGATAACTAATGATCGGTTGATATGCGAATGTACTCGGTATGTATGCAACATGCCGATCAGTTGCTCCACATATTTTGTGTCACGTTTGCGTGCGGGTCGGTGCGGTGGAGCTTGCGTTTATTTGCAAGACATTACTGCCATAAGTCCCATAACTACCGAATTCGGAACATTAACGACCCGTAAGCAAACTGCCAAAATCAGATATTTTTAGGGTTCCGTACCTCAAAAGGAAAAAGGAATCCTTATAGGATCACTTCGTTGTCCGTTTGTTTGTCCGATGTCTGTCTTTCTGTCTGTCTGTCTGTCTGTATGTGCGTCTGTCAAGACCCATTTCTCTCTAAAACGCGTAAAAATATAAATTTGAAACATATCAAATACTCGGGACTGCGGTCTCTGAACTCCGGTCTAAAAAATCTGCCGCCATAACCTTACGGTGTTCCGATGGCACAGATTTAGCGTGTTCACCATCTTCAACCACATCAATGCTTGCCACCAAGGGAGATAGTGGTCAAATACTAGCCTATTAGATATTTGAAAAAACAATTAGTCGTCCAATATCGTGAAGCGTGGAAGAAATGGCCTTTGCCCTGCCGTGGCACAGTTTAGGCTCATTACAATAATATATTAAATTACTATCTAGCATCAGAATATAGACAAAAGTCCAAGTAGCCAATTAAGGTTATGATTGCTACTTTGAGGACGTAACAATATTGATAGCCTATTGATTTATTATTAACTAGCAGCCCGCCCCGGCTTCGCACGGGTAGAACATATATGCCTACAAAATTTGCATCAGTTTGTTGCATCGAATATAAAATATGAACATATTTAACAATCATCGTCATATTTCATCCAATTTACACAAAACCTTAACGAATTATGCACCTAAACCTTCCTCATAAACACTCTGGCTATTGGTGAAAACCGCATGATAATCCGTTCAGTAGCTATTGAGATTATTGCGATCAGACAGACAGACACAGTGTTGGACTTTGTTTTATACTTACTTACGTAGTGATATTGGACGGCCCTTTTGGCGTAAAGGATAGTTACCCTGATTCTGACCCGACGGTCGTTGGTTCTAATCCTAGCTATATACCTACCAATGAAAGTTTTATGTGCATTCATGAATCATGAGTTTTCGTACAGTGGTAGTGGGATCATTAAATCTACCAAAAAGTAGCTTACCTCCAAGGAGAAGATCTGCCGCCGTAACCTTACGGCGTGCCCCGACGCAAAATGTAGTGGGGTGCTATTCAGGATATTATCAAAATAACCCTTCTAGTCATATCTGTTCATAAAATATTTGGAACTATTGATACCATGCACCCCACGCTTTTTTTTACAATAAAATCATTTTTTTTTTACACTATTTTTAATTCAAATTTATTAAAATTTATTTTCTATTTTTTAATTGGATTTACTATAAGAGCGTATTTTTTTAGTTTTTTAACTATTATTTATTTGTTTGATAGATGTCTTCATAGAGAGTTTTCTTAGCTTTGATTCATGAAAATTCGTTCAATCGTTATAAAACTATGAGCTTTTTTCTAGTTAATTGCGCTATGAAATCAACTTTCATAGGTCTGATCATTTCGAACATCTTCTTCTTCAACGATATTGTAAGAACATGGAAGCATTGACCTGATGCTGGGACATCTCCTGGACTCTACAGAATACTCAAATCTACACCAACTTACAGCTCAGATTTCAAATGTCGTGTTTAGAGTCATTGGAATGCTTTTAATGAAAAGATTATACATAGATCAGTCGGGGTGGTTTGAATTATTATATTATATATATATAGATCATTATTATTATTATTTTATACAATAGATCATATTATTATACTATATTGACTTCAAATTGATTGTGATCGGTGGGGATCTACAGCATGGCTAAGCTTATAATAATATTTTCGCAGTAACTATGACCTAATCTGTGGTTTCACTGCAAATATTTTATTAATTTTGCAATGCGTGTATGTGAAATTCGTGATATCTTCTAGAGTTTTCATTCGAATAATATACTGTAAACGACAATTTTAATCTATAATATGTGGCCAAGCTAATTAACGTAATTATTTGGATAAGGATTAATACTATATACTTGAAAATAGCATTGGAAGTTTTGTAATATTTTTTAACAAACATTTTAAGATTAAAATGGTTACTGTGAGTCAACCTTAAGAGATAGACATATGCTGTCGCGGATTTTTTTGTAGGTCTTATTAAGTTGTACAACTCTTGCAAAGAAAATATTCTTCTATCTATTTTCAATTAAGCAGCGTTCGTAAGAAACGTGTTTTTTCGACCGTTTTTTTGCCGACTTATGTTGCAAATTAGGTCTCCACGAATGCACCTATGATATAAACGGGATAATATATAGCCTATTTTCATTCCGAAAGTCCATTCTATGTATTAGTGAAAGAATTTTTTAAATCGGTTCAGTCGTTTTTGAGCCAAATCATTACAAACATACAAAAATACAAAAATACAAAAATACAAATGTTCTCTCTTTATAATATTAGTATAGATGAAACAGCATAATATATATCATCTAAACTAAATGATATAAGTGAGTGCGAGCTCTCAGAATTGGATGTTACCCCGTACAGAATGAGATGCTAGAAAAGAGACAAAGGGTTGGCAAAGAAAGAGACAGAAATATGTATGATTTTCTATTAATTAACATAAACATGACGTCCTATTACTATATTTTTCAGTCTTCAATACAAGCTATGTTTAGTTCATAAGCTCAAACGGGTTCAAACTACAATGGGCATGTTTTTACCGTGGCTACAAAGTAATCTAAATTAACATATTATAACATAAACTGGCCAAGTGCAAGTCGGACTTGCACTTGTAGGGTTCCGTACCACACTGCAGTATTTATAAGATCGAGCAAAAAATACCACTATCATTTTTGCCAGCCAAAAATAATAATTAATAAACATTTTATTTCTTTGAACGCCATGTAACGTCTAACAAAGGTGTTAGAGATCGGCATTTCAATATAACGCCATCTATGGACGTTTACCTGAGCATTCATAGATAGCGTTACATTGAAATACCGAAAAAACACGTTTCTTATATGGACATACTCCTATAATTTTAAACTTTATTCTGTTTTTAGTATTTGTTGTTACAGCGGCAACAGAAATACATCATCTGTGAAAATTTCAACAGTCTAACTATCACGGTTCATGAGATACAGCCTGGTTACAGACGGACAGACAGACAGACAGACAGACAGACAGACAGACAGACAGACAGACAGACCGACAGACAGACAGACAGACAGACAGACAGACAGACAGACATACAGACGGACAGTGGAGTCTTAGTAATAGGGTCCCGTTTTACCCTTTGGGTACGGAACCCTAAAAAATGAATACCAAAAATAAAGGGTTGCAACTATTGATAAGTATCAAGATAAGTTAAGAGGAGCTACCAAATAAATCAGTTAAAAGCTTAAATATTCACTACCTACAATTACTAGTTTCTGTTTAGGTAACTAAATTTAGAATTGTATGGATTTAGGATAAAATGCGGTTAAGACATTTAAAAAATATATAACTGAGATTAAAATTAATTCGATGGCAAGCAAAATTTAAAAAAACATGTAGGTATGTTGTTGCTACACATTATATATGAATTGTTTGGCATTTGTTTCTTAGGATATGGTGGCCTGCAACAAACTAAGATTATTCTCAAACAACAGATTTTAAATTTAACTGACTAAAGTCAATGTGCTCTGTGTCGTACTCTGTGTAGGTCCCCCTAGTAGCTCTAGGGGTCGACCTTGAGTGTTGATACTCTCTTAAGTTTCTGGCTCTCACTCTAAGGTTTCATCCACAGCAAGGCTACGTGAAGTCGGGGTGCTCTGAGTCAGATTTTTTACTCATTTCGAACCTAAACAACTCAACTCGGAGTGTGTCTTTGACCTTTTACATTAAATTTGGATTTCAAAAACTTAAAAAGAACTTAGGTACTAGCAATGTGGGTTGCTCATTACTAATAGTCTTTTTAACCCCTCCAACTAAGCTATGCTTGTGTCTGAAGTGGGTTCACGTCAGTGACGCAATGGATGGGAACTCACGACCTCTCGATTGCAAGTCCGACACCTTAGCCATTGGGCAATTTTAAAAAACTATAAAACTATACACATAATACTTTATTATTTATACGTTTTAATATTAACAGCTTGCCCACAAATCAGTGCCTAAAAGGTTTTTTTTAGATGGAAGCCAATAGAAAAGTTGATATAATACAATGTACAAATCATCCTTCTAATAGTCTTAGTCGCCAAGCCATTATTTTATAGTTCCTCCTCTCCTCATCTATGATTTCACGTCCTTAGTTATCCGCAACCGTAAGAGTAGCTGCCATATTCTTTTTTTTAAATAGCCTAGTCTTGAGGCTTACCTAATACAATTGTCGCCGAAATAATTATTTAATATTTAGTTATTTTATTAGTTTCAAACAATTATTTGCCCTTTATGTCATTAATCCCATGGAAAATAATATGCCCTTACAGTGTAACTCAACAAGCAACAATAGTATATTACGATACGTGTGACTTAAGTAGTCGATTATTGCTACGCCGTGCAATAATAGACAACTTAAGTCACGAGTATCGTATATTATTTTACAGATAGCAGTGTGAGATAAACCCGCACTTTTCGCTTACGCTACGCTTTTCCGTCAAATAACGTAAAGTGCGGGTTTAGGTCTCACTGTGCTTTAAAAGTAATGTTTACCATTGCCACTCAAAAAAGAGCACTTTATTCATCGATAGCAGTGAACGAAACGCTCTTTTACTCACTCGGTAAATAAAAACATTTTGAATATGGAACAAGTACGAAGTACGAATTATGTACAAAATATAAATAAAACTTACTGAAAGTGCCTACTAGCTGGCTAAATGGAGGTACTCGTATACCATAGAACTTATATAATAATTTAAAAATAAAAATCCCGCCAATTTTGGTAATTTTTTTTTGTTTTCATTTTGCTCCACACGATTAGTGTATTCAGCCAGAATAAAGTATAAACATTATTCAAGTTTTTGTAAATTCAAGTCATAATGTTGGGTCAAAGTCGCATTTCTGATCAAGTTGAACTCACAGTCTAGTCTTTGGACTAAGACTTGTAAGGGTAAGACTTGTCTTACCCCTAGTAAAGATGTGAACTTTACGGAAGATTTTCAGTGCAATTTTGGTGAGAACACAAATAACATGTTTTTCAAGATTGTGCTGTTTCCCCTACACACATTTACCGGCACTAATTGGTTAATAATCTAGATTTATTACACATTAATAATAACATATGATAAATATAAATAGGTACTATAAGTAGGTACTACTATTTATTTTCTCGCAGTCAATGGTAAAAAGAAGATTACACGACTCGTGAATAAAAAATTTAAACTCGGTCCTTGTATCCCTCGCTCCGCTTAGGATTCTAATCTAGAATCCTTCGCTGCTCTCGGGATCCAACTTAGTCCCTCGAATTAAATTGCCTTTTTATTCACTTGTTGTATAATCTACTATTCTTTAAAAAAGACCCACGAGTTTACTTCATAATAACCTATCTATGAATCATCGCTGATGAATTAAAAACCGTTTAAATAATAACCGCATCTATATTGACCAAGCCGTTTTGTAGATAAATAAAAACATTCGTTTTTAGGATTCCGTAGCTGAATGGCAAAAAACGGAACCCTTATAGATTCACCATGTCTGTCTGTGTGTCTGTCTGTCTGTCTGTCCGTATGTCACAGCCATTTTATTCCGATTATGGACATGGATTATGGATCTTTATAAATGACATTGAGATTTCTAAAATCATTTTTTCTCAAAGTCAATCATTTAAAAGATGCGCGTCTAAAGTGCTAAAATGTGGAAAAAAAAAACTCTATAGTCAGCAGTTTTTGAGATATACCGACCGCAAAGGTAACTTTGTTTTTCATACAAACATTATGAAAAGCAAAGTTATTTTTGTAGTTGCGAAAAATCATAGTTATAGAATACTCTATTGTGTTATAGTAACTTGTGTTAAAAAAAGATGAGAAAGATTTTGTAAAAAAAAAAACTTGGACTGTGTCAAATGTTTTTCGTGGTTAATAATAAAAATTATAGGTTAAGTATATTTTATAATGATCTCATAAATGTATGTGTTTGCCCCCTAATACCTCATATATTCAAATCATAAAACAGTGGAAATTACTTCAGCCAATCTTGAATGATTGCAAAGTCACACACTATGCCAAGGCTCTAAGGCAGTGACTGGAAAAGAAAAGCCGAAGATCGGGCTCAGAGGTGCGTCTTGGGAGAAGCCTACGTCCAGCAGTGGACTCACAGAGGCTGATGATGATGAATTCAAAAAAAACTTTTTTTAGGTAAATATTTTGCTTTTTGAAATAACCTATTAAGTTAAGTAGATAAGTAAATAAAAAGGAAATAAATAGAACCTACACATCCTCTAAATATCAATTAAATATCTTCTGGGAGCAGATTCACACAACGCTCATTACCCCTCATTCAATTTATTACTGTACTAGCTGTGCCCCGCGATTTTACCCGCGTAGACATCGATCCCGTGGGAATATCGGGATAAAAGTACCCTTATGTGTTATTCCAGAATCTAAGCTGTCTACATACAATTTTCAGTTCAATTGGTTGAGTAGTTTTAGCGTGAAAAAGTAACCGACATACACACAAACTTATGCCTTTACACTATTAAGGTACGACCATACCGCGGCGTCCTGCGTCCGCGTGCGCGTTCGCGATCTGAATTTCTATTGTTTTCTGATCGCCGTAGATCGCGTTTGGTTAGAACCAGTCGGTACAAATACTACTGCGCTATTTGATCGCCGCCTAGATCGCGCATGAAGGACGCCACAGTGTGGTCGGACCTTGTACGATTTTCACTACGTAAATAAAATAGGTCTTATATAAAATATCCACAATTATAATTAATCCAATAAGAAAAATAAGCAAAATGAACGCGAGAGGTCAATAAGTTGGATTCATAGAAAGAACTGCACTAACGTTTTAATATTTTCAATTGCCAACTTTACATTTCATGAATATTTAAAGATGAGGTTCATTAAAAGTTATCTTAATCCGATTTTCTTCTCGTGCATATAAATTAGTTTACCTTGCCTTCTCTTCGACTTGTAGCGGCAGAAAAACGGAAAGATACGATTGAAAGAAGCATTACGAGATCGCGAATTAATTTCACCCCTGGGTAAGGAATATGTTTCGGAATGTGACGCAAAGAGGTCGCGACTAATGGGCTCGCCGTCGCATTTGGGATAAATATAAAATACAAGAGGCTGTACAACGGTCGGCCGCAAGCCGGGTCGAGTCGGGCGGAGCGCCATATTGTTTTATTGCAAATTGGTTGGACGTAGGCCGCGCCTGTCCTTTACATATACGAGGCTATTAAACTACGAATAGTGTCCAGTCACGTGTTAAACGAATCCAATCGCTGCATACAGTGTGAGACGGTGGACGCGGCCGCTGCTCGTGTCATGTTACTCCAGGTTTTAGAAAACCGCCGCTGTTCAAACGCTGGTATAGCTTTGTCCCGAACTAAATGTCCAGTCTATGGTTTTTTTATTCAGTTTACCGCTTTTAAGCGACGTAAAAGTTTCGCTTCTATTGTGAGCCATAAAAATGGCTAACGTTTGAATACTTGGCTCAGAGAAGAGATCGGCATTACCTTTATAGTTTTCCGTTGTAGGTTAGAATTGAGTGCAATAGTTCCTAGCTTTTCAATTTTACTGGCATCTATTCTGAAAATACAGCAATATGGTTTGTTTCGTACTGGTAGTAAAAATTGAAGCTACCAAATAAATACTAAAAAGCATTCAAACTGACAAATGATATTTGCGTGCGCGAGCCTTAACAATTTCACGCGTTCATTCCCAACATAACAAACTTACTGATTGACTTGGGCAAATAATTACTGTTCCATTTTACTGTGAAATTAATCAACAAAATGATGATTCGAGATAAGATCATTGCAATATCATTACGACTATCAGATGTCAGCAAAGTTTCATGTTAAATTTTATGAATCACGCACCGGCGCCCGAACTAACCGACTATAATATGTATATGAAGCTATAATTTATACAACGATAATGAATATGACTAACGGTTCCCTATCACGAAGGTTTTACCCTAATAAGTAGCACCGAGTCACAAAAAGTGTGCACAAAAGGTATTGAATTATTACTCGTGGGGAAGCCTTTCGTGAACCACCCGCCTTTGTCTGTAATGAATCATACGTGGGAGGCCGGAGACCAAATCTATATATACTATATATGTTTTCTTTCTTTTAGATGCAGTTGTTCGAATACAAATTGACGGGCACTTGTGTCTGGAGTGGGTTCACGTCAATAGTGCCATGGGGAAGGGAGCGAACTCACGTACTCTCGATCGCCAGTCCGACGCCTTGGCTATTAGGCTATTGCCTATTGTTAAATAAGTATTTAAGTAGTTGAACTATACTTACTTAACATAAGCGACAATAGCGTCCATTATAGTTCAGTTTGAGGGCCCGGTGGCGTAATCGGGAGAACGGTTGGCTTTGATGCCAGAGGTACCGAGTTTTCAAACCGCCGTGCACCAATGGATTTTTCTATCTAAAATTTATGTGCGCTTTTCATAGTGGCCCTCCGGTGAAGGAAAAACATCGTTAAGAAACCAACAAAGGCATAGTAGTAGGACACTATTCGCCTAGCCGGCTACCCTCTAGTTAGAAAACCTGTTCGCCAAAACATCGAATGTGTTCCGGCAGCTATCCTTGAGAGCCAGTTCCCATTCTAGGCCTAGCGTGCTTGCTGCTTACCATCTTCGACCGCATTATCACTTACTAACAGGTGAGATAGTGATCCAACGGTAGCCTATAAGATACTAAAAAAAGGTACAGAGCCCTAAAAACATAAATCAGTACACATTTTTTAAATGCATAATGTAGAATGCGAAACAGTTTGTTTAAATCATTTATCACTAAACAGTAGTCAAAATCGCAATCAAAACCGATTTCAAGATAGGCCGAATAGCACACAGATCTAATGAAGTGTTAGACATGGCCGTTCCAAGCTTTTACTCGCAGCAAGTGCGTGATTGCGCTTGACACCCGTAATATCCGGGAGCTCGCTGCTGCCCACCGATGGTATCAATTTCAATTTGTTGCGGCGCCATAACAGCCGCCTCTGCCCGATTCGTTGTATGAATCGATTTCGCTCCAGTTTCCTGTTGCGTCCGCATCGAACTTAATCTCGGATTGGTCGATTGAAACGCTCGCTCGAAATCATCGCTGTTTATACCGATATCTATTTAATTTCGCGTTTCACGGAATTCAGTAAAACCGAGATTTATGATAGGGTGGAAATAATTTTACCCCAAAATGCTATAAACATTAACGGGAATGGCACTCCGTTAAAGTGTTTAATAGCTTCAATGTAAACGTACCGGTTATTGGGCCGTTCGAGCGTCATTGAGTGGTCTCCGATGAAACCGATTCGACGTCGAGGACCGTGTAGATTGCATCCCAGAATTTTGTGTTCAAACGGCGTGAGAATTAATCGATCGATTAGCCATTCTCGCTTGACTTCAAAGCTAAAGTCGAACGTGACTCGTGAACCGGTCTTGCCGCACGGCGCCGTTGGAAATTAATTCTGCCGTTAAAAAACGAACAATCCTTTCGGAGTTCTCGGCGATCTATTGCATGGGATTTCGTATAACTCTTCGGTTGTTGCAGTACTACTGCGCTACTTTATGTACGTAAATATACGACTTTGAATATTGCTTCCGTTTTTGGAGCAGCGCGTATGAGAAATCAATACAGCTCGAAGGTATACCTACTGCCAGTTCCGAAGATGAAGTCACGCATAAGTAATGTGCTATAAGAAGAATATACTTGCTTTAATACCCACCAATTACTTTAATTGAAAGTACTCGTACATGTCACGTATAAGACATTACGTAACTTACATAATTAAGATAGTTTAAAAACTAAAACAGCCGACTTCCATGCCCCGCGAGTCAGTTTCAGTAGCAAGTTTGAGACGTTTATCGTCATATTTCTGGAAATACTTAACAGATCTCGATGAAATTACAATGGGACTAACTCGGAATTGTACCCTACCGATAAAAAAAGAATAGTTTGAATCGGTTCACAAGTGACGGAATAATCGCGTACCATATATATATAAACATACAGACGAATCGAGAACCTCGTCCTTTTTGGAAGTCGGTTGAAAAAAACAGCTTTAGGTAAAAACTTTTTTCAGCGCCGTGCCGTTAAAAGTGTTGATGAAATCTAATTTAAAATTCCCGCCGTACTACGAGCATCCTTATAATTTTCCTAAGTGTGTATCGTCACCTATCCCGCATTTAGGGTATACTTTTAATTCCGGTGGCTTTACCGCAATTTCAAAATCCGAGTCGTTGCCTCGCCCAGAGTGCCACTAAAATTAATGTGCTGCCAGAGAGAAAAACGAGCGGATCCCGCCATCCATACATCCACATCTACACACCTCCATTTACTGGGATAAAATCAAGTTTTAGTTTAGGAGTGCCTTTATGTGACAGTTGACTGCTTATTCTTGAATGTTTATGTAAGTATGGTTGAGTTATTGTGTTGCGCTATCGAAATATTAATTAACTAGCTGTGCCCCGCGGCTTTGCCCGCGTTAAGAAGTATCCTATAGCTTAATCCATAGTACTGGCTATCCCATCGACTTCATAACAATTAGACCCCGCTTGAAAGGCGAGCAATTTCCGCTAAATCATTGGACTTATAAGTCTTATATAAATCCACGCCCACAAACGCGATGTTAGTTTCGACCAGGGGCCTTATTCAGTATGACCAATGAGATAACGCGTTCCATAACGTGCTACGTTACGTTATTGAAATATTGCATTCTGTATGCCACACGATAGGTAAATTATAAAAAACGCGCGCGTTACACATCCTAATAATATCACGATATTTTGACAGCTCAAAACGCGCTCATAACCTTACCCTACCGCGTTTTAATTGGCATAGAGAATACCATAACGCGGAGATAACGTTACACGGCACGGTAAGACTTTAAAATGGTCATACTGAATAAGGCCTCAGTACGGTGACCTGTAAACACCTCCGCGCTCAGATATTTAAATTTCTTAAATAGTCTTTGTGATGGCTTCTTGCAGTGTAAGATGGTGTGAAAAAACCAGTACAAACTCAAATTTTAAGGCAAACGGTATAACATTTCACCGTTATGTCAATAAATGTATCTAATCTTCAAAAATACATTTTAGGCAAAGCTCAGCTAATATTTGTCGGTCGGCAGTTGTCTTTAATCACTATCTCTTTCTGTCACGGGCGATGTTTAATAGTTCTATCCCGTTTTTGCGTGGATTTAGTGTTGCGCCTCTGCTGCAGTGATACATATCGATAAACTAGGAATATTATCGACATTCATTTTACAATTAGGTATAATTTGTAAATTTGGATGTTGTCTCCTGATCCCACAGATCATTTATGGAGATCTACAGAGTAAGTACGTTTTAATATGGCTCCACACGATAAGTGTATTAAAATTGTTCAAGTTTTCGTAAATTCTACGTAGTTTTTTACTTTACTTACATTAACAGTTAACGCATAATTTTTAATGGTATAATAGTACTTATGCATATGTTTGTTGGCATACTATATAATCTATATATCTATATGTATATATATATAAAAAACTGGCCAAGTGCAAGTCGGACTCGCACTCGTAGGGTGCCGTAACACAGTAGAGTATTCAATAACTTTGATTTTTCGCAACTACAAAAATAACTTTGTTTTTCATAGTGTTTGTATGAAAAATAAAGTTATACTTGCGGTCGCTATATCTCAACAACTGCTGACTGTATCTTGTTCAAAACAATTTTCGTTGAAAGTTTTTATTGAGATCTACAGAATAAAATTTTTCCAGATTTTCACTCCCTTACTTTAGAAGTTAGAGGGGGGGGACACACATTTTACCACTTTAGACGCGCCTATCTTTGAAATGATTGACTTTGAGATAAAATGATTTTAGAAACCTCAATGTCATTTTTAAATACCTATCCATAAATACCCTACTTGTGTAATTTTGACAAAAAAAATTTTTTTTTGTTCCAGTTCCATGTATGGGATGCCCCCCCTTAAACTTTTATATTTTTTATTTTTTTAACCTACCAAGTTTCAATTCTGTAGTCCTATTAGTTTCGGAATAAAATGGCTGTGACATACGGACGGACAGATAGACAGACAGACAGACAGACAAACAGACATGGCGAATCTATAAGGGTTCCGTTTTTTGCCATTCGGCTACGGAACCCTAAAAAGCAAACGATTACTCATCGCGAAATCTCGAAAACCGCTGGACGTACAACGATGAAATTTGGCAGGGAGGTAGTTTATAGTTAGTAGACGTCCGCTAAAAACGGATTTTGTGACAGGGCCGGATTAAGGGGGTCTAAGGGCACTCGCAATTTTTTTATGGAAGTCCTTCATGTTTTTGCTACAAACTTGAAATTTGGCCAGAAGTATTTAGTAATTATTCATTTATAACGGATTCTTAGGTCTTAGGGCTCACGCAAGTTTGTATAAGAGATCTTAATTTTTTGCTACAAACTTGAAATTTGGCGAGACATATTTAGTTAGAACGGATTTTGTGACAGGACTGGATTAAGGAGGTCTTAGGGCTCATGCGAGTTTGTATGAAAGATCTTCATTTTTAGGGTTCCGAACCCAAAGGGTACCAACGGAACCCTATTACTGAGACTCCGCTGTCCGTCTGTCTGTCTGTCTGTCTGTCTGTCTGTCTGTCTGTCTGTCTGTCTATCCGTCTGTCACCAGGCTGTATCTCATGAACCGTGATAGTTAGACGGTTGAAATTTTCACAGATGATGTATTTCTGTTGCCGCTATAACAACAAATACTAAGAACAGAACAAAGTTAAAAATTAAAGAAAAGTTTAAAAAAGTTTTTTACGATAGCGCAGCGCCACCTATCTAGCATCAATGATGGCGCTATCGTCTTTACCATAATCTGAATCTCCGAAGCGGCTCCAACGATTAAATAAAATGTAGTATACCTACAGGGGATTTTGGGGGCGATAAATCGATCTAGCTAGGAGTCATTTTCAGAAAATGTTGTTTTATTCTTGTTTTCAATAATCAACTTTAATGATAATCAACTTAAAATATGACTCTTCCCGACATCTATTGGCGAGTAGAAGTACTGTTTTAGTAAAGCAGTTAGTTGCTCTCAATTAAAAAAAATAGTATTATTATTCGTCAATAGATGTCGGGAAGAGTCATATTTGTCTGTTTAAGTGGCAAAAAATACCGAGCAAAGCTCGGTCAACCAGATATTTAATAATATTAATTACTACAATTACTATAATTGGTATGGCGCCAACAGTCTTCAATAAAATTCCTAAATCTTTAAAGGACATGGACAATATTATGTTTAAAAATAGGCTAAAACAATTTTTAATTCAGAAATGTTATTATGGTATTGACGAATTTTTAAGTGACAAATTATAATCATTATTATTATTTTCATGACATTGTGCTGTATCCTTTTAATTTTATAATTCAATTTAGTTTATAAGAATGACCAGTGTAATATGTATTTAAATTAGGATTATATGTAGTGAGTAAAGCAGCGCCATCTGCAATGTTTGCACGCCTGTTAAGGCAAAACATGACGATCGTTTGAATATTTTGTCACAACTTTTTGTTATACGCATGTTTTACGCAAATAAAATATCTTTATCTTTATCTTATCTTTATTACTACTATTACTATTACTACTATATAATACTATTCTAACTTTGTGTTAACGTTTACTTAGTTGGTGTTAGAAGTTCGTTAGAAATTCGATAGATGGCGTTCGGAACCCTCCGTGTGCGGGACCAAAGTCTGACTCGCACTTGGCCAGTTTTATTTTTGTTAGGAACTTGAAATTTGGCCAAAGATTATATGTTAACGTGCACGTAGAACGGATTTCGCGACAGGGTCGGATTAAAGAGGTTTAAACCTACGAAAGTAAAGGTCTACGGAGTTCTACACCTCCCGCCCTCCCCTCCCCTCCCCCTCCCGCCCCTAAAATTAATGTCAGGTAAAGTACATTTCTACCTTAATATTAAGTTTGCTCTCGCGCTAAATAGGATAATTAACAAAATTATGAGTTAACTCATATCACATTACTAGTATTCTTGTTAACCCATCCACCTAAGCTAAATATGCTTGTGTCTGGAGTGGGTTCATGTCAATAGTGCAATAGGTGGGGTGGGGATCGAACTCACGACCTCTCGATCGCCAGTCCGACACCGTATCCATTGGGATATTGCCGCCTAAATTCTCCAATCCTTGATAGTGCACCTGATGTTTGTATACTTATATATTTTTAACCGACTTCACAAAAAAGGAGGAGGTTCTCAATTCGTCTGTATGTTTTTTTTTTTTTTTTTTTTTTTTTTTGTGTGTGTATGTTACGCGATTTCTCCATCAATTGTGAACGGATTCAAATGATTCTTTTTTTAATTGGTAGGATACGTTTCCGAGGTGGTCCCATTTTAATTTTATCGAGATCTGATTAGTATCACCAGAGATATGGAGATAAATACCCCAAACATAGGAGATTGTACTAGTTTTAGTAGAAGAGTCCCAAGAAGATTATACACAATGGAGGTTGCTATTGCATATAAGATATTCTTACGGTAACTGTGAGCGAGATAGAAATAAAGGTGGGGAAATTTTTTTTGTAATATCTTATAGGCAAGCGTTTGACCACTATCTCACCTGTTGCTAAGTGATGATGCGGTCGAAGATAGAGAAGTGGACTAGAATGGGAACTGGCTCTAAAGGATAGCTGCCGGAACACATTAGATGTTTGGCGACAGATTTTCTGACTTGAGGGTGGTAGCTGGCCAGGCGGACACTAGATATGTTCTACCACCATGCGGGGGTTATTGGTTTCTTAACGATGTTTTCCTTCACCGGAGGGCCACTGTGAGAATAGCACATATATTTTTCGATAGAAAAATTCATTGGTGCACGGCGGTTTGAACTCGGTACCACGGCATCAAAGCCGACTGTTCTCCCAATTACGCCACCGGGCCCTCAATAAATAATTATATATTAATAATTATAATAAATAATTATGTATAAATATAAATAATTTGTCTTCACAGGAATGTTCTACCGGGCAAAGTCTTGTTAGAGTGCAAACTTTTTTAAACATACCTAATATTTTTTTGATATGACATGACATTTGGCGAAGATGGCGGCCATTTCAGTCCCGCGACACTGCATACATAATTAAATAACTCAGAATCATGAACGTACTTTGTACCAATCAACACAGCAAAAAAAAATTATAAGCATAAAACCACATATTATATAATAGTTACTACGTAAATAATACTTTCCGTTGTTAGGTTGGCTACACAGTGCTTACATAATTCGGGTATCCACAATATAGGGAAGTGCCTCTTATAACGTAGTAGAGTGATTCAGTACCCTGTTGGCCATATGGCGGCAATTAATGTTAATAATCGCAAATAATACTTTTTTATATTCATTTTGGAATACAACTAGTCCGTGTTATAAAAGTATTTGGAATTATTGAAATAAAATAGACAATTAATTATCGTGTGTCAGATGCTTTTATTGCACAGGGCCATTTTGGACATTGTCCTATGAGACCTTGATGACATCATTATTACTAGTGAATATTTTCACTTTAGCGCGGCATTTAAAGTCAATTTTTTTAGGGTTCCGAACCCAAAGGCTACCAAATGAACACTTTCTGAGACTTTGTTGTCTGTTCGTCCGTCCGTCCGTCCGTCCGTCCGTGTGTCTATATGTGCGCACTTTACAGATCTGTATCTTCTTAACCGTTATAGGTACACACTTGAAATTTTCAAAAAGTATATATCCGTCAGTGTATAACGGCCCAGACACGAAATTTAATAGATGCATGTAATTTCATTAAAACTTTTTTTGCACTAAAAAGGGTAAAATAAGTTATTTTTCAAAAAAAATAAAACCGATTTCATAACCACAAAAAGGCACTCAAAAGCGAAAAATAATTTACTTAAAATTATTATAAGCGTTACCCACGTCTCTACTTGAAGTCGGTGCCAGCCAAGTCTATTGGATATTAGATAGATGCTATGTATGTAGTAGTAGTAAGTAGGTACATGTAGGTTAGTAAGTAGGTAGATACATGTACTCGTAGGTATTATCTATCTACTACCTATTAGACTTGGCTGGCACCGACTTCAAATAGAGACGTGGGTAACGCTTATAATAATTTTAAGTAAATTATTTTTCGCTTTTGAGTGCCTTTTTGTGGTTATGAAGTCGGTTTTATTTTTTTTGAAAAATAACTTATTACTATATACGTCCATGTCGATAGTGTACTTAACTTTTATCGATATTTTTTTACGGTAATTTGGTATGGTCATCTCTGTCTGAGATTTATGACTTTGTCCACCCGTCAAAACTAGTCGGAAGCGCCAATTACAAACAGTTCCCCGCGACCGCATACCTCGGCCAGTTGCGGAATTGATTGTACCGCGCGCCAATAATGATTAGGGGTCTAATTGCTATGAAGTCGATGGGCTAACCCTATACAAAATTTCAGCTAAATCAGTCTAGCCTGACCGAGAAGAAGTCTCAAACAAATAAACAAACTGACTTTCGTATTTATAATATTGGTGTTGATATTAAACCTTTATATTATATTCGTAATGAATTCTCTCGGCTTCCTCCTCGGCCGTTTGACTGTGAAGAGTTCCCAAACAAAGAATACACAATACAAACTGACTTACGCACTCTTAATATTGGTGTTGAAAGGTATATATAAATATATTTAGTTATAAGCCACTCCAACTGCACGGCACTGAGCACAATCCTTTTTTTTTTTAATGTGGGAAAAATCCTCATGGATACCACTCTGGCACCCCCTTTTACCGGCTAAAAACCCCACGTGTTAGCAGTACTCCGCCGAGATGGAGCAAGATGGGGTCGCGGTACTATTCACCATCTTGACTGAGCACAATCCTCGGCTAATCTTATCCAGCTCTTGCTAGCTATAACTTTGCGATGATCATCGTAGGAGATTATATCACACAGGCTGATGATGATGATGATAATAGACCTGATAGATAGATAGAGGTATAAATAATGAACTAGCTGCGTACCGTATGATCCCGTAGTTTAAGTGTCTGGTTGCATTAATTCCGAATGTCATCTTAATCCGTCCAGAAATAATCATAGTAACTAACTGACACACTCTCAAACGACAGTATTTATGTAATTACAAAAATTATCCTCTTAACTTTTATTTAATAATAAATCTTTAAATTAATTAAATTGAATTTATTGAATTATTTAATATATTCATTTTCTAACATTAAGTAATTCATCCCAATAGTTCCTGGATTGCCAACATAATACCTATTACGTGAACTGGCGCATCGGCAACTGCAGTCACATATCCAGCTAAACCAATTAATTCGATCAACTTGATCATTGAATCCATTGACAGAGCCATCGACACCGCGTGCTCAACGCGTTGTACAGCATTTATGTGTTTCATTATGTTACTAGCTTTACTAGCATGCATTTGAAGCATTATCTCCAGATTAAAGTTCTAATTTACATAAAATATGTTAAAATAGAGAATAGAGATATGAGATGCGAGTAGATCCGATAAACAACGATAAAAGCTTAGCTATAAATATCGAACGTCAGAAACACTTACAATTATTTGTCAGTAAGAACCCTGTCGAAACTCCCAGCAGGACTAGAAAAAACAGCAAAAGCAGTACTATCAGCGCTGGCCGGCAGTAGTGTATCCAGCAGTAGTCTTCTGAATTTGCTGCTGGAGGATCTGAAGACCAACAACACTTGCAAGAAGCCTGTGTAGGCGATACCGCCCGTACCACTGCACTGTTCCCCTGCTGGTTCACTATCACACCTTGCACCGGAGCATCGCTTCCTTGTCCATAAATTGCACTTTTCTCTGACAGTCGAGCAAATCCCGAGCTTTCATCTTCGTGAGGATTTCCATACACTCCATAGGAAGCCACCATATCGACCCCCGAGAGCGACCTCGTCGCTTCATTCCCCGCACTATCTTGCACAATATTATTGTCAGTAGTAGGCCAACATTCACACGAGCACCGATCCTCTTTCCGCCTCTGCCTAGTCTGCACCACCTCCGACCTTCTAAGAGGAACTTCTGTCTTCTTCTCCTCTTCTTTCTTAATTTTGGCATCTTGAGGTATAGTTTCATGGCTAACGTCATAGTTCGATTGTAAGTTTTTGTGGTTCTCTATATACCAGTGTCGCTCTTCAGCTCTGAGAGTAGTATCGTTGTTTCCCTCGTAAACATCTGCGTAATTGGAAAGTGGGTGCGAGGATGGACTGTATACGGGGCCGGCAGTCAGCTGGCCGTACCCGCGCTCGTACTGCGGTGGCCGGTTATTGCTCGCGTAATATGTAGTGGATACAGGCACGGTATAATCGTAGCCCGGCCTGTTCATCTTCAACGCTCAATCGCCTCATTTGAGCTTAGGTTTAATTACTGAATACATCGTCAACTAAGCTGTAAGATAAAGATTAGATACAGATGCTACTATGATGCTGTTAAAGATGATATAAAAAATAATAAGACACAAAGGACACTAAACGAGCTTCCCCTGTTGGAATATTTGAGAAGCAAACGTGCCTGATTTCGTTACGCATCACAGCCGAAGGCGGAAAGTTATAGAGCAGAATACACTGTACATCTGTTTATCTCAATTACCTCCTCTTGTTGGGTGGTGGTATTTATCTTTTGTATTACAGAACGCGCGCCGCCGACGTAGGTAGACAAAGAAGTAGCGACGTGAGTAAATAAAGCCCAAAATTAACCGTATTTATTTCCCAGATTTTGACACATGAGAGTTATGTAACTAGACAAGTAGAAAAGAGAGCGAGTGAGAACTGGTAAGTGCCTTACAAAAGTTCTGATTTAATTAGGATACTCTTTAGGTCGGCGAAACAAAAGTTACTATTAACATTAATAAAAGATCGTTGACCTTTTGGAGTGTATTAAAAGTTTCGGCGTGAATCCCTTTGATAACTAGGATAATCCGTTTCAATTAATTAAATTAAAAACAAACAGAAGTCATTACATAAAAGTTTGGGACAGAAAGTTTGGGCTCGTACTGGTCGGCTCAGTTGTAAATTAGGGTCTGTCCACAATCTGGGCATTAATTACTCTGCCACTTGTTACGCATATTTTTAGGCGTGGTATTCTATTATTTCATGTGGACAAATATTATTCAAATATGCAAAGCGTACACACCTACGCGAGCAAAGCTTATTTTTTTATTTAGATGAAGATAATTAATTATGTATTAAGTTTATGAACTTCATTATACAATATAACATCATATATATTATATACCACCACATATACTAAGGTATATCTGATACCCCAGAAATTTCAAGGAGTACTACGAACTTCATTACAATTATATAAAATTGTTCGCGAGCTATTGAATCGAATGGGGTGAACCACCCCTAACAGCAGGTCTATAAAACCTGGGTATTATTGCAACGTAGCTGCTTGAGCTGTTTAAATTTTTATGGCTGTTGTACATTGCTACCTTTATGTTGCACTTGTTTCATTTTCTCAGGATCATAATTTGTTAAAATAATAGTATAGAATTGTTTGACTAATATTATAAAAACGTTTGCAAAATCCCTGTTCTGTTTCTTACCTAATCACCCATAAACGGAAAATTCGATCTTACTCAAATTTAACAAGAAGTTACTTCTATAGCACGAGGATGAATATAGGGTACGGTACTAAACTTTTTGTGAAAATAAAATCATGACTTTTACACAAATGTGTCTCAGAAAAAGATCGCATAAGTACCTACGTCAATTTTTAGCTTTTGCAAATAGATTTGAGGTAGATAGATAAACACTTTATTGAAAACCACATCAACACCAATATTATAAATGCGAAAGTCAGTTTGTTTATTTGTTTGTTTGTTTGTTTGTTTGTTTGTTTGGGACTTCTTCACGGTCAAACGGCTTGACGGATTTGGCTGAAATTTTGTACAGTGATAGTACATAGGGCAGAATAGGATATAGGATACTTTTTTTTTGGCTATTAAGTCAGGGGGTCTAGATATTTTTAATTGAATTTTGTAAATATGAGACTTCTTCTCGAATAAATGGCTTGAACGATTTGCCTGAAATTTTGTATGAATACATGTCATAATGCAAAATAGGACATAGGATACTTTTTTTCTGGCTGTCGAGTCAGGGGGTCCAGTTATTTTAAATTGCATTTTGTAAATATAACACCTCTTCTCGAATAAACGGCTTGACCGATTTGCCTGAAATGTTGTATACAGACAGTTCATAGAGTAGAATAGGATATAGGATTTTTTTTTCTGGCTGTCGAGTCAGGGGGTCCACATATTTTAAATTGAATTTTGTAAATATAAAACCTCTTCTCGAATAAACGGCTTGACCGATTTGCCTGAAATGTTGTATATAGACAGTTCATAGGGTAGAATAAGATATAGGATACTTCTTTTCTGGCTGTCGAGTCAGGAGGTCCAAATATTTTTAATTGAATTTTGTAAATAAGACTACTTCTCAAATAAACGGCTTAACCGATTTGCCTGAAATTTAGTATGAATACATGTCTTAGAGCAGAATAGGATTTAGGATACTTTTTTTCTGGCTGTCGAGTCAGGGGGTCCAGATATTTTAAATTGAATTTTGTAAATACAAAACCTTTTCTCGAATAAACGGCTTGACCGATTTGCCTGAAATGTTGTATATAGACAGTTCATAGGGTAGAATAAAATATGGGATACTTTTTTTCTGGCTGTCGAGTCAGGGGGTCCAGATATTTTTAATTGAATTTGTAAATATAAGACTTCTTCTCAAATAAACGGCTTAACCGATTTGCCTGAAATTTAGTATGAATATATGTCTTAAAGCAGAATAGGATAAAGGATACTTTTTTTTTGGCTGTCGAGTCAGGGGGTCCAGATATTTTAAATTGAATTTTGTAAATATAAGACTTCTTCTCAAATAAACGGCTTAAACGATTTGCCTGAAATTTAGTATGAATATGTCTTAAAGCAGAATAGGATAAAGGATACTTTTTTTTTGGCTGTCGAGTCAGGGGGTCCAAATATTTTTAACTGAATTTTGTAAATATAAGACTTCTTCTCGAATAAACGGCTTGATCGATTTGCCTGAAATATTGTATGAATACATGTCATAGGGCAGAATAGGATATAGGATACTTTTTTTCAGGTTGTCGAGTCAGGGGGTCCAGATATTTTAAATTGAATTTTGTAAATATAAGACCTCTTATCGAATAAACGGGTTGACCGATTTGCCTGAAATGTTGTATGAAGACAGTTCATAGAAAAGGATAGGATATCGGATACTTTTTTTCCGGCTGTCGAGTCTAGGTGCCCAGTTTTGCAAATGTGTGGCCTACTCTCGGTCAAACGGGTTAACCTTTTTAACTGACATTTTGTACACAGACAGTCAATAAGACATAGAAGGACAACGAATACTTTTTTTCGGCTGGCAATTTCGGGTGTCTAGATTTATATTATGAATTTTGTGAATGTGTGGCCTCTTTTCGGCCATACGGCTTGACCGATTCATATGAAATTTTGTACAAAGAAATTAAATAGGGCATAAAAGGGCAAGGAATACTTTTTTCGGCAATTAAGTTTGGGTGCCTTTATTTATTGTTAACTTTACATAGAGTTTGCATAATCATAAAAGTTTGACCTTAGGTCCATCTATAATGACTAAACTTAATATGTGTCCTAATTAGGCCATAAAACTGTCAGGGTCATTAAAAGTCATCAACATTTACAAGATAGCTTTGCTTGCCCAACGTGTTTTATCTGCTTTGTGGGAAGTATTTCAGAAACATTCGTGTTAACAGCCACATTTAACCTTAGGGTCATAGGTTTTGACTTAGTAGGTCATCAAAACTAAAACTGTCAGGGTCATTAAAAGCCGTAAAAAATATCGAGTTTATAATTTGAAACAGTACAACCTTCAATAATCATAATGATTAATAACATTAAAATAAATGGATATAAAGTTTAACCTTTGTGTCATCAGTGTTGGTCTTATTAGGTCATAAACACTGTCTGGGTCATAAAAAATTTTTGCGCTCGCTTCGCTCGCGCAGTGACAGCGCCCGCTGTGTTCGCGCAAGATTTGTTATATCTACTTTGTAGAATACATTTCAGCAATTTTTGTATTTTAATAGCCACATGCATCAAAACGAGTCATAGATTGAAACAGTACAACCTTCTATAATGATAAAGATTATTTATTAACCTTAAAATAAGTGGATATCAAGTTTAACCTTAGGGTTATCAGTGTTGACTTAGTAGGTCATAAAAGCTGTCAGGGTCATAAAAGGTCGTAAAAAAATTTCGCGCTCGCTTTGCTCGCGCAATAATAGCGCTCGCGCAAGCGTTTGTTTTATCTTCTTTGTTGGTAATATTTCAGAAAATTTTAAATATAAATAACCGCATGCATCAAAACGAGTCATAAATTAAAACAGTACAACCTTCAATAATCATTATTGTTGTTAACCTTATAATAAGTGGATATGAATTTTAACCTTTGTTTTATCGGTGTTGACCTAGGAGGTCATTAAAACTGTCAGGGTCATAAAAAGTAGTAAAAAAATTTCGCGCTCGCGCTAGCACTTCTTTTATTAACTTTGTAGGTGATATTTCAACATTTTTTGTATTTTAATAGCCAGCCACATGCATCAAAACGAGTTTATAAATTAAAACAGTACAACCATCAGTAATCATAATGATTATTAACATAAAAATAAGTGGATATCAAGTTTAACCTTTGTGTCATCAGTGTTGACTTATAACGTAATAACTTTATACGTCAGGGTCATAAAAATCCGTAAAAATTTTTCGCGCTCGCTACGCTTGCGCTGTGTTAGCACCCGCTGTGCTCGCGCAAGCATTTGTTATATCGTCTTTGTAGAAAAAATTTCAGCAACTTTGTATTTTAATTGCCACATGCATCAAAACGAGTCATAGATTGAAACAGTACAACCTTCAATAATGATAAAGGTTATTAACCTTAAAATAAGTGGATATCAAGTTTAACCTTAGGGTTATCGGTGTTGACTTAGTAGGTCATAAAAGCTGTCAGGGTCATAAAAGGTCGTAAAAAATTTTCGCGCTCGCTTCGCTCGCGCAATAATAGCGCTCGCTGCGCTCGCGCAAGCGTTTGTTTTATCTTCTTTGTTGGTAATGTTTCAGTAACTTTTGTATATTAATAACTACCTGCATCAAAACGAGTCATAAATTAAAACAGTACAACCTTCAATAATCATAATAATTATTAATCTTAAAATAAGTGGATATCAAGTTTAAGCTTTGTGGTATCGGTGTTGACTTAGGTGGTCATAAAAACTGTCAGGGTCATAAAAAGTAAACATTTTTCACCATCGCTTCGCTCGCGCAAGCATTTGTTTTATCTACTTCGTAGGTAATATTTCATCATTTTTTGTATTTTAATAGCCACATGCATCAAAACGAGTTTATAATTTTAAACTGTTCAACCTTCAATAATCATAATGATTATTGACCTTAAAATAAGTGGATATCACGTTAAACCCTAGGGTTATCGGTGTGGACATAGTAGGTCTATATAGCTATATAGCATTTATATAATAGCGTGTTTTAACAGCCTCATACATTAGACTGACTCAAATAGTTCACTCAATAGTTCACTCAAACAGCAAAACTTGGTAAACCTTGGTTTGGTTTACCAAGTAATGATTAATGACTTTAACAATAGACGATATCGAGTTTGACCTAAGAGTCATCTACAGTGACTTGATTGTTAGGTTATAAAACTGTCAGGGTCATTAAAAGTCATAAAAAATGTTCGCTCGCGCAGCTATTTACCTTAATTTCTTTGTGAGAAATGTTTCACGAACTTTTGTGTTGAGTCAAACAATTAAACAACACAACTTCGTATACCTAACCAAAATAATTAATGACTTTAACAATAGAGGATATTGAGTTCGACTTTGGGGTCATCTGTGGTGACTTGGGCTAAGAGATCATCGATCTAGACCTCAAAGGTCATAAAGACACAATAACGCGGGCGAAGCCGCGGGTAACAGCTAGTTTTACATAGATCTGAATAATTTATGCCATGAAACGGCAATTGGTGGTCGTAATACATTTCCAAATAAAGATATTGCAAAGAATGTATTACTACCGTACAACAGTGCAACCTCCTAGGGTTATTGTGCCTAACAAAAAGAACCAATAAAACAGTTATTGTTGCCAAAAAAGTGAAACAATAAAGTTACTTCCCTAGGAGTGATCAATTCAATAAAACATACGCTGATGTTGCAATGTAAAAATTGTAACCTTTTCCTACGCATAAAAATATTGAAGGGTATCCGTGGAAAGACCATAAAATATTGCCCAAGTGTAATAGGAACATAAACTAGGTAAGCGAAAAAAATGTTCTCGTTTGCTTTTATCTTTGATTCACGGGTTCGGTGAACGTGTTGACGTTAGTGGGCGTAAACGTAGTACAACGTAAAACGTAGTTTCATTTACGTCAAGCCTTTTATGAGGAAAAGTCGCAAAAAGTTTTTATTTCCACTTTGTGGAAAAGGTATTTTGAGTTTTTTTAATGTGTTTAAGGTTAACAGCTTAAATGAGGCGTGATTTTGGACTAGATTTTTAAATTCTAAATAACAATTAGTTGTATATTATTGCAATGTTATCAAGGATACGCAAATATACCAAAATATGAATCCAAACATACGCCAGGAAGTGCCACTAATGTAGCTTCCAAGATTTGACCCACAAAAACATACATACAACAACACGCAAGCTGGTAGAAGATCGTTTAAAAAACTTAAAAAAAACGACTTCAAATGCCACGGTTTTAATTTTCAGTACCAAGTTTAAGGTGGTTATCTCCATATCTCTGGAGATACATATCAGACCTCGATCAAATTACCATGATACTACACTTGGGATATCTCCTATTCATCAAAAAAGAATAATCAAAATCGGTTCATAAACGACGAAGTTATCCGAGAACAAACATATAAAAAATTTATGCGGTCGAATTGTGAAACATTCTCCTTGTTTGAAGTCGGTTAAAAATAGAAACTAATTCACAAATACACTTGTATAAACACTTCACAATAAATAAGACAGCCACTTCAGACATTCGTAATAGACTTCGCAGGGTCAAATCTATTACGGCGACTTGTGTTAGCAACCACGCCAACGTGGTAGCCGTAATAGATTTGACCACCGATAAGGGACAGTTTTCATTTGCTCGTCTTCGAACCAGAAATTACTTGAATACTTCTGCAATAAGGCTAGAACTATTGCCTACTTTCATCCTACGAGATCTGGGACAAGGATCTCAGTTTTACCTGTACACATTTTAGCACCAATATAAGGTATACAATAATCATGGTGATAAAAGTGACGACAGCAACATATTTCTTTGAATTGACGAATATTTTAGCATTACAGTAAGTAAAATTACAGGCATATAATAGCAATAGCTATAGTATGTCAATAAAACAAGAAAATACACTTAATAAAATAGTGTCTAAAGTATTACAATACATTTGTTTAGTTTAAATTGAATGGTGCCTCCTAAAATCGCTAGACTGATTGAATGTGCTGTGAGTTAACCTAGCCTAACAGTCAAGGTTGGATTTCCCTTTAATTTGCTTAGAACTGGCAACGGCAGAGGACCGCTCACTGTGTAATTGACTATAGACTACATCAAACTACAGTGTATAGGTACCTTAGCACGACCACAGTCTAAGTATCTGTTTGCGAATGCATGCAAATAGCTAGAGCGTTTACCTAAGTAACGACTTTTACCTAAATGGCATGTTACCATAGCAGTTCTGTTACCTAACAGGGATTTGCGTGTTTTAGTAGATTTCTACTGTACTGGTAGTAATATTGTAGGTATTTTATAGTACAAGTTGCTTTTACATTAAGTTCGAGTACCTATTGTGTTTAATATGTGGTGAAGATAATGATTATAACATAAGGAGGAAGCTGTGTCAGTGGATCGTCGCTACTGGGTAAAAACACCACAGAGGCAGAAAAACATGCATATTTTTATTAAGATGTTCCGCCTGATTTGCTACTAAAAAGTAACTTATTAATATATTCGAGGAGAAAATCTACCACCATAAACATACAGTGTACTGACACAGCCCTAGTGGAGTATTTTAGACCTAGCTTGTTCACCATCACCATCACATCATCGCTTACCACCAGGCGAGAAAGTGGTCATAACGCTAGCCTATAAGATATAAACATCTCCACCCGGCATAATTATAATCTAATTCTAATTATCTGATTCAAGCATTCGAAAAGTTATATCTAAATCAATTCAACATAAACAACAATTTACGTCAAAAACAAGGTATAATCATTCAAACAATATTTTCGTTTACCTGACAAAAGTTAAGGATAAGTTGGAGATAAGAGATGTAAGTATAATTTGGAAGTTTTGTGAAGACTCACAACTTTATTATTCTTTAATTTTCTTGGAGTTTTATAAACGGAAAAACCTCCGCACTGAAGTGTCCGATTACATTTCAATGGGAAACCGTACAAAATACTCGAAACCTGCTTTACTATTCGTGGCGCCCGCTATTTCACCTACGAAAAGTTTACAATATTTTAATGATTCAAAATTCTTTATTTTTTGACCGATTATCATTAAACTGTCTATGTTGAATTCGATACCATATTTTTTATATCATATAGGCTAGCGTTAGACCACTATCGCACCTGTTGGTAAGTGATGATGCGGTCGAAGATGGTAAGCACGCTGGGCCTAGAATGATAACTGGCTCTCAAATATAGCTGCCGGAACACATTAGATGTTTGCCGACAGATTTTCTAACTTGAGGGTGTTAGCTGGCCAGGCAGACACTAGATAGTGTCCAACCACCGTGCGGGGTTTTTTGGTTTCTTAACGATGTTTTTTCTTCACCGGAGGGCCACTGTGAAAAGCACATTTTTCGCACAATATTTTAAATGATAAACACATTTTCCAAAACAAGTTTCAAGTAATTTTAAAGAGTTGCTGAATAAAATATATACATTTATTCAGCCAATGCCACAGAATAAATAATTTCCATTGTTCAGATTTGCGTTCAGTCGTGCGTTTACGCAGGTAAACTTGATTAATTTACTAATATGTCTTATTTGACAATAAACACATCAAAAGTAAACACGAGAATATAAAGATCTACAATAATAATAGTCATCCTTAACTCCACTCTAGGTTCTATGTAACGGGCTAAAGAAAATATTTGTTGGGAAATACAATACAATACAATACAAAAACTCTTTATTGCAAACCAATTAGGTACATATCTATTACAAAAATAAAAAAAATTATGTCTATGTGGTATTACAATGGGCGGTCTTATCGCTATTAGCGATCTCTACCAGACAACCTTTGTATGGACAGATATACAAGAAGAATAAGACGGTGGTGTACAATAATAAGTATATGTACAACATTAAATGGTAGAATAATATAAATAACTCAAACATATATACTACACATATAAAACATACTCTATATCAATACAATACATACATTACAATACATACCAATAAATAAATAATAATACATTATACTTTCAATAGTTTAAATGCCAGTCTATGTATAGTTACACAAGTGAGAGATAATGAGTTTTCAACTTGTTTTTAAAAATTGCTAATGATTTGGCTTTTCGTATGTCCAAAGGTAAGTCGTTCCAGAGTCGTGCAGCTTGTACTGCAAAGGAATTGGCAAAATATTCAGAAGAATGAAAAGGAATCTTTAAAACTAAGTTTTCAGCGGAGCGTAAGGATAGGGAGTGTGAGTTATGCAAGAATTGAAAACGTAGTTTAAGGTAAGGAGGAGTAGAAGGAATGAAAAGGACAGAGTATAATAAAGAAAGGATGTGAGCATTCCGGCGCAGACGAATGGGTAACCAGTTCAGCTTTTTTCGAAATTCGGAAATGTGGTCGAATTTTCGCAGACCATATATGAAGCGGATACAGAAATTTTGAAGGCGTTCTAGTTTATTGAGCTGTTCCTCGGTTAAGTCTGGATATGAGGCATCGGCATAATCGAGTATTGGAAGTAATAGAGATTGTGCAAGCGCAACTTTAGTGGTTATAGGTAAAACATTCCGGAGTCTTCTGAGGGAAGAGGCGGAAGCAAACATCTTGCGACTGGTTTCTGCGATTTGTGGTATCCAGGATAATTTGCGATCAATACAAATACCAAGGTTTTTTACAGTGTCACTAATTTTTACAATTGTCCCATCAAAAATGACTTGTGGAAGGTGAAACCAATCAATTTTCGATATTAATCTCGAGCTGCCTATAACAATACATTGTGTCTTAGTCGGATTAACCGTCAGACCATAGGATTTACTCCAGTTGGAGATTTTCTGTAGATCAGAGTTTGTGGTCTGGATTGCATCAGATAATTGTAAGAGAGAAGCTTGCGTGTAAATTTGCAGATCGTCTGCGTAAAGGTGGTAGGACGAAGAGAGTTGAAGTGAAATTGTATTTATAAAGATTGAAAAGAGAAGAGGGGATAGAACGCCGCCCTGAGGGACGCCCGCCGTCGTATCACACCACGAAGAATAAGTATCATCGACACGAACACGTTGGCGACGTCCATACAGGTAACTGCGAAACCACGAAATTACCGTCGGAGATATATTAAGGGAGCGCAGCAGTTCCAACAGTATATCGAAATCAACGTTGTTGAACGCATTACTAAAGTCTAACAGCGTTAGAACTGTTAGCTGTCCATCGTCCATACCTTGTCGGATATCGTCTGTTATATTGACTAGAGCTGAGACTGTGCTGTGACCAGGACGGAATCCGGATTGGAAAGGGTTTACTAGATTATTTCGGATGAGGAAAGAGGTAAGTTGCTGATGAACAAGGCGTTCAAGGATTTTAGACAGGAAAGGAAGAATAGAAATAGGGCGATAGTCAGATAGTGAAGAGGGATTGCTTTTTTTAGGGAGTGGGGTTATCTGGGCTTCCTTCCATATGGAAGGAAACACGCCACTAGACAAGGATTCATTAAGGATGTATTTGATCACAGGCACAATCTCATCTAAGATAGGTACAATCATTTTCCGACTAATAGCATCGCAGCCAACTGCATCTGACGATATCGACTGTATGCTCGCCTTAACATCACGATCGGTAAATTCGTTAACAACAAAAGGATCATGGTCAGGAGTTGGTATTCTAGATAGGTGAAGTAAAGTAGTAGCTTTTGTAGGGCCATCAAAATTGGCAGACGAAGAGAAGTGCTGGTTGAGAATATCAATATTTAAATTATTAGGGATGCTATTTTGTCGTGACTTACCAACTCCTAATGACCGTAGGAATTTCCACACTTTCGCGGGGTTTTCATTTTCTAAGTTTTTGTGAATGTGTCGGCGTTGTGCGTCTCTACACACCTTATTACAGTTGTTACGATGCTTATAATACCTATTTTTATTATCTTCTGTAGGCTTACATTTATACCGCGCCTTGGCTGTCATCTTCTTATTTATAGATTTACGGATATCTGCTGTGAGCCAAGGAGCAGGCAGATGTTTCATTCTGACAGGTCTCAATGGAGCATGTGTGTCATAAAAGTGTGTTATTATACGATTGAAACAATTTACTTTTAAATCAATATTAGTCGCACTTACTACATCTGACCAATCAATATCACGAGCATAGCTTCGTAAGTTTTCCAATTTTATACCACTAAAGTTGCGCTGTAAAAGAATCTTGGGCTTTGTTTTGGGTGGACGAATATTATATGAGAGGTAGATCATATCATGGAAAGAAAAGATATCAGCCGCACACTGACCATGTCCGCTGACATGAGATGGTGAAGAAACTAGAATTAAGTCAAGTAGAGAAGGTGAGGAGTTAGGAAAGTTATGTGTAGCGTTTAATGGAAGTATGGTCAGATTATTTGAAATAATAGTGGATTCAAAACAAGATGCCCGGGTGTCTTTTTTGAGCAAACAGGTATTGAAGTCACCCATAATTATAGTATGCTCATAAGAAGGACAATAATTTTCTAAAAGATTTTCAAGAGAGCTAAAAAAATTGATGCGAAGAGAGGGACAGTAATACACGCCGAGAAGAAGTTTAGAGTGAGATAAAGTAAAGGAAATCTGTCACCAAAATATCTAATGTGTCTCATGTTAAATTCTAGCGTGCTACTATCCTTTAAAAGTCTTAATATTGGTACAACATACAATAATATATAAAAACATATACAAAATAGTTAACATAGGCAACAGATAAACTGCGGTTAGTAAGAATAACTCGGTGAGGGCAAGCTCAATGTTTAGATAGGTTAATAGAGTTATATAAGGACCCAGTGCCCGTGATTGTTTTATTTTAAAATCAACAATGAGAAAGGGCCTTTATAAATACATGTAATTTTAAAGCGGTCCAATTTATACCATTTCTACCTTTGTAGTGTCTATATCAGCCAGATTAAATGATAGGTTTAAATAAATAGTTAAACCTAATATGACAGGGACTGGAAGGGTAAAAAGTGGCCAGTGTCTACACCACGTGTCTTGAGAGTAACGAGCGTAATGCAGTGAGCACTGACTCGCTAATTTCTAGCAATCCGGCCCTAATAAAAACCCATTTGTTTCCTATATATGCAATGGTCTCATGTGGTGGTCTTTGATTTTTTGAAGAAACCTAAAGGTGTGTGTCAACTTGTCAAAGTTGCGTCAGCACGACTGGATTTCATTTACAATTGTCTTTGTTACGTTACGCTGAAACGTAACGAAACGAAAACCGTTATGCTTTAAGTTAACGCTTGTATCAATTTGACTCCTCATAAAATTTCCGTTCGAAATGGATTATTAAGGAGTAAACTCTAAAACTTAATAAATAACAAGGAAAAACCGAATATATACAAAATCTGTAAATATTTACAAATAATCGAATATACTAAATCGAATTATGTACACTGTAAACATGTCGATTAGATCCATTCGAAACAATAGCCAAATAAAATCCTGAATTCAACGAAACGTTTTATTAAGTTCTCGAGCTCTTTTTCACGCGGATCTTTTCTGCGCAATAGATACGTCAGTAATGGAAAAAACAAAATAAACGTTGAATGTTACGGAACTTTTTTAAGCTACTGTAGGTGGTTGTTTTAGGATGAAATATTCAAAGGTATTCTTATTTAATTTAGTAATTACTCTAAGCAGTTACTGCAAATATAAACATTATATTATATATATATATATTATATAAATATTTTTTATTATAATGTATTATATATATATTATAAGAATTTTACGGTTATCTTGTGCATTGAGAAAATAAGCACTCTAGAAGAAGATGGTTCAGTATTTGACGTCTGGCATTCTGCATAACCCTGTATGGTTTTTAGAATGTTTTATATAATCTGCAAGCGTAACATGTATGTTACATAATTAGTGGTAAGATTTTTAGGACTAATATAAATGAATAGCTGCTGGAAAAATGATTTTATATCACAAAATAATATGTAGACAATAATTAAATTTTAATAAATAATGTTAATGTATACCTGAGCATAGAGACTAAATATGACTAAATATTTAATAAGACTAAATATTTATACGTCTGCGGGGGATCAACCTGGCAGGGCCTGATCGCCCCGGCGCATAGTGGCCGCCAGTGGCACCCCGCCCGAAAAGAAACCTCAAAACCAGAGCCACACCTGTTATAGCAGGCGGAGATGAAGCCAGGGGAAAAGGGCATAGCCCTGAACCCCTCTCCCTACACCAATTGGTGTAAGATGAAGTAACGATGTGGATGCAGGCCGAACACATTGTCAAATTATTTCATTAGAATAATTAATAATTAATGTAATAAGTGTTTGACACATACATTATTAATTTGATTTGATTTTGACAGTCGATGGTAATTAAGCCTGAAACGCATACTACGGTAAACTGTAATTCAGCGCTGATTTCTCGGAATATGAACACGATTGCTGAGCCTCGGATGCTATTTATGAGTTATTATTTCGTAGCGCTAAAGATAATCTACATTTATTGCTTATCCTTAATTTATGTAGGCACACAACATTTTAACATGTAATCATTTATTAGAATGTGGATGATTTTGTCTCAAATGAGATCGTGTTTATCTAGCAATTAAAGGAAGTACTGCGATTTGGCACTTGACAAGTGACTTTTTTATTTTTTATATCATATAGACTAGCGTTTGACCACTATCTCATTCGTTGACAAGCGATGATGCGGTCGAGGATGGTAGCACGCTAGTTCTAAAATGGGAACTGCCTCTCAAGGATAGCTGCCGTAACACATTAGATGTTTGGCGACAGATTTTTCTAATGTTATTATTGAAAACGGTAGAACATGTGTGATCCTCACGATACATTTAATAATCAGATTTTTTTATCTTGAGGGTGGTAGCTGATCAGGCAGACATCAGATAGTGACTTTCCACCATGCGGGGGTTTGTGGTTTCTTAACAATGTTTTTCCTTCACCAGATTGCCACTATGAAAAGCGGACATTGCACGGCGGAAATTGAACTCGGTTCCTCAGGCGCTAAAACTGACTATTCTCCCACTACACCGCTAGGCCTTCAGAATTATACTATTATATAATTATACATACAATACGATATTGATAAAATTAATACATTATAAACAATATGTATTGTTTGTGAATAAGGGTGTTAGTCATGTCACCTATCGTTACAAATTCAACACAATGTTCAACAGACGGGTAGGAGTATTTGTGTTGTATTAAAGTCTTATTGTATTATGTTGTATTTATACACCTTAATTAATTTTACCGTCCGTAAACTTAACGTTAACTTAATATTTTATTTGTTGTTTAATTTTTTTGGGAATTTTAATTTTATTAATTATATGAGAAGTAATTTTCCAAAATTCACCCCTTAAGCGCTGAAACGGGGGTTCAAAGTTTGTAGGGACAACCAAGATTAGATTGTCTCTTTTATTCGAAACTTTACATAAAAGTACTTCTATAAATAAATAAGTAAATACGTGTTTCAAGATGTTTCGAACATCCACCCCTAATGGCCAGTTTCTGAGAACATTTATTGAGAGTTTATCCATTCAACCTCAGAAACCGACCATAAGAGGATGAAATGGGGTTACAAAGTCTGAAAATCAGTAGGGTTTTTCGGGTTTTATAAAATTGAATCCCTATATCCCTTAGTCACGCGATAACTTTGAAAACGGGTGGACCGATTTGGCTAATTCTTTTTTGATGTGTTTTTATTATAGAAAGGTTTTTACAAATGAAAAGTTTTAAGTAAATTAAAGAAGTTTTTAATGCGGGCTGAGCTGCGGGGCACTTCTAGTGTTACATAATGATTATGTTTTTATACATCTCATTGGCTAGCGTTTGACTACTGTCTTATTTAGTAGTAATCGATGATGTGGTCAGAGATGGTGAACATACTAGGTCTAGAATGGTCTGACCCTCAAGGGCTATGTACTGCCGGAACACTGTAAGGTTATGGCAGCAGATTTTCTCCTTGATGGTGGTAAGCTACTTTTAGGTAGCAAGTCAGGCGGGACATCATAATAATGCTACTACCACCTTTGGACGAACACCCGAGCTAGGATTTGAACCGGTGACTTCCCGTTTAGATGTCTAGCCATGTATACCTTACGCCAACGGGGCTCTCAATTTATTGCATAACATTATGAATGAATGAGAGATACGAGTATATATTTTAGGTGTGTGTCATTATATATCATAGTTTTATTTTTCAGTGTATATGTGAAGTACAGCTTTACCAAGCAGCAGGTTGACTCACATATAAATTGCACTAAGACGCGATAGGTCTGGATAGAAACACGTCAAACTTGCAACTGAAAATGACTCATGCAGCATTTTGTGGTCCCATTGAAAGTTTTTGTGCTTTCACAAAAACTTTCAATTCATTCTTTAATGGTGACGTTAACTATATAAAATATATTCATTTGGCAGTACCTCGGTGCAAATACGGGCATACGGGCAGAAAATTAGGTTCAACGCATGCGTGCACGAGCATTCTGTTGAGGTAGAATGTTGACCTCTACGTTCGGTTAGATTATTGGCGAGGTTGTGTTAGTAGTCAGCGTTGACTAACATTATAACTTTTCAAGGTTTATTTTAAATAACTTTTCTTGACATTTAATTCTGACTACTAAATACTGAGTACTGACTTTATTACCTCGATAAATATACTTTTAAATGTCTAGGTAGAACTGTTGACAAATCCCTTACGTACGGTAAACATTTGTTCACATATCCTATGTTTAAACGTATAATTATTTTAATATTATAATTATATTATAAATCTTTTTAAGCCCTTGGCTATTTTGTGGTTGTAGCCTCAACTGGGTTTGATTTTTTTCTAAATATTTTGTATGTTATCAAGGCTAATAATATCAAAGAGTGTCGTCTGTTTTCAGCTTTTCAGCAGATTTTTTTCTGAAGTAGTTTAACGCATCGCTGCGGACGAGCAAAGTAAAGCTATCCCGAACACGATGCGGGCTCTGAGAGCACAAAATGGAACTTTGTCTCTAGCCCCTTTTACTTTTTGTCTTGTCTACGTCGTAGCACTTACGTAGCTTTGTCTTGTACAACCTTTGATTGTGTTATTTATGCGCTGTAGAGATTATGCTAGTTAAAGATTATAAGGGCCAGTTTCACTGGCTCATGATAAAGTGACAGATAGTTTTCTGGCAGATATAAAAGCTGTCAAAAATGTGTCAGATTAGTTCCTGATCAGGAACCGGTAAAACTGGCCTTAAGTATGTTAATTGTCCTGTATAAATAATATAATAGACATAGACGGTTATAATTTTATTTTATACTATATGCTGCATCGGCATCTCCGCTTGCTTGTTCTAGTTGCAGAAAATATTACTTTGATTTAATCCTTTTAAATTTTTATACGAATAACACAGTTATTAAAAAATCAATCAATAAAAAAAATATATTATCTATCAGATGCTATACGCATACATTCTTGTACACACAAATTATAGATGATAGTGAATAAAATATGTGGATTTTAACTTTTAAGTGTTTTTTAATACATATTTTTATTTTACATAGTCACACTTACCTACAATAGTTTTTGTAACAATGTATTTCTTCAATTAGTTTTAGTATACTCTGTCATAAGAGATAGTTAACTTTTCGTAAAATAATACCCCGCTACCTAACACTTTTTCATAGGCTAGCATAGTGACAGATCTTCTAAAAATTATTTAATCATATAGCGTTGTCTAAAACACACAGATTATGTTATAGTTTGTAGCGTGATCGTAGCGCCAAATTAGATAGGTACTTAGGTAGGTAGTTACCACGTAGTTGTTGATTGGCTTGAGCGATATGAACACTATATACTGTAGGTAGCTATATCATGATAATGTGATAATGTTACCTGTAAGCATCTACTTAGCTATTAGTACGGTATAACACGAGAGCTTATCATAATAGTGTTATATTGTTGAAGGTTTAGTTTGTTTTGGATTGATAGAAAATTAACATTCAAGTATGTAAGTACAATACTAATATATATTTTTAAGTAAAAATTTAAAAAAAACTTTAGAAAGGGAGCAAAACTAATCGAACGTCACTTCATTAGAAGTAAAGCTTTAAAAAAAATATTTGTTTGATTTGTACCTCTTATATTTATAAATTAAAGAAATAATCAACATTTTAATCTGTAATTTTATTTAGGGGTATAACCCTTCTTTGACCGTCCTAGTTGTCTCTTGTTGTAGTTTGCTAGTCATCCAATTCCATTAGGGGAAGCTTAATAAACTTCATCGTAATCATAATTAAAAATAGTAATTTCAATCTATATTTAATTCCAAATAACTTCTAACCACGCAATCAAATTAATTTGTGTGGATAAATAATAGCATCATAGTATTCTCATCAAATTATCCATGTGACACAAACTGGTTCGTTCCAATCATCGAAAGTGGGCGACAAGTAGAGTCGGGCGTCGAACCAGTGCACCCATACAAACTGTCGTCTCACACATTACACACACAGTGGCACGATACACTGAATAACGTGGAAAAAAACTCAATTTTTGAAATTATAAATGTCCCCATTATCGTTCATGGACTTCGAAATCCGAAATTCGATCTAGTTACGATCGCGAGGGTCTGGGACCAGAGGAAAGGGCGACGTCGTACTTTCTCTAGAGTTTAACGCGGACTGACAACCGCCCGAGGAGCGAACCCCGCCCGCCCTCGCCCCGCCCGCTCTGCCGCCGTCACCGGCACTCTTCCCCCAAATCCAGACGAGTTTTCATTAATGTTGTTATCTGTGTAAAAGTTTCACCAAGTCAAACTAAGAACGAGAGCTTTAATTAACTGTCCGTAAAATAGCAAAACAAACGCGAAGATCCGACACGACAGCCTTCAGTAGTTATCAGTTGGGCGCAACTTCCAGGGCGGGCGGGTGTTGATTGACTTCCAATACGGAATAGGTAAACAAGGTTTTATTATTTACGAGATAAACTTTCGGGTGAACTGCCTTAACGTAAAAGTGGGCATGTTTATTCGAAACAAAAACGGAATAAATGTTGTCTTTATACTACGAATTTAATTTAATATGATAGGATAGAGGTTAAAAATAATATTTTGTAATCAACAAACGTTCAATATGATTTACGATGATAATAAATTAAAGTAAAAAGTATTATTAGTTTTAAATTTTAAATGAAAGAATTTAAAATTTAATACAGCTCCCGACTTGTTTATCTTGTTCATTGAGACCGTTTCAATGAGCCTAAACATGACATCTCTACTTTTATTTGGTGAGGAGTAGTGGTACTCTGCTGATTCCAGGAGATGCATAAACATCAGGTAAATGTTGTTGCAATATCATTGAAGTAATAGGATACCGATTTTTTTATTGAACAGACCAATACAAGTTGCATTCGTAGCCTCATCAACTAGAAAAGTGCTCATAATCTACAAACGGGTAAACGAATTTCTTGAATCACTGTCAATAACTAATACTATCACACTCTCGATCAAGTTACCTATCAAACAAAAAAAAACTAAATCAATATCGGTTTACCCGTTTAGGGGCTACGATGCTACACACAAATACACAGACACACAGATACACACGTCAAACTTACAACACCCCTATTTTGTGTCGAGGGTTAAAAAAACAATTGAATCGAAAATCGAATATCATTAAAGACTCTCCTCAAATTATTCGTTATGGTTTGGAATTGTATGTTATAGTATTTTTAAGGTTTGTGAGGGCTCACCTAAGTTATGGCTTGCCTCTGATTGATTTGAATAATGTTTAACGTTGAACCAACATAACACGAAACAAAAAACGCTATTACATTGTTTCAAAGCAACATTTTAGAAGTTATTTTGAGTCGAGTGTCACTTGTGTAATGTTAAGCGCCACACTAAGTAATTATAATAATTATTACTTGCCGAGGATATGATGCCAATTTTCATTCTAGGCCTAGAGTGCCTGGTGATGATATAATAAATTATGATGCAGTTTAGGATGGTCCTCGACCGCATTATCACTTACCGACTTACCACAGGTGAAGGAGGGCCCGGTGGCGTATCGGGAGAACGGTCGGCATTGATGCCAGAGGTACCGAATTCAAACCCCGCCGTGCACTAATGGATTTTTCTATCGAAAAATGTATGTCGTGCGCTTCTCACAGTGGCCACTGTTGAAGGTGAAGGAAAAACATCGTTAATATGTATATGGTGGTAGGATAATGTCTAGTGTCCCCCTGGCCAGCTACCACCCTCAAGTTAGTAAATCTGTCGCCAAACATCTAATGTGTTCCGGCAGCTATCCTTGCGAGCCAGTTCCCATTCTAGGCCTAGCGTGCTCACCATCTTTGACCACATCATCACTTACCAACAGGTGAGATAGTGGTCAAACGCTAACCTATAAGATATTAAAAAAAGTGAGATTGTGGTTTTTTATGAAAAAAAAAAACCAAAAAATATGAACTACATAATACATTTACATACTGTAGTTGGTAGTACAGAACATTTAAAAGTTATGACGTCCCAACCAGCAAAAACTACACTTAAAACAATCTCTAGACCACTATTTCCTGCTCTTATACCATTCTTACATCGTCGTATAAGCTTGGATTTGGGCACCATTTATAAGCGTATTTTGCTCATATCTTTCTAATATCAGTCTTATTGAATGTTGTTTGCACTTAAATTAATCTTACCAAAACAAATTTAAGCGTACATAGGCTTACATTGTTTTAACGTTAGAGTCCTGTGAGCGTAAGAAAGCTTATTTTGATTTACATTAAGATCAAATACAATCGTAAAAAAACTGTTGGTATAGATAGTGTTTGTTTCAAAGTTACTACAATTAATAAAAACGAAATCGAAAACTGTAAGGACAAAGGTATTTAATAATTATATTGTAATAACCGTACCATTATTCACAAGTGTTTCGTTTTATGCTTTTCGGTAAGTATTAGTATTGGAAAATATTATTTACTGTAAAGTAGACCCTAGTTTACGCTTCACAACTCGTGCGCCTCATCAAAATATAGTATTTAGTATTCTTGTTTAATTATTTTACATCTCTCATATTCGGTAAGTCGGTATTACCCCCAACTGGGGCTTGTAGGTAACCAATTAGCGCTTTAGGGTAATAATGTAGCTAGAAAAGCCCTAGGGCGGTAAGTAATTTAAAAAAAAAACACTTCACTCTTTCAAAAAGTTCGCGTACATCTAACCATCATACTGGCAATAGACATCATGCATTCAGCCCAATGACAAAAGAGGTCGCTTCGCTATTCAGCCTTGTCTTCGTATGAGTATAATAGTCATCAATTTTAAATATCGAACGAAAGAAGCCCAATTTCGTTCTTAAAAAAAAAAAGAAAGATGAAAAAAGGCGGGAATAGAAAACTTTTACTTTAAATATTGTTTGTTTTTGGGATTTTTTATAATTACGTGCTAATTAGGAAGAAACATGAGTTCTGCAAATGATGAAGAAATAAGTTGCACTCCCGATTCAATGAAAATGGAAGCTGAAGCAGCAATTAACAATATTTTGCCTGAAAGTTCTAAAAAGAGATATTTGAAAACTTACGACGAGTTCATGAAGTGGCGAAAAGAAAAACGAGTAAAGTCTTTATCTGAGATTGTATTCTTAATATACTTTAGTGAGCTATCAAAAAAGCTGCAGCCATCTAGTTGCATTTATTCAATGTTAAAAAAAACACCTGTCCCTAAAATTTGAAAATTGTTTTCATTTCACTATAAATTTTAACTAATAAAATGTTTTATTCTTGTAATGCCGGTTTTTTTTCTACTTACCTCACAATCGAGATGTAAAGCAGAGTAGTTAGCTCGGGTGTAAGCATCAATTGCACCCTCGAACTATAGGCGCCCTCGCTGCGCTCGTGCGCCTAAATATCTCGGGCTGCAATTGATGCCTTACAGCCCTTGGCTACTAATCTACTATTATTTGTTTATTTGTATTAAAAGCGTCGCCATTAGTATTTCATTTATTAGAATCACTATAAGACTATTGTAAGATCATTTAGAAGTAATCTAATTAATTCCAACATGGAGTCATGTTGGAATAAATTAGAGTTCTTTGAATTGACATAAAAACATAATTTTAATTTAAGAGTGAACGTTTGGGTTTGTGAAATAGTATTTTATGTGACCACACTAAAATACTTTAAGTGAAATATAATAGTCAACATCAAATTTTATTCGCATAATTTTAGTCACAAATTCTATTTAAGATCAAACATTCTTAAATTAGACTCGTTTTCTCTATTGTAAGTATGATGATTCAATATCACTCTAGTACCGTGCCTATCCACTGCTGTTGATCTTATAATAGTTTTCAATAAGATCAAAATGTACACGTTTTAAGTACTCTAAGACAATGCTGATATTAGTCTAACATTCTTACAATAGCATTTAGAAAATATGTAATAAAATTAAATGAGCTTAGAAAATGTGGATATTAGATCTCAAGTGTGATAAGTCTTAAAAAATGCTTTTTTAGGAGAGTGCGGCTTACAACGGCACTGTAAAATAATCTTATATGCATAATTAAGACAAGGTATTAAGATCAAACGTATTAGAGCATGTAACGGCTTGTCAGAGACTAATATAGGAGCGATAGCAATGACGAAAACAGACAAAAGACCACTATAAGCTCAGAACTCTAATAAAGTGAGAAACGTAAGAGGATTTTGCTAGTTGGGGTCAGCCCTACATTTATTGAATGGAATGGATAAAGCAGCAGAATATCATATTGAAAAAAAGCATCTTAATTGCTTACAAAATTCCGCATACATTAAGATGCTATCAGTATTAACTTACAAACAGGTAGGCAGGTACGCTTTCAGTCGTCTTCTATCGATTGAATCCGGGAACAAATTGTAAGAATTATTGATATCGCGCCGGTGGCTCTTACAAAAAGTTTATAAAAGGAAGTGGAGCGAACAAACTGGCTGGGAACAAACTTTTACGCCGGGACGCGACGCGAACGTGGACGTTACTTATCTGCCGCTCCCGAGCTGACAGCTGCAGATGAAAAATTGAAATTGTGTGAGATAAAACTACCTAACTGCCGCTGCATTGCCGACCAAACAATGTGGCGACAACAACGACTTTTACCACACATTTTACAACTCTATTTCGGCCTGATATATTATTTTCAACGGATTGAAACAACTCGTCTTGTTATCTGGTTGCATCCGCGAATAAAAGGAATCAAACCATTTTTAGACTGGAATATTTACAGACAATCTAGCAGTACTGTACCGTCAATCAAACAACTAGTGCAAACAACGAGTATCGCGTAAAAATAGAGGAAAAATCCATATGCAAATATGAGTGTTTCCGCTTCCGGTATCAATTCATCCGGGCCTATAGAAGTTGAATAGCGACAAGCAATGCGCGAAAAAGCATGCAATAATAACGAGGCGCCCAAAACGTCAGACGACCCTACTCTATTTATGGGCCGACTTGGAAGGCGGCACGTGAAAAGTCTCGCGTAAATCAAAGTCATAAATTCTCCTATCGTGAATGAACATTTCTCAGCGCGGACGTCTAAACCGGGTGAATGGATAACGTCGGGCCTCGCTCGCAGGATCACCTCTACCGAGTCATTTGCTTTTGTTCGTGGGGCAATTAATAACGTGCAGAAGGGCGTTTTCGAACCGCAGTCGGGCGCCATTCGCGTATCAGTAATGATCTAGCGGCGCTATGGCCAACCTCCTGTGCTCTACTATCGATCATATTCAGTTAATGAACGGGATATGTGAAGGCTCCATGCCCCGGTTCTATATTGGCGCCGAATCTAAGCTCTTGACGTTTGATTTAATACACGTCCCGAACTGATTGTGTTTGGCAGCGTCGATTTAATGGAATGAAGGTTCCGCGTGATACGATCGTGGTTTCCGCCGTTCGTGACGGTATCTCACACCTACGGTTCCCTTGGGATGACGATTGTGAAATAAAGCTTTGATTGGCTTTTTTGTAGCCAACACTTCAACCTTCAACATTTCTGATACAATTTAACAGTCTAATACGGCCAACGAAGAAATCTGGGGGCACGGCAGTGCCCCCACCAAGTCAAGCAAAACAGAGTACGGCCGTACCATTCTTTTCTCGAAGCTATTGAGGCCATTTTCAACATCCTGTAACTTTGTGCAGGCTAAAGATAGAACCCTGAATTTTCTGTATAATATAGGTCATAAAACATTCAATTTAAACGTTTAATTAAAGAACTATTGCCCGTCCGTAAGTTCCTTAGTTTTGTCACTGATATACTGATCAATTAAGTGACTGATGATCAACATAAGGTACTTTCTAGCAGACCCACAAGCTCCAAATTTTAAACATACATAATTGGTGTTTAGCCTGTCAATTTATAAAAAATCTAAAAATATGGCAATTTCAGTCACGTTTCAGAGATATACAAACTGCATAACTAAGTTTGTAATCCTAAACAAATATGTGCGATTACAAAGTTAACTTTGCAGTTCTTGCAAATAGTAACCAGGAGGTACCCTTTAATTTTTTTACTTTGTACTTTATTCTTTTTTTAGTATTTGTTGTTATACCAGTCATACTAATACATCCTTGGTGAAAAGTTCGAGTCTATAACTATTACGGTTCATAAGATCGAGCAATAAACGCCCAAAAATGACGTTTCTTGTATGGGGACTCCCTTTATAAATTTATTCTGTTTTTATAGTTTGTTGTTATAGTTTTCATAGCAATACGTAATGAGAATGTGAATGGTGGACAGACATACGGACGGACGGACGGGCCTACAGACGGACGGACGGAGCAAAGTCTCAGTAATAGGGTACCAATAGGGTACCATTTGTACCCTTTGGTTTCGGAACCCTAAAAAGAATGACTGCATACAAAAAAGATGAGATCCCATCAAAAACGTTACATGTTTTGTAGTGGTAAGACTTCTGCTAGTACGCCTGGGGCGGTACCACCACTTTTCCAATTAATTTTCAGGCGTGAAATAGGAATGTTTTTGGCAAGGTGTCCAGTGAAATTACAGGGCATGTCAGACTCATGTCTCAAGGTAACAAGCGCAGTGCAGTGACATGCAAGATTCTGGCAGAATTTTGCATGCCGCTGTATCTGTAATAGGTAGACGTCATCGCTTACCATCAGGCGAGCGTCGTGCTTGTACTTTTACCTTTTACCATTAAAAAAAATTATTAAAAAGTTGCAAGTCTCGCAACACAGTTCTTATAGGTACTACAAAAAAGTGTTAAGATGTAATGTTAAACCAAGTCGGTTTAATATACATATACGTATAGAAGGAATTGGCAATCGCACACAACGCTTTGATCGTAATCGTATGTAAAGCATGTGATTAGGGCTAGAATGATTATGTTCAATTAGGATTATTTTAAATAGTTGACGATTAAATGGGCCGAGGCCGTGCGACGGGTAAGTCATTCTATATATTAAACTGACTCGGTTTAAAATTACATCCAAAAACTTTTTTGTAGTAATTACCTATAAGAACTGCGTTGCGAGACTTGCAACTTTTCACATGTAATGTTTTTGATGGGATCGATTTTATACTTACATCTAAATATTAAATGCAGGTTAAGATGAATACATTATTATTTACACCTACTTATAATACATACCTACATTTTTTCTAATAACTATAACAGAAGAATATTCATATTTAATATCCCATCTAGATTTTATTAGAGAAACGTAGTTTTTTTTACTTCGACTCATATTTAGTTCGTAAAATAAAGCAATATAAAATTCTACAGCTAATATTATATCAGCTAAAGCATCCTTTTAACATTTCAGTACTAGACTATGAATAGGTTTCGTGTGAAACCATAAAACTTTCAGCTAAATATCAACAGGGGAATTAATAAAATGTCTCGTAGTTTGACCTCTACGACTAATTTTCTTATGGCGTGTTTTAAAGCAATTAAACACGTTATATATCTATATCTTGACGTTGTTACTGCTGCTTAGTTTACAGTTTAAAACTGGTTGAAATCTAAATAATGAATTTGTTAACTATTTTTAACCGACTTCACAAAAAAGGAGGAGGTTCTCAATTCATCTGTATGTTTTTTTTTTTTTTTTGTATGTCTGTTACGCGATTTCTCCGTCAATTGTGAACGGATTCAAATGATTCTTTTTTTAATAGGTAGGATACGTTTCCGAGGTGGTCCCATTTTAATTTTATCGAGATCTGATTAGTATCACTAGAGATATGGAGATAAATACCTCAAACATAGGAGAATTTACTAGTTTTAGTAGAAGAGTCCCAAAAAGATTATACACAAGGGAGGTTGCTATTGCATATAAGATATTCTTACGGTAACTGTGAGCGAGATAGAAATAAAGGTGGGGGTATTTTTTTTATATCTTTTAGGCAAGCTTTTGACCACTATCTCACCTGTTGCTAAGTGATGATGCGGTCGAAGATAGAGATGCGGACTAGAATGGGAACTGGCTCTCAAGGATAGCTGCCGGAACACATTAGATGTTTGGCGACAGATTTTCTGACTTGATGGGTGATACTTGATGGGTGGTAGCTGGCCAGGCGGACACTAGATATGTTCTACCACCATGCGGGGGTTATTGGTTTCTTAACGATGTTTTCCTTCACCGGAGGGCCACTGTGAGAAGCGCACATATATTTTTCGATAGAAAAATTCATTGGTGCACGGCGGTTTGAACTCGGTACCACGGCATCAAAGCCGACCGTTCTCCCAATTACGCCACCGGGCCCTCAATAAATAATTATATATTAATAATTATAATAAATAATTATATATAAATATAAATAATTTGTCTTCACAGGAATGTTCTACCGGGCAAAGTCTTCTTAGGGTGCAAACTTTTTTAAACATACCTAATATTTTTTGACATGACATGACATTTGGCGAAGATGGCGGCCATTTCAGTCCCGCGACACTGCATACATAATTAAATAACTCAGAATTATGAACGTACTTTGTACCAATCAACACAGCAAAAAAAATTATAAGCACAAAACCACATATTATATAATAGTTACTACGTAAATAAAACTTTCCGTTGTTAGGTTGGCTACACAGTGCTTTCATAATTCGGGTATCCACAATATAGGGAAGTGCCTCTTATAACGTAGTAGAGTACTCTGTTGGCCATATGGCGGCAATTAATGTTAATAATCGCAAATAATACTTTTTAATATTCATTTTGGAATACAACTAGTCCGTGTTATAAAAGTATTTGGAATTATTGTAATAAAATAGACAATTAATTATCGTGTATGTCAGATGCTTTAATTGCACAGGGCCATTTTGGACGTTTCGTCCGTCCGTCCGTCCGTGTGTCTATATGTGCGCACTTTACAGATCTGTATCTTCTTAACCGTTATAGGTACATACTTGAAATTTTCAAAAAGTATATATCCGTCAGTGTATAACGGCCCAGACACGAAATTTAATAGATGCATGTAATTTCATTAAAACTTTTTTTGCACTAAAAAGGGTAAAATAAGTTATTTTTCAAAAAAAATAAAACCGACTTCATAACCACAAAAAGGCACTCAAAAGCGAAAAATAATTTACTTAAAATTATTATAAGCGTTACCCAATTCTCTATTTGAAGTCGGTGCCAGCCAAGTCTATTGGATATTAGATAGATACTATGTATGTAGTAGTAGTAAGTAGGTACATGTAGGTTAGTAAGTAGGTAGATACATGTAGGTATTATCTATCTACTACCTATTAGACTTGGCTGGCACCGGCTTCAAATAGAGAATTGGGTAACGCTTATGATAATTTTAAATAAATTATTTTTCGCTTTTGAGTGCCTTTTTGTGGTTATGAAGTCGGTTTTATTTTTTTTGAAAAATAACTTATTTATAACTTATAGTCTAGCGTTTGACAACTATCTTGGCAGGTGATAAGCAATGATGTGATTATGGTGAACATGCCAGGCCTAGAATACTCTGACTCTCATGGACTGTTTGCTGTCGGAGCACTGAAGAGTTATAACAACAAGTGACCCGGAACTTCGATATAAATGCTCCTAGCAACTGTGGATGATCACCCTTGCTAGGATTTGAGCCGGCAACCTCTCGCTGTCTCGCCTTCAGCCTGTTAAATTATTCACGGCTAAACGGCTCAACCAATTGGGCTGAAATTTTGCACAGAGAAAACCAATGGAAGAGTACCTAAGCGAGAATACTTTTTTGTGCAGGGAAAGCCGCAGTGCGCAACTAATGTGGCACATATCTATAGTACAACTGATACTTATTATAAAATATATTTATGAAAAGATTTTCTTTAACTTACAATGTGTGTGTGTATGTCTGTTTTTTATTTCAATAAGTTTGTTTATTTATTTACAAATAGTATATATCAATATATACATCAATCAATATAACTTTAAAACTACCTTACTATAAATAAACAAACAAACAAACCTAAACAATTAAACCAGCCAAGTCAAGTTGGACTCGCCCACCGAGGCTTCCGTACCCAGGTTGGTTGGTACCAATTAAGCTAGACCTCTAAATTGTATCAGCGCTTATATAACTCAGAGACCTATCTTAATTGGCGTTAACTATGTATGTATGGGGATACCCACCCTTTAATTTTGAACGTTTTTAAATTTTAAACGTATAACTATTATTAAACGTTTGAAATGTCAATTGCTTTTATACTTTAGATTTCGTTGATATCTAACAAACCCCAATTTCGTCACTGACTCACTGATGATCATAAACATTTTTAGGGTACTCCTCATCATCATCATCATCATCAGCAGCCTGTGTTAGTCCACTGCTGGACATAGGCCTCTCCCAATGCTCGCCACTGAGCCCGATCTTCGGCTCTTCGCATCCAATGACTGCCAGCTACCCTGCGCAGATCGTCACTCCATCTCGCTAGAGGGCGTCCTACACTACGTTTTCCCAAACGTGGTCTCCACTCCAGAACTCGTTTACCCCATCTGTTATCGGTTCTGCGACTAATGTGGCCGGCCCACTGCCACTTCAGTGTGCTTACCCTGCTAGCTATGTCGGTTACTTTAGTTTTCTGCCGGATCACCTCGTTACGAATGTGATCCCTTAGAGAAAACCCGAGCATAGCACGCTCCATAGCCCGCTGAGCGACTTTCAGCTTGTGGACCAGTCTCACTGTCAGTGTCCACGTTTCGGCTCCGTACGTCATAACGGGTAGGACGCACTGATCAAAAACTTTCGTTTTCAGACATTGAGGGATGGGTGACGAGAAGACTTGACGAAGTTTATGAAATGCTGCCCAACCCAGCTGAATCCTCCTATCGGCTTCTGTCTCAAAGTTGTTTTTGCCGAGCATGATAGTCTGCCCAAGGTAGACATACTTTTGTACAACTTCGAGAGGTATGCCATTAATGACTATTGGTTCCGGTGTAATGTTGGCACTTAGCATTACTTTGGTTTTATCGATGTTCATGCGGAGACCAATATGTCGTGAGGCGTCAGCTAGTTCGGTTAGCATCTGTTGTATTTCTTGCAGAGATTCCGCCATTAGGACGATGTCGTCGGCGAACCTTAAGTGTGAGATGTACTCGCCATTAATGTTGATGCCCGTACTTTTCCATTTCAGCGTCTTAAACATATCCTCTATAGCGTTCGTAAACAGTTTCGGGGATATGACATCCCCCATCCCAGGGTACTCCTGAAGCCCTAGAAAGTTGAAGTTTGTGTGTAGGTAAGCTAGTGTTAGTCCACAAACAAAAAAAAAGTTGTAAAACTGCTACATATATTGGCTAAGGTAATTTGGATAAGGTAGGGCTTGTGAAGTTACAGCTTGTACAGGGCGTGTAGAGTTAGAAGGCTTTTTGTCAGTGGCCGCAAGGCTCGTCTAGGCAACATTTTCCATGAAAATGTTTTTGGTAGGATTAAAGAATACATTTTAAATTATTAATTTTAGTATGAAAACCACACAAACATGGGTATATAATGCAGCGAAAATAATCTTCTTATAATTGCAATAAATAAACCTAGTTAAAACGTTAATAAAGTTGTAAATGCTTTTATCTTTAATATCAATATCGTTCTAAGTTTAGCACATGCGCATGCCATGCATATTAACTAAATATTTTAATATTCAAAAGATAAAATAAAAGATAAAAAGTTGATGAAACTTGTCACTTTATCATATCGAAATCACTATTATTATTATTAAAATAAATTAAGGCTATTTTGATTTTAAAATTATCGTAAATTTGTAACATTATTATTGTTTTATACCGTTATACCGTTATATACCAGTGAACATCGCGATCTTACCGCGAGACCTCACTCCCGAGGAAGATCGACTGACTCGCTCGAAACCTAGGTCGAGAGAATTCGACTAAAGGTACGTGAATTACAGCCGGTATACTCATATAACAATAATAAATTAAGGCTTGCACTGCACTTATAAATGAAACACAAACAGCAAAGTATTTTAAAGGTCACAGATATGAAAAAGCTACCTTATTAAACTTAACTTAACACCCAGCATTAGACATAAGATATAAGTTTTTTTTTTATTATTTAGGGCAATGGTATCTAATTCTGTTAATATTATGCAAAAAATACTATCAACTTTCAAATAACAATTTGTCTTCAGGTTTACCCGCCTCACTTGCTACGAGTAGCGTCAGCGTAGAGATCCGACTCGGTTCGACTATTCTTATCATGAAAGCTCGCCTTTAAAATACTTCAGAGAGGATAACAACAAAACTTCTCCCAAGAAGCTAATAAACTCTCATAACGTGGGTTTAACACAAATTTTTCAGGTTGGATTTCTTGCCTTTTCCGCCGTCACATTAGACTCGGCCAAACATTGGATAAGTTCTGTATTGTTGTTTACGACAAAGTTGGAACTTAGCAACAGCAATTCTCCTCATAAATTTAGGTGTAATAACAGCTAGCTGTTTCCCTAGACACTTGTAAGAGCACCGCAATAAGCTAAGGCTTCTAAGTAACCGGGTCACCTATGTACGGTGTCGCATCAATAGTTTCCCGATATTGCAGTAGCAGAGCTTACGACAAAGTACTTCAGTCAATGTATTAAAACATAATGAGTAACTGAGGAATTACTCCACGCGTCTTCGCGTTGCATGTATGGTATATATATATATATATATATATATATATATATATATATATATATATATATAATAAAATTGTATTATACTTGTACCCATATATATATATATATATATATATATGTATATATGGGTACAAGTAAAGTTTAAGTCGTTTTACGACATTCCCGGATTCCCTTTATATCCCAAATATATCAAATGGGCACTTTGGAAAATATAGGAGACTAGCTGTGCCCCACGGCATTATCGTTCGAAAATACATATATTGTAATAAGTATCTTATTTGTTATTTTAATTTTAAAATTATCGTGAATTTGTACCATTATTATTGTTATATACCGGCTGTAATTCACGTACCTTTAGTCGAATTTCCTCGACCTAGGTTTCGAGCGAGTCAGTCGCTCTTCCTTGGGAGTGAGGTCACGCGGTGAGATCGCAATGTTCACTGCGGGCCGCCGCTCGCTGCGCTCGGCTTGATAGCCGGGGTGGGGGCGGACTCGGCGGCGATCGGTAACGGCTGTTCCTTTTCGGTACCGAGGATGCCTGAGATAGCCCGAATTATGTCATCGTCGGTTCTTCATCGCTGCTACTCCTATCGCCAGAAGTACCGTCGCAAACAATGCTGACTGTGTCACACTCTAGACTGACTGACACTTTCTTTTTCGAGGACGCATTAAGAATCGGTTTCCACGCTGACGGCAAGGTCCATCCACTATCTCGGTTGAAATTGGGGTGTCTATTTATCTCAATAGCCTTACGTACTTTTCTAGGTACAAAGAACTTCTCTCTAGCTAGTACGGAGGCTTTATCAAAACGGATAAAGTGGTTTGTGTCCGCGAGATGTGCATGTGCATGCTCCGCGATGGCGGCTCTTGTCGTGTCCGAATTCTTAATGCTCCTTATGTGTTCCGTAAGTCTAGTCGTGATATTGCGTCAAGTTTCTCCCACGTAGCTCTTGCCACAGTCGCATGGTATTCTGTACACGCCCGGAACGTTCAGCTCGTCCTTGTCCTTCGGTGAACGCAGCATCTGTCTAAGATGACCGAGTCCGCCCCCACCCCGGCTATCAAGCCGAGCGCAGCGAGCGGCGGCCCGCAGTGAACATCGCGATCTCACCGCGTGACCTCACTCCCGAGGAAGAGCGACTGACTCGCTCGAAACCTAGGTCGAGAAAATTCGACTAAAGGTACGTGAATTACAGCCGGTATATAACAATAATAATCTTATATGTTATTATAGTTTCATCCAATTGCGTTCAACCGATTAAGCAAGATTGAAAAACCATTACATAGTATTCAATTGTTTGTTTGAGGAATTATTACATAGAATTTCACACAAAAATACACAGCAAAAACCTAACAAAATAAAAAATCGCAATTAAGGGAATTTCCACTAGTACGTTGAGTTTTAAAAGACCAATAAAAATACAGTCTTTATTAGTTATTAGTTAATAATAATTATCTATACTTAAAAACACTAAAAAAACTTAAAAAGAAAAACTCAGACAAAATGTACCTTTAAAGACGACTTGCATTACATAATCTACACAAAGATAATCGAGTCGCAATGTCATAGCTACTCACAAAGTCAAGTCACTGTCCTTAACTAGGTATATTGTATCGATATGTTACTCCACATGTTGTATTAACGTCTCACCATCTGTATGTAGGAAGGCAATCTGGGGGTGCAGTGGTTTTGTGCACGTTAGCTTCACAGGAACGTGACCTTTATAAAGAGAGACCTGGAGGAGTGTACTGCATTAATGATTAGAAGAGTTACATAATATTTTATTTGTTTTAATATCTTATAGGCTAGGCGTTTGACCACTATCTCACCTGTTCGTAAGTGATGATGTGGTCGAAGATGGTAAGCACGCTAGGCCTAGAATGGGAACTGGCTCTCAAGGATAGCTGCCGGAACACATTAGATGTTTGGCGACAGATTTTCTAACTTGAGGGTGGTAGCTGGCCAGGTGGACACTAGATAGTGACTTACCACCATGCGGGGATTGTTGGTTTCATAACACATGTTTTTCCTTCACCACTGTGAAAGCGCGCATAACACCCATTTGTGCACGGCGGGGTTTGAACAAGGTACCTCTGGCATCAAAGCCGTGCGTTCTCCCAATTACGCCACCGGGCTCTCATTTGAAGGTTCTATATTTCCCGCGTTTGAAGGTTATTATAATGAGTAGTTTACACAACTACTGAAAAGATGGATTTGACATGGGTCAGCTGAAAACGCACTTGTTACTGAAAATGACTAGCGCGGCATTTGAAGTTGGTTTTTTAAATTATCTCCACTTAAATGTATTTTGGCATGGTATATGGTTGTGACGAGATGATTGGTAGGTAAATACTTCTTGTTGGTGTGCTATGTCAATCTATAGGAGACTACATTTTAATTGCTAATTTTATGACAAAACCTCTTTTAGATAAAACATTGTTCCAATTAAGAGTTAATTGATATCGTACTATATGCATACTTGCAGCCACTACTCGACCAAAAACATGTCCCCAACTGATCCGATTTTTACCCAATTCAGAAAACCAGTCGGGAAATATAAAACACTGTTTCGATTTAGAAATAAAAATTAAGAAATAAAAATTTGAAAAAAAAAATTATACAAAAAACTAAAATTTAGAATAAAAAATAATTTCGAAAAAAAAGCCACCTTCACAACTGTAAAATGTGTAAAAGTAACACTGTACGTCTTATTTAAGAAACCTAGTTCAAGTTGTTAAATGAGAGGCAACCATATCCTGCATTAGCCAGAACTCATTATAAATTAGTGCTCAACTTTTTGCACTTCGCACATGTATGTAGAGAATATTCTAGCGTAGACTATAAAGCGAATGCTAAGGGTTAACTTTCTAAACTAACTTCACAGTCAAAATTGTTAACGTTGTCAAAATTATACACTTAAAATGTTCGCAATCATAACACATATAAGTTCACAGACAATACAACTTGAACAAAACGTCGAAGTAAATTATAGCTTTTAGTACCGGGATAAGTCTCGTCATATATGTATCTACAACATAAATGCCATGCGCCAGTAGAATTTTTTTATGTAAAAAAAATATGCGGTCATTTCACGGTGATATGTCGTTAAGAAACCCTCAATATGATAAAGGTATTTGGCAATTGTATCAATCAAGTAACGGTCCATCGGTGGTATGATACTGTCTAGTGTCCCCCTGGCAAGCTAGAACCCTAAAATTTGAATTCATAGATATATATTTTTTGTATGGGCAATAAAAGCTGAGACAAATAGTATCTACAAAAGAGAAATCAAACAAATCTTTCAGAGATTTCTTCTTCAGGCAGATAAAAACTTTTCATTTCACTGAATTATTTCGACCGACAGGAATATCGATTGTCGTAATTATGATAATAAATGCTTTTAATCGGCAATGTTAAATAAAAACTGAAACAAATAATTTGACTGTAAATCTTGTATTAACACAAATGTTATATGTTATATAACAACAAAACCAGCATACCAGATTCAGAAAGAAACATTTTTCAACGTGCACCAGCAAATCCCACTGGTTAGTCCAACTGTGGATCTAACAATAAAAGGTTATTCATTTTTAGCCTTCACACAGGTTTTAAATTTCCTACTTAATGTGACTTAAGGGTGATAATATTATATTCAGACACAGTTCGCGGGTAGGGTTGACATCCGGTGTAATTTTTATTTTCGGGTACATCATGATAAGAATAACCGTATAATTCGTAGTTTTCTGTGTACCAAAACTATATTCGATTCCCTAGAATACTTTGGAATCTCCGTTGAATGGATTTCATCCGAAATATGCACAGGTATTACTGAATGTTTGTTGCTGAAAGAGTCACCTATGTCAATATTTCAATCATTTAAAGTTTGAAGCGCCCCAGCACTTTTTTGTTCTATATTTTATGTTTTGTCGTCTAGGTTTTAAGCGTCACATCGTTGAAGGGTCATGGAGACTAAAAATACCGACTAACAACAAAAGCATTTTAAAACAGAATTAGATTATTACATGCTTAAAAAGAGTTAACAAAAAAAAGTTGAAGGCAGCCTTGAGTGGAATTCTCGGCTACAGTACGCCAAACCGCCATTCGGGCGACCGCCGCGTAATTAGCTAAATATGACTTTTAAACTAAGAGCTCGCCGCCAGAAGCCTCTCCATATTCCAACCTTTTTGCTTAGCGAGCACATTTTCGTACGTCCCATTCCCAACACCGATATTTAATTTGGCACCAAAGAAATTTACACCAACTCTTCATATTGTTATCATATGAGATTAATGCGATTTGAATTTGAGTTACGCAACGGGTAAACGCGCTGTGAATGTTTTAACAGTGTCACTACCAGCAAAAAACCGGCTGCTTCTGCTCACATGAAGTATGCTTTTTAATTGAAATAGGATTGCTGATTGGATTTTCCGTGTTTTAGACATGTAATGTTAATTTCACGTGAGCGTGCGAAATACTTTCATTTATTTTGTGCCGCCCCGGCGTCACGTACGGAAGCTGCCATAATGCCCGTAATGCCGGTTCGTGAAGTCTCGCTATAAATCATAACGCCATTTCAATTTACCCAGTAACACGACCGTAATAGGCCAGCCGCTGCCCGTACGCTGAAAGACCTGAATTTGTATTCTAGAAGCGATATGATCATTAGTTAGTGCAATTTTCTTCGCATACACAACATGAATACTATCGTCGAGTACGCTACGGTCGGATAATACTTTGTAATTACTTTCCGAATCTGACTTGTAAATCGAGTCTCGCGACTGGACTTTGATAATTTGTAAGGATATTCTCCGTGATGTGGCCTCATTAGTTAGTCAGACTGTATAACTTAATATTAACGTTAACTGGTAATTTGCATGATGCCGCGCATTCTATCAGAAGTGCTTTCGCATATTTTTCTCATAACACGCGTTCCTTATCGAGTGCTATTCATTTAAACGCGATTGAGTAAGTGCCTCTTTTACTTAAACAGGTGGAGGCTTAAGGAGTTGTCACCTCATTCCTCCGGTTAAGATAACCGACGCTAGCTATCGACATCTTCTCACCATGTAAAGTTGTTTTCTAGTTGAATAAACAAGTTGTTTATTTTTATAGACGTGTTTCTGTTATAAAAATATAATGAGATGTAGCAAATAAAATGTAGTAAGTGTCTCTTTTATTGGTTCAATTATAACAGCGCAGTTTGTTAAGAAAAGAGTTTGGAGTCATACAACAATTGATTCGCCTGATCGGCTGAAGCCTTTTTATACCGGCCGAGACAGATCGAAGACCTACTACACTCTACCCTCAAAGTAGAGCCAATATTGACACGAAGGGCTACAATATGGTATTATTTACTGATCCAAGATTTCAATATATGTTTTAGTATACTGAATTCTACTGAATTCAGTAGAATGTGAACAGACAGAAGTGTTCGTTGAATTCAGTCTAAGTAACCTCAAATGTGAGTGAATTTATATGGCTGTTATCATACTTTAATTCCAAGAACAATCATTGCCCGAGCTTGCAGATAGTCCAGTACCACGTTCGATCTTCGGTTTAAAAGCAAGTCCAGGAAGCACGTACATGTAATATTATTGATTACAGGGTGCGGCGGTCCAGTTCGATTTGAATTTCCAATGAGCTCGTTAGAATCGGTCCGGTACGGGACTCGGACAACCAATAAAAAGTTCGTTCCTTTTTCGGCTGATTTCGCAGATGCGAATTCGGCGATATTAGCCTAATCGAAATCGATTTAAAAAGTCTTATTAATGAGTAATCTCTTAAATCTTTGCTACGTAGTAATTAGTCCTTGCCAGGTCCGATCACCGATATAACTCTTACTTGGTTGGGATTTGTCTACTTATAAATCCTTTATTTTTCTTACGACTGCTTTAACTAACGTAATATTTATATTTTAATAGAATTCAGTTCTTGCATACTTTGAATCTTGCACAAGAATGAAGGAGCTTTAAGGATAAAAGTATCAATGAAGTTTCCGTGTAATAGCATAAAGTAACTAACTATTTGCAAAGCAGAGTTGCAATACGTAGCAATTGGAGTTTGCAGCTCTTAATTAAGCCCGGCGGCAGAGCCTAGCGGGAAACTTCGATTGCGCTGTCAAAAATCCGAAGAATTATTCCTGCAGTAAAATAACTTGTACGATTTAGGCTTTATCGAGCGAGTTCTGGCATATTAGCGAATTTATACTTGTTGTGTGAATGCAATATGCTGGGAGCGGCGCGCTCCGGCCCGATTCAGGCAACACTTTTATTAAAACTGTTTTTATTTATTGACAGCCAGACGTGGGATTTTTCTGCTCCACGCTTTTACAGTAGAATATTTCATCGGCTATCGTGCTAGGTCAAATTATGTTATGCTGATGCCTAAAATCGTCTTACATGAAATTTAAATAAAGTAATTTGAATATGTTACTCGTTATATTTTCCTTGTCATGAAATTGATTTAGTAAATAGCAGCGGTGACGTTAACAATAAATTTAACCAGCGTATTTAAAGGCACGCACAGGCGTCTTTAGTCCCACTCTAATTACCTACATGGCTATAATATTATGGTCCCAGTCATGTAAACGGCACGCTCGGTGCCTATTTTACAACTGTGCCGTGACCACAAATGTTTGACCTCTCTACGTGCAAGGCATTTTCGGATTATGGTAACAATGCTACTTCTGTATTACTGCGGTATATCGAGTTACCTAATCAAGTTTATTAAAAACTTGACACGCATCGAGCTTCCCACAAGCTAAGCACGAGGAAAATAAATTGTGTTCAAAAAATCAACTGAGTAGGTTGAAACTTCTAACCCTGTCTAACCTTTCGCAGTCACAACATTGAATATTTTTAAACGTCGTCTAAAACAATTACAGTTATCTGTTAACGATTGCTGCGATTAATTACAAAGTCAATTACAAAAATATAGACAAAGAGTTGCGCAATACTACACGGCAATGCACCTATTAGTGCAGCCCACGCTTACAATTATGGACATGATTTATGCGATCATCATTATTCATTTTAATTGTCATACTCAATACCCTTTAAATTATACCTTTGAGGCATTTACCTCAGCATTGTGGTCTCAAAACTGAGGAATAATTAAAGAGCAGCTGAACGTAGAAGTTTAGCTGATATTTATAAAAGCACAATTAGCGACCGATCGGGGTATCTCTATGATGTTATTAAGTGGCTGTTTTATGCAGAATCGCTGACAATTTACGAGGAGCATCTGACGAGCACTCATCGAGTTTATTACCTCGACTTCGATAGCGGGCCAGAACTTTTGAATAAAATATAATGTTTCTGCGTCTCGGTTAATGACTCTTGAAACTTGAGTAATACACGAAATTTATGCAGAAGTACTGTTAATTCCGTCTAGGAAGGGTTGTTTTATGTTGATTGGCTATCGAACGTAATAAGATTGTCCTTTCAGATTCAGTTTTTCTTGATCTATTTATGTAACCTAGATATTTATTTATAAGGAAGAAAGAAGATATCCCAAGTGTGACCATGGTAGTTTTATCGAGGTCTGGTAAGTATCTCCAGAGATATGAAGATAAACACCTCAAAATTGGTACTGAAAATTATTAGCGCAGCATTGAAGTCGGTTCTTTTTAGTTTTTTAAACGATCTTATGTAATGACGCTATCATGAAATTAAAAGTACTAATGATAACAACACATACTAGCCCAAATTTGACCGTCTTACCGCGTTCCATTACGGAGTTCCAGTCACCCAAGACATGGCTCCATCATCAGATCAACTCTCTATGTTATCCATATTATCGCACTGTCACCCAAGATACGTATCTTAACCAAATTTGAGTCCAATCAAACGTCAGAAAGTTGTTCTAAACGTACGGACACACCGCAGCGTCCTGCGTGAGCGATCTAGGCGGCGATCAGATAGCGCAGTAGTACTTGTACCGACTGGTTCACACCAAACGCGATCAGAAAATAATTGAAAAGTACTGAGATCGCGCCCGCATATCGCAGGACGCCACTGTGTGTACATACCTTAATTCTAATTAAGCTTCCAAGATTTGACCCACACAAACATATACGGAGAGCAAGTTTAATAAAAACTTGTAAAAAGAGCCTTCTCATTGCGTGATAAAACCTGCCCAACCGCGGAGAGCAATCAATACTTATTTTCAAAATCTAAAACCACCCCCGACTGATCTATGTTTAATCTGTTAATTAAGACAATTCCAATCACATCCAAAAGCAATCATAGTATGAAAATAACATACTATCTATCCTATCCTATCCATACTATGCTGTTCTCTGATGATGTAGATTTAGTAGGATAAAAATTGTTTGAAGTACTGAAACATGCATTGGGGCACACACGTAATAATATGGTTGGTAGCCCTACATTAATCAAGGGAACATGTGCTTTAAGTGTGACGTTCGACGTTTAGATGAAAGCTAAATGGCTCATTGTACTGTTCTAGCTGCATAAGATTAATTTACGCTTAACATTTGAGTCACTAGGTATTTATATAAGATAGTTAGTTTATTTATAGGTATATATGTAAGTGATTAGTGTTTAGAGTTGTTAGAAACATCCGTCATTAGTCACATGTTCTATTCTTCTCTCTCCGTCCTAAGGTTGTCTGGAAGAGATCGCTATTAGCGATAAGACCGCCCATTGTAACTCTTTATTCTTAAGTTTACTATGTAAGTTAGTTTTAAGAAGGTGAAACAATACAGAGTTATCTATCTATCTATCTATCTAATAGGTTATGTTTTTGTTATATGTAGAATAATTATTATTAATATGTTCTATTTAATGTTATTTGACGTGTGTAAGTGCAGATTTAGATTTTTAATTTGCCCATATACTGAATAAATGCTTTGACTTTTGAGTCAGTATTTAATGCAATATTTTTTACACCTCACTGGGTAGCACTTGACCACTATCTCACCTGATGTTAAGTGATGATGCTATCGATGATGGAGCGTGCTTACTCAGAAGATGCCTATTCGCTCGCGATTTGAACACCCCCATATTGTACTATAAAGATTTCTTGTTGTACCCAACTCACACAATACCTTAATACTTATGATGAAAATAAAACAAAATTTTATATTAAAAATAAAAATAAAATCGTTAATATACGTATTTAGGAACTTTTATTAAAAGGGACAAACACGATCTGCACTGTAAAGGTACAGCCATACCGCGGCGTCCAGCGATCGGCGAGCGCGATCTCAGACTTTTCAATTGTTTTCTGATCGCGTTTAGTGTGAACCAGTCGGTACAAATACTACTGCGCTATTTGATCGCCGCCTAGATCGTGCACGCAGAACGCTGCGGTATGTCCATATCTTAAGTTTGTAAGGAGTAGTGTGTTCTGAAAATTCCCGGAGATGACCCTGCGTACAACATCATTGAAGTCGGAGTAAAACCAAATTTATAATTGATCAGACCTATAAAGGTACGGCCACACTGCGGTGTCCAGCGATCTGCGAGCGCGATCTCAGTACTTTTCAATTGTTTTCTGACCGCGTTTGGTGTGAACCAGTCGGTACAAATACTACTGCGCTATCTGATCGCCGCCTAGATCGCGCACGCAGGACGGTGCGATGTGTCCGTACCTTAAAAGTTGCTCTTATAGTCTTCAACTAGAAAAGAACTCTTAGTTATCAACCTAAACATTAAGTCGGGTGAATGGAAATTCATGAATCAAAGCTAACAACACATTCGTCACCAATACAAACAAAAAAACTATATCATCATCAATGCATATGTTTTGGTACTATGCCACAAACAAACACACACACACCAAAAAGATACTTCAAACGTAAAACACCCTTCCTTTTGCGTCGGGGCTAAAAAGGTTGCAATAATAACTAACCTTATTTTTCAGTCAAAACAATTATCCAAATAAATAATTGAGTTTGATTGTGCTGGCTGAATATATTAAGAAATTGTTGCAGAATGATTTAAAATGTGTATGTATATTCATTTAATATTTATATGCAAATAAAATTCTGTGACGACGTGCCCGTAGTTAATGTTTACCAAAACAGGAAATTTTAGTGCTTGAAAAGCTTGTATGAAAGTTTATTCATCTGCAATTTTCTGTGGTATGTTGCATTCAAAGCCATTTCGTCGTCTACAACTATGAAATAATTTCACAGCTATTGTACCAAACTAGACACTGAATCACGAGAGACGTTATCTAAAAAAGCTCTATTTTTCCTAAATTTCACCTTTTAGACTTCGTTGCCAAAACCAAGGAGTAATTGTTAAATTGTTTTAAATTTCACTGGCGCAATTGGTATACGACCTCAAAGTAGAGTTTGTTGCGGAGTCAATATTTTGCCACGTGACCTTCGAGCATTTACCAACACGTGACGGTGGGCATTTTCTATATCTATAATAATATTATAAAGAGAGAACATTTGTATTTTTGTATGTTTGTAATGATTCGGCTCAAAAACTACTGAACCGATTTAAAAAATTCTTTCACTAATACATGAAATGGACTTTCGGAATGAAAATAGGCTATATATTATCCCGTTTAAATCAAAGGTACATTCATGGAGACCTAATTTGCAACCTAAGTCGGCAAAAAAACGGTCGAAAAAACACGTTTCTTACGAACGCTGCTTAATTGAAAATAGATAGAAGAATATTTTCTATGCAAGAGTTGTACAACTTAATAAGACCTACAAAAAAATCCGCGACAGCATATGTCTAACTCTTAAGGTTGACTCACAGTAACCATTTTAATCTTAAAATTTTTGTTAAAAAATATTACATAACTTCCAAGGCTATTTTCAAGTATATAGTATTAATCCTTATCCAAATAATTACGTTAATTAGCTTGGCCACGTATTATAGATTAAAATTGTCCTTTAGAGTATATAATTCAAATGAAAACTCTAGAAGATATCACGAATTTCACATACACGCATCGCAAAATTAATAAAATATTTGCAGTGAAACCACAGATTAGGTCATAGTTACTAGGAAAATATTATTATAAGCTTAGCTATGCTGTAGATCGCCACCGATCACAATCAATTTGAAGTCAATATAGTATAATAATATGATCTATTGTGTAAAATAATATTCATCTATATTTATAATAATATAATATTTTAAAACACCCCGACTGATCTATGTATACCTAATCTTTTCGTTAAAAGCATTCCAATGACTCTAAACACGACATTTAAAAACTGAGCTCTAAATTGGTAAGGATTTGAGTATTCTGTAGAGTCCAGGAGATGTCCCAGCATCAGGTCAATGCTTCCATGTTCTTACAATATCGTTGAAGAAGAAGATTTTCAAATTGATCAGACCTATGAAAGTTGATTTCATAGCGCAATTAACTAGAAAAAAGCGCATAGTTTTATAACGATTGAACGAATTTTCATGAATCAAAGCTAAGAAAAGTCTCGATGAAGACATCTATCAAACAAAACAAAACTATGAATAATAAAAACAAAATCGGTTCATCCGGTTAGGTGCTAAGATGCTACAGACAGACTCACAGATACACACGTTAAACGTATATTACCCCTACATTTTGCGTCGGGGAACGCCGTAAGGTTACGGCGGCAGATGTTCTCCTTGGTGTTAAGCTACTTTTTGGTAGATTTAATGATCCCACTACCACTGTACGAAAACACATGATTCATGAATGCACATAAAACTTTCATTGGTAGTATATAGCTAGGATTAAAACCAACGACCGTCGGGTCAGAATCAAGGTAACTATCCTTTACGCCAAAGGGCCGTCCAATATCACTACGTAAGTATTATAAAATAAAGTCCATCACTGCGTCTGTCTGTCTGTTCTCAATAGCTACTGAACGGATTGTCATGTGGTTTTCACCAATAGCCAGAGTGTTTATGAGGAAGGTTAAGGTGCATAATTCGTTAAGGTTTTGCGTAAATTGGATGAAATTTGACGATGATTTTTAAATATGTTCAAATTTTATATTCGATGCAACAAACTGATGCAAATTTTGTAGGCATATATGTTCTACCCGTGCGAAGCCGGGGCGGGCTGCTAGTATATAATACAGGGCCAATATGGATGTGCTCTATTCAGAGTTCCTATATATTATACAGATTTGAGTTTATTCGCTCTTGACTTGGGAGACTTACTTATCTTGATTGATTAAGGGTCACCGGTTCTTGATAGCCCTGTTAGGAACTTCTCTGGCAGATTTTTGACAGCTTGTATGCTGCTATTTAAAAAAAAATTAACTTTAACTTTATGTTCTGAAACTTTATCAGGAACTGGTAAAACTGGGCCTAAATGTAGTAGTTCTAGAATTTTACGGTGTCTTTTTATATCACATAGGTTAGCGTTTGGCCACTATCGCGCCTTTTTCGTAAGTGACAATGCAGTCAAGATTGGTGGCACGGTGGGGTTTTAATGGGACTGGCTCTTAAAATCAGCTATCGGAACACATTGTTTGACAGATTTTCCAACTAGAGGATAGCTGGCTAGGAGGATACTAGACAGTGTCCTATTGCCATTTTACTACGACCACCATCATAGTTAAAGGTTAAAGTAAAACTATGTTAACTTAACTAATGAAAACGTTTAATTAAAGTCTACTTTCGTATAAGTATATTCATTTGTAGGATAAGCTAGTTAACGCTAAATCTACCTTAATGTAAACAGCATTCAAATGGTTTTCAATTATAAGTAAGTTATACATACATACCCCAATTCTGCAAACCTTTCCTAACTCTCACTTGAGTGGCTCAATAGGATCGTTTTGGGTCGCCCCTAGCTACAGGGTGATTCATTTAATTGTTAATGCCGTACTATGAGTGGATCCAGTAGCTCATATAGGTTAATGAGGTCGCGGGTAATTCATTGGAACGCGGAACCACCCTGTATATGAAACTCCCGGACTAGGCGATGAGGCATGCTTTATAGCCTGTCATTTATGTACTGCCTTTGGCTTTAGGGTTCCATAACGAAGTTCTACTTAAGTGCACCGGCTTAGTTAATTAGGTAACGGAAACTCTGTACGATTACTTGGAAAAACAGGTCATATGTAGACAGCCTAGGCCTTACAAATTAAAATGTTTTTATAGCGCTGACTATTTTCTCATGTTTACGTAAATATTTATTTCAAGCCCTTTACTTGAATTAAAGGGCTAGAACCAAATCTTTAATAAGTCATCGTCTAATGTTATCTAATCTTATTAAAATAAATAAAATAGTCTAATCTAATAAAACTAAGTGAGCTATGTATTGAAATGTCAATTTTATTTAGAATAATGAAACGCAAAACCTGAATCTGAAAAAATGAACCTGAATCCTGAACCTGATCGACTATTGATCGGATAATAAATATTAGAATTGAGACACAGAGTACATTTAATTTTATACTTTGTCTACAACACTTTGCGTTGCAATGGAAAGCAATATATTCCTGTAAAACTGACCCACGCAACGTAGGGCCATAAGCTATGAGCAAAGTGGATGGTTTCCTTACCGCGATCATAGTTTATCATCAACCGCATAAACATAATCACCTCACTTACGCTGCTGTCTCGCCAAGACATAAAACCAAACATTTTATGTTATAAAAGACAATTTCCTTTACCAAATCCCCTAATCCCTTTAGATGTTTATATAGAACTTGTCCACTACAGCAAGGATGAGACGTCTTATAAGAACGGAGCTCGGGAAACACTCAAATGAAATACTGTCTCTTCCAATTCGTACAGCAAACATTAACTTAGTTATTTATTAGTAGCTATGCATTTAGCTCCGCTTTGGTGAAGATTTTGGTGACCATTTTAAACATGTTTGGGTAAATTCATGGAACAGATCACATTTCATTGATTTACATATTAAAATTAAAATTACATCTAATTCAAAAGGTAACATAATAAAAAAGTCAATATTGTATAGGTGCCCTATTTTTATTATAATAAGTTACAGAAAAAGGAATCAAGATGCTAAGCCATGACGCCTACCTATAACAAAAATGTGACACTCAAGATCCTGGGTAGCTAGAATTTTGCGCATCGCTGCACAACGGCCGTTGTATTTTAAAATAAATTGAGTAGTATTATAATTTAACATTGAGTCTGCTGCTTTTGCTGGACTCCTTTGCCCTTTAAACATAAAACATTCCTACACTGTGCTAGTACAACCACAGACGTAATGAGAAATACATGATGAATACTCAAACGCTTAAAAAAACCTAAGGCAACATAAAACGTCAGTTAGTAAATTTCGATTCAGAAAAGTTTGAACGAAAATCCCAACAGAAAAACCTTGCACATTTGTGCAAGGTTTTTCTGTTGGGATTTTCGTCGATATGGTAATGTAGCCAGCAAAACCACGTCATCGAGTGAGCTGACTCGATTTTATTTAAATGAGAAAACCGCAGATAAGGCACGGACACGGTAAACCTTTCCGTGGCCTATTAAAGGAGTCGTCAGCCTGAGAGCAATAAGCAAATGAAGGTTGATATCTGGTGTTCAGGCGTTCTGTTATCGCAGGCGGCCGGCGAACGTTGCAGTCGAGATACGATCGCGCACCCGACCTAATTCGATTCGCTAGTTGAGGCCAAGTTGGCTGTCCGCCTTTACTTTACGCTAGTACGCCTACTCTACGCTAACTCAGCCTTATTATGTAAGCTAAATCGTGGTCGGAAACGGTAACTGAGCGGATGGACGATTGTGACTCAAACGTGTCGAGCAAAAAGATCTAGTTGGTGGTCTTGGTACTTATTAGGGTCAGTTGTCATTTGTGTCGCTATTAAAGTAACATTAATAATAGCTAGGTTATTAAGAAACTTTACCTATAATCTGCTAAAGTTAGTGGTGTATTAACAGACTGCGATACGACATGAAACAACTCGATGAACCATAGTAGGAATATTGTTATTTCTGTCAACGTTTTGTGTAAATGCTTGGAAGTATTAGCTAAAATTCACTACATTTTATCTTATATACCTTATATCAATAAGACCTAGTGCATATCGTCACGGGCCCGGCGGCCCCATTACGGCGGTGTGAACAGACACACTAAACATCTACAACCTACTATAAAATTTTTCACAAATTCCATAGCGGCATAAAAATGGTGCTAATCACAAATGTTATGGGATCATGACTTTACGAGTTTGTGAAAGTTTTTTTTTTATTAAATAATCCATCGTTTTATAAATTCTAGTATCCTAAACGCAGTTATTTTTCGACTAGTAAGAGATAACGTTCTTACAACCAATCGTAATTACAAAATAACTCAGCCTGACATTTTCCAACGAAGAATGTAGCAGCCCACTTATCTACAAACATGCAAATCTACGGTGGATCACGACAATCAATTCGCAATTTTGTTCACACTTTCCAAGCTGCACGAACAAGCTAGTAAAATCCTTTTCTTTAACGTTCAATATCACATTAAAACTTTTTTTAATCTCATTCTTGCTTTAAAAGTTTTGTAATACCAAACTAGAGTTCAAAGTGATCTAAAAACTAACTAGACGCATTACTTCTCGTATTCTTTGTATTTAGTATCAGTTGTGTATAAAAAACAACGAGTAAAGTTTTTATGAAGCGTCATAAAAGTCTCGTAGATACAGAGTTAACATTTACATAGTTTTCTCTTGAATAAGTTAACGAGATAAAAGCGTGAATAGTAGAAATTTAAACGAAAACAGATCTGAAAAAGTCCATTCATCAGGGTGGAGCATCTGTTGTGAGAGCTCGTGCGATTGCGGTTCACGGATTACACAGTTGTGGAACTTATGAACATTCAAATAAAAATCTCATTCATTCAAATAAAAAAAGAACTATAGTAGAGATTTTTTGTGATACATTATTATATTTTGTGGTCTTTGTATTTGAGTTTGATCATCAATTAATGCTATTTCAAAGAATATGCTTAAGTGAGTTAGTTACTTTTTCAGTTAGACCAATTGAAAGTATTAAGTCGATGAGATTCTGCATAAAATGTAATAATAAGTATTTGTGCAATATCAGCTTTCGAAAAACTCTGCAAGCAGTGTCAGTAAAGCTACTGTCAGCAAGTAAATATCAGAGCAAAGGGGCGTGGGGCGACGTGGCTTTGCAACACTTCCGCTGCCGTAACGTTCGCGTAATTAATTCAATGATCGTCCGCATAATGACTTGCATGCGGCCACCCTCTCGCGAGTGTGCCTCAAACTAACGCGCACTAATTTCACAGCGTTAATGAAGGGGATTCCCAACAGAGACGTTTTTGTTAGCGAACACACGAAGAGGATTTTTGGCACCGTCACCGACGACCGTTTAAACGTTTCCACCATTAATCTTTCACTTCCGCAAAGATTGCATTTTAAAGTTTCTGTTTGGGTAGCATTTGCTTGTAATGTTACGTTTGCACTGGCTGGCTGGAATCGAAATGAGCGTCCGGGGAAAAGAAAATTATTTCCCTATCACGTGCGGCGTATCGAGCTGGACAAATCTGTTTCAAAGTCCGAGTTTCCGAGTACGACCCTCTCATTATGCAGAAGGGATTTTCATAACAACGTTCGAGAGTAGTAGTGGGACCGAGACTGCTTTAGGCTACTTAGTGAGCCATTTGCAGAGATCGGTCCGACCTACGAGGTAGATTGGCGAACTTTGGAGATATCTTGCCGCAAAGTTGGAACATTCTGACACAGCAATACTCGGATAAGGTATACCGACTGTCTTAATTAACTTACAAATGTTCAAATATATCTCTGGCTCATATTTAATGATGGGATTAGAGAAGTTTGTAGATTGTAACCAGAATTTAGATTCGTGAATGATTGTTCTTCAAGTTTAATAAATTACTGAGGTTGTTAGATGAACAATTTCTCATTACTAAACAAAACTAGATACCGTATATTAAAATAATTTTAGTAACTAATGTGTCATACAGTGTTTATCGAAAATGACTCGCACCTAATTTCGTAAGGGCGCTGCTACCGAAATAGTCCTAATGCTATAATTGAATACCAAAGGAAAGCTAAATCTATGTCATCCCTGTGTTTTTTACCGCTAACAATCAAAACAAACCTGTATAAATTAAGGCAGCGTTATTTACCCGTTGTCTTCCAGCTGGCTTATGCCGGTATTCCGAGGTGAATCACACGGGTGACCGAGAAGGCAAGTACACGACCGACTTTGGAACGGGTGAAATTATTCCGTAATCGTTTTACAAAACGCGCTGTTTTGGGAGAAGAGAGGCTATTATCTGTCACTGTTAAGTTTAATGGAAACTACCTTGATTGAGGGCTTGAATTCCGGTATTTATTTGGTAATTATTGAGCGCGCGTGTCGTGAAATCATATGTTAGACGAAATGTATGGGAAAGTTTTTAAGATTTCTGACATTTCTATTTTGTTTTTATAGGGTTTTTGGTATTTGTACAACTTTGGTTCGTTTGTCAACAAAAAGTGTTTGTGCAAATTGACCAAATTTTTCTTGTAAGCTTACTAAATTTGAGAATACAGGCAAATACTATCCTATATACATTTTTCGGCACATATATAGCTATTACGGTTCTGTCTCGAAATTCCACACTGTTTATATTTTTTATTTACCGAAGTAAATTATTATCAGATCTACTTACCTATTTTAAATCTCACCCACTGTCTTTAACCGCTTTGTCTACAAACCTGTAAGATGTGAATTCATCTGCCCAAAGCGATTTTTCCTTTACTTATAAAATGTACTATTAAAAAAAATATCCACCAATTTCTAAAGGTCAGCACAGCAATAAATCAGCGCCTGAGGTGTTGCAGATTTTTATTAAAGACGATACCGCTTATAATCAAGTTTATTACAATCTGTTTGATTTCCCATATTAAAAAAAAAATTGAATGACCAAGTTCGAAAAACACGAGTAAATTGCTTACAATATTATCTCCAAACAAACAAAGATTAAACCTTAATACAAGCATAGCACGATCTAAAGATTGATATTAAGTTGATGATCAACTAATGACTAGGTTGGACATCGTGAGCGCTGTAATGGCGTACAATTTCCGTGAAAGCTTTGTATTAAGTCATTACGACGATGCAATCAACTTAGACCAAAAAAGGACGTGTATTGAAAGAACGCCTTATTGCATTTTAAGTTAGATTGCACACGACATTGTTCCGTTTTGCGCTATCCACAAAGTGGGTCACTTTCGGACTTGCAGTTTGGTGAAATTCATTTTATTTTTAGTTTTCTACTTGTGACATACATTCAACAGCTATTTAATTATAACAAAGCTTTTTGCAAAATCTCGAGACTAATTAACTTTTTGGTTCAAAAGTGATTTCTCTAAATGAAGGTGATAGACCTAGAGTACATAGGTACCTAAGTTGGTTGTTCTTATATATATATTTTTTTTTTTCTTCCGTAACTTTATAGAATTGTCACTACCTACTTCAAGGCCGGTAGTCTCTTCAGAAATAGTAACAACAATAAATCCAGAACGCAGAACCCAAGCGTATCCGAAGATTTCGACGACACCGCCCCTACCACCGGGAGTATCTGTCTGAAATCGTCAGTTGCCCGAAACGCAGGCGACAAGACATAGATCGCGTCATTCAACCACCTAGCCGCTCTAGTTGATGGTCTACGTATCACGTCATAATCTCGTCGTAGCATAGAAATAAATAAATACTACGTGAAAAACAACCACTACGTTTCCCAAAGCATTTTCTAAAGTATTGACTTTTGACAATAAGGTGAACCTTATCCAGTCTTACGTAGTATGATACAAGGCGCCAACAAAGCGTCTCAATCAGAAGCGGGCAACACATACAAAGGCTATATTGTTTGTATTCATACAATCTGGATGAGAGCCGTTATAAATTGCAAAAAGGCGAAGCCCGCTTTTGAAAAAGCGATTTCTTGAAATGCTTTACAATACCCTCCCGCCTCGCATTGTATTAAGATCTGGGCGTAACCCTGCATCCTTTACTGAGTTTATACACTTTTATATTTTACTCTTATACCGTTTACGAGATTGCACTTATTTCAGCAGTGGAATATGTGAGACTAGAAAATGTTTTGCAGCTTACACGGATATGTGATTCGAGGAAACTTTACAGCTCTAGTCGTTATGCATCGATTTTCTATACGAACGTATTACTTCTATGACTTTTTTTTTATTTTGCTGGTAGTCTCTATATAGTCACTGTACTTACTACAAGTTTTATGTGATAGCAACGCACGGACACGCACGGTACAGACCTGTCCAAGGTTTTACGTATGCGTCTGGATCCCACGGTGCGCCTATGCGGGCTGGTGTGTCTCCATGCGCGATATTACGCACGCATCGTGGGATTTCGCTATAACAGTGACAGATGAAGCTGTTATAATAGTTACGATTTGCGACGAACATTGGCCATACAGCTATCACTATACATGTAGAGACTACTGGTTTTGAAATGATGATAGTCTTCGACAAAATAATTTAATAATAATTAATAATTCTGCAATATTTCAAATAAATATGTTCAGCAGTTTGACCGTGAAGAAGTCCCAAACAAACAAATATACAAATTGAGTTTTTGCATTTATAATATTGGTGTTGATTGATATGCTAGTAGTAGTAAAGTAAAGTTAAGTAACTTTTGTGAAATCAGACAAAAATTACCTGTCGCAGTTTCCCAACCACGTAGTTAATATTTCACCAATGCGCAATCAATAAGTCACTGTAATTCAAGTGTAATTTAGAAACCACAATTAGGGCACGGATTGATGTCTCATGATCATTAATAATTTCCTACATAGTGTATCGTAACTGTATCGAATGCCGTAAGTAGAACGATGTAATTAGAAAGTACATTTTAATTCGTGTTCTTAGATAATTTACTATGGAAACTATGTAAATAAAGGAGTACATCAAAATTAGGCTGTGACGTTGTAGATTCAAAAGGTCATACAAATTAAGGTTTTATTTTGAACGTTTTGTGCAGGAAAAAAGATATACAATTATAAACTCAATAGTTGTGCCCGACAGCTTTGCCCGCGTCATCATTATCCATTATCCAGGATATAAATTTGTGTGCCAAATTTTATCCGGTCCCAATTAGCTGCTATTACGTAATATAATAGCCATCATAACAACTTTTAGATCCATTATATTAACAGAAATAATTGATTTTGTGATATCCAATCCATTACTTGTTTTATTTTCCACAAAAAACATATTAAAATGGGCAGTTTATAAATCTAATTACCAGGCGAAAATAAATTGTTAGAAGTTGGAAAGCGGAATATCTCTGGCCTGTATCTAGCAATTGGCGCCAGTGGACTGGACGCGTGGGCGAACCAGTACGTACCACTGCGAAATAAAGCTATCGTCGCTGTTATGAGCGCTAGCGTAAGCGAGAGAGGTTTAAAAATAGCGATAGTATTTTATTTTTCGTGCTGCAGTGTTGTCACCATAGCTCGTTTGATTTCGGTTAGTTTCAAACATCCAACAGAATATCGAATCTCTTTACATTTTACCTACGAAAATGTATTTGTAGCATTTTATAAAATACACATTCAGAATTAGTAAAAGAATATAGGAGTAAAAATAGTTACAATTTTGCAAGCAATTCGTGAATTTCTAGAATCTGGCAACTATTCTGACTAGAGGTTAATTTCTATGGGATGCATTCCTTCAGACACTTAATAATATTTTATATTATCACATACATAGAAAATATTTTTATTGAAAGCAGTTTTTTGAATTGAAAGGGCCAAGAAGTTCTAATATTGTTCAGGATAGTACTTACTGAAAATCAAGTAATGCCAAAAATACGTCAAGGTTGAGTTTGAACAAATTCCAGAAAGTTAGGAAATTTTGTAAAAGAAAATGTCATTATACTAATACCTGTTCTAAATACATTTTATAATGATTTAAAATATACTTGCTTTGATTAAAAATGATGCATATCCCATTCGACACTATAGACACATTTTATTTAACATTACACCCAATTCGGCTGAGCCGTTTGCCGACTGCAAAAAATATACTGACTTTTGCATTTATACTGTTGGTGTTGATTGAGATTCTATTTCCAGCCAACTTCCAAAAACGAGGGGGTTTTCAATTTGTATGTTTATGTTTTTTTGTCTGTTTGTTACTTTATTAATCCGGTAATTGTGAACCGATTTGAATGAATATTTTTTGAAGTAGAATTTATATTTAAAATGATCTCATTTAAATTTTATCAAGATCTGATAAGCAATTATTTTCAGAGATATGGTGATAAACATCTCAAACTTGCTACTGAAACTGACTCGCGCAGCTTGTAAAGTCGGTTCTTTAGTTTATAAACTACCTTTTACATATATTATAAAATAGTTGTACTATATATACACGAGACTTATCACAGTATGAATATTTATTTATTTACTTCGACGTTTCGATGAAGTAGCGTTGTCACAGCGCAATAATTTTCACAATAAGTATTACAACAAATCGCGAAAGTTTAAATTTCGTAATCTATGATGATCTTATATGTTTTTATAATGTTGATGACTCAGTGATAAAAAATTGAAAAGATAGTAGGCAAAACAAAACTTCATCGTTTCAACCACTATATCGCCGCTCGTCACAAAGCGATTACCCTAACCCCAGTGGTGATTAACTGTGCATAGCATACAACTAAACTGGACAGTTGTAATCATTGCCGATACCTGCGAGCCTTTAAAATTCAGGTGAACGTGAAATATTGGCAACTCCACTCCACTACCATGCTGCCATTGTTGCACTTTTCAGTTGATTGATTGGAATGCTGCTAGAATTGAACGTTCGTTTGGCGTAAGCTGGATGATTTAGCATGTGAGAAATCTAGTACATATAAATTTATATTAAAATATCAACAAAAACTATGCTTGCATACGAGTATGCTCTATTTGTACCTATTCTATTGTATTGTTCAGGCGAATTTAAATTAATGTAACATAAAGATATAAAAAATCTATCACCCAAATTCGCAGGTTAGACGACCGTACGTTAGAAATCTATCAGTTTGAGCTTACCAAGTTCTATATTTTTGACGATATAATATTTATGCGTGTTGCTGGTATAAGATTCAGGCAGAATTCGTACCTAAAAAATAGATATTTTTTTTTTTTACAAAATTGAGGTATTTAATCCTAAATGTAAAGTTAGTTATGTTTTAATGGTTTTTATTTTTAAACTATTGCATAGCTTCTATCGCGGGTCTTGAGTGTGGAGAACGAATCCAGAAATTTCGTAACGAAAATAATCTAACACCCCAAATAATTACATACCATTATCCAGCAATATTTCACTACTATTGATGAAACCAAAGACGACCTTATCTCTACTACGCTAAGGCTTAAAATATGAGGTTCGTTAGATCGAACTGTAATTTACAGCTGGTTTTTGCAGTTGCACAGATTCTGCCTTCTCGTTCCTTTTTCAAATATAAATTCCGAATTCTATTTTCAAATTATGCCAAGGGTGAACAAGTCCTCGGAACTTTACATAATTCCTCCTTGTTAAACACTCACTGCCTTCATACATGTAGCCGTGACACAGATAGGTGTATAGGTATTTATCATCTATGTACTATCGAGGGACAATAGTCCAGTAGCACCTCAATGTTCATAGTAGCCTGCACGATATTTCTGTCGAATGTTCCAACGCAAACAATAACACGTAAGTACTGCATAGATGCGATTCTTAGCCACACCACAGATGAATTAAAAGGTGAAACGTAGATACATTTGGCAAACATCAAATAGAGATAACAATATTCTACTGTATATAATATTCCTCTTTTTCTTTTTGTTGAGTTAACATAACGTCGAGTAAGCTACGCAACAAGTAACGGATGCTTAAATTCGAATGAGTCATTAATAGCATCTTGGTCGAGTGGTCGATAGTCCACCTGAGACTGTTAAGGAAGCGGGAGGCCCCGAGTTCGATTCTCTATTCACTCTATGATTTTGTTTTAATTTTGAGGGCCCGGTCACAGATTATATAATAGTTACAACGTGGCCCGGTGGCGTAATCGGGATTTGATGCCAGAGGTGCCGAGTTCAAACCGCCGTGCATCAATGGATTTTTCTATCAAAAAATTATGTGCGCTTTTCACAGTGGCCCTCCGGTGAAGGAAAAAATCGTTAAGAAACCAACAACCCCGGCATGGTGGTAAGACACTATTTAGTGTCCGCCTGGCTAGCTACCACCCTCAAGTTAGAAAATCTGTCGTCAAACATCTTATGTGTTCCGGCAGCTATCCTTGAGAGCCAGTTCCCATTCTAGGCCTAACGTGCTTACCATCTTCGACCGCATCATCACTTACCAACAGGTGAGATAGTGGTCAAACGCTAGCCTATAAAATATATAAAAAAAAATATCAATTATTAATAGCTTGTATTATTTTATATCTGTTTAAACAAACTTAGCTAATAAAGGTAAATTGGTGATCTATGTTATATGTGAAATAAAACAAATAGCACGGTGATGTTATCTTAATAGTTTTTGAGGAAATATTTATTTGTATAATTAAGAAGAATACACAGCAACAATGTTTTTAAATTAACTGATTTTCAACATATCGAAATATCATAAACTACGATTTTTATTTAATATTATATTAAATTGAAACCGTCTTCATTGACAATTATCTACTTTGACAAAATAACACTGTCAATTTGTCGCATCTAATAATTGCTCTTACCTTATATTGATTGATTATTTGAGGTTAGCTTAATTATTCATTTTCTCTAGGAAAAGAGGATTGAAGCTTGATCCTTTATAATCATAAGTTACACAATTACTTATTACAAATTATCACAGCCGGCACATCGCCTAGTTTTTATATACTTTCAAATTAATATTTCGTGTGTTCTTGTTTTCGATGCAGATAAGAAGCCTTCGTAATCCACTATATTTGCACATGTTATGTTTGTCGCGTAAATTTCCCCAAACTAGATCCAGAGGGACTACAGGACTACACTACAGCTGCTCAGGACATCTCTCGTCTCGTGCTTCTCACCTTTGCATTATTAAACCCCATGAAGTGCGCGGCGAACTCTCCGTATAAAATTCGTCTGAAAACGCCAAATCTTATTAACACACTTTATTAACAATCTACTTTCACAACTAGGATTTCTCAACACTTATCACTCAGCAATAACTTACACTTATGCCGCTTTCACTATACATTTCAGATAATATAATTTATTTAGTCCATTTCTATGCAATACCTCAATATTCGCCGTCTTTAATATATTATATATATATTTGCTTGCATTTTGATTTTTTAACTTATTTATTAACCAAACTTCAACCACCACCGAAGTTCACTAACCGACAATTTTATGTTCATACATTTAAGCCATCAATACATTTTGTTTTAAATCTACCCTCATTATTTGTATAACTGATAAAAGAAGCAAAACTAGTCTAGTTATTCTACTAATGAACACATGCGCTCTTTCTAATTGGTTCATAATGAAAGAGTGCGATATATGGGTCTTTCTATCTCTTCTATCTTTCTCTTTCATTGTTTTACTTTCAAAACGTCTTATAGAAGAAGGTCGTATGCGCATATTTTGCTGTCATGCTATTGCTTTTTGAGACTGCTACTCCAATTTTGACCGATACTGTACAACAGTGAATATCTGTACTCGTATAATTTGTGTACAAAGTGTTTTAAATATGAATAAACAAAGTGAATTTATTAATGAAGAAAGTCACGAAAAAAATAGTGAAAGAAAATGAGTGAGTACTCTATATACATACATTTTATTATTATTATCACAAATGCAGTATTATTTTTTGTTTTGTTAATTTATATACAAATACTGCTATAAAGATAACCAAAATTTTTGATATTAAAATGAGCGATATTAAAAGTAGCTCACTTCTCATTTATTTAAAAGAAAAAAAATTGTTTTCTTATCGGTCACCACGCTCAAAAAGTGTAACTTTAATTAATATCAAAGAAAAAAAATACTACATAAATAAAAAAATGCTATGCAATAGCTTTACCGCGGCAGTCCCCGAGAGCCACACGTCTTTTTTTATGAAATATAAAAAACGACCTAAAAAAACCTAAAAGACCTGAATAATGAAACATATTTACAAAGGTTGAAAAAAAAAAATTTTTTGCTTATGTGGTCGGATCCATAATGGCAGATCGACGACTTGACTGGGAAGGCGTTTTTGTAAAGACAATAAATATTTTCGGGAATGTTCGCAGGTATTGTTTGGCAACAACTCAATAAAAAGGAGAGACAAAACTGGTAAACTCTTCTGCTCTTTCTATAAGGTTTACCACAACAGTTATTAGTGAGTAGTGACTGGTGCATTTCAAACGGGGCTTCAGCCATATCGGAAGCCGCAATCCGCACGTCTCTACCCATTACCTGTTTACAGTCCCATTGCTATGAACGACCTGACAACTTGTGGTCTATGTGTAGTTAGTTTCATAGTCTAGGCCATATGACGATACTGTAATGATGCTATTACTCAACATTGCTATAGTTAGTAATCCTACGCCTCAGTCTACTGCCATCTTCTTGACAAGCACAATTCCATCTAAGACATCGTCAGTTAAGATCAGATGAGATTGTGGTCATGTGCGTATCTGTCAGTTATAAAACATTGTGGAAATAATGAAAACTCTAGAAATATAATATTAGTTATGTTTTACTCTAAAGTATCGTCGGAGCAAACTTTTGGGTGTCTTCACATGCCGCGCATGTCATTTTCAGTTGCAAGCTTGAGTTATATCTTGCCATATCTCTAGAGACAACCTTCTTGATAACAAGTGTATGGGAACCCACCTGCATGAGCAAGAATTCTGAGCTACAGATACATTAAATGCAATATTCTGACCTTCTAGCCGAGATACATTAAATGCAATATTCTGAGCTTCACTTCCTTATTTTGTATAGACACTTATTGAAAAAGAACATAAGCTTTTCAGAGCTTTCTCTTTCGGACGAAATACATCACCATGTAAATTACTGCGATCAAATTCAATTCTCGGACCGTTCGACTATTTACCGATCATCTACATTCACTAAATTATTTGTCAACCACATATTTACATAACTGTACCGCACGTATAAGGCGGGGACTGTAAACATGTTGAAATTAACGGTTATCAGCATTCTAATAACTGGTAAGAAACAAAATTATTTTTAACTGAATGAAATTATAAATTACCAGCTGCGATTTGCGGCTTCGCCTTCGTTACAAAAGCTTCTATCGCTTCTAATGCTATTATAATATTATTTTTATAATTAAATATTTTTATTGTTATTCGTTTTTGCGTACCTAATGGGATAACAAATATTATCTAAACATGTAAACTTTCATATATATTAATAATATTAGCAGGGTTATCATTATTCAACAAAATAAAGCATTATTTGTTAAAGGCTATATATAAATTTACATTCGCAAATAATCATTATCTTCCAGTCACTGCTCACTGCTTTGCGTATGTCGTCGCTCCACCTGGTCACAGGACGTCCTACGCCGAAGATCGGGCTCAGTGGCGCATCTTGGGAGAGGCCTACGTCCAACAGTAGACTTACAGAGGCAGATGATGATGATGATGAAATAATCATTGGGACGTTAGGAGAATAATAATTTTTAGATATTTAATTATAAACGCTTGTTTGCAATTAATTATATTTTATTATTCAATCTGACAATTAATTAATTATATTATAATGAATATAAAATAAACGTTTTATAATGAAAGATTATTCCAAATTTACTAACGAACATTACTGCTGGCGACAGTTTAAAGCAGATATATACCGAATATTTTAAATTATTCAGTCTTTAGATGCTAATTGGAATAGAAACTCCGAGACAAAGTATGTGCAGTGAAATGATCTGTGGTCGTTTGCGACACTGAGCAAGTAGGCATAACAAATAAGCCACGATCAGTAGGTTTAAGTAGGCGCTTGTTATTTATTACAACAGAATATTTTATTATTATATTATAAAAATAAAAGATACAAACATATTGTTTTAGATTTATTATTAGATTATTTGTTACTTTTATTATGACTTTTTTTGTTTATTGTAGTACACCACCGTCTACTACTTCCTGTATTTTTGTCCATCCAAAGGTTGTCTAAAAGAGATTGCTGATGCAATAAGACTGCCCATTGTAACCATCAGGTTACAATGGGCTGATGGTTACAATGGGCAGACTGGAAGAAAAACAAAAAAAATGAAAGTAACTTGATAGTTACTTTGTTTTATTTTCTTTTTCTTCGTATTTATTATTAACCGATTTTAATAATTCGGTTTGTTAGCTACGGTTCTAGTCCAAAATGGTCAAATTAAAACAAAATAACCATCTCCAGAAATAAAACAATAAACGTCTCAAACTGTTGCTACTGAAACTGAATCGCGCGTCATGAAAGTCCGTTTGTTTTCTTAATTATTATTTTAATAAAGTTAAGACTTATCACCAATCTGTCAGTTTGACGGTTTGAGATTCGTATATGTGGGTTGGACTAAAATCAGTTCTACGCCTCGTTTTATGGCTGTCTTCCATTTTCAGACGAAGAACGATTCCATCTTATACCTTATCTTGACTTAAAATCAGATGAGTTCGTGTGTAGTGTGTACAACGGTATAAAAAAATATACAAATAAAGAGGTATTATTATAATTTTAATATTTAGAAAATCTCTACCTCTGCAAACATAATTTTTGCCTAAAATATTTTTATTTGTTGTAAGCTCAACACGGAACCACTTAAAAGTTGCACTGCAATATTATGAACGTACATGCATATCATGCATGCACATATCTCCTTTATCCCACACATCCACTTGAGAAATCCGTCATCCGAATACCGCATCTTGAATTTTGATTCCTTTAAAAACCTGATATTTACAAAGACATGTATATCGGAGTGTACCGGGTTTGCGGCTGTGACGGTGGCGCCACTGTCAACAACGTCGACATACGTAAACAGAAGTTGGCGAAAGCCAGTCTCTGGGCATGCCTCCAACTTATATTATTTACCAAGTGACGACTATAGGCTAAACAAGCTAACTTCTGGTTGGGACGTTTTAGTTAGTTGCACACGCAAATTATGCATTGCTCATTCCAACATTATGTTACAGTTGAAATTGTTTGTTCGTGTATGTTCCTAAGTTACTGTGTGCTATCAGTACGGAGCACTTAATTGCGCTACAATTAGTGATGATTTTAAGTTCAATTTGGTTTGGACAATATTTGTAGTGGCATAAACTTGTGACCTTATCGCTGAAACAGGTCACACAATCATTTGCAGAGCGGTATAGTTCCCTTGTCAATTTATTTCGATGTATTTTTGTCAGCATTGTTGCGATTTAGTAGTTTGAATGTTATAGGCAAATTGAAAATTTAGAGCTTACCTTACCTCCAATATAAAGTACTGACTGGACTGTTATGCAAAGTTGAAAACAAACCTAATAAAAAAGATAAATTCAAAATATTAAACACATTTATAGCCCAGTTTAAAAACCACTTAACTTGTGTAAAACATCGCCATTGAGGACATGACGAGTACAACTTCAGGCGGCAAAGTTGTAAAAATAACTTTCTAAAGGACTGGCAGCTTTGAAAGCAATTAGCCAGCTGTCACTTACTTTGTAATTTAGTTTGTTAACTCCTTATTAAGTAGACAATAAGCTTCAGTTTCTGGTTGCCAATGAGCCGTAAACAAGACGTTGACACACCAAGCTAATTATTACTTCAATATTATTTTTCTTATCAGTAGCTGTACCCCAAGCCGTAGTCCGCCTATGTCCTACACCACTAGACTTACCATCCCTGTACAAAATTTCAGTCAAACTCTTGTCCTTGGATACTGAAGAGGTCAGAGATAAACAAAAAAAAAATCAATCCTGCCTGATTTCATATGAATTAAGACATTATCATCATATTATATGACTGGCAGTTAGCGTACTGCATTAACTGTTGGGTTTAAAATTATGAAATTTAAGTCCAATCCCTGTCAATATGTGTCCGGACTAAAATTAAATTAGGGCTCAGATTGATATGATGCGATTACATCTAACTTACCTTTGACTTAGTTCCATTAAAACATAACCAATCACAGATCAGAATCGTACTATATGATAAATCGATTTTAAAAGTTGAAAATTAAGATAGTTTTGCGTAGTCCCTAACATTATGTTTTATTCGCGTAAAATATATTACTGCCCAAGTCACTTAATGACTTTATGACTTTGCTTTAGATATGCCCAAGTTCAGATTAGCGGTCTGGCCATAAAATCTTTTCACATGTCTTGTCATCATCTTGTCACAAACGCAGCTCATGTATAAATCATCGCGTACCTACATGCAAGCTTTATTCGACCTTGATTGACAGCAACACAGCCTTACCTGTAACAAAAGAATAAAAACAATTAGTAAATCAAGTTACCTCACGGGTCTAACAATATATCAGAGCCCCCGCATCATTGTTGCAAGTATATCATGGTGGGTGTTGCTTGTATCGAATACACGGTCTGGGCAAACATGATAATATAATTTTATGAGGACGATTAATTACGCTGAACAAGTATTAGAGAGATTCTAGGAATAAGGATAGAAGCGCTAACGCAAAGGAATTATACTCGTGCCACGTCTAATTTATAATGTTCAGTGCTAGCCAGCTTTGGAGATGGGTTGTGAAAGTTGCGCCATGTGTTTATGACTAAAGTCAGTTTTCCTCTCACTACCGTCTTTCATTTTCAGACAAGTACGATTCCATCTCAGATCGCATCGTGACTTAACATCAGGCGAGAACGTGTTCAAGTACTTGTTTGTCAGAAACAGATCAGCTGTCCTTGAGAGCCAGTTCCTAGTCTAGTGTGCAATACAACATATTTTTTGCAAGTAAAAAAAGTTGTATTAATCATGTCAAAGTAAACTCCAAAAGTAACACGCAAGGTACAGATTTCATTCTGATATTTTGATTATTTATCACAAATATTTACTGGCAGACTTTGCAAGGACTAACTTAGCCAACTTCAGCTTCACACATAGATTATTTATTATAAATCTTATCTAAAGATCATTTGAGGGATAAGTTTTACCAGCTTAAACTAATACAAATCTATCCAAACTAAGCTTTATTTCTAGAAAAGAATCTTCGCCATCAAATCGTAATCATATGTAAGGGTTAAAGAACCCTGTCACTTGAGGCATCGCTAACGTTGTCGGGATTGGTCCTTTTAGTTTTGCGAGTAAGCAAAACAGCTACATTTTGCAAAATGAAAAGAGATGAACCCTACAGCGTAGAGTATGAGGCGGATATCAAGGGCCGCATCCCATACGACTATATTCCACACCCAGCAAGTTGGATTTCTATTAAACACATCGATATAGAAGTATTACAGCGGCAACATTACTAAACTGTAAGGGCCACACATCTACACGCATATTGATGGGATTAGAATAAAAGGTAAAAGGTACCTTCTAGACTGTTAGAGCTGTTCCTAAGCTCTAACAGTCTGGAAGGTAAAGAGGAATAATACCGCAAACTTCCACCCACCATAGAATTTGATAAAAGTAAATAAGGGTCACCACTAGATGCTGCGAATATCTAATATGTCTCGTACATATTCCATACACATTTATTTTCGACTGTTCATAATAACGGTGGAGGCAATAAATGTTTCTCGAGGATTAAACGATGATCGCAGATTTAAAATGAGATCTCGTTAAGCGTGGTACATCACACATAATCCTTTTAACATAATCTTGGTCTAATTAACTTACGAAAATCCACGGAATTTGGTACTTTATGAAATCTTAGTGTATACGTTATGAAACCGAATCAAAGTAAATTATTGTGATATGTTGAGTATAACATGCAATAGGGCCAGTTGCATCGGTTTTTGATAAAGTTTTGAATAGTATTTGAGAAACTTATCTGCCAGATAAATAAAACTACTTTTAACAGAGACCGGGAAAACTGACCTTAAAGGTAGGTAACTATTACAAGTACCTAACATTATATAGGTTATGTATGTTTTATTTTATTTTATTTCTTTATTGCCTGTAATACTTGCTAGTTGTCAAGTACTTAGAGCTTTCAGGCATACTAATCAACAATATAATCACTTTTTGTTGATCACCATAATAAGGCAATACAATCGGCGGTTATAATCAAAGACCTTTAACCGTTTTTAAAAGTTACAAATATTACGAAACTAGCAGCAGTTTTAAAGAGCTAAAGCGGTATTTATCAAAAGTCAAATCAGTAGCCCAATACATCACCATCTCCACAAAAAAAAAACTAAAGAACAAAATCAATCCTATCAATCATCGAAAGTGATTAATGACACATGTCATTACTTAGGGCTTGTCGTGTTGACAGTTAAAACATTAATTACCTCCTACGGAACCCGGTGAGCGGTCCAGATATTTGGATACCGGTTGGAATGCGGTATGATCTTGGATCTCGCCGCATCTTGTTAACATATCGACGCATCACATTCTGGAATAAGCCCGTCGTCAATTTAACAGGTTTTCATTTTTGATGCTCTAAAGACTTTCCAAATGTAGCGGATATTGCTTTCATAAACCTTAACTTTTAATTTCATGAACAGGTATATCTTTTTAACGATTTTATAAAAAGATGAGATATTTCATTTCAGTAAATTTAACTTATTTAGGGTCAGTTTCACCGGTTCCTGATAGCGCTAATATTAAGAAATCTGACAGATTTTCGACAGCTATATATATTATTATTATATGGCGTCATGTGTTAGATAACTATCTAACGCATTATTACGAACTGGTAAAACCCGCCCCAATTGTTTTAATGTTTTGTAAGTAAGTAAATCGCCGGCATCCGTTTCTGGCTTTTTCTTCGAATATGTGCTTTTACTTTCAGAGTGATCACACATTTACAATTTATGAAGATCCCATAAGATTCTTTAAGGAATTCTAAAAAAAGTTTGTCTTAATTATATATCAACAAACGACAGCAAATTACTTGAGCAGCATTTTAATATGGTATTTCTTGTTTAAATTCAAAAATAATGCTTATACATTAGCTTCTTTAAACCGTTTGGTTGGTTCTGGTTCTCAAAGACAGCTGCTGGATGAGACTAGATGTTTGGCGACAGATTTTTCAACTTGAGAATAGTAGCTGGCCAGGCGGACACCAGACAGTGTCCTGACACCCTGCAATTAAACCATGTAGTCAAATGCATAGTTTTGTAGTTGATTTCACAATCAGACTAATATATTAATCTTGCAAAACTTAACACATCAACTTACTCATACAAATAAAGCTATAAATTCAATCAGAGTTGCCTACAGTTTTATAGCAGGGATGTGTAACCGCGCCCACATATACACTACCTAAAACACTTCCATCAAAATCCTTCTAGCCCACACAAACAGTAGGCAGTCGAAAAAAAGTAACAGCCTTTTTCTGTCTTTTGAAGTGACATTTGTACCATAACAATAATGTTTAGTAACAGAAGACTAATTTAATTATATGTATAAACTGTTACAACACCCGGAAGTGCGTAGGATGCTGTTGAACAAAAAGATGGAATGTCGGTCGATACCGAGTCCTACCTGCACACGACGATTTCGGGAACAGATTACACGCCAAAAGCAACCCTATACCTTTGCCTTTATTATTTAAAATTCGTTGAATTTATGAATTTTTTCGTGGACGTCTTGGTGGTAGGTTATTAATTCAGAAAAATAAAGGGACTTTTAATACAAGAGATTTTTACGTTTTGTGATTGATAATAAAAAGCTTCTTCGATTCAACAATAAAAAAACGACTTCAACGCGCGCTATTCCTGTGTTTTGATATGTATTGTTTTTTTTTACAATTTTAGAGAAAAATCTTTGTGATGTTAACTACTCCCAAAGAAACTTTTACCTGTACATCTTTCATAACATAGTCTGATTTTTTTTGTCACAGACATCTTACCCGTAATGATGCAGTCTGAGGTCGTTAGAATTGGAAGTAAGAAATGGAATTCCTTGCCGGTGTCTGTGTTTCCCAGTAACTATATCCCGGGGGTCTTCAAATCACGAGTGAACAGATATCTTCTAGGTAAGCGTGCTAAATTTGTCGATCGCATCGTCACTTACAACAGGTGAGATAGTGGTCAAATACTTACCTATCCAGTATATAAAAGAAGAAAAAAAATATCGTACCACTACGCGGCGTCCTGCGATCTGCGGGCGCGATCAATGTACTTTTCAATTGTTTTCTGATCGCGTTTGATGTGAACCAGACGGTACAAATACTACTGCGCTATCTGATCGCTGCCTAGATCGCGAACGCAGGACGCTGCGGTGTGGGCAGAAAACATTCAACTACTACCATCGTCTGCATCATAAAATAATCCATCATCACAACATCATAAAAATAGCACTAAACTTAAGACGCAGTGTAGCATCCTTTATCAGATCAAACAAGGCAATGCATTTCAATTCGATTCACTTAGCCACCAAAATCGCTGAGTTTCAGTACTGGTAAAACCTCGAGTGCCGCGCTTTATGACAGAAACACCCTGCACAAACTTTACGACAGTGGCATCCTCTTCCACCCGTCTTGTTTGGTAGTAAAACGGTTAAAAGAATACTTACCTATGATATTATGTATCTAGTAAAGGGTTTGATATAACTTGTTGGTGTTTTCAGTGCAGAATCTTTTCAAGAAAACATGTTTTCAAACGGATGCATTGTTTTTTTTTCAGTAATTTTTAGGGTTCCGTAGGCCTGACAAGGAACCCTTATAGTTTCGTCATGTCCGTCTGTCTGTCTGTCTGTCTGTCTGTCCGAGGTTTTGCTAAGAGACCGTTAATACTAGAAAGCTGTAATTTTGTGGGGGTATGTATATATATTACGCCAACAAAGTGGTGAAATAAAATTGTAAAAAAATATTTTTTTTAGGGTAGCTCCCCTATATGAGAAGTGGGGATGAATTTTTTCATCGTCTACCCCATCGTGTTGGGTCTTGTTGAATAGGTCTTTTAAAATGACTTAAGGGATGGATTTTTTTAATACTATTTTTCGATTGAATGCTATGGAGCATTGAATGCTCCATTAACGAAATATTAAACTTTAAAGTGCAAATTTTTGTTCCAGTAGGGCGTCCTCCCCTTCCCCCCTCTAAAAGCTAAACTGCGAGCTTGAAAAATCTGGAAAAAATTGTGATAATAGCGCATTTCATGAACTTTAAAGGAAAATTATAGCGGTTGAGATAACTTTATTAGTTTAGCAGTAATAGTCGTTGATCTTGGGTGTTGGATAATTTTGTACCAAATACAAAATCCTTAGAATAAATCCTTTAAAGTGACAAAGTACCTAGTTGCTTGTTTATAACGGGTAAAGACGCATTGAATAACAGGCTACTACGGAACCCTCCACTGCGCGTGGCCCGACACGCACTTGGCCGGTTATTTTTTATATCTAGGCTAGCGTTTGACCACTATATCGCCTGGTGGAAGGCGATGATGTGGTCGAAGATGGTAAACACGCTAAGCTGGGCTAGAATACTCTAGACTCTCAAGGACCGTGTCCTGCCGGAACACCGTAAAGTTATGGTGGCAGATTTTCTCCTTGATTGTGGTAAGCTACTTTTCGGTAGCAAATCAGGCAAAATATCGATACAATATACTCCTACCACCTGTGGAAATAATAATTATTTGCTTTAGAAGAAAGGCTGAGACAGATGCGCTATGTGGATTAAGTGAGACGAGAAGACGCGTCTTTGGTCCGTCCCCCCTATAAGTTTTGCATCGCAAGACTTCCCAAAATTTTGTATGAAATTGAATTTATAAGACGCCACGTCCGCGTCTCGTCCTTGCCTTACGTTTTTTCTATCTAGACTTTACCATCGTCTCATTGACATATTCCATTTTCAGACAAACACGACTTTGTCTTAAACCGCATCGTTACAACATCCAGCATTACTCACATCGAAAGATGCGATAAAATTAAACTTGTAAATATGAATAGACTGCTATAAATTAACACCTAATTCCGTCACGTATTTGAAATGATTGCTAAAAAGATTTCAATATTCATGCAGATTCCTTCCCGAGAGTCATCTCATGAGACTTCCGCCATAATTTATTGAAAAACCAATTTTATTATAAGACATACGGCGTAAAGAGCTATGTGTTATACTTTTGACACGTGCTCACCGCAGTATGAGTCGTAAACTGCGATATTGAAGTCATAAACCTTTGTTAAGAATTCCTCATAGCTATTACATCTCGTAAGGAGAATAAAACGAAATTCAGAACCAGATAAAGCTTCTTAAAGGAAAATATTAGCACGAAATAATGAACGTAACAATACCTCAGAATTGTTGGAATGTTTTAACAAGCTATTTGATACACCTTGGAATATGAAATTAATTAATTTTAATTGTCTTTTGTTATTGAATAAGAGGTTTTTCAAATTGGCTATAGTATCTTTACATAGTATAAAACAAAGTTGTTCCCGCTGTCTGTACGCTTAGATCCTTTAAACTACGCAACAGATTTTAACGCAGTGATTCAAGAGGAAGGTTTATAACCAGGATTAAATGCGGGTAAAGCTGCGGGGCGCAGCTAGTATTTATTATATATATATGTCTTGCATCATGCAAGATGTTTTGATAAATAGAGCTTTTAACACAATAATCGTACTTCATAAACTACGAGTACATGAAAGTCTTAAACAAATTGTTGTATTGCACGTTAAAAGTGTGATTTGTTCCAGATGGAATCCATAGTTAGGTGGATTAAAACAAAATACAGTTGATTAACTGTGGCATAATTTAAATGAATGAATGAATAAAAAAACGAACGTAACCTGATCAGAAGTGACTGGCATGCGTTTTGGTAAAAAGCCCCTAAAATAATGGAAAAAATTTAAAATGACGGTGATTGCATTAGATAAAATGCCTTAATAGTTGTGATAGACGGTAATATCTTGTGACTGTTGTTAAGAGTAATCTATCCCAAATTGTCTTTTAAACTGATAACACCAAAAATCATACTAAAACAAATCGAAATTATCTTGTTCTTTGTTAACAATTACTAAATAGTTTACCACAATTCACCCGTCTCAAAGCTCTTACACGATAATAGCAAATATACTCTTTAACTTCTTGCGTTTGTGTGCTGCGTACTAATCCTTGTCTCCAACAGAGATAGTGGCGCAAAAGTATTATTATAACTCAACCACTCGTTCAAGCCTAATGTAACTTATGTGAGAACTTTCGAAATACTCACTTTGCTACCTGAAAGGGGTTTCATAAAACTGAATTATAGCCATAACCTTAACTCGGTCTTGAGGATCGTCGTAAAGTAGCATCTTGGGTACTCGCAGGACACATGAACTCGAATGTTGTTAAATTTTATGGAAACTGTCGGATACAATGGAAAATATGTAAATTACGTATCGTATTACACATAGAAATTGCTTTTGAGTTTTCTCGTATCAATAATAGACGGAGACTTTCTAGATACTAGTCGATTTTATACCCGTTAAGATTGTAACACTTGCGGGAGCCGTCTATCGTTAAATTAAAATTCATGTCGTGCTGTTAACATTCACAATATTCTATTCAGCTAAAAGCGAGCGAATAGCGTTCACAGGAAAGTTCTTTGTATATAGTGTACATTTTACAGCAGCACTCTTTGAGGAGCTAAATCCGTTTGTTTGTTGCGCACACAGAATAAGCAATCGAATCGACCTATCGCCTCTACAAAAAATAATATCGTTGGTATGTCAAGCACTCTGAATAGAATGACACGACCTTTTCGTCCGAAAACAATGTGTCAGCAAAAAGGTCCCATTCTCGTGTCACGTTCTTAAGAAGATTATCTTTGTCACACTGATCTACCTCAACGTGTAGGAATAAAAACAATAAGAGACCCGACTGGATGATCTTGAATTTTAATATTTAACCAAACTTTTATTTTATTTTGAGACAATAGATAACCTTTAATAAAGCGCTTGTAGGCGTATATTTACGACTTTAATGTGGGCCTACGTATATTTCCTATCGTGTTAATAGCCACAAGAACGATATAGTGGTTACCTGTCAAAACTATAATCGCAAAGTTTTATGGCATCATAAATTAAAACCTCATTCGGATGACGGTGTAGCTGTCTACTGATGTAATTGAGATACAAATTATATTAATATAGAAGGCATAATTGTATTATTTATCTTTAGAATACCTATCTTCTCAAAATCTTGTCGTATTCATTTTACTTACCGAATAACGTATTCAGATAGTAGTACCAGGAGTACCTAAGTACCTAACTTCATATTGACAACTGAAATTATAATAGTTGATAGCAATTAGTAGCAATTGTTATAGTTATTTTCAAAGAAATATTATAATCGCAAAACAAGTTGTTTTTTAGGTTGGTTAATTCTGCAATAAAACACAGAACTTGAGCAATAAATCAAAAGAATTAAAGTTTTTTTCGAGCTGTCAGATATAGGATAGATTATCCACTTATCTCAGAATCTCATTAGCACCACCTTGCTTTTTCTTACAAAAAAGCGTAAAGTCAGTTGCGAGGCCTTGTCGGATGGCGCCTAAGGCCTAAGGCTGTTTGCGGCGGCGCCGTGAATTTTCTCTGCGCCCACGCGGCATCTTATCGTCCCTGTTCTCACATAGAAATTTACACGTGCTTGCGAGTAGCGGCCCGTAATAACCTAGTCATCGGATTTTATCTAGCAGCGTGGCAGCTGTGGCCCGGTTCTACCAGATATGCACTGCACCGGCTGAACATCCGACATCTCCCGCGGGACGTGGGCGAGCTACAACTGCCGCATTTTATAACCTTTTTATTCCATTGTCACTCGGACGACGCAGCGCATCCGAGGGAAAAATAAATTTTAGTCTTTATCTAAATGTCAAATCGTTCGGTTTCGATCGAATCAGTTTCCAAATAGTTTTAATAAATCTCCTTTTACGGCGGGTGGAGCGGAGGCCAATACGGGACGCATTTACGGGAACACGCGGCGAGTTATCGTGGTTTATTCTGTTATGACTGTTCTTTTCGAGGCAACAATAGATTTAATTGAAAGAGTGTCAATAAATTTGTTGGGATGGTTCGGCGGTGGCGTGTCGTCGTCGGTGGTCCCGATAAACGTACCGGGACAAGGTGAGCCGTGCGACACGTCTCGGAGGATCGACCCGTACCGGACTAGTATTTATTTTTCTATCTTGTCCTCATTTTAATGTATCGCTCAAAGATTGTATCTTCACAATCGAAAAGGCGATCTGAAACCCGTATTTGAATCGTAAAGTGTATGGTGATGGGACTTCTGCTAGTTCGCTTGGTGCTTTATTTCGTTTATAACTTTCAGTTGTTCAATCATAAATCAGAAATATGTTCTGGTTTGCAATGAAAAATGCTTTGATTTACAGAGCAATACTCAAGATCTAAATACCTAAATACCAAGGAATATAATTTAGTGATGAGCAAAATATTGGTGACTCTATTTTACAACCCGCTACAGATACATTTTACAGACTGCCGTTATCATCTAGCGAAATGCGTTACTTGTACCGTTATCTTAAATAAAGAAAAGTATTGCTGTACATTTTCGTGCTTTTGATTGTTTATAAATTAGATGTAATCAAACAATCACCGAAAGACAAGTTAACGCGTCAGCTCCAAAATCTCTACTTCTCAATTAACTCCGTACGTTTTATTGAGAACGAGCCGACAGGACTTCAATTACGTCCAATTTAACACGTCGAGCCCTTAAAAACAATGCCGAAGGATATCTCTAATTTGGTGAGGCAACATGGAGTTATGTTGCCATGTGTTTTGGAGGCACAATACAATTTTTGAATTGACTTTCTCACGGTGACTACGCCCACGTCGGTTTCCACGAATACATTTCAGACCAAGGAGTGGAACTTTGTGTTCATAATTTAGCTATAACGTGGATAAACGAATGGGCATGCTTTTGATGTGTCGTCATTTATCACGATATATAGTTCTATAGATACCTACGCGATATAACACACAATAGAGGATAGTATAACATGCCATTTCTTTTCGTGATATTCCAAAGCAGAGAATATTTAAAAACTTGCCTTGAATAAAATTACTAGTGTATTTTAAATGCAGTGGAGTTCTATATTATTCGATAATGATAACTTTACAGATTTGGTGGGTTGGTTGTCATTATCATCAAAGAGAATAAAACTACTAAATTAAGAAAGTGTAAGAGCAGAATGCATTGCAATTATGTATCTTTCTGTGTAATCTTACTGTATCTCAAGAAGACTAGATATTGAGTCAATACAAATAATAAATACAACCTCAAAGTTAAGCACGAAATTCGGTAAGAGTCAGTCATATTGATTCATTTTAATGTATTCCCTCAAGTTGGAAAATCTGTCGCCAAAACATCTAATGTGTTCTGGGAGCTATCCTTGCGAGCCAGTTCCCATTCTAGGCCTAGCCTGCTACCGGCTTCGACCGCATCATCACTTACCAACAGGTGAGATAGTGATCAAACGCTAGACTATCTGATATTAAAAAAAAATCAACCAGACTGAAAGGTGAATAAAATGCTACATATTTATTACTTTAATATTTATTGATTAAAATGTATGCGAACTAAAAAATTATTATTGGAAACAATGAGCTGAAAATCAAGCTCAATGGCGTGCTATATGTGAGGTCTATGTCCTGCAGTGAACAGAGATAGGCTGATGACGATGACAATGATGATGATGCTAACTAAAAAGAATGACTTTCGAGGTAACCAACAAATGATCAACAACACGACAGCATAAGTACCAGACTCTGTAGAAATATACAAATAAAAAGATGCTATCTGAAGTGCCGGCTTCTATCTTCGAAGCTTAACGTGGTTTTTACAACGTCCACCTTTGGGTCGGCAATTCACACTCGATAATCGTGTTTGAAATACCGCCGACGGGTGGTGCATCAACTATTTATTTAAGATCCTTTTGATATTGAGTTTTACGACTTTGACGATTGAATGAAAGCACGAAAGCCAGGTGTACGCTCTATACGTTTTATGGTTCCATTGATCAGACTCTTTGGTCTGAGGAACTGTTTGTAAGTTTTTATTTTACGAAAATCTGATATTGTGGTATTTCATAACTCATAAAGTGCCCCGGAGACGGTAATTCGCAATTGTCAATTTTCATGTCATTAAAGGACCAAGTGATCGTCTGCAGAGGCAATAAAAACCAATGTCATTCGCAACTACGAGGTAAAAAGCGAATAATGGAAATATTGATCCCATAGACAATTTCTAATGACCATCTCTGGGGCATTTAAACAACGGAGAATAGAATAGTAGATAGCACTCGTTTCCTATTCAAATTATTATGTTATTGTATTAAAAAAAAATTGTTTGACTTTTTTTTGCTTCAAATAAAGAAGATACTAAATTTGTGTTATTATTATGGATGGGATAATATTTTTTGTTCCAAAGGGTTTTGCTCTCAAATGATAAGCTGATATAATTTGAGCGAAATGTAAAGTCAGTGCTTTTCAAGTTGTTAATTAAATAAATAAATAAATAAATAAAAATTACAATATTTAGTCATACCATGGTACTGACCTGGAATACTGAGCTGGAAATAAAATAGTAGAGATCTCGTTATACTGCAGAACAAAAATAATTCGAAAAGGTCCAATATTTTGTCATGACATTAATAGAGATAAGTTTTGCCTGATATGCAAGGAAAGAGTTGCAGCCAAGCGTTATTTTTCTCTGGCCAACTTAATAAAGATTACTCGCATTGTGGGTAGCACATTACTAGTATTCTTGTTAACCCCTCCAACTAAGCTAAATATGCTTGTGTCTGGATTGGGTTCACGTCAATTCTAGTGCAATGGGTGGGGATCGAACTCACGACCTCTCGATGGCCAGTCCGACACCTTATCTATTGGGCTATTGCCGCTGAATTTAAGACTATTGAATAAATAAGTGACGTCGTCGGCTTTATAAAACTGTATGTACTCACTTCACTTAATCATGCTGTTAGAACATAAATAACTGATATTAAACTTTCGCGAGCTGAACACATATTTATAAATATTAAAATGCGGAACTTATCGCTTTAACACATTTAGGCCCGCTTTTAGAGTTTTTAAATCTACGATCTATTTATGTATGAGTAATTGCAATGTTTTTCTCTATTTCTTGCGACAATATTTTAGATATTAATATTATTTATGTAGACATATTGTATTTTGACGTTTTATGTTGATTTGTGTTATTCTTGCGTATTGCTTAAACCCTAGATTATATAAATATGTTTAACTCTGGTCACTGCAAGTGGGCCTAATTTTATTTACCTCGATGTTTCGAGCAAGTTGAACTACCAAGTTGATATTACAATCTCGAATATTATAATAAAAACCTTAGAACCAATTTCATCGGTTCCAGATAGACCTAATTGGAACTCATCTGACAGATTTTTGATGACTTTTATATGGCGTCATACGTCAGATAACTATCTTTCAGTTTATTATGAGCCGGTGAAACGGGCCTTATATTTTATTTGTTATCCTTACCTTTTATCACAGATTTAACTTGACGCACGTACTCAATATTAACCGGTACTGGATCTACCAATAATTTCAAAGGTGAATCAAATTTTGCAGTGCTGAAGAGTAGAGCCGTCCATCCTTGCGGCAAACTCACACAACTTCTCCTCGGTGCCTTTCCTTCGACAAAAACATACGCCCGATTTGACGAATTAAACGTCCTCGTCTTAAAGTAAAGAACGTCACTCAAATCACCAACATCACCTTTCAGCACTCTCCTCACAAACACTTTAAATATTTTCTTCTTAACTTTCCCCTGCTTCCTTCCCTCGCTCGAAATTTTTCCCGTGAATATATACTTTGACGCGAACACAATCCGCTTCAACGTGTCATTGTTTCTAAATACGGAACTGTTGCTGTAACACCTCGGTGGTGTAATGTCGTTTATTTTTAATACTGTATTCCGCTTTCTGACTTTTCCATTTATTACAAAGTCGGCATCCGTCGTCAAAATTAACAGGAGTAGAACAATCCAAATTGGTTTTATCATTTTGAAATAACCTCGTTGTTTTTGTTTTTCGCTCGGTTTGGTTTGCACATTTTTTTTCAGCGCAGCTGCTTTTTTTAATGGAAGAATCTTATACGATGAAATTGTCAACGCGATTGTTTTCCGTATCGTTGCAATGCGCGCACGCAGTATGAACTGCCAACATCGACTGGAAGCTGTATTGGACCCGCTGCAACTTGCAACCTGTTGTATGTTAATCCTTAAGCCCACTGCTACAGCTTTTGTAAATACACTACAAACACGTCTACGATATTTACAAACGTCTTAAAGTTAAAAGGCTTACAATCATTTGTCTCGATATTACGATGTAAAGAACAAAGAGCTCAGACAATATTTAATTTTGTAACAAGAATGGCTGATAAACATCAAAAGAATTTTTATTTACATTTATTAGTTAGTGTCTAGGTTTGTGTTTCACCTAGATAATATAATCGATGGAAACAACAAAACAACCCCAGAAATATTTCTAGAGGTTTAGGCTCTATTTGATTTCATTATCAGCAGCAAATCAAGTTGTTAACTTAGGACAACCAACTTATTAATGTAAATTCATACGGTAACAGTTAAATTCTTTATTTGTATAGTGTAGTGTAACATACATTTAAAGAGACGCTATCATTACTATAAAAATGTATTCTCAAGCTGGTGCAGGAATTTCAATAGGTATAAAGTGAAAACACATACGTACAAGTTCTACAACATTTACATGTAAGATTGTAGACTATTGGTGTGTCACTACGACGATGTACAGTCCATTGCATTAGAAGGCTTTTTAATTAAACAATATAAACAGATAAAAAACATTTGCATTTCGCCGTCTGTAAGTTAAGGGGTAAATGAAGCAGATTTACCATTTCGCTGTAGCATAACGGAACGTAATAATTTCTTTTGATATTTTTTCTTTTTGGGTTTCACAATTCAAAAATGTATAGATATATTACAAAAATCGTAAAAATATTGTATGGTATTTCACCCAATAAAACTGGATTTTCTATACACCTTTAAATTTGCGATGAACGATTGATCAGATCAGATAGAGATGAAATCAGATAGACAATCCTGTATTTTGTTTTATTTTAGTTACCATTATTATCACTTCAGGTTTGTAATTTGTATGAATAGTGCTGTTACAGTTAAAATTGAAATCAATAAATTTGTTTGTTACATGTCTTTGGTTACATAATAATTTAATAGAACACGGTTATGCAGATCGTGAATTTGTAAGTCGTGACTAGCAATTGGCATACAATTATAATCATGAATTTAAAGTCAAGTCAAAAGTTTAGTTGATTGAGTTTTATTCAATAGTTTGCAAGACAGACATGTTGATACAATTTAAGCTATGCGATATATGCGATTAGACTATTATATCAGTGGCCCAGCCTCTCTATCGTCACGTGCAGACATGCACTAGTGGTAGAACTGCTGCTAGTCCACCTGGGGAGGTACCTTCTCTTTGCTAATTAATTCAGCCGTGAAATAGGAATGACTTTCGGTTTGAATAGCAAATGGTCCAGTGAATTACAGGGCATGGAAGACTTAACATCTTTTTGTTTCAAGGTAACAGGCACAGTGCAGTGACATCCAAAATTCTGGCTAACCAGAATTGCCGCTATGTTTGTTTTGGTAAATGTCATCGTTTACCATCAGGCGAGCGTCGTGCTTGTCCTGTTACCTTATACCATACAAAAAAAAACACTTCCTAGGTGGATCAGTGTTGGTAATCATGGTAAAGTGCTAGTGTGTCCATACAATAATATTATTAAATGTGTAAGTTAAGAGCTACTTACATAGTAAGCTTAACAAACTTTAAAACTCTATATTTCCCAGTAAAAAATCTCCCAACTGCAGCTGACTGTAGCTACACGTATGTTAATAAAGTTGTCTCAAAATACCTTTCGTTTAGGAATTCTAATTATATAATCGGGACGCCAGCTCGGGTAAAATTAGCAAGTATTTTAAATATGCATGACTTCCACAGCTAAGCCTTCAGTGGGACGCTAAGTGGTTACCATGTTAACACAACCATAAACTTGTCTGAGAACTGTTACCTAAATGAATACGCGAAAAATCTCTATTACATGACCTGAATTGCGGCTTGCAATAAATTGGTTGCTTTCAGCAATAACTGCTTGGATAGCTGTTAAAATGAGCCAAACGGAAGAATTTCAATGGTTTTATTAAGGCACTATGCCTTTACAGCAAAAAAGTTACACAGGCTCGTTAAGTAATAAATTTTGATTTTTGTATTTTGTTGAAAAATCTCCAAGGTGAGGTTAATCTTAAATATGCTTTGTCTTTGGTAAATTTATAAGAAGCTAAAGTTGTTAAAACGGGTTAACATCAAAATCACACTTTATTTTGGTAATAAATAAAAAGTTTTTGTATAGACATTGCTTATTTGTATAGTATAGGGTTTTGTTCTTGTAAAAAAAACGGGGACGGGAATACACCCTGTATTTTAGATTAAAATATTTGGTATATGAAAGCTGACTCAAAAGATTGCAAGATTGACATGTATGTTTCACAAATACCTTAATAATATTTCATACAATATGAACAAAGAAACAAATACGAAAATTATAAATTTCTGCATGGTTTCGTCAAAACGCCCACCGCCCACATTCTGACCTGAGCCCATACATAGGAATTCCAACACTTCCGATTCACATTTTTATGTATTTTATTGGAATACAATAAATCACGCCTTTACAGAAATAATGATGCTAATAATACAGAAATAATGATGCTAGAGATATTTGTAGAGATTAACTTGACGTTTTAAAAAATAGCATTCAGATACATTCGCGTACAAGCTTTTAAGCGAGGGATACACTAATGTCCCACGACACGTGTAGACGTTGGGTGAAGTGGCGCAACGTTGTCGGACTTCGCTCGACACGTCTGGCAACACTGACGTCGCTACGGACATAAGTCGCGCGATGACGCCAGATATGTCAGGCGAAGTTTCGCGAAGTCGCACGACGTCGCCTGGTGTCGCTACGGACATAAGTCGCGCGATGTCGCCAGATATGTCAGGCGAAATCGGCCGGCTTTGTTTGACATGTCGTGGGACATTTGTCTCCTAATGTATCCCTGGCTTTAACTTGCAGTGTTTGTATGTTTGTTTGGGTCAATTCTTGCAACAGAATTTTAATACAGTTATCTTCAATTGATTGAGTTGATATTTTCCATGATTATTTATGTAAGTTTGGTGACAATTAATGAAGGAACTTTCAAGCTGACCCGATTATGGATCCGTGGTGTTGATTACCGAAACTGAATTTGAGCTCTATTTTGTTATCAATAGTGTTTTACATTACACATGATGATGTCTTTACAAGGAGCTTGAAGTTAAAAAAGGTTTTTTTACTTTTTTTTACTTTAAAAAAGGGAGCCTCAAAACGCCATTATTTATTAGGAGGAGATAAACACCTCAAATTTGATACTGAAATTGATTAACGTGGCATTTTGAAGTAATTTTTTTTCGTTTTGTAATCGATCTTCAATTGTAACTAATTAAGAATTACGTTTTTGTACAAGTAACCTTTACAAGTTCGTAGCTATGTCTGTTCGTGCATCTATAAGCATTTTAACTTCTACAGTTAACAACGTTAGTTCATGATATTATGTACAATGAAAATTTAGTTTTTGCTACATTCAATTTCATTTTCCAAGAAAAATATATGGTTTGAAAGTTACGTCTCGTCCATCTTGCAGACAACTTGTAGTCAATTCAATAAAAACTTTCAATCATCCACATTCGAAAACAAATTACAAGTTCCCTTTCCAAACCTATTATTTCATTCCCTATAATTTAAACCTCACCTTGTCCAATACCATCAAAAATAATATTATGCGTTATTGAACACGCCCGTGAAGAAACATCAAGGTTCAGTGCATCTTAAGCACGTGGCTTTACGTGGGCGAACGAGTAGTGTACACCCGTAGTACGATCAACTCAAGATACCTACTAACACTTTTACACCCTTAATGACTAAAGCATAAGGTTTATAATAAACCAGTTTCTTGGAGCTTGAAGTACGAGAGCAGATACCACGTCGCAATATTGCAATTTGCGTACTCTATCCTCGTTTTACACCTTTCTGTTTGTGATATATATATTTTCATACGTCGAACTAAGTATAGGGTGGAAAGTTGGAGAGCTAACGCAGTAACTGGTAAACTGTCTGTGGTTAAACTAGATCTGATGAGTTTTTTACGAGATATGGTGTCAGGCTAGGCAAGTACTCTTGGGCCTACATTTTTTTTAGATATGACCTTTTGAAGGTACTTATGCACAGCACAATGTCTGATGTTTGTAAACATGGAGATCTGATGAATATCAAAGTTACCTCACAATTTCTCTAGTATTCATTTTTATCCAGAACTGGCTGTGACAGATGAGTGGCTCCAGAGATATGCGAATAAACACGTCAAATTTACTTCTGAAAATGAATGGCGTCGCATGTGGTATCTGATTTTTAATGTTTTAAACGATCTGAATTATTTAGAATCTGTATTATTATAATCAATTTGGACACGAGTCATTTTCAGGCGATATTGATCAGTAGACTCCTAATGAGGGATATCTTAAGTATGCCTTGTGTGAAAGCGAAACACGTGCCACAAACTTTTGAGTTTCCTGTCATTTTAGTACGCTCCTACGCCTCGTCGTCGCACTTTTTGTCTTACTTCTAGATAAATACTGAGCAAACGGTAAATACTCAATAAAAACATAAAAACACCTATCAAATTAAAAAATAGAGCATATGTAACTTATGCCCGTTTGCACTAAATACAAAGGATCGCCTAAGATTCTCAATATACTTATCTCAAAAAAGACAACATCAGGAATCTTTGCAGATAGGCTAAGATGCTTACACATACGAAGAAAATATAAGGCTTACACTTACCAATATGAATTTGTTTAATACCCGTTGTTGTTTATTTCGAGATAGTTTGATTATTTAAGGTGATTCTTTAGTTAAGTACAAACGGGCAATAACATTTTAATGTCTCAAATAATTAATATACGGAGAAAAAAATTGTGTCTTAATAATGTCTACGCTATTTTGAAAAAAAAACCAGAAACTAGGTATTGAATCGAAAATTCCAAAAAATATTAAACCTGCTTACAAAATTTCAAGAGAATTGGTTGAGAAATGCGGCTTGTATTTAAGAACAGACGGATATACAAAAGCATTATTGCTTTGCTTCACCCGGTTAGTAAAAACCGGTCCTTATGACCCATAAAATGCTTATCAGCAATGGATTACCACAAAGTTCTGAATCAACTTCATAAATATAAACCTATGTAACTAATATCTCGACATGGATTCCGACAGGTTTTCAGTTAATACGCCAAATCCAGACCATTGACAGTACATATTGTAATTTAATTTTAATACACGAGTGTATGGACTTTAATTGTAAAGCTTCAGTGGTTATATCCGTATACGAGGCTTAACCGCAATACTCGCTACATGTAGTTTCAGAGATTATTGCGCCATAGTCTACACTGCAGGACGTCACCATTGGTTTTTATGCCTCATTAGCTATGAAGTTGTGATGCTTTTAAAAGTATACATTTCTATCATAAATTGTAATATAAATATATTATGGACGTACAATATTGCAGCGAGAAATGCAAATGTTGTGGGAATTCACTATAAACATGTGTTTTGCCTGTACAAATGTGCATATTATTTTTATGCATGTAACAAAATATCATATGTATTTAAGTATAATGCCAAATATTGTAAATATCAGTCATTTTATAATATACTAGCTGTACCCGCGACTTCGTTCGCGATTCTTACAAAAACTTAACAAACAAACCTACAAACTACAAACCTGAACGTTAGTGTGGCTACACTTAATTTTTTATTCGTCTCATTGATATTCAAATCTATGCCTTACATTATGATTAGACCAAGAGACGTTATATCTGCTACGCTGTAATTTTTTTAATGTAACAATTCATGTCTTAATTTAAATAATGCACACTAACCATCAAATATATGGGCACTATTGCATTGCCCAGTTTGGTAGATAGGGTTACAATTTTAATGACAATGTATTTTAAATGAAATACTTAAACAATGTTTAATTGCATATACTATTACATATATCTTACGTAAATTTGGCAAATATTGTACTTTGGTATGTAGATAACAACGTCGTTATAATGTATCAAGCCGCACAAAAATCCAGCCTCATAGAGAAGCGCTCGTCGAAGCAACGTTTGATCTCCTACATTTAAAGATATACCTACGACAACTAACCGCCTTGATATTCTCGGCATCTCATTTAGCATCAACTCTTAATTATTTTACTTTTATATAACTACATAATGTAAAACAAAGTCCCCTGCCGCGTCTGTCCGTCAGTTATACGCGGCAGGGGGCAATAAACTACAGAATTTGCGGTTTTCACCAATAGATAGAGTGATTCATGAGGAAGGTTTATGTGTATAATTCGTTAAGGTTTTATGTAAAGATTAATTCATACTCGACGCCACAAAGTGATGCAAATAGATACAGGCATATATGCTCTACCCAGGCATATGTGTAAAGATGGGGCGGGTCGCTAGTTGAATTTAAAGTTTAGTCAGCCACTTGGCGTTTTGACTAAAGTTAGACAATATTTCACCCCGGACCGCAGTTTAATTTATATCAATGCGATGGTTGACGGTAATTAAAAAATCCGGCTAAGTAGATGCTTAAAACTATTGATAGCAGAATCGAAAAACTCATCAACGACGACTCCAATGAATTCGACAACCGTGGATAGGCTTATTAAAAACGTTCATATATAACCTTTAATAAACGACACCTTTCAATTTCAGTCGGGCTATTCACAATCATTTGTAAAAACAAATTCGGATTCAGAAACTACCTCCCCTTCGACTTAGATCTTTGTAATTCACAATTATCGGAACGGAGATACTTGCATTGCGATTCGTTAAATCAGGGATTCTAAATGGAAATGTTTATAATTTTAAATGACACTTTCAATTAATTTGAATGAATCCGATTTAAATTAGAGTACGGAGAGTACTCATACATACATTTTTGACCATCTTCATAATAAAAGTTAACGCACTCTTTTTAGGGTTCCGTAGTCCTGACAAGGAACCCTTATAGTTTCGTCATGTCCGTCTGTCTGTCTGTCCAAGGTTTTGCTAAGAGACTGTTAATACTAGAAAGCTGTAATTTTGTGGGGGTATGTATATAAATTACGCCGACAAAGTGCTGAAATAAAATTTGACAAATATGTTTTTTTTTGGGTAGCTCCCCAGTATATTAGAGAATTGGGGATAAATTTTTTTTCATCGTCTACCCCATCGTGTGGGGTATCGTTTAATAGGTCTTTTAAAATGACTTAAGGGATGCTAATATAATTTTTCGATTGAATGCTCCATTTACGAAATATTAAACTTTAATGTGCAAAATTTTGTTCCAGTAGGGCGTCCCCCCCCCCCCCCTAAAAGCTAAACTGCTGGCTTGAAAAATCTAGAAAAAGTCGTGATAATAGCGCATTTCATGAACTTTAAAGGAAAATTATAGCGGTTAAGATAACTTTATTAGTTTACCAGTAATAGTCGTTGAACTTGGGTGTTGGATAATTTTGTACCAAATACAAAATCCTTAGAATAAATCTTTTAAAGTAACAAAGACGGAGTACCTAGTTGCTTGTTTATATATACGGGTAAATACTTGCTTGCTTGCTTGAATAACAGGCTACTACGGAACCTTACACTGCGCGTGGCCCGACACGCACTTGGCCGGTTATTTTGTAAATTATTATTCTGATGATTTTTTAGCACGAAATAGTAATTTACTTTCTTGTTTATCTGTCGGTAATTCCTGATGTAATCTGACGACTTAAATTTAAAAAACTTTCCAATTAGTTATCCAGCTGAAAGTTTCAGGGAAGCTAAAATATCGATGAAAATGCATTCTATAGCGTGATTTTTAGATCAATTTTAACCGACATTTATTGCTTTGTCTAAAGCATGTTTTAAATTTTTCGGGTATTTATCTAAAGAGAGTGAACTTAAACAATAGAAAGTCTTAACTGGCTAAGTGCAAGTTGGACTCGTACTCGTAAGGTTTCGTAACATAAGCGTTTTTATGAAAAACAAATTTATATTTGCGGTTCTGATGTGCTATATCTCAAAAACTACTGACTTCACCAATTTGCGGTTAAGTTTCAATGAGATCTACAAGATATTTTTTTTAGATTTTTCACTTTTTACATACACATTTTACCACTTTACAAGTGTAAAACTTTCCAACGAATGACTTTGAAAAAAAATTGTTTTAAAAATTACAATGTCATTTTTCAACGACCTATCCAAAACATACCGCACGTAAAGGTTTGATTAAAAAAACTTTTTTTTAGTTTCTGTGTCCATGTATGGGGAGCCCTTCTTGAGAGCGAATCGATTAGCGACATGCTTTTATTCGATTGATGGCTGGTTCGTGCGAGTCACAACTCAAACCACCTTTTGCCACACCTAGTAGTAGGACTAGTAGGAGCATTAGATCGATGTTCCGCCTGACTTGTTCACATAAAATAGCTTTTTACCATCAAGGAGAACATCTGCCGGCGTATCCTAACGGTGTCCAGCAACAAAAAGCCCTTGGTATTCAGGATCATTTTAGGACTAGCGTGTTCACTATCTTCGATGACATCATCGCTTAGCATCAGGCGAGATAGTATTCAAATGCATGCCTATCAGCAGGGTTATTTTCAATCATTCGAAAGAAAATTCGAATTCGGAAACTGCTTTTACTTCGACTTGGATCTTTAAAATTTCCAATGCTCCGATCGGTTAATTTTGATATTTCAATTAGAAAAAATCAGTGATTTATTGGGAAGGTTTCCGCTCAAAACAGCTCAGGGATCAAAAAAGAATAAAATTAAAAATGAAGCTTCCGAATCCGAATATGTTTTTGAATGATTGAGAATAAGCGCAAAATAACTAACAAATAACTACAAAAACATACACGTGTTGAGATTCGAACCTACAGCCTTTGCTTCTTAAAGCAAGCTCTGTTCGACCTGATCCAATCACTTACATATGCAGTGTGGCGAATTTAAGAATAACAATGTAAATCTGCACGTATAATTACGGAACCAGGAACGATTCCCGTATCCTGTTTTTTTTTTATGAAAACATTGTTATACCTACATTTGATCAAAGTATCATTTGAGATGTTTAAGACGCTGGACTGGAAAGATTGTGGCATCAACATTAACGGCAAGTACATCTCTCACTTACGATTCGCAGATGACATCGTCATTATGGCAGAGACGCTGCAGGACCTACAAAGAATGTTGAATGACCTAGCTGATTCTTCTCGTCGCATCGGTCTCCGGATGAATTTGGATAAAACCAAAGTCATGTACAACGAGCACGTTGTTCCGGAACCGATTGCCGTAGATCGAATCCCACTCGAAGTTGTCGCGAAGTATGTTTACCTAGGGCAAACGCTCCAACTAGGCAAACACAACTTCGAGAAGGAAATCCAGAGAAGAATCCAGCTGGGCTGGGCAGCATTTGGGAAACTCCGTCGAGTCTTCTCGTCGCCTACCACAGTGCCTAAAGACAAAAGTCTTTAATCAGTGCGTCCTACCTGTCATGACATATGGAGACGTGGACACTCACGGTTCGACTAGTCCACCAGTTTAAAGTCGCTCAGCGAGCTATGGAGAGAGCTATGCTCGGTGTTTCTCTGCGGGATCGAATCCGGAACGAAGTAATTCGCCAGAGAACTAAAGTGATCGACATAGCTCAGCGGATTAGCAAACTGAAGTGGCAGTGGGCTGGTCATATCTACCGTAGGACCGATAACCGTTGGGGCAGACTGGTTCTAGAGTGGAGACCGCGAATCGGCATACGAAGAGTAGGATAAGAAGAGTAGGATCCACCTAGTCACACTCTACGTGAGTGTGACTAGGTGGAGCGACGACATTCGCAAAGCGGTGGGCAGTGACTGGAAACAAAGAGCCGAAGACCGGGCTCAGTGGCGTGTCTTGGGGGAGGCCTACGTCCAGCAGTGGACTGATACCGGCTGATAATGATGATCATTTGAGAAGTGTTTACCTAATAGATTGCATAACATTTACATAAAAATATCCTGTTTTTCCCGCGTCCCACCAAAACCCTTATGTTTTTCAGGATAATCAATATTCTAAAAGTTATTCCATAGTATAAGCTATGCTCACTTTAAGTTTCATTAAAATTGGTCCAGTAGTTTTGGCGTGATGATATTTCAAACGGACATACATACAAACAAAAATTTAAAAAATTATATTTTTGGCATCTATAGCGTTCATAATGCTTCCCCTAATTTAAATTTCAAAAAATATTCAATTTACAGTTTTCGCTAAGTTACTGTTTTATTATAGTATAGATTACTTGATTTTTTTTTTATATAGACTTTTTTAACAAAAGAAGTACACCACTAAAATTACGATCTAGCTATAAAACTAATTAATTAGTAGATACGCATTTTATTATTTATTCGATTTAAATTTTATTGTTCTTAGTGTCTTTCACTACGAAAAGACACTTCGTTTATTATATTCTATGTGGGTAGTTAATACATGTTTATTGATACAATCTTTAGTGTAATAGTGTTTTATTGAAAATACGTGATGTGGCATACAATAGGATATGGTTTCCTGAAGATTAGAACGAGACTCTCCCTAACGTTTAAACTTACTTCACCGATTCCACCATTATATCGGCACTCAAGGTCAACATGATGTTAATAAAGCCCCTGCATGGGTATAGACAAAACCTTCACCATGCATGATTTTTTCTCGCTGTCAAATCATGCGGTGCAAAGAACTCCTATTAGTCGAAAACATACATCTCTTTTCCTCTTCATTTGGTGAAGTCCGGACGATCACCGTTGCCTACGGACACTTTCAATATCTAGGGATCACTGATCAGACGCCTACTTTACTAACTACCACTATCACGGCGGTTAGACAGAAACTCCCCGAATTTTGCAGCAAACCATTGCACGTCCTATCACCAACAATTTCCACGGATAATTTTACACGGTAGATAATATTTGATCCCATTTTAGTCGGGCTGTGTAATATCACTAAGGATTTTCCATCAGAGTGAAAATAATGCTATGAAATGTAAACGCCAGCTTTAAGAGTTAAAATATTAGGACTCCGACAATAGTCCGTATTGTTTCATAAATTATAACCGGATAAACCTCTATTTAAATATTGGAAACGCGTTTTCAATTGCCATTGTAAGCTTCGTATTTGTTAGCAATAATATTACAAATACCATTGCTTACAATCAGAGCAACGCAGATTGGAAATATTTGAAATGAAAAGTCTTCAATTATAAGCAGTAGTAGGTAGCTTATAAAGGGCAGTTGAGATAGAAGAGACGTAAGGCAAGGAACGGGCGTGGACTTAGAGACTTATAAATTCTTATAAATTCACTTTCAATCAAAATGAATGGGACAATCACGATGAGAAACTTATAGGGAGGATGGAGCGGGGACGGGACTGGGTCCTAAGTCTCACCTTTTGCGTATTACGTCTACCCCTATTAATATTAGATTTTTTATTTTTGTATAATCGTAAAACGGTTTACAAAATACAAATACCTACTTAGTTTCAACTGTGTAGTCCTAATAGTTTCGGTGGCTGTGACATACGGACGGAGAGACCGACAGACATGACGAATCTATAAGGGTTCCGTATTTTGCCATTCGGCTACGGAACCTTAAAAACAGAATTTAGGCGCTTTCAGCTGGCAGAGTACCCAAAAAGCTGGCAACATTACCTCTTTGAATGGCTTAAATAATTGGTTGCCCAAGTTAAGCGCCACCTCTTTGATTGTGAGAGGTATCTATTAAGCGTCTGGACAACTCCTTTACAAAACTACGTGCTTGTTGACCCCACGGGCTCATGGTTTTAAAAGTCAGTTAGTTTATAAAGTCAGTTTGTATAATTGTTTGTTTGGGACTTCTTAACGATAAAATTACTGGACCAATTAGGCTATAGGATACTTTTTAACGCGCGTGAAACCGCGAGGCACAGCTAGTATATTATATATTGCTTTCTTTTGAAGCCTAAGAAGAGATTGATTAATTTAATTGCATTGCGCGTGCAAGCGAGAGCGCGGGACAAACGAGAGAGAGGCTCGATCGTATGACGTTATCACGTAAAATTATCCTCCATAAACTAATTTGCAGACAACCAATTTTTTTTTTATATTGATTTTATCATGACTGAGTTATATATTTTTTAATAATATATCAAATATGCTAGAGTTTGACCAGTTTCTTAACCTTAACTGTAGGTAAGGGATTATGTGGGCGAGGATGGTAGCACTCTAGGCCTAGAATGAGAACTGGCTCTGGGAAGAGCTGCCGGAACACATAGGCTCATGTGTTCCGGTTTACTAGATTGACACAAGCTTGCCCAACACCTGTATCCTGACGGGGGTTTATTAACGATCATTTGAAAATGCGCATCATAATTTTCTATGTGAAAGTGCTTGCCTCGAAGTGAAACCCGACAGTAAGACGAGGTGCTGCGTATACTATATAACTGCGTCTTATTCAATCTACGTAGCGCAAATACGAGTATCTTTGTCAGTCTTCCCAAATAGCAGTCACTAAATAAAATACGGTACTGAACATCATGTTGGAATCTGGAACATAATAGTCACGTGCTTGCTACGACAAATATTCAACGATCTAAAGAATTTCATAAAACAATGATTATGTTTCTGTATGATTGTGGGAAATCTCATGCTACCAAATAAACACAATATCTGTAATCCAGGCAATAAACGAGCCAAGCCTGATTTATTACATATATCTGACACAATATCGTTAACTCCGTCGTAAATTGTGCAAAGGTTTCATGTAAATACCAATAATTTGAATGAATCTGTGAGAATATTACCTTCAGCATTTTAATTTGAATTTTATGATTGACATTAAACTTGACAAATCTATTATCGTGTTCCAATAAAAGACATAAACTAAATAAAATAAAGTAAATCCTCATCATATCGAGTATTTTGTTTTAATATCTGACAGGCTAGCATTATAATAGTTAGAAATATATCACCTGTTGATGAGTGACGATGTAGAATGATGGTCACATTAGGACTAGAATAAAAACTGGCTTTCAGAGCGGAGAGCTGCCTGAACACATTAGATGTTGGACGAAAGTTTTCTTGAATCTTTGATAGCTGGCCAGGCGGATATGAGACACTTTCCTACTACCGTGCATAACTTCAGCTCTTATCCAAGTACCTTATCTTAAAAAATAGTCTTTGCATATTTTTTATTGTTTCGAGCACATACCCATGGCCCACTTATTATATTTTCTTTTTTAATCGTAATCCAAAGCTTCGCCCCCCAAAACTAAATTATTATTAATAATATTTAAAAAGAATAATGTTAACACATATATTATTACTAGAAGTCCCCCGCGGCTACGCCCGCGTTAAAAACTCCTTTTATTTACTTAAAACTTTTCTTTTGTAAACACGATTCTATCATTAAAGACATCAAATAAAAATTAGCCAAATTGGTTCACCTGTTTTCATGTTATCGCGTGACTAAGACAAATCAGGATTCATATTTTTAAAACCCGAAAAACCCAATAAAGCGCAATCCGAAACTATATTGATTTTCAGACTTTTTTACCCCAGTTCACTCTTTTAGGGTGGCATTTTGAAAAAGTCTGAAACTCGTATTTACTTATTTATTTACAGAAGTAATTGTGTGAAATGTCGAATAAAATGACTATCCAAAATTTGAACCCCCGCTTCATCCCTTGAAGAGTGAATTTTGAAAAATCCTTTCTCAGCGGATACCTACGTCAAAATTTCTATCTGGATGCAAAATATCAGCGCAATCCGAAACAATATTGATTTCAGACATTGTTACTCCACTTCACCCTTTTAGGAATAGAATTTCAAAAAGCCTGAAACACGTATTTACTCATTTATTTACTAAACTACTTGTGTAAAGTTTCGAATATAAGAGACAATCAATTCTTGTTTCTCCATACAAACTTTGAACCCTCGCTTCATCCTCTTCAGGGATGAATTTTGGAAAACCTTTCTCAGAGGGAACTAACGTCGTAATTAATAACTATCTGCATGCCAAATTTCAGCGCAATCCGAAACAATATTGATTTTTACACTTTATTACCCCATTTCGTGCTCTTAGGGGTGGAATTACAAAAAACCTGAAACACGTGTTTACTTATTTTTGTACTGAAGCACTTGTGTGAAGTTTCGGATAGAAAAGACTATCTAATCTTGTTTCTCCATACAAACTTTCAACCCCCGTTTCATCCCCTTCGAGGGTTAATTTTGGGAAATCCTTTCTCAGAGGGAACTAACGTCGTAATTAATAACTATCTGCATGCCAAATTTCAGCGCAATCCGAAACAATATTGATTTTTACACTTTATTACCCCATTTCACCCTCTTAAGGGTGGAATTTCAAAAAAACCTGAAACACGTGTTTACTTATTTTTGTACTGAAGCACTTGTGTGAAGTTTCGGATAGAAAAGACTATCTAATCTTGTTTCTCCATATAAACTTTGAACCCCCGTTTCATCCCCTTAGAGGGTTAATTTTGGAAAATCCTTTCTTAGAGGGAATTAACGTCGTAATAACTATCTGCATGCCAAATTTCAGCGTAATCCGAAACAATATTGATTTTACACTTCATTACCCCATTTCACCCTCTTAAGGGTGGAATTTCAAAAAAACCTGAAACACGTATTTACTTATTTTTTTACTGAAGCACTTGTGTGGAGTTTCGGATAGAAAAGACTATCTAATCTTGTTTCTCCATACAAACTTTGAACCCCCGTTTCATCCCCTGCGAGGGTTAATTTGGAAAATCCTTTCTCAGAGGGAACTAACGTCTTAATAACTATCTGCGTGCCAAATTTCAGCGCATTCCGAAATAATATAGATTTTCACACTTTATTACCCCATTTCACCCTCTCAGGTGTGGAATTTCAAAAAAACCTGAAACACGTGTTAACCTAATTTTTTACTGAAGCACTTGTGTGAAGTTTCAGATAGAGAAGACTATCTAATCTTGTTTCTCCATACAAACTTTGAACCCCCGTTTCATCCCCTTTGAGGGTTAATTTTGGAAAATCCTTTTTCAGAGAGAACTAACGTCGTAATAACTATCTGCATACCAAATTTCAGCGCAATCCGAAACAATATTGATTTTCACACTTTATTACCCAATTTCACCCTCTTAGGGGTGGAATTAAAAAAAAACCTGAAACACGTGTTTACTTATTTTTTTACGGAAGCACTTGTGTGGAGTTTCAGATAGAATAGACTATCTAATCTTGTTTCTCCATACAAACTTTGAACCCCCGTTTCATCCCCTTCGAGAGTTAATTTTGGAAAATCCTTTCTCAGTGGGAACTAACGTCGTAATAACTATTTGCATGCCAAATTTCAGCGCAATCCGAAACAATATTGATTTTACACTTTATTACCCCATTTCACCCTCTTAGGGGTGGAATTCCAAAAAAACCTGAAACACGTCTTTACTTATTTTTTTACTGAAGCACTTATGTGAAGTTTCGGATAGAAAAGACGATCTAATCTTGTTTCTCCATACAAACTTTGAACCCCCATTTCATCCCCTTAAGGGGTGAATTTTGGAAAATCCTTTCTTAGTACACCCTTACGTACTAAGACAAATATACCCTCCAAATTTCAAGTCTCTGCGACCAGCGGTTTAGGCTGTGCGTTGTCTGTCAGTGAGTCAGTGAGTCAGTGAGTCAGTGAGTCAGTCAGTATGTCAGGACAAAGATTCTTATAGTATTAGAGATTACAGTATCAAATACATTGTAAATTGTTTTTTTTTTTGTAAATTGTTATTCTACCTACAATACTGGCTATAGCCACAGAATAAATAATAGTAGCAGTCTATCGCCAAATTGGTCACCCAAATTGGTTCAGCCAACAGACGGTTTTACTTTCGTATTTATAATATTACTAGCGGCACCCTTCACCCACGTTAAAAAGTATCCAATGTCCTTTTCCACTAAATTGGCTATCTCTGTGCATAATGTCAGCCAAATCGATCATACAATATATTAATATAATATATATAATACAAACTTACTTTCACCTTTATAATACCAGCTGTGCCCCGCGGCTTCGCTTGCGTTAAGAACTATCCATGCTATCCCTGTGCAAAATTTCAGCTAAATCGTTTTTTTTTGCCATTTACCGTGAAGAGGTCCCATACAAACAAATGTACAAACTATCTTTCGCACTGATATATGGTGTTGATATATCTATAAAACATAATATTATATACATTATTTACATAATATTGGTGTTGATATTTGTAGGGTGTGACTACATGTCTGGGTGATAAACATGTAATACGAAAGAATGTGACATTTTGATGTAGCACGTACTATGTGATAATGTTAGTATATAAGATAAGTTTCTTTAAGTATTTGGGTTAATCAATATAGAGCTATCATTATGTAAAGAGTATACGTTGTTTCTCTTACCCTGGTTCTCCAGTAGTAGACCACACTACATGGCGACCATACCAGGATTATTTTTCTTTTATTGACATATTTTTCTTTTATCGGGACGCCGCTACATCGAGCTGAGGAACGGCATGGCAGCAACGACGGGCGCTGCACGACATGAGAAGATGGCGACAACCCCGGATATTCTGATGACCCTGGATACGATCTACACCCAACCGACGGAGCAAATTGTCTACTCGGTATCAGCGTGATTCATCATGACACATAAAGGAGCACCAGGGAGAGACAACGTGTGAGTTTGTTATTTTTATTCATTGCATCATGGGCTGTCCATATTACCACACGTCTTCGTAAGGAAGAAGTGATAATTGCTGAAGTCCTCTCAATATCAGCAGTATATTTATAACATGCTGTTTTATCGAAATCCATAATTGGATTATAATGTATTTTTACGTCATTGCCATAAGGCATGGATCAGGGACGAGTTTCGGAAGTCAGGCGAGTTATTAACACCGTGTGAAATATAAATAATTAATGTCGACGTAAACGTTAATGTCGAGAAAAAGTGAAGTAGATCATAAAGAATGTAATTACCACATCGATAAACAAAATTTAACTTGCAAATAGTAGCTATGAACACCAGCTTATTTTTTTTTTAAATACGCACATTTAAAAAAAAACATTTTACTAGCAATTTTTTTTAATGTACTCGTAACAACTTATATTTTAATCAAGAAGACTCCAAACGTTCTCCCGCAACTAATAAGTCCATAATCCATACTAAAATATTGTATGCATCCAGAATACGATTAAACTATCTGTAAGATCGAATATATTGCTCAAGTTCCGAGGACAAGATGACGTGAACGCAATATCTTAACAAAAAAAATATACAGACAAAGTACCTAATATTGTGGATTCAAAAACCCCAAAGGTGTATTCTATATTATCTTGCCTGATAGAACGTAACAATGCACTCTATAATGGAACGACTTTTTGGAATTCAAAAAGTCCTTCCATTTTAGAGTGCATTGTGCATTGCAATGGAATTCATGGATTCAGGAATTTATGTACTTATGTATCATCATCATCATCATTATAAAGATCACCACAGATGATAGGAGTATATTGTTTCAATGTTCAGTCTGACTTGTTACCAAAAAGTTACCTACCAAGGATCACTATCAAGGAGAAAGTCTGCCGCCAAAACCTTACAGTGTTCCGGCGAGTCAGACAATTCTAGGCCCAGCGTGTTCACCATCCGTGTTGGATACTATTGCATCTTCGACTTTCTACTCCATTCACTGCGCAGCGATTTCAGCAAGTCGTCGCTTGAACAGGCAAGAATAATCTTAACATAGTTCCAACGCTGTCTGTCATCGTAAACATCCTAAATAGGAAGATCTAGGTAGTTGTGAAACTACATGCTAAGACAAGACCTTTTTCTTTTGTGCTATTGACCTGTAGCACAAATGACCAGTTCAGCTTCCAAATCCGTTCATATATCAATTCATTGATTTTCTTGCGAGTTTTATCATTTAGACTATGTATTTCATTTTGATGGTTTTGTACTAAATAAGGCAAAAATATCGTACTTTTTATCTATTTATTATACTACTGTAGAGTCTCGTACTTACCCATTTAGTGAAGTACAAACGTAGTTGTAAGCATTTTCTTAATCATAAAGGAATAATTTTAAGATATTTCTAAGCTGTTAGTTGCGGCAATAAGCATTACATCAATAAAATCTAATCGGTACCTAACATATCGAAATTGCAAGTGAATGGTAATGAATCGAAATCCGATGGCGGCAAGACATTAGCATATTGAAGACGGCGATAATAAGCCTAGATAATGGAGCTTAGATTTGACGCAGTATATTAAAGTCAATTAGAGAAATGGGTTAAATACGTTTATAGATGAAAGTATAGGTAAAAACGGGCTTAAGTTTTTAGATAAGCAATTTGTAGGCGATACAAATTATTGAATTTATTATTGAAAAAGGCATTAATTTAATTTTTTTCATATTTATTGACAGCTTACTTGAACCATGATTTTTTGAAATCTTGAAGATCGTTGAATGAGTGTTAATTGTTAGGTTTAATTTTTTTTATGAAACTGTTAGAAATTCCAGACAAGCGTTATAATTACGAGTAGATACTGAAATGTAAATTGTTAAACACAATCCAAAATTTCATAGTAAGTCATAGATGGCGCCACCAATGCATAATTGGGTTAACAAATGCAATCCACTAATTTCGTCGTATCGATGTATCGAACCGTGACTTAATTGGCAGAGCACCTGGACGTGTAATCCGGGGGGTGCGGGTTTGAGTCCCGTCGGTACGATGAAATTTTGGATTGTGTTTAACAATTTACAAAAAAATATAAAGTGTGAGACACTTCAAAGAAACATAATATTTGATTTACGCAGTGCAACATCTCTCGTCGGATTTGAAAACTGTAATGATTTCTTCCGAATGATTAACTTACGTAATAAGTAGTCATAGATGGCGCCACCAATGCATAATTGGGTTAACAAATGCAATCCACTAATTTCGTCGTATCGATGTATCGAACCGTGGCTTAATTGGCAGAGCACCTGGACGTGTAATCCGGGGGGTGCGGGTTCGAGTCCCGTCGGTACGATGAAATTTTGGATTGTGATTAACAATTTACAAAAAAATATAAAGTGTGAGACACTTCAAAGAAACATAACATTTGATTTATGCAGTGCAACAACTCTCTGACGTTAAGAAAAGCGTACTATCTATAACATCCAATGCTGTTGGTGGCGATGGTATAAGCCGCAACATGTTAGTACCAATCCTTGACACTATCCTCCCTGTCCTTTGTTTTATCCTTAACAACTCCTTAACTGAAGGTGTTTTCCCTTCCCCCTGGAAAGACGCACAGATAATTCCTTTACCTAAAAAACCCAATCCTATAACCCTCTCTGAATATCGACCTATCTCCATTCTTCCATTCCTGTCCAAGGTTTTCGAGCGTCTTGTCCACAATCAAATTAGTAGATACCTCTCCCTAAATAACCTTCTTAACCCTTTCCAATCCGGTTTCCGTCCAGGCCACAGCACCGTCAGTACATTAGTCAAAATCACCGATGACATCCGCCTCGGCATGGAAAACCGACATCTAACGGTACTAACATTGTTGGACTTCAGCAACGCGTTTAACAGTGTTAATTTTGATATCCTTTTAGCGATATTGCGCTCCATTAACGTATCTCCATTGGTAATCGATTGGTTTCACAGTTATCTGTACGGGCGCCGGCAGCGTGTTCGCCTTGATGATACTTTTTCATCGTGGTGTGACACGTCAGCTGGCGTACCTCAAGGCGGCGTTCTTTCTCCTTTACTTTTTGCAATTTTTATTAATTCAATTTCTCATAATCTCTCTTCTTCCTACCACTTATATGCAGACGATCTTCAGATTTACACCCAAGCATCTCTCGACAAACTATCAGATGCTATTGCTGCCACAAATGCTGATCTGCAACGTATATCTGTATGGAGTAAAGCATTTGGACTCAATGTAAATCCCACCAAAACTCAGGTCATGGTCATCGGTAGCTCTAGACTTATAACGAAAGTGGATTGGCAAATGCTTCCAAAGGTGAATTTCGAAGGTATCGATATCCCGTTCAGCATATCTGTAAAGAATCTGGGACTCGTAATGGATCAATGTCTTAGTTGGGACTTACAAGTTCAAAACACTAGCCGTAAACTGTATGCAGCAGGGGCTTCGCTTAGAAGACTTCGTAATTTTCTTCCCATTACCACTAAAATTGCCCTCGCTCAATCTCTCTTACATCCCATTCTTGATTATGCTGACGTCTGCTATCTAGACCTTAGAGTGGATCAGCTAAATAAGCTTGAGCGTCTCCAAAACTTTTGTATTAGATTCATTTTTGGCCTACGTAAATACGACCACGTATCTCAGTTTCGCTCTCAGCTCAAGTGGCTTCCTATTCGTCTTCGCCGGAATACTCACATCCTCTCCCTTCTTTACAATATTCTTTTTAATCCATATACTCCACGTTATCTTAAAGACCGTTTCAACTTCCTTCATAGCGCAAATACTCTTTCTCTTAGGTCATCAGAAAACTATACCCTCAGTTTTCCACCTCACAGTTCTGTGTTTTTTGATAAATCCTTCACAGTACAGGCTATTCGCCTATGGAACTCTTTACCTGAGGACATTAGAGCATCTCAATCCATTACTATATTTAAGGATCATTTAAAGCAATATTATCTGTCGTTGTAACTGGAGTCCCCTGTTTATATTTATTTATTTATTCTTTTTCAAGGTCATTTAGTATTATACTGTTCTAGCTGCATAAGATTAATTTACGCTTAATATTTGAGCCACTAGGTATTTATATAAGTTAGTTAAGTTTATTTATAGGTATATATGTATGTGATTAGTGTTTAGAGATGTTAGATACACCCGTCATTAGTCACATGTTCTATCCTCTCCATCCTAAGGTTGTCTGGAAGAGATCGCTATTAGCGATAAGACCGCCCATTGTAACACATTATTCTTAAGTTTACTATGTAAGTTAGTTTTAAGAAGGTGTAACAATAAAGAGTTATCTATCTATCTATCTATCTAACTCTCGTCGGATTTGAAAACTGTAATGATTTCTTCCGAATGATTAACTTACGTAATAAGTAGTCATAGATGGCGCCACCAATGCATAATTGGGTTAACAAATGCAATCCACTAATTTCGTCGTATCGATGTATCGAACCGTGGCTTAATTGGCAGAGCACCTGGACGTGTAATCCGGGGGGTACGGGTTCGAGTCCCGTCGGTACGATAAAATTTTGGATTGTGTTTAACAATTTACAAAAAAATATAAAGTGTGAGACACTTCAAAGAAACATAATATTAGATACTGAAATATTTACTCGTATTATACATCGTCTCATGTTTGTACAACATGTAAAAAAATCAGAACCATTTTAATTTGTTCAATCTATAATACCTACCGCTCTTGAATTCTTGACATTTTTATTTCAAAATCTTACATGTAAAACATAACCTCACCACTCTACCACTCTACCTAAACCATGGCAATGTCCAGGAAATATTCCAGCAGAGAAATACTCAAGATCGCAGGCATGTCGGAATATTCGCTAACGTTCGAGATGACAAGCTAAGTCGAGTTGTCGTTGTCGCTCATACATCGAGCACCCATCTACCGGCTCATGGCTGGCCCAACATCGGAATGCAATTCGAGCATAGCTGCGGCAGACATCGGTCGATAATTGCATTTTGTGGTCGACCTTTGAGGACCGAAAACGGTACGGATGGCATAAACATTTCAGATAGATAGATAGATAAACTCTTTATTTGCACACCAAAAGAACAGAAACAATTTAAACAAAATATACTCTAAACTTATAAGTTTTAACTTATAACTTTTCAGTAAGCGATATTAATAATAAAATAATCTTCAGCGCTTAGGGCTCTGTTTCTATCAAAGCGAGGAGCAGATATGTGTGTAAATAACGAATATGATTGCGTCACAATGCGTAATTGGACAGCGTGACAAAATCCTTTATTTGTTTGTTGAAACACATCTCCAATCAGTTTTCAGTTTAGTTGTATATTATAAGTCGTTAGTAGTTATTCATTGACAAAGACAAAGCACACTGTTGCAATTCACTGGAAACTGTCAGTAAACCATGGAGTATTTTATTTTACAGAATATCGATATAATATTGAGTATTTTAATATTTGCCCCACGGTCAAATTATCAAAAATTGGCGCGTGTGGCTACATGGCTACCCCATTCAAAGAGATAATAATAAGTGGCAGAGCACATACATTTCGGCAGAAAAATAGTAGTAAAGTTGTCCGCTTATTTGAATATTTTGAATAGACCTAAATAATTCGTAGAGTGCCTACCCAATCACATTCACAGTGAAGTAGGTATAGTTGTAGAAAAGGATCGCTTTGCGCGTTAAATTCTATGACATCTGTTTTATTTCTTCAGGTCATTTATAATATTGTCTGGTGCGTTAAAATGTTTCATCAAAATCAAATTGAAATGTTGATGTGAAATTTGTCACTATTGCGTACTTTCGTTTTCTTTGTATCGCAACATATAGATTACTAAGTCCTTATTTCGTACTGAACCTTGTACTTGAAGCTAACTCGCCCGATGGAACGTAACGCAAACAACCTCAGTTTTCAACAAGAAAATTTCAATCGGCTAAACACGATCCGAGTCGAGCAAAACGTTTTCATACCCACTCGAATAGTGCAAATATCTTCGGATTGACTTAGCTTAATTGAATGGCATGATGAAACTACTAGCTTGTTGGTTGCTTTTAAAATAAATAAAAGTTTATCGGGTGAGTAAGTACGCGTTGGTAAGTAGAGCTGATTAAATACAATAATAAAATGCTAATATCTAAGAACGTTGTTTTTTTCTTCAAAAGTTTTAAGTTTAAACTATCTTGTTTTATCTTATTTGAAATGTTTGCGTCATGAATTGATATAGAGAATCATACTCATATTGATAAAACTTTTTACTTAAATTATGTGAATTAGTAGATACCTATCGGGTATATACAGACGTATATTCCCAGGTACATATCAAAGTAAAACATCCATAACAGCAGGCCTAAGGCGCAGTTGATTCTACCACCGCACTATTGCTACAAAAAAATAAGCACGCCCAGTGCGAGATTAAATGGCGGGACGCGCCGCCTGCCACTGTCATTCGCTAAAATATTGCTCTACATTCAAACGACATTCAAATAAAATATTACCTTCCTTTCAAATCGGACACCTCTATAGATCCAGCGCAAAAAAATGCCACCTTTGTTCGCTTCAACATCGAGAATTATTTCAACCGAGGCTTATTGAGTCAAGCTAACGAGACAACCCTCAACGAGTGCGCTAGTTATGGCTATTCTTTTTAAAACGTGTAGAAAAAGCGTCGAGCGAGATCGAAAATAAGAACAAAAGCACTAATTCCACTTGGAGTTATCGATAGTTTCGCGTCAGCTCGAATCGTAGCTTTGTTACGACGACACACAAGAGAAATGTCCGGCAAATTGCGTCGTGTGAGAGCGGCACGGCTTGAATACAATCACAGTGGAACCCAGTAAATAAACTGCATACGCACGCTCGATCACATGCATACATATACAATTACATGTATCTGATCTACTAGGTAACAAACAGTAGATTACGATACGATACGGATTTTGCGTTTATGTTAAAATAAATCTTTCTGTTAGATGTTGCTTACCAAGATCGATTTTTTCCTAGACTGAATTATTTTGACACGGTTTTATAAGAATCACTTGTAACTAACTTACACACAATACATTAAAATCTTAGAAGTAAATTTAAACCTGTTTCTAATTACTCGCATTGAAATAAAACTTTATTTGTAGTTCGGATGACAATACTATAATTTGGTATCTTGGAGCTGATGGAGCCATAAGGTGGATAGTGGAACTCTTCTACATGGCTATAAGTAAACCCCTCGATTAGGGGCTCATTTGATTTGTTTTCTTCTAGTTCAATAGTTTGGGCAAACGATTTTTGACTGTATCATATTGAGCCAGGAATCTTCTTGTTAGTTCAAGCGTATTTTAATAGTTCTTTAAAACTATAACTAACTTCAAAATATCTATCCAATTCTGTTACTAAGTAACATATTCACTTATGAAGATTGATTAGGCACTGTATACTCCATGTAAGTTCTGACTGCTGCCTGAACACAATACCCAATAGCAAGCAATAAAGCTCAAATGCATCCATGTTGATTTTATGCACAACTGGTCCTAACAAAGTGGCCGTTGAAGTTGGCGGAAAGATTTCAACGACTCTCAACAATTTTTCAAACTTGTATACGAGAGCGCGACTTCCCGAACGCTTATCTTTCTTTGGATTAAAAATTCTTTAACAGTTTACTGCTCAGTATTTTTTAATTTAAAATTTTAATACGGTCGAACTTTATTTTGAAAATAAAAATGTGAAATAAGTGAAGCCTTCCAAGCACAACGAACCATTCTCAACAAATATTTTAAGGCAATTGATTAATTAATAAGCCTTTCATATTAACAATAAAACCTTTCCATTTCTCTGCTTATATTGTCCCACAACTCTCTATGTATACAAAACGTTTCGCATAACGGAATGTTTAAAGGGAAGGTCCATATACGTCCTTTCGAATAAATCTATAGGGTTGTCGCGAACCATGCGAGAGAAATGGACTACAAATTGCGTCCGGCTGAATGCGTCGCGTCCCACATGTCTGATCCCAGTCGACCCGACCACCCGACCACTGGGCCACTAATTCTCGTTAAATTACTTTGCGGATCTCTGATTTGGCATAAAATTACGGATACGTTTGATATTTAGTTATATTGTGGCGTTTCAAGATTACATCGATTAAAATATTTAAATTGAATACTTGTATTACTCTATTCTGCTACTAATGCAATTCTTTATTAATGTGTATTAATCTGTATTATATTATATTTCACGCTATCAAGGTCTTACTTGCTACCAAAAACATAAGTTACTACATCAAAGCGGAGCTTACCACAAAGTCTGAATATTTTATTGCAATCTTTATACTACGCCAGATAAAAAGAACACAAAGAGAGAGAGCTATCTCTCCAGCGTAATAAGATTAATTAAAGTGACACAGTTTTAGACCATCAAAAGGTCTAGTTGCAAAAGCAATGATCCTCTTTAAAAGCTAGCATTTGACCAATATCTCAACTGCTCAGTGACAATCAGGTTGAGGATGTCGAAACAGTAAAGGAAAGCTAAAAAATGATATAAATTGCTATTCTAAATTTGGCACTTGTTTTTCCACTACTTTAAAAAGTACTAAAAGTAAAGTAGTTTTAATTGGGTAATATTTTTCATTGAGAAAAAAATCCTCTTGGAAAACCATAAATCGTCGAAACATATTTACTTTAACCTCTTAACAAATATCAAAAGTCGAAACATTTAAATACGGGCACTAAACGGCAGAATTACCAGGGACCAAAATTACGACGCAATAAAAACGTGAATTTTCTTTTAATTCGCAATTTTGTGTCAAGGAATAGCTACTCACAATAAAACATGGTGAGCAGTTTGGTCCCATCGTTCAGAGTTCGGTATAAAACAGAGAGTATGTAACTAAAATTCATACATTCTCACTTCTTTTATATTGTAGGTATATTACGCAAAAATTGTCGCTAAAATACGTTTAACATCGTAGAGCTTTTAGCCATACGTGGATCAGGTTCGAAGGATAAGAAAAGTTGAGTTACTGCTTATATTTACTGTATTGCGTTTAAGGGGAGCATTAAAGTTTCCTTTAATGTGTTTGTAGAAAATTAACGTCACACCTAGAGCGAAGTGCTAAACGTAAAAAAATAATTCATGACCGATAAAACCGATTCTTACATAAGATAGTAACTTGGATTCGATGTTTTCAAGGAAACGGCACCATTTTCCTCTGAAATAGCATATTATAACTTGTTTGGAAATTCCATTGATGCAATTTTTGAAGTGCTCTTAAATTCTTAACTTTCATGTGGAATAATTATTTTTAGAAAAATTTCTCATCATAGCGGGCTGCATAATCTGTTGTGTCTTAGCGCAATATTTGAATCCATCATAAAACGGCCAGCCGCTTAACAAATTAGTTCAGTTCTATATTGCAATGCGTTTGCCATTAGGTACAATAGGCGGCTGAAATTAGCCGATTGTCTCTTTCTAAAGGTCGATGTGCAATATTTATCACCGGTATCTGTACATATAATTAACATATTTTAAAAACTAAAACAACCGACTGCCATGCCGCGCGAGTCAGTTCCAGTGGTAAGTTAGAGACGTAAGTTAGAATCGTCATATCTCTGGAGATACTAATCATATCTCGATGAAATTACAATGGGACTACATTGGAAATCATCATCATCATCATCATCATCATCAGCCTAATTCTGTCCACTGCTGGACATAGGTCTCACCTATGGCACGCCACTGAGCTCGATCTTCAGCTCTTTGTTTCCAACCGCTGCCAGCCAGCTTGCGTATATCATCATACCTTGGAAATGTACCCTATCAATTTAAAAAATAATCATTTGAATCTTTTTTTTTTTATCATCGTGGCGTGGTACGGCGTGGTGTAGTTGGTGGTGTGGTTGAGATACGTATGTGTCTCATTTGTTAATGCTACCCAAAGACAGTATTCCACGCGGACGAAGTCGCGGGCACAGCTTGTTATGGTATGGTAATATATAGATAAGGTATGTATATATAAATTTAACACTAAAAATGTGTATAGTTAGGTCGGTATATCTTCATGTTAGGTACCTATATGTAAAGTAAAAAATAGCTTACGTTACGAAACTGCAACAAACAAACCATGGGGTAAACTTTTTTAATGATTACAAGCAAAATTTTATCAATAAAATAGGTAGTAAAAATACCCACCGTAAAAATATCTACTTATACAGATGTAATTACCATGCACTTATTATTCATAATCTCTGCTGAGCAACTAATTTAAAATCTATAAAAGTAAATTTATCAGCGTCGCTACGCCGATACAGTTTCGTACAAGTTCTTAAACACCATAATAATGATACTAGTCAAGTTGCAATTGGCGCTAATATGGTATTTAATGAACAGAATTTCAACATTTTCATCTGGTTTCCACATAAAATGCATACGAGCGAGCTAACCATGTTTCTCACGAACCTTCGGGTTATAGGTATGGCTTTAATTACTACCTGACCCCTAATAATATTAAATCTGGCGGGCTTGGTAAACATGTTAAAATCACGCTTCATATTTTGTTGGTTTAGGACGGTCTATCTTTGGACCTAAAACTTCCCTTACCGGCTACATTGCCAAATATTATCTCTTAAACTTACTCCATAAACTGGTACATTTAAACGACACTTACTGATGGCGAATGTTAGCCTACTTCAAAAGATAAGACAATTTGGCTCACTTTTGAGCTTTGATGACTGTAAAGAGACTTCTGTTAGTCACTTAAAAATTCAAGAGTTACTTTGCTTTTACTTTAGACATTTACTGAATAGCAATTTGAACTATAAACTTATTTACTTTGGAGACTGGTTCGAATTCACGACACGAAAAGTTATAAAATATTTGATGTTTATTTCTTCTATATTTATTTTTTCTGTTGATTGCTTAATTTTATTTTTTTGTACGTGAACGACATCTAGCGTACACAAAGTTTAACTCAAACATGTACTTAGTACATTTTCAAAGTCAATAATGAAACTTCATTTTTTATTATTCCCCACTACCTATAATTAATTACCTTTAGAACCTTTTATTTTCATAGGTAGCCTTGTAGGGAAAAAGGTGTTTGTCTCGAGTTCTCAGCAAAATAAGTGTCTTTTGTGTCAAGGTATGAGCTACATTGAAAAAGCTTGAGCTGCGCGAGTTCGTTTTGTGTAAAATGTCAAAGTGAGGGAAAGAGGCAGGCGAGCGAAAATTGTGTTGACGCAGTGACCGCAGCGGCGAACGTGCGGGGCCTAAAACAGAGCTTACAGTAAAACACATCCATTCAAACAGTACTCAAAGTTTAATTGTAAACAATAAAGCTTGATTAAAGCAAAGTAACGAATAAGTTTTCTAACTCGTAATGTTCTTTATTGTTTGGTTGTCTGAAATACATATTTGCAAAACGGCTGTCCTGATATATGTAAATTGTTTTTGATTGTTTGAATACAAAGAGCTTATCTATCGATCTTTTAACGCAAGATCTATTTATAAGAAGATGTTAAATCTGTAGGGCTATTCTGTAAGCTCATTTATACATCTGGGAAACGGAATCCGCGGTGAAATTTGAATTTTGTATTACGGAATTCAAATCTCACCGCTGATTCCGCTTTCGAGATATATAAACGAGCTTACAGAATAGCACCACTGATCCAAATGTATCTGCTATCCTGCTTTCATCACAGTAATTCAGTGCAATACTTACCGCAAAATGAACGCATATTTTCAGGCGAAACTCTATCGTACGTAATATTACGCACTGGCTTCACAGCGCAGTATGTATACATGTCCACTTTCCGCCATTTGTTCGCAGTTTAAACACTGCACCGCGCGATTATTACGCCTGTCACAGGCAGACCTGACGAGCTGGCGAAACGAACGTGAAACCAGGTCCCAAGTGTTCGGGTGGTCCGCAGTCGCACTCAAAAACAATTCTAGTGAAGCCGTCATCCGCTGGGATAAGCGGCCTCATTATTCACTAAAAGCCCACGGCGTGCTCGCTTGGATAATTGGAGGCTTTGTTCCTTTGCTCTCGGCTTTGACGCTTTCCTGGACGGCGCCCGCGGATTATTATTCGCACAATCAACGATGTACACGGCCTTAGATTAATCTGACATTTGAGGTATGAATCGTCGAGGCGGGCATGAACGTCGCATTACTTTTTGCTGTATCATTATTTTTATTTTACGTTCCAGCGTAAAGTTTTACGGCAAAACAAATAAACAATGCACAAGGAATTTCTTTTTATGAAAGGTTAGAAGTTCAGAGCGATTCTGTGGTGTGCAGTTGTTATTTAATACCAAGTAACTGAGCGCTTTCATACTTTAAAATGAAGTAATAATAACATAAATCCATCTTCTAAAAAACTACAACATGATACTTATATTATCTGTTATAACAGATGCCGTGGCGCGTAAAACTTTGGATTACCAAAATTCTACGTCCATAGATGTTGAATTTCTTATGCACAGCAATTTTCCTGTCACTTTGCCTTTCATACGGAAAAGATAAAAAAGTCATGTATCTACATATCTGACCTATATACCATTTTACTGCAAGTGACCTCAAACATAAAAGGAAAGTAAGTAAGTACGTACTGTGCCTCCGAACATTTTTAGTATTCGGTTGAACAACATGTTTCGGCAGCTGTTCTTAAGGCCAGGTCATTTTCCATTCTAGACCTAGCATGATCCTCCGCATAGTCACTGACTAACAGGGCCCCTAGACAAAATCCAATTTCCTGTTTGCCTTCACGCTAACGCAAGTTCAAAATGTATAGAATGACATTTATGTTTCCGCAACAAAAATGTAATTCCCATACATTTTGAACTTGCGTTAGCGTGAAGGCAAACAGGAAATTGGATTTTGTCTAGGGGCCCAGGTGAGATAAAAGAAACTGTCAAAATGGTGGAACTACCGGGTAAACTAGACTGGTCTACCAGTTAAAAATAGCATGTATCTACATATCTGGCCTATTTACAATATTCCTCAAAATAAAAGGAAAGTAAGCACAGGCGGATCTTGTAAACTGACGTCTACCATAAATAAATAACTGGCCAAGTGCAAGTCGGACTCACACTCGTAGGGTTCCGTAACACAGTTAAGAGCCCGCTTGAGATTTTTTTTCCCACGCTTGCTCCGCCTACACACGCCGCGGCACCCCCGGTAACGATACAGGCGCGGGGGAACGCGCTGTAATTTCGCGCATGCGCGCTCCACACTCGACTTGTGACCTCGTTTGCTAGCGGACACGCCGAGGCGAGCGGGACGGTAATGACCGCGTGGCCCGTGGCGCGGCAGCCGAAGTTACTTACTACCTACAGAGCTATACTATACATAAATACGTACATTTAAGGTTTAAAATTACGTATTACGGCTTAAAAAGGATTTTCCAAATCGAACATACATAGAAAAGATATATATATATCTAATACTATAAGAATCTTTGTCCTGACATACTGACTGACTGACTCACTGACAGACAACGCACAGCCTAAACCGCTGGTCGTAGAGACTTGAAATTTGGAGGGTATATTTGTCTTAGTACGTAAGGGTGTACTAAGAAAGGATTTTCCAAAATTCACCCCTTAAGGGGATGAAATGGGGGTTCAAAGTTTGTATGGAGAAACAAGATTAGATAGTCTTTTCAATCCGAAACTTCACACAAGTGCTTCAGTAAAAAAATAAGTAAATACGTGTTTCAGGTTTTTTGAAATTCCACCCTTAAGAGGGTGAAATGGGGTAATAAAGTATGAAAATCAGTATTGTTTCGGATCGCGCTGAAATTTGGCATGCAGATAGTTATTACGACGTTAGTTCCCTCTGAGAAAGGATTTTCCAAAATAAACCCTCGAAGAGGATGAAACGGGGGTTCAAAGTTTGTATGGCGAAACAAGATTAGATAGTCTTTTCTATCCGAAACTTCACACAAGTGCTTCAGTAAAAAAATAAGTAAATACGTTTTTCAGGATTTTTTGAAATTCCACCCCTAAGAGTGTGAAATGGGGTAATAAAGTGTGAAAATCAATATTGTTTCGGATCGCGCTGAAATTTGGCAAGCAGGTAGTTATTACAACGTTATTGCCCTCTGAGAAAGGATTTTCCAAAATTCACCCCTGAAAGGGATGAAACGGGGGTTCAAAGTTTGTATGGAGAAAAAAGATTAGATAGTCTTTTCTATCCGAAACTTCACACAAGTGCTTCAGTAAAAAAATAAGTAAATACGTGTTTCAGGTTTTTTTGAAATTTCACCCCTAAGAGGGTGAAATGGGGTAATAAAGTGTGAAAATCAATATTGTTTCGGATTGCGCTGAAATTTGACATGCATATATTCATTATGACGTTAGCTACCTCTGAGAAAGGATTTTCCAAAATTAACCCTCAAAGGGGATGAAACGGGGGTTCAAAGTTTGTATGGGGAAACAAGATTAGATCGTCTTTTCTATCCGAAACTTCACACAAGTGCTTCAGTAAAAAAATAAGTAAATACGTCTTTCAGGTTTTTTTTTAATTCCACCCCTAAGAGTGTGAAATGGGGTAATAAAGTGTGAAAATCAATATTGTTTCGGATCGCGCTGAAATTTGGCAAGCAGGTAGTTATTACAACGTTATTGCCCTCTGAGAAAGGATTTTCCAAAATTCACCCCTGAAAGGGATGAAACGGGGGTTCAAAGTTTGTATGGAGAAACAAGATTAGATAGTCTTTTCTATTCGAAACTTCATACAAGTGCTCGAGTAAATAAATAAGTAAATACGTGTTTCAGTTTTTTTTTAATCCACCCTAAGAGGGTGAAATGGGGGTAACAAAGTGTTAAAATCAATATTGTTTCGGATTGCGCTGAAATTTGGCATGCAGATAGTTATTACAACGTTATCGCCCTCTGAGACCTTTTCCAAAATTCACCCCTGAAGGGGATGAATCGAGCGTTCAAAGTTTGTATGGAAAAACAAGATTAGATACGAGTACTATTTTCTATTCGAAACTTCTTACAAGTGCTCCAGTAAAAAAATAAGTAAATATGTGTTTTAGATTTTTTTGAAATTCCACCCCTAAGAGGGTGAAATGGGGTAACAAAGTGTGAAAATCAATATTTTTCGGATTGTGCTAAAACTTGGCATGCAGATAATTATTACAACGTTAGTTACCAAAAGAATTTTTCAAATTTCACCCCTGAAGGGGATGAAACGGGGGTTCAAAGTTTCTATGGAGAAACATTATTAGATAGTCTTTTCTATTCGAAACTTCACACAAGTGCTTCAGGACATAAATAAGTAAAAACGTGTTTTAGTTTTTTTCGAAATTCCACCCCTAAGACGGTGAAATGGGGTAACAAAGGCTGAAAATCAATATTGTTTTGAATTGAGCTGAAATTTGGCATATAGGTGGTTATTATGACGTTAGTATCAGCTAAGAATGGATTTTCTAAAATTCACCCCTTAAAGGGATGAAACGGGGGTTCAAAATTTCTATGGAGAAACAACATTAGATAGTCTTTTCTATTCGAAACTTCGCACAAGTGCTTCAGGACATAAATAAGTAATCACGTGTTTCAGGTTTTTTCGAAATTTCACCCCTAAGAGGTTGAAATGGGGTAACAAAGTCTGAAAATCAATATTGTTTCGGATTGCGCTGAAATTTGACATGCATATAGTTATTATGACGTTAGCTACCTCTGAGAAAGGATTTTCCAAAATAAACCCTCGAAGGGGATGAAACGGGGGTTCAAAGTTTGTATGGCGAAACAAGATTAGATAGTCTTTTCTATCCAAAACTTCACACAAGTGCTTCAGTAAAAAAATAAGTAAATACGTGTTTCAGGTTTTTTTGAAATTTCACCCCTAAGAGGGTGAAATGGGGTAATAAAGTGTGAAAATCAATATTGTTTCGGATTGCGCTGAAATTTGACATGCATATAGTTATTATGACGTTAGCTACCTCTGAGAAAGGATTTTCCAAAATTAACCCTCAAAGGGGATGAAACGGGGGTTCAAAGTTTGTATGGAGAAACAAGATTAGATAGTATTTTCTATTTGAAACTTAACACAAGTACTTAAGTAAGTAAATACGTGTTTCAGGCTCTTTCGAAATTCCACCCCTAAAAGGGTGAAATGGGGTAACAAAGTCTGAAATCAATATTGTTTCGGATTGCGCTGAAATTTGGCATGCAGATAGGTATTTTGACTTAGGTATCCGCTAAGAAAGAATTTTTCAAAATTTACTCTTCAAGGGGATGAAGCGAGGGTTCAAAGTTTGGATAGTAAATTTTATTCGTCATTTCACACAAGTACTTTTGTAAATAAATAAGTAAATACGAGTTTCAGACTTTTTCAAAATGCCCTTCTAAGTGGATAAACTGGGGTAACAAAGTCTAAAAATCAATATTGTTTCGGATTGCGCTGAGGAAGCTTTAGAATGCAGATAGTTATTATGGCGTAGGTATCCGCTCAGAAAGGATTTTCTCAAAATTCCTTCCGGATACGGAACAGGGATTCAAACTTTGTATGGCGAAACAAGATGAGATAAAGTACGTGTTGTAGGATTTTTCAAAATGGGGTAGGTAACAAAGTCTGAAAATTTGGGTTTTTCGGGTAAAATTAAAAAATTACCCCATTTATAATGAATCCCGAACTGCCTTAGTCACGTGATAACATGAAAACGGGTGAACTGATTTGGCTAATTTTTATTTGATGTCTTTAATGATAGAATCGTTCTTACAAAAGAAAAGTTTTATGTAAATAAAAGAAGTTTTTAACGCGGGCGAAGCCGCGGGGCACTTCTAGTATATATATATATATATATATTTATATTCTGACTAATTGAGAACCTCCTCCATTTTTGTGAAGTCGGTTAAAAATAGTATAGTCTTATTTTTCGTACAACACTCCTTGCGTTGTTTTTGTAAACTTGTATTTATTTGAGAACCCAACTTCACAAAAAAGGAGAAGGTTCTCAATTCGTCGGATTTTTTGTTTGTTTTATGTATGTTGACCGATTACTCGAAAACGCTTGAACCGATTTGGAAAATCGTTTTTTTATTTGAATGAGTATAACAGATGATCCCATTTAAATTTCATCGAGATATGTTTAGTTCTGCAGAGATATGAAGATAAACACCATAAACCTAGTACTGAAAATGACTAGCGCGGCATTTGAAGTCTGTATTATTCCTTTTGTGAACGAATTTATTTGCAACCGACTTCCAAAAAAAAAGGAGGTTCTCAAATCGTCTTTTTTAGGGTTCCGTAGCCGAATGGCAAAAAACGGAACCCTTATAGATTCGCCATGTCTGTCTGTCTGTCCGTCCGTATGTCACAGCCATTTTATTCCGAAACTATTACGACTACAGACTTGAAACTTGGTAGGTAAATGTATTCTTGAACCGCTTTCCGATTTTTATACAATAATAAAAAATATAAAAGTTTAAGGGACCCCCCCCTTCTTCATCCAATACATGAAACTGAAACAAAAAAAAAATTCTTAAAACCTATACGTGTGGGGTGGTGTCTATGGATAGGTCTTTAAAAATGATATTGAGGTTCCAAAAATCATTTTTTGGGGTTCCGTAGCCAAATAGCGAACCCTTATAGATTCGCCATGTCTGTCTGTCCGTCCGTATGTCACAGCCATTTTATTCCGAAACTATTAGGACTACAGAATTGAAACTTGGTAGGTAGATGTATAAACCGCTTTCCGATTTTTGTACAAAAATAAAAAATATAAAAGCTTAAGGGGGGCAGACAGACAGACATGGCGAATCTATAATGGTTCCGTTTTATGCCATTTGGCTACGGAACCCTAACAAAGTTATTTTTGTAGTTGCGAAAAATAAAAGTTATAGAATACTCTACTGTGTTACGGAACCCTACGAGTGCGAGTCCGACTTGCACTTGGCAAGTTTATCTCAAAGTAAATCATTTAAAAGATAGGCGCGTCTAAAGTGGTAAAATGTGTCCCCCCCCCCCCCCCCCCCCTAACTTCTAAAGTAAGGGAGTGAAAAATCTAGAAAAAATATATTATATATATCTGTAGATCTCAACAAAAACTTTCAACGAAAATTGGTTTGAACCAGATACAGTCAGTAGTTGTTGAGATATAGCGACCGCAAGTATAACTTTGTTTTTCATACAAACTCTATGAAAACAAAGTTATTTTTGTAGTTGCAAAAAATCATAGTTATAGAATACTCTACTGTGTTACGGAACCCTACGAGTGCTAGTCCGACTTGCACTTGGCCAGTTTTTTTTTGTGTGTATCACATTCCATCCCATTTCACCCTCTTAGGGGTAGAATTTCAAAAAAACCTGAAACACGTATTTACTTATTTTTTTTACTGAAGCACTTGTGTGAAGTTTCGGATAGAAAAGACGATCTAATCTTGTTTCCCCATACAAACTTTGAGCTCCGTTTCATCCCCTCCGAGGGTTAATTTTGGAAAATCCTTTCTCAGAGGGAACTAACGTCGTAATAACTACTTGCATGCCAAATTTCAGCGCGATCCGAAACAATATTGATTTTCACACTTTATTACCCCATTTCACCCTCTTAGGGGTGAAATTTCAAAAAAACCTGAAACACGTATTTACTTATTTTTTTACTGAAACACTTGTGTGAAGTTTCGGATAGAAAAGACTATCTAATCTTGTTTCTCCACACAAACTTTGAACCCTCGTTTCATCCCCTTCGAGGGTTAATTTTGGAAAATCCTTTCTCAGAGGGAACTAACGTCGTAATAATTATCTGCATGCCAAATTTCAGCGCGATCCGAAACAATACTGATTTGCACACTTTATTACCCCATTTCAATTTTCACCCTCTTAGGGGTGGAATTTCAAAAAAACCTGAAACACGTATTTACTTATTTTTTTACTGAAGCACTTGTGTGAAGTTTCGGATTGAAAAGACTATCTAATCTTGTTTCTCCATACAATTTTTTAACCCACATTTCATCCCCTTATGGGGTGAATTTTTGAAAATCCTTTCTTAGTACAAACTTACATACTAAGACAAATATACCCTCCAAATTTCAAGTCTCTACGACCAGTGGTTTAGGCTGTGCGTTGTCTGTCAGTGAGTCAGTCAGTCAGAATGTCAGGACAAAGATTCTTATAGTATTAGATAGATAGGCCATGTGCAAGTCGGACTCACACTCGTAGGGTTCCCTAACAGTAGAATATTTTATAACACTAATTTTTCGCCACCAAAAAATTTACTTTGTTTCTTATAGCGTTTGTATGAAAAACAAAGTTATCTTTGCGGTCGCTATATCTCAAAACTGCTCACTGTATTTTTTAGATTTTTCACTCCCATACTTTAAAAGTAAGAGGAGGGGAGGGGGGGGAGGGGTTGGACATTCATTTTACCATTTTAGACGTGCCTATCTTTCAAATGATTGACTTTGAGAAAAAATGGTTTTAAAAACCTTCATGTTATTTTTAAAGATGAAAAAAGTGACATACGGACAGACAGACATGACCAATCTATAAGAGTTCCGTTTCTTTCCATTCGGCTACGGAACCATAAAAACGAGGAGGAAAAAAATGGAGGAGGTTCTCAAATCGCCGGTACATCACATACGACACAGTAATGGTTCCGTAACACAGTAATATTCTATAACCATGATTTTTCGAAACTAAATAAACTGACGAAGTGCAAGTCGGACTCGTACTCGTAGGGTTCCGTAACACAGTAGTTCTATAGTTCTATAACTATGATTTTTCGCAACTACAAAAATAACTTTGTTTTTCATAGTGTTTGTATGAAAAACAAAGTTATACTTGCGGTCGCTATATCTCAACAACTGCTGACTGTATCTCGTTCAAACTAATTTTCGTTGAAAGTTTTTATTAAGATCTACAGAATATATTTTTTCTAGATTTTTCACTCCCTTACTTTAGAATTTAAAGGGGGGGGACACACATTTTACCACTTTAGACGGGCCTATCTTTTAAATGGTTGACTTTGAGAAAAAATGATTTTAGGAACCTCAATGTCATTTTAAAGACCTATCCACACGTATAGGTTTGAAGAAAAAAATTTTTTTTTGTTCCATTTCCAGGTATGGGATGCCCCCCCTTAAACTTTTATATTTTTTATTTTTGTACAATATTCGGAAAGCGGTTTATAGAATACATCTACCTAGCAAGTTTCAATTCTGTAGTCTTAATAGTTTTGGAATAAAATGGCTGTGACATACGTAAGGACAGACAGACAAACATGGCGAATTTATAAGGGTTCCGTTTTTCACCATTTGACTACGGAACCCTAAAAATAAACTTTGTTTTTCATAGTGTTTGTATGAAAAACAAAGTTATCTTTGCGGTCGCCATATCCCAAAACCTGCTGATTGTAGGTATCTCGTTCAAACTAATTTTCGTTGTTAGTTTTTATCTTACTTATGATAGTACTACAATAACGAAATACTAATAAAATTAAAAACGTCTAAATACCTATAGTGTTTGTGAGAGAACAATTATAATCCAGTTGTAATTATAAAACAATCTTTATGTTGTATTAAATTCAAATAAGAAACTGCCTTACGGTTTCGCATTATATGTATTATATTATATTTCTCAGGATAAAACTCAGTAGTTCAATACCTCATTCATTGAAATCGGTCCAGCCGTTTGGTTCCTACAACCAAAACAATACCCACATATAATCGCGCGAAACTTCAACACGATTGGTAATTATGTTCTAATCTGTGACCTCAGAGGTCGATGCCTTGCTTACTTCATAGTTACTATGGGTAAACATATTTAGGTAAATGAAAGGTGCTTGTTTGGCTCCAAAAAAAATTTGTAGGTACATTTTCGAATCTTGAAGGTCTGTCTTGGATCTTATCCTTGTAAGGCCTTATTTACTATTATTAAAAAATCTCGAAAGATCGCAGATACACGCGAAAACGGCGCGCGCGTCCTCACCTCGGAGAGGCTCGCGGCCGACTGTCTCTAGATTCAATATGTTTCGAGTGCTGCTCACTTGCAAGTATATTTTTATACGTAACGCAACGGGAATATGGTACAATATCGCAATCAACCTATTGACCGTATTCTTGCACAGAAGTAAAGGACGTAAGTCGCAAAACTAATTTAATTAAGTATGAGAATATGAATTGGTTTTGAAGAAAATTGTCCTGGGAGATTCTTATAAACCATGTTTTACATTTGATAGTATTTATTTTGTATATGTAACTAAATCTGTTTGAGAGACAAACAAGAAAAATGAAAAAAAAGGCATAACTTTCAAAAAAATAAACTATCGAGCAAATTATTTTCAATTATGTTTCTGTTCTGTGAAACGAAAGAAAAAACATTGAAAAATCTAATATTTAAGTTTGACTTCATTAATATTATTGGTTGATTTACTGTCATTAGGCAAAGTATAGCATTCTGCAGGGAGCGTCCTCTTAAGTATTCCAACTATGATTTTTTGCAACTACAAAATTAACTTTGTTTTTCATAGTGTTTGTATGAAAAACAAAGTTATCTTTGCGGTCGCCGTATCTCTAAAACTGCTGACTGTATCTCGTTCAAACCAATTTTCGTTGTTAGTTTTTATTGAGATCTACAGCATATATTTTTTTTAGATTTTTCACTCCCATAATTTAATGGTTAGAGGGGGGGAACACACATTTTACTACTTTAGACGCGCCTATCATTCAAATGATTGACTTTGAGAAAAAATGATTTTAAAAACCTCAATGTCATTTTTGAAGACCTATCCATAGACACCCCACAAGTATAGGTTTGAATTTTTTTTTTTTGTTTCAGTTCCATGTATGGGATGCTCCCCCTTAAACTTTTATATTTTTTATTTTTGTATATAAATCGGAAAGCGGTTCACAGAATACATCTACCTACCAAGTTTCAATTCTGTAGTCCTAACAGTTTCGGAATAAAATGGCTGTGACATACGGACGGACAGACAGACAGACAGACAGAGAGACAGATAGACAGACAGACAGACAGACATGACGAATCTATAAGGGTTCCGTTTTTTGCCATTCGGCTACGGAACCCTAAAAATGAGAAGCTAATTTTACCGCTTTAGGGTACCTTCTTGTCGCCATAAAGGGCTGAGGTGGAGGCGATCGCCGGCGCCTGTCATCACGACTCTTTATTCCGGGCCCTGCGGCTTACAACCTCCACTACCAAACTTACATTTTGCAACTGACGATGGCAATCTGTACAAGATAACGATTATATATTTGTTCCTGTGTTCTTTCTAAATATGTTGATACCTATTTTGAGATACAACCTTATTATGTCTATGTCCTAACATCCTGAGCAAGGATTTTATCTTAACAATAAATCTACAACTATTTTATTAAGTCATATCTTCAATATTGAACAAATAAAAGATAAGATACCTACTCGTACATGATAACTTTATGTCAATATAACAAGGCTATTGTATAACTTTATGTCAATATAACACGGCTATTAAAATGCCAATAGCTTTGAATTTGTAAGCTTGCGTGATGAACATTGCTAAACCTATCTGTTTATTCTATCAAATTTAAATTTGTAACATGAATTGTAGAAGAAATATCAACACAAATAGGTACACAATTGATTTATGAGTGGAATTGAATTGTATATTATATAACAAAATGCTGATGATATCTCATTTCAATTGAAATACGTATAAAATTAATTTTAACATTTATCTGAAGGAAGCTTGTTACGAAACATGAACATACATTTCAGATGGAAGTATAGAACACTCTAGGGGATGTAATTATGTTTACTCCTGTAGGTATTTAATAACGTAGTTAGGTTTCCAAGAAGCTCATTGCACTGACGACGGTGTACGAATGTTTTAGCAGTATCCATGTCTTAGACTTTTTAAAGACAAATTATGTTCAAATACATCAAGATACATTTTGGTGGATAGATACTGAGATACTGTATTTTTGAAGTCACTATGCTGTCAAAGATGAATAACGATAGTAGACGTGGACATCATACGTCTTAGCTTTATGCATGCATGCGCCGACGTGGTTGAATGACAATTACCCTTTCGTGGATCCTTCGCCCTCTAATACTAAGGACCAGCTTTACCTGTTCATGATAATGTGTTAGATCTGTTAGATAGTTAGTATCTGACACATGACGCCATAATATAAAAGCTGTCAAACATTTGTCAGATTTCTTCGTATTAGCGTTATCAGCAACCAGAAAACTGAAATTGGCCCTAAATGTATTATATTGTATAATGTATTATGATTTACCGATTTAATTTTCATTCCTCTATTTCATTCAAAAAAGCTCGCTGATTTGTTCACAATACCTAGGCACTAAATGTGGATCAGATATTAATGTTAGTTTAACAAATAAAATTAATTGATGAAATGATCTACCTACTCACAAATAAATCATTTTTGATACTCTCATATTTCAATATCCTCTCGAAAAGTAACGTAGGATATTTCTTACAAGACAAGATATCAAAGTTTCAAAGGCCCCTTTATCTACGAGTCCTGACATCTTGTCATGGTAACTCTAGTAATAAGGCACTTCCACACAAAGTTTATTTACGTTGACTCTTTACGAGCACTCTTTAGAAGTCAAAGGCGACGTGACGTGACGGAAAACTTTAGTGATTTCATACTTTTATGATTTTTCCATGTTATTTTATGGAGATCCTTTACATCTGTCTTTGAAAGAATTGAAATACGTTTACAGTGTAATAGAATGTACTTAAGCTTGAAAATCTAATTATTGTTTGTTTTTCACTAGGCTTTCGCGAACTGCCATCCTTTGGTAGAATGTTTGCCTTAATAAAGTAAAAAGCCATCGAAATCCCTCTTTCAAGTCTTTAAACTGCGCCACGACTATCTTCAACCTACAATACACTTACGTTCCGTTTGTCCACACTACGCGCAACTTGTCCAACCGTTTGTCTAAACTACCGTTGTTGTTCGTGGCGAGACGCGACGGCAAGGGCTTCGCACTCAAAATCCTGATGAAGCCCTCCGATTAAAGCTAAAACAGTCATCCGTCACTATTTTGACATCACGTAGGTCACGTTTAACACCTATTTTTTAAACGATACGAATTCTCTATAGGCCTACGTAATCTGCTTGCATATCATATTGGTTTCCATGCCACTTCTAGTTATATTATTATTAGAAGTACGATTACTGCGTACTTCTAATTGCAGATCGTAATGTTTATGTTGGAAATGAGATAACTGATCACAAATCCATTTATTCAGAATTCACGATAACTAGCTATTCAACCTGATGTCATTTTGCTGGAAAAGGCAGCGCCGGCCATGAATTTATCATCACGTTTTGACCTTAAACTGCTCCATTTCTTGGTATTGTATTTAAAAACTTGAATATTTTGCAAATATTGATAATATCATTTTACTTCAACATATAAAGGATCAGTTTTACATGCCGTGGTAGAAATATTTCCAATTGGTGTTCTGAAATGTTTATTATTTATTTCAGAAGATTGTCATAGAAATGTATTAATCACCTTAAGGTACGGACACACCGCAGCGTCCTGCGTGCGCGATCTAGGTGGCGATCAGATAGCGCAGTAGTATTTGTACCGACTAGTTCACACCAAACGCGATCAGAAAACAATTGAAAAGTACTGAGATCGCGCCCGCAGATCGCAAGACGCCGCGGTGTGTCCGTACCATTACACAGCCCTGCACCTGGACACTATCTCTATCTAACCATTTACATAACAAAAACAATGATTTTATTTTTCCATTTCGCTCTAACCACTGTTTTTCCGTATTAATTAAACTTTGCAGGTGAAAAAAAGTTGAATAGGTACTTCAGAGATGTGGTCTGAATAAAATATAAGTAATATAGCAACCATCAGTGAAAAACTCACATGTGGCATGTATATTCCTTTGTAAAAAGTTTAAACAATTTTATAGAATATATTATATTACCTACCGTGCATTATACTCGTATATTATAGTAACAGAACATGCGTAAATATATTTTAGACCCATAATCCACAAATCCCTATCTTGTTATACTCCGTTCCCTCCTAAATCACAGTTTGGTAATATCAACTCACTATTTCGCAAACGTTGTCAGACTCTGATCCGCGGCTTACTGAGGTCGGGTATCTCCCAGTTAACATAATTGAAACTTAATATAATACCTATTCATCCATTGAACCTCCTCGTGTCTTGTTTAATAGAGATTGGATATTAAGCTCCTGGTGATTGTAACAGGAGCGTGGAATGTACCTACTCTGAGATTAGATATTGTATAATTGCCTTAGGCTCAACACAGTAGTGAATTTAATGGGATTTTATGTAACGCATTCAAGAGCAACGTTTGAATGTGTGTGCCCTAACCCCCTACTTGCAGAGGCCAGAGTTAATACAGTATTTCATAATCCAGGGTTATGAAATTGCAGTCGAATTATAATATACATACAAGTAATTTTAGTATTCTTCTTTCATTCTTGCGACAATATTTTACATAAGACGATCTTTTTTATAATGTGTCGTTTTATGTTATCATAACATAATTCGAATAATTCGAGAAATTATGGTCGACGAGTTCTGGAGTACCAAGTCTTGGCATGTGTAGTGTGGGACGCCCTCCATCTGCAAATTGATGAGAAGAGCCGAAGAACGGGCTCAGTGCCGTGTATCATTAGTTTTTGACACTATTTTTAAATGTGTTTCATAAAGGAGGTGTTCGTATTTCCTCTAGTAACGAGTTGCAAAGCCATGCTGCCACAAACATAAAATACTCGTCGTAGAAAGAACTCGTGTTTTGTGAAATAATCAAAGACAAATTTCCTGATGATCCAAAATTATGCTGACTAAAACCATGATAAATTTAAATCCTTCCTTGAGATAGTGCGGGAAAGAGGGTATTGGGATGGGAGAAGGGGAAAGAAAACACTGAAAAAAAGAAAATGAGTGTTCCGACGTATTAGTTGCTACTTGAGCGTGTTGCAAAAATAAGAAGTTAATCTAATTGCACCTCGGAGAGATCGAAGAAACTGGGGTCAGTAGTAGCCTTAAGTGGTTTTTAGTAGACTTCATGTTTGTAACGAAAACAATTGACATAACTATAGGCTGAAGCCATAGATAATAATTAAGATTTGTTACTAAGTATCTAAAGCCACTACGAACAAGACTAACATTAAGAAATTTAATCAGAAAATACTCTATTACTTTGTCCGTTAAAAAACCTGTGCTTAACACCACAACAGTATAAAGTGCTTTAAAATGAAAAACTTCTTTTCAAAGTGTATTTTAATTACTAATTGAATGTTATACATTCTCTCCCTGTTTGCTCACATGGTATTGGTTAATCCAATTGCAGTGTTAACTGTGTGGTCACGTACCAAACAGGTTTATTTAACAAAGTTCCTTACTGTCCTATTAGAGACAATCCAAAGCTGGATCGTGACACTGTGCTGTATGTTCTAATTATTTTCCATTTATTCGAGAAACAATGAAAAATGATACTTAACACTTTAGTAATAAGTACTAGATAGTAGATACTTTAAGGACGTGTTATCAAATTGTATGATACATGAATGTGACTACAAAATTCGATTAGCATTGCTAGCACTGCAAGGAAAATGCAACACTATCAACCATATCGCTGATGTGAACTGGCATGAATTTCGGTGTAGTCAACCAAGATTGCGAGTGATAAAAGTTGTTTCATGTGTACCGTGTACCTATTAGATAAACGTTATAAGTCCTACTTCACAATTTTCATTATCCATGTAGTGGTAATAATAAAATACTTTAGTTCGGAAATAACCATACCAAAAATAATAATTAGAACCTCGCTCGTTTTGACCATTTATTGTATACTACGACCAAAATAACATTTAAGGTAGGGACACATCGCAGCGTCCTGCGTGCGCGATCTAGGCGGCGATCAGATAGCGCAGTAGTATTTGTACCCACTGGTTCACACCAAACGCGATCAGAAAACAATTGAAAAGTACTCAGATCGCGCCCGCAGATCGCAGGACGCCGCTGTGTGGCCGTACCTTTACTATTCGCGAAAGGGAAAAAAATCCGCACTTGCAGTGGTGAAAGAAATTATATGTAAATAAAATAATACTCTAGCTCTAAATGATTAATAGTAATATAATAATAGCATATGAATATTACAAACTTTAATAACGTTATGATATTTGTCAATTAACCATAAATTCATAGCGTATAGTAGCTTATTGTGGTCCGAGATCTGTGGTTTAAACTTTAAATAATGTAATAGTTGTCTTTCATTTACCTTTTATAAGACAAAAGGTCATGTGGCATACGAGCTTAATACTTAAATGAATTCATATAAATGATGTAACTAACCCAATTTCAAATAAAAGGACTTAACTGTGATACTGAGTTGTTTGGCTTCTACATAATATCACTGGCTGTATCCAGATGGCTATATACAAAATTAATTCACTTTATATCCAGAGCTTAGAGTCTAATTCTATCTAGAATATTACACGCACACTCATGAATATTAAATTTGATTCAAATTCATATTATTAGGAAACTCTGCAACTTTGCAATTCCACGTATTGTCTAGCTTCTTACAGTATAGGAATATGAAAATAATTACATTTAAGATAGTTAATAATGCTTTTTAACTGACTTCAAAAAAAGGAGGAGGAGAAAAAATATCGAGTGATTCGACCATATATATATATTTTTTGTTGGCGGATAACTTCGTCGTTTAAACCGATTTTAGATATTCTTTTTTTGTTGGAAAGGATATAGATATCTCAAGTGTTGTACCATGGTAATTTCATCGAGGTTTGATAAGTATCTCCAGAGATATGGAGATAAACACCTCAAACTTGGTACTGAAAATTAATAGCGCGACATTTGAAGTCAGTTCATTTAGTTTTTTAAACGATCGTATAGCTTATTGACATACAAGAGTAGGGATAAGTTTTTGCTATCCTATGAGCCTACAGTTTGGCTATCGGCAGCATATCATATGGGCTATGCCTGGTTCCTATAACATAAGAACGGATCGTTTTGTGTACGATCGGTTAAATTTGACACGAGACGTAAACATTCTTGTGTCAAATTTAACCAATCGTAAGCAAATCGATCCATTCTTATGTTATAGGAACCGTGCCTTAGTAAGTACTTTGATAGTTAAAAGTTTTAATGTATTATTCGAATAATTTTTTTGTAACATGATTATCTCAGCATCATAAATATTGAAATGAAATTTGAAATGATATGTATATATTTGGTTCACAGAATATGTACAAATACAATCGGAAGTATTAATAAATACTTATATCATGCATAATTCGCTTACTTAAATAAAATTATGTTAGTCATGCAATACATTTCAAAATAGGTATAACTTTTTGGGTATACTTTTGTTCATGAAAGCGGTGCGTTAGCACACGAATAACTGTATCCCGAGCATCATTCATATCGATGATCCCGAGTGATAACCTCTTTGGCTATATAACGGATATAATAGTTTGTAGTTGTTATAATATTGACTACTTATTGTGTTATTTTATTTTTGTTGAACCTAAAAAGTTAGTACCTATCATGTTTTCTCTTTCGATATCTAGACGATATTTGTATCGAAGGTATGTTTGACAAAAATAATGATGGACGATGTTGGGACTCATTTATTTTTAAAATACACTATTTCGCCGTTTCAATTAAAAGAGAGTCGTAGAGTAGACTTGTGGAATAATCCTCAGCACTATAAGCCTCAGGCTATCAATTATATCATTGTGGAGGTTTGTGATTAATCGTCAGATACTTCGATTGACAGTTTCAAAGAACATCTAATCCATTGATGTGGATTAGATTAGCTATTTTGATTCTAATATACAGTAATTAGGTTAGATATATTGTGAATTTTGTCGATATAATAATGTTTTAATATAATATCGAAGCCTTTTGCAAAATATGTTAATTACAGCGGTATTTAATTTACTTGAAGTCGCGGTATAGGCTTACCCAGCGCCGCAGTATATTCTCCGACTTTACTATACTGCCGGCTAAGTCATGCTAGCTAGTTTACTGGAGGTAAAATGTAACTAACATTTTACCTCCAGTAAACTACTGGAAAAAAAATCGAGGATTTTGCACTATGTTTTCAAAGGTCATCATACTTTACAACAATTAATTCAGGACAGAAAACAGATTTATAAGACGAGTGTGAATGGGCGAGCTGGTAGAGGCCGACCTAGGCGAACGTATCACGACCAGATCGGAGACGTTTCAAACAAAAGCCAAGTCAAAAGTACCTATAACCAGCGAGCATGTATGAAGGCGCTCATGAAAGTAGAAGAAGTGAAAGACGTGTGTCAGGATCGTAGCACGTGGAAAGAAGTAGTCTCTGCCTACCCCAACGGGAAAAAGGCGTGATTTTATATATGTATGTAATTCAAGACCCTTGTCTTACATAATCAGAAAATAAAATAACCTATTGAAAAAAGAACAGATCAACAAATGGTAGCCTTCTTGACGTATTTGTACACTTTAGAAAGCACAATACCTCCCCGCTGTCTCGAAGATCAATGACGTATTGTCTAATGGATTAGCCCACTATTGTCCCGTGACGTCGACGTAGGTATAAATACCCACTTTAATGGTATTAAACCTTGAGATAACATTTCAGATGGTGGACTTATTCTTTAACTATCTTTCAGTATAATATTTTTAACCGATAACACAAAAGGAGAAGGTTCTCAATTCGTTTATATTTTTATAATATAAGATCAAAGGAAAAGTAAGAAGCTAGAAGGCAATAAATTCTAGGCACGTTCTGTTTACTTAAAATGTAAAATAAAATACAAAGCGAGAAGTTGTTGGTTCAAATCCTATCATGAGTGTTCGTCCATAGGAGTAGGAGTATTTTATATCGATGTTCCTGATTTGATTGATGACTCCTGACTTGCTACCAAAAATTAGCTTACCACCATCAGCGAGAAAAATCTAAAGCCGAGTTAGCGGGAACGTGGAAAAGTGTGTGTGCTCTCATTGTATTTTTTCCTAAAACTTGTGTTCTTCCGCGTGTAATAAATGTGTATTATTAACCATTAAGTGCCGGTGAGTGTGGGGGAAATAGCACAATTTTTTAACTTGACTTGAAATGTGACTTTGTACTATCCTTATGACTTAAATTCTCAAAATCTTGAAGAAATTTAATACATGACACTGGCTAAATACACTTATCGTGTGGAGCCATAATAAAACAAGTACCTAAGTAAAATTATTAGATTATAATTCATATTTTGACTCTCAATATATTTAAAATGCACAACAAAGTCATGTTTCTAGTTAGGCCAGACCTAAACTATACTTGCCTGTACCTGCGTGGTAAATAAAGTTAACATATTTGTTCTAAAGTTACCTTACATTCGTTTTTTAGATTTTATGTTCATAATTAAATAGAAAGCATGTTTATCGTGTAACTCTCCAATGAAACAGATGAAAGAATTTTATAAACTCCAAAGTGCTAATGTATCGTAATAAAAAATACGACACTCAGGTACTTAAGTAGGTATATTTTTTACAATGATATTTTTAGTCCTCAAGGTATTGAATATATACGAAAAAAGTAAAATTAAGTTTATATACTTATTAATAATATTTTTGAAAGCAACTAAAATAATACACATTTTTGAAAATACCACAGAATAATGAATAGTACAAGTAATACTACTTAAATTTTAAAATTGAAACCACCTTCGACTGATCCATGTATAATCTGTTCATTGAGACTACAGAAATATGAATAATAAGGTAGTGGAGCAGAGATGTCGTGTTTGGTCTCATTCGAAAGATTTCAATCACAGAAATATTATTTATATTTCTGTGATTGAGACCAAACACGACATCTCTGCTCTAAGTTGATGAGCAGTATAGTAATATTCTGGCAGAGTAGTATATTAGTAGAGTAGTATTCTACTATTCTAGTAGTGATGTACTTAACTATTCTGCAGATTCGAAGGGGAGCCTCAGCATCAGGTCAACGTTCGTACAATATCATTGAAGTAGGAAGTAGGTAAAATAATTTAGAATTTACCTATTAAAGTGCTATTAAACTATTACTAGTAAGACCTACTAAAGTTGCTCTCATAACATTATCAACTCCCAAAGAGCTCATAGTCTTAAAACGGCTAAACGGATTTATATAAATCAAAATCATCGTTTCGAGTGTCACCTATCACACAAAAAATAAACTGGCCAAGTGCAAGTCGGACTCGCACTCGTAGGGTTTCGTAACACAGTTAAGTATTCCATAATTATGATTTTTCGCAACTACAAAATTAACTTTGTTTTTCATAGTGTTTGTATGAAAAACAAATCTTTGCGGTCGCCATATCTCTAAAACTGCTGACTGTATCTCGTTCAAACCAATTTTCGTTGTTAGTTTTTATTGAGATCTACAGCATATATATTTTTTAGATTTTTCACTCCCATACTTAAAAAGTTAGAGGGGGGGGGGGGACACATTTTACCACTTTAGACACGCCTATCTTTCAAATGATTGACTTTGAGAAAAAATGGTTTTAAAAACCTCAATGTCATTTTTTAAGACCTATCCATAGACACGTATAGGTTTGATGATTTTTTTTTTGTTTCAGTTCCATGTATGGGATGCCCCCCATTAAACTTATAAATTTTTTATTTTTGTATAAAAATCGGAAAGCGGTTCACAGAATACATCTACTTACCAATGTTCAATCTTGTAGTCCTAACAGTTTCGAAATAAAATGGCTGTGACATACGGACGGCCGGACAGACAGACAGACAGACAGACAGACAGACAGACAGACAGACAGATAGACAGACAGACAGACAGACAGACAGACAGACATGACGAATTTATAAGGGTTCCGTTTTTTGCCATTTGGCTACGGAACCCTAAAAATAAATCCATCCGTCAGGACCACGGAGAATAGACTCTACTCTAGGAACGCTACGATGCCACAGACAGACACACACATCAAAGATACACAGATACACAATTTAAACTTATAACACCTTTCTTTTTGTGTCAGTGATTAAAAGTAACTCCCACACATTTTGAACAAGCGTCAGCGTGATAGAAACAGAAATTGGATGTTGTCTAGGGGGGCTGGCTTCAAATCCGACCATTCTCCCACTACACCACTGGGCTCTCAAAAAGGTTAAAAGACAGCCATACTTTGTCGTCTAATAGGCTAATAACTGGCCCTAGTAGAACTAGAGTTGACTAATAGCAGTTAGACGCACTTTACTTCTCTAAAAGCTTTTTAAGTATTCTGCGGCGAAACTTGGCTGGCGTGTAACAAATGTTATACCACCTTGTGTCCCGGCTGGGTGTGACGGGTGCTTAATTATTAAATCTACTTAGGACCCGGACAATACAACGTGGTAGATGAGTCGTGTGCGCTGTCCTTAAGTTTATTTGGTCTATGATTTTTGTGAAGACACAATATTAATAGCAGTCCAGTACTAGACAAAGACAGTAAAGGATAATAATATCGTTTAAACTTATAAATAATATAATTTTAAAATACTAAGTTAACAACTGTACATGCCGCGCAATTCATTTTAAAGTAGTAGGTTTGACAACTTCATCTCCTTATCTCTGGATCATCAAATTTCGAATAACTTTTAAATTTGACTACACGGAAATTATTTAGTTTACAAGGGTATAAACTAAATAAAATTAAGTAAACTAAATAAAAAATTTATAAATCGGTCAAGACATCTTCGAGTAATCGGGGAAAATACATAAAAAAAAACTAAATGAGAACCTCCTCTTTTTTTGAAGTTGGTAAACAATTTGTTCACAATAAGTGAAGAAATCAAGTAACATACAAAAAACCATACAGACTTATCAGATCTTGATAAACGGTATCAACAACTATTAAATAAATAAATAAACGGATTGCAGAATTCTTAGGTAATATACATAAAAGCGAGATTCACACGTACTCGTACCTACCTCCTTAAATTGTGATGTCGGTTTAAGAAGGACCGTTTGATTTTTCTTCGTTATATTTTCTCAGATACATTTTCAAAGACAAATATGCATGTAACAAAATATAATGTGTCACGCTTTTAATATTTTCCTGACCCCAAAAAGCTTGGGACGCTGGAATGGGAACTCAGTCAAAAGATTTTCGTGTTGCGGTTTCAATCTTACCGAATTTTGGATTTTAACATATCACTCCATACCTGAAACAAATAAAAATACAATTAGGTAGAAGTATACAACAGAATGTAATGCATATTTTTTATATCTGATAGGCTCTCATTTGACCACTATCTCGCCTGGTGGTAAGCGATGATGTAGTCGAAGATTCTGAACACGCTTGTCTAGAATAGTCTGACTCTCAAATAATGTGAAATAGGAGGGGCCTATGTCCAGCAGCGGACCTAGGCATGCTTGTGGGCCTCAGATATAAACTATCAAATCATATTTATTAATGTTATGTTTCTTTGAAGTGTTAAAACACTTTATATTTTTGTAAATTGTTAAACACAATCCATAATTGATGTAGGTATCTATTTATACAGTTATTCTTGTAAAACAACAAAATTATCATTAGGCACAAACATAGAATACAAAACTATGAACACATTCGCTTTACGGCACTGCACTATTATCCAAACCGGTGGTCCCGAAATTCAAACATTGTCACCTCAAATAATGACTATGATAACCACAAAATCCTAAATCCGAATGTCTTTTCGTTTATCAGTCTGATAGCACTTATGGGGTAAAACAGTCCCAAGCCATTATATTTTTATAGGTGCTATAAAGCATGTTCTCAGTGTCGGGCGACCACGCAGCGGAATCTATACATAGATTATGCCTGATAGAAATCGCATAACCGCATAGGTTAAAGGACAAACTTAACTTTGCAGTTCGATCCATAGAAAATGTATTGCACTAATGCAAATAATAAGTTTGTAATAGTAAATTCACTTTTTTTTAAATTAAACTACATATATACTAATTACGGTTTACAGATTTGTTCCTATATAAGTGCTTCAAGACTTCGTGGCAAATTTCATGATTCTAGGTCAACGGGAAGTATCCTATAGGTTTTATTTGATTCCTTTGTGAAATCGCAAACTAAGCGAAAATATGCGAGATAAACAATCATATCTTTTGATCGCGTTGACTTACAAGTTTGATTTTTTACACCCAAAAGAAACCGTAGCTCCGAGTATTTGATATAAGTTTCAACTCGATATCTCTACGCGTTCCTGAGGAAAAAACAGGTCTTAACAGATGTACAGACAGACAGACAGTCGGAAAACAAAAGTTTCATTAAGTGTTCATAAGGTTATTATTGTTATATACCGGCTGTAATTCACGTACCTTTAGTCAAATTTTTTTCGACCTAGGTTTCGAGCGAGTCAGTCGCTCTTCCTCGGGAGTGAGGTCACGCGGTGAGATCGCGATGTTCACTGGAACATCGCTCGAAACCTAGGTCGATATAACAATAATAATGTTACAAATTCACGATAATTTTAAAATCAAAGTGGTCATAAGGGTTTCTTTTTTCCTTTTGAGATACGGAACCTTAAAAATAGTGTCAGACAGATCAGAGAAGTAAAAATATTCTTTAAAATTCGAAACAACACATAGAAATAAATCGATAATGAGTTACTTACTATTTTCTGTTTGCTGAATAGAGATTAACGCGTAAATGCGCTTTTAATATTTGAAGAATGTACTTTGAAAATACGAAATGTTTAGGCATAAGTACATTTAAAAGGTTTTTTGTGTCAAATAACTGTACCACTAAGCATTTGCATGTACGTGTAATCTGCTTCCATTACTTTACATGCGGCATCTATGGAAAGAAATCTATGAATCCAAGAGACGAGCTGTGGGCAGATGTAGGCGGGCAGTATATTGATGCGCACTAACGGTATTTTACCAAAGGAAACAATATGTCAGTGCGGTTTTGTTGCTTTGTTTTATGACCTTTAGAAATGTGGGTGAAAGTAGTGCAATCAAACATCGAATTTGGAAATATCGCCAGCCGTAAAAGCATTCGCAGACCTATACGAACTATAGGCCACACATGCATTAGCGAAATAAAATAATGCCCAGAACTGCAATCTATATAATGTGTTTGATTTACATTCGTATTATGTGCCATGCACACGAGCGATTAAACTTATTATTCCTCGTTAAACAATTTCATATTATTCAGCAATAACTCTCTAACTTTCAACGCTTTAAATCTCCAATTTATAACACGTGCAAAAGAACCTTTAATACTGTCTTCAAAAAGCAAATTGTAAAGAAGCAGGCTACCACGAATATAAGCTAACAGACCAGTAAAACTGCACGCAAGCAGAAAGCTGGAATAACTGTAGTGATTGTGGAGTAAAAAGGCTGTAAAAATAACGCGTATGCTTTCAATAAAACCGTTGGCATGAAGCAACTATTGGTTTTCTTTGCTCCGCTGCGGTTTTGTAATTCCGCCCGATATGCCCCGGCCCCAAACTAACATACAAATATGAAACGTACAGTTTTGATGTTTGCACTACTGGCCAACAATGCAACAAAGTTCCGTATGGGTATAGATTGGTTTTAATTAAAACAATACATTTGTTTCTATAGTATTGGCTTGCAAATTTGTTTTAGCCGATTAACTTATGAAACACGTTAAGGTACGGCCTCACCGCGGCGTCTTGCGATCTGCCGGCGCGATCTCAGTACTTTTCAATTGTTAACTGATCGCGTTTCGTGTGAACCAGTCGGTACACATACCACTGCGCTATCTGATCGCCGCCTAGATTGCGCACGCATGACGCTGCGGTGTATCTGTACCTTTAGGAAACATTATTGTTAACTTTTAGTGAACATTTTGTTTACAAATTGTGGATTCTTTGTTGCCGAAATTAGTGGTAGCTAGTATATTTACCATAAAAATTTGATAGTAGATATGTCAGTCCACAACATGATCGATGAATTTAAACTATGGCATAATATTTGAGCTAGATTGCAGCCCCATTTTGGTACAGTTTGTTAAGGATATAGGAACGCGCCTGATCTCAATTCACTTGTATTTTTTTATGATTGTTACCCCAGAACTCCGTCATTTCTTAACCGTCTTTTTGTTTCAGAGAATATGCTTCCCGTTTGGTCTCATTGTAAATTTTATTGAGATTTGATAGTAAGTAACTACAAAGATATGGAGATAAACACTTCAAACTTAGTACTGAAAATGACTGGCGCAGCATTTGAAGTCGGATGTTTTCTTTAATTTAACGATATTAAAATATGTTCTAAAAAATTTGCTGATAATTAATTGCCTAGTTTCAAAAGAAACTTATTTTTAGAACGCTTGAAATAAGTTTCTCTCAAAAGATTTTACGTGGGCAGATCTAAAGCATCTCATATTTTAATATAAGTCTATTCCACGATCATAAAAGTCCAAAATTGGACAAATAAAAACAAAAGACTCCTATGGAACTTTTACGACTGCGTTCAATAGCAACACCGACTAATTAATTCAGTCTTTTTCGGCTTTTCGAGACAACTTGTTGCATTTCCAATGAGATTTCAATTTAACGACCATAAAATCTTGTAATTGTTATTTTATTAACTCAAAAATTGTAATGCACACGGATAAATAAACAGTTCGAATGGGCCATTTATTAAATATTAATTATCTGTCGTATTAAATAGACGCCGTTTGTGAATTGATTGATGTGGTTTCTCAACGCAATGCATCTGATTATCATAAAAAGTTATGAAAAGTTTGACTGATGGAATCGAGGACAAATTCTTTTAAATTTGATATGTAATAATGTTTGATATCTGACAAAATATAAAGCAGCGTACAATATAAGGGTTCTATTAAAAAAAATCGCTTACATTGAGTAGTTATTTAAATTTAAAAAACCGGTTAAGTGTGAGTTGGACTCGCGCACCGAGGCTTCCGTACAAACTGGTCAAACTAAGATAAATACTAAGACTACAACTACAACTACTACAAAGTGAAGTTTGTAACTTCACTTTGTAGTTCAATCCATAGAAAATGTAATTCAATTCAATTTTCAATTCAATTCAATTCATTTATTATTCAGACACATAGATCCATTTGGTTAGTAGGTACTTATCATAAGTCTTAAATCTTAATTAAAATAAATTGTTAGTCATTAATTACATATTTAAAATCAAATTATTATTATTAAATTAAATTACATGTCAATCTAATTATATACATGTCAATAAATATATACTTAATTAAAAATTATGCATTTAAATTCAGAGATTGACACTATTTTATGAGGATCCCAATTTGATGACTAAGGATAGGACAGTCAAACCTATCTGTTATAGCCCTCAGAATGCTGTTGCTGCTGCCCCGTACCCTGTATAGCAGAGACGCTACTTTTTTGCGTACGATGGCAGCAAAGCCATCTGTGCGCGCCTCTGCAAACATACCAGACGCACTACAGAATCTAGGCAGCCGCATCAGCAATCTGAAAGCGTTATTGTATTGAACACGTAGAGCGTTGATGGTTTTCTGAGTGTATGTTGTCCATAGGCTACTTCCGTAGAAGCTTTGACAATACGCCTTAAAGAGTGTAATTTTTGCTTCCTCAGAGCAAGAAACAAATCTACGGGACAACATATTAGCTCTCACCGTCAACGCTCTACGCTCTCTGTTAATGTCATCGTCATCCTTGAGATCCTCTCTCAATATATGCCCCAAGTATCTAAACTGTTTTAATGTAATGCACCAACCACAAATAATAAGTTTGTAATAGTAAATTCACCTATTTTTTTTTTGTTATTTAACTAATTATCAGAACCCATAGAAATTCCTGTAAACCCAGAATCATAAAACTTGCCAAGAAGCAAGGTCTTGAACCACTTATATAGGAATAAACCTGAAAACTGTAAATATGTAGTTTAATAACACAAAAAGGTAATTTAAAATTACAAACTTATTAAGGCGGATTTGCGGTTGGTTCAGTACATTTTCTATGGATCGAACTGTAAAGTTAAGTTTGTCCTTTAACCTAGTTTGAAAAGTTGGTACGGAAGCCTTGGTGGGCGAGTCCAACTTGACTTGGCCAGTTTTATTTCCTTTTGAGGTACGGATCCCTGAAGCTAATATATAAGCCAAGAAAAAAGAAAACATGCCTTCGAAAAAGAAAACATTACTATGATATACATACCTAACATTTTCAGAAATTTCTATTTTCATAATAAATCCCTGTGGAAGTAAACTGCACAAATAATGAGGTATTTATGTGAAGTTATATCCAACGAAAATCAATGATGACTGAACAAATTACTTGTACATATGTTCAATTTTATATTACCATACAAAAAGAGCACTATACCAAAAATACTCCAACACCAAATCCAAACTAAAAAACCTAGTTTACTTTATAAAACATGTAACAGTTGGAAGTATTTAGTCCTAAATTTTAATACCGCAACTGAAGCCGTCGGCAAGAGCATATTATTTATTAAGTCGGTAATGAATAGCTCAAGTTATAAAGAGTTTCGACACAAAAGACTGAAATATGACTTAGCGTTGACGCCCACGTTAGGTTAAAATATCACGACAGTACCTATTCTTCAATTTAATTCAAGTTATAAGATATAGCGGGTAGTTTCAATCAATCAAGCAACTACCAGACAATGACATACTTTATTAGGTCAAAACCTGTTCGAAGCATATCCAATTAATTGTAATGCGAGAAAACCCCGATACGTGGTACATAAAATTTAAGTAGGTATGTATAAAATTTACATCTATCTTCTTCTTCTAATACTATAAGAATCTTTGTCCTGACATATTACTGACTGACTGACTGATAGACAACGCACAGCCTAAACCGCTGGTCGTAGAGACTTGAAATTTGGAGGGTATATTTGTTTACCTATTTTACACCCTTAGTGTACTAAGAAATAATTTTCTAAAATTTACCCTTTTATGGGATGAAATGGGGGTTCAAAGTTTGAATGGAGAAACGACATTAGTCGTCATAGTCTTTTCTATTCGAAACTTCTCACATGTGCTTCAGTAAAAAATTAAGTAAATACGTATTTCAGGCTTTTTCAAAATTCCACCCCTAAAAGGGTGAAATTAGGTAACAAAGTCTGAAAACTAATATTGTTTTGGGTTGCGCTGAAATTTGGAATGCAGATAGTAAGTTTGACGTAGGTATCCGGTAAGAAAGGATTTTTTAAAATTCACTCTTTAAGGGGATCAAGCGGGGTTCAAAGTTTGGATAGACATTTTATTCAAAATTTCACACAAGTACTTCTGTAAATAAATAAGTAAATACGAGTTTTAGGCTTTTTCAAAATGCCACCCTAAGAGGGTGAAGTGGGGTAACAAAGTCTGAAAATCAATATTGTTTCGGATTGCGCTGAAATTTAGAATGTAGTTAGTTATTTTGACGTAGGTATCCATAAAGAAAGGATTTTCTTTATATTTCCCCCCGGATACGGAACGGGGATTCAAAGTTTGTATGGCGAAACAAGATGAGATAGTCTGTTTTATTCGAAACTTTACATGGGTAATTCTGTAAATAAATAAGTAAGTACGGGGTAAGGGTTTTTCAGGTTTTATAAATATGAATCTCTATTTGCCTTAATCACGCGATAACATGAAAACGGGTGAATCGATTTTGCTAATTCTTATTTTATGTCTTTTATGATAGAAAGGTTTTTACAAAAGAAAAGTTTTAAGTAAATAAAAGGAGTTTTTAACGCGGGCGAAGCCACGGGGCACTTTTAGTATTATATATATCTTATAGGCTAAAATAGTTGAATAGTCTGACTCTCAAGGGTTGTGTTATGCCAGATCACCGTAAGTTTATGGCGGCAGATTTTCTCCTTGATAGTTGTAAGCTATTGCTTTGATAGCAAGTCAGGCAGAATATCGATATAATGCTCTTACCACAGTAGATGAATGAAGTATGTAGGTACATTATAAACTAACCTGTTCATTTATCTATCTTAAATAACGACCAACAAAATGTACATTTAAAATATTCTACCGCTTACAGCATGCACCACAGCTCAATATTTGCTGCATCACGGCTGTCGGTACACCGGTTATACCCGGGAAACTGTCGAATGCTTACTCAAGCCATGACTCCACAACTCTGCTCCATTTAATTCCGATTCTATATTATCATAATAATTTACATATTCAGGCGACGTGGAATAAAAGCCTTCTTATTATCAGCCCTAATTATTGTTCTTTGTGTTTAAATTTGGGGAGGTTTTTTTTTATATTCAAATTGAGTCACGTATATATGGTTTTAAGGTTGAATCGCACTGGGATTGTTTAAGGCTTTATTTGACAAGAAGTTTATCGAAGTTTGGATATTATAATATACATGTATATATATATATTATACGTTCTCGTTGTACATTTTGAAGGACAAGTAAGTGTCAACAAAATTATAGGTTACGTTAAGTGAGATTCTTAAATAATGTATGTATTATCAAAGGTAAAAATTTATGTTTATATGTGACAGTGTAGTGACGCGCAATAAATCTATTAATCCAAAGTCTTGCGTTACACAGTTCACAGACGCCATCGCTACCCAGTTATATATTTTATTTAAAGAAAAAATATAAAAAATCCTCATGAACTTATCACTCCAAATATCACCAATTATCGAATTACAACAAAATTGTTCAGCGGAACCGAGAAACCGTTTAAGCAATTATACATCAAAATTTGTTGACAGTTTAATCCGATTATCAACCCAAACCTGATTCCTCTCAAAATACCTATGTAATTTTAATCCCCATCAAAAATGCTCATATTGAAATACTAGGTATGCTGATAAATGACGGTGGGCGTTGACCATAAACGAGCTTTAAACATAAAGTTGTTAAATTCAAACAATTACCGTTTATGATTTCAGTGAAAGTGGTATTTATTTTGGTCGCTGAATAATTTTGAGTGATTTATTGAGGAGGCGACGATTTCGACAAGATTTTATCGAATTGGGGAATGTGTCGTTAATTGGTCCAGCGATGAAGCGATGTTATCGGCACTCAATAAGAAAACAAGTTTTTTTAATAAAGCGTGAACTACAATGAACAATTTTCAAGACTGTTTTTTTTACTATTAAGAAATATCTACATTTAATTCGCAAATCTTATGTTTGTTTTTAGGGTTCCGTACCTCAAAAGGAAAAAGGAACCCATAAGGGTTCCTTTTTCATACAATGTTATATGTTATCAATATGTTATCATACAATTTATATTATATCTTGGAGCTTGGGGCATTCAGGCCAAGCATTTTTGTCATTCATATAGTCATTTAATGTATAGTACGATTTCTTCATTAAATTGGATTTTACAAAGGTTTTAAATCTGCTCATAGACAGTTGAACAATATCTTTAGGAAGTTTATTATATAATCGTATACAGTTCCCCAAAAAAGAACCACTAACTTTCCACAACCTGAATTGAGGTAAAATTAATCTATTTTTGTGTCTTGTATTGAAATTATGTACATCGGACTTCTTATCATAATCATTCAAATTTTTGCGTACATACATAATATTTTCATATATATATTGACATGCCACTGTGAGAATTTTAATCTCCTTAAATTTTTCAAGAAGTGAGTCTCACGACTTCATGGTATATATAGATCGAATAGCTCTTTTTTGTAAAACAAATATAGATTGGATTTCGGCGGCTTTCCCCCACAATAAAATGCCATAGGACATTATACTGTGGAAGTAGCTAAAGTAAACCAATCTAGCAGTGGATTCGTCAGTCAAGTTTCTAATTTTACGTACTGCGTATGCAGTGGAACTCAATCTACCTGCTAGAGCCGATATTTGAGAACCCCATTGTAGCTTTGAATCCAGGGTGATGCCCAAGAATGTAGCGGATTCAACAAATTCTAGTGGTACATCGTTTATTAATATCCTGCTATTAATGACACCCTTTCTTACATTTGGCAGCGAGAATTTAATACATTTAGTTTTTTGGCGTTCAGCAATAAGTTATTGGTTGTAAACCAATTCAAAACCTGTGTGATTGATTTGTTAACATCGTCAAATTTAGGCGCAATCCTATCTATTTTGAATATTAAGGATGTATCATCCGCGAACAAAACAATGTCACATAAGTTTTGCACGAAAGATGGCAAGTCATTAATATAAACTAGAAATAAAAATGGTCCTAAGATCGATCCCTGCGGAACTCCCATTTTTATGAGGGATCCAGATGACCTGACGCCATTGACCTCAACCATCTGTATTCTATTACAGAGGTAGGATGAGACCAGATCAAGTGCTTTTCCGTTAACGCCGTAGTGTTATAATTTGCAAATTAACGTTTTGTGACAGACGCAATCAAAAGCTTTAGATAAGTCACTGAAAACGCCGATAGCATCTTGTGCTTTTTCCCAGGCACGCCCCTTAGTGAAACCATATTGTTTGTTATTTAAAAGATGATTAATATTAAAATGTGCCAAAAGCTGGTCTAATATAACTTTTTCAAAAACTTTACTGAGCGCCGGTAATATAGAGATTGGTTTATAGTATGAAGGGTCATTTTTGTTCATTGATTTGAATAGGGGAATTAATTTCCTTTTTTTCATTACATCAGGAAAGACACCTTCATCGACGCATCTGTTAAAAATAAACACTAAGTGAGGGCTAATTACATTAATAATATAACTAAGTACTTTGGTTGATATACCCCACAGATCCTCGGCTTTCTTTTGATTGAGCATTTTAAACGTTTTAAAAATTGATATTGAAGTTATGTGTCTGAACTCAAACATAGAATCACATTCATGCACACACTTTGATAGTAAAACAAAAGCATCCTTAGGGGAAGAGTTTAAAGGCTGAGTAGTAATAATAGGTACTTGTGAGAAGAACTCAACAAATGTGTTAGCGACATCGTTATTATTTATGATTAATTTATTATTAACTTTTAACATAATTTTACCCTCCCTCTGCTTAATTTTTCCAGTTTCTGTATTAATTACTTTCCATGTTGATTTTATTTTGTCATCGGCATGCTTAATTTTTCTACTTAGATGCAATGATTTTGCAGTCTGACAAACAACTTTAAAAGTTTTTGAATACAACTTTAAGTGATTTATGAATGTAGTATTATGTAAATTAATGGTTTTTTGTGAGTACAAGTTACACAAATTGTTTCAACTTTTATAAATACCGGGGGTTGCCCAGTCATCGAAACGAACCTTCGCACCTTTTTTAACCCTTTTAATTTTATAAATATCATTGAACTCTGCATCTAACATTTGAAATAAAGCACTGCATAGGTCATCAGGATCCTCAGAAAATCTTAGGTTCATTAATAGCTTGTCAATGATATCCACAAACTGTTCAACCCGTTTGGTGGTAATGGGCCTGTAAAAATGGTCTTGGCCTTTGGTGGGTAATTTACATGAAAAAGTGACACATTGTCCCAGATGGTCCGAGCCAAGTTTATCAAAAATTGCAATTTTTTCGGGTTCACAGTTGCAGAACACATTGTCCAAGCAGGTGGCTGACGAGCTAGTGATTCTTGTTGGCTGATTAAAAAGATGCTTCAGATTGAAGCTTAGAAATATTTTTTTTAATTTGTCGCTGAGCGGAGACTTCTCAAGTAAATTAACATTGAAATCGCCACAAACTATTAAAGATTTAGAGGTGTTGAAGACTTTGCTCATTAGTTCTTCCATAATTGTCTCAAAAATTTTATAATCAGCCGATGGAGGTCTGTATACACAGATGACTATATGTTGCCCCAGCTCTATACAAGATAATTTAACACATCGTTCTACAGACAAAGCTACTATGTCTTTACGCTCTTTAAAGTTACAATTTTCAGTTACATATATTAGTGAGCCACCACGAATTGCCTTCTGTCTAATGAATGTGCTGGCAATTGTATAATTTTTTAATATTGGTAACAATGTACCTTTCACAAACCAGTGTTCAGTAATACATATTATGTCAACGTTATAAAAATCGAGAAATAATTCTAACTCTAAGGCTTTGCTGGAGAGACCTTGTATATTCTGATGAAAAATGTTGATTAAGTCAGGCCTCCCCATTGTCTTAGACATTAGTTTAAACTAACTAAGTCTACTACGCTACAATTACCCCGCATAGTAACACCACTACATTGGGGCTCGTCTTCGTTATCTGTTACAATATGTAAAACAGGGTCATATATATTGAATGCTAATAACTTAGCAATGGTCGACTTATTAGTCTTATTGAGATACAAAGTATCCTTTGTCAATATTACTTTACTAATAAATTTGTTAGTTTCAAAATACAAAAAGTCGCTCACGTCAAACGTCGACACGTCAAATTGTACAGTGCCAAGTTCAGTTTATGAGCATGCTCATTATAAGTGCAACTACTCGTTTTTAGATACGGGAATGAACAAATTATTATTTTACTAATGCCTCTGCTGGCAATGTCTGATAAAAGTTTAATTAGAATATTAATATCAGTTTTTTTAACGTTTGTGCTATTACCTAGCTGCAATACAATAGTACAATTTTTGTGATACTGAAAGCTGCTTATTTTTTTACATATATCTGTAATTGGTAAATTAGGGCAGCAATTGTTATAAACATTTTGGTTCAATCTAGTGTCTAATAAGCTACCCATACCTACTCCCATTTCATTGCTGAACACAATGGTCTCTCTAGCAGGCTCCGGCAGTTGTAAAGGACTGCCAGAGTCCACCTCGGAGGCACCAGTGCACTGCAACGATGACACTACTTCCTGCCTAACCAAGTCAGTCTGTGCATGTAAACTTGCAGTTTTAGCTGTACTTGGTGAGCTGCTATACTCTTGGTAGCATTCACTCTGCAGACCAGAGATAGGAGCCCCAATTAAAACTTTTGAGGCGCACATTTCATGTTTTAATAATTCAGCCTTTTCTTTAAATTCTATTAATTCTTTGTTACTGCGATCTAACAACTCTAGGCAATGCTGTAATTCTTTACTTAAGTCATAAGGGAAACAAAACCTATAGGGTACTTCCCGTTGACCTAGAATCATGATATGTGGCGAGAAGCAAAGTCTTCAAGCATGCACTTATATAAGAATAAATCTGAAAACCGTAAATCTGCAGTTTAATCACAAAAAAAGTTAAGGTTAAAGTTATTTACACTATACAAACATATTATTTGCGGTTGGTGCAATACACTTCGTATGGATCGAACTGCAAAGTTAAGTTTGTCTTTTAGCCTTAATTGGCAAATTTGTACGGAAGCCTCGGTGCTCGAGTCCTACTCACACATGGCCGGTTTTTTTTTATTGCTTACCTCTACATGAGTCGAATGCTATTACTTGCATTAAAATACTAAACAAATGTTTCAATTGAAACATTGAAAATTGAAACATTTGTTAGTTTGTAGACATACTAGTAGTAGCGAAACTGTAGGATTGTACCTACTGACAAGGCTTGGAAGCCGGGTTAAAAATTCAAACCGGTTTGGGCGTAAGTACAAATGAACTTTTTATTTTGGTTTTCGTTCGTTCTATAAACCGCTATTGAACGATATTGTGCAAAGAACTTTTTGATAAAGGTTTCGTTGAATAAACCGGTTTAGAACGGTTTTAGCTATGATCAGCGACCACTTTTCAATTTACAGCCGTGTGTGGACTGGAAGCAAGCAAACGACGATTTAGTAATTGTAAATCACATATTAAAAACAGCGGTCGGTAATAAAAATTATACATATATGGCAAGCAAACTTAGAAAAGTGCGAGAGCATGTTTTTTTTTATCGCCCGTGCCAAATGCTAGGAAGTACGTGTGAGCCTCTCGCGGAATATACCGGTTTATAGCGGTTTTTAGAGGTTTTTGAACGAAATAATGAAAAATCCGGTTTAAGACGTATTTAAACCGGTTATACATAAACCGGTTTCCAGCGCTGCTTCAAACGAAATAATTGGTGAAAACCGGTTTAAACCTTTAAGAAACGGTTAAGCATAAACCGGTTTCAAGCCTTGCCTACTGATAAAGACAAGTCTCGTAAGGTCTGACAACGAAACAATTCGTACGTCACCATCAATATCAAAATCTATACTCAAACTCTCCACTAAGAGAAATGAACATACGTTTTACGATAAAACTTTTTACTTTCCCTAATAGTTTTACCTATGGAATACTTTAGACGCTCTCGCAGTCACATAAATCCCTGTGTGGCAGAAGATGTCACATAAACTTGATTTATCTCGAGTTACGTAACTTAACTCCTAACAAAATCTTACCTACACGAGTGTTGCAACTCTAGATTTCGAACCAAAATTACGACCTACTTGGTACTCTATAGATTACTTAATGCCACCTTGGAGTCGTTTGCGAGCTTATGTAGAATCAAGCTTTTGAATATATTAATGGCAATCAATCGCACTCTAAGTTTGACATTTCTACGGCTATGTAAAGCTACGCCTACCAATACTATATAGCTATATAACCAATACTATAAAACCAATACTATATCGCTTTAACCAGACTAATATTATAAAGAGAAAACGTTTTTAAACGAGTTCAACTTTTGAGATGTCTAATCACGAAGCAAGTGCATCGGTTTCAATGTCGCGGAAAATATCGTTTCCGCGATGCAGGATCTCATACATTTAGGCAATATTTACGTAGATTTTAATAGCTCTTCTTTAAAGAAGAGCTATTAAAATCTACGCTAGCGCCATCTTTGGGTTTTATTTATCCTTACTTAATATGCGAAAGTAACTCTGTCGGTCTGTTTTTCTCGCTTTCACGCCAAAACTACTGAACCGATTTAATTAAAATTTGGTACACATATGTGTACCAATTATCATTTAAATAATTTCGCATTAAAAAGTAGCTCTAGACCATCTGGTCTAGAGCTACTTTTTAATGCTGAATGTGGGTTGTAAGGGGTTGAATGGGGGGATGAAAAGTTGTATGGAAGTATCGTCATTTTTAAAGCTACAAGCTTGAAACTTTTTTTTTTGGCTGTGGTTTCGAAATAAATAAATATGAAATTCAAAGTTTGTGAGGGGGGAGGGAGAGTGGAAGGAGGAGGAGGTGTGTAGGGTAGTGGGAGTTGAGGGGAGGGTAGGGGAGGGGAAGAAAGCTGGAGGGGAGGGGATGTGGAAGTGAGGGGAAGTTTGTGAGGGGATATGGAAGTGAGGGGAATGGGGAGGGGAGAGGAGGAGAGGGGAAGTGAGGGGAGGGGAGGGTAGGGGAAGTGGAAGCGAAGGGGAGGTGAGAGGAAGGGGAGGGGAGGGTAAGTGAGGGTAGGGGGAGGGGAGGTTGACGTGAGGGGAAGGGGAAGGGGAGGGGCAAGGGAGGGGCAGGGGAGGGGCAGGGGAGGGGCAGGGGAGGGGAGGGTAAGTGAGGAGGAAGAGGGAATTAGCGTGGCGTGGTGCGGTGCGGTGTATTTGGGATGCGTATGGGTCTTATTAGTTAATGCTACCCATATACATTATTCCACGCGGATGAAGTCGCGGGCACAGCTAGTAACATTATAAGGGGGGGTATCGTGAGCTTTACGGACCATTCATTCATTTTAGCTAGAGGTGTAGTAATTAAATCTCTATGATAAGATTTGAAAATCTAGCATTTTACACATTTATTAAAAAACTAAAATGTATAAAATAAGAAAATATTCTCATCTAAATCAAGTTCAGGTTCTGGTTCAGGTTCATCAGAAGGAGATTCTGAATTCGTCTGTATATATTTTTTTTGTTTTTTTGTTTGTATTTATGTTACGCCATTACTTCGTCAATTGTGAACCGATTTAAATGATTCTTATTTTGATCGGTAGGGTATATTTCTTGGGTAGTCTCAATGTAATTTCATTGAGAATTGATTAGTATCTCCAGATAAAACGATAAACGTCTCAAACTTGCCACTGAAATTAACACGTGGAGCATGGAAGTCGGTTGTTTTAGTTTTTAAACTAGGTATCTTAATTATTTTTGTTTCATAAGTGATTTAATCGAGAGTGTTCTTAGCTTTGATTCATGAAAATCTGTTCAGCCGTTATAAGTATATGAGCATGAGTAAGGGATGTAAGGGAGCATAATTCCACCTGATTGCTCTCAGCCAACCTCTCCTGCACGTGGTGCATCCTGCTGATCAGCGAACGAGGCTCTGGCGACCGACAAATGGCGGGATATCCATTCAGAAAGACGTAGCTAAATACCACAGGCCGGTGACGGGCAGCAGCGTCACCGGTGCGAGAAGCTACGTCCTGCGATCACCCAACCTGACTCTCCAGCGCGTGGTGATTATTTGGGCAAACCCTTCATGGCAGACACAACCACACAACGGCCCCCAGTTCCCGGTCGCCCCGCTATTCCTGACCAAGGCGGCGGTTACGGTAACGGCGGGGCAGGGGGTGCTAAGAATCCCCGGGCGACGGAAGGCCGCCAAAACCGACTGACCCTGGCTACATTTAACGGACGCACGCTACGGCTCGATAAACACTTGGCACTTCTGGAGGAAGAGCTGAAAAACATAAGATGGCATATTCTGGGGTTATGTGAAGTCCGAAGAGAGGGGGAGGACACCGTTACCCTAGAATCAGGCCATCTTATGTATTTCAGAGAGGGAGAACAACCATCCCAAGGTGGCGTCGGGTTCTTGGTGCACAGGATCCTCTCTGATAACGTTTTAGAAATCTCCAGTGTGTCGACAAGGGTAGCGTATCTTGTGATTAAACTCACCGAGAGGTATAACCTCAAGGTTATCCAAGTATACGCACCGACTTCGGCACACTCGGACGATAAAGTGGAGGAAATGTACGAGGACATTTCCAAAGCCTTGCACAGAACCCAAAAGGCCCACTTCAACGTTGTCATGGGGGATCTCAACGCAAAAGTGGGAGTAGAAACAAGCGGCGAATCGGTAGTAGGACCACATGGATTGGGAAGCAGAAATCATAGGGGGCAAATGCTCGTCAACTTCCTAGAAAAAGAGGGGCTTTTTCTGATGAACTCTTTCTTCCAGAAAGATCCCCAGCGGAAGTGGACGTGGCAAAGCCCCGACGCTATGACCAAAAATGAGATCGACTTTATTATGACGGACAAAAAGCGCATATTTAGGGATGTCTCAGTGATCAATAGGTTTAAAACCGGCAGTGATCACCGACTAGTCCGAGGCTCTCTAGATATTGACTGCAAACTTGAACGTGTTCGTCTAATGAAGTCCACGCTCCGACCCAATATGCTACAATCCGTGGTCGGGTCTGAAACGTTCCAGCTGAAACTGGAAAACCGATTTGCTGCACTGGAAACCACAATTGACGTTGACCAGGATCTCGACCATGTGGTGGACATCCTCAGGGAGGAAGGGACAAAATTCTGTGACACGCGAGGTGCTGGCAAGAAGTCCAAGCTTTCAGAGGAATCTCTGCAGCTAATACAAAAGCGACGTGATAACCCTGCAGTCACTTCGTCAGATCAACGGACCCTAAATAAAAAGATTTTTAAATTGGTACGACGTGACCTCCGGAGCTCCAACACACGCTCAATTAAAGAAGCGATCGAGCAAAACCGGGGGTCAAAAGTCTTTGTCGAACAGCTGGGCCGAAGCCATCTGACGAAGTTGACCACTTCTAGTGGGAGTGTCGTCGCTTCTAAGCCGGAGATTCTTAGGGAAGTAAAAGACTTCTACAGCCAATTATACACCTCACAAGCGTCCCTTCCCCAACCCGGCATCGAGGATCCTAGAGCCACTCTGACCCGCCACTACACCGAAGATTTGCCAGAAATCAGCCTAGATGAAATTGTGATGGCTCTCAGGCAGCTTAAAAACGGAAAAGCCCCAACAGAATTACAACGGAGCTCTTAAAAGCCGGTGGAACTCCTACGCTACTACAGCTTCAGCGTATTTTCAATTCCGTCCTCTTTTCGGGGAGAACTTCGAAGATATGGAGTAAGAGTGTGGTTGTTATGTTCTTCAAAAAGGGAGACAAAACCCTTTTGAAGAACTATCGACCTATCTCGCTCTTAAGCCATGTCTATAAGTTGTTTTCTAGAGTCATCATAAATCGTCTCGCGCGTAGGCTCGACGAATTTCAACCCCCCGAGCAGGCTGGGTTTCGAGGAGGATACGGCACCATAGACCACATCCACACAACGCGGCAGGTTATACAGAAGACTGAAGAGTATAACCAGCCCCTGTGCTTAGCGTTTGTGGACTATGAGAAAGCCTTTGACTCCATTGAAACCTGGTCTGTTCTGGAGTCTCTGCAACGGTGCCAAGTTGATTGGCGATACGTCCAAGTGTTGAGAGGTCTATATGACGCCGCGACTATGACCGTCCAAGTACAAAATCAGCGGACTGAACATATCCTTACACTTACATCGAGGAGTGAGACAAGGAGACGTTATTTCCCCCAAATTATTCACAAACGCTCTAGAGGATATGTTCAAAACGCTGAACTGGAAAGGACGGGGCATAAATGTCAATGGCAATTACCTCTCACACTTGAGATTTGCGGACGACATCGTTATCATGGCTGAAACCGTGCAGGACCTGCAATACATGCTGACCACCCTCGCTGATTCTTCTGCACGCAACGGTCTCCGGATGAACTTGGATAAGACCAAGATCATGTTCAACGAACATGTTATTCCGGAACCGATTGCCTTAAATGGAGTCCCTCTCGAAGTTGTTGACGAATATGTCTACCTTGGGCAAATCTTGCAATTGGGCAGAAACAATTTCGAGAAGGAAGCTCGCAGAAGGATACAGCTTGGATGGGCAGCATTCGGAAAACTTCGTCGAGTCTTTACATCGCCCATACCACAAAGCCTGAAGACGAAAGTCTTTAACGAGTGCGTCCTACCTGTTATTACCTACGGAGCCGAGACGTGGACACTGACAGTGCGACTAGTTCACCAATTCAAAGTCGCTCAGCGAGCTATGGAGAGAGCTATGCTCGGAGTTTCTCTGAAGGATCGAATTCGAAACGAAGTCATCCGTCAGAGAACCAAAGTAATCGACATAGCTCAGAGGATTAGCAAGCTGAAATGGCAGTGGGCCGGTCACATCTGTCGCAGGACCGATAACCGTTGGGTTTACCCCAACGGTTATCTAGTTCTAGAGTGGAGACCACGGGTCGGCAAACGTAGTGTGGGACGCCCTCCAACTAGATGGAGCGATGATATACGCAGGCTGGCTGGCAGCGGTTGGAAACGAATAGCTGAAGATCGAGCTCAGTGGTATGCCATGGGAGAGGCCTATGTCCAGCAGTGGACGGAAATTGGCTGATAATGATGATGATGATGATGATGAAGTATATGAGCATATTTCTAGATGAGGACGCTATGAGAGCAAATTTTATAGGTCTGATCTATTCGAAATTCGGTATCGTCTCACCTCAACGATATTGTTAGAATATGGTAGCATTCCTGATGCTGGGACATCTTCTGGAATCTGCAGAATACTCAACTTCTCACCAACTTACAGCAGAGATGCCAAGTTTGGGCTCAGTATATAAGAATGTATATAATACATAAATGTATGCATGTATACATTTATGCCAAAACCCCAAAATAAATACCATGGCTATCCTCTAAGCACCTCTATGAATACGTATTAAATACAATAAAATATTTATTACAAGTTGTTTATTTAATACACGATTCATATTGAATAGTTAATTTAATTTATAATAATTTAAGATGAGAATATTTTCTTGTTTCATACTTTTTAGAGCGTGATTTTTCGGTAGTCGGGTTTTAGTTTTTGAACTTATTTTTAGGGTTCCGTACCCAAATGGTAAAACGGGACCCTATTACTAAGACTCCGCTGTCCGTCTGTCTGTCTGTCTGTCTGTCTGTCCGTCTGTCACCAGGCTATATCTCATGAACCGTGATAGTTAGACAGTTGAAATTTTCACAGATGATGTATTTCTGATGCCGCTATAACAACAAATACCAAAACCAGAATAAAGTTAATAATAATAGAGGGTCCCCATACAAGCAACGTGTTTTTTTCGGCATTTCAATGTTACGCCATCTATGATCGTTTAGTTAGGTAAACGTCGCATAGATGGCGTTATATTGAAATGTCGATCCCTAATACCTTTGTTAGCCGTCAGATGGCGTTATAAGAATTAAAATGTTTATTTTTTTTTTTTTTTGATGGCGAAAAATTATAGTGATATTTTTAGCTCGATCTTATAAAATACTGTAGTGGGGTACGGAACCCTACGAGTGCGAGTCTGACTTTCACTTGGCCAGTTTATTTATATACCTTTCCTTGATCAGAGCACAGAATAATGAATTTTGCCATACTTTTCCTACCACAATAAGATCATGAGACCACAAAATTGCCTAAAAGGTCTATCACATTATGTTGAAATCATTTATGTGTAACATTTCGCAGTAATTGAGTTTTCTTCTTTCCGTATCTTGATTCCATTTACTTTGTTTCTCACATCACTCACTCAAGGTAAACAGTTCGTACAATGTTTGTCTGATCTAATTTCTCCGAAGTTAACTATCCAATCAGTTCCTTCAAAAATTGAATGAGCATGTAACTCGATTATCGGCATCCACAATAGCAAGACGCCCAAGTATGCGTTAATTGACATTGATTAGTTCGTGCCTACAGATAGAAACCCTTGCTTAGAGCAATGGAAAGTAGATGTAAACATCGTAGCAATAGTTTTGAAGTTTTTATTCCTCGTTCGTCCTTTTAGTTTTTTTCGAACGAGAAAAATAATATATTTAGGGCCAGTTTCACCGGGTCTTGATAAAGTTTCAAATATTTATCTAACATTATGACGCCATAGAAAAGTTGTAAAAAATCTCTCAAAATAATAGACTGATCAGAAACTGACTCTCAATCTTTTATTTTTATTCTATCGATCAAACTTTGATTCGTTGAAATGTGGGCACGCGGCGCTTTGACGCTTTGAGAAAAATATAACATTAATTTAATATAAAGTAGAATAAGGTGGGCAGTGACTGGAAATAAAAAGCCGAAGATCGGGTTCAGTGGCGTGACTTGGGAGAGGCCTATGTCCAGCAGTGGACTGATACCGGCTAATTATGATGATGATGATGATGAAAGTAGAATAATGTAGGTATTCCGAGTAAAACAAAAATATCTCTGTTTTCCAAGTTTAAATTACAAAAATATGTTTAATACTTATGTAACCAATATTACAATATTCGTTTTAGCTCTTGTCAAGCCGCGGTATATGCTAAGAAAGAGTTGCAAAGATAGGGGCACCGTTCCTTATGTGAAAATCAGATAAAATCTATCACCTCTATTCCAAGTATTGCTGTAGTATGTCCACAGACAGGATCTTGTGAATATTCATGGTTTGTGTTCTCGCGCCTGAACGTGAGCTTGGATTCTTGAATATAACATTCAGAGGTACCAATTTATCTTCGTCAACAGCCTTGGTCTTCGGTTGTTTCTTGTCTTTGAGACAATTAACTGAATCTAAAAGTATTTTCGCTCTATTTAAGGATTATTTCTTGCATAGCCCTTTTATATGCTTGATATAGTAAACTTATTTGTCTGTGTAGACTTGAAACAATTATAAGTCGACGAAGTTAGAATCTGAGCTTGAAGTATGCTATGTGAAAACCTACTTACTACTAATACTTTTATCAAAAGATACCACCGCTTTGTCAGCTATTTAACAAAAAAAAAAAAATATTTGTAAAAGTGACCTCTACTAATAAAACTTTGGATGAAGAAGGAGAGATAGTGAGTTGAGCACGGTTGGAAGAGATTTGCACGCCACACTAACTATTTACTATAGGCGGTAGCCACTGCTTACCATCAGGCAAGCGTCTTGCTTGCACTAGTAATACAGAATTAAATTATTGATGTTTTTCTATTGATGTTGAATAAACCTGTTTTGTAATCAGTGGTTTCTATGAGTCTCCAAAAATAAATAATAGAGAATGGTCCAAAAAATACTGCGTTGGATAACTTCTCGCCAAGATATACAATTGTACAGCTAAAACCTTTGAATATTTACTAAAATGAAAAAAAATACTAAAAAATGTTTTAATATAAAAAAAAACCACCCGTATTTGCCTGTATAATCCGGTGGGCGGATTCGCTGACAAGGCTCCGGGTCCCAACATCCGGCCTGCATCCGGACGAACATCCATATTTACACTTTTGTATATATTTGACAAATAAAAGCATATCCGAATGTATACCTGCTCATTCGAAACATTAATTTCCGTTTATTTGCTGTGGGGGCCGTTTATTTGTACGGATTAAATGTAATTGTAAAGCGGGACCTCGCATGAGCGTAATATATTGTTGTTGGGGTTTCTCGATGTTTTTTTCGTCAATCCTTAATGAAATTATAAGTCCAGCTAGATAGATATTTTCCACTTTTGTGGTAAACTATTTTGTAGCTTATAGTGAGATAGTAAAGTGCAAAGTTATTGTTGTTTTTCCTTTCCAAATATTTTACGTGAAGGTATCTTATCTGTGTTCTTATAAGTTTGTAGTCTCTAAAACTATCAATATTTTAAAATATGTGATCTAGAATCTCACTTAGAAACTTAAATTACTAACTCCACGATAGTGGCAAATCTCATCAATTTTCAAATGTTATAGAATAATATGTTTCTTTGAAGTGTTAAACACTGTATTTTTGTAAATTGTTAAACACAATCCAAAATTTCATCGTACCGACGGGACTTGAACCCGCAACCTCCGGAATAACATGTTCCGGTGCTTTGCCAATTAAGCCACGGTGCGAAGTATCGTTAACTTAATTATAAATTGTTAAACACAAAATAATATTTCGTCGTAACGATACTTCGCACCGTGGCTTAATTGGCAAAGCACCGAAACATGTTATTCCGGAGGTTGCGGGTTCAAGTCCCATCGGTACGATGAAATTTTGGATTGTGTTTAACAATTTATAAATGTTATAGAAATCTATAAAACCCTGCTTAGGCTTCAAATATTGCTTACCCCTAACATTCGTAGTAAAACATACCTAGTTTTTATTCTATAGAGCAAAAAGACAATTTCAACAACATTATAAGCCGTAAACATCTATCAGTTCAGACATTGTCTGTCGGCGTATATTTAGCCGAACAAAATGCCTTTCATTTCACCCCAAATGATATATCTGTCTTAATTAAAGACTGTAGCACCATTACCTTAACGAACGGCTGTCAACCTGTCATTCAATCATCACCCTGGAACATCCCGCCTTGCACCAAACACAATACAAACAAAAAATACCTCTAATACTGAATGCTGAAGGTCTAAATTGAGCTGCACCTAAAGATCTGAAGTTGAGGAACGTAAAGACAGGCGAAACAATTTTAATTTTGGGGCGATTTTGTACATTCTCAATCTGACAGATAACATCACAGGTTACTTTCTGTATCAATATTTTTATCAACACATTTTTTCTATTGAAATGTATACTTAAATATTTAGTTTTTATTCAAAAGAAATACAACTATTCCTTATTCGGTACCTACTTATCAGATCTCCATATATGAAGCAAGCACCACACGGGAAGCATACTATATAAAATAAAAGAATTTTCTAAATCAGTTAAGAAATGTTGGAGTTGTGAGGTAACAAACATCTAAAAAAATACAAGCGAATTGAGAACCCCCTCCTTTTTGTAAAGTCGGTTAAAAACAAACCAACTCAAAACTTAGGAGGAGTAAACGTTGCTGAGGTAACTTCCAGGAAATATTGTTCACATTGATCAGAAAATCCCTTGACGTCTATTTCCCTAGCAAGCATCTCGTTACAATTTATTACCAGTACAATTTCTATGCAACATAAACTAGAAACGCCTTTGGAATATGATCCAGATCTTAGATACCTACTGGAAGTGGTACTAGTGGTATATATTTGTACTAGACACCACATTGCAGTGCGACAGTTTACATACTTATTCCTGTTTGTAATATCAGTGTAGGTGAGTATTGACTGTATTAAAGAGCCAACTCGTCGACATTATGACAGGGATATTCACAGGTGGTAGAAGCAATAAGTATATTGATGTATACAAAATATAGCATACTACCATCAAGGAGAAAATCTGCCACCATACCCTTACGTTGTTCCAGCAGCACTCAGACCTTGAGAATCAGACCATTCTAGGCCTAGCGTGTTCACCGTCATCGATATCATCGTTTACGACCAGGTGAGATAGTGGTCAAACACTCGCCTATCAGATATTTAAAAACATAACTATATTTTCGGCTTAAACTTTCCGCATAAATAAAATATCATATGTATTCTAAATAAAGCCTTATTATAGCCACATACAGTCTCACCCTTCGAGCATTTACCAATGGAGATGTTAACGCAAGGCGTACCCCTCTGCTGGCCATATAGCCATTTTTGGCCATATGAGCGTGCGTAACTACGCTGTATTTTTAATACTGTGTGCGTGTTTCAAGCTAGTGTGCCGGATCGTTAAAGTGACTGATTTGTGTGTGTGCAATGCGTGTTTACCTCGTCCCCCGTAAGTATCGGCAGAAAAAAATGTTTGCGGATTACAACGTTAACATCTCCATTGGTAAATGCTCGAAGGTCTCACCGGTTCCTGGCCTATTCGGAACTTATTGATTATTGACAACTTTTACGTGGCGTCATTATGACAGTTATAAATAACTGAAACATTATGAGGAACAGGTGAAACTGACCCTAAATCTAATAGATATTTAGATTAAGGTAGGTACCTAGATGATACAAATAATTATAACGTCCAGATTCACTCTTACCTGGAGATATAACGTTTGCAGAGGGCGCCACCATACTGGGAACACGCTCGTAAAGATCTTATTTCGCATTTAACCGCCCATAAAATATGATTTAAGCGTTTTGTAACGCTATAAATAATTATGCATGTCAGCGGCCGTAAGGTAATGCGTCAAGTACACGATGATTTAAATAAAAGGATAGTTGATTTTAGTTTTATTTATTTTAGCTTTGTATGCGGAAAGGGCTTTTAATGTTTATTGACTTTCCCGTTTAACAGTAGTCACCGTATAGTTTTTATAATCAAATCAATATCTAAACGATCAATAATCAATTTATAATATAACTAAATTCAAAATTTAAAACCACCCTCGATCGATCTATTCATAATCTGTTCATCGAGACCACTCTGATGAGCCCATACTCGATATATCTGCTGTAAGTTGGTCAGGAATTGAGTATTCTGCAGATTCCAGATAAAAAGTAGAGTAAAAGTTAAAATAAGAGTATACTGAATTTCGAATTGATTACAGCTAAATAAGGACACTGATTTGTATCGGTGGATTAAAAGCTAAACATACAAATAAAAAAATAAAAAACTACAAAAGTTTATTTCATAGCGTCATCATCTAGAAAAGTGCTCCCAGTCTTCAAACGTCTGAACGGATTTTATAGCACAGTGTGACCTAAACCCGACCTTTACGTACACTTTTCGTGACATAAATAGTCGTGAATTTGACGAAAAAGCGTAGTGTAAGCGTAAGGTGCGGGTTTATGTCACACTGCTATCTATAAAATAATGTACGATACTATTAATGAATCAAAGCTAAGAATACTTTTGATTAAAACAGTTATCATTATCAAACAAAAAAAAACTAAATCAAAATCGGTTCATCCGTTTCGGCGCTATGATGCTACATACAGATACACACGTCAAACTGTTAATAACGGTTAAAAATCATATTGACCTTTGAATGATACTTTGTAGTCATTTCATAACTCCTTATCATAATTTGACAAATGAGGTATCGTTGGAAGTGTTTCGATTATCCGCTGGTTATAAGCTATGTGATGTGGTGGTGGTAGGTGCATATGATGTCGATGTTCCGCTTGACTTGCCAGTAGCCAAAAAAGTACCAAAAAGTAGCTTACCAATATTATGGAGAAAATCTTCCGCAATAACTTTATGATGTTCCGGCATCATATAGCCCTCAAGAGACAGAATATTCTAGGCCTAGCGTGTTCATCCTCTTCAACCATATCATCGCTTACCACCAACCAGGCGCGATAGTTGTCAAATGCTAGCCTATAAAATATAATTATATAAAAATGATACCGAATTTATTACTACTTAAATGGTTGATATTTAATGGATATCATTGCCACATCTTGTTAACTAGGCTTTAAAATCTTGATAATAATCAGTATCACACAAGTCTCCGTATCAACTCGATGCCAAGTTGAAGTATCCTCCTACTACCCTGATCCCCGATCATTAAGCTAATGATGCGAGCTTAAATACCGATACCACGTTATTATACCGAACTAACTCAATTAATACAGAACGTGCAATTACTTACAACCCCCTGTGTTAATACGATAAAACATTTGCAGTCGAAAATCAACTCTATTACCCAAAAATTACGACTTAACCTTCCACTGTTGGAGTTGATTAAACCAGTTATTAAATTGAATATTTAAGCGCAAGAAAGTGTATTATGATAAGTTGGTTTGCGTGATAGTGTTGCTTTTAATAGAGTTAAACCTCATAGGTATGCACTTAGCGCACGTAGAAACTATACAATAATCTGTGAATTAGCACACGGCAAGACATTAGTGCAAGGTAAAATGGAACAACTATTTATGTTCACAGCAATTAAAAGGAATGTATATCAGAGATACAGTAGATTTATGTTCTGAAGACATAATTTGAGGTATTAGCGTGTTTTTAGAAACGACTTTCATTAATATAAGTGTTGGAAATAATTTTCTGATGTATCTGCGGTGGTTCTCTCTTTACTCGTTAGGTACGAACTTTTTATTGATTGTTTCTCTATTTATTGGTATTTCATTCCGATCTTTAAAATTTTTTTTGAGCCCGAAATAGGATGTCGATGAATCTGAGATAACTTATTAACCCATATATTGATTATGATAGGACAATTGCCCGCCTGATAGTAAGCAATGGCGCCTATGCGATGCGAACAATCTATCACCTATGCGAACAGACTTAGAATTTAATATAGACTTTATCACAGTTTATTATATTTAATATGTACCTACAATGTAAGTTGTGAAAACTTGTAAAAAATATCTTTATTAGTATTGTAATCTAAAGTAGAGTAGACGTTTAGTAATGGCCGCGTTTTACTTTTTATGCGGATAGGTAGCACAATTTATGCGTGGGTATATTTTATACAACCGATCTGAAATCTTAAAACAGATTATCCGATCGGCATACCTAGTGATACAAAATAAAAATAAATAATGTCAATAAAAATCATTAAAAACAAAACAAAGTCTTATTTATTGCTGCAAATGTAACAAGAAACAAAAGTGCATAGTAAGAAACCGGCAGGGCTACAAATATAAACGTTTATAGCTTATCCTAGATCTCATTGCATATTGAAATGTATTGAATTATAGACAGGTGTATATGTAGATCATTACAAGACCATTTACACCTCAGACTAGAATGTTCTACGTATAATAATAATACTAGTCCATGTTGCTGGACAAGTTAGAAAGCGAATTTGTTACATAAATTCCTTTTGATTAGACTGGACCTGCCTTTCGTTGAATCCTGAACATGATTAAGACAATTTAGGGGCTTGCATTCCATAGATTATTTATTATTAGATGTTCGCAAGGTGGCTGACAAGGGCTGAATAAGATTAGCCAATGATCGTGCTCAGTGGCGTGCAATAGGGAATATGCATGAAGCTCAGATTTATTGGAAATATTTTTTTTTCGATTCTTTGTTGTCTTGGAGTTATATGTAAAACCTTTTTTTTTATTTAAATCCATTTTATTTGCTTAAAATAATAAATTAAAAATGCAATTTAAGCGAGGGAAATTTAAGTTTGTAAAACAGATCACCATTGGTCGAATCGAAAGTTGACGTCATTATGTACTACTCCACGTGATAGAAACATTGAGCGCGGGAACATAAAAATAAATGTATGGTGTGGTCTAATTGTATTTATTTCCAAATATTGTGTTTGCCGCGTATTATTGTGCAAAAATGTATATTACTAACCATTTAATATAGATAAAAATGAGTACGAGAATAGAGAAACTGTATAATTTAATAAAAACATGCCATTGGCTAAATACAATAATCGCGCAGAGTCTTAGTTAAAGAAAAAAAAGCTAGTTTGCTTCAAGCGGCGTGTGTCTGACGTAAGTGCGTGACGTCACAATGCACAACCAAAGAGCCCGGGAAATGATGGCGTTTAAACTGCTCAAATTTATTTGTATATTTAAATGTTTATTTAAAAAATAAGTAGACTAATTCCAGCAGTATTTTATTTTTTTATTATGTTATATGGATGTAATAAGTGAAATAAAAATATTTAAAAAAAAACATGCATATTCCCTAGAGGCTTTTGTCCAACAGTGGACTAGTATCGGCTAATGATAAATGAACATTCCATAGATTCTCTTAAGGTCAGATTTCAATAACTTGCTATAAGGCGAGCATTTTGTTAGTCCCGTAACCCTGATAATATACTTTTTAAAGCTCATCGGCAGGATTCTAATGAAAGCTTTCTTTTGAAAATGAAGCTGAAGTAGCTGTCAATCACTTGAATATTTCCACTTGACTATAGTCAATCCAAATTATATATATAATGATTGTCATGTAAGTTTCTACAAAAAAAAATCTTGATTCTTGAAGCAAGATTCAGATCTAGACAAAATTTAGTTTATTCGACTAAATCAAGAGATGAATAATATAAGTTCGCAGTACTATCCCGCGTTATCCTGAAATTTCTTGCCAATCATTTAACTTCGTTTACAAAACCGACTTCAAATGCCACACTAGTCATTTTCAGTACCAAGTTTGAGGTATCTATCTCTATATTATCTGTAGAGATGCTCATCAGATTTCATTAAAATTACAATGGAAGCACGGGAAGCATACTCTCTCAAACATTTTTTTTTTTTTTCATAAACTAATTATAATCGATATGGAAAATTAGTTAGTACAACTTGTCATTTACACGAATACCTCGCAGCAAGTACGGGCGGGGTCTCTCAGGGATCAGTGCTCTCTGCAACTCTTTTCCTGCTGCATATTAACGATCTGCTAAAGCCCGGTATCTTTGGGTATGCAGACGACAGCACCGTTGTATAGAGCTATACATCCAGTGCACGTACTAGTGTAGCACAAATTCAGTGTTATAGGGAGGCGATGGTCGAGCGCTTGAACTTGTCCTTACAGGCTGTCTCCGAATGGGGCGATGCCAACCTGGTCAAGTTTAATGCAGCTAAGACCCAGGCGTGTCTGTTCTCCGCCAAACGGAGTCCGTTCCAACTGACTCCTACTTTCCGGAATGTGTCCGTACCAATTACTGATCACCTCGAGCTTCTTGGAATCTCGCTAACACCCACACTCAACTTTGGCTCGTATGTTGAGTCAAAAGCCCAATTGGCCTAAAAAAAGCTTGGTGTTTTGGCCAAGGTGAGACAGTACTTTACACCAGGACAGCTGCTTAACTTGTATCAAGCTCAAGTCCGATCATGTATGGAGTACTGTTCTCACCTGTGGGATGTGTCAGCCAAATACCAGCTGGAGGCGTTGGAAGTTATTGAAAGGAGAGCCAAGAAACTCACTAACGACAAAAATCTTGTAAGCAAAAGGCTTCAGAGCCTAGAGCATCGCCGCAAAGTCGCCAGTTTATCGGTCTTTTATCGGATACATTTCGGGGAGTGTGCCTACCAACTGCACGAATTAATTCCACCGTCCCCCTTTTACCACTGTACTACCAGACGCACAGATATACGCCATCGATACATGGTTGATATTCCATTCTGTAGCACAAAGCGCTTTGCATCAACATTTATCATACGCACAGTAAAGGAATGGAATTCCCTGCCAGAGTTTGTGTTTCCTGTGAAGTACAATCCGGGGGTCTTCAAATAGCGAGTGAACAGGTATCTTCTAGGCAAGCGTGCTACATCGTCGATCACATCTTCACTTAACATCAGGTGAGATAGAGGTCAAACGCTTGCTTATCTTCAGTAAAAAAAAGTAAGTACTGAGTGGTGGTAAAAGTAGAAAGTACTAATAGTATAGTAGGCGTTTACTGAAACATGCTATACTATAAAATCCGATGTTTACTAAGCGTTAGACCTAACTTCAAAGCTTTGCTCTCTGTGTTTCACAGCAACATAAACGATCTGGTATCTAGTCTGATCCCAGAACATGTATCTATGGTTTAATCTCAACTCTGATAGTATGCGTAGAGTAATATCCCAGTTATATCCTAGCTATATCTCAGTGAAGCTTTATGCCCCTGTTCGTAGCATCTCGTCACATTTAATTATATCCTCGGGTGCGTGGATAGCTGAGGTAAACGTAAGGTTTTGTATTTGGTTTCCAGTTATGAAACTTTGAAGTGATACAATATACTTTTTGTAAATTGTTAAATACAATCCAAAATTTCATCGTACCGACGGGACTTGAACCCGCAACCTCCGGAATAACATGTTCCGGTGCTTTGCCAATCAAGCCACGGTGCGAAGTATCGTTACGACGAAATTAGTGGATTGCATTTGTTAACCCAATTATGCATTGGCATTTAGAAAAATATAAAGTGTGAAACACTTCAAAGAAACATATACAATATACTTGATGACGAGACGTGTTCATCGATTTCTATTAAAGGTAGATACAATTATAAAACGTACCATTAACATTATGTTAATAATCAAGATAGTTTAACACCTAAAAACAGACTTCACATACTGTGCGAGTCAGTTTCAGTAGGGCTATTCTGTAAGCTAAGTTTAATAAATCTCGGAAGCGGAATCCGCGACTACGAAATTCAGATCTCACCGTGGCTTCCGCTTCCGAGATGTATTTAACTTAGCTTACAGAATAGCCCTACAGTAACAAGTTTGAGATGTTTATGGCCATATCTCTGGATATACTCATCAAATGTCTATGAAGTGCATAATGGGTACACCACGAAAATAAACTGGCCAAGTGCAAGTCGGACTTGCACTAGTAGGGTTCCGTACCACACTACAGTATTTTATAAGATCGAGCAAAAAATACCACTATCACTTTTTTCCAACAAAAAATAATAATTAATAAACATTTTATTTCTTATAACGCCATCTGACGTCTAACAAAGGTGTTATTCTTTATTTTTTTCAATATAACGCCATCTATGGGAAATTTACCTAACTAAGCGTTCATAGATGGCGTGCAATGCCGAAAAAAACACGTTTCTTGTATGGTATATTGTATATCTCTATTACTTTTAACTTTATTCTGTTTTTAGTATTGGTTATAGCGGCAACAAAAATACATCATCTGTGAAAATTTCAACTGTCTAACTATAACGGTTCATGAGATACAGCCTGGTGACAGACGGACAGACAGACAGACAGACAGACAGACAGACAGACAGACGGACAGCGGAGTCTTAGTAATAGGGTCCCGTTTTACCCTTTGGGTACAGAACCCTAATAAATAATAGTTTAAAAAAAAAAAACTGGCCAAGTGCGAGTCAGACTTTTGTCCCGCACACGGAGGGTTCCGAACGCCATCTATCGAATTTCTAACGAACTTCTAACACCAACTAAGTAAACGTTAACACAAAGGTAGAATAGTATTATATAGTAGTAATAGTAATAGTAGTAATAAAGATAAGATAAAGATATTTTATTTGCGTAAAACATGCGTATAACAAAATGTTGTGACAAAATATTCAAACGATTGTCATGTTTTGCCTTAACAGGCGTGCAAACTTTGCAGATGGCGCTGCTTTACTCACTACATATAATCCAAATTTAAATACATATTACACTGGTCATTCTTATAAACTAAATTGAATTATAAAATTAAAAGGATACAGCACAATGTCATGAAAATAATAATAATGATTATAATTTGTCACTTAAAAATTCGTCAATGCCATAATAACATTTCTGAATTAAAAATTGTTTTAGCCTATTTTTAAACATAATATTGTCCATGTCCTTTAAAGATTTAGGAATTTTATTGAAGACTGTTGGCGCCATACCAATTACACTTTTAAATAGTAATTGTAGTAATTAATATTATTAAATATCTGGTTGACCGAGCTTTGCTCGGTATTTTTTTCCACTTAAACAGACAAATATGACTCTTCCCGACATCTATTGACGAATAGTAATACAATTTTTTTAATTGAGAGCAACTTACTGCTTTACTGAAACAGTACTTCTACTCGCCAATAGATGTCGGGAAGAGTCATATTTTAAGTTTTTTATCAATAAAGTTGATTATTGAAAACAAGAATAAAACAAAATTTTCTGAAAATGACTCCTAGCTAGATCGATTTATCGCCCCCGAAATCCCCTGTAGGTATACTAAATTTTATTTAATCGTTGGAGCCGCTTCCGATATTCAGATTAAGGTAAAGACGATAGCGCGCCATCTTTGATGCTAGATAGGTGGCGCTGCCCTATCGTAAAAAACTTTTTTTTAAACTTTTCTTTAATTTTTAACTTTGTTCTGTTCTTAGTATTTGTTGTTATAGCGGCAACAGAAATACATCATCTGTGAAAATTTCAACCGTCTAACCATCACGGTTCGTGAGATACTGCCTGGTGACAGACGGACAGATAGACAGACAGACAGACGGACAGCAGAGTCTCAGTAATAGGGTTCCGTTGGTACCCTTTGGGTTCGGAACCCTAAAAACACGCTTTTTATAGAAAACCGAACTAAAAAATAGAAAATAAATTTTAATAAATTTAAATTAAGAATAGTGTTAAAAATTTCAATACACATAAATTAATAATAGTGTTAATAAAAAAATATATATATTTTATTTTAAAAAAAGCGTAAGGTGCATGGTGTCAATAGTTATAAACATTTTCTGACACATATAGTAATCTGTGATTTTATTGACCGATATGAGTAGAGTGATTATCATTTTGATAATATCTTAATCCCCACGCTTTTTTTTTAATAAAATATTTTTTTTTTATTCACACTAATTTAAAGTGGGTCACAATCGCGCCCAAAGAAGTCGGTTACAAACATACAAACATACAGGTGAAGCTAATAAAAAGAGTCACTCGAATTGATTCATTTGGCGGAATAATCGCGTAACAAACATAAAAAAAACTTACCGACAAATTCAGGACCTCCTCCTTTATTCTGGAAATAGATAAGCTACAGGTATTTTATATCAAGTGTTTACTGTTTCATGACTAATTAGCAAATTGAAATTGGTCTAAAATAAAGAATTTTGTTTTAGATTATACTTCAAATTTTCTAGAAACTAGCCACACAGCGAGATTACTAGAGAAGCTAATAGTAAAATCACATACCTAGCAATCCTACGAGCTTCTTATTTATTTGTGGTGGCGACTTTAGAATTCGATAACTTTCCTTCAGTTCAAACCCTATCAAAATTAGATCGATCAGATAACAGTTCAATTACTGATTCGATATTTTCGTATCAAGGACTATCTTTAAGGACAATATACGATGTACGAAAATAGATCAATTCTTTAGAAAGCAACTGTTTCTTTGACATTTTCACAGTGACAATCTTTAAATCGTTTTACCAAAATATTATATAAAATAATCCTCATATGTTTGTAGCACCTGCATTATGAATTAACTTCTTAGTTATATTCGTATACCTTTTAAGTAGACAGAAAAAATCCTTGAGTAAGATTAATAATAATGCGCTTACCAGATAGGCCACCATCAACGCGGGTCGGCAAGTCTCATTTACACGGTTGATTTACGAGATCACACATCGTGTCCGATCTCACTTAGCTATGATTTATGCGCAACACCTCCCCTGCCGAGTTAAACGCATTTATTGGACCGCATGCCCTATCAACTTTGTAAGCCGTTAAAGATTAAACGGTGAGCGTATTTCGGTGTGATAGGTGGGCACCAGCTAGGGGACGTAGATAAAAGATACGATACGGTTTGTTTAACGTCATCAACTTTTTGGGCTGGATGTTTGAGATATAGAGCTTACTGTATTTCTGAATAGTAAACAAAATCTTATGCGTGCGGTACTTAATTAATTTAAAATTGACATCCCACCATTGACGTTCATCAGTTTGTTTTGGTCCTTCGATTTATTTATGTTCGGTATCGCAGAGGACCTCACAGAGACTAATGCTGAAGGTATATAATCAAAGTGCTAAAGCTATGGAGGTGTCGCAGTTGCGGGCCCAATGCTGTACTTGATCAAAGGGTTATCATTAAAAATATCCACACGAAATACATAGAAAAGAGATTGGTTGCCATTGCCAAATTATTATTTTTACCCACGACGGAACGGTATACGCATATACAGTCTGCGTTTGGGGTGAGAGGATGTTTGTTTGTTTGTGTGTGCAAATCCATGTTGCCATTTTTCTCCAAAACTTCTAGTCCGATTTTGATGCAGTCAGTTATGGGTTCGGATGTAACTGGTGCATGTTTTTAGATAGGTGTTACGGTGACAACTCACCAGGGGGCGCTGCAATAATTTTTGGTTGGTGCAAATCGATGTTGCCATTTTTCTTCAAAACGACTTGTCCGATTTTGATGCAGTTTTCAGTTATGGGTTTGTATTTGATTGGTGCAAGTTCATAAAAAGGTGTTACGGTGTCAAATCACCAGGGGGCGCTGAAGTAAACATTTGCTTGTGCAAACCCATGTTGCCATTTTTCTCCAAAACTAGTTCGATTTTGTCTTTAAACGGTTCGTAATTAATCAGTGGTGGTTCTTAGATAAATGTTATACCTAATGTTAATTTTCAAAAGGACATTGTCGTGGGTGTTTATTCAAAATTTTAATTTTGTTACATGTATTATGTATAATTACTTTGTGATCACTACTTCCCTTCGTAGATCAAAATTTGCACTTCATTACATCTCGCTTTTGAGATTGAGTGTGTTATATGCAATTTTGTTGTTTTGAATCTTTCTTTATCTCAGAATCTTTGAAAGCTAGCATCTTAATATTTGGGGTAATGCTACTCCAAACTTTTATCTTGGATTTGGTGTTTTTCTAAACACAATGGGTAAACATGTTCTCCATTGTATTTTTTTTTTAAATATGTGTTTTTCACATATTTTGCTTTTATCTCAAGAACAGCACACTATTTTGTAGGGTTAATGTTTTGTCAAGAAATATAAAAGTATTTCTTTAGTTACATCTTTTAATTTTTCGATTGGTTATTTAGTTAATTTGTGATTAGGTAAAAAAACAGTTTTAGCGTTCACGGTTACGTCTATAGAAAATACGTTGCTCGCTATATCGCTCTGTCCTTCTCACTCACGTGAAAAACATTATTGTCATCCCGCTCGACGCTCTGTTCGAAATCCGTCTCGTAGCGGCGTTATTGCACACTCAGGTAGCAGCTTTATAATAGTACTCGAATATTATAATATATTAATTTCAAAGTAACGAATAACATATCATTAAGCAAGCATTATTGAGACCTCAAAGTACATTAAATCAGTTAGCTTTTGCAACCTAACGATATGCCATAAAGAGGCATTCAAACTGCATTCAACATTGCGATGCAAACATCCACAGATCAACATCTATACATTTCGTAAGCCGCTTTCAATTTGCGAACGAAGCGCGACTGGTTCAAGCCCAAAGAATTGAATGCACTCGTGTAGGTGACAAATGTCTGATCTGACTAACGAGGCCCTGAATTGAGGGCTTATCGATCATGCTGGTTGTAATTCTAAAGGACATGAAATGTTAACCCTGTTAGGTCGGGGTCTGTAAGGATCAGCACAGACCGCGATGCGACGCAACGCGGCGCGCATTTATTAAAAAAAGATATAAAAAATAACTTTATTTACTACACAAAAATATACACATTTCATTGTGTTAATTCGGCGGCTTCAGGCTGGTTCGCGCGGCGCCGCGCGGTTCAGCTTGACGCTGTGAGACGTACGGCGCGGCTGAATTATCCCAATGAAATGTGTGTCTTCTTGTGTAATTCATAAAGTTCATGTTTTTATCACACGGTTTCCCATTGCGCCGCGCGAAACCAATAGCATCGTCACGTCGCGTAGTGTCGTGTCTCGTCGCGTCGCGTCGCGGTGTGAACTGCCCAAATTCCTTAAAAAAATGTGCTTAAATATTTTACGTTCTCATTGCCAGCAGAGATCTCATTACAAAAATCGGTTGGTAAACCTTTTTTATATAACTCTTAAATTATTGGCCTTAAGGTACAAAAAGGGATTTTTATACGTATCTTTAATAATCAAATTAACAAGCTCTACATTGAGCAAGTAGGTAATTAATTCTAGGAATACGAAACCATGTGAGTTATTTTAAAATCTCTGGCACACGAGTACATAAGAACTTATCTCATCTATCTTCTAATACTATAAAAATCTTTGTGCTGACATACTGACCGACTGACTGACTGACAGACAACGCACAGCCTAAACGGCTGGTCGTAGAGACTTGATATTTGGAGGTACGTAAGGGTGTACTAAGAAAGGATTCTCCAAAATTCACTCGTTTAGGGGACGAAACGGGGGTTCAAAGTTTGTATGGAGAAACAAGATTAGATAGTCTTTTCAATTCGAAACTTCACACAAGTGCTTCAGTAAAAAAATAAGTAAATACGTGTTTCAGGCTTTTTGAAATGCCTCCCCTAAGAGGGTGAACCCGGGTAACAAAGTCTAAAAATCAGTATTGTGTAGGATTGCGCTGAAATTTGGCATGCAGATAGATATTACGACGTTAGTTCCCTCTGAAAAATGTTTTTTTTTTAAATTCACCTCTTAAGAGGATAAAACGGGGGTTCAAGGTTTGTATGGAGAAACAAGTTTTTCTATTGGAAACTTCACACAAGTGCATCAGTAAACAGATTTGACATAACGTGTTACATGGTTTTTCGAAATTCAACCCCTGAGAGGGTGAAATGGGGTAACAAAGTGTGAAAATCAATATTGTTTTGGATTGCGCTGAAATTTGGCATGCAGATTATTATGAAGTTAGTATCTGTTAAGAAAGGATTTTCCATAATTCACCCTTGAAGGGAATGAAACGGGGGTTCAAAGTTTGTATGGAGAAACAAGATAAGATAGTCTGTTTTATTCGAAACTTTGCTTAAGTAGTTCCGAAAATAAATAAGTAAATACGTGTTTCAGGCTTTTTCGAAATACCACCCCTAAGGGCGAAGTGGGGTACAAAGCCTGAAGTTAATATTGTTTCGGATTGGGCTGAAATTTGGCATACAGATAGTTATTTTGACGTAGGTATCCGCAAAGAAAGGATTTTTCAAAATTCACTCTTTAAGGGGATGAAGCGGGGTTCAAAATTTGGATAGTGATTTTTTTCCACATTGTACACAAGCACTTCTGTAAACAAATAAGTAAATACGAGTTTCAGGCTTTTTCAAAATGCCACCCTAAGAGAGTGAAGTGGGGTATCAAAATCTGAAAATCATTATTGTTTCGGATTGCGCTGAAATTTAGAATGCAGATAGTTGTTATGACGTAGGTATCCGCTTAGAAAGGATTTTCTAAAAATGTCGCTCGGATATTACTTATTATTTTTACTTATAATATATAGCCTTATAGATTTACTTAAGAACTTCTGTAAATAAATGAGTAAATACGTGTTGCAGGATTTTTTCAATCTTAATTATATGATAGAAAGGTTTTCGAAAAATAAAAGTTTTAGGTAAATAAAAGAAGTCTTTAACGCGAGCGAAGCCCCCACGGCTTCGCTCGCGTTCCCGCACTCGCACTTCTAGTTAAAAAATTAAAAAAGTTGAAATTCCATCCATTTCTAATCCATGTTGTGACTGACGGACGACACAAAACATAAAACCCATAAGCCGATTTCAATCTATCCATGGCCAGCAATACAATCGAGATTCACCAGAGATAAAAGGGAAATTGCGGCTCGCTTCTCTAGATGACCAACTCCTACTGTTCATTTGCTTGCTGAGTGAGTGTGATGCAGCTATATAAGTTGTACAGCAACATCTCCTTTATTCAGCAAAGGAGGCCCCGCCTTAACCTGACTAACGAAGCTGCCACTTTTAAGACTTGAGTATGAATACACCCCCCTAATTACAAACTTTGTGTTTCCTTAAATAGAATTTTTAATTAGGTCAGGACGAACCCCGCTAAGACTTTCCTTTGCGAACGTCCTATGTCTTTGTTGGCTTTAGATATTTAACAACGCGGTTCCCATGAACAATGATAAAAATCGAACTGAAAACTCCTTGGTTGTTGCAAGGTGTAGGTACTTTGATAGAATAAAAGTTATTATTAACCGACTTCCAAAAAGAAGGAGGTTCTCAATTCGTCTTCATGTTTTTTTTTTGTGTATTTTACGCGATTACTCCGTCAATTGTGAACCGGTTCGAATGATTCTATTTGTAATCGGTAGGGTACGTTTCTGAGTTGAGTTATTAATTTCATCGAGATCTGATAAGTATTTCCATATATTCCACGATAAACGTCTCAAACTTGCTACTGAAATTGACTCGCGGGGCATTGAAGTCGGTTGTTTTAGTTTTTAAACTATATTAATTATATAGCATTATTTTGGCACGGAATCTGTATGATAATAAAACTTTTAATTTTATTTCAGTTAGTCTGTCATTATGGTACTATTTAAATTCATAAACGGAACTTTACGATGTGAGTGTAGATTTTACTGTGCTCTGGCCGAGCCAATTTCAGTATTTTTTTAATTTATAATTACGTTAACCAAGAACGCGATTTTCTTTATTTTTGTATGTTAAACCTTTTTAGCTATGTATAATTAACGAAATTACATCTTTGTTAAAAATATACCTACTTTTAATATATGTTTTACTAACATCAAACCCTTTTTCAGAGCACTGGTAATAAAAAAATTGTCTGCTTAACTCTTAGATTATTTTCTAAGGCTTAACTAAAGAGAAATAAAAATAAGAGTATAATTAAATAAACTGGCCAAGTGCAAGTCGGACTTGCACTCGTAGGGTTCCGATTCCGTACCACACTACAATATTTTATAAAATCGAGCAAAAAATGCTGAAAGAAATCACGTTTCTTGTAATAAATTGACAAATCGATCTAGCTAGGTTTTCATTTTCAGAAAAAGTTGATTTATCCCTGTTTTCAGGTAATGAAAAACTCCTACAATATAATTAGAATATGAAGGTACATTTCGCCATAGCTACATTGTTACGATAGCTCGGTGGGAGATCGTTCGGATGGCGATCATAAGGATCCCGGTTCGAGTCCAGACGTGATGATAAATTTTTCCAAATTTGTTCTTTTGTAAGAAGACTATTATTGGGATCCAAAAAATTACATAAAACACGATTAACAAAAAAAAAATTGCTAGCAAAGCTTGGCCATCCAGATATTATTATATTATTATATTATATTACCGTGTCAAATCCAAACAATTATTAAAACAGGAGCCGCGTCCTTATTCAGTACAACGCCATCTTACGAACACTAACGCCAACTAAGACCTGATTTCACCAAAGTAGAATAACTCTTCTCGTCTCGAAAATACGATTATCGAAGGAATATAAAGAAGATTATATGTCTAAACATTCACACCTCTCGCTCTTCCACTCTGGCGACAATTGACTTGCAATAGAATATTGATAGTGTCGGTCTAAACAGAATTTTCTCGTATTTCGATTCTCGCACTCAAAACCGTTCAATCCGATTTGTACGATACTCGTATGAACTTGAAAAATGTCATACGAGATCGTGTTTATACAAGTCGAGACTCTCATAAGCAAGAATCTGCTTACTATACTTTTGTTGTGTAAACAAACTTAGGCAATTATCGCCTAGCGATAAGTCGTATGCGAATCTCGTATGACATAATCGTAGGCGAGATTTTAGTTCTTGCCTGTATGTAAACATTTTGATACGATTGTGTTATAGCGATTAGTACTTGTGATAGTAGCGTATGGTTTCTCGTAAGGAAACGTACGAGAAACTCTCCTAAATGGGCCTTAATTGCTTTACTGACACAGTACTTGTACTCGCCAATAGATGTCGGTAAGAGTCATATTTTAAGTTGATTATCAATAAAGTTGATTATTGAAAACACGAATAAAACAAAATTTTCTGAAAATGACTCCTAGCTAGATCGATTTATCGCCCCCGAAATCCCCTGTAGGTGTACTAAATTTTATTTAATCGTTGGAGCCGCTTCCGAGATTCAGATTAAGGTAACGACGATAGCGCCATCCTTGATGCTAGGTAGATGGCGCTGCGCTATCGTAAAAAACTTTTTTTAAATTTTTCTTTAATTTTGAACTTTGTTCTGTTCTTAGTATTTGTTGTTATAGCGGCAACAGAAATACATCATCTGTGAAAATTTCAACCGTCTAACTATCACGGTTCATGAGATACAGCCTGGTGACAGACGGACAGACAGACAGACAGACAGACAGACAGACAGACAGACAGACAGACAGACAGACAGACGGTCAGCGGAGTCTCAGTAATAGGGTTCCGTTGGTACCCTTTGGGTTCGGAACCCTAAAAACAATAACCGCAACGGTCATTTTAAGTTGGTCGATGTAAATTCTCGTGGTGTTAATTGCTTCATTTATGCCTCTATAAAGCACAGAGATTCCACACTATAACGTTCTGATAGCATTTATAGTAGAGATGAAAGCAGCTTCCGGCATAATTAGATACAAACAAGGTTTATTTTACTTATAAATTAAAATAATATTTTGTAGGTACTGATGTAGAGCTGACCTCAGAAGATATAGGGCCGGTACCTGCTGCGTATAGTAGTATTACCTATTACCAGTAGTAGTTTTACCTTCTTGAGCTGATGTAACATGAAAGATGAGTCGTAAAATAACAATAAAGCCAAAATCAATTTTAACTTTTTAGACGTCTATTAAAAAAGAGAATTGAAAGAAATGTTATTAGAATATGCGAATAGGCCAAGTGGAGCGACGATCTCCAAAAAGCGACTGGAAGCGACTGGATGCGAAAAACCGAAGATCGAGTCAAGTGGCGTTTCTTAGGAGAGACCTACGTCCAGTAGTAGACTTATATAGGCCGATGATGATGATGGTGACAATGATGGTTCGAATCAGTAGCAGTATATTTTCTCGACTGCTTATAGTTCTGAATGTGTACAAACGCTGAAAAAAGAAAATACGTTTGTTTTCACTAGTCACAACATAACTTCATGGACCGAAACTTGTCAACCTTGAAAATTCCTTGTAAATTCCACATTTGTTTTTGAGACGTTATTAAACGAGTATAATTATGTAAAAAAAAGTCTTCGTCTCCGGCAATCCACCAACTTACTGTATGTCCGACAAAAGCAGGAATGCGGCACCTTTACTCACAAGTGAGATTAATACGGCAGTGTAAAAACATAACGTGCGGGTACAATGTTATGTCGTTTTTATGATTCTACACATTATTTATGTTAACTCGGTTCCCGCGCTTACAGTTTACTACTTCTGGTGTCTGCTACTGTGTCTCTACGGCTTGAATAGTATAATGATTCGGGTTAAAGATTAAATTGCTTTTCTTATCGTAAACTTGGTAGTTTGTTAACATTGTATATCTTAGAGTCGATTGTAGAAAACGGTAGGGCGCCACGTTTTTCTTCTTGAGTATGATTTACTAGTGTCTTAGAATTCAATTAGATTTTTTGTGTATTCAATTTTAGTTAAAATACAAGAAAGCAGCTTCCAAGATGGTAAGCGATTGCGTCTGTCCGTAACAGAACGGTTACCCTCCGCCATATAAAGGATGAGTCTCATCAGCTTATAGGTATAATTTTACTGGATTTTATTTGCCCGTCATACCGAATAATATTCCTATTAAACTCTTGACATAAAGAAGATAACTGTCTTACCAGAAAACATATCTTTGTCTATTTTCAAGGTTATAGGAAATTTTTGCATTATGTTGTATCCACTTTTTAGAATTGTCTTGCCCTAGTCTAGAACTTTTTTCATTACCACCGCCCAAGTTTCAGTTTGTACTCTAATTTTGGCGTGTCGCTCCAGTGTTTTGAAAAAACCGTAAACATTTTGAAGAAAACTTGACCTCTTTTAGTGGCAATTTTCCTCAACAGGAGAAAAAATGTAACAGGCCGTTAGCGGAGTTAAGCTGGCTGAGTAATACTCGTAGCCACTTGACACATATCGGTATTTATCTCGGGGGTTAATTTTCCGGGTCGGGCGCGGCGCTGTCGCTAGGACGAATTCAATCAGGAGCAACAACATAAGCAATCTGGCCAGCTATTGAGGACGATTGCGCGCGATTGAGATGAACCTACGAGTGCTCTGGAGCACCCTCGCGATGAAACTGTTTATTCTGTAGTTTATAAAACCAATTCCTCTGTCCTCGTTTACGATTGCAAGTTCGGAATCGAGCTCGTTTGTGTTGAGGAACAAAGGGGTCGATTATTCTGATTGCGTTTTATTTACTTTGTAACGATTTTAATAATAAGTAGCAAACTTGTTTTATTGAAACTACGTTGAGCAATTTTATCGCATACAATAATTTAGATTTGGAAGAGAGAAATATCTTTAAAATGTTCGTCAAATTTTATACAAAAATCTTCATTTGTGAATAAATAAATCGCATGTCTGTACAAGATCGTACTTAGTACATCAAAGTCAATTTGCTAAGTAATTCAGAACTGGAGTTGAAACGTGGAAATTTATTATACAAATCCTTCGTATGGGGTTTTTGTTTTGGGAAAGGACTTACCGGCGAAGCCGGCGAGATGATAATGTAGGTAATATTGTAAGTACAAGTGGTTACCGCTCACAGTATGCCTAGAGACAGTTATTTGGCTTACATTTTTATAATTACCACCTCTAAATATGTGTTTGAGAAACCATTATATTGACTGATATTATATCTCTTACTATCTCAACTTACTACTCTTATATCAGTACGGTTAGAATCGCCAATTCGCGCGCACGTCTGTTTGCCTGTATTCGCCTCGCGTTGCCGTCGCTTCACTCACAGACCCGAACAATTCCGAGATTACCCGACCGCTTTCTGCGCCAGCGCTTCCCAAACTTTTACAGTGGGCCCTTACTTGACTGATTCACCGACCAATGGATACTTTCAAATGCAAACACTGTGATGCCATATGCAGAGATGGAGTCCAATGCACCGTTTGTCAAGGACGATACGATTTTCCTTGTTCTGGAATAACGGAGGCTGGCTACCGTAAACTGGGCGATAGGAAGTCAACCTGGAAATGCCCTTCCTGCAAGGGTACAGTGAGTCCACTCATCCCATCTGGCAAAGCAGCTACTAGTACGTCTCCAGTACCCGTAGATATGGAGAGTATAGCACTGGACTTGAAACGTTTGTCTTCGCAAGTCTCATCATTACCAACGTTGATTGCCAGCGTCAAGGCTATACAGGCTGATATGGCAGATTTAAAAGCCATGAAGGCTGATATTGAAGATTTAAAGCTCATAAAGCCTGACCTAGTGGACTTAAAAGCCTCGGTAAGCTATATAAACACTTCCATCGAAGGTCTCTCCTCTAAGATTACCGACATTGACCGAGAAGTCCAAGGGTTCCACAAAACTAAAGACGAAGTCAAGAATCTGCAGCAGAGATTTGAATTGTTAGAATGCAGTATGAGGGACTTCGACCAGAGGTCACGCAAAAACAACATAGAAATCAAAGGAGTCCCGCTATCTAATTCGGAGAATCTTTTCGACATTGTAGCCAAGATCGGAAATCATATCAATTGTAACATTCCAAAGGCGCAAATAAATTATATAGCGAGAGTCCCCATGCGCAACGATAAATCTAACAAGAACATACTTGTGTCCGTGCATAACAGATATATCAAGGAGCATTTTGTCGCTGCGGCAAAAAAGTGTACAATTGCCCCGGCAGATTTGGGCCTAAAAGGAGACAAAAGAATATTTATAAACGATCACTTAACATTGGACAACAAAAGTCTGTTAAACAGAACGAAGGCCCTAGCAAAAGAAAGAGGATTTGCGTACATCTGGGTAAAGGGGTGCAAGATATTCGTGCGAAAAAGTCCGACATCCCATGTTCTTGCCATAAAATCAGAGTCGGACTTAAAAAAGATCACCTGAGTTTTAAAGCCCCCTCGTATATCATATTTCTATTTCTAATAATAGTATACAGTTTGTGTACGTTGCGGCCCACTCACAGTTTGAGAAACATTGGCTCGTTCGGCCGAGCGTGCTCACTTGATTGCTTACTGTTAGTGCTTCGATTTTTGTATGATATTGTTTTTCGTATAATTTCAATTTCTATTGAGCTATTTCACATTTTACTGTTTATATCTCACAAATACTGCGCCTCTTTGAATGCCTCTTTACTAAACTTCATTTATAATGCATTATCTACTCAATCGCTACCCTCAATAATTAATAATGGTTAATATTTATTATCAAAACGTTCGTGGCTTACGAACAAAAACGTCTGATCTTTATAGAAACGTGTGCTTACATAATTATGAAATAATTTGCTTGACGGAAACTTGGTTACTGGATGGTATTCAAAACAGTGAATTATTTGACGATCGGTATATTGTGTTTAGGCGGGATAGGGAATGCGATAGGACGGGGAAGTCGATGGGAGGCGGAGTGTTGATTGCTGTGCACCGAGATCTTATAGCAGAGCCACGCACTGAATGGTGTTGTAATGCTGAAGATTTGTGGATTACGCTAACTCTGCGTCATCACAGGCCACGGGTAGTGTATAAGTTGCATCTATGCGTTGTCTATATTATTGGCGAAAACGAAGGTAATTCTATGTCCGAACAATTAGCTATTTTTTCTAGTAATATGTCAGACATTATTCAACTAAACCCGTGTGATAAGTTTTTAATTTTAGGAGATTTTAATATGACTAATTTATCGTGGAAATCGTCAGATGATAACACTTTTTATGTAGCAGAGAACATCCAAGGCTCCGTTCAACGAGAATTATTTGACGATCTCACATTATGCAATCTGTATCAATATAATAATGTGAAAAACTTAAATAACCGCTTATTAGATTTAATTTTTTCGAATGATGAGGTGTTAGTTAATCGTTGTGAAGTACCGCTTAGCAAAGTTGACAGCCATCACCCTCCTTTATGCATCTCAGCTGATTTTGTTCAATTACACACGTTAAAACCTCAACCTTATGTCAAATATTTGTATCACTCGGGTGATTACGATTCAATAATATCTAATCTGGATTCAATTGATTGGGTGCAGGAGTTCACTGTTAGGTCGCTGGAGGATGCGGTAACCTTCTTTTATAATACGTTATATAGTCTTAGGAGTAATTTAATTCCTTCCAAATTAATTTATCCTTCACAAAAGTACCCCCCATGGTATAGTAAAGCATTGATAAAAATTTTAAAAGAGAAATATAAATTTCATAGTAAATATAAAACTTACTGTAATAAATATGATTTAGAATCTTTTATTACTATAAGGGAACGTGCTCGATCGATAGAAAAACATTTATTTAATGAATATATATCTAGAATTGAAAGTAATATTGCAAAAAATCCTAAGGCATTTTGGGCCTATGTTAAAATGAAAAATCACAGCAATTCATATCCTGCGGTACTTCGCCATGGACAACGCTTCTCAGACTCGGGAGAAGACGTCTGTAACATGTTTAGTGAATACTTTCATTCAACATTCCTCGCTGATGCTCATACCGATTACACAGTCGAAATGCATGAGGGCGAGCTATCGGTCTCAGACATCGCGGACGTTGAGTTCCAGTCTTCGGAGATATTGAAACTTTTGCAGTCTCTTGATTTAAACAAATCTGCAGGCCCAGACAGTATTCCACCTTTATTTATAGTTAAATGTGCTAAACAATTGTGTGTACCCCTTACCTTACTATTTCAGCGCTCTCTTTCCGAGGGTAATGTTCCAAAGATTTGGAAATCAGTCTTTATTACACCCATACATAAAAAAGGACCAAAAGATTTAATTCAAAATTACAGGCCTATTTCTAAATTATGCTTATTTGCAAAAGTCTTAGAAAAAATAGTTTATAAACAGATCTATTCCGCATTGAAACACACACTTGGTGAAGAACAGCATGGTTTTTTAAGAGGTCGGTCTACAACCTCAAACTTGATTTTATGTAGTGACTATTTAGCTGAACACATGTCAAAACCATCTCAGGTAGATGTAATATATACTGATTACAGCAAGTGTTTTGATCGAATAGACCATTTAATTATTTTGCAAAAGATTCAATTGGTAGGTATCAGGGGTAATTTATTTAGGTGGTTTACATCTTACGTTCAAAATAGGTGCCAGACAGTAGCTCTAAATGGATACACGTCATCGACACTCCAAATCCCGTCGGGTGTTCCTCAGGGATCTTTATTGGGACCGCTATTGTTTAACATCTTTGTTAATGATATCTCTAAATGTTTTGTCAACTCTAAAATATTGTTATATGCTGATGACATGAAAATTCTTTGTCCTATTAGTTCACCCGATAGTGCTCAGCTTCTACAAGATGATCTAGACCGATTTAATGACTATTGTTCATCGAATAAGCTGGACTTGAATGTATCCAAATGTTATTTATGTTCCTTTACTCGTAAGCCGCAACCTCTTATTTTCACATATAGACTTAAAAACACAAATGTATCACGGGTATATTCTATTCGCGATTTAGGCGTCACTTTTGATAGTAAATTGTTATTTGACGAACATATAAACAACATAATCAACAAGGCCTCGCGGGCGCTTGGCTTTGTCATGCGCCTGTCGCGGGATTTTAACTCAATAAAGACATTAAAAATTCTTTATTGTGCTTATGTTCGTAGCCATTTGGAATACGCCTCCCAGGTGTGGAATCCTTTTTATGACATTTATAACACACGTATTGAGCGCATTCAAAGACGTTTCCTAAGATTTGTTCAATTTAGAATACAAAAATATTACTCAAATTATATCAACCGTTGCAAGAAATTCCATATTCTACCTTTGAAGATAAGGAGATTAGTAGCTGATGTTGGTTTCTTATTAAAAATAGCCAACGGCTCAGTAGATTGTCCTGAATTGCTCGCAAGACTTGGTCTGAAGGTACCATATAACCCATTTAGAAGACAGTGTTCACTAAAACTTCCTTGGGCAAGCACGAACTATAGCAAAAATGTTTATTTGTCAAGAGCGAGCCGAAGTTTCAATGAGTTGGCTGTGCAACATGACTTAGACTTGTTTAATACTAGTTTAATGCAATTAAGGCGGACTATAGCAAGCAATTTCTTTCCATAGTGCTTAACTTTAACTTTAATTTAATACTAACCTACTCTTATTTTGATAATATTAACTACCTATTAGTGGAAATTTGTAAATTGCCTTCAAAATTTAAGTTTTATTTTTATATTTGTTTAGCAGTAAGTTTCCCAAAAATAAATAAAATAAAATAAATAAAAATAAATAAATAAATAAGAGAATCCTAGTTAACGTTCACGCGTTCAGCACCATATCACACTTTTGTATATACCTTATACTGTATAGTAACTTATCTTTCTTCTATCCGAGTATGGGTAGTTACATTTCAAAAGACGGCAAAATGATTCTTTTTTGCGTTAGGAAGGCAACTGTCACATTTTCTTGTGATATACTCTTGTATGCCTTCATAGGCGACGGCGACCATATGCGATCAAGTGTATTGTTTGAATGTTTATCAATTTCAAAAACCTTAAAGTTAAGAGTTTTCCATTTTAAAAAGTGTCAGTTAAGATCTATATTTGTCTGTAAATACAGGTGTAATGGTCATTATAATTATTTATTTTCCACAGTTGAACATTGACTCTTCAATTGTATGTCCCTGGACATTTGTCACACTACTAAGATTTAAAACAGAAATTTAACATGACTTTCGAGGACGCGTCGCCTAGCGCTCTATACGAAAAATCTTCGTATTTGGCTACCGGATGAAGTCGAAACAACTATCGATCACTATAACGAAATCGCGTAAAAGCTACTCAAATTCCTAGCCCACGTGAGTTTATATAATAAGTAAGACTATCGTAAAAAGAAACGTTTCTTACAAAGGCTCTTGCAGTCCAATTATAAAAATCAAGTGAGCTCCAATACTGTTTATATTTATGCAGTGATCTGCTTAAGTGAAACAGACAACCAGCCACTTAACCTTCATCTCGTTTAAAAGGAGGCAAAACGTTGAACTCTCTTCAAAGGTGAAATAAGTTATACGCAAAAAAAAATTGCTTTTTATAATACAACTAAGCGCCAGCTTTTATTTATTAATAAAGCACATGTAAAAAGATTTAGTTTGGACTCCCAAACAGAACATCTGGTTTTAATTTAAGTTTTTTGTAGTTTTATCTGCTTTGTTCATTGTTAATTTTTTTCTGCTAAGTATATAAAGTCGTATTTTTATTGTTGTTATATGAAGAATAGTACAAGCAACAATCACAGAGATCGAAAACACCGATACTAGATAATACGTCTTAAGCATTTGGTAGTTAATTAATCCACCCGCGTATCAGTTTTATCCTTCATTTAATTTCTATCAAAATATTTTTTTCTCACTGATTGCCTATGCTTTACAAACAATTTTACCCTTTCCGAAAAATTCAGTTTCATATGCTAGACCAACACCCGCTTCACGACTATCTCAAAATCATCTTCCTCATATAGAAAGAAGTTAAAAGTTAAACACTTTTTTAATAACTAGCTTTTTAGGGTTCCGTACCCAAAGGGTAAAACGGGACCCTATTACTAAGACTCCGCTGTCCGTCTGTCTGTCTGTATGTCTGTCTGTCTGTCTGTCTGTCCGTCTGTCACCAGGCTGTATCTCATGAACCGTGATAGTTAGGCAGTTGAAATTTTCACAGATGATGTATTTCTGTTGCCGCTATAACAACAAATACTAAAAACAAAATAAAGGTAAAAATAATAGAGGGTCCACATACAAGAAACGTGTTTTTTTTCGGCATTTCACGCCATCTATGAACGCTTAGTTAGGTAAAAGTCCCATAGACAGCGTTATATTGAAATGTCGATCCCTAACTCCTTTGTTAGACGTTAGATGGCGTTATAAGAAATAAAATGTTTATTAATTATTATTTTTTGCTGGCGAAAAATGATAGTGGTATTTTTTGCTCGATCTTATAAAATACTGTAGTGTGGTTACTTGGCCAGTTTATTTGTAATTATGATCGAATGTTATAATGTTTTAGGTAATATTTGTAATGAAAAATACTAAGGGTAACAATTAAAAAACGTTTAAATGTTCAAAAGCCTAAAAGAACCCTCTTCAAGTATCAAGTTTGAGGTGTTTGGGAAGTTCAAGTCAAGTTTGAGATCTCTGGATATACTCGTCAGATCTCGATGAAACTTAAATGGAACCACCTGGGAAGTATAATACCCTTTCAAACAAAAGAAGAATTTTCCAAATCAGTCCAGGCGCATTTGAGTAATCGGTGAACACACAAAAATATATATACATACAGCGGAACATAGAACCTCTTCTTTAGAAGTCAGTTAAAAATACATACTAGCCCAAATTCAACTGTCCTACCATTTGTTACGATGGAGCTCCAGTCCTTACAGCCCGTTTCCAGCATTAGGTCAACTCGTTGTTAGATATTTGCATCATTATATTATTGCATTGTCACCGAAGATTTTTTAAATCGTACCTTTAGGCTAGCGTTCCACCACTATAATATCTGTTGGTATGTGATGATTCGGTCGAGGATGTGTTAGCACGCTATGCCTAGAATGGGAACTGAACACATTCGATGTTTAACGACAGATTTTCCAAAATGAGCGTGGTAGATAGTCAGGCGGACACTACATAGTGTCCTACCACCATGCCAGGGGTTGGGGGTTTCTTTACGATATTTATCCTTCACCTGAAGGTCACTGCGAAATTAAATATGCACATAATTTTTTTCTATAGAAAAATCCATTGGTACACCACGGAAATTTGAACCTAATACCTCTGGCGCACACCGAACATTTTCCCATTGCGCCACTGGGACCTCATGTGCACGCATCATACGCAAATTTACCAAATTTGAGTCCCATCGAATGCCAGGAAGTGGTGGTTTGATCCATAAAAAACATATTTGTAATAGTAGTAGCACAGATTATATAATAGTTACTACGTAACAGATATTTCACTCCCCTACAAAAATAAAATGCCAACGCTTAATTTAACTTACTGTCAGACAATCATCATCATCATAATCAGTCGGTATCAGTTCACTGTTAGACATAGGCTTTTCTCAAAATTGACAAATTCTTGGTCAAGTTGTGCGCGCGTGAGCATTGACAACAGACGGGCGAATATCAGCGCCGGCGGTGCTGTAGCTATGGGCGAGTAGAAATTGGCCTGTTTCAGCATCTCCCATTATATGAATTTTCAAATCTAGACATTTGTGATGAGACTGGCCTGTTTCAGTAATAATTAACATAATTTCCCTCAAATTGTTATAATGCTATTTTTATATTACAATTATTTATTATTAGTTATTTGCTTTTTTTGACCAACCAATTGCAAAAAGAAATATAAGCATTCTAATCTCCTATTTAAGGTTTTTAAAGGGTCATATTTATATTCAACATTGGTTGGTCAAAAAAAGAAAATGATAGGGGCGTAGCTACTACAGCCACCTTCACACGCTTCTACAGCAGACCTTGATTTTTTGTAGAAACAAATTTTTCTCTAGAAGTATTTTCTAGGGAGGAAACGGGGGACATTTGTATGGAAAAGTGCACCCCGCGTTCCTTCTTAACCTAGTTTGATAAGTTTGTATGGAAGCCTCGGTGTGAGAGACGACCTACTAGTAAGCAAGAAACTCAAGAGTCTCACGCATCGCCGCGAAATCCCTTGCTTTTCGGTTTTCTATCGGCTACATTTCGGAGAGTGTGCAATGGAACTGCATGATTTGATTCCACCATCCCCATTTTATAATCGAACATCCAGAGACACTAAAAGGCGCCACCGATTTATGGTGGATATACCATCTACCCGAACGAAGCGATTTGCTTCTTCGTTCATCATACGAACCGCCAAGGAATGGAATACCCTGCCTGAGTCTGTTTTTCCGGTTAAGTACAATATGGGGGTCTTCAAATCGCAAGTGAATAGGTATCTTCTGGGTAAGCACGCTCCGTGACGCTCCATCATCGATCGCATCATCACTTAACATCAGGTGAGATAGTGATCAAGTGCTATCCAATTCGGTATAAAATATTTAAAAAAAGAGTCCAACCCGCACTTGGTAGTTTTTTTTTATTTTTGATAAATTGTGTCAAATGCAGATAATTTGCCTATAGATAACATAAATCTATACTAATATTATAAAGAGAGACCATTTGTATTTTTGTATGTTTGTTTTGTATGTTTTGTATGATTTGGCTCAAAAACTACTGGACCGATTTAAAAAATATTTCACTCATATATAGAATGGACTTTCGGAATGAAAATAGGCTATATATTATCCCGTTTAAATCAAAGGTACATTCGTGGAGACCTAATTTGCAACCTAAGTCGACTAAAAAACGGTCGAAAAAACACGTTTCTTACGAACGCTGCTCAATTGAAAATAGATGGAAGAATATTTTCTATCTATAATCGAAAAGTTGTACAACTTAATAAGATCTACAAAAAAGTCCGCGACAGCATATGTCTATCTCTTAAGGTTGACTTACAGTAACCATTTTAATCTTTAATTTTTTGTTAAAAAATATTACATAACTTCCAAGGCTATTTTCAAGTATATATTATTAATCCTTATCCAAATAATTACGTTAATTAGCTTGACCACATATTATAGATTAAAATTGTCCTTTACAGTATATAATTCAAATGAAAACTCTAGAAGATATCACGGATTTCACATACACGAATCGCAAATAAATAAAATATCTGCAGTGAAACCACAGATTAGGTCATAGTTACTAAGAAAATATTATTATAAGCTTAGCCATGCTGTAGATCCCCACCGATCACAATCAATTTGAAGTCAATATAGTATTAATATGATATATTGTATAAAATAATATTTATCTATATATATAATAATATAATATTTTAAACCAGCCCGACTGATCTATGTATAATCTTTTTATTAAAAGCATTCCAATGACTCTAAACACGACATTTTAAAATCTGAGCTGTAAGTTGGTGGGAATTTGAGTATTCTGTAGAGTACAGGAGATGTCCCAGCATCAGGTCAATGCTTCCATGTTCTTAAAATATCGTTGAAGAAGAAGATTTTCGAATTGATCAGACCTATGAAAGTAGATTTCATAACGCTATTTACTAGAAAAAAGCTCATAGTTTTATAACGATTGAACGAATTTTCATGAATCAAAGCTAAGAACATTCTCGATGAAGACATCTATCAAACAAAAAAAACATATCAATAATAAAATCAAAATCGGTTCATCCGGTTGGGTGCTAAGATGCTACAGACAGACACAGATACACACGTTAAACGTATAATACCCCTTCTTTGATCCCATTATTTAATTGATTTTGATTCCATGATCCCACTACCTCTGTACGAAAACCCATGATTCATGAATGCACATAAAACTTTCATTGGTAGGTATATAGCTAGGATTAGAACCAACGACCGTCGGGTCAGAATCAGTGTAACTATCCTTTACGCCAAAGGGCCGTCCAATATCACTACGTAAGTATTATAAAACAAAGTCCATCACTGCGTCTGTCTGTCTGTTCGCAATAATCTCTATAGCTACTGAACGGATTATCATGCGGTTTTCACCAATAGCCAGAGTGTTTATGAGGAAGGTTTAGGTGCATAATTCGTTAAGGTTTTGTGTAAATTGGTTGACATATGACGATGATTGTTAAATATGTTAATATTTTATATTTGATGCAACAAACTGATGCAAATTTTGTAGGCATATATGTTTTACCCGTGCGAAGCCGGGGCGGGATGCTAGTCTAACATAAAGAGCTTCCATATTCCAGAAACTTAATGCAAAAAAAGCCGGCTTTCAAACAATCAGGTCACCTAAACGCCCAGTTAAAACGAAAAGTGTCGTAATTTCAACTGACCGTTATGAGTCCGTAAACATTTCGTGTAATAAATCCTAGGTTTCATTGCGGCACTAACGTTCTTAAAACCGCACAGTACGCTGAAATTAAAGCCAGCAGAGCGTTCAATTCCAAAAACTCATACTAGGATTAAATTAAAATAAGATAATTATCATAATAATGGGTAATAATTGTGCCTTACCAGAATAATTGCTAGAATATTACAATTACAAGCAATTTAAATATATTATATTTAAATGAACAATTCAGAGCAAAGAGTATGAATAACGATAATAATAATAATATAGCCTGTGGTTAAAAAGACATCAAATGAGGGTCGTTGTCGTTGTCTTATGACAAAAATCTCAATAAAGGTACCAAAAATTTAAAACTATAATAGTCACCAGTGTTTTATTGGCAACGTGCTGTAAATAACCAACATAACTCATAATAAAGTACTTGGCATAAATAAATACAGTGTGTAGATTTTACCCTTGAATTTAAAATGTGAAAGTCCTTAAAATGTAGAAATCTAAAAAGTGAACCAAGAATATAATAAGACTACCATTCTCAAGCGACTCGACGACTAACCTAACTTTATGTACGCAAGTCTACTCCACTTCACCGAGTTATATTACTCGTATATTCAACAAGACGATTATGCCACCATGTAGAGCATACGTATCTTGTTAGCATCGACATACACGACCGCAGTATGTAGTAATAGTTAGTGTTCTTTGACCACAGTATGAGTAATCACTCGAGTGGTAATCACAATCAATGCCCTGTTAAGTGTCACCGAGCTTTAGACGAAGCGGCGCTCAATAAATTGCCTCAATTATTTTACTTTAGAAAGCGTCTGCAGTCTGTGACCCTAATGTAACTCCCATTCATGTCGGAGAGTGCGTACAATATTGTGACTGGGTACATTTATCCTTATTAAATTTATTTGAAACTCTCATATTTTTAACGTTTATTAACTTCGTTTCGTAAGCGGAATAGAATGTTTTATTATATCTCCCTGCTTTCAGAATGACGGCGCTTGTCATTTGTTTTAATATTTGTAGAATACCTACTTAGAAAGCATTTACGCGAGTTAATTTTTAGACAACAAGTCAACAAACATAAATCACCTTCCATTTTGCTAAACCGCATCACATTTGGTAAAGTGGCAACAGCTGAAAGAAAAAACAAACACCAAATAAAAAGTCATTTGACTATTCCAGCTAAGAAATATGTAAATGAAAATATAGAAACGCAACAAAGAAAGACATAAAAGTAATTTATGATCACAATAAGTACTACAGCCGTCAACCATCACCAAGATTCCCACAAAAATAAATCTGAAAAACGTTTCACAATTCATTGCGTAGTGTGTTTTCGAGAAGTCCTCATGTTTGCTATAAAGATTTGTTGGATGGGGCAGTAAATGTTATACAGTTCAATAAAAATATGTTAGTGTGTCTCAGAGCGACCACCTACGGTACAACTTTATAGTCGTGACGGGATACGGGTGATAATAAGATGACATGAAATATAATACAACTAGTCAGCAAGGCAGTGTGTTATGCAATGATCATCCATCCACTCTGTTCTGCACTTTCCCGTTCTCGTTGATTGTTTGCGGTTGTTCTACATTATGCACAAGTAATAAAACTTATTCATCAGCTTTTATTAGAAACCATAACGCTTACTTTGTTGTGGCATCTAAGAATAATTTTAAATGAAATCACGTGGCAACAGTCTTAATGTAATAAGATTTACGTTTGAAAGCTTCTTTTGATGAGAAATGAGAAATAATTATATTTAAAAAACTGGCCAAGTGCAAGTCGGACTCGCACTCGTAGGGTTCCGTAACACAGTTAAGTATACCATAACTATGATTTTTCGCAACTACAAAATTAACTTTGTTTTTCATAGTGTTTGTATAAAAAACAAAGTCATCTTTGCGGTCGCCATATCTCTAAAACTGCTGATTGTATCTCGTTCAAACCAATTTTCGTTGTTAGTTTTTATTGAGATCTACAGCATATATTTTTTTTAGATTTTTCACTCCCATACTTTAAAAGTTAGAGGGGGGGGACACACATTTTACCACTTTAGACGTGCTTATCTTTCAAATGATTGACTTTGAGAAAAAATGATTTTAGGAACCTCAATGTCATTTTTAAAGACCTATTCACAGATATCCCACACGTATAGGTTTGAAGAAAATTTTTTTTTTTGTTTCAGTTCCATGTATGGGATGCCCCCCCTTAAACTTTTATATTTTTTATTTTTGTATAAAAATCGGAAAGCGGTTCACAGAATATATCTATCTACCAAGTTTCAATTCTGTAGTACTAACAGTTTCGGAATAAAATGGCTGTGACATACGGACGGACAGACAGACAGACAGACAGACAGACAGACAGACACACAGACAGACATGACGAATCTATAAGGGTTCCGTTTTTTGCCATTCGGCTACGGAACCCTAAAAAGATTATATAAATGTGAATTGTAGGACTTAGCCTACACAATAATATTTCTTACGTATAATGTTGAGCTATTTATAAATTCCCACATCTTATAAATCGGTACCTATAGACATCTCTATATTTAATCTTGTAGAGAATCGTGTAGAAGCCTACAATTTTATATAAGAGTCAGTACGAATTATATTAGTTTCATAAAAAACGGCTAAACACGATTTAACAACTTGTTGAGAGCTAAATCAGAAATTAATTAAAATTTACAGATTTTGGGATTATTTAATTCGAAAATGGCAGCCGTATTCTTGATCTACTAAAACCATAAAGTTCACGTAAACTATACATAGTCCTATAGAGCAAAAACACTGACTACCAAGGCTTAATCTAAAGCATGTGTGCACTTTCTACTGACAACGTCATGCAAGTCGCGAATTATGCTACGCTACAGAATAAATATAGTACAAGCCACGAAAAGTGCTGGCAAGAGGTGCGGTCTGCGTGCACGGTTGCGGCCGTGATCTGCTTTTCAATCGTTTTCTAATCGCCGTAGATCGTATTAGTACAAATACTACTGAATCCTCACATCGCTGCGGTTTGACCGTACCTTAATATTAGGTACATTATTAGCCAGTTCGCAACTTATAATATGCTATTATGTTTCTTTGAAGTGTTACACACTTAATATTTTTGTAAATTGTTAAACACAATCCAAAATTTCATCGTACCAACGGGACGATGTACGATGAATCCCGTTGGTACGATGAAATTTTGGATTGTGTTTAACAATTTATAATATGCTGATCAAAACAGTGCAGTGAGTATAGATACCATTTTAGAGTGCATTGTCCGACATCGCTGAAGATCTTGATCAGGTATATGCCTGATGTAGGCAGAAACAGTACACAAAACAATAATCTAGAACCTTATATGCATACAATTCAAGGCGTATTTCATCTTTCATCATGCCGGGTCTCGGCAAACCAATTGAGTTTAAGCCACGGCTGAAGCTTTCCACCGGTGGTCACTCAATTAAGGAGTAAGCCTGTGGACGCAGTTGGGACCGACTCTGCCATAAGTGACCCAGACCAAGTGTATTTTACTGAGTAGATCATTGATCTACCCTTAATATATTCCTACCATTTATAATGATCTAGATCTAGGTCCAGCCAGTTCGCAAACGGCTTAAGGCCAACTAATTCGGTTAATGTAACTGATGGTTTGCGCGCAGCGTTCTCCCGCTAATATATGTTACTGACTGGTTAGATTTCAGTTGGAAATGGCTTTAAACGTTTTGCACGCCCGCTCGTTAATCTTGTTCTAGACTATCTTGAAGGCAGCTATTTAGTCGCTATGTTATAGATCTTAAATGTTAGTATTGTTAATTAAGCTGCGATAATTGTTTCATTCGGATTTTTTTGTTATGTTTTAACTAGCTGCAATGCATGTAAAAGATACGATATGTTCAGTTTTTTTTAGGGTATCGAATATGAAACAGTTAAAATACTGAAAATATTATCCAATTAACTTCTACAAAGATCTTTAGTCTAAAATTACTACTAAAAATGGTAAAAATTGAACCTACAGGCAAAGCGATACATACGCAAACACGTTTTTTTCCTAAATGTTGTCTTCTCATGGACGTCACAAAGGTACGGACACACCGCGGTGAGCAGTTTTTCTTAAAAGGTGTATTCTCAAATTCTCGTATAATTATTTTATGTGATTCGAATTACCGTTCAAACTCTACCAGCTTAAGGGCCAGTTTCACCGGTTCCTGATAATGTATCCGATAGTTATCTGACAGATGACACCGTATAAAAGTTGTCACAAACCTGTCCGATAAATTCCTGATAGAGCTATCAGGAACCGGTGAAATTGACCCTAAGTATGTTTAATGTTATCACTAAACTTCGTCATATATGAACCAAATTTTATAATTATGTCTAACAGGAAGCTTTGTCAGTTTTGTTACATATATTTTTTATTGTCATATTTCATTTCTTTTAGGTTTAATTCTTTTAAATATTATACGGGATTTTTAGACTACAAAGTTAAGTAGAAACTTCTTTCAGTCAAATATTACACTAATCTAAGTAAAATATTTTCTCTGTGTTTGAATACTCATTAGAGTACTGAAAATAAATACCTTCAGTAAGTACTTAGCTATATTTCTCATGTGGATGTAAATCGCTGATGGCCATGGGACCGGCATTCCATGCAAATGCCATGTCAATACCGACCGTATGTTTTACAGCCTACTGTTTGTCTGTTGACCAATCGAACCTTTGCTTGTATCTTTCGTTAAATATTTTTAGGCAGTATCTAAGCTCTAACTTTGCAACGTAGAAAATAATTAGTTTCTCTCGCTAGATAATAGTGCTAATGTACTTTAGATTAAATGACAATTTACTTTTGGGGTCAGTAGCGAATACAGGATTTTAGTTTGGTTTGGCTGTATTATTATTATTTATTCTGTGACTCTGGAGACTATTACACAGACTGCTTTGACCTTATGGACATAGATGTCACAGGTTAACTTGGCATTTTGAAGGTGGGGTGGAGGGCTAGACCCCTAGCCCCTCCCCACTGGACCTGCTTGTGCTTGCGTAGTGATGTACAAATAGAGATAAAATAATAAAAATAATAGTTGCTCTGAATATAGTCAATAGAAACGAAATGTTTATTAATTATTATTTTTTACTGGCGAAAAATGATAGTGATATTTTTTGCTCGATCTTATAAAATACTGTAGTGTGGTACGGAACCCTACGAGTGCGAGTCCGACTTGCACTTGGCCAGTTTATTTCTTATACATTTATCATCTGCATCATTTGCAAGTGTATTTAGCCAGTGTCAATCTGAAATAAAATGAAATGTGCTCTATGTTATGTGGGGTTCGTGGTATTAGATAAAACATTATTTTATACACCTCTGTTTATTACCAGCTCGTACACATGACTCTTTAGAAATTAAATTTAGAAATTAAATGTAATAAAATCTAAAAGAAAAAATAAAATCGGCTAATAAATGGAAACGCATAGAAAATCATCGCTCTATTTAGCAGTCATATAATTTATTTGGGTGACTGACCAAGATATCTTTTAATATATCAATTAAAATATATCTTGGTCAGTCACTGCATTTCACATGATTCCATCTACACTTACAAAGAATGCTGTAACATTTCGCATGGCTTCCTCTAACTGTAACGAATAAATACCGACTTGAATATGGTAATTGCAATGCAAAGTGTCTGTCAACAACCGCAAGCGTGCAATCGTATATCGTATGCACGAAGATTATTATTTACTGGAAATAGATGTCACGTATGATAGGCAACTGTAGATTGAGTTATCGCTAAATAATATTCACAGGCCCATGAATTTTAGTGTTCCATAACTCAAAAGGAAAAAAGGAACTCTTATAGGATCACTTTGTTGTCCGTCTCTCCATTCAGATAGTGAAGTAGAAACAGTGTTCAGATAGTGAACACACTAGGGCCAAGACACTGAAGCCTTTTATTAATATCAGTGAAAATATTTTTAGTTACAGAGCCAATTACCGGTAATTTCAAGTTAATTCAAATACAGTTAGTTGTTAACTTGTTAACTTAGGGCCAGTTTCACGGGTTCCTGATAGCGCTAATATAAAGAAATATGACCGACTTTAAACAGCTTTTGTATGGCGCCATGTGTCAGATAACATCTATTGCATTATCAGGAACCGGTGAAACTGGCCGTTAATCAATTAAATACGGCTTGCAATTTTTGGACCACCATAAGGACCAGCTACTTATTACACCGAAGCTGCAATAGTATGTTCTTACAAGACTGCCTATAATTTTTGACTCTACTACTTTGTGAGCTACATACACCGATGAATTTGAAAAAAAAAACACACTGTAATTTTTTTATAAGAACTCTTATATTTTGATAAAAATCAATCCCATTTCTATTATGGAACCAAATGGAACCAACTGCAACAAAGTTCATACGTGATCATATGATGTGTCTCGAAGAAAAAAACGTGAAAATCCTCACTACAGTTGCAGTAATAACTTGCGTGTGGTCTGAGGATCATTTTATAGCACAGGCACCGCAAGTGCGACCGCAAGGCGGTGCGTACATCTAAAACCTGAAGTGCAAGCCAGACAGAAATGTCGTAAAGCGCGGACGTGGAGTCTTATAAATCGACTTCCATACAAAATGTAAGGAAGTCTCGCGATGTAAAACATTATATAGAGGACGGGGCGGAGACGCGTCCTTGTCCTACCTACGTCTTGCGTCTTTTCTGTCAGGCTTGCGCCTAACGTGCCCTTAGTAACTACCGTACTTCGTAGTGTCTGATGGTTCATTGCGGAATGTTGAGGTAATATGTTTTTGCGTGGATATGAGGGAGATGTTTCACATACCGCATTTCATTAGCTTCTGGAATATTCCACATTGGAATGTCTTTGAACGATGCTACAATAAGTATCAGAGATGTGCCATTGTTTTAATATTACGAGTAAGTTAGTAACTGCCTCTGAAGTACAATTTCATTATTGTCCACCTACGAATAAAATAGAAGTTGTCAACAGTTATTACATAAATAACATACCTGTAATAACTTATATATTAATAATATACTACGTAATATATTATATAACTACGTGAATTTTTCTAAGAGAATTATTATAATTACATAATTATTAATTTATTTCATCTAAATAAACATTAATTTTGTTGATGATAAATCTAGAAGATTGCAATTATTTTAGGGTTCCATAACCGAACGGCAAAAAACGGAACCCTTATAGATTCGTCATATCTGTCATAAATATTATGGGGGGCTCCCAAATCCCAATACATGGAACTGAAACTTGATGTTTCTAAAACATTTTTTTCTCAAAGTCAATACCCCTCCCGGAGTCAATAAGAGAGTGAAATATATGCTGTAGATAGCAATAAAAACTTTCAACGCAAATTGGTTTGAACGAGATACCCTCCGAGTGCAAGTCCGACTTGCACGTGGCCAGTTTCTTTTTTTTAAACCCTCGCTATGCTAGAACGCAACGTAAAGCCACCCTATAGTACATATATACATAGTACGATGTATTTATCATTACGAAATGTCTACTGTTTGTTTGTAAGGAGTTGACTGTTCTATAAATTCCAAAAGTTTCCCCAGCATTAGGTCAAGGTACCTACCCAGTTTATTGCAATATCGTTAAAGTAACAGGATGACGAATTATGAATTGATCAGACTGAAAGTTGCTCTAATAAAACACTAAATCATATTTGGCCCATCACAGATGCACACGTCAAACTTATAGTACGGGCACAAAAAGTTTGAGTTTATGTGTCGGAGGATAAAAAGATGGCGGGTTTATGTCACACAAGCCATAAAATACTATACGTATACAATACTGAAGTACTAAGTGAGTAATTATCTAACTGGCACGGACGCTAACTTCACATCGTTTAATAATATAGGTCACATGTATCTTAATATACTATTTATAAGAACTTTATAACGCGGGCAAGATCGCACGGTACAACTAATCTAATACTATAAGAATCTTTGTCCTGACATACTGACTGACTGACAGACAACGCACAGCCTAAACCGCTGGTCGCAGAGTCTTGAAATTTGGAAGGTATATTTGTCTTAGTACATAAGGGCGTACTAAGAAAGGATTTTCCAAAATTCACCCCTTAAAAGGGTGAAATGGGGGTTCAAAGTTTTCATGGATAAACAAGATTAGACAGTATCTTCTATTCTAAACTTCACACAAATGCTTCAGTAAATAAATAAGTAAATACGTATTTCAGGATTTTTTAAAATTCCACCCCTAAGAGGGTGAAATGGGGTGACAAAGTCTGAAAATCAATTTTGTTTCGGATTGTGCTGAAATTTCGCATGCAGATAGTTATTACGACGTTATTATTTTCTAAAATTCATCCCTTAAGGGGATGAAACGGGGGCTCAAAGTTTGTATGGAGAAACAAGATTAGACAGTATTTTCTATTCTAAACTTCTCACAAATTCTTCAGTAAATAAATAAGTAAATACGTGTTTTAGGCTTTTTCGAAATTAAACCCCTGAGAGGGTGAAATGGGGTAACAAAGTGTGAAAATCAATATTATTTTGCATTGCGCTGAAATTTGGCATACCGATAATTATTATAACGTTAGTATCTGTTAAGAAAGGATTTTCCAAAATTCGCCCCTGAAGGGGATAGAACGGGAGTTCAAAGTTTGTATGGAGAAACAAGATGAGAAAGTCTTTTCTATCCGAAACTTCACACAAGTAATTCAGTAAATAAATGAGTAAATACGTGTTTCAGGCTCTTATGAAATTCCACCCCTAAAAGGGTGAAATGGAAGGTAACAAAGTCTGAAATCAATATTGTTTCGGATTGCGCTGACATTTTGCATGCAGATAGTTATTTTGACGTAGGTATACGGTAAGAAAGGATTTTTCAAAATTCACTCTTAAAGGAGATGAAGTGGGGTTCAAAATTCGGATAGTCATTTTATTCGAAAGTTCACACGAGTACTTCTGTAAATAAATAAGTAAATACGAAATTCGGGCTTTTTCAAAATGCCACAGTAAGAGGGTGAAGTGGGGTAGCAAAGTCTGAAAATCAATATTGTTTCGGATTGCGCTTAAACTTAGAATGCAGATAGTTATTATGACGAATGCATCCGTTAAGAAAAGATTTTCTTTATATTTCCCCCCGGATACGGAACGGGGATTCAAAGTTTGTATGGCGAAACAAGATGAAATAGTCTGTTTTATTCGAAACTTTACATAGGTACTTCTGTTAATAAATAAGTAAGTACGTGTTGCAGGATTTTCAAAATGGGGTAGGTAACAAAGTCTGAAAATTTGGGTTTTTTGGCTTTTATAAATATGAATCCCGATTTTCCTTAGTCACGCAATAACATGAAAACGGGTGAACCGATTTGACTAATTCTTATTTGATGTCTTTTATGATAGAAAGGTTTATCAAAAGAAAAGCTTTAAGTAAATAAATTGAGTTTTTAACGCGGGCGAAGCCGCGGGGCACTTCTAGTTACTAATTAATATTTGATTAGGTCATTCTAATTTATTCTTCTCTAAATAGTATAAGTCGCTTCCCGCAGTCTGTCCCTTTGTACACTTAAGTAGATTTTTAAACTACGCGACAGATTGTGTTTCTTTTTTCATCAATAGATAAATTAATTGTAAGAAGATGGTTTATACCTATAGTATAATATTTGTTTGGGTTAATTTGTTGAAATATGACGTAATAATTGTTTAATATGGCGGAAGAAATTAAGCCAACTGAGTTTTCATCGAAAATGATGTGACATTATTTTGAAACATAACAAAACATTTATGATGATTTGTTACTCTACAATGACATGATTTGTTTCAACTTTTTACCCTTGCAAAGCCGGTTAGGTTGCTAGTAAACAATAAAAAGTGTTTACATACGATCATATTAATATCCCAGATATTCAAATACGTACAATGTGTCATGTATTAAGCCATCTAAAGCATATTGTCACAGCAATAAATCCTTATTACCCAAAAGCAATTACAACCATGTCCCATTAAGCTGCACTATTCTTCATTGGAGAAACGTGACCACAGTCTAATCAACAGTCTCTGAGCTTTGACCACAGTAAGGCTCTGTTACACCATGCAAGCTCGGCAGACGGGTTACCATAGTTGCACTGCGTGGATCGGACTTAATTTCATTGTCTAGCGCCTCGTCTTACCGCAAGAAAAGCAATGTTTTTCAATCAAGGTCTAATCTAGTAAAATTACAAACCATATAAAACTTTACATACTGTAGATGTAAAGTTGTCAGTGTATAGGTAACGGGCATAGTGCACTCACACGTAAAATTCTGACAACCCCGAGTTTAGTATAGAACATTATTTGTTACCTTTAGGCAAATAAAATTGCTTTGCACAAGAAGAGCGCAGCATATTAAGTTTATCTTATTATATAAATATATAAATTGCAGAAGGTGCCATATTTCATTCAATTACAGCGTGCAACAAATCTCATCAATTCTAAAGCTTCAAAAATGGAGGAGGTTCTCAATTGTCAGAATATTTTTTTATTTATGTTCCTTAATTTCCTAAAGACGCCTAGACCAATTTAGAAAACTCTTATTTTGTTAAAAAGGGTAAACTTTCCAGGTGATCTCATTTAAATTTCATCGAGATCTGATGAGTATCTCCAGAGATTAACACCTGAAACTTGGTACTACTTGTTAGTCCTTATCTTGTGAATAAAGGTATACCAAACATGAAGTTACACATAGCATGCACTACCCAGAAGATGCTCTGGAATAAACGACCAGAATATCTGTTTGAGAAATTCACGTGGTTTAAAGACATATATACGTTAAATACGCGTTCAAAAGGCAGTAATCGTCTATTTATACCGCCACACAGAACTGCAGGTTTTAAAGGATGTTTTAAATACCGGGCTTCTAAGATTTGGAACGACATTCCACCTCCCTTGAGGAAAAAAAATTGTATTCATACTTTTAAATGGCGACTTAAATTACTGCTAATGTTAAAACAAAAACACGAATATGAAACAACCTTTAAAACCTAGAAGTCAGAGACAAACAGAACCATATACTTACAACCATGTTATCAGCACAAATACCTCATAAATCATCACACACATATCATCTCACACACACATACACATACACACACACACATCACATTCACAAAAAAAAATCGCATTCATTATTATTCAATTTAAAATATTATTCTTAATGCAAAAATGTTCATATTCAGATTTTAAAATGTTGTTTACTTCTCTTTAATTGTATAATGTTCAATACGTGATAATGATTATTATAACCCGCCGCACAAACAATATCTCTCGGCGAAGAACCTAGTCCGAGCACAGGGCAAATTGTAAACCAGCGCTATCTGCGCAACAAATTGTGCACGCAGCAAATGCTGAATTTGCTCCTTTTGCCAATTTAATTTTTAAAACTATTAATTTGTATTTGTTTGTATCTGTGTAATTAATGTTATATATAGGTAAAATAATGTATGTCTGTATCCTATTTTTTCTGTAATGGCAATAAACACATTTTTGTTTTTTATTTTTATTTTATTTATTTTTACTAAAATGACTAGGCATTTAAAGCCGGGTTTTTTAGTTTTTAATAGATCTTACATTCTCTTTTCGTAAACTGACATCATGTAAACGGGCCTTACAGCAAGATTAATCGGTAGTAACTTAGCATCGAGAACAGATTAGTTAACAGTTAACCGTGGATGTGTTGGGGTATTTGTTTCTCACGGTCACACCCGCCCACTTGGACATTTTCTGTGAAAATGTGGACTTAGGCGGTTATCCAGTGCTAAGTGGAATAGCTAAATGTACTGGCCTGGATCTTATGATGGTATTTGCTTTGTTATTAGGGATATGGTAAGTTGCTGGGGATTTTGAGGATGGATTGATGTTGATTTGATTTATGGTGTAGGTATATTATGTATGTAAGTATGTATAGTTAATAGATATTAGTATGTATACTGATTTTCAGAGCTATATCTACATAATAGCCTTCCTTTCGTTAAATACATAAGTTTTTCAGAATTAGTTTCACTCAAATTGCCTCTTTTACGTCGCTTTTGAAAATTCTATAACGACCGCGGGACGCTCTGAATTTTAGCCGAAAAGATGCTGCTGCTGTATGTATGTATGTTAAGCTGTATGTTACAAATTTACAATAGAGTTATGAATATTTTTGGTTTGTGATTGTATGTAATCTGCGTATTTACATAGACATATAAACCTAAACAGTAATGTTTATATGTTTTTTGTTTTATCTGGCATACTAAAATTCACTTTACACCTAGAACAATTGAACAATCAATCGGAATCCACAGATATCGGAATCCCCACACCAATATAGCTACAAGCTTACATAACTCTGTATGCCACTATCGCGTGCCTATTACGAGCTCATCCGCCGCCTATGCGCCTCCAATTATGGCAATAATTTCCATTACCTCTATTGACACGTAATAAGCGGTTCGAACACCGACTGTGAAACAAGTCTTATTTGTGTTTGCACTTTATGTAGGTAGTGCAGTAGAACGCAGAGGTCAAGTTTTTACCAGAGGAGAATTTACTGTAGGCGTTACTCATTTAAATATTGTAAGTAAAAAAATGTTTAACCCATTGAGAGCCTAATTAACTTAATTTCCAGAGGATCCATTCCAGAGGACCATCGCAATTATTTAAACAAACTGCAAACAAAAGAATCACAAAAATTTAATTATTAATTCCATACAGATGATAAAAAAATTACATTATTATGAATATTGACTGTACTAGAATATCAGTTGATTTTTTTAATTATTAACACATACTTTTGTTTACGAATCACTTAATAGACCGTTAAAATGACCTATAATATACTTAAGCCGATACAAGTTGAAATTACTTTCACGTAATTTGTGATAGTATTCTACGACCCAGGAAATTATGTCCTGGTCTTAATGTTAAAAGCACTTTAGATATAATATAAATACATTATAATCGCTATTGACTGCTCTTTCTGAATTCTTATCGCTATTCAAATGCTTTCATAGGGATTTTTCCAACAAAATAATATTTTATTTCGTTGGCAAAATATCTTTCTTTATTTTGTTTTGTACAAATCATTGGTGAATTACGGACGGACTTCTAAAAAGCGACTACTCTGCCAATTGTAAACCGATTCGAATGATTACTTTTTTCTTGCGTAGGGTACATTTCCATAGAGGCTTAATTATAGATGCATTTAAATCTAATGAGTATCTCCAGAGCTATGGAGATAAATATCTAAATATCTAAGTTGCTACAAAACTAACTCAACGCGTATACGGTAGGGTACGGTACATATACGGTATATGAATTCTTATCTCGTACCGTATCTTAAATATTTAGAACATCTCTCAAGGCATTTTCAAAGTACCAAGTTCAAAAAGCGCCCGAGTTTAAGTACCGTTAACATCAATATTGTCAAGTGCGTGTGTGACCATCATAAGTGGTCGACCACTTAGATGCACATTAATGAATTATGTCGCATCTGTGGAAGCCGTTAATATATACTTCAAACGGTGTTAAGTGAGTTGTAATCGGACATCTCATACACGAATACCAAACACGAGGCCGGGATAGTATCCGTCAATGAACCGTTTTCATTTAAAAAAATAATCGTTGCACGTCACTCGGTAGGAGGCATTTGATGCGAACCTACTTAGATGTCAATGTTTGATTATTATATTGAAATCGCGAGTGAACAGGTATCTACTAGGTAAGCGTGTTACATCGTCGACCACATCGTCACTTAACATCAGGTGAGATATTGGTCAAACGCTTGCCTAAAATAAAAAGCCTAGCATAAAAAAATAAAAAATATTTTTTGAGGAAAGCGTTATTATTTCAATATTCCAATGTTCGTTGAAAGTAACATATGTTATATATATAATATTATTATAATATTTATATATATAAGGATATTATATATATATAAGGAATTAAAACGGTATAGAAATCAATCAAAAAAGAATAAAAAGAAAACATGAGGCTTGTCAGATTTACAATCGATTTACCTTTGGCGTTTATTAGGTTTTAACATCGCAGCGTCCTGCGTGCGCGATCTAAGCGGCGATCAGATAGCACATTAGTATTTGTACCGACTGGTTCACACCAAACGCGATCAGAAAACAATCGAAAAGTACTGAGACCGCGCACAGATCGCAGGACGCCACGGTGTGGCTATACCTTAACTCAGACTACTCTAAAAGAGGTATCTTAATTATTATTATTTTGTATATAATGAACCTAATATTGGAAGTGACAATAAATTATTTTTATTCCTATTCTTATTTTGAATTCACTTTTTTTTTCATTATTGATAGTTATAGAGTACTGATAATACAAACTTTGTGAAAATGTCATGTGTACCTAATATTGGAAGTGACAATAAATTCTTTTTGTTCCTATTCTTATTTTGAATTCACTTTTTTTTTCATTATTGATAGTTATAGAGTACTGATAATACAAACTTTGTGAAAATGTCATGTGTTTCTACATAATATTACAGTTCAGAAGATACAGCCCAGTGAAAAAAAGACAGATGGACCGACGGACGGTCTGCGGAGTCCCAGTAATCGTCCCATTAGTATAGTTTGAATACGGAACCTTAAAAAAGATTTTCAACTTGAAGTCTCAATTACACGATGAACTTAAATCACCTGTCATCGCCACATCTAGCAACATTCCAACTTGAATACATGACTACTGTCTTAAAAGCCTTTAAGCCTTTAAAGAACCAAATGGACAAAGTAAATGAGTTTTCTAAAATCGTGTCTCGAAGATATTTTCTAAGAAATGCTTATGTCATAAACATTTCACAGAAAAGTTTACAGCGGTTACTCATTCGCTCGCCGCTTAGCGTGTTCCACCTACGCTTTTCTCACCCAAACTTGATATTTATGCAGGGTGTACCACGCCAAGTTCAAACACGATCATGGAGCTACGTGTAAACTCCATTACAAGTAGAAATATCATTAGTCATTTTCGGGAAACGTGAATTTGGACTTTACGTCATGGACCTTCGCTTATGGAAGACGAAAGTGGGTAGCTGAGTGTTACGTAATTTCGGAAGAAAGTTTTGCTGTCAAATTACAGGAGTGTATAATGTGACGTACTATTTTAATACTGCTGAATACCTACTGGTAATCTTAACAGTCAAGGCTAGGAAGATCACTGTATTTTTATCGACTTCAAAATAGAAGCAGGTTATCAGTTCATCTGTTTTTCTTGTGCTACCTCAGAACTCCGTCATTTTTATACTGATTTGGGTTTTCTTTCCTTTTTTAGGGTTCCGTAGCCGAATGGCAAAAAACGGAACCCTTATAGATTCGTCATTTCTGTCTGTCTGTCTGTCTGTCTGTCTGTCTGTCTGTCTGTCCGTCCGTATGTCACAGCCATTTTATTCCGAAACTGATAGGACTACAGAAATAAAACTTGGTAGGTAGATGTATTCTGTAAACCGCTTTCCGATTTTTATACAAAAGTAAAAAAAATAAAAGTTTAAGGGGGGGCATCCCATACATGGACCTAAAACAAAAAAAAAAATTTTTTCTTCAAACCTATACATGTGGGGTGTCTATGGATAGGTCTTCAAAAATGACATTGAGGTTTCTGAAATCATTTTTTCTCAAAGTCAATCATTTGAAAGATAGGCGCGTCTAAAATGGTAAAATGTGTGTCCCCTCCCCCCCTCAAACTTTTAAAGTATGGGAGTAAAAAATCTAAAAATAATATATGCTGTAGATCTCAATAAAAACTAACAACGAAAATTGGTTTGAACGAGATACAGCTAGCAGTTTTTGAGATATGGCGACCGCAAAGATAACTTTGTTTTTCATACAAACACTATGAAAAACAAAGTTAATTTTGTAGTTGCGAAAAATCATGGTTATGGAATACTTAACTGTGTTACGGAACCCTACGAGTGCGAGTCCGACTTGCACTTGGCCAGTTTTTATTTATACTTGCAGTTTGCTCCTATTTTACTATTAATCGAGATCTGAGGCGTATATATATAGATACATAATATTTTTGTCTTTTTTTAGTCTTCTCGTGACCACAGTCAATGCAACGTGATCGAAACGTCGAGGTAAGTAAAATTATGTTTAGTGCGATAAGTACCGTATTACATAACACATACATATAATTATAATACACTAGCTAGCTGATACCCGCAATTTAGTTCACGAAAACAAAAAATGTTATCACTGTAAAGCTCTGTCAATCAACATTTGTGTGATCTGACCACAGAAATATTCATAATTATTATTAATATTTCTGTGGACAATGTACTAAAATGTTCGAATTTATTTTTAATAAATTCTAGTAAGTATTTGGCGTGTAGGTACATACCTATATTTTTAAAAGCTTGAAGCAAGACCCGGTTTTCAGGCTAGATAGTTATTATACTTCAGTGCCTCAAGTTTTTAAAAATATACATACAATATACATATACACATATACACGCCAAATATTTACTAGAATTTATTTTTAACACTTTAGTTCATTGTCCCAGATAAAAGCTTGTTTATAAAAATATTTTTTACTTATAATTTATTTTTAACTATTTAGTAGGTAGGTATAGATACCGACTACCTACCTACTACCTAATTATTTAAGAGAAGGCTTGATGTTTTAAAATATTCCACGGATATTTGATGTGATTATGGGTAAAGTGCTCTTCGAGGAAAATCAATCGACTCGGTGGGGCTATGTTGCTTTATAACAGAAATGCCATGGCCACCTTACAGCTTCATCATCAGATCTTGGATATCGTTTAAGTGTAAAATGCTCCTCAAGACGAATCATTTCAGCCCAAATTCGCTAGGGTTACGTTATTTTATCACAGAGATGCCGTGGCCACCTTCCAGCTTCATCACCAGTCGCTAAATATCATCTAGGTGTAAAGTTCTCTTGAAGACGAATCAATCGAGCCCAAACTCGGTAGGGGTTTGTTGTTTTATCACAGAGATGTCGTGGCCACCTTCCAGCTTCATCATCAGACCCTAGATATCATGTAGGTGTAAAGTTCTTTTCAAGACAAATCAATCGAGCCCAAACTCGGTGGGGTTATGTTGTTTTATCACAGAGATGCCGAGGCCACCTTCCGTCTCCATCATCAGACCAGCTTCATGGTACCATATCATTGTATTGTCACCAAATATACATAAGTACACCAAATTTGAGTCCAATCGAACACCGGAAAGTGGGTCTAATTTAGCTTCCAAGATTCCACCCGAACATACATAATGAATATATTAAATATAAATAAATTAAATAAAAGCTTGTAAAATCTTGATGTTATTTTCGTAAAAATGTTCATTCTCATGCTATAAAGTATCTCCTTGTTAAATTTCAGTAAGATCGATCGCCCGTTTAGGCGTATTTTGGTAACAAACAGAGCGAGTGACAGGGTTACAAGCGTATTTATGATATTAGTCTGGATAAATACCTCAAACTTCAGTAGCAAAATTCAGTAGCAACTGCAAAACAAAAAGCAATATCAACAAGCCGTACACAAAGAAAATTAATGAAAGCCATAACCCATAACGGAGCGGCTGATTACGTCATAATTACCACGGGCCGCGCAGATATTAAACAGATATTGGCTCGTTAATGCCCCAATATTATGAGCGCAGTGTATTGATGATCTAAATCAAATCAGACCTATTGTTTGCCTACATCGAACGCAAGTCCATGTATCAATGGGTGCCTTCGCTTCGCTGGGTGTTAATTGACAGGTATGATCTATGAGCTTCATTATTGGGTTTATTACATCCCAACACTAGTAGTAAGTAGTATTATATTATATACCGCCATGCGTGTTAAGTTATTTATTTTCACCCCAAGGTTTTATGGAAGAGGTCGCTTTAAGCGAAAATACCGTCCTTTGTTATACAGTTTGTTGTAAGCTAATGTTTAAATGAGTTTTTAAAATATCCATCTATTTTTACAAGCGTATTTATAACGTACCGCTGCCGTAATGCATGTTGCATTACATTATATTATATTACAGCGTGCATGCATTATATCACCGCTAAATAAATATTGGATTCGATACAGTTATTTTTCATCCCATCTATTCAAAAGACAGTGATTGTTTCCTCGATAAGTACGCGCAAAATGATATTTTTCGTTAAGCCTTTCGAGCGGTCGGTAAAGTGTTTTTTTAATTGTTGACTTATGAATCTTTTTCTAAAGTTTCTAAGGAGGTTCAATTATAATATTGTATGGGAAATCTTACTATCCTATGAAATAGAGAGCGTGCCACGCTAAAAAATCTCGCAAGGGCAAATATACGGGGAAAAGAAAAATAAACACATAAGTCCCTGAAGTGGCACAATACACAGACTGTATGGTGGCCAAGAAGAGTAAAAAAAGGAAGTGCGTAAAAAGCTACTCGGTCTTTCTTCACATTGAAATATTGACAATTGAGATTTATATAATTATTTAAAACGGCTTTACACTCACGGGTTAAGATGTCGAAATTACTCTGACACGTTTCGGACATTTTTGATGTCCTTTTTGACAGGAGTCAGGCCTACCGCGTGACCCTTGCGCGACGGGATTCGGTACGTAACAGTTACGTGCCAAATCCCGTAACAGTTACGTGCTGAATCCCGTAACAGTTACGAGCCGAATACCGTCGCGCGAGGGACGCGCGGTAGGCCTGACTCCTGTGAAAAAGGACATCAAAAATGTCCGAAACGTGTCGGAGTAATTTCGACATCTTAACCCGAGAGTGTGAAGCCATTTTAAATAATTATATGTGTTATTCTCACGATAATTTTCATAAACAAATTTAGATTTACGCGTACGTCACTTCCGTTGCATTCGGACCGTGAAGCTACGTCACTTCCGGTAAATATTACCCCTCGTGCGCCCAAAGAAGTTTCACTTAAAAAAAAAGCGTGCGAATTATTATCATGATCTAGGCTATATGATACAACTCAATACTTTCTTTAAATGCAATACTTTTACATGCAAGTGACCAGTAGTGTTAATAAAAGTGTGAAAGCGTACTTATCTTTGCATGTTCCTCGTATTTCTTCAGAATAATTTAGCTACAAAGATCAAAGCTTAAACGCTCTCATTAAAAGCCCTTTGAGCAATATTAAAAAGCTCTGTAGTTTTTAATAACGCGGACACTAGCATCTTTCGCGTTTTCATTAAGATATAACTGCAGCCTCATCAGGCGTCGTTCTTATACAGCGCGAATACGTGTTATCGTAAGTTCGCGCGAACATTCTTTGTACGAATACGCGATTTTAAAAACATCAAATAGTCGTTTTAATCGGCATTCGTCGGCACGTCACGTGACCGCATCGTACGGATGCCGATTAGGTCACCTAATCAAGATCTGTCTGTTTAATCGCGGATTCGTACAACAAAATTCTAACGAACGTATGATGATCGCTTATTCGCGTTTTATTAGGACGACGCCTCATCTGCTTTCACAACCATCGCCTTAATTTTAATGTCTCTGAGTACCAATTAAGTTTAAGTGCAATGTTTAGAGTAGGTAGGTTTACAAGTTGCGACCACCGCGGTGCTATCTTCCGATAGCTTAATGAATAAGGACATTAAGCCGACGGACCGGTCTATCGACAATTCTGGTCGCATCACCACAGGGGGCAATTTTATCGAGACCATGGACCGACCCAATAGGAATAATCTCAAAATAGACTATGTATAGGAACAATAAATAAACAGTAAAGAACAATGTTATTTTTATTGCAGAGATTGAAAATAAATTAGATCAGAGATAAAGATACAAAAGCTAGGAGAGGATACATAAAATATGTAAAGTTTGTAAAATGTAAAGTTACTAACCTACTACTACATTCGTACCAGGTTATATTTAAAGATTGTTCACACTGAGCACCGAATTAACACTCGCGCTCGGTGTGAACACTCGCAACGTGAGTCGTGAACTTTCGCTCGGTTATGCTGAAACTTATTTTGACAAAATACATACCTAGGTGTTTAGTAGTGCTAGGCGTAGGTATTCTCAAAAACTACGAATAAGCCAAACATGTTCGCAAATCAAACTGCTAACTGCCCAGTAACGGGTAATAGGCATTGATTGTAAAAAAAGGAGCTAAGAAACATTAAGTGATGTGCTGAAACGTAATCTGACAAACTAGTGTTTAGTTTTAGATATTTTTTATATTAGTCTAAAAGACCACATATAAGCTAAATGTGTCCACAAATCAAAACTGCCCAGTAACGGGACTATATTATAGGCATTTATTGTAAAAGAAGAGCTAAGAAACATAAGTCAAGCAGTAGACTTTATAGAATTAGGGTAAAAATAAATAAGCTCAGAGTAGAAGACTCTTTGCTACAGCACAATTATTTCGCTGCCTGCTGCTGCCATCTTGGTGTGAGTTAAGCATTTGTAGGTATATTGTAAAGAAAAGGTTAATATTTGTCTTTTCAATGAGTTGCTGACTAATAAGATCGTTTAAAAAACTAAAAAGAACCGACTTCAATGCCGAGCTATTAATTTTCAGTACGAATTTTGAGGTGTTTATCTCCATATCTCTGGAGATTCTTATCAGACCTCGATAAAATTACTATGGTACCACAATTGAGATATCTCCTTTCCAACAAAAAAAAGAATAATCGATTCATAAACGACGAAGTTATCCGCGTACAAACATAAAAAAAAATACATATATACGGTCGAATTGAGAAACCTCCTCCTTTTCTTGAAGTCGGTTAAAAATAATATTCATCGGAATAAAAAGTATGGCAAAAAATATATTATACTCAGGAATGTTTTAAGAATGCGGAAAAGAATACCTCTGGGAATTCGTTATACGTTACAGACAACCCCCCTGTGGGAAGACAGTCGTGAAGTTCTGTTTATGTTCACTTGTAAAGTCTGGATGTTCTCTTTATACAAGGCAAGGGCAACTTTGTAATGAATATGGAATAAAGTCGTGTTCAAATGTTTAGACAAAACGTTTTTGACGCTGTAAAGATTAAAGATTGCATAAATATTTTGGGTTGACTATAGGTTTTATAGTAAGATTTTTGGTAGTTCACCTGGTGTGGCATCACCAGGTTGTGCAACAGTTTTATAATATAGGTAGATGTCATAGCTTATTTTCTTACCGCCAGGCGTGATTCCTGCTTACCCTGTTAGCTTTATCATAAAAATACTTACTTAATTAACATTTTTTCAGTAATGATGATGAATGAATGATGATTTCGAAGGAATTTAAGGTTTTGGTTCGACGTTCATTATTCGAACTGTAGCAGAATGAGACAATTTAAATTTCAATTATATGTATGTATAAGTATGCACCCTCTTATTTTCCATCAGGCTCAAAATAAATAATAGTACATAGTATTAGGTGCGATGGTGGTATAAATGCTCGCCTACCAACAATACAATGAAAAAAATTAGATCTAAAATTGATACTTATTAAAATAATAATATCGTCATAATAAAATTAAACAGAGTCTCAGTTCAAAACTCAAAACGGTTAAAGGTTCCTTAATAAAATAACATTTCATAATCTCATAACTTAACCTCTTGAAATCACTAAAACTTAGTCAATTCTGTCCTATTCGTAAAATTTTATTCGACTACAATATTTCCATTTTGCTCTCTCATTATCGTTCCAAGCATCATTGGCAACTTGATATGCTTGATCCTTTCAATTCCTTAACATCAATATGCAAAGGAATGCCCTGAACAAAACTCTGTTTACCACCTAACAACTATCACACTATTACTTTTAGTGCCTCATCTTCACAGTTGACTCTATTCATTGATTAACCTCTTATAAATTCCATAGAAAAAATACCGAAACGGCAACACATGTTTAGTAAGAATTATTGCTCCGAACCATGGTTTTGGGTTTTGATAATTTCGGCAGGTTGCCATATATTGTTTTTTTTTCTGATTTATTCAGATACCTAATACACGCCGCTCCCTCATTTCTTCTGGCGTCACTTATTCATCGTGTCGTAAAAAACTGTACACTATTCTAGGCTTAACATGTTCACCAGCTTCGATCAGATCATCGCTTACCCCCAGGCAAGATAGTGGTCAAAGATAAAACAACTAAGAAATTAGCCTTCAAACTACCGTCAACCCTGTGTCACCCCATTAGGTCGTTGAGTTGGTAAGAGTAACAATAGTATTTGCAAAGAAGTCTTAGGGGTAGTTAGTTGTCTTCAAGATATGCCAAATTTATTTGTAACAATATAAATGAGACAAAAAGCAATTTATGTCACAACGACTCAAAGTAATAAGACATCAGGGTTAAAGAGTGAAAATTATCTGCGATGTGATTGTATCGTACTGTTGTTTTGCAAGCGGTAGGTAACGTGCGCCATCTAACTAAAGGGTTATCTATAACTCTGTTTAACTAGTGGTTATACGCCTTCTTATGCGCACACAGAACTGGCCCGCCCACGGTCTAGTGCTATTTCTTCTCACGATCTGACTCACTGTCATTGTTTTGGCCAACAAGAATATAGATAGTGAATTAATACCTAGGCATTGTACTACAAAATTATTAAAAGAAGATTCACATTATAGTACAGGTCCTTAACTTGAAATACGGTCCCATCCAGAAGAAAGCATGAAACTTTGCATGAATATAGCTTTGATATATGTGATTCAATGACGATATGGAAACAAGTCGAGAATGACTGTTCCCCCCCCCCTTTCCCCCCTTTTATCTCCCTCATTCTGGTTTTCTTAATTTTGTACAAACACGTAGGACTGAGGAGTTTACTTTCTTAGTATCAAATCATGTTCGATAAATTACCTACAAAACGATACTAAAAGTATAGTGGTAAACTTTATAGTTTTTTTAAATACAGCTATCAACATTATATAAAATTGTTATAGCGGCAACAGAAATACATCATCTGTGAAAATTTTTATCGTCTAACTATCACGGTTCATGAGATACAGCCTGGTGACAGACGGACAGACAGACAGACAGACAGACAGACGGACAGCGGAGTCTCAGTAATAGGGTTCCGTTGGTACCCTTTGGGTTCGGAACCCTAAAAAAGAGTTATATTGTTTCGTGGAGTCAATCGCGGTGAGTTGTATCTCGGGAACCAATCTATCTACCACTCTACCATAATAATTTGGTGTCATATTGCAGCTAAGTAAATAAGGTATTTCACCTCTTTAGCCTATTTTATCACAACTCTTGTCATTTTCCTTTAAATGGAGCAAGAAAGAAAAAACTGTACCTGTTTTCATAATTTAATAATATGTTGATGGCTGTATTTAAAAAACTATTAATCCTACCACTATACATTTAGTATCATTTTGTAGGTAATTTATCGAACATGATTTAGTACTAAGAAAGTAAACTCCTCAGTCCTACCGTTTTTGTACAAAATTAAGAAAACCAGAATGACGGAGATAAAAGGGGGGGAAGTTGGGGAAGCAGTAATTTCTCGACTTGTTTCCATATCGTCATTTAATCACATATGAAAGCTACATGCATGTCTTAGATATTTTCATAGTACATACCGATTTACGACATATTTCCAATGTTTGATGATGATTTAATTTATAAATTATTGATATTGCCTCAAATAAGGGTGTTTATACTATGATCGATACATTTGAGGGTAGTCTAAACCCTACAAGATGTGTCAGAGCCGCCATCTTGGTTTTCTGTTTGACTGATGCTTTAAAAGGGCGGTAGAAACTTTAGATGGGACACTTTTGCTCGAGCAGCCTTCGAGCTAACATCGTCACCTTTTCTCTGTCGGGAATATCGTTCAGACGACGAAGTGCTGTTGCTGTCCGACTCAATGAAGCTAAGTGCTTGTATTACATAATGTATTGAATAACTGTGGCTAGAATGTGTTTTTCTTGGATATGCTTTTAATAATGATGGTTTCACCTAGAAATTGTGATGGTAAAGCGATTTGGCTTCGTTGAGGGTGGTAAGGAAAGGCTATGAGGGGTGGTGGAGGCCTTTTGGCGAAACCCCATAATATTTTGTATAAATTATGTAAATCTGTATTTTCTGTATAGATTTTCAAATGTTACGTCTTGTTGAAACTTGCTATAAAACTTTGTGATTTAACATTAAATACTTATTGGTATATTGCTGTTCTGTTTGTTCTATAAATATCTTTAACGATATTGTCTATTATAATGGCCGTGAGTCTCCTGATGGTACATAAAATGTTGTTATAATGGTGAAGGTACAAATAAAATGCTTTCTCGGTGATGTCCTGACTTTTCTATTTTATTAATAAGTCTTTCCTATTAGCTGAAGTATAGGCAGGTAGATTTGGACGAGGTTCCAGGTGAATATTTAGCTCCAGACTTATCAAAAATATGGTAGACCACTAGACTACCAATTACTAACTACCACTTATTACAACTTCTATTATTCTACTTCTTGTAATCAGCAAGCTAACGCATGCAAAGTTTCATGCTTTCTTCCGGATGGGACCGTAAAAAAGATTATTGTTAGGACAAGGAGCCATACTATTATGGAAAACGAACCCGCATACGGATTAAATGCTTTGTCAACTGGAAAATGTGTTCCACCAGCTGTTCTTGAGAGCCAATTCCCATTCTAGGCCTGGCTTGCTGTCTTCGACCACATCGCCACTTACCAACAGATGAGATAATGGTCAAACGATAGGTATTAAATTTTTTTTAAGACGCTACGTGTGAAATACGTATATATATAAATACTGATACAATACAATATAATAACACTTTATTTGCACACTATGACATTATTATACCTACAATAATTGAAACATATTTTTTAACTGGTACTAATTGCGTTCTTTTTCATTACAAGCGATCTCTTCCAGACAATCGGCTATAGAGAGGAATAAAAGAGAGATCTTGTTCCTAATTTCACATTTTTTTGCTTTTTCGTAGTCGTAAAAATGTATAGCCTTAACATTTACATGCACAGCACTTAACAAATGTTACCTTTATACCAAAATGCGGATAATGCAATATTTATGATTTAGATGATCTTTTTATTTAAAATATGTGCAAGCAATTTTAAATCCTTCCAGAATATTCCATAATACGGTTATAGAAAAGGTCTCAAACATAAAATAATTACGTTGTTCTTTGGCACCCACGCAGTCCATAACAAGACTTTGTTGGAACATAATACAATAATACGATAAGTATCTAAAAAGGACAAAGGTCATAATGGGACTGGATGGCTCAAAAGAAACTAGCGAAAATGTTTAATGTTTTCTCTGTATGTAGTGTAGTAACGTAGTGTAGGGTGTTTAACAATCTAACACAAAAGCGCGTATCATATCCAGCACGCGGCATTTCTTTATCGCGTGCAAATTTCCGCAAGATGGATCATCTATGGGCCGAAACATTCCATGTCAGGCGTTTTTTGCCAGCGGAACAGAATATCCGATAACATCCAAAGCTAGGTAACGTCTTAAAATTGTAGGTAGCCACCGATATGAGAAGAAGCAGAATACTGTCTATGAAGCTATTTTGGTGTTATCAACCAGCGACCTTATTCTACAAACAATAGATAGTGATCGTAAGCACATCACAATCACGTTCGTTTAAGCTAATGAATTGATTCAGTGTATCTGAACCGCGTGAATAGAAGTTTCGAATTCGCTGAAATGCACTTGATATTGAAGAGCTTACGAGTCATTTAATGTACTTATATTATACGGCTGTAACGTTGTAAAGACAGACAGCTTTATAGTTAAATACCGTTCAATACAGCGATCATTAGTCGCAACAATATCAATACAAAGACGGGATTATCTGAGCTGCTCTATCGAAATCTTCCATCAACAAACATATTTCAAAATCTATGAACCTTAATCGTTCTATATATTAACCGGGAACCAATTACTTAATTTGTTTATAATGTAAATTTAAGGCAATTTACTCAGATACTGAATTACTTAAGCCTTGGGATTCTAGGTCGAGCTCATACGGCTCTAATTAGCTATTCATGTGGCACAACAGGCCTGCCCATGGGAGCAAGCCTGAATCATCTAAATTATATTACTAACTGACTATCAAGTTCCGTAAGCACCTTACCGTTAGTATAATAGTGTATACTTTAGTGGCAGGAGTTCTGCTAGTCTGCTAGAGGTAATACAAGGTAAAATACTACATCTATTACTTAACGTGATGTAGTTTGGAGGGCAAACTTCCAAGCAAATTACATGGCGTGTGAAACTCAACATCCCATGCACACGAAAAATGCAGGCTATTCATAGGTTTATACAATGTTTCATTTTTTTATTTATCTGATAGGCTAGCGTTTGACTATACTATCTCGCCACCTTCTTATGGTATGCCAAGATGTGGTCGAGAGAAAACGCTAGGCCTAAAATAAAAAAGTCAGTTTAACAAACTCTCAGTAAACAATCTATTTTGATAGTTATATTGAAATATCAAACAGACTGTCAGTCTAGTAGTATCTTTGCCAATTGTCGATAGGATGCACACTTTCCTCATTATCAAATTACGGTAATTGATTATAAGTAACATCATCGCTAACCATCGAATGAACATTTTGTTTATACTGTTGGTAAATTTCTTAAAAAAAATTTAAACATATTATTATATATTTATTTACCAATGTTATAATTTCTAAAATCTGTTTGTATACTTATGTGCGTGTGACCTCATCACGGTCATACTGCTTACCCGATTTGCCCAAAATTTTTGTATGGATAGGAAAAAGAGGACATAGGAAATAAGACATAGGATTCTTTTTAAAGCCATAGAGCGCGCTAAATAGTCATTTCTATTACAGCTTGTTTCCCGTTGTTTCATTAAAAATGCCATCATTATCAATACAAAAACTACAACTGCATTAGAAAACAATTAAATTCTTTTCTTTTAGTCCTTGCTCCATTTAATCCTGTCTTCTTACACCGTCTTGTATATTATATGCATCACCTGCAACGATACCTACGATAAGTATCGTTGCAGGTGATGCATATTCTGAGTTCCGCAGAAAGCAACCTCATGGTTTATTCATGTTCATTCATTTACACGTTGAAAAGTAACGCGGGTGGTATGAAAATCTGTGCACACGTTTTCTTACTTGGTTTGTCAGATTTTACTTTTTATTATTTTCTAAACAAACTTCTTTCCGAGGAGTCCGAAACTTCTTTTCATATGAGTGATAGTTATTGTAGTATATTGAAAAGTGTCGTTTATGAGACTAACATTTTTCCACTTTTCTACACATTCCACACATTTTTGACTTGGAACAAAAGCTCGACCCCACAGTAATCCAAGGCAATTTAAATGATATTTTTATTTAAAGTTTTTGGATATAGTAAAACAAGTTAATTAAAGAAATAAGGTGCTTAGGAAATGTAAGTTTACTATATATTTTAGACAATATATACTCTACATACGAATAAACAATAAGTACATATAAGAATTAATACAAATAAAATAAATATAATAATATCTAAAAGAATCTCAGTAAATAAAATTAAATGAAGTAAGAACATAAATAATAAACCCACCTTTAAACTGAAACAATACTACGAAATAAGAAAATAAATAAACAAGACAACGAAAATAATCAGTCTGAAAAGTATTAGCACGTATATTAGTAGGAGAGAGACAGCAAAAAAAACTATCTTCATCTTCTCTATCTGTTCTGATTAAGTTCTAGTGATAACGCAGCTACTAAATGTACATGTCGTGATGATATGTTTAATTTTCAGTACATAATAGATCATAACATGGCTAAGCCCTCATTGATAAGTCTGTGATATCTACTCCACCAGGGAGCAGTCAATATCTAAAGCTGCATAAAAGAGTTAGCGAAAGTGATAAAATTTATCAAAATTATCTCGATATCTCGTACTATATATACAACACGTTTACAATAATTCTGTAGATGGTGCAATGACGTCATATATATATTAACGTAAGGTTATAATTAATATAAATACCAGCTGTGCCTCGCAACTTCGCCCGCGTTTAAAAGAGTCATATATGTTTATCCAGAAAAATCTCTATTCCATATTTTATCCTAAAATTATAATTTACAGCTACATTAGCTCTACAGCTGGAAGGAGCATATTATATCGATATTCCGCCTGCTTGCTGCCAAAAAGTAGTTTACCACCATCAAGGAGAAAATCTGCCGATTACCTTGCTGCATAACTTTACTGTGTTTCGGCAGTACACAGCCCTCGAGAGTCAGAGTATTCTAGGCCTACTAACGTCCATTTTCGACCACATCTACGCTTATCACCAGGCGAGATAGTGGTCAAACACTACACAACTATAAGATATTAAAAAAAACAATAAAAAGTCAGTTTTTAGGCTTATGTACAATCTAGCTAAATAATATAATATAAAAAGCTCTCAAGAGCTGTGCTGCCGGAACACCATAAGGTTTTTTGGTGGCAAATCTGGCAGATAATTTAATTCATCCTTTTACCACCTGTAGCTTGTGTGTGAATTTGTATTAATATTCTTTATTGAATTAATATAAATATTGAATTAATATAATTAATATAAAATATTCTTTATTAATTTAATATATTCTTTATTGAAAAATATTTGTTTAACATTTATTTAAGTATCCTTTTAAATAATATACCTAAACATCACAACTCTATTTTTTATGATATTTCTATATATTTCACCGTTTTACTTAAAGTCAACCACCCCTTTGATCTCACGCTAGGAGTCGCACGTTGCAATAAGAAAAGTGGTGGTGTGAGATTCGTATAAAAAATCCTTAAGACCCTAGTCGGTAAAATACTGCGACGTTTACTGCGAAAGAGGCTAATTAAACCAGCTACCAGCCCGTAACGTCTCCATTGCTGTATCTGTATGAGAACATTTACAAAGTTTATTAAAGACAATTGGGTATTCGGTGAAAGTCCTTGCGACTTAGGGATGGTTTGATTACTTAGCGGTAGTCAATATTTTTGGCAGTTAAAGCTATAATAGCAATTGTTTTTATTCTGGAGGTGCAAAGAAAATAATGGCGGTGCAATAAAAAAAAAATAGAGGGGTGATTTAGTTCCTATACGATACAGCCCCGCCCCGCTATAAAGACTTACCTAAGAAGACGAACTGTCAGTCCGTCCGTGTCAGTTGTCCCAGCCAGTACAATAAAAGGCATAGGATACTTCTTAATGCGGGCGAAGTTAGGGGAGCGCAACTAGTACCTACGCCATAGTTATTAAATTTATTACGCTCTAGCAACGCGTTGAGTTTGGCCATTGATAATAAATAGATAGCAATTCATATCAGCGCTATCAGCATAACTCGTTTGTTATTTTTTTACTTATTATCTCAAATATATACACATTAGACCTTGAATTTTGTTTATCCTCGCTCAGTTTGCTTGTAGACATTCGACGGAACATATTTGTTTCAACTATGACAAAATTTAAAGGCCCCAGTGTGATTTACAGCGATTACGAGAATTTTGATATACCTTCCCATCTGAACTATGGGAGATATGTGATTGATAATTTATTGAGAAGCAAAGAGAAGATTGCACTGGTAAGTGGTATTTTATTTTACATGCTATTCGGAAGATTAATTCATTTGCATGGTTTAACAGCTGTTCATCTTCTTGTGTATATAAAAGGCAAACGTTACTGACTGACTGACTGAGTGGGCTGACTCTCAAGGGCTTTGTGCTGTCAGAACACCGTAAGGTTATGGTGGGAAGATTTTCTCTTTGATGTCGGCAAGCTACTTTTTGGTAGCAAGTCTGGCGGAACATCGATATAATGCTCCTATCACATGTGGACAAACACCCGTGCTAGAATTTGATTGAACTGGTGTCGTTCCGCATAGCAGTCAAGCCTATCCTTTACGCCAACGGGCCGTCGAGTAATTATAATAACGGTCCTGTGTGTGACAAAGACCTCTAATAAAAATTTACTCCACTAGATCAATGGAGCCACAGCCAAGAGCATCACCTATGCTGAGATGGTGCAGCAAATTGCTAACACTGCAGCAGGTCTGAAGCTACTTGGAGTGAAACCCAGTGATGTTGTGGGGATATGCAGCGAGAATAGAAACGAGTTCGTGATCACTGCTATTGCTGGATGGTATATTGGAGCTGTTGTCACTTTCCTCAATAGTGCTTATGGAAAAGGTGAAGAACTACAATCAAATAGAATTTGTGTTAAAATATTTGAACTTTTGTAGCGATGTATGTTCTAAATTAATACCTATCAGTTTTATATTGTTACAACTAATGATCACGTCAAATCAGAATTGTCGTGTGTCATCAAAATAATGTAGAAATAAATCAACACCATCAACACCAATATTATAAATGCGAAAGGCAGTTTGTTTATTTGTTTATTTGGGGGACTTCTTCACGGTCAAACGGCTAGCTGATTTAGCTGAAATATTGTACAAGGATAATCAGTACAATGAATAAGATTATATGGACTAACAGATACTTTTTTAATGCGAGCAAAGCCCCAGGGCACAGCTAGTGTAGTATAAAACAGAAATAATAACCAAAAAATACACAACATGAGGTGCTGAAACAGGCCAGCCTCATCGTGAGTAGTTAAAATGCGACGACAGAGTGTTCAGTATAAATTGGATGGCATATAATAACGCTGCGTATGAAACAACTTTATATTTCATCTGTTTGACGAAGTCTTTTAGTAATTTTCTTAGACATATAGAACCTAGATGAACAAAAGAGATGTTTAAAAGATATCCCCTTTTTTTCAGATGAACTGGTGCATACATCAAATATATCGAAGCCGAAATTTATGTTCATTTCACCCAAAACTTACAAAAAATTTTACAATACTATGGAGAGCATGAGTTTTGTGGAAACAGTTGTCGTGTTTGGAACAGAAATATCACATCCCAATGTAAAGGATTTCAATAAACTTACATCGGCTATAGTTGACATCGCTACTATTAAAACAGAAAACTTGGGTTAGTAACAACTTTACTTAGGTAAAAGTATATTATAAATTTAAACGAGCACTTTTGTACGTAAATCTTCTAAAATACTATAAGAATCTTTGTCCTGACATATTGACTGACTTACTGACTGACAGACAACGCACATCCTAAACCACTGGTCTTAGAGACTTGAAATTTGGAGGGTATATCTATCTTAGTACGTAAGGGTGTACTAAGAAAGGATTTTCCAAAATTCACCCCTTTAGGGGATGAAATGGGGGGGTTCAAAGTTTGTATTGAGAAACAAGATTAGATAGTCTTTTCTATTGGAAACCAACACAACACCAACACAACCACACAAGTGCTTCGGTAAAAAAATAAGTAAATACGTATTTCAGGCTTTTTCAAAATTCCACCCCTATAAGCGTAAAACGGGGTAACAAAGTCTGAAAATCAATATTGTTTCGGATTGCGCTGAAAATTGTCATACAAATAGTTATTACGACGTTAGTTCTCTGAGAAAGGATTTTCCAAAATTCACCCCTTAAGGGGATAAAACGGAACCCCCGTTCTAAGTTTGTATGGAGAAACAAGATTAGATAGTATTTTCTATTCGAAACTTCATACAAGTGCTCCAGTAAAAAAAAAGTAAATACGTGTTTCAGATTTTTTTTAAACCACCCCTAAGTGGGTGAAATGGGGTAACAAAGTTTGAAATCTATATTGTATTGGATTGCGTTGAAATTTGGCATGCAGATAGTTATTGTAACGTAGGTATCCGCTAAGAAAGAATTTTTCAAAATTCACTCCTTAAGGGGATGAAACGGGGGTTCAAAGTTTGAACCGATTTGGCATTTACTTCTTTGATGTCTATTATGATAGAAATGTTTTTACAAAATAAAAGTTTGAAGTAAATAAAAGAAGTCTTTAACGCCTGCGAAGCCGCGAGGCACTTCTAGTAAATATATAAAATGCAAAACAAATGAAAAATAAAACGAGAAAAGCACGGTTGCCCGCGTATACTATACCACTATTATTTATTCTGTTACTATACATAATATAGGTACCTAATGATAACATATTATATCTAGTTACTGAATTCAACATGGTTAATTACAATCCTTTAGACAACAAATTTTATTTAAAAATTTCCCGATGTTCAATACAAATGTAAAATTTAGAAAACAAAATTCAAGATTAGTATATAAAGAGAGAGCTGTTTTTAATACGAATTTATTTATTTAATTTTCATATCTTATAAGCTAGCGTTTGACCCATCGAATGACGTCGATGGTTTGACTACAGGCACAGTTGAATTTCATCAAGACCTATCCCAATGGTTTAATTAGGAATGAATCGGTAACAAGTATTTAGGTATTATACAATTTATAATTATTGCTGACAGAGTGCGATCACGAAAATGGCTTACAAATTCTAATTTGTCATAATTATTAAATCTCGGTAACCTAAATATTGACTTAGAATTTTTATAATTAAATATACACAAGAAAATTAAATAAGGCATCTTTATAGTACCCAGCGGTGAGAGGTGAAAACAAGACTACTATATTAATAAAAATAAACAATACGATACATAAATTGAAGCTTGCTATCTAAATATTAATTCCAACAGTAACCCAACTAAACACTAGAATTAGGCTGATACAGAGCTGACAATCACAAATGCTGAAATTAGCACAGCTCCGTAAACTCCATTGTGGTTGCTAAACTCGATTTCCGACCTAACAACTCAAAATGTAGTTCAATTTATCACAAATTAATATCTCGCCATTTTATTCGTCAAGAATTAATTAAAACGGAACCGACAACAATAATGGAGTTTTAGTTGTGCAAACTGAATAATTGAAATCATATTTTACAAGGGATGTCGTTTTAATAGGATCCGGGCAAACTGCGCTGATACTTTATTCGTCGGGGACTACGGGACTCCCTAAAGGAGCGAAGCTGTCACACCAAAATTTAATTATATCTGGACTACAACCCTTGTAAGTTAATTATACACGTGTTTTTGATGTGTTTGCCTTTGCTTATGGTTAATAAATAGGAATAATAATGGCTCCCGTTTGTAGATAACAATTATATTGAAATTTTTTATCTTTTCGTTTGGAAGCATTTATTTAACTTTCTTTACCGAATCTTTGTTTTGTCTCTGACTTTGTGTAATACTTACCTGTGAGGTCTGATATCTGACGATAAAATAATTTAATTATTCTGTTTAAGATTGCTAAGACTTTCATGTTATTTAATTTACATATTCTGGAGGTATTTATTTATTTTATCGATGTTCTCAATACTAGCAAAATTCTGAAGTGAATATTGAAACTAAAAAAAAATTTATTAAAAACATTTAATTTCGTTAAATGCAAACAGCATAAATTATTTAAAAAAAAAACCGACTTCATAACCACAAACAGGCACTCAAAAGCGAAAAATAAATGACTTAGTATAATTATTATAAGCGCTACCCATTTACTCGTATCTATTTGAAGTCGGTGCTAGTAACATACACACAAAAAAAAAACATACCGACGAGTTGAGAATCTCCTCCTTTTTTGTGAAGTCGGTTAAAAATGCCTTTTTAGGGTTCCGAACCCAAAGGGTACTAACGGAACCCTATTACTGAGACTCCGCTGTCCGTCTGTCTGTCTGTCTGTCTGTCTGTCTGTCTGTCTGTCCGTCTGTCACCACGCTGTAGACGGTTGAAATTTTCACAGATGATGTATTTCTGTTGCCGCTATAACAACAAATACTAAGAACAGAACAAAGTTAAAAATTAAAGAAAAGTTTTAAAAAAGTTTTTTACGATAGCGCAGCGCCACCTATCTAGTTGCTAAGATGGCGCTATCGTCTTTACCTTAATCTGAATCTCGGAAGCGGCTTCAACGATTAAATAAAATTTAGTTTTTCATTACAGGGGATTTCGGGGGCGATAAATCGATCTAGCTAGGAGTCATTTTCAGAAAATGTTGTTTTATTCGTGTTTTCAATAATCAACTTTATTGATAATCAACTTAAAATATGACTCTTCCCGACATCTATTGGCGAGTAGAAGTACTGTATCAGAAAAGCAGTTAGTTGCTCTCAATTAAAAAAAATAGTATTATTATTCGTCAATAGATGTCGGGAAGAGTCATATTCGTCTGTTTAAGCGGCAAAAAATACCGAGCAAAGCTCGGTCAACCAGATATTTAATAATATTAATTACTACAATTACTATTATACTACTATTACTATTATATAATACTATTCTACCTTTGTGTTAACGTTTACTTAGTTGGTGTTAAAAGTTCGTTAGAAACTCGATAGATGGTGTTCGGAACCCTCCGTGTGCGGGACAAAGTCTGACTCGCACTTGGCCAGTTTTATTAATGTATTTAAAATAATAAATGTGAGTGTTGTATGCCACAACTTTTACTAAACACGTTTATTATTTATTGTACCGGCATTGCCACTCACCAGCTCCGTTTGTTATTCCATCAAATAGTAGTGGACATTGAATGTGTAAGATAAATTGATTGAAGCCATTAACAGCTTTCACTGAAGATTAATCATAAAGCTTACTGTACTTAATTTAGGAAAATTTCTATGAAGACCGCATAGACACATATTAATTTGGTATACTTTAATGTAATGTGGTATTGAGTAGGCACATACATACATTGTTCGTTTAGTTCTGTTGTACTTTCGTTATACTTTAAGTTCATCTTCATGTTGCTAACATTTTTTAAAGATTTTATTGATTGCACTATTCGACCGTGAGAAGAAGGAACAACCAAAATTATTTGTTTTTTTCTTCATATTTAATTAGTGAAAGTGTGAACGCATTTTTTATGATCAAAGGTAACAGGACAAGCACGGTGCTTGCCTGATGGCAAGATATGACGTATACCTATTACATACCATGATGATGATACATCATACAACGGCATTAACATTTTTACAGCCCTCAGTAGCATAAATTCAGTCACCATGTTATTTTAAAAAAACTGTTGATTAAACATATTGTGCCTTTTTTCAGTAATACAAAACGCGACTTAGTGTGTCTATCCATAGCACCTTGGTCAAACACCGTGGGTATACTCCTGACGATGGATCAGCTTAACTACAATCAGACTATAGTGTATTTGGACAGATTCGACGAAGTAAACTATTTAAAATGCATTGAAAAGTACAAGGTGAGGTTTGGACATGTTCTTCTTGTATTTTCTTATGTACCCCATTTGTTTTTTTTTTACACCCGGCCCTTATTAATTCCGTAAAAGGATAATTAATTTGTAAAAATATGTCGTCACGCCCTGCATTTTAAACCTCCTTCGCGTTGACTCTCCAGGTTCAACTTTCACTTGACTAGCTTTTTAAGCCTTCTACAGTTGACCCTGTTTCTAATGCCGTTGGTGGTGAGTCTCCGTGGAAAACATCTATGGCGTGCTACCACTGCTTTTTGATTCGTACATTGCCTGGACTCTTGTGGTTACAAAATTAAAATTAGAATGTTATGCCTAATTACTAAAATATTTTTCTGTGTTATATTAGTGTATAGTGGATTAGTTTGTAATTGGAGTATTCTGTATCCTACAAATAACAACTCACATGCGCACCAAGCAAGTAAAATAAAAACTTGTAAAAGGAGAACTGAAAATTACCCCATTTTAGTAGATTTTTTGTACAATTTTGTATTTATTTTATAATATCTTTTTGGACTAGGGAAATCAATCAAACCAATTTTTTTGTGTCTTTTTCAGGCCGGATTTTTACTGGCAGTTCCTCCGTTGATAGTTTTACTTAACCAATCAAAGTTAATAAAAAAATACAATGTTGACTCTGTGGAATTAATTATGTGTGGAGGAGCACCTCTGGATACAACAGTAATTGAACAGGCAAAGAAAAGGTTTGTAACATAACTATTTATATTTGTATAGGTATTTAATTTATCTAATATTGTCTCTGTATTTTTTTTAAGTTTACGGTAATATGGAATATCTGACTGAAAACAAATATAAGCATTGTTGAAATTAACGGAAGGTATAAATAATTATACAATTTTTTAGGCATCCATCAAAAAAGCACTATACACATACTTTTATGTACCTCCTATAGCACGCCATCGTCTTTGTTAAAACCATCAACGGCAAATACTATGTCACCATAACAATATTAGATTATTTTAAATGCAGCGCAGCTAATTTTATTTTAACTATGGAATAGGTTCCCGCAACTCAAACACGTACTGCAAGGGTATGGAATGACAGAAACATCTGGAGCGCTTACAGAAGAACACGAATATGATACAAGACAGGGAAGTGTAGGGAAAATATCACAAGGAAACATAATAAAGGTTAGTAAAAAAACTGCGATAGCTAAGAAAGTAGTTTAGTTCCAATTTTACTTAAGCAACCTCTAGATATAAAGAGGGGATATATCTATTGTATTTGTAATTTAAACTGTCCATTAAATCAGTTTGCTCCTATTCATAAAAGTTGAATACGATACTGTTGATTAAAAGTCCAAAGAGATTTAGAGTTAAGATAAATACTTGCATAAAACATAGGTTCTAAACAAGCCCAAAAATACAATACAAGACCTTATTCTTATTTTGCCACTTGTGGCGAGCAAATCTTAAAAAGTTATATGTAATAATTGATCTTACTCTGAGATCTGAACCAATAGCAAGTGTCTGATTGGTACGAAGGTCAAGCAGTCTAGGGAGCAGTGGCATTTTTTTAATTGGAGGCCGAGACTTACTAAGGTAGGTACCATTATTCGTATGTTATACTTATTCTATTTCTACAGATAGTTGACGTTGACTCAAGAAAGTTGTTAGGACCAAATGAGCCAGGAGAGGTTTGTGTCAAAGGGCCTGTTTTATTCCAAGGATACATCGGCAAGGACTTGAAGGACGATCTGGACGAAGAAGGCTTTTACAAAACGGGAGACATTGCTTATTACGATGAAGACGGATATTTTTTTGTTGTGGACAGATTGAAAGAATTGATCAAATATAAGGCTGGACAGGTAATTTACTGACACTTTCATATTACGTTAGTATATCGTATTCTTGTATTCCTGACTCATGCACTAACGAACTTTTCGAGTAAAATATCAGTATGTGTTAGTGTATGTATGCTGTATAAACTCATTGTCTTCATAGTTTTTTTTAATGGTAGCATAGATACAAAACTGCTAAGGTACTAATGGACCCCGAGTATGTGTTTTCTGATAGGTCCTATCTGTGGGTCTTTCAGTAGCAAGTGCTAGCGAGTCATTTAATATAGCGTGCTTTATCTTGTGAGTACATGCATATCGATGGGATGGCAATCAAACTCTTGTTAAGTCGCGAACAAAACAAAATGCTTTTCAAGTTCTATAAATCTTTTTTCCTTTAACAAAAACACGTCTTGTTTATAATGTTGTTTTCAGGTAGCGCCATCAGAACTGGAAGCGTTATTACGTCAGCACCCAGCAGTGAAAGATGTTGGTGTTGTTGGAGCTCCTGATCCATTAGTTGGTGAACTTCCTACTGCTTTCGTGGTAGAAAACTCTGGGACTAATGTTACGGAGAAGGAGCTGATTGATTTTGTTGCTGCTAAGGTATGTTACTCGTATATCAGTAACTGATCACTGACTACGATACAATGTGTTATCTAAATAGTGCAAGAGTGGACGAAATTGAATAATGACTGTAACAATTACGAATATAATAAATAACTTTTTTACCATTGCCACTCAAAATAGAGCACTTTATTCATCGATAGCAGTGAATAAAACGCTCTTTTACTCACTCGGTGAATAAAAATATTTTCAATTTGGAACAAGCACGAAATACGAATTATGTACAAAAAATAAATAAAACTTGCTGAAAGTTCCTACTAGCTGGCTAAATAGAGCTATACCATAGAAGCTATATAATTAAATAGAAATAAAAATCCCGCCAATTTTGGTTATTTTTTTTTTGTTTTCGTTTTGCTCCACGCGATTCGTGTATTCCGCCAGAATAAAGTATAAAAAAATATTCAAGTTTTTGTGAATTCAAGCCATAAAATTGAGTCAAAGTCACATTTTTGATCAAGTTGAAGTCACAGTATAGTTCAAGTATACCCTTTGTAAAGATGTGAACTTTACTGAAGATTTTCAGTGCAATTTCGGTGAGAACGCAAATAGCATGTTTTTCAACATTGTACTGTTTCCACACATTCACCGGCACTAAATGATTTAAGGTACGGCCACACCGCAGCGTCCTGCGATCTGTGGGCGCGATCACAGTACTTTTCAATTATTTCTGATCGCGTTTGGTGTAAACTAGTCGGTAGAAATACTACTGCGCAATCTGATTGCCGCCTAGATCGCGCACGCAGGACGCTGCGGTGTGCCCGTACTTTAATAATCCAGATTTATTACATATTAATAATAACATATGATAAATATAAATAGGTACTATAAGTAGGTACTACTGTTTATTTTCTCGTAGTCAACGGTAAAAAGAAGATTACACGACTCGTGATTAAAAATTTAATCTCGGTCCTTAATTGTATCCCTCGATCCGCTCAGGATTCTAGTCTAGAATCCTTCGCTGCTCTCGGGATCCAACTTAGTCCCTCGAATTAAATTGCCTTTTTATTCACTTGTTGTATAATCTACTATAAAATATCTTGGTGAAATAAACATAAAACTCAGTAGGTGGTTATTGGGTGTTCTACTCCACCCACAGGGTGGTGGGTGGAGTAGAACACCCAATAACCACAAATTGATTATCTCTCGCCATTTGTGTTTTAGAACTCTCAACGACCCTGGTAAGAACAGGCAAAAAACAGATACAGAAATAGAAATAAAATAACAGAAACGAGCAAACGCAGTTGAGTATATAATTTTGATCAACATGTTTTAGAACTCTCGAAGCCTCCGGTGTAATAATTTTAATAAACATGTTTTAGAGTTCTCAAAGCCTCCGGTAAGATCAGGCAAAAAACAGAAACAGATACAGAAATAAAAACAGAAACAGAAACGAGCGAACGCAATTACTAGTTTGCTTATTTGGTAACCAAAAAAAACTCAACCGTTCCGCTCATAAGGTATATCGTTCGATCAACTGATGTGTTGTGGAACCCTCAATATATTTAAATTGGTCTGTTATAGATAGAAAAGAACGGAGAAAAAACTGAATTGGTGTTAAAATAACAGAAACGAGCGAACGCAGTTGGGTATATAATTTGATCAACATGTTTTAGAACTCTCAAAGCCTCCGGTGTAATAATTTTGATCAACGTGTTTTAGAACTCTCAATGACCCTGGAGTAATAATTTTGATCAACGTGTTTTAGAACTTTCAAAGCCTCCGGTGAGAACAAGCAAAAAACAGAAACAGATACAGAAATAGAAACAGAAACAGAAACGAGCGAACGCAATTACTAATTTGCTTTTTTGGTAACCAAAATCCCAACTGTTCCGCTCATCAGGTATATCGTTTGATCAATTGGTGTGTTGTGCACCCTCAATATATTTAAATTGGTCTGTTATACATAGGAAAGAACGGAGAAAAAACTGAGTCAGTGTTAAAATAACAAAAAACGAGCGAACGCAGTTGGGTATATCGTTTTTAATACACTTGCTCATGAAGTGGCTTTTATTTCACTGCAATCAGGCACACAATGACGCCTGTTATCAAACTGTGACTTTTTAATTACTATTATTCGCAAGTGAGTTATAGATATTTTTTTTTAATTTTATTGGTTGTGTTGCTTTGTTCTTAAAAAAGTTTCGATACAAAAAAGATCGTGTGCAATAGCACAAATAAATTAATATACCTATTGCTTGCTCATTTTAAACAACTTCGTGTTTAAATAGATAATTTTAACTTGTACGTGTTTAATAAACAAAACTTTTATTTAATTATAACTTTTGTTTTGTCTGTAAAAACTATAATTCCCCATTCTGTACGTGGCCAAAACGCTAACCGCGTCAAACAAAAAAATAAATAAATAAATAAACCTCATTCTTTTAGTCTATGGCCGATCGCCATTGTTAGATGCGCGCGCATTGGAAAACTAATGAATTTTTTCCCACCATTGCGAAACATTTTTCACAACTCGTTTTCGCTGATGAAATTATAGTTATTTATTAATTGAAATGTCTAAAAGTACTAGTTATAAAGAAAATGATTTATGTTGTACAACGCCCAATATAAGATGTGAAGCCCTTTGAACGTTATGGAAAGTTTACTACCTGAAAACTCCAAGGTAAAATATCTATAATTGTCTACTATATAACATGATTTTTTTGTATTATTTTCTTCACAAGTGTGTTAAAAAACGTCGTATGATACACGTGTGTATTGATGAATACCGTCCTCGGCTCTCTTAAGACCTTCACCTAACGGCTCGGATCTCAATGGCGCTTCAGCGGTAATCACCAACATTACACACTTGTACCGTAATGTACTATTAATCAACTCGTTTGTTATATCATTTTATCTTAAAATTGATTATATCTCATGTGGTGCCTAAACACAATCGGCTGAGTGGTCCATGGTAAGTCTCACTCTGGAAGTCTGAGGTTAGATTATCTTCCACCAACTATGTTTCTAACACAAATGTATTTTTTTTTTTTTTTTTTTTTTTTTCGTCGGAGGGGGAAATCCTCATTGGATGCCGTTGAGCACAGACTCTTCGGTTATGTCAGACTCCTACTGACTAAAACCCCCTCCCTTATGTCATCCTGAGAGTCCAAGGCAGGATTATCTCTCGCCGCATGCGATGTATAAACACAATCGGCTGAGTGAGCAATATAAGTATAAACTGAGAGTCCAAGGCGGGATTATCTCTCGCTGTATATGATTAACTCACTCTGGAAGCCTGAGGTAAGATTATCTCCCACCAACTGTGTTCATAAAACATACGGTTGGATGAATTGTGTAAGTGTCATTCTGAGAGCCCATGGTAAGATTATCTCTCGATGCTCAAACACATACGGTTGGATGAACCATGGTAAGTATCATCCTGAGAGTCCGAGGTAGGATTATCTCTCGTCGTATGTGATGAACTCACTCTAGGAGCCTGAGGTAAGATTATCTCCCACCAACTGTGTTCATAACACACAGGGTTTGATGAATTGTGGCAAGTGTGATTCTGAGAGTCCAAGGTAGGATTATCTCTCATTGCCTAAACACATACGGTTGGATGAACCATGGTAAGTTCATTCTGAGAGTCCAAGGTAGGATTACCTCTCGCCGAATGTGACGGTTTACCAATTGTTCCACGGTTTTATAGCACATATTTTTATGTGTCAGCAAATAATATTCCAATCTAAAAGGTATTAAGTACTGATATTTTAACAAAACAAACGAAGTCTCGAGTTACGGCTTCATCGACATTAAAAGCTAAGGGTTTGTACATACGTTTTAACTCTACGATTAAAGTTTTCAATATATACATGAACTATCCAATGCTATTTTAATTTAAAACATTTAGTTAAAACGCGCAGCTAAAACTCTAGGTGAATATATAGATAGTTGAAAATGAATAGGCTGTAACGACATCATTTATGGGTACAGGAACGTTAAATCTTTGATCTAGCTACTCCCAGAAGATGGTCTACTCATTAGTAAAATAAGTACTTACAAATCCAAAAAATACAACGTGAAAAAAAGCCTATACATTCACATTCAATATGAATAAACGAAAACTTTCAAACTAAAATTAAATCGTAGAGTTAAAACGTATGTACAACACCCTTAGCCTTCAATGTTGTCGAAGCTGTAACTCAAAACCTTTTATCAACCGTGTGAAGAAATAAACTGGCCAAGTGCAAGTTGGACTAACACTTTACCATGGTTCCGTACCATCGAGCAAAAATACTGAATGAAAAATCGAGTTTTTTGTATACGCTCCCTAACTTAAACTTACTAGTTACTTAACTGAAAATATGATCAGTGATTCTGAATTAGTGATCAGCATTTTTAATTAAACAAGTAAGTAGTAACACACTTAATTTGTTTATATTGTTTATGTGAAATAAGTCTAAATTATAGTAAGTAATTTGTATTAAACATGAAAATATAGTACAGACCTATTGTTTTATTTATTATAGTTACATAAGCAAATAAACACTTTTTTCCTACAAAACATTCTATAACTTTTAATGTTTTAAAAATTTGGCAGACCTACATTTTAACACTTGAGCTATTAAATCTTTACCATAGACTAGATATATACTTCAAGTACTGGACAATCAAAGGTATTTTTGTACCAAAACCACAGAATAAGTAAAAAAGGTGATTTTTGTCTGTGTCGCGGACTGGTTGTATTCGACAGTGGTGCTTCAAGACGTTTTTTCCTACAAACCATTGTATATTATAATAACTAAAACAAAATCACAATAAAATATATAATACTAAAAATATATTATTATAACTTTTAATGTTTAAAAAATGTAAAAGTATGTTTATATGTTATTTATCCTTTCACGTCAAAACAGCTCAACAGATTTATGTGAATTTTGTATAAAGTTGGTCAGAGGACTTCGAGAGTGACATAGGCTGCAGTTTATCCCAATAGCATGTTACAATAATATTTTCTTAAAATGTTATTTGTACTTTAATTTTTATTTATCGATATTTTATTGATAAATGTCATGGAACGCACAAGGTAACCGAATTATAAACCGGTTACATGAAGATTTGTACGCCAAGTCGATTGCAGTGTCTTGTCTTTTTCTATTGAACTAATAAGTAATATTTGATGAAAGAGTGCGTACTACATACAAAACGATCAATGTAATGGTCGTCCCCCAGGCTTGCTACTAGCTCCGAAGATTGCGTTGACTCAAATGACATGAGAGAACCCTATTATTTTATCCGTCTCAGTAGAATACCTATTTGTCAGCAAATAATATTCCAATCTAATAGGTATTAAGTACTGATATTTTAACAAAACAAACGAAGTCTCGAGTTACGGCTTCATCGACATTAAAAGCTAAGGGTTTGTACATACGTTTTAAATCTAAGATTAAACTGTCATGTAGAGATAAATCATGTTCTTATAGTTTATTCATTTTCAAATATCTATAAACTCAAGTTTTCAATATATACATGAACTATCGAATGCTATTTTAATTAAAAACATTTAGTTAAAACGCGCAGCTAAAACTCTAGGTGAATATATAGATAGTTGAAAATGAATAGGCTGTAAGGACATGATTTATGGGTACAGGAACGTTAAATCTTTGATCTAGCTACTCCCAGAAGATGGTCTACTCATTCGTAAAATAAGTACTTACAAATCCAAAAAATACAACGCAAAAAAAGCCTACATGTTCACATTCAATATGAATATACGAAAACTTTCAAACTAAAATTAAATCGTAGAGTTAAAACGTATGTACAACACCCTTAGCCTTTAATGTTGTCGAAGCTGTAACTCAAAACCTTTTATCAACCGTGTGAAGAAATAAACTGGCCAAATGCAAGTTGGACTAACACTTTACCATGGTTCCGTACCATCGAGCAAAAAAATACTGAAAAATCGAGTTTTTGTATACGCTTCCTAACTTAAACTTACTAGTTACTTAACTGAAAATATGATCAGTGATTCTGAATTAGTGATTAGCATTTTTAATTAATCAAGTAAGTAGTAGCACACTTAATTTGTTTACATTGTTTATGTGAAATACGTCTAAATTATAGTAAGTAATTTGTTTTAAACATGAAAATGTAGTACCTACTGTTTTATTTATTAAAGTTACATAAGCAAATAAACACTTTTTTCCTACAAAACGTTGTATAACTTTTAAACATTTACCAGACCTAAATTTTAACACTTGAGCTATTGAATCTTAACCATGGAGATAGTACACTTCAACTTCAATTCAATTTTTATATATCGGTATTTTATTGATAAATGAGATGGAACGCACAAGGTACCGAACTATAAACCGGTTATATGAAGATTTGTACGCCAAGTCGATCGCAGTGTAATCGCCTTTTTCTATTGAACTAATAAGTAATATTTGATGAAAGAGTGCGTACTACATAAAAACGATCAATTTAATGCTCGTCCCCCTGGCTTGCTACTAGCTCCGAGGATTGCGTTGATTCAAATGACATGAGAGAACCCTATTTTTATCAGTCTCAGTAGAATACCTATTTGTCAGCAAATAATATTCCAATCTAAAAAGTAGTAAGTACTCGTATTTTAACAGAATATTTCACCTTTGCAATAGGCTTGGGTATCTGACAGAGGAGTGGAACTATCGTATATCCTTCCATATAATAATAAATTTTGATCATAAAAGGATATTGATCCGCTTGGTATAACTGCTTCTGATATATCTGAAACTCACTCAAAAAGACACATTATATCCGTTAGTATATTCCATATCCAAAATTAAGCATAGTCGAGATTTAAAACCTATATTATTTAACATTATTAGGTCGTAACTTGCATTTTTTTTAATTTTTTTTTCTTACCTGTTGTTATTGATGATGTGATCCAAATAATTATATATCACGGTTGAAATTGAATAATAAAAAAATCTTCATTAAGATATACCGGATATATAAAGGTTTTGGTAAGAGGAAGGAACGATCTAAATCTATATATCCGCTTAGAGATACATAATTGAAGATATAGGTCAGTTTATTTCCCTACACTGTTGATAAAAGGTGACTGGGTATCGACTTACGGCTACGTCGACATTCTATAATTAAGGCTTGATTTATGCTGTAGAGACAAATATTACATTTTAACCGACTTCAATATATGGAGATACGTTCTCGATTTGATTTTATGATTTTTTGTTTGTTGCCTCATAACTCCAGGTATGTTTCCAGATATGTTCCAGAGACAAAGATTACTTTTTTAACCAACTTCAATAAACAGAGATACGTACTCCATATGTATGTACGATTAACTCATACCTAACTGTTGTTTATGAACCAAATACTTCCTGTGTGCATTATTAGGCCTGCTTACATCATTACCTAACCACATATAAGTGTTTGCAATTAACAAACGCTGTTTCATAAAATCTTCGACCACGAAACGAAACATCAGGTGAGATAGTGAATAATGAAGACTGTTTTCAAATGTTAGATTTGATGATTAATTGACTTTTTTACTTGTTGTATATTTGTATATTTTTTTTATTATTAGTGTGTGTAATATTTTATACATTCACTTTTAATTCTATCGTAGTCGGGTAACAGAAAAGGTTTTTCTCATGTTATTTGAGTGCGACCAGTAGGTAGCTTTATGCTATAGATTAAGTTCAAATTTGTTTATTTTAATAAAATACGAATACTTATTGCAATTAAAACTCCATGTGTGTAGAGGCCTTCGGCAAAGATTACTATTTAACCGACTTCAATAAACAAGATACGTCGTACTCGATTTGTATGTATGATGTTTTTGATTGTAAACTCATATTTAACTGCTGTTTATGAACCGATTAGGTTTTTTTTTTGGTAAATTTATTTTTTATTACTCCCTAAAATCCACTACAAATAAATAAATTTGAAAGCGCATAATAATAATACAATAATTTTAATCTGTCGGCACTATTACAAGTTAGGGTCTTATAAATTTATAAGACTGAACTGACTGAAGAAGAATTAAAAAAATATTCAATGATAACATACTTATTGTAATAGTTACGTCGTTTCTCAAAGAGGGCACAAATCTTTAGCTAATTAATTAATAATATAATTATAAATTAATAATAGCTAATTTTTCATGTAACTGGGATTTGCAATGGTTTAAAATCTGCTCACAGACAGTTAATCATGAATATATTTAAGAAATTTATTATATAATCGTATACATTAACATCGTTGTTTTGAATTATTTCATTTATTAACACTTCCTAAAATCTTACCAACAAATCTAGCATAAAACTAATAAAAGTACCATAATTTAAATAATCCAATACATCCTTTTATACTAGTCCCACCATCTAACGGGAACACTAATAAACTCACCAATAACTAAATACTATAAATATATCTAAATAATTGCTCTCCAATAGGTAACTCAATAAATAAATTCAATCTAAATAACTCGATCAATGGATCCAATAAACTCCTCGTATATAATAATCAATATCGAACGGCTTCCTTATTTAAATTTCACGCTATCTGTCGAAATCATTACAAAGTTTTGGTCTAATCAAAAATTGATAAAATCTTACGGTAAATACTCAATGATAACCTACTTATCGTAGTAGTTACGTAGTTTCTCCATAGAGGACGCTAATGAATTAAAAATATACAGTGGTCGTCTCGCGACATTGCATACATTATTAAATAACCCATAATTATGAACGTACTTTGTACCAACTAACCCTGCAAAAAAAGTTTCTATGAAATGTATAAGCAATACTTTCCGTTAAGTTAGGTTGGCTATAAAGTACGTTCATAAATCGGGTATCAACAATGTAGAGAAGTGCCTACTCTTATAACGTAGTAGGGCTATTCAGTATCAGATCAGTACTCTGTGCACTGTGCAGTGGTCAATGGCACGCCTTGACATCCATTTTGTTTTTTTGTTCAAAGTTTTGAGGGACACTGAAACTGTGAGTTATCATATTTAACTTGTTATGCACGAAGTGTCCAAATTATATCGATGTTATATTCTAGCTTAAGCTTAAAGCTAGATCTCTGTCTAACGCCGAGATACAGGTATAATTTCATTGAAATCAATCCACCTTTCCATGCGAATCCGTCTAACAAGATGGGCGCATAAATTGTACATTTCATCCAAAATCTTGTTGTGTAGTGTTATATTTCTTACCTAAAAACCTTCCTTTAGACCTAACGGTCATGTACGTGGCATATTTATTAACATATAATAATACCATATATATTATAAACTTAAAAGCAGTGAGATAGCGACTATAAATTCCACTTTTCTACTCTCAAATCTTTCCCTAATATTATTAGTAAGGGTCAGGAAAGGCTTCTCTTAAAATGCTCAAACTTGTCCCCCGCGAACATACCCTTTAAATAATCTAATGATTACCATACATTGTAACATGTTGTGGTGTTTACCAGGTGGAATGAGGGGGCAGAGTAGCCCTAAGGCTGCACCAGGCCGGGTGTAAGACCCAGGCATCTAAGGTCTTAAGAACATGCATGCTGCAAACTCCGCCTAAAACGCCTCACTCACAGGCTTTCTTCCCCTATTTATTCTCCTAAGTATTCTAGTATCAGGTAATACTTCTATCTCATATAATAAACCTTGCCCCATAAACGGCAACGGTGTGCTTTTTTCTACCATATCATCGTGAACAGCGAAGAAGATGTTCCTCGCTTACTACAATTTAAATTTCAATTCTACATCCTTGCTTAAATATGCTAAACTGAAACATCTCTAATTACTAATATTACCTAGATACATAATCATGTAATGTAGAAGAATGGTACGGTAGTCATTTTTTTATCATATGGTTCTGCGTTCGTTACCCCACTAGAATTCCATTAGAATAAAACATTAAGCAGCTTTACATGCAAACGCAAACCTATTCTAGACGTCAAATAAAGTAATTTATCATGGCTGAAGTAAGCCTACTATAGTGTGCAAGAATATTAATTGACAAATTTAAAATTTTAACTATTATAACTAATATAAATTATAACATTAACTATTACCTTTCAAATAATTTAATTTTAAAATTAATGTCAAGTTGTATATGGCTGAGTACAGAGGGCTTTGTTAATCATTATAAAACGAACATTTTTTGTTGGTATATTCTTAATAAATAAATTAATTGATTGATTGTTTTTCATTATAAAACCCCACAACAGGCACTCACATTATTAAAGTTTATTTTGATATACTCTTTGGTTGATCAACATTAATAATCTAATTAGGTAGGGTAAACCTACATTTACGGAATATTAAACTAAATCAAAGTCCGAGACGCCTTAGAAATAAAATATAAACGTTAGATTGAAACCTATAGTTTGGTTCGTTAACTTCATAGCAGCGAAGTATCATATCCTTAAGTGTATGTTTGTATACTGGAAAAGACCATTCAATTAATTCGAAAGTAATACTGAACTTTGGTGCAGTTTATTAGTTCGTGAGTGTATATTCTGTCAGATGATATTAAAGGGCAACATGCATTTACCAAAAATACTACGCCGCCACGACTTGGTAGTGAGCGACGCGCCTTATATTTTCTCTATTTTAACTCTATTTTAGCTCAATTTAAACGAACATTCTGATCAGCTACATTTCATTATTTAGCATTACAATACATCCTGTATACTACTATTAAAGCACCTAATCATGCAACAGCATGATTATTTTGAAAAAAATTAACATCATCGGTTCTGGCAACGGATTTGGTAAATAGGTAGGGGGCCCGGTTGTCCGGATTGCCTTTAATGTTTTACGTAAAATTAAAAGTCAGTGCATAAAATATTGCAATCATATTTTATGTGTTTAGATAATAAGACGGTATCTAATTATTTGAACTGTACAATACACCACACGGAAAGTATTACTATTTACATTTTTACATAATTTAAGATCGTTCACAAAACAAAAAGCCGACTTCACATGCTGCGCAAGTCATTTTCAGTACTAAATTTGAGGTCTTTATCTCCATATCTCTGGAGATACTTATCAGATCTTGATAAAATTAAAATGGAACTACACTGTAAACATATTCTATTTATAAAAAATAAAAACATTCTCCAAATCCACACACAGTTAATTAGTGATGAAGTTCTGAGGTAACAAAAAAATACAATTATACAGACGAATTGAGTACATCCTCCTTTATGTGAAGTCGGTAAAAAGAAAAAAACAAATCAGTTCATAAATGATTGATATAACAAACAAAAAAGTAATTCGTACAAACGCTATCTGTTAAGTCTGTTTAAAAATAATTTGTCGTAAGGCCGCTACACACCTTGAGTTTTAACTGCTCGTTTTCACTAAATAGTTTTGACTATACATATGAATGATAGTTTAACTGAATGGTTATAATTATAATTTAAAATCGTTAATAAACTAAAAGAACTAACTTCAAATGTCACGCTAGTCATGTGCCAAGTTTGATGTGTTTGTCTCCCGATATCTCTTGAGATAGTCATCAGATCTCGATGAAATTTAAATGAAATTACTTGGAAAGTGTGTCCTTTCAAACAATATAAAAAATATTCTAAATCGGTACGGCCATCTTTGAGTAATCGAGAAGCATACATAAAAAAAGATTCCGACGAATTCAGAACCTACTCCTTGGTTAGGTGTCGGTTAAAATAGCATTCAATTAACTGTACAGTGCAAACTTAATGGTATAAACATTTACAGGTTATAGGGACATGATTTATCTGTACCTACAGAACAATTCAATCGCAGAGTTAAAAACGAACGTGTATGCGAACCCTTAAAAGAAATGCTTACGATGTACATGTAACTCAATCCATCCTTCGTACGTTTGTACCTACTATCGAGCGTGTGAACAAGACCATTCATTCTATACTAATTAACTATTTGGAATTAACAAGTAAGTACCTAGCTTTTATTGTATAATACTTTGCAACGTAAACTTTTTTGATTGATTCGAAAATAAAATTACAAACAAAGTTTCTGTCGTATTATATAATAAAGATTTTCTCAATAACTAGAAATCGAAAAAATAAAATAGGTCTTCATACGACAAAAAGCCCTACTAACCGACTTAAAAAAAGGAGGATGTTCTATGTTTCACTGTGAAATATTTATTATTTTTGTTCTCTGTCAATTGTGGTCCGATTTTTTAAATTATATATTTATGTCAAAGATTATACTTTTGTAGTGGTTCCCATTGTAAATTTATCAAGATCTAATGAGTATCTCCAGAGATATGGAGATAATAACTGCAAACTTGCTACTCAAATTAATTACAGTGGCATTTGAAGTCGGTTTTTTAAACGATCCTAATTATTTTGAACATGTTATGTAAATGTTAGGTAAAGAAAATAATAGTAAAAAATTACATAAAAATGATTATTTTTCGATTGCTATTTATATTAACTACACACTGATTTAATGTTTAGTTATTTCCAAGTTTAATTTGATTTATTCTGAGTAATATGGAGATAATAACCGCAAACTTGCTACTCAAATTTATTATAGTGACAGTTGAAGTCGGTTTTTTAAACGATCCTAATTATTTTGAACATGTTATGTAAATGTTAGGTAAAGAAAATAATATTAAAAAATTACATAAAAATGATTATTTTTCGATTGCTATTTATATTAACTACACACTGATTTAATGTTTAGTTATTTCCAAGTTTAATTTGATTTATTCTGAGTAAAGATTTTTAAAAATAAAATTGTGTATTCTTAGTTTTAAACTAATGTGTACCAATTTCTATTTTACAGGAGCGACAAGCAGCAGGAACAATGAGATCTTCATGAATTTAATAAATTAAAATCCTTTAGATGAAAATGGTGAGTGACTACGCTTGAATTTTAATTTACGTATATACACACATTTCTTTAAAGCACAGAAAATATAAAAGTTGGTGCTTTAGGGGTAGCAGATTTTAATTTTGTAATATTTTTTATATTGTTTCAGATTTCCAGTATGAACACCTACGCTCTGGAATTATACAAATGTATCTTGTTTGATCTAATAAATATTTCGTCATACAAAATTAGTTTGTAAGATTTAAGTAAGTAAATTGTCAGTTACTACTAGTGAAAAACACCAGACGATATACCTGATGAGCGGAACAGTTGGGTTTTTTGGTTACCAAAAAAGCAAATTAGTAATTGCGTTCGCTCGTTTCTGTTTCTGTTTCTATTTCTGTATCTGTTTCTGTTTTTTGCTTGTTCTTACCGGAGGCTTTGAGAGTTCTAAAACACGTTGATCAAAATTATTACACCGGAGGCTTTGAGAGTTCTAAAACATGTTGATCAAATTATATACCCAACTGCGTTCGCTCGTTTCTGTTATTTTAACACCAATTCAGTTTTTTCTCCGTTCTTTTCTATCTATAACAGACCAATTTAAATATATTGAGGGTTCCACAACACATCAGTTGATCAAACGATATACCTTATGAGCGGAACGGTTGAGTTTTTTTGGTTACCAAATAAGCAAACTAGTAATTGCGTTCGCTCGTTTCTGTTTCTGTTTTTATTTCTGTATCTGTTTCTGTTTTTTGCCTGATCTTACCGGAGGCTTTGAGAATTCTAAAACATGTTTATTAAAATTATTACACCGGAGGCTTCGAGAGTTCTAAAACATGTTGATCAAAATTATATACTCAACTGCGTTTGCTCGTTTCTGTTATTTTATTTCTATTTCTGTATCTGTTTTTTGCCTGTTCTTACCAGGGTCGTTGAGAGTTCTAAAACACAAATGGCGAGAGATAATCAATTTGTGGTTATTGGGTGTTCTACTCCACCCACCACCCTGTGGGTGGAGTAGAACACCCAATAACCACCTACTAAACTCTGTTCCAACTTATTACGAACTATAGCACGCCAAAAGTGCGAGGTCGCAATCGCCATATTGATAACCATAAAGGTAATACCACACCGCGGCGTCCTGCGTGCGCGTGCACAGGCGCGATCTGATTGTTAATCGTTTTCTAATCATCGTGCTGCTTTTTCTTCAATGTATTATTGACAAACTGAAGGGGGTTTCACTACCTCAAAAAACAGATATAAGCAGATACATAATTAAATTATCTAAAGTTTAGTTGTGCGAATTTTGTTTCTTTTTCTTGTCTTGATAACTATCTATATTGATTGCTCTCAAATAAATTATTATTTGTTTTTGATAATGCCGTTAATGGCAAAATTCTTATCTGTTATTGTACATAATAAAATAATACTTATAATTGAATACCACTGCCCACTGATTAATGTATAATCTGTTCATTGATAATTCCAATGAGCCCAAAATGATATATCTGCTTTGAGTTGGTGAGGAGTTAAATATTTTGCAGATTCCAGGAGATGTCCCAGCATCATGTTGACATGATGCTGGGACATCTCCTACCTATGCTACCAATGCTACCATGTTCATGCAATGTCATTGAAGTAAGAGGATACCGAATTTCGATTTGATCTGACCCATCAAAGTTGATCTAATAGCGTCATCATCTAGAAAAACTTAAAGTCTTAAAACGGCAAAACGCATTTTATTTACTCAAAGCTAAGAACACTCTCAAAAATCGGTGTATCCGTTTGAGCGCTACGATGCCACAGACAGGTACACATATACACACATCAAACTTAAAACACCCCTTTTTTGGGTGGGGGGGTTAAAAAATAAATGAATTTCGCATAATATTAATTAGAATAAATTAGGTGAGACACCATACATTATTTTAGAACCACCAACCAACATCATCGCAGGCTAAATGTACGAATGAAGCGACATTTTTGCGAAATGAAATTAATTATTTTATTTATTGCCAATTAATTTAAAAAATATAAGAACACAATTTAAGTCATAATTGCAGGTATCATCATGGAAACAACTCCGCGGTGGCGTCAGATTCGTGCAGGAAATACCGAAAACTCCAAGCGGCAAGATATTGAGACGTAAACTTCGTGATATTTTGGCTAAGCCACCTTCTAGTAAACTGTAAATACCTACATAAAACATTAAACTATGTTATTAATCTCCGTATATTTTTGCTGCTAAAAATGGTTATTTTCTGTTAAGTGATCCATCGAGAAGGGTATGTTTATTTAAATTATATTCTGTAAAGGTACGGCCACACCGCGGCATCCTGCGATCTGCGGACGCGATCTCAGTACTTTTCAATTGTTTTCTGATCGCGTTTGGTTTGAACCAGTCGGTAGCATTTTGTACTTTGGTAATCAATAAAGAGTTTTGTATTGTATTGTATTGTATTGTACAAATACTACTGCACTATCTGATCTGATTTGAGGACGCTGCGGTGTGTCCGTACCTTAAATGTGGCCTAGGCAACTAACGTAATAAATTGAGAAAATAGCTTTGCAAAGTATACATTAATTATGATTCATTATGTATATAAAATAATTTTTATGATTTTAGATTAAATGGTGAAATAATATAAAATGGTTAATCAATCTAAGAGATAGAGATAGAGATAGATATGTAGTTCCGGACTTATAGTGCTAAAATAAGCGCACCAACTTTTTCATATATCTCTTATCGATTTGGCATAATATTAAAGCCTATATGTTCATACTTCAATATAATTCTAAATATTAGTAAAAGTTTTTTTTTTTAAGTCGGATAGGTTATTTTAGAGATTGCTGCGACAAATAAACCTACAAAGTAACAATCCTACTTCCTACTAATATTATAAATGCGAAAGTAAGTGTGTGTGAATGTTTGTTAGTACGTATCTCGATAACCACTAAACCAATTTTGATGAAATTTAAAAAGTAGGTAGTGTAGGTTTTAACTTAAGACATAGGCAAATATTATTTTTGTCCCTCATCCCTCATCCCAATCATCCCCTAAAAGGGTTAAATAGGGTGATAAAGTTGCTATGGAAAATTTTATTCCTTGGGCCGATTTACTCAAAACTCGGTACAAATAAACCTTTAAACAAATAATGAGAAACAAGTTTTTTCATTTTTTCTAAACCACCCCTAGGGGGCTTGAAAAATGAATTTTCCTTGTAAAAATTATAAAAAAGCAGTAATATTTGTTCTCACATATTCCTTTGTCCGATTCACTCAAAACTCGGTACAAACAAACCTAAGAAAGACCTAAGAAAAAACAAATAATAAGACACGTGTTTTTTATTTTTTCAAATCTACCCCTAAGGGGGGTGTAAAATGATTTTATTTGAAAAAGTCATAGAAAATTCAGTAATGTTTGTTTCCACGTATTCCTTGGCCCGATTCACTCAAAACTCGGTACATATAATCTATCCAACAAATAATGAGACACGTATTTTTTTATTTTCCAAATCTATACCTAGGGGGTCGGTAAAATGAATTTTGTATGGAAAAATCATATAAAATCCAGCCATGTTTGTTTTGACGTATCTGCATAACTAATTAACCGATTTCAATGAAATTTGAAACGTAGATAGTGTAAGTTTTAAAATAACATATAGGGTAATTTGATTTTCAAAATTCAACCCCTGAAGGGGTAACATAGGTTGATAAAGTTTCTATAAAAATGTTATTCCTTGGTCTGGTTCACTCAAAACTAGGTACAAATAAAACTTAAAACAAATAATGAAACATGTATTTTATATTTCTTTCAAATTTACCCCTAGGGGGAGTGAATATGTAATTTTATCTGGAGAAATCATAGAAAATACATTAATGTTTGTGTCCACGTATCTATATAACTATATATATAACTACTAAATCGATTTTGATGATATTGGAAATGTAGATAGTATAGGTCCTGAAATAAAAAATGATAAGGTTCTTTAATTTTCAAAAATCATCCCCTAAAATGGTTAAACAGGGTGATTAAGTTGTATGGTAAATTTTATTACATACTTGGTTTGATTCACTCAACATTCGTGTGCAAAATAAAATTTGTAAGTATAGAAAACATGTATTTCCTGGTTCCATTCACTATGTAGGGAAATACAGTTTAACGTAAATAATGAAATCTGTATATATAAACGGAAAACGTTACCGACTGACTGACTAAATGACTGATCTATCAACGCACAGCTCAAACCACTAAACGCATTTGGTGAAATTTGGCATGCAGATAGTTGTTATGAGTTATGACGCAGGTTTCCGCTAAGAAAGGATTTTCCGAAATTCACTCCTTAAAGGGATGACACGGGAGTTCAAAGTATTTATATAGAAACAACATAAGATAGTCTATTTTATTGGAAACTTCTCACAAGTACTTCTGTAAATAAGTAAGTAAATATGTGTTTCAGGCTTTTTCGAAATTCCACCTTTAAGAGAGTGAAATGGGTTACAAACAAACAAAACAAAGTTTGAAAATCAATATGATTTTTTGGGTTTTTATATAAATGAGTCGCTATGTCCCTTGGTCACGCCATAACTTGAAAACGGGTAGACCGATATGGTCTACGTCTAATTCAGTTTTTCATGTGTTTTTACGAAAAAAAATTAAAGAAATGAATGAAGTTATTAACGCGGGCGAAGCCGCGGGGCACTGCTAGTCGTTAATATATATGTATATTTAGAGATTAAAATATAAGTACGTGATTATATTACTTCCCCTATGAAAGTAACACTAGTTGATTTTCATGTGTTTTGTGGTGACAGTAAAATTCTTGATATTAGAGTCAAGCACTTGTTATCATTATTTTAAAAAAATACTGATAATTGCGAGTTGGACTCACGGAGACGGAGACATTAACCTGACCTATGAGGAAATAGAGTTAGGTATCCTACCTACATGATATACCTACCTATAGGTAAAACAAAGTCTAAAGTCGCGTACATACAGCGCGAGGCGTGCATCACGAATGATTCATCACGCATGCCTCGGGCTGTGTGGACGTGTGTGCTCACTGTAAGCATTCGCCGCATACAATCGTTGCGTTGCGAACGTCGCCTCAGAGCGAGTCGTGCGCTTGCACTTGCAATGTGCACGTCACCGTGCGTGGTTGTTTGCGTGATCAGCTTGAGTTGTCCGGTACGCATGCATTTTTTTTTTATTTAGGCTAAGCACGTGAACGGTTGGCAAATGGTAATATATTATAAAATATTATAATAGTAAATATATATTGTGAAAGTTTTTGATGTCCAATAGAAATTTAGAAGCTTATTGATTTTTTTTTCTCTTATACTTAAAAACAGACAAATTATACCTTTTATATTAATAGACAAACAACAGAAAACCGGGGCAGACCTCCAACAACCATACTTGGGATACAGTGATTGAAAATGCCTATTTCGAATGCGAACCTTTGCATGTATGGTGGGTGTAATAGACCATAAGGCATTAAATTTACGGTCTTAAACGTTCTCCAAGTAAATTGCATGGTACGGCCTTCGCCCACACGGCTATGCCGCCAGGCCACCATAATGATACTGCAAATGACCCATTTGAATAAAACTCCTTTGAAAACTACAGTGAGAATGCCGCGCTAAAAACCGATTGTTAAAAACAAAAGATTATAAAAGTTTATTTGCGGTTGTGTTCGTTCTAGGGTCTTCACTAAAGCCTCATTCTCCTTCTATTAAATCTAGCGGCATTTCAGAACGATGGCATGTTAGAAATATAACGTACTAGCAAGTACGTACGTTCGTGTGGTTCAGATTTTTCATTGCAATACACAATTCGGTAATGTATCCCAGCTAAAATAAACTTACAAACAGCAAACATGTACGTATCATACTCTCAATTCATAATGCTATAAAATTTACAAAAATATAGAGATTAATAAATAAAAGGTAGGTCTGTATTATTACAATATTACAGACCTTATTCTTTGCCATGTATACAGCTTTAGACGGTCTTTTAATTAGTAATGACATTAATAGCGGTCCTTTTTAGACTTCTTAATTAATACTGCACTGCATCAAACATGTGCACGTTTGATGCAGTGCTAGCTGCAGTGCAGTATTAGCTGACAACTTTAATTAAGTACCTTAACAACAACATAAAAATAAACAAAAATTACTAAAATAACTCTCCAAATCTCTTATACTTCACTGTTTATTATCGAAAACATTCTTGACTAACAAAAACGTGCATTATCTCCTACAAATGTTCGAACTATTTATGATATTTAAAATATTGAAATCGGATAAAATCTTTGCTTCAAAAGTGTCAAAACGTTTGTTGTGTTAAATATAGGTACATAGAATAATTTCTGTTATCTCCCATCGACGTTAATCCTCAGCTGGCAGTTGCATGCATAAAATAAAAAAGCTTTTACGAGCTTTCATAAAATGCAGCCGGATACCAAATCAGCATAAAGTTGGAATCATTTATATGTTGGTTCACACTTATGTCTCTGTAATAAACGAATTGTATTCAAGTGTAGGGGCAATAATAGAAGACAAAAACTTAGATGTGTTAGCATGGTTTTATAGATTGTGTGCAGAGCTTACACTCGGTGCCGGCACCTTACATGGAGTAAACATTTACCTTTCAACGCGGCATTAACTCTGTCCAAATCGTAGAGTGACAGTGGAAGGGGCTCGTTCAACAATCGCAGACGCTCGTTCCCCTTGCTCGACTCTTCGTAAAAACCGTCGCTCAAAAATATGCCAGACGAATGCCTATACAGCCTGTAAGCGCACTTATTCGTCCGAAGCCAGTCGACAAACACAATTGCACCGTTCAGAGTGTGCTCGTCTCCTGAAAAGACGTGACTTTTCAACTCCTTGGCACTGCCTTTTATAACAAGCCGAATGTATAGTTTGTAAACCATGAATACTTTCGCATTGTGCTTCTCGCCGCGCTTTATCTTCCTCACGCTCAACACTCGGGCTGTGAAAATGTATTTAGATTCAGACACCGCAGACGACAGAATCTCGTAGTCATTAGTTATCGTCTCGTTTAAAACACATTTGGAACCATTTATGTCTTTCTTGCGGTAAACCGTATCCCGCTTCCCGACGACACCCCGCGCACGAGACTGGGCGTAAATTATCGCGATGTAGTAAAGCAATAACACTAAAAACTGAAGCTTCATTTTAACTGTTCGAGTCCGCAGTTAAGTTGTGTATATGCGAGCGTGTTTTGGGGCCATTTCAGTCAGCAATGTTAAAAACTTGTGATCGTAAACAAGGCGGACACAATGTTGCGCAAGAGTCAGGTTTGGCGCCACCGAGACGCGTGCGCTAGCGCAGCCTCGCGCGTAGACTGGGTTACCTCGCAATTTGATGCAACCTTCATAAACGTAAACAAACGTGGCTTTACGCTACATTGAAGATTTTATGTTAAGGCTAATTACGAGTAGGGCTAATTGGCCCGAGAGTTGTGAAACGAAGATTATCATTCGTAGCTTCGTAGCACAGTTCAAAGGTTTTGTCAATAGTTGACAGCTAAAAATATTGAAACGGTTTTTGTGTTTGGAGAGCTGAGGCGTGAGGATCACAGAATAACAGAGAGGATACGAGTGCCGGGTGCGGCATCGCACGTTAACAGTTATTGGCTACGCGCTTCGGCACGACTGCCCTGAATATTCATGCCTCCTGCTGGGGACGAGTTCGGGAACTTCCCGTTTTCAACTACTGTGCACTACATCTACGATCCCATATAAATTGTATTCTTACGAGTATATGCAAGACAAGTGAAATTCCTCGTGTTAAACATTTATCAACATTATCCGTATTACTTAAACATAGAATTAAGTTTCTAATCCAATGCCAAAACGATGATATTTTTTTATGAAACCCAATTTATTTTTATTAAGCAAGTTAATCAAATTTAAAGCTACACTTAATAAATCAAGAATAAAATAGTTTTGTCTGCCCACGTCAATTCTCAATTATAAAACGGTTATTTCAACAATAGAATCGATGTCCTATCCCCCAATTACGCGGCCATTGTCGTTCCATTGTGCCCAATGTAGGCTGTATAAATCCATTGAGAGGGCTTTGTGAGATTTTATATAAAACATTTTAAAATGGTTGTTAGTTGTCGCACGTACGCCGTAGGTGATTGCAAGCGCTTACTCAAGGAATTTGGAAAGTGGTACGAGCGTGGGCGGGCGGGTCTCGTCGCATCGCACGCTTGACGAATCTTCCACGTCGCATTTTATATTTTTAACATTTTTCATAGACTGTTAAGTGCTTGCTTTATAGCTCCCGATGAAACAGTTCAAACGATAAATATTGAAAAATAATATTTTTCATACATTTTATAATCCAGCGTAGTATTAGCATATCACCGAAATTAGTGTCTGCTGCAAGCCGCAAATGATGCGTTTAATGTCAAGTTGTGTGAGTCAACATCGTTAATCATAAAACCTACCTACTCAAAATTCATAATCTTAATTACGAAATCTACAACGTAAGTTATAATGATCCTCCTTTTGAACTTAACGATTGACTAGTTTGATGTGGATAATAACGGAATGTTATCTTGTGATTACAAACATCAAATATTCTGATGGCACCGCCGTTACAGGGTAGAAGTATGCAATCAGAAGTGAGCTTCGTGTGTGGCGTAGTACTATCGTGACGAATGAACTCGGTCATTACTTTCTCAACAGGCTATAACGCCTCCTGCGATGATGGTTAAAGATACGAAGCCGACGGCCTCTCGGTATCGATAAGCATTCTTCATGTTATTGCTTCACATTTACCTATCTTTAAAAATCTATATTGTGGAAGGGTAGGCTCGTCTCACGCGAGCTTCTCCAATACGCGAGTTCGGCGTCTAATGAAGCAGATTAAAATCGCTTACGTGTGTGAGTCCCATACATTATCTGGAGGGATTCTCATGGATCGTGCGGTCAGCGGTGATATGTATCGCCGATACTGACACTAACTAAGCAGAGAGCGGAGTTACACCCGAGAACAGAGGACTGGCGTTTCTTTACGATCTGGTTGAGCCCACTAGATAACGTGCCTAGATAGGCTCGTCCGAAGTTAAAACTCGCAGACTGCGAGTGGACTGCAGATGAGTCGGCGCGATACCCATCTCGTCGCCGGATTATGCGAGGCTTAAATTGGATCTTCTCGGAATTTTTAGGTTAAAATGGCTTTCGCAATAAAATTTATTACGGAGTATTTGACTCGGAATAAAGTCTAGTCGTGACCCACTGCGAATTCAATTAAATGCCATCTCGGACGCAATATTATTTTCACTTTTAGCGTTCGACTGTTTCTTTTCTCGAATGCTAAAAAAGGCGATGGGAACGTTATGTTAATAATACGAAATTGGTTAAGCTAACACCAACTATAAAAGAGAATAAAGCCACTTATGCAGATAAATGCGTCTGGCTCTCGCTCCATTAAGAGACGAAATAAAAATATCACTTAAAATTTATTGAACGTTGCTTAACGCGTAGGAGAGGGATGACACTCTATTATATTCGTTTTACGGCTGGCGTTTAGTGGTGTCGTAATATTTGTTCGGCTAATTGGAATGTGTTTGCGTTATCGATAATCCCTTTATTGTGTACGAGTGTTTATGTGTGGGTCCTCTAGTACAGTCGTGTTTGTTTTGTGCGATGCTACATGCGGTGGAATGTACTCTATTAAGTTAACGAACTGTTGTCAAGTTGTCTATCAGAATAAAGTCTTAATGCCCTCGATGAACATAATGGATGAAGCATCTACTCGTTATTATAATTTCTGTGGTTACAATAAACCGATAGCCTCCCAAGCTCGTCCTATGTTTTCTTATACTTGTTTTGTAATTTTATAGCGTTCAATTACAATTAAATTGTTGCATACAAAGCGAAGATTCAGCGTTTACAATATCGTCTAGGAACTTTGAAGTTACACATTACATACTTAATGAACTTAACATAATAATCTTAACCTAATCTAAAAAATCCATATATTCAGTCTATGGTTTGGCGGTTAGTTGGGACTATGAACAAGGCAGATTCAGTTCATGAAATTAAATGTTATATCTACTTGTGAACTCGCAATTACATCTTTGCTTTAGCTCGATACATGAAAAATAGCATACTTATTATTTTATAGGTTTAGTTAAAACTTACCTTTAACAGCAGCGTTTATTCTATCCAAATGATAGAGAGTCAACGGAACCGGGTCGGTCAGTAATCGCAGCCTCGGGACCGGCCTTGCCATGTCCTTGTAAACTCCATCACTGAGGAAAATCGCTGAAAGTCTAGGTCGAGGAGCTGGAGCACACGACTCTCTCGCTCTAGGTCTTTCCGCTACCACAGTCGCACCACTTAAAGTATCAGAACCACCTTCCAGTTTTACATAAGATTTCATATCACTCACATCTCCCTTCAAAACGCGCCTCATATAAACTCGATACACATTCGAACGCTTCGCCCTCAACCCATCCGACGGCTTCGATTTTTTAACGCTCAGCACTTTACCCGTAAAAATGTACTTCGACTTTCCTATCGCCTCCATCAGGGACCATTCATCCTCAACGATTGTCTCGTTGAAGTTGCACGGAGGCAGAATCGCCCTGTGCCTTCTATGCGTGTACCTTTTTCTCACTTTACCGCGGATCTTAATCTCGCCGGCAACGACGATCGCCAACGCGATAACGCAAATAATAAATATCGAGAGCTTCATGTCGCAAAATCGATTACTCTCGTCTTACAAATGTATCTGTCACATTATGCGCGTTATTTATGCACACGGGGGCTCATAAAGTGCCGGCGGCTTATTAAGGGTGAAGGCATTGACATCTCACTAACGGAAAGTCATTGAGTAAATTTTTTTTTATTTTAATCATGACGTTACATGTGTTGTGTTATGGTTCGTTCTCACGATCGATTGCGTTGTAAACAAACGACAATCGCTCGGACCGGGACGCTGTAGCAATACGTGCGCACGCGCTGATTGCCCGCGCTTACTGAACTGGAGGAAGCCTGTCACTCGCAGCCTCCCGATAGAAAATCGGGAGGTCGTCTCTGCTCTCGATATGAGACATAATATAAACACTCTAACCCATCATTATGTGCTCAGCTAATGGCTTTACTTAGAACTATGCTAATCACTACTAACATATTTGTAGGTTTATTTGTCGATTTTAACTGAGTCGCACATAAAATTGACTGGAACGTGGGTAGATTATTGTAGGACTAGTGATGTCATATTATTTATGTATCAATCGGAAACATTAAAATTGCTGCATATTCAATCTTCAAACGGCCAAAGGAAAATTGTTTAAATTCAAAATTATGAAAGTTCCTGTCGGCAAGAAATATCAAAAACTCGTAAAGCTCTGACGATAATCGGACAAGGTATCATTTGTAACAGTACGTTTGCCGAATTCTGACAGGTTTTACATCCATAAACACATCCGAATGCATCGATAGGGCGTTGAAATAACTGCGATAGCTGGGCCGTGCGATGGTTGTGAAAGCTCGCGATCGCGATGCCGTGCGTGGGCGAACAGGCTGCCATGCGAACGTTCGTGTGGCACCGACTTACGGTATGAGATGATGCGTGGTACCTAAGTTTTTTTTTTTATACCAGATAGGTAATAGTTTGACCACTATCTCACCTGATGTTAAGTGACGATGCGATCGACGATGTAGCACGCTTACCTAGAAGATGCCTATTCACTCGCGATTTGAGTTAGTAAAATAGTAAATAACAATACTAAACTATTTTAAAAACGAACACGCCATTTCCAGTAATCAATAATTATCCATAGAGCATAATGAACATTTATGTTTTGATAAGTTATATATTACATTTACGTTTTTTCTTTGTATCATGAAGACTAGCATTTGAGCACTATCTCACCTGTTGGTAAGTGATGATACGGTCAAGGATGGTAGCACACTAGGCCTAGGATGGGAGCTGGCTCTTAAGGACAGCTGCAAACACATTAGATGTTTGCCAACAGATTTTCGAACTTGAGGGTGGTAGGTGGCCAGGCGGACACTAGATAGTGTCTACTACCATGCGGGGGTTGGGGGTTTATTAACGATGTTTTTCCTTCACCGAAGGGCCACTGTAAAAAGTGCACGTACATTTTTCGACAGAATAATCCATTGATGCACGGCGGCGATTGAACTACCTCTAGGCGGTACCTCTAGCGTCAAAGCCGACCATTTTCACTCTACACCACTGGGCTCTCAAATTAACATTTTATTTAATTCAGGCTATCTAACCCCGATTTCGTAAGCTAAAATGATACTTACAGGTGTTGGGCAAGCTTCTTTGAATATAAAAATGGTCCCTTCTTCATAGTAGGACCATTGTTTTACATAGTACTTATATATCGATGGATAGGACACTGCCACTTCCCATTCTAAGCCTAACGTACCATACGCTACCATAATCAACTGCATCGTCACTTACCAACAGACCAACAAAGGTAAGATGGTTTGTTAAACGCTACTTTTATCATAAAGACTAGCGTTTGACATAATATTATTTAATACGAGTATAAAAAACTATATAAGTAGAGGTTAATGCTGACTCTAGACAAACAAATTGAAGCTCAGTCTCACACGTTACATCCACAAAATCTAAATCACGGCTTTAAAAACGCGGTACAACGGTAAATCTCAGCAACCTTGCTTTACCTATAGCAATCACAAATCTTATTAAATAACAGTTCAAGTCCAGGACGGTATTAAACCATTCACTGCTAATCCTCTACCACTTGTGGCTCAGGCCACTACTGCCGTTGCTAACAAATCTTTGAGCTTTAATTGCATAGTGCAAACGTAAAGGTAGTACTCGAAACTCAGAAGCGTATCGCTTTTGATACGCAATTTTGTGATTGATTTGAAATGGAATTAGCTTGTATTGTCCTTCAGAGATTGTCCGTGATCAGAGATTTTATGATGGTGAAAGTAGTTAGTCATATTAAATAAAACTTTTTAACAAAAAAATTAAATCGCCAAAAAAACTGAAAAGCAAAAAGTAATGAAACTTTTTTTTATAACCTTAATAACGAAGTTCTTAAAATACTGTTAGTATACCTAAGTATATATTTTTGTAATTGTTTTGAGTTTTTAACTAAACATAATAACTAAGTTCTTAATCTAATGTAAGTATATATACCTAAGTAATTTTGAGTCGGCGCCAAATAATCAATTAGCAAAGATCACTAAATAACCTCTTAAATTTTAAGAAATAATCAAATGAAATTAACAATGCAACGTGAAATCTCCAGCGATGAAAATAAACATAAAATTACAAACCAAAAAATTACAAAAATATATACTTAGGTATGCTAAGAGTAGTTTAAGAATTTTGTTATTAAGGTTAAATAAAAAAGTTTAATTATTTTTTGCTTTTCGGTTTTTTCGGCGGTTTAATTCTTTTCGTTAAAAAGTTTTATTTTATAATTTTTTGTGGCCATAATCTACTATGTTAAAAGCAGGCGTCATTGCTTGCCCTTGGTCTAGACAAACTTTATATAGAACATTTATGCACTATAATAATAATAAAAATAATTTAAGATCACATAAAAAACTAAAAAAACCGACTTCCAACGTCACGCTAGTCAATGTCAATACTAAATTTGAGGTGTTTATCTTCATATCTCTGGAGATACTGAACATATCTCGATAAAATTTAAATTGTACCACCTGTAAAATATCATCATCATCATAATCAGCCGGTACCAGTCCACTGCTAGACATATGCCTCTCTCAATACACGCAACTGAGCCCGATTTTCGGCTCTTTGTTTTTTCCAGTGTTTCAAGTCAAAGTTTGTTGACATACATTGATGATATGATAAAATCATCCAAAAAATGATACTTTTATCCATTATTTTTGTTGATTTATTCAAAGCGGCTCGACCTAGTTCGTTAAAATTTAAATGGGACCCCCTTGGGGGTATACCCTTCCCAATAAGAAATAATTATCGAAATCAGACTACTCTGTAAAAAGTAATGCGTGGTCATACATAAAAAATATATATATATATACGCGTCGACTTGATAGCCTCCTCCGTTTTTTTTTCGTCGGTTAAAAACAGCTATTTCACAATCGTCTACTAAAGTACAGTCTACATTTTGATTAAAAAAAACATCTCTTAGTTTCAAAATGAATCACATTTTCAGCCGGATTTCAAAAAGGTAGAGGTACTTACTCATTTCGTCTGTATATTTTTTAGGGTTCCGAACCCAAAGGGTACCAACGGAACCCTATTACTGAGACTCTGCTGTCCGTCTGTCTGTCTGTCTGTCTGTCTGTCTGTCTGTCTGTCTATCTGTCTGTCTGTCTGTCTGTCTGTCTGTCTGTCCGTCTGTCACCAGGCTGTATCTCATGAACCGTGATAGTTAGACGATTGAAATTTTCACAGATGATGTATTTCTGTTGCCGCTATAACAACAAATACTTAAAACAGATCAAAGTTAAGAATTAAAGGGGATCCCCATACAAAAAACGTGTTTTTACTATAGCGCCATCTATGTGCGATTGTTTACCAGTGTTTCTCAACCTTTTTCATGACGCGACGCGACCCCCTTAGTATGAAAAAAAATCGACCTACTTGCACTGTTTATAATTTGTATTTTGTTATATTTCTAGCTTGTATCCGCCTACAGGAAACAAATTACATATTTTCTTTTAAACCAAAAATTATAAGCACTCTCAGTCAAAACACCTACTTTACTCACTCTTTAATTAATATTTTCTTGAAAAGTATGTTTTCAAACTTTGTTTTTTTCTTTTACTGAGGCTTCGCGACTCCCTTATAGAGGCTTCGCGACCCCCCAGGGGTTCGCGAGTGGCGCGACCCACACGTTGAAAAACACTGGTTTTTTGTGTTAACTAGAGATGCGCTGAATATTCGTTTGGTATTCGGTATTCAGCGTATTCGGCATCTTTTCCATTATTTGTATTCTTATAGATTTTTTTAATAATAATATTTGTATTCTGCCAAATTATTTGGTTTTGTTGCCAAATATATTCGGTTCAAGCATTTCTATTTTCTTGGCTCATGTAGCCAAGGTGTAAAACTAAAAGACAAAATTTCTTATATAAGACTTATGTTATATTATAAGTCAAAGAAAACATATTTACTTCTTAACCTATAGTTAGTAGGTATAGTCAACATTTATTTTAAACCTTAAATCAACATTTAATTTAAATCTCGCAACAATATTTATTTTTAAACTTTAAATCAACATTTATTTTTAAACTTAAAATCAACATATTTATAAACCTCAATTAAATCCATCCAAGTTCCTAATCTAACCAGCAGCGGCACGTAGCGCACATGCTAGAACTTGTTTACGCGGCAAAACAATGTAATGGTAAACCGAATAATTCAGCCGAATATCTGTATCGGTAAAGGTTAAGCCGAATAATATTCGGTATTCAGTAATTCGGTGAAACCACTATACGGCGCATCTCTAGTGTTATCGTTCACTTAGTTGGCGTTAGAATTTCATTAGACATTCGTTAGATGGCGTTGTAGTAAATAAGCGTGTTTAGTATTGACACGGTATTTATATTATCGATGTACTTTGTACTTTATTTTTCCAGCAAATGTTGCTTAATCGGAACCCTACTTGTGCGGGTCCGACTCGCACTTGGCCAGTTTATTTTACAAGCTTTTATTTAACTTGCAATGTATGTATGTCACTATGTTTGTTCGGGTGGAATCTTGGAAGCTTAATTAGACCCACTCCCCGATGTCCGATTAGACTCAAATTTGGTGTACTTATGTATCATCGGTGACAATACAATGATATGGTACCATGAAGCTGGTCTGATGATGGAGACGGAAGGTGGCCACGGCATCTCTGTGATAAAATAACATAACCCTACCGAGTTTGGGCTCGATTGATTTGTCTTGAAGAGAACTTTTTACCTAAATGATATCCAGGGTCTGATGATGAAGCTGGAAAGTGGCCACGGCATCTCTGTGATAAATCAACATAACCCTACCGAGTTTGGGCTCGATTGATTCGTCTTGAAGAGAACTTTTAGCCTAGATGATATCCAGGGTCTGATCATGAAGATGGAGGGTGGCCACGGCATCTCTGTGATAAATCAACATAACCCTACCGAGTTTGGGCTCTATTGATTCGTCTTGAAGAGAACTTTTCATCTAGATAATATCCAGGGTCTGATGATGAGGCTGGAAGGTAGCCACGGCATCTCTGTGATAAATCAACGTAACTCTATCGAGTTTGGGCTCGATTGATTCGTCTTGAAGAGAACTTTACACCTAGATAATATCCAGGGTCTGATGATGAAGCTAGAAGGTGGCCACGGCATATCTGTGATAAATCAACGTAACTCTACCGAGTTTGGGCTCGATTGATTCGTCTTGAAGAGGACTTTACACCTAGATGATATTTAGCGACTAGTGATGAAGCTGGAAGGTGGCCACGGCATCTCTGTGATAAAATAACGTAACCCCAGTGAATTTGGGCTCAAATGATTCGTCTTGAGGAGCACTTTACACTTAAATGATAGCCAGGATCTGATGATGAAGCTGTAAGGTGGCCATGGCATTTCTGTTATAAAGAAATATAGCCCCACTGAGTCGATTGATTTTCCTTGAAGAGCACTTTACCCATAATCACAATAAATATCCGTGGAATATTTTAAAACATTATGCTTTCTCTTAAATACTTAGGTAGTAGGTAGGTAGTCGGTATCTATACCTACCTACTAAAAAGTTAAAAAATAAATTATAAGTAAAAAATATTTTTTTAAATAATCTTTTATCTGGGACAATGAACTAAAATGTTAAAAATAAATTCTAGTAAGTATTTGGCGTGTAGGTACTTACCTATATTTTTAAAAGCTTGAGGCACTGAATTATAGTAATTACCTAGCCTGAAAAACAGGTAGTGCTTCAATTTTTTAAGAATATAGGTTAGTACCTACACGCCAAATACTTACTAGAATTTATTTTTAACATTTTAGTTCATTGTCCCAGATAAAAGCTTGTTTTTAAAAATATTCTTTACTTATCATTTATTTTATGTATTAACGCCTACACAGTCTTATTTAAAAATAATATCGTAAAGTGCGTATCGTTATGAAAATGTATTATACGCAACCGTGTATCACATGAGACACATAAACTATGCCTTACCTTAGCGTTAGCGCCGGCAAAACTGGAACGTTATCTGAGTTACAAACTACTCTAATAGCAAAACGATGTATCCGAAATACCAGAGATATTATTAACGTTTATATTTTAAATTCTGTTCTGTTTTAGTATCTGCAACATCCTGCGATAAGGTTGACAGGTCACAGAGTAAATAAAATGAGAGATTGCTCTAGTTCCCATGTTAATACGAAATTTTATGCATAATGCATGTGAATCCGAAAATTACTGTTCAAGTGTACTAAATCGGTCACAGATTAACAAAATAAATGATCTGTATTAGTATTTTTGTTACATTTATTGACACAAAATATGTAAGAATGTAAGTAAAATGCCGGTACGTAATCCAGAGTTGTCCGTAGTAGGTACTACAGTTTCTGTTATTGGCAAAAGTTCACCATCTTCGACCACATAATGGCTTACCACCATGCGAGATAGTGGTCAAACGCTAGCTTATGAGATATACATGCAGGTGAAATCACAGAAGCAGCTGGCTAAATAAATATATTTTTCATATATGAACTATATTTTCTATGCTGACCGGATAACTAAATTAGTTAAATTGGTGCATATGCTACTTACATTAGTTATATTATGTATAGATATTATTTTCTCTAATTTAAAAGCTATACAAATTTAAGGATGCCAATGATAATACATTTAAATAACGATTTGCATATAAAAATCGAATCATTTGCGTTTATTTATTATTATTTCCTGTATTCGTGGCTTGATAATTTATTAACAACAACAACAGTAATTATCTGTTCGTAAATCGGCACAAAAAGAAGATTCTTAACTTACATGCACAATGCAAATCTCTCCCACTCGTCTTTTTGTTCTGCGGTCTTCGGGCAATAAGCATTACCTACCACAGCACTGCGCATATTATGTTGCATACTAGCCGCGACTTGTAGTTTTGCTCAGGTTAATCAGGAAACAAGTTAATTATTGAAAAGTAAAAAAACCGACGCGTGAAAAAAAGATTTATTAGCATTTCTAATTCCAAACTCCAATAAAACATATAGGTAAGTTATATATATATATATATATATATATATATATATATATATATAATATATATATATATATGTATTTATATATATATATATATATATATATATATTAATTACATATATATATGTAATTAAATACATTAAACCGAATGTACAGTGCTTAAGATAAATAAGACTTAATGATCATTAATACCGATGTCATTCAATTATAACCTTATTATTATAATATTAACCTGTTCTTTGAAAAAAAAATGAGCGAGCGTGACGAATTGAGACACGTGAGTCGTTCAAAAGGCGTATTGCCTGTACAGTAAAAGAGGAGTCATAAAATACTGTTGTGTGTGCCGGCATTTCTAATTCCAGGGTTTCAGATAACCTGAACGTCAGAGAATGACCGGAACAGAGGAAGTTAAAGCATTCCTCTAGGTAATGCGGGGAGTATATATATATATATATATATATATATTAATTACATATATATATATGTAATTAAATACATTAAACCGAATGTACAGTGCTTAAGTTAAATAAGACTTAATGATCATTAATACCGATGTCATTCAATTATAACCTTATTATTATAAAATTAACCTGTTCTTTGAAAAAAAAATGAGCGAGCGTGACGAATTGAGACACGTGAGTCGTTCAAAAGGCGTGTTGCCTGTACAGTAATAGAGGAGTCATAAAATACTGTTGTGTGTGCCGGCATTTCTAATTCCAGGGTTTCAGATAACCTGAACGTCAGAGAATGACCGGAACAGAGGAAGTTAAAGCATTTCTCTAGGTAATGCGGGGAGGCAGGAATAAAGATAATGGTATAGAGAAGATAAAGGATATGAGAATTCCGGCGAAGACGTATAGGGAGCCAATTTAGCTTTTAATGAAAATTGGAAACGTTGTCATTAATATTTCTATGAATTGCATTTTTTATTTTATTATTATTATTGAGCTTGTGTTTCTCATGCAAAATTGAATTAAATGTTTGGTCTTGGTAGGTTGGTTGTTTTTAATTTTTGCATGATCTCTTTCGGGTAAAAGCCTCGTCCATCTTTTGCCATTTGTTTCGTTCTATCGCCTCTTTAATCCAGTCCTTTCTTGCTATTTCTATTATGTCATCGCCCATCTTTTCCTTTGCCTGCCAACGCTCCTCTTGCCTGCCGGTCTTGGCCATTTAATTACTTGTATTGTCCACCTCTTGTCACCGTATCTCGCCACATGTCCTGCCCACCTCCATTTTTGCTTCAGGCTATATTGAAGTGCATCTATCAGCTGAGTTTTCTTGCGTAAGTCTATATTTTTAGTTTTCTGTATTCTTCTCAGCTTCAAGATGCTCCTTTCCACTGCATGTTAGCAGGACAGAATTTTGCTTTTTACTTTTTCGGTGAATATCCATGTTTGGCTTGCATAGGTTAGACTGGGGAGTATGCAGGAGTCCTTAATAGTTTTTTTCAGCTTAAGGCTGTATTTTCCTTTGAGTATTTCTTATTGAGCCCAGTATTTTTTCCATGATGTATTTATTCGTCTTTCTATTTCATTAACATTACTGGTTGCTTCGAAGGAAATTAGTTTGCCGAGGTATACATACTCATTCACATATTGTATTAGGCTTTCTTCCACCAATATTGGTTTTTTAAGGCTGTTTGTTATTATTTTTGTCTTAGAAGCGTTCGTTTGCAGACCAACTTTTTTGGTTTCAAAGTCTAACGTTTGCAACATTATTTCCAAGTCAGAGGTAGATTCACTGAAAATGGCTATGTCGTCTGTAAATCTTAAGTATGTCAGTCGCCTGTTCGAGATCCATATGCCTTTATCTTTCCAATCAATATTTATTATTTTAATATTTATTATGATTTATTATACTGAGCAGAATCGCACCTGAAATAGACAAAAGACAACCAGTGGAACAGGCAGGATTCCGCCCACACTATTCAACAATCGACCATATACATATCATAGAACAGATCATTGCGAAATTCAAAGAATATAACAAAAAACTATACATAGCCTTCGTAGACTACTCCAAAGCATTTGACAATTTAACACACACATCGATATGGAGAGCTCTATTAAACAATTATATAAACGGAAAATATATCAATAAAATAAAGAATACATAGTCTGAAAGTACAAGCAGAGTACAATTGGAAAGAAAAGGAGAGGAGTATGCAATTGGAAGAGGAGTAAGACAGGGAGACCCTCTCTCTCCTAAACTGTTTATAGCTGTTCTTCAGAATATATTTAAAAAATATATATTGATTTTTTAAGTTAACTATAATTAAAATCTGAAAAAAAGGACTCTTTCATCCTATCTATTCGAAAAACGCTGACTGGTTCCTCGATAAGTGCGCACAAAATAAGTGTTCCTTCAAGCCTTTAGTCGATAACATTTTCTTACGAATAAAAGGATCCAAGCAATAGTTCGAATGCAGTTTCGGTCCCAAAAACCAAATATTTCGCAGAGAAAATAAAAAAAGCCTAGGTATACATTAGATCCCATTAATTTATTTATTAGATTGTCCTACATTTTAGTTGGTTATTGGTATTGCGGGAAGTTTAAAAGTACCCTTACTATAATCTCACCGCTCTCATTTATTTTAAAAGCTTTAGGCAAACATGTATGCCTAAAAGCTATTGAAAATGCATGTTATCTATGTAATTCCATTAATTCTGATATGTATGGTTGGTTATATATTTATTTATTTTATACTACCCATTTTTAAAGAGCTTTGGGCTTAAGAACATGGTTTCATTGACCTGATGCTGGGACAACTCCTAGAATCTGCAGAATACTCAACTCTTCACCAACTGAAAGCAGATATGTCGTGTTTGGATAGATCCGTCGCTTGGGGTATTGTTTAAATTTTTAATTTAAGTAATATTAATATCATAATAATAATATATAATATCGTTAGATTCTTGTACTAGTACGGCTCCTTGTCCTAACAAAAATCTTTTTTACGGTCCCATCCGGAAGAAAGCATGAAACTTTCATATATGTGATTCAATGATATGGAATACCATATGGAAACAAGTCGAGAAATGACTGCTTCCCTCCCACTTTCCCCCCTTTTATCTCCCTCATTCTGGTTTTCTTAATTTTGAACAGAAACGGTAAGACTGAGGAGTTTACTTTCTTAGTACCAAATCATGTTCGATTAATTAACTACAAAACGATACTAAATCTATAGTTGTAGGATTTATAGTTTTTTAAATACAGCCATCAACATATTATAAAATATTTGATTAATAATGTATCGTGAGGATTACACATAATATTATTATTAAAAACGGTTGTACACTCACGGGTTTTTTTATCGGAATTGTTTCGACCAGTTTCGGACATGTTTGATGTCCTTCTTCTGGGAGCCACGTCTACCGCAAGCTCGTTGCGGAGCAATTCCGGTATATAAAACCCGTGAGTGTACAACCTTTTTGAATAATAATATTATATTATAAAATTATGAAAACAGCAGGCATGGCAAAGGGGCTATTTTGTATTTCCACCTATCCGTGTTTTGTTTGGTGGAGAAGGCAAATTATAAGTAAAGTTTTTCGAAAATTATAAACGCCCGCTGACTTTTAATCAATTCTTTATATAAACTTTTTAATACGAAACAATATCAAAACTTGGGGTTAAACTTCACCAAGCGTTTAAAAAATTGTTGTGTTGATCTCCTGTCAGTGGCGAAAACCAGGGAAATAATTTTGTCTATCCCCCGGGGATAAGGCCATGCTAGCCCTGCAGGTACAGTTTTTTCTCTCTTGCTCCATTTGAAGGAAAATGACAAGATTTGTGATAAAAAAATAAGTTAAATACCTTATTTATTAAAGTAAATTAAAAAGGCTAAATAGGTTAAATACCTGATTTATTTAGCTGCAATATGACACCAAATTCATTACGGTAGATGAATTGGTTCCCGAGATACAGCTCACCGCGCTTGACTCTACGAAACAATATACCTATTTTTTTACGGTTTTACAAACACTAGCCCAGCGACTTCATCCGCGTGTAATTTGGATTTCCAACCGGGATAAAAATAAGCATTTCTTCATAACATATTGATCTTTGGATCAATATGTTCTTAACTTAATTCTACACAATATTGTCTTTGGATGTATGTTGATATGACTTATAGTTTACAAAATATGCACATGTATATGCAATGGTTTTTCAAAAATCCAAACTTTTTAAAAGCTTTGATTTAACTTTACTACTATGTCCTGGATTTTTGTATTTATATTTTACCAACTTCCTGATATCTGATTGAGCTGAAATTTGGCATATTTATGAAAGTTCGGTGACAATGCAGTATTATGGTACCATCGAGCTTATCTCATGATGAAGCCTAGATTGAGCTGGAGGGAGTTCTAGTCCCTTCCTACAGGTAGGGACTTTAAAGCGCTACGACAGCCGAGTTTAGGCGCTCATTGGTTTTGTAAACATGAATATAAATATTCTGCAGATTCTGCAGAAGTCCCAGCACCGACTTAACGCTACCATGTTCTTTCAATACTTATTGATTAAGTAAGAGAAAGTCGAATTTCGAATTGATTAGACGTATAAAAGTTAGTGTAATAGCGTCATCAACTAGAAAAAAGCCCTATTCCTAAGCATAGTCTAAAAACAGCTAAACGGATTTTCATTAATCAAAGCTAATAACACTAACAAATAAAATAAAATAAATTAAATCAAATTCAGGTCATCCGTTTAGGCGCTACGACACACAGACAGACACATATACACACGTCAAACTTACAACACCCCTTCTTTTTGCGTAGGGGATTAAAAAAATACCTACATTTACCTACGGTGTTCCGGCAGCACACGGCCCTTCAGAGTCAGAGTATTCTAGGCCACCAGAACATTGAATACATTTTGGATATCGTTAGGAACAGGCAAAGCTTCACGTATTATTACTATTCACCAACTCGCGAATACAATCGGTTCAGACAGATGCAGTACCATGTTATGCATTTATAAGCTGTGATACTGTATCAGGATTTTGTGGAAAGGAGAAGAAGTCCTTTTGTAAACATGGAAGCACTTCCCAGAAGTCAGCAAAGTATTCGAAATATTGTCGAAACCCATCATTTGGATGGTTTTGGCAAGATATTTCATCCTTATTTACGATACGACAAAACAACCGAAGTAAAAGACGTTAACCAAGCTTTATTCATCTTCAGGGCACAGGCCATGGATAAGCTGCCATCAACATTTGGAGATTTTCAACAAATATAGGTATATAAAACGAACATATTCATAAGCAGCATTAATCTGGGGGGTTAGAGTTTGGTACCAAACCCTGAATATTCTAACTTTGAGAATCGACTCCATAATGGAGTACGACCAAAGAAACCTCAACATTCGTTGAGTTGACGAAATGTTCCTGCCGTAGTTTAATTTAAGGTATGAAATGTAGAAATGTATGCCTATGTAGAAAGTCAGGGCACGTTTACCCGGTCCAGGTAATCAACACACTAATATCATAAATGTGAAAGTTGTGTGAATGTGAATATGAATTTGTAAGTCTGTTTGTTACTCAGTCACGGGAAAATGACTGAACAGATTTAAATGAAATTTTGCATTTGGATAGATTATGATCTGGATTAACAGAAATGCTTATTTTTATCCCGGTTGGAAATTCTAATTACACGCGGATGAAGCCGCTGGGCGTAGGACTAGTGTTTCTAAAACCATAATAAGTTATTTTAAAAAAAAAATAAAACCGACTTCATAACCACAAAAAGGCACTCAAAAGCGAAAAATAATTTACTTAAAATTATTATAAGCGTTACCCACTTCTCTATTTGAAGTCGGTGCCAGCCAAGCCTATTGGATATTAGATAGACACTATGTATGTAGTAGTAGTAAGTAGGTTAGTAAGTAGGTAGATACATGTAGGTATTATCTATCTACTACCTATTAGACTTGGCTGGCACCGACAAATAGAGAAATAGAGAAGTGGACTTCAAATAGAGAAGTGGGTAACGCTTATAATAATTTTAAGTAAATTATTTTTCGCTTTTGAGTGCCTTTTTGTGGTTATGAAGTCGGTTTTATTTTTTTTGAAAAATAATTTATTTTACCCTTTTTAGTGCAAAAAAAGTTTTAATTAAATTACATGCATCTATTAAATTTCGTGTCTGGGCCGTTATACACTGACGGATATATACTTTTTTAAAATTTCAAGTATGTACCTATAACGGTTAAGAAGATACAGATCTGTAAAGTGCGCACATATAGACACACTGACGGACGGACGGACGGACGAACGGACAACAAAGTCTCAGATAGTGTTCATTTGGTACCCTTTGGGTTCGGAACCCTAAAAAAAATGACTTTAAATGCCGCGCTAAAGTGAAAATATTCACTAGTAATAATGATGTCATCAAGGTATCAAAGGACAATGTCCAAAATGGCCCTGTACAATTAAAGCATCTGACACACACGATAATTAATTGTCTATTTTATTACAATAATTCCAAATACTTTTATAAAACGAACTAGTTGTATTTCAAAATGAATATAAAAAAGTATTATTTGCGATTATTAACATTAATTGCCGCCATATGGCCAACAGAGTACTGAATCACTACTACGTTATAAGAGGCACTTCCCTATATTGTGGATACCCGAATTATGAAAGCACTGTGTAGCCAACCTAACAACGGAAAGTATTATTTACGTAGTAACTATTATATAATGTGTGGTTTTATGGTTATAATTTTTTTTTGCTGTGTTGATTGGTACAAAGTACGTTCATAATTCTGAGTTATTTAATTATGTGTGCAGTGTCGCGGGACTGAAATGGCCGCCATCTTCGCCAAATGTCATGTCATGTCAAAAAATATTAGGTATGTTTAAAAAAGTTTGCACCCTAACAAGACTTTTCCCGGTAGAACATTCCTGTGAAGACAAATTATTTATATTTATATATAATTATTTATTATAATTATTAATATATAATCATTTATTGAGGGCCCGGTGGCGTAATTGGGAGAACGGTCGGCTTTGATGCCGTGGTACCGAGTTCAAACCGCCGTGCACCAATGAATTTTTCTATCGAAAAATACATGTGCGCTTCTCACAGTGGCCCTCCGGTGAAGGAAAACATCGTTAAGAAACCAATAACCCCCGCATGGTGGTAGAACATATCTAGTGTCCGCCTGGCCAGCTACCACCCTCAAGTCAGAAAATCTGTCGCCAAACATCTAATGTGTTCCGGCAGCTATCCTTGAGAGCCAGTTCCCATTCTAGTCCACTTCTCTATCTTCGACCGCATCATCACTTAGCATCAGGTGAGATAGTGGTCAAACGCTTGCCTATAAGATATAAAAAAATTTTATCCCCACCTTTATTTCTATCTCGCTCACAGTTACCGTAAGAATATCTTATATGCAATGCAATAGCAACCTCCATTGTGTATAATCTTCTTGGGACTCTTCTACTAAAACTAGTACATTCTCCTATGTTTGAGGTATTTATCTCCATATCTCTGGTGATACTAATCAGATCTCGATAAAATTAAAATGGGACCACCTCGGAAACGTATCCTACCTATTAAAAAAAGAATCATTTGAATCCGTTCACAATTGATGGAGAAATCGCGTAACATACACACAAAAAAAAAAAAAAAAAAAAAAAAAAAAACATACAGACATACCTCCTCCTTTTTTGTGAAGTCGGTTAAAAAAAGATATTGTTTCGTGGAGTCAAGCGCGGTGAGCTGTATCTCGGGAACCGATTCATATACCGCAATAAATTTGGCGTAATATTGCAGCTAAATAAATAAGGTGTTTAACCTGTTGAGGCCATTTTATCACAAATGTTGTAATTTTCCTTCAAATGGAGCAAAGAGGAAAAAACTGTACCTGTTTTTATAATTTTATAATATGTTGATGGCTGTATTTAAAAAACTATAAAGCAATAAAGCTACATGCATGCAAAGTTTCATGATTTCTTCCGGATGGGACCGTATTTCAAGTTAAGGACCCGTACTATAAAGGGACCCCTTTTATTTTGAACATTGAACCTTTCGTGTGCGAGTTCGACTTGCACTTGGCTCATTTATAATAAAAAGACGAAGACAGAGCGACAGGCCACTCGTATTATCCTTACGGTGTTCCGGCAACACGCAGTCCTTGACAGTTAGAATGTTAGGCCTAGGAACAACGTAAACCCAACATTATATTATAAAGAGCAAGCGTTTAAGTGTGATTAAGTTCAATAGTATATAGTCTTTTAAGATAGGTACCCAACTAGCAAAATCTTCTTACGTTTCTCACTTTATAAGAGTTCTGAGCTTATAGTGGTCTCTTATCTGTTTTCGTCATTGCTATCGCTCCTATATTAGTCTCTGACAAGCCGTTACAGGCTCTAATACGCTTGATCTTAATACCTTGTCTTAATTATGCATATAAGTTTAAATTTACAGTGCCGTTGTAAGCCACACTCTCCTAAAAAAGCATTTATTAAGACTTATCACACTTGAGATAAATTAGCTCTCATATCCACATTTTCTAAGCTCATTTAATTTTATTACATATTTTCTAAATGCTATTGTAAGAATGTTAGACTATTATCAGCATTTAATTAGAGTACTTAAAACATGTAAATATTGATCTTATTCAAAACTATTATAAGATCAACAGCAGTAGATAGGCACAGTATTAGAGTGATATTGAATCATCATACTTACAATAGAGAAAACGAGTCTAATTTAAGAAAGTTTGATCTTAAATCGAATTTGTGACTAAAATTGTGAGAGTAACATTTGATGTTGACTATTATATTTCACCAAAAGTATTTTAGTGCGGTCACATAAAATACCATTTCACATCCCAAACGTTCACTCTTAAATGAAAATAAATGTTTTATGTTAATTCAAGGATCTCTACTTTATTCCAACATGGAGTCATGTTGGAATGATCTAAATGAGCTTAAAATAGTCTTATAGTGATTCTAATAAATGCAATACTAATGGCGTCGCTTTTAATACAAATTAACAAATAAAATAATTAAACAACAATACTAAATACTATATATTGATGAAGCGCACGAGTTGTGAAGCATAAACTAGGGTCTACTTTACAGTAAATAATATTTTCCAATACTAATACTTATCGAAAAGCATAAAACGAAACACTTGTTAATAATGGTACGGTTATTACAATATAAATTATTAAATACCTTTATCCTTACTGTTTTCGATTTCTTTTTTATTAGTTGTAACTTTCAAACAAACACTACACCAAGTTTTTTTACGATTGTGTTTGATCTTATGTAAAATCAAAATAAACTTTCTTACGCTCGCAGGACTCTTAACGTCAAAACAATGTAAGCCTATGTACGCTTAAATTAGTTTTGGTAAGAATAATTTAAGTGAAAACAACATTCAATAAGACTGATATTAGAAAGATATAAACAAATTACGCTTATAAATGGTGCCCAAATCCAGGCTTATACGACGATATAAGAATGGTATAAGAGCAAGAAAACAGTGGTCTAGAGATTATTTTAAGTGTAGTTTTTGCTGGTTGGGTACCTAAGTATTAATCTCTGGGATTACTTTTTAGGGTTCCGTAGCCGAATGGCAAAAAACGGAACCCTTATAGATTCGTCATGTCTGTCTGTCTGTCTGTCCGTCCGTATGTCACAGCCATTTTATTCCGAAACTGTTAGGACTACAGAATTGAAACTTGGTAGGTAGATTTATTCTGTAACCGCTTTCCGATTTTTATACAAAAGTAAAAAAAAATAAAAATTTAAGGGGGGGCATGGAATACATGGAACTGAAATAAAAAAAAAATTCTTCAAACCTATACATGTGGGGTGTCTATGGATAGGTCTTCAAAAATGACATTGAGGTTTCTAAAATCATTTTTTCTCAAAGTCAATCATTTGAAAGATCGCGTTTGAAGGCGCGTCTAAAGTGGTAAAATGTGTGTCCCCCCCCTCTAACTTTTAAAGTATGGGAGTAAAAAATCTAAAAAAAATATATGCTGTAGATCTCAATAAAAACTAACAACGAAAATTGGTTTGAACGAGATACAGCCAGTAGTTTTTGAGATATGGCGACCGCAAAGATAACTTTGTTTTTCATACAAACACTATGAAAAACAAAGTTAATTTTGTAGTGGCGAAAAATCATAGTTATGGAATACTTAACTGTGTTACGGAGCCCTACGAGTGCGAGTCCGACTTGCACTTGGCCAGTTTATTTATGATAGAAGCTAACAGGAAAAACAAAATTCTCGCCTGTTGATAAATAATGACGTCTGCCTAATATCTAAGAAGGCAGAATTATGCGTCGTTGAACTCCAGTTACTTCAGTCTTTTGACTCTAATCTAGAAACTAAAATGAAAATTATTTCTATAACAGAAATTCCCTTTGGAATAATCCACCGCGATCGGTGATGACTTCGTGCGTGAATCCGCTTACGGCAGTTAGTATTTATAAAGCTATACAATTGGTAGGTATCCAATATACTTACGAGCGATGCCACCAGCGATGCCAATTCGCAATATTGAAATTTGTGGTTCAGTTGAACTGTGTGACTAATAATGTTCAATACTACTTACTACATACATTCATAATACTCATATAATTCATAGTACATCAGCATCTAACTGAAGCCATTTGAAATACCTACGAAGACTTTTATTTAATTGAAATTTTAAGGCAGATAGTTTAGAGTTAATTATTTTAGTACCTTGAATTATCATAGGGCTTATTTACGTCTAGATAGACCTTTTTAAAACTAGCGACCCGCCCCGGCTCCGTACTCGTAATGCATAATATGCCTAAATTGTTTGCATCAGCTTGTTGCGACGAGTATGAATTTTATTAACATCTTCAACAATCATCGTGATATTTCAACAAATTAACACAAAACTTTAAACCAAATAAGCAATAGCTGCGACCTGACTATTGAAAGGTCATGAGTTTGATCCCCACCCAATGCACTAATTTACGTGAACCCACTCCAGACACAAGACAACTAAATAATAATGCGGAACTCACATAGCTAGTAAGCTTTTATAAAAAAAAAAAAACTTCCATATGAATCTCGCTGTCTATTGGTGAAAACCGCATAAAAATCTGTTCATTTGAATTCATCGCAAACAGACAGACAAACAGACACGGCGGGAGAGTTTGTTTTATGATATATGCAGTGATAAAGGTGTGTTTATATAGGTAGGTAATTATATTATTATTAATTAGGTAATGTATGAACCTTACTAAGCTCTAAATAAGTAAAGGATACGTCAAACCCTTTGCATTGAGAAAGAAATCCAGATACAAATGTGTAAATATGCGCGCTGAAACTGATAGCAATCTTAGTAAAATATCATCGGCTCATACATATTTTGTCATCCGTCATTAATGTTAACATACTATTTAGTTTAACGACAAAATGCTGGCATCACAAACTGGCGTACCTCATAAATAAACATTAAAGCTATCACCAAAATTTCAGCATAATGTCGATCGCTATAAACATTTGACATGACGTTGACGTTGAATTATAATTCGTGTTCGGACATGCTATATTGCCGTATAGTATATGTATATTCCTATATTCAGCAATAATTCACGCTTCGGACCACGTCCCGGACTAATCCCGATTTACTGAAACGATCGCCGGGCTACGTCAGTAACTATTATTTAATCTGCGCCTGTGTTTAATCACTCTGTCGCATACAACAAACCGCTCATTAAACTCTGAACTAACTTATTATTAATCTATGGTTATGGCAGTTGCCCTTATCGATGTAAACTTGGTTTTAGTTGTTCTACTAACGAGTATAAGGGTCAGCCAAGCGTTCAACTTCATTACTAATTTGGAAACTTTGTGGTTTTTGTTGCAAAAGTGTCTTAACGGTGACTGTTCTAACTACTATCTACCTACTTTCTCTGATAGCTACTTTGAAACTCTAGAAATCTAGACTAAAGTCAGAAAAGATAGCAGCCAATATAGACATTGATCGAGCGTCCGAATATAACGACTGTTCGAAGAGATTTTACCTAGTTACCCAACTCTGGATTTTTAACAGTAATACATTATGTTTCCGATTTGGCTATAATAGTGATTACAATATTTACAAGAAGAGCTCAATGGCGTGCCATAAGTGTGGCCTATGTCCAGTACTAGACAGAGATGGACTAATGATGATGATGCAATAAGTACTATCACTGATGAAGGAATTTTGCCAAAGCATGAAATTGCAATACATTAGTTGTCAAGAGAGACACGATACACTGAAAATTGTCTGATAAGGATTAATAAAATACCACTTATGTTCAATGGTATCTACTACAGTGTAGTGCATGAGCATGTATACGGACAGAACCAATATTAACGAGAGATTTTTTGAAATTAACATTACTGATGGTCAAGAAAGTGTCTAGTTTGTTTAAAATACTTTAAGAACCTAGCTCAAGGAAAATGTTTCTCTGTCCTTCCGTTAGCTGGATAAATCTTGGAAGCTGTAATTTTACGTAGGAATAGCGAGTATGATAAAAAGAACATAGTACCTTTACTTCTTTGATGGACTTTTTTAACACGGGCGGAACGCAATCGGTGTGGCTATAAATAATAAGTAAGAACGATGCTCAACCATTGATCTACTCTTATCCATAATATAAAATAATAGTACTAGGTGCCTTAGCACAGAATGATGCCATTTGATTGGTTTACTAGATCCAATGTCAAATCAATCGCATCTCTTTGTGTTTTACATGTATTTATTTTCCAAAAAGAATCAGATCCACATGCGATATATTTTAAACTGTTACAGTTGCAGTTAAAAAAACGAGGCGTCACGAATAAAGTAATTATATAATAAAAATAATTGTATTACAAAAATATTGTGGTTAGCCTCTGATTATATAACAAGTATACAAACAAAGTGGGTAGCAAATCAAAAAGTGGGTATCCTTAACTGTTGATAACGTAAATAATACACTGAGCAGTTGTTACTGGATGTGGTATGAGCCAAAGCACATATACTTCGAAAATATTTCGTAATGCTAAGATTATATCGACGCTTCAGTATCATTGAATCATACCAGTCTGAGATTGTACATAGAAACCACGTCCGAGATTTCTATTGGAAACTATCGGTAAACAAGCATCGGAGATAACAGACCGACCAATTACACCCCCACTTAGCTGTGGAAAATTGACGATGTCATTTAAAGATAATTACTGTAGAAAACTGTCGTTAAGTTGATGCCTACGGCGATACGATGTCTGCATTCTCCTTCATTAAATTTTAAACGGATGTTTATAATAAGCGTTCAAGCGATGCTACAATTTGTTGGAGTTGTTGTTGTTTCATTTATTAAATAGGTAAGGTGAAATATTTTGTTATACATTCAAAGTTATAAATTTTTCATATCGAGGAGATAGTCTATATGCGTGGATATTGTTTTTTTTTTAACCGACTTCAAAAGAAGGAGGAGGTATCTCAATTCGACCGTATATATATATTTATGTTGTTCGCGGATAACTTCATCGTTTATGAACCGATTTTGATTATTCTTTTTTGTTCGAAAGGAGATATCCCAAGTGTGGTACCATGGTAATTTTATCGAGGTCTAATAAGTATATCCAGAGATATTGAGATAAACATCTCAAAATTTGTACTGAAAATAAATAGCGCGGCATTGAAGTCGGTTCTTTTTTAGTTTTTAAACGATATTATTATATCTTATAGGCCAGCGTTTGACAACTATCTCGTCACTTACGACGATGCGTTCGAAGATCGTGAACACGCTAGGCCTCGAATGCTCTGACTCTCAGGGGTTGTGTGCTGCCGGAACATGGTATAGTTACGGAGGCAGATTTTCTCCTTAATTATGGTAAGCTACTTTTTGGTATCAAGTCAGGCGGAACATCGATATAATATGCTCCTGTATACACTTCCTTCCTATATACTTAAAAATAAAATCAATCACAATCATAAACATACGTTGTTGTCTAAGAGCCATTACACGATATTGATAACCAGTGGTAAATGCAAAGGGTGGCACAAAATGTTCACCAGGAAAAACTTCGAATGAAATAAAGCCATTGGAACTCGTTGAATAAAGCTGAAACATTCACCTCTACAAAGCTAGGTTTACACGATATAGACCGAATGCGCTGGAATCACTTGATTCGTACCGTACCGACCGTGACGGGCGGTACATCGCATCGTTTTCGAACTGCGTTTGGATCTGGAGTTTTCATGCTATGAATACCATCGGAGTAGCAGTCAGTAGTGTAATGTGATGTAGATTGTAGACGCTGTATCGTGAATACTAGCTTTAATAAGGCATCGATTGTTATGCTTTAGTTTTTTAAGCTGTAGGTAGATTAAATACCGAAACAGGCACGAAACGCATTATCATTATTTATAATTATTTAGTTACATATATTGCCACTAGCCTGATGAAGCGAGAACCTTGCTTACCCTTTTACTATTAAAAAAAACTAAGTAAGGTGATCACTGTAAAGGTCGATAAACTACCTAACTAGTACTACTTACATAATTATTTCGCTCAAAAACAAGATATCAAAAACCATCACGCTGTCAAATTATCATACAAAGCGACGAAATCCTTTTTTTAGGGTTCCGTACCCAAAGGGTAAAATGGGACCCTATTACTAAGACTCCGCTGTCTGTCTGTCTGTCTGTCTGTCAGTCTGTCACCAGGCTATAGCTCATTAACCGTGATAGTTAGACAGATTAAATTTTCACAGATGGTGTATTTCTGTTGCCGCTAGAACAACAAATACTAAAAACAAAATAAAGTTAAAAATTAAAGGGGGTCCCCATACAAAAAACGTGTTTTTAAACGCCATCTATCTAATTATATTTCGGCAAAATGACAAAGATGGCGCTAGTAAACGATCGCCGTCTTTCTAGATCGCGACCAAACCAAATATTCTTGGTAATATCAATTAATCAAATATATGAGGTTGAAACTCTGTTATGTTTCGTATTGTACGGAACCCTCCCTAAGTGTGCGATAAGAGACGCGATGCTGACTCGCACTTGGCCAGTTTTATTTGGATTAGCTGGGATACAAAATAAAAGGCATCCTACTTAAATAATGTTTTCCTTTCTTGACTTAAAATAAACGCTTACTATTCAAGTTTATTTTTTTCAAGTTCGCTGCAGTATTTCAGTCAAAGACAATAAGTCAAAGTCCCGATAACACATCAAAATTCGTAGTGCATTTAATCCTAAATTGCGTTATATTTTTAACTTTTTAAACACCGTTGACAAAAACAATAGCTTTAGAAGACGGGTTTAGAAAATTGCGCCACTTAGCGCAACCAAATTAATTCTACTGGACCTCATCTCACTACCGTCTTCCGTGTCCAGAGAAACGATCCCATTTTATATCGCATCGTCAGGTTAGTGTTTCTCTGTCTGTGGGAGTATAGCTTACTTTTACTCAGCTTTTGACGTTATCAAACTCCACGTGCCCAATGGGATTGGGCACTCACGTACATTACATGGACTCGTCTGAAGTCGCATTTTCACTATCATGCAAATCTTAAATCGCATTACATTCCAAGAAAGTCCAGACATTCGCTACTTCAGGCGCGTCGTCGCTTTACGCCAGGTATGTATTAGGAGATAATTGAAAATTGACGAAAATATAGGGGTTTTGAACTTGCTACAAAGAAGTATGTTCATCAGCTCAATTTCACACAATATAAAAGGTGATAATTGTCAAACTACACCGCGGCGTCCTGCGTTCTGCGGGCGCGATCTCAGTACTTTTAATTGTTTTCTGAACGCGTTTGGTGTGAACCAGTCGGTACAAATACTACTGCGCTATCTGATCACCGCCCAGATCGCTCACGCAGGACGCTGCGGTGTGTCCGTACCTTAAATGAAATAAACATTTTTTTAGTTTTGTTTGTACTAACTATTATTTATTCTATGGTTTTGTCGTTCATATAGGTTTGATAATCAATTTAATAAAATATATATATCAGTAAATTGTTTTTTTAGGATTTTAACATTAGTTTGTACTATTTTCAGTTGATGAACAGCGCTCTACAAATTAATTTTACTTAGCGCCATAGATGTATGGCGAACGATGGCTAAGAAACCAACAACTCCCGCATGGTGGTTGGACACTATCTAGTGTCCGCCTGGCGAGCTACCACCCTCAAGTTAGAAAATCTGTCGCCAAAACATCTAATGTGTTCCGGCAGCTATCCTTGAAAGCCAGTTCTCATTCTAGGCCTAGCGTGCTTACCATCTTTGACCGCATCATCACTTACCAACAGGTGAGATAGTGGTCAAACGCTAGCCTATACGATATGAAAAAAATAAAAGCACTTGTCCAATGACCACCTGATGTAAAAGGGCCGATATGGTCTAAGATTGAATCGCAGTAATTGTTATGGAAGACGACAGTGATCACTAGACAACTGACATGTCCTCATATCCTTTAGTCCAAATCACAAAGTGCAACTATCCCAACCCTTCTTTCAAACTGAAGATCGTCAATAATTAAAAAAAATATATTAAGAACTCCGTTAAATGACACAAACAGATCGAAGTGTATGCACCTGAAATTTCGAATACAATCCTTTAATATCGTTAATTCTAACATTTACAGCTTAGTATGATAATAATGGACAAACTTTATAATTTACTAGCTTTTCACCGCGGCGTCGCCTGCGTTACAAACTACTTTCATACTTTTAAGACAATTTTTTTAATAAAAAAATCTTTCTTTTAAATACAAAAAGAATGAACCAATTTGGTCCCGTTCTCAAGTTACGAGACCAAGAGAAATAGGGAGACATTTTTATAATAAAACCATATTGGTTTCAGACCTTGATACCTCACCTCATTTCACGCAATTAGGGGTTAAAATTTTTAAGGTTTTGAAACACGTATTTAATTATTTATTTACAGAAGTATTTGTGTGTACTTTCGAATAAAAAAATACTAATCTTATACGTCCACACAAACTTTGAACCCCCGTTTCATCCCCTTGGGGGTTGAATGTTGGAAAATCCTTACTTACCGGATACCTACGTCATAAAAAATTTGTGCATGCTAAATTTCAGCGGCGCCGTTAAGTGTTTTGAGCTGTGTGTTGTTAAAACGATCAGTCAGACAGTCAGTAACGTTTGCCTTTTATATATACAGACTCCTCCCCGTCCTGATTGCGTCCAGTTTCTTTCCCCCAAACAAGTTCGGAACGCCGTCGTCCGATTGAGTGCGACACCTTTGAGCCCTCTTCTGCTCTATTGAACCGGAGTAGTAAAAGGCTAATGATGCCCTCCTTCCTATTTTCGACTTTTTAATGGAAGAATTCCTCTAGAAGGAAACTTATCTGGGTTAGGTTTGTCATTGTAGACTGTAAGTATTTTCTTAAACCAACAAGAAGCTACTCAATTTTTATAAAACTGCTGGAGTAGTTTAAGAAAATATTGTTTACAGTAGCTTTATGTTATCTTTTTACAAATACAGTAGACTAGCTGCGCCTCGTGTCATTGCCCGCGTAAAAAGTATCCTACTAGGTCCTATCATAGGTACTATTGCCCTCTTATAGAAGAGATCAGTCAAATGAACAATTAAATAACAGGGCATGTGAGACTAAATTTTTAACACGCCCTATAATTTTCGGTAACAGGGTCATATAGTAGGTAAAATTATGGATATCCAGGACCACATAAAGGTGCGGCCACAACGCGGCGTCCTGCGATCTGCGGGCGTGACCTCAGTACTTTTCAATTGTTTTCTGATCGAGTTTGGTGTGAACCAGTCGATACAAATACTACTGCGCTATCTGATCGCCACCTTGATCGCGCACGTAGGACGCTGCGGTGTGTCCGTACCTTATCTAATATGATAAAAACGTTTGTAGCTAACTCTATCACGTTATCTGTTTGTTGCCGAATCACACTTAAACGGACGATCCGATCTTACTGAAATTTAACAAGGAGACTTACTTGGAGAAGGAGATTTACTTTACTTTATGGCATGAACATAGGCTACAACATTTTTTGTGTACGTGAACAGTCTGTTAACAGACGTCATCTCTTATGAGTACCATCGTCTAATAGAGACTGAGCTCAAGACGCTTAGCTTGACCATTAAAATAGACTCGTCAAGCTTGACTAGACAAAATTCACGGTAATAAGTCCAATAGTATTTCAATACTATTGGACTTATTACCGTGAATTTTGTTGTTTGTGAAACCATGTTTGTGAATTGTTTTGCCTCACTTTAAAAAAAAATCTAATAAAACAGAAGTAAATAAACTACCGGAAAATCTGCTTAATCAACACCAATATTATAAATTGTAAAAGTCAGATTGTTTATTTGTTTGTTTACGAACTCTTCGCGATCGAACGGCTTGACAGATTAGGTTGAAACTGTGCACAGGGATCGCTAGTATAAATAGTGGATTAGAATGTAAAATACTTTTTAACGCGGGCAAAGCCGCGAGGCACAGCTAGAAAACCATATTGCTATTCTATCTAGAAAAAAAAACTCACTACCAATCATTATTCGATAATATATTAGTGAAACAACCAAATCGAAACCTACAAATTCAAAATACTCTATCAGCCAGCCGTACAAATCCAGGAATACCCAGTAATTGGGCGCTAAGATAGATTGGGACAGATTGGCCGTTTTAGCCCAAATTAGCCGCGTCAGTTGGAAACTTAACCAAGCGCCGACGGCTTGCGGCACTGACGAGGACCGCATCTAAAATTCAATTTACATCTCTATAGTTTATACTCTAAGTGGACGTTTGACGTTTTATAAATAGGGTTTATGTTTGGCACTTGATGTGTTTGTAGGTATCACAACCGATATTATAAATAGGTTAATGATAATTATAATTAATTGCGGCATGTCACACACCTTACGCTAAGAAAAACTATAGGAGTCAAAAGAAAGTCTAGGATCAGTGAGTGTAAAGATAAAGAAGCAACCACACAGTTTTAAAGCACGCTTACAAACCATGAAATTTCCACCAATTACATTTTTCTTTGGTACGCGATAAGGTGGAAAACTAAAGTCACGTGTTTTTGTTGTTGCTGGTAAGCGTTGATATTGTTTGGCAGCAGATTTTCTCCTCGATGGTGACGGACAGTTAGACGACTGTCCGTATGATTCTTTAGTGATAATAAGATGATTTGTTAGCTTGTTTTTCATATTTACATGATCAGTATATAACTATATGTAGATATACGAAACTTCTACTGCCAGATTAGCACGAAGACATATCACTTGTCATCAGTTAGTATCGTGTTTGAAATATGCGTAGGTAGTATTCACTTACAAATTAAAAAAAAAATGCGTTACCACTATGAAATGAACCTTTTAATATTTAACCTAATTGTATTGCATAAATAATTTTTAACAAAAAACAGGACGACAAAGTTGATGTTTACATTTTGAAAACAAGAACAAAGTAACTAAATCATATTTTTATTATTACCGCTGTGAAAAATAACTGCAAGTTATTTTTTATAAAAAAGTTATTTCCGCATTTTTAGTTTGCAATTTAGCGCATAGGGGCGCTATGTGTATTTTATTATTTACAGCGCTGACCACGCTTTCATTTTTCAGTTTAACAGCTAACTGGAAAAAGTTCGTACTTTAGTATGGTTGGGGAAAATAAAACTTTATTTATACTGATATCATCTCATTGTTAGTTCGTGCTATCTTTTTTTATTTGTTCGTTCTGATACTTGCCCTTCAACATAGGTTTTTCATTCGACTATTTTCAACGTAACAACATTGCTTTAGGTCGATTTAGTTATTTTCAGTGGGATTTGTAAAAAAGGAAAAGGTCATTCATTACTTGCCGTTTCATCGAAAAAATATTATAGCTCTCTGTCTGTGAATTTTCAGAGACAAATCGGTAAATACTGAATAATTTAAAAAAAAACATTATTTTCATGTATATTGTCGTTGACTTTTAATAGTTATTTTTGTGTTTCAAGCACACTAGTGAATCCTAGGTCTGTGGTTTCAAAGTACCCTACACATTTTTACCTGCGAGTTTTCACTTTATCAAATTCTACAGAGCGTCTATATTATATACTAGCAGCCCGCCCCGGCTTCGCACGGGTAGAACATATATGCCTACAAAATTTGCATCAGTTTGTTGCATCGAATATAAAATATGAACATATTTAACAACCATCGTCATATTTCATCCAATTTACACAAAACCTTAACGAATTATGCACCTAAACCTTCCTCATAAACACTCTGGCTATTGGTGAAAACCGCATGATAATCCGTTCAGTGATTCTGACCCGACGGTCGTTGGTTCTAATCCTAGCTATATACCTACCAATGAAAGTTTTATGTGCATTCATGAATCTTGAGTTTTCGTACAGTGGTAGTGGAATCATTAAATCTACCAAAAAGTAGCTTACCACCAAGGAGTACATCTGCCGCCGTAACCTTACGGCGTTCCCCGACGCAAAATGTTGGGGTAATAAACGTTTAACGTGTGTATCTGTATGTCTGTCTGTAGCATCTTAGCACCTAACCGGTCGCCTAATCGGTTCATCCGATTTTGTTTTTATTATTGATAGTTTTTTTTTGTTTGATATATGTCTTAATCGAGAGTTTTCTTAGCTTTGATTCATGAAAATTCGTTCAATCGTTATAAAATTATGAGCTTTTTTCTAGTTAATTGCGCTATGAAATCAACTTTCATAGGTCTGATCAATTCGAAAATCTTCTTCTTCAACGATATTGTAAGAACATGGAAGCCTCTTGGACTCTACAGAACACTCAAATCCTCACCAACTTACAGCTCAGATCTTAAATGTCGTGTTTAGAGTCATTGGAAAAAGCTATTATACATAGATCAGTCGGGGTGGTTTAAAATATTATATTATATTATTATATATATAGATGAATATTATTTTATACAATAGATCATATTATTATACTATATTGACTTCAAATTGATTGTGATCGGTGGGGATCTACAGCATAGCTAAGCTTATAATAATATTTTCGTAGTAACTATGACCTAATCTGTGGTTTCACTGCAAATATTTTATTAATTTTGCGATGCGTGTTTGTGAAATTCGTGATATCTTCTAGAGTTTTCATTTGAATTATATACTGTAAACGACAATTTTAATCTATAATATGTGGCCAAGCTAATTAACGTAATTATTTGGATAAGGATTAATACTATATACTTGAAAATAGCCTTGGAAGTTATGTAATATTTTTTAACAAAAATTTTTAGATTAAAATGGTTACTGTGAGTCAACCTTAAGAGATAGACATATGCTGTCCCGGACTTTTTTGTAGGTCTTATTAAGTTGTACAACTCTTGCATAGAAAATATTCTTCTATCTATTTTCAATTAAGCAGCGTTCGTAAGAAACGTGTTTTTTCGACCGTTTATTTGCCGACTTAGGTTGCAAATTAGGTCTCCACGAATGTACCTTTGATTTAAACAGGATAATATATAGCCTTTTTTCATTCCGAAAGTTCATTCTATGTATTAGTGAAAGAATTTTTAAAATCGGTTCAGTAGTTTTTGAGCTTACTCATTACAAACATACAAAAATACAAAAATACAAATGTTCTCTCTTTATAATATTAGTATAGAGTATGGATGTATATATATCAAGCGAAACACCTCAACGCGACCGCAAACAACGAACGAGTATGTTTAATATTTTTAATCAATATATTTAAACGAAATTATCGCTACTCTGCAAGGATAAATAAAGGCATAAAGACTAATGGCTTAATTTTGTTCGACCGTCTGTATGATCCGAACGATCCATAAAAGCCATACAAACTCGTATATTAATCTGTGACCATACCGTTCAGATACAGGATTAAAGTAATTGCATCCGACGCAGCTATCTACGAATTTCGTATTTATTAATTTAATTAAATGCGTCGTGTTTTTAAATTTAATTTAATTATCGAAATTGGTTCCACGACCCCTGTTACAGGTTATTTGTTCTTTCCAATGAGAAATTATGTCAAGGAAATTATTTAGTTTACTAAGATATAGCCATTGAATGATTACCTACAGAAAGTAGGTTTTCAAACAACGCTTGCTCGGAAGCTAGGCCGAAAATTCGCTATGTGTGCGGAACTGCGCTGTGTTTACTTGCCATGTCACACACACAGACGCACTTATAATGTTGCCAGTAAGAATGACTTTTAGCTGAAAGTTTGGTAAAGATGATTCGTGATTTTTGCATAGGTATCGTTTGTGAGTTGGAGAAGTGAACTTTTCATCATCATCTTCATTTTTAATCGCGGTTAAATCTTTTACATACATACATACATATATACTTACATAAACCTCATACATACATACACACTCGAAAAATATAACCCGCCTTGCGCAGTCGGGTAATAATACATTCACAATCGACGAAGATATTGTGTAACTGTTCGAGACGACCCTAAACAGAACCTAAGTACTTAATAAGTAATTAACAGAACCTAATAAAAAACTAAATTATTGTAGGTAAACAAGTAAAGTTTAGTTTAGGTATATTATGTACCTAATTTTTTTTTGTAATCATTGCAAATTAAAGAAAATTTGGTAAAGAATGTGTAAATTAAATTGGGCCAATTTCACACCCACTCATCTGGCAACACTCCGCTCGTACTCAGAGCTAGTGAATTTGATTCACTGTATTTGTTTTATCACACAATTTACGTAATTAAATGTATGTATTACCTGTGGAATGATACTCTAGAAACCTTACAATCCTTTTCCGATGCTTTGTGGCACAAAATCACTGTACAATATGTCATATTTTGATAATTTTGCGGGAGACGCACTCGCTACCATGTGTCTCGGAGCGCTGATTACGCGGGCGTCGATTGGGTCGGATTCCGACCCAAATGAACGGCGAGTATGACGAGCGAGTACTTGGTTTCTGTTGGTTATAATTCGATGGATATAGCCAAAAAGGAGGAGGTTCTCAATTCGTTTGTACACATGTGTTTTTTTTTGTATGTGTGTTACGCGATTACTCCTCCAATAAAGATATTGAATAATATTGGACTGCGGAATCGTCTTTATAATATTCATCAAGTTATTTAATAATTATTATTATGTCATCTTCGGTATGCACCAAATAAATATATAAAAATAAAATAACATAATTGTGAACCGATTCGAATAATTATTTTTTTAATTATTAGGGTACATTGCCAAGGTGGTCTCATTGCAATTTTTTTTTATAACTTACAGACTAGCGTTTGACCACTATCTCACCTGTTGGTAAGTGTTGATGAGGTCGAAGATGGTGACAGAAGATGGCACGCTAGGCCTAATAAATTAATTAATTTCATCGAGATTTGATAAGTATCTCCAAAGATACTTATATGGTGATAAACACCTCAAACTTAGTACTGAAAATGACTAGCGCGGCATTTGAAGTCGACTTTAGTTAACCGACTTCAAAAAAAGGAAGAGGTTTCTCAATTCAACCGTATATATCATTTTTTTATGTATGTTCGCGCAAAACTTTGTCGTTTATGAACGGATTTTAATTATTCTTTTTTGTTGGAAAGGAAATATTCCAAGTTTAGTAACATGGTAATTTCATCGAGGTTTGATAAGTATCTCCAGGGATATGGAGATAAACACCTCAATCTTGGTACTGAAAATTAATAGCGCAGCATTTGAAGTCGGTTCTTTTAGTTTTTTAAACGATATTCAATTATTAGTAGTAGAAGCAACCACACAGTTTTAAAAGTTTAGAGTAGTAGAGGCATTATTTTGGTTCGCTTCAGCGGTAACGCCGCTTTGTTAGCTATTTAGCCATGAAATTGAAATATGTTTTGCTTTGAAGAGCAAATTGTCCAGTGAAATTATAGAACATTTTTGTCAAAGAATTACTATTTTTTTTAATATCTGATAGGCAAGCGTTTGACGACAATCTCTCCTAGTGGTATAAGCGTAGATGGGTTCAACGATGGTGAACACGCTAGGTCTATGAATAGGTTGACTCTGAAGTGATTTGTGCTGCCGGAACACTGTCAGGTTATGACGGCAGATTTTCTCCTTGATGGTGGTAAGCAGTGAACGTGAAATAAACCATATATATGTTTCATATGCTTTCACTGGTGGTAAGCTACTTTATGGTAGCAAGTCAAGCGGAACATTGATATAATGCTCCTGCCACCTGTGGTGGAACATTCATGAATGCACAAAAGAAAAGCAATTGAGGGTAGGCTCGCATACAGACATTCTGTTTAGGTGTCCAATTATGTAAACACACATAAATAAATGACCCACTGAGTTCACCTCACTACATTAGAAAGTCGAGCTAATATTCTGTAAAATATAAATACATATGCTATGGATATAAAAATGAGCGAGTAGAGATCGTTCGCATTGTCTGAACACCTGGTTGCCGCAGCAATACTACTGAACCCGCATAAATATCCATGATGTTTCCATTTATATTCATGATATTAGTAACTCAGACGGAATGCGCGTCACATTTGATTCCCTTTGTTGGTAAATAAATATAACCCCTACCTTCGTAAGTTCAGATAATATCTATGTTAAATAACAAAGGCTATGACTGTGCTAGCTTATAAAATTATCATAGAGGTAAAGTTCATAGCATTTATTCTATTAAAGTATAGTATAAAAAAGTTACTTCATGACCAGTTTGTTACTACATTGTTTGATCGACGCTTCTCAGGGTAAACATACTTATTTTTGTAGTTTTTATTATTTTTTTCTTTCTTTACATAATCCGACAGCTCTTAGAAAAATATAGTAAAGTATACATAGGTTTAAAACAGCCAAAAGAGGATTAACATTATAACACGTAGTCAATTTCTGTAGATTAATAACAAACCAAAATAAAATTATTGTCATTTTCCGATACTACATAAAACCACATTGCAGGCCCCGTCGCGTGCAGGTGAGATTCCGGGCAACAACTAGTTTCAGATTTACTAATACTTCACTTCATATTTATGAAGAAAATATTTTAAGCTTTGTAGCACTCCAGCTAGCTGCAAGTATGATTAGTGAGCTAAAAGCATCGATATATCACGGGAGCGGAAAAGCAGAGGACGCAAACAATTTGTAAGGCGAGCTGGGGTTTAAAACCGTTTCTTTCTAGCTTAAGTTCAGTTTAAAAATCGGTTATAGATTTGGTGTTACCAAGATAAGTAACAAAGCATGTTCAATATCTTGCTTCATAGAAACATTATGTCCATTAATTTCTGGTAAAAAAGGATAATAATGATTTTTAACCAACTTTACAAAAAAGAGGCGGTTCTCAATTCGCCTGTATATTGTTTTATGTTTGTTACCTCAAAACTCCGTCATTTCTTAACCGATTAAATTAAAATTATTAATTAAAATAATTTTTTCTCACGGTAATTTGATTGAGATCTGATAAGTATCTCCAGTTTCTCCAGAGATATGGAGATACAGACCTAAAACTTAGTACTGGAAATGACTTGTGCGGCATTTGAACCCATGGGAGATAAATGCTTGTATAAAACCATCACTGTAGTCATCGCCTATAACATAAGCGTCTTTATCAAAGAAGTCACGTCTAAAAAAAGATAACCGGCCAAGTGCGTGTCGGGCCACGCGCAGTGTAGGGTTCCGAAGTAGCCTGTTATTCAATGCAAGTCTTTACCTGATATAAACAAACAACTAGGTACTCCGTCTTAGTCACTTTAAAGGTTTTATTCTAAGGATTTTGTATTTGGTACAATAATATCCAACACCCAAATTCAACGACTATTACTGCTAAACTAATAAAGTTATCTCAACCGCTATAATGTTCCTTTAAAGTTTATAAAATGCGCTATTATCACGAATTTTTCCAGATTTTTCAAGCCAGCAGTTTAGCTTTTAGAGGGGGGGGAGACGCCCTACTGGAACGAAAATTTGCACTTTAAAGTTTAATATTTCGTAAATGGAGCATTCAATCGAAAAATAGTATTAGCAACCCTTAAGTAATTTTAAAAGACCTATTCAACGACACCCCACACGATGGGGTAGACGATGAAAAAAAAATTCATCCCCACTTCTCATATAGGGGAGCTACCCTAAAAAGAAAATATTTTTCGCAATTTTATTTCAGCACTTTGTCGGCGTAATATACAGTGTGGAAATTAAACTCAGGCCCTGGAGGGAAACTACTTTAAATCCTTAAGCTAGCTCATTTTACTTAAAGGAGACATTCCTTTATTTTTGAAAAGAAACAAATCTGCATTAAAAGATTTTTTAAAACTCGCTTGCTTCGCCCGGGACTCGAACCAACTAAAATTAAAAAAAATAAACACTCTTTATTTTAATATACTAATCGGTAGTATTAATATTCAGGATAAAGTTTCTCTAACAAACATTAGGTCTTAAAAATAAAAATAATCGTTAAATCTAACATCAACTTTATTTTACTATCAATTTTGTAACACCTAAATTATTTAACTGATAAATTGTTCGAAATAAGCCCCGTCGTTCCGGCTACACAACATTAGTCGCCGTTGAAATTCATTTCTTGTAGCCTTCAGCAAAGTTTTGTGGTGTATGCCCCTAATAACATTTTCTATCGCAATCCTTAGCTCTTGAACGGTTTCATAGCAAGTTTCATAAACAACATTTTTTACATGACCCCGTAAAAAGAAGTCCATGGGCGTCAGGTCTGGACTTCTTGCAGGCCATCTAATCGTCCCGTTTGTACCTATCCAGGCATTGAAATTTTCATTAAGGTATGCCCTGGCAATTCTGCTGTTGTGTTCAGGTGCACCATCTTGTTGAAAAATGATATTATTTCGTTCCTCTTCTGGCAGAAGGTTTAATTGATTTTGTAAAAGCTCCAATATTTCAATGTATTTTGCTGCATTCAGATGTCCTTCGTAAATGTGCATCAAAACAACCATGTTTCTTTTGATTCCATACCAAACATTAAACGAAAATCTGACCTGATTGTTCGTTTCACGGACACGGAATGGATTTTGACGAGACCAATAATGATTGTTATGTCTGTTATACATTCCATTATTACTAAAATTTGTTTCGTCAGACCATACAATACAGTCCAAGAAATTTGGGTTGCGGGCTATTTCTGTTTGAATATTTTCACAAAACTGTAATCTCCTGTCACTATCTCCGGGATGTAGTTTCTGCACCAATCGCCCATCACGATAACATTTGTATTTGTATTTTTTCAGAACTTTAAGTATTTATGGTTGATGCCTATCTCTTGAGCAGCTTCCCTGCTTGAAGCCTTCGGGTAACACTCGAAGTATGTCAAAATGTTTAACTCAACATCGCTATAGTCCAAATTTTGTTGCTGTGGGCGTCCAGTCTTCTTTTTAAAACTTCCAACGGTCAGTAAATTATTCACAATTCGAGACAAAACTTTTCTAGATGGTAGTTCTCTGTCTGGATACTTCTCGCGATACCACTGCAGAGCTAAATCGTAGCTCTTGTTGCAAACAAAGTAAGCTTCTAATAACTCGAATTGTTCTTGATACGCCATTATGAGATAATTTAATTACGTAAGGAAAGCAACACTACTTAAATAAAATCTGTTGATAAAAATCGTTCGAATTTTAAAATTATTGTCCCGCATGGCAAACAAAGTCAAACGTTCCATTTTTAAACTTCTCCACTGAACGCCTCGGATCATGTAAGAAGGAAATGTGCATAGAGGTATTACCACCATTGAACAATTTTCTTATCGAAGATTTCAACAAGGTACTTAACGATAAATTAGCAAGCGTGTACTTCATAGGAAGTCTTTGAGTGTTGGAGAGATAACAGAACTGTTACGTGTCTTTTACTTGTTAAAAGTGAACAGTAACCAAACATTTTTTAGAGAAACTTTATCCTGAATATTAATACTACCGATTAGTAGAATAAAATAAAGAGTGTTTATTTTTTTAATTTTAGTTGGTTCGAGTCCCGGGCGAAGCAAGCGAGTTTTAAAAAATCTTTTAATGCAGATTTGTTTCTTTTCAAATATAAAGGAATGTCTCCTTTAAGTAAAATGAGCTAGCTTAAGGATTTAAAGTAGTTTCCCTCCAGGGCCTGAGTTTAATTTCCACACTGTATATACATACTTCAACAAAATTATAGCTTTCTAGTATTAACGGTCTCTTAGCAAAACCTCGGACAGACAGACAGACAGACAGACAGACATGACGAAACTATAAGGGTTCCTTGTCAGGACTACGGAACCCTAAAAAAGCAACAAAAATCTATCAATGTTATAAAAATCCTTGGCTCGTTTCCACAACATGAAATTAAAATTGTTTGTTGTAAAAATGATACGTGCGTTCAGTCTAATTTCATGCACAGCTTAAATTCCATGCAACTGCAGCTTTGGGGGTTTCGCTGCGGCTTGCCGGCACCCATTAATTAATGTAATTTCATATTAATAATCCAGGAACTGGCAACACCGCCAAGTGAATTTAAAACAGCAGGTAAACTTTGGTAATAAGACTTGTAAGCAACTTTACTTAGCGTGTGATTCTACCCTTGTATTTTGTAGAATATTGCTTGTTAGTATTATATGTGGTTGTTTTGTCCGGCGAGTTGTCTTCTCGCGCGAATTTTCAAAATTCCCGAGGTCAACCGCCACCATCCGAGTTGTCGCTGCTCCCAGCGACGAGGTCTCTGGGAAAGCCCTTCCCGTCGGGAGGCCTTCTGTGGTAGGGGGCAATGCCTTTGAGGTGCTGCCACGTCGAGGCGTCTGCTCTTTTAAATAAATTTCTTGAGAGCTTCTTGACGAAGGCTTTGACATCTTCTACTCGCAGGTCTCTTGAAATTGTGCTGTTTCTGACGAATAGTGGTCCCTTTAGGATTCTTCGTAGGGTCCTGGATTGGACGACTTCTATCTTCCTCCTATTTGTTGTGCTTCCCAATGTCCACCAAGTTGGGGATGCGTAGGTGAGTCTGGAGCGCATGTACGTTTTGTAAATCCCCACCTTGGCTTTCACTGGCAGGGAGGAGTCGAGGACGTCCGGTCCTCGACTCCTCCCTGCCAGTCGTAGTAAATAGGCTGCGTTGCGGGCTCTGTCTGCTGCTTGTTTGGCTTGTTTGCCCATATTTATCTTATTGTCTATTTTGATCCCCAGGTATTGACAACATTTGTCCATGGAAGTTGAACTCCGAGGAATGAGAGCTTCTGATGGCGGCTTGTGCTAGGAGCACTTGTGTTTTTGTGGTGTTTACTGCCAATCGCCATTTTGCCAACCAGTCGGAAAGTAGGTCCAGAGCTTGCTGCAGCTTCTCCATGGCGCGTTTCGGTTTGATGGAGATCGATATGTAGGCTGCGTCGTCGGCGTATAGGGCAAGATGAACCCCCTCCCCCACCGGGATGTCGTGTTGTTTTGTAAACCCGTTCCGATCCCGTTCTACTATTGTTGGTTGGAACATCGATCAGCAAATCTAGTGGAATTGTGGAACTTAGACTGAGAGGTGCATTGTAAGCTTGTTTTGTGATGTTTTACAATTTGTTGTTGTATGAAAATTGAAACAAATATTTCAAACTTTTATAAGTTCCACCGTTTTATACAAATACCTTTTGTCTAATTCAATTTACTTTTTCTTCACTTTTTTTTTATTTATTACACTTTTTAACATTACCAGTTGTTCGCAGCTAGACCTAAATGTCAATCATCATATTCACCAATCAGGCTAAAGTAAAAATTCTTTCTGTGAATATTTACACCCGCGGCACAGATTATATAACACTTACTACGTAAAGTTAGGCGCGCAAGACTAGCAGCATACCAACGCCTCTAGCGGTCAAATTGGCCAATACAAGCATCAATCGTTTTATCTGGTAATGTTGGCTAAACTCAATTAAAAAGTATTGTCCATTTTAAAAATGCAAAATACATCTCGAAAACTAATTCAAATAAAATACAAAATGTTTTTTATTAACAAGTATTTAAATGCAAAATACAAAATAGGTATTTTGCATATTGTATTTGCATTTTAAATACAAGTATTTCAAATAAATCGCAACTCTGGTTAGTAGTAGCAAGTTTGAGATGCTTATCGCCATATCTCTGGAGATAATTATCGGATCTTGATAACATTTACATAAGGACCACACCTACTCAAGAATTATTAAAATCGGTTTATTTTCAGTCAACAAGAAACAGACACGAATGGTGAGCCGCCTCTTTTTTGGAAGTCGGTTGTTGAAAATCTATATCTGTACTAATTGTGCCCTCGCTTTTGCCCGCATCAAAAAGTATCCATAGTACAGGCTATTCCTGCGCAAAATTTCAGCTAAATCGGTCCAGTCGTTTGACCAAGAAGAAGTCCCTAACAAACATTTAACTTGAATCATACATTTTTGACCGACTTCACAGAAAAGGAGGAGCTTCTCAATTCGTCGAATCTTTTTTTTAATGTTCACCAATTACTCGAAGAAGCCTGAACCGATTTAGAAAATTATTTTTGTGTTTCAAAGGGTACCCTTCCCGGGTGGTCCCATTTAAATTTTAACGATATCGGTCTAGCCGTTTTTAATATATCAACATTTATATTACGATGCATTTACTTATCTCGACGACATACTACTAACTACTGGCACAGATAATATAATAGTTACTACGTCTACTGGCTACTTTGACTAGCGCGACGTTTAAAGTCGGTTCTTTTAGTTTTTTAAACGATCTTAAATTATTGAAGTAAGTAGATCAAAAGTATATGTAGGAACTTATAAAATTGTGAAATATTTGTTTTATTTTCATAAAACAATAAATTGTAAAACATCACAAAACAAGCTTACAATGCACCTCTCAGTCTAAGTTCCACCATTCCACTAGATTTACTGATCGATGTTCCGACCAACAATAGTAGAACGAGATCTAAGGATGCCCACTCCTCGCGATTGTAGACGAGATAAGAGACAGACGCCACCTAGGCTATTATTAGGGATGAAGAGGGTTGATTTAGCCGGACACAATGTTGTAAGCCGTCCGTTCTTAGTCCGACTATAAAATTACTGGGTCTGTGTGACTTAACATCGGCCAGTCTCAGTGTAGCGCATGCAGAGCTATAATGTGTATTGGTAACCCAGAATTTTAACAGACAAAGTATCTGTTATACACAGACATAATATATTAAAACAAGATTTTTTTGCTTAATGCAATGAGATTCACTTTAATATGAACTGAGACCAGAAAACGATAATATTGTGACCGCTAATCACTAAGCAATTTTCAGCTTAGTAATTTTTAGTCTTGTTTTCGCTCATAACCGAAGAAGGGCTCAAAAAGCATTATGAGGAGCTCAGATGCATACCTGCCTCTCAAAAAATTAAATAAATCCTGCCAAATATCCGGCCAAAACAGAATTAATCAATACAAGCTATCACCTATTCTGCGACCTAGAGCAAATCGCCAACCATGCTGAGATATTGAAAAGTCTGTGGGCGGTGATAGATGAAAGTGCACTTCTATTGCTGGATTGTACGGCATAAACTTGCGTATCTACTATATTCTTTATACAAAAGTCTCAAATACTTCGGTCAGAGTATAACAGTTATTTTTACTAATTACGCATACACACTTAAAGGTACGGCCACACCGGGGCGTCCTAATACTTTTCAATTGTTTTCTGATCGCGTTTGGTGTGAACCAGCCGGTACAAATACTACTGCGCTAACTGATCGCCGCCTAAATCGCGCACGCAGGACGCTGCGGTATGTCCGTACCTCAAAAAATCCGATTGATGATCCGAATCCGAAGCCTAGTTTGTTGTTTGATAAGATAACATTTTATAGTGGTCGAACTTCTGCTTGTTTTTTAGGGTTCCTTATCTCAAAAGGAAAAAAGGAATCCTAAGGCGCTATCCTATTGCACGCATCATGCGATCATGCGATAATACGATGATCATGCGATCATGCGATGATCGTGCAACCATGCGTTCAATCATACTGATATCTAATGAATGTCCTATTGAAGGTCGTACAATCATGCGATGAAATGAGTGGCCTGGCCAGCTACCACCCTCAAGTTAGGAAATCTGTCGCAAAACATCTAATATGTTCCGGCAGGTATCCTTGAGAGCTAGTTGCCATTCTAGGCTTAGCGTGCCTACCATCTTCGACCGCATCATCACCTACCAACAGGTGAGATAGTGGTCAAACGATAGCCTATAAGACATACAAAAAATAATTTAAAAAATTATGATGAATTTGGTCGCACGATGAAATTGCATCGCATCATCGCGCGAACGATGGCAATAGGACAGCGCCTTATAGGATTACTTTGCTGTCGGTAAGTTTGTCCGTTTGTCTATCTGTCTGTCCCTCTGTGAAGACCCTTTTTCTCTGGAACGCAAAGAGATATCAAGTTAAAACTAATATCAAATACTCGAGTGTACGGTATCTTTCAGCTGAGAAAGTATCAAACTTGTAAGTCAACGCTAAGTCAACGTCAAATTATGGCCGTTTATGTCGCATATATTTGCATTTAGCGGGCCCAGTGGTGTAGTATGAGCATGGTCGGCTTTGGCGCCAGAGGTACAGAGTTAAATCCCCGTCGTGCACCAATAGATTTATCTATCGAAAAATATATGTACACTTTTCACATTGGCACTCCGATGAAGGAAAAACATCGTTAAATCGTTAAAAATCGAGAAAAAAGTTAACCCCCGCATTGTGGTAGGACGCAATCTAGTGTCCTTCGGGCCAGCTACCACCCTCAAGTTAAAAATCTGTCGCCAAACATCTAATTTGTTCCGACAGCTATTCTTTGAGAGCTTGTTTTTGTTTTCCTCGACCGCATCATCACTTTCCAACAGGTGAGATAGTGGTAAAACGCTAGCCTATAAGATATAAAAAAATATATATTTTGTGATTTCATAAGAGAATTAAACCCATAGGATTGACTTCCCGTTGACCTAGAGTCATGAATTTTGGCAAGAAGCAAGGTATTGAAGCACTTTTGAAGGATAAAATCTGAAAACCGTAAATATGTCGTTTAATAACAAATAATATCGAAATTATTATTACAAACTTATTATTTGCGGTTCGTTCATTAACAGTGTCTAGGCATCGGACTAGGGATCGAACTGCAAAGTTAAGTTTGTTTTGACAAGTTTGTAAGGAAGCCTCGGTGCGTAACTCGCACTTGGTCGGATTTTTTAGGGTTCCGAACACAAAGGGTACCAACCGAACCCTATTACTGAGACTCCGCTGTCCGTCTGTCTGTATGTCTGTCAGTCTATCTGTAGTGTTATGTTTCTTATTGTACGGAACCCTCCCTAAGTGTGAGATAAGAGACGCGATTCTGACTCGCACTTGGCCAGTTTTATTTACATATATTATACTTTCAGTAAGTTATTATATAATTAAGATAACAACTAAAACAACTGACTTCTATGCCCCGCGAGTCAGTTTTAGTAGCAAGTTTGAGACGTTTATCATCATATCTCTGGAGATACTTATCAGATCTCTGCTTTACCGCCATTAAGAAACCTAAGGTGATAAAATAAAACTGGCCAAGTGCAACTCGGACTCGCACTCGTAGGGTTCCGTACCACACTACAGTATTTTATAAGATCGAGCAAAAAATACCACTATCATTTTTCGCCAGCAAAAAATTGTACTTTATAAACATTTTATTTTTTATAACGCCATCTAACGTCTAGCAAAGGAGTTAGGGATCAGCATTTCAATATAACGCCATCTATGGACGTTATATTGAAATGCCGAAAAGCACGTTTTTTTTATGGGGACCCCCTATTATTTTTAACTTTATTCTGTTTTTAGTATTAGTTATTATAGCGGCAATAGAAATACATCATCTGTGAAAATTTCAATTGTCTAACTATCAAGGTTCATAAGATACAGCTTGGTGACAGACGGACAGACAGACAGACAGACAGACGGACATTGGAGTCTTAGCAATAGGGTCCCATTTTACCCTTTGGGTACGGAACCCTAAAAAGTGTACCTATTTCGGGGCTATAGTAAAGTATGGCTAAGGCTGTAGTAGTGTGCTCTAACTCTCAATGCGTGCCCCTAATTTATAACTTTAAGATCTGGTTAGCGCTCAAATAGATTTACTATAACTCTCGTCTTAGCGCCTAAGTGCTAGTTGGGAATCCACACTTTAAATCCTATTCTCTATTCTATAGACTATTTCACAGGTGGTAAGAGCATATTATATCGATGTTCCACCTGACTTGCTACCAAAAACTAGCTTACCACAATCCAGGAGAAAATCTGCCGCCATAACCTTAAGGGTGTTCCGGTATACAGCCCTTGAGAGCCAGAGTATTTTAGTTCTAGCGTGTTCACTATCTTCGACCACATCATCACTTACCACCGGGCGAGATTGTGGTAAAACGTTAGCCTTTAAGATATAAAAAAATAATCATGTCAAGAAACTCAAAAAGATAAAGGAGCATAATTTTTAATGAAAACTATTCAAAGCGATCACAACAAAAACAACTCCGCAAACCACTGGAAGTAACTTTTGAAAGTTTTGAAAGGGCAACTCTATCTGAAGGCACGCTTCATTAGGCAGATCGATGGCGATGTGAGCTCAACTGGCCGTAGCGTTGCTCAACTATCCTTAAGTTAAGTTAACTAAACTAAAGTTGCTAAAATATCAACTATCATCTCATCCTGACGGGCTACAAACTCAAAGGGGAGTATTTCTAGACGTTATAGCTCTAGGGACACTTGAAACTCTAGGTGTCTTGTATGCTACAGTAATGTGAGTTCATGTTCGAACATACTGCTGTCTAGAGATCGGAGACATGTTGGTGCCATGAAATTGTGAATCAAAACGATACTTAGGCAACTTAGTTGTACAATATTAATTAGATTTTAGGAACCTTAACTGCGTAATCTTAATGTGTAATTATTGGAGTGTTAAACGCTTTAAAATTCACTGTCCATTGTTTCTCTTACAAACAAACACATTTTCGTGAGTTGAATACTGTATAAAACTTATTACTGTATAGACAAAGAATGTATACATCTGAAACTACTTCAAGTGGAATATCAAAAATCTTTATCTTACATTTCTATTAAAAATATATCTAGGTATATAAAAAAAATTGTTACACGTGTAAATTAACGCTAGACTCATCATCTGTAACTTAGCTTACAACCTACTTCTATTCTTTGAGGTCGTCCTCCAAACCCTGCAAAGACATACAGTAATTAATTTTCTATCAAATAATTAAGCCGACAACCGACTTCCATGCCCCGTAAGTCAATTTCAGTAGCAAGTTTGAGACGTTTATCGTCATATCTCTGGAGATACTTATCATATCTCGATGAAATTACAATGGGACCATCTCGGAAACGTACCCTACCGATTAAAAAAAAGAAATAATTCGAATCAGTTCAGAATTGACGGAGTAAACACGTAACAAACATACAGAAAAGAAAAAAAAACATGCAGACGAATTGAGAACCTCCTTCTTTTTGGAAGTCGGTTAAAAATAGGTGCATGCGCGTTTACAGGTGCTCGTTTGATGAAGTAAATCTCATGAGGTTCCAAGTTCAAAGCATTTATTCAATATGTAGGCAGTATTTATATACGCGCATATACACGTTTCACTCATGAAATAATTTATATTATTTTTGAAGTTATACTTCTTTTGGCGCGATAGAGAAAAATGATGAGAGTGAATTTTTACGATGCGCGCGCACACTGACACCTAAATTGAACACCGTGAAGTTAGTTCTAGGTGGTACGATGCGCGCGCACACCGACACCTAAATTCTACACCGTGAAGTTAGTTCTAGGTGGCATGACTATATGTCATATTTGATTAATTTTAATATTTATCGTTAATCACTACTGCATTTTAGTTATTTTTTTCCATACGTCACAGAAGTATAACTTCTAACGCGTGTACATAAGTACACACACTCTTTTTTTTAATGAATTGGATATATTATCATATTACCATAGCAAAAGCATAATTTAATAATAATAAAAAAATAAAAAAGAGGGTGAAGTGGGGTAACAAAATCTGAATATTGTTTCGGATTGCGCTGAATTTTGGCATGCAGATAGTTATTTTATTGTAGATATCCGTTAAGAAAGGATTTTTCAAAATTTCACTTTTCAAAGGGATAAAGTGGGGGTTCAAAGTTTAAATAGTCATTTAATTCGATATTTCACACAAGTACTTCTGTATATAAATAAGTAAATATGAGTTATAGACTTTTTCAAAATGCCACCCTAAGAACCCTCTTAGGGTAGGTAGGTTGATTTTCAGACTTTGTTACACCAGTTCACCCGAACTGGGGTAACAAATTCAGTTTCCAGTTCCCATTCTAGGCCTAGCGTGCTTACCATCTTTCGACCGCATCATCACTTACCAACAGGTGAGATAGTGGTCAAACGCTAGCCTATAACGTATAAAAAAAAAAAAAAAAAAAAACAAAGTCTGAAAATCAATAATCTTTCGGATTGCGCTGAAATTTAGAATGCAGATAGTTATTATGACGTAGGTATCCGCTCAGAAAGGATTTTCAAAAAATTCCTCCCGGATACGGAACGGGGATTCAAAGTTTTGTATGGCGAAACAAGATGAGATAGTCTGTTTTATTCGAAACTTTACACATAAGAACTTCTGAAAATAAATAAGTAAGTACATGTTGTTGGATTTTTCGAAATGGGGTAGGTAACAAAGTATGAAAATTTGGGTTTTTCGGGTTTTATAAATATGAAACCCGATTTGCCTTAGTCACGCGATAACATGAAAGCGGGTGATCCGATTTGGCTAATTTATATTTGATGTATTTAATGATAGAATCGTTGTGACAAAAGATAAGTTTTTAGTAAATAAAAGGAGTTTATAACGCGGGCGAAGCCGCGGGGCACTTCTAGTTATAACATATAACCCAAAAAATACAGTCAAAGAAACGAGGTGAGGCCAATTATTAACAAAGTAAATAACTAACTGTCAAGAAAATGCCGTGACTGAGAAAAGAAAACACGCAACTGATTTTACGTTACATCAGTCTGAATCCACAAATTAAAAAACTTTAAATTCAATCCATGTCTCGTATTGTGTATGAGCTTTCACCTAATGTTTGCACGATTCGTTTACTTTTTGTACAATGTTGGACTACTGTTATGTCTGCATCTGAATATAGATTCTGTTGATTAGGAGTCAACTGAGATTGATATGCAAGCAATAAGTAAAATTTTGAATATACTTACCGACGAGTTTGTCGATTTGCACAAAAATGTTTAGCTATGCCATCAGGCGAACAACTTTTCAACCGACTTCTAAAAAGGAGAAGGTTCTCAATTCGTCGGAATATTTGTTTTATGTATGTTCCCCGATTTCTCAAAGACGCCTGCACTGCTTTGGTTCTCTTTCATCATTTTTAAATTCTTCCTTCAATTCATCATCATCATCATTATCAGCCGGTATCAGTCCACTGCTGGACATAGGCCTCCCCAAAGACACGCCACTGAGCCCGGTCTCAGCTCTTCGGCTCTTTGCTTCCAGTCACTGCCCACCGATTTGCGAATGTCGTCGCTCCACCTAGTCACAGGGCGTCCTATTCTACGTTTGCCGATTCGCGGTCTCCACTCTAAAACCAGTCTGCCCCAACGGTTATCGGTCCTACGGCAGATATGACCAGCCCACTGCCACTTCAGTTTGCGAATTACTTCGTTCCGGATTCGATCCCGCAGAGAAACACCGAGCATAGCTCTCTCCATAGCTCGCTGAGCGACTTTGAACTGGTGGACTTCCTTCCTTCAATTATTTTCTTTCAAATTTCATCGAGATCTGCCGAGTATCTCCAGAGATATAAACACCTCAAATACTGAAAATGACTAGCGTAGTATTTGAAGTCGGTTCTTTTAGTTTTTTAAACGGTCTTAAATGAGATTGTGCATCACAATTTTTCGGCACAATACTTATATAGATATTTTTTAACCGACTTAACAAATAGGAGGAGGTTCTTAACTCATCGGATTTTTTTTTATGTATGTCCACCGATTACTCAAAGACGCGTGAACCGATTTGGAAAATTATTTTTTTGTTTGAAAGAATATACTTCACAGGTAGTCTCGTATAAATTTCGTCTAGATCTAATGAGTATCTCGAGAGATATAGAAATAAACAGCTCAATCTTAGTACTGAAAATTAATAGGGCGGCATTTGAAGTCGGTTCTTTTCTGGCTGTACCTATACTCAAAGGTTTTTTTTAGTTTTTGAAACGATATTAAATTATTATATATTACATATATTGTTTTTTTATAATATTGGGCAAAAAATTTACTTAGTTACTGCCATTTTACGGGAAAGTTCAAAACCATATATTTGATTTCAGATTTTTTTATAATATTGGGCAAAAAATTTACTTAGTTACTGCCATTTTACGGGAAAGTTCAAAACCATATATTTCTATAGCCATTTATTAAAAACCTTGCACATTATGCTATTATTTAACATAATTTTTTGTAACTTAGTCGATCGTCTACTGATCAAACATAGAATCCATTGAATGTTTTGTCACCAATATTTAAAAGTTAATCGTAAATTTCATTCTGTTACGGTACAGTATGAGAAACTAAATCTGTGATTAAAGAAAACCATTGTGTATAGTGATTTCGAGCAGGTTTTCATGATTTGTTCTAAAGCGTTTGTAAATTACCAGAGATTCTGTGTACTTGCCGTACGTACTTTCAATGGAGTGTGTGCGTGCTAAGTTTCCGATTATGTTAATTGAATAGAACAAGGGATTGTCACCTATTCTAAATTAGCGAATAAGCTTAGCCTTTTTAATGTAGTTTACTGAGACCCCGTTATTCCTTTTGAGGTATGGAACCCTAAAATTAACAAAACCAATTTTAAATGCCGTGCTAGTTTTTTTCAGTAGCAAGTTTGAGGTGTTTATCTCCCTGGAGATACTCATCGGCTCTTGATATATTTTATAATGGGACCAAACGGGAAGTATACGATCTCAATCGAAAAAAAATTTTTTCAAATCGATTATTAATAACGGAATTCTGATTTTCTACGTCTTCAACCCCCATAATTATCCACGCCATTTTGAAAAATTTCCAAAAATGTAATCGGCAAAAAATTCTATAAAATGATTGTACCTGCTTGCAAACGTTCTTGAAAATCAGTTAAAAAATTGCGACCTGTAAAGGAGAACAGCCCGATATACGAAAGCATATTTAGCCGAGCTGAAGCAGATAAACCTTCGCTTCGCGATCTGAGGCTTACGGTTAGAAAGCATAAACTTCACGACCTCAAATACTGTATATAATGTCTATACTATATCGAGTACACTCTAATAGAACTGCATTTCTTGTAACCGATGCGTGACACCACACTAACACTTAACAAACATGGGACTTAGTAGAGACCTCCATGTTTTGATAGGCAAATGCGGTCTTCCTACAAAAACTTTTACAAAAAGGATCATGGAAGTGGTGCTTAAAATATTTACTTACCTAGTATCTTGGACTACTTGAAGTGTTCAGAATAAAAAACAGCAGGATTTATTTGAACGACATAAGTACCGGTCAAACTGCCGCAGTGTTTCAGCAGCGGTCAAGATTGATAAAGGATTCCTTCCGTAAAGTGTAATTTCAATAAAAATTAAGAAGTATGTTGGTAATTACTATCTACTATCAATGAAGAACAGATTAGTAGCCTAGCGCATAATTATCTGATTTTTTTACGAATGTCTGGTTTAGATATAATAAGATCGTTTAAAAAACTAAAAGAACCGACTTCAAATGCCGCGCTATTAATATTGAGTACCAGGTTTGAAGTGTTTATGTCCATATCTCTGGAGATACTTATCAAACCTCGATGAAATTACCATGGTACCACACATGGGATATTTCCTTTCCAACAAAAAAATAATAATCAAAATCGGTTCTTAAACGACGAAGTTATCCGCGAACAAACATAAATATATATATATATATATACGGTCGAATTAAGAAACCCCCTCCTTTTTATGAAGTCGGTAAAAAAATAAGTAAATACGTATTTAAGGTTTTTTTGAAATACCACCCAACAAAACAAAATGAGAAAATCAATATTGTTTCGGATTGCGCTGAAATATCGCATGCAGATAGTTATAACGACGTAAGTTACCTCTGAGAAAGGATTTTCCAAAATTCACCCCTGAAGGCGATGAAACGGGGGTTCAAAGTTTGTATGGAGAAACAAGATTAGATAGTATTTTCTATTCAAAACTTCATACAAGTGCTCCAGTAAAAAAATATGTAATTACGTGTTTCAGGTTGAAATTGCACCCCTAAGAGGGTGAAATGGGGTAACAAAGTGTGAAAATCAATATTGTTTCGGATTGCGCTGAAATTTGGCATGCAGATAGTTATCACGACGTTTATAGTTACCTCTGAGAAAGGATTTTCCAAAATTCATCCCTGAAGGGGATGAAACGGGGGTTCAAAGTTTGTATGGAGAAACAATATTAGATAGTATTTTCTATTTGAAACTTAACACAAGTACTTAAGTAAGTAAATACGTGTTTCAGGCTCTTTCAAAGTTCCACCCCTAAAAGGGTGAAGTGGGGTAACAAAGTCTTTAAATCAATATTGTTTCGGATTTCGCTGAAATTAAGAATGCAGATAGTTATTATATTATGACGTAGGTATCCGCTCAGAAAGGATTTTCTAAAAATTCCTCCCGGATACGGAACGGGGATTCAAAGTTTGTATGGCGAAACAAGATGAGATAATGTACGTGTTGTAGGATTTTTCGAAATGGGGTAGGTAACAAAGTCTGAAAATTTGGGTTTTTCGAATTTTATAAGCATGAATCCCGAATTGTCACCCGATAACATTAAAACGGTTAAACCGATTTGGCTAATTCTTATTTGATGTCTTTAATGATAGAATCGTTTTTAACAAAAGAAAAGTTTTAAGTAAATAAAAGAAGTTTTTAACTCGGGCGAAGCCGCGGGGCACTTCTAGTATATATATACGGTCGAATTGAGAAATATCCTCCTTTTTTTGAAGTCGGATAAAGATGTGTGTTCCCTTCACAATGATCCAAATAAATTTTTAAAAGTAATATTAGAAGTCTTATTATACGGAGCGCTTCTGAGTTATAGTAGCTAAAGCGGTAGCCCGTAATACAATAAGCTAAAAAAAAACATGCAATATTACGACTTTTGTGAAAACTGGATGCATCAAATCTATTAAGATGTATGTCACTCGAGCCAGATCAAAATACCCGACAAAAACGTACAAGTAATTCCAGCATAAATGGTCCCATATCCCTTATTCTGTTGATATGAGATCCCTTAAATCCTTACCGCAAGAGGTTACTACGTTATCTCGCAATTTTGATAGTCCATGAGTCCTTTGAACTTTTAAGGATTTTCAAATCACCTCCCCTTCGCTACGGCTATTAAATTTCACAAACAACTGTCCAAACAAAAACAAAAATAACAAGTATCTTACACCCTCCGAAGAAAAGAACAAAAATATATTCAACACCAATCATTATAAATGCAAAAGTCAGTTTGTATGTTTGTTTGGGATCTCTTCACGGTCAAACATCTCGATCGATTTTACTTAAATTTTGCACATAGCCAGTGTAGTGGATGATACTTTTTATTGTGGTCAAACCTGCGGGGAGAACTATTATACCTATATAAGCGTAGTAGAAAGCCTTACAGAAATCGATCTTACTCTCTAAATTATGAGAATTACAGTGATGGCTTACTGTTAGCTTCTACTTTCTAATAGCAATTAAGCAAAATATATCAAACTAGCTGTGCCCCACGGTTTTGCTCGCGAAGACATCGTTCCCGTGGGAATATCGGGATAAAAAGTATGTGTTGTGTACCTATGTGCTATTCCAAACTCTAGGCTTTCTGGGTACAAACTTTCAGCTTAATCGGATCAGTAGTTTTAGCTTGAAGAAGTAACAAACATAGGTACACACAAACTTTCGCCTTTATAATACGAGTATTAGTAGAAAGTAGGATTTATTTTTATGTCGACTAACAAATGCATTGTCTATTATTGCCCGTACGACGCTGATTGAAGATCACTCCACCTAGTCAGGGTCTCCACTGAGTCTCCACATCAAAGCGTAGCGTAGGACGGGTGTCCTACGCTACGTTTTCGTATCTGCTGTTTTCACTCAAGAACTAGTTTATCCCAACGTTTATTAAGATCTACGGCTGATATGGCTGATCCACTTCCTCTTCAGTGGGCTATGCAGATTTAGTTCTCAACACCTTGTTCCGGATTTGAAGCTTTAGAAAAGCATAGCCCCACGACGAGTTAGTACATTCACTCAAATGTGTCTCTAAATATATGTCTTTGAATTTTTAATGACTCATCCTACGCTCAACTTCCGCAAACTAAAATGTCCTTCGTATAATGACCAGCATATTTTAGCCAGTAGTTTAGCCAGAGTTACTTACTTAATCCAGTCAACTTGATGTAAAGAGAATACATTGCGCATGACAGTGATGTTTCAGACGGCACTATATCACAAAGGCACTGTACACTTTCAGTGCAAAAGGCATCAGAGCCCGATAATCCTAACACAAAAGGGACTTTCTCGAAAATGAATATCACAGATTTTGCTTTGAAATGAATAAAATATTTCTGGGCGTTTGTTGCTCCGCTGATCTGTATTATGAGGTATTTCTGAACAATATTCTCTAAGATTCTAAGGCTACAAGTCGTGATACCGAACAGGAGTTCTTAAATGATTTTATTTTCAACCGACTTCCAAAAATAAGGAAGTTGTCAATTTGTCTGTATGTTTCTTTTTTTTGTATGTATGATACGCGATTACTCCGTCAATTGTGAACCGATTTGAGTGATTCTTTTTTAAACGGTAGGGTACGGTTTCGATGTAGTTTCATCGTAATTTCATCGAGATCTGATAAGTATCTCCAGAGATGTGACGATAAACGTCTCAAACTTGCTACTGAAACTGACTCAGGGGGCATAGGACTCGGTCGTTTTAGTTTTTAAACTATCCTAATTATATAATAGTGACTACAATGGAGTTTATTCGGTTTATTCCCGGGCAGTCGGACATACCTATGCCTATAATATCTACCCCAACGTTTTCCGACGACCTCAGCAAATCTGATGTTGAAATCTCTTTACTCGATTAAAAATGTGTGTTGGGCCGCGATTATCCACCAATTTTTTCATACCTACTTCATGTTATCTAAATTGGTTAATTTTCAACATTATACACCATAGCTGCCCAAAAAATATTGAATATTAGTGTTCACAGCGTAACAGCTCAGGTAAATCAAACACTGTCTCTTAAATCCCTTTTTAACCGACTTCACAAAAAAGAAGGAGGTTCTCAATTCAACTGTTTTTTTTGTGTTTGTTACCTCAGAACTCTGTCAAATGTTATACGATTTGAAAAATTCTTTTTTTGTTTCAGAGATTATGGCCTCCCATTTGATCACATTCAAATTTAATCGAGATATGACAATTATCTCTGGAGATATAGAGATAAACTATATAAACAAATTTAATACCTTGACGACATGATTATGACTAGTGGATATTTTTACTATCGCGGCATGTGAAGTCGGTTTTTTTTCGTTTTGTAAACGATCTTAAATTTTCTTATCCCCTAGTCATAATTCTTACTTCATGGTTTGGGTTCAAGATTGCGTTTAGTTAATATCTAAATTACTAGCTATGCCCTGCGGCATCCCCCGCCTTATAAGTATTATCCTATAGCCTGCTATTCCTCTGCAATTTCAGCTACATCTTACTAGTAATTTCACTATAAGGAAGCCCCAAACAAAATAATACATATTGATTTTTGCATATAATATTAAATTCAAAAAAGATGAAGATGAAATGATGTTGATTAAATATGTTTATTCTGAAGTTACAGCTCAAAACGATTATCGTATTTGTTTACTACAGAGCTAATTATTTATAATGATCTTAATAACAATCAGGCCCACGTGTTCATATGTAACTAAAGTTTTTTTCTGGTTGAGATTCCTTGAAGCGAGAATTCCCGAGAATTTTGTGCTCCCTCAAGACGAAAAATAATCTCGAGTAGTCGAAAAATCGCAAAATTTACAAACTATAAAATCTTTATGAAAACCCTTAATAAAATCTATAAAATTTCCGTTCGGACAAAAATTAAATTACTATTTAAATAAAATGTATGAGTTTAATCAATCAAAGTATTGGCTATTATATTTTATGCATAGTTTATTCATAGCCCCGCTACAGAAATGCATGCCTAGAAATCGATGAACTATTTTAAAGGTGTTGTCTCAAAAACTCTCGTGACCCGGGAAATAAATTTGAAAGAAAATTCAGAAACCCTACATGAACACAGACAAGGGCCAAAATCACAATCGTATTCGATTATTAACGAGTACCTAGACGAAATTACCGTAGTACCCACCTATTCCCCACGAGCATTGACTGAGATGTATGCAAAGGGATCAATGAGATAGATGGCTCGCCCCTGTCACTTATTTCCCCTGACTGAGACTAGGGGGAAGGGGAGACGCGGGGTTAATGGTGCGCATGGGCATTACGCTCCGCTCAGCATAATTGCGCTTTAAACAAAGGTACACGCTTAATGGACTCAGCCATGTAATTAAATAGTCAATCGAGCGAGGTTGTATATCAATTTGGAGGACGGTGAAGAGTTGTGGAGTTTTATTTTAGACTAGCAGCCCGCCCCGGTTTCGCACGGGTAAAACATGTATGCCTACAAAATTTGAATCAGTTTGTTGCCTCGAATATAAAATATGAACATATTTAACAACCATCGTCATATTTCATCCAATTTACACAAAACCTTAACGAATTATGCACCTAAACCTTCCTCATAAACACTCTGGCTATTGGTGAAAACCGCATGATAATCCGTTCAGTAGCTATTGAGATTATTGCGAACAGACAGACAGACGCAGTGATGAACTTTGTTTTATAATACTTACGTATTGATATTGGACGGCCCTTTGGCGTAAAGGAGAGTTACCCTGATTCTGACCCGACGGTCGTTGGTTCTAATCCTAGCTATATACCTACCAATGAAAGTTTTATGTGCATTCATGAATCATGAGTTTTCGTACAGTGGTAGTGGAACCAAAAAGTAGCTTACCACCAAGGAGTACATCTGCCGCCGTAACCTTACGGCGTTCCCCGACGCAAAATGTAGGGGTAATATACGTTTAACGTGTGTATCTGTGTGTCTGTCTGTAGCATCTTAGCACCTAACCGGATGAACCGATTTTGTTTTTATTATTGATAGTTTTTTTTTGTTTGATAGATGTCTTCATCGAGAGTTTTCTTAGCTTTGATTCATGAAAATTCGTTCAATCGTTATAAAATTATGAGCTTTTTTCTAGTTAATTGCGCTATGAAATCAACTTTAATAGATCTGATCAATTCGAAAATCTTCTTCTTCAACGATATTGTAAGAACATGGAAGTCTCCTGGACTCTACAGAATACTCAAATCCTCACCTACTTACAGCTTAGATTTTAAATGTCGTGTTTAGAGTCATTGTAAAATTATACATAGATCAGTAGGTTTAAAATATTATATTATATTATTATATATATAGATGAATATTATTTTATACAATAGATCATATTATTATACTATATTTACTTCAAATTGATTGTGATCGGTGGGGATCTACAGCATAGCTAAGCTTATAATAATATTTTCATAGTAACTATGACCTAATCTGTGGTTTCACTGCAAATATTTTATTAATTTTGCGATGCGTGTTTGTGAAATTCGTGATATCTTCTAGAGTTTTCATTTGAATTATATACTGTAAAGGAAAATTTTAATCTATAATATGTGGCCAAGCTAATTATCGTAATTATTTGGATAAGGATTAATACTATATACTTGAAAATAGACTTGGAAGTTATGCCACATTTTTTAACAAAAATTTTAAGATTAAAATGGTTACTGTGAGTCAACCTTAAGAGATAGACATATGCTGTCGCGGACTTTTTTGTAGGTCTTGTTAAGTTGTACAACTCTTGCATAGAAAATATTCTTCTATCTATTTTCAATTAAGCAGCGTTCGTAAGAAACGTGTTTTTTCGACCGTTTATTTGCCGACTTAGGTTGCAAATGTTAAATAAATAATAAATAAAAATTCGTTAAGGTTTTGTGTAAATTGGATGAAATATGACGATGGTTGTTAAATATGTTCATATTTTATATTCGATGCAACAAACTAATGCAAATTTTGTAGGCATATATGTTCTACCCGTGCGAAGCCGGGGCGGGCTGCTAGTATTAGTATATAATAGATTAGTATAGAAGACAGGTAGTTGAGGCTTTAGGCACAGATTGTGTAATAGTTACTATTTGAGGCTGTTACAGGTTTATTTGCAGTCGTAAGCTTGTTACTTAAACTCGGTACTCGGTACTCGGTACACTAGTAATTAAATTTTCCGCTAAGTTTGCGTACCAACAAATTTACCATTCCTGCATTACAAATAAAAACCGGCCAAGTCGAGTTGAACTCGCCCACCGAGGCTTCCGTACCAACGTTGGTATGTACCAATTAAGCTAGACCTCTAAATGTATCAGCGCTCATATAATTCAGAGGTCTACCTTAATTGGCGTAAACTATGTATGTATGGGGGCACCCTTTAATTTTCAACTTTTCTTATTTTTTGGATGTATTCCTTAATTTGTGCTGTAAGTGTGTACCTTGCTTCTTGACAAATTTTATGATTCTAGGTCAACGGGAAGTACCCTATAGGTTTTCGACCTAAAACCTATAGGGTACTTCCGGTTGACTTAGAATTGTCAATTTTGTTTAAAAACAAGGTATCACAGCACAAGTAAAGGAAAAATTCCCAGTTGAAAGTTGAAAGAAAAAGTTGAAAATAAAGGTACATTTCTGGTACTAACAAGTTCGCGTGAAAATCTAAATTTGCCCATATCTTTTTACTGTGTTGACTCAAGACCTTAGTTTTTATACACCCAATAGGGAATATGACCTTAGATTAGTATCAGGTATACATTTCAACTTCCTAAGTCCACCCGTTCCTGAGAAAATCAGTGGTGACCCACGGACAGACGGACAGACAGACAGACAGACAGACGGACAGGCGGACTAGAAAGTGATCTTATAAGGGTTCCTTTTTTAACCTTTTGCGGTACGGAACCCTAAAAACTAGGTAATCATAACAACAAGTAAAAATAAATGAAATTAGACTAAAGTTAATTAATTAAGTTTAATTAGTAAACTTAATTGATTAACTTTATTAGTATTTTTTCTTTATACTAATAAAGAAAATATGACGTGTTCTTAGTGAACTATAAGGACGGTTTTAATAATTTGTTTGCTAGGGGAGTGAACTTTTGGGAAATTTCCTAGTCTTAACGTGAAAAATATAAATTGGGTATACCTAATATAATTAATATAAAACATTCCATAATTCTTATGTACCTTTATGTATACAGTATGAACCTTCTCACGCTAATTACTCATTATCTCGCGAAAGTAACAAAAGCCCTAACACATTGCATAAATAAAATGAGCCATTTAAATTTTAACAAAAGCATCCTAAACATGTCCCTTCAATTTCCTCACAAAGAAACGAAATAACCCATTTACATCAGCCTAACCGCCAAACGCTTTTAGATAAAGTCGTCAGAATTCGCCCTCCATTACGCTGGATAACATTGATAATATCGTAGTAGACAACATCAGCAGAATGGGCCAACGCTCGACGCTCAGGCTCGCAAATTACACTGTTATGAGAACACAAATAACCGCAAATTTATGTAAATAGCTATCGGTGTTACATAAAACGTGTTTAAGATGGTGGGGGCTGATAACGCGCCACTACTGTTGGTGCAGCATCTGGGCTTGTCTTCCCGCCTTAGAGCATAAACATCCCAGTGTCGAGATCATGTCTTCATTTGCATCTCGGCAGCCGTGCCGACATTGTCAAATGTGATCGTTACTCCAATTTATTCAAGGGTGCGTTGATGCTTAGTTTCTTACATAAAGTTGGTTTCGCAAAACTGAGTTAACTAATACTTTAGTTCATTTTATTACACTACGTTCCATCAGGACTTGAAAGTCGCCATTGAAAATTTACGAAGATCTAGTTATTTAAATTATTTTTGATTGATGAAGTACTACAATCAATGTTATCATCAATAGTCAATTCCAACTACATCGATATAAATAGTACTTAGTGACCATGCTACGATTACCCTTCCCGTCCTAAAACAAAATAAATTCAATATACATACTACATTCTATCAGGACTCACCATGTTGCCGTTGCAAGTTGCAACTTTACAAGAAGCCATGCATTTACATTATTAACAGTGTAATCCTGATGAAAATTAAAATTCATAATTTAAATTCATATGAGCCATTGCTACGATGTACCTTCACTTAATTAAAACAAAAAATTCGAAGTGGTTGCATCGTTATATCGATGGCTACTTACTACACAATGCTCGCTCGTTTTCCAGTAGGTACCATTAAAGAGCACGACAATAACCAACATTGCATACTTCTTTCATACACTCAGCTATTAAACGCATTGTCGGACTTAATCCTCGGTACAACATGGAAACCAAGCTAAATGGTGGTATAGCAGTGACACAACTCTCGATAAATGAATTCTTATATGAGAAGAAAGTTAGGGGCCTCTACACAGAGAGGTGTGTAAGGAGCAAGACATAGCTGGTATTTCCAGTAAATTTTTCAGTCGCGATTATAAAATACTAGCAGCCCGCCCCGGCTTCGCGCGGGTAGAACATATATGCCTACAAAATTTGCATCAGTTTGTTGCATCGAATATAAAATATTAACATATTTAACAATCATCGTCAGATGTCAACCAATTTACACAAAACCTAAACGAATTATGCACCTAAGACCTAAACCTTCACAATTCAAATTCAAAATCATTTATTGCGACTAATTTTTCAAGTCATAGATACACATTAAAAAATCTTTACATAAATAGTTATCATTAAATTAAATTACAAAATTTCCTTCCTCATAAACACTCTGGCTATTGGTGAAAACCGCATGATAATCCGTTCAGATGCTATTGAGATTATTGCGAACAGACAGACAGACGCAGTGATGGACATTGTTTTATAATACTTACGTAGTGATATTGGACGGCCCTTTGGCGTAAAGGATAGTCACCCTGATTCTGACCCGAGGGTCGTTGGTTCTAATCCTAGCTATATACCTACCAATGAAAGTTTTATGTACATTCATGAATCATGGGTTTTCGTGGAATCATTAAATCTACCAATAATTGAGATAGTTTAAAAACTAAAACAACTGACTTCAATACCCCGCGAGTCAATTTCAGTAGCAAGTTTGAGACGTTTATCGTCATATCTCTGAAGATACTTATCACATCTCAATGAAATTACAATGGGACCACCTCGGAAACGTACCCTACCGATAACAAAAATAATAATTTGAATCGGTTCACAATTGACGGAGTAATCGCGTAACATACACACACAAAAAAAGAAAGAAAAAAGAAACATACAGACGGATTGAGAACTTCCTTCTTTTTGGAAGTCAGTTGAAAAGTAGCTTACCACCAAGGAGAACATCTGCCGCCGCAACCTTACGGCGATCTCCGACGCAAAAAGTAGGGGTATTATACGTTTAACGTGTGTATAAGTGTGTCTGTCTGTAGCATCTTAGCACCCAACCGGATGAACCGATTTTGATTTAAAGTAGGGGTATTATACGTTTAGCGTGTCTATCTGTGTGTCTGTCTGTAGCATCTTAGCACCCAACCGAATGAACCGATTTTGATTTGATTATTGATAGTTTTTTTTTTCATAGATGTCTTCATCGAGAGTGTTCTTAGCTTTGATTGATGAAAATTCGTTCAATCGTTATAAAACTATGAGCTTTAATCAACTTTAATAGGTCTGATCAATTCGAAAATCTTCTTCTTCAACGATATTGTAAGAACATGGAAGCATTGACCTAATGCTGGGACATCTCCTGGACTCTACAGAATACTCAAATCCTCACCAACTTACAGCTCAGATTTTAAATGTCGTGTTTAGAGGCATTGGAATGTTTTTAATGAAAAGATTATACATAGATCAGTCGGGGTGGTTAAAAATATTATATTATATATATAGATCATTTTTATTTTATACAATAGATCATAGTATTATTCTATATTGACTTCAAATTGATTGCGATCGGTGGGGATCTACAGCATAGCTAAGCTTATAATAATATTTTCGAAGTAACTATGACCTATTCTGTGGTTTGACAGCAAATATTTTATTAATTTTGCGATGCGTGTATGTGAAATTCGTAATATCTTCTAGAGTTTTCATTAGAATTATATACTGTAAAGGACAATTTTAATCTATAATATGTGGCCAAGCTAATTAACTCTTAACTACTAACTAACTCTAACATTTAATCATTATTTGGATAAGGATTAATACTATATACTTGAAAATAGCCCTGGAAGTTATGTAATATTTTTTAACAAAAAATTAAAGATTAAAATGGTTACTGTGAGTCAACCTTAAGAGATAGACATATGCTGTCGCGGATTTTTTTGTAGGTCTTATTAAGTTGTACAACTCTTCCATAGCAAATATTCTTCCATCTGTTTTCAATTGAGCAGCGTTCGTAAGAAACGTGTTTTTCGACCGTTTTTTTGTCGACTTAGGTTGCAAATTAGGTCTCCACAAATGTACCTTTGATTTGAACGGGATAATATATAGCCTATTTTCATTTCAAAAGTAGATTTCAAAAAAGAATTTTTTAAATCGGTCCAGTAGTTTTTGAGCCAAATCATTACAAACATACAAAAATACAAAAATACAAAAATACAAATGTTCTCTCTTTATATTATATTATATATAAGTATAAGTATAGATTTGTTCTGTATAAAATTGTCCTACTATTCGCACTCGCACATAATAAATAATGTTGTAAGTAGGTACTATGTACGTTAGGTAGGTAGGTACTCCTAGTTCGTAGATATCGTAGAGTTGAACTACTGTGAATTATTAATCTGTGACAAAGCGGTCGACCTACGAATAAATTCGAATCAGACTAACGTACTTCAGACCATTTGAGACCAATTTACACGTGTGTAATAAGAAAATAAAGACGACATTACAGGAGTCTGGAAAGTAATGGGTAAGGTACATTGTAAAGGTCGAGTACCTGTATTTGTTTGTGTGATAGCATGTTTTTCTAAATAAATATAGGGCCTACGTTAAGTTGAGCGTGAAAGAATGATCGATTTCTCATTCGGTTATACAATAATTTGAACACTTTGTCCACCTGATGTTAAAAGATGATGCAATCATGGTTGTATGGAAGGTGGCAAACGGCACTGCCAAATGCCACTGGACTAGCGATGGACTACTGAATATAATACAATTCACATAGCGCAACAATTCCACAAAGGCAAAATGGAATGAAAGCAAATGGAAGAAGACGCATCTATACAGGCGTATTAGCTCGCTAGCTTGCTAGCTTGCTAGCTTTGGACATTTTGAAATTTAAATAGGTTAGGTCGGGTAATATTTAAGGAGGTTAATGTTATATACAAAATGATGTTGTAGACAATACGGTGCATATTTTTAATACAGTTAAGTACTTACCACGTAAGTAATTTTTTAAGTAAATTCTGGTTCTCTTGTGTACATAACAGGCTTAAGTGATCCTAAAGAAGGTTTGTATAATCATGACAGTAACTTAAACCCTCTTGTTCCGAAATATAATTAGCATAGGATTGTCGTTGGTCTCAAGTTAAGGTAAGCGAACCGACCTAAACATAGCTCGGGGTAACACGACTGTGCCCACAGTAAGCAGCTTAAAACTTTGGAATCATTTATCTAGTGGTGGTGTGTGCACTTTAGGACCTTAGGTTTAACGAAGTTTATATTATGAAAATAAATTCTAGATGACTCGAAATTAGTAGATATTGAATTGGTACAATTTTTACTAACTCACGTGAGTTGAGTATTCTGCAGATTTTAGGAGATGGCCCAGCATCAAGTCAAAGCTACCATGTTTTCATTAAAGTAAAAGATACTAAATTACCAATGAACAGACCTATAAAAGTTGATCACATAGCGTCATTAACTAGAAAATAGCTCATAGTCTTAACCCAGCTAAATGGATTTTTATGAATCAAATCTAAGAACACTTTTGATTAAGACACTCAATTAAAAAAAAAAAAACTAAAAATCAAATTAGGTCATCCGTTAGGGTGCTACGATGCTACAGACAGACACTCGCATACACAGATACCTACACATACACATCAAACTTATAACACCCCTCTTTTTTGTCAGGGGTTAATAAGGAGGTATTTTGCCTCGGTAAGTGAGAACTTGTACGAGAAATGCACAATACAAATAACCCCAAGCGGGACGTCAGTGCAAGACGTTTTGCCCCGCCTCAATTACAACATTTCCTTACCAAAATCATGTAGGTCCCACAAGCGTCGACCCAAAACTTCACCTGCTGCCAATTTATAGACGGTGAATATACGGTAAATGTAAATAAACATAATAAAATTACAGCTCAACAGTTTCAATCTCAGCTTGTAAATGGACTGACGGCTACATCGTTACAGCCACTTTAAGCTTGTAATCTTAATAATGCCGTTTAAGATAATAAGCCATTTTGAATATTGTCGTTTATGTCACCATTTGACTTGTCTTTTAACACGCCGACATAATTAGGTAGAAATTGCTGTTGATTATAGGCAGGCATGTGAATTTGTTTAGCTTCTTCATAAAATATTTTAATGTAGGTGTATTTATAGAATTTGTAACCAATGTTTCAATATTTTACTATAACGTCTATCAAAACGTATTAGTATTACTAAATGCATGAGATGCAGTTATCAGTTCTATGTTCTTGCTATATAATATTATAAGTTTCGACACAAATGGCATTGAGCAATAAGGCAGGTCAGAGTCCCGTTGAAGTATAGGATTTTTTCTTTACTTCTAAGTGAGAGGTTACCGGTTCAAAACCTAGCACGCGAACACCCGTGCTAGGTGGTAGGAGCATATTATATCGATGTTCCGCCTGACTTGCTATCATAAAGCAGCTTACCATCATCAAGAAGAAAATCTGACGCCAAACACATAAGATACTGGCGCAGTCTATGGTACTGCCTTTCATTTGCATTTAGAAATGGAAGATGACAGTACTAGTCCATTCAAAAATAGAAATACCAACTGCATCTGAGTACATCATAACGCTACTTTTTACGCGCGCGCACTAATTAAGTTTCGTATACAAGCCTAAGGCAACGTACCTACCGATCCCATCCTTCAGTTACTACAGAAATATGTATCAACAGGCTAGTCCCTTATAATTGAATCTCTTGTCAGAGATGTATGAGACCCCGCCCACGGCGGAACCTGCCTATTCCGAACAATTAATCTCGCATAAACAATTATAAAACACGGATTTATATCCGATAAATTCTTTTCAACAACCCGTGCCGTCTTTTCTGGTGATTTAAACCGGGATAAGTTAATTATGTAAAGATATAGACACCTCACGATTTCATTTAAAACCGCCTGAAGGTGTTTCGAGTTAATAATGAAAGTGGCGCGAGAAAAATCTTCGTCGAACAATCCTCTCTGTCGCTTCTATATTTATTGTCTTCAAACCTAATTGCAGTAAAAGGATTTGATTGTCTGGGACAAACTTATTGGGTTTTATTTTTAATCGGATCTGTTCTCGAGATATAGTGGCTTTTCTTTTGCTAGCTTTGTGTCAGTATTTAATTAGCTGTGTTTGTTTTTAGGTATTATAAAATGTTGTTTATTTGGGTAAGAATGAAATAGTGTTATCACATTACTTAGTGGAAAGGCACCCTAACACTAACACCCTTACCAGTAACTGAAACACGTTATATCATGGATCTTGGTCCATGCCTGCTCCATAGCTATGTAAATTTTCATAGTAACTAGGGTGCGAGCATGAGCTCACCGATAGTTTACAGTTATTATTCTCGAAGGATCCTAACTTGTCAGCAGTGGAAGTGAACTTGAACGTCAACTTTAACGTCTTAGTTACTTCACACGTTACCCGCTACTTGAACGTAATATTTTGATTACCTTTTAACAACTTTATGAATCTTGTATACAAGCGAAAGCTCTTTGCAGATGCTCTTTTGAGAGACATATGGGTGGTTTAGAAGTAAAATAGAAACAGAAGAAGTAAGATAGAGGGTTAGTTATTTTTATTCTGATTTATTGATAAATTCGTGGCAAAATCGTACGATAAACAAATAGATAAAAAAGATATAATTCATTTTGTACGTTTTGCAAGGATTTGTTGACTATACGATCCTTATTTTGTTCTACTGTCTGGTATTTTATGTTTCAACAACATTTATTTCTCAATAAAGATTTATTTATTTGATCTTCAAGAGGATAATGATCTGTCTCGATATTGTGACCAGTTATACATAGGTATTAGGATGTTTTCGTAGACAGAGTTTTATTTTCTTTTTATAAAGTTACTTGGCACATCTCATGAATTCATAATTAAATAGTAATATAATAACTCCAATATATATAAAGACAGCCTGGCCTTAGAATAACAAAATTCTATTACGCTTTAGAAAAATCGCCGTGATTTATGTCAAGTTCTCAACAACAATTACACGCCTAGCAGTCCGACAACGGCTTGCGCCGACATAAACCATCAGCAGTCAAACTTTATGTTTTCTTATAATCTTGGCTACGACGTGTGAAATATAAGGCTGAAATAAACATAAAATTCCTCTCGAACCTCGTTTTTATAACTCGGCAAATAAGTCATTGTTAGAACACTTGAGTTTACTCTTCATGATCGCGTCGTAAACGCAAGCGGTATTTTATTGTAGCACTTATGGAAATAGGACTATTGACAGTGTTTTATTTATCGTACGTGCATTTTATGACTTGCATGCATAGCTACAGGTCATATGACTATAATGATAAACGATACGGCGAAACTTGGATCGTGGGTCCTGATTTCAAAGAAATCAAGACCCACGAAAGCTAACCAAATGTTTAGGTTACACCAAAGTAAATGCTTACTTTCTTAGCCATTGTATTAATGGCAGAATAATTCTTGTGTTGTGTTTAACAGTACTATTTCGGTAGAGTTACATAAATGGCCTAAGCTTAATTATTTCATCGTTCTACCAAAATTCGCTAACATTTATTTGGTACACCTTTCAGGAAAGAGCAAATAAAAATAAAAGTGTAACTACTACGTCGTAGACCGCACAGACATAGAGGGTCTCACTATCTTAAAGAAAAACCGGCCAAGTCGAGTTCGACTCACCCACCGACGCTTCCGTACCAACGTTAGATGGTTCCAATTAAGCTAGACCTCTAAATTGAATAAGCGCTCATATGTCTCAGAGGTCTATCTTAATTGGCGTTAACTATGTATGTATGGGGACACCCTTTTATTTTCAACTTTTTTATTTTTTTGAATTTTTCTTTTTTTTTTAATTTATGCTGCTTGCCAAATTTCATGATTCTAGGTCAACGAGAAGTACTCTATAGGTTTTCGACCAAAAACCTATAGGGTACTTCCGGTTGACCTAAAATTGACAATTTTGGTCAAAAGCAAGGTGTTACAGAACAAGTATAGGAAAAATTCCGAAAAATAAAAAAAAACTTGAAAATTAAGGTAATTTTTGGTACTTACAAGTTTTCGCAAAAATCTAAATTTGCCCATATTTTTTATCGTCTTGACTCGGGAACTTGATTTTTAAACACCTAATCATCATCATAGTCAGCCGGTACACCTAATAAGGACTCAGTATCTGGTATAAATTTCAATTTGCTTGCTAGTTCCTGAGAAAATTGGTGGTGACACACGGACAGACAGACAGACAGACAGACTGACAGACCAGACAGACAGACAGACAGGCAGATCGACAGACAGACAGACAGACAGACAGACAGACAGGCAGGCAGACAGACAGACAGACAGACAGACGGACGGACGGATAGACGGACAAGAAAGTGATCTTATAAGGGTTCCTTTTTTTCCTTTCGAGGTATGGAACCCTCAAAACAGGATCTCGTATTTTATCTAGCCTTATCCAATACAAAATTCAAAACTTCTTCAAAGAAGAGAAGTCACATAAACTACAACAAACAATAACTGGCCAAGTGCAAGTCGGACTCGCACTCGTAGGGTTCCGTAACACAGTTAAGTATTCCATAACTATGATTTTTCGCAACTACAAAATTAACTTTGTTTTTCATAGTGTTTGTATGAAAAACAAAGTTATCTTTGCGGTCGCCATATTTCTAAAACTGCTGACTGTATCTCGTTCAAACCAATTTTCGTTGAAAGTTTTTATTGAGATCTACAGCATATATTTTTTTTAGATTTTTCACTCCCATACTTTAAAAGTTAGAGGGGGGGGGACACACATTTTACCACATTAGACGCGCCTATCTTTCAAATGATTGATTTTGAGAAAAAATGATTTTAGAAACCTCAATGTCATTTTTGAAGACCTATCCATAAACACACCACACGTATAGGTTTGAAGAAAAAAATTTTTTTTTGTTTCAGTTCTATGTATGGTATGGCCCCCCCCCCTTAAACTTTTATATTTTTTATTTTTGTATAAAAATCGGAAAGCGGTTCACAGAATAAATATACCTACGAAGTTTCAATTCTGTAGTCCTAACAGTTTCGGAATAAAATGGCTGTGACATACGGACGGACAGACAGACAGACAGACATGACGAATCTATAAGGGTTCCGTTTTTTGCCATTCGGCTACGGAACCCTAAAAACTGTAATGATGAAGTATACACTGCTGAGCGCAAGTCACGCACTAATTTCTCGGCGTGCCGTGCATTTAGTGCACATTTTCATGAAATTAATATCTACGAACGCTAAGAACAGGTAAACGAAAGTTTTGAACGTAAAGGAGTTTTCAGAGACATGAAACTAGGTCATCTAATACTATAAGAATCTTTGTCCTGACATACTGACTGACTGACTGACAGACAACGCACAGCCTAAACCGCTGGTCGTAGAGACTTGAAATTTTGAGGGTATATTTGTCTTAGTACGTAAAGGTGTACTAAAAAAGGATTTTCCAAAATTCACCCCTTTAGGGGATGAAATGGGGGTTCAAAGTTTGTATGGAGAAACAAGATTAGATACTATTTTCTATTGGAAACTTCACACAATTGCTTCAGTAAAAAAATAAGTAAATAAGTGTTTCAGGTTTTTTTAAACTGCACCCCTAAGAGTGTGAAATGGGGTAACAACGTCTGAAAATCAATATTGTTTCGGATTGCGCTGAGATTTGGCATGCATATGGTTATTATGACGTCAGTTCTCTCTGAGAAATAATTTTCTAAAATTCACCCCTTAAAGGGATGAAACGGGGGTTCAAAGTTTGTATGGAGAAACAAGATTAGATAGTATTTTCTATTCCAAATTTTACACAAGTGCTTCAGTAAATAAATAAGTAAATACATGTTTCATACTTTTTCGAAATGCCACCCCTAAAAAGGTGAAGTGGGGCAACAAAGTCTGAAATTCAACATTGTTTCGGATTGCGCTGTAATTTGGCATGCAGATAGTTATGACGACGTTTGTTCCCTCAGAGAAATGATTTTCTAAAATTCACCCGTAAAAGGGATGAAACGGGGGTGCAAAGTTTGTATGGAGAAACAAGATTGGATAATATTTTCTATTCGAAACTTCACACAATTGCTTCAGTAAAAAAATAAGTAAATACGTGTTTCAGGATTTTTTCAAATTACTCCCCTGAGAGAGTGAAGTGGGGTAACAATGTCTGAAAATCAATATTGTCGGATTGCGCTGAAATTTGGCATGCTGATAGTTTATTATGACCTTAGTTCCCTCTGAGAAATGATTTTCCAAATTCACCCCTTAAGTGGATGAAATGGGGGTTCAAAGTTTGTAAGGAGAAACAATATAAGATTGTTATTCAGTAAATAAATAAAAAAATACGTGTTTCAGGCTTTTTCGAAATGCCACCCCTAAAAGGGTGAAGTGGGGTAACAAAGTCTGAAATTAATATTGTTTCGGATTATGCTGAAATTTGGCAGGCAGATAGTTATTTTAACGTAGGTATCCAATAAGAAAGGATTTTTCAAAATTCATTCCGAAGGGGATGAAACGGGGGTTCAAAGTTTCAACCGATTTGGCTTTTACTTCTTTGATGTCTTTGATAATAGTTATTACAAAATAAAAGTAGATTTTTCATAATTCACTCCGAAGGGGATGAAACGGGGGTTCAAAGTTTCAACCGATTTGGCTTTTACTTCTTTCATGTCTTTGATAATAGTTTTTACAATATAAAAGTTTTAAGTAAATATAAGAAGTATTTAACACGGGCGAAGCCGCGGGGCACTTCTAGTTTAATATATCCGCGGCATGTAGTTTGGTCCCGGGATTCCGGGATTAGACATGGACCGTTCGAAGTTGCTCCCTGATAAAATATCTGAAAAATTAAAGGAATTTTTCAACACTGAGCCTGGGGAAAGAGCGAAGTTTTCGTTGTAAGCTGTAGATTATAGTCGCGCTTTTTAATTGTTTAATTTAAATAATGAGGAAGTAAACTTTTACTGCATATTCTGGTAGCAGCGTGTCCATTTTCTTACATCTACTGCAATGCAGTATCTGACTACTAATGCAGCGGGTACTGCAACGGTTAACTTTCAATTTATACTTACGGCTGGGTGTACGGTAGCTGCCAGCTTGCTTACCTAACTTTTTCAAGCAATGACCGTATCACGAACACTAATTTTCCTCTCATAAACATAACGCTCGTTGGTGAAAAAACAAAATATAAAACAGATGAAAAATATACATTTACTCGTACCTTTACTAAAAGTTAGATATTTTACAGTTATAATATCCTAAATACAGGGAAACCTAGTTAGGAGTTAGGCCGCAGACATGAACCTATACTCATATTTAAGTGACCCGTTTGAGCCAAGTTAATGTTAAAATTATAACATGTTATCCAAATTCTTTTAAATACTTACTGCATAAAAAATACTATTATTGTTTAAATAGTGTACGGCTGTTTATGGTCTGTTGTACTAGTTTAAGCTATGATTATGAGCAAATAAAAAACTTTATTTATATATTTATTTATAGTTATAAGGAGTTTGACTCATGATTATATTAAAGTAGCGACTATTATACTCACTACTATTTGTTGTCGACTGTCTTGACCTAGGTTCCGTGCACGTGCGATGCACTTCCTCAGGGAGTTTACGCAGCAAAATTAAGACAGTCGACAACAAATGCTTTATTTGACTTTGTGTTTGTTTGATCTCCGAACGCCTAAACGTAAGTGAAAGGTAATACTTAGCTACTTCTTTTACGTAATCTTCAAAAATATTGTAATCACTATAAATCAAACAATATTATAAAATCTGTTTGAATATTTGTTTGTTTTGTTACCTCTTCACGGTTTGTCTGGGCCGATTTTGCTGAAATTTTGCACAAGGATTCACGATATGGTAAAATAGGACGATGGACTGTTTTAGCCAAGTATACAGCCGCGGGGCTAAACTAATTATTTTTAAAATATAATAGAAAACTATCCATGAAAGAAAATAATATTCTTAGCTTAAAATATCTTCTTCAAATGAGCCTGTGTAAGTAAATCAGCCATTGATTAGCAAAATTATCTCTTGACAGGTAACAGGTACCTGCGATAAGTTCCCGTCAAGAGATAAAATAATAAATAGTCGCTATATGATACGTTTGAGATTTTGAATTAATTAATTTATTGTTTGTTTGTAAATACTTTATTGCACAAAAAAAAATGTACTAAAGGAGGACTTAATGCTAAAAGCATTTTCTACCAGTCATCCAGCAGTGGTGGTGAAAATTTTAAGTCGTGCTTATAGTAGTACAGAGGTGGTTTTATATACTAAAATAATATCAATACCTACTACCGGACTAATTATAATATATACGAGTACTTACTATAATAAATAACATAAAAACAAATAAATAATATACATAACTTAATGAAACTACATATAATATATTGTGCTTTTCTAATTGTTGGTAGGAAAGACTTTCTTGCGAAATAACCTTTGACTTGTCTCTTAAATAAATCTTTCGATGCAGCCATTTTAATGTCGGTAGGCAACTGGTTCCATAACCGTACAGCAGCAACCGCAAACCAACGAAATTGGTGCTGTGGGATGGAGTTGCCATAAGCAGCGTGTCAGTTGAGCGCAAATCTCTGTCATGCGTCTCGGACAAAAAATTAAAATCGTCTTGTAAATAGTCTGGAGCAAACTTATCCCTCAAAATTGAAAATAAAACTCCTAATATTCTGCAGTTACGTCTTTCACGGATGGGGAGCCACTGAAGTTTGGCTCTGTATTCTGAAATATGGTCATACTTACGGAGACCGTAGATAAACCGAATGCCAGTATTTAGCAAACGATCCAATTTATTAAGTAACTCCTCCGTTATATTAACGTAGCAAACGTCAGCGTAGTCAATAATTGGCAGGAGCAGTGAATTAACAAGAGCAATTTTGGTAGTGACAGGAAGAAAGTTTTTAAACCGCAGTATGGCATGTAACGACGCAAAAAATTTTCGGGAGACTTCATTGATTTGAGCTGTCCAGTTAAGGTTAGAGTCTAGTATGATACCCAAGTTTTTAACAGTATTTGAGAGAGGGATAACAATATTAGTATAGTACAACGAAGGTAAATTAGATAACTGGACCTTTGAAAGTTGCCGACTGCTTCCTATGACGATTGCTTGACATTTGTTTGGATTTACTAAAATACCGAAGCGCCTAGACCAGGATAATAATTTTAAAAGATCTTCATTCAAATCGGCAATAGCAGCGTCTAGGTCCTCCACTACAGTATGACGGTACAGTTGCAGATCGTCTGCGTAAAAATGATAATGACATTGAAGATATCTAGAGAGTAGGTTGATAAAGATTGAGAATAGCAAAGGAGATAATATTCCTCCTTGCGGAACGCCAGTATCCACGTCACACCACTCGAAAAGGGTTTGGCCCAAGCGAATAGCCTGCCGGCGCTCTGACAGGTACGATGTAAACCATATAACAGAGGAAGACGAAAAATTAAGATGGGTGAGGAGAGCCAGCAACAGGTCGTGATTAACACCGTTAAAGGCGTTACTGAAGTCGATGAGAACAAGAATGGTAACATTAGAGTTTTCCATGTTATACCGGATATCTTCAGTAACTTTAAGCAAAGCAGTAGTTGTGCTGTGACCCGATCTGAACCCAGACTGAAATTGATTAAAAAGAGCAAATTTTGATAAATATTCTGTCATTTGCTTATGAACCACTGACTCAATAATTTTAGATAAAAAAGGTAAAATAGAGATAGGACGAAACTGATTTGGAAGTTGAGGGTTGGAGACTTTAGGGAGTGGTAGGACGTGAGCTTTGCGCCATTGATCCGGAAATTGACCAAATTTAAGAGACCAGTTGACAATATGGGTCAAGGCAGGGAGAATATGATTTAAAATGAACGAGATCATAATGCGACCAATGTTGTCACATCCAATCGCCTTGGACTTCAGAGATGAAATAATTTTGTGAATAGCATCTTCACTCACCAAGGAAAATTCAAATGGTGCTATATCAGGACGGGGTATGTTTTGAATTTCGCGTAATGTTGCTGATTTAGTTAGGTGATCTAATTTTGTGCATGAAGTGAAATGTGCATTAAGGGTGTTGGGGTCAAATGGTAATTTACAATTAGGAGAATTAGATTTTCCTATGCCAATTGATCTTAAAAAACTCCAGATGCCCGCTGGAGAGGAAGCCTCTATTTGATCAAAAATAAAACGTCGCTTTGCATTCCTACAGAGAATATTGCATTTGTTTCTTAATTTTTTGTACTTATTCCAATTTTCAACTGTTCTGAGACGCTTATATCTTCTGAAAGCCCTATCTCTGTACATCCTAGTTTTACGTATACATTCATTAAACCACGGGGTGGGTTGGTCTTTGAGTTTCACTTGATGTATAGGAGCATGTCGATCAAATAAGCTTATTATATTTTTGTTAAGAAAATCTACTTTATTGTCAACAGAAGTCATATCCTCGATAGACGTCCAGGCCACTGAAGATGCATCCACATTGAGCTTGTCCATATTATTTTTTTAAAAACTGCGTTGGTTTAAAATGGCTGGTTTACATTTTGGAGTTTTAATTTTAATTGAAGTGTAAATTAAGTCATGGTGGGAGAAAGCAGGAGCTGTAAGTTGACCATGAGTAGCAACAAGATTAATATTACTAGTTATTATAAGATCCAATAATGTGTCATTAGTATGAGTGTGATGCGTGGGCAATAAGTCTAATAGGTTTAGATTTGTAGCATCAATAATAGACTTCTGCTTCCTAGATCTGCTGTCCTGGTTGATCATGCAAGTGTTCAGGTCGCCTAAAATAATAACACTATTATAGTCAGCTAACAAAGTCTCAAGTTCAGTCTCGAATTTCGAGAAGTAGTCAATGGCTGGGGGGCAGTAGATTACCCCTATAAGAATTTTAACACCAAGCTCGACTTCGATGAATAAATATTCTGCGGATGCAGTGTAAGTCGAAGGTGACTGCCGCACAATTTTAAAAGAGATATGACTCTTTAGGTATATAGCCACTCCTCCACCGCCTTTGCCTGTGCGATCATTTCTAATCAGCGTGAAATTAGGTATACTGAAAGATTTAGATGGAAGGGAGGGCTTTAACCAACTCTCTGAGATAAGGACTGCGTGTATGGGATTGAAATTAAAAGTATCTATAATATCCGAAAAATGAGCTGGTATGCTCTGAGCATTAACGTGGCAAATGTTGAAATTTTTAGGGCTGGAGATAAATATGTTATTTAAAGTTTGTCGGAGAGGCACGAGATTATCAGCGTCGAAACTAGCAAAAGACAAATAATCAGAGGCAGCAGTATGGAATGATTCATCACTAGAAGAGCACATAATATACTAAAATATATGATGATATATATATATAAATATAAAATACAACTACTATTATTTACTAAACTAAAAACCAAAAATGTTATTATATGAATCAAGATAAGCGGCCAACATAATTTAATATGATGCAAGACCCGCTGACTGCATGAGTGGTATAAAATCTGAAATGAATGTTTAAATTAACTAATTATAGCTAATAAGGAACTTAAATAAATAAATGAAAGTAACTATGCACTTGCCATAATCATACCTCACCCAAACATCAGCACTCATATGAAAATGGTTCCCTTATAGGGAAGCAAAAATTACTTAAAATAATATATGTATGTATGCATTAGCGATAGTAATAAATAACAACAAATGTAAACGAAATAAATAAATGATTGCACTTAAAGTTCTTCTCCGATGTTTACACGGTTCTAGAGTAATGTTTAAAAAAAAAAATTTTCTTTTTAATAATAAGTTTCCTTTTTAATAAGGCCTTAAATAACACCGTTTAGGTGTATTGCTGTGTACCAACTAAATGAGAAATGCAAAAAATATGTATTCAAAAGCAATGGTCATCAACGTTTGAAAATAAAGTATCAGACTGGCAAAACACGCAAGTGGTGCGCAGCATAGGTAAATAAGGAACCATTGCTTTAAAAAAAATCGATGAACAATTATACCTAATACTCACGGTTGAAATACATTTAGGTAAGAATATTTATTATTAATTGCAAATACACATTGCCATTAACCGAAAAACAAGTTTATTTATATCGTGTGTAACCATCTTAAAACTGCTATATAATGTTTACTAAGTAAACAAAAACTAATACATATACCTTAGCTAATACACTCGTTATATTATCTAAGACATATACTAAATTAAGCATCAGATATATCAGAAAATCTTTGTACGTATTAAAATGAAACCCCTTTGATCAAAAAAGTAGACATAAAAAAAGAATCTAGCCAAATAATCTGACAAATAATGTAAAAGTATGAACTTATTATACTATTGGCACAATGCAGATGATGTCTGAAGCAATAGCTTAAAAATATATATGAGACGTAACTGTCAACTCAATTTCAGAAACGACATCGACAATTACTTGACAACTGACATATATCTTCCAAAGCAAGCGATTAAAAAAAAAACTAAAATAATGAAATGAAAAGTGGGTTTGGTTTGGTAAAAGTGCAAATAACTATCACAGAAGTAGTCTAAAGTCCAAAGTTCGATATAATGCCAGATAGACGTCGTACGTGCAATGATTCACTTCTTGTTTTTGTTCGCTGCAGCCCTGCGAGTCATGTGGTGCTCCCTATCGGTTGAGACTGTGGGCTGCTTCGATGCTCCTTTTGACTGTGATATAGATGATGAGGATGAAGTTTTAGTGACTGTGTTACTGTTTAGCGACGATGGATGATTAGATATAAGCCGCTCCAAATCCTGCGCAGATGCCACCCTTGTACGGCTATTGTCTTTTTTTTTTTTTTTTTTTTTTTTTTATATAATACAGATCGGCAAACGGGCAAGCGGCCCACCTGATGGTAAGTGGTCACCGCCGCCTATTGACATCTGCAAAACCAGAGGTATTGCCGGTGTGTTGCCTACCCTTATTAGTGAGCACTCTCATTACTCTTCGTTTGAAGCTACCAAGGTTGAAGGTTTCAGGGAAAGTTTCAGGTGGGAGATCATTCCACATCTTACAGGTACGTGGGAAGAACAGTCGTGTGAAACGAGTAGTATGTGATGCCCACGTATCTATAATGTGCGGATGTGCTTTTTGACGGTGTCGGGAGTTCCGATGGTAGAAACGGGACGGAGGAATGATGTTAAAAAGCTCTTCAGAACATTCCCCGTGATAGTACCTATAGAAAAGGCTAAGAGAGCCAACGTCGCGACGAAGACTCAAAGGTTCCAATTTATCAGTTAGCTTGGGGTCGTCGACAAGTCTAATAGCTCTTCTCTGAAGGGAGTCAAGTGGTTGCAGTTGATATTTCGGTGCACCACTCCATAGATGAGAACAGTACTCAATGTGTGGCCGAACTTGCGCCTTATATAACAACAGACGTTGGCTCGGGGTGAAGTACTGTTTGGCTCTATTTAGTACACCGAGTTTTTTAGCAGTAAGTTTTGCTTTGCATTCCAAGTGACTCCCAAACTGGACCTCGTTAGATATGTCGACACCCAATATGCTAATTGACTTCGACAAGGTAAGGGGAATGTTCTGAAAAAGCGGGGCAACAGGAAATTGTGACTTTTTGGCCGAGAAAACGATAGCCTGTGTTTTAGTAGGGTTAAATTGTACTATGTTTCGTAAACCCCAGGCCGAAACATTTTCTAGGGAACGCTCCACCTTAGACACTAGCTCTGATCTCCTAGCATCGATGTCCGCCTTGGAGGCATTTGCTTGACCTGTGTAATGAGCATCACCCGTGCTGTCATCCGCATAGCAATGAATATTACTGATTTGCAATAGGTCATTGATATGCAAGATGAACAGCGTTGGGGATAGCACAGATCCCTGTGGAACTCCGGCGTTAATCGGCATGGTCTCAGAACAAGCACCATCAACGACGGCTTTTATGCTTCGACCATACAGAAAATTGCCAATCCACATACAAAGCCTCTCAGGAAGTCCGTAAGAAGGTAGCTTAGCAAGAAGGGCCTTATGCCATACCCGATCAAACGCTTTAGCGATATCCAAGCTGACAGCGAGAGTTTCACCTCTGCTTTCAACGGTCTCTCCCCAGCGATGTGTGAGGAAGGCTAGAAGATCACCAGCTGATCGTCCATGACGGAATCCGTACTGATGGTCACTAATCAGCTGGTGTTCCTCTAAGTATCCTAAGAGCTGTGAGTTTATGACCCGTTCCATAACCTTGGAAAGAAGTGAGGTTATCGCAATAGGTCTGTAGTTTGATGGGTCAGTTCGGTCTCCCTTCTTGGGGACTGGATGGACGTGGGCTACCTTCCAGCATGACGGTACGATGCTTTTTTCATATGATAATGAGAAAAGACGCGTGAGTATAGGTGTCAATTCAGGGGCACAAACTTTGAGCACGATTGCTGGGATGCCATCAGGCCCACTCGATTTTCGCACATCAAGAGATAACAGCTCCTTCCGTACTGCACGCTGCGATATGCGTAATTCACGCATAATATTTTTACAGTACGGAAGTAAAGAAGGAACTGCATCTCCATCGTCGAGAGTCGAGTTAGAGGCGAATAGAGAACCCAGCAAATCTGCCTTCTCCTTCGCACTGTGGGCCAGAGTGTCATCGGATTTACGTAAGGATGGGAACATGGATTGGCAAAAATTTCCCTCGGCAGCTTTAGCAAGCGACCAAAAAGCACGACTGCCAGACGGGTAGCTAATTAATTGATCGCCAATCCGACTTATATGGGAACATCTTGCCTTTGCTGCAGCTTTCTTTGCGCACCTGGAGGCATGATTGAATTTCTTTTTGTAGTCAGCAATATTAGGATCCTTAAGCCTGAGAGCCTCAGTCCAGTTTTTGTAGGCTGCTAGCTTTAGATTAGCCGCTACGGCGCAGGTCTTATCGAACCAGGGCCGACTCCGACCACCAATGCGTATATTCGAATACGGAATGAAGCATTCCATACCCTGCAACACGACATCAGCCACGAGATCGGCACAAGCTGATGGTTCACCCGACAAGAAACAAACCTGTCCCCAAGGATACGAGGCATAAAATTCGCGCAGACCATCCCAGTCAGCTGAACGAAAATGCCAAACCTTACATTTGCCCGAAGGAGACAAGCGCTCGGGGCGCTGAACTTTCACTCTGGATTTTACCAAACAATGGTCAGACGAACCAATAGGCGCATCAACCTGCACATGATAGTTGGATGGGTTGGAAGTCATCATAAGGTCCAGTAATGAAGGTACATGGTCGACAATATCTGGCACTCTTGTTGGCTCAGTGACTAACTGAGAAAGACCATATGTAACAGCAAATTCGTGAACAGTCCGGCCAGCGTGGTCTGTTGTACGAGATCCCAACCATTCGGCATTATGGCCGTTAAAGTCACCTAAGAGTATCATTTCCGCAGCGGGGTATTGCTCCAATGCCATATCAAATCCATTAGAGATGTGTTCGAAAAGACGAGTTGTCTCTGCGTCACCAGAATGGGATCGATACAGGCAAGCGTATATTCGAGTTTCTCCACCGTAGTCAACTCGCACCCAAAGCATAGATAAGTCTGAGACCTCAAAACCGTTAAGACGGCGACAACAAATATCCTGTCGGACAAATGGATTGTAAAGCCGCTGGTTTTGCTTTATTTCTTTTAGTTTTTATTTCCATTATAGATATGAGAGTTGGGGTTGATGTGCACTTCCAATGAAAAAGCTTCAAGGCAATATATATAAAAATTATGTTCAAGATAGACCGAGTTGAAAAAGTAGTGAGTCATCGGCGTGGGGTACGGAAGGGCCCCCGGTCCCCCCTGGAAGTAGCTGCCGGGATCCACTCCGGTCTCCTTCTCCGGCACGACAGCTACTCTACAGGATTATGCACGGGTTGGCGAGACAGCCTCCCAGGGCGGAGATTAGAGTAATCCCTGGGTTCGGGTCTCCTACTGACCCGCGGGCGGCCAGCGGACAGCCGTTTCACCGGGTCTCCCTGGACCCCACGACGATGTACCACATCAAACACCCCAGTGCATCCTTTATACACATTAAGGGACTTGAAGTGTTTATTGGTGTAGCACAGCATCAGGGAAAGGGGAGCTGGATCCCTTGGACTAGCACCGGAACACGCTATTAAATTAATAACATTTAAGCGGTATAGTTTACCAAGGTGGTGGTAATTTGTTAACAAAAACCCAGGCGAGTCCCTACAGAGACCCTACCACCTAAGATTTAAGTGGAGTTATAATCTAAAAAAGATTAACGAAGGATACGGCGGGTACGCCTCCACGCTTATCCAACTGTTGTTGATACCCTGGTTTCCCACTGCTGGTTTTCACAGCACCCACGGGATGAGATGGGGTGACCCTATTATATAGGCCGGGACCACACGGCAATGAAGCACTGTCTGGCAGTTTAATGAAAATATTGCCGCTCTGAGACCAGCAGCGAGTAATGCCAAAATGTTTACGTGCTTGCATGAATATAGCTTGTCTTGTCCTGGTCAAAAACTCGGATAAAACAATTGAGGTGGATTTCAGTGCTTTCTTTTCACTCCAGATTGAGTTGCGTGTGTGAATATCCTTAAACCGTACTAGAATCGGCCGAGATCTATCTATGGATTTACCAAGACGATGACAGATGTATATACATCTGGGATGAACATCAGTTAGATTTATCTTGCTATTGATGATGTTGAGTACCGATGCTATACAATCTTCATTTTCCCCCTCTTCAATACCACTGAACAGCAATGCATCACGTCGATGGTAGTTATCCAGGCTGTCTATTTGTGATGTTAATGATTGAATTTGCAAATTCATTGTACTGAACATTGTTGACACAAGCTTTTTAAATTCATAAAATTCTTGAGTTAGTTTCTCAAGATCTGGTTTGCTATCATTAGTTTGAGTCTGTAGTTGCTGCTCAAACTCTGACATTTTTGACAACAGTACATCTTCAATGCGTTTTTGGGATTCTAAAACTTGTTGGATGTTTGTAGACATCTTGGAGGTTATAAAATAATAACACAGTCTCACCAGGTTGGTTAAGTCAGCAGGTTGGTGCACTTATTAGTTTAACACATGTAAAAAACTGTTCTTAATAATAATAGGCCACCATATCTTGAATATATATTCAAACATATTTATAATTATTATTTTAGTAAAGAGCAACAAGGAACACTTGTTGCTGTCACAACTACCCACGATGAAAAAAAAGCTTGTGTCCCAAGGTTACAGAGTAGTTACTGTTAAAATAACAATTTTGTGTGATAAAGTAGAACCTAGTGTCCTACTTTATCCATGAGCCCCAACTCCGAGAGCCGAAGAGTTGAATATTCTGCAGATTCCAAGAGATGTCGCAGCATCATTTTGCTGAAGTAAAAGTATACCCGAATTGATCAGAACTACAAAATTTCAATTAATAGCGTCATCATCTAGAAAAATGCTCATAGTCTTCAAACGGCACAGATTATCATGAATCAAAGCTAAGAACACTGTTGATTAATACACCTATCAAACTAAAAAAAAACTAAATTAAAATCGGCTCATCCATTTGGGTTCTACGATGCCACAGACAGGCACACACATACACAGACACACACGTCAAACTTATAACACCCCTTCTTTTTATGACGGGGGTTAAAAATAGAAATCGATCATAACACAACGTGGTCATAGATTAGGTAGCAGACTATCAGTTTCTGCGTAACGGCGGATGTTGGCACTCGCCCCGCCCTAGACAAATTACCGCCTGCTTGTTTATTTGCAGTTCTTGTCGATCAACCGCTTATACAAACTTGTAACTGTTTATGACTAGACTTAGATATAAACTGAGAACAAAAACTACTTAATTATTTTGCAATAATAACTTCCAGGTACGATACGAGTAGATCTACTCGTAATATAAATCTGAGCATATATAGGAACGGTAGGGAAAACAGTTCCGAGTACATAGCTAATCTTACTATAATATTGTAAATGTGAAAGTGTGTATGTTTGTTTGCTTTTTTTGTGTGTATGTTTCTAAATTTGGTCGCCAAAACCGTCACCGTGAAATCTAAAGATTCTATTTTTCATGAGTAGGAAGGGTCTCTCTTTAAAGATCGGTAAATATTGTTAGGATCTCATAAAGTCGTTTCATTCGTTTTTTAGACGATATTGTAAGGTAACTACATATAACGTCACGGTACAAGCTTGGTTACAGGGCCTAATAGTAAGCCGTGACGTTTTCAATAACAAAATTAGCTAAAGCTCGCAAAAATCAAGATTTTTAAAAATTTTCGCGTATGCTGTATACTGCGTATACTGTACATACACACCAGTTATCTGAATTCATTTAGACGTTAAAATTACTTCTATACAATTTAAATGAAAAATTGATCTCATAAAGAAGGACTACGACACTAATTTCACCTTTTACAGCAGCTTCAATAATCGCAATGCTCCTCAGCGTAAGCACTAAAGGCTCTACAACGAGGCTCAGCCACAGCTTTCCTTGGTCGCGCCTTCGTTCAGTGAGAAATATCCCATAGGTCCTCACACGTAAAGGGCACAACACTAAACTGGACTCCACAAACACTGTGGCATCACTAAACCGCAACGACTTAGCAGTACCAAACTTCACAAGAACTCCGATGTCATTTAGATCACCTTTTAATACTCTGCGTATATTCACTTTATACACTCTGCTACTGTTCGAATGTACCGCACCGTACACTTTTCCAGTAAAAATGTATTTGGAGAGTAGAGTGACGCGTTTCAGAAATACTCTATCGTACGTGACGCTGGTATTGCATGAGGATATCGCGTAACGCTTGATTGGGGCTTGGGGATTCACAAGAGCGCTGACAATTTTCAGGAACGTCAATAGGATCAAACATGTAAGAGGCCGCATAGTGAATAAAATATTCTATCTTTCATCTAGTTTTTCCCGGTTGTTTAGCGAGTTGATCACGCAATAGCTGCGTTAGAAACGTGCGCACGAGCGCAGATCGCGCCGAAGGCTGTATCTGTCTGTGTCTAAAGCTTTGAGACTGTCTGGCTACAAGACGGCTTCTTAAGTTACATTGCTCTATCTTAATCGAGGTACGCGAGGAACGCACACCAGCGAAGATTAGGAATGAGATTTGAATTGTTTTTTTTTTTTGCTCCTCTGTGACCAGATACTAATTAGTAAATTATAAATTGACACTCATCTAATTTCGTAACTTAGGTTCATTTTCAAGTTGTCACGAAATTTGATAAGTGTAATTTTTTTAAGTTAATTTTTTTATCTGACTTCAAATTGGAGGAGATTCTCAATTCAGATGTTTATATTTTTATGTACATTCGGGCCTAAATTCGTCGACGGATTTGCTAAATTCTTTATTTGTTCGTAAGAGGTTTGTTCCGAAATGGTCCCATATACATTTCGGTTAGATCTGATAAGTACCTCAAAACACGTTAAACTTAGTACCTTCTTCTAAACGTTCTTAAATTATTAATTTAATTGGTATTTAGGCTTGTTTTCTATGAGATATGCACAATTAACAAAGCGAGTACGAGTAAGAAAGTAGGTTTCGAGTATTCGCCAATACTTACATTGAGAACATAAATCACAGAGATAAAGATTTTATTATGTTCTTAACTTTTATTTTCACAAATATTGAACAACTGTTAATCTAGTAAAGTTGTTTGCCAAATCCTGTAACGTGTACTAGACCATATATGGCTAATTTTATAATTCCTCCTATGCCTAGCTTACTTTACCCTGCGACCTGTTTTATTTGAATACTATAGGTAAGCCAAAGCTTCGTTACGTTCAGCTTTGCAAAGCCTAAGCAAGAACAGAGATTTCTCGCGTTATCTAAGCTACTCCTCGACAGCTACATTGTACGAAGCTCACCCACTCACCGAGGATCGTTCACCTACCGAGCCTACCCATAGATTATCATACTAGTTACTACGCACCTACATAACATTTACATACTGATTGGAGTGGTTATAGATCAGCGTTTTTTTTTGCGCGTATAGTTCACGCCTTAGTTACACGCGTATCTCGTACGAGCATGAATGCGCTTATAAGTTTGTATTGCAAGATGCCAAACTCCGCAAAAGACTCCTAGGCCTCTGCGCTGTTCCTTACTGACTGACCAATTTAAAGACAGATCGAGCGCACGTCTGATTTTTAGAAGCGATAAATATAGCGTACGGTTAAGCTCGTATATCAAAACTAGCGTACAAAACGAAAAAACTCTAGTCTGAAACCACTTTAGTCGCCACGCATTCGTAAGTGTAACATTACACCGGGCGAGTGACTGGAACGACTGGATGCGACATTTTATTGTCACTATCTTGATTTGTCGGACCAGGAACTATCTCCCTTTACACGGCTATATCGAAGGGTCATTTGTTATCTAAATGTCTCAATAAAATTTAATGTAGTTCGGATAGGGTGGCAGAGAAAAATATTGCTTTTATTACGAAGTCGATGTGAGATGATAGTATAAACTGTTTACTACGACGAATGGGGTCCTGATAAGATTTTCTTTTTATATAGTTCAGACTTATTTATATTTTAACCCCCGGCGCAAAAAAAGGGGTGTTATTATAAGTTAGGCGTGTATATCTGTGTATGTAGCACCTAAACGGATGAACCGATTTTCATTTAGTTTTTTTAATAGGTGGTTAAATCGAGAGTGTTTTTAGCTTTGATTCATGAAAATCCGTTCAGCCATTTTAAAACTATGAGCATTTTTATAGTTGATGGCGCTATGAAATTAACTTTAATAGGTTTGATAAATTCGAAATTTGGTATCCTCTTACTTCAACAATATTGTAAGAACATAGAAGCATTTGCCTGATGCTGGGACATGTCCTGGAATTTGCAGAATACTCAACTCCCCGCCAACTTACGGCAGAGTTTGGACTCATTAGAATGGTCTCAATGAACAGTTTATACTAACATATATAAGCGCGATAAGTCCCGTATTTTCATATTTATAACTATATACTAATAGATCAGTCGGGGGTGGTTTTAAATTTTGAATTTAAGAATTATTTAAAATGAACGGGAGTAACCTGCATATTATTTTGGTTCATAATTTAACTAAAATATTGTTACTGCATGCATAATAAATAAAATATGTGTGTAATTTTTTTTTCACAGTAATCAAAATAAGTAAAGCTTGAGTTAATTTATTTTTATTACTCGTCATCACTGATGGGTAATGGGAGTAAATACAGTCGTACACACTGTATACATTTAGTGGACACTAGAACCTTAAAGCGAAAATATTAGATACTTTTTATGCCTTATAAGCTAGCGTTTGACCTCTATCTTACCAAGCGGTAAGCGATAATGTGGTCGAAGATGGTGAACACGCTAGGCCTAGAACTACTCTGACTCTCAAGTGCTGTATGCTGCGGGTTTAGTTGCATTTTTTAGTTGCAAATCAGGCGGCAATATAATATACTCCTTCCACCTATAGACGAATATCCGTGCTAGGATTTGAACCGCCGTTCTCTCACATAGAAGTCAAGTCCATCTATCCCTTACGCAAACGGAGCTCTCATTCTCGGTTGAAAGCGGTAGTAATAGAACTGTACTCGGCGGTTAATAATGCACGTCGAAACGTCGCTCTACAAAGCCAAAACTAAACAATTATCATCTCTCTATTCTGCTCGATTAACAGAAATTCTAGCACTGTCGAAAACTTTCAGCTCTTATATTATTATGCTAGGCAACTGTCATTAACTTAGATAGACGATAATTAACAACTTACTATCTGATATCCCATAAACAGATGAGCAACGACATTTAGATGATCGATTTGCATACAGGGATGGCCAACTTGATTAGACCCAAGATCTACTGTTTACTGACGAAACCACAGTAATATTATAATATCGTGACGAAACCCTGTGCGATCTACCAATTACATGCGTCTCAAAATTGTAAATGAAACAGTATAGTACAGTATACACGTTGAACTATCTGTTCTCCGTGTTTTTTTACATAATATAAATATTATTATTAGGTACCAAACTTTTTTTCCTTGCTTTAATCGACTGAACCGGACCTGGAGCCGCGATCAATCGCGATCGACCGGTTGGCCACCCCTGCATACGATATACCTATTCGCATGAACCACCTTATTTGTTAACTGCATCTAATATTTGAAACCTGGTACAAAACTAATTAGCAATTTGACAATACGTAAAAACTAAAACTCGACGAAAAACATACAAAGGATAAAATTATTTAATGTACAGCTATGGCTGATTTACGTTTAGCTTAGTTTTATAGGGTTCCGGACCACCCAAAGGGGGTACCAACGGAACCCTATAGTTTTGACACTTCGCTGACCGTCCGTCTGTCCGCCTTTTACAGGGCTGTATCTCCTTAACCGTAATAGATAGATACTTGAAATTTTCACAAAGTATGTATTACTATGGGGGATTGAACAACATGTATTAAAAATAACATTAAAATTATATTAATTAAATTAAAATTATACTAAAAACGTGTTTTATGCGTTTTTTGCGTGATCTTATGAACTGTAATAGAAACTTGAAATTTTCACAAAATATGTATTGCTATGGCTGCTGAAACAACAAATACTGAAAAAATAATAAAATTAAAGAGTGTCATACATTTACAAGAAAAGTGTCTTTTTCCTAGCGTTTTTCGCTCGATTTTATGAACTGTAGGTAATAGATACTTCACCTTTTTACAGAGCTATGGTCACTTGACATTTTCACTCAGTTGTCATATTATTAAAGACGAGTCTATAGTCAGTATATATTATGTTACTCTTTGGAGTCTATTCTCCGTGTTACCAACCATAATTATTTACGGTGGTTTTAATTTTAAAATTATCGTGAATTTGTAACATTATTATTGTTCACATGAACATCGCGATCTCACCGCGTGACCTCACTCCCGAGGAAGAGCGACTGACTCGCTCGAAACCTAGGTCGAGAAAATTCGACTAAAGGTACGTGAATTACAGCCGGTATATAACAATAATAATATTTACGGTGACTTTGACAACAAATCAATACCAAAAATGCGTCCTAAGGTCTTTCCAGTTTCCACTCCTCGACTAAACTTGACATTGGCGAAATTGTGGTGGCATTATCGCAAAAGCCAAAAACAAAGAAAATAATAATAATAACATTGAAATTTTATACAAATTTAAGGGGTGTATACAAGGAACGTGATTTTTTCAGTATTTTTCCTCGAATTTATAATTGCACTATGGAACGGAATCGGAACCCTACGAGTGGGAGTCCGACTTGCACTTGGCCAGTTTATTTATGAACACGATATAATTTAATATTATATGTTTCTTTCAGTGTTCAATTTATGATAAAATAATTTATAATTTATTTTGATACAACATACCTATCGCACAATATAGTATAATAATATAGATGCACCGATAGAGATCACACATTTTACATCAAAAGTCAAAAGTCAAAGCATTTATTCAGTATATGGGCAAATTAAAAATATGCACTTACACACGTCAAATAACATTAAATAGATCATATTCAATAATAATTATTATGGATATAACAGAAACATAACTTATTGCTTTAAATTTACAAAAAAAAAACAAAGGTATTGAGCCATTCAGCTTTCATCTAGACGTCGAACGTCACACTTAAAACACTGTATGTTTAATTCCCCTGATGTAGGGTTACCAACCGTACTATTACGTGCACCCGCAACCCAGTGCATGTTTCAGTACTTCAGACAATTTTTATCCAAAAAATTGTGAAATAATGAAACACAATAAAAATAATGAAACAAATGAAACACATAGTTATAAATATTAAAGTACCCGTATTTTATGTACTTATCGCGCCTAAAACATATTTTTTTATTTATCTCGAAGTTTCGACCAAGTTGCATTGATCGTGGTCTCGTTAAGTCCCGTATTTTAATATTTATAACTATGTAAACTTTAAACTTTCGCGATTCGAACACATAGTTATAAATATGAAAATACGGGACTTATCGCGCCTAAAACATTAATTTTATTTAACTGATTAGAGGCGCGATAAGTCCCGTATTTTCATATTTATGACTATGTCTTTAAATCGCAAAAGTTTAAAGTTTACAAATGAAACACATCGTAATGATCTTAAACACTTTACGCAATGTGTGTCAATCAATCAATCCTTTATTTGATTGATTCACAATCTCAAATTATCTAATCTATCTATCTAATGCCTGACCAGCTTATAAAAAAAACAACAAGAGCTTGGTCTTACGAAAATCATATCTCGATTGCTCCATAAGATACTTCTGATGTGGAGAAAATTTACAGTCTTCCATTTCCATAACAGAAAGTCTTAATTTTTTATTGTATCGTCATTTAACATCAAGTGAGATACTTTTAAAGCTATCTATCAAAACATTTTAATAATATACCTTTTTTGTTCCTGTGGCATTAATAATCCAAAAGCGTTACATTTTCAGATTATGAAGATCCGAATCTTCTTAACTAAAAACTTAATTTACCTTCAGCAGCTGTGAAATAAAACTGCAGGCTTCCAATGAAATGTAAACAGGTTAATGCCCGTATTCACTGTTGCGTACTGAATCTTTGTGCGAAACATTTCGGCTCATTAAAAGGGGAATATAGTAGGATGGTCCGAACCGAGACTATTAGCCGAATCGAAACGTGGGCTTTTGTACTATTATTTATTCTGTGACGTGGGCAATGATCCAATGCGAGCCTAAAATAAGGTTCTCATAATGTCACGATCAGCAAAGATCATACTTAACTAACTTAACTTGTAATTATCCGCTTACTTAATAAAAACTTGTTCCACTACACTTGCTAGGTGGCTTTAGAAGCGAAACAGAACTGCAAAGTCACTACGGTTACATGGACGGTAAGTATCTAATGTCTAAGTTGGTAACTTACTGATCTGGTATTGACAAAGACATTACAGGTTACCGTAGTCGAAACGAACATCGCGTTATTGGGCGTGGATTTATATAAGACTTATACGTCCGATGATTTAGCAGAAAGTGCTCACCTTTCAAGCGTTGTCTAATTGCTATGACGTCGATGGGTATTGAAGAGCAGGACAACTGTATTTAGCCAAGGCCGAATCACATATCAGTGATGTCAGCGATGAGTGAATAAATTTAGAAATTGTGAAGTATGAACTTCAAAATACACGCGGAAGCAAGCGCATATACCAAGCGCTTGCATCCATAAGCGACGTGCTTCCTCTATTCTGCATCCGGTATCTATTTCAGGTTTATCCTAACCACATACATTACAAAATGCAACATAGACTTTTTTGCTCTTTACGTTTAAGGCCCTGTGGGTTTTCAATTCTTTTTCTCATTTACAAGACTTTTTGCATAATTAGTAAGTCAATTAAGTAGATTTATGTAATTATCCATTGGGAAGGGCTCTCGGTGGCTTCTGTTGCACATTGCTAATTGCGATGTTGTTTAATTAGCTAAGCTACTAACCAAACCAATAATTAATTGGATCGGTAGACAGCTGTAGCGTAATTTGGGACTGGATAAATCTGTGTTTAACGGACCGTTTAATTTCTTCGTAAGGGTCGTAATGGACCTGTAATGGATTTGGTTCACATGTAATGATTTATTCATTTAGATTCTTATTGATGTAATAATGTAATTAATTATGAAATGATATAGCATATTTTCGAAGTTAACTAAAAATAACTCAATTGGCTTAGGAAAATTTTACCCTACCTTTGTTTCTATCTCACTCACACTTACCGTAAGACATCTGTCAAATATGTATCAACGGGGAGAAATGAGTAAAAATATGATTCAATATCCTATATTTAGTCTTAAGAGGGAACGCGGGGTGCAGTTTTCCATACAAACGTATTCCCTCGTTTCCTCCCTGGAAAATGCTTCTAGAGCAAAATTTTTTCCTACAAGTATTTTCCAGGGAGGAAACAGGGGAATACGTTTGTATGGAAAACTGCACCCCGCGTACGCTCTTAAAAAATTTATTCTACTTGTAACCTTGTGTAATATTGTATTTGCACTAACACAGTGATATATTTTTTTAGAATTACGGTATAGTGTATAGCGTTTGGCCACTATCGCACCTATTAAAATAGGGTCCGGTGGCGTAATCGGGAGAACAGTCGGCTTTGATGCCAGAGGTACCGAGTTCAATCCCCGCCGTGCACCAATGGATTTTTCTATCGAAAAATATATGTGCGTTTTTCACAGTGGCCCGATGAAGGAAAAACATCGGTAAGAAACCAACAACCCCCGCATGGTGCTAGGACACCATCTAGTGTCCGTCTAGCCAGCTACCACCCGCAAGTTAGAAAATCTGTCGCCAAACATCTAATGTGTTCCGGCAGCTATCCTTGAGAGCCAGTTCCCATTCTAGGCCTAGTGTGCTTACCATCTTCGACCGCATCATCACTTACCAACAGGTGATATAGTGGTCAAATGCTAGCCTATAAGATATTTAAAAAAAAAGTAATTAGTAGATAGCAGTGGCAAGAACTGGCCTGTAAGGAAACTACCAAAACATCAAATCTATTTATTAGTAGTAGGTAAATGGCTCAAAATGATAAATACACTATGATTTTTTAAGGGTTTCGTAGTCCTGACAAGAAACCTTTATAGTTCAGTCATGTCCGTTTGTCTGTCTGTCTGCCCGAGGTTTTGCTAACATACCGTTAGTTCATCATGATAGTGCTTTTCATGAACTTCAAAGGAAAATTATAGCGGTTAAGATAACTTTATTAGTTTAGCAGTAATAGTCGTTGAACTAGGGTGTTGGATAATTTAAAAATAATTATTTTAAAAATGATACTACTATGGAACCCTACAATGCGCGTGGCCCGACACGCACTTGGATACTTTTTTTTAATACTTCGTGGACGGCTGTGGAACACGTATTTCACCTAAATATCAAAGAAGATGTCGTGAAGACGGTAAAACGGTAAATTGGAGATAGTTTGACCTCTAGGGATCGTCGTGTACACCTTCCCCTACAGCACAGAATAATGAATAGTACAAGTACCTACAGTATTAACCTTTTTTTCACACCAAACTGACCACTTGACCACTATCTCACCTAATGTTAAGTGATGATGCGGTCGATAATGGAGTGTGCTTACCCAGAATATACATATTCACTCGCGGTTTGAAGACCCCCATATTGTACTTAACCGGAAACACAGACTCAGGCAGGGTATTCCATTCCTTGGCGGTCCGTATGATAAACGAAGAAGGAAATCGCTCCGTTCCGGTAGTAAATGGTATATCCACCATAAATCGGTGGCGCTTTCTGGATATCCAATTATAAAATGGGGATAGCTGAATCAAATCATGCAGTTCCATTGCACACTCTCCGAAATGTAACCGATAAAAACCTTCTATCTAATCAGTATTAAAACTTTCTTTTTTAATATATAAGAAATACTAATCGTGGGTGATTTCGATGCCCGTATCAGTTTCACATTAGAATTGAGGAGCGAATTGTAATTGCAGAATTTTCAAAACTTTGTAGATACCTACATTCATATTTTCAACATCGTCTATAAAATATCACCTGATCAAAATATGCATAAAAATATTTTGTTAAATCTTAAAGGCCTAGCGTTTGACCACTATCTCGCCTGGTGGTAAAACATTATGTGGTTGAAGATGGTGAACACGCTAGACTTAGAATACTCTGGCTCTCTAGGGCTGTTTGCTGTCGGAACACCGTAAGGCAGCAGATATTCTCCTGGTGGTACCTAACCTACTTTTTAGTAGCATATCAGGCGGAACATCGATATAATATGCTGCTACCACTAGAGGATGAACACCCGTGCTAAAATTTGAACCAGCGACCTCTTACTTAGAAGTCAAGCCATTTTCCATCCGTTTACGCCAACGGGCTTCGAGCATTTACCAATGGAGATGTTAACGTTGTAATCCCCAAACATTTTTTTCTGCCGATACTTACGGGGGACGAGGTAAACACGCATTGCACACACACAAATCACTCACTTTAACGATCCCGCACACTAGCTTGAAACACGCACACAGTATCAAAAATACAGCGTAGTTACGCACGCTCATATGGCCAATAATGGCTATATGGCCAGCAGAGGGGTACGCCTTGCGTTAACATCTCCATTGGTAAATACTCGAAGCCAACGGGGCACTCAAAAAATAAAAACATTGTATGTTTTATTAAAACCCAGCTAAAGCCTACTAGTTCACAATTATTACGGAAAATCTGTCGACTATTTATGACACAAAGTGGAATTATTAGTGAGAGCAATATTTACTGACGTGCCGTATTTTACACGTCGGCTGGATATCGTGCGAAACGCATACGCGTATGCTTCACGTGCTTTATCCGAATTTATTGGCAGTCACTTTGTCAGTGATATTTTGGTTCAATGTGTATGGAAAATTTTTGTAGTGCTGACAAAAAAAGTTCTAGAAACCCTTGAACATGGTTCCAAAGGATTTCTCATGTACATTTTTAGAAATGTTTTACAAAACCAACCTATATGGAAAAAAACATGAAAAAACTAAATTAAATTTAAAAAATATGTTTTATTGCGTCTAGGGTTCCGTACTTCAAAAGGCTAAAAGATACCTATAGGATCACTTTTTTGCCCTTTTGTCCGTAATGTCCGTATGTCTGTCTGTCAATCTGTCAAGACCCTTTTTCTCAAGAACGCGTAAAGCTATCAATTTGAAATCGATATCAAATACTAAAACCTACGGTCTCTTTCAGCTGTGAAAAAATCAAATTGGTTAGTCAACGTGATCAAAAGATAAATATGCGACATAAACGGTCATACCGTTTATGTCGCATATTTCATTAATACATCGTTGCACAACCACTAAGGCGATAGCAGGTTAACCTGTGATCTCCGTATCAAAAGCCGAGGGATCCCCCGTGCACCAGACTCTCTAATTAAGAATTACCGTTTAACTAATTACACTAAGAAACTTAATCACTGTATAGAAACGACAAGTGCCGTCCAAACTGCTGCCATTTGACATTGAATCATTTGCATATTCTCGACTCATTAATGCAGTAATGGGCACGTTTATTGCCTCTGGCCGTATTACTCGTATATTTTACGATAATTACGACAGCCTCTCCAATGACACTTATTTCTGTTCAACAATGCTCTATAGCTTGAACTGATGATGTTTTTATTGTTGCTGTTCAATTGATGGCAGTTGCTAGATCGTGTGTTTGGTAAGATTCTTTGGTAAAATAAAATATCGCAGGAGCTTCTTAGAAAACTGTCAATGTGCCAATGTGCCTAATTTAATGCATTTCCTCCGTAGAATTGTGTCTTTAGTCCTTACCGCTGGATTTTGTACTTTTAGTATAAATAAATGCTTTTCCCCCTAAAAAAATAAAAAATACGGCATTAAGATCCAATCTATTAATTATATTGAAATTGCTGCTGTCTACGCTGCAAGCCATATTTCACAAAACGTCTACTTCGTATCAAAGTTGTTATTTTTATTTGTATTAATTTAGTATCCGTTAAAAGTTATATCTTATTTAGAAATGCACCATAAACCGCCGTATCTATTAACATATTTCTTCATCTAAAGGTTGTCTGGTAGAGATCGCTTTTAGAGATAAGACCGCCTATTGTTACACTATTATAATTAGTTGTTAAGTAATTACTCTGTATGATTAATAAGGTGTTCAATAAAGTGTTTCTATCTACTTCTGGATTCAACCTTCATTTGCTGTTTATCGCCACTCCAAATCACCAACACGGTCATCTCGCTCAATTTCCAGTCAAACCAATGAAAATCCATTAGGCCCATAGACCATACCTCGAGACTGAACATCTCGAACTGGCATTGTCGAACACCGCAAAGGTGCTGGCCGGCAACTTCCCGCTCACACGTAGCTCGGCACTCAAACGAACAACACGCGCGTTATGAAAAAATCGAAATGCCATCGTGTGTCCTCAGATACTGTAAAACCAATCAGGAAAAACAAACAAAAGTGACGGAGTCACTTTTCATAAGTAGGTTCAGATTTTCGAATAAAACACGCTAAAATAAAACATTATTTTGTCAAATTGTAATGTAACTTCACGACGCGGCACCATGTTCTGTTTGCACGGGCAGTTCATAGATTGTGTAAACAGATATGACATTATAGTAAATTAAATTGCCTATTTTTAACCTTTGGAGAACAGTTTGACATGTGTGTATATACTGTAATTTACTGTATAAAAGGTTCTAATCTAAAAATCTAATCTAATCGAAATCTAAAAAATCTATAAATGTTGGGATAGCTTAGGCAAAAAGCAGTCGGAAAACATTAGTTTTAGTTCATAAAATATCAAACTAAATTTTAAATTTCAATTTAAAGGTTTCAGCCTTTTTACCCGACTGCGAAAGAAGGAGGGTTATGTTTTTCGAGTTTATGTATGTATGTTATGATTAGTACCTATCGTATCCTATCCTCCTTTTTTTTTAACAAAAAGTCCTTTAGTCGTCGTCGGTAATTCGGTATCGACGGTATGGCGATAGGTGTTTAATCTACAATTTGTCACATCTGTTTGTCGGTTTTATCTATGGCGGTAACCGCTCCCCCCTTCCCCCGCGTGAATGATAAGCGTTCGACAAAATGTACTCGGCATAGCGACTCTTTGGTTTAACTCTATGATTAGGCTTAGCTAACTACGGAAGCAGCTCAATCAGCAATCATGTAACGGAACAGTTTACACAAGCAGATTGTGAAATCACCTTTCATTCCCGACCAACCTCGGATTACACTATAACGCTATCCGTAATCTATGTTCCCGACGCTGTTCCGAAATCATAAATTCAAAAACCCAGTGCACGCACGACGATTGATCAACAAATCTGTGTGTAATGCATTCTGTCAGTGCATTCCAGATGAGCTGGTTTGTACTCCCACGGAGGGACGAATTTCAGAGTTAGCACCACAGATAGGTACGTATTCTAGTTTAGAATGCGAGAAATTCTTATGTTCTGTATGTTTGGCTCTCCGTAATTAGATAATCGTTGTTATTAGTATTAATTATATGTAAAATGTAGGTACAGATACCAGGGATAAATATTGCACATCGACCTTTAGAAAGAGACAATCGACTAATTTCGGCTTCGTAGAGCGTTATCTCTGTCGCACGAAATACTAACGGTCCGGTATCTATTAGGAGCTGTTAAAACAATTATGATTTGCTTCTTTTGATCATTTTTTTTATATGTATACACCATTTTTTTCTAGAAGTGCTGTCTTCAGGATGGGCTAAAATAAATTAAAAAACATATTCACATCATGTTAACGTATTTATTTATTTTACAGCTGCAGTACCTATACCTACATAATAAACACCATTATACCTATTGTTAAAATGAGACATTCTAATAAAAACAATAATAATTCTAATTCTCAATTCCTTCCATTTCACTAACTTACCTTTCCATTTAACTAACCATTTCACTGGAAAAAGATTTGTGATCATGCAATCAAATGCGAGTTTGAATATCGAAGATTTCAACACAGTTTAGACAATCACACTGATAGACTAGTGATAAATACAGCTGATAGTGACAGCGATATTGATCTGATCATTGAGAGCGAGCCTTTAAGATCAATATCGCTGTCACTATCAGCTGTATTTACTGTGCTCTCAATGAGATCAATATCGCTGTCACTATCAGCTGTATTTATCACTAGTCTATCAGTGTGATTGTCTAAACTGTGTTGAAATCTTCGATATTCATTCTCGCATTTGATTGCATGATCACAAATCTTTTTCCACTCTTCAGCTCCGATCATGTTTACTTTTTCAGTCAATAATGTTTTTACGGTAGTTCAATTCATACCCACATTTCTAGAGGTGTAGCCTCTTAGCCTTTCAGTTGAGACCATATATTTTTAATCGGATTAAAATCCGGATGATATGGGAGCAATCGCAACACAGTGTACCCATGTTCGGCAAGTACTTTATCCACGGAAAACTCTGTATACCTTTGTGTCTTTGTGTTGACATATAATATCGTAAATCTGGGGTTTTGTCAATTTTGGGTCAACTGGAATTTCGTGTCTGTTTAACCAGTTGATCATTTCCTGTTTAATGGTGTTTGAATTGGGGGGTATTTCAACATATTTGTTGTGATTACAATGGTGATTCTAGAACAGATAACTAGAACAGAATCACTGAATATATTTGGGATTAGTTGATTAATCAGCCATTTCTCGTAGTTTTCGTTATTCATTTCATTGTGATAATCACCCGTAGTGTCCGTGGATTTATACATTAAAAAGGCACCAGGTACAAAGCCTTTTTCATTGCTCGCATGAACAATTATCAAACGTTGACCTTTTGAAATTGGCTTTTTTACTCCTTTTTTCTTATCATCACTCCAAGGTTTTCCTTTAGTGTGAGATGTATGTATGTATGTAAGACTCATCCATATACACGATATTTTTTCCTGTTTCGCGAAATTTGCGTATTTAATCGAGGTATTCTATTCGTTTGAGACTTTATCGTGCTTTTCCATTAAGACTTTTCGATTGTCTTCGATTTTAGTGAACCGAAATCCCATCTCACGAAGTATTTTTCTTAGCGTCTTTTCAGAACCATTGTAATTAATAGCCTCATATAATTTAGCTTTTAATGATTTTACTGTCGGCAGTTCGTTAAATCGTAAGTGAAAATTATATACCATTCTTCGAACAACATCATAATCAAAACCGTCCATATCTAAACAAAATTGCTTTAATTAATTTTTGGGGTGTTAACAACTCTATATATGTATATATTTTGAACGGGACGCGACCACACTCTATCGCACTTGAACAATGACTGACAAAACGTCACATAGGTAGTATGCACAGAGATAACGCTCTACGAAATAGAAATTAGTCGATTGTCTCTTTCTAAAGGTCGATGTGCAATATTTATCGCCGGTATCTATAAAATAGTCTTAGGTTTTCAACCAGCTTCCAAAAAGGAGTATGTTCTCAATTCGTCTGCATGTTTGTTTTCTTTGTTACGTGATTACTCCGGCAATTGTGAACCACCGCAAATTGAGTGATTCTGAGGTAAAAAACATAAAAACACTCCAGTGGAGAATCTCCTCTTTTTTGGGAAGTCGGTTAAAAAGTATCTTGTTTCCTATTCCTATTGTACTAGCGATACCATCTATGCAAAATTTCAGCCAAATAAGTTAAGTTGTTTAACCGTTACTTTCACATGTCCAATCTTTACTTAATTTTATATATAGGTAACAAATAATATAGGTACGAGAACATGCCCTACTAGCCATATTTGCAAATATCAAAAATTCGTTTCAGTTTAACTTAATGAAAAAATGCCCGTAACATTAAACCTGTTGCAGTGGCTTTGGAATTTCTAAATTGCCTATGAAAGAGCGATTTTAAGAGAATTTTTAGAAGAATTTTATAACATCGAAGTAAAATGAGGTTGGTATATTAAATACTCAGATTTAACATCTACTGCAATATCGATAGATATGTATTGTACAAAGGCATAATGTACTCAGTCTTAAAATATTATTAGTCGAATGTTTAGGGTAAAATAACTTTCAGAGCTAAGTGGTGCTAATCTAAGAAATAATTACTTAATTAAAATGGGTTTAATTGTACGTACTTAATTGTACGAAACTTTTCTTTGTTAATAAAAAAATACTTCCTAATATGGGTGAGGTTTTCCATAGGTAGTAGGAGCATTTTATATAGATGTTCCGCCTGACTTACTACCAAAAAATGGCTTAGTACCACCATCAAGGAGAAAATCCATTAACCTTGCGGTGGGGTGTTCCAGCAGGTGTTCCCTTGAGAGTCAAGAGTACTCTACGCCTAGCGTGTTCGCCATCTTTGACCACACAGGTGAAATAGTGGTCAAACGCTAGCGTATAAAATACAAAAAGAAGGCTAGTCTATAAATTTGAATTTCGTTTGATCAGCCTCAACCTTGCCTCTGCCTTGACCATTTGGTAACCTTTTTAAGAAACGAAATCAGGAAGAGTTTCGCAAGTCGACGAACGTAAAAAAGAAGGAGTGTTATACACCCCTTCTTTTTGCGTCGGCGGAATAGTCTTCATATCCAGAATTGTCAGCGTCACTACACTGCAACAGCTGTTACCGTTAGACATATAAATAGAGTTGAGTCCCATATGACCAGAAATTTCACTCGACGTTGTACTACAAAACAAAAAATGTTTTTATTTCACAGCTGATAATTGGCAAAATAGTGCTATCATATCATATACGGACTAGTGCTGGTAGAAACCATGCCACTACCTTCTTCTATGAAGGTACGACCACACCGCGGCATCCTGCGTCCGCGTGCGCGTTCGCGATCTGATTTTCCGTTTGGTGTCAATCGGTCGGTACAAATACTATTTATAGTATTAAACTGCTCTATCTGATCGCCGCCTTGATCGCGCACGCAGGACGCCGCGGTGTGGTCGTAACTTAAGTTGGCAATCAGTCAGCCAAAAATGTATCATTATACATGTGATGTATATTATCATCTGGAGATTGAAGATAGTAATTACCCAGTTTTCGAGTAGACGTCTCCGCCTGTCTCTGAATGTCAGTGATTAAACATTCCTTCGTTTAATATCAACCCGTTGGAAAATCCTAACAATGTCGTGAACAAGGCCGATATGAAAACATTATGTGCCAACTTGTGACTACACGAAGTGCTCCATAAAAATTTAACGCATCTTTGGTTATTTCCTTAAGTTTCATTTTTTCTATACCTGGCGTGGCGTTTCCAACTATTTGAGATTTAACAAATATTTTACATACAGATAGATTAAAAAAATAATTATCAAAATCAGACTACTCCGTAAAATGTTATGCGTGGTCTAACATTTAAAACATATATAATATACGTGTGGACTTGAGAACCTCCTCCGTGTTTTCGTCGGTTAAAAATAGACAACGGTAGTAAGTGGCGGTTATATATTACCATGCCGTGTTACGTTATCTCCGCGTTATGGTATTCTCTATGCTAATTTCAAATTCGGTAACGCGGTAGGGTAAGGTTATGAGCGCGTTTTGAACTGTCAAAATATCGTGACATATGAGGAAGTGTAACGCGCGTTTTGTCTAGGCATTGGTCTAATGATCGAACTGTAAAGTTAAGTTTGTGTTGTGTGTGTTAACCTAGTTTGACAAGTTGGTACGGAAGCTTCGGTGCGCGAGTCTAACTCGCACTTTGCCGGTTTTTATTCCTGCATTTGGGCTAGCGTTTGACCACTATCTCACCTGTTGGTAAGTGACGATTTGGTCGAGGATGGTAGCACTCTACTCGCTAGTAGCTCGTAGCAAAACATTTAATTTATATGTAAGTTTATAAGTTGTATTGGAGGTATATATCGCTATTCTCACTACATACTCTGTTGCCCATAAAACACTCAAAAGCCTCACAATGTGTTCGTTTAAGGCTTAAGTAGTGAACGATGTGCAGCACTTTCCCTCAAATAACTCGTCCCAACTTAATAATGTAGGTCCCTTTTGAATAATAAATAAGGGTTAAGATACAAGTTTCTACTCATCTCAGACTTATTCCACTAGTACCACTAAACATTCCGTTGTACATTGGACCATCTTATCCTTGGGCACACATCGTCGACCCTTCTTAAAACCTACCCTAAAGTGCTGGTCCTGTTTGCTTCGAATAAGCACTTATTTCCGTACGGTCTTGGTAAGTGTGAATTACCCACGTATATAAATCTAAAGTTGGCAATTGCTGACGTCGACAAAAATATTATCTATTGATGGAATGTTTAACCTTGACGGCGAAAGTTTGTGAGTGTGTATGTTTGTTACTTCTGCACAGCTCAGTCAAGCTGAAATTTGGTATGTAGAGAATCTAGACCCTGGTATAACTCATAGGGTATATCCCGATATTCCCACGGGAACGATGTTTACGCGGGTAAACACCGCGAGACACAGCTAGTTCTCTGATAAAGGTCAAATTATACTCTGCTGAACTAAATCATAAGAAGAAATCGTTACCTATAGGTAACCGTACAAAAGCAACATATTCTGACAAGTTTTTTGATGAAAGCATCTAAGTGATATTAAATCTAAGAAATCCCGAAGCGTCCACAAATTGAATTTAATTTCCTAAAGGCTGTTGAGCGTAATATAATTTGATTTAAATTGCGCATAAAGATGGGACAATATCTCTGCGGTTAGTCGCAAAATGCTAGAGATGATAGAAGTTCTGGACTTTTTAATATGGACTATCATTCCCTGAACACAAACTAGAAGTAACAGTAAGAAGGAAGTTTTATTTAGAGTACAAAAATAGTTAAACAATTTTCATGAAGAATTTTGAAACCAGAAGTAATATTGCCACGATGAGATGCTAAATGTTTTTGACAATTTTATTTATTGTACGTTTGCCGATTCGCGGTCTCCACTCTAGGACAAGTCTACCTCAACGCCACTTGAGTTTAATAATTCGCTGACCGTTTGGTTTGTAGGTTCAAGCCTGTTGTCCAACAATACATTTTTCCATCTAAAATGTATGAGCAAATTGTAACGTAACGGAGCGCCTGGAGGAGACCTCTCGCTACGGGTATAGAGGCAACCTAGACAAGGGAAACTACAAGATACTTTACATACATGTATTGGGATCAAAAAACAACTTATCTTAAAACACTAGGTACAAATGTTCTGGCAAATCCTCTGCTTCATTAAGAGATCTCGTCCGCTTTAACACATTTACCATGCTCGACTTTATCTTATCAATGACGTCGGAAATCGTTGAAGTCCTATTAGAATTGGCCTGTTTAGCTTCTTCAGTGCCCATTTTCCATTTTTCTGCCCATGCTTCGGCGTCTATTTCGCTATTTGGAAAATCATCTTCTTCCAATGGCCTGCGAATATCTTCCTCTGTACAAAAGCGTCTTGCATCACCTCTGTTAAGTTATCTGTTGAAAACATCTTTTAACATTTTTCCATTATCATTTTAAGGAAATACCACGTTTTCAATATAATCATCAAAACATCATTATTTTAATTTTAAACTTCTCCATCTTTTCGATGCCGACTTTAGTATATTTTTCCGTCCTTTCTTTTTCCGTCATTCGTTTTTAGGGTTCCGTAGTCCTGACAAGGAACCCTTATAGTTACGTCATGTCCGTCTGTCTGTCTGTCCGCGGTTTTGCTAACAGACCGTTAATACTAGAAAGCTGTAATTTTGTAGGGGTATTTTTATAAATTACGCCGATAAAGTGGTTAAATAAAATTTTTTAAAAATATTTTTTTATGGTAGCTCCCTCACATGAGAAGTGGGGATGAATTTTTTTTCGCCCCCCCCCCCCCCTCCCCTCTAAAAGCTAAACTGCTGGCTTGAAATATCTCGAAAAATTCGTTATAATAGTGCATTTCATGAACTATAAAGAAAAACTATAGCGGTTAAGATAACTTTATTACTTTAGCAGTAATAATCGTTGAACTTGGGTATTGGATAATCTTGTACCAAATACAAAAAATCCTTAGAATAAATCCTTTAAAGTGACAAAGACGAAGTACCTAAAGTAGGGTCAATTTAATAGATCTCATTTGACATCTGTCAGTCTTAGCTTCATAGTAAGGTGACTTGCGTAAAAACATCGATTCAATTGATTAATCGATACGCATCAACACAAACAAGAATGACGTTAGTTTGATGTTATTCGAAATAACCAATTTTCCGGCAGCTCTAAATGAGAAATACAATTAGTATTTACATAATTCAGTGTTATATACTTGTTTGTTTTGCGTTAATATGAAATTGATAAGACACGTTAATACAAATTATACAAATCGGAAATTGTACATATTTAAACGATTTTATATGTCTTTATGGATTAAAATTTAGCTCCACAGAAAATGGCCCAACAAACTAAAAAACATACTCAAATGTACCTATGGATTTAAAGTTTAGTACTTGTTATGAAGTCGATGGTTTAGTAGTTTATCGTTAGTTTTTTAACCCAAATTGTTATTGATTTTAGTTCCACTTTAATTATTTTTGTATTTTTTTAGTCAAAGAATAATATTATGTGCTAATTACTATGACAGTGTAGTTATTTTTATAGTTCAACATCCTTCACAAGTAATCATTGCATTCGATTCAACCTATCGACTGATCAATCTTTTGATTTTTAGGGCAGCATCCCTAGTAAACTCCCTTATAAAGAAAAAGCGTTCACTGACGTAACCTTGTACTGACGTTTAGTTTTTTAGAACAAAAATTGTTTATTATGTTTTAAAATGAATTATTAGTCAAAGTAAATCGTAAAAACGCTTTCTTTTGTAATTATTAGAATAAATATGTATTTGTAACTAAAAAATGTTAAGTAATTATGCAGTTCTGATTTTGAAATAATTAATAATTTCATGTGCCCTTCATTACAAGGTCACGTTGTTGAATTTTGATGAAGTGTCAAATGTGATCTATTAGATTGACTCTACTATAGTTGCTTGTTTTTAACGGGTAAAGACTTGCATTAATTAACAGGCTACTACGGAACCCTATACTGCGCGTGGCCCGACACGCACTTGGCCGGTTATTTAATGAAAACGTTCGTCATAAACATACATTTAATACTATAAGAATCTTTGTCCTGACATACTGACTGACTGACTGACTGACTGACTGACTGACTGACAGACAGACAACGCACAGCCTAAACCGCTGGTCGTAGAGACTTGAAATTTGGAGGGTATATTTGTCTTAGTACGTAAAGGTGTACTAAGAAAGGATTTTCCAAAATTCACCCCTTAAGGGGATGACATGGGGGCTCAAAGTTTGTGTGGTGAAACAAGATTAAATAATCTTTTCTATCAGAAACTTCACACAAAATCTTCAGTAAAAAAATAAGTACAGTATCGGTCATAATTGGAATAGCAGTCTCAAAAAGCAATAGCATGGCAGCAAAATATGCACATACAACCTTCTTCTATAAGACGTTTCGAGAGTAACATAATGAAAGAGAAAGATAGAAGGGATAGAAATACCCATATATCGCACTCTTTCATTATGAACCCGTTAGAAAGAGCGCATGTTAGTAGAATAGCTAGACCAGTTTTGCTTCTCTTATCAGTTATACAAGTAATGAGGGTAGATTTGAAACAAAATGTATTGATGGCATAAATGTATGAACATAACATTGTCGGTTGGTGAACTTTGTTGGTGGTTGAAGTTTGGTTAATAACTAACTTAAAAAATCAAAATGCAAGCAAATATAATTATTAAAGACTTCGAATATTGAGGCATTGCATAGAAATGGACTAAATAAATAATGTTATCTCAAATGTATAGTGAAAGCGGCATAAGTGTAAGTTATTGCTGAGTGATAAGTGTTGAGAAATCGTAGTTGTGAAAGCAAATTTGTTAATTAAGTGTGTTAATAAGATATGGCGTTTTCAGACGAATTTTATACGCCATTATGGAATGTTGCGCACTCCATGGGGTTTAAAAATGCAAAGGTGAGAAGCGCGAGACGAGAGATGTCCTGAGCAGCTGTAGTCCCCCTGGATCTAGTTTGGGGCAAATTTACGTGACAGACATAATACGAGTATGTGCGAATATAGTGGATTATGAAGGCTTCTTATCTGTATCGAAAACAATAGGAGTCGCACGAAAAATTAATTTAAAAGTATAATCATAAAAACTTCCATAGTATAATGTCCTATGGCAGTTTATTGTGGGGGAAAGCCGCCGAAATCCAATCTATATTTGTTTTACAAAAAAGAGCTATTCGATCTATATATACCATGAAGTCGCGAGACTCACTTCGTGAAAAATTTAAGGAGATTAAAATTCTCACAGTGGCATGTCAATATATATATGAAAATATTATGTATGTACGCAAAAATTTGAATGAGTATGATAAGAGGTCCGATGTACATAATTTCAATACAAGACACAAAAATAGATTAATTCTACCTCAATTCAGTTTGTGGAAAGTTAGTGGTTCTTTTCTGGGGAACTGTATACGATTTTAGAATAAACTTCCTAAAGATATTGATCAACTGTCTATAAGCAGATTTAAAACCTTTGTAAAATCCAATTTAATGAAGAAATCGTACTATACAATAAATGACTATATGAATGACAAAAATGCTTGGCCTGAATGCCCCAAGCTCCAAGATATAATATAAATTGTATGATAATAGAATTACTTATTGTACATTAAACATTTATTTAATATGAATTAAAAAAAATGAATTAAAATAAGTGACAAGCCCCATAGAGTTTCTTGGTGTTTCTTCTCTGATGGGAGTACTTCCGAAACACCAGTAGATTCAACAGTCAATCAGTTTTCATCTTTTGTTTGCAGATCTAGGGTTGCCTGTTACGACGGTATTATGCGGCTGATAGTCGGACAATCAGTTCCATTCGGAACATGATTTGTACTGCAATTAGTCTGCGTTTTATTTATCTATTATGTTTCATTATTTCACAATTTTTTGGATAAAAATTGTCTGAAGTACTGAAACATGCACTGGGTTGCGGGTGCACGTAATGGTACGGTTGGCAACCCTACATTAATAAGGGGAATTAAACATGTGTTTTAAGTGTGACGTTCGACGTCTAGATGAAAGCTGAATGGCTCAATACCTTTGTTTTTTTTTTTGTAAATTCAAAGCGTTATGTTTCTGTTATATCTATATTTTTTGTTGAATATGATCTATTTAATGTTATTTGACGTGTGTAAGTGCTAATTTTTAATTTGCCCATATACTGAATAAATGCTTTGACTTTGACTTTGACTTTGCGCGATGTCCCGGCTGTGATAATTTGTAATAAGTAATTGTGTAAGTTATGATTATAAAGGATTAAGCTTCAATCCTCTTTTCCTAGAGAAAATGAATAATTAAGCTTATAACCTTAAATAATCGATAGATAAGAGCAATTCTTAGATGCAACCATTAATGTGTTATTTTGTCAAAATAGAAAATTGTCAATGAAGACGGTTTTAATTTAATATAATATTAAATAGTAATAGTAGTTTATGATATTTCGATATGTTGTAAATCAGTTTATTTAAAAATATTGTTGCTGTGTATTCTTCTAAGTTATACAAATAAATATTTCCTCAAAAACTATTAAGATAACATCACCGTGTTATTTATTTTATTTGACATAATTATAACATATATAACCAATTTACCTTTATTAGCGAAGTTTGTTTAAACAGATATAACTTAATACAAGCTATTAATAATTGTTTTTTTTTAATCTTTTATAGGTTAGGCGTTTGACCACTATCTCACCTGTTGGTAAGTGATGATGAGGTCGAAGATGGTAAGCACGCTACGCCTAGAATGGGAACTGGCTCTCAAGGATAGCTGCCGGAACACATTAGATGTTTGACGACAGATTTTCTAACTTTAGGGTGGTAGCTGGCCAGGCGGACACTAGATAGTGTGATAGACCACCATGCGGGGGTTGTTGGTTTCTTAACGATGTTTTTCCTTAACCAGAGGGCCACTGTGAAAAGCGCACATAAATTTTTCGATAGAAAAATCCATTGGTGCACGGCGGTTTGAACTCGGTACCTCTGGCATCAAAGTTCAACCAACCTTTCTCCCGATTACGCCACTGGGCCCTCAAAGTTATAACAAAATCATTTACTGCATGGAGAATTGAACTCGGGCCTCTTTCTTCCTTAACAGTTCACCTTACCACTCGACCAAGATGCTATTAATGATTGATTCGAATTTAAGCATCCTTTACTTGTGTGTAGCTTACTCGACGTAATGTTAATTGTTAAGTTAACTCAACAAAAAGAAAACTAGTATACAGTGAAATATTGTTATCTCTATTTGATGTTTATCAAATGTATCTCACGCTACGTTTTACCTTTTTATTTGTCTGTGGTATGGCTAAGCATGCCATCTATGCCGTACTTACGTGTTATTGTTTGCGTTGGAACATTCAACAGAAATATCGTGCAGGCAACTATGAACATTGAGGTGCTACTGAACTATTGTCGCTCGATAGTACATACGTCTTTCAGGTTTTTTTAAATTCCACCCCTAAAAGGGTGAAATGGGGTAACGAAGTGTGAAAATTAATATTGTTTCGGATTGCGCTAAAATTTGGCATGCTGATAGTTATTACTACGTTAATTACCTCTGAGAAAGGATTATCCAAAATTCACTCTTGAAAAGGATGAAACGGGGGTTCAAAGTTTGTATGGAGAAACAAGATTAGATAGTATTTTCTATTCGAAACTTCAAACAAGTGATCCAATAAAAAAATAAGTAAATACGTGTTTCAGGTTTTTTTCAAAATGCCACCCTAAGAGGGTGAAATGGGGTAACGAAGTGTGAAAGTCAATATTTTTTTGGATTGCGCTGAAATTAGGCATGCAGGTAGTTATTTTGACTTAGGTATCCGCTAAGACAGAATTTTTCAAAATTCAATCTTCAATGGGATGAAACGGGGGTTCAATGTTTGAATAGTCATTTTATTCGACATTTCACACAAGTACTTCTGTAAATTATGTATGTCTTCATTTATATATATAATTACTATTTATTTATCCAAGATACATATAGTTATCATGTGTAATAATGATTACTATAAAAAAATTGTTTTATTTTTATATTTATCTTTATGATAATTGTTTATATATATTTATTTGTTTATTTTCCTTTTTTTAACTACACCGCGCTGTCGATTTACCGTGATTTGTTTCTTCTCCATCCAAAGGTTGTGTGGAAGAGATCGCTCTTTTAGCGATAAGAACGCCCATTGTGCAACTTAAATTAAGCCTATTATAGTTTAAGAGTTTCATGTAATTTGTGGTGTAGAATAAAGAGTTATCTATCTATCTATCTATCTATCTCTTTTACCTAGAAAATAAAAACCGAACCCAAAGGGTACCAACGGAACCCTATTACTGAGACTCCGCTGTCTGTCTGTCTGTCTGTCTGTCTGTCTGTCTATCTGTCTGTCTGTCCGTCTGTCACCAGGCTGTATCTCATGAACCGTGATAGTTAGACGGTTGAAATTTTCACAGATGATGTATTTCTGTTGCTGCTGTAACAACCAATACTAAGAACAGAACAAAGTTAAACATTAAAGAAAAGTTTAAAAAAAGTTTCTTATGATAGCGCAGTGCCATCTACCTAGCTTCAAAGATGGCGCTATCTTCTTTCTTTTGTCTTTACCTTAATCTGAATCTCGGAAGCGGCTCCAACGATTAAATAAAATTTGATCGATAAAGATAAATCGATAGAAAAGATAAATCGATCTAGCTAGGAGTCATTTTCAGAAAATGTTGTTTTATTCGTGTTTTCAATAATCAACTTTATTGTTAATCGACTTAAAATATGACTCTTCCCGACATCTATTGGCGAGTAGAAGTACTGTGTCGGTAAAACAGTTAGTTGCTCTCAATTAAAAAAATAGTATTATTATTCGTCAATAGATGTCGGGAAGAGTCATATTTGTCTGTTTAAGTGGCAAAAAATACCGAGCAAAGCTCGGTCAACCAGATATTTAATAATATTAATTACTACAATTACTATTACTACTATTACTATTATATAATACTATTCTACCTTTGTGTTAACGTTTACTTAGTTGGTTTTAGAAGTTCGTTAGAAATTCGATAGACGGCGTTCGGAACCCTCCGTGTGCGCGACAAAAGTCTGATTCGCACTTGGCCAGTTTTATTATACACCCATTAGGGACTATAGACCTCAGTATCAGGTATAAATTTCAACTTGCTAGGTCCACCTGTTCCTGAGACAATCAGTGGTGACACACGGACAAACGGACAGATAGACGGACAGACAGACGGACAGACAAACGGACAGACAGACGGACAGACAGACAGACAGACAGACGGACAAGAAAGTGATCTTATATCGGTTCCTTTTTTACCTTTTGAGGTACGGAGCCCTAAAAAACAACTAACGAAGAGTCCTCTTACAGCACGACGAAGTCACGAGAAAACTCACATCAAATACCGTTTAAACAGAAAGCAAAGCAGAAATAACGAAAGCTTTTACGTATATTGCTGCGCCAGTTGAGCAAGCAACTGTTATGACAATATTAATGCGTACTCTAAGTGAGCGCTCATATGGTTCACCTCATTCTTGATGATGGGGGAGCCATATGCTACTCTGAGCGAGTATTCATCAGCTAAACACGTCATAAAATAAAGTTATGCGCTTACTGCCGAGCTATAAACGTAACTCTTGAATGCCTATCTCAGTTAGGCGGGGAAATGAGATGATGTTGGTATGTAGGTACTGAGGTCGTTAAAATTATGTCAAAAGATGATCGTTATATACTTATGTGATTGTGTAAGTTTTTAATGACAGCACATTAAATATTCATAAAAGAGGTAAATCACAGAATTTACAGAAGAGTACTAAACTGTTCTGTGAGTTAGTTTGCAGTTAGGTTAGTTTATAATTCATCAGCTCTAACTTCAATGTCAGATAATATAAGAACTCGGCGACCCGATGATAGACAAGAAGACCTATCTAATCTTTTGGTGGTGAATGTAAACCGCAGCCAAAATTTCACTTAGTCTACATCCATCAGTGCCCTAAGCATACCGTCTAGTACAACTTTTAATACTGGGCTTATCATTGTAGTTGTATATATAACTAGCTGATATCCGCAACATCGTTCACGTACACCAAGAATTTAGTAGCCTATGTTCATCCCCATGCTATAAAGTATCTCCTTGTTAAATTTCAGTAAAATCGGATCGTCCATTTAGGCGTGATTTGGTAACAAACCGACAGAATGACATGAGTTACAAACGTTTTTATAATAATAGTTTGGATCAATACATTTCACTCCTCATCATATTATATTGCAGAGCAAGTAGAAAGGTACCTAAGTAGATGACGAATACCTACTTAATAAAGGTAATAATATTATCAACATCGATGCAAGAATTTTCAATGGAAAGCTCTCATTATGCTTAGGTACCTACTATGATGTTCAGCGTCATTAAATTGCTCGTTAAAATAACGATTCATTCGATATCGTAGTATATTTCTTCAGCTATTTTTTGTTAAAATGAACGATTATTTCCGGTACCAAACTAGGTAAATGAATCTTTTAGCAGCCATTACAGTTTATCACCGCTGATATTTTTATAGCTGCTACTTTTGATGAAAAAGCCAATTTAACGTAATGGAAAAGTCGTTACTCTCAAAATACAAACCCTTAAACAATAAAGCTCTCTTTCCGGCAGTAAAAATCAAAATCGGACAGTTATTACTCTATTAATGATTAGTTAAAACTTTTTATTAGTACGCTTTTGTGAAGAAGTAAAAGGGATTTAAATGAAGTTCGCCGCTTTTATGGAGAAGGGACTGATAAGACGGATTATGAAAGGGAAACGGGGGCGAGGGCTGATAAGGGAATAATGGGCTGACGATGAAACCGACGGTAATTACTGAGTTATGTTGGTACTTGGGTGACGAGGCCTGAGTCTAATGTTTGCTCCAAAAGTTTTCATAATTGAGTTAGGAACACAAGTTTATTTAAGCTGGAGGTTCTTATTGTCGTATGGGGTTGATGTTTAATTAAGTCATTCTTCTCGGTGCCGTTCCTATATGTAGCATTATGTTTGCTGATATCAGACTTGCAACAATCAATAACGTTCCCTATTACCTACTTAACCTAACCTAACCTACGAGTAACCCTACTTTTACTGCTGTAGTAGCCGACTGGCGTTTACATAAACTACACAATGATATCACCTGTTATTGATCAATTGGTAGCTTTTTTTATAAAAATAATAACTGGTATTAAGCTTTCCTTTTTCATCCAGAACCCGTGACCGTTACGGTATTTGGTTACGACGTAACGTAGCTGGTCGTTGTTGCAAGACGCTACGAGGCTACGTTTTCCGATACGCTTGTCTCGACTCCGTAAGTAACAACAGGTTCAGGCACTCGTTAAAGACTTTCGTCCTTAGTCGGGCTTTGTGGTATGGGTGATGAAAAGACTCGACGAAGATTTCCGAATCCGAATCAGGCACATCCTATCTGTATCCTTCTGCGAGCTTCTTTCTCTAAGTCGTTTCTACACAATTGCATGAATCGTCTAATTACGCTAGACGTATTGGTGAACAACTTTGAGACCTTGCTACTAGGTATACATAAATAAATAAACCGTAAATAAAGGGTCGAAATAAAAATAAAACACTTATAGGTACAATTTCAAATAACAGTATATTAATATAAGAAGATATTTTTATCACAAATGCACAGAATTAGATATGTCAACAATATTATACAATTATAGAAATTGTTAGAAGATCGAGTTATACGAATATCACATTTTATACAAGTTCAAGGTTTACCGGTACTCGATAAGAAATATGGCACATCGATTTATGAAAATTAACATATCTAGGTACCAGGCGCAACCTACACCAACTATACAATATCGGTTTTAAAGTAAAGGCCATGAAGTAGCGACGCGGCAACGTCGAGTACCACGTTTTTGATGGATAAATAATCTAGTTTGCTGTTTACTTACCTACCGAGGATCTGGTATGGATAAGAACACACCGCAGCGTCCTGCGTGCGCGATCTAGGCGGCGATCAGATAGAATTTATCAGAAAACAATTAAAAAGTACTGAGACTGCGCCCGCAGATCGCGGTGTGGCCGTACCTTTATTTATACAGATATATTCATAGATTGTGTTGAGCAATGTACCCAATGTAAATTAAATGGCTATGATATTTTTGGTTTATTCTAAAATATTCTAAAGCTAATTCATATAATATTATTAAATGAAAATGTCGATAAAAACGTCAGATCCTCGATATTAATTAATATATTCTATGCAAACTTTTATTTGAAGTAGGTTAGGGTACAGCCCTTGATAATCAGAGTATTCTAAGCTACGAAGAAATCATAAGTCAGGAACTTTAATTCAGAACCAATTCCACACAAAAAGTGGCCCTCCTACAAACCAAAACGACATAGATTCAAAATAAGAATCACTTTTGAAGTTACATATGATTGGCTTGGAGATTGATTTAAATTCGGAACGAAAGCAGGGTTCGCGCATGTGCTGCAATGTCTTTTATGACAGTTGAGTCAAACAAGACAAATGTACGACTAATGACGCGCTGGACACGACTTTTAACCCCGCCTGCTTGGACACGACTTTTGTTGGGTCATTTTTATAAAGTAGTTACTTTTCCTGACTTATGATTTATTCGTAGATTCTAGGTCTAGCCTGTTAACCATATTCCACCACATCACCGCTTACCGCCAGGCGAGATACTGCACCGCTCATCGCTAGGCTATAAGATATAATAAAAGGTACTTTTACATAGGTCACTTAATACCGACATGTCAGATTTCTTTTCGCTAGCCGTAACTGTAGTAGTAGTTTTTATGAAAGACATTATAAATTGGCCAAGTGAGATTTCATAGTAATAAATAAGTCTTATGTGGAAGATAGAATTAAGTTCAAATAGTAGATAGTTACATATACTTAGCTAGAAATGATCAAGTATACTGATATAGTTATTTAGGAACCACAAGAGTTTGGCGAAGTTTTAAGAGGATAGATATTATTAATTCCGAACACAACAGCTAAAACGTCACTTCTTATGAATCGCTCCTCGTCGGTAGACTGATTTAGAGATCGATATCAAAACTTGGTTCAAATCTTAGCACAGGTGGTCATTCACAGGTGGAAGGAGCATTATATCGATGTTCCGTCTGACTCGCTACCAAAAGTAGCCTACCACTATCAAAGGTAAATCTAACGCCATAACCTTACAGTGTTCCGGCAGCACACAGTCCTTGAGAGTCAGACCATTATCTGGACCTAGTGTGTTCACCATCTTTGACCACATCATCGCAACCAGGTGGCATAGCGGTCAAGCGCTAAACTATCACCCCCAGTTATAAATTCGATTAAGCGTTTTTCTGTCAGAATATTTCCAATAATGTGGTGACCAAATTTTTTTGAAGTTTGTAGTGTTATCATATAGTGTAGAAAGCAGTAGACCTCGATAAATTATATAGAAATAAAATGTTTGCTGGTACAATGATTTTAATAACATATAATAATATTTATTTTAGCACCCCAGGAGCCTACCACAAGGACAATCTTATTGCAATCTTACTATATCAGATTAAAGGTTAATACATACGAACGTATACCAGCATATCAATCTTTCCGACTTAAAAAGCTTGAAATGAGAATGTTCTAGAACTAGGTCATTTAGTTGTAGAAATGAATATATTTCACTTGAGTTCAAAAAAGAATAAGTTATTATTGTTTAACATTAGCTTCGCTTTAACAAGGAGGTAAATCCAATCGTTATCCTAACCTTTTTATTTACCTACCTTTTGTCAAACATGCAGCGCAGCACATTATATGCTCAGTCTTCCGCTTTACATTTCCGACTGCTGCCCACCACATTTTTGCAAACTTAGGTAAATATACGATTGTGTATTTATGCCACCATCAAATATAATAAATCCAATATATCAGCTTACATTATAATTTATAATACTCATTTTATCTGTTATAGAAAGATGACAAACCAATGGAACGTTTTTAGTCATTACTTTTTAGGCCCAGTTTCACCTGTTCCTGATAATGCGTTAGATAGTTATCTGACACATGGCGCCATATAAAAGCTGTCATTCTTAATATTAGCGCTATCAGGAACCCGTAAAACTGCCCCTTAAAGTCCCGCGTAATTTTAACATGCAAAATCTGAACCAAACAAACCAAAGATTATTTATCCAGTTAAGGACAAACCAACTGAGCCAGGTTGTGTGGGTTGCAAGCCCGTATCCCCTGCGATGAAAAGGTCAACCCTCTAGCTGGTGGAATCAGATCTGTGCCGCTCACTCGCAGTCTGTGAACGCAGCCTATGAATCCTGGTATCTTTGTTGCACCGGCTAACCTGAGGGAATAACCGCTTAATTATAGATATCTGTTTTGCTTGGTGGTAGGACCATAAGTATATAGTGTCCGTCCGGATAGCCACCACCCTCAAGTAAGGCAGCTGCCATTCTAGGCCCAGCATGCTACCATCCTCGTCCGCATCATCACTTACCAACAGGTGAGATTGTGATCAAACGCTAAACTATACGATACATGAAACAATTATGAAGGTTACAGTTGTGGTCACACCAAATGTTTTCATAAGTAAGTACCAACTAATCTATACTAATATTATAAAGAGAGAACATTTGTATTTTTGTATGTTTGTAATGATTTGGCTCAAAAACTACTGGACCGATTTAAAAAATTCTTTCTTTAATATATAGAATAGACTTTCGGAATGAAAATAAGCTATATATTATCCCGTTTAAATCAAAGGTACATTCGTGGAGACCTAATTTGCAACCTAAGTCGACAAAAAAACGGTCGAAAAAACACGTTTCTTACGAACGCTGCTCAATTGAAAATAGATAGAAGAATATTTTCTATGGAAGAGTTTTACAACTTAATAAGACCTACAAAAAAGTCCGCGACAGCATATGTCTACCTCTTAAGGTTGACTCACAGTAACCATTTTAATCTTTATTTTTTTGTTAAAAAATATTACATAAGTTCCAAGGTTATTTTCAAGTATATAGTATTAATCCTTATCCAAATAATTAGCCTGGCCACATATTATAGATTAAAATTGTCCTTTACAGTATATAATTCAAATGAAAACTCTATAAGATATCACGGATTTCACATACACGCATCGCAAAATTAATAAAATATCTGCAGTGAAACCACAGATTAGGTCATAGTTACTAGAAAAATTTTATTATAAGCTTAGCGATGCTGTAGATCCCCACCAATCACAATCAATTTGAAGTCAATATAGTATAATAATATATTTTTACTGTATAAAATTCTATTGTATAATATACGAGTAGTTATGATCTATATATAAACCACCCCGACTGATCTATGTATAATCTTTTCAATAAAAGCATTCCAATGACTCTAAACACGACATTTAAAATCTGAGCTGTAAGTTGGTGTGGAGTTGAGTATTCTGTAGAGTACAGGCGATGTCCCAGCATCAGGTCAATGCTTCCATGTTCTTACAATATCGTTAAAGAAGAAGATTTTCGAATTGATCAGACCTATGAAAGTTGATTTCATAGCGCAATTATCTAGAAAAAAGCTCATAGTTTTATAACGATTGAACGAATTTTCATGAATCAAAGCTAAGAACACTCTCGATGAAGACATCTATCAAACAAAAAAAAAATCAATAATAAAATTAAAATCGGTTCATCCGATTGGGTGCTAAGATGCTACAGACAGACACAGATACACACGTTAAGCGTATTCTTTGATCCCATGATTTGATTGATTTTGATTCAATGATCCCACTACCTCTCTACGAAAACCCATGATTCATCAATGCACATAAAACTTTCATTGGTAGGTACATAGCTAGGATTAGAACCAACGACCGTCGGGTCAGAATCAGGGTAACTATCCTTTACGCCAAAGGGCTGTCCAATATCACTACGTAAGTATTATAAAACAAAGTCCATCACTGCGTCTGTCTGTCTGTTCGCAATAATCTCAATAGCTACTGAACGGGTTATCATGCGGTTTTCACCAATAGCCAGAGTGTTTATGAGGAAGGTTTAGGTGCATAATTCGTTAAGGTTTTGTGTAAATTGGTTGAAATATGACGATGATTATTAAATATGTTAATATTTTATATTTGATGCAAATTTTGTAGGCATATATGTTCTACCCGTGCGAAGCCGGGGCGGGCTGCTAGTACATAATAAAACCGGCCAAGAGAAGTCGGAGTCGCGCACAAAAGGTTCCGTTCCATTATCTATAAAAACCGCAAAACAATCATGTATGTTGTATTGTGAATTTAAAGTGAATAATATAACTAAATGTCTATAAATAATATTAAAAATCTATGAGATATTTAGAGGTAACTTTTTCCTTAATTCTTTGGACATTATTTTTTTTTGTAAAACACAATGATTTTATCATAAGATACTAAGGGCTAGTTTCACCGGTTCCTGCTAGCTCTAAACGGAACTAATCTGACAGATTTTTGACTGCTTTTGTACAGCGTCATCTGTCAGATAACTATATATTAGGGACTGGTGAAACTGGCCCTTAACATAATAAAATGTAAAAATTACCTTGTAACATTTTGAGGTGGCTGCCCGACGTATATGAACGGATCAACATCCAAGGAAGTCATCCGTCCTCTAGCCGAGCCACTCGCCGAGGCCGACCCCAGCTTCAACATCGCGTCTTTCTTATACCTTCTCGCGGATATTTTCTGTTTACCGTCAATTTTTACTTTCCCTGTGTGTAATTCGAACGGGCCGCTACCCGCGTCCCAGCGCAACACGGCTTTGTTCTGAACAAGCCCAAGCCAAACGTGGTCCCTCGCACCTGAAGCGCTGACTAAAGCGCCCTCGCTACAAACGGTCGATACCTCGGCCCAAACGTCGAATTTCTTAGCCGGGAACCTCGACCGAGCCACCATCCTAGCATTCCCATCGAACAACGGCACTTCGTACCCCACATTCGCATATTCCTCAAAATACTCCGTCGAATAATCTTCCACTTCATTAACGAACTCCTCGTCTTCGTGATGTTCCGGCTTCTTCGTTCGGAGCGCGCAATTAGGTTCATCGGTACTAACGTAGAGATTCTCTGCGAATCAGTGGGAAGAATGAAAATATAGATCGATATCTACTAACTACAAGAACTAGCTTTTACATCTAGCGGTATCCGACTGGCGGGAGGATGTCGATACAAGTCAGCTCCGGTTCGGGGCTGTCTGGTTTTCCGCTGTCGCTGGTGTCTACTGAAACGTCGTGGGTGCTGATTAGCTGGTACTCTTTGAGCGATCTATCGGAGGGTGAGTCTTGGGAGGAATTCTGCGAGGTGCGAAGGATCGATCTACCGGCGCGGCTACCTCGTCTCACGTGGGGTTCCTCGTTGCAAGGCCCAAACGCTTGCACGACTATGTCCGATTGCGTCCTGCATGCGTGGGTTCGAAGATGGCAAGTTGAAAGGTACGTTCTTCCGTCACTCCCGCAGACCGAAGGGGCCTCATTTTTGGGACACTCCTTGGCAGCGCAGTTGCAAGTTGCTAGCCCGCTTCGGACGAGGCAGTGAGCTCCAAAGTAACACGTCATACGCTCGCAATTTGTTGCTGGCAGTTGTGTTGACTCCGCTGTAATTAAAATAAAGCATTTTGTTACGCTTGTTTAAAAAAGATTCGTACTTATAACATGCCTAGGAACGTACAAGCGAGTTGATTACGACAAATGTGCAAGGAGCTACCCTGACATGTGTGGATAATTATTATCAAAACTCTATCGAAAGGGATGTAAGGGAGCACAAATACCACCTCAGTGCTCCCAGCCAACCTCACCTGCCCGTGATGCATCCTGCTGACCAACGAACGAGGCTCTGGCGACCGACAAATGGCGGTATAACCATTTCAAAATGGTTTCAAGATAAATACTATACATAAATACAGGCCGGTGACGGGCAGCAGCGTCACTGGTGCGAGAAGCTACGTCCTGCGATTGCCAACCCGCCTACCCAGCGTGGCGATTCGGGCATATCTCTCCCAGAGATGGAAAGTCGCACACAAAGCCCAAAGGCACAAAAGCAGTGACTGGAAAAGAAGAGCCGAGGATCGGGCTCAGTGGCGAATCTTAGGAGAGGCCTACGTCCAGCAGTGGACTGACACTGGCTGATGATGACTGCCGAACAGGTAGGAGCAAATCAGATACTGCGTGCTGCCATACGTGGGAGGATAAACTGACAGAGAGGCGCTTTTTGTGTTAGTATTAGTAAAATTTTATGTAACGTAGTGGGGTCCTTACGATCGAAGCATCCATTAGGTCCAAGCGTGTGTTCATGGTTGGAACATATGGTACACTTCTGGCCTTGTATCCCAGGCTTGCAGACACAGCGGCCAGTCATCTGCTCACAATCTTCACGCACCGAACCGAAGGCTGAGCAACCGCACGCTGTCAACAAATTTTACATCTTCAAACGTCGGATATGATAAATATTATTTAGATGTTTATCAGATTTTTGATTTTGTGTTTCAGTCTTAGGTTTTCGCAATTATTGTAGAAAATGTTGCAAAGTCAAAATAGCAAATTAATGCAAATGATATATACAGCACACGCGCTATAATATAACGAAGTTTAATTCAAGTCAAATATTTATTTTTTAAACCTGAATAAATCGGGATTGCATGCATTCGCTATGCATGCATTCGCAAAGTGCCCACTGCAGTGGTTATTAGAAACACCATACAAGTTTAATCACTCATTTATCATTTAAACCCCTTACCCCTAAACTTAATCTTGAATTATCCCTTTTACAATTAACTTACATATACATCCACTATGCTCAGTAGTTCCAATCTTTGGCAGTCCCCAATACCCCGGCTTGCATCAGTCACACTTCAGACCTTCGACCCCAGGTTTGCACAGTCCAGTTCAATCACACTGTTTGCATAATTGGCATTGCAGAAAGTAAAAGAAACTTACGTATACATCCACTATGCCCAGTAGTTCCAATTCTTGGCAAGCCCCAATATCCCGGCTCGCATCGGTCGCACTTGAGACCCCCGACTCCAGGTTTACACTTGCACTGTCCGGTTTCATCGCACTGCTCGATGACGGAGCCCAGTCTATGACAGCCACATTGTGAGGGGCACCCGGCCCCGCCTGGTCCTCGAGCGGGGGTGACACCGTCAGCACAACACCCGTGCCATGAATCTTGACAACCTTTCTTCTCTACTACTGCTTTGTCTGAAAGTTTGGTATTTTTAACCGACTTAAAAAAAGGAGGAGATTCTCAATTCGTCGGAACCACCGATTACTCCAAAACGCCTCGACCTATTTTAGATTTTTTTAAGGAAATTCTTTTTCGTTTGGAAGGGTATCCTTCGGTGCGGTATTCTTCCCAGGTAGTCCCATTTAAATTTAATCGAGATATGTTCAGTATCTCCAGAGATATGGAGATAACACCTTAACGGAAAATGACTAGCACGGCATTTGAAATTGGTTCTTATAGTTTTATAATTATCTTAAATTATTAGGTTGAAGAAGATGTACAAATAAAGACCACTGATACAAAAAAGTTCTTTTATTGTAAAATCGTATGCTGTAAATAATTGTTTCATTTGATTTGAAAGTAATTAATTGCCGGACAAAATAACATTTGTAGCTTCTACTTAAGTACTTCTCAAGTCTATTTCGGTTTGGATTATGGCATTTCGTGTACGAACCATGAAGCTGAATAAATGTGTTTCGCTTTGAGGACCTAAGTGACCAGCGAATTTATGGACACGAGACGCACAAAAAACTTTGACAGGTACTCGGTGAGGTAAGTACCTAAGTCCTGGCCGTGACTGGCTTCTCAGCGCGAGTAGACTTCAATGCACTTCGGTCTGTTCGCTCCTGGGGCCTTATTCGGTATGACCATTTTAAAGTCTTACCGTGCCGTGTTACGTTATCTCCGCGTTATGGTATTCTCTATGCCAATTAAAACGCGGTCGGGTAAGGTTATGAGCGCGTTTTGAGCTGTCAAAATATCGTGACATATGAGGAAGTGTAACGCGCGCATTTTGTATAATTTACCTATCGTGTGGCATATAGGAATACTATTTTTCAATAACGTGACGTGGCGCGTTAAGGAACGCGTTATCTCATTTGTCATACTGAATAAGGCCCCTGGAGTACTTGTTGCGATACCCTAACAGGGTCATATTTAACCAAACCTTTACCCTAACATCTGAATACATTTTGCATACACATGAATGCAATAAAATATTGAGTATTAAGTATTGAATGCTAAAAAGCAAATGAAAAACGTTGTACCTTTTCTACAACACCTAGCAGCTTTAGTAGTGTGATGACAGTAACTTCCGACAGGGCAATCCTTTCTGTGAGGACCACCGCCGCAATCCAATGGCCGTCCGTCAGCATCCGTTATTGGCTCGTCATCGCCACATGGTTTAAACTGAAATATGTACATAATTCATTTAAACTACGAGATAAGGGAATTATAACTTGTGACTCCATCATAATTCATTTATTTCATGCATCAAGTGTACAAATTATAAGTGATTATTTAATAAATATGATTAATACTTAATTAGCTTGATAATTGCATAAATAGATTTAAGATAAAGTAGGTCCATTTTGGTGATTTCTGATGGTCACTATTATATTCTGTGGGCTCTAAACTAGGCTAGGCCTGTATCTTGGACGCCCTGCTTTCCGAGTTACATTATATGGATTTAGCGCTGATCATGTACTTTACAAATGATTTTTACAGTGTTATATTAAATTTGATTATTCCTATTTAATACTTCGCCATACTACTAAATATGCTGTGTATTTGGCTTAAATCATTGCAGAAATGTCCAGAATACTCATATTCATAGATGCTTTTGTTGATATTACAGGTAGGAAATTAAAGTGTGTAACACTATTGATTTGAATTAAATTACATTAGGTAAAATTGTTTTAAATGTTAAAGTAGTCTTGTAAATTATTTTATAAATTCCAAAAATCAAGTGGCACTGATTGGAATGTGGAGGTAAAAATTACAAAGCAACGTGAAGGAAACCAAGAAATTATAAAAGCGATGTTTTGGCAGTATAATATGGCAGCTCGATGGGTTAATATTCACAGTAAAGGAATGAAATATTATTATATATGCGTCAATGAATATAATTACAGTAAGCACACGAAATATGTGTATTGGAGAGTATCTACCATCTTCACTATATATTTAAATATGTATATACAAATGGGCTATAATCATAGGATAAAAGTCAAAAGTCAAAGCATTTATTCAGTATATGGGCAAATTAAAAATCTGCACTTACACATGTCAAATATCATTAAATACATCATATCTATAACTATTATTCTAAATATAACAAAAACATAACTCATTACTTTGAATTAAAAAAAAAAAATGTTATGTGCCATTCAGCTTTCTTTCATCTAAACGTAGAACCCTGATTAATGTAGGGGTTCCCAACCGTACTATTACGTGCATCCCCAATGCATGTTTTAATTTTTAGTACGATAGGCTTCAAACGCGGACGTAGTTGCGTAGCACTTCTAATGATGTTATAATTACCTCCAATCCCCTACAAAGCGGCAGCGGTCGTAGCCTCAAGTCCTCCTGTCTCCTGCAAGCTTCAAGTTTCATATGACAGAGTGTGGGGTACAATCGTAAATCTGACGCACAAACTGGGTTTGATGAAGTGGCTGCGGCCGCCGCGGCTGCACAGTCGAAGAGACACGCACATCTATAGGAAAAATTAAAAGTAGACGAAAAATTAAAACTATGTATGTATGTGTGGGGACACCCTTTAATTTTTAACGCATTTTACTTTTTGAAATGTTTCTTTTATTTATGCTGTAAGACCTTGCTTCTTGCCAAATTTCATGATTCTAGGTCAACGGGAAGTACCTTATAGGTTTTCGACCCAAAACCTATAGGGTACTTCCGGTTGACCTAGAATTGTCAATTTTGGTTAAAAGCAAGGTCTTCCAGCATAATTAAAGGAAAAACTCCGAAAAATAAATAAAGTTAAAATTCAGGTATGGTGCCTACAAGTTTTCGCAAAAATCTAAATTTGCCCATATCTTTTTATTGTGTTGACTCAGGATTTTATACACCTAATAGGGACTATAGAACTCAGTATCTGGTATAAATTTTAACTTGCTAGGTCCACCCGTTCCTGAGAGAATCGGTGGTGACACACGGACAGACAGACAGACGGACAGACATACAGTCAGACAGACAGACGGACAAGAAAGTGGTTTTATAATGGTTCCTTTTTTTACCTTTTGAGGTACGGAACCTTAAGAACCTTAGTCTTAGTTAGTCCATTTCTATAACTTGACTAGTTTACATTAATTTCTCATCGTCTCCATTAGCAGCCAAAATTACCTTAACTGCTGGACATAAGCCTCACATGAGTTCTTCTTTTTATTATTGACAAAATGTGTCAATAATGAAAAAAGCTTAGGCTGAGTTGCACCATCTTACATTAACCGTAACTTTAAATATTAACCAGTGTTTTTGTATGGTTTTTGACAGATTTTCGACTTATGTTATAGTTTTTAATTGCTGATACCTCTAGTAGATGATGTACCATCAACTGATTTTTTTAATTTCTTTAACTAACCTATTTGATCCCACTGCTGCGCAAAGGTCTCTCCCATTTTCTTCCACCTATCCCTATCTAACTTATTTATAATGCAAAAATACTATGATATGTAGCTGGCTATATTTACCTAGGCTGTCCATTAGAGTCGACTGCACAGGTAGCTTCATAAGCGCATTGCACTCTCGCACATACCGCCGTCCCTCCGGCTGGTTCACTGGTGCTCTCAGGGTTTTCGTCTCCGGGACGAATCTCGTTACTTATATCGGTTAGCTTCGATGATTTGTTCATCCCTGGGGAATATTAGTTAGAATATACATTTCAGATTTATCACATTTTCAGATTTATAAGAATTGAGGTTGTCTCTTTATTTCTCTCTTAGATTTATCTATGGAAACAAAGAGCTGAAGATCAAGCTCAGTTACGAGCAACAGGTGAGGCCTATGTCCAGTAGTGGACTGAGATACGCTGATGATGATGATGATGATGACTGGTGTAATTACTGTAATATAAACGCGAGAAGTATTGCATAAACTTACTAATAAACTGGCCAAGTGCAAGTCGGACTCGCACTAATAGGGTTCCGTAACACAGTTAAGTATTCCATAACTATGATTTTTCGCAACTACAAAATTAACTTTGTTTTTCATAGTGTTTGTATGAAACGGCATCGGCATCGGCATCTCTATGATAAAACAACGTAACCCCACCGAGTTTGGGATCGATTGATTTGTCTTGAAAAGAACTTTTCACCTAGATGATATCCAGGGTCTGATAATGAAGCTGGAAGGTGGCCACGGCATCTCTGTGATAAATCAACACAACCCTACCGAGTTTGGGCTCGATTGATTCGTCTTGAAGAGAACTTTTCACCTAGATGATATTCAGGGTCTGATGATGAAGCTGGAAGGTGGCCACGGCATCTCTGTGATAAATCAACATAACCCTACCGAGTTTGGGCTCGATTGATTGGTCTTGAAGATAACTTTTCACCTAGATGATATCCAGGGTCTGATGATGAAGCTGGAAGGTGGCCACGGCATCTCTGTGATAAATCAACGTAACTCTATCGAGTTTGGGCTCGATTGATTCGTCTTGAAGAGAAGTTTACACCTAGATAATATCCAGGGTCTGATGATGAAGCTGGAAGGTGGCCACGGCATCTCTGTGATAAATCAACGTAACTCTACCGAGTTTGGGCTCAAATGATTCGCCTTGAGGAGCACTTTACACTTAAATTATAGCCAGGATCTGATGATGAGCTGTAAGGTGGCCATGGCATTTCTGTTATAAAGCAACATAGCCCCACCGAGTCGATTGATTTTCCTTGAAGAGCACTTTACCCATAATCACATCAAATATCCGTGGAATATTTTAAAACATCATGCCTTCTCTTAAATACTTAGGTAGTAGGTAGGTAGTCGGTATCTATACCTACCTACTAAAAAGTTAAAAATAAATCATAAGTAAAAAATATTTTTAAAAACAAGCTTTTATCTGGGACAAGGAACTAAAATGTTAAAAATAAATTCTAGTAAGTATTTGGCTTGTAGGTACTTACCTATATTTTTAATAGCTTGAGCATAGAAAAGATAATAATACTACGTATAGACTACGTATAGAACGGACACTCTGTTCCCTCCACCAATTCCGGGCTTCCTCACCCCGCCACCGCTCTGGAGCTGTCGAGGAGCTGCGCTGAGCAAGGACGCCACACGCGTACAACAATTACTACTCACGGAGAGAAGAACATCAACTTCATACATTTATGTTGGGACCAGTAGACACTGGAGGTTCAAATTTACGTAGGTTCTTATTACGTAGGTATATAATAAACACTTAATTATATTAGTATACCTACCTACATATTCGTATTTTAGAATTCATTTTCATAAATGAAACAACGATATATATACTCGTGCGTAAATAACGCTTAATTTGTAAAATATTAAAAAAAACTTTCACGTTTAAACATTTTTATAACACAGCAATTGGGAACTTGATGGAGGTACGTAGTATTTATATTCTCTTTACTTGATGTTGCTCTAACGTGCGAGCAAGACACACGACATTGTTTCGTACAGCTCTGGCTGGCCGCCCAACACAGAATAAAAAATAGTTACTGTGGTGCAGTTTGTTCTATGCAAGTCGACTGGAGCTGGAGATGATGGTTTACGAAATAGCGACTAATATTTTTAGTGTCCAAAGATTTTTGGGTAAGTGTACAAAAAAATATTCATACGGTCAGTAGCTACTATTATATAATCTATTATATAACTATTATATAATCTGTGATACGGTGATTACGGGTGACAACCTTAGACATCACGCACACAAATGCACGTATAGAAAAACGACCCGTGTGTATTGTCTGTGTCGGTGTCACAGTGTCGGTCGTTAAAACGCTAGTTTGTATGGAGATTTAGCGAGTGTCCGGGGTGTGGCTTGAGGCCCTGAAGTATAGTAATTACCTAGCCTGAGAAACGGGTAGTGCCTCAAGCTTTTAAGAATCTAGGTAGGTAGTACCTACACGCCAAATACTTACTAGAATTTATTTATAACATTTTAGTTAATTGTCCCAGATAAAAGCTTGTTTTTAAAAATATTTTTTACTTATAATTTATTTCTCTTGCACTTCAGTGCACTGCTCCTAGCAGAAGTGACAAAGAAAAACTTATCTACGACCATAGCAAGAAAAGTGTCTTCTAGCTTCAAAAGCAAACTTTAAGAATACATTTTAACCGACTTAAAAAAGGAGGTTTCCCAATTCGACCGTATATATATTCTTTTTTAAGTTTATTCGCGGATAACTTCGGCGCTTATGAACCGATTTTGATTTTTTGTTCGCAAGGAGTTATCCCAAGGGTGGTACCATAGTAATATCATCTGATAAGTATCTCCAGAGATATGGAGATAAACACCTCAAACTTGATACTGAAAATTAATAGCGCGGCATTTGAAGCCGAAGATCGGGCTCAGTGGCGCATCTTGGGAGAGGCCTACGTCCAGCAATGGACTGATACAAGCTGATGATGATGATGATGATGATGATGATAATTTGAAGTCGGTTCTTTAAAATGATTTTATTCTATAGCAATATTATCAAAGTGTTTTTTAAAGAACTGTCTTACCAGCAGTACCGTTTTCCTCTAGTCCCTCAGTACACTCCCCATAGTAAGCGACACGTAGAGGCGGCTCGCCTCGCATCCTGGCTTCACAGGCAGCTTTCTGCAGCGCGCACTCGTGAAGGAACGTCACTCCACTGTTGGAGCAGACTGGTTCTCTCTCAGCGTCGGCGCAAGGATTCGCGCATGCGCAGGAGCCGCGCGCGCACCAGGTCCCAGCTGGGCATTGCACGCTGAGACACGATTCTGGAATTATGGTTACAATTATGTAGCTTTTTTACCCGACTGCGAAAGAAGGAGGGTTATGGTTTTCGAGTGTATGTAACTATGTATGTATGTATATTGCTTTGGCACGCCCTAGGTAGTGCTGTTGATCTTTGAAAATTGTGGCTACCCTTCTTTAAAAACCCAATCCGTAGGTGAAAAGGCCGCAGTGAGAAGGTCAATCCACATCTAATAATTCACACTTATGTTTTTATGGTAAACACAAGAGCACTCGTAAAGCCTTGGTTCCCTAGCAAAGCGGTGCCGTCATATAGCGGCCCTAAAACGCAAAAGCAAGAAGCGGACGCAAAAAGGCGGCCGTCTTGACGGCGACGACATGTGGAAAGTTCCACGGCCGTTTTAACATACCGTCAGTATTTTTTTAAAACAAACGTCAAACGAAAAGTATAAAATTTTGTCGTCCTCGCTTCTCCAAGAGTTGGTACTCATTTTGTACGTTGTTCCGGTAAAAAAAAACAAATACATATTTAAAATAGCTTCACCGCTATCAATGAAACGTTCACGAAACCAGATGACACCGACAAGACGGCCGTCATGCAAATGGCGGTACCGCTTTTTGTCAGTTACCGCTCTCTAGGAAACCGCGCCATTTTGTTTACATAGACAACGTTCTAGTGACGTCATTCACCGCTGTATTACGGCCGCTATATGACGGCACCGCTTTCCTAGGAAACCAAAAGCTTAAGCTATCTTAGGCAACTGTGTCGATGCGGTCTATAATGGAACGTCACTTAAGTATATATATAAACTAGAAGTGTCCCGCGGCTTCGCCCGCGTTAAAACCTTATTTTCTTTACTTAAAACTTTTCTTTTGTAAAAACGATTCTATCATTAAACACATCAAATAAGAATTAGCCAAATCGGTTCACCCGTTTTCATGTTATCGCGTGACTCAGACTCGCGTGAAGGCAATTCAGGATTCTTAATTATAAAACCCTAAAAACCTAAGTTTACAGACTTTGTTACCTACCCCATTTCGAAAAATCCTACAACACGTACTTTATCCCATCTTGTTTCGCCATACAAACTTTGAATCCCCGTTCCGTATCCGGGAGGAATTTTCAGAAAATCATTTCTGAGCGGATACCTACGTCATAATAACTATCTGCATTCTGAATTTCAGCGCAATCAGAAACAATATTTATTTTTAGACTTTGTTACCCCAGTTTATCCTCTCAGGGTAGCATTTTGAAAAAGTCTGAAACTCGTATTTACTTATTTATTTACAGAAGTACTTGTGTGAAATGTCAAATTAAACGACTATCCAAACTTTGAACCCCGCTTCATCCCCTTAAAGAGTGTAATATGAAAAATTCTTTCTTAGCGGATACCTAAGTCAAAATAACTATCTGAATGCCAAATCTCAGCGCAATCCGAAACAATATTGATTTCAGACTTTGTCACCCCACTTCTCACCCTTTTAGGGGTGGAATTTCGAAAAAGCCTGAAACACGTATTTACTTACTTAAGTACTTGTGTTAAATTTCGAATATAAAAGACTATCTAATATTGTTTTTCCATACAAACTTTGAACCCCCGTTTCATCCCCTTCAGGGGTGAATTTTGGAAAATCCTTTCAGAGGTAACTAACGTCGTAATAACTATCTGGATGGCAAATTTCAGCGGAATTAGAAACAATATTGATTTTCACACTCTGTTATTCCATTTTACCCTCTTAGGGGTGGTATTTCAAAAAAAACATGAAACACGTATTTATTTATTTTTTACTGGAGCACTTGTTTGAAGTTTCGAATAGAAAATACTATCTAATCTTGTTTTTCCATACAAACTTTGAACCCCCGTTTCATCCCCATCAGGGGTGAATTTCTGAAAATCCTTTCTCAGAGGTAACTAACGTCGTAATAACTATCTGCATGCCAAATTTCAGCGCAATCCGAAATAATATTGATTTTCACACTTTGTTACCCCATTTCACCCTCTTAGGGGTGGAATTTCAAAAAAACATGAAACACATATTTACTTATTTTTTTACTGAAGCACTTATGTGAAGTTTCGTATAGAAAAGACTATCTAATCTTGTTTTTCCATACAAACTTTGAACCCCCGTTTCATCCCTTTCAGGTGTGAATTTTGGAAAATCCTTTCTCAGAGGTAACTAACGTCGTAATAACTATCTGCATGCCAAAATTCAGCGCAATCCGAAACAATATTGATTTTCATACTTTGTTACCCCATTTCACCCTCTTAGGGGTGGAATTTTGAAAAAACCTAAAACATGTGTTTACTTATTTATGTCCTGAAGCACTTGTGTGAAGTTTCGAATAGAAAAGACTACGTACTAAGACAAATATACCCTCCAAATTTCAAGTCTCCAGGACCAGCGGTTTAGGCTGTGCGTTGTCTGTCAGTGAGTCAGTCAGTCAGTCAGTATGTCAGGACAAAGATTCTTATAGTAATAGATGTGGAAAACCAGTGAGACGAGACGCTTGACAGGAGCTTTAGGTGCAACTATTTTTCTTGTTTTCCAATCCGGAAACCGATGGCTACGATTGACTATCAATTCCAAATCAGAAGTCGCGGTCGGTTGTAACTGTCACCTTTTATTTCCAGATAAGCCAAATTCTTACTGAGACCGCATCACAACATGGACAAGTATGACTGTGGTCTGATCACAAGCATATCAATCAAGTGTTAGTCTTTCTAAAATGTTCGTTCGATCGTTTATCGCCGTAACACAGTTTTACAATCATATGTGAAAGTGTGGCCATAAGCACGAAATTTATTTATAAAGTTTATTTTGAATTTCATGGGAAGATGATGTAAAAGCATGAAATAGTAAAGAAATGTAGAAATAAATGATCGTACCACAAGAACCCATGTGCTTGATATGAAGTCGTTTCTTCTCCCGACAAGCGACGTCTCGCAAGGAACAAACGCTGCTGTATGTCTTGTTATCGTTACCGCACACTTCTTCTGTTTCCTAAAAGAAAAAAAAACAATAAAAAATTACCAGGAATTGATAAGCAACTAGATACCTACTTAGATAATTTTATATTGGAGTATTGAGGAACATATAAATTAGCAATGATTAATAAACAAGAGCAAAGCGATTTCAGTTTTTACATTGGAGATAAACTCAACTTTTATTAAGCACTGCAATAATATCTCTCTTCGGATCTGAAATCTGTAATGATTTCATCCAAGTCACTACTTCTAAACAGATACAGCAGATGGCACCACCAATGCATGATTGGTTAAAATGCAGTCCAGAAATTTCTTCGCTCAAAATAAAATCGTACAAAATAATATCCCTGGTAATAAAATATTCGCTCAAGGTTTGGTTTCAGCCACGGCAAAAACCTACCTAACACTGCACTAGTGGCCACAGGCCACTGTTTACACGGTGGTTAGGGTCATTGTCATCTTCTTTCAGGTGAGGTCGTTGAGAAGTCTTACGGAAAAATTAAACTTACGGTTCCTTCTTCACAGTGCTTCGGACAAACACAACTGGCTTCAGAAACTCCGTCGCTCTCACAAACTGCGTAAAACTCGCACTTTTTATTTTCGCATCCGTCTGAAAAAGATACAATTTTTATATCATCCTTCGTAAGTCTTTAAATAATATGGTCAGAAATTTGACTGAAGAAAGCTGCCCGAGCTGCGGTAGCGTAATTGATAAATTTGTGAATTCTTGCGATCGTTCTCAATAACCTGTTATTATTAGTCGTGTTTATATTACCCTCGATTGGACTGCATGTATAAAGTATCCAAATCAGCCAAATCACCAAAGATTTGGAAGCATTCTGGTGTTGTTGAAACTGGCTTGAGAGCTTTGATATAAGCCTAAGATTTTACGCCCTTAACAGGCTGACACTTATTTAAACTCATCGAAACAGCATTAACTTTAACACAATACTTACTGCAAGGCCCGATGTAGAGCACCTTCACGTCGCGCCGATGACGGCAGGCTTCCAGCTGCAGTTTACAACGGTTTCCGTAGGAGATGCCGTCAGATCCACACACTGGTGCAAACTCGTTGGAACACCTTGGACAGCGACAGACGCCTCGACCGCCTGTAGCCACGCACTCACCACCGTGGGGACAAACTCTATCTGTGCAGACGCCGTTTGAACCTGGAACGAGAAGCAGTCGTTTACAAAACTTACTTAAATTATGGTTCCAGCTAGCTTATATCTAAGGGCGTCGCTTTGATCATGGCTAATTTACCGACAAAAGTGACAAACGTTGGTTAGCATAAAGGCATAAAAGGCTGAAAAAACAGAACTCCTCGTAAGTGCATTTTTAGCGTTCCATAGGCCACAAGGAATTCATAAAGCTTCGCTATATCAATCCGTCTATATGGAGCGGTAAGCCGCGGCTCTAACTACTTAGCTAAGGCTCAGAGATCTAGTCTCTGAGCTAAGCCGCGGCCATATAGAAGCACTCTAGTCTAGCTAGAATGCTTTTTTTATATAAGTAAAACTAACCGCGACTTCGTTCACGTACACCAAGAATTTAGTAGCCTAATTCATCCTCATGTTATAAAGTATCTTATTATTAAATTTCAGTAAAGATCTGATCGTGCGTTTAGGTGTGATTAGATAACGAACAGACAGAGTTACTAAAGTTTTTATAATATTAATCTAGATAACAAACGGTAAAATATCATCTTGAAACATTTTTAATGTTACCTCCCTACGCGTATGGAGGGGTATTAATTTTGACTCCCCTATTCCATGTTGTGATGTGTCGTTGGATGGTACATATGACTATAAAACGATGACATAATAAACTCACCATCAGAAACCATCCACCGATGTTGACATCCAACGATAAGTTTGCCGTTCCGACGTGCGCACGGATGGAAACCTGCACACGTCGGAACGGCAGACGGATCGATGCACATTTGATCTTCTATCTTCTGGATACGATGACAAGGCTTCTTTTTATACGAACTTGTAGCTTCAAAATAGGTCATATTAGGACTAAGTACGAAAATGTGACTAAGTGCCAAAATCTCTTCAGCAATTTATAGCGTATGTTCTTGCGCCTTATGTAAACATCAAAATATTTCGAACTGCAATCCGAAACGTTCTTCTAAGCAAAGGCGCAACACGGTACAACACACAAGGCAATTTACTCATACCTGGTCACTTTATATTTATTTTATGATGACTGCTGGGATCTGAATATGCATGGTCCTAGGAAACTGTGTAGTCTAGTGTCCGCCTGGCCAGCTGCCACCTTCAAGTTAAAAAATCTGTCGCCAAACATTTAATGTGTTCCGACAGCTGTCTTTGAGAGCCAGTTCCCATTGTAAGTAGGCCTAGTGTACCATCCTCGACCGCATTACATACGGGAGGAAGGCTTGGCTATGGCTTGTAGACGATGAGCACACGCTACACACACCTAAAATTCGCCATTAACTACAATTCACACTAGCTGTACTGAAAGTGTTAGAATCACACTGTATCAATATAAAAACGTCCTTGATTTTGTCTTGTCACTACATCTGCACCGCACACTGATCGTAGATGCTACAACTCGTAGAACCGCTTCACAAGAACAAGAACTAAACTTCTGCAGAAAGCTAGCACAAGCAAAAATAATGTCTACTTACCACAAGCACCGGCGTGTAACACTTTCAGCTCCCTCCCAAGTAAACACGCAGCTCTTCTCAGCTCACACTCGCTGTCGTGAGTGCGTGCGTCTGAACCGCACACTGGTCGTAGTACTGGCTCGCAAGGCGGAGGACAGGCGCAGACCGCTCCACCGCCCTCCACTCTACACTCGGCCCCGTGCCGGCACTCGACTTCCGCACAGGGATTTACCCCTGAAAGGATAGAGTGAAGTGTTCAGAATTTAAAGATAAACTCACCTGATGGAAATTAATGTTTGACAATGTGACCAGAGGTCGAATCATATTTGCCCGTAATTGGAGGATGGCAATAATAAGACGAGACGTTAGACACCAATAACTTTAATGATACCTACATAAATCCATATGGCGCAACTTTCCCAGCCATCTCATTGGGTAATATAATCTAAACATGTCGGACCTCAACGAATCGATTTTGGTTACGTGTGGTGGTTTAAATCACGCCCGAGTCTAAGACTCTAGGTATGAAGTCTAATCCTAATGGATACCTACTCTTAGATCCTATAAAGATGATACCAATGTATCATCTTCTTAGGATCATGTTCAGGACGAAGCCAAGCCTACGGACATGGGTAGTGGTGTCCTAATTTGAAACATTGAAATAAACATGACGCATAGGTACCTGTACTGCACTGTCCTTTAAAAATGATCTTCAACTGTTTTCTAGCTCGGCAAGACTCTCTGTGCATCTGGCACTCGTTGGAATAAGTTTTGCCGTCGGAGGCACAAACAGGGGAAAATTCTAATGGGCAGGGCTCGGCGCAACGGCAGGATGGCGAGCGTCTCTCGTCTAGTTGACACACTTCAGGGTCAGGACAGGTCACACCAGCGCAGGGATCTGCAAATAAATCAAAGAACAATAAGAATGAGGAATGAGGGCTCGGTGGCGATATCGGGAGAACGGTCGGCTTTGATGTCGTGGTACCGAGTTCAAACCACGGTACACCAATGATTTTTTCCATTGAAAAATGTATGTGCGCTTCTCACAGTGGCCCTCAGGTGAAGGAAAACATCGTTAAGAAACCAACAACCCCCGAATGGTGGTCTATCACACTATCTAGTGTCCGCCTGGCCAGCTACCACCCTCAAGTTAGAAAATCTGTCGCCAAACAGTAATGTGTTCCGGCAGCTATCTTTGAGAGCCAGTTCCCATTCTAGGCCTAGCGTGCTTACCATCTTCGACCGCATCATCACTTACCAACAGGTGAGATAGTGGTCAAACGCTAGCCTATAAGATATAAAAAAATAATAATAATAATGTCAAATTATATGTTGTTGTATGTTTTTATGTGAGTTTTCATGTTATTATATGAGTCTCTACTCTAGTAAGTGCTAGTAAGTCTAAGTAAGCTAGTATGTCTCTACATACAAGCACTTAACCACGTTATCATCTAATATTCAGAGACGATGAGATATGACACCGCGGCGTAGTGTGTAAGTATGGCCCACATAACAAGTCCATGGCTGTCACCGATTTAATATCAAAAATATGGGCTTTTTAAATGACTACACAAAAACGACGAAGGAGGTTATAATTCTTCTGTATTTTTTTGCTACTTTGTCAACTGTTTTCTCATCATTAGTAGATACTCACCGCATTTACCATAATACTTGAAGGTGATATTTGTGTTTGATTCGCAGGCGGCGCGTCGCATCTCACATTCGCCGGGGTAGTCATGCGCGTCGCTAGCGCAGAGCGGACGGGACCCCTCGTGGTCGCCGTAGCTGGGACAAGATGTAGGACACTCGCAGTTGTACGCCCGCCCATCGGGAGTAGGGCGGCAGAGCGCTCCCGGTCCGCACGTTACCCCTTCACAGGGGTTCGGCACGTCTGAAGAATTAGCTGGTATTAGGTATCAGTTAAACTTGCCAATTTAAATGGGTCTGCACATCTGATACAGTAGGTACTAAATTAGGCACGTAATTGCTCATTCTAAAATGTTGGTATGTAACCAAGTATCTTTTCTATGATGTAACGAAATAGGATAACCAAGATCTACCAACTGCTCTCTTAAACTTACCACTAGGGAAGAGGTAGCAGCACTCTGCAGCTACTATCCACAGCGGCATCAAGGCCGCTCCGGCCACCATGGTCCAGCAGTGTCGCCGCACTCGCGCCTTCCGACCATCACACATCGCCTGCTTTCATTGCACATAAAGGCTATAAGAAAATAAAGAAATCACACGAAGAATCATCAGAAAATTGGCTCGGCACCCGCTCGTATCCGCAAACGTCTTTGAGTAGAGCTACTCTTCAAAAATAAGTAAATCCAAAACCATGAACATACTGTGCCTACTGTTCGTACTTACTAATTTAAAGCTTTGTAATCTCATGGCTGTATCTTTGGCCCTTTGATAATATACATCTTTGGCCTCTCCTCCTCGGCTAGTCTGAATCTTTTGAAAGTAACCTTCCAAATATTATCGTTTCACACAGTTGAAGGCACCCTACCTATTATAATTATTCTGCACTTAATCCTAGTCCTAGGTATCTCAGATGTAAATATATACATTACCGTATCCTATACCTACCTAATCTTATTGCCGACAAATTGCGTTAACTACCGAAATCGAATCATAAACATCTGTTAGACATTATAAGATCAACTCTGACATTTTAAGTTGGACAATGGACACTGCATTGATCTACTCGACTTGGTACCTAGATACACAATCACTACAAGTTTGTTAACCTTCTACCACTTTTCTTGTGGAAGAAAAAGCTTCCATGCAAAAATTTCCCCAACGATTTAACGGCTTCCGTTTCCTTTGAAACAGGGTTATTGTTAACGAGATACAAATACATAGTATCCCGATCAATATTAGCTACATGGGATTTTTGTGTAAGCCTTACAGCTTGTTACTTTAATGATAGTCATGTCTAAGTAACAAGATGTGAATATTAATACACTTACCAGTTCTAGATAACTAGTTCAATAGGTTCTTGACAAACAGGTCAGATACGAAAATATCAATACGGCTATATAGCTCTTGAGCTATCGAATTCAGGAAATATTCTTGCCTTTCGTCCCACGGCTTGGGAGCGACTGAACTGAAGCCGGGCGCTACAAAGTAGAATGGAATACCAGGCATGCGCAGTTATGCCGATGCCTAACTGCTGTATATATGTGAATAAATTTATTGTACCTACCTGGTTGGTACCTGCAGTCACGGTAATGTTGATAACATTACCGTACTGCAGTCGTATAGATGCAGACATATCGGTTTACTCCCAACGGCCCCCACTAAAACGGGCACCAGTGGGGGATGTTAGGACAAAGTATTAATTAGGGACATTAATATATTACCAGCCTAAAAAGATGCAGTGGCGGTAGGTAAGCGTCGCGCACTGGGGGCTTTGTCTCAATTGGACACAATGGCATGGCAGCGCTACTCGGTCTCACCACATATACATTTTTGCCACTGGCGGCTGTTGGCACAAAAATAAATACTTTGCCCTAACGTCCCCCACTGGTGCCCGTGTTAGTGGGGGCCGTTGGGAGTAAAACAATATGAATGTCCCATTGACCGCCACTGGCGGCCATTGGCACAAAAAATTAATACTTTGTCCTAACGTCCTCCACTGGTGCCCGTTTTAGTAGGGATCGTTGGCAGTAAACCGAAATATCTAATGGCTTATTTAGATAAAATTTCCCATATTGGTTCATTTCTGATAACAATTAATTTTTGTTATAAGCTTAATTGATAATTAAATTTTACACATAGTGTAGTAGGTATAATTTGGTATTTATTATAATCAGTGTAACTTAAGTAATTTTGTGCCCAGGGCACATCCCAGGGTAGGCTCCAGACGAGGCCAATTAATCGCCACATTATAATAATTATAATAACACAGGAAGTATACTTTTTAGGGTTCCGTAGCCGAATGGCAAAAAACTAAACCGTTATAGATTCGTCATGTCTGTCGGTCCGTCCGTCCGTATGTCACAGCCACTTTATTCCGAAACTATTGACTACACAGTTGAAACTTGGTAGGTAGGTGAATTCTGTGAATCGCTTTACGATTTTTATACAAAAATAAAAAAATAAGAGCTCAAGGAGGGGATGGAACTGAAACATGCATGGAACTGAAACTTAACATTTTTTTCATGTAATCTATACGTCTACAGATAGGACTTTAGATACAAATTACATTAGAGGTTCTTAAAAACATTTTTTCTCAGTCAATTATTTGAAACATCGACACTTCTAAAGTGGTAAAATATGTGTCCATATACCCTCCCCTCCCCCCCTAACTTTTAAAGTAACAGCGTGAATATAAATGTGTTTGTCCTGTGTTATATAAATGTGTGTCCATATACCTTCCCCCCCTCCCCCTCTAACTTTTAAAGTAACAGCGTGAAAATCTAAAAAAAATAAATGCTGTAGATGTAGATCTCAATAAGCACTTTCAACGAAAATTGGTTTGAACCAGATATTATCAGCAGTTTTAATCACAAAATGTTATTAGGGTAATTAAAAGTTCAGAAACCAGGTACTTCGCGTAGGATAGAATGATGGCGCTAACATTTATTTCCCAGGCACCTACATAATTTCGGTTGCTCATAAGGAAATTGTAGGCGCACAACGTGACGCACTTTACTCCAGTAAAAATTTTACTCGGATATAAAAAATCAAGATCATTGGAATGTACTCGTATATTATTTGTGTCAACATTTGACAAATATTTACCTACATTCACAAAGAAAACTATGATTGTGCAGGTTACCCTGCGTGTGATGCTGCCAGATTTTTGTATAATATAGTTAAACCTATTATAGACGGTTGTAATCCACCGTCCCAACGGAGGTAGAACCTAAAACTTGACCCGAACAATAAAAATCTCTCTACCATTTATAAACGCTACAGAAACTTTTGTGGTAATATCATTAGAAAAGTAAGAGAGGAATACGACAAAAATGAAATTAAAAAAAGCTAATAAAGACTCCAAAAAGACTTGGCTGATTATCAAAAATATTTCAAAAATAAATTGTAACATAAACAGTAGTATAGATAATGAGCGCTTACTAAAATTAAAGGATAGCCCAAAAAAATCTTTAAATTTTATAAATAATTACTTTTCCAATGTTCGAAAAAATTGGCCGATAACATTTTGTGCATTAATAAAAATGCATTTAGTAATAAATAATAGTTTAAAAAAACTAAAAAAATACGCTTTTATAGAAAATCCAACTAAAAAATAGAAAATAAATTTTAATAAATTTGAACTAAAAATAGTGTAAGAAAAAATGATTTTATTGTAAAATAATATCGTTTAAAAACTAAAGAAGAACCGACTTCAATGCCGCGCTATTCATTTTCAGTACCAATTTTGAGATGTTTATCTCAATATCTCTGGAGATACTTATCAGACCTCGATAAAATTACCATGGTACCACACTTGGGATCTCTCCTTTCGAACAAAAAAAGAATAATCAAAATCGGTTCACAAACGACGAAGTTATCCGCGAACAAACATTAAAAAATATATATATATATACGGTCGAATTGAGAAACCTCCTCCTTGTTTTGAAGTCAGTTAAAAAAAAGCGTGGGGTGCATGGTATCAATAGTTCCAAATCTTTTATGAACAGATATGACTAGAAGGGTTATTTTGATAATATCCTGAAAAGCACCCCACGCTTTTTTTTACAATAAAATCATTTTTTCTTACACTATTTTTAATTCAAATGTATTAAAATTTATTTTCTATTTTTTAGTTGGATTTTCTATAAAAGCGTATTTTTTTAGTTTTTTAAAACTATTATTTATTTTTCATTTTTTAGTCGAATTTTTTTTTTTTTTTTTTTTTTTTATTTATTGTCATCGGTCCTTAATAAGTATGCCAAATTTCGAGTTAATCCGACGTTTTTAAGGGGGTTAAAATCATGTTCAAAGATTCCGTTACATACTAATATACAAACATACATACGTCTGAAGCTAATAAAAGCGTATTAAAAAGGATTCTTCTAACCGTCTCAAACTCAAACTGTAAAAAATCCTTTGTTCTACTAGACACAGATAATGTAGAAGTGGAGACATTCATTATGAACCTTAAATCCAACTGTTCGATAGGATTTGACGGTATTTCTACCAAAGCATTGAAAGTCGCTAAATCTCTTATTGCACCCGCTATCACACACATATCAAATCTTTGCTTTTCTACAGGCATTTTCCCGGATATGTTCAAAATTGCTCTAGTAAAACCTATTTCTAAAGGTGGAGACAGAGACAGTATCAGCAATTATAGACCGATTTCTATACTTACGTCTTTATCAAAAATATTAGAAAGACTTATCAACAAACGACTTACTTCCTTTCTCACCAAATACAAGTTACTCTCTGATAACCAATTTGGTTTTATCTCGGGTAAATCCACCGAACTTGCTGTTGGCGAACTTACAGATTATATTGTCCGAGAAGTTGATAAAAAAAATAAGTGCATAGGTATCTTCTTAGACCTACCTAGCTAAGGCGTTTGATACTGTCTCTGTCCCAAAACTAATTCGAAAGATGGAGGCTGGGGATTAGAGGAGTTGCCCAAAGACATAACTTTTTTATTTATAAACCGATTGACATGAAACAAACACTAAATGTTATGTGAAGGTTACCGCAATATAATAATGAAAACGCGTCTAAATCGGATAAGCCGTTTCTGAGATTATCGTGAAGAAACGCACAGACAAAAAGATAATCAGAAAAAAATTATAACAATCATTGTTTTGGGTTCTATTGCGTTTTATAAAGGTCTCAATAATATTTTTTCTTGATATCTTGCATGTACAGACAGCGATTTTTAACATTTTGATTTTTTATAAGTATATGTATATAGATTAGTTTAGATAAAAACATCTAGATGGCGCCAGGGTCGGTGGAAAAGCTCTCCTTGTAAATATTGCATGTATGAAATCCTGCATCGCGCAAACGATATTTTCCGCGATGTTGGAACCTGATGCACTTGCTTCGTAGTCTAATATCTGAAAGTTTGTAATCATTGTAAAATGGTTCATCTTTATAATTGGTATAGATATAGATGTAACCAAAATTTAAAAAAACCTACATGGCCGGCCAGTTTTCAATGAAATGTTAAAGCCGAACGTCCACCGCCGGCTAAACTACATGTGCTAAACTACATTTTTTCATACATGTGAGTCCACCGCAAACTGCCAGCTAAGCTACGTGAAATGAAAAACTGGCTCAACTATGCGAGCTAAGCTAAACTAACTTAGTTTAGCCGGCGGTGGACGTTCGGCTTAAAGCTAATAAAAGATGCTTATTTACAGGAAATGGTATCAAAATAATAAGAGGTTGGAAACTTTAATATGTTTAATTATTACAATGGCATATACCATTCAAGATGCTTTTACTCTGATTACATTTCTTTCCATGTAACAGAGAATACGAATTTACATAATGTATAAAAATAGGACTGTATGAGCCCCACTAGGACTCTAGAAATGCACATAGAATGAAAAAAAACAATGCACAAAATCAAACATTCAAATACACTGCTAAAATGCAATGACAAAGTATATATACGTGCCCCTTCAAGCTTTTGTTTCGTGAATTGCACATGATTTGAAAATAATATGCAAATCTTCTAACAATTTCTAGTTTTGTACATTTACTACCCACTATTTATATCACTTGCGTTTATAATTAAATACATTCGACGTGATGACGAGTCGAGGCATCCAATTGTAAATCAGATACACATAAAAATATTAAACCGATTAAATGAGCGGAATTTTTTTATCATTATAAACATTAATAGTATTTCATCATCTGTACATAAAACAAATAATCGACGGGGTTAGGCAATAAATAAATTCACTATACAGTCTCACTTAAAATAGGGAGTCACTAAGTCTCGAAAATCGATGCGCTTCGCTTATCACATAGATAAAAACACAGCACTATTTTGTCACTTACACTTTACAGAATGTTTGGACGAGCGGCGTCCGGGAGAAATATTTATACTAATGTATTATTTACAAAGGATCTTTATGCTAATATTTACAAGTGATGGAGTTTTTTGCGTGATTACGTGGGCGGGGCGCGACGGTCATAGTCTCTTCTGTAGACTTCGCGTTCATAATCGCGTTCATCGTATTGATAGTCAGCCGGGGGCTGTGCATAGCCCCGCCAGTCTTCAGGGTATCCCCGAGTTGGAGGGAAAACCATCCCACTGGCCATCGCAGCATATTGTCCATACGGATTCATGGCTGCAAATCCACCGTACCTGCTGGAATGACAATTCACATTATTAGAAACAATTTAATAAAAAAGTATAATGCTATTTATTATTCAGCTGGTTACTTTGTCTTATTCAATTCTAGAAAGCAATGTTAAAGTCTATGTTAGACAGTCAGCGACTCGATCTTACTATGTGTGTGTGAAAACACTTGGTTAAAAGATGGAGAACTTCCAGGCAAATGATTTCACAAGTATGTTCATACAGTTTATTAAGAAGTTTAATAATATCTGATAGACTAGCGTTTGAACATTATCTCGCCTGGTAATAAGTGATGTCGTCATCGAGGACTGTCGTAGGCCTAGAATGGTTTGACTCTCAAGGCCTGTGCTGCTGGGCTTTCTTCTTCTGCTTGATGGTGGCAAGCTACCTTTTGGTAGCAAGTCATGTGGAATATTCAAATAATGTTCCTAAAAATAATGTACCGACCCAATTAATGCACATAATAATATCCATTGGTGCATGACTAGAATTTGAACCGGCGACCTCCAGCTAAGAAAGAAGTTGAGCTATTTATTCTTTACAAGTTTACACCAACGGGCGTCCAAAAAGCATTCTACCATCGAAATGTTAGGCAATACTTGCCTATCCCCAACAGGAAAGGCATTATTTTCAACCGACTTCCAAAAATAAGCAGGTTGTTCTCATCTCAATTCGTCAATATGTTTTTTATTTTATTTATTGTATGTATGTTACGTGATTACTGTGTCACAATTGTAAACAGATTCGAATGAATATTTTCTTAATTGATGGTGTACATTGCCACAATTGTGAACAGATTCGAATGAATATTTTCTTAATTGATGGTGTACATTGCCAATGTGGTCCCATTGTAATTTCATTGAGATCTAATAAGTATTTCCAGAGATATGACGATAAACGTCTCAAACTTAGTACTGAAACTAACTTACACAGCATGGAAGTCAGTATTATTTTATATTAGTATTTTATTATTAGTATAGAAGTTATTATTTTTAGGTTTTTAACTGTCTTAATTAGTAACATAAGCAGGCCTCCCTCACTCGCCCATAGCTACTGCGATTTATACCTAAACTTTCGTCACCTGCGCCGGTACTATCTGCCAGTCGGTTGTCACTGCTCACGCGCGCGCAACGTATATTATTATTCAAATGACGGGATAACTGCGCATTCTTTTTTTTGGCGGGAACGTGGAAAAGTGTGTGTGGTCTCATTGTATTTTTTCCTAAAACTTGTGTTCTTCCGCGAGTTAATGTGTAATACATGTGGATTATTAACCATTAAGTGCCGGTGAATGAGTGCGAGTTTAGGGAAACAGCACAATGTTGAAAAACATGCTATTTGCGTTCTCACCAAAATTCCACTGAAAATCTTCAGTAAACACCATATCTTTACTGAAGGTATGACTTCGACTAGACTTTTACTTGAAAACTGACCTGAAATGTGACTTTAACCCATCTCTACGACTTAAATTCATAAAAACTTAAAGAAATTCAAAACTTGACACTGGCTAAATACACTAATCGTGTGGAGCCATAATAAAACTAAAAAAAAAAAAAAAAAAAAAAAAAACTGCGCATTCGTATTTTATATTAGAAACGATTTAAGTTTTTCATAGTCATTTTGCGGGTTTGACAAAAAAACAAGCATAATATGTTTCATTGTTTTATGCTACAGATACTAAAATGACAAAACAGCGTAAAATTCACTTTCTCGACTTCAAACTCGACTCTTAGTTAGGAATTTTGATGTTATTTTGTGAGGTAAATAATATCGTTTAAAAACTAAAAAACAACCGACTTCAATGCCGCGCTATTCATTTTCAGTACCAATTTTGAGATGTTTATCTCAATATCTCTGGAGATACTTATCATACCTCGATAAAATTACCATGGTACCACACTTGGGATATCTCCTTTCGAACAAAAAAAGAATAATCGAAATCGGTTCATAAACGACGAAGTTATCCGCGAACAAACATAAAAAAAAAAAAAAAAAAAAAAAAAAAAAACGGTCGAATTGAGAAACCTCCTCCTTTTTTGAAGTCGGTTAAAAAGAATTCGTAAACTTTTTTTTTATTTCATTGAGTCAACCCTTTTCTGTATTAGGCCGTACATCGCGCGCTGAACGCAGTAATAACGCTAGGTCGAGCGCCTTAGACACGTTTTTGCTTGTATTGTCTGAAATAAACGTTGGTATTTTGTTTTTGTAGCGGAGTGAAGTATCTGTTACGTAGTAACTATTATATAATCTGCGACATAAGTATAAGATTACAAAATCAGTTGTCCAGCGCCTTGTCTCACTGCTGTCTTCAGATTTGAGACAAGATTCATCTTAGACCGCATATTTACTTATCAGGGCCCCTAGACAAAATCCAATTTCCTGTTTGCCTTCACCCTAACGCAAGTTCAAAATGTATGGGAATGACATTTTTCTTGCGGAAACATAAATGTCATTCCATACATTTTGAATGATTCATACAGATTCAAGTGCTTGTCTGTATGACAAAAAAAATGCTAATTAATCTAAGCTTAACTCACCTCCTTTTATCATGCTGCCTGATGTTTCGGTCTCCACGGTATTGCCTCGGGCCCGGGTAGGCAGGGGTCCACGCTGTATGCGCCGAATGTTCAGGATGCGGATGAGGCATTCCATAGGAGGACGGCCGAGACCGAGGCGTGCCAAGCCCGCCGCTGTCCCGTCGCGTACGAGACCGCTCCCGCTCCCGATCTCGATCTCTGTCCCTCTCGCCCCGATCCCGATCCCTGTCCCGGTCTCGGTCTCGATCTCGATCCCGCTCCCTCTCCCGCTCCGACCGACTCCGTTCTCTGTACATCAAATCGTCCCGCTTCAGGCTCCCATCCCTATCCTTGCGATTCTTGTTCTTGTGTTTATGTCTGTAGGTATGGAAGCGGTATGGTGGTGAAACTAAAGGGTTAGCTACATGATTATGGTAGATGTGAATGCATGGCAGATGGATCAAAATCTGAGTTAGTGAAGTCTAGAATTAATAAATAAAAAATAGTAAGGTATACAGGTGATTTGCGATCTATATCAAGTTGACAATGATTGAACTCAGATAAAGGCTAGATGTAATCTAGTTTGAAAAGCTCCATAGTTGGAGCTTTTGATGATCCATAGCAAAAGGAATAAAACATTCGGCAATATGAATGCAATTAATTTCAGCCAATGTCGACTTGTTATAGTAGAATGAACTCCAATAGTTGAAAGTAATATTTATATCATGAAGGATGGTGATATAACTGACCTCTCATGACGTTTACTTTCACTATTTTCAGGATCACATTCTCCTTCTTCCAGCTTCCTCTTCACGCCAGATGCGTGAGGTATTTTATCATTCTTTTCAATTTTAGCAATTTTTGGTTTCTTCTCTTTTTTACTATTGGCCTCCTTATGCTTTGACTCCTTTTTCGCAGACTTTACATGATTGTTCGCGTTGTGATTATTTTTATTATTTGCCTGGAAGAAATATATACAAAAATCATTAGTACCTGTGTATAATAAATATCAAATACAATTTCATAATCTGTTTATAAATTGGTGGTAACTTGGTACTCACTTTAGAATTTGATTCATTCTTTCCTTTTTTAGGACCTTCACTTTTCTTGAGTCCAAACTTGTACAGTTTGTACAACTGTTTAGCATCAAAATTCGTGAATTTAGATACAAAATACCAGAGATTACTTCTCCATTCAGCTTTCTTATCATTATCGGGATATGCTTCCAAACAGATGTCTATTTGACTTCCTATTTGCGCGAGACACGATCTCGTTTTCGCAACTTTCTCAGTTTCTGTGAGTGTTTGATCAGGGTTGTCTAAAGCTCTCAGCGCTTTTTTGACTGGCCTCATCTTTTCCTTACACTGAAAATTATAAAAATATTAGTAAATAAACATCAGTAACATTATCAATTAATTTTGGCAGCTAACATAATTCTGTGTATCAAATGATTTTGGAATTAAATTGTATTTACCTCTTCAAAAACAGAAGGATCTAGATCACCCAGAACCTCCAAAGCCCTGGGTTCATTGTTGGCCGTAAAATGCATGGGGCCGGCTGGTTTCTTCCGGCCCTTTACTTTTTCTCCTTTAGCGCGGTCTTTGCCGTCCTTTCTTGTTCTTTTCTTATCTTTTTCCTTCTTATCGTTTGACGTCTCGTCGTGTGTTGAAATATCTTCTAACCTCGATTTACCCTAATATAAAAACACAGAATAAGCAAATGGAAATAAAATGGTAGAGACTCATATGCTTTTTTTTTTTTTTTACTTTTATTTTTACTTTTATTCGGATTTGTGTATTATGCAAGCTTTGTAAGTAGAAATAAACTATCGAGGAAGGGACAGGCCATTACTGATCTACCTTCAAACTATCGAAGACTATATAGAACATAGGCTACCTAATACCACTTATTGGATGAGATTTTGCAAAACTAGTCAACATACCTTATCATTTTTATCATTTTTCACAGTCTTATTTTTCTTATCTTCTCCAGAACTAATATCATCCTCAACTATGTCTTTTGTGACAGGTTCTTTATTGCCTCGTTTCCCTCGAGGCTTTCTTTGCTTCTGCTTGCCATTCTTTTGATCGAGTAATTTCTTTATGAGTTTTAGTAGGTAATCTGCGCGGGATTGTAAATGTTTTGCTTGCGGTTTTTTATCTTCATTTGTGAGCATTTTGTCGCCGATGTCGAATGAGGAGTCCATTTTTATGGCCTCCCAGGAACCCATACCGTACTGGTAAATACCGGCAAGAAGTTTGGAGTCTTCTGCAACTCCCCATTCTACGTCATAGTTGGCTGGTCTTGTCCTGTAAGAAGGGCAAGTAAACATATATCGGAAGCAAGTAAATTTAATGGAGCTGTACTGATGTGTGACATAAAATAGCACACAAAATCTTGTAAGACAAGTAATTCTTACCAGACGTGTGCCTAATTATTGTAATGAGCTAAGTATGTCAAATAAGATAAGTATGTCACAAGAGAATGTTTCACATTATACTGCCTTTAAAAACTCACCTAAAATCTAACTGCCATTTCAGCCTCTCCTCTTTAGTATCAGGCAGGAAGACATCCAAAGGCGCTAACTCGTCTAGACATGCAGAGAATGTCTTAGCATTCACAGGAACTCCTCCAAGCTTGAACGTTTTTCGAGTATTTTTACGACCGTTATCATTTTGTTCATCTGAAAACAAATGTGTGACAAACTTTTTTCATAGAAAATAAATGGATGCCCATTGATCACTTCGGAATATACGTTACATAGGTGCTTTTTGTACAAGAGAAACTTAAATGAATCCTATTTATAGGCAATGCTGTCCATCTCAGTATCGTTATGTATTTCTAACATACACATGTATTACATTGACTGAGCACCTGGTGGAACCGTGTTCAACTGCTTAGTGTCTTCAATACTAAAAATAACTTACTGGGTGTTTCACTAGTGTCATTGAGAACAGCCTTGCATCTCTCCTCTAAGATCTCGCCGAGATTCTTTAGCTCCGCCAGAGGTTTTTCTTGCAATTCTGCATCGCACGCTATACTGTCTAAATGCTTCAGCGGCGCCGAAAACTTCTTATAGCTCTTGACGAACCGCCGAATCTGAAAAGAAACCAATTTTAAAGCTACATGTAACAGATAATGCAATACCAACATGTGTATTTTTTTCATCGGCAGCACAGTATAAAGCTGTAACTTTTCATAACACACTTTCAAAATTCGCAATTATACCAATTTAATTGTTTAAACAATTTTATTACTATCACCGTCATTTTATATGAATATTGCACAGCAAAAATGTCTAACTGAACTTTTATTTTTTATTAATATTTTATTCATAGTAATTGCACTACATTTTAGCATCTAGGTAGCCAATTATTTCTATGAATGTATGATGTTCCTTTATAACCCATTATTTCTCAATTATCTTTTTATGCTGAATAAGCAAGCATTTGACCACTATCTCACCTAATGTTAAGTGGCGATGTAGTCCAAGTTGTAGCACGCTTGCCTAGAAGATACATACACCAATAATTACTATAAATAAACCTTAGACAGGACTAAGAAATACTATCCTTTGCTCACAGTCTCATCCCATAGATAGTCCTATCCATCTTCTAGCACTGGAGTATCTTTCAGAATAATTCACCAATAACTGTAAGGAACACTGACCTCTGCATCAGTGAAGCCTTTGATCTTCTCCCTGTGTGAAGCGGGCGGGCGGCCCCGTTTCTTGGGCCTATCGTCATCAGCACTGGCGTCACCTTCAGAGTAATCACTATCGGCTTCACCTTCCCCGTCCGCATCTGCGTCACCGTCGCCACCGTCACCCGACCGACCGCGACGTTTCCGACCACCCTCTGTTTTATCAACATTTACAATTTGAATTATAAATTAAATAAGTCTACACACACATGTGATAAGTCGACATACGCAAAGCGGTGGGCAGTGACTGGAAAGGAAGAGCCGAAAATCGGGCTCAGTGGCGCATCTTGGGAGAGGCCTACGTCCAGCAGTGGGCTGACACCGACTGATGATGATGATGACACATGTAGCTAAAAGTAAAAACTAAACGAGTGAGGGAATAACGAACACTCCGTACTGTCTCTCTTGACGAAATCTGTTGTGATTGTTTACATTAGGCGATCAGGTGATAATGTCAAGGCGGAATATACCGTTTGGATATTCTCATCTGCTGCTCAGCATGTACAAAAAAACGTTCAATGGATAAGTCAGTCCATGTAACATATTATTAAGGTCGCTGTTTGCTACAATGGAGAGACAATGAGAAAAGGGTGAGCTTAGAGGGATATTGCAAAATATAGCATAAGAAAAGATAAAGCAATCTTGAATGCCACCTAATACTAACTTAAAATACTTACTAGCATCAGCATTGTTCTGCTGCAAATTTTTCCTTCTCGGTGGTAAGTACAAATCCTCCATTTCTTTGTTCTTCTCTTGTTCCGCAATAGTTTTCCGAACATTTTCAGGTATAATATCATCCTGAAAGTAGCAATACAATAACAATACGATACTACAAAGTTGCATTATATATCGATGTTATTTGTCTTTTCTACCTGATTTATATAGGTATTGAAAAAATAGATATCATAATGATACCTAGCTACTTTTGTGCCCATCCCTAGCTTGCTTACTTGTTTACCTTTTTTCATGCAGCTAGTAGGTACTTCAACTTGCTACTTAGTTGTGAATAGTTAAAATTTTAATTTACGATACAATTTTTGATAGTCTAATATTATATTAATTAGCTAAAGAAATGTCCATAGGCTCAGAACTTTAAGATCTGTGTCCATAACCTTACTGAATAAGATTTTACTATATTTTCCTGTTACTACACAGAAGGAAGACATTGGTAGCAGTAACACAGGTACGACCTAGCATGGCTGCTGATGTCCAAATTGTACCTAGTAATTAAGTTTTGTAAAATATGCATAAATCAACTTAAACTTCCTATTAGTTATAAGGTGCAAATTTGTAAATCTAGGATTTGATGAAATAAATTATTATGATTATTTTTACACAAGATTTACATTAGTCTATTAATTAACTACTACAAAACTGAATACTAATTGACTGAATATTATTAAAAGCTCTCTGTGGGTTTATTCACAGTAAAAATCTCATGTGTTATTCCATACAAATGCACCCCGCGGTTTTGCCCGCGTTTAATCTTGGTTGTAAACATTCCTATTAAATCACTATCTATTACTGAAAGCTGCATTAAAATCGAAGTTTAAAAAATCTAAGCATACAGACTGTGGAAGCGATTTTGTTTTATACTATGTAAAGAAGCTTCCTTCCCTGTGTAAAATTCTAAATCCATGCCATTTAATCTTGCGAGAAGAAGTGAGAAAAAAAATGTCCTATTTATAATGTTGGTGTAATTGGTTTGAGCGACTTGCACGATTTAAGACTATTATGATTAAATAAAAAAGCTATTATAAGATGCCCTGTGACCAAGTGCAGCGACATCATTTGAAAAGCGGAAGGCAGTGACTGGAATAGAAGAAACGAAGTTCGGGCTCAGTGGCATGTCTTGACTGAGGGCCATGTCCAGCGGTGGACTGATACAGGCGGATTATAATGATTAAGTAATTAAAACTTTCTGATATATAAATGTTATTCCACATACCCAGTCTTTGCTTTCCTCCTCAGCATTTTCTTTCTTAACTTCCATAACAGCTTTATCTTCATCGAAAGCGAAACTGGCAACTTTGAAAGCAGACAACAGTTCATCACCAGCCATAGTTGGCCCTTCGTCCCGAGTCTCAGCTCTTTGAAGGATTTCATCAATATCACACTGCAATAATTTAAAACCGTGTACAAAACGAAACAAAAACAGACTTCACATGCCGCGATGGTCAAAATAGCCAGTAGTATCATGTCCGCAAGGTATAAGAATTCATACGTCATCAATGTATGAAATGTGTTTGAGATGTTTATCTCTATATCTCCAGAGATAAGGTCTAAGGACCATATCATTGCTTACCAGAGAGAGTGGTCAAATGCCTATAAGATTTGAGGGCCAGGTGGTATATAGGAGAATAGTCGGCTTTGACGCCAGAGGTGTAGAGTTCAAACCGCGCCGTGCAACAAAGGATTTTTCTATCGAAAAATGTATTTGCGCTTTTCACAGTGGCCCTCCGGTGAAGTGTTAAGAAACCCCCAACCCCGCATGGTGATAGTAGACACTGACTAGTATCTGCCTAGCCAGATACCACTTTCAAGATAGAAACTCTGTCACCAAACATCTAATGAGTTCCGGCAGCTATCCTTGAGAGCCAGTTCACATTCTAGAGCTAGCGTGTTACCATCCTCGACCGCATCATCACTTACCAACAAGTGAGATAGTGGTCAAATGCTAGCCTAAATAATATTTTAAAAAAAAATCATGTTTAAAAAAAGTAAATGGTGTCAACAAAATTATTGTCTAAATACTTACGACAGGTTCCTCATCATTCTCATCATCATCCTTAAACAATTCCTCAGCACCAAACTTCAAGATGGCGTTCAGATCTTCCTTATTGAATGGGTTATTTGCAGTGGTTGCCGGGGCACCGTCACGTTTGTTTAGCACCGTTCGACCCGTGGTGTCCATTCTTTGGATCACAAGATGATCCAGTACCATCTTTCGCTTCGCCCTTTCCACAATATCCTCCTCAACAGACCTGGCAGTAACCAATCTATAAATGTTGACCTGTGAATTTCACTGCATTTATTTTTAATTGCTCAATGAATGGATAGAAACACATTTAACGATTTTTAAGAATATGTACCTGATTCTTCTGCCCAATACGATGCGCGCGCGCCTGCGCTTGCAAATCATTCTGCGGGTTCCAATCGGAATCGAATATTATCACAGTATCTGCAGTTGCCAAGTTAATCCCCAAGCCTCCCGCTCTTGTTGATAACAAGAAGCAGAAATCTTGCGATCCATCTGCATTGAAGTGATCAAGAGCCTGTTTTCTTATCTCACCCTTTATACTGCCATCGAGCCGTTGGAATGGAAAATGCCGCCTTTGCAAGTACTCAGCCAAAATATCCAGCATCCGTACCATCTGAGAGAATATGAGAACCCTGTGACCAGTTTCTTTTAACCTGCATAGTAACTTGTCAAGTAGCAGCAGTTTGCCGGAGCCTCTCAGCAGTTTCTAAAACAAATGCCTCAAATTAGTTTACATTACGCAGATGTGACTGAAGTCTGGAAACAAAATTGTTGTCTATGTTACCTCTACTGCGTCAGTTGTTGCCAGTGAGGCCCTAGACTCGTAATCCTCCGGTTTTGTCAATAACGCATGATTGCAGCATTTCTTCAATTCAATCACAATATTGATAAATGTATTTATAGACCCTTTCACACCCTTTCGAAGAGCGCTGTAGTTCTTTGTTAGGATCCACTTGTAATATTGCTTTTGTATCGATGTCATCTCTACTCTCAAAATCTGTTCTACTTTGGCTGGTAGGGATTTCTCGACGTCTTTTTTCTGCCGTCTCAATATGAAAGGTTCCAACTGCTTGTGTAGCTTTTCGTAACCCTTCGTTGCTGCATCTTCATGATCTTTCTCGAAATCTTCCCATGTCTCAAACCTGAAAGTCAATGTCGAGATAATTTTTAAAGTAATTGACAAAATGTGAGCTAATCTGTTTCATTTTTGTGCTCATAAAGCTAAAATCAAGGTGCCGTAGACTTTTAAACTAAGTCATACACGCATTTGCTTTTTTGAGTCCATCGCCTCCATAACGCATACAAACATTCATTAATTTTGTTGCCAAATTCCTTTTACTTACTTGTAAGGCATAATAAAATGCAAGAGTGCCCATAGCTCCTTCAATGAATTTTGTAAAGGAGTACCAGTGACAAGCAATCTGTGATTTGTTTCAAATTCCTTCAGCGCTTTGTAAAGTAGAGAATCATCGTTTTTTAATCTATGAGCTTCATCAACCAACAAGCATGCCCAACTAAACGACTTTAAGAACTGTCTATCCTTTAATAAAATCTCATATGTAGTTAATATTGCATTGAACTTCAGTCTTTTTGAACTTGCGAAACTCCATTCAAATTCTCTTAACTGAAAACAAAATAATGTAAGTTAGTGTGTTAAATATTTACAATTACTATACAGCCATGGGATTCATTGACTATTAAAAAAAAACATTACTCGCAGTTGCATATTGTAAAAATATGCTAAATATATATAAAGAAAAACTCACAATTTCTCTACTTGACAGGTCACCAATGTATGTGACCACATTGATATCAGGTGCCCATTGCTGGAACTCCCTTTGCCATGCAGTCATAGTACTTAAGGGCACTACACACAGGAATGGTCCATACAACTGCTGTGACTTGAAGAGGTAGTATAAAAAACATATTGTCTGAAAAAAAGTACATCTCAATTAGGTCACTACCGCATACAAAAATACTAAATTAATTTGCTAAAATGGATACCTGAATAGTTTTGCCTAAGCCCATTTCATCGGCTAGAATCACAGAGTTGTCTTTACACCAGGAATGTATCAACCAATTCAAACCATCCATTTGATAATCTCTAAGTACGTATGTCTGTAAAAAAGAATACATTTTTTAAAACATTTCCAAAAATCTAACAAGAACAAAAAGAAATAGAAACAAAGTTAACATAGGATAGGACCAACAAGTGGCTTAGTTAGGACTTAGGAGCAACAAGTACAAAGATGGATGCTGTCCATTTATAAGAGAAGAATACTATGTTGTTTGAAGATTTATAATACAAGACACGTTTTATAATGTATTTTAAAATACGGAAAGATACATTTCAACATAAAATAATGGTTATTTCATGGTCACATAGCGCCACCTACAAATTCATGTGGTATTTCGTAAGACTTCGAGCAAGCTAAGTCTTAAACGTTGTATTTCGAGGAGAAGCCGTGAGATGGCGCTGTTATAAACTACATACTAACTACATGAAATACAATAATAATAATTACCAAAATTAATCATCAAAAATGCAAATATTTTAGGTGAAAACTATCAACTCAAGTTTCTGGGGCTTTTTCATAAAAAACCGTGTTATGACGCCGGTTTTTAATTATAGAATTATGTTAACAAGGATGAATAGAGGTTATTCTGGATTGTTCCATACAAATTTTTATAAATACATTTGGAACTACATCTAATATTGAGTTTCGCATAACACATACTCAGAAGTGCTGCCATATACCTAAGGTTTATGTATTTCTCATGCTTTCAGAGTAGATATCTAAGTTATTAGGTTCTTATGCTTTCTTTAAATATCAATAACAATGGCTTGCTTTGTCAAATATGCAAGATAAATATTAAGTAAGTATATAAATTAATACTAATAGGTATTTCATAATTATAACAACCCGTTTTATTGTGAAGAAATACGAAAGCTCTACACTTGATCTACAATTACTCTCATTTATCGTATCATTTGATGACCTTCAAACCTCGGCATCACACAAAATGGCGGCCACTACAAGTTGCGAAGTCATATCGTCGCATGTTTTGAAAATTCTTAATTCCTTTGGTAATTGAATCACACAAAATTAACTCTAGGTATTTCATTAAATATGATTTTTAATTTGTTGTAAATAACAATGAAAATTACGAAAATAGTGGTTTTAGTATTCATAGATAAAAAAAAAAACAAAAAGAAATATTAATTTAAAGTTGTATTTGTTTAAATGAGACCAAGTGTATTTTATATGCAAAGATTAAATATATATGCAACATAATTGCATATATTTTTTGTATATATATATGCATATATATCTATTACATTTAATGCATTAAATTATTAAACGAACAGTAGAAATACAACATTAAACAAATTTAAGGGCCTAAAATGATAGATTATGGCAGCAAGTATGTATAGTATACATTCACTATCATACACTTATTTTAGTAGTTGGTTTTTAACAGTTACAAAATCATCAAAAGGCATCAATATTGAATATAATGAAATGACCAGTAAGTAATAGTAGTTGACTGACATACAAGTATTATAAAGACTTTGTCTATATTATTGTAAATACTTATATGAAATTAATATGATCTAAATACGACTGACTTTATGACCGATTTGGAATACTGAAAAAAATATTGTCAGACTGTTGAAAATATCCACACTGCCTGTATTAAACGTTGCTCTAAAAATATTTTGCGAAAGCCAAAATTGTTCATATACTTACGCACATTCAATGCATATATTACATATTTTAAATTAAAGAGTAAAAACATAATGGTTACACACCTCCTAATCAGTCCCCTAACAATATACAATTCACTATTCAATATATAAAGAAAACATGGCATAAAAAGCAATAATCAGCAACTATAAACTCTTTTGCAAATAGCAACATATAAAAAATAATATTAAAGTATAATAAGAAATAATACATTTTATGTGTGTAATATAGGATAATAATGATATCAAAATCTAGACAAATATAGGTTACAAATATTATAAATAAACATTCAGATCAGCGTTGAAAGCAGAAAATGTGTGTATATGTCTACTTCAAACAACAATGTATAACAAATCATATAAGTACAAATAAAGGATAATAATTATATCAAAAAATGGTTCTAAAAATTATAAATAAACATTGAAATCAACAGTTATTTAATTGTGTATTTATATTGTTTATTATATTAAGCAGAACATAATTGCATATATAATATGCAACATAATTGCATATACACTTTATTCAATGTTGCAATATGAAATAAATAGTGAATGAAAAATCTCATCGAAGTATTTTAGGTGTAATATTGTTCTGGTTGTCATTCTTCTAATAGAGCTTATTAATAATGTAAATGTTAATATATCAATACAGAGAATAAGCATTTAATATATATTTAATAACAGTAGTAGGTTTAAATAAATATATTTTGTGTTTTAATATAAAACAGATGTTATATATATGCATATTAACTTATTCAATTAGTAAAAAAAAAGACTAATGAATTACATAAATTGTTTGCTGACTTTGCTTAATTACTAAGATAATTTTGTGTAATTGAAATCAATAAGCAATCATTATTAGAGCAGTCATTATGCAGATAATGCAGCTAATGGTAAAATAAAATCTATTTCAAACATGAGTATGTTCCCCAACTCTAAATATATCAATATATTAGGATTGATGAGTAAATGTTGAATTTACCATTCAATATCTAGTGTGAAGGGGTAGCAGATTTAAATTTTAAGTACATAGAGTTTAGCTGGATGGTAAAATTTTCTTACCTGATCTTTGCCCATATACTCCGGTTGTTCTTTGACTTGATGAAACTTTGGTCTTCTCCTTAAAACAGCACAATGTCTGGAAGGAGTGGTTTTGGCAGCTTCTCTATGTTTAAAACGCTCCACCTCTTCAGGCCATCTCCTTTCTATAAGAACTGCATCTTCCCAAGTGGCATCAGCATATGGAAGAGACTCCCATTTGCAGAAGTACTCATGAGCAGTTCCACCACCTTCAAGTTCTCTTGTCTGTTCAGCTGGTGAAATAAATATTTAATATAAAGTTTCTTATCAGTAGAGTAACTTCATCTACCTATGGTTCAAAAGCTATAACTAAGCTTACCTATTATTCTTTCAACATAGTTGTATGTCTTGACAAGTTCTTGTTGAAGTTCTGCTTGGCATTCAAAATAGTCTATGTCCTCTGGACCAGCCTGTGACCTCCACCAAGATAACTCTGCATCTTTCTTCATAAAGTTTTCTAATTTCTTAAGTCCCTTAACTTTTTGTTCTGCAAGTGACTTCTCTGACTCCCATGTATTATGTATGTGAGACCAGCCTTTCCATTTGATCAGGTACTGAGGTTCTGTTGTTTCTTCATCATCAGGATTACAACCTTCATTAAGATCTCCATTCTCCTCTATATAGTAAACTGTAGTCACATTTCCAGTGACTGCACAACGATAAGAAGACATTAGCTAAAATTTAACAGTATATTTGCACCAAAATGCAAATCAAGACAAAATAATTAAAATATTGCTAACTTTAGGAAAACCATTATTGTTAAAAAGTTGAAGTAACTGTTTGGGAAAGTACCTCCTTTTTTGCCTCTCCGGGATCCCAAAACCCTTTCAATGGTTTCACTGTGTTCTTCTGGTTCTGGCTCCACTTCTACATCCCCTTCTCCATCTTTTTCCAACAGGTCAGAAGAATCAGTTTGTTCATCACTAGCTTCCTTATAACTAACCGCTGCTCCTCGCCTTGTTGCTGTTCTATTTGGAAAGAAACTCAGTAAAGATAGACAAATCAAATGAAAATCATCATCTAACAGTGGTAGCACTTACCTTTTCCCTTCATCGTCTGAGCCTTCAGTACTTTCCTCTTCATCACTTGTAAATTTTCTTCTCCTTGCTGGCTTTTTTTTTCTGAGAGGTACACTTCTTTGGCCTGGTCGTTTTGAAGGGGGTGGTGGGGAACCTTTTAAGTCGCTATCACTTTCTGACGAATCAGAATTCCATGAATCACTAAAAATAACACCCTGATGTAAATTTCAGAAAAAATGTAATGAGATAAAATGAATTTAACATAGTTTACAAGATCACAAACTTATAAGAAGTGTTCCTACCTTCTTTTCCTACTTTTTCTACTGTGTGATTGACCTTTGTCACTTGAATCACTGTCTGCAACTTTTAATCTATCGGGTTCTTTCCTCGATCTTGCTGACCTTCTGATACCATAAATATCAGGATTGTCTTCCCAGAGGTCAGCTTTTAACTTTCCATGATTATGCCTAGATTTGGATTTTGGTGATTCATCATCTGATGAGTTTCTGTCTGTGTGTTGATCGGATTTGGAGGAGTTGGCATTGCTGTGTTTAGGTGATGACTTTGTGTCATCACTGTGATTTGATTGGTCACCACCAAATTTTACAGAGCCAGATCTATCAGAACCTGAACCCGATCCTGAACTGGATCCACTTTCACTGTTGAAGAAGATATGAAATAGATGTTATCACGTTTTTGTATAAAAAAAAATAATGATGATCTTCCTAGGTTCAGAGCAACATACCTTTCACTTCCTGTCCCCGAGCCACTGGAGTCAGTCTTCTCACCTTTCTCGCTGGTAGATTCACTCCCAGATTCATTCATTGACCCAGTCTGTGGACAAAATAACATATTAACGAGATGAATATGGCACTAATACAGAAAAACAAATTAATACTAAAGAAAGTACCAAAACATGACAAAATATTTAATACTACATAAAATTTAACACTAGTCTAGAAACCCATTTATCGTGTATGACTAAATAATATTTTGGTTTTGAAGTTCTGGAGTTATTTAAATGTTTTAATTTGAGCAATTTTCCCAAAAATAAGCAAAATGTGTGACAAGAATATGTTGTAATATTAGTATTTTGAATGTTAGCCAAAATCAGATCAACGCAAAAATTTTAATCAGAGCACAGATGTTAACGGCCATGAAAAATGTCTAAAAACAGTATTTTTTCCATGTCTCTGTATAAGAACATTTTTCATTAATGCACAGCATTTTCAGTTCAACACTATAAAAGTTTCTCTTCATTTTCAAGAAAATAAACTTATGTTCTAACCTCAAAACTATGTTGATGTGAAGAAAAACCCCACAAAATCCAGGAATACAATTTATTTCAAAAATCTCATAAAAACCACACATGCAAAACTTCATTACCACTTCATAGCCAGTTCGAATAGGGGTGAATTAGCCAAAATACAACAACATAACCTCTCAGCCTTGTATTTCATTAAAAGCTGTGATGAAGACCAATTTTCAAAGTTAAAATGTAGAAATAGGCTCATTTGCAAGACCGTTTTTATTACTCCCCATCGAAAGATTACGTAACAAAGAATACTTGGAAAACGTTTCTTATTGAGCACAAACATGTTTTAATACAGAAAAACACTGAAATATATTGTAAACAATGACAAAATCCCTAAAATCCTGAATTACGTCTTAAATTTTCACAGAGTTCCAGGGCCACACCCAAGACGTCTAGAAGTTTCCACAAATATTCAAGCAATTTCATTCATAATATATCATTGAAAACACCAAAACAAAGCCGAAAAATGCAATAATACACTTACCAAAAGCATTTTGTTGCAAATTCAAGGAATACACGATATCAAGGTAAACTGACGATCAAATTGAATTTAATTAAAATATTACATTGAAAAAAATCCAAGGAAAACACTTGAAAACAAATTATTTTAAATATTTTTAAGATACGGTAATAAAATCTAAAAAATCATTTAGCAGCGAAACCTCGTCAAGTGACGCCATTTTGTCGTCCCAAGAATTGGTGACGACGGAAATGAAAGAATAGGATTTTTGGCATACAAATTAGGTAAAATTGATGTAAACAAAGCCGAGAATCACAAAAAAATTGAAAATGAAAACTTTAGAGCCGTCAGATGTACTACTTCTGTACTGGAAATGATGCGAGCACCGCGCACTGCCAGCGAAACTCGAAATCTACAGCCATATTGCCATCTGCCAACGGCCTAGCGAAATTTGCTTTAGGGAAGTTAAAAAAATACCAGATTCATATACTGGAACTTAAAAGTATTAAAAATACTTGGTACTGCGACTAAGTAACAGAATCATTAGACATCGTCCTTATTATATCCTAATTGTTCGCGTATTCACGTTGTTAATACAACTTAAGAAGGATATAAAAGCTACAATGAAGGGAGATGTGCGAAATATGACCGAGAGTGAGTTAAGAGAGAGAGAGAGAGAGAGATAGATGAATAAGAAAGATAGATAGATTAGAGTCATGGGAGAGAGATGAGAATGAGACAGAGGTAAGGGAGCGAGATGAGAGAGACAGGAATAGAGATGAGAGAGAGAGAGACGAGGGACTGATGATATAGAAATAAGAAGAAAAATGAGAGAGAAGGATAGAGATCAGAGAGAGACGAGTGAGAGATTATATAGAAATATGATAGAGAGAGAAGACGAGAGATAAGAGAGAGAGAGAGAGAGGAAGAGAGATAATAGAGAGGAAGGAGTAAAATTAGTACAAACGAAAACTAAAAAGCATTGTGTTATCATAACATAATGTTCTTGGTATGTTTAATGTCACTAGGGCTATTCTGTAAGCTATCTCGACAGCGGAATCCGCGGTGAGATTTGAATTTCGTACTACGAAACTCAGCCTTATTATGATCGTGATAAGATTGAATTTCGTAGTATGAAATTTGAATCTCACCACGGATTCCGCTCTCGCGATAGCTTACAGAATAGCCTAGCTGTATCAAATCTTCTGAGTACAGTCATGCGTCGAAGCTGACATACACCTTTCCTTCAACATAATTTACTACTGACAAAGATTAGTAGATCAAGACCCATATTATTAGAAGTGATATCTATGTAGGTACATCTATACTTCTATACTAATATTATAAAGAAAGAACATTTGTATTTTTGTATTTGTGTATTTTTGTATGTTTGTAATGATTTGGCTCAAAAACTACTGAACCGATTAAAAAAATTATATATTATCCCGTTTAAATCAAAGGTAAATTCGTGGAGACCTAATTTGCAACCTAAGTCGACTAAAAAACGGTCGAAAAAACACGTTTCTTACGAACGCTGCTTAATTGAAAATAGATAGAAGAATATTTTCTATCCAAGAGTTGTACAACTTAATAAGACCTACAAAAAAGTCCGCAACAGCATATGTCTATCTCTTAAGGTTGACTCACAGTAACCATTTTAATCTGTACATTTTTGTTAAAAAATATTACATAACTTCCAAGGCTATTTTCAAGTATATAGTGTTAATCCTTATGCAAATAATTACGTTAATTAGCTTGGCCACATATTATAGATTAAAATTGTCCTTTACAGTATATAATTCAAATGAAAACTCTAGAAGATATCACGAATTTCACATACACACATCGCAAAATTAATAAAATATTTGTAGTGAAACCACAGATTAGGTCATAGTTACTAAGAACATATTATTATAAGCTTAGCTATGCTGTAGATCCCCACCGATCACAATCAATTTGAAGTCAATATAGTATAATAACATGATCTATTGTATAAAATAATATTCATCTATATATATAATAATATAATATTTTAAACCACCCCGACTGATCTATGTATAATCTTTTCATTAAAAGCATTCCAATGACTCTAAACACGACATTTAAAATCTGAGCTGTAAGTTGGTGAGGATTTAAGTATTCTGTAGAGTCCAGGAGATGTCCCAGCATCAGGTCAACGCTTCCAAGTTCTTACAATATCGTTGAAGAAGAAGATTTTCGAATTGATCAGACCTATGAAAGTTGATTTCATAGCGCAATTAACTAGAAAAAAGCTCATAGTTTTATAACGATCGATTGAATTTTCATGAATCAAAGCTAAGAAAACTCTCGATGAAGACATCTATCAAACAAAAAAAACTATTAATAATAAAAACAAAATCGGTTCATCCGGTTAGGTGCTAAGATGCTACAGACAGACACACAGATACACACGTTAAACGTATATTACCCCTACATTTTGCGTCGGGGAACGCCGTAAGGTTACGGCGGCAGATGTTCTCCTTGGTGGTAAGCTACTTTTCGGTAGATTTAATGATCCCACTACCACTGACGGAAACTCATGATTCATGAATGCACATAAAACTTTCATTGGTAGGTATATAGCTAGGATTAGAACCAACGACCGTCGGGTCAGAATCAGCGTAACTATCCTTTACGCCAAAGGGCCGTCCAATATCACTACGTAAGTATTATAAAACAAAGTCCATCACTGCGTCTGTCTGTCTGTTCGCAATAATCTCAATAGCTACTGAACGGATTATCATGCGGTTTTCACCAATAGCCAGAGTGTTTATGAGGAAGGTTTAGGTGCATAATTCGTTAAGGTTTTGTGTAAATTAGATGAAATATGGCGATGATTGTTAAATATGTTCATATTTTATATTCGATGCAACAAACAGATGCAAATTTTGTAGGCATATATGTTCTACCCGTGCGAAGCCGGGGCGGGCTGCTAGTTGTTACATACAATCCAAAGATACAGTAGGCGTACAATAATATAAAGTGTGTAATACTTTTAAAGAAACATAATATCTATGGTAGGTACTTCAGAAACGTGTTTATAAAGGAAGTTAATAATTTAAAAAAAAAACAAATAAATTACGCAGTTGAAGTCGCGGGCAATAGCCCATCATCATTCGGGTCTTGCTATCCCTTCTCGGGTTGGCGTTGTTGGGCCTCGAAGTGGACCTCTTTACCCAGGTGGGGCGCCAGTGGCCACTACCCCCGGTGAGCGTGCGGGCTTTTAAGTAGCCCTATTTTGGTTTTCATTAGTTGTGGTTCCGTAGCCACGTGGTATGCTGCTATACCTCCTTTTCGCTGACTTCGTTGGTGTCGTCCTCCGTCACCAGGACGAGGTTGCGTGGGAGTGCACGCCTAGTCGTTACAGCGTCGTCAGGCGGCCGGGCGTGAAGCGGCGCAATGTTCCACAGGTGAGAGTGTGGTCCGTTGTCAGCGCAATCATACTGACCGCGCACCATACGAACCACGAACTCCCTCACCGTCTCGATCTTAACGTCCCGGGCGATTACGTCAGTGCGCACTTAACGACCGGCTCCCGTGCACATCCGCAGGGTGACGTTTTGGACAACTTGCAGGCGTTTTCTTTGTGTTGACCGGGAGCGGCGTATGTAAGCCTCGTTCTTATGTAGGTCTTATAAATGTTGATTTTCGTGTGCAGTGGCAGCTTAGAGTGCAGGACCGGACGGAGTAGGGCCCTGGCGGCTTTCGCCTGGCGGACGGCGTGGTCCACCTATGGGTGCATTCTCAACGTCTGGTCAATGAAGATGCCAAGGTACTTCACTAATACACTACACTAATACCATTCAAGAGCCTAGTTAAGAATACCAGGCCCCTTGCCGGCATCTTTTTTAGCTCATCGTTGGAGATTTCGTCTATGCCTGGCGCCTTCTTTGCTTGCAACCTTCTAACGGTGCACGCTACTTCATGCGGGGAGACAAATCCGTCTCCTCCCAGGGGTGGGACCGGAGATTGTAACAGGGCGGTCATTGCATTCTCGACTTCTCTGTGATGTTCTCGGACGTCATTTGTGGTATCTGGTGGTATTGGATAATTCTGGAATTGCCCAGTTAAGTGTTCCGCGAGGAGTTCCGCTCTCTGGGCGGCAGAGTAGCACCGTTGTCCTGAAGCATCCAGTAGAGGGCAGACAGGGATCTTGGCTCTGGTCAATTGTCTGTTGAGCTTGTATACATTGGTTTGGTCCTCTGCTACGTGTGATATGTGGTTGTCCCACTATTCACCTCTCCAGTATATACCTCTGCTGAGAGCTTCTCGGAGATAGCATTGAGTTGTCTTATGACTGTGGGACATCGCGAGTGGGCCCATAGTTTCCTAAGGTCACGCTTCTTATCACGTATGTCCCTCAGCCTCATTAGTAATTCTTGTCTCCAGTTAGTTCTGCATAGAATGGTAGTGGCTTCATCTCTCACTTTCTTAATGCCTGCAGTCAGGTCATTTGCGCACTACCTCCTCCGGTGTGGTCAGCTTGTCGACAGACAGCGTTCTTAAGCTAGACTGGAACATCTCCCAGTTGGTCCTTTTTCTTTGTCCATGCGGAAGTGTTGCCTCTGCTGTACCGCCCACGGTGATAAGCAGCGGGAGGTGCTGCTCATCTAGGTCGTACAGCACATCAACGTGTATTGGAACTTTGACATTCTGGTGGAGCGCGACATCTATAACGTCGGCTTGTTATCTTGGACAGTTGGGGATATGTGTTGGTGAATCTGGTCCAATTACAACATATCCAACATATTTTCTTGGAGCTTTCTTCCCACGGGAGAGATGACACGGGATCCCCATGTTAGATGTTTGGCGTTGAAGTCTGCGGTGAAGATCGACGGGGTTTTCCCATCCAGTATCTTCCTCATATCTTCTGGGACGAAGGTATTTATGGGTGGACGGTATCCTCCGAGGATTTTAACTTCTTTTCCGTTCATATGCACGGTAACACCAATAGCTTTCGTAATTGTGGTATCAAGTTTGGTCAACCTCTTCGTGTATTATATCCCTGCGCACTAAAGCGGCAGTGCCGCGGTATGGCCGACCTTGTGGCGAGATCTCCTCTTGGCGGTACACGTAATAGTTGGCTATTTTTAAAGGGACTTCTTCCTTTCGTTTAGTTTCACCCAGGAGAATGATATGTATATCTTCTTCCTGGGCAAGTATAACTGGAGTGTTGCGGTCTTCTTTTGGATTCCTGCTGAATTCCAATAGAGTATTCTTAATGTGGCTCTATCAATATAAGTAACCTGATAAGGCAGCCAGTCCGCGCATCACCGCTATACGAAGGTCTTCACCTGCGGCGATGGCTGTGAGCAGTCTGACCAGAGCTCCCACCATGACTGAAATTGGTTCCTGAGCAGCGTTCACCTGTGATCCCACTGGAAAGTGGGGGGCTCCCGGTCTTAATGCGGGTTGTGACTGCATGCCCCAGTATGGGGGGCCTGCTGATGGTGGAGGTCCCCATCGTAGGCGCTGCTGGTACTGTTGTTGTATCAGCGGTCTTGGTTGAGCGTAGTACATTGGCGTGCCTCGTGTTTCTTGAGCCGCTCTTGGTATTGGTCTTGTGACCCTTGGTGCTGTAGTTGTAGTCCCAGTCTCCACTCTTGTTACCGGTGTGAAATGGATTCTGGAGTCCAGGCGGGAACCTGGGACATTAGTTTTTGGCTGCGGGGTAGGCGTTGGTAAAGTCGTTACGACTGGAGTTGCCATTACCTGTTGTATAGCAGCGGTACCAGTTATTGGAGCATCGGTGTCCATTTTTTCCGTTGGTTCGATAGTGGCAGGGGTAGTAGCTGTGGTGGTGCCCTTCTTCGCGGATCTCCTTTTCTCGAGTGTGGTCTTGACTGCGGTAGAGGGGGATTCTCTTTTTCGTGCTTCGCGTACGGTACACTGAGCAACTGCGGCTATTCGCGACATGGTTCCCCTGGCAGTTTGTACGGGTACGGTACGGTACGGTAGGGCGGGTCGGTTGGCTGTTTCGGGCATTCTGATTCCGGATGTGGGCCGGCACACCTTACACAGTGGATTGGGCGGTGACAGTGCGTCGATGAGTGGCCAAACCCTTGGCGTCGGTGGCACTGCGGCATGGAAGTCTTCCTTCTCCATGCCTCAAAGTGAATGCCCGGCATGTTAAGGAGTTCTTTGGTGTTGTAGAGGTCTGTTAATTGATCTTTGCTTAGGGCGTCGAATTGTATGTGGTATACACTTTTATTTATCGTTCTTCTTGATGGCAGGCCTCTCACCAGGCGTCCTGGGAAGCCTTTGCTCTTCAGTTCGTTTAGAATTGTCTCAGGCGGTGTGTCACGCGGGATGCCACTTTCTGTGGTCTTTCATGTTTGAGTGCGTAGGCGTAAACCAGGGCATGCCTGGGTCGCTCGCTGATAGGTCGGTGAGGTATGATTGGATAACGCGAAATTCTTTAGGTGAAGTGGGCGTGAACTTTATGCCCTTTCCCATGGGGCGAGCGGACGGAATATGGCCAAGCTTCTGTCGCAAACTTCTTAGGTGCTCTGGCCAGTTCGGTAGGGTCTCCACTATAATAGGTGGATACCCTTTCAATACGCCGGCGTGGCTGTGGCGCCAGTATTATGGTCTTCAGTCGCTCCAGCAGGCGAGGCGGAGGGTCCTGGTTGAGCCTGTGACATCCTTTGGGCCTGTGGTAACCACGTTCGTAGCTGCCGGCTGGGCTGGGTGAAGCCAGTGCTGCAGCGTAGGACGATTCTGTTATTGGCATGGTGTTTACCGTAGCAAAGTGTCGCGCAACGAGTTGCGCAGTCGCTGGGTCTGCGCTTATTAATCCACAGGTGCGCGGCGAACGGCGATCGCTCGATGACATAGTAGCGGGTTGCGGCTGCGCAGTAAGTGATTCAGCAAGTGGCGCGTTTAACGTAGGCATGGGGGTGGCCGCGCAACAGATGATAGCGCTGGGTTTCTGACGTCATCAGTGGGTAGGGCGATGGGCATGACTTCTGAACTGACATATGTTATCAGTTGCGCGGGCGGCGATCGCTGATACGACGTACCGGGTATCGGTGACACTAGCACAGCGGCGTACGCTGCTGCGGCTTCTGGTGGTGGCGATGGAGGTGACGGAAGCGGCGCACGGTCAAATGGCACCGACTCAATTCCTGCATACGATGTTGAGTCGTGACCCGTGTCATCTCCGATAGTGTTTTCTAGTTCTTCCGATGAACTGTCGACTGAATTCCTCCTTGAAGAGTTCTTTGATTGTGTGGATCGAGTGGCCGACGATCGAGTCTCACTCGACCGATTGCTGGAACGTCTTTCTTCAGTTGGTACAGGGAAGGGCGGCGGCGATATTACGGGCGGTGGTGTATACGCACGCTCTGCTGGGTAGTGAGTCGTCTGCCTGTGCTCTTTTTGTAGCAGGGGTTCCTCTTGTGTTCCGTGCACTGCACAAAACACTGGTCGCGGAGGTGTTGTGGGTGGCGGGGTTGGTGGGGAAGCGCCGACACGGGGGCGCTTCTCTTCTTGCGTTTCATCGTCTGTAGATGATTTGCGTCTGCGCGGCATTGAGCGCGCTAGTGCGCGCTAGAGTCGACACTAGTCGGCTCGGTAGTTAGCCATTAGCCCATAACACATATTGATACAAAAATATCTACACAGTATTTTTTACCTCATTACTAGTAGCCACTACTAGGAAGCAAAATCAATGTTGACAGCTTAATCATTTGTACGTAACTTCCGGTTAAATAGTTCAGTTTAATACATGGTAACATTAATGACTGATTCATGTGCCCAGCATATGAATCAGTCATTAATGTTACCATCGCCACACTATCGCGATAACGCGAAGATTTGCGTTGTCGCGACACGTCTGGCCAAAGTTTTCGTCCTATCGCGAATCATCTTCGCGAATACGAATGCCCTTCGCGCCGCTGTCGGTAAATTGCCGCACATCAAAGGGTGCACATCAAAATTATCGCGACGTAGTGAATATGTGGCCAAGCACTTCCGTCATGGATCGAACACGAAGTTTTTATCGCGACAACGGAACAGAATTATTGCGCGACAATGTAGCCGTAGCATTACACGCGCGTACGCGTCCAAATACGTCGTGACTCGCAGGCCGCAGAAATCCACAGCATGATTTAAGTTAACTAGGACTACACAATTTGTAAATGGTTTAATCTTCAAAATAATTCAGCTGAAAGTAGTAAACAATGAATTGTTTTCTTAAAAAAAAAAAAAAACCGGCCAAGTCGAGTTGGACTCGCCCACCAAGGCTTCCGTACCAACGTTGGTATTAAGTTGGATTAAGCTAGACCTCTAAGTTGTATCAGCGCTCATATAACTCAGAGGCCTATCTTAATTGGTGTGTACTATGTATCTACGGGGATACCCTTTAATTTTCAACTTTTTTTATATTTTAGAATTATTCCGTTATTTGTGCTGTACCTTGCTTCTTGCCAAATTTCATGATTCAATTCTTCTAGGTTTTGGGTCGAAAACCTATAGAGTACTTCCGGTTGACCTAGAATTGTCAATTTTGGTTAAAAGCAAGGTCTTACAGCACAATAAAAGGAAAAATTCCGAAACGTACAAAAAGTTAAAAATTAAGGTATATAACTTGGTACTTACAAGTTTTTGCGAAAATCTAAATTTCCCCATATCTTTTCATCGTGTTGACTCAGGACTTTGATTTTTATACACCTAATAGGAACTATAGATTTCAGTATCTATATATATAAAAGAAAGTCGTATTAGTTACTACACTTATAACTCAAGAACGGCTGGACCAATTTTTATAATTTTTGTATTTTAGGAATTGTCTTTGTCAGGAATAGGATAATAAGTATTAAAAACAATGAATAATTGACCTAAAAAAATATATAAGACAAATTATTTTGCCAAAATGTTCCTGGGTTAGAAAACTGCCAATCATTTGATGTTCAATTGTTTATCCCGTCGATACGGTAAACCGCAAATTAATAAGGGTCATCGCTCCACACGATTAGTGTATTTAGCCAGTGTCAAGTATAAAAATTCTTCAAGTTTTTGTGATATGAAGTCATGTTCATTTTAAAAATGTAAATTTTAAATACTGTCAGTAATGACAATTGTATAACTTATTTATTGATTGTCATTTGTCAAACATGCGTGCGTTCAGAAATGTATGCTTACGAGTTTTTGGCGGGAACGTGGAAAAGTGTGTGTGATTTCATTATATTTTTCCTAAAACTTGTGTTCTTCCACGTTTTAATGTGTAATAATCGGGATTATTAACCATTCAGTGCCGGTGAATGTGTGCGAGTGTAGGGAAACAGCACAATGTTGAAAAACAGGATATTTGCGTTCTCACCAAAATTCCACTGAAAATCTTCAGTAAACACCACATCTTTACTGAAGGTATGACTTAGACTAGACTTTTACTTGAAAACTGAGCTGAAATGAGACTTTGACCCATCTCTATGACTAAAATTCATAAAAACTTGAAGAATTTTAATACTTGACACTGGCTAAATACACTAATCGTGTGGAGCAATAATGAAACTTTTAAAAAAATGTATGCTTACAAGCAATCAAGACCTAGGATGATCTAGGATGTTGGATTATAAATCCATCATCCTCATCAAGACAATAATAATCAATGCCTAATCAATTTTATATTTTGTCAGAATGTAGGTAAATACAGAGATATAAAAGAATGTGATAGCCAATTTATGAGTGCCGTATGTATACAGTCTTATCCATAAAGCATAAAAATATTAGACAGTTATTCATGAAGTAAGTATACCTTCAGAATTAAAATTAAATAATGGTGATTATATTTTTACAATTATCATTAAGCACACGGGGCGATTGTGAAACGCGCCTCTACTGCGCGTATACGTGCAGATACAGCGATACAGACGCGCTGTAGTCGCCCCCCCCTGCGCCTGTAGTTCCCCCCCCTGCCCCTACTCCGCTCCTTTGTACGCGCGTTTGTATCGCTTCAAACGCGCGTATACGCGCTTCATGCGCGCGCTTGTATCATCAATGCAAACGCAACAATCAGCGTCTACGGCGCCGAAGACGCGCGTTCCTGAAACGCGCGTCGTCTGCACGCTTAAAATACGCCGTGTGCTTACGGCCTTAACCCAATTGAACTAATGTCAAGTTAACTTATCTATAAACAATAATAACATTGTTTCATTCCATCATGTCTTGCTGACACGCGTTGGAAGTACTTGATCGTTGTACCTATTTTTAGTCTATTTCTGTATTCCCATAATACATTACTAAACTATACATTATATTACGTTCATAAAAGCCTAAAATAAGTTCATCTAAAAGGTAACACGACATTCATTGTCTGTTAGGTGGTACGAAGTTCGCCGGGCCAGCTAGTTTGGTATAAATTTCAACTTGCTAGGTCCACCCGTTCCTGAGAAAATCGGTGGTGACACACGGAATAAATTTCAACTTGCTAGGTCCACCCGTTCCTGAGAAAATCGGTGGTGACACACGGACAGACAGACAGACGAACCAAAAAGTGATTTTATAAGGGTTCCTTTTTTGCCTTTTGGGGTACGGAACCCTAAAAACGAGTGAACCACGATCGTAGACAGAGTATATTATAAAAAATAAGTTCAAAAACTAAAACCCGACTACTGAAAAATCACACTCTAAAAAATATGAAACAAGAAAATATTCTCATCTGAGATCGCTGTGTACAAACTATTGAATATGTATAGTGCATTATATAAACAACTTACTTGTAATAAATATTGTACCACTAAGAATATTTATGAAATACAATAAAATATTTATTACAAGTAAGTTGTTTATATAATGCACGATATATATTGAATAGTTTGTACATAGCGATCTCAGATGATGAGAATATTTTTTTGTTTCATATTTTTTAGTGTGATTTTTCAGTAGTCGGGTTTTAGTTTTTGAACTTATTTTTTATTTGAAGCATTTTGGGGTTTTTGCATAATTGTATATGTATATATATATATATATATATATCGCTGTGCATGTATATATATATATATATATATATATATATATATATACATGCACAGCGATCAACAAACACATAACCCTCCCAACTGCTTCTTTGCGACGCCGTGGGGTAAAAATTAGTTTTCTTGACTTCGGCGGGATATATCTCGCTAACGCTACGCCCGACAAAAATATGATGTACTAAACCTTGTCTTCATTTTAAAATCCCTATTCAACGGTACCACACACGATGGGGTGGGATGATTTTTTTTTTATTCTTGACTTCGTGCCCTGTAGAGGGCGCCACATTCAATTTGTTGTGACGTCATATAGCCTATAACCAGCAGACAAATAAGACGCGTCCAACGGTACCTCATTAGTCTAATTTTGATAAGTAGTTTAGAAGTTATCTATATATCTGCTATCACTAGCACAGAATAATAAATAATACAAGTCACTAGTATGAGAGAGCGAGGTGGACAACAATGTTTTATACTTCTCTGCATATGCAGTTTTATTGTTTGGAGCCAGCTCTGGCTCCCAGTTCTAGTGCGCCCATTGGCTTTCACCCGCTGTCATGTATGACCCGACCAAATTACGTAGTTAATTTTATCTTATAGCTGGCATATGTATCACGTGTTCATAATTTTCGTCGGGTTATATCTCTATAGGTAATTTATTCGCATACGCAAATATCTTGTCTATTTAATTTTCTGTCTACGAGCACGATCGATCGGGTCGTGCGTAGACAGAGAAAAAAATAGACCGCGGGTAGCTCCGTCTCCTTCCCACATGAAATAGGATAAACTATGGAGTTATTCCATGTAACGGAAAAGACCATGAGCGGAGGGTATATTTGCGAAAATTGTTCGCGTATTCGCGTATTTGGCACATATAGCAGGTTATGACAAACATTCCTTACCGAATGCCTGTCATTTTTAGGCACATCAAAAATAGGCAAATACGCAACATATGTACGCAAATATACAGACCAAACATTGTCCAGTAACTGGGCTTCGTTCACGTCCTCCGGAGAAGGTTTTTTTGGTTGTTTTGCAACTTGCTCGAAGGTCCGGAACGACCACGGGTGTTTACACTCAAATTGTGACTTTGACATTTTGCGCAGTCTCGAATTTCGAGGTTAAGTTCAATTATTTTCCTTTTTCTAAATATTTTCCGTTCATTTTTACGATAAATGTCTCGTCATGTCACGTCTTGGTCTCGACTATGCAATTTTCTTCAGATTCCCTTAATCTGTAACAAAAATTACAGCTTTTCCCGCCAAATTTACCGTCACAAACGTAAGAGCGTTTTTTAAAAAAAGTTAAAAAAGAAAAGAAAAAACTTAAAAAGTTTCGACCGGAGTGAAACAACCGAGTTCGTGAACGACATAGTAGTTGCTATAACCGAGTTTGACGCTCTGAGGTCGTGAATCGCCTATTTGTCCGTAATATATATATTGGCCGTATAAATATTGGACAAATACTGCCAAATAGCAAACACAATTAGCGAATACGCATGTGAGGACGCAACATTAGACGTGAATTCGATGAACTTCTTACTGCGAGGCACGGTGGAAAAATGAAATTTATTTATTAAATTTAGGCTTATTATTATAATTAGGCCAATGTTTTAGTAACAAGACTAGTAAAATAGACCCTTTATCTTGTCGCACTGAACTTCGAAGGTCTAGTTGGCTTGGTTCTCGTAAGACCGTCGATCTCGGTCGATTACAAAGATTCTCAACCGACTTCCAAAAAGGAGGAGGTTTTCAATTCGTCTGTATGTATTTTTAGGGTTCCGTACCTCAAAAGGTAAAATAAACTGGCCAATTGCAAGTCGGACTCGCACTCGTATGGTTCCGTAACACAGTAGAGTATTCTATAACTATGATTTTTCGCAACTACAAAAATAACTTTGTTTTTCATAGTTTTTGTATGAAAAACAAAGTTATACTTGCGGTCGCTATATCTCAACAACTGCTAACTGTATCTCGTTCAAACCAATTTTCGTTGAAAGTTTTTATTGAGATCTACAGAATATATTTTCTCTAGATTTTTCACTTCTTTGCTTTAGAAGTTAGAGGGGGGGGGGGGGGGGGGGGGACACACATTTTACCACTTTAGACGCACCTATCTTTTAAATGATTGACTTTGAGAAAAAAATATTTTAGAAACCTCAATGTCATTTTTGAAGACCTATCCCATAAAGACACCCCACACGTATAGGTTTTGAAGAAAAAAATGTTTTTTGTTCCAGTTCCATGTATGGGATGCCCCCCCTTAAACTTTTATATTTTTTATATTTTTGTACATAAATCGGAAAGCGGTTTACAGAATACATCTACCTACCAAGTTTCAATTCTGTAGTCCTAATAGTTTCGGAATAAAATGGCTGTGTCATACGGAAGGACAGACAGACAGACATGGCGAATCTAAAAGGGTTCCGTTTTTGCCATTCGGCTACGGAACCCTAAAAAGGATCCCTTATAAGATCACTTTCTTGTCCGTCTGTCCATCTGTATATCCGTCTGTCCGTCTGTCTGTCTATCTGTCTGTCTGTCTGTCTGTCTGTCCGTGTGTCACCACCGATTTTCTCAGGAACAGGTGGACCTAGCAAATGGAAATTTATACCAGATACTGAAGTTTATAATCTCTATTAGGTGTATAAAAATCAAGGTCCTGATTCAACACGATATAAAGATATGGGGAAATTTAGATTTTCGCAAAATCTTGTAAGTACTAAAATTTATCTTAATTTTCCACTTTTTTATATTTTGACATTTTTCCTTTACTTGTGCTATAAGACTCGCTTTTGACCAAAATTGACAATTCTAGGTCAACCGGAAGTACCCTATAGGGACCTATAAAACCTATAGGGTACTTCCCGTAGATCTAGAATCATGAAATTTGGCAAGAAGCAAGGTCTTACAGCACAAATAAAGGAAAAAAAAACCAAAAACTAAAACAAGTTAAAAATTAAAGGGTGTCCCCCCATACATACATAGTTTTGCCAATTAAGATAGGCCTCTGAGTTATATGAGCGCTCATACAATTTAGAGGTCTAGCTTAATTGGTACTTACCAACGTTGGTACGGAAGCCTCGGTGGGCGAGTCCAACTCAACTTGTTTTTTTTTTTATCAATGTTACGCAATCACTCCGTAATATATAATATTAATTAATTATTTAATTGTATATTTATATGAAATTTGATAAATCTGCCACTTTTTGGAATCGTCAGCTTAATATGCCAGAGTTAAAATTTAGGTAATCTAAATCTGCCTAAATGGCAGAAATCTGCCACAAATGGTCACATTGATACCAGACGTATACGACTGATACACAGACTTCCAGACGTCATTTGAATGACAAATGTAAATTCTTTAGATTTCCAACAGATGGCGTTAGTAACCAAACATTATGTTCGCAGCAAAGTTAGTTCTTTGATCTTCTAACGGATGGCATTAGTAGTACAATAATATTCTATCCTAGAAACAAAATTGTACGTCTTCATTTTTAGGGTTCCGTACCCAAAGGGTAAAACGGAACCCTATTACTAAGACTCCGCTGTCCATCTGTCTGTCTGTCTGTCTGTCCGTCTGACACCAGGGTGTATCACATGAACCGTGATAGTTAGACAGTGAAATTTTCACAGATGATGTATTTCTGTTGCCGCTATAACAACAAATACTAAAAACAGAATAAAGTTAAAAATAATAGAGGGTCCCCATACAAGAAACGTGTTTTTTTCGGCATTTCACGCCATCTATGAACGCTTAGTTAGGTAAACGTTCCATAGTTATATTGAAATGTCGATTCCTAACTCCTTTGCTAGACGTTAGATGGCGTTATAAGAAATAAAATGTTTAATAATTATTATTTTTTGCTGGCGAAAAATGATAGTGGTATGTTTTGCTCGATCTTATAAAATACTGTAATGTGGTACGGAACCCTACTAGTGCGAGTCTGACTTGCACTTGGCCAGTTTATTTTATGGTTATAAAATGATATTTTTTTTACTGATAACACATCTACATGTGAATTTAAATTGCTATGTTTTTTTTAATTTTATTTTTTTATTGTAGATAAGCAAGCGTTTGACCACTATCTCACCTGATGTTAAGTGAAGATGTGTGTTTAAGCACAAATCAATAGGCGTAATAGTTTTTCAGTAAAGTGTACCACAAAAGTGCTCAGGTTGTGGGATAGTGTTAAGGCTCGCTTCGCTCGCCCTGAAAATTACTAAAATCGGTAACATCAAAACTTTTTACCCGTCCGCTTCACGTGGAAAGCACCATACATATACCATCCATATAGTATAAAACATATATAGGACTAGCAGGTTGTTAGACAAGGACACACTCCCACTCGAGTGTCTCTCAATTGGGCCGTTTTATTCAACAAAGCAATTACAACCTTATTTTAAAGCATACGGATTAAATAGAATTTGTCAAAACCACAGACGTTATAGAAAAGGATGGTGCACTGCAGATGTTGACAAACTCCGTTCAAGGTCGGTCTCATGGGGGCCGGTGTACGCGATTAAGTGTAATATGTAGCAGGGCGGCTGATGGTTTTCGTGATACGGGGGCAGCCCCCGTATCACGAAAATCGAGATCAGCCCCCAGGTCTGTGACTTATTTACGCGATACTTTGATTATTTAAATAATCAAAGCTTAGATTATATACTTAGCCAATGGCCGTGTAGTGTCACTGTCACTTACATATAGTAATCTGTGGTGTCACGTCTGAGTTCAGCAAGCCTATAATGAATTTTGACAGTTGATCATTGTATGAACGAAATAAACTAAATGACTGGGACGCAGCTATGTAGGCTGTATAGCTCCATCTCTGTCATGTTTGTTCATTTCAATCCCTATGTTCCGAGATCCCTATCAAACTTCGTGATAGGCAGGCAAAGAGTAACATAATATATACTTAGGCAGGCATCTGGCATAGGCCTTCTCCTGACGTCGAGTCGAGGGCTGTGGAGTGTACTGTGGACTAAAAGGAAACTTTTTTAAAGAAATGGGAACATCATTTTTTATTTCATTTGGTATGGAAAAGAAAAGGATCAAATGAACACATTCCGAAGTGTTAAAGAAATCGCTTATTTGAAAAATAATTTCGTGCATAACTCACCATGAACTATAGTGATACAAAGAAATTTCAGGAAATTACTGACCACATTTGCTCACAGTGCCGGTAAGGGTAATCGTTGCTATATTTTATGACTGTAGCATATCAAAACATTTAGGAAGATTTTTCATTATTAGGTATAATGTGTTTTTCAGGTTTGAAAGTAGCGAGAGAAGTGATTTTATTTGAAGATTCTAACTGATATCTGTGATATAAAATAACCAAAGTATATGAAGGAACAAGAATAAAAACTGAAAAAGTAATGTAAGTTTATAATTCTTAATTATTGTCAACCTAAAAAGCTTTGATTTAAGATAAATTACCAGTGTGTCTCATACAAATCTACATTTATGCTTAATAAATGTAAACATTTATAAATAAAAAGAGATTACGTTTAATGTCTTATAGGCTAGCGATAGACCAATATCTCACCTGGTGGTAAACAATGATGTGGTTGAAGATGGTGAACATGCTAGGCCTAGAATACTTTGAATCTCAAGGACTGAGTGCTGCTGGAACACCTCAAGAGCAGATTTTCTCCTTCACGGTGGTAAGTTACTTACTTGTGGGTAGCAAGTTACGCGGAACATCAATGTGACGTATGATGTATAAACATTTTAACCTTGCCGCTTTGCCATGAATAAAAGTGACCCATGGCCTATTTTAATATTTTTGACTGTTTGTGGACGATTTCAATTTCAATAAGTTGAACTGTTTTGACTGTAATGATTTGGAACTATTACCGGCAGGAGCAGATAGGGGGACAGATAGCAGGGAGGGGGCTGAAATGCGACATTTATACCCCCCCAATGTATGGCCGAAAATTAATGCTTGACAAGGTAATTGGAATTTAGCAATTTTTTGGAACATAACTAAATTTTGGAGGTTTGTAACAAAGTAAAAATAAAACTGGCCAAATGCGAGTCAGAGTCGCGTCTCACATTGCACACTTAGGAAGGGTTCCGTACTACAGTAGAATACGATACATAACAGTGTTTCAACCTCTTATTTGATATACCACCGCAATCTAGGAAGACGGGGCTCGTTTACTAGCACCATGGGTAAAATATTAAATCGAGTCGCCTGAATATAGAGAAGTGGAGGGAGGGAGGTGGGAGGGGGAGACGTGAGGAACCACCCCCCGCACCGCACCATTTCTCCCCGGCGGAAATGCATAGTTTTTAAAAAAAATTAATATCAAAGTTCATTAACGCTACTCCATTGAATCACCGTCGATTTAGGGGGGAGAGTGGAGGAGTGGAGGAGGGAGGGGAAGGGAGAGCGTTAGAACCCCTTCCTTGAAGGAAAAGTGGTGAAACCCCCTCCTTTAGGAGATATGAATATTTTAATATTTTGAAGTTAAGTTTAGTACTTGAATAAATTGATGAATAATTAGTTTAAGCTGGAGAGAGTTGGAGATGGACTACTCCCCTATGCGCAGAAAAACCCGGAAACTTAGTTGATGAGAAAAATCTAAGATTTTTTTTTTAAATTAAAATTAACTGACTTTTCATTAAATCAAATTAGACGGACACTTAACAGATATAAGATTTTCTGTAAAATATTTTGACTTAACTCCGGCAGCTAAAATCTATTTGGGAGGATCAATACCAACCCCCTTGATCCAACCATAGCAGCAGTATCCTCAAATTCAGGCGACTCGTTTTAGATCCCAGCCAGCACCATCTATGAAAAAGGAAGATTAGAAAAGAAGATGACAAAATTAGAAAGCAAACATGAAGGGGTTGTTAACACCCAGATGACACTAGACTTTCATAGATGGCGTTATACTAAAAAACATGTTTTTTGTCCTTACAAAAAACTTGTTTTTTCGCCTTGGAATCAATCAATCTTCTTTAATTTTTAACTTTATTTTGTTTTTAGTATTTGTTGTTCTAGCAGCAACAGAAATACACCATCTGTGAAAATTTTAACTGTCTAACTATCATGGTTAATGAGATACAGCCTGGTGACAGACGGACAGACAGACAGACTGACGGCAGCGGAGTCTTAGTAATACGGTCCCGTTTTAACCTTTGGGTACGGAACCCTAAACAATTGGCTTAAAAATACTGTTTTAGTAAAAATACCAACTGTTATACTTTTTGGATAGCTTAATAAACTAGGAAGTTTTATTAGTAATTTGTTTGCTTGTGTCATAGTTTTTTTTTAGAAAAAATTCATTGTATAGTAATAAGTAATATAAGTTTTCGTAATCGTAAAATATTTACAAAAAATAAAACACATGATCAATTATTGTTATCACATTCTAAAAATGTTTGGATATTTTATTACTTCTTAAGCTTTATCACTAAGTTCCCTACGAATAAAACATTTTTTTTTTTGTTTTTTTCAATCTTTTAATTGGCCTATTTTTTTATTTTGTTATAAACCTCCAAAATTAGGTAGGTATTTTTCCAAAAATGCTAAATTCCAAATATCTTGTAAACTTTTAATTTTCGGCTTAACATTGGGGGTTCTTAATATGTCGCATCTTAGGCTTATCTGCTCCTGCCTGGAATATGTCGAAATACTAATAACCCTGTACTGTATATTGCTGATAATAATTGTGGAGTACTCCGTACTGGGACTCCGTCCATCTTCTTTATTTATGATGAAGTATTGAGTATTATGTTGAGACAAAAAAAATAACTTTTAAGTAGTTCTGCTCACTTTAAAAAAGTTACTAAGTGTGGCTTTTGGAAAAATACTTCATTCAAATAGAGTACAATATTATTATTACTATGATTGTTTTTAAATATCTTTTAAGCTAGCGTTTGGTTTCACCACAAAATTAAAATCCAACTTCCTATTATTAGTAACATTCAAACTTTCGCGATTTACACACATAATTATATTGTAATACGGGACTTATCGCGCTAAAAACATAATTAAAAAAAACCGCTAGGTTAATAAGTCCGCCATCGCCGAGCATTTGCTAGATTCGGAACCTAATCACTGGATTGAACTTCACGACCCTAAAATTCTCTCCACCGAACGTTACTATTACTCCCGTATTGTATGTGAAGCGGTTGAAATAAAAAAGCATCCGAATTTCAACCGGGAGGATGGTTTTAAAAAACATCCGAATTTCAACCGGGAGGATGGTGTTAGGTTGGCCGCCACTTGGAACCCAGTGATTAGCAAGTGTTCCAGTCGAAGTTTAAATTAACGAAAATCTGCCGATGTCGTTAGTATTGTGTGTCGCAACGCAATGGCAACTCGGATCAAGATAAAATGAGGGTAGTTTCAAACTACTCTCAATCATAACAATGCTGATACCCACAACTTCAGTCTTCTCGTGACCATGGTCAATGCAACTTGATTGAAACGTTGAGGTAAATAAAATTATGTTTTTATCGCGATAAGTCCCGTATTACAATATTCCTTATTAATATGATAAAGGCGAAAGTTTGTTACCTCTTCATGCTAAATCTACTCAATCGATTGAGCTGAAATGTGGTATGTAGATAGTCTAGACCTAAACCCTAGAAAACACAGGGCACCTGTTTATCCCGATATTAATACAGGAACGATGTCTACCCGTGTAAAACCGCGAGGCACAGCTAGTCAACACCAATACTATATGCGCAAGGCAGTTTGTTTATTTCTCTGTTTGTTTGGGACTTCTTCACAGTCAAACGACAGGACTTATTTAACTGAAATTTTGCACAAGGATAGCCAGTACAGTAGATTAGGCTATAGGATACTTTTTGACGCGGGCGAAGCCGCGAGACACAGCTAGTATGATATAAAATGAAAATAGTAATTCAGCATAAAATACCACTATAATTTTTCGTCAGCAAAAAATAATTATTATTCAATATTTTATTTCTTATGACGCCATCTAACGTCTAACAAAGGTGTTAGGAATCGTCATTTCAATATAACGCCATCTATGGGACGTTTACCTAACTAAGCGTTCATAGATTTCTTGTATGGGGACCCTCTATTATTTTTAACTTTATTCTGTTTTTAGTATTTGTTGTTATAGCGGCAACAGAAATACATCATCTGTGAAAATTTAAACTGTCTAACTATCACGGTTCATGAGATACAGCCTGGTGGCAGACGGACAGACAGACAGACAGACAGACAGACAGACAGACAGACAGACAGACAGACAGACAGACAGACAGACGGACAGCGGGATCTTAGTAATTGGGTCCCGTTTTACCCTTTGGGTACGGAACCCTAAAAACCGGCCAAGTCGAGTTGGACTCTCCCACCGATGCTTCCGTACCTAGGTTAAAGGACAAACAAACAAACTTAACTTTGTAGTTCGATCCATAGAAAATGTATTACTGCACCAACTACAAATAATAAGTTTGTAATAGTAAATTTCCCTATTTTTTTGTTATTAAACAACATATTTACGAGGGTCATTCAACAAGTACTTAGCTCATCATCTCACAGTTTAAAAAAAATGGAAAAAGAGCAGTATCGTTCGGTGATTCAATTCTTATTTTTGGAAGGGAAAACGCGCAGTGAAATTGAAAATCGCTTGGATGCTGTGTACAGTGACTCTTCTCCTTCGATGGCAACCGTCAAGAATTGGTTTAACAAGTTTGCTCGTGGCCGCAAGTCGGTTTTTGATGAGCCACGCCCAGGTGCCCCGAAAACGGCTACTACGGAGGAAAACAAAAAAAATCCACGATCTCGTGTTGGCAGACCGCCGATTGAAGGTTCGCGAGATAGCTGACATTGTGGGCATTGCAGAAGGAACGGTGCATCATATTCTCCACGAAGAACTGGGCATGAGAAAGCTGTCAGCGCGATGGGTGCCGCGTTTGCTCACACTGGACAACAACCACGACAACGCGCCGGCTCACGCCATGGCCAAATTATTCTAATTGCGCTACGAATTGCTGCCCCATCCACCTTATACACTCCAGACTTGGCTCCCTGTGACTTCTTTTTGTTTCCAAACCTGAAAAAGTCACTCGCCGGGAAAAGATTTGGGTCGAATGAGGAGGTCATCACCGCCACGGAGGCCTATTTTGCAGACTTCAGGAAAACGTATTTTTTAGACGGGTTAAAAAAGTTGGAGCATCGCTGGGCCAAGTGTATTGAGTTAAAAGGAGATTATGTAGAAAAATAAATCGGCACTTTTCGAAAATTTTCGTTTTTCTTTTGTAGGCTAAGTATTAATTGAACGACCCTCGTATGTACCTACTGTTTTCAGGTTTATTCTTATAAGTGCTTCAAGACCTTTCTTCTTGCCAAATTTCATGATTTTAGATCAACCGGAAGTAACCTATAAGTATTTGACCCAAAACCAATAGGGTACTTCCGGTTGACTTATACTTGTGAATTTTGAATAAAAAAAAAATACTCATAAAAAAAGTCTTACAGCACAAGTAAAGGAAAAATTCCTAATATAAAGGTACTCACAAGTTTTCGCGAAAATCTAAATTTGCCCATTGCCCGTTGACTCAGGACCTTAATTTTTAGGGTTCCGTAGTCCTGGCAAGGAACCCTTATAGTTTCGTCATGTACGTCTGTCTCTCTGTCTGTCAGTCCGAGGTTTTGCTAAGAGACCGTTAATACTAGAAAGCTGTAATTTTGTGGGGGTATGTATATAAATTACGCCGACAAAGTGCTGAAATAAAATTGGGAAAAATATTTTTTTTTAGGGTAGCTCCCCTATATGAGAAGTGGGGATGAATTATTTTTTCATCGTCTACCTCATCGTGTGGGGTATCGTTGAATAGGTCTTTTAAAATGACTTTAGGGTTGCTAATACCATTTTTCGATTGAATGCTCCATTTACGAAATATTAAACTGTATTAAACTTTAAAGTGCAAATTTTTGTTCCAGTCCCCCCCCCCCCCCTCTAAAAGCTAAACTGCTGGCTTGAAAAATCTGGAAAAATTCGTGATAATAGCGCATTTCATGAACTGTAAAGGAAAACTATAGCGGTTAAGATAACTTTATTAGTTTAGCAGTAATAGTCGTTGAACTTGGGCGTTGGATAATTTTGTACCAAAAACAAAATCCTTAGAATAAATCCTTTCAAGTGACAAAGACGGAGTACCTAGTTGCTTGTTTATAACGGGTAAAGACTTGCATTGAATGACAGGCTACTACGGAACCCTAGACTGCGCGTGGCCCGACACGCACTTGGCCGGTTATTATACACCTAATAGAGACTATAGACCTCAGTATCTGGTATACATTTCAATTTGCTAGGTCCACCCGGTCCTGAGAAAATCAGTGGTTTGGTGACACACGGACAGATAGACAGACGGACAAGAAAGTGATCTTATAAGGGTTCCTTTTTTTACGTTTTTAGGTACGGAACCGTAAAAATCATGCATATTCCCTATTGGAAAATCTCGCCCTCGCTCCGTCTTATCGCCGTTCTATGCACTTCCCCGCCTTACGTCTCGTTTATCTGGCTTGCGCTATGTTTCAAATTAAACATGTTGTATCTTTGTTTCAGCATGAGTTTGACAAACCTGCCTGAAGAAATAATCATAATGATTATCCAGCATTTAGACACAAAGTCTGTTCATAATTTGTATCACACTTGCACATATATGAGAAATATAGTTTCAATGCAAAGCGTGGTTAAAGAATGCCAAATGTCCATGAACACACTGGCCACAGTCGGCTTATTTAAGACAGATTTCTTTAAAGCGATTGCCCCACATCTTCTAGAACTTAACCTGTGTGGTGTGCCCGATCTAAGGAAGTCATATCTTTTACCAGCTATGAAGAAATTAAAGAACTTACAAACACTCGATGTGTCATACACTAACCTCAACATCACAGACTTTCTAGACATTTTTGATGTATGCCCCACAATAATAAATGTCTCATTAAACTTCATGGTCAATAAATCTGGCCTGTCCAAAATCTCCGAAGATTCCGTAGTACAGTGTCAGGAAGTGTTTAAAAACTTCAAACAAGTTCATTTTGTCGGGTCGGCTACGAATCTGCTGTACTCGAGATTACCTTTCCTCTTATTACAACAAGCGGAACTCGATACCTTGAAGTATACGATAGCAGAAAGTGACAGATTACACACCATATATGTACCTGAGCAAGTGGATTGGATCGAAATGGTAAAATTTAAACAGTTCTTTTTATGTTTCCTCGATTGGACCACCATCTATGCATTTTTCGGATCATTCTTTATGCTTCCTGTTTTATCGATGCTAGACCTGAGCACGATCGAAGCAATCATTATAATAAAGCAAAACTTCAAGCAGTACTGCATATATGCTACACCATCATTTCAGAATTATTTTCAAGAAACCTTTGATGTGGACGCTGACAAAATATACATAACAGAAAACAAAGATGCCATAATAGGTAATGCGGCAATAATGATTTGGAATAAGGATTCTCATGACTTTGACGACATATTCTATGCTAAGGTGACAAAGTTGCTGAAACCGTTTTTCCCTTGCGATTGTAATCTTTACAGTGGTAATTCTGTACCAGATAAATATGATTGGTTTTATATAACCCCGGAGCCGGCTGATAGAGCAGATAATAATTGTGAGAGGCCTCCGCCTCCTTCAGAGTTTAGAAGAAGGCGAGCTGCCCCGCCTGTTAACGTCCTCAACTATGATGAACTGTTTAAAACAAAAGAGAGAGTTCAACTATCGCTGATATTCGACGAGTTCATCAGGAATCCTGTGGCACTACCCACCAGCTGTGATTATTTACAGAAACTGACGTTCCTAAGCATCACCGGAGCCGTGCGCTTCAGTGCTGATTTCTTTAACATATTGTTCAAAAGCTGCGTAAATCTAGTCACAATTAATATTGAATCTCCGACTATATTTCCGTGCGCGGCGCCGATCAGTCGGGCGATACATCTGAGCCCCGGACTAAAGAATATGCGTCTGACAGACAAGAGGATCGATTTCGAATCTCTGTTCTCGTCGTTGTCGAAATGTAAGACGTTAGAGAATGTTCACGTCTTGGAGCTAACCATTGGTGAGACTGTGGATATTGGAGATCCATCCATAATAATTGACGAATGCCCCAATTTATATCACTTGTATATTCAAGCGCCTATGAGCGAAACAGTCCGGATCAGGAAAACACAGGTCCTACACAATGCCAAAATGAACAGAAACAAACACTATCTCAACTTGGTGTTGCATGTGAAGTCTGATACTAACAGAATATTTTATAGTTATGATCCATTCATAAGTCTGTATAACTTGAATCCAATTAAACAAATTATGTAATTAATCAATAATAGACATAGCTAAGAATCTGCCATTGCTTGTATTTTTATATGTCTATAGCATTCCAGTCTTACTCAAGTTAATTTAACGACAGTTATCTTATTTATATTATATATGTAATTGTAAGCTTAAAATTGACCCCGTCTATTAATTTATCTACAACATATACATGTTTTTCTAGTATAATTAGTTAAAATGACTGTTAGAATCGACTAAATATAGATCATACTATATTTAATTATGATGAGTAATTAAAAAACTAGATATGCCAAAAGGCAGAAAATTACTTTTTTTCGGGCCAGTATATTACAACAACAATCTTACATTTTTGGGGTAGAATAAAATTGACTTTACTAAGAAGTCTCTCGTCCTTGATTGTAAATCTTCGGAGGGAAGAAGGAAAATAATTCAGGGGGTAAACCTTAATACCTTGGATCGCTATATGATCCTAAATTTCAAGGTCTTCAAATGTGACTAAATACTGGCCTTATATACTATTTCAAATAAAATGGTGGCAATTCTGACCGTTGCCATCTGAACTCTTTTATATTTACAAAATATATAAGATAATTTATGTGTGATGTTTTTAAAGTCTAAAATTTAGTTTTACGTGATTATTTTACAGCATTGTTATATCTAAATTTATAAATGTATAATTTTTGTTACGCATGCCAAGTAGATTTGATTTGATTTTTTGTTTTGGAATACAATGAACTGCGTCTGAGGTTCAAACCCAAGTCTTGACCAGAGAGAAGGCTTATAAAAATGTTTATAACATTTTTATTTCAGTCAGTCAGTACCCTTAGTACGAGTTTTCATACCAAACTCGATATAGTATATCGAACTATTTTTGTATATAAAAAAATAAGTTCAAAAACTAAAACCCGACTACTGAAAAATCACTCTCTTAAAAGTATGAAACAAGAAAATATTCTTATCTGAGATCGCTATGTACAAACTATTCAATATGTATCGTGTATTATACAAACAACTAAATTGTAATAAATATTTTATTGTATTTCATATATATTCATAGTGATGTTCAGTAGATACCCGTGGTCGTATGTTACTTTGCAGAGTGTACTGTTTTGTACGGTAAGTGACATACGACCACGGCTATCCTCTGAGCACCACTAAGAATATTTATGAAATACAATAAAATATTTATTACAAGTTATGAATATATTCTTGAAAGAGAATATTTTCTTGTTTCATACTTTTTACAGAGTGATTTTTCAGTAGTCGGGTTTTAGTTTTTGAACTTATTTTTTAAAAGCATTTTGGGGTTTTTGGATAGATGTATACATATGTATACATGTCAACATACTTACATAATACACAGCGATCAACAAACACATAACCCTCACAACTGCTTCTTTGCGACGCCGTGGGGTAAAAATTAGTTTTCTTGACTTCGGCGGGATATATCTCGCCGACGCTACGCCCCACAAAAATATGATGGACTAAACCCTATCTTCATTTTAAAATTCCTATTCAACGATACCACTCACGATGGGGTGGGGTTAATTTTTTTTTGTTCTGGACTTCGTCCCCTCTAGGGGGCGCCACATTCAATTTGTTGTGACGTCACATAGCCTATAACCAGAAAACAAATAAGACACGTCCAACGACACCTCATTTGTTAAATTATGATAAGTAGTTTAGAAGTTATGAGGGAACAGATGAACATACATAAAAATATACATACATACCCACATACCGGTCAAAAACATAACCCACCTTTTTCTTCGCCGTAGTCGGGTAAAAAAACAGTACTAGTACTACTCTAGTGGTTATATACTACACTTAAAATTTAGACCAATCAGGGAGCCGGAATAAGTCGATAACTATGTGAGATCTGTCAAAAGTGTTTACGATGAAAACTCGTACTAAGAGCACAGATTCAGATAGCTACAGCTGTTTAGCACAACTTTCTTCATCTACTTCGTTCAGATTAGTAATACATAAAAATGATTCCTATAAATATAATACCTTGTAGTATGCCCTCAGATTTTATCTGTGCCAACACGGTTGGTAACTTAGACGCAGTAAAGATGTTTGCTTGAAAATATTTATATGGTGGTGTTCAGAATTGGGACCATAGTCTATAAAATATGTTATCACACATATCATATCCTGTCTAAATGAGAGGCTGAATAAAAGTATATTTATTGGTATGTTGTGTCTGTGCAAGGTTTGAAATGTGCGACAAGATATGATTTGGTGATAATGATAACATAAATTGTCTATGAAAATAATAGGGAGAGCGGGATGCTGCTATACAGTTCGCATTCGCTCTTTCTTGCGTAGTGACCCAAGTACATGGTAATTTATTCGATGTTTTTTATCTATGAAAGAAATAAAAGACGATGATGATAAAGGAACTGATTTGTTTATTTATTTTATTTTATAAGCGAGTTTCGGTCTTGGCCTTGGATACGATTTTGGTGATGGATAAGGATAGTATGCCAAGGACTGCGCTGCCTCCGCAAGCGTAGGTCAGGACACCTCTGTAGTATTGTGGGCACTCGAAGGCGTCGTCACATTTGCTGAAAATGTTATAATGTTATTGTCATAATAGTAATTAATTAGATCTCAGAACTGAAAATACACCACAGAATAATAGTACTACGTAATTACACGTTCTGTACCTTTATCGTTAACAATTTCTGCAAGCTTAGGTAATCACCTCTATATCTTCTATGACATATTGTGTAAATTGGCCAGATCAAAGTGAGATTGGGTCGCTTTGGAAAGATGCATTTTAAAGAGTAGGTAATGTATTTAAGAGGTAACGCGGGGTGCACTTTTCCATACGAATGTATTCCCCCGTTTTCTCCCTGAAAAATGCATCTAGAGCTAAATTTGTTTCTACAAGAAATCAAGGGCTGCTGTAGCTATCATTTGCTTTTATTGACCAACCAATTGCAAAAAAATATATAAGCCTTCTAATGTCCTCTTTAAGATTTCTGAAGGGTCATATTTCTATCTACAATTTTGCAAAATGGCCAAAAAAGAAAATGAAGACCTTGATTTTTTGTAGTAACAAATTTTTCTTTACAAGCATTTTTCAGGGAGGAAACAGGGAAATACATTTGTATGGAAAAGTGCACCCCACGGTACTTGAGATCATAGAATAGTAGAACCTACTTCATCTGTTCTGTGGTTAAGATAATTTATAGATCTATCTATATATCCTTTTTAAAAGACTCCATTCCGAAGGTCAAGGAAAATCGCGGAAGGAAGATCAAATCCAAATGTTGCAGGTGCGACAGTATACTTACTAGTTCTCAATAGCTACGACTGCTATCCCAGTGACGAGTTTGTCTGCGAAAGTTACGATGGAGTAGATAGCAGCGCCTTGATGTGAGTGTGGGCCTATCATATCCGCTGTTACGCAGAGGCTCGAGACTAGAGTTATGGAACTGCCTGCTCCTGAAAATTTTGTATGTTTTATAAGGAATTGTTAGGTAGGTAAGTACACAAGGTCGCCTAGTTCGAGAATACATGTTCTGTGTGGCAGAAGGTAAGTTCGGAAGAATGGTTGGGATACTTAGTAACAGAAGTTCTGTACTGATTTCTGTTCTGTGGAATAGTTGCGTTGCGCTAAGTGAATAAAAAACTTAAACTAAATATAGAATCGAAATAAAAACTTATTTTTAGCGCGATCATCTCACTGTAAGTAAGTGCAGACCTACCGCCTACCAATATTATAAAGTTTTAATAATAATATACCTAATACGAGCACGACCATGATGACGACGCACGACGCTCGCCTGATTGTAAGTGATTTGTCTGTAGAGTCTGCTGAATTGTCCACAGAATAGTAGGTTTACTATTTTTTTGGAATTCAAGCAACTAGGTCCTTCTTCCAGACAAGCACGATTATAATTAATCCACAGAACAGAATAGGTGAAGTTTACAGTCCGGCAAGTATAACTTGGCGTGCCTGTGCGCCACTGTGCTTTTACTTTGTACTTTGATAACAGTTTCTCTTAAACCACTTTTAATTACTTTTGGCATTATTGAACTATTTTAATGTAGCAGATTTATCAACAATAATGTCGCGGTAATCTCTCAAACGTCAAACTCACAGTTTCAGTTAAAATAATTAGTTCCAAAAACCACCACCGCCAAGTTATACTTGTGGCAATGTACCTACTAATTTGGTGAGATAGTAGCCAAGCTAAGTGGATGTCAGACATACTTAACTTACCTAATTATTAACGGCGCGGCGACAGAAGTTAAGCTAACTAGTAATAAATATGAAGGTACATATATGTACCTTCCTATAGGTAAACCTATAGGTTTACCGAGACCTAAGTACATGTGTCTATACCTCTTTTCTGTAAGCATTATTTAATGATTCTGAACTATACATTACAGTGGCTATTTTATAGAATAAGACTTACCTATCAAAGTTGCTACCAAGTAAATCTGCACAATGCTGGCATGGGGGTCTATAGCTAATGCTATCCACAGACAGCTAACCAGGCTCAAAGTACTCCCCAATAGATAGGACACCTGGAAAACAACATTTTTAGATCATCGTCAAAATTATTTAAGGTTCAAATGCTGAAACGGCAGCACACGCAACAGCAAAACTGACTTTGGTTATCGGAGCATCCGAAGTATGTATCAAATCACTTGGGAAAGACATTCGCAAAGTTACAGCCCACATCGCCACTAGTAATGTATCTAGTGGTAGGTATTATATAAAATATAGGTAAGGATCTACCTACTTAGGTACCTAGTGGTAAAATTTATGAATGCGTAAAGCGCAAATGTCGAAAAATTATCGCCTGTGTATTTAATATTAGCAATCTCTTAACTTGAATTTAAACAAGAGGGCATTGGTGTTAAATTCCTAAAATTGGAATAATACCCACCTGGTTTCCTACCGTATAAATCTTGCTCTTCATTATAAGCGAGAAGAAAAAAGACGCAATATAAAGCACGAGAGGAACGCTGGCGACCAACTCTGATCCAGCGCTTGGGTTCACTGACAGACGTTCCTCTAAGAACAGTGGAACGTAGACTAGACTCAATGCCCAGTATAACCGGGAGAACACGTATCTGAAACAATTTGAAGAGCCTTTATTTATCCAGTCTTTCTTTCTCGAAACAAGATAGTGGAGATCTTCTTCTTATAACTTTTAAACAGTAGTAGTTCTGTGAGCACAATAGACCTCGCAAGCCTATATAACCATGGAATAACCGACACTTTCCCTCTTCCCCTGGCTTAGCAAAGCCATTTCATAGTTTGGGCATTTGTCAATAATTGGGATATAAGTTTTAACGATAACTCGCGTTCCCTTGGTCCCAGGAGTTTGAATCTGGTGTCTTCGGTTCGGTTTGTCTTATGAAGGCTAAGAGGACTGCGGAGTCAGATTGGTGTAGTCTGTCTACCTCTCAGTCTGTTCTCGCCTACAGGTCGCATTTTTAACCGATTTTGACGATGAAACATTTTTGAAGAAAGAGAAGTTTGCTGTATTGTTATTTATTGACGGATTTCAATTAAATTTCTAACGCACCCTAGAACTTAATTCTACACAAGATGTTGCGAAAAAAAAAACAAAACGAGGGAAAAGAGGGGAAGTTTTGCCGTAGCGTTATTTATGGATGGATTGTAATCAAATTTGTGAGGCATACTAAGGACTTCATTCTACACAAGATGTTGCGAAAATAATTCCAAAACGGGGAGAAAGTTTGCTGTTGCGTTGTTTATCGATATATTGCAATCAAACTTCATTCGACACAAGATGTTGTGGTTTTTAATTTTTTTCGGAAAAAAAATATACCTACCTAACCTATACCGATCTGACTATCCCATCTAATAATCACAAGACAAACCCGTAGACACCAGATTCAAACTCCTGCCCTTGATGGGCAAGGGAACTCGAGTAATCGCTAAAACATTTATACCCCTATTTTGCCATAACTCTGAAATGGCTTTGCTAAGCCAGGGGAAAGTGGAAAATGTCGGTTATTGCATGGTTATAAGGGCACGCGAGGTCTACTGTTCTCACAGAACCACTAGAAAAAAAAAACCTACACGGCTTAAGAATTGTTCCATAATAAATGAATCGAAAAGAAAGTCATCCACTAAGTCCACGAGTCCTACATATCCCGTTTAACGGAGCACAATGATTCACATCAATTGCACCAATTGAGCAAATCTAGATAATTATAGATATCTAAGCATAGATACTCACAGTAGGCTCGTCTGGTACAATAACGGCATTTGCAGGAAGTGCATAATTTTTGACTTAGCTAACTTGACCGGTTCTCCTCCTTCTACTGACAACGTTCCATTGCATGTGTGCCCATTCGCTTTTTGCTCCTTCGGCTCTTTGAGTTGGAAGAACAATTGGAATAGGGCAAAAGTGACGATGCCGATGGCTGTTGTGATAACAGACACATTCTGGAAGATGATTTTTTATTAGAAATTTTGGTTAATAAATATGTAGATAGGCACCTACACACCAAGAGCACGGTTGGTATTGGACTACCTATTATTTATTCTGTGGTAGTTTGTCTTGTGCGGTACCTTTACTTTGGCTGTTATTCCACCAAGAAAATGTTTTTAGGTTTGAAGGGCCAAGTATGATTTTAAAAACTACAGGTTTATTTGATAACATCTAGACGTAACTTAGATATAATTAGAATAACTAGTTACCTATCTCAGTCTCAGATATCATTGTGAAATATAGTTTTGCGTGCCACAGTATCTATAGAAATCTATAGAAATAAAAAATATAACTCCGCACGCATCATCACTTGAGAACGGCTTAATTTTTAGGAGAAGACTTAACGTTCAGTTTCACTGTTCAGCAATGAGAATCGCAACACGATTACAGTCAAAAATGACGCACTTTCCGAATCCGAATGGGTTTTCGAATGATTGAGAATCAGGGGGCTGGAGGGTTTATTCACAATTATTCGAAAACAAATTCGTATTCGGAAATACTGGTTAATTCCAATTTTTTAAGATATAACATAACCGGACAAGCACGATTATCGCTTGATAGTAAACGATGACGTCTACCTATTACGGCATGCAAAAATCTATAAATCCAGAATGTTGCATGTCGTTGCACTGCGCCTGATACTTTGAGACATAAAGACATTGTCTCTCTCACATCACATGCCTTATTATTTCACTGAACACTTTGCCATTCAAACCGAAAAACATTCCTATTTTACGGCTGAACTAATTAGCGAAGTGGTACCGCCCCGGGCGGACTAGCAGAACTCCTGCTACTACAGAATTCGAATGTATCCGATTTAAATGATAATAAATACCTGCTGAATGCTGCTGTTATATTTACATCTGTGCGAAGTCGGGGCGTGTCGCCAGTTTTGAAAAAAAAAACATTTACCTACCTACTTCCTACATTCATACATTTTCTCTGATGGGTAGCTAATTAATTATAATGATCACATTCATCACATTCATGGGTTGAAGATCGTTAGGTCTTTACTCTAGTGCTTTATTACATTCTATGAAGGTGAAATGTCACCTTCATAGAATGTAATATTTATGCACAAATATACATATGTTTACAATGCAAGGCACTACTATAAGCATCTCGATAATTATGAGAGCAATTACCCAACATGACAATAACAACTGAAACGCGTGGAAAATGTGAGTGAAAGTAGATATTGGAGAAAAACAGTTCTATTATCATCGCTAGAACTGGCTAGAGCTACAAACAATCGTCTGATGTTATGCTGATCTTATGATTTTGAAACTCTGTCTTTTTAACCGAATTCAAAAAAATGGAGGAGGTTTTCAATTCGTCGGTTTTTAGGGTTCCATACCCAAAGGGTAAAACGGGACCCTATTACTAAGACCGCTGTCCGTCTGTCTGTCTGTTTGTCTGTCTGTCCGTCTGTCACCAGGCTGTATCTCATGAACCGTGATATTTAGACAGTTGAAATTTTTCACAGATTTTGTATTTCTGTTGCCGTATATATATATATATATATATATATATATATATATATATATATATATATATATATTATATATAGATATATATATATATATATATATATATATATATATATATATATATATCGTTGTTGCTGTATAACAACAAATACTAAAAATAGAATAAAGTTAAAAATGATAGAGGGTCCCCATACGAGATACGTGTTTTTTCCGGCATTTCAATGTAACGCCATCTATGAACGCTTAGTTAGGTAAACGTCGCATAGATGGCGTTATATTGAAATGTTGAAATGTCGTTTTTTGCTGCTAAAAAATGATAGTGGTATTTTTTGCTCGATCTTATAAAATACTGTAGTGTGGTACGGAACCCTACGAGTGCGAGTCCGACTTGCACTTAAATAAATAAATAAATAAAAAGTTTATTTTCTCTCACAAAAGGTTCTTAAATTGTATATCCAAACTTACAGACAAGGTAAAGAATATTCAACCTATCTTTGTGAGAGACTGGTGCCTGAAATAGGTTTAAAAAAAAACTATACTATATTGTTCGTGTCTTACTATAAGTTAGTTAGCTTATATACGGTTTATAAACACTGTAGCGAGAAACACAAATCCTTAAAGATATAATTATTTACATTAGACAAAAACCTACACGTTAAAACATAGTGAAATCATATGGAGTTATACAAATAATTGTAATATTATACTATGAGCACGTGTGTCTGCGTGTGTGTGTTCGTGTATGTGTATGTGGGTATGTTTGTATGCGCGCACTTGACCAGTTTATTTATGTATGTTCTCCGATTACTCGAAGATGCCTGAACCGATTTGAAAAAATCTTTTTTGGTTTCAAAGGGTACCATTCTCCGGTGGTCCCATTTCAATTTAAACGAAATCGGTTCAGCCGTTTTTAATAAATCAACATTTGTATTACGATGCATTTATATACTTCGATGACATGATACTGACTGCTGGTAACTTTGACTAGCACGACGTTTGAAGTCGGTGTTTTTAGTTTTTTAAACGTTAAGATCGTTTTACATGCCTCTATCGGTCTTTATAGATTCACTGGACGTCAATTTGAAATGGTTACTTAACGGAAAGCAATAATATCTGCCTTAAAAATTGAGGTAAGCAAAATACCACTTGTACTATTCATTATTCTGTGGCACCACTGACTAGCAAACCAAGTCAGTGCAAAGCACTAAGTATATTACTAAAATGTGTAATTCACTGCACAGCATCTACATTTGAACTCAACCCATTCCTCTGACACGTATATACTATATACAGGGTGTCCCATGCAACCTACCATGCATACCCATGTACCAGTGAAGGTCTGTGGTCTGAAGACACCAATACCTATCGATTGGATGTATGTTCCGCGATTTTTTGTAGTTTTCCAGATATTAATTGTTTTGTTTTATTTTCTGTTTTTTATAATTTTGGACGGTTTTAGCTATAACTTTTTCTGTTAAGTGATTCTTTGAGATTTTCTTTATTAGTATAATAGCTAGGATGTGTGTTCGTCTGTAAAAACATAAAAAACCAAATTATATCTACTATTAGCTCAGAATTTAAACATCAAGCTAACATTTCTGTTTAAAATAAATATTTACTTGAGTTCAACTTCTTAAAAAAATACTTAACCCTGACTGAATAATTTTCTGTTAATTTGAGAAACTGTATGGGTTCCTTGGCTCTTAAAATAATACAAAAATGTTGGTACTTCATGGGAAACTTTTTGGCAAAAACGGTGTTTGAAGTTGATACAGTCGAAAATAGTGAAAATTATTTCATGCATTTGAAATGATTTTTCTCATATTTTTCCGATCAATATGGTGAATAATGTTGACAGTTAGATAAAAAGACTGAAGACAGCTCAAATTAATTCAAATCATAATATTTTTTTCACATTATGCTAATTAAAACAACAGAAATAATCATAGGTAATTATTTATTTATTTTAACAATAAATGTTCAAAGTGCCTACCACCTGCCTCAATGCACAGACGGCACCGACGCAAAAAATTACCGCGCAAATCTCGGAAGGCTTGGGTTTTTTAGGTATTGTAGTGTGGTACGGAACCCTTCGACTGCGAGTCCGATTGCACTTGGGCATTTACTTTTTTGTATCATTAGGGCCGTAATGCACCAATTGCCTAGCCTCCTCGTTCCTAATACTACAAAAACCCAAACCTTCCGAGATTCTTGCGATAATTTTTAGCGTCGGTGTCGTCAGTCCATTAAGCAGGTGGTTATTGTGTATTAAGTAGTGTAGTGTAGTGCATTAAGCAGGTAGGATTGTGAAAAAGGTAATAATAATATTAATTTCTTATGACTATTTCTGTAATTTTACTAAGCAAAATGTGAAAAAATTGTTATGATTTAAATTTATTTGCGCTTTCTTAACTCATTTATGTAACATTCAACATTTATTCACCATATTAATCAGAAAAATATGAGAAAAGACATTTCAAATGCATGAAATAAATTTTACTATTTTAGACTGTATCAACTTCAAACACGGTTTTCGCCTAAAAGTTCCCAATTTGGTTTTTATTGTTTTCACAGACGAACATACATCCTAGCTATTATACTAATAAAGAAATTCTTAAAGAATAACTTAACAGAAAAAGTTATAGCTAAAACCGTCCAAAATTATAAAAAAACAGAAAATAAAATATAACGATTCATATCTCGAAAACTACAAAAAATCGCGGAACATACATGGGGTCCAATCGATAGGTATTGGAGTCCCTAGACCACAGACCTTCGCTGGTACAGGTTGCATGGGACAACCTGTATACACGATCTATAGATACACGTATATACTAGGTATTATATTCGTATTACAAGTATAATACATAGTATATACGAGTATAATTCGTAAGTTCAAACATCAGTGGTTAAGTACTTGTTGCTCGGTGTCGCTAGTCTCTACATGAATAGCGATGAGTTTCGGCCGATAATCGTTGTCACTAGGTAACCCACACTACATCGTCGATAAGAAAAGAGATGAAGATAACAATTGTCTAGCCACGGTTTTGTAAAACTGTGGTCTAGCTGCATCACTTTCTAATAGACGTTTGCGATGACAGGACGCATCGCTATCTATGTAGAGACTTCCACCCCTGGTACTTTTGAATCTACTTGGTATTATTTGTTTGTTCATATAGGTTTGAAATTTCAATAAAAAACTGTACAACATATTCTTCTACTTTACCCTAAATTTATAATCATCAGTTGGTCCGATGAAAGTGCTATAGTTCGTTGCCCTCAACACCACCCAAGTTATGAGGTAGACGGCTAAACTTGATATCACTGAAGCCATATATCTGAAAAGGAAACGTTACGTAGTTAAGTTATTCAGGGCTATTTAACATGGATAACAAAAGGTGGATTTAATTTTTGTATTCTTTATTCTTACTTATGAATAATCAATAGCCGTTTTTTTATTCGAGATTCGCCGTGTTCATGCAAGGAAAAGTTGATGTACCTATCTATAGGATTATCACGGCAATTGTGCTAAGTCCACAGATGGTAGAAGCATATTATATCGATGTTCCGCCTGACTTGCTACCAAAACGTAGCTTACCATTATCAAGGAGAAAACCTGCCTCCATAACCTAAGGGCAAAAGCAAGGTATCCAGTGAAAAAAATTGCCTACATGGCATGTGAGAATTAGGTATTATCTGGATGCCGGGCGCATTGCAGGTATGCGCAAAATCTCCTGATTGGATAAGGGCCTTTACACAGAATACGACGCAAATCACCGATACTTTACCTCAATTTTAGTGTGGAGGCGACTACTGCAATACAAATCGAAACGTCGGCGATGCGTGCATGTGTACGAACCTTTTCAACCGACTTCCAAAAAGAAGGAGGTTCTTAACTCGTCTGTACGTTTTTTTCCCTTTTTTTTTGTGTGTATGTTACGCGATTACTCCGTCAATTGTGAACCGATTCGAATGATTCTTTTTGTAATCAGTAGGGTACGTTTCCGTCTCTCTCTATCTCCAGAGATATGACGATAAACGTCTCAATCTTGCTACTGAAATTGACTCGCGGGGCATTGAAGTCGGTTGTTTTAGTTTTTAAACTATCTTAATTATTGAATTCGCATCGCAGTTGTCGCCTTGATACTAAAGTCGGTTATCGGAGATTAACGTCGTACTGTCTACGGAGGGCCTTAAATTTGTTTTATGCCACTGAGATAAGTTCATCATTTGAATATTATTTTTTGTTTACTTTTACTTTACGTGTTACTAGTACTTACTTATAACTTTATTTTACGGTAGTGTAACGTATTGTGCTAAATAAGTGTTTTCTTTCTTTCTTTCTTCACTGTTACTTTTTAACCGACTTAATAAAGAAGGAAGTTCTCAATTCATCGGAATCTTTTATTTTTTATATATGTTCCCCGATTACTCAATACCCCTGGATCGATTTGAAAAGTTTTTAAGTTTTTCTTTATAGGGTTTAATTTCCAAGAGGTTCCATTTATCGAGTCGACATAATATCGAGATAAGGATAAGGACCTAAAACTTGGTTAAAAACCTACCTTGGTTAAAAGGACTAGCGCGGCATTTGTTCTTTTTAGTTTTTTAAACGATCTTTAATTATAAAGAATGACGTCATGAATTTCCGTCAGAAAAATAACATATACAAAAGTATAATTACCGACACATTGAAGCAAAAAGGAATCACGATTACGATTTGACGGTAGGTACATACATATATTACAGACAAAACTATAGCAAAAACATGGGTATGGACAGTAGCAAAAGCATTGCTAAGAAAACCTGTATAAACAAAAGATGTACCTTATGGAAGTTAACTCCGCTCGAACTTGCAAGTTATCCGTGATCGCTGGTATCATAGCCAAATGGGATATCTGTACAACTGCCCATCCGATCTGGAAAATGGTGATGAGGATGGCATAGTAGACTGGCATCCACCAAGTCAGGTACTCTGCGGCTCCACCTACCCAGCAGCCCCAGCATCTCACGAAGAGAAGGGGGAACGTGCAGGTTACTAGCACACAACCTAAAATGGACCGATAGGTTAGTACTCTGGTCTTCTTCTTATAGTAGGTAGCCGTAACTGTACTACCTATTCATTATTCTGTGCCGTAACTACCCGGGGTAGATAACCCTAGGTAGTTACGGCTCTAGGCTGTAGGTATATTATGCTATGTGTCATATATCATGGGCTAATTTTTATGGGACGGCTGATGGGATGTTTGACTTTATTATGAGCTTGGCATAATCTAATATCAATAGATATCTCATGTTCTATATATATATATATAAACAACTTCAAAGCCACTTCGAAAAATCCCTCATAATCACAAAATAACATCAGATCAACATATTCTATTCTAATCTAATGGTATAACCATCAAATCCGGTTCAGTAACCATAATATCAGCTTTAACTTGTACTTATATTTATTATGTGATTTAACAGACAAGGTTGACATTTTAACAATAGATCGTCTACTGGAAAGGAAAAGTAAGATAATTCATGCAGTATATTATTGACAAAATAAAAGATCATTGTAACAAAAGATGATGTAGACAAAGTATGATAGATATGAAAGGATAATAAAATACATTATATCTTCACATGTTTGTACCAGAACTCAAAACGAATATACATAATAATATATATACTATATAATATAACCTACAAGATAGTTAAGGTATTTAATAAATAAAAATAAAAAAACAAAAGCCATTTTTGTATGAACGTACCTACAAGAAAACATTCAAACAAGTATTTATTCTTACACACAGAAACTACAAGACAAGATAGGGTAAGGTTTTTTTATTCGTACCGGTGCCTGTACTATTCAGTCTAGCGAGCGAACGATAGAAAGTGGAGCTGCGGCCGCTTTCGTTGAGCAAAATTATTAAAAAAATAAGTTTTTTGCACAGTTTTCAGTAATATTTTATGGTCATTCGAAAGCTTATTACGGTAGCCATAACTGATGTGTACGTTTTTTCTTTGAAAACATATATTTTTAATGCTTATCAGGCAATAGTTTAGGCATACTCTAACCTACTTAAGAATTTTCTAGAGTATTTCTGTGGCTTTGGTTTGAAACTTAAAAAACTTCGTTGTGTAAATCTTACCTATGCACAATTCCTTACTCGTACCATAGAAAAGATAATAATCTCGTACCTAAGTGTTTCTTCAGTCTAAGTACCTATTTTGCCTATTCTCTCTTAGCCTGATCTCATATTATTAGGTATTTTTCTTAATAGTTTATTTTGTCCTATTTGTAGCATATTTTCTAAGTACCTACGAATTATTTTATTAAATATTATAGGTTGCTAAAACAATAAAACAGTATGCTGAAGCTCACGATCATAGACTTCACCATCATGTGAACGTACGAATTGTGTATTGTATTGTATAAGACAAGAATACGGATGAGGGTAGTAGGTATCTAATAAGATAAATGCATCATAATCACAATCCAATATAAATATGCCTTTTTATTATCATGCTATCACATATCTTGTACCTACTCATAATATGTAATAGGTACCTATTAGTACGTAATATAAGATAAGTACATGGTTAATTTTTCCTCTTCTTTCATTGCACACAGAGGTTTAAATAAACTTAGACTTCTGTGGTGGTAATTAAGACGCACAAACATGCGCTATTGATATACAGTTGACATATCATCCAGCGCTTAACATCCACAATAATCATAGGTAGGTACGTTTCCTTGGTCTTCAAATCACGAGTGAACATGTATCTTCTAGGTAAGCGTGCTACAACGTCCAACTTACCATCAGATGATCAGATGGTGATCAAAGGCTTGCCTAGCACGTATCAAATATAAATGTAGACATGTCTCTATTATCAAGAAAGCAGGCCTTGTTGATATTCTTACTTCTAATCGATAAGAACAAGAACTCTTATCAGCATCGTTGGCATAACAAATCAGCATTCTCTTTTTAATACTTACCAGCTAAATGCCAGCCTTTCTTTGTGCCATATCTGTCAGCTAATAATCCCACTACTGGAGTAGCTAGGGCATCGACAACTTGACCTGAAAAAATAATCTGTTGCAGATTGAACTGGCTAAGTATATTTAGCTATTTCATAATGATAGATAAGAGCCAATTTTATTATTTAATTTAAATTATTTTTGGAAAGGAATGCACACACCAATCCGTGCGTTTTGTTTATCAACCGACTTCCAAAAAGAAGCAGTTCTCAATTTGTCTGTATGTTTTTTTTAAATTACTTTTTATTATTTTTTGTATGTATGTTACGCGATTAATCCGTCAATTGTGAACAATTGTGGTTCGATTTTAATTAGGGTAGGGTACATTTCCGAAGTGGTCCCATCGTAATTTCATCGAGATCTGATAAGTATCTCTAGAATGTGACGATAAACGTCTCAAACTTGCTACTGAAACTGACTCGTGGGGCATGGAAGTCGGTTGTTTTAGTTTTTAAACTATATTAATTACTTTCCTTGTTGAGTTGCTTCCATCCACACGGTCCCTACAATGAGATCTTAATAAAATTTAACAATATGACTACTGTAGTGCGTAGATGTTAGGTTATGTAGATGGTAACGTTAGCCAGTATTAAGTTACTAACGTCCTCTTGATGGACTTACATAACAGAAGAAATGCAATGGGCAATGAAACTAGAAGCCTAGGGAACATCAAAGAAGTCTTTGAAAGTCTAAACATGGTTCTGTCAACAAATGCGATTAGTTATGAGAATGTTTAATGTGAGAAAAGTCTCACGGGGAACCAAATAGCAACACTTGTTTAAAGATAATAAACACTACTTCTGTAGTAAGTAGGTATACTGACTATTAGGTAGGTATTTTTCACCTATCTGTATGTATAAAATACATAATTTATGATCGTACAAAACGAAAAAACCGATTTCATATGCCGCGAAAGTCAAAGTTAGCCAGTGCTAGATATATTCATGTCATCAAAGTATACAAATTTTCTTAAGTATATTTTTTATCTCCATATCTCCGGAGATAATTGTCAGATCTCGATAAAATTTGAATGGGACCAAACGGGATAATTTAATCTCTCAAATAAAAAATGATTTTTCAAATCGGTTAAGATTTGACGGAGTTCTGAGGTAACAAACATAAAAAAAAAGAAAAAAAAGTCGGTTACAACATTGTTTCTACCTATGTCCGTTATAAACTTTGAAACCGTCCAAGAGATGTGCACCAAACAAGTTTCATTAGAACGACTTTAATTCAAGGAGGGTTTTAGAGTACTAAAACAATACGTTAGGCACATTCAGTTCATTCATGAAGTCGATTTGTAACGTTTCTCATACAAACATTTTCCATACAAAATGTTTTTCTTTTTACAAGCCTTTTTTTTTAGGGTAGTAACACACGCCCGGTATCCGCTAGTTTTTAACCGGCTTCAGTAAAAGGATGTTTCTCAATTCGACCGTTTATATATTTTTTTATGTTTGTTCGCGGATAACTTCGCCGTTTATGAATCGATTTTGATGATTTTTTTTTATTGGAAAGAAGATATTTCGGCAATAGTACCATAGTAATTTCATCGAGATCTAATAAGTATCTCCAGAGATATGGAGATAAACATCTCAAACTTGGTACTGAAAATGAATAGCGGGGCATTTGAAGTCGGTTCCTTTAGTTTTTTAACGATCTTATATGATAAAACTACTGTACCTAATAACAAAGACTAGAGGCAAAGTCGGAAGAAGAAAGGGATGACTAGACTAACAAAAGGAATTAAGTAGCGGACGTACAAGGGCTTGTCTTTGTATCTATTTCAACTGAATTATTCCAGGCTCGTTCGTTCGTTCTCATTCGTTCTATGTTCCTATTTATCAGACCTGCGATGTTTGCGCAATTGCAATCTGAGGCGAATATACCAAAAATGATGAATAAAAATTTTATATTTTCGCAATACTTTGTTGAAAATCTAGTAAAAGACAGTAAAATCTGTGTCCCTGAACAAAAACTGTTACGATACTTAACGATTTTAATACAGAAAATTAAAAATAATTAAAAAGCAAATCGATGTGTCTATTTTGCCAATGATATTATATTAAATGCAATTTGCTACAATTTATGATTATAGAAATACTTATTACAACACTTAACTTAGAAAAGGGAAACATTTTATACGAGGGATACCTAGATTTATACTGTATAAGTCCAAATATTAGCCATAAGTAGTGGTTATGAGGAAAATTTGGTCCAATTTTAAATTATTATTGGTATAGCATTTGTATGCAGTCCTTCGACGCCGATTAACAACCAGAAAACCAACAGGATTATAACATAAGCACGCTTTTAAATTATCATTGCTACTTATTATTTGCTTACCTAATAAAAGCATGGTCCCAGCAACAGCCGCTCTCATATCTAGGACAGCTTGAAAGAACAGCATCATATAGGAGAACCACATGGCCGCACAAAGGTCGTTGTAAACGTGCCCCAGCCCATACACCATATTCTGATTGACGCACCACCATCTTCTTCTATATTGAATGCTACAAGCACAATATAAAAAAATATGAAAAAATCTTCTTACACCCATTACACGTTTGGTATTACTAAGTAAAACTACTCTACTATTCTAGGAGTACTCTAGAATGTACGATATGGGCTGTACTGTTACTGAAAATATTCTGAGAAACTTGAAAATAGAAATCTTGTCAGTCAGTGAAACCGAAACTAAAACATGTGTTTTTACAGGCAGATGGGAGGGAACAGCAAACTCTTTAGTTTTCATAACTTTGCATATTACGTAAAATACAATGGCCACCTCAACTAAAGATAACATCGGTGTGATGATGACATAAAACTAAAACTATTTAACATAATATTTTACCGTGGAATCTAAAGGTGATATTACATACGTTGACCGCACTGAACTCTCTCTGGTATGTCTTTACATGTTGTGGATTAGCCTTTTCATCAACACCTATATTATAATTCGAAAATCAATTTGCTTATTTGTTTATTTATATAAGTAAAATGTATAAATAGAGGTAGCTTACAGTTTAGCATAGAAAAAGACATATAGGTAATATGTTACCACGGGCGAAGCTGCAGGGCGCTTACTATATTTCTTTGATTATAAACTCCTATATTTGTAATTAATCAATAATTGAATAATCGAAATAAAAAACATTTAGAAATAAGTCATGGGCGAAATTGCAAAACAATTCAACTTGCATGAATGTTTGTGCAAAAATGTATGTCGAAAATCGCTCATCGAAAATGTTTCATATAAAGTACCTTAAACAATTTTGGTAAGGTAAATAAATAATAACGTCGATACCTTAATCAAGAGTATAATCGAGTCAATTTTTACCCGACTCTATTGAAGCATAAAGGAGGGTTATGTGTTTGACCGGTATGTGAGTATGTGTATGTATGTGTGTTCATCTGTTCTCTCGTAACTCCTAAACTAATAATCATAATTTGACAAACGAGAGGTCGCTAGAAGCGTCTTGTTTGTCCGCTGGTTATAGGCTGTGTGATATCACATTAAATTGAAAATGGCGCCCTCTAAGGGGCACCATAGAAAATATAATAATATTTTATTAATGTATATCGCTCTATCCCATCGTGTGTGGTATCGTTGAACAACCGAAAAGAGATTTTAAAATGAAGGTAGAGTTTCGTACATCATATTTTTTTCAAGCGTACCGTTTGCGAGATATATCCCGTAAAGACATACAACTAATTTTTCACCCGACTACGGCTTCGAAAAGAAGCAAAAGGGGTATGTGTTTGTTGACCGGTACTCGTATGTATATAATTGTATGCATTTATGCAAAAACCCTAAAATACGTTAAATAAAAAATAAGTCAAAAACTAAAACCCGACTACTATTTTTATTCTATATCTGATAAACTAGCATTTAACCATACTCTCGCCATTCCTTTTTCGTAGCAAGTAGGCAAGTAGCAGGCGGAGCATCGATATGATCAAATATGATGCTCGTGCCACCTGTGGAAGAACCTTTTTCTTCCACAAAAGCACATTTAAAGTTACGTTATGAAACGGGACTGACTTCATAGGTAATAATTATGTTGCCCGGATCAATTTTAGTTGCCTCTACATGTCTATAAAAGTATTAGTACTTATAATACTTTAATGACATAGATATAGGATTAACTTGATTATCTTTTCTAACTTATAAATATTATGAAACTTAGTGAACAAAAATCAGAATTCTGAGATAATAATATCACACTGATTGAGTACCTCCTTTAATGTAGTCAGTCAATTTCAGTCAAAATTAATAGACGCCTACCGAGTAGGAATTCGACTTCCTACGCATTTTTACGAAGTCATTGATGTTTCCTTATTCCAAGAAGTCAATTGTATCCCGTTTTGTGTCCTAATTCCGCTCGCAAATTGGATAAACTGCAGCGAGCATATTCCACACTAAATTAGATAATGCTCTGGCCTACTATAATATTAAAATATCCATACCTCACACGAATTTCCGAATCGTTAACAACACCATTTTCACTGCCGATAACCTTTTCTTTATCATCGGTCGAACCGTATTTCACACTCATGTTTAAATAAAAAATCCGATCAAATCAACAACACTGCACTAGTTTATGTTATTTTTCTTTTTAAAGTTTAGTTTACTACACCAGCATGATATAGTATATTTACAATTGTTCAAACAAACGCGTCCTATGAGTTAATTGCATTGTAACGTCGAGCGTGTGTCTTGAATCGAGCCAACCACATGTATGACTTCGCTAGTCTCATCCAGGCATGGCAGTTACCTCGTTATTAATCTAAACAACCTCAGGGAAACTATAGTAAGGGACGATGATAATAGGTATTGTTTTATTTTAATTTATTGTTTAATCGAAACAATCTTAGAAAAAATATTTATTTTGAATGGTAATATATACGAATACACCGTGGTCTATACATAATATGAAGGTACATAATAAAAAGTCCTATCAGTCATCTCAAAAAAGATTGATTTATGCTATTTCTCACTAATATTTATGCAGAAGGAATTATATGAATGAAATAATGTTTTATGAAAGGAAAATCTCTTGACGTAAGTATAATAAACCTATTGAAAGTTTTAGATGAGACGCTGACATGTCTGAACAGATGAAATAAAGCATCTATAGTATCGAGAATCGAGATAAATAATATAACTACACTATGAAAATAATAGTACCTAAGCTGGGCAGTGGGCTGAGCTTGAATAATAGAAACGGCTTCTGAAGAGTTCTGAGTACTTTTTCTTAATCATCAGAAATTTTCCAGGTTTTCCTGACATGGGTAAAACAGATAAAAAGTCAATTTAGTCAAAAACATAGGGTAAGGTAATATAATTTTCGTATAGATAGAGCTGAAATTTGGTACGAATATTAGGAACATAGAAATATAATATACTTAGGTAAATATTTAATAAATATGAAAAGTCCAATCGATCCCACACCTACAAAATAGTAGTTTATGAAACTGTTGCAGAATGCGAGTGTATGTTTAAAACCGAGCTGTAGGCGAGACTTTTAATACAACCAACCGAGTGTTTGTGATTAAGGATTAGAGAATATTACCATTATGTTTAATTATGTATATTATTAGTAGTTATTAGTAGTATTATTATGTATACACCATATGCATTATGCATAGCTATATGTGATCGGTACAACTAAAATGAAATTGAGAAGTTTATTATGATATAGATTTATTAAAATAATGCTATTAAATAACTTTTTTATCTATATATATTTAATCTATTATAGTACACTTGGGATCGACCAAGAAGTTTTCAGTTCGTGATTTTAACCGACTTCAAAAAAGGAAGTTTCTCCGTTCGACCGTATATATATATATATATATATATATATATATATCCCGTTTTACCCTTTGGGTACGGAACCCTAAAAAGTGGCTTTCACATTTATATATTGGTATTTATTGATTCTCTTTTTAAGCCCCGATGTACATGATGACAGATGGATGCTATCTGTTTCTGTTTATCCGTTCGCAGTGTGTCTGCCTGTATCATTGTGAGTCTTCTTAGCAAGGATTCAACAAAATCCGTTCAGCCGTTTGAACACAATGCTCTTTTCTACTTGATTATGATTCGAGATTTAGTAGCTGTTACTTTAAATTACATTGCAAGAACATCATAACCTTGACGTAATGCTGGGGCATCTCCTGGAATCTGCAGAATACCTACCCAACTCGTCACAATCTTATAGCAGATATGTGAGAGACGCGTTTGGACTCATTTAAATAGTCACATTGAACAGATTATAGATAAATCGGTCGGGGGACAGTAAATATTTAATGAGTGTTATTTCGTTAATGTGTCTAAAGGTGAAAAAAATACAGGGCATGTGAGACAGGTAACAGGCGCAGTGCAGTAACGCGCAAAATTCTGTCTACGCAGAATTATGCTTGCTCCTGTGTATGTTATAGGTAGACGTCACGTTTACCATCACGCGAGCGTCGTGCTTGTCCTGTTACCTTAAATCATAAAAAATGTGGTTTCCTTAATTCCTAAAATAATGAAGATATAAATATTTTCAAAGACTGAACATCCGTAAATAATATACAATCATTTAAAGTTTTTATTTTCTTTTTAATATCTACATTTTTTTTTACTGCTTTATAAACTAACCAGTGCCGATATCTAATCAAATTGAAATAGCAGAGAATACATGTAGTAATAGCTAAGTTTATCAAATGATTCTGCTCGCATTCTATATGTAATAAATAACAAAGGATCAGTGCACCCTACTCTGGCTTCCGTGAATATTGGGTTTCAACCAGATCATGCCTCGCTGCCTCTGAAATGTTAAGCGACCTTAATAGCTATAATATCGGCTGTGGAAATTACAAATGTCGTAAGAGTAATTTTGTCGTACCTGAGTACACTGCATGTAGGTACCATTAAATGGCAATTTCTTTTCTCTATCGAATTGCATATTATAATTTTGATATCTTTTAAAATAACGAAGTTATGGTGACATATTAGATTTGGAAAGTTCTCTTGTGTTTGAAAAGGTATACTACTTCCTAGGTGGTTTCATTTAAATTAAATTGAGATATCAGATCTCAACATTAGTTCAGATTTTTCACAACTCAGAGTATCACCAGAGATATCGAGATAAACGCCTTAAACTTGATTCTCTTCCATAATTTTCTTCGAATTTTGTATAATAAGTAGTAGTAACAAATAATGTCGTAACAGACATCTCTTCCTTTCAGTGTATATGTACTTGTACTATTCATTATTCTGTGGTATTAGGGACGTCGTCATAAATACAATAGTTCAAATATTGTATTTATCCTGGTGGTATATATATATAGGTTTTCGACCCAAAACCTATAGGGTACTTCCGGTTGACCTAGAATTGTCAATTTTGGTCAAAAGCAAGGTCTTACAGCACAAGTAAAGGAAAAATTCCGAAAAAAAAAATATTGAAAATTACGGTACATTTTGGCACTAACAAGTTTTTGCTAAAATCTAAATTTGCCCATATCTTTTTATTGTGTTGACTCTAGACCGTTTTTATACACCTAATAGGGACTATAGATTTCAGTATCAGGTATAAATTTCAACTTGCTAGGTCCACCCGATACTGAGAAAATCAGTGGTGACACACGGACAGACGGACAAGAAAGTGATCTTATAAGGGTTTCATTTTTTACCTTTTGAGGAACGGAACACTAAAAATGAAAAAGTTATGTTCTTTTAGACAAGGAACATTTTGTTCCTTACGACATTTATTTACATTTTGATCGATATCGGTCGATACTATCGACCTATCGGTAAAGTCGTCCAATGGCACTTTTTTTGTTCCTAACCATCTAGGAAAGCATTTGCAGCCTTACGGTGCTCTGGCAGCACAGCCCTTGAGAGGCAAACCATTAAAGGCCTAGCGTGTGTTCAGCGAATCACCATCCTCGACCGCATCACGCTTGGCACCAGATAAAAAAGTATGTGTTGGTTTTTTTACCCACGACAGCACGGAGAGGGTGAATTCGTTGTTTGTATATGAACTAAAATTAAAAGTAAAAAAAATCTGTTATAAACACAAGCTTTTTGTAAAGACGTTATCATGTTTAATGAAAAGTACTAATGTTAACATTACATACTTGACCAAATTCGACTGTCCTACAACCTGCCACTATGGAGTTCTAGTCCATACAGTATGGATCTGTTATCAGGTCAGCTCGATAGGTTATATTGCTTCGTCACTATAGATACGCGTACTTATGCCAAGTTTGAGTCCAATCGAACGTTAGGAAGCGATTCTAATTTCACTTCCAAAATTTGACCCACATAAACATCATACATACAATCAATAGCTTGTAAAAAAACGCACCCATTATTTCCAAAACGGACAAACCAATTCGTATGCGGTTTTTAATTCAAATAATCTTAAAATTAACTTACGATTTCTTAAAAACATGATTCTGCGATGGTTCTGCTAACTCGCTAGTAGGCTCTGTCGTGAGTGTTTTATTGTATTTTTTTCTGGTTAATTTGCGCTTCAGACCGAAATTAATCCTATGACCCATGTTCTCTTGTTGGTGCTAAATAGGTGACAACTGGTGGTAGGCTTAGGCCGTGACTCGTGCCACCAGAGGACAAAGACTTGTCGCTAATCGGTTCGCTGAGTTTCGGCATTATGTTTCATCTTTATCAGCTGGTGTCAGTTCTCTGCTGGATGTAGGCCTCTCCCAAGATACGCCAGTGACCCCGATTTTCGGTTCTTCTTTAACAGTTACTACCCACCGCTTTGCGTATGTCGTCGCTCCACCTGGCCACAGGACGTCCTACGCTACGTTTGCCGTTTCGCGGTCTCTACTCTAGGACAAGTCTACCCCAACTGTTATCAGTCCTGCGGCAGATATGACCAGCCCACTGCCACTTCAGTTTGCTAATCCATTATGCATAATGTTTGGTGTCCACCAATCATTATAGAAAATGCATTAAAAAAGTTGCGCAATGTGGATTGTCTAAATTCAGTTATCCTGTGCCCGGCTCACAGCCGTGTTGCATTTCCAGACAAGCACGGTTTCAACATAGAATACATCGTCACTCAATCAAGTGAGGATAGTAGTCAAGCAATAATAATAAAATTATTATTCAAATATATGGAAACGTAATCTGTATATATATGAGGCAAACGTTACTAACTGACACAAGTTCGAGACATTTAGCGTAATATCTCTAGAGATACTAATCAGATCTCAATGAAATTACTATGGGACCACCTCGGAAACGTACCCTACCGATTACAAAAATAATCATTCGAATCGGTTCACAATTGACGGAGTAATCGCGTAACATACACACAAAAAAAGGAAAAAAAAACATACAGACGAATTGAGAACCTCCTTATTTTTTGAAGTCGGTTGAAAAGATCGTGAGGGATTTCACCCGATTTGTCATATAAAATTGTCATAACTTTTTCATGTTTACAATTACGATATGCAATTTGAATAAAACAAACATGATGCGCATTGTTGTTATACATATTTATAATAAAATCGTAGAAAACTAAGTATATATAATTAATATGTACACAAAATATTTCAGAAAAATATTCTATGTACAGTAGTTGTCAACTAAATCTCATCTATACGACGAAATTAGTGGATTGCATTTGTTAACCCAATTATGCATTGGTGGCGCCATCTATGACTACTTATTACGTAAGTTAATCATTCGGAAGAAATCATTACAGTTTTCAAATCCGACGAGAGATGTTGCACTGCGTAAATCAAATATTATGTTTCTTTGAAGTGTCTCACACTTTATATTTTTGTAAATTGTTAAACACAATCCAAAATTTCATCGTACCGACGGGACTCGAACCCGCACCCCCCGGATTACACGTCCAGGTGCTCTGACAATTAAGCCACGGTTCAATACATCGATACGACGAAATTAGTGGATTGCATTTGTTAACCCAATTATGCATTGGTGGCGCACCTGTCCAGGTGGCAGAGCAACTGGACGTGTAATCCGGGGGGTGCGGATTCGAGTCCCGTTGGTACGATGAAATTTTGGATTGTGTTTAACAATTTACAAAAATATAAAGTGTGAGACACTTCAAAGAAACATAATATTAAATCTCATCTGTTCGTTAGAAAAATAAGAAACAAAATAAAATTATACAAATGTACTACCTAGCATATTTGTATAATTTTGACATTTATATTATTATTAATATTTGAACAACACATCAATTACCTATGTCATTCTAAAAGAAACTGATTAAAATGTACAAACGAAATCAAGGGCCTGTTTAAGGTGCAATTTGTTTTTTTAGGGTTCCCCGGGACGGCACGTAAATACCTAGTTTTGTGATCAAAATACCTAGTTGAAGCGTCTTTTTGTCAGTGCCAAAAATTGAGCTTAATTTTTATCTTATGTAATGGGGTCCTGTTGGATCCCATAGGGTACGGAACCCTCAAAATACCTATTTTCGTATATAGTATCATATAGTTCTGGGGAGGGGTTGAACTACTTATACCAAAACTTTATTTAAGCTTTGAAGTTTCTGAGACAAGAGAGAACGCTCATTTTTCTACTTATTCCTTTTTCTTGAGGTTTTGTAAATAACAAATATTATTGTGTGTAGGATGGATGGACGGAACTCTCTCTCTCTCTCATATATTCGATACTCTCTTGACCCAGTCTTAGTAACTATTTGTTTGTTAAAATACAAACTCAAAAACCGGCCTATAGGCGGCATAGATAAGTACATAGTTACAATTAAGGGTCCTAAAGAGGTACAGTACATTTTCAAGGATATCAAGGTAGCGCACTATTTCCTGTTAGAGGCCTATAGGCCTATACCGTATATGTTATGGCTAGAAATTTGCATAAATATGTTTTTTCGAATTTGAATTTGTAATTGTTAAGTTAAGATATGACACCACTTGGTTGATTATAATAAAATTCAGACAAACACGGATAGTCCAGTCAAAATTGACATTACAGTTTGCATTAATTCCCAACAAGCTGGATTTTTGTGCTGAATTTGCCTAGGCTTTGAATACGTCATTACAAATGATATGTCAAAAGTCCCCATCGATCCCGCTTGTGCGTTGTTTTTTATTCGAGGTCAAAGGTCATAAATTTGCGTTTTTCGCGATTTTCAGAAAAACGGTAAGTTTTATCATAAAAGTACCTTTGATAAAATTGTAGATCATAAAATTATCTATAAAAAATGTAAAATACTTTTTTTTCTACGAGTCACCGTTTCTGAGATATAACGATTCAAAAAGTTATAAAAGTTGTTATCGTCATAATATGCATGAGTACGCCACGTATATATGATGTATGATTTGCGCAACTACAAAAATAACTTTGTTTTTCATAGTGTTTGTATGAAAAACCAAGTTATATTTGCGGTCGCTATATCTCAAAAACTGCTGACTGTATCTCGTTTTAACCAATTTTCGTTGAAAGTTTTTATTGAGATCTACAGAATATATTTTTTCTAGATTTTTCATTCCCTTACTTTAAAAGTTAAAGGGCGGAGGGGGACACACATTATACCACTTTAGACGCGCCTATCTTTTAAATGATTGACTTTGAGAAAAAATATTTTTAGGAACCTCAATGTAATTTTTAAAGACCTATCCAGAGACACCCCACACGTATAGGTTTACAATTTTGTCTATGGTACTTTTATGATAAAACTAACCGTTTTTCTGAAAATCGTGAATAACGCAAATTTGTGACCTTTGACCTCGAATAAAAAACAACGCACAAGCGGGATCGATGGGGACTTTTGACATGTCATTTGTAATGACGCATCCAAGGCCTGCACGAAAATCCAGCTTGTTGGGAATTCATGCAAACTGCAATCATAATTTAGTCTATTTTGACTGGATTAGGATGTTACCTACGAATAAATAGGATGTAATTTTTTTGAGTAAGTATTATAATTTATTTTCTTACTTTTGGTAGAGACTTACTTGAAACATTAAAGTAAGAAACTCTTATCTGGTTTCAATAATAAACAAATATTTTACCACAAAGAACAAACTTCATGGGATACTAGGTATTAACCGATTTAGAAAATACCCTATTTTGTTTGAGAGGATAAAATATTTGGTCCCATGAAGTTTGTTATATATATTTAGAGGAACCGGTGGTGTAAGTGGATAATAGTCGGCTTTGATGCCAGAGGTACCGATTTGAATTCACGCCGTGCACCAATTGGTTTTTCTATCAAAAATGTATGTGCGATTTTCACAGTGGCCCTCCGGTGAAGGAAAAACATCATTAAGAAACCAACAACCCCCGCATGGTGGTAGAACACTATCTAGTGTCCGCTTGGCTAGCTCAAGCTCACGCCACCCTCAAGTTAGAGAATCTGTCGCCAACATCTTGTGGTCCGGCAACTATCCTTGAGTGCCAGTTCCCATTCTAGACCTAGCGTGCTTCATCATTATCAGCCAATTTCCGTCCACTGCTGGACATAGGCCTCTCCCATGGCACGCCACTGAGCTCGATCTTCAGCTATTCGTTTCCAACCGCTGCCAGCCAGACAGCTTGCGTATATCATCGCTACACCTAGCTGGAGGGCGTCCTACACTACGTTTGCTGAGCCGTGGTCTCCACTCTAGAACTCGTCTACCCCAACGGTTATCAGTTCTACGACAGATGTGACCAGCCCATTGCCACTTCAGCATCCTAATCCTTTGAGCTATGTCAATAACTTTGGTTCTCTTACGGATGACTTCGTTTTGAATTCAATCCTTCAGAGAAACTCCGAGCATAGCCCTCTCCATAGCTCGCTGAGCGACTTTGAATTGGTGAACTAGTCGCACCGTCAGTGTCCACGTCTTGGCTCCGTAAGTAATAACAGGTAGGACGCACTCGTTAAAGACTTTCGTCTTTAGGCTTTCTGGTATGGGCGACGAAAAGACTCGACGAAGTTTTCCGAATGCTGCCCATCCCAGCTGTATCCTTCTGCGAGCTTCCTTCTCGAAGTTATTTCTACCCAATTGCAAGATTTGCCCAAGGTAGACGTATTCGTAAACAACTTCGAGAGGAACTCCGTTTAGGGCAATCGGTTCCGGAATAACATGTTCGTTGTACATGATCTTGTTCTTATCCAAGTTCATCCGGAGATCGATGCGTGCAGAAGAATCAGCAAGGGTGGTCAGCATGTGTTGCAAGTACTGCACGGTTTCAGCCATGATTACGATATTATCTGCAAATCTTAAGTGTGAGAGGTAATTGCCATTGACATTTATGCCCCGTTCTTTCCAGTTCAGCGTTTTGAACATATCCTCTAGAGCGTTTGTGAAAAATTTGGGGGAAATAATCCGTCCTCTTGTCTCACACCTCGATGTAAGTGGATATGTTCAGTCTGCTGATTTTGTACTTGGACAGTCATAGTCGCGGCGTCATACGGACCTCTCAACACTTGCACGTATCGCTTATCAACTTGGCACCGTTGCAGAGACTCCAGAACAGACCAGGTTTCAATGGAGTCAAAGGCTTTCTCATAGTCCACAAACGCTAAACACAGGGGCTGGGACTCTTCGGTCTTCTGTATAACCTGCCGAACTGTGTGAATGTGAACTATGGTGCCAGATACGGCACCATAGACCACGAAACACAGCCTGCTCGGGAGGCTGAAATTCGTCGAGCCTGCGCGCGAGACGATTTGTGATGACTCTCGAAAAAAGCTTATAGATATGGCTTAAGAGGGAGATAGGTCGATAGTTCTTCAAAAGGGTTTTGTCTCCCTTTTTGAAGAACATAACAACCACACTTTTACTCCATGTCTTAGGAGTTCTCCCCAAAAAGAGGACGGAATTAAAAATACGCTGAAGCTGTAGTAGCGTTGGAGTTCCACCGGCTTTTAAGAGTTCCGTTGTAATTCCATTCTTTCCAGGGGCTTTTCCGTTTTTAAGCTGTTTGAGAGCCATCACAATTTCATCTAGGCTGATTTCTGGCAGTTCTTCGGTATAGTAGCGGGTTAGAGTGGGTCTAGGATCCTCAATACCGAGTTGGGGAAGGGACGCTTGTGAGGTGTATAATTGGGCTGAAGAAGTATTTTACTTCTTTATGAATCTCCGGCTTAGAAGCGACGACACTCCCGTTAGAAGTGGTCAACATCGTCAGATGGCTTCGGCCCAGCTGTTGGATAAATACTTTTGAACCTAGCGTGCTTACCATCTGATAAATATAAATTCAAAATTAACTTTTGCGGATGTACATCATTACAATACTAGGCATAGAAATCGGTTGGTTACTCCACATACAAGACTATCAAAGATAAGGAAAAGTTTTTATTGTTATGGTATTACGTTTTATAATAAAATTTCAACTACGATAAAAAATAAAATTAACCAGGACTTCTGCAAGTTTATTAAAAAAGCTTGATCCTAAAAAGCTATTATAAAATGGGTGAGGCCATAGAAGATAAAAATATGTTTAATGACTTAATATTATAACTTTATTTATTAATTATTTTAATTATATAATATTGATTGATGACGTGTTAGAAACTACAAATTGTCTGTCTCTTATTTTCTATTTTATTCCTATTATTCGATTGACATATGTATTGATTATTTTTAACCGACTCCACAAAAAAGGAGGAGGTTCTCAATTCGTCTGTATGATTTTTTTTTTTTGTGTGTATGTTACGCGATTTCTCCATCAATTGTGGACGGATTCAAATGATTCTTTTTTTAATAGGTAGGATACGTTTCCGAGATGGTCCCATTTTAATTTTATCGAGATCTGATTAGTATCACCAGAGATATGAAGATAAATACCTCAAACATAGGAGAATGTACTAGTTTTAGTAGAAGAGTCCCAAGAAGATTATACACATTGGAGGTTGCTATTGCATATAAGATATTCTTACGGTAACTATGAGCGAGATAGAAATAAAGGTAAGGATAATTTTTTTTATATCTATAGGCAAGCGTTTGACCACTATCTCACCTGTTGCTAAGTGATGATGCGGTCGAAGATAGAGAAGTGGACTAGAATGGGAACTGGCTCTCTAGGATAGCTGCCGGAACACATTAGATGTTTGGCGACAGATTTTCTGACTTGAGGGTGGTAGCTGGCCAGGCGGACACTAGATATGTTCTACCACCATGCGGGGGTTATTGGTTTTTTAACGATGTTTTCCTTCACCGGAGGGCCACTGTGAGAAGCGCACATATATTTTTCGATAGAAAAATTCATTGGTGCACGGCGGTTTGAACTCGGTACCACGGCATCAAAGCCGACCGTTCTCCCAATTACGCCACCGGGCCCTCAATAAATAATTATATATTAATAATTATAATAAATAATTATATATAAATATAAATAATTTGTCTTCACAGGAGTGTTATACCGGGCAAAGTCTTGTTAGGGTGCAAACTTTTTTAAACATACCTAATATTTTTTGACATGACATGACATTTGGCGAAGATGGCGGCCATTTCAGTCCCGCGACACTGCATACATAATTAAATAACTCAGAATTATGAACGTACTTTGTATCAAAAAACACAGCAAAAAAAAAAATTATAAGCATAAAACCACAAATTATATAATAGTTACTACGTAAATAAAACTTTCCGTTGTTAGGTTGGCTACACAGTGCTTTCATAATTCGGGTATCCACAATATAGGGAAGTGCCTCTTATAACGTGGTAGAGTGATTCAGTACTCTGTTGGCCATATGGCGGCAATTAATGTTAATAATCGCAAATAATACTTTTTAATATTCATTTTGGAATACAACTAGTCCGTGTTATAAAAGTATTTGGAATTATTGTAATAAAATAGACAATTAATTATCGTGTGTGTCAGATGCTTTAATTGTACAGGGCCATTTTGGACATTGTCCTTTGATACCTTGATGACATCATTATTACTAGTGAATATTTTCACTTTAGCGCGGCATTTAAAGTCAATTTTTTTAGGGTTCCGAACCCAAAGGCTACCAAATGAACACTTTCTGAGACTTTGTTGTCTGTTCGTCCGTCCGTCCGTCCGTCCGTCCGTCCGTCCCCCTGTGTTTATATGTGCGCACTTTACAGATCTGTATCTTCTTAACCGTTATAGGTACATACTTGAAATTTTCAAAAAGTATATATCCGTCAGTGTATAACGGCCCAGAGACGAAATTTAATAGATGCATGTAATTTCATTAAAACTTTTTTTGCACTAAAAAGGGTAAAATAAGTTATTTTTCAAAAAAAATAAAACCAACTTCATAACCACAAAAAGGCACTCGAAGGCGAAAAATAATTTACTTAAAATTATTATAAGCGTTACCCACTTCTCTATTTGAGGTCGGTGCCAGCCAAGTCTATTGGATATTAGATAGATACTATGTATGTAGTAGTAGTAAGTAGGTACATGTAGGTTAGTAAGTAGGTAGTAGTATGTAGGTATTATCTATCTACTATCTATTAGACTTGGCTGGCACCGACTTCAAATAGAGAAGTGGGTAACTAACGCTTATAATAATTTTAAGTAAATTATTTTTCGCTTTTGAGTGCCTTTTTGTGGTTATGAAGTTGGTTTTATTTTTTTTGAAAAATAACTTATATTTTACAATTTTGACGATACTATTGCAGATACTTTCTTTAAGTCAAAAGTTGTTCTCTCATAACGACATAAAAATGTTTGTGAAACTCAGGTAACGTGTCTAAGTGCATATTATGTCTATGATAAATAAATGAATTGAATTTAATTGAATTTAATCTTCGACCGCATCATCACTTATCAACAGATGAGATAGTGGTAAAACGCTAGCCTATAAGATATAAAAAAAACCTAAATGTCGCAAACAATAAATAAAACTGGCCAAGTGCGAGTCAGACTTTGTCACGGAGGGTTCCGAACGCCATCTGTCGAATTTCTAACGAACTTCTAACACTACAACTAAGTAAACGTTAACACAAAGGTAAAATAGTATTATATAGTAGTAATAGTAATAGTGGTAATAGTAATTGTAGTAATTAATATCATTAAATATCTGGTTGACCGAGCTTCGCTCGGTATTTTTTGCCACTTAAACAGACAAATATGACTCTTCCCGACATCTATTGACGAACAATAATACTATTTTTTTTAATTGAGAGCAACTAATTGCTTTACTGATACAGTACTTCTACTCGCCAATAGATGTCGGGAAGAGTCATATTTTAAGTTGATTATTGAAAACACGAAAAAAACAACATTTTCTGAAAATGACTCCTAGCTAGATCGATTTATCGCCCCCGAAATCCCCTGTAGGTATACTAAATTTTATTTAATCGTTGGAGCCGCTTCCGAGATTCAGATTAAGGTAAAGACGATAGCGCCATCTTAGCAACTAGATAGGTGGCGCTGCGCTATCGTAAAAAACTTTTTTTAATCTTTTCTTTAATTTGTAACTTTGTTCTGTTCTTAGTATTTGTTGTTATAGCGGCAACAGAAATACATCATCTGTGAAAATTTCAACCGTCTAACTATCACGGTTCATGAGATACAGCCTGGTGACAGACGGACAGACAGACAGACAGACAGACAGACAGACAGACGGACAGCGGAGTCTCAGTAATAGGGTTCCGTTGGTACCCTTTGGGTTCGGAACCCTAAAAAATGCAAACGACTTGTGAACCTCCTCCTTTTTGAAGTCGGTTAAACAAAAACTAGCATAAAGTGTTACCGGCAAAGATTAGTCGGAATTATTATGTCCTCGTTTTGCATAATTTAGCCATGATTAAAGTTTTATCCTAACTATCTAAGTAAGAACTTAGCGATTTCGATTTTTTACATCGAAGATTAACTCAACTTTCGGACTCTGTCTGTCTGTCTCACTTTCACGCCAAAACCACTGAACCGATTTAAATGAAATTTGGTACACAGATAGTCTAGAGCCTGAGAAAGGACATAGACTACTTTTTAAAGCAAAAAGAGGGTTGTAAGGGGTTAATAAACTGGCCAAGTGAAAGTCGGACTCGCACTCGTAGGGTTCCGTAACACAGTAGAGTATTCTATAACTTTGATTTTTCGCAACTACAAAAATAACTTTGTTTTTCATAGTGTTTGTATGAAAAACAAAGTTATACTTGCGGTCGCTGTATCTCAACAACTGCTGACTGTATCTCATTCAAACCAATTTTCGTTGAAAGTTTTTATTGAGATCTACAGAATATATTTTTTCTAGATTTTGCACTCCCTTACTTTAGAAGTTAGAGGGGGGGGGGGGACACACATTTTACCACTTTAGACGCGCCTATCTTTGAAATGATTGGCTTTGAGAAAAAATGATTTGAGAAACCTCAATGTCATTTTTAAAGACCTATCCATAGATACCACACCGCTAAGTTCTTACTTAGATACACCACACGTATAGGTTAGACGAAAAAAATATTTTTTGTTCCAGTTCCATGTATGGGATGCCCCCCCTTAAACTTTTATATTTTGTATTTTTGTATAAAAATCGGAAAGCGGTTCACAGAATACATCTACCTACCAAGTTTCAATTCTGTAGTCCTAATAGTTTCGGAATAAAATGGCTGTGACATACGGACGGACAGAGACAGACAGACAGACAGACAGACAGACAGACAGACAGACAGACATGGCGAATCTATAAGGGTTCCGTTTTTTGCCATTCGGCTACGGAACCCTAAAAAGGGGGATGAAAAGTTGTATGGAAGTATCGTAATTTAATATGTAATAAGTAATTTTTAAAGCTAGAAGCTTGAAACTTATTTTTTAGGCTGTTGATTAGATTTATAAATAAACTAGCTGTACCCGCGATTTCGTCCGCGTGGAATAGTGTCTTTGGGTAGCATTTTTAATTATTTAGGCTAATTATTTTACAAATAAGACATGCGTATCCCACTTACACCGCACCGTATCACGCCACGGTAATCCCTCCTCCCCCCTCTCCTTTCCCTCACTTTCCTCTTCCCCTCTCTTCCCCCCACTCCCTCCCCCTCTCTTTTGCCCTCACTCTCCTCCCCCTCTTCCCCTTACTTCCCTCTCCCCCTTCCCTTACCCCCACTTCTCACTCCCCTCTCTATTCCCCCAATCCCCCTCTCCTTCCCCTCACTTTCCTCTCCCCTCTCTCTTCCCTCACTCCCTTCTCCCCCCTTTCCCCCCGCTCCCCTCCCCTCCCCCTTCCTCTCACTTCCCTCCCCCCTTCCCCCACTTCCCCCTCCCCTCCCCTTCCCCTTATCTCCCTCCTGCTTTCCCCTTCCTCTTCCCTTCACTTCCACCTCCCCTGCCCTCCCCTCCCTCCCCCTCCCCCTTCCCCCTCCCCCTTTCTCCTCACAAAATTTGAATGTCATATATCGTATATCATATATCATATCTTATATATATCGTATATCATATATTTATTTATATCGTGGGGGAAGAGAGAGGGGGAGGGGACGGGAGGTGTGAGGGGGTAGAAAGAGGGGGGAGAGGGGATTAGCGCGGTGAGGTACGGTGCGGTGTAGGTAGGATACGCATGTGTCTTATTTATAAAATAATTAGCCTAATAAATAATTAAACTTGCTACCCAAAGACACTATTCTACGCGGACGAAGTCGCGGGCACAGCTAGTGCTACTATATTCTTAAATTATCGTTGCAGTAAGAGAATACCGAATTTTGAATTGATCAGAACTATTAAACTTGATTTAATAGCGCCATCAATTAAAATAAAACTGGCCAAGTGCGAGTCAGCATCGCGTCTCTTATCGCACACTTAGGGAGGGTTCCGTACTATACGAAACATAACAGAGTTTCAACCTCATATATTTGATTAATTGATATTATCAAGAATATTTTGTTTGGTCGCGATCAAGAAATACGGGGCTCGTATACTAGCGCCATCTATGTCATTTTGCCGAAACTAATTAGATAGATGGCGTTTAAAAACACGTTATTTTGTATGGGGACCCCCTTTAATTTTTAACATTACTTTGTTTTTAGTATTTGTTGTTCTAGCGGCAACAGAAATACACCATCTGTGAAAATTTCAACTGTCTAACTATCACGGTTAATGAGCTATAGCCTGGTGACAGACGGACAGACAGACAGACAGACAGACAGACAGACAGCCAGACAGAAAGACAGACGGACAGCGGAGTCTTAGTAATAGGGTCCCGTTTTACCCTTTGGGTACGGAACCCTAAAAACGCTCATAGTTGTAATGCTTCAAAGCTAAGAACACTCTCGAGTCTCGATGAAGAATTGAAGAAATCTATCAAACAAAAGCAATTAAATTAAAATCAGTTCATCCGTTTAGGCGCTAAGTACGATACCACAGACAGACACACTCATACACAGATACACACGTAAAACTTATAACAACCATTCTTTTTGTGTCGGGGCTTAACAGCTTCAAAAAAAGGAGGAGGTTTCTCAATTCGACCGTATATATATATATATATATATATATATATATATATATATATATTTTATGTTTGTTCGGGGATAACTTCGTCATTTATGCACCGATTTTGATTATTCTTTTTTTGTTCGAAAGGAGATATCCCAAGTGTGGTACCATGGTAATTTTATCGAGGTCTGATAAGTATCTCCAGAGATATTGAGATAAACATCTCAAAATTGGTACTGAAATTGAACATTGAAGTCGGTTCTTTTTTAGTTTTTAAACGATATTATATACAAACGTATTCCCTTGTTTCCTCCGTTTAAATGCTTCTAGAGCAAAATTTGTTTCTACAAAAAATCAAGTTGGTTGGTCAAAAAAGCAAATGATAAGGGCATAGCTACAGCAGACCTTGATTTTTTGTAGAAACAAATTTTGCTCTAGAAGCATTTTCCAGGGAGGAAACAAGAATACATTTGTATGGAAAAGTTCCCGCGTTCGCTCTTACATAAAATGGCCAAGTGCAAGTCGGACTCGCACTCGTAGAGTTCCGTAACACAGTAAAGTATTCTATAACTATGATTTTTCGCAACTAAAAAAATAACTTTGTTTTTCATAGTGTTTGTATGAAAAACAAAGTTATATTTGCGGTCGCCATATCTAAAAAACTGCTACTGTATCTCGTTCAAACCAATTTTTTTTGTTAGTTAGTATTTCCTGACAGTTTCGGAATTAAATGGCTGTGACATACGGACGGACAGACAGACAGACAGACATGACGAATCCACAAGGGTTCCGTTTTTTGCCATTCGGCTACGGAACCCTAAAAACGACAATAACGTCTACGATACCAACAAGTACGCATGGAAAAATTCAAAATTTGAAAGTTCTTTTCAAGCATGACTGACCCGGGATAGAAGTTAAAGCGTCTGTTTGAGGGAAATTAATACCTATTTAATGAGCAAGCGTAGCAAACGCTTTATCCTGTGTAGTTTAGGAGTTCCTATAGCCACCTTCTGGCTCCATCATCAGACCATAGAAACCACCTTCGTCTAATAGTACCTACCCACTTGTCAAGTAAAATGCAACAAGCCCGAATACAATGGGTTTAGCATGTGTAGTTTAGGAGTTCCTAAGGCCACCATTCAGCTCCATCATCAGACGAACTCGGTGGTACCATAACATAACATTGTCTTCCGATCATGGTTACATGGGTAAGGTAGGTATGCAACATTTACAGCTTAATCAAACACTGGGAAATTCAGCATGCAAGATTTGATTACAAATAACGGAACAGGGGAACAGGCCCCCTAGATAAAATCCAATGTCTGTTTTTATTCATGCTAACGCATCTTCAAAATGTATGGGAATGACCACTTTGTTGCAGAAAAATAAATGTCATTCCCATACTTGCGAACTTGCGTTAGCGTGAATGGAACAAGAAATTGGATTTTCTCTAGGGGGGCTGGTGAAACTAAATCAAGCGTGTAGTAGACAGATAATATTTCCTTTTAGGTCTATTTATTCTGTTGATTGTATATTACCTGTCAATTGTCACGCACGTTACAATAGCTAGATACTTACCTATACGTAAATAGTTTGAATTCAATGGCAACGACCTAGAACATCTTTGTTCTTTGAAGGTCTAGAACGCTACAAAACAGTGCAGTGTAAGAATCAATAATAGAAGTTACCTATTATTTATTAACATAGTTGTAGACGTCAATATGGGCAATAATATGATTCAAAGCAAGAAGTTATTTATTTACTTAGTATTAAGATTTTGCGCACACCGGCGTAGGGTGATTCAGGGTATTTTTTATTTTTTAACGTAAATTCGTTCGTATCAAATGGTAACAAAATAATACTTAGATTCCAAAGTCTAAAACCCATCGGTGGACGGCACGGCAGGACATCAATGAGGATTTGACGCCGGCCAGCGAACGTTAAATCTATATTCTATACCACGTTAAAAACATACGTCGTAAAATTTAAAATGCCTGCCCCGCCGTCTGTCGGAGTAGGTACGCTAGCCTTTAAGGCTAGGTATCTCAGAGTAACAATTACTAAAGTAGAGTAAGTAGTAGAACTTTAGTTATTGTTAATCTGAGCTAGGTATATTTTCATTAGATATGTGCGAGGTACCAAAGGCAAACAAATCTGCTGGATTTTATGCTGGATTTCCAAATCGTTGCCTTACCACAGAATACTAAATAGTACCTACTGGCAACTTAGGTTATAGGTACAAGTACGTACGTAGGTACTTCAATAACTAGTGAGGAGGCATTGGAGGAGTTTACCCATATTCCCGTTGGATCTGGGTCCAACAGTCAAGTGAATGGTAAAGTTATGGATAAACCCTCATAAGTTTAGAGGGTGGATCGAAAAGTTTACAATTATTATTAAAGTTTACCATTAGTATTCCACATTGACAAGAGTCAGAAGTTTAAATGAAAAAATGTTTCAATAATTAAAGTGCAACTAAGGTCAGACCCTAGAACTTAGGTACAAAGTACGTACGTAGGTAGGTACTTGCATAACAGAATACTTAATAGTACCTTCTTAACTAGTGAGGAGGTTTTGGGGTTTACCCATATTCTCGTTGGATCTAAGGTCCAACAGTCAAGCGAATAGTAAAGTTATGGATAATCCTTCATAAGTTTAGGGGGTGGATCGAAAAGTTTACAATTATTATTCTACGTTTACAAGTTTTAATAACGATAGTTCTAGTAAAAAGTAAATGTAGCACATATTTATTTATCAACTAGCGCCATCTATGTATTCACATGAGAGTAATGAGTGAGTCAAGCATTGAATAAGTGGTAAACTTTGTAGGTCTGCTATCTGAATGAACCAAGTAATTTTCTAATGATGCGAAGTGCGTGCGTTAATGTTTTTGCGGCGTAGTAAGAGATGGCAGCACCATGACTTATTTATTAGAGTTCGGGCATGGTTTTTAGGGTTCCGTACCCAAAGGGTACCAAAGGAACCCTATTACTGAGACTTCGATATCCATCCATACGTCCGTTTTAACTTTATAGGCTGTATCTCCTTAACCAAAATAGTTAGGTAGTTTATAGGTACTAGAAATTTTCACGAAGTGTGTAATTACTACGGGGGATTTAACAAAAAAAAACTTAAAACAAAATACATAAAGTTAAATATAAAAGGGGGGACCCCCTTTTACCATATAACCCCCAAACAAAAAAACGTGATTTTTCGGCGTCTTTTGCTTAAATTACGAGCTATAATAGTTAGATACTTGAAACCTTTTCAAAGTATGTATAACTAGGTATGCCGCTTTAACAACAAATACTAATAACATACTAGTGTGCTACCATCCTCGACCGCATCATCGCCTGCCAACAGGTGAGATAGTATAGACTGTGGTATAGTGGTCAAACGCTATATGATAAAAATTAATAAGAACAAAGTTTAAAAAATAGGTGGTCCCCTTTAGGTGGAGATAAGATATATATACATATAAATATATACATACTTACATAAGTATCCAACCTCCATAGCTATAAGTAAGTACCATACCCTTGATTTATGCCCTGCAGCCTGCGCTAGACAGTGGCGGTTTGCAGCCTCGTAATTAAATTCTACATCAATTGATCTACCGGCACTAATTGCGATCAGTATTTATTGCAATACCTTCGGAATTGGTGCGAGGATATGCATCTAACAGCTTACAGGATGAAAAGGAGAACTGTTTCAATATTTTGTGTTTATAGTGATGTGAGTTGTGTGCACCTGTTTTCTATGATTAGGTTAGGTTAGGTTAGTAGTAGTAGTAGTAGTAGTAGTAGTAGTCCTAACCTAACCATAGAAAACAGGTGCATTCTATATGCAACCTCCACTGTAATGGAGGTTGCATAATAGAATAAACGTCTGAAAAAAAATATCTTGAATTATGTTTTTGGTCTTTTCTTCACGTTAATTTTTGTTTTTGACAGATTATGTTCTTACGGTAAGTTTGAGTGAGATAGATTAATTTGTCTTCACACTGTGAAGCCAACCCTCCTTTGTAGCACTATTTTTAATGAAAAAGCTTACTAGCAATGTGGGTTGAACATTACTAGTATTCTTGTTAACCCCACCAACTAAGCTAAATATGCTTGTGTCTGGAGTGGGTTCACGTCAAAAGTGCAATGGGTGGGGATCGAACTCACGACCTCTCGATCGCCAGTTATCCATTGGGCAGATTGGGCTATTGCCACGCAAATCAAAACCATTGCAGTGAAGTTCACAATACAATGGTAAGTCTAATTTGGGGTGCAAGATTTTGGTTAGGACGCTGTGTCATTACCTCGGCTTGTAGTTATTTGTGGCCGTGCACTGAGGGATGTGCTTGTTTGATGCTGAGATAGAGTCAATGTCGTGCTGTGCTCTGTGATGCATGGTTATATTGTACTTTTTTTTAATTATATACATAAAAGTAGGCAGTAATCAAATGTGTATTTATTGCTATCGTTGTCCTTACCTAGACCTTACGACCTTAACTTTATCCTTACCAATATTATGGTAAGTAATACCTATTAATAGGTATCAACTTAAATAAGTATGTTGTAGGCTTGGAATATAGTTTCGTCGCAGAAAATACTCTCCTTCTGTGGTTTCGTTCTCTATTAATCAGAAAGCCAATATAATTTCAACTTCAATTTTAGAGATACATAATATAGTGTAATTAATATATAAGTTTAAGTTACACCTGTATAAATACGAAATAAAGGAACTTAGATTTGTATGAGTATAATGCAGGTCTGCCATAAAGGAGTAGGTGACAAACAAAAGTCGAAAACAAGGTTCAAAATCAATACTCTACCAAATTTCCTAAACAGGAAAACTGAAGTGTAAAAAAGGCTGTAACACAACTTTTCGAGCTTAAAAGGTCAATACAAGAATGGCCGATAAAGTTTAAACTGGTTCCGAGAGTTCCAAGAAAGCTCGCGGGCTTCCAATAACATTGTTGTTTCGTATTTGAAGGTACGAACGAATAAGGATAGTGTGACACTAACACTGCCTTTAACTTGTTAAACTAAGTTAGGTTCAAGCAAATTGTACTTTTAGTACTTAGGACCTACCTAATCTATTTTAAACCAGTTCGACTGTTTTTAACCGACTTCAAAAAAAGGAGGAGGTTTCTCAATTCGACCGTATATATATATATATATTTTTTTTATTTTTTTTTATGTTTGTTCGCGGATAACTTCGTCGTTTATGAACCGATTTCGATTATTCTTTTTTTGTTCGAAAGGAGATATCCCAAGTGTGGTACCATGGTAATTTTATCGAGGTATGATAAGTATCTCCAGAGATATTGAGATAAACATCTCAAAATTGGTACTGAAAATGAATAGCGCGGCATTGAAGTCGGTTGTTTTTTAGTTTTTAAACGATATTATGTTATTTATGTTTGTTACCTCAGTAGGGTTATTCTCAATCATTCGAAAGCAAATTCGGATTCGGAAACTGTCTCTCATTCGACTCAAATCTATGCAATTCACAATGCTCCGATCGGTTACTTTATTTAAATTTAAATTCTTTTTGAAATTGATGATTGATTGAGAGGGTAATACTTCCCGTTAAGTTCCATTGTAAATTCATCGAGATCTGATGAGTATCTCCAAAGATATGGAGATACACCTTTGACTAGCGCGACATTTGAAGTCGGGTTTTCGGTTTTTAGAAGTTCATAAATTATGATCAATATATTTATTTATATTATGAATGCGGATGGGATGTAACTCTGTCTGCTACCTTTTCACCGATAATTTACGGCAATGTTATTTATAATCATTACCGTGGCTAATCGCTTGCTGAAATTTTGCGCAGGGATAGGAAGGACGCGTGACACCGCGGCGCGGCTCGAAACATTCATTTGATCACTGCCATAATATGGACTTGCGTAATATTTTCAAAATTATGAAATCCGTCTAGGTTTTGCATAAATATTATTACGGCATATTTTTTTTATGAAGTGCCTTATTCATAGATAAGGTATTCATGGGTAAGGTTCAAGGATAAGTAAAATTTTACAGTTTTTCACTCGAGACAGGCCATCACTTAACTATGGGGTTATTACAACCTAAATGTAAATGACAATTTGGCTATTATGTAGGTAAACAATTTAACTATAACCTTAATAAACGAAGCTGGAAAAATCTCTGTAGATTAACGCTTCTTATAAATAATTATTAAGGTAACTAAACTAAAAAAAAAACGAAGAAAATATTCATTCGGTTCATAATTGGCTGAGTAATCGCGTAACAACCACATGTAACAACCATAAAAAAAAAGACATACCGATTTTTTTATTTTATATAGGTTAGCGGACGACCACTATTTCACCTGCTGGTAAGTGATGATGCGGTCGAGAATAGTAGCACGCTAGGCCTAGAATGGGAACTGGCTAACAAGGATAGCTGCTGGAACACATTATAGATGTTTTAGCGACAGATTTCCTAACTTGAGGGTGGTAGCTGGCCAGGCGGACACTAGATAGTGTCCTACCACCATTCAGGGGCTTGGGGTTTCTTAACGATGTTTCCCCTTCGCCGGAGGGCCACTGTGAAAAGCGCACAATACATTTTACGATAGAAAAATACATTGGTTCACGGCGGGGTTGAACTTGGTACCTTTGGCTTTAAAGCCGACAATACTCCTATTACATCACTGGGCCTCAAAGTAATTCAATTGATTTAACAGATTAATTGAAAACCTCTTTGAAAGTTGGTGGAAAATTAATAAACATCCTTAGGTAGTTAGTATTAGATATGCACATACATATGATGAGCTGTCTAACAACATACCGATTCCAATAAGTATGGCCTCGGCACTAAAATGCGCAAGGTGCTTTATGGAATTGATGACCTACCTACTACATTTTTTTTTTATACGTTATAGGCTAGCGGTTGACCACTATCTCACCAATTGATAAGTGATGATGCGGTCGAAGATGGTAAGCACGCTAGGCCTATAATGGGAACTGGCTCTCAAGGATAGCTGCCGGAACACATTAGATGTTTGGTGACAGATTTTCTAACTTGAGGGTGGTAGCTGGCCAGGCGGACACTAGATAGTGATAGTGTAAAGATAGTGTCTTACCACCATGCGGGGTTTGTTGGTTTCTTAACGATGTTTTCCTTCACCGGAGGGCCACTGTGAGAAGCGCACATACATTTTTCTATAGAAAAATCCATTGGTGCACGGCGGTTTGAACTCGGTACCACGGCATCAAAGCCGACCGTTCTCCCGATTACGCCACCGGGCCCTCGCCCGGGCCCGCCACCTACTATGTATTATACCGTTGGGTACTGTGTAATACAAACAAACATACGTACCTATAAACATAATTCACGAATTAATAAATTATAACACGTTTTGCTTACTTAAGTACACAAAAAAAGAGATGCTACATAAGTTACATTGCCTATGTGAGCAATCGGCGCTCCTGTGTCTTCCAACCGTGCATTGGATGCTAGGAAATATCTTTCTAAAAATTAAAATAGAGTGATACAGTGGCATGAGATTAATTTAATAAAGGTTTATATCAGAATCATTATTAAACTGGAGTAGATAAATAATTTAAAGTTACACGCATGACCAAGACCTGTGACCAAGACCAAACCAGTTTATTGGAACGCAAGGTGCTTTATGGAATTGATGACCTACCTACTACCTACTATGTATTATACCGTTGTGTACTGTGTAATACAAACAAACATACGTACCTATAAATATAATTCACGAATTAATAAATGATAACACGTTTTGTTTACTTAAGTACATAAAAAAAGAAATGCTACATAAGTTACATTGCCTATGTGAGCAAGCGGCGCTCCTGTGTCTTCCAACCGTTGCGTTGGATGCTAGGAAATATCTTTCTTAAAATTAAGATAGAGTGATACAGTGGCATGAGATTAGTTTAATAAAGGTTTATATCAGAATCAATTTTAAACTGGAGTAGATAAATAATTTAAAGTTACACGCACGACCAAGACCTGTGACCAAGGCCAAACCAGTTTATTGGAACAGTGAAATATTATACATCAAGTTTGGGTCCATTGTCCATTCACTCTTTTTTAGGGTCCGGATTCAGCCACCAATAGAGTCATTCGTCGTACAATCCATAAGTATAAAAATAAAATTAAAATGTAACTTGTGAAAGTAGGTTTGTTTAGTTGTAGTTCGTCCAACTTTCGCACTTACTTTATAATGTTGATGAGATAACACCGTACGTAAAGATAAGGGCTGAAGGTAGACTAGCCGGCAGGCCTTTAAGCTTGTCCATCAAACGTCCTAATGTAAGATCAAATAAGACAAGCTAACTCAAATGGGACTTATCTCAAAATGGTAAGTAAATTACGCCTATTGCCATTGTAACTCGTTCCGACACGTGTAGGAGGACCTGAGTTACACAGTTTGTCACTATTATGTATTTGGGTCTATTCTATTGATTTATTAGACCATATGTCAAATTGTGACAGCAAAATAAGCTGTTGCGATTTGCACCTGTGTGGTCAAAAGCTGTCAAAAGGATAATGGATCATCATAGTAAGCCCACGGTGGTAGGTAGGTACAAAGTTAGTATAATTAGTTACCTAATGGGTATCTTGCGTAATTTGGTAGCCTCAAATTATGTGAGCTGATGAATTGTTAGAATCGAAAGTTATTTGAAAGCCTTTGAGCTGGACGATCTGTAGACATATACATTTATACATTTATGTGTCATTGGTAGTCAATTATTGACTCATTCACGGTTGTCGCAAGAGCTATATACCAACATCCAACCCAATGGCTCATGTTTTGCAGGTTTTGTTAGTAGGTTGAATTACTCTACCGCCTCAATTCGTTTGAATTTGTTTTTTTTTTCATTTGGATACCTGTTCAAGCATGAACATGCACCACCGCTGCAGCTTTGCCGAGTCAGCCCCCGCTGCGACCTAGCGGCCTTGTTACAATGAATTCGCGCGTCAGCAATACGGTTCGGGCATCGATCACCAAAAATAAGTAGTTAGCGTTTTACACCTACAGCACACTAGTAAAGATTGTTATTGTGTACAGTAGATTAAGATGATATAAAATGTAGAACTTTGTATTAATAAATTAATCACAACCCAACCGTGGTTTGATTCACCTCTCCTCCTGCGAGGACCTGGACCACCACCACCACCACCACCACTGCCCAGGAGCAGGCTCAGGGGAGCCTGGACGACTTCTACGCGACGATAGGCTGGCCAGCAAGAGGACCTGGACCACCACCACTACTACTGGTCGGAACGCTGCCTGGCACCAGGGAGGTTCACATATCTATATATGTATATATTACATTTATGGTAGGATTAGGGAGGTAGGGACGATAGGAAAAGGGTAAGTATTCTACAGTTCAGTTATAGGGTGTCGAGTCGGCTCGGCTCGGCACGAGTATGTTGTTAGGCGTACTAAGTCCACAGTGACTTAGTGCTACTGTTGGCTAGGTGGTAGGCCATCAGCACCAAGCCCACGGCGTTTTGGTGTGACTTAGGGTGCCAAGTCTACAGCGACTTGGCACTACCAGATTGATACTGAGATGCTGTTAGTCCGACCGGGGCTAGCACGAGGTAGAAAAGTTAGGGTTGCTAGGCTTTAGTAGCTAGGTCCCTCACTTTTCCATCAGGCGTTAGCTAACCGATAAGTTAGGTTGGTTCTTGCCTGTACAGATACCAATGCTTTGAACATATATGAACATATATGAATCCTAACTTAATATTATAAATGCGAAAGTAACTATGTCTGTCTGTCTGTGTCACTTTCACGCCAAAACCACTGAACCGATTTAAATTAAATTTGGTACACAGATAGTCTAGAGCCTGAGAACGGTCATAGGCTACTTTTTAATGCGAAAAGAGGGATGTAAGGGGTTGAAAGGGGGGATGAAAAGTTGTATGGAAGTATCGTCATTTTAGGAGCTAGAAGCTTGAAACTTATTTTTTAGTCTGTTAATTTGATATTAATAAATATGACATTCAAAGTTTCTAAAAGTGTAACCCTCAAGGGTGTAAAATAACAATAGGGGATGAATGTTTGTGTGGAAATATGTGAGGTTTATGTTAATTGGTACACAGGTAGTCTAGAGCCTGAGAAAAGACATAGGCGACTTTTTAATGCAAAAAGAGGGTTGTAAGGGGTTGAAAGGGAGGAAAATTTGTATGGAAGTATCGTCATTTTTAAAGCTAGAAGCTTGAAACTTATTGTTTAGGCTGTTGATTCGATATAAATTAATATGTCGTTCAAAGTTTGTGAGGGGGAAAGGGAAGGGGAGGGGGGAAAAGGTGGGAGGGGGACTGGGGGGATAGTCGCGGAGTGCGCGGAAAGTGGAGGGGGGAGTGGGGGGAAAGGGGGGGAGTGGGGGTAAAGTCGGGGAGTGGGATGAAAGTCGGGGAGTGGGGGGAAAGTGGAGGGGAGAGGGAAGTGGGGGGAAAGGGGGTTGGGGGAAGAGAGAGGGAGAGGGGAAGGAAGGGGTGAGGGGGAGGGGGATTTGCGCGGCGTCGTACGGTGCGGTGTGAGTGGGGTACGCGTGTCTTATTTGTAAAATAATTAGCCTAAATATTTAAAAATGCTACCCAAAGACACTATTCCACGCGGACGAAGTCGCGGGTACAGCTAGTGCTATGATAAATCTCAAATTTGAGACAATTTTTTTAAATAATTATTGTGTCTGTGACTGGTTCTAGAGTGGAGACCGCGAATCGGCAAACTTAGCGAAGGACGCCCTATGACTAGGTGGAGCGACGACATTCGCAAAGCGGTGGGCAGTGACTGGAAACTAAGAGCCGAAGATCGGGCTCAGTGGCGTGTCGTGGGGGAGGCCTACGTTCAGCAGTGGACTGATACCGGCTGATAATGACGATGATGAATTATTGTGTAGCATTATTTGATAGTTTGATGTTGATAAGCGAATGTGAACTGAATAGGTAATTAATTTATTTTTAAAATCAAAGTGTTTAATTATCTATATTATTTTAATATTTAAATGTGGTATGTAATTGGGTTATTTTTTTTTAGGTAGTTATTTACATTTTGTTTTGATATGTATGTGCATTATTTTATTTGTATTGTCTATGTACATAATAAATACCCTGACTTTGACTTTTACGTTACACTGGTTACACTGGTTTATGGGACCATCATGCAGCATGCAGCTGTAGTGTAACACTACAGCTGCATGATGGTCCCATAAATTCTCTTAAATTACATTTAATCAGGATCTCATTGCAACATCTAGAAATAAAAACAGATATTCAGAACGCTTACGGAAAATATCATTGGAGCGGCATGTGAATCCCTCTTTTAAGTTTTTGAAACAATATTAGCTGATATGATATTTTAGAACCTTCATCATCGTCCCATGAGTAGGTGAATATGCTAATCCTTAATTTTCGGAAGCTATGTTTATTTCATGGATTAATATCAAATTCATTTGAAACTTGGGCCGCGTAAAGGTCCTGCAATCCGGATTAAGTCAAGAGCGAGCACGCAAACCTTGCCTTTTACAACAGATTACAAAACATACGTAAACATTTTCCTGTTTGTCGGATTATTTTCTAATTTTCCTAACGAAATTACAAAGTTAAATCAACATTCGCAAACTTTTAAACCTATAAGTAGGTATTATGTATATCTTCAAAGAATATATATATATATTCTTTCTTTTATTTTATTTTCTATATATATATATTCACACTTTATATTTTTGTGACACCTTAACGTTTTGTGATTTTCATGATATTTATTTTTAATAATTAAAACAAAGCAATTTCATAACAATTTGACTAAAAGTGAAAATAAAAAAATATCCGAGATTGATTTTATATCTCAATTAATAAGAAATTGACATGTTTGCACTCAAATAATTTATCCAAAGATCAACAACTATTCATATCTTCAACCTTAATTTATTAAAATTTAAATGAATCATATATTAATTGTTGTGGTGAGTATTGGGAGAGGCCTATGTCCAGCTGTGGACTAACACAGGTTGCTTATGATGATGATATATTAATTTAATGATGATGATGATATATGATGAATATTATGGAATAAATTGTTTATACCTTTATACCTTTACCAGCTGACCCTGCAAACGTTGTTTTGCTAAAACCCAAATATCTTACGGAACCCTATTTTTTTCCAAAATAAAATTTAGCAAAATTTAGCCAAATAAAATTAGCCTATGTTACTCGTGGATACTGTGGCTTTCGAATGGTGAAAGAATTTTTAAAAACGGTCCAGTAGTTTATATTTTATATTATATATTAGTGTAGATAAACAATTTATTCTATATTAAATTTTATAAACGCGGCATCGCAACATCAGAGCATTGTTGAGGTTCATTCAGATGTAACAACTCGTGCGGTTGTCGATGTATACGGGATATTTGCTGCACAATATAGAGATATCTTTATATTTTAATCTTTATTTTTAACCTCCGATGCAAAAAGAAGGGGTGTTTTAAATTTGACGTGTGTATCTGTGTGTCTATCTGTGGCATCGTAGCGCCCAAACTGATGATCCATGTTTTTTGTTTATGTATGTTTTTTTGTTTTATAGTCGCTGTGTTCTCACTTTTGATTCATGGAAATCCGTTCATCAAATTTTGGGCTCATTGTAATGATCTCAGTGAATAGATTATACATAGATCAGTCGAGGTTGGATTGTTAAATTTCATTTTAAATATATGAATCTCTTTTTTTTATTTATCGACCGGTTTTTGCATCAGCAGGCAATCCTTAGGAATAAACAGACTAAAAATGATGTGTCCAGTTAATTTTCCACTCGGATAATGAATGTCAAAGTTAATCATAGTTATGTTTATCTTAACCTAAATCATCCGATGCGATAGTTTGTGGTTTGAAGAACTGAATATAATTATTATTATTATTATTTATTTCTGGCATCATGAATTTCCCATACCATACAACTTAAATTAAATATATGACAAGATTATAAACTTGATTAAAAAAAAACATATTTTATTTATCTGATAGGCAATTATTTGACCTTTAGATAGTTTTTTAACCGACTTCAAAAAAAGGAGGAGGTTTCTCAATTCGACCGTATATATATATATATATATATATATATATATTTTATGTTTGTTAGCGGATAACTTCGTCGTTTATGAACCGATTTCGATTATTCTTTTTTTGTTCGAAAGGAGATATCCCAAGTGTGGTACCATGGTAATTTTATCAAGGTATGATAATAATCTCCAGAGATATTGAGATAAACATCTCAAAATTGGTACTGAAAATGAATAGCGCGGCATTGAAGTCGGTTGTTTTTTAGTTTTTAACAATCTATAAGTAGGTACACACTATATACAATAACAAAAAAGAAACGTATACTTAATAACTAAGTACACCCAACTAGTTAGAGTGGCTTCGTGGTGGATAATGATCCCCGTAAGGAAAAACTATTGCAAAATCCCGTGTCTAAAGCATTCCCTAATACTTATTTGTACCTATATATATATTTTGGGAGGGCCCGGTGGCGTAATGGGGCGAACAGTCGGCTTTGATGCCAGAGGTACCGAGTACAATCCCCGCCGTGCACCAATGGATTTTTCTATCGGAAAATGTATGTGCGCTTTTCACAATGACCCTCCGGTGAAAGAAAACATCTTTAAAAAACCGACAACCCCCGCATGGTGGTAGGACGCTATCTAGTGTCCGCCTGGCCAGCTACCATACTCAAGTAAGAAAATCTGTCGCCAAAACATCTTATGTGTTCCGGCAGCTGTCCTTAAAAGCCAGTTCCCATTCTAGGCCTAGCGTGCTTACCATCTTCGACCGCATCATGACTTACCAACAGGTGAGATAGTGGTTAAACGCTAACCCATAAGATAAAAAAACATGAACGCTGGTCTAATCGTCAAGTGAAGAGATAATCGAATCTTCGTGTAAATCTTTGGCTCAATGATTTTAAAACAGCCTTTCCTAAGTAAACACAGTCCACTGGCCAAAGTCACTTCAGATTTATAATGGAATGCTATATTCCAGACCCCGTCTTACTTAAGCTAATCCAAGACACAGGTAGCATGTAGGCTGCAGGACAATTCAAAACCGACCCGTGGGTGTGGCCCTCAGACGATTTATGTAACACGTGAGAGTTGAATAACTAATACATAATCTATGGTATAAGCCCGCTGTACTGTCCTGTTATCTAATCTGTGCCGTCAGCTTGTCACTGGACAATCCCTGCTGAGCTTACCGCCTACGCATTTGGACACATGGCATTGTGCATTGAAATATTCAGGAGTGTGTAATCCTCCCTTTACGTTGAGCACGCGATGTTTTGACAATGTTGCTGTGAAGACTACAAAAAGTTGCGATTTTATTTACTTATTTATATATAATATTTATGATTATTTGATATGGTTGTACACTAAAGCGTTATAATATGCCGAATTTATTGAACACGGTTACGGGTTACCCATAAGAAATCTGCATGCGTAATATCAGCGTCGTAAGTACGTCTCGGGTTTTGATTTATCGTATGATAATTTAATGGTATTCCGGTTTTTTATTTGTATAGATGTGTGGAGATCAACTATATATAGTAAGCTAGTAAATATCAACACCAATCAGAACTATAACAGTGACTACATATATTCTGGCTGCGAAATCGTTCTTACCTATACAGTTGTTCCCAATTTGTTATGCTTGGGCACCCCTTCAAAAACTAATTAATCTCGCGTGCCCCTTATGCTTCAAAATGTACGCCAGGGGTCTGCAGGCCAGCACACAACAGTTTCTATAAACTTCGACATACTCGTAGTAATCAGCACTTTGCGCCGTCATCACCACACAACCGCTCCGCTAGATTCTGGCCAACTGTCGACGTTGTAGCACGCTTGGCAAGAAGATAGTAATGATATGAGATTACCGCACGTACCTCTTCATGTTACTTTAGTACCCCGGGGGTACGCGTAGCACTTATTGGGAATCACTGTTCTAGAACATAATAGTGATCTATATAATCTGTTCATTAAGATAATTCAAATGAGACTAAACACGACATCTTTGTTGTTCGTTAATGATGATTTGAGTTTTTAGCAGAATCCAGGAAATGCCTAAGTATCAGGTCAAGGTTACCATGTACTTGCAATTCTATTGAAGTAACAGAATACCCAATACAGAATACCGAATTGAGGATTGATAATACCTATGAAAATGATCGTCATTATTTCCTTTAGGAGCTACTAAACTAAACTTATTACGCTTATAATTTTTGCGTCGGGGGTTAAAAATGCTAGTAAAGAATGCCTACATACAAAAACACCATTCATTCACGGGTTGTGCGTGTCTTGGCATACAAGGCTTGCCATTCTGTTCAACTAATAGTCGTACTAAGTACGCTACCTTGCTGCAAACGGGCTCGCCGAGACTTGGGGGTCTATGATAACAATTTGATTATTCGGCACCCAGCCGCCACAATAAACGATAGTTTAAACAGGTAAATACAGTATCTCAACTAGATGCCTGAAGAAAATGTGAATGTACTGATACTTAATTGCTAAACTTACTAGCGTGGCTGTACCCGAAAGCTATTGAAGCCGCAGTACACGCAACAGTACAAAGTGTACAAAGACTAAGAATAGACTCTCGTTTAATAATTTAAAGTCAAATCTTTTCCAAGTCAAATCTATTCCGCCCATTGTAACTACCTAGCCCATTGTCTACGTAATAAAATGAATACCTTGTATGTTATTTTTAAGTTATGAGGTGTGACAATAAAGAATTTTCTATCTATCTATCTATTTCTTTGCTACGAAATTATAACTATAAGCCTACACGCCTTCGAGCATTTACAAATGGAGATGTTAACGTTGTAATCCGCAAACATTTTTTTCTGCCGATTCTTACGGGGGACGAGGTAAACACGTATTGCACACACACAAATCACTCCCTTTAACGATCCCGCACACTAGCTTGAAACACGCACACAGTATTAAAAATACAGCGTAGTTACGCACGCTCATATGGCCAATAATGGCTATATGGCCAGCAGAGGGGTACGCCTTGCGTTATCATCTCCATCGGTAAATGCTCGAAGCTACACGCCGAAAAATGTTTAAACTTTCTAAGTATGTAATGTATTTACCTAATTGAAAAGTGTGTATACTCTTTACGAACTTCACTTTGAAGAAGTGATGGGCTACGTCAGTAAGAATTTTTAGGCAAAAAATCATACGTCTATGCTTCGTCTATGCTAAGAATAAAAAAAAACATAAGGAGATTACTTACCTGTTGTCACAAATGAAAAAATTGCTCTACTGGAGCAAAAACTACAAGCCTTGCCGGTGCCATTTTAAGGTAATCTTTGCTAATGATCGCAGCCTCCCTTCTGAAACAACATCGCACCCTAACAATTTAGAGGGAAATTAGTTTTCAGATTGGTAGTTGGTACCCGCTGTTTGGGGCTGGGGTACCTGATGTTTGGGGTACCCGATGTTTGATTAGCGAAGCTACCTGCACGCTAAATTAGTCGAGTTATGGGGTGCGGACATTTCACTGATTTAGGTTCGGCATTACAGACACAGATAAAATGACATTTGTTGTAAAGTTGAGGGCACTCAATGGACATTTTAGTAAAGATTTAGGTGAGGCATAAGGTAGAATGTAAACAAACTTAAATCTAGTTTCTAATAATCTAATCTTTAAAGGCTCTATTTTAGTAGTAGGCTCTACTATAGTAGAGCCTTTAAAAAACGGAGCCAAGGACAATGTAGATATAGTAGATTTATAATTTTTTAATTTACTAAGCTAACGTTTGGCTACTATCTCACCTGATGGTAAGTGACGATTGCTTAGTAAATACCTATTCACTCTCTATTGTCTTATTTTTTGACAATGCAGACATCTTCAGTCTGAACATTGCATCCGCGCATCCGTTCCTAAAAAAATCAATACAAACATTTTCCACGCCTAGGCTCCCAATCAAATGTTTACAGGTAGTAGGAGTATTATATCGATGTTCCGCATGACTTGCTACCAAAAAGTAGCTAACCACTAGTAAGAAGCGTAATACATTTTACGAAAGTAGTGTAACAAAAGTTTCTCAGGCTATAAAACTAATCATTCTTGAAACTGGAAAAGTACGAAATACATGAGTAAAGATGAGTTAAATACAAGAAATTTGAAGCTTCAATTAAGTATGTGGGTGTCAGCATCACAGTTTACTATTAGCTAAGCGGATTATAGTAGTCATGACGCACTTTACAAAATATTGTAAAATCAAAGGAAAGTAACATCAAAAACATTGACCTGACAGTTTAAATCTTGAAATTGTGTTTGAATATTCTAACGATTTTGCGGTTCTTTTACAGCCTCGGGAAAAAACCAATGCACAGGATAATGAGGATTTCTTGAGTTGACGTTTACTTACAAAAGCTACGCAATGTTTTTACAAGCTTGTACCTACCCACAAAGCTCTTGTAAAAACGTAGGTGTACATCCTTTTTACAATGATAAATTTACTTTTCAAATAAGAAAATTACAAGGGTCTTACTGAATAAGTTAGATAACGAATAATACTACAATATTGGGCAACCTATTATTTGAAGGTCTAGAGCAATTACATCAATTTATATAGTTATATTTTATTTAGAGAGGCAATATTATTTGGAGAAATTTAGATTTAGATAGACCTTATACCTGTCTGTCTGTCTGTCTGTCTGTCTGTCTGTCTGTCCGTCTGTCTGTCTGTCTGTCTGTCTGTCTGTCTGTCTGTCTGTCTGTCTGTCTGTCTGTCTGTCTGTCTGTCACCAAGCTGTATCTCATGAACCGTGATAGTTAGACAATTAAAATTTTCACAGATGATGTATTTCTGTTGCCGCTATAACAACAAATACTAAAAACAGAATAAAGTTAAAGATAATAGAGGGTCCCCATTCAAGAAACGTGTTTTTTTCGGCATTTCACGCCATCTATAAACGCTTAGTTAGATAAACGTCCCATAGATGGCGTTATATTGAAATGTCGATCCCTTACACCTTTGTTAGACGTTAGATGGCGTTATACGAAATGTTTATTAATTATTATTTTTTGCTGGCGAAAAATTATAGTGGTATTTTTTGCTCGATCTTATAAAATACTGTAGTGTGGTACGGAACCCTACGAGTGCGAGTCCGACTTGCACTTGGCCAGTTTATTTATATAGGGTTCTCCGTGAAAAATAGAATATTATCTCCTCGATTATTATAGCGGCTAATTGGCAAGCAGTCAAAGCAGCCACTGTGAACGTCTTTCACATCTTTATCATGTTACCTGCGTTTTCGTTCATCATTTTCTATAGACCCCTATACACCAGTGAAAGCATATGGTATAGGCTCGCCATTCTGACAGCGGCACCAAGTGCGGCACCGGCTTCTTATTTTTTGTTTTCAACTTATTTTTGATTAATTACTCGTAGATTTTGGTGTATGACTTCCTCTATTTTAATTTTAAAATTATCGTGAATTTGTAACATTATTATTGTTATATACCGGCTGTAATTCACGTACCTTTAGTCGAATTTTCTCGACCTAGGTTTCGAGCGAGTCAGTCGCTCTTCCTCGGGAGTGAGGTCACGCGGTGAGATCGCGATGTTCACTGCGGGCCGCCGCTCGCTGCGCTCGGCTTGATAGCCGGGGTGGGGGCGGACTCGGCGGCGATCGGTAACGGCTGTTCCTTTTCGGTACCGAGGATGCCTGAGATAGCCCGAATGATGTCATCGTCGGTTCTTCATCGCTGCTACTCCTATCGCCAGAAGTACCGTCGCACACAATGCTGACTGTGTCACACTCTAGACTGACTGACACTTTCTTTTTCGAGGACGCATTAAGAATCGGTTTCCACGCTGACGGCAAGGTCCATCCACTATCTCGGTTGAAATTGAGGTGTCTATTTATCTCAATAGCCTCACGTACTTTTCTAGGTACAAAGAACTTCTCTCTAGCTAGTACGGAGGCTTTATCAAAACGGATAAAGTGGTTTGTGTCCGCGAGATGTGCATGCTCCGCGATGGCGGATCTTGTCGTGTCCGAATTCTTAATGCTCCTTATGTGTTCCGTAAGTCTAGTCGTGATATTGCGTCGAGTTTCTCCCACGTAGCTCTTGCCACAGTCGCATGGTATTCTGTACACACCCGGAACGTTCAGCTCGTCCTTGTCCTTCGGTGAACGCAGCATCTGTCTAAGATGACCTGGTGGGCGGAAGATCGTCTTGACATCATATTTCCGTCGTAAAAGATATCCGATTCTGTCCGTTACTCCTTTTACGAACGGTAAATAAGCCGGTGATCGATCCGCTACTTGTGGTCGCTTACGTTCACTCTGTTTACACCACCGGCCACATTGTCGCCAGCTGTAGCCATTATCCTGAAGTACCAGTGAATTACAGCCGGTATATAACAATAATAATGACTTCCTCTAGATGGACTTACCCATTTTTCCGCTGTCATTCTTTCAATATTTTAAATTTTTAAAGCGTCCTCTAAATAAAAGAAATATAATTATGAAAAAAGTATGAATCTCGAACATGAGTGAAGGTGATTCAAGAAATAAAAATACCAAAACATTTTGAATAAAAAAAATTTCATAAATATACCTATGTGTGGTATTAGTATTATATTAGAGGAATATGGACCGATCCTTTACCGTATTAATAAAACATCTACGCCTGTTAAATCCGATGTTCAAGCACAAAATGTAGGTCATAATCCAGGGGAGGTAATATCGTCAACTGTGCCATTACTAAGTTCACCATCATTTCAGTTACTTTTTTACCAGACTACAGCGAAGCAAAAAGGAGGGTTATGTTTTTGACCGGTATGTGGGTATGTATGTATGTAAGTATGTATGTATGTATGTATGTATGTATGTTTGTATGTATGTTCATCTGTTCCCTCATAACTTCTAAACTACTTATCATAATTTGACAAATGAGGTGTCGTTGGACGCGTCTTATTTGTCTGCTGGTTATAGGCTATGTGACGTCACAACAAACTGAATGTGGCGCCCTCTAGAGGGCACGAAGTCCAGAACTAAAAAAAAAAATTCAACACACCCCATCGTGTGTGGTATCGTTGAATAAGTATTTTAAAATGAAGATAGGGTTTAGTACATCATATTTTGTCGGGCGTAGCGTTGGCGAGATATATCCCGCCGAAGTCAAGAAAACTAATTTTTACCCCACGGCGTCGCAAAGAAGCAGTTGGGAGGGTTATATGTTTGTTGATGGCTGTGTATTTATGCTAGTATATTGATATTTATACATGTATACAATTATAGAAAAACCCCAAAATGCTTTAAATAAAAAATAAGTTCAAAAACTAAAACCCGACTACTGAAAGATCACACTCTAAAAAGTATGAAACACGAAAATATTCTCACCTGTGATCGCTATGTACAAACTATTCAATATGTATCGTGTATTATATAAACAACTTACATTTAATAAATATTTTATTGTATTTCATAAATATTCTTAGTGGTGCTCAGAGGATAGCTGTGGTCGTATGTCCGTCCGTCATGGCTGTGTAACCGTAACAAAACAATACACTTTGCAAAGTAGCATACGACCACGGGTATCCATTGAGCACCACTAAGAATATTTATGAAATTCAATAAAATATTTATTAAAAGTAAGTTGTTTATATAATACACGATACATATTGAATAGTTTGTACATAGCGATCTCAGGTGAGAATATTTTCTTGTTTCATACTTTTTAGAGTGTGATCTTTCAGTAGTCGGGTTTTAGTTTTTGAACTTATTTTTTATTTATAAAATATACTACTTAGTAGACGGTATCAAAATTGTTAAAAAAAGTTTGAGAAAAGAAAGCCGCGCGCGCAATTATAATAATAAAACATCATCTAATAGGTAATAATGGTTTAATTATTTCTGAAAGTAGTGTGATATGAATAATCTACTACTGACTTAGGTTAGGTTAAATTGAAGTCTTATTGAAAAAAGAAACAAATAAAATTGTTTGTACGATTTATAACGAAAAAAAAACTTAAACGCTTCTTACGGTAGGCCAACGCGATACCCTAGCGGCTAGGGCATAGCCAATCAGATTTAAAAATAAAACTGTTGAAATGAATGAATGAATGAATGTTGCTAAGAGTAGTCCTACATAGTCCATACATTTGGCCACCCGGCTATTACCCGCCGAGAGCCCGTGCAAAAACGCCATAGACGAACTCACGGATTAAAACAATTTTTATGTTTATTTTTAGTACAAGCTCGACCCGGTTTGCCGTGGTAGGTCCATAAACCCGTTTAGGTTACTGCTATATTTCATAAGTGCGGGAGATGACCAGATGTTCGGGGATTACTTAGGTTGTAAACAATGTAAGTGGCGCTTCGCTGTAGCTGTAGATGAAGAACATAAGCGCACTTTTTATGAAGAAATTAGGACTGACAAACAAAATTGTTACGGTATATTTTGGTGTTCGTAGAATCTTGTTGTGGTAACACTGTTTTGTTTTAAAACGAAGCACGGTAAATAATGCTTGACGATGTAAAAATTACAAGAAGAAAACTGTAACTAAAGCCAGTTTGGGAAACTAAATTTGATACAATCCTAGACCTAATTTTAAGCATTTAAATGTAACATTTGGAGTAAACTTTATCTATTCTAAAATATTTTTTTGGCCAAGATGGATTAGCAAGGAGCTTTATCAGATGGAGACTTTTTAATACGACACATTGGTTTTAATTTCTATACAAATCCGCGCATTTAAATTCCATACAAAATACATATATAACTATTTATTTTATTACACATTTAATTTCTATACAATACAATACAATACAATACAAAACTCTTTATTGATTACCAAAACACAAAATACAAAATGTACAATAGCTTCATTAAAAAAAAAACAATAACATAATGGTAAAGCAATCGGCGGTCTTATCGCATCAAGCAATCTCTTCCAGGCAACCTATGTAGGGACTGGATAAATGCATACGTAATGGCGGAGGGCTATTTCAGCTAAAACTATTTTGCATTTCATAAACATACAGTTTAGACCGTTAAGACTAAGAACCTAAAATATCTACATTATAATTATAAATACATACACATCATTATACATAGATAAACACTGTACACACATACATACTCAATATATATATATATATATATACCTACATAAAAATAAAATAATACTAATATAGCAGTGTGACAAACAGTTTTAACAAGGCAAGGATAAATAATGACGTTTAACCATGGACTTGAAAATTGGGAGTGATTTAGCACATCTAATGTCTTGAGGTAGCTCATTCCATAGTCTGATAGCAGACACTGTAAACGATTTTTCGTAAAATCTAGTGGTATGTTGAGGAAACATTAGCTGAAGGGATTCAGAGGAGCGGAGAGAAAGATTATTAGAAAGGTGCAAGAATAGGAAACGCTCTTTGAGATAAGAAGGTGTAGAAGGAATGAAGAGAACACTATAAAGTAGAGAAAGAATGTGGCTATTTCTACGAAGTCGGATCGGAAGCCATTGAAGTCTCTGCCGATACTCCGATACATGGTCGTATTTACGTAAACCATAAATAAAACGTATACAGAGATTCTGCAGACGTTCGAGCTTATTAAGCTGCTCCTCAGTCACATCCGGGTAGCAGGTATCAGCATAATCTAAAATCGGTAGTAGGACAGAGTTCGCGAGTACAGTTTTGGTTGAGACCGGTAGAAAATTGCGCAACCTACGCAGAGATCCAGCCGATGCGAATAGTTTTCTGCTAACTTCGGCTAATTGCGGTACCCATGACAACGTTCTGTCAAAAATTACCCCAAGGTTCTTGACAGTTTCACTATAAGGAATATGTGTACCATCGAAAATTACTTGAGGGAGGCGGAACCAGTCGATTTTAGAAATCATCCTGGAAACGCCAATTATGATGACTTGCGTTTTTATTGGATTGACACTAATGCCGTAAGATTTACTCCAGTTATGGATACAACGCAAGTCAGAGTTGGTATGAAGAATAGCATCAGGCAATTGGGAAAACGGAACTTGCCTATAAATTTGTAAATCATCTGCGTAAAGGTGATAGGACGAAGTGAGTTGATAAGAAATAGAATTTATGAAGAGGGAAAAAAGAAGAGGAGATAGCACGCCGCCCTGAGGAACGCCTGCAGTCGTGTTACACCATGATGAGAAGGAGTCATCAACACGGATACGTTGCCGACGTCCAAACAGGTAACTGTGAAACCAATTTATTACTGACGGTGATAGATTAAGATTACGCAGAATGCCTAGTAAGATATCGAAATCAACGTTGTTAAAAGCATTGCTGAAATCAAGTAGCGATAGTACAGTCACATGCCCATTATCCATGCCGTGCCGAATATCGTCGGTGATTTTAATCAAAGCTGTGAAAGTACTATGACCAGGTCGAAATCCGGATTGGCATGGATTAAAAAGACTGTTCCTGTTAAGGAATAAAGATAGTTGTTGATTAACTAAACGTTCGAGGACTTTGGAGAGGAAGGGTAATATGGAAATGGGTCGGAATTCAGAAAAAGACGAAGGATTAGACTTTTTAGGGAGAGGGATAATTTGTGCCTCTTTCCACAAGGATGGAAAGTAACCAGTATTAATCGATTCATTCAGGATGTGCAGGATGATAGGTAGGATTTCATCTAGAATTGGCATGATCATGTTTCGACTGATACTATCGCTACCCACCGCACTTGAAGTAATTGATGATATGCTTCTCCTAACGTCACCGTCAGTAAATTCACTAAAAGAAAAAGATGGATAGTCAGGAGTTGGTATAGAAGAAAGATAAGATAAGGTGGTAGATTTGATAGATGAGTCAAAATCGCTAGAGGTTGAAAAATGTTTATTAAGTAGTTCAATATCAATATTTTTAGGGAAGTTATCTTGATGCTGTTTACCAACTCCTAATGACCTGAGAAATTTCCAAACTTTTGAAGGATCGTCGCTATCAACAGATGTATGGATGTGCTGGCGTTGTGCATTCCTACACACCCTATTGCAGTGATTACGAACTTCTAGGTACTTTTGTTTGTTGTTATCAGAAGGTCTAGACTTAAACCTGGACTTGGATGCAATCTTTTTGTGCATAACAGCTTTGATTTCAAGTGTGAGCCAAGGTGCAGGTAAGTGTTTAATCTTAATGGGGCGTAGAGGGGCGTGAACGTCGTATAAACTAGTCAAAATGCTATTAAACAAATTTACCTTATCATCTATAGAATCTGCATTATATACGTTTGACCAATCTGTTTCAGCAGCATCTTTGCGCAAGCAATCCAGGTCAATAGCACCAAAACTGCGCTGTAGCCGGATAGTCGGCTTAGCTTTAGGCGGCCGGATTTTATTCAAAACATAGATCAAATCATGATAGGAGAATCCGTCTGCCGCACTTTGACCATGTTTGTGGACGTGGTAAAGGGAAGAAACCATAATAACGTCGAGAAGAGAAGGTTCAGAGTGAGGGAAATGGTGAGTAGCATTTGAAGGAAGAATAGACATGTTGCAAGAAGTAGTGATAGACTGGAGTTTACGAGAGCGAAAATCATGTTTAAGAAGGCAAGTATTAAAATCACCCATAATAATAGAGTGATCATAAGAGGAGGAAAAGTCTTCTAATAACTTCTCAAAAGAAGCGAAAAAGTCGACACGGAGAGAGGGACAATAGTACACTCCAAGTAAGAGTTTAGTGTAAGAGAGGGTCACTTCTATGAAAAGATGTTCGCCCGCATTGGCAGGAGGAGGTTGCGCTGACATATTTATAACAGTGTAAGGAATATGTAAACGAAGATAAATAGCAACGCCCCCGCCTCCACTACCAGTACGGTCGTTACGTAGTAACCGATAACCCGGCAAAGAATACAAAGTTGAGGGAAGGCAAGGTTTCAACCAGGACTCTGACACTAAGATTGCATGAATATTTTTATGCATGAGAGACACCTGCATCTCCGTGAAATGTGCTGGAATGCTCTGTGCGTTAATATGAATAACGTAAAAATTTTTCGGAACATCAGAAAAATGTGACTCTAAAGTGTTTTCAAGGTCTGGAATACTGCTATAACTGTCTACACTAGATACAGAATTACCTGAAGAACATGAAATAAAATCATCTTCACTGCAATCTAACATAAATATTATAAAATATTATTATAAAATATTACTATATAATATTAAAATACTATGTATAAATAAATAAGTATAAATAAAATTGAGCTCAAAACTATTAACTGCTATTTAAACCTAACTTAATAATTTTTATCCACCCACCAACGAGTTGTGCTAGATAAATTAAACAAAAGAGACAAACATCTTTTGCTGTAAAACATTAGAAGCTTATAGTTTACTTAAATAAAAAAATATATTTATATACTTGTTATCTCAATAACAAGAAAAACGCTTCAAAACAACAATTAATACAATAAATAAAAGTCTGTAAGCAAAAGAACAGGCAACAAACCATTGAAATAATTACTTAACAATTACCAGTAATAAGATTCATGCTATAGAAAAAAAAAGTTAATTAAAAATAATAATAATACAAACGTATGCTAAAAACGAAACGTTAGCTTGCATTATTTCACAGAAAAAGATGACGGTTAAAGCCTTTGCATTAAAATAAAATTCACTAAGAAATAATAATAATAAATTCACATCGGTGGTAAAATGAGTTGAATGTGCAAAGCTAGTATTAAACATAAAAAGTAAAAGGCACTTCGTTTGACATTGATATTTGCTATCTATAGAGATCTGTCACTGTCAGTGTGCACTGGACCCAGTGGTGCATTGACTTGACAGTTGAAATTTTTAACAATACATGAAAATCGCAAAAGCCAAAAACAAAGAAATAATAATAATAATAATAAATATAAATAGAATAATGAGAAAATATACGGTATTTTTAAAAAGTGAGAAAAAAGACGAACTAGTCGGTAATTGCGGTAAAGATATATTCTACCTACATAACTAAAAAGTAAAAGTGAACGAACTCGATTTGTTTACCTATTATAAGCAAAAGTTGTTACTTTTTCGACGCTGCAGCTCTACGCGCGGCTTTCGATGTAACAGGCTCCTTGACCACTACCGTGGGCTTAGGGGCCTTGCGCTGAGGGACAACCTCGATGACTCCAAGACAGCATACTCGATGCCGAGCACCATCTTCTCCTATGACGAACACGGCGCCCTCCCTCGTCCAGCACTTCGAGATACCGAAGCGCTGGCGAGCCGCCATGAAGACATCGTGACGTGCTTTCGTGAGGAACTCCGATATGGTTATACCAGAGCCCTTGAGGCTGGCCTTAGCAGACCAAATCTTGTCTCGCACGGTCAGATCACGAAACTTGCAGAGAATGGGGCGGGGCTTGCCATCGCTTCCCGGACGACCCATCCTGTGGCACCTGCTGATGTCACCCGCAGAGAAAGAGGTTTGCTTGAGCCGCTCGACCACAGCGTGAGCTACCACCTTCCCTGTATTTTCTGAAGATTCTTCAGCCAATCCATGCAGCAGCAATATCTTGCGCCTTCCTCGCATTTCCAGCTGGTCAATGCTGGCAGCAAGACATTCTATTTGCGCTTGAATGACACGCAAGGAGTTCATCATGAAGGCTTTGAAGCTGGCAAATTCTTCAGCAAGTGCATCCCGGCTGGGAGACGGGTCTGGTGTTTTAGCCAGCTTATCTTCAAAAGAGTCCATCCTTTGTGTAAATGTAGCCATTAGGTCGTTCATGGACTTCTTCATAGTAGTGGCATCCATATTGAAATGATGAAGTGGAATTTGTATGAAATCAGTGCAACACAGGGAAGATTGATTAAGGATTTTAAAGTGAGAAATAATTATAGGAAAACACACATTGGCAGGTGAGTTGTTTGATTATTTAGTTATATCATATTAGGCAGTTTGTTTACAATTTATATAATTAAAGTTTTGGGAGCAATAATTTTAGCTGTTTCACTTTTTAGCCTACCCGCAAAAAAAAAAACAAAAAATTAGACTAAAAAATGTTAGTTTATGATCGTGTAAGTAAACAAATCTAAAGATACTCGCACTAGGCACTATGTATATCTAGTGAGGTAGTCCTGTCCCCAACAGAAGCTGTGAGCATTATTTGTCACCGAGGGCTGTCCATACGAGCACCATTACGAGTAAAAAGAATCATTGTGTCAATACTTTAGCTGATGCAGCGTAGCTTGATGGTTTTCCTTGTATCCTAAAATTATTTATGGAGATGTTAGCCGCGCCCCGCGGTTTAACCTGCGTGAACTGAAAGCTAAGGTTTTTATTTGATGATATTATTTTGTATACCCGAATATCCGATTATGTCAGCATGAAGTCGGTTATAAATGATATGTTTTTACCCGACTGGGCGACGCAAAGGAGAGGTAATGTGTTTATCAGTCTATATATGTAAGTATGTTTGTTCCTTTGTGGCACACTAGAGACCAAACGCGTGAGCCGATTTTGATAATTGGCACGTCAATAGATTCGCCATGCTAGCGCGAGTGTCAAAGAAAACATAAAAAATTTAAAAATTCAAAATGGCGGATTTCAGACGCCAAAATTTGGGGTGCAAAAAAAATTTTTTTTTCAAAACCTATCGAGTGGGGTATCGAATTTAAGGTCTTAAAATGGAGATTCAAAATATATTTATAACAAATAATTTATGATCGTACAAATCGAAAAAAAAAACGATTTTACATGCCGCGTTAGTTACTTTCAGTAACAAGTTTGCGGTGCTTATCTCTGAAGTTACTTATCAGATCTCAATAAAATTACAACGAGTGCAAACAAAAATCATATTAACTCAAAAAAGAAAAAGAATTTTCCAAATCGGTTAAGAATTGATGGAGTTCTGAGGTAAATGTTGGGGTGTAACTGTCCATAAATTACAAGGTACTACCTTGGACAAAGCTGTGGTCGACTTAAGATCACGCATTTTTGCGAAAGGTCAAGCCTATGTAGCATTGAGCCGGGTTAGATCTTTAGATGGACTAGTAATAAGTAGTTTAGATCCCCGAAAACTACTCAATAATCCACATGACATCAACTCTCTAAATGAAATGAGAAGATTACGGAATTTGCCGTCCTTTACTTAACTAAAAAGTGTAAAATAAAACATTTAATTAAAAAATCATTAAACCTTTGATCATGAAACTTTTTTGATTTTTTAATTTATTAACCATTGTGATGGCTTCCATTTTAATACAATTTATTTAAATATAACCAAAGGCAATATTCCGTATAGATTTGGTGTGATTTTTAGGGTTCCGCACCCAAAGGGTGCCAACGGGACCTTATTCCTGATACTCTGCTGTCCGTCCGTCTGTCACATGTCTGTATCACATGAACCATAATAGACATATCACTTGAAAATAAGACATAATATGTATTACTATAGCCACTATTACAAAAAATTAACACAAAATACAGTTTAACATTTATGGGAGTTATACAAGAAACGTGTTTTTTGCTGGATCTTATGAACGACACAATTACAACTTGGAACGAATTGTCTGTGGATAAAGAATTATTCCGTGTGGGAATCGAACCCATTTCCATTTCCAACCCTTTGGTTTCCTGGTCAGGCTCACTAACCACAAGACCAACTGTTTAATCAAAATTATTGCCACTACCATACAAACTTTCGCGTTTTTATTACTTGAGTAGTATTTAGACATCTATATAGTATCTATCTATATGGTAGGTATCTTTAAAAATATGAAATTCACGTTTTGTTGCTGCCGTAATTATTATAAACAAACAAGCTTTCTTAGCCGTTTAGCTCCACTTACAAAGTAACAAAACAAGCTGGTTACAAAAATTGACTAGAACATAATATCGTTTAAAAACTAAAAAACAACCGACTTCAATGCCGCGCTATTCATTTTCAGTACCAATTTTGAGATGTTTATCTCAATATCTCTGGAGATACTTATCATACCTCGATAAAATTACCATGGTACCACACTTGGGATATCTCCTTTCGAACAAAAAAAGAATAAACGAAATCGGTTCATAAACGACGAAGTTATCCGCGAACAAACATAAAAAAAAAAATATATATATATATATATACGGTCGAATTGAGAAACCTCCTCCTTTTTTTGAAGTCGGTTAAAAATAATAAGTAATCGATTCGTTTCCACAAATTCACATAAGGCATAACCTGCAAAAAGTCACGCAAATAAGACGTAGTAGGCGTGCCATCTGTTATCTCAAATTCGCAGATGACAACACAGAATATTAATGTTATTTATTATAATGCAGAGAAGCATTTGGCCCTTATAAAGGCGGCTATTAGAAGACGGTGATATTTGTAGGTGACATTAATGTAGGTAAGTACGCCAGATGATAAGAAACAGATGTATAATATCCAGATGCAGTGTCAGATTATATTGTCACAACAACAGAACCTTTATATATAAAACATGTATATTATCAAAGAACAGAACTCATCTCCAAAGTTTTTAATTAGATACATAGAGCTTGAGATATATATTTATTTAACAAGCTTTAGGCACAGATTAAATAATAGTTACTCCCTCTTTAAGTATCAAAAGATTCATTATCAGATTAGCTTGATGATTGCTTTGATAATATACGAGTTTATAATCAAAGGATTGTTACAAACATTATGTCAAAATTCAGCTCAATCGCCAATACTAATGCTCAATGCATATCGTTAAAAAAGAGTACAATGAGAAATTGTTACAAGTTAAATTTAAAAAAGTTAGTAAACATGTTTTTTTTTAGGATTCCGTAATCTAAAGGTAAAACACGGGACCCTATTACTAAGACTCCGCTGTCCGTCCGTCTGTCTGTCTGTCCGTCTGTCTGTCTGTCCGTCTGTTACCAGGCTGTATCTCAAGAACCGTGGTAGTTAGACAGTTGACATATTCACAGATGATGTATTTCTGTTGCCGCTATAACAACAAATACTAAAAATCTATTGAAAAATTAATGTGCGCTTTTCACAGTGGCTCTCCGGTGAAGGAAAAACATCGTTAAGAAACCAACAACCCCCGCATGGTGGTAGGACACTATCTAGTGTCCGCCTGGCCAGCTACCACCCTCAAGTAAGAAAATCTGTCGCCAAACATCTAATGTGTTCCGGCAGCTTTTCTTGAGAGCCAGTACCCATTCTAGGCCTAGCGTGCTTACCATCTTCGACCGCATCATCACTTACCAACAGGTGAGATAGTGGTCAAACGCTAGCCTATAAGATATATAAATAACCGGCCAAGTGCGTGTCGGGCCACGCGCAATGTAGGGTTCCGTAGTAGCCCGTTATTCAATGCAAGTCTTTGCCTCTTATAAACAAGCAACTAGGTACTTCGTATTTGTCACTTTAAACGATTTATTCTAAGTATTTTGTATTTGGTACAAAATTATCCAATACCCAAGTTCAACGACTATTACTGCTAAACTAATAAAATTATCTCAACCGCTATAATTTTCCTTTAAAGTTCATGAAATGCGCTATTATCACGAATTTTTCTAGATTTTTCAAGCCAGCAGTTTAGCTTTTAGAGGGGGGGGGGGGGGACGCCCTACTGGAACAAACATTTGCACTTTAAAGTTTAATATTTCGTAACTGGAGCATTCAATCGAAAAATGATATTAGCAACTCTTAAGTAATTTTAAAAGACCTATTCGACGAAACTCAACGGATTGGGGTGGATGATGAAAAAAAAAAAGATCCCCACTTCTCCTATAGGGGAGCTACCCTAAAAAAAATATATTTCACAATTTTATTTCAGCACTTTGTCGGCGTAATATATATACATACCCCCACAAAATTACAGTTTTCTAGTATTAACGGTCTCTTAGCAAAACCTCGGACAGACAGACAGATGGACATGACGAAACTATAAGGGTTCCATGTCAGGACTACGGAACCCTGAAAAACGGCAACAGGTAGACGCTTGAAATATTCACAGAATATTGAGTTATATTATTCACTTTAAAAATAAAATAAAAAACATATTTAAGGGGGCTCCCATACAACTGACATTATTTTTTTGTCGTTTTTATAGATAATGGTACGGAACCCTTCGTGCGCGAGTCCGACTCGCACTTGGCCGGTTATTTTTTTTATAAAGCTTACTAGCAATGTGAGTTGCAAAATGAGTTGACATTACTAGTAGTCTTGTTGACATCTCCATTTAAGCTAAATATGCAGATATGCTAGAGCAATAGGCGAGGATCGAATTCACGACCTCTCGATCGGCAGGCCGACACCTTAGCCATTGTGCTATTGCCGCTTCTGTTTGGTATATATAAACGGTAGATATAATTTTTTTTTTATACATAAATTATATTTATAACGCGTTTCAAATAAATATAAACAAGCATAAAATGTAATAATACTGTGTTGAACTGCAATGGTCAATAATTCTGAAGATTTCCATGGTACCTTGACAAAATTTAAATGGGACCATCCTATAGGTATTTTAACTTTTGAACAAAAATAAGATACGCGGTAACATTAGTCACGAATCAAGTTAAGTATTATTTAAAAGGCAATACATAAATTAATGTGTTTGTTCTCAAAGGCACCTTCTTTGACTAATAAGTAATAAGTGATGGCACGATTGCGTTCGTGCGATCAAATAGTTTCATTCGAAACCCTATTATCGCTGTATAATGCCAGCCTAAATGTTCTTCCAATTGAGTAACGAAACGAGTACTTATAACCGGTACTTACTTAGTATCGATTCTAAAGTATCGATACTAAAAGTACTTGGAATCGAAAGACAAGTACATCCCTTGGAAGTTGAACGACAAGAATCGCCTGGTGTGAACTCGGTATTACGGCATATTTCATCGATGTAGGCACAACTTTTGTAATACAAACGTCAGCCCTCTCGGGGAAGTTTGTTCAGTTGCCGTGTTTTCCGACGCACCGTACAGAAATTGCAATAAGCTTTGTACAGCTAAAACTAAGCCATAACTTCGGTAGAACGACACTCCAATAATTCACCTTTTTTAAGCTTTTGCAATCGTAAGAGGTCGAGTCACGAAAACTTTGGAAGAGCACTAAATATAAATATTTCACCCGTAATACCACTATATTTCTGAGACTGTTCGTGTCTGAGCAACTTAGACTCTGAATACGATGTTGAACTGGTGACCGTATTTAATATTATACTTATTATTAAACTAAACAGCTAGGTAATATTATAATCTTTATCCTAACTAATATTATAAATGCGAAAGTAACTCTGTCTGTCTGTCTGTCTGTGTCACTTTCACGCCAAAACCACTGAACCTATTTAAATTAAATTTGGTACACAGATAGTCTAGAGCCTGAGAACGGACATAAGATACTTTTTAATGCGAAAAGATGGTTGTAAGGGGTTAAAAGGGGGGATGAAAAGTTGTATGGAAGTATTGTCATTTTTAAAGCTTGAAACGTATTGTTTAGGCTGTTGATTCGATATAAATTAATATGTCATTCAAAGTTTGTGAGGGGGAAGGGGGACGGAGAAGGGGAAGGGGGAATGAGGGGAGGGGAGGGAGGGTAGAAGTGAGCGGAAGGGGAAAGGGGGAGAGGGATGGGAGGTGAGGGAAAGGGGAGGGGAGGGGCAGTGGGGGGTAGGGGGGAGTGGGGGGAAGTGAGAGGGAGAGGGGATGGGGAAGTGAGAGGGAGAGGGGATAGGGAAGTGAGGGGGGAGAGAGAGGGGAGGGGAGGGGAGGGGAAGTGGGGGGAAGAGAGAGGGGAGGGGAGGGGAGAGGAAGTGGGGGAAAGGGGAGGGGGATTTGCGCGGCGTGGTACGATGCGGTGTAGGTGGGATACGCATGTGTCTTATTTATAAAATATTTAGCCTAAATATTCAAAAATGCTACCCAAAGACACTATTACAGGCGGACGAAGTCGCGGGCACAGCTAGTAAAATAATAAACTGGCCAAGTGCGACTTGGACTTGTTGGGTTCCGATTGAACAGAATTTGCCGGAAAAATAAGATTTTTGTATGGGGACTCCTTTAATTAGGGTTCCGTACCTCAAAAGGTAAAAAAAAGGAACCCTTATAAGACCACTTTCTTGTCCGTCTGTCTGTTTGTCTGTCTGTCCGTCTGTCTGTCCGTCTGTCTGTCCCTGTGTCACCACTGATTTTCTCAGGATCGGGTGGACCTAGCAAGTTGAAATTTATACCTGATACTCAGGTTTTTAGTCCCTATTGGGTGTATAAAAATCAAGGTCTTGAGTCAACCCAATAAAAAGATATGAGCTAATTTAGATTTTCGCGAAAACTTGTAAGTACCAAAATTTGCCTTAATTTTTAACTTTTTTATTTTTCGGATTTTTTCCTTTATTTTTACTGTAAGAACTTGCTTTTGACCAAAATTGACAATTCTAGGTCAACCGGAAGTACCCTATAAGTTTTGGGTCGAAAACCTATAAGGTACTTCCCGTTGACCTAGAATCATGAAATTTGATAAGAAGTAAGGTCTTATAGCACAAATAAAGGAAAAATTCCAAAAAAATTAAAAAAGTGAAAATTAAAGGGTGTCTCCATACATACATAGTTTCAGCCAATTAAGATTGGCCTCTGGGTTATATGAGCGCTCATACAATTTAGAGGTCTAGCTTAATTGGTACTAACTAACGTTGGTACGGAAGCCTCGGTGGGCGAGTCCAACTCGAATTTGCCGGTTTTACTTTTAATTTAATTTAGTTGTTATTATATGATGTTCTAGCAACTATTGTATAATACACACTATGAGCAAATTTCAGTCTATCTAATACGGTTTGTAAGATCAAGCGTAAAACGCCTGGAAAAACACATTTCTTGTATACCCCTTTTTATTTTTAACTTTACTCTGTTATTAGTATTTTTTGTTATAGCGGCCATAGTGACATACTGTACTATACTATACTGTAATATACTGTGAAGATTTCAAGTCTCTATCTATGGTTCATAAGTCCAAGCAAAAACGCCGAAAAATCACGTTTCTCGTATAAATATTTATATAATTAATATTTAATATTTAATTTTATTTTTAGCATTAATTGTTGTTGAATCCCCCATAGCAAAATACATAATTCGTGAAAATTTAAATGTGGACCTGTTGAATGCGGACAGACGGAAGGATGGACAGACAAGGTAGTCTCAGTAATAGGGTTCCTTTGTTACCCTATGAGTACGGACACCTTAAAACTGTTAAAAACTTTAGTCTAGGTTTAGGTAGCTAGCCAGGCGGACACTAGATAGTATCCTACAACCATGCGGGGGTTGTTAGTTTCTTAACGATGTTTTCCTTCACCGGAGGGCCACTGTGAGAAGCGCACATACATTTTTCGATAGAAAAATCCATTGGTGCACGGCGGGGTTTGAACTCGGTACCACGGCATCAAAGCCGACCGTTCTCCCGATTACGCCACCGGGCCCGGTAATACTTTAAATCTGAGAGAATAGTTCTGGTTTTTAACATATATCTATGTAATACCTTTAAACGAGCAGTTTTTATATATATACATACAAAAGATATATATATATATATATATAGATATATATAATCTGAATCTGAAAACGGCTCCAACGATTTTCATAAAGTTGAGTATACAGGGGATTTCGGGGGCGATAAATCGATATAGCTAGGATTCATTTTCAGAAAATGTTGTTTTATTCGTGTTTTTAGGCATTGAAAAACTGCTCCAATATAATTAGAATACAAAGGGTTATTTCGACTCATTTGACAACGAAGCTTATATAGCTTGGTGGAAGATCGATTCGATGGCGTTCGGGAGGTCCCTGGATCGAGACCAGATGAGATAGATGACTATTTTTACCTTTTTTGTTTTCTATTTTTTTTAGTTCTTCTTTTGTGAGTAAAACTATTAATGGGAGCCAAAAGAAATCCAAAAAACCCGATTTAACAAAAAAAATATATACATACAATACCGAGCAAAGCTCGGTAAACCAGATATTTATTTACTGGTATTTGGATTTGCAACATCTTGAAACCCTACAAAAGTGACTGAGTCTCCTGTAACTAATACCGGACTAAAGAAAGTGATCTCCAAGTTTACTCTTGCTGGTAGCGTCTGTTTCAGAATTGTATCCATTTGTTGTATTTTTAACCGACTTCACAAAAACATACAGACGAATTGAGAAACTCCTCCTGAGTTTCTCAATTCGTCTGTATGTTTTTTTGGCGTCACAAGACTCAACTGTATATCAAATATATTAGGCGTCATTCGCAGAATACTCTTGTACTCGCCTAGATCTTCATTGCCAAGTTTTTCTAAGTGCAATGCACTTGCATTTCTTCTTGAAATCCATGGTCTTGTCCCACGTTTTTCTAAAACATCTAGTAATTCGTCTAGTGCGAATTTGCACAGTTTTCCAAGTAACTTTCAGTTCAATTAAGTTATTTTACGAATGCAGTTCGTCATACATCACTGACGTCATGTTTGTTACTACTTGTTTGTACTTAATTATTGCAATGGTACAATCATTGCAGTGGTACACAGTCTTCAAATTATCTGGCATAGTTTAAACGGCATTGTCATGTGGCAAGCTAGGATAGCAAGCCAAAAAAGTATGACGAGGTTCTAGCTTGCTATCTTAGTTTTAATAAACTAGCCTTGTGTATCCCGGATAAGATAAGAACAGAAGATTAGAGTGATTTAAGATAGAAATGTCTGATATGGATATATCAGGACATTCCTATCGTGATCGACAACAGTTTTAGCTTCTTGAAGCCTTTGTTAGGAATAGTATATCTGATATATAATATCTTATTTAGTTTTGTTATTTTAGGAAATATATTAAATTATGTGTGTAAATATATTTTTAATGAATTGTATGAATGTTTAATTTAATTCGATCGAACCTTCACATAACATTATGAGATTAATTAATCGACAAATTTCTTGAATAGAGAACATTGAGTCTGTTTAATACTTAACCTAATATTTACGATGTATTTTCTTAAAGAAATTAAATAATACTTAACCTTTGTACAACAATAAACTGAACTTTAAATTTATCCGGTACCTATATGAACTCAAGTTTCACGGTTAATTGAGAGTTTTGCGAACAACAAAGTACCTACAGTGGGCGTCAACAATTATGTTATTATTTGTGTAGGCTTGGCATCAGCATCGGAACAATACACCATTTGTTGAAATTGTTATTTGCATAGTTAATTAATATACCGGTTTAGTTCCTTGTGCTAAAATTAGAAGCGGGAGACGAAGTCGAATCAACTTTATGACACTTAGTGGATGTAATAACTTACTTAAACATTTTCCAAGCAAGATGCAAAAAATGGCATTTGATCCTTCACTTTAGACATTCACATTATATTCCGGTAAATTAAATCATGGTGAAGAAACCCCTGGCTTGTTCATTGACATGATACAAGTGTTGGACAAGCTTGTATCGATTTATATATATTATAGCACAGTGTGACTTAAGCCCGCACTTTACGCGCGCTTTTCCGTGACTTAAATAGTCGATTATTGCACGACGTTTAGCACCCTCGTTGCGCTCGGGTGCCAACTTCACGCGGTGCAATAATCTTCTATTTGATGGAAAAGTAGCGTAGCAAGCGTAAAGTGTGGGTTTATGTCACACTGACAGCTATAAAATAATATACGATACTCGTGGTTAAGTAGTCTACTATTGCATGGCGTAGCACTTCACGCCGTGCAATAATAGACTACTTAAGTCACACGTATCGTAATATACTATAATAATAAAATATATATTGAGCCCTGCATGTTGGTAGGGCACTGTTTAGTATCCGCCTGGCTAGCACCCTCGAGTTGGAAAACTGTCGCCAAACATCCAGTGGCGTGTTTTGAGTTCCTACAACTGTTTTGAGAGTCAGTTCTCATTTTATGCTTAGCGTGCTACCATCCTCGACCATATCATCACTGGTGAAAGTGGTTAGCTTAAACGTTATCTTTAAAGAACAAGATTATCCATTTGAAAGATGGCTTGGGATAGCTACGTTATATAAATCGGACTTAGTCTCTAATTCAGATCTTCGTCTTACTTGCGTCTTCCATTGCTAGGCAAAAACGACTCCACTTTATAAGACCCTCCCCCCCATCTTCCTATCACATCAACAAAGAAAAATATTGGTTTGATTTATCCAATACAAAAAAAACTGCAGTACCTATGTTTTCTTATATAACTTGAATAATGTAGCAACAAACCTTCGATAGCAATACAAAGTTGACTATCTTACATTATCACTTACATTTCAAACCGAATAAACATTTAGTACTTTCTTGCGAAAAGTTTTTTCATCACGCGATATCAATTCAAGGCGATATTATTTTATCGCGTCAGCCATAGACATACATATTACTGGCGTAAGCTTCAGTTTTCTTTATTGATTCTTGCGACACTATGTAAGTACTTATTTACTATTTTCTCAACCGACTTCCCAAAAAGAAGCAGGTTCTCAATTCGTCTGTATGTTTTTTTTTCTTTTTTTTGTGTGTTTTCACTTGTCTCAGACTTTTTCGAAATGCCACCCTAAAAGGGTGAAGTTGGGTAACAAAGTCTGAAATCAATATTTTTTCGGATTGCGCTGAAATGTGCCATGCAGATAGTTATTATTACGTAGGTATCCGCTAAGAAAGGATTTTTAAAATTCACTCCTTAAAGGGATGAAACAGGGGTTCAAAGTTTGAACCGATTTGGCTTTTACTTCTTTGATGTCTTTTGTGATAGAAAGGTTTTTACTAAATAAAAGTTTTAAGTAAGTAAAAGAAGTCATTAACGCGGGCGAAGCCGCGAGGTACTTCTAGTACAACATATATACAGGGTAATAATAATCATAAAGGTACTCCTATATCGTCTCTCGTTTTTAATGTTACCTAAGACATTAACAATTCTATGTTACCATTGAGTGTTTTCGAGAACATTATACTCGTACTATTATTTTTCATACAGTAGATAGATAATCTTGTCTATGTTTTTCTACACAGTTTATATTGGAGTGCAGTAGGCAGGTGCATTAGACTGCATTCCCGCGGCAAAAAAACTGGAATCGAAGTAGACTCGGCCGGTGAATAAGATTAGACGTAGGTATCGATAGAATATTTATTTCATTACGCCAAGCGACCTGGAAACAATTACAAATATGAGAAACACTCTTAGAAAAATTGTAAGGAGGCTTTTAAATGGATGCCATATTTAGTGTTCTTAGAAAAGCTGTAATATGGAGTCTTTAGAAATTGTTGACGAAATATTTGCGATATATTTTAATTCAATTGGTTTTATTGATACTTACTTGGTACAGACCTCGTTCTAAGTTTTCTCAGCTTTTCTAAGAACACTAAATATGGCATCCATTTAAAAGCCTAAACATAGATAACAAGTAAGTGTAGTTACTTGTACTGTTATTTATTCTGTGGTGTACCTAGTACCAAAGGAAGTGGAGGTGGCAAAGCCCCGACACTGCGACTAAAAACGAGATTGACTTCATCATTACGGACAAACGGCGCATAATCAGAGACGTCTAAGTGATCACTAGGTTTAATACTGTGATCACTGACTGATCAATAAGTGATCACCGACTTGTACGAGGCTCTCTTGACTTTAAAGCCGAGAGATTCCGATTGATGAAGTCTACGCTCCGTCCGAACCTTCTCCAAACCGTTGTTGGGTCCGCAACATTCCAATTAAAATTGGAAAATCGATTCGCTGCCTTGGAAACCACAGATGACGTAGACTAGAAACTCTAAGAAGTGGTGGAAATCCTCAGGGATGAAGGGACGAAGTTTTGCGAGAGTAAGCGTACGAGCAAAAAGTCCAAACTTTTGGCAGAAACACTTCGGCTAATGGAAGAGAGACGAACAGACCCTTTGTCAGCTTTGTCAATTAACCTGGTGCGCAACAAATCCATAAAGAAGTTGGTACGACGCGACATCCGATCCTCTAACACGCTCTTGATTAAAGAATCAATTGAGCAGAATCGGGGGTCAAAAGTGTTCGTCCAGCCTCTGTCCAGTCTGGTAGCCACCTCACAAAGCTGACAACGTCAACTTGGAACGTCGTCGCATCCAAGTCGGAGATTCTGTCGGAAGTTGAAGACTTCTACGGCAAGCTCTACGCATCACATGCTTCAAGGTCCGTACCCGATACTGAGGATTCTAGAGCCACCTTAACCCGCCACTTCACTGAAGATCTGCCCGAAATTAGCCGAGACGAGATCGTGATGGCCTTAAACAGCTCAAAAATGGAAAAGCCCCAGGAGAAGACGGAATCACAACAGAGCTTCTTAAAGCCGGAGGACTCCAGCAGTTCAACAGCTTCAACAGCTATTTAATTCCGTTCTTTTCACTGGGAGAACTCCACAGACATGAAACAGAAGCATGGTGGTTTTGTTTTTCAAAAAAGGAGACAAAACCCTCTTGAAAAACTACCGCCCGATTTCGCTTCTCACCCATGTCTACAAGCTGTTGTCAAGGGTCATCACGAAACGTCTAGCGTGGAGACTCGATGAGTTCCAACCTCCGGAACAGGCTGGGTTTCGAAGCGGTTACGGCACCATAGACCACATCCACACAGTGCGGCAGATTGTACAGAAGACCGAAGAGTACGATCGGCCCCTGTGCTTAGCATTCGTGGGCTCTGAGAAGAAGGCCTTCGACTTAATCGAAACCTGGCCCGTTCTGGAGTCCTTGCAGCGTTGCCAAGTCGACTGGCGATATATCGAAGTGATGAGATATCTGTATAATGCCGCGACGATGACTGTACAAGTACAGAACCAGCGGACTAAACATGTCCACTTGCGTCGAGGAGTGGGACAGGGGGACGTCATATCCCCGAAACTGTTCACTAACGCCTTGGAGGATATGTTAAAGACGCTGGACTGGAAAGATTCTGGCATTAACATCAACGGCAAGTACATCTCTCACTTACGATTCGCAGATGACATCGTCATTATGGCAGAGACGCTGCAGGACCTACAAAGGATGTTGAATGACCTAGGTGATTCTTCTCGTTGCATTGGTCTCCGGATAAATTTGGATAAAACCAAAGTCATGTACAACGAGCACGTTGTTCCGGAACCGATTGCCGTAGATGGAATCCCACTCGAAGTTGTAACGCAGTATGTTTACCTAGGGCAAACGCTCCAACTAGGCAAACACAACTTCAAGAAGGAAATCCAGAGAAGAATTCCGCTGGGCTGGGCAGCATTCGGAAAACTCCGTCGAGTCTTCTCGTCGCCTATACCGCAGTGTTTAAGACAAAAGTCTTTAACCAGTGCCTCCTACCTGTGATGACATACGGAGCCGAGACGTGGACACTCACAGTTCGTCTGGTCCACCAATTTAAAGTCGCTCAGCGAGCTATGGAGAGAACTATGCTCGGTATTTCTCTGCGGGATCGAATCCGGAACGAAGTAATTCGCCAGAGAAATAAAGTTATCGACATAGCTCAACGGATTAGTAAGCTGAAGTGGCAGTGGGCTGGTCATATCTGCCGCAGGTCTGATAACCGTTGGGATAGACTTGTCCTTGAGTGGAGACCGCGAATCGGCAAACGTAGCGTAGGACGTCAGTGGGCAGTGACTTGAAAATAGAGCCGAAGATCGGGCTCAGTGGCGCACCTTGGGAGAGGCCTACGTCTAGCAGTGGACGGACACCGGTATATGATAATGATGATGATGTACCTAGTACAGTAAAATATAAGTTAATAATATTTGTAGATCGGCTTTACCCTGTTTATAATAGTTCTTACAAGGTATAGAAACACACTCTACGAAGATCGATTTTGTGGGTTTTTACTTTTAGGGATGAAAATTTTTATAATAACCGTGCATGATATAATATAATAAATAATATGAAGCACATTACCTAACCGCGTTTTCAATTGTTTTATTCTATTAATTAGGTGATGATTAATGGAATGTACTACATATTTAGCTCACAAATGGATTGGCTATTTGGATGGCCAATGCGTAATTAGATAGCACGTCCGGTGCTCTCACAATTAAGCCTTACACTGTGTCATGATGAATAATCTAATTTTGCAAATGTAGTGTACCTAGCACTGGACAACATGCAAATTCGGAAGAGTCGACATTAAATAGTCTGGCAGTCGTCGGATTATTTAGAAGAGACGTCTTTATTTCTTGTCTAGGTATATTTCAATGCCTTCATAAAAATAAGTCTGATAAATTCAAAATTCTGTATAGTCTTACATCAAAGATATTGTAAGAACTTGGTAGCGTTAACCTAATGCTGGGACATCTCCTGAAATCTGCAGAATACTACGTAGTACTATTAAGTATTGTGTATTAAGTACTGTGAGAATACTCAACTCCTCACCAACTTACAGCAGAGATGTCACGTTTGGGTTCATCGAAATGGTCTCAATGAACAGATTATGAATAGATCGGTCGGGGGCGGTTTAACATTTTGAAATTATATGACTATTGATATAATGCAGGAAATTATTAAGGACTAGCAGCCCGCCCCGGCTTCGCACGGGTAGAACATATATGCCTACAAAATTTGCATCAGTTTGTTGCATCGAATATAAAATATGAACATATTTAACAATAATCGTCATATTTCATCCAATTTACACAAAACCTTAACGAATTATGCACCTAAACCTCCCTCATAAACACTCTGGCTATTGGTGAAAACAGCATGATAATCCGTTCAGTAGCTATTGAGATTATTGCGAACAGACAGACAGACGCAGTGATGGAATTTGTTTTATAATACTTACGTAGTAGTATTGGACGGCCCTTTAGCGTAAAGGATAGTTACCCTGATTCTGACCCGACGTTCGTTGGTTCTAATCCTAGCTATATACCTACCAATGAAAGTTTTATGTGCATTCATGAATCATGAGTTTTCGTACAGTGATAGTGGGATCATTAAATCTACCAAAAAGTAGCTTACTACCAAGGAGCCCGGGCCCGGTGGCGTAATCGGGAGAACGGTCGGCTTTGATGCCGTGGTACCGAGTTCAAACCTTACCGTGCACCAATGGATTTTTCCATCGAAAAATTTATGTGCGCTTCTCACAGTGGCCCTCCGGTGAATGAAAACATCGTTAAGAAACCAACAACCCCCGCATGGTGGTAGGACACTATCTAGTGTCCGCCTGGCCAGCTACCACCCTCAAGTTAGAAAATCTGTCGCCAAAAACATCTAATGTGTTCCGGCAGCTATCCTTGAGAGTCCGTTCCCCAGTCTAGGCCTAGCGTGCTTACCATCTTCGACCGCATCATCACTTACCAACAGGTGAGATAGTGGTCAAACGCTAGCCTATTAGATATAATAAAAAAAAGGTGAACATCTGCCGCCGTAACCTTACGCGTTCCCCGACGCAAAATGTAGGGGTAATATACGTTTAACGTGTATCTGTGTGTCTGTCTGTAGCATCTCAGCACCTAACCGGATGAACCGATTTTGTTTTTATTATTGATAGTTTTTTTTTGTTTGATAGATGTCTTCATCGAGAGTTTTCTTAGCTTTGATTCATGAAAATTCGTTCAATCGTTATAAAACTATGAGCTTTTTTCCAGTTAATTGCGCTATGAAATCAACTTTCATAGGTCTGATCAATTTGAAAATCTTCTTCTTCAACGATATTGTAAGAACATGGAAGCATTGACCTGATGCTGGGACATCTAGACTCTACAGAATACTCAAATCCTCACCAACTTACAGCTCAGATTTTAATTGTCGTGTTTAGAGTCATTGGAATGCTTTTAATGAAAAGATTATACATAGATCGGTCGGGGTGGTTTAAAATATTATATTATTATATATATACATGAATATTATTTTTACAATAGATCATATTATTATACTATATTGACTTCAAATTGATTGTGATCGGTGGGGATCTACAGCATAGATACAGCATAGATCTAAGCCTATAATAATATTTTCGTAGTAACTATGACCTAATCTGTGGTTTCACTGCAAATATTTTATATATTTTGCGATACGTGTATGTGAAATTCGTGATATCTTCTAGAGTTTTCATTTGAATTATATACTGTAAAGGACAATTTTAATCTATAATATGTGGCCAAGCTAATTAACGTAATTATTTGGATAAGGATTAATACTATATACTTGAAAAAAGCCTTGGAAGTTATGTAATATTTTTTAACAAACATTTTAAGATTAAAATGGTTACTGTGAGTCAACTTTAAGAGATAGACATATGCTGTTGCGGACTTTTTTGTAGGTCTTATTAAGTTGTACAACTCTTGCATAGAAAATATTCTTCTATCTATTTTCAATTAACCAGCGTTCGTAAAAAACGTGTTTTTTCGACCGTTTTTTTGCCGACTTAGGTTGCAAATTAGGTCTCCACGAATGTACCTTTGATTTAAACGGGATAATATATAGCCTATTTTCATTCCGAAAGTCCATTCTATGTATCAGTGAAAGAATTTTTTAAATCGGTTCAGTAGTTTTTGAGCCAAATCATTACAAACATACAAAAATATAAAAATACAAATGTTCTCTCTTTATAATATTAGTATAGACTAGTATAGATTAATTTGGTCCATGCCAACAACACGTGGCCGGTCTATGAACTATGAAGTTCGATTAGCAAGGCTCATGCTGCCTGATAATAATGGAACGGAGGAACGCATAGGTCCGGAATGAAATCAATTACCGCAATAATGTTTTTAGGCATGACTAAAAGGAAAGTTCAGTGTTTAGAAAATAAACCCTCTGAGTCATCGTATGTATATTTTTTGTGTGTATGCCACCGTTTCTAAGGGGTGCACATTTGTTTTGTTGTGTTGTGTTGTGTGGTGATTGATGTGTTTTGTCTGCTTGAAATTCAAGTTTTAGGGTTCCGTAGCCGAATGGCAAAAAACGGAACCCTTATAGATTCGTCACGTCCACAGTCATGTCTGTTTGTCTGTATGTCTGTCTGTCTATCTGTCCGTCTGTCCGTCTGTCCGTCTGTCTGTCTGTCTGTCTGTCTTTCTGTCTGTCTGTCTGTCTGTCTGTCTGTCTGTCTGTCTGTCTGTCTGTCTGTCTGTCTGTCTGTCTGTCTGTCTGTCTGTCTGTCTGTCTGTCTGTCTGTCTGTCTGTCTGTCTGTCTGTCTGTCTGTCTGTCTGTCTGTCTGTCTGTCTGTCTGTCTATCTGTCTGTCTGTCCGTCTGTCTGTCCGTCTGTCTGTCCGTCCGTCCGTATGTCACAGCCATATTATTCCGAAACTATTAAGAATACACCGTTGAAACTTGGTAGGTAGGTGTATTCTGTGAACCGCTTTAAAAAACTAGATTAAGGGGGGCTGCCCATACATGGAACTGAAAGTTAAAAAAAAATTTCATCAAACCTAAACGTGCAGGGTAACGAAGATACGATAACTCAGTGGGCTCAGTTTATATTATATTTCATTAATTAATTGTATTTCATACATATTCTAGTGGTGCTCAGTGGATAGCCGTGGTCGTATGTGACCTACCGTAACAAAACAATACATTCTGCAAAGTAGCATATAACGGGTATCTACTGAACATCACTATGAATATATATGAAATACAACAAAATATTTATTGCAAGTAAGTTATTTGTATAATACACGACACAAATTGAATAGTTTGTACATAGCGATCTCAGATGAGAATATTTTCTTGTTTCATTCTATTTAGAGCGTGATTTTTCAGTAGTCAGGTTTTAGTTTTGGAACTTATTTTTTATTACACTCGATAGACAAGAGACAAGTGTTTTAACCTTAATTTCATGTGATGTTTTAAGTGGTAATGTGTTGATGTAGCACGCTGGTTGACTCGTATAACATACTTTTTATATCTGACAGAAAAGCACTTGACTGCTATCTTACCTGGTGGTATATCGTTCAGGCTATCGTTTGAACACTATCTCACCTACTAGTAAGTGATGATGCGGTTTAGAATGGTAGCACGCTAAGCCTAGAATGGGATATGGCTCTTAATGACAGCTGTCGGAACACATTAGTTGTTTTGGCAACAGATTTTCCAGCTTGAGGGTGGGAGCTTGCCAGGCAGACATTAGACTGTGTCACCATGCCAGGGGTGGGTAGGTAGGAGGTATCTTAGCATGTTTTTCCATCATCACTTTAAAATGCATACATTTCGATAGAAATAAGTATCCGTTGGTGCACGGCGGGAATTTGAATTCAACCTTCATCTATCTACTATTTGCCCGGATTTGGAAAACGACACTAAGGCAAGGCGCTGGACAACTGACTTTATCTAGTCTAACTATCCCAACACGTCTTCCCTGGCTGGCACCAATCTTCATGCTGAAATATGGTTTAAGCAATGTAAGCATTAATATGTAGATTATAACTTGCTAAGTATTCAAGTTAAGTACATAGTAATAAATGTCTAACTCGCTCAAAGCTCTACTTAATGACGTCATGGTGGCGCTATAACGACGCGTCGAAAGAGTCACCATTGGGGGAGAATTTAGCCTTGAAGCGAGACTTCTGAGTACCTAGTCAAATATTTGACTAATATGGTTATGAGTAAGCTCCAACAAAAGATTTTATTTATAGTTGAGTCACTGGACATTTTGTAAGCTACAGTGAAACTTACGTATGCATAAACCTACAGTTAAAAATCAGAGAAAAAAATCTGAACAATCTTATCGGGTTTCTTTACTTGTGAAGGTAGAATACAAACTATCATAGGTCCTTAAGCGTGGCACTGGTGCGTGCCATGGTTATAGTTATGAGTACAATCAAATAGGAAGAACTATAAAAAATCGGCAACATAGAAACGACTTGACTTCGCATTGAGCTCAACAAAAACAACAGCAAGCGATTTCTATTCAGCCGGTAACCTCGAATCTATGACAGCACTAACAATTTACTGGATAGGTATGTATACGTTAACACGCGTAGCTCCAAACGTAGCACCTGCAAAATGGAATTGTCAGTGAAAGTTTTTTTTACACATGGCGTGCTTTGCGTCTATAAATCATAGGAGTCGAGGACATTGTCACAGTTACGAGTGGTAGCCGCCAGTAGCGTGAGTCGCCTAAAGCCTAAACTGAATCGCAGCTAACCTCATAATTCGAACATTACTGGTTGCCAGTATAAATTAGTGAGTAGCTGGCGGGGCCGTCGCACTTTCATTACTGGAATTATTCGCTAATTTGTACTGAACACGACCGCAGGTACCTATTTTATGAGAGAAGGCTTATTTACTTCATTAAACGGCTTTAAGGATAATGAGCGAGAGTGCAATTGGTATCACTCCAACGTTGAACGCATGAAAACAGGCGGGTGTTATAAAGCATTTGTCCACTATACTATATCATCAGATAGTTATATGGTGACGGTGCTTATCTAAAAGTGGAAGAGTAAAGCAGGTACTTGTCTCCTACCCACACTGCGTAATTTATTTCATTGTTGCATTTTTTTTATATTTTTTTATATCTTATAGGCTAGCGTTTGACCACTATTTCACCTGTTGGTAAGTGATGATGCGGTCGAAGATGGTAAGCACGCTAGGCCTAGAATGGGAACTGGCTCTCAAGGATAGCTGCCGGAATACATTAGATGTTTGGCGACAGATTTTCTAACTTGAGGGTGTTAGCTGGCCAGGCGGACACTAGATAGTGTCCTACCACCATGCAGATAGTGTCCTGTCACCATGAAATTTTCACAAACAACTGGATGTACTACCTACTTAATGAACATTTAATTTAATTTTACGACGTATGGAGCAATTTATATTTGGATTGTTGTTTTCATGTTAATACTCGTTTGATGTAATTATAAATGTTGTTTTACGTCGTCAAAATTATTATTTGCAATTAATGACATAAAAAGTTATATACTTAGCTATACTTATACCAAACAAAATGTTTGGGTAAGTGGATAACTTTACCACAGATTATATAATAGTTACTTCGTAAACTTTACCATAACGCCTCTAGTAAATCCTGTGATGCATCTTTCATACAGATATTACATCTGCATCAATCAAATAGATATTTATAATATAGATAATTAATCTATACTACTATTACTAAATAGTCTCGAAGAAACAGTTGTCTTACGCCAATCGCATAAGCCTAATCAATATTATTATTGCTTTACTAATTACCTTCATGACAGTAAATTTTCAATTAAAATTTCACGAGTATAAGGGCCAGTTTCACCGGTTCCTGATAGCGCTAATATGAAGAAATTTGACAGATTTTTGACAGCTTTTGTATGGCGTCAGATAACTCTCTAACGCATTATCAGGAACCGGTGAAACTGGCTCTAAATGTAGAAATCAAAAGGACAGCGGCATTACAATGACAGTTTTAGAATCATGTGGCTACTACAAATGGCTAATTTAACAATTTGTAAACTAAATATAGCTTATCAGTAGAACTTACTAAGCTGCAAAATTGGCTCGTAATGTTAATTTTGATCCTATTTTCGAAATCTATTCAAATAATCAGAGGAATCGAATATTAAATTAGATATTGATAGGCTTTAGAATATACTGTTGTCCTAGTTTGGAGTTCTGAATTCTAAGTATTGTAGTACTAATATTTATTCTGTGGTACTGTCTTATTTATGTAAATTACTAGCGCCCGGTTTCGCTCGGGTAAAGCATATATGCCTGCATTTTTGCATCAGTTCGTTGCGTCTGAACAACCGGCTCCTGGAAAACCTAGGAGCGAACGACTTCGAAATCCATGTTACATACAACCCCTTTTGGGGACCTTTAAATCGCGAGTGAACTGGTATCTTCTAGGCAAGCGTACTACATCGTCGATCGTATCAGGTATATAGATAGTGGTCAAACGCTAGCCTATATGACATATAAAAAAGTTTCTGGGTGATATTGAACAAGTTACGCAAAGATAAACAAACTTGATTCGTGTACCTTTCACTTTGTTCCAAAACAACTGCGACTTCAGTCAATGTTTTATTATATGAGCCTTACAAACAAACTGCCTTATTGATTTTTGTCATTGTACCTGTGTCGATAACTGCCCGTTACCGTACATACCGTAGATTTTGCATAAACACGTTAACTTTTGAATACACGCACGTGTGCCTTTGTCGGGTTTGTTACTTAACTCCAACGGTTTCATCTAAATAAGGAGTAGATGTACCGTTAACAAGCTCAAAATGATACATGAAAATCGTCTAAAACCACGGAATAGTAGAATAGATCTTTCCGGTGTCTAATACAGGCTAATTCACTGGTTCACTATTCAGTCCTCTTTCATGTTTGAGTTGTAAAACTTTAAGTAGTTTTGTGTGACCTTAGCTAAATATTGTATATAAATAAACAAGAATGTATTTTCCATTAGCTTTACTTCGACATTTAGAAATGTTTCGATGTAATTATTCAATAAATTAACCGGCGGTGAGCCTGCTTAAACTTGGCGGAAAGGCCTCTTTCATTATCTATAGGTACCTAGGTAAATTTAACCGTCATACTTTTCATCTATTTGTTACTCTTTGATGATCTTATCTTCTCTTTTGTATAACAAAACAGATTTAAGTAGTAAAAAAGTCCGTGTGACCGATTGTGAACTCTTTGTAGAAAACAAAATGTCCCGTCGAATTTCTGTAATAGGGAGCAATTGCACGGCTTTTCATTATAATTACCGTGGCTATTTAGTGCCAAACTCTTTAAGTAACTATAATACCTAACGCACGAAAAATTTGAACTGAACGACTAAGATGTGAAACATTTAAAAGTAGCCACCCAAAGTTACATGTTTGTTCCAAAATACAGTTTCATCGCCTAGTTTTGGCTTCGCTGTATTACTGCTTTTTCTGGCTTCTTGTAAAATTATGTATTATGTGCATAACACTGGTAAACTAAGATATTCTTTATTGGTAAATAAATATTTTCATTTTAATTTTTTTTTCATTCTCATATGTACAAACTTTTATATCACGAGCCGAACGAGGTTGGAGATTTTCCATATTTCTTTATCATCTGCCTCATTCCGTACTCTCGTTCATTCTAGTGATTTTATTTATGAGTAACGCGATAGATACACCTGGATTTAATACATACCTATGACACTATCCTTCTTTACTCATGTGACATTATGTCCATATCAAAATTAATGATGTTTTGCTTGAGGTATAAATAATTATATATGGATAAGGAATAGCTTCAATATATAGTTCACTCCAAAATACATTCAAAATATGTGAATCCTTAATAGGCGCGTCCACACAGAGCGAGCAGCAGCCTCGCGAGGCATTTGCGGCGCGAGGAAACTAACCCTGAACGAGCGCGGCAGCCTCGGAATCATCGCGAGGCTGCCGCGCGCGGCAAGCCCGAGCCATTTTATTCGTACGTTCAGTTGGCAAATAAGACATAATGGCATAATTCGTATTATGCTCGAGAGAGGCACGAAACAAAATTCGCGAGCGTCCAGAGTGCGCGCGACAAACGACTGAGGCGCCTTTGAGCAAAACCAAAAGTCGACACTCGATGGCTCGGGCGCTCGGTCGCTCGGCCGCGGCAGCGCGCGCGCTTGCCTCGGCCGAGGCACGTCCACACTAACCGGGCTGCTTCGCGCGGTAAATGCCACGCGAGGCTGCTCGCTCTGTGTGGACGCGCCTAATAACTGAGTTAACTGAGTTAACTTGAGTTATGAAAGTGTTAATTGGTAGAGTCAGGAAAAACAATTGAGTAAGTATTGTGCTGTTTCAGATCTTATTACAAACAGATGAGGTTTAAATTCTATAGTTTCGCAACATTTTGATCGTTTTGTAGAAATTGATATTCAGCAGTATTTAATAAAAAAAGATTCATGTAAGTAACGTCTCGAAATTAGTAATCCCAATCCACTATGAATAAAATAAGATATAAGTATACCGTTCTCTTTGGTCATTTGCAACACTCGAGATTATACGCTACTCTCTAGCTCTCCGGCAAAACTGCAGATGGAAGGAACACTGATTCGACATTTAGTTATACTAAACTTGTGTACAGAAGAAATGTACACTTGAAACGAATTATGTTCGACGTTCAAGACTCGATTAGAGTGATTAGACTCGTATATGGATGAGCGTGGTTTCTTTTGCGAGAGATGTATCTACTATTGCGACGCCAGGATCACCGATCATTTGTATGTAGTTTGTATTGCATTAATGTATGTATTTTTTTATATAGAAAAGACACGTGTTTGTGAAGGTTTTGTTAAGTTTTTCCAGCAACAGGGTAAGTACTTAGCGTTGGCTGTACCTATACCTACCTTGCCTACCCTGTTGTCTTTTATTGTCTACAATATCTGGCATTGTATGATATTTTATGAAGGTAAAGAAATGTATATACATAGGTTTTAGAAATAATATGAAACGCAATAAAAGAAGCGATGTTATTGAAGTGTTTTTATTCGGCTGAGTACTTTCGGCTTTATGCACTAAAATAAAAAGTTTTCCTTACTTTGGAGCATCTGAGCGCAGACATTTTTGTGTAAAAATAAGCTATTTTCAGCAAACGCGATGTCTACAGGAGAATATAACCTTTGGGTATATTTTTATTAAAAAATAAATAAATGAAAGATAATGAAATGCTAGTAAAATGTTGTCTGATATTCAACCGTAAAATAGAAATTAATTTGTGGTTTTTGGTGCAAAAAGTCTAGTGAAATTACAGGACATGTTAGACTAAACATCAAATTAATTTGATATAATTTAATTGAAAGGTGTAGGTGCAAAGATATGTTAATCCAGAGTTTTGTGTGCCAAAGCTTCTGCTATAGACGAACGTCATTACACGCATAGGCGAGGACACCTCATTACATAAAATAAACTGGCCAAGTGCAAGACGGACTCGCACTAGTAGGGTTCCGTACCACAGTATTTTACTACAGTATTTTATAAGATCGAGCAAAAAATACCACTATAATTTTTCACCAGCAAAAAATAATAATTAATAAACATTTTATTTCTTATAGATCCATCTAACGTCTAACAAAGGTGTTAGGGATCGACATTTCAATATAACGCAATCTATGGGACGTTTACCTAACTAAGCGTTCATAGATGGCGTGAAATGCCGAAAAAAACACGTCTCTTGTATGGGGACCCTCTATTATTTTTAACTTTATTCTGTTTTTAGTATTTGTTGTTATAGCGGCAAGAGAAATACATCATCTGTGAAAATTTCAACTGTCTAACTATAACGGTTCATGAGATAAAGCCTGGTGACAGACGGACAGACAGACAGACAGACAGACACAGACAGACAGACTGACAGACAGACGGTCAGCGGAGTCTTAGTAACAGGGTCCCGTTTTACCCTTTGGGTACGGAACCCTAAAAACTAACTGTGACTCGAAGGTGCCGGTAGAAAGAAGCATGCTGGTAGAACACCGTGCAATGTCCTGGCCAGCTACCACGTTCACGCTAAAAATCTGTCGTCCAACATTTAATGTGTTCCGGCAGCTGTCTTTGAGAGTTCCCATTCTAGGCTTAGCGTGCTACCATCATCGACCGCATCAACACTTACCAACATGTGAGTCTAGTAGTCGAACGCTAGCAGAGAAACTCTTATTATGTTTCTTTGAAGTGTCTCACACTTTATATTTTTGTAAATTGTTAAACACAATCCAAAATTTCATCGTACCGACGGGACTCGAACCCGCATCCCCCGGATTACACGTTCAGGTGCTCTGCCAATTAAGCCACGGTTCGATACATCGATACGACGAAATTAGTGGACTGCATTTTTAACCGACTTCAAAAAAAGGAGGAGGTTTCTCAATTCGACCGTATATATATATATTTTTTTTTTTTTTGTTAACCCAATTATGCATTGGTGGCGCCATCTATGACTACTTATTACGTAAGTTAATCATTCGGAAGAAATCATTACAGTTTTCAAATCCGACGAGAGGTGTTGCACTGCGTAAATCAAATATTATGTTTCTTTGAAGTGTCTCACACTTTATATTTTTGTAAATTGTTAAACACTCAAAGACTCACTCTTAAGAGAAACTCTTGACTATGGTTACACATTTGTTTACTCGTCTACTTACGTTTGTAAAAACCGCACTATTATCATAAATAATTATTACTTATTTACTAGAATTGAACTCACTGAGCACGTTACTCGTGAGATATCTAGATAGATACTGAGTTTGTGGAGCCCTGCAAAACATATAGATAGATAAATAAAATACGTTTTATTGCACTTAAAAATAGCTCGACGACAATCTCAATTCTGGCAATGGGGTGGCCTGAAAATTAGTCCTGCGTAGACCCCCGTCCACGCAGAACAGTGCTGACGCTTCTCCTATTATCAAATTATTATTTATAGTTAGAAATGATATGTTGTATGTACATGTGTATAATTTTTGGCAATAAATTTATTTTACTTACTTATAATAGGTTACAATAGTGATTAAATTTTACAGAATAGTCAGCGGCCTTATCGCTAATTAGCGATTTCTTCTAGGTAATCGTGGAATGATTAGATGGTAAGTTTCATGTGAAGCAGCAATTATTACTATTTGAAAGTTTAAGTTATTGAAAATAAAATAGTAAGTACACTAACAATTAAAAACTACATACCTACTAACTTAGTAAATTATACCTAAATACATACTGTAGTAAGTTATACATTGAGTAAGTATAGGGAGATAAATATGTAAGTTAACAACACTGTCCTTCAAAAAGAAAATAAACTGGCCAAGTGCAAGTCGGACTCGCACTCGTAGGGTTCCGTAACACACTACAGATTTTTATAAGATCGAGCAAAAAATACCACTATCATTTTTCGCCAGCAAAAAATAATAATTAATAACCATTATTTTGTTTCTTATAACGCCATCTAACGTCTAACGTTAGAGATCGGCATTTCAATATAATCTATGAACGTTTACATAAGCTTTCATAGATGGCGTTCTATTGAAATGCCGAAAAAACACGTTTCTTGTATGGGGACCCCCTATTATTTTTAACTTTATTCTGTTTTTAGTATTTATTATATAACGGCAAAAGAAGTACATCTGTGAAAATTTCAACTGTCTAACTATGACGGTTCATGCGATACATACTGGTGACAGACGGACTGACAGACAGACAGACAGACAGACAGACAGACAGACAGACAGGCAGACAGACAGACAAACAGACGGACAGCGGAGTCTTAGTAATAGGGTCCCGTTTTACCCTTTGGGTACGGAACCCTAAAAAGGCCAGTGGTGTCGTGGGACAATGGTGGGCTTTGACAATATAGGTCGGGGTTCAATCCCCGCCGTGCATCAATGGATTTTTCTATCGAAAAATTAATGTGTGGGCTTTTCACAGTGGCCCTCCGGTGGAGAAAAAACCCCCGCATAGGGGTAGGACACTATCTAGTGTCCGCCTGGCCAGCTACCATGCTCAAGCTAGAAATTCAGTCGCCAAACATCTAATGTGTTCCGGCAGCTATCCTTGAAAGTCAGTTCCAATTCTAAACCTAGCGTACTACCATCCTCGACCGTATCTTTTACCAACAGCTGAGATATTGGTCAAACGTTAGCCTATATGATTTAATATATGAATTTATATTAATCATTTTTACCCGATGAAAACTTGACATTGTGGTGGTGCCTCATTAGGATTGGCATTTGTCAATTTCCAACCAACTCAAGGACAAGTCTACCCCAACGGTTATCAGTCCTGCGACAGATATGACCAGCCCACTGCCACTTCAGCTTACTAATCCGTTGAGTGGAGACCGCGAATCGGCAAACGTAGCGTAGGACGTCCTGTGACCAGGTAGAGCGACGACATACGCAAAGCGGTGGGCAGTGGCTGGAAAAGAAGAGCCGAAGATCGGGCTCAGTGGCGCACCTTGGGAGAGGCCTACGTCCAGCAGTGGACGGACACCGGCTGATAATGATGATGATGATGAACCAACTCAAGGTTTATTCTTAAAAACGTCTGTCTCGAACTTAGGATTCCTATCGAATAGAAATCCTGTTACAAACTTTGAAGTCGTGAAGAGCGCGAAGATAACAATTTGTTTTGGTCACAATAAACACTCTGCCAGTGAGATAATCGCTTCCTACCTTTTCCTCGGATTACTCGTTTTAATTGGAAACGCTTCGTTATTTGATAAGAATTTGAGAAATGTTTGTTCTCTATGGAACGTTATGTAAAACTGTAGTTATTAGTTCACTTTAATGCTTATTGTACAATACTACTACGTAACAATACAATTGTTTTTTTTTGACACCAAGTAACAGATGTAATAGGACCTTACTATATAATAATAATTATGATACTTTTTTATAATAATAATTATGATATTTTAAAAACTAAAACCGATTTGCCACCTGAGTCAATTTCAGTAGCAAATTTGAGATGTTTATCGCCATACCTCTGGGGTTACTTATCAGATCTTGATAAATTTAAATGGGACCACCTTGGAAATTAAAACCCTTTTAACCATGTTAGTAAATCAGTTTGAAATATGACCTGTAGACGAGAACATTGCCCAAACTTTGAGCGCAAAAGCGCAAAGCGCGAGCGAAGCCTAGCTTTTCGGCAGCAGGCCTGGCAGTTCGGTCAATTATATAAATTATAACATAATTATAATCGTGTTCTAGTACGGGTCCTTAACTTGAAATACGGTCCCATCCGGAAGAAAGCATGAAACTTTGCATGCATGTAGCTTTCATATATGTGCTTAAATGACGATGTGATATGACACTTAATTGTATAAGCTAACAAAAGTATAGAAATTTAAAAATACATATGTATAGTCATACTACGATCAAAGACTTACCAAATGCATAGATAAATGGTTTTTGCATACGATAAAACAGGATCTTAAAAACGACTTTACATGCCTCTCGTCGCTTGAGTCAATTTCAGCTGCAATTTTGTGCTTTAGACTGCTATTGGCCTTAAAAAAATAAAATGAGGACGAAAGGACAAGCCCAATACATATATTTATATAAGACAGAGTCTCCAAATAGCTTTATATATATAAAATTATTTTCAGCGGTGGAATTGGCAGCATGAATATATGTAAAATTTACTTCGTGAGTCGTGAGCTAGACTAGATCTAAAGATCAAAATTAATCACGTTAGAAAAGGTTCAAAGATATTTTCAGCATTAAGAATATGTGAATTAAACTCAAGATAAATTAAATTTCTGCGAAGTGTACAGGCATTGATATAGTCTCCATCGACTTCGATTCTTTATAACTTTCTCATACATACGTGTTTAGAAAACCAATAAACACCATTAGGGTCAGTTGCCACCAAGCGGAAAAATGCTCGCGCATGCTCGGGGATCCTTTTGACATAAAGCACACGATATGCGACACCTAATATACTTACATGTAATAACGGTGATGAGTCGTCGATAGCCGCTTACCACAAGGCTATCGGGAACACGTGTCCCGAAGTGTGTAGTCTGCCAGTAAACGTATCCCCCCACACTATTACCCAATTTATGCCAGGCCTGAACAGTCACCAGATTACCTATAAGCTGCTGCAATCTTAAACTAGCTAAAATAGGATGTACAGACCATCCAACAAGCAAAAACTACACTTAAAATAATCTCTAGACCACTGTTTGCTTGCTCGTTTTCTTGTCATTATGTGCCTAATTACAATGAAATAAGAGCCACTTTATGAGCAAGTGTGTTAAAAAGAGTATTTGTATTGTATTGTATTTATTATTCTTATTCTCTAGCGCCATCTAGATTAGGGGTCGCAATTTCGAACTGTTTTTTCAAAACCGGTATTTTCGGTACTGACTTCTGATCAATACCGGTATTCCGGTATTTCGGTATTTTCGATATTGCCGAGATCTGAACAATTTTTTGGTATATATTGAAATATCGACTAATTATAACACTAACTAGTTTAGTTTGTAAGGTTTTTTTAAGGATTTCAGAGGAATAACAAAAAAAGAATAAGCAGATATAAGAATTTTAATGTTTTTCTACAATGATAATATAACTTTACAAAGTATTTTAAAATTAATGTTTTTTTTGAGATCAAAATTAAATAGTCTCCAACGAAAACATACATTTATGCAATACTATAATAATATATAAGTAGTAATCTTTAATCTAGTCTCACTCAGTCAGTTATCTTACCATACCACGTTTGAGTATACATACAGCTACGGCTAGTCGCTGCGTGATTGGTCGGCTGTCGGTACCAATTACCCCGCGCGAATTTTAAACTTGATAATCGTCGTAAATGTTTTATAAAACTACTTCTCGCGAAATATAGTTGGAATTATGAAATTACGCGCGGTTTTCAATTTTCATTTTGTTTAAACATAAGAATTACAAAAGTTTTATTTATTATAAAAACTCACGTTCATTTTAAACTTATAGATTTAAAAACGGGAATTTAACGTGACTTACGCGATGTCGATATAGCGATCGACATATGTTTCGGCCTCATCCGGAGGCCTTCTTCAGGATCTTGAGTGCGGGGCGCTCGTCGACGCGTCGCACCTCGCACTGCGGGCCGCTGCTCGTGCAGCGCGGGCGGACGGAGCGGGCGGCGGCGGCGGCGGTGGTGGTGTTGGTGGGGGGTAATGATGCGGTGTACATAGTGGAGGCGCGGGATTAGGTTGGAGGGCTTCGTCTTCATCACTGCTGTTTACTTCAGACGAGACCTCATCCAACCGGCAGACGGAACTCACGGTGTCCTCCTCACTGTTGCCACTGGTGACGTGCTTTCCATGAAGAACGGTTTTCCACGTATTTGACAGGTACCACCCTCTGTCTCTGTTGAAGTTACGACGACGACTGATCTCAATGGCTTCTCGGATTTTGCGGGGTACAAAGTACTTTTCACGCGCCAAAATCCGTGCCTTGTCAAATCTGATGTAGTGCGTCGTCCCAGATGTGAGAGCGTGCTCTGTAACCGCCGAGCTACCGCTGTCCACGTTCTTCATGGAAGCAATGTGTTCTTTGAGTCTTGTGGACACGTTTCTTCTGGTCTCGCCTACGTAGCTTGCACCACAGTCGCAAGGAACGACGTAGACCCCAGGAGCTCCTAGGGGATCCTTATCCTTTGGAGAGCGCAACAATTGCCTGACACGTGAGGGGGGGCGGAATATCTATTTTAAGTGGCGCGGTGAATTTTATATTCAGACGGAAGGTGTGGCCATGGGTTCTCCTATAGCTCCAGTAGTTGCGAATATTTTTATGGAGTGGTTCGAGACATCGGCACTACACGACATATCCTTTAGACCGAGATACTGGTGGCGATATGTGGATGACGTGTTTGCTATTTTACATAAGGACCATGTAACACCCTTATTAGAACATCTAAATAGCAAACATCCGACGATCACTTTCACTGTCGAACGAGAAATAGAGGGCGCGTTGCCGTTTCTTGACGTGTTACTCAAGCGACAACAGAATGGACATCTCTCACACACAGTGTACCGCAAGAGTACGCATACAGACCGGTACTTGAGAGCTGACTCCCATCACCATCCCGCCCATCTAGCGTCGTTGCCTCGGACACTTATCAACAGAGCGCTGAGATTATGTGACCCACAACATGTAGACACGGAACTCGCGCATGTGAAGGCGGTGTTAGAGGCAAACGGATAAAGCTGGAAGCAGAGTAATCGGATTGCGAACAACTCACAAAGTGCCGAATAACATCGGTTGAGAGAGCAGCAACGTACCTACCATACGTCAAGGGGGTCACGGACAAAATTGGACACTTGTTACGCCGAAGATATAGCATCAAGACGATATTCCGCCCCCCCTCACGTGTCAGGCAATTGTTGCGCTCTCCAAAGGATAAGGATCCCCTAGGAGCTCCTGGGGTCTACGTCGTTCCTTGCGACTGTGGTGCAAGCTACGTAGGCGAGACCAGAAGAAACGTGTCCACAAGACTCAAAGAACACATTGCTTCCATGAAGAACGTGGACAGCGGTAGCTCGGCGGTTACAGAGCACGCTCTCACATCTGGGACGACGCACTACATCAGATTTGACAAGGCACGGATTTTGGCGCGTGAAAAGTACTTTGTACCCCGCAAAATCCGAGAAGCCATTGAGATCAGTCGTCGTCGTAACTTCAACAGAGACAGAGGGTGGTACCTGTCAAATACGTGGAAAACCGTTCTTCATGGAAAGCACGTCACCAGTGGCAACAGTGAGGAGGACACCGTGAGTTCCGTCTGCCGGTTGGATGAGGTCTCGTCTGAAGTAAACAGCAGTGATGAAGACGAAGCCCTCCAACCTAATCCCGCGCCTCCACTATGTACACCGCATCATTACCCCCCACCAACACCACCACCGCCGCCGCCGCCGCCCGCTCCGTCCGCCCGCGCTGCACGAGCAGCGGCCCGAAGTGCGAGGTGCGACGCGTCGACGAGCGCCCCGCACTCAAGATCCTGAAGAAGGCCTCCGGATGAGGCCGAAACATATGTCGATCGCTATATCGACATCGCGTAAGTCACGTTAAATTCCCGTTTTTAAATCTATAAGTTTTATTTAATTTTTACTGAATATCGAAAATACCGAAAATCCCGGTTTTGGTTAAATCAAAACCGGTATTTATAGATCCTTAATTTAGCTCGGTATCCCGGTATTTTCGATATCCGGGATCCCGGTTTGCGACCCCTAATCTAGATTCTTTTATATACTTATTAATAAAGCATCTAGATTGCGCAGGAGTTGGTTGCATAGTTTTATTGTATAAGGTCCTACATCACGCGAACGATATTTTTCGCGATGTTAGTACTAGCACAGAATAATGAATAGTACAAGTAGTACCAGATGCACTTGCTTTGCCATCAACATCTTAAAATTTGTAACAGGATTCGAACCTTCAGCGCTGGTTTTTGTTGGCTGGTTGGTAACAGTAGAAAGGTATAGGTAGGTAGGTAATAGGTAGGCGCGCTTAAGCGCGCACACCACAGCGCAAACAATCTCTTTCTGCTGATAATTTTATAGGCTCTTCCTCATAATAATACGAACAGTGTGTCAGCAAGGCCATGAATATGCCATGGTATGAATACGTATTGTTCAAAGGACAATAGTTGTTATGAGATACATGATATAGTTATCTGTTATATTTATATTTTATTATATAATTGTTCACATAGTCGAATGAACAGTCATACAGGGCCAATGTAACATCATTTAATCCGAACTCAAAGTTAACCGCTGCGTTAATCTGAGCGTGATGCCGCGAGCAAACAACGCCCCGACATTGGTCAGTGATACCATAACAAAACAAAAAAGTATCTCTCCAGTATTGGTGACTTTATAAATACATATGTTATGAGCCTGAATTGATATCTGTAGCAAATACGGATAAAAGCCTATCCTCACCCCTCAATTTAAAGCTGTTCATCTGTGTTCAAAGTTGCGTTTAAAACATCCCACTATCTTTGTCGAGGTCTAACTAATCCATATTTTTATTACCTACTTTTGAGATTTTTTAATCGATAGGTGAGTGGTATATTTGACCAGTAGAATCTGTGCAAAAAGAGAAACCCCCGTAGAAATTGCTGCGAAATTAGTCGCGTCGGTCGTCGATCGTTTTAATATAGGTACTGTTTTTCTTGCATTGAAAACACTGCTGTCATTACTAGTACGACTACAAATGTTATACCTACGCTTATCATTATCGTGTGCTATTATACTATTAAGTATTATGTGGTGCTACTAGGTAGGTATGTACCTTTCTTCCTTACCTTTGAATGTTAATTTATCGTAACGCCACGACGGTTCTCTTTTTGCACAGACTAAGAAAATAGGTCCGGAAAATTATTTATCTGTTTATATCGAACCCTTTAGCATTATGCGCAAAACTAAGACAAACTAGAAGTGTAGTCTTGCCATTCAGGGACTGTTACAAAAATTAATACATACAAAAATTAACAATTGTTTACATTTTAATTTTATACTAGATAGGTAAGCGTTGACCGCTATTTCACCTGATGGTAAGTAATAATATAATATGCTTGTAATCACAAAAACTATTTATGCCTGCAACAGAAATATAAATAATAAGGTTATTCACATTTCTGTGATGTGCCTACATATTGAAATTCCCTTAATTATTAAAGTAATACCTTCAAGTATATTAGTGTAGAAATATATTACCCAATCTGGCAACACAGACTCCAGCCGATCCAAACAGCCCTACTACAAATAATTCCCTCTGCGCGCTCTATTTGCCTCGCACTTCCAGACCGACCCTCTGAGTACCAATCCATGTTATCCTTAAACATAAATACATATAACTATATTGACGACAAAGTTGCGTGATATATGTTAGGTCACGTCTGCTCTAATTAACACCAATAACACTTTTATGTTACAACAGAGTCGTTTAATGGATTATGGTTAATTTTTATAAGTAGTGTGGATGTTAATCCTTCCTTTATATATGTTTATACAATAAATCACATTATGTAGTAACGTAATGTGTACATAGGTTACAATTATATATGCTGGCACTAACCCATTCTTTGATAGTATAGTAGATATTATGGGTGGTATCCAATGGATGAGATCGCTTCGAACTATTGTAACACTGTCACTATAATCTGTATTAAGTTATACATAGTTTCATTGCTTTATTTAAGGTGCAAAATAAACTGTTGTAGGTATAATCCGTATTGAATTTACTCATTTACTTGAGCTTTTATTTTTATAACCTACTTAGTACTACTACTACTTCTTTCTGTTCTGTGTCTATAACGGTAGTATAAAATAATAGGTAGGTAGTATAAACTACTAATATCGTATCGGGTAAGAATTATTGTACATTTTATAACATCCTGGACTAGATTTATCATAACGCCTAGACCATAGAACATAATGACTAGGCAAATTTTACGGATATTGCTGAGCACAATAAATACGTTACGTTATAAATACGGTACCTCAAGAGTCCACAAGTGGTATTACATAAGTACATTAATTTCATTAATTTATCACAAATAATTGAATCATCATGTTAGCGTCCATGGTAACAAAGCAGACCAGACTTAGTACAAATAAGCTTTAATGTTTTTAAAATACGAAGTAATTTCCTAATTATTCCCATTCAACAATTCTAAAATTAATATCTTGGAAATTGCAATATACTCGTATCATACGTTACACCGTTTACGGCAAGTACCTAACCTATTTTTAAATGACCACAATTTTGCACAAATGTTTCTGTTCGATTCGGCTACTAGTGCCTACGCAATGCGCAATTTCCTTTTTATATTTATGGAGATGTATAGTTCAATGCAAATGGTTACAGGGGATGGCAGGGGTTAAATATGGGGTGCTGGTTTTAATTAAAGGAGTAACCACACAGTTGTCAACCACACTTGCACCCATATTTTTTTTTTTAATATCTCACAGGCTAGCGTTTGACCACTATACAATCGCCTGGCAGTAAGCGATGATGTGGTCGAGGATGGTGAATACGCTAGGCCTAGAATGGTCTGACTCTGAATGACTGTGCTGCCGGGGCAAGGTAAAGTTATGGCGACAGATTTCCACTTTGATGGTGATAAGCTACTTTTTATTAGCAATCAGGCGTCTAATTCGAAATTTAAAGTAACTTCCGACTGTTCTATATTACGCTGTTCATTCAGACCATTTCAATAAGCCTAAACTCGACATCTCTGCTGTACTGTAGTTAGTGAGGAGTTGAGTATTCTGCCAATTCCAGGAGATGTCGCAGCATCAGGTCACTGCTACCATGTTCATACAATATCGTTGAAGTATGAGGATACTAAATTTCGAATTGATCAATCCTATTAAAGTTGATTTCATAGCGTCAGCAACTAGAAATAAACTGGCCAATTGCAAGTCGGACTCGCACTCATAGGGTTCCGTATCACACTACAGATTATAAGATCGAGCAAAAATTACCACTATCATTTATCGCCAGCAAAAAATAATAATTAATAAACATTTTATTTCTTATAACGCCATCTAACGTATAACAAAGGTGTTAGTAATCGGCATTTGAATATAACGCCATCTATGGACGGTTTACCTAAGCGTCCATAGATGAAAAAAACACGTTTCTTGTATGGGGACCCCCTATTATTTTAAACTTTATTCTGTTTTTAGTATTAGTTGTTATAGCGGAAACAGAAATACATCATGTGTAAAAATTCAACTGTCTAACTATCACGGCTCAAGAGATACACAGACAGACAGACGGACAGCGGAGTCTTAGTAATAGGGTCCCGTTTTACCCTTTGGGTACGGAACCCTAAAAAGATCATATCTTAAAACAGCTACACCTATTTTCATAAATCAAAGCTAAGAACACTCACGACGAAAAAACCTATTAAACAAATGAAAATTAAAACAATATCGGTTCATTCGTTCAGGCGCTACACAGATACACTGATACACACGTCAAACTTATAATACCCCTTCTTGCGTCGGGGGTTAAAAAAGGTTTAGGTACACCTTTGTTTAGAAAAGTTGTTGACAAATGTGTATACGGTCCTTAACACGAGAACTACCATTAGCCACCATGCAGGGATCGATCGTAAATTGAAGAAGTACTCGCAAATGTTGACTTGTTATTAATTGGTGTATTTTGGTAGAACTAAGTTAAGTTAGATATGGAATAGCAATTCGAGTTTGTAATCAGAATTTGCATAGAGCCAAATAATATCACAGATACAGTCTAACTAACCTAACCTATTGTTGGTCTTGTACGAACTGTAGAATTTAGTTACTGAACTTTCATATTGTAAATTAACTACTTTTATAATATGAAGATAGTTTAATAAAAAAAAAATCGTAAAGCGGTTTACAGAATATACCTACTTACTATATAGTAGTCTTAATAGTTTCGGAGTAAAGTGGCAGTGACATACGGACGGAAAGATAGACAGACATGACGAATCTATAAGGGATCCGTTTTTTTGCTATTCGGCTACGGAATTCTGAGGTATTTATCTCCATATCTCATGAGATACCACTACTCAGATCTTAATAGTATACCTTTAATTCTCGTGTGAAACCCTTCTGCGAATGATAGAAAATGACTCACGGGGCTTTTGAAGTCGGTTTGCTGCTCCACATAATAATAATTATATTACTCTCTACGTAAATGAGGCCACAACGCTATAAATAAACAAAAAAAATTGCAACACAACCATCCTCTATGAGTGTAACCTGTGTAACACTATCATGACCATCCTCGGAAGGAAAATAGAAGATGCGTCAGTTGCCTACTCAGTGCTTATTCATTGATAAAATTGTGCATTATAAACATGTGTACTACTTGTACATTGTCCCAACATATTTATATCTTGAACTGCATGTGTATGCAAATGACGCATTGTGTGTGCAGCTTGAATCAGTTTGTAGTGATGTTCTTGGTTGTATTATATCGATATGTATACAAATAAGAACTAAAAAGTAGTACAGAGTTAGGGTTTATCCTTTCCTTATTGTCATAGATTAAAATCTTAAGGATTTTTACGGCAATGTTCATGGTCAGTGAAGACTTTCCCTCTTAAGGCTGTCCACAGAGTCTACATGTATAAAGTCCGTTTTGTTATTATCACCCATCCTCGTTTAAGAGTTTTAAGACTCAGAAGACCGTCATACTACATGTGCTCCCTGGGTGGCATCAAATGTAGCTCTGGCTCGAACCACTATAAAACAACGAGTTTTCCAATCGGTTTGTTGAGTTCCGACATGACATGTTGTGTTTGCTTCAAGAAGGTCAGATACTGCTCACGTTACACCACATATATGTAATAAAATATTGATAATGTGTGTTATAGACCAGTTTGCAAATCAAATAAAAATAACCGGCCAAGTGCGTGTCAGGCCACGCGCAGTGTAGGGTTCCGTAGTAGCCTGTTATTCAATGCAAGTATTTGCCCCTTATAAACAAGCAACTAGGTACTTCGTATTTGTCACTTTAAAGAATTTAATCTAAGGATTTTGTATTTGGTACAAAATTATCCAACACCCAAGTTCAACGACTATTACTGCTAAAAACTAATAAAGTTATCTTAACCGCTATAGTTTTCCTTTAAAGTTTATGAAATTCACTATTATCACGATTTTTTCCAGATTTTTCAAGCTAGCAGTTTAGCTTTTAGAGGGGTGGACGGGGGGGGGGGGGCGAGGGGGAGGACGCCCTACTGGAACTAAAATTTGCACTTTAAAGTTTCATATTTCGTAAATGGAGCATTCAATCGAAAAATAGTATTAGCCAACACTGCCAAGCCAACTACCCCAAGCCCAAGGCGTCTGCTCGTCGGCTCGGGGTAGTTGCGCTACGTGGATTGGATTATAGTCGGTTTTCCAGTGTATCTCATGATGATTGTCGGCTTCCACTTTCAGATAATATTCAACGTTATGTATAAGTTGGGTCAATTGTTTGTCTTTTTGCAATTAACACACATTTATCGACACTATCGACATAGGTCTACATCAATAGACATCCTGCAGTTCGCAATCAGTCGTGGCGCGTCGCGCGGCCGCGCACCGCACCACAGTCGCGACTACATTTTTCATCCCCTGACATCCGCACTGTTGGCGCGCTCGGAAATTTATGCCACCGCTGTATTGAAGTCGATGCTCGATGGCAATGCTTCGCTGGAGATAAATGGACGAGAATTGAAACAATTTATTATGCTCCGATTATGGGAACGATTATCCTCGTTAGCTGACCACGTTCTGTTGACCATGAATTAGGTGGACCATTAAATAGAATTGAACATTGTAACGCAATTTATGAGACGGAAACGTACCGTGTTTGAATGAATGCTTCACCTAAACCATATAACATTTTAATTCTGCGACGAGACGTTTCTTACTGGAAGAAAGATAAGGTCGAAACAATTAAAGAATCCTAAATTTGCCAAGAAAGAATGGAATACAAACATTGTTGAGGCTTGGCAAACTTCAACGGTTAATTATCACTCCCTAACCGCTTAGAACCCTAACTAACCCTAACCCTCCTCTCATTAATTCCTCGCCCGACAAAACGCTGCCGACAAGAACGCAACGGAAACTGTAAATTGCGAATGCAATTGCATTGAAAGAGTACTATTTAGAGTTCATGATAGTTAAGATAATGTGTTCAGAAAGTGGCGGTGGACGGGTACGGCGGAAATCGACGCCCATTGAGGGTTGCCGTAATCAGGAACGTTCAAATGATCGCCCGCTCGGATGCAATGCAGATAATGAATTACCAAGAGATCGCTTGCTTGCAAAATCTATCCAGCGTCGTATCGGTAAGGTCGGTAAGTAACGAGGTTAGCCGACTCTCCCCGGGTTCGATCGCGTCGTGACTCCCGATGCCTTCGGGAGCGTTCATGGCCGAATTATCTTCCCAAATGGCCGATATAAATTATCTATAATGGGTTTTATTGCTGTAAAATATTGTTTTTGATTCGATTATTCTCGAACTCATTGAAAGTCTGCTTTGAAATGGCAGATCAGGAATTTTTCTATTTTTGGTAATCATATTGGGATTAGAGACATAAAAGGAAAGCGACGGTTAGAGTGTGAATACGATAAAAGAACTTTTATTACAGATTTTACGATTCTTTTCACAGTATCCCAGCTATAAATGTTGAATCAGATGAGAGAGACCGCGTTTGGCAAAAAAATAATCTTTATTTACTTGGCCCCAAATAATGTTCAACCTCTATGTATGCCACCTCGCAAAGAAAACACGACATGTTTCAACTTGAATATAAAATAATTGTTGCAGTCATAGGTACACAGACGCTCTTACATAGATCAGATACAATAATAAGACCATCAAAGAAAATTGCTGATCAAAGAAACATATTCAAATTATTTTTGAAAGATTAATGCTGTAACAGACAAAACGAAGGTTATCCAAGGGCAAAAGTACTTATTAGATTATTAGATTCTTGGATCGATTCATCCCATTATCATATGTACAGGTAACCCCTATTCTTTAGAATATATTATTGTAAGTAACCGTAGCAATTACTAAAATGCCTGTGCACAAAGACGAAATAACGAAGATCCTAAGATCGCATTTCTCGAATAGCTTCCTTTTCCGCCACTAAAAATGACATCGCACCTAAAAGGACCGGTAGGGTCAAGTCAACTATAAAGTATGGAATTTACTGAGCCACCGCAGGTTTTCTGGGAATTCCGGGGTATTCTGTGAAACATGTGCCCCGGAGGGTGGCACTGAATTACCACCACACTGATAGAGATTGTCTGCCCCGGACACGCGAATTTATATTACCTATTTATCCACGAAAATAGGTTCAGAAATTGAAATAGATTTTTAATTTTATAAAGGATCGGGCGCCTGAGCGTTACAAGATCTAAACTGCAATCTCCATTGCTACTTAAGGATTTATTAAACGTTTTATAATTCAGCTGAAAATTGCCTGAACCATTGGCCGATGTTTGCGAGAGTCGTTTCTTGCAAATTACATCGTTAAAAGAAAGTTTATTGAGTGACCTAAACCTGAGTGCATATTCGACTTGGTAAGCACGCGCTTTATGCTTGTGACATCGCTCCTTTTTGGGTGTAAATTAACATCAAGTTTAATAATTCAAGTGATTTATATGGGAAAATTTTTACAACACATAGCTTGCCAGACGTGAGAGTTTAGGCTAGTAAAAGCTAAACTGAGCTTGACGATGAGATACCTTATTAACGCGTATCGTATAAGTAAAGGAGAAATCGTTGCTTAGTTCACACTAGCTATTTATCTAGTCGCAAACAACCATTCAAATTGAGATTCAATTTCCTTATATTGTGACGTAAGGAATATTTGCTTACATAAGTTGCTAAGATGCTCATATTTCGATTACATATATCTAGTAGCAATATTATACAACGATTGTTTAGTAAGTCTTGTCAAATGTAGTGAGGGGCCAGTGGCGTAGTGGGAGAATGGTCGGCTTTTTGATGCCAGAGGTACCGGGTTCCATCCCTGTCGTGCACATTTGGCTTGTTCTATCAAAAATGTATGTGCGCTTTTTACAGTGGCCCTCCGGTTACAGAAAAGATAAAACTACGCTCCGGTTAAGTAAAAACATAATTAAGAAACCCCTAACCCCCCGCATGGTGGTTCAAATCAATTTTGCTTTTATGAAGTGGTAAGGACCCAAGTAAGTATGTTTTTTTCTTTTTTTTTATTGCAGATAGGCAAGCATTTGACCACTATCTCACCTGGTGGAAAGTGACGATGTGTTCGAGGGTGTAGCATGCTTGGCTAGAAGATACCTGTTTACTCTTGACTTGAAGAGACCCAAGCTATAGCTACTCGGAAACAAGTCAGCCGGCAACGTGCAAAGTAGAACCAAATCGTTTAGTGCGGATTGCTGGGATATCCACCATGTAAGGATGCCGTTGTTTAGTTTCCCTTGTTGTCCGATAGTAAAAGGGGGAAGAGGGAATCAAATTGTGTAATTCCATCGCACACTCACCGAAATGTATCCTGTAGAACACAGATAAACCAGCAACTCTACGCCGATGCTCGAGGCTCTGAAGCTTGTTTTTTGTAGTTTCAGTTTCGCCAATTAGCATTCTTGCTCGTTTATCGATAGAATCCAGAGCTTCCAGCTGATATTTAGCCGAGCCGTCCCAGAGATGGCAGCAGTATTCCATAAAAGATCGGACTTGGTACAGACTTCGAAGCTGTCCCTGCGTGAAATACCGCCTTACCTTTCTGAGAACGCCAAGCTTTTTACCGGCTAGTTTAGCTTTGGACTCTATGTAGGAGCCGAAGTTGAGTTTGGAAGTTAATGTAACTCCTAGCAGCTCTAGGTGGTTTGAGACAGGCAACGGTACATTTCGGAATGTTGGAGACAGGGTAAAAGGGCTCCGTTTAGCGGTGAACAAACACGCCTGGGTCTTAGATGCATTGAATTTGACCAAGTTAGCATCGCCCCAATCGGAGACTGCCTGAAATGTCAAATTTATGCGATCAATCATGGCTTCTCTGAGAGACTGGATCTTAGCACTACCAGCTCGTGAATCAGATATATATCTCTCTACGACGGTGCTGTCGTCTGCATACCCAAAGGTGCCTGGTTTAAGCAGATTGTTAATGTGCAGCAGAAAAAGTTTCGCAGAGAGATTAGACCCTTGAGGTACCCCAGCGTTAATAGCTAATCAATCAGACGAGCAGCCGTCCACAACTACTCGTAATGACCTTTCCCTCAAAAAGTCAGATATCCAACATCGAAAGCCACTAGATAAGCCATAAGCCGGAAGCTTACTTATAAGGCTATCATGCCAGACCCTGTCAAAGGCCTTCGAGATATCCAGAGAGAGACGGCTAGCGCCTCACCGTTTCTCTCGATTGCCTCGCTATAGATGTGTGTGGCATACGCTAGAAGGTCTCCAGTGGACCAGTGTCCAGTGTTGGAAACAAATAGCTGAAGATCGAGCTCAGCGACATGCTATAAGAGAGACCTATGTCCAACAGTGGACGAATACTGGCTATTAATGATGTTGATGAATCACCCAACTTTTACATAAATCTTAAGTATTTTATTACCTGGAATTTGGAATTCACTACTGTAATCTATTTTAAAGGTTCATTAGATAAGCGGTATTTAAATAATAAATAAAAAAGCACTCAAAACCCTCAATTGAAAAACGCATTTACAAACACCAAAAAAGAAACACGCTACACTTAATGCTAAAGTTCGTTACGAGCAAACAGCCGTTAAATCAAACCTTAAAAAATTTACCGCACCGCACAAAAAAATAACGTCACATTTTTACACTCGAAAGCTTTCTTATGGCAAAAAAGCACTTGCTCAATAAAAGTCAGGTGCTTAAACCGAAGCGCTTGCTTTTAAAGAAACGTGTTATACCGGTTGGTAAAGATAAAAAATTGTGTGTATCACTTAACACTTGTTTGGTTTGAAACTGATCTATTAAGTTATCAGATCGTTTAAACTCGCGGCGCGAAGTACTTTAAACGAAAAGATAAGAAAAGTATAAAAAATAGTGAATCCCGCTCCGAGGCGAAGTTTTGATTGCAATCTTCAGTTTAGTTAAATTTTATTCATACGTTTAATTTGAAGCCAGGTTGCAAAGAAATTAAATGAAATTGCTATTGCTTGGGGTGGTATTTATGTAGTTTCTTCCATCCATTACTCAGTTATTTTTCAACTTATCTTACCGGTTTTGTCTTTTCTCTGTATATCTTTGATGGTTTTAAAAACCTGTCTGAGTTAAATGTTTTTCTTTAATAAATGGTAGTACTTATACATACATACAATTATATATGAATAACTTATATATGAAACATCTGAAACATAAATTCAAATGGAGATAAGTTTAACGGTGTCAAACCGAGATTCAAACGAAGAACAAAGTTGGTAGGTGAGTTTCTATCGATTGGGAGAAGTTTTGAATGCAACTCGTTAATCGCGTGTTAAGTTAAGAAAGTTGGAATAACAAATTCTCAAGCGACAATACTGAGATTGGCGGAGTGACGCAGCCGCCAGGAAATGCGAAAAGTTGAGAACTTGCCCGTTATCTCAGCACTGTGGCTGGCATCTGCTTGACGACGTGCCAAATGGAAAAACTGCGCTTTAATAATACTTAGTAGTGTTTGCTTTATATTATCCGCTCCTCGGACGAAATTGTAGGTAACAAAGTGTATGGTTTACCTGCTAATACGGTTTTTGACACCCGAGTTTCTGAGTTTCTGATCTCTAATAAGTCTAAGTGTTGGTTATCCTTGATGAAATTATTTATATGTAAGTTATTTATTAGTTTGTTTGTTCCATGGTACGTCTACCGTCATCTAGGATAGCATACATATTAAATATTTCTTGATAAACATTACACAATCAGTAAGGCTATATATGTCATATTTTTAACGCAATTGCCACATTAGGGTGCCCTTAGTTCGATTATAACTACACCACAATGATTTTATCAGATAGAGACTAGGCACAACATGGAAAGCACGCGCCACGCGTATATAGTTTAACGTAGTTAAAGTGATATTACTCTAATTACGGCAGTCGTTACTTATGTTTAAAGCTATTTATTTTGCATAATGGTGTTTGGCTGGGGTTCTATTATAGCAGGCGCAATGCGGCTGAGCGCTTCGAGGAGTGACGCCGGAGATACGCTGACCGGCGACTGCCGACGCGACCCGTTGCTCCCATATAGAAACTTGACCACAACTGTGCTTTGTCTTCCCCTTCCACTCACTCGAACTCTTTGTTTATCTCTCATTACGACCGTCCCTAATCATCATTAGTTATGCATGAAGACAAATACGAGCACTCGTACCGAATAACTGCACTCTCCATTTGTTTTACGGATCTATTCAATAAATATTTGTAGCTCCAAAGGCTTGGTTGTGCTCTGTATGGAGCGAGCGTGAAACTTATCTACTCAGATAAATGGGTCCGCATTTATTTTCATGTAGAACGAGATACTTTGATATTTCGTAGGGTTCAGTGCAGGGCAATTTCTGATGTCACTGTCATCGGAAGGGCCAACCCGTAGCTGCGGGCGACCGGAACACTTCTAGGTTTTGCGACGACATAATTTGCGCGACTCGCTATCTCAGAGCTCGAATCGCATTTGGGGGACGTTCAACCGAACAGATAAAACATTTTGCTTTGTTAACCTTTTGGTCATCGGTGTGAGAAAACTTTTTTGTGGCTAATTTGAGTCTTACTTGAAATGCGATTGAAATAATGAGAATTTAATTTTCTAACGGTATGAGTTCTAATAAAGTTAATCCGACCAAACAACCTAATAAAGTTAATATAGTGTTTCACTACTTATGCGGCATGACTTGGTGGTTTACATTGACCTCTGCATATTTTATTTCAATTTAAGTGGCCGTACTACGAAGAAAGACGAATTAGAATAATATTGGTTTGCTTGTCAGATGAAAGATTAATAATAATGACCCCCTAACGACCCGCCTGTCGATTCCTCCTATTTAGTCGCCGGCGCATGGTGTTTCACTAATCATCATGACGTCTAGTAAAAGAAAATATTCTGTAGTCAGAATTGACGTTATTCAAACTGACATCAAGTTAACTTATTTTAACTTTAAGAGCCTAATAAGTCGTAGGTAAATACTTATTAGGCTCTTATGCTTCTTACTATACTACTAATATATTATATTTATTTTTTAATTATCTTCTGTCATTGTTATCTTTTAATTTAATAGACTAATTCAAAATTAATTTAAGTATAATATTGCATGCCAGAAACGGTTGATATGTGTTTCTATATTTTTTAAAACCAATGACATCTTGTGTCCATTTCATTGCAACAAATAATTGTATCATTTAATTCTGTTTTATGGTAGGTACATACCTTATTTATAACCTAATTAGTAAGTAGTAGTCTATGATAAATAGGGGCAGTATCACCGGTTTCTGATAATGTGTCAGATAGTTCCTAATAATATCCTGATTATCTCACAGATGACGCGATATAAAAGTTGTCAAACTTTGTCAGATAAGTTCCTAACAAAGCTATCAGGAACCGGTGAAACTAGCCCTAACTCTCAAATATTATTGCTAAATTACTGAGGTGTAATAACATAGAAGCTGGAGTTTTGGCGGGAACGTGAAAAAATGTGTGTGCTCTCGTTGCATTTTTCCTAAAACTTGTGTTCTTCCGCGAGTTAATATGTATTAAATGTGGATTATTAACCATTATGTGCCAGTGAATGTTTTCGAGTGTAGGGCAACAGCACAATGTTAAAAAATATGCGATCTGCGTTCTCACCTAAATTTCACTGAAACTCTTCAGTAAAATATCCACATCTTTACTGAGGGTATGACTTGGACTGGACTTCTACTTGACCTGAAATGTGACTTTGAGCCATATTTATGACTAGAATTCATAATAACTTGAAATGATTTAATACTTGACACTCGCTAAATACCATAGAGGGATAAAACTATAGAGATTTGGGTAGCGTGGCCACATGTTATAGAATATTGTAACATAACCATATAATTATGTATTTAGAACCCAGTGATACATAGCAATAAAGGTCAAATTTTTTTAGCTAAGAACGCAACATCACACAAAAGTTCCCCAACATGCATATGGGAAACTACTTCGATTTTTCACATCGCCAATTCCACGAAGTTGGACGGGCGGCACTCATTGACCAATTATTGTACTTTTTTGGGATAGTCAATTTATGTTTCTTTTTAAGTTATATTATATCTATACTCATATTATGAAGAGAGAATATTTGTATTTTTGTATGTTTGTGATGATTTGGCTCAAAAACTACCAGACCGATTTAAAAAAATATTTCACTAATATATAGAATGCACTTTCCAAATGAAAATAGGCTATATTATATATATTATATAATAATATATATTATCCCGTTTAAATCAAAGGCACATCCGTGGAGACCTAATTTGCAACCTAAGTCGACAAAAAAACGGTCGAAAAAACACGTTTCTGTCGAACGCTGCTCAATTGAATATAGATAGAAGAATAAAGAATATTTTCTATGGAAGAGTTGTACAACTTAATAAGACCTACAAATAAAACTGGCCAAGTGCGAGTCAGACTTTGTCCCGCACATGGAGGGTTCCGAACTCCATCTGTCGAATTTCTAACGAACTTCTAACACCTGCTGCCACTTAATCAGACAAATATGACTCTTCCCGACATATATTGACGAATAATAATACTATGTTTTTAAATTGAGAGGTACAGTACTTCTACTCGCCAATAGATGTCGGGAAGAGTCATATTTTAAGTTGATTATCAATAAAGTTGATTATTGAAAACACGAATAAAACAACATTTTCTGAAAATGACTCCTAGCTAGATCGATTTATCGCCCCCGAAATCCCCTGTAGGTATACTTAATCGTTGGAGCCGCTTCCGAGATTCAGATTAAGGTAAAGACGATAGCGCCATCTTAGCAACTAGATAGGTGGCGCTGAGCTATCGTAAAAAACTTTTTTAAAACTTTTCTTTAATTTTTAACTTTGTTCTGTTCTTAGTATTTGTTGTTATAGCGGCAACAGAAATACATCATCTGTGAAAATTTCAACCGTCTAACTATCACGGTTCATGAGATACAGCCTGGTGACAGACGGACAGACAGACAGACAGACAGACAGACTTACAGACAGACATACAGACAGACAGACAGACAGACAGACAGACAGACAGACAGACAGACAGACAGACAGACAGACAGACAGACAGACAGACAGACAGGCCCTTACCCTTTGGGTTCGGAACCCTAAAAAGTCCGAGACAGCATATCTCTATCTCTTAAGGTTGACTCACAGTAGCCATTTTAATCTTTAATTTTTTGCTAAAAAATATTACATACTTCCAAGGCTATTTTCAAGTATATAGTATTAATCCTTATCCAAATCATTACGTTAATTAGCTTGGCCACATATTATAGATTAAAATTGTCCTTTACAGTATATAATTCAAATGAAAACTCTAGAAGATAACACAGATTTCACATACACGCATCGCAAAATTAATAAAATATTTACAGTGAAACCACAGATTAGGTCATAGTTACTACGAAAATATTATTATAGGCTTAGCTATTCTGTAGATCCCCACCGATCACAATCAATTTGAAGTCAATATAGTATAATAATATGATCTATTGTGTAAAATAATAATGATCTATATGTATAATAATATAATATTTAAACCCCGACCCGACTGATCTATGTATTAATCTTTTTATTAAAAGCATTCCAATGACTCTAAACACGACATTTAAAATATGAGCTATAAGTTGGTGAGGATTTGAGTATTCTGTAGAGTCAATGCTTCCATGTTCTTACAATATCGTTGAAGAAGAAGATTTTAGAATTGATCAGACCTATGAAAGTTGATTACATAGCGCAATCAACTAGAAAAAAGCTCATAGTTTTATAACAATAAAACGAATTTTCATGAATCAAAGCTAAGAACACTGGATGAAGACATCTATGAAACAAAAAAAAACTATCAATAATAAAATCAAAATTGGTTCATCCGGCTGGGTGCTAAGATGCTACAGACAAACTCACAGATACACACGTTAAATGTATAATACCCCTACTTTTTGCGTCGGGGAACGCCGTAAGGTTACGGTGGCAGATGTTCTCCTTGGTGGTAAGCTACTTTTCAACCGACTTCCAAAAAGAAGGAGGTTCTCAATTCGTCTGTAGGTATGTTTTTTTTTCTTTTTTTTTGTGTGGATGTTACGCGATTACTCCGTCAATTGTGAACCGATTCGAATGATTATTTTTGTAAACTGAAATTGACTCGCGGGGCATTGAAGTTTAGTTTCTAAACTATCTTAATTATTGGTAGATTTAATGATCCCACTCTGTACGAAAACCCATGATTCATGAATGCACATAAAACGTTCATTGGTGGGTATATAGCTAGTATTAGAACCAACAACCGTCGGGTCAGAATCAGGGTAACTATCCTTCACGCCAAAGGGCCGTCCTATATCACTACGTTAGTATCATAAAACAAATTCCATCACTGCGTCTGTCTGTGTGTCTGTACTGATTATCTGCTGTACTGTTGTCTATTGTACTGAACGGATTATCATGCGGTTTTCACCAATAGCCAGAGTGTTTATGAGGAAGGTTTAGGTGCATAATTCGTTAAGATTTTGTGTAAATTGGTTGAAATATGACGATGATTGTTAAATATGGTAATATTTTATATTCGATACAACAAACTGATGCAAATTTTGTAGGCATATATGTTCTACCCGTGCGAAGCCGGGGCGGGCTGCTAGTATATATATATATCTACTTAGATGTGTTCAGTAATAGGGACGGACTGATAACCCCCATATAATTTTTTTTTTTACTATGTAGTGGTATATAAAAAGGGACAGATCAAAGAGATTAATTGAATTGTTTTTATTCTTAATTTTTTATAACCATTCATCGTTCTCGTATGATAAGACCATGCGAGTAGCACAATGTCAACGTAACGAGGCACTCAGCTCGCGCACACTATTTAGGACAAGCAAGGCCAAGCAAGTTTATATTTTAGTATTCTATGTTACGCTCATTCCTAAGGGAACACAAGAAGATGCAATATTTTGCAGTTTGCACACGTGTTTACGACGTGCGATGATAGTGTAGAATAGCATGCAGCATAGTGACTTTATTATTAGTTGAAGAGAAAAAGAATTGCATTCGTTTGATAAGGGAGCTTTAATATCACTTTTTTTTCAATACTCTGCGTACAAATTTGTTATTGTAAGTACACGTATCGGAGGCCATACATTCTAATAGAAAATGTAAGTTTGTGTTGTGTTGTTCATAATATGTTGTTAGTAATAAAACTCAAGGAAATGAAATATATGTAACGCCGCTATAACCTTACGGTGTTGTAGCAGCACATAGCCCTGAGAGTCAGATAATTATAGACCTAGCGTGTTTACCATCTTTGACCACAACTTTGCTTACTACTAGGCGAAGATAGTGGTCAAACGCTAGCATATCAGATATAAAAAATATATGGGTATGCAAAAACCAATGCCAATGCTATATACTCACACAGAAGAAATACTTACTCAGGAACATAAGACACGACACACTGAGCATAAGAAAATAAGTAGGGTAGAAGATATTAGGCATTGCCATTTGCCACATCTGTAGCGAAGTTGAAGTCTCAGAGGAATGTCGCAAACACGTCGAGACGAACAAGGCCAATCTTATCCCGCGGGACTATATTCAACACTCAAAGAGTTAATATTAAAGTTATAAAGTTAAATTATATATAATAAGTTATAAATAAGGTAATTGGAGGACTAGCAATGGAGATTAGAAGAAAATCTCAAAGAAAAGATATGAAAAGTTTGTAGTTAGCACTTGAAAATTATAAGAAGTATGCAGGTAGTTAGTTATTTCAAGTAAAGAACTTCAACTTGAGTAGGTAGAGTAAAACGAATTATGATAATGATGATGCTATGAAAAACAAATATATAAACTAAATAGTTTATTGCCAGAATACACAGAACAATACAATACATGTACAAACAGTTAATTTAGGAAAAAAATAACCGGCCAAGTGCGTGTCAGGCCACGCGCAGTGTAGGGTTCCGTAGTAGCCCGTTATTCAATGCAAGTCTTTACCCGTTATAAACAAGCAACTAGGTACTTCGTCTTTGTCACTTTAAAGGATTTATTCTAAGGATTTTGTCATCATCATCATCATCATCAGCCTATACTTGTCCACTGCTGGACATAGGCCTCTCCAACTGCACGCCACTGAGCACGATCCTCGGCTACTCTCATCCAGCTCTTGCCAGCCACCTTGCGAACATCATCGCTCCACCTAGTCTGAGGGCGTCCTACGCTACGTTTGCCGATTTGCGGTCTCCACTCAAGAACTCGTTTACCCCAGCGGTTGTCGGTTCTACGGCTAATGTGGCCGGCCCATTGCCACTTCAGCTTACTAATTCGATGGGCTGTCGATGACTTTAGTTCTCTGTCGGATCACCTCGTTTCGGATTCGATCCTTCAGAGAAACTCCGAGCATGGCCCTTTCCATAGCACGCTGAGCGACTTTAAATTTGTGATGTTAATACCACGTCCTTTCCAGTCCAGCGTCTTGAACATATCCTCCAATGCAATTGTGAACAATTTGGGGGATATAACATCCCCTTATCTCACACCACGATGCATGAGGATAGATTTAGACTGCTGGTTCTGCACTTGGACAGTCATGGTAGCGGCATTGTACAGACCTCTCAACACATTGATATAAAGCCAATCGACTTGGCATCGCTGCAAAGATTCCAGAACAGACCAGGTCTCGATCAAGTCGAAGGCCTTCTCATAGTCCACAAACGCTCAGCACAGGGGCCGATTATACTCACTGGTCTTCTGTATAATCCGCCGCACTATGTGAATGTGGTCTATGGTGCCGTATCCTCCTCGAAACCCGGCCTGTTCTGGTGGCTGGAATTCGTCGAGTCATCTTGCAAAACGGTTCGTGATGACTCTTGAAAACAGCTTGTAGACGTGACTCAGGAGCGAAATAGGTCGGTAATTCTTCAGAAGAGTTTTATCACCCTTCTTGAAGAAAAACACGACAACACTCCTGCTCCACGCCTCTGGAGTTCTCCCATTACAGGTTGTCCACCAGCTTTCAGGAGCTCAGTAGTAATACCATCCTCTCCAGGGGCTTTTCCATTTTTAAGCTGTTTAAGAGCCATCTCGATTTCGGCAGACCTCTAGCAAGTCTTCGGTAAAGTGGCGCGTCAATGTGGCTCTAGAATCCTCATTTTCGGGATCAGGTTGAGATGCATGCGAAGCGTAAAGCTGGCCATAGAAGTGTTCAATTTCCGGAAGAACCTCTAACTTGGAAGCAACGACCGTACCACCGGCTGTGGTCAACTTTGTCAGATGGCTTCTCCCAAGAGATTAGACAAACACTTTTGACCCCCGATTTTGCTCAATTGCTCGTTCGATAGAGTGAGTATTGGAATTTCGAAGGTCACGTCGTACGAGTTTGCCAATCTTCTTGTTTAGAGCATGCCTTTCTGACGAAGTGACTGGTGGCTCTTCGCGCCGTTCCTTTATTAGGTCGAGGGTTTCTTCCGAAAATTTTGACTTCCTGCCTGTACGCTGTAGTTCGCAAAATCTCAGACCTTCTTCCCTGAGGATTCCGACCACATTTTCGAGGGCCTGGTTTATGTCAACGCTGTTTGTGGTTTCCACGGCAGTAAATCGATTTTTCAGATTTGACTGGAAAGTTTTAGATCCCACTACGGTTTGGAGCAGGGTGGGTCAGAGCCTAGACTTCATCAAACGGACACGTTCAAGCTTGAAATTGATATTCAGAGAGCCTCGGACAAGTCGTTGATCGCTACCGGTATTAAACCTATTGATCATTGAAACGTCTCTGAATATACGCTTCTTGTCCGTTATGATGAAGTCAATCTCATTTTTTGTCATAGAGTCGGGGCTCTGCCATGTCCACTTCCTGTGGGGCTTTTTCTTGAAGAAAGAATTCATTAAGAAAAGCCCCTTCTTTTCGAGGAAGTTGAAAAGCATTTGCCGCCTATGATTCCTGCTGCCATAACCATGAGATCCTACTACCAATTCACTGCAATGCTGTACTCCCACTTTGGCGTTGAAGTCCACCATGACAACGTTGTAGTGGGCCTTGGTGGTGAAGTGAAGGGCCTTCGATATATCTCCGAACATATCCTCCACTTCATCGTCCGAGTGTGTTGAGGTCGGTGCGTAAACCTGCAAAACTTTGAGGCTTATACCTCTCCGTCAGCTTAATTACAAGGTACGCGACCCTGCTCGACACACTCGAAACTTCTAAAACGTTGTCACAAAAGGCTCTATTTACCAGGAACCCTACGCTGCCCTGGGATTGCGGTCTCCTTCTCGGAAGTACATCAGGGGGCCAGATTCAAGGGTTACGGTGTCCTCCCCCTCTCTTCGGACTTCGCATAACCCAAAAATATGCCACTTTATCTTTCCGTGTTCGTGCTCAATTTGCGCCAGGTGCTCGTCTAGTCTAATCGTTCTGCCGTTATACGTCGCCAAGGTCAAAGGTTTTTGGCGGCCATCCGTAACCCGGGGATTCTTCGCACCCCCTGCCCTGCCGTAACCGAGACCGCCGCCGTGATCTAGAATAGCAGGGCGACCGGGAACTGGGGGCCGTGGTTTCTCTGGACTTGGCATTGAAGGGTTTGCTTGTAATTTATTTCATTTTAAATAATAATAATAATTGTGTTGGGAAATAACAAAAGTTGTCAATATATAAAAATAACCTCATCATAATCAGCTTGTGTCAGACCACTGCTGGATGTAGGCCACTCCCAAGATACGCCACTGAGCCTGATCTTCAGCTCACTGGAGGGATATGCTCTAATCGCCACGCAGGCGAGTTGGCGATCGCAGGACGTAACTCCTCGCACCGGTGACGCTGCTGCCCGTCACCGGCCTGTAGTATTTAGCTACGCCATATTTTGAGATGGTTATACCGCCATTGGTCGGTCGTCAGAGCCTCGTTTGTGGGTCAGCAGGATGCACCACGGGCAGGTGAGGTTGGCTGGGAGCACTGAGGGGGTATTTGTGCTCCCTTAAATTCCCTTGTGCTCCCTTACAGAAAAATATAACCTAAGATAATATAATAAGATTATCAGACATTAATAATTTATTCTGAACCATCATAATATTAAAAGTTTTGAAACAATTTCAGTAAAATTTACAATGGGTACTCAATTAAAATGAATCAACTTAATAACTGACTTAATTTAAAGCCAACCAATAAATACAGACATATTACACTAGGTACCAATATCTGTGGAAAGGAATAGAGAAAAAATTGTAAGGTCCTATGGTTTTGCAAAATTGTAACAGTTTTTCATGTTATAATGCGAAAATGTGTAAATATTTTTGTGAATTGTAAAACACAATCCAAAATTTCATCGTACCGACGGGACTTGAACCCGCAACCTCCGGAATAACATGTTCCGGTGCTTTGCCAATTAAGCCACGGTGCGAAGTATCGTTACGACGAAATTAGTGGATTGCATTTGTTAACCCAATTATGCATTGGTGGCGCTATCTATGACTACTTATTACGTAAGTTAATCATTCGGAAGAAATCATTACAGTTTTCAAATCCGACGAGAGATGGTTCTGATGATCCGATTTACGCTGTTCAACATCTCTCGTCGGATTTGAAAACTGTAATGATTTCTTCCGAATGATTAACTTACGTAATAAGTAGTCATAGATGGCGCCACCAATGCATAATTGGGTTAACAAATGCAATCCACTAATTTCGTCGTAACGATACTTCGCACCGTGGCTTAATTGGCAAAGCTACGGAACATGTTATTCCGGAGGTTGCGGGTTCAAGTCCCGTCGGTACGATGAAATTTTGGATTGTGTTTAACAATTTACAAAAATATAAAGTGTGAAACACTTCAAAGAAACATAATATGCGTAAATATGTTTATTACTCCTTCACGCTAAAAAGTATTTCGATGCAATTTAATTAATTATCTTTTATATACATGAATTAACGCAAAGGCTATAAACATATTCATATATATATATTTATTTATTTTGTATATATATTTTTAAATTCTCTGTACTAAGAAACCCTGCGTCACGGGGGATTTTAAATACCTACAAAATACGGACACAATTACACCCAGACTCGGAACAATTGATTGCAGGTCACACAAAAAATTGTACCGTGTGGGATTGATTCCCACGACCTTTAGTTTCGTGGACAGGCTCACTAACCACTCGCTAGACCAACTTGTCAGCCTATAATGCAAACAGTAAAAATCAATAACAGTACCACTTTAAAACTGTCCAATTATATTTATAGTTGAAATGATATTTTTGTACGTGTATAATTTTTTCCAATAAATTTTATTTTACTTTTCTTTACTTTACTTTAAAAATCACGGCGGCTTGTCCACTAATGGAAAACGTGGGAAGTTTACCACGCGCTCAAAGCCAGAACCAGACAAATTACACAAAAGAAAAAATATTTTGGCCCATATTTTTATCCGAACTTACATGTCTGGTTTCCACAAAGGAATTCCCGTCCCGTTTTAAGTTAAGCCCGCTGCGGGTTCATCCATCTTCCATTCTTTGTTGTTTGATTACAACGTCTACTTCATCAATAACTCTGCTTACTTTGTTCTTGAAAAACCATGAATTTGTGTTACTATTAATGTTACTTGACGTGTATAAGTGCAGATTTTTAATTTGCTCATATCTCTATATATAATAAAGTTATAGAAAAGCTCTGTACATTGCATATTTTCCAGGAAGAGTAAGTGCTACCTGTATTAAGCCTAAAACAACAGTTTTAAGAATTCTTGTAGGTACTGAATATGCTTTGACTTTGACTTTACGAAGGCAAAAATAATCTATTAATTAATTATTAAGTAGGCACGGTGACTGGAAAGCGTGGCCATATACATAATTCAGGACCTAATTAGGTGCCTAATGACACCATTACCCACATTTACGCAGACGTAACGCGCACGTACGCCCATTTAGGCGTGAATGTATGCGCACTTCCTTATCTAAAACGGTAACAGTACGAAACAAAGATCTATTGATTACCATATATATAATTTTGGTCGCAAGGCATATGCAGGCGTTGCGGTGGGCGTAGTAAAAATCTAATTCGGGCGACAGTGACTATCTTTGGCGATTCTCATGTTTTTTTTTCGCCTTGTCGTAATATTTTAATTATTCTAGGATATAATTAGCTGATGGTATAAGCAGTTAAGTTGAAGTTTAACGTAACTAAGACCACTCGTCTGGTGGTAAGTGATAAGTGATCAAAGATGATGAACACGCTAGGTCTAGAATACTCCGACTCTCAAGGGCTGTGTGCAGGAACTCAGTAAGGTTATCGTCGCAGATCAAGCTACTTTTTGGTAGCAAGTCAACGTGGATGATGATGACGATAATGATATAAGCCTTCAGTAACTGGAAATAATCTCTAATGTGTGTCGTTATGTTTGCATATCTTAAAATAATAGCACATGTACGACTCAATTACAGTACTGCGGAAATTTTGAAAACCTTTGCTTTGCGCTTCTTCACATCTAGCAATTTATTTTTCAATCCAAAATACATGAAACATTTTAGTCACATATTAACCACTGTATTATAAAATATATAAGCTCTGCTAGACAACCGAACGCTTGGCTTGCTTGTCCTATTAAATAATAACAAAATAAGAGCAATTTATTTGAAAATAAATACAGCAACTAATAATTATTTTTCTTAGGTTGTAATTATTAACTATCTCGGTACTTCTGGCTACGTCCATGCATATCTAATAAATATTCACAAAATGACACCACCCATAGGCGAGGCACCAAGGAACTGTGTTCGATGGATTGCAATGAATATGAATTTAAAGATTTGTAGTAGCTCATGCATTTTATAGTAGGTGTACGAGGAAAACTGCGCATTGTTAAAGCAGAAACAGGCGTGCAAATTTACGTTCCACGCATATTTATTGGCTGTTTTATTATAATAATATGGTTAATGATGCTATTCAAATTTAACCAGATGTATTGGGTAAGTAATTTTCAATTTACAATAAAAAATATTATAGCTATTCTGGACAGATATTTATCTACATTATATAGGATGTTATATGTGACGATGCTGCGGGGTACACGCATGGTAATGGGACAATCTCTGGTGTCCGCCTGGCCAGCTACCATCCTCAAATTAAAAAATCTCCCGCCAAACATCTAATAAGTTCCGGTAGCTGTCCTTGAGAGCTAGTTACCATTCTAGGCCTTGCGTGCTACCGTCCTCGACCGCATCATTACCAGGTTATACAACGACCGCATTTTAACAGGTGAGATAGTGGTCTAACGCTAGCCTATAGGATGAAAATAACTTTAAAACTAAAACAACCGACTTCCATGCCGCGCGCGTCAGTTTCAGTAGCAAGTTTGAGACGTTTATCGTCATATCTCTGGAGATACTTATCAAATCTCGATAAAATTACAATGGGACCACCTTGGAAATGTACCTTACCAGTTAAATAAAAGAATTATTCGAATCGGTTCACAATTTACGGAGTAATCGCGTAACATACATACACAAAATAAATAAATAATTACAAGGTTAATTCGCGTCACTACACTGCGCTCGTTATCATATGACATGATAACTCTCACAAGCCATATAATTTAATTGGTAAAAAAAAAAGCTTGAAATTCTAAACAAACGATAATCACCTGTATTACCTAGCGATTAGATACCCTTCTTCTATTCTAAGAGAAAGTCTTTCTTCAAAGCGAATATAGTCCACATTTTTATTAGTTTTTTAGACGTCTACCAGTATGCTTCTACTGCTAAGTGGTACCGCCCAATTTCGAAATTATACGTCTCAGGAGATAAATTGGAAAATGAAATTAGAAGTTAGACTAATTGAGCAGATGAAGTAATTTTGCTAACGGTTTATAAAAGCTGGTAGCGTTCTAGAGATGTGAAGTACTGTATAAGTTACTAGTTATTTTTTTACCAAGTTACTAGTATAGTAGTATTTTTCATCTTTGCGACTAATGGCCGTTTTTTGAGTACATTTATTGAGAGTTTATCTATTCAATAACGGTACAATTGAGTAGATAAACTCTCAATAAACGTTACATCAGAAACCGACCATAAGTGTTGTATGTGTGTGATACATTTCTCTACCCTACCTACCATTTATCTATCCTAATCAAAACCAACATTATATATGTGAAAGTGAGGTTGCACATTTGTTTGTTTATTACCTACCTCTTCATGGTCATGCGTCTTGCTTTTATTAATAACCTAGGTTACCTTTTGGCACTAACTAGTATATAATAAAGACTCGTGTAATTGATTAAAGTTAAGGTATCTTTATTTAGTTTGTCACAAATTATGTTAGCAAATAATATAACAGGTATTTATAGATTTGTAGAACAATAAATATGTTAGTAGCGTTAATAGCTGGGACTCGACACACTAATCCTAAATTAATATTTAAAATATAAAGTACCTTCTCAAGGATCTATAATTAATATTTAAGTATACGGCATGTACTTATGAATATATATTATACACACATAACTATTATACATAATTATATCAAATATATTAACGTATGCGTCCATTGCAAAAAGTAATTAGTATATCATGTTAAAAGTAGGTATCTTATATCAAGCACTAGTCTCTGTGGTCATTTCAGTAATAAGCGACCTAGTTGCGTTGATTTGACCAAATTACTGATACTTGAGAGCATTATTTGTTTGACCTAGAGACTACCTACGGGTAATTTGAACTTCTGGTCTTCTGTACCTTGTGTAGGTGGGATGGCATTTATTTATCTTACAAATGAGCTGGGATTAAATGGCCCACACAATAAAGACATAACTCAAATCGCTCTTAGCGAATTAGATTGCTTGCGAAATTATATAATCATTAAAACTATTATAACAACTATTTTTAATTAGAAGCAGACAAGCACTTGACCACTAATGCATAGTGAAATCTAGGTCGATCTAGGCGGCGATCAGATAGATTAATTAACTACATATTTACGGTTTTCAGATTTATTCCTAACTATATAGTAAGTGGTTAAAGACCTTGCTTCTTGCTAAATTTAATGATTCTAGGTCAACGGGATAGTACCCTATAGGTTTTGATTCCCTTGTGAAATCGCAAAATATACGAAAATATGCGATATAAACAGTCATATCTTTTGATCGCGTTAACTTACAGGTTTGATTTTATCACACCCGAAAGATACGTAGATAATATGTAGACCCAAGTATTTAGTATAAGTTTCTACTTGATACATCTACGCATTCCGGAGATAAAGAAACACAGTTTTGACAGACGGACAGACAGACAGGCGGACATACGGACAATAAAGTTATCACAAGGGTGATAAGGGTTCCTTTTTAACCGACTTCACAAAAAAGGAGGAGGTTCTCAATTCGTCTGTATGTTTTTTTTTTCCTTTTAAGGTACGGAACTCTTAAAACTAAATAAAAATTGGTTCATCCATTTAGACGCTACGATGCCACAGACAGACACACTAATACACAGTTACACACGTCAAATTTATAACACCCCTTCTTTTTACGTTGGTGGTTAAAAAAGAACGGTCCTTGTCACTTGAGGGAGGGAGTTGATGGTTAGGCGGGTAGAAAGATCAACCGAACAACACCTTAAAAATCAAAATCAGTCTAACTTTTACTTAGATGAGTATACACTCTCGAAAGACGGTAGCCTCCGCTTGGGCAGTTGGGTAAAAGAAGTGTAATACTGAAGCTGAATGGACGTTTATATAAGTTTAACAATTGAGAGTTAATGAGAAACGGTACACACTGCTAATGATATCTGAACTAACATTCAACCAATCCTTTAGGGAGCAGCTATTCGGGTAGATTGCATGTTCTCAGATGATCCAGCTTTTTGTACGCGACCTTAATAAGAAATTCTAATGTATTTTATAAATTACAATTGTAGAGGCACGAAAATAGATAATTGCTTGCCAATAACAAAATTATGAAACAAATCAATCGAAGAGATTGTAGTTTAGTTGTTATAAGCATTTCAGAATAATTCGTATTTACCTAAAATAAACCGACCAAGTTCGAGTTGGATTTACTTACATACATGTGTATTCACGGGTTCACACATTCGACCACAGGTATTATGAGCATTACGTATGTTGATATTCCACCTGATTTTCTACCAAAAGTAGGTTACCACCATGAGGGAGATTATCTTTTACCATAACCTTATCTATGGTCTTCCGAAAGCACACAGACCTTGAGAGTTAGACCATTCTAGGCCTAGAGTGTTCACCATCTTCGACCATATTATCGCTTACTACCAGACGAGATAGTGGTGAAACGCTAGGATATCAAATATATAATAAAACTGGCCAAGTGCGAGTCAGCATCGCGTCTCTTATCGCACAGTTAGGGAGGGTTCCGTACAATACGAAACATAACAGAGTTTCAACCTCATATATTTGATTAATTGATATTACCAAGAATATTTGGTTTGGTCGCGATCTAGAAACACGGGGCTCGTTTACTAGCGCCATCTATGTCATTTTGCCGAAACTAATTAGATAGATGGCGTTTAAAAACACGTTTTTTGTATGGGGACCCCCTTTAATTTTTAACTTTATTTTGTTTTTAGTATTTGTTGTTCTAGCGGCAACAGAAATACACCATCTGTAAAAATTTCAACTGTCTGACTATCACGGTTAATGAGCTATAGCCTGGTGACAGACGGACAGACAGACAGACAAACAGACAGATGGACAGCGGAGTCTTAGTAATAGGGTCCCGTTTGACCCTTTGGGTACGGAACCCTAAAAAAGATAATAATAGATTAGTAATACATATCGCCATCATCATTATAATCAGCCGGTGTCTGTTCACAGCAGGACGTAGGCCTGTCCCAAGTTACGCCACTGAGCCCGATCTTCGGCTCTTCTTTTCCACTCAACGCCCACCGCTTTGCGTATGGCTAAGTTATAATATAATATAGGTTAGGGTACATACTCCATAATTGATACGGATTAATAATAAACCAACTCACATCTTCAATTTAAATATACTGCTGACATCACTTTACCTCGTTATAATAATAAAGCAGGTTCGGTTTCCCGCAAGCTGCCACAAAAAAGGTTGAGCAAAAACGAGCTGATATTATCTAAGAACGAATTTATTTGCCAAGTTATTTCCACGGTGGGTTGCGGTCCCAGAATTAATTATCTGCTCGATAAACATGCACATGCAGGGGCTCCATGCTAATTAAGTTCATTTCTATTTCCTCGACAGTGCACTCTTGGGAATATGGAAATAGAAGTTTGTAAGAGTCCGACCTTAAGCTGAACAAATTGAGGGACTCTTTCTCGATATTCGGGTAACTTTTAAGTAGGTTTAATGTACTGAGTTGTGTCTGCATATTTCTCGATGGCTGAATAACTAGCATAACTATTACATGCTAGTGAGTGTTACTCATTAACACCTTATTTTAAACTAAAGTGGTCGAGTAAACTCGAACGTTATGTAAAAATCTTTTTGTGGGTGAACTCTACTAACGCCAAAACAGGGCAAAAGAAAAAATAAAGCGTATGTTACAGTTAATATTTGCTACACCTTCTACAAATATTATTATATTATTTTTTTTATTCCAGGCACACTTGCACTTGACCACTATCTTACGTGATATAAGTTACGCCGGTGTCTTTTTTTGTGGTTGGATCAAGCCACAGCTGATCAAAGCCTACAACCAGTGGTCACCCAATCAGCACCAGTAGCACCACCACACATTTATAACGTTTAGGATTAAAAAAGTCTACAAACGCAGGAAGGTAACAATGACAATGACCCAAGTGCTCTGAGGTACAAAATCCTAAAAGAACTACTTTAACAATTTCATGTAACCTGTGCTTTTTTTAAATATTTCTAAGCTCAACTACGTTGTTTGCAGTTAATCTCAAAGCTGCAAAGCTTTTGTGCGTTTTTATAAAATAAATCCTAACGAAGTACTCGTAGTAACGTATACATCAAAGCATACTTAAAGTGCAAGTTGATTTTACTGCAAGCGATTCATTTGAAAAGTTATTTCCTCGACCTGACCTAGAAAGACTTACAAGGATTTCAATATAATGTAATGTCGTAGCGTAAGGCGTACAAATACATACATACATACATTTACATACATTTAGTTTTTGTCAGTTCAAAGTTTAAAAAAACTTTCTCGTACAGAAATGGCAATATGAAGGTAAGAGGCGGATGGTCAAATATCAAATACATTTGAAAAGCTTTTTATTTATATTCGGTAACAAGATAGACAAGAAGCTTGCATGATGGCAAGCAATGATTTCTACCACTAGCAGAAAAAATTACACGCAACATCTGGATTGGCAATATATCGAGCGTCGCTGCACTCGTAAGTCGTAATCCTAAGATATCGAGTGGATGTTGTCTCAAATGCGCTATAATTTCACTGGACATCTAGCCCTGCAAACCGAGAAACATGTCTATTTCACGGTTATGACTACTGACTATAAACGGCTATTAGGATAAGTCCTACCACTAATACCTACCCTATGAGTAAGTACCTACTGGAAAAATATACATTATTGAAGTTCAATCTTTTTTTCATCAATGCATCATATGATTTCCTGTTGACTTCGTGTGAAAATTTCAGAAAGAAATGCGTAAGGTGGACTCCACGAACGTTGGAATTTGTAGTAAGTTCGTCGCGCACCATGTTAAATATCGTTCTTAAACATTTCGGAGAAATTCTAACCTGATCTTCTTCAGTATCTATTTTTTTATTATTTACATAAACTATGAATTATACTAAAAAAACATATTGTTATATGTTTTTTTTTATACGAAATAACATAAAATTACGTAAACATCATACTAATATTATATTCATGCGAAAGTTTAAACATGGATATTTGTTACTCCTTCACGCAAAAACTACACAACGGATTTTGATAAAAATTTACATACTATTATAACATTGGAATAATAGCACATAGGATTTTTTTGTGACATATGACAAAAGCAAAAGCACGACGCTCGCCTGATACACATCCTGATATAAGCGATGACGTCTACTAGTTGGATAGACAGTATTTTGCTTACAGAGCTGCGTTCCCACATTCCCTGTAATTTCACTGAACAGTTTTCCGTTCAAACCGAAAAACATTCCTATTTATAAAAATATGATATAAATTGGCTGAAGTATAATTATATATCATGTATTTATATAATATTAATCAGTCCCGTATTGTGCACTTTATTTTAACGGTTATAGTAAACATGGTTGGTATAGCAATTCTCGCAACCTCTAAACATGATGTAATGGGGATGGGGGAGTTTTGGCTCGTTTTCCGAGTGAGTATCTTGGGATATGGGTTATATAGGTAATATTATGTGGGTGCACCTTTTAGATAATCGCTGAACAGTCCCGGTGCAATAAACATGGGTTTTTAGGGTTCCGTATCTTAAAAGGAAAAGAGGAACCCTTAAAGGGTCACTTCATTGTCCGTCTGCCTGTCTATCCTTCCGTCTGTCTGACTGTATGTCCGTCTGTTAAGACCCTTTGCATACCCTAATACCTACCAGCAGACAGCGAATTTAATTCGCTTTTTATTTATAGTCTGCATTATAAAACTTTGTCGTAATTTAATTTTAGGCTTAAATTTAATATGAGTGATAGATAATTTCAATCATATTGTATCTACATAATATCTTTACTGTTACAGTTTTACCATCTAACGAAAAATGACGCCATCATACCGGCAAGCTGCATCGTTTGTTGTGTACATGCTGCAATATTAATATCCAACACCCAACGTGTCTGTTAGTTGTCAGCGTGAATTGTGTTTACCTTTCCCGTAGTATAAATAAATAAAAAATATATATTTCTCTTCTTTCTAACTCCTTTGCAGCTTTTCCGTGATGAAAATGGTGCAGTATTTCGAGCTGTATGTGGCTTAGCATTGTCATGCACAAAATATGGAATTTTCACCAATATTCATCAAGTATGGTCGACATGCTCATTAAGAATCTCTTCTACATATCTAGTGGTATATTGAACCTCCTCATTTATTTTTGTCATCATTGATACTCTTTTGTATTAAAACGATATAGTTATTGTTCGAATGACGGAACGATTTTAATTATTGAAGAGTAATGACAGCGAAAAATCGGCAAGTGAGTCTATGCAAAATTATTCAAAGGATAACATGTGTTTTCCTTAAAATAAGGATGGAAAAATGTTTAAAATAATTTGATAGACATGATGAAAGAAGCTAACGTGATTGACGCTAACACCGAGAATGATGTTCGTAGAACTTTGGAAAAAGTTGATTTTCCAAAAAGCGGAATAGACGCCGAAGAATGGGCAGAAAAATTAAATATGGTCACTGAAGAAGCTAAACAAGCCAATACTAATAGGACGATTTCCGACGTCACTGATAAGATGAAGTCGAGCATGATAATGGTGCTAAACAAGGCCGGTATTTACGGGAGCCTCACTGGGATATCTTTATGAAGCGGAAGATTAGACACGAACATTTAGTGTTTTAAGTGACTTCACGTTTTGGACTCCAATATAAGTATACTAAAGTTTCTTGCGTTTTTTCTCATCTAGGTTCTATTCCCACCAGGCGCACTTTAACGCTACATCTCGTTACGTTACAATCTTGCACTAGTTAGCGTACCGTTTTCTATCAGCACTAACTCCGTGCGAATCTCTGAAGAGATTCCAGCCCAAACCATAATGGATCCACCGCCTACCTATACTTCTTCTTCAAAACACGCTTGAATAAAACGTTCCCAAGGCCGTCGGTAAACTCTTCGGCGCCCATCCTGTGCATACAGCATAAATCTGGATTCATCAGAAAACATTACTCTTGCCCATTCTTCGTCTCCCCATTGTGCATGTTTGCGGGCGAAACGTAATCTTGCTACTCGATGTTTCCTTACAAGTTTTGGGCCATTTGCGTATATGTTTGTGTATATGTATATGTATATATATATGTATATGTATATGTATATGTATATGTATATGTATATGTATATGTATATGTATATGTATATGTATATGTATATGTATATGTATATGTATATGTATATGTATATGTATATGTATATGTATATGTATATGTATATGTATATGTATATGTATATGTATATGTATATGTATATGTATATGTATATGTATATGTATATGTATATGTATATGTATATGTATATGTATATGTATATGTATATGTATATGTATATGTATATGTATATGTATATGTATATGTATATGTATATGTATATGTATATGTATATGTATATGTATATGTATATGTATATGTATATGTATATGTATATGCATATGTATATGTATATGTGTTTGGGTATATGTGGTGTGAAATTAAACTCTCGGAGCCGCTGTTTTACACTCCGGTCGCTAATATCGTCTCTTCGGGTCTCTCGAAATTGATTTGTTACTTCAACTGGCGTGAGGTGTCGATTTTGAAGCATGGTCATAACAATAAACCGATTCTCTCGAGCAGTAGTACAGCTCGGTCTACCGGTTCCTGGGCCGGTATGTCTACATACATAGCGATGAATTTCGAGCGATAATCGTCGATACGAAACTAGATGCAGATAACAACTGTCTAGCTGCATCTCATTCTAGCAGACGTTTGCGATGACAAGACGCATCGCTATTAATGTAGAGACTTCCACCCGTGGGCCGGTAGTCTCTACATTGATAGCGATGAATTTCGAGCGATAATCGTCGATACGAAAAGACTTGCAGATAACAACTCTCTAGCTGCATCTCATTCTAGCATACGTTTGCGATGACAAGACGCATCGCTTATCAATGTAGAGACATTCACCCCTGTAGAGACTGCCGCCCCAGGTCGTCTAATGTTGTGCCCTGGGGCCTTATTCAGTATGACCATTTTAAAGTCTTACCGTGCCGTGTTACGTTTTCTCCGCGTTATGGTATTCTCTATGCCAATTACAATGCGGTAGGGTACGGTTATGAGCGCGTTTTGAGCTGTAAAAATATCGTGACATATGAGGACGTGTAACGCGCGCGTTTTGTATAATTTATCTATCGTGTGGCATACAAAATACAATTTTTCAATAACGTAACGTGACGTGTTAAAGAACGCGTTATCTCATTGGCCATACTGAATAAGGCCCCAGTTCGGTTTCGGAAACGTTAAACGACTCTTTGTACCGTAGAAACGCCTGTTACTCTCGCGGTACTTCTCTGACTTCTTCCAGCATAGTGACGATTCAAGTACATTCTTCTGGTGTTAGCGACATGATACTAATTCAATTATGACCGTGAAAGACGATGATGACTGCCTTTTATCATTATGATTTGACAGATTGAAAACAAAAGTGAGAAAACAAGCAAAAGTAAAACATTTGATTTGCGTGCATTCAACAGCGTGATTTGAATTACGTGTAGTCTATTTAGTATGTAGTGTAGTTTAAATCAAAATACGTGTAGCTATAACTTTTTAGGTTTTATGTCATAATTATAATATTAAATTCTCTTTAATATAAAGTTAGTTCCATGCATGTAACATTATTCATTTGAAAGATACAGATGATTTTGTTACTGAACCGTATTATTTGTCCTCGAGTGTATTATAAATGCAAAAGTGTGTTTGTCTGTAGTCCTGTAAATTACCACCAAGCGGTTGTCTGTAACAGACAACCGCTTGGTGGTAATTTACAGGACTTTTACAGGATTTAGAGTGAACTAAAAAAAACATAATGTAAGATCTTTAAAAAATCTTTTTTCTTTAAAAAACTTTAAAAAATCCTATGTCTAATTTTGCGCTAGACATTTTCAGTACCTACCAAGTGTTCGTCTCCATATCTCTAGAGATACTTATCAGAATTTACAAAGTTTAGAAGATGCCATTTCGAATAAACTTCTTTCGAACGAAAAATATGTATAAAAATGTGTCTATAGGTATACAACGGAGTTATAATGCCCGAAAATACATAAAAATAATATAAACATCCGAATTCAGAACCTCCTCATCTTTTGAAGTCGGTTAAAAATATGTCTGTCTGATCATCTGGTAGGAGCATAATACTATTTTGTTATTCATACATACGTTCATACAGATGCATTTTTTTATTGTGCTATTAAACCAATAGGTTTGTGGTAGCACTCGCACGCATCTGGGTCGCAATTTACTTAAGTAGGTATATTTTTCTTTCATAACAAATGCCAGTTTACTTATTAAATTACAACATTTTTTTAAATTTCTTATAGGCTAGCGTTTGACCACTATCTCACCTGTTGTTAAGTGATGATGCGGTCGAAGATGGTAATCACGCTAGGCCTAGAATGGGAACTGGCTCTCAAGGATAGCTGCCGGAACACTTTAGATGTTTGGCGACAGATTTTCTAACTTGAGGGTGGTAGCTGGCCAGGCGGACACTAGATAGTGTCCTACCACCATGCGGGGGTTTTTGGTTTCTTAACGATGTTATCCTTCACCGGAGGGCCACTGTGAGAAGCGCACATAATTTTTTCTATAGAAAAATCCATTGGTGCACGGTGGTTTGAACTCGGAACCACGGCATCAAAGCCGACCGTTCTCCCGTTTACGCCACCTCATAATAATATATGTATTGAAGAAACAAATGAAACGAATATATCTAAAAAGAATGGTACTACAAAATAGGAGTAGTTAGCTTATACATTGCTTATTCAGCTGCTAAAAATTAGGATTAAGCATAACTAATTATTATGAGCTGCGCCAAAGGTGGATTAGATCAAAATCTTCTATTAATACGATTTTAATACACTTAAAATTATTACTCTAGCCTTTGAAATGGCTTAATTTACTGAGTTATCAATCAAAATGTAGGTTTTACCTAAATATACCCGAGAATTTCAGTTTCACCATTCATAGGTATTTAAGTAAGACCTGCGAGTATAATTTGTGCATGTTCACGACCAAATTATCCAATTAACTTTAATAAGTAATGGAGCAAGTTTAACCGATAAACTATAGAAAGTCAGGCTGAGTCAGTGGATATACGCTGCCGAGTTTAACTAGAGGGCGCTACTGACATGACTTTCATATTCTGTCATTTCACCGACTAATTTTAGGGTTGCGAATATTTATCGCGCCTTGCCAAATATTATCTAGGCGCCTTGCATTTAAACAAGTTCGAGAAATTTTTAAAGCGAGAACTTTTATAGTCAAAGTGTCTCGTTAAATGTCCCAAAATTAAAACGCAGACAAAAACAAATTTCTGTCATACATCAGCTAAAGTCTTACGAGAGCGAACTAATCTCACAAATTTCCAATTTAATATCGTCGAGTGAAGAACTTGGAGCAAATGGCTCGAAGTGTCATTCTCAGAGTTGTTCATTATGTATGAAATTCCACTTTAATTTCTTTTACAATCCCTGATGATGTAGTAAGCGGCTGAAAGTGTTAATTAGTCAAGTTTAATTAGAGTGTATCCCAGAGGACGAGCACAAAGGAATGCTGTGAGATGCCAAGGTCCGACTTTGAAAGTTTGACCTCAGGGTCTATGCCTATTGGGGAAAAGTTAGGGTTAACACTATTATAATAGCAAAGTAAATACTTGATTAATATTAACAGTTTGGGAGCTGGAAACCTAAAAGCAATTTTGATACTACGATGTGCGTCTGTGTATTTATTTAGTGTCTCCAGAAAACTATGAATTTATAAATAGATACCCACTTTGTGCGGTCCATCATCCATCAACATCATAATTTTCAGCCAATTATCGTCCACTGCTGGACATAAGCCATACTTATAATAAAATATTATACATTCGAGAGAAACAGTCCCTATACCTATTATCTGACTGCTTGGTACATTCTCAAACCAAACGGCTGATAAAATTACTTAGCTCAACATTTTGCACAAGGACTGGCAACTGCCTAACTCCTTCGACTCGGTCTTTGCAATTCACAATGCTTCGATTGGAAACTTTTCAGTTATGACATTTCTATTCGAGAAAAGCAGTGATTCCAGCCGGACAGGTTTCCGCTACCAAATAGCTCAAGGAATAATTCGAAATTCAATATTTATTTGCTAGAAATCCTTGATGACAATGTAGATGTTAAGCTATAATTAAAAGGCACAAATAATTCTTTCCGGTCTATTCAACTTAAATTAGAATACATATGCTAATCCATAATGTGTCTGCTATAGCCGGCAAAATCAGTCCACCAAAATTACTTTGCCTTCTATAGAGCTTGGCACACTCGAGTAGAGTAACGATAGAGTCAACTAGCTTGCTGTTCTATTCGTTCTAAATAGGCCTTGTTTTAATTATAAGTACCTACTCTACTCTATCTAATCTATTTTGATAGGCATAGTTAGCTTGCAAAGCGAAATATAGGTACATAGGTACTTTACTGTATAAGTATATCGTTTATCTCTTTACCTGTGTTCAATCGACTTAACATGTGGAGTATAATCGCAAACACTATCGTATTGCAACACTTATACCTAAATGTACCTAGCACCGCATTTTAAAAATATTAGGTATTCTATGTTCTATTATATTATTGGCTACGATGCGCATTTATTATATTATTATTATTATCTTGGACTTGAATTCAATAGGGTCCTGTAGGTCCTCCTCGACCGGTAGCCCTAACGAGAGCTGAATAATACGGATCAACTAGTGAGATTTGTTTAATTAGATACCCTCGACTACGTGATTTGATTAAATTAACATGGGCCGTGGACTGAAGTCGGTAACATGTGTAACGTACTACCGAATGGTTTGGCACAACTCTAATTAATTTCTGTAACTAATATTGCGTTCAGAATTACGGATCTTTTGTTTGTAGGATAGATGCTGATTATATTACGGATTTTAACACTATGCTACTACTTATGTGCAACCGTGTGCAACCCACGTTGATAGTAAGCTTTTTATAAAATTAGTATTAATATTTCGTAGTTCCTGTAACACAGGCACCTTTACAAAAATAAATGAAAAACTAAATACTTACATCCCCTCAATATATTCAGTGCAACTGGTTCGAGTTTTTAATTATGGTTCTATGACCGTTAAACTTAGTTTACACACACAGTTTGGAGAATATGATTTTTTGACCTAGCCTAAACATCAACTTTTGAGGTTTTTTGCACACAGAGATCTGATAACATGTAGTGACGTACATTATAATTATCTACTAAGGACTATATTTATGCATCCCGAGCAGATGAGTAATGGGCTAATGTCGCATGGTCATGTCCAGAGGCGGCGTTGCGTGGCATCGCCAGTGAAATTTTGCGTGTACCCGCATGTTGCACATAATTTATTATTATGCAAGCACATAGTTTGTGATATCTACGAGCATATTTTGATTTATATGACCAATGATGTAACGGATTTATAGCCTTGCATTCAAAGGTATGAAACGTCAAAGGGTTATAATGACTGATAAATGGTTTTAGCGCTTCTATATATGTGTGTTTTAGGACTAGCGTTGTCGGATGTAGCTTCCTCTAGATGGAGTCTCTCTTCTACATTGTATTATTATTTATTCTGTGGTATAACTATTAAGTTATAGAAAAATAGTTAACTATAGGGTAACGTATCTGTTTACTCTTAACTTTACATGGTGTCTAGACATACATCAAGCGAGGATTGACTACAAAGCGCTTATACATTTCAGAGCGCACTGTTTTCTTAGTTGTGGCGCATATAAGTACTTTTGTGGGTTTAGATAATCTATTCGAGTCCAGTACTATCAAAGAAACTAGTATATTATTCTGTGTTGTTACGACTTTAAGTTAACAACCTGAAGTTTGAATATTCAAGCATTAACTTATTAAAAAATAGCTTTTAAAATATTTTTTTTTATGACAAGGTTAAGGGCTCTTTTAACAGCACTATTTAACATATTTCCTAGCGTTAGTTACGTGACACTTCACATTACAGCGGTTTACTTGCGTAAGCTATAAAAGCGTGTCTGAACACGACACATGTTTAGAATTTAATGATTTCACTTTGCATATTAAAAGATTAAAATGAGCAGTACTTAGATTTTATTGCAATCAGCCAGTTCTATATGAGGTAATATTTATTTGGAGCACATGAAAAAAAAGCAGACTATGACTACTTTTGTTGATTTCTAGGCGAGGAACCAGTTTGGTTTTCAAGTTTTCGTATACCTATGTGTGCAATAGGCATGTTCTTAATTGAAATGTTCAATAATGATGCAGGAAATATGAATGATTTCGAATTTTAAAAAGGTCACTTTAACACCTGTTTGTGTCTATTTAAGGTAAGTGGGTACAGGTATATTAGTGACGTAATTCAAAGAGAACACTAGTCACGATGCCTTATTGAGATCGTACTGGTAAGCTTGATACAAAATGATTGTGACATTCACGGGGGCGTTTGATTTGTGAAGTACGTGGGTGTTCTGAAAGTTTCCGACCTAACAATGATACGAGATTTTTTTCTTCAAAGGACATTGACAGGTTTTGGACTAAATGCTGTCCAGACGTACGAGTATTTCCAAATAATTTCCTAGATAATTTTCTACATAGACTTCATATGTCTACATACATCTACCGGCGATGCTCCCATCGTTTTACGTCCAAATAGGACTCGGCATCTTACGCTGCAAAATAATCGTTTACTTCATTTGAGAAATATATATAATATAGGGTAGTCCCTAGTTAGAAACAACAGTAAAACAGAAATGTTTACATGAGGTAGTTATCAATTTGTCTATTAGTTTTTGTTTTTATATTACTGTTAAAAGTTATGCACTAAGATTGTATATATATTCTCTCCTTGCCACGCGCGAACAAGAATCTGGTTATTGGTTACAAGCACTACCTTCATCCAACATTGGTACCCTAATGGACAATGAAAGTTTTTCTATTGCCATAGGGTTGCGTCTGGGCATCTCTAGGACGGAACCTCACAATTGTCACTGCGGCAGTGAAGTGGACAGATTAGGCCACCACGGCCTGTCATGCCGCCGCAGTGCAGGGCGTCTCTCACGCCACGCCACAATAAACGACGTCATCCGTCGGGCCCTTGCCACCGTGAACGTGCCGGCCATATTAGAGCCGAACGGTATATCACGTGACGATGGTAAGAGGCCCGACGGTATGACGTTGGTGCCATGGTGTCGAGGAAGACCATTGGTGTGGGACGCCACATGTGCTGACACATTAGCGGCGTCCCATATATGCGGGACCTCACGGTCAGCGGGCGCGGCAGCGGATGCTGCAGAAAACCTCAAACGGAGGAAATATGCTACCATTGGTGATGGATACATATTTCTTCCGTTTGCGGTCGAAACAATGGGCCCATGGGGTCGAGATGCCCGAGGTTTTGTTAAGGAGTTGTCCAGACGCCTAATTGACATCACCCGTGACCAAAGAGCTGGCGCTTACCTCGGCCAACGTATTAGCCTAGCTATACAACGAGGTAACGTCGCTAGCTTTTTGGGAACATTACCGGCAGGTAGCGACCTAGGTTCTGTCTTTTATTTATAGTATAGATATTATTATTGTAGTTTATATAATCTTGATATTGTCATTAGGTAATTATTTTTAAGTTGTTAAAATAAAGTGTGTTCATATTCTCCGTCAGCGGCCAATAATAAATCCAAGCATTGCTGGTTTATTAAATAAATAGCATTCAAAGAATAATGGATACATTGAAGGTTAGTACTCACAGCACATACATTAAGTCCCGTATATGATTTTATCAAAACCACATCGAATCAAAACGACGTATTACTGATTAGATGCGGTAAATTACATTCCATGCATTAATGATATGATAACTCACATTTTAATCAGTACTTAGGTTGAAACCAAGCCTGGCGGCCGCAATTTAACTATGTTGCGTTTACTTTCACTACATAAGAGGCTATCGGTTGTGATCGTATACTTGACCTGACCTTACTTTCTAAAGTCAACCCATCCAAAGATTTATGATAAAACTCAGTGTGTCAATATGGGATAAAATGTATACTACTATTGTATCCCTTATACAGTTTGGAGAGTTTAATTTAGCGTGTCATCAAATGTATTGTCTGACAATCCTTCCTGGCGAGTAAGTCGTTATGCAGCTTTATTTAGGTGCAGGGAAAACGTTTACCGTATGTAACGAAAATACTATTTCATCATATTTTCTCCAGGTTAGAGTAGAGTTAGTTAGAGTTTGCATCTTGGAAACTCGCAGACGCGACCTGCAGTCTAGAGTCTAGACCTTATGAAAACTTCATTTCATAACGGCTGCGTAGGATTTACTTAATTTTGTATTTATGCGATTTACGTCGATCGCATCATCACTTAACATCAGGTGAGAGAGTGTTCAAGTGCTATTCAGTTCGGTGTAAAAAAAAACTTTATAATTAATAGTGTGTGTCTATTTGAGATTGAATGATGAATCTTGAGCTTAAGAAATGAACACCAAATAGATAACACATCTTTTTTCTTTTAAGTCTGTCGTATCGTAGTGCAGTCTCTTATCTGGCTACAACAAGGTGAAATCTAAGCCTTAATAAATCCAAACAGCCAAAAAAATTATAAATAACTCACAATCTTTTCAGACGTCTAAGAAACTTCATGTCATACTTTCTTGCTTAATGTCTGAAAAGAAAAATTTAAAAAATGTAGAAAAGTGAACATTAAAGAGAATAAAATAATTTATGTTATCTTTGCAATTATAAATATTATACACTAGATTTAGCAATGTGGAGTTAAGATTACGTTGAAATACGTTGGTTGAAGGTGGAAAAAAATTAATGGTTATAAAAAAATTAATACTTAAAAAGCAAATGTATTTAAATTAAAGAGCAAAGCAAAAGCATAATTATAATGTATGTTTGTAACATACGATGACAATTTTACTATAAATAAAGAAAGCATGCAGTAGTAGCACCATGTTGCACACGGAGTTACTTACAGGACGAACAAACCCGTCGACGAATTTCACATGCGATTTCAGAGAACGATATCGCTAACTACAGTTAAAAAATCTGTCTCGAAACAGTTCCGAGATCGTGACGACGCGAGCGGAAGTCGGCGTGACTCAGACTGACTGTTGTCACAGTTTTATTGTTTTCCTCCTATAATTGCTAGTGAAATGTCTCTCCATTTGGTATTTTTTCGCACGAATGCTTGGTTATTGTTTTAATTGGCGTGGTACGTATGAGCTGAGCTAGTTAGCGATTGCTAGCGATTTGTTGATTATACAATCTTATTGCCATGTATATAATAATTAATAGTTAACGCATGATACTAATTATTTGGTAAAGTTTATGCACAGAATACTCTGTACTGAATATTTATAGTTTTTTTTCGCCCTTAGGGACAGGCTTACGCTACTACTACTACTTACCGCTAAGTCATAAGGTTTATCTTTTCATTGCTTATAGCTCGTGAATTCGAGGTAAAATCTCATTTAAGTCAAATTAAGTCATTGAGGAAGTCATAGTCTAGTCCAAGTCATGAAGTGAAGATGTAGACCTTACTGAAGGTTTTAGGAATATTGGAATGAACGCGAAATGGCACGTTTCTCATCATTGCGCTATTTTCTTACACTCGCACACATTCACCGGTACTTAATGATCAAATCCACATTTATTACATATTAAATCGCCGGAGAACTTTTTTCGAGTTTTATGTAAAAAATACAGAGAGTGACACTTTATGTATGCTGAGTTAGTTTGCAATAATATGGAACAATATATAGGATAATTGAACTTGGAGATATCCCAAGTTCGATTATCCTACCATTTGCCTTTACGGAGTTTCAGTCCCTACAGGCTCGGAACTCCATAAAGGCGAATGGTAGCTAGGATAGTCGAACTTGGGCTAATATGTAGTATTATCATTAGTAGGTAGGTACTTTTGATTACACATGATAACGTCATTACAAAAAGCTTGTGTCTAAAAAAGTTTTCAACTTTTAATTTATATATTTAAGCAAGAACTTTTAAGACCCGGCTAGACCTACTAGATATGCCCTCGTGTAGGACTCTATCCCGAGCCATAAAGTTGCTCAATATCATATCTGCGAAATATATTGATATATTTGACTGTAGCTTGCCGAAATTCGTCGAAGCGGCTTATGTATGCATTGAAAATTTGTGAGTAATTAAGTTTAGTGTAAAAATAATATTTTTAAGTTACAATTAAGAATACCAATAGCATCGGTTTGGCTAAGCAGCTGTTATGGTGTTATGTATGGAATATAAATAAATAAATAAAAAATAAATAAAATTGGTTAATGAAAAAAATACGTTACGGGTAGACATAGTATTATTTTACAAGCCCTGATATCCAAACCCTAGAATCCACGCGACACACGTCGGAGTAATATTTCAAAATTAAATATTAACCGACTCTGTAAAATGTCTGACCTCGGACGTGTTTTAAAACATAATTTAAAATACAGACTGCCTTCATTTGAGGTTGGTTACCCCACAAGCGTAAAATATTCACGTAGCTTCAGGGGCCTACTACAAATTATAGAACATTCTTATTCCAATTGCGAGAAAATCCCCGGCTTCGCTCGATATTAAGCTGACTTAGCTAGTTGGATAGAGGTGCCGGGCAAGCCTTAAATAACGCCCTGCATGGTTGTAGGGATGTCCTACTACCATGCAGACAAACATAAGACTAATGTTTGTTGAAACAAAAAAATGTTAAGTCTCATATGCCCTGTAATTTCACTGGACACGTTGCCATACAAATCAAAAAACGTTTCAATTTCACGGCTGAATTAATTAGCAAAGTAGTGGCACCCAGGTGGACTAGCAGAAGTCCAACCACTAGAGGTAGTAGGGCTTGATTAGGCTGTTAGGATTAGGCATGATTAGGTAGTGCTCTACTTGGCCACTGTCACTGCTTAGGCTAGCTACAGTACCACCTAACCCTTATGTTAGAAAAGTCACTAATACATCCAACGGCGTGGTCTGTGGTCTTTAAGTGCCGGTTCCTGTTCTAGGTGTAACCTTTTTTTTATATCGAACTAGATAGCACTCTCTATCTCTCCTGATTTCAAGATAATGCGATCGATGATAGAGCTATCATCCTCGATCATAATCGTCACTTGCAAACTGAAATAGTAGTCAAATTATTTTGCCATGAATTAAAAATGTCCGGTAATTACACAGGGAGATGTGCCCGTATTGTCAAGCGCAGCGTAGTAAGATTAATATAAAAAAGTTTAGAGCTTGTTGTAGGTCCCCAGGACTTGACCTTTTAGTGTTGCATGAATATTGTGGTCTGTGACGCAAAACTAATAAAACTATACTTAGAGTATAGGCGGTATAAAGGCTTGCAAATAAACTAATCAATGTAAACTACCTATGTATTACTTACCTAATTGACTTTACTCTATAGGCAGTATATAGATTGTATATAGGAAACATTGTTGACCGAGTGGGATTATCCTATGTGATCCCAACTTTTGGATCCGTAGGAGTGTGACCTCTTCTAATTAATAATTATAAACCAACGTATCTGTTATGCAATGTTAATAGTTAGATGATCACTTAAAAAAAACTGCGCTCTTTATTTAACTTACTTATATTTTGGTACTTTATATTAGTTATCAAAATCTAGCTACCGAATTACATAGTTTACAATTACGCCTGGGACACTACATATACATAAATCAAGCCGCCACGTTGTTCAAAGCTGTTTACATAATCATAAAACTAAGTATCAGATTGAAATCAACATACTAATTATAATATCTTTAGGTATTATAGGTACATTTTTAATTGGAGGCACATTTAGCATTAATATTAATGAACAGAATTATTTATACGCCTTGATAATGTCTCGATATCTTAGTGACTGTCTCCATGGTATGGCGCTTCGTCGCCTAAATACATAAATGTATTCATTATACTCAATGCTTTTGTTAATTAAATCAAAATAGAATAACAAGAGGACCGTTACTTTTTAAGATGAGACCGAGATTAACATTTCATTAACATAGGACCATTAACTCAGCTTTATATTCAGATAATTCAGACAAAAAATAAGGAATAGTTATTATGAAGTGTTTATCAATGTATTTAAAAAGTCTTATATAAAGTTGTGTTAATTACAAGCTTTTATAAGTTCATTTACTGTGTGTGGTAAAGCTAAAAGGACAAGCACGACGCTCGCCTGATGCGGCATGCAAAATTCTGAATAAACAAAATGTTGCATTGCATGTATGTAATTCACTGCGCCTGTTACCTGGAGATATAATGGTGTTATGTCTAGAATGTCGATAAGTATGTTATGGTGGTTAAGTCTTACATGCCTCTAATTTCACTAGACATATTGCCATTGAAACCGAAAAAAATCCTATTTCACAGCTGAACGAACTTATTGGTAATATGGTGGTTACCGCCCCAGACGGACTAGCAGAAGTCCTACCTAACTACCTACCTACTAATACACACACCAATACTTGTATATATTATTTATGTATTGAATATCTGTTGATAATAAGTAAGTTTTTTTTTGTATGTGTAGCTTTTAATCCATTGATACAATGTAAATCGGTGTTCTTATTTAGCTGTACATAGTTGTATATCATTATATCAATGTTTATACATCTTTTCTTTATGCTAAGGCAATGCTCGCAACTCGCAAGCCAGTGCGAACATAAGTAAGTTCATGTACCTGATACATCTATTATGCCACCGTCCATGCTTATCATAGATTGGTTTTCTGGAATAGATCGCTCTTAGCGATAAGACCGCCCAATGTACCTTGAATTTAAGTTATGCAAATTTTGTTTATGATTTTACCTTTGTAAATTGTTGTCAATAAGGATTTATTGTATTGTACAAAACATAAGGCTAGCAAATTTTAACGGATTACTTGAAGTTATGAATTAAAATCGTATAAAAGCGTGACTTGTTCTAAATACTAATCCAGTAAGCTGTGAATTTGCAAAATATCTGTCAAGCCTGCTGCTACGAGTATAAAGCAAGTCTTTCAACAAAATTAGCTAAAGTGTTTCTCAACAAAAGGAACAATAAACGAAGTAAACAGAAGTCTTTCGCGTCAGTCTCGTGGCAAAGGGCGGGTGTAGCGTTACAAACTCGTTATAGTACCGGACTCTGCCTCTATCTATAGAAACAGCATGCATATATATACCTTGTTGGTCGGTGTAGGGTAGCAAGAAACTAAACCCTTTTTCCTTTTACTTGGCTGCTGCTCGCTGGACCACACTGTTTTTTCAAACCGGATTCTCGATGGGCTTCTAGTGCTGCCAGCATTAGGTGAAAGAAAGTGGTATAAATTATTTCAAGAACTATTTTATTTCTTTTTATGATCAGATGAATTCAAAAACTATGTAATCAACACTAATACATCCTACTATCCTTCCTACTATCCTACTAATATTATAAATGCGAAAGTGTGTGTGTGTGAATGTTTGTTACCACGTATCTCGATAACCACTAAACCAACTTTGATGAAATTTAAGACGTAGATAGTGTAGGTTCTAACTTAAGACATAGGCTAATCTTATTTTTGAAAATCATCCCCTAAAGGGGTTAAATAGGGTGATAAAGTTTCTATGGAAAATTTTATTCCTTGGGCCGATTTACTCAAAACTCGGTAAAAATAAAACTTAAAACAAATAATGAAACATTTGTTTTTTTTTATTTCTTTCAAATTTACCCCTAGGGGAAGTGAATATTTAATTTTGTCTGGAGAAATCATAAAAAATACATTAATGTTTGTTTCCATGTATCTGCATAACTACTTTGATGATATTGGAAATGTAGATAGTGTAGGTCCTGAAATAAAACATACTAAGGTACTTTAACTTTCATCCCCTAAAATGGTTAAACAGGGTGATAAAGTTTCTATGGTAAATTTTATTACATACTTGGTTTGATTCACTCAACATTCGTGTGCAAAATGAAATTTGTAAGTACAGAAAACATTTGTTCCCTGGTTCCATTCACTAGGTAGGGAAATACAGTTTAACGTAAATAATGAATTCTGTATATATAAACGGCAAACGTTACCGACTGACTGACTAACTGACTGATCTATCAATGCACAGCTCAAACCAACTTAACGGATTTGGCGAAATTTGATACTCGCATGCAGACAGTTGTTATGAGTTATGACGTAGGTATGCGCTAAGAAAGGATTTTCCGAAATTCACCCACTAAAGGGATGAAATGGGAGTTCAAAGTTTGTATATAGATACAACATGAGATAGTCTATTTTATTGGAAACTTCACACAAGTATTTCTATAAATAAGTAAGTAAATATGTGTTTCAGGCTTTTTCGAAAATCCACCTTTAAGAGAGTGAAATGGGGTAACAAACAAAGAAAACAAAGTAAATCTGTAAATCAATATGATTTTATGGGTTTTATAAAAATGAGTCCATATGTCCCTTGGTCACGATATAACTTGAAAACGGGTAGACCGATATAGCTCATTCAAACGAAACGTTTTTACGAAAAAAATATTTAAGTATAAATGAATAAAGTTACTAACGCGTGCGAAGCCGCGGGGCACTGCTAGTAGAATAAATATAAGTCCGTTTGTTTATCTCTTCACTGTTATACAGCTTGACTAATTTAGCTGTAATTTTCCACAGAGACAGCCAGTAGAATATAGAGCATAGCTTTTTAATTCGGGCGAACCTGCGGGCTTTTATACATTAATAAATAAAGAATTATATCCACTAAAAATGCCAATATATCTGAAAACTATATCATCGTAATAATGTCATGCGAAGAATTTGGCAATAAAACGGCCATCGATGCCTATCTACGCATATCGTAGACGGGTTCTAATTGAAATGTTGAGGTTTTGAGAATATTGGCAGTGACCTTAGCGAGGTAACGAACCATCTGGCAACACTGGGGCCGGCTCAAACTATATTGCTCCTCTTTATGATTCCAACCCCGCTCGCGCTCTTCGGAAACTAATTGAAGATAACAAACTTGTTTTTTTCACCACTTGCTCATTTTGGAAACGCAGCTGATAGAGTGAACGATATTGTTTTCTTTTGACGTTTTTATAGAACTCCGTGCAAAGTTTCCGAGCTATGAAATGAATTTCTAACTTGGGTACGAATTACGTGATCGTTTTTACGCACAAGTCTGTATTACTTTTGCCCAGTTTTTTGTAAGTTCAGTTTCGCTCTAATACTGGAAGCGAATTGAATTTTCAAATACCTTTTTACTTCGTAAGATATTCCGAGTCTAAAATTTTAATGTACCTAAATAAATGTAAAGCCGTCAAAAGACTGACTTTTAATTTGGAATACTGAAGGAACTCCAAAGATGGTAAAGGGTGCTTACAAATAGATTTAAAATAAGACCAGAAAGAAATAACAAGAAAACGAGCAGAATACTTTGTTTCTCAGCTAATAAAATAATTAATAATATGCAATAATAATGTAACCTAATATAATACAGGCTCAACACTAACCCGTATCAAACATTACTATGAGCTTTATGCAAATTTTATTAAGTATGATTGTACAGTGTTAATCACTAATCACTACATAGTATAAAACAAAGTCGCTTCCCGCTGTCTGTCCCTATGTATGCATAAATCTTTAAAACTTCGCAACGGATTTTTATGCGGTTTCTTTTAATTGATAGATTCAAAAGGAAGGTTTATATGCATAAAACAGTAGAGAAACACTGGTAATTTTAGAGGTTTCTAATGTGATGTCGTAAATAAACATTTTTTTGCGCTTACACTGCAAACGCTGGCAACCCTACGAGATAGATCAAAATAATGTACTACAGTATTGTACACCTTAAAAAGGTGTACAAAAAAGTTCGCAATGGAATATGATCTCTTAAGGTTGACTCACAGTAATCATTTTAATCTTTAATTTTTTAATAAAAAACATTACATAACTTCCAATGATAATTTCTACTGTACAGTATTAACCCTTATCCAAATAATTACGTTAATTACCTTTCTCACATATAATAGATTAAATTTGTTATTTACAGTATATAATTTAAGTGAAAACTTAAGAAGATATCAAAGATTTAAAATGATGCGCATCAAAATATTTGCAGCCAAACCACAGATTAGACAATTATAGTTACAAATAAAAAGATATACAAATTGAGTTTCGCATTTTTACACGGTGAACAGGCTAGGCCTAAAACGGAATGACTCCCGAGAGGCGGGCTGCCAGAACACCGGTACTGGTAAGGTTATGGCGGCAGATTTTTTCCTTGATGGTGGTAAGCTACTTTTTGGTAGCAAGTGAGGCAGAACATAGATTTAATGATCCCATTACATGTGTACAAACACCCATGATTCATGAATGTACATAAAAACTTAAGAAAATCAATTGGTGTATAGCTGGGATTATAACCAGCGGCCGTTGGGTTAGAAGTCAAGGTAACTATCCTTTACGCCGAAGGGCCGTCCAATATTATGTATCAATTTCACCCGTGCGAAGCCGGGGCGGGCTGCTAGTATATTATACTATGCTCCATCAATATATACTTTTAAAGAATAAACTGGCCACTTGGCCAGTTTATTAGAGTTCCGAATATCTACCAACGGAACCCTATTACTGAAATTTCGATGTCCGTCCGTCCGTCCCTCTGTCTGCCTTACACAGGGCTGTATCTCCTTAACCGTAGTAGGAAGAAACTTGAAATTTTCATAATATGTAATAGTATGTGCACTAGTATCTACAATTATATTGGAATACGAGACTTATCGCGCTAAAAACATATTTTTTTAACCTCAACGTTTCGATCAAGTTGCATTGACCGTGGTCACGAGAAGTATAATATATAGGTACCTATTACAATAAGACATAATATTATTATTATAGACTAGAAGTGTCCCGCGGCTTCGTCCACGTAAAAAACTTCTTTTATTTACTGAAAACTTTACTTTTGTAAAAACGGTTATATCAATAAAGACATCACAAAAGAATTAGCCAAATCGGTTCACCCGTTTTCATGTTATCGCGTGACTAAGGCAATTCGTGATTCATATTTATAAAACCCGAAAAACCCAAAGTTTCAGACTTTGTTGCCTACCCCATTTCGTAAAAATCATACAACACGTACTTTATCTCATCTTGTTTCGCCATACAAACTACGATTCCCCGTTCCGTATCCGGGAGGAATTTTTAGAAAATCTTTTCTGAGCGGATACCTACGTCATAATAACTATCTGCATTCTTAATTTCAGCGCAATCCGAAGCAATATTGATTTTTAGACTTTGTTACCCCAGTTTATCCTGTTAGGGTGGCATTTTGAAAAAGTCTGAAACTCGTATATACTTATTTATTTACACAAGTACTTGTATGAAATGTCGAATAAAATGACTATCCAAACTTTGAACCCCCGCTTCATCCCCTTGAAGAGTGAATTTTGTAAAATTCTTTCTTAAACTATGTCAAAATAACTATCTCCATGCCAAATTTCAGCGCAATCCGAAACAATATTGATTTCAGACTTTGTTACCCCTCTTCATCCTTTTAGGGGTGGAATTTCGAAAGAGCATGTAACTGTTGTATTTACTTACTTAAGTACTTGTGTTAAGTTTCAAATATAAAAGACTATCTAATCTTGTTTCTCCATACAAACTTTGAACCCCCGTTTCATCCCCTTCAGGGGTGAATTTTGGAAAATACTTTCTCAGAGGGAACTAACTTTGTAATAACTATCTGCATGCCAAATTTCAGCACAATCCGAAACAATATTGATTTTCACACTTTGTTACCCCCATTTCACCCTCTTAGGGGTGGATTTAAAAAAAAACTGAAACACGTATTTACTTATTTTTTACTTGAGCACTTGTATGAAGTTTCGAATAGAAAAGACTATCTAATCTTGTTTCTCCATACAAACTTTGAACCCCGTTTCATCCCCTTCAGGGGTGAATTTTGAAAAATCCTTTTTCAGAGGTAACTAACGTTGTAATAACTATCTGCATGCCAAATTTCAGCGCAATCCGAAACAATATTGATTTTCACACTTTGTTACCCCCATTTCACCCTCTTAGGGGTGGGTTTAAAAAAAAAACTGAAACACGTATTTACTTATTTTTTTACTTGAGCACTTGTGTGAAGTTTCGAATAGAAAAGACTATCTAATCTTGTGCCTCCATACAAACTTTGAACCCCGTTTCATCCCCTTAAAATAAAATATAGAAATATTAAAAACCAATACTAGAAATGCACATAATATTTACCTACAACATTTTAGAACAAAAGCTGGTCAAAAATCGATTACGTATGAAGGAGCTCAACAATATAATAAACTACCAAAACTTATAAAAGAAGCAAACTCATTTAATATATTCAAAAAATTACTAAAAATTCATATTGAAGATAACCTGCTGTCATTTCTATAGTCCTTTTACTCTTTGACAAGATAACACAACATGCTGTTTGTTATTGTAACTTACCTACAACCACATGCAGACGCGCGTCGCGCGTGTTACCCACGCTACTTTTGCTTACCGACACGATCGCATTATAATTTATATTTTTAGATTAAAGTTTTTGGCACCCTGCGTGCACATATTTTTGTACTTTATATACTAACTAAGTTAAGCAACATAAAATTTATTAAGCATCTCTGTAAGTGAACTATGTTCTTAGAGAATAAAGAAACTTTAACCCGAATTTTGAAAAATCCTTTCTTAGTACACCTCTACGTACTAAGACAAATATACCCTCCAAATTTCAAGTCTCTACGACCAGCGGTTTAGGCTGTGCGTTGTCTGTCAGTGAGTCAGTCAGCATAGATAGATAGATATAAACTCTTTATTGAACACCAAACAAATAAAACTTAAAAAATAAACATTTAACAAAAGGTGTAACAACAGGCGGTCTTATCGCTCTTATATTATATTATTCTTATAGTATTAGATTATGGTATATTACCGCAGACCTAATGAGGGCAAAAATATATAATATATAGTATTTATATAACTACCACGTGTGTTGGTTTGTTATAATATAATTATTATATATTATGTTTCTTGAAGTGTTACGCACTTTATATTTTTTGTAAATTGTTACACACAATCCAAAAGTTCATCATATCGATGGGACTCGAACCCGTACCGCTCGGATAACATGTCTTATTGGCAGAGCACCTGGACATAGTATAAGATCGTCGGGTTTGAAAACTGTAATGATTTCTTCCGAATAAATAAGTTATCATAGATGACGCCACCAATGCATAATTAGGTCAAAATGCAATCCACTAATTTCGTCGTATCGATAGTATCGGACCGTGGCTTAATTGGCAGAGCACCTGGGCATATTATCCGGACGGTGGGGGTTCGAGTCCCGTCGATACGATGAACTTTTGGATTGTGCGTAATAATTATTATATTATAGCTACGTCTATGACTTGTGACTGTGAAATTATACTGTAAACTACATAGTGGTGCGCGGCTTCACTCATTCTAAAAAGAATCCTATGTGTCAATACAGGTTACAGACTATTTATTCCGTGTTATTGCGGTTTAAACACACACTAATCCAAATAAAATACTTTGACTTACAATTAGAATTAAAACCGTTAAACTCACTCAGAAAACACTACATTATCAATAAAAAAAGTTATACATACTATAATTTTCTCAAAATGTATAAGTTTAGCACTATTAATTATTCTGTGATATAGGTAAGAATAAGAATATTATATTCGAATAAAATATTAATAAATCAAACGCTGCTCTAACTATAAACTGAATTTATAGCAAAGTTATAAGACTTTTCAACTCGAAATCCCAATACGTGAATCCCTGTAACTGGTTAAACTAGATAAACGAATAATAACAATAAAATATCTTCGATTTGTTGATAACTTGATACTGCGTGGGATCAAATTGAATTTTTTAACCTAATACAAACTTTTGAGATGTTATTATTATGTTGTACTTTAAGTATTTTATTGATTTCGTTCAAGGACTCAAATAAAAAAGAGTAACATTTTTATATATTTGCGTGTGTTTTCTAGCTGACTTGTTGGACATGTTTGTAATCAATTCTCAAATTATGTTCATTATCTACAGCCATCATCACATCTTGAAAGTTGTGGTGTACAATAAAAATAGAGTTATCTATCTATGTCCTTTTTAAGGTTCCGTACACAAAATATGATTTTTTTACGCAATCGGATATTTGTCTTTCTTTCACTAATTCACTTATTACCTACTATTTTAAAAATTAAACCGAAGTGACGATGGCGTGCTAGACATTCAAATTCAAATAAACCGTAACAATAACCATCTGTCTCTTGTCTCATATAATTGTATAAAAAAGTGTTTGCATTAATTGTGTAAAAAGAATCAATGAGTTTGTTCGTGCGCCGTTCATCGACCGTATAATTTTGGCGTGAAATATCGTCACGATACGGTGTTGATTTTAGTATCGACGCAGGCTTAGGTCAACCACTTAGAAGGCTAAGCTCTTTGATAAATTTGTAAATGACTAGGAGGCTTGGGATCAACCATTTCGGAGATTAAGTTTACTATTATAGTTTGTTTTGAAAAGTGTAGGTAAGTAATATTAATATGTTTAATAGTAAAAATCTGATTAATTACTTTCCATGTCCTGCCCATATCTGGTCTGGTAAAGATCCCTCTTAACAAAAACACCGCCTTTTGTCAAACTTATCTAATATTACTATTTTCTTAGATTTACATTTCTCATATAATAATGTTATTCACAAGCCCACAGACCTATCATCTAAGCAATACAAGGTTATAATTACGACAATCATAATTATGTTCTCAACATTTATTTGTATAAAATATGAGTCAGTGCACGATTTCCTTATCAAATGGCTTTCCATTACGACTTTGTGACAAAATCTCGTCCAGAACACTACCTGAAAATTAATATATGTACCTAATAAGAACACATTTAACCGTAGCCACGTTGCTTATCGTAGCTAAGAGTAGCTAATACTACACAATGTGTAGTAGCTAATGTCATTACCTATATCAGTGCGTGTAGCAAAGGACATCTACACATACTGAGCTACGGAACCAAGTAACATCTTACGTATGCGTAACAGTGTTTACAGCAGGACTAGACACAATATATTTTAGTATTCACGTCAAACGCAATTTCATAATGTACAGGTACGATTTTTTTTTCCACATCAAACGTCATTGTCAATGCCATTCCCATCCGTTTTGGAGAACAGTTGCCTTTAGCGTGAATGCTAACAGAAATATATTTTGTCAAGAGAAGCTGATGTGGAATCCACATCCACATTGTAGATAGTTCTCTATGTAAGTAGGTATATATAATTAAAAAAAATGTAAATAGTTACTCCGGAAAAATAAAGCACATCACATTTAAATAATTATATTGTTATAAATTAATTAAACTTTTGAAAACATGTACCCAAGACGTAAGTATCATAAGTTGTTATAATGTTTACAAAAAGATAAAACAAAAAAAATTGTAAGTAGAATGAAAATAAAGATTCTCAAAAAATGTTTCCGAAGGCCTGATCAGTATCAGCACTAATGAGGCAAAAGGAAGTATATCAAAGAAAAATATTCAGACTTGTTTGTGCTTATTACGGTACAGATGCTTATTATTTCTTTTATTGTACAAACATCATTATATATTGTAAGTTTTATGTATGCCAGGTACTAGACTTATGTAGCAACAAGCATACATTTAAAAAATGGTTAAAATCAATGTCTATAACGTAAGTAAGTAAAGTAAATATAATTAGTACGAAGATCTTATTTATCATCTTTTAATCGAGCATTTTTCTATTGACGCCACTTTGACAAAAACAATTCAGTTTGAAGTACTTTTTTTTTTTTTTTTTTTTTTTTTTTTTTTTTTTTTTTTTATACGTTATAGGCTAGCGTTTAACCACTATCTCACCTGTTGGTAAGTGATGATGCGGTCGAAGATGGTAAGCACGCTAGGCCTAGAATGGGCTAACTTAAATACAATGTAGCCAGTACCTAGTTTTTGTAAATAAATTATGTGAATATTCGTTTGATAATGTTATCAGTAGATCGTTCAGTTAATAAGTATCTAACACGATCGAGATTGTAGATTTTATTGATCATTACAATGCCAGCGGTAGCGGTGTGGACCGATGCAAAAGATAAGCGAGGACCGAAGAGGCAATTTAATATTTTACCGTAAAAATAGCGGTATCGTAATAGGTGATATCAAGTTATTATTAATCCGAACCATATGAAACTTAACTCTAGTCTTGAGTGTCGTAAAATGTATTATTTTTAAATTGTATATAAGTGTAAGGTTTTTTTGTGTAGGTTTAGTTATTTGTTTTGATCATCACAACACACACACTGTAGCACAATTTGTGTCCACTTGCACTTTGGTACATTATAGTGTCATAAATATGATATTACCGAATCCCTTAATACCGACATTTTTAAGTTATTCCGTCCCACAGATAAGTGAACGTACCAGAATGGAGCGAGCAAGTTATGAGACCACTATTGTTTGGAGATTCTAGGAGATAATTTCAGTTATTGAATTGGGGACAAAGCTGATTTAGGCATTTGGAGTTGATCAGGTTACCTTCATCGGTGGTATGAAATGGATGCAATTTGCCCAATTGCTTACGTTTGTACTCTATTCGGCAACGAAATTGCTTAGTTTTTTTTTTATGACCGTAGATCGAAAATTTTCGCCAATTATAGATTGTAATTATCGTGGGCAGTCTTTATCTGAGCACTGTCTAGAGCATCGTCAAAGCTTGTGCTACTTCAAGGTTATTTACCATTTTACCATTCCCTTTCCAATCGTTTCAAAAGGTCTCATGTTTTTAATTGTGATAACTGAGCAATTATTTTCTTGATATATTGTAAACATGTTCGCTTTGTAGTCAAAAGGAACAAGATTTGTACAAGAGCGTGTTCTTTGGGGCCACTCTCTCATTGCGACCGAACCGCCTTCGTCGAGTCCAAGGTTAGTACAGTAAGACAGGCGCGGGCGCAGGCGGGTGCAGCAATACGTTATAGGTTGTGCAACCCACGACATGTCGACTGACCAGCCAAATTAATTACAAACAGACGCTATTAGACAGATCGTTCTGATGAAACGAATCATGTTTGCTAAATACTAATTTGAACTTTAACCGCGTTATTGGGCAACTGACAAAAAGCTTGCAATTGTTTATGTGGAAGAGGTATTCTAATGGATTTTTGATTGCGAATTAAGATTCAGTTTCGCAAAATGTCAACATAATTGACTATGTACGAAGAATTTTGGATTGTGTGTAACTATGCAATGCTAAAGCAATGCCGTTACCACAGAACAGATGAAGTACTCTACTATCTGTGGACATTACAAAGGTGATTTAGAAAATTCTAATTTTAAAAACGAAGCTTGCAAAATGTGAAAATGAACGCTGTCCTCTATTCAGCAAAACGTGACAATTTGAGTTCTTCAGAATGTTGGCTTCAAAATTAGATTTTCAGAGCTGTAATGGGCCGTTTATGCAGATTTAGTTCGTGAACGTTTCGCCAGGAGTTATGAATGAGCGTTGTAGATTTGTCTGTAATCGTCTGTCGTGAAGCTGGCGGCAGTGGCGGCCGGGCCCGCAGCCTTACGGAAGCGCCTAACTGCCGCTAACGTTGCCTCCATTCCTATGTAAATCCTGCCGCCGCATCCGACGCTATTATAATACAGACACAATTTGCATGTCCCCATGCCCTTTGTGGTTGCAGAACACTCGACGCTATCGACCGAATGGGTATCACTACACCACAACACGACGGCTTATGAATTACAAACAACTGCGATAGACAATGGCCGGGTTTCATTGTAAGAACTTGCAGGAGTGCGGTGCATTCGCTGATTGTAAGGAGCTTGTAAGGTGGAGTAAAAGCTGAAAGGGAAGCGTGACCGGAATATATAAATCCGTCGGGATAGGGACACTTGTAACCTGATATCTTGCGCATTAATTAATTTAGTTGAAATTCAATACGTGTCTCTAATACGCGACGTAATTAATTTAATGTAAATCGGCCCTCAGCCCCTGAACTTGTTTACTGACTTTAAAACCTGGGAAATGGACTATGAGTATTTACTAAGCCCTCAAGGGAGGGTGTTCAATTTAATATTTTGTACTCCAAGACAGGTTACCAAGGCGCGTGTTTCGGAGTTTGATTATGTAAACGACCAGTTAACCTTTTAAAGGATTAAATCGAATTAAAAATACACACACCCACATAAAACCCAGGTATCATTTTTATAAACACTAAATGTGCTATTTATGAATATACAATTTTTCATGCATTATACAACAGAGTAATGCAAATAAACTTTTCATACCGTGCAAGGCGACACAACGCGCCGTATTTTCATTCTTTCTTGCAAATTAAACTGGCAATTTATCTAGATGGGGCAAGATTAACTTACGGCTTGCTCTTCTTAGGAAAGATTATCTCGTAAAAAGTAGCGGGCGTATTATGCGGCCGTGGTACAGTATGCTTTGTCGTACAATCGTCATCAATTCCTGAGAATTATTTACGTCGGGTCGAGCGCAGTGAGCCGGTCAGATTCGCAGGTAAGTCGCACACCATTTCCTCTAATGGGTGGCTTCGGATCCGGTACCGCAGGCCACAGATTACACTCTAGTTTCTGTAGTAGAATCTAAAACATATCACTGACTGTAATGTTGTTTGTGCGAGCTAGCACAAAGTCACAGATTATTATGAAGTAACTAGTAAAACCTGAAGAAGAACCAATTATGAGTTTTTCCCTGCGGCGCGACGGCATCCGGTGCCTTCTCCGCGCAGATTGTAGCTGCTTGTTACGAAGTAAAGAATGTATGAAACTAGCATGTCAGAAAAATAACAGCCACCCAAGTTTTTATCAGTTTAAAATCCGACACAAAACTTACCTCATCTTGAAGGAGCAATTAGAGCTTGGTATTTCTTCGTACCTTCTTTACGGCAGTCAGCAGTGCTGCTGAGTTTTTAATAAGATGTACATACTTCATTTTTGCAAAAAGAGCGTTTTAGTTCACATTGATATAACATTATAACAGCATATATTATTTTAAATGCCACGTGAGACCCAAAATCTATTAGTATAATATGTAGGCACAACGAACGCAGTGAACCGCAAAAGTCTAGTTCTAAATCCAATTCTCTGCATGTTGCAGCATTTGTTACATATAAGTCATCGCATCGAAAGTATTTTAATTGCAGGTACATAGGTATAATGTTTCATCTACACGCTATCTTATATTCATTGGTTGCTTCTAAATTCCATGCGTATCCTCACAAGTAAAACAATGTTATTATGAAGAGTATAGAGGACCATAGAACATTACTCCTAAGAAGAATTTAATGACACGTATTAAAAGTTTATAAAAACAATTTAAACGATAAAGTCGCGCCGATCTCATTTTACAACCGCAGGATGTGCTGACGTTTTTCTTTATATTTAAAATAATAATATTGTATAACTAGGTACCAATATAATTACATGATATTTTGACTTATTTTATTGATACACGTAATCAGCCTTCTCTCATGGACCATCGCTTGAAGGACATTCTTTTATAAATCAGTCTAGTTATTTTTCCTTTACAACATTTGGTCCCATTCGACGTACGGACAATTTAAACCACTATTTTGTACGAATCTCGTCACACCTTAATATACGCCAAAGCATGCAGTTTATTATACAAAAATAAAAGCCGGCCAAGTGAGTGAACATTTTTGAAAAAAAAATTCATTACCCATTTCATATGTAGGGGAGCTACCCTAGAAGAAATATTTTACATAATTTTATTTTACCACATTGTTGGCGTAATTGATAAATACACCCCTACAAAATTACAGCTTTCTAGCTTTCTAGTACTAGGTTCTAGGCCAAGATATAGTAAAGTCGTAAGATCTTATACCTATTCTAACGAAGACAAGTAGAAGTTCTATAACCACAGATTTCTCAATTGTAAGTAATATAATAGAAGTTTTCCCGCCACGTGTGCAAGCCGGATAAATTACAAAATATCTTCTTCTCATGCGTACACATTTTACAAAGCTCTCGTAAGCTCGTAAGATCATCGTTAAATATATGTTAATGTTGGCTTACGCGCCTCTATCGGCGTTACTGCCGGCACTTACCGTTCTATTATGTGGAGTAATTTGTTTTCGGCTTCTGATACAGCCTACAAAGATTATAATCACGATTGGAATGTCAAAACGACTTATCAATTCCATACGGTTTTATTTTTTATTTCAACATACCACAGAGTCTCGTGCAATAATAACGAGCGAGAGTAACGTGTAAGACATCGCCTCCCCCAGGCTGTGTAAGATGAAGCACAGTATAAGTCAATAGCTAATTTAGAAATGCGCTTTTGTTCATACCGTGATAATACTTACTGGCACATGTTTCGCAGACAGAACCTCATTTGTTACGTTTTAATTGGGCTTGGGTTTAAGGGTACCAGGGGAAGACTCAAGTCGAAGCGAGCGTCTTCAGCGAAGAACAATCCAGTACCGTAAAATTGGATAATATTATGTACTTTGTTTTAAGTAATTCTAAAGAGCGAGATTATGCTCATGTCGGTTTCGTATCGTTATTGTATTTAACAATCTAACTTTGATAATTAAGGAAATTCGCTTTTTGTTTATTGTTACTTGGACTCATCCCGAAATCCTAACATTGTTCGACTTACCGAAACATTTACTGGAAGAAAATTGGGTAGGCGAACCCTATTGTGTGCGCGTGCTGTACTGTAGTTGAATAGATTCCAGTCAATTAATAACCGAACGGATCATTACTCAATCAGGGCTCTAGAATGAACAAAAGGGTTGTCAGTTGTAAGGGCCTACAAATCAAAGTAGAATGAATGTTTAATATTTGGGTCGGCCTCATTGAGCTGTCGTCGGTCAGAATTGGAAGCCTATAATAGTTGTAAATCAGTGGGCCGTCAACTCGCGGTTATCAGTAACGGAAATATACGTGGGACACAAGACGAGGCTTGTTCTATCATATCATGTGTCGCTCATGTCACCATGGACCAATACCCACTTGTGAAACGATACCTGACAGCAATTTTTTTTTAAATATTTTATTTATAGGCTAGCGTTTGACCACTATCTCACCTGTTGGTAAGCGATGATGCGGTCGAAGATGGTAAGCACGCTAGGCCTAGAATGGGAACTGGCTCTCAAGGATAGCTGCCGTAACACATTACATGTTTGGCGACAAATTTTCTAACCTTAGGTAGCTGGCCAGGCGGACACTAGATAGTGTCCTACCACCATGCGGGGAGGGGGGGGGGGGGTTGTTGGTTTCTTAACGATGTTTTTCCTTCACCGGAAGGCCACTGTGAGAAGCGCACATACATTTTTCGATAGAAAAATCCATTTGTGCACGGCGTGGTTTGAACTCGTTACCACGGCATCAAAGCCGACCGTTCTCCTGATTACGCCACCGCGCCCTTTAAATAAAAAAATAAACTGGGCAAGTGCAAGTCGGACTTGCACTCGTAGGGTTCCGTACCAGACTACGGTATTTTTTAAGATCGAGCAAAAAAATACCACTATCATTTTTCGCCAGCAAAAAATAATAATTAATAAACATTTTATTGTTATAACGCCGTCTAACGTCTAACAAAGGTATTAGGGATCGGTATTTCAATATAACGCCATCTATTGACGTTTACCAAAGCGTTTATAGATGGTTAAAACACGTTTCTTGTATGTGGACCCCCTATTATTTTTAACTTTGTTCTGTTTTTAGTATTTGCTGTTATAGCGGCAACAGAAATACATCATCTATAAAAATTTCAACTGTCTAACTATCACGGTTCATGAGATACAGCCTGGTGACAGACGGACAGACAGACACAGATAGACAGACAGACAGACAGACAGACAGACAGATAGACAGACAGACTGACAGACAGACGGACGGACAGCGGAGTCTTAGTAATAGGGTCCCGTTTTACCCTTTGGGTACGGAACCCTAAAAACTATATCTCGCGTCCATGCGGTATAATTAGAAGGTGTTCGCAGAGGAAGTTATTATTGATGGTGGCAAGATACATTTTGGTAGCAAGTCATGCGAAACATCGATTTAATAAGCTCCTACCACCAACACCTGTGCTAGGATTTGACCCGGCGACCCCTTGCTTAGAAGTCAAGACATCTATCCTTTACGCCAACACGGGGCTCTCAACACTTGATTTTTATTAAATATAAAATAATCATATTTCTACTCTATAGCAATGGATAAAAAAATAATTCAAAATCAAGCATCGTCTGATTTTACATAATATAAGCTACAACAACAAGTTCAAACGAACAATAACAATATCCGCAGCTTTGGTTTGGGGCACCCGCGGCACCGACGCGCCGTATTTTAGATTTATGCCATTTCCAACATAAAAGTTTATCATATAATGAATCGTTTGAAAACGATGAGCCAGCGAAGCCTTGTTTCATAATATCGGGCTTATATTTATCTCATAACACGCGTCGCCGATACCATCTGCGTGTCAAACCGTCGTATTTTCGCTTTACGTCCTTACGTCTACTTATAACGTATACGCTCGTAAATCCTCATAATATTATTGACAGAAATCCGTCTCGTGCTCACATAAATCTGATATTGTTACTGCAAATAAACCAAAATAGAAACTTCAATGACAAGCCCATTGACGTAGTAAATGAATGGTCGGCTTTGAAGCCAGAAGTTATGGGTTCAAATCCCCGCCGTTGCACCAATGGATTTTTCTATTGAAAAATGTATGTGCTCATTTTACAGTAGCCCTCCGATGATGGAAAAACATTGCTAAGAAATCTTCAACCCCCGGCATGTTTGTAGGACACTGAGTGTTCGCCTAGCCAGCTACCACGCTCAAGTTGAAAAATCTGTCGCCAAACATCTCAGATGTTTCGGCAGAGGCCGGAGCCAATTCCTATTCTAGCTCTAGCGTACTACCATCTTCGACCTTATCATCCACGGTAGGTGCGGTAGTAGTCAAACGCTAGCCTATACGATATAAAAAAACAGACGAGACGACAGCTTAGGAAACTTTTAGTCGAAAAGTATGAAGTACCTGACCTAACTGACTTGTGAAGGTATTATAACATTTAAGGCCATATTTACTAGTTCCTGATAAAGTTTCAGATAGTTAGATGACATATGACGCCAACATATAAAAGTTGTCAAAAATCTGTTAGATTAGTAGGTACCTAATAGCACAGAATAATTAATAGTAATAAGTACTAATAGGATTATCATAAACCAATGAAAATGGGCCTTAAAAGTTGAAGTTAATTCGGCAGATAAGTTCCTAAACTGCTACCAGGAACTCTTTTAGGAACAGGTAAAATTGGCCCTAAGTTAAAATGGCATATTATTACTAAACGGGGCTAAAATGTTGTATAGTTTGTTTAACTTATTTAGTTGTCGAAATTTGACATATAATCAATAATTTTTAAGGTTATTCGTACCAAATATTATGTAGACATATACATATAAGCGTTTTACTCTTTTTCTTTATATACACGAGTATATACTCGTATATAGGGTATATACCCTTGACTATGCAAATACTTACAATCCTCCGCGTTCGCAATACTCTTAAAAAGGAATCCGATTTTAGATAATTCTAAGGATCCGAACTAATGTGAACATTTCGCTTCGCCTATTAATATACAGATAATGAATATGTTGTATAATTTACACAGACTGTTTTCTGTAACAACACACGATTTCAGCAACGTTGAGCATCAGTTGTTTCACCAGAATGGTCTATAGATTAAACCCTCAGTTTAAATCCTATCTGCATATTGTGGAACCTTACAAACAGCAGAGACGTAGTCGGTGTGGAATTTAATCGATGCTTAGATGCCAATGCCGAATTCCGATCATGTTCCTCTTGGTTGCCAAATCCATGCCCTAATAATTTTACCCTTTTAATTACAATCCTAATATGTATACAATTATAGTGTTATTTAAATTTACTGTATATATTTAAAGTGTATTTAAATTATAGTGTCAGACTTTTTGGTGTAATAATATCATAGTTGTATATATTAAAGTAGAGACACTTAATTTTTTTACAATTAGAATTTAACCTTTCTATGCATACTTTTGTTTAAATGTCTTCGGCCAAAGTTCGTAAATAAGTAAAATTACCACCGTCACCATTGGTACCGCTAATACGGATTGGGGTATGCTGATAGTTTCCTTGCCTGACAAACTGATATTAATAAAAAGTTATGTTCGGTACATCTCTGCCTCGTTTCGTGAAACTAAACTCGTAAAATAAGTAACTAACTATAAAATTATGTAAGACGGCTTAAAACATTCATTTCCTAAAATAGTTACAATTCTACTCCAAACAACAAAATACACGAGTAAAAAAGCATGTTTGAGTCTGAAGCTAATTTCATTAGACCGTGTTTGCTTCAATAACCTTCGTCCTGTCGCAGCCTTCTGTTTATCTTACCAACGTAATAGCAAATGTATTCCCGGTAGAAATAAATGCCGTATTATTTAGCAAACATCCTATTGGATGTTGAAACATCCGATTGAAATGTAATAATGCCACTGAAGAGAAAGAAAGTCAGTGTCGCCGTGAACTTTTCGCAAGGGCGGGCGGTTAACGCAAGCTCGCAAGTCGCGATGGCAGAGTCCCGCCCGCCCAGTGTAGCGCGAGCCGCCCAAAAGGACGCACGCGTGTTGTCACTCCTAAAAATAGATTGGTTTCGTAAGCACTGTCGATAGTTGGACTCGTACTTAACGAATTTGCAGTGAGTGATGAAGTGTTAGCTAATTATGCCCCTTGCTGAGCAAATCAAACTAATGTAACACTAATGACCGGTACTTTAGGAGTTGTAGAACTCATTCGTAAAAATATATACACATAGGTGAATTTGTTTTGATTAATAAAAGAGTCACAAAGTTGTTTCATTTAGTTGTTTTTACCAATAATTTTGAAATCATTAATGAATGACACATAAAAATCTTGCAAGTTTTTGTCATACTTACTTACTTACTGAAAATATCGATGAAGTAACCAAGTAGTTATTATAACGATAAAAATAAGCTAATGAAATAATACCACAGTTTTACAACTGAACCACAGTTTGAAAACTGTAATAATACTAACTTGATACCTTGATGTTTAAAATGAAGTGTCGATAAGTAAATACTACGGTTATATTTAGTAAACTTTATGAGTCTTTAACAGCTATAAAAACTGCAGCAAACGAGAGTTCCATAATAAAGACGGAACGTGGGTAGAACCGCGGGAGGAAGGCCTGTATTACTTAAATACTACTATAGCTAGATGATATTGTTTAAAGTCGTAAATTAAATTTCATTTACTCATAAGATTTCAACTTTCAAGCTAATTTTTAACCGATTTCAAAAAAAGGAGGAGGTTTCTCAATTCGACCGTATTTTTTATGTTTGTTCGCGCATAACTTCGTCGTTTATGAACCGATTTCGATTATTCTTTTTTTGTTCGAAAGGAGATATTCCAAGTGTGGTACCATGGTAATTTTATCGAGGTATGATAAGTATCTCCAGAGATATTGAGATAAACATCTCAAAATTGGTACTGAAAATGAATAGCGCGGCATTGAAGTCGGTTGTTTTTTAGTTTTTAAACGATATTATTTGGTTGTTCTTTTTAGATAAATAAGTTTAGAGTGTTACAGAAGTTTTTCTCGCTTAGCATTAAGGCAACTATTTACGTTAATGAAAGTCACTGACTGTAACTAAAGGATCATAACTTTATATTAAAAGTGAATAAATACTTGAAAACTTTACGGATTTGCTTAAAAAAGTTCTCAAAAGGACGGTGGCTTCTTGAGAATATACCAACTTGTGTGAGCCCCGGGAAAGGGTAAGTCGACACATTATGATATCTACGATTTTAATGGATTAAGTTTTATGTGACGGGACTCAGTGTATAAACTGGTGACCCTGACCACTGTTGGAAGGCTTCGGCCGTGGCTCGCACCACCCACCAAACAAAGACATGTCGCCAATTGATTCGAAGACCTGACATAATAGAAATAAATAAAGAGTTGAATAAATACTATTCTATTCTATTTAACTTTTTGCTAAACAATATGAACTCTATAAAACTGAGTGATCTAAAAGGCCGTCTCGGTTGGCAGCAGTCTCATCTACAACTTTAGTTAGATGGTAAGGATTTGTAAAAACATATACTATGGCATGTCAGTAAAATTATGATATTCGGTTCCAGCAAGTTTGGAAGAAGCGCTAAGACGAGAGAGAGGGAGAGAGAGAGAGAGAGAGAGTAGCTCTACCGTCCTTCACGTGAGATAGTGGTCAAATACTCATCTGTTTGTTTAAAAAAAAGAGTTTGTTAAACTCGACTGCAAATTGGAGTCCATATAGGAGTTCCAAATTTGCTACAACGAATTCAAGCACTTTATAAACACTTTGCAGCCACTTCAGACTTAATGTTCTATTCAGATTTTGCAGTTTGTGTCTTCTACCATTAACAGCAACAAAGCTTTGTCTTTATTTTCAGAAAATCACTTGGAGTAGGTACTTACCTTCTTACCTCCTTTCGAAAAAACGAATACAATTGATTCTAGATCTAGAATAGGTTGTTAAATTAAGCTGAAGTTAGTTACACATTGTCGTTTGTACATATATAGTCTGTAGGCTTTGCATTTTGAGTAAATTCTCTTTAACCACAACGGAATGGAGATGGTATATATTTTTTAAAATACTTTATAAGCTATCGTTTGACCACTATTTCACCTGCTGGGAAGGGATGATGCGGTCGAAGATGGTAAGCACGATAGGCCTAGAATGTAAACTGGATCTCAAGGATAGCTGCCGGAACACATTAGATGTTTAGTGACAGATTTTCTAACTTGAGGGCTCCAGCTGGCCAGGTGCACACTAGATAGTGTCCTACCAACATGCGGGGGTTGGTGTTGGGGTTTCTTATCAATGTTTTTTCTTCACCGGAGGACCACTGTGAAAAGCGCACATAAATGTTTCAATAGAAAAATTCATTGGTGCACGGCGGGGATTGAACTCGGTACCTCTGACGTCAAAGCTGACGAATGGTTGGCTTTGACCACTACACCACTGGGCCCTCAAATATGCGTTCTCATAACGACTTGACCAATTTAGAAGCAGTTTTCTTGAAACCATTCGTATTTAATCATATAGAAATAAGATAGGTGTTATGACATTGACTCACCAGAAAGGTGCTGTTGTGGATGGTTTGTTTTAATTTTATCGTCTACAAGATTCTACTAGAGAAGATTATATCGAGTGCCAATAATAACTTCTATTTATGGTTTTTTTTATTATATAGTGTGGCATACTATCTAACGGCCCATCTGATGGTAAGTTATTGAACACTAGACATCTGCAATAGCAAATACTCATTATTCTTCGTTTGAAGATACTCAGAGAAAGAATATTTTTTTTATAAGTTGTATGAATATGAGACAAAACAATAATGTCCAAATGAACCAGCGCGATAATAGAACATTAATTTACGAAAGGAAAAAAAATATTATAAAACTAGAAGTGCCCCGCGGCTGCGCCCGCGTTAAAGACTTCTTTTATTTAATTAAAACTTTTATTTTGTAAAAACCTTTCTATCATACAAGGCAATCAAAGAAGTAAAAGCCAAATCGGTTCACCCGTTTTCAAGTTATTGCGTGACCATATTGATTTTCAGACTTTTTTACCAACCCCTTACAAAAATCTTGCAACACGTATTTAGTTATTTATTTACAGAAATACTTAAGTATATCTATAAGTTTATATATATAATTAAAAATAATATTCAGGGGGAATTTTTATAAAATCCTTTCTAAGCGGATAACTTACTTCATAACAACTGTCTGCATTCCAAATTTCAACGCAATCCGAAACAAAATTGATTTTCAGACTTTGGTGGCATTTTGAAATTTGAACCCCCGCTTCATCCCCTTGAAGAATGAATTTTGAAAAATTCTTTCTTAGCGGATATCTACGTCAAAATAACTATCTGCATGCCAAATTTCAGCGCAATCCGAAACAATATTGATTTTAGACTTTGTTACCCCACTTCACCCTTTTAGGGGTGGCATTTCGAAAAAACCTGAAACACGAATTTACTTATGTTTACTGAAGTACTTGTTGTTTCATCCCTTAAAGTGGTGAATTTTGGAAAATCCTTTCTTAATACACGTTTACGTACTAAGACAAATATACCCTCCAAATTTCAAGTCTCTACGACCAGGGGTTTACTCTGTGCGTTGTCTGTCAGTCAGTCAGTCAGTCAGTCAGTCAGTATGTCAGGACAAAGATTCTTATAGTATTAAATTATTCCTTGCGCAAGTGATTTAGAAAAGTTAACGTTAAAATGAAAATAATAGGTATTGCTAAACGTTCTTTGAAGAACGTTGAAAATAAACACGGAGCAAATTAAATTATTTGAAAGAAATCAATACCTATTACATTCTCGTATTGGTAAAGTGATTCGTTTTACTTTCGAAATGTAATTAATTTGACTGGTTCGCAAGCTTTCAATAGCACTGATTTGCGAACATGTATTCGTAATTGGATAGAATGGAGTGCGAATTTTTGTTTGGTCTGTTAATATTTTCTTGTCTTATGGTTTAACTTCAATGTAAGTTTTCTACATACATTGGTATATTACAAGTATAGCAGCGCGTCGCGGCTTTCTTTTCCATCCCAAATTTCATTAAAATCCGTCCGTCGTTTTAGTGTGAAGGACTAACAAATATTGTTGCTACTCACAATATTTTGCATTTCAGTCCATGCCTCATAATAATGAATATAATTAAGATAATAATAAATAATATAAATAAATAATAAATAATATAAATGAGACCCTCTGACCACCCACCGGCTTGCCTTGACCGGCCGGCCGGTGGTGGGAATCGCAAGAGCTAAGACCTAAGCTCCAGGGTGGAAGTGTTAAAGGCATGGCATAAAGCCGCTAGTAGCGTTTAGTGAAAGTGCAGCACACCTCTCAACACCCTTAGCTATCCACGCCAATGTTGCCCCTCGGCGCCGACATAACGGTCCGCCTTTATGGGCCCATTCAGTGTATAGCGAGTCACCACCCGTCTTAATATTTTGAAATGAGGCATAATTGGCGGGTGCCGTACCTCATCCCATAGACCAGCAATTTTCCCATATCTCCTTCTTATCCATAGTAATAACTAAGTTAAAATTGTAAAGGGCCTCTTGATGTTGGCTTCGGCTCCATCAATGCCCTCTAAAAGACCGGGCGTGTACGACCCGTGATTTTAATTGAATAAATGCATAATAATATAAAATAATAAAAAATAAGATAATAATAAAAACTAAAAAACTGACTTCTAAGCCCCGCGAGTCAATTTCAGTAGCAAGTTTGAGACGTTCATCACCATATCTCTGGAGATACTTGTCAGATCTCGATGAAATTACAATAGGACCACTTCAGAAACCTACCCTACCGATTAAAAAAGAATCATTCCAATCGGTTTACAATTGACGGAGTAATCGCGTAACATACACACACAAAAAAAGAAAGAAAAAAAACATACAGACGTATTGAGAACCTCCTTTTTATTGGAAGTCGGTTGATAAAAGCAAAGCAAGAGTAGCCGTATGTTACCTTTTCACGGTGAAGCAGCTGGAAGCCAAATTGTGGCTGAAATTTTGCACAGGGTAATAAACCACTATGGTAGAATACAACAAACACATTTAACGATGAATGTGACGTAGCAAACTCATTCCTCTAATTTTTCTAGATTATATTTGCGAAATCTCACAGATAGTTATTTTTGTGTTAAAAGAATACTTTATTCATATTCAGACATACAAAATACAAGTCAATTATAATAAATTAAATTAATATAATACAATTTCAATTGTCTGGCAATTGGTTTGTGTTATATATGTTATTTTTTATATACATATCTTATAGGCTAGCGTTTGACCACTATCTCACCTGTTGGAAAGAGATGATGTGGTCGAAGATGGTAAGCACGATAGGCCTAGAATGGGAACTCACTCTAAAGGATAGGCGCCGAAACACATTAGATGTTTGGCGATTAGATTGTGTTTTCAAGTAGGTAAAGAATAAAGATTTTTCAGGTGGTTTGTAATGTAAACTACGAATAATAGATAATTTATTCGCGGTTTGTGACTTTATTTCGGTATTAAATAGACAAGTTTTCGCCTTAGCTCTTCCATTTTAGCGGAGGTTATTACGATTCACACCGTATAATCAATAAAGCTCAACGTTCACAAAGATATCAAATTGGCGTGAGCGTCGTTCCGCGGAAGCATTGCCGAATCTCCGTGTCGATCACCGTAAACAAACGGGTAGTCAGTCGATGATCGACTATTTCGTCGCGGTTTCCACTGATTGTCGCCGCTCAACTCAAGAGGCGTGGGAAAACAAACAACCGTTGTTATCGTTAACGACCTCTTGTCCTCCACTGGAACCATGGAAACGCTGCAATTGTCGCCTAAATTTTCATCCCAATTTCAACTTTACGCCCCAGCTATAAAACCGACTATAAAAGTAACGCGATTGTCACTGTCCCAGTCCGCTCCTGTAATATTTATTCGGAACAGTAAATCTAGCGAAAGACTGTTGTGTTACGACTCAAGAAAAACACTGTGAGATCTCTTTATTGTATGTATTTAGGATGGTTAACTTTGTATACTAATGACCTTTCTTATTTAAAAGAGTCAAGGAGGCTTTAAACTATTTACGATGTCATAACTAAAAGATGAAACTAAATTAATGGAAAAGGAAATAAACCACTAGAAATGTAAATCTAAACTAAGATTATATATAGGAAAGATTTGATTTTTGTTTGTTTGTAACTGAACTCAAACCGATTTCACAAATATTCGATTTCAAAAATTATTTCACTAACGGAAGCTACATTATTAGAGAGTAACATAGGCTATATATTTTATTCCCGTAATCTCACGGGCATGGGAACTACGCGGGGGAATCCGCGAGGCGCTAGTACCGACATTATAATTTTGATATTTGAACGTTTTTATTCGTTAAGTTTAGTTTAGTTTTTTTTGTGTCGTTTGACTGTTTCAATTTTCAACGCTCTCATAAATTATTTATGGAATAGATATTATCTTACTGAATACTGATCTACTAGCTGATACCCGCCCCGCGACTTCGTCCATGTACACCAAGAATTTTATCACTGTTAAGCTCTGTCAATCAACATTTGTGTTATCTGAGTTATTTAAGTTATGTGTAAAATCATAATTTTAGGTATATTCACAAAAAGTAGCCTATGTTCATTCTCATGTTACAAAGTATCTCCTTGTTAAATTTCAGTAAGATCGGATCATCCATTTAAACATAATTAGGTAACAAACAGACAGAGTTACAAACGTTTTAATAATAATAGTCTGGATATTGGACTTTTAGATTTACACTTGACTTGTTAATTACAACCACATTTTGCTATCTAAATAAATATTAAACCAAACATAGAAATGAGTACAACAATCCTACAAAATAACAGAAACTGCCACATTAAAGTTTATTAAAATGTGTGTGTATATTTTAATGGCTATGAAGCCCGTATCCATTTCCGTTCCATAACAGTTTCCTTCCAAGTCAACCCATTGGTAGAATATAGTTAGAGCCCTTACGTAAGCTCACTCCAAGTGTTGCACGATTATCTATGCATGAGTTTTTATTTGTAAGGAATCAAAAGCTACACAAAACCGGTTCCACGACCAGACCGGATGACAATCTGTTTCTTTTTGGTTCAGTGATCTAATCTTTTGACTCCTCACTCCTCCGTGCGAAAGCGAGATAGCTGCATTTATTCCTTTTATTTGTCGTTACGAAGTTATCCGATGGTTTCCGAAGCGCGCGCGCCGGCTGTCTCGTGTCTACTCCACTAACACCCACTTTCTAGCGCTGCGCGCTGTTTTGTGACGTAAATTCATTGATATTTTTGAAGCTGCTATTTTCTGTAGGCACTGTAAGTATACATGTACGTAGTATAATATAAGCTGTTGTTAAAACTCTTAATTGGATTAACCTTTACGAATTTCAACTTCGAAAGTAACCTTAGCTCCCGAAATATGAGAATCGACTGGAAATTGTAATGTTGACATAGCTGCTATTTTAATTAAATATCAACAAGTTTTAATACATTGAATACAACAACAGTATATTAAGAAACTACACGCTCTTTGTTCGGACCGGTTTGTGATTGAAAGTGGGTGATTGTCAGTAATTCAGCGGTAGGAATAAGACCAACGACACAATATACTATAGATAGATCGGTGAACGTAGCACCCGACTTAACATTGAACGTGAAGGTGACCAATTGCCATAATTGTAATAGCGCAACGCTTTTAATGAAACTTTTTATAATTACCCACATTTTAAAAAGCACTGCCCTGGGCTAATTACCGAGTAGGTACTTGAACATAAAATGAAGGTGAAGTAATAACCGGCACGCAGCCCTCTAAACCCATAGCGTGGTTATTAAAACATCAGCGGCATCAAAGCGTTGAATAATTGCGTGTAAACAAATATTAAATAACAAATAAGGTACGATTTGGCCGTTACAAAATTAACGTAAACAAAGACCGGTCCCGGCTAATTTTGCAACACCCTTTTAAAAATGTATCGCTCGAGTCGGCCGTTACGTGATCAGGATTCGAAGCTGATAATCTGCGAAGTTAATTTTATATTTCGCTTGCAAAGGATTTTTTAATATCGCAAAAACAATTAGGAGGATCTCACGCAGCGAAATGCAGATGAGGTCGCCGAGAGCCGCGACCCGTGACTTCGTGCCAACCACACCATGACTAGATACAATAACATTCGTGTAAACATTTTGTTATTTCGCAGGCTTCTAGCAAAATTACTGAAAAATTTGAATAGGCAACAAACATTTTCAAACATAATTATTCATGTATTTTATAACTTAATGAAACTTTGTTTAAACATGCCCTATGAAATACAAAGGCTACTAACAAAATGACAGTGAAAAATTTAGGTACTTACTACTTTTGAATGATTTTTGTTTTTTTTTTAGTTTAATGAATTGTATGTTTTATTTAGGATTATTAACGTAATCAATATCTTATATGTAAATGGTTATGGACATTATACATTTTAAAAAGTCTGAAAATCTGCACATAAGTAACTCACCACAGAACAGACTCACTGACCAAATTCTATTATAAAATAGGCATATAAATGAAAATGATTAGAGGCAAACAAAGGGGCAAGTTTCTATTCTATAGAACTTCCAATACATTGATCAAAAGGCTTTCTGTATCTTTGCTAGCTATCGATCTATCAACAAAGGGAACGTGGAAACGAGGATACACGTGGTGTTTACTTAGACAATGCCACAGAATACTAACTGCTAAACGATGCACAAACCATACTCTACTCACTGCCATTGCACTGCAATCTATACGAGTGACTAAAAGCACAAAATGGTTCTATAAAGGCATTGGAGGTACAATATCTATAAAGGCATTAAAGACTTCGAGAATTGAAATGAAATGAAATGAAATGAAATAATTTTATTGCTGAAAATGTAGTACAAAAAGGTTGAAGTAGTATTTGAGATGTTCTTACATTCTACCGCTGTGGTGTGCAATGTTTTGCCTGGTAGGCTACATTAATTTGAGAGCTGGCGTTGCCGCAAAATACAAAAATATATATTTAAATAAAAACAATTTTTACAGACTTATGCTAGCAGTAAAAAGTATTGTGGTAATTATTTATCTATTAAATGTCATATGTTTTAATAGAATAACATTATATAATTAAAAGAACTTGAAATATATTAGTAATATATAAAATTTAAAAAAAAAAAGTTATGTCAATAAAATAGTAAAATGTCTTTTTGAATAAATAAATATTTAGGTCATGTCAGTTAAATTATTTCATCAAAATTATCATTCAAGAATTCGTCAATATTATAGTAGCACTTAGTTGTCAATAGTATTTTCAATTTCTTTTTAAATAATGTCATGCTTTGTTCTTTAATACAATTAGGTATTTTATTGAAAATTTTTGGAGCCACACATAGCAGACTTTTGTGCATTAAAGCAGTTTTGGCTTTATTAATACATAGTCTATTATGATATCGCCTATTTCGTTTTACTACATCTGACATCCGTCGGAACAATAGAGGATTGCTTCGCACAACAATTAAATATGATTTTATTTAGCTTGGTGTTTATCTGCATATCTCTGAAGAAACTTAGCAGATCTTAATGTAATGTATCAGATCCACCATGTAGCTACCAAATAAATTAAAAAATATTTATATGCATTGACAGATTGATAGATTGGCGAAAAAATTGAGTATATAACATTACCAAAAACTGCCTCATCTTTGAAATTATAAATGTGGTAGTTGGAGTTATGGTTCAGCCACACCGCGGTGTCCTGCGATCTGCGTTTCTGATCACGTTTGGTCATTGGTGTGAACCAGTCGATACAAATACTACTGCGCTATCTGATCGCCGCCTAGATCGCGCAGGCAGGACGCTGCGGTGTGTCCGTGAACCTTTAGAAGTGTTTTGTGATTAACAAATAGCCTAAGTTCAAGATCTATCAAACGCACAATTTGGTTCTAAAACCGGTTAGATACGTATCGTTTTTCCTATTTGAAGGATCTCGAAGGTGTTCAATCCAGCTTCTTCTGCATTTAATAACGAACGCAAATTCAGTAATACTAAATGCTTGAGTAATACGCTTCCGCGCTCAGTTTACTACCAAGCGGCAGCAGGGTCGGACGCTTCCGTGAAATATTACTTCGCAGCGTTGCTTACGTAGTAATCATGCTGTATTGCCTATGCCGGACTGAACGCGGACACTTATTACTTAAGAATTTAGTATTACTGAACTAGCGGTCTCTCGGGTGTTCGGCACGAATCTGCCTGCCTCTTTTTATGATAGTCTGAGCGGGAAATAGAGCCAGCGGAAGGCACGGCGTAGGCACGATGCACTCGTTACTATCAAGTACGCCTACCATCGTCCATATCAGATTAAAATACACATACTTTAGTAACAGTAAGTAAGTTTGAAGGGATGCCGAACCCAAGCTTTAATTTTTGGTCCATTATTACGGATTTACTCGTAATTAAAGTTCAACTTAAGGCTCTTGAAACTTTGAAACTAATCAGATAAGATTTTAGAGGACGAATTACGTAGATAATATTGACATTTATCGGGCTTTTATGTTGTGACAATTTTACTGACTGAAAGTCATGTTCCATAGATCTTCAAAAAAACATAATTTCACACAGCCGGTCTTTTGTGACGCTATTAATGTGTGCGACAAAAACTAAAATAACCGACTTCAAATGCCGCGCTATTAATTCGTATATATATCAGTACCAAGTTTGAGGTTTTTATCTCCATAGCTCTGGAGATACTTATCAGATCTCGATGAAATTACTATGGAACCACTCTTAGGATATCTCTTAAAAAAAAGAATCATTAAAATCGGTTAAAAAAGGTTTTCCGCGAACATACATGTATATATATATATACGGTAGAATTGAGAAACCTCCTTTTTTTGAAGTCGGTTAAAAATGAAATAAATGCCTGTCAAGTCAATGTATACCTTCCTATATCAAACATGAAGGGTCTTAGCCTACGAATACGATCCACTGAGGTCTTGCTGTGGCCTACGTGGCTAACTTATCTACACCAATCGCCGCGATCTACGTGATTATATAATAATGACATTTGCATACACAAAGCTTACAAAGATTACAATATTTATCCCCATAAATATCTCGCCAAGATACAACTACCGCTATTTACTAAAGGATAAAGATTAGCGTACCCTAACTGCACTGAAATGCAAATTGGCTATTCAAAATCGTCCTGTAGCTGTAAAAAGTAATATTACTATGGGGACTTACATTTTATATTATCGAGCAAAGATTGGTAAAATTTTAATTTACAATGGTCTAGACTAGATTCTAGACTTTAGAATCCCTTGGATGAATAACAATGGTTGCCTGACTTATCTGGCAACCATTGTCAGCCAGATTGGGATCTCAATGGGTGCTTGTAGAACTTGAGTTTCGCTAATTACGCGCTTTTACTTATAATCTCAATATCGAATTAAGAAGTAGGTAAAAGTTGTTGAACTTGGCCCGTGACCTTTGCGAGCGACTGCAGCTTGTTGCCTGTACCCAATACAAACATAAGGAACTTTATTGATCAATACATTTAAATATATACAAGTACAATCAATATAATGTCACGACACGATTATCGATATAATGTAAGTATTCAAATCGCTTTATAACTTAAGTTAAATAGAGATGCGACTTAGGTACATACGTAAATTATAAAAGTTATGCAAGTGTATATTTCAGTGAAATTCAGTGTGAGTACACTAAGTTATCCATTTTCTAAAGGAGATAGCGCTCGTGTACGTTACTGCTTTACTAATTTACAGCGTGAGATGATGTAGCTACTACCTTTACTTCAAATATTATAAATAGTATACGAACATAATCCAAGCTAGGACGTTAAACTTCCTCATTTATTATTCTGAAGTCTAAACCCGGCTTAAGAAGGGCCCTGTACCAAAATAACTTATTTAACCAGCCTTCATAAATCTAATCAGCGTACATGAAACACATTCCGAGCCAAGTAGGAGTCGCGAATAGGTATTTAATATAACTGGCTTACAAACATCGGTAGCTAAACTAGGGCAACAAGTAACAACAAATCATTGAATTTAACAAGTCTCAATGCCGCTCTACTCGTACATTTGCGGAGGCCTCACAAGTGCCTCGTCACTATCCGAATACGCAATTGAGTTCTGTATTGTTTTTCATACAGGCTTCCTTTTGTAATATCATTGGGTATTTTTAACTCGCTGAACGAGGGACGCTAACTTTGACAACACCGCGAATTGTATCCCCACCTGCCAATACGAGAAAACGAACACGCAAAGTGAATTATTGAAATTGGTTGTTTGCTCGGTTAAATTGATTTAGGCTATAATGAAAAAAGTATCTAACAAACTCGACTTTGGTAGGTATTTCAAAAGGAACTCAAATGTTCAAATCAATGCTGCATCACTTGTACAAGATCAATACAATATCGAAGATTGCGCTGGAATAGATTTTGATTGTTACGATAGAGTCTACTTATGTATTGAACTACATTGATGGAGATCAATTCGAGGCAATTGCAGTAAGTGGGTCACGTCACCGAGTTTGCTTGACCGATTTCCTATTCAAATACATCGAAACAATTATACTGATTGTTCATAACCTGAGCTCTTCAGCCATTCATTTTCATTTCATTCAAAGATTCGTTCACCTTGTTTGCTTAACCGGCGCACCCTGGCGCACCGGAGTTTAAATGGTGTCATTCGTTCAATGAACTGTCTACCAATTAGACTTGTCAACATACGCCCAACTTTTTAATTTAGCTTTTGAAACATTTATCCGTATGAAGTGCTCTCTCCTACATTAAATAGAACAAAGCTTACTTTATGTGCCAGCTTTGAGTTTAACCCTTAGCAACTCTGTAAAATGTAAAAATAAACCGACTAACCGACGTTATTTTTCCTCATTGCCTGTCATTATACCTCTCAGTGAGTGGCCACTTTAGGACTGAAAGGAGGTTTCTTTGTGCCTTAATAGACACTTGCCTGAGTAAAAGATTGAATTCATTGTTCAAGTTCTTTTAAACTGACTTAGACACTAAACGAGTTAGCGTTAAATACACTTTTAGAGAAAAGGGACGAAAGCGGAGTAACGTCATAGACAACGCGCAAAACATTAAATAAAATACTTCGGAATCTGTTTTATAAACCACCGTCCTGGTCCGGACAGGGTTGATTCAAATATCTGCGCGCCATGGGCGCCGGCAGAAATAATTTCCAGGTGGTGCAGATTTTAGTTTTCTTACATTCTTTGCCGTATATGATTGTTAATGAAAAGATGAAATTTTAGTCGGAATGTTCGAGACAATTACAAATTTCTGACTATTCATTATGAATTTATTATAAATTTTATTTATTTTTTATTTTAATAATACCTGTTGATCCCGAGATTCCCAAGGGGTTCAAGTGCACCCCCTGGCACCCCCCTGCCGGCGCCCATGCTGCGCGATAAGAGCAATTTTCGTTTAAAATTGATGAACCAACGTTTCTCAATTGGAACTTTGTATCCACTTGCGCAGTAAAGTCTTGAGTACTGCATTTTCATGTAAATAAATAAGTATAACTCTCTGGGTTAAATCATGACACTGTTTAGTTGACTTGAGTGGCTCAGTCAGGGAAAGTTTGAATTATCTAAATTAGTTACTGAATAGTTTCAACTTTTCAAAACGCGTACTGTATACATACTATACCTACTCTGCCTCCTAATCTTATCCGCTTAGGTACAAGCTTTCAAAAGAAAAAGTGGCAGATACCCAAAGAAATACGCCTGGGACGAGCTCTACGAAACAAACAATAAAATTAATCTTAACAGTGTGAAAGAGATAAAACTCTACTATAAAAATAATGATCTGAAAGGCTATTGTCAACAAACGAAATCGAAATGAGCTTTCTCACGAGAATAGTGCTCGATACAAATCTCTTACTTATTGGTCTATCATTTAAGATTAAATTTTCTGTGTATTGTTTCAGGTGTCTCGTCTTAGTACTTAAGATACAGCTTAATAATGAATAGGTGTGTAGACTTATTAAATTCAAAATAACTTAAATTGAAATATCGACGAGAACTTATCCGAAAATGTTGTATAAGTTTTATACGTGTATATTTTATCTATGCTCTTCAACCGACTTCCAAAAAGGAGGACGGAGGTTTCTCAATTTGACTGTGTCTTTAGAAATGTTTTTACCTCAGTACTCCGTCATTTATTAACCGATTCCGGCATTATTTTTGGACAGAGTATGCTTAACGTTTGACCCATTATTATTGTTATATACCGGCTGTAATTCACGTACCTTTAGTCGAATTTTCTCGACCTAGGTTTCGAGCGAGTCAGTCGCTCTTCCTCGGGAGTGAGGTCACGCGGTGAGATCGCGATGTTCACTGTTTGACCCATTGTAATTTCATCCAGATCTGATGAGTATATCTTTGGAGGTAAACAAAACATGGTACCTACTGAAAATAACTGGCGCGGTATTTGAAGTCGATATTTTTTCGTTTTGTAAACGATCTTAAATTACTTAACACTCGATTATGTCTGTTTGTAAGAACATTTTGCTATAAATCATGGTGGTCGTTACCAGTTTTGTAGTAATAATATTTGGGCAGGATCCACCTGCTAGACGTATCGTGTCATTGACCCTGCTGAACCTATTTTTGGATAGCGGGCGACCAACTTGCTTCCAGTCGGTAGATTGTATTAAAATTCTACCCTTGACTAAACGGCTTCTGTTGTTTATGTAAATTTGATAGGGTTCCATATTAAATGAGGATAATGTGGATAGAGTATGTTTGGAATAGGTAAAAACTGTTCTTTGTAACTACGGTTTGGTTTGACTAAATCTAGTTGGCTGCTTTCTTTAGCTGTTTTTATAAGTATTCAAGTGGCCTAGTATCATTTCATTACTTTGGCTTGGTCTTTAGTTGATAATTAATTTTGTTTTGTATTTTCCTAGACCTAGTATGTCAATGTTGATTTTCTTTGAATAGAAACGTCTATTATGTACATTTTATAATGTATATGTGTATATATATATATATATATACATATATATATATATATATGTATATATTATATTTATCTATCTATTCATTATTCTGTTTTTATTTTATTATGTTAATATTATGTATTGTTTAAACTAACGTGGAATTTAATTTTATGTTTAATGTATCAATCTAGATTCCTCTATTCTGTGCAGTGTTGAAGAAAATGTAAATGTATTTACTTTCTTTCTTCTTATTGATACATTAAGTCTTTATTGAAACAAAGGTCATCTCCTATCTTTCAGTTTCCACGGCTTAACGGCCACAGCGCGGCGTCCTGCGATCTGCGGGCGCGTTCTCAAAACTTTTCAATTGTTTTCTGATCGCGTTTGGTGTGAACCAGTCGGTACAAATACTACTGCGCTATCTGATCGCCGCCTAGACCGCGCAAGCAGGACGCTGAGGTGTGTCCGTACACACCGCAGCGTCCTGCTGTAAACCAATGTGCACGATGTAAACCAATATTTAACACTGAGCACAGGTCGTCCCACATTCTTTAAAATTAGCCGACATCTGTTCATCCATTATGTAATTCATATAAACGCTCAGAATACAGAATTGGTTTAATCTGTATACCTACTGAGATGAAACGCTTCGATTTTTTTAATTAAATATATTGTAAGCTAGTGTTTTACCACTTTCTCTCCTGGTAAACGATGATTTGGTGGCAGATGGTAAACAGGCTAGGCCTAGAATACTCTGACTCTCAAGGGCTGTGTGTTGCAGGAATTCCGTAAGGTTATGCAGATTTGCTCCTTGATGGTGGTAAGCTACTTTTTTGGTAAGTCAGGCGAAACATCAAAATAATATACTCCTACCACATCAGGAAATGATATAAGATAAGATAGAACCAACATCATTTGATCCTTTCTCAGTCACCAAAACAAATATAGTCAATCATGAACCCGGTAGGAGAAATCGATTCAAATATTTTTGACGAAATGTTTTGCTCAACGTCGCCATCGCCGTAGCGTCTGCATTTATAATTGACCTCATCAATTCTAGCCTCGCCAATAGCGTTAGCAAAAACTGTTGAGTTGCCTAGCGTCATTAGACATCGAGTAGAACAATAGGCCACGTCGCGTGACATGACTCCGCAAGAACCTCAGAATAATAAGGGCAAGAGCAGTGCTCCGTTCCGCTACAGCCTAGTACGTGAACATATATTGTATATTTCTCGAAAAAAGACGCTATTTACTCTGATTTGCTTACGAACCTTTTTACGAACATTTGTTGAACCGACTATAGTTTTACAGTACCGCATACGTAGTTTGTTTTTATATTTGAAAGGCTAGCGTTTGAACACTACCTCGCCTGGTGCCTTTGTTGGTAAACGATGATGTAGTCGAAGATGGTAAACACGCGACTATGAGCACTATGTACTGCCGAAAACCGTAAGGTAAAGGTAAAGCACATAAAAAATCCATTGATGCACGGCTAGGATTTGAACCGGAAACCTTCCAGTTCAAAGACAAGTTATCTATCCAAAACGCCAACAGGCATTCAGTTGTAAAAGTATTTCAGATGTTGTTAGGTACTTGAATATGAAACACTAGGTGGAGTAGGTGGTGCGCAATGTCGTTTAGAGGAAGTGGTCTCATCCAATTAAGTGCATGTCGCTGGATTGTTTCCAGTGTTTTTGTCGTTTTTGTAATTGTCTTCTCGCCGTTTTTTCTTTTACAATGTTACATCAGGTCCGCCTATCTACTGTTATTCAATTTGCTAGCTGCACATTTTGCTGAATCAAAATATGGAACGAACTCTTTCAATTTAGTCAATTGTCTATGTTTGGCGCAGTTAAAATTTGGCTCGACTATGAATAAAACGACAGATTATTATATAAGTAAAAACATGGTAACAAACGTAGCTTTACATTCAAGCATTTAATATATGATATTATTTTTCTATTTTATCCATATCCATTTTTTTCCATTTATATTATGTGCCAAAATCCAAAAAATACCTATATTTATTTTCCTACCGCTTTATCCTTTAGTATAAAATAGTATCAAATCAGGTTATTATTCGGCTGGAGCGTCGCTTAATGTATCGCTATGTTCGCTTTTGTATATGAGAGCTTCTCAAAGCGACATGTTAGGGTGGAATAGAGGGTACATCGTCAGGAGGAGAATGCAAATGAGAAATATTGGGAGTAGCGGAGACGTCGGTTGGAGCGCCATTGTCGTCCTATACCCATTGTGTGGGCCGCGATGATACGCCCGTACCGTGCCCCACAAAATGTGCTTAAGCTTTTAAGGAAGCTATGAAGACAATATTGTTCCACTCGGAATACTTGACAAAATAGCAACTTGTTCACCAAGTTAAGTTGTTAAACGAGCTTGTTGTAAGTACTGTACACAGATGATCTTTTTATGTTGCTCGCTGTTTATGCTAATAATTCGTGAATGTTGTTGTCAGGAAATGGCTTCGGGGTAAGTAACATTAAATTAATATTATGTATCAACGAAAAAAAATACTGGGAAGTAAATAATTATTTTAATGAAGGTTTATTTTTACTAATTGCTGACATTATAGGATCAAAGCTGCCTGTAGGTATTAAAATCTACTTTTTGTTTGTTTTCTTTGACCTTACCGAATTATTCTTTTTGGTTTGAAGCGTAGTTAAAGTTTTGAATTTATTCTTACTTGCTGTAATAATATTATGTTACGGTCGCTGAGTGTGCCTGTACTCGATATGTGCGGGGGTCCAAGCGACAATAGTCGTCCGCATGACAAAACGGTACCACCGGAGTGTTTGTCTCGAGTCGTGATCGATTCTGACGGGTTTCTTACTTGCTTCGTTTTATTCGTGGGCTGCCGTGTCGTGACGCTGCTCGTGACCGGCCAAATGGACAATTTGACGAGCCAATCTCGAGAAAATGCACTTGGAATTTGAGCTTATGACCACAAGCGCAATAAAAAATAACTGAACCATAGACACGTTAGTAAGGATCGCCGTAATTGCATTTACATATTCTTTTGTAAGAAATATTTTTTGTGAAAATTCACCCGAAAATATTCATACAAAATAGTGAAGCTACAAAATATTACATTGTTTCAATTGAAACCAAATCGTGGTTTTAAAGCTCGTTTTTCGAATGTCTTTACTTCAACGAATATCAGACACGCGATTTCATTTTGTAAGTACATACAATGTAGACCTACATACTCATATACATAGCACGCGCCTACTTATGCGCGTATTTATTAAACGCTCCATATATGTGGCCATATCAGTAGGATAATGAAACACAATTGTATAATTATTGTGTGTAATAAACGTGTTTATCTCGGCAGAGCGACAGACACCGTTAAAGCTCGTGCAGTCGTGCCAAATCTCTTCATTATACTGGCTGAGGCCGATTGCGGTACTCCCGTGTTTACTTACAACTCTGCATTTGCTTGCTTATACGGAACAAACACAATCCAACAAATAAACACTTATCAAAGCCTTCAATCGCGCACTAAATGATTACACTTTTTTTGCAGTGGACATCATCGAGCGAGAGCTGTGACTATATAAACATAATGGTCAGTCTGAACATATTTAGAATATTAATACCCATATATGAACGAAAGGAGTAGTCGATCCCGTACATAGTTTACATGCAGCAACATCGGATTTTCAATGCTATTGTTTTAGAACGTATTACAATTGTGAACATAGAGTTAAATGCTCATTGGTAGGCCGAATGAGGCTCATGGCTTATTTGGATGCGCGTGAGGACGCTCACTCAGTGGCGGGACGCGGCCGCGGGTGCGGGTCGAATGCTAATAATATACTTACATTATAAATGTTTACCTCTATGCAGTTATTGCATGTTGAATTGGCTCAGACTATGTCAAAGCCCGCAAATGCAAAACAGCTCACCTACCATGTTATCTCCCGCTAGAAGCCGTAATCAGGTCTCAAAGCGACGCAGCCACATTCGTCTAGGATAAATGCGCCGGTATATAAATTAGCCCGCCTGCGACAGCGGTTGAATAATAAATTAGGGTTCAGCTAAACACAACCGTGATAATCTGTGCTCATGATCTCTGCGCCAATCGGTGATCGTTGATAGTAAAACGGCGCTGTGCTATTAAAGTCTTATCAATGCTAATTCTCGTGTCTAATACTGGCTGTTATGAGATTTAGTAAAAGGCCCTCTGTGGAAACTGCAGGTTAAGAAAACCGTATTGATGTTTTTCTACCAAACGATATGCTAACTCTACGAGACCTAATAATTTAATATTAGGTAAATAGTTACAGCAATTACTGTTAAGGTACGACCACACCGCGGCGTCTGCGTGCGCGATCTAGGCGGCGATGGATAGCGCAGTAGTATTTTTACCGACTGGTTCACACCAAACGCGATCTACGGCGATCAGAAAACAATAGAAATTCAGATCGCGACCGCGCACGCGGACGCAGGACGCCGCAGTGTGGTCGTACCTTTATACTATAAAGCTGGCAGGCAAAAATATCCATAGATAATATCATATCAAGACCGTTTCCATGAAAGTAAGCCGCCTCTAATACATTATAAGTTCACATTTCTCTCCATCTTGCATACAATATTTCTCAGAATATGTATAAGTAAAAATGTAATCCTAAGTATTTCCTCTGAAATGATTTACCGTATTCAACCTTGCTCTACAATACTCTACGTAATATATTTGATATATTGATGCCCAGAATTCCACATAATATCGTTGTAAAATGACCAATACAAAGCAAACGCCGGATACAAGTGTATATTGAATTTCGTAGATTTATTAAAGGATTTCGGAAATCATAACTAGAACGAATTGAATGAAGAGCAATGCGTTGTTGGAGTCAGCTTAGAGTTTTAGCATCAAAATATTAAAATAGTTTCGCTAGTAGTAGTAGTACTCGGGCTAGTTGGCAGTCGTCCATTAGCGCCCGGCTGCAAGTCGAACTGAAAACTCAATGCCTGCCACTGAATTGATTGAGATTGAATACGCTTATATGAAAAAGTTTCAGAAGTTAAGCTTATGTCGTTATAAACGAGTTCGTTTGATATTTCAAATTGTTCACTCTTTAACAGTACTGTGATTTAAAAATACTAATCTGATGCGATGGGTAGTGTATGGTTATAATTTATGGTCGTACAAAACAAAAAAAACCGACTTCACATGATGTGATAGTCAAAGTACAGGCTAGTTATAATCATGTCATCAGAGTATAGAAATTTTCTTATATTGTTTATCTTCATATCTCCGGAGATAATTGTCAGAACTCGATAAAATTTAAATGGGACCTAACGGGAGGCATAATCTTTTGAACAAAAAAAGAATTTTCCAAAGCGGTTAAGATTTGACGGAGTTCTGAAGTAACAAAAAAAAACAATCGAATTGAGAACCTCCTCCGTTTTTGTGAAATCGGTTAAAAACCACACGTACAAATTGATTGTCACTAATGAGCATTATTGGTGTGAAATCAAGTAAGTAAGTTACTCCAAAAAATTTAAATAATATACTGAATTAACTTATGTACCGTCAACCTATCACGCCATACAAAAAAAATCTAACAGCTTCTTGTTTACAAGCTGTTTAAAAATCTTCAAAACCTTCCTGCCAGGCCTAAGCATTATCACTCCGACTTGCACTTGGCCAGTTTATTATATATATATAAAAAATAAACTGGCAAAGTGCAACTCGGACTCGCACTTGTAGGGTTCCGTACCACACTACAGTATTTTATAAGATCGAGCAATAAATACCACTATCATTTTTCGCCAGCAAAAAATAATAATTAATAAACATTTTATTTCTTATAACGCCATCTAACGTCTAACGAAGGGGTTAGGGATCGACATTTCGATATAACGCCATCTATGGGACGTTTACTTAACTAAGCGTTCATAGATGGCGTAAAATACCGAAAAAAACACGTTTCTTGTATGGGGACCCTCTATTATTTTTAACTTTATTCTGTTTTTAGTATTTGTTGTTATAGCGGCAACAGAAATACATCATCTGTGAACATTTCAACAGTCTAACTATCACGGTTCATTAGATACAGCCTGGTGACAGACGGACAGACAGACAGACAGACAGACAGACGGACAGCGGAGTCTTAGTAATAGGGTCCCGTTTTACCCTTTGTGTACGGAACCCTAAAAAAGATGGCATGACATTTTAAAATTTTTATTGACATACTTTATGCGTAGTATTATTATCTTTTCTATGCTTTAGTGTAAATATTTAGACTGTCATATTATGACAATTTATAAGACTCAGATAATTTAATTCTATGATTGTATGTAATGGCATTTATTTTATAATCTTATTGTTTTGTAATTTTATATTTTTTTTATATTATTTGTGTATTGTATGTCAAAATGTTTTTTTTAATGGTTTTGTCATTGCGTAGCAATAAGTAGAAGTGGTAGAATGCCGTTCTTTTTGCTATAAATAAATATATAAATCTATAAATAAATGACTTATTTTAACTGCAACAGTAAGTACTCAGGTAATAAATAAATTAATAGGCAGTAACAGTGACAACTGTAGGGAATTCCATGAGTTTCGCGCATTATTGCTCATTCCATAAATGTTAAACAAAATATCGTGCCCACATGTATTTTAGTTATTTAGATGGCACGCTGTCACGTTATTATTGCACCTAGCCTAACCACAACACGGCAACTTAAGCCACGATGTATTTAGTTTGTACACGAATCACCTATATCGAATTGGAGCACACACCTATAACCGTGATGTATTTTAGTGGTATTGACCCTTCTCACAAACTCTGACCATGGACTTGTACTATTCATTATTCTGTGCCATGGATGCCAAATGGCATCGGCTGTACCACAGCTTTTTCAGATATTCAGCCGCGAATCGCGGTTTAAAGGGCAGTGACAATTATAGACCGTATTCACGGGGCTTTAGATATGAATTGTGATTATCTCAGCGTAACCTGTAACATAACATAAATTGTCTTAGCGTAACAAGTGCAATAACATAAAAAAATTTAACCCTTCTGAGTTTTTCTGTGACTTCTCTTTGCATTCCTCAAAAACTACCTAATTAATGTTTGTGTAGGTACATACATATTTTAGCAGAGATTTATGAGATTAGTACTTCAGAAACTGTAGGTATCATAATTAAAATACTAAACCTACTTATTCCTTCCACGACGCGTGAACCAGGCCAGGTTCACGTATCGTTAAATCTTAACATGTACGTGAAAGCCTACGGCTGCAAGTGGCGCTTGTTGCATGCTGAATGCTGATGCACGACCCTGATGGAGGCTACAAAGCCTAGAATCCTAGATTCAGTCTATCTGTCATTTTTTATGTTGTATAAAAGTAGGAAACTAGTCAAACTCATAAGTATAGGTAGATTTTAATTGTTCATAGTGGTGGCACTTTATTATCAAATAAGTATTATTTATAAAGTTTCGGTTCATCAATCAAAACATGAATATACCCACACCGATCATACCCCACTGTCTCTCATGAAACGTGTAACAGATAGCTCTCATGAGGATTCTCTACTGTGGGGCAATTCTGGCAACCGGCACCCGACACAAACTATCGTGTAAATACTAACAGCTCGAGGCTCAGCCGGGTTTAACGCTCCTGCGTGGAACACAGCCAAGCAATAAAACTTGATGTTTATACAACGACTCTGCAACATGCTTGTTTATGTATTGAGCTTTACTTAACCCGATAGCTACACCATAAGCATAGTTACAACGGACAGACCGGTTGTGACAGTGCTAAATGCCGGGCGGACTGAATGTAACACGTATAATCGAGATCTGAACGTGTGGAGGCTTCCAATTGAAAATATTTTTAACCCGGCATAATAGAGGGACGGATGAGTGGCCGCAGGTGAACAGTTATTGTGACAGTAACGACGCCATTGTTCCCAGGGTCATCTGAACCGCATTGTGTCCGACAAGTGGTTTTATATCTACCGACAGCACCGATCAATGCAACGAATTAAAAACTCATTTTCACATACACACCGCATAGATTGTAATGGAAATTTCTTCTTCGTTGAAACAAACACCGACATACAAAGAGGAAACTAAGAAACATAAAACCAAATTACTCAAGTATACTAATGAAATTTCCTGTACTAAAGTGTAACGAAGTGTTTAGTGCTGCTTGAGATTCTCAAACGTCTAATAAAGTATTGTAAAGTTCAAACAGCAAACACAGTTGGAAATAATCTCCGTAACAGGAACTCTGAACAAGGTGAGCGTCATTTACTGACCGCTGTAGCGCCGGGGAAAGTGAAGTGGACGATTGTACTCTACTTGTGAACAACCATTGATTCCGTAATGGGGCTAACGGAGAAAACGGTACAAAGATACACAAAACTAATGCAGAGCGCATTACCATAATGGACGAATACGGTAATGTGATTGGAACATTTCCCAACATGTTACGAAAGCGTGTGTCGATGGAATATTTCAACAATATCTTAAAAGCTTCCTATGTTTAATTGCAGCGGAGATAATAACTTAATGAATACTGTAATGCTATGTAACTATGTAGGGAGATACTCACCAAGGCTTAACAAGTAAATAAAGCCTCTTATTAATTCATCTCCATTCATATCGCGTGTTTACAATGGTATAGTTTGCGCGTAGCGATGGCAGCCGCCAAACCACGATTAATCAACTACAACCTTGAAACTTCGTGCTCTACATCTTAAGGCTCATATTAATTTTCTTAAACTACGTAGGTGCTATATTCTCAATACTGTGGTGCTAGCATGGTGTGGGAAGCCGACAAATTAAGTATTATACCAACAAGTTAGAAGAGTAATTCTGAAACTGCCTCTTTCTTTAAGTTATTTTAAGAACAATTCTGGGGCCTTATTCAGTATGACCATTTTAATGTCTTACCGTGCCGTGTTACGTTATCTCCGCGTTATGGTATTCTCTATGCCAATTAAAACGCGATAGGGTAAGGTTATGAGCGCGTTTTAAGCTGTCAAAATATCGTGACATATGAGGACGTGTAACGCGCGCGTTTTGTATAATTTACCTATAGTGTGGCATACAGAATACAATTTTTCCATAACGTGACGTGGCGCGTTAAGGAACGGGTTACCTCATTGGTCATACTGAATAAGGCAGGCCCCTGATGAAAGTAGCAATAATAAGACAGAAGGTAAATTATTATTTACCTTATACCTCTTTAGGCAATTGAAAGTTACTATTAACAAGGTGAAAACCTTGATCTTTTGTGAAAATAATCACAATACCGTCGTGGCGCGGGCGTTAATCGAGTCGAAAGTGATTCGATACCATTAACTCCATTGTATGTTTTCATGGGAAAAGTTAAAACGTGACTGCTAAAACTAATTTGTAGAGAACTTTTCCTTTTATTTACAGTAAGTAGTAGCTAACTAAACGTTAATAGATTCTCATTGGGCATGCTAGAATTTTTTCTAGCCAAAAAGAGTATAGTAAAGTTTTATTCGTTTTAATTGTAAATGAAACAGCTCTTTGAAAATGTTGTTCGAAAATGGTAAGTTAAATAAAAACTATTTAAAACCAAATCCAAAGACCTAATTGCAAAAGCCCGATACGCACATTCGTTATTGGCATCCACAAATGGAAATAGAAAACGGGATCCTATAAATTGTTGGGACAGTTACAAGATTGTAATTCGAATTCAGTCCCATTTTACACGCAGAGCGTAAAATCCTTTCCATATACGAACGTTTATGTTTATTCAATGTTGTGTAAAGAAATGGTCGGATATATTATAACGAGAGACCGCGGTAATGTATGGAGGTGTAAAGTAAACTGGAGCTTTTAAACGGCTGTTTGGTGAACAAATTAGCCGTCGCGTAGGTGGCCATTTGCCGTAATTTGTACCAATGGAACGTTCGGAACCAGTACAGATCGTATATTTAGAAATGAAATTAGATGCAGGCAATGCAACGAGTGCTGACGTAACAGCAGTCGTGGCTTTATCTATAGTTATCCACGCTGTGATCGCTAAATCTATTATGAGCGCTGATTGCTGGCTAGCCAGACCTGCTAATCATGTTACTTCATCCATATTGTAATGAAATGGTTCCTTGTTGACAGTGACTTTGACACTTTTGTACTGTTATTCAATAATATCAAAATGAACTTACTCTTGATGGATTAATTAATTATTGAAGGGTTTGACACCAGTGCTGGTGTCAATTATTTATACCTAATTTTTATTGGTATATAAATAACAAATATTGTATTTAATTAGTTAACTATTTAGGTACTTACATTGTTCATTTACTGGAGAATTAACGAATGCTGTAAAAACTTATTGCACAGTAATCGCAATATAATAAATCAGCTACAAAATAACACCTAATTCGATATTGGCAATCGATTAGCAACAACTCAAACAGCGGTGTCGGTTAACCTCTATAACAATTCGACTCAGATTAATCGATACAATTTCTAGTTTCTCAATCTTCAAGCAAAATCTTACAAAAGCATCTGAAAAAAGTGTGTGTCAGCTAAACGTCAAACTAAACTCATTCAATTGTGACGTATTTCTTTAAATTATATTTTTATTACACGTCAAAATTCTAATTAAGTTAATTGCATAGCAAATCTAATGATCCGTCTGGGTTATTTTAGTCAGGACAAAAAGGTCATTGAGCATAACATCATCGTAGTAAAAAGGTGGTTTTGAGTTGTCTGTATCCTATTTGTTATTGCAGTCACTAAACCTTGACGCAAATTTTTAACCTACTTTAAAGTAAGAAGGTATTAAACTCGCGTGATCATGTTTATAATAAGATTGAATTAAATGTGACGAAGCTTATGTCCTGCAGTGGACATAGATGGGATGATGATGATCAATCGTCATCATCATCATCGGATACAGAGTACGTAAATAGGTAAGTGTCTCCGGCATTTGCTATTCAATTTGGATAATGTATTGTATAAAAAGATTCCTTTGCCTGCAGGTGTCTAGTAGGTCCATATATATAAAGGTCAAAAAATAATGGATCAGATATATAGAACAAAACAGCACCAACAGAAAGTTGATTCCTTGAGCGTCAGATCAGCCATTCATTCACAGGCCTAGAGTAGCTGACATCACCGTCATCGCTTACCACCAGGCGAGATACTAGTCAAAAACTAGCTGAGATATTAAAAATAAACAGGCCAAGTGCGAGTCGGACTCCCACACGTAGGGTTCCGATTGAACAAAATTTGCCGGAAAAATTAAGTATCTACATAGTTTAACATCGATATATATCAATACCGTGTCAATACTAAACTTGCTTATTTACTACAACGCCATCTAACGAATGTCGAACGAACTTCTAACACCCACCATGTGAACGTTAACACAAAGGTCAGTGACCTTTTTGTTTGTTATCATCGTCCATAGATGGCGCTATAGTAAAAACACGTTTTTTGTATGGTATATGTAAAACACGAATAAAACAACATTTTCTGAAAATGACTCCTAGCTAGATCGATTTATCGCTACTAAATTTTATTTAATCGTTGGAGCCGCTTCCGAGATTCAGATTAAGGTAAAGACGATAGCGCCATCTTAGCAACTAGATAGGTGGCGCTGCGCTATCGTAAAAAACTTTTTTTTAACTTTTCTTTAATTTTTAACTTCGTTCTGTTTTTAGTATTTGTTGTTATAGCGGCAACAGAAATACATCATCTGTGAAAATTTCAACCGTCTAACTATCACGGTTCATGAGATACAGCCTGGTGACAGACGGACAGACAGACAGACAGACAGACAGACAGACAGACAGACAGACAGACAGACAGACAGACAGACGGACTGCGAAGTCTCAGTAATAGGGTTCCGTTGGTACCCTTTGGGTTCGGAACCCTAAAAAATCGCGTGGTTGGCGAAGTGGCATACAATTTCATAAAGTATATACTTACACTAGAAGTGTCCCGCGGCTTCGCCCGCGTTAAAAACTCCTTTTATTTACTTAAAACTTTTCTTTTGTAAAAACGATTCTATCATTAAAGACATAATGACAAATATGAATTAGCCAAATCGGTTCACCCGTTTTCATGTTATCGCGTGACTAAGGTAAATCGGGATTCATATTTATAAAACCCGAAAAACCCAAATTTTCATACTTTGTTACCTACCCCATTTCGAAAAATCCTACAACACTTATGTGTAAAGTTTCGAATAAAACAGACTATCTCATCTTGTTTCGCCATACAAACTTTGAATCCCCGTTCCGTATCCGGGAGGATTTTTTGAAAATCCTTTCTGAGCGGATACCTACGTCGTAATACTATCTGCATGCCAAATTTCAGCGCAATCCGAAAAAATATTGATTTCAGACTTTGTTTCCCCACTTTGGAGTGGAATTTCGAAAAAACCTGAAACATGTATTTTATTATTTATTTGCTTAAGTACTTGTGTGAAGACTATCTAATCTTGTTTCTCCATACAAACTTTGAACCCCCGTTTCATCCCCAGTCCCCTTAAGGGGTGAATTTTGGAAAATCCTTTCTCAGAGGGAACTAACGTCGTAATAACTATCTGAATGCCAAATTTCAGCGCAATCCGAAACAATATTGATTTTCAGACTTTGTTACCCCGCTTTACCCTTTTAGGGGTGGAATGTGAAAAAGCCTGAAACGCGTACTCGTATTTACTCATTTTTTTACTGAATCACTTGTGTTAAGTTTCCAATAGAAAAGACTATCTAATCTTTTTCGGGTTCCGTAGCCGAATGGCAAAAAACGGAACCCTTATAGATTCGTCATGTCTGTCTGTCTGTCTGTCCGTCCGTATATCACAGCTATTTTATTCCGAAACTGTTAGGACTACAGAATTGAAACTTGGTAGGTAGATGTATTCTGTGAACCGCACGTGTGGGGTGTTTATGGATAGGTCTTCAAAAATGACATTGAGGTTCCTAAAATCATTTTTTCTCAAAGTCAATCATTTGAAAGATAGGCGCGTCTAAAGTGGTAAAACGTGTGTCCCCCCCCTCTAACTTTTAAAGTATGCGAGTGAAAAATCTAAAAAAAATATATGCTGTAGATCTCAATAAAAACTAACAACGAAAACTGGTTTGAACGAGATACAGCCAGCAGTTTTTGAGATATGGCGACCGCAAAGATAACTTTGTTTTTCATACAAACACTATGAAAAACAAAGTTAATTTTGTAGTTGCCAAAAATCATAGTTATGGAATTCTTAACTGTGTTACGGAACCCTACGAGTGCGAGTCCGACTTGCACTTGGCCAGTATTATTCTCAAAGTCAATCTTTTGAAAGATAGGCGCGCCTAAAGTGGTCAAATGTGTGTCCCCCCCCTCTAACTTTTAAAGTATGGGAGTGGAAAATCTAAAAAAAATATATGCTGTAGATCTCAATAAAAACTATCAACGAAAATTGGTTTGAACGAGATACATTCAGCAGTTTTAGAGATATGGCGACCGCAAAGATAACTTTGTTTTTCATACAAACACTATGAAAAACAAAGTTAATTTTGTAGTTGCGAAAAATCAAAGTTATAGAATACTCTACTGTGTTACGGAACCCTACGAGTGCGAGTCCGACTTGCACTTGGCCAGTTTTTTTCCTCCATACAAACTTTGAACCCCCATTTCATCCCCTTTAGGCGTGAATTTTGGAAAATCCTTTCTTGGTACACCCTTACGTACTAAGACAAATATACCCTCCAAATTTCAAGTCTCTACGACCAGCGGTTTAGGCTGTGCGTTGTCTGTCAGTCAGTCAGTCAGTCAGTCAGTATGGCAGGACAAATAATCTTATAGTATTAGATTAAAGCTAACATCCCCTATCATGGGCGTAACGTATGCAAAATAAGTACTTACTTATTATAATTTGAGTTATAGTGATGATACTTATGATTTATGCGATATGCGTGTTTATTTCGTGGACATCTGCGTATGTCATCGCAGCTCGGAGGCACGCTGTCTGAGCATCCAAGGCTACGTCGTAACTTGATGAGGCGTGAGCTAAGCCCACTTTACATTCATACCTATAACAACTAACGTACCTACAAACCATATTCATCAACGGAGGTACATAGGCACGTATATCGTACTCATTGTACTTGATTGTAACTTTTACATAGGTAGGGTTAGGTACTAATATTCATCGTACCGTTTCTAGACTAGATTGAATTGCTAAACGTATTCAAACTGATACATATTGCAAACCTATTCATTATTCAATTAAAATGTATGTATAAATTTAGAATAAACCGTAGTTTAATGAATTAATCCAATAGGTAGATATTCGAGCATAGTTTTTAAGACAAATAGTCTAATAACCCGTTGTACTAAATTGGAAACAACAGGTATAATTGCAAAGAATATACGGTGAAATATTCAACTAAGTATAGATAAAATATACGTAAAAATATTTTATTCATTATTTGTTGTTTCACAACTGCATGTTCCGCTCCTCAGAATAGAGAATAAACCAGAAGATGTAACAAATCTATTATTTCAAGTTAAACCGTTATTCTAAATCTCTATACTTAGTTAAACTGTTATAATAATATAAACATTGTAAATGCAGTTACACATTGAGTAGCTTTTTGTACTTATTTCTTTTTAAATCCTGATTTTACATATATTGATTGAAATGTAATAAAAAATGTACTTTTACGGTTGTAATTTTCCACACAGTCCAATCGAAATTTGTATCGTAACGTACAATTAAATTGACATTTCACGATTACCGATACCCAGTAACATGGCAACATTGGTGTGTTACTAATGAAACGCCTACGTAGAATATCTAGGATGATGGATTATAATGGATGGCGCCATGTCAGCCATGTGACGTTGTCAGATCGACTTTCATTCTATCAACACATTGTCCTACCCTTTCTATTACAGGGGTTGCGAGATAAGAGTAAACGAGAAAGCTAATATGAAATTGACAACCTCGCGCATGGGTGAGCGTGTCCATTTTTGACCAGCTAGCAGGCCATAATATAGCGACGCATCATACTTATAAATTAAATATTAAATAGAAACATAGCTTTAAAGACTGAAACCCTGTTACATGGTTAAATTATATCGTGTTGTGCTGTGTTTTATCCATCAAGAACAACTAAAGGAGTCGTAAAAGATCCAGAATTATCATTTCACACGTAAGTCTTTGTGGGCATTTATTCTCATATATAACCACTTTTTGAATCAAAATATTTATTTTGCTTACATTATATACATCTTTTTCGTCATATAACTACCGAGGTGGTAAATGGTTATCATTTAAAAGCTTTAATTTATGTAAATAACAAACATTATTTTACGCCGCCCGGCTAGTGATGTACGAGAACCCTCCAAAACTTTGTCGATAAATATAGTTGATACCCTTATAAAAAGGAATATATAAATTCCTTTAAGTGTAATATTATAATATTACACTATATAAATATATAAATCGTTTATATACATTTTACACTAATTCTATACATATAAAAAAATTGAAGTGTCTGTTTGTAATTTCAAATTAACAGATTTTCACTAAATGCATATGAAAGAATATACGGTACTTACATCAAAAACAAAATTTTAAATGTTTGTCTGTCTGTCTGTTTGTTCCGGTTTATCTCTGAAATGACTGGACCAATTTAACGGGACTTTCACTAGTAAAATGCTGATGTTAAAATATTAACTACCAAGTAACTTGGCTACTTTTATTTTAGAAAAAAATAAAGTTCCGCGAAATCAAAATTGAAGCTAATGAAAAAGGGAACAATATCTGATTCAAATAGGGAATGTGCAAATAAGCAGTGTTTTCTACCGCACACAGCCCACGCGCATGTTGCCGCTGTCATTAAACGCGGACAAAGCCGCGGGACCCAGCTAGTTGATTTATAATATGAAGATTTTTTTTAAGGATGGAACGGTTAGCTTAGGGCCTTGATTAGAACGAAATTTGAACATTTTTAACAGACTTCACAATAAAAAGATGAGTTTCTCAGTTCGCCTTTTTTATGTTTGTTATCTCATAACTCCGCAAGTTCTTAACCGGATTGGAATTTTTTTTTTTTTTCAATAGATTGTTCTGCCCGTTTGGTCCCATTGTACATTTTTTGAAATCTGATAAGTATCTCCAGAGATATGGACATAAACATCTCCAACTTTATACTGAAAATGGATAGCGTGGCATTTGAAGTTGGTTTTTTCGTTTTGTGAACGATCTTAAAATATTATAAAAAGTGATCAAAGTAATTATGCGCAAAATTAGTAGTAACTAGGTACCTAATTATATTATCAGCACTGATACTTACTCGTATTCAATCTATTATTACTTATGATAATGCCAATATATTATATATTTTTATGAAAAATGTGTCACAGTTTACCACATTAATATATTATATCATTTTTTTTGTAGGTTTCCAAAATGTCCGAAAATCCAATCAAGTGGATAAAGGCAGTAAGGCGTGAAAATTAGGATCCAACTAAACACTTCAAACTTTGTTCTAAACATTTTGAAAAATCAATTTTGTACCTACTAGATTATCAATCAAGCTGGAACTGGCACCGAGGAAACGGAAAAGAATAGAAGCTAGTGGAGTCAAGATAGAAAATCTTCCTAAAGTCTTCCTATAATATTCCTCTGCGCGCAATTAAGGATGATGAAACGGTTTTGAAAGTGTTTTAATCGAAAGTGTTATAAGCTCTGATACATGAAAATCTGTTTAGCCGTTGTAAAAGTAGTAGTAGTAGCATTTTTCTAGTTGATGGCGCTATGAATTCAACTTTCATAGTGATTAATTCGAAATTCGGTATCCTTCTCTTCAACGACAAAGGACACTGAAGCATTGACATGATGCTGGGACATCTTCTGGAATCTGCTGAATTCTCAACTCCTCGCCAACTTACAGCTGAGATGTCGTATTCAGACTCATTGGAAAATTTTTAATTTTCATTATAGATTGTATCAGTCGGGGTGATTTCAAATTTTGAGTATTGGAGAGTGGAGATCGCGAAACGGCAAACGTAGCGTAGGACGTCCTGTGAGAGGGTGGAGAGACGGCATACGCAATGCGGTGGGCAGTGATTGGAAAAGAAGATCTGAAAATCGGGCTCAGTGGCGCATCTTGGGAGAGGCCTACAGTCCAGCAGTGGACTGACACTGGCTGATGATGATGATGATACAATAGATCATACTATATTGACATCAAATTACTTTATATCGTTAGCATTTACAAAAGAGATGAGCTAATTTTTCTGTAGTGGTAGAACTTCTGCTAGTCCGCCTGGACCGGTACCACCACTTTGCCAATTAATTTTCATAGGAATGTTTTTCGGTTGAAATGGCAAGGTGTCCAGTGAATTACAGGGCATGTGAAACTTAACATCTTTATGTCTCAAGGTAACTGGCGCAGTGGAGTGACATGCAAAATTCTGGACTACCAGAATTTTCCTGTATCGCTGTATCTGTAATAGGTAGACGTCATCGCTTACCATCAAGTGAGAGTTGTGCTTGTCCTGTTACCTTTTACAATAAAAAAGCTGATTAATGTTTACAAAGTAAGTATGGCCTAATTTGTGGTTTCACTGCATATTTTTTATTATTTGCGATGCGCGTAGTTTTATATGATAATTTATCTAATACTATAAGAATCTTTGTCCTGACATACTGACTGACTGACAGAGAAATTTAAAGAGTATATTTGTCTTAGTACGCAAGGGTGTACTAAGAAAGGATTTTTCAAAATTCACCCCGTTGGGGTGAAATGGAGGTTCAAAGTTTGTATAGATAAACAAGATTAGATAGTCTTTTCTATTCGAAACTTCATACAAGTGCTTCAGTAAAAAAATAAGTAAATACGTGTGTCAAGCTTTTTCAAAATTCCACCCCTAAAAGAGTGAAATGAGGTAACAAAGTCTGAAAACCAATATTGTTTCGGGTTGCGCTGAAATTTGGCATGCAGATAGATGTTTTAACATAAGTATCCGTGAAGAAAAGATTTTTCAAAATTCACTCTTTAAGGGGATGAAACGGGGGTTCAAAGTTTGGATAGTCATTTTATTCGACATATCACACAAACTGTACTTCTGTAAATAAATAAGTAAATACGAGTTTCAGGCTTTTTCAAAATGCCACCCTAAGAGGGTGCAGTGGGGTAACAAAGTCTGAAAATCAATACTGTTTTGGATTGCGCTGAAATTTAAAATGCAGATAGTTGTTATGACGTAGGTTGCCGCTGAGAAAACATTTTCTAAAAATTCCCCGCGGATATAACTTATTATTTATAATTATATATATAAAAACTTATAGATTTACGTAAGTACGTAGTATAAATAAATAAGTAAATACGTGTTGCAAGATTTTTGCAAGGGTTTGGTAAAAAAGTCTGACAGTCAATATGGTTTTTTGGGTTTTATAAATATTAATCCCTATTTCCCTTAGTCACGCAATAACTTAAAAACCGGTGAACCGATTTTGCTTTTACTTCTTTGATGTCTTTTATGATAGAAAGGTTTCAGAAAATAAAAGTTTTAAGTAAATAAAAGAAGTCTTTAACGTGACCGAAGCCGCGGGGCACTTCTAGTATTTTGATATAAATTATATACTGTAAAGGACAATTTTATTCTATGATATTGGGCCAAGATAATTAGCGTAATTATTCAAATAAGGATTAATACTGTATAGAAGAAAATAGCCTTGAAAGTTCTGTAACATTTTTTATTAAAAAATAAAGATTAAAATAGTTACTGTGAGTCTGTGCGATAGACATATGTTATCGCGGACTTTTTTGTAGGTCTTATTAAGTTGTACCACTCTTCGATACATACTTCTATTTCAGATTAATCATCTTTCGTAAAAAACGTGTTTTCTCGACAGTTTTATAGGCGACTTAAGTTGCAAAATAGGTCTTCACGAATATACCTATCTTTTAAACAGGATAATATATAGCCTATGTTCATTCTAAAAGACCATATATATATTTATATATGAGAGAAAAAAATAATAGTCCTGTAGTCCAGTAGTTTTTGAGCTAACTCAATACAAACATACATGTTACCTCTTCATAATATTAGTATAGAAGTATATATAGCTTTGTAGCTCAAATTTGTAATATTTAATTGACGTATTGAAAAGGCAAAAACATTTAAGATTTGTGTTAAAGAAAAGCTAAGAAATCTATACCGCCAGATTTAAGGTTGCCTAATTACAGTTAAGTACTGTAGCATTTTTTATCAATAACTAATTTCCATAAGTTCAATAAAGTAACTACGTATTTTATCACATAAATTGTTTTCTTTTTACATAAGTTTTAGTTTTCTACATTTTTCACCTTTTTATCGATGTGTTCTACACTAGCGATCACTTCCCTACTCAGGCTCACTCTAGCAGTTCTAGACACTAACACAAACAGAAAATGGACATGCTGCCAAAGTTTTGACGCCATCCATTATAATCCATCATCCTAGTAGAATATATTCTTTGACAGCACAAATAAACTTCAAACTGAATGCTTACAGTACTATTACACCAACCAACATATTCGTACGTATCATGTAGAGTAAATACCATGGGTACTCGTTACGTAACTGAAGGGTTAATAAGGGTTATGGGACGTGAAAATTATTGATCCGCACCTACTCGAAATCGATGGTTGTGTTGAAAACTTTGGGTACTTTATACATCGTTATTATAGGTACAACCTACAACGGAACCTAAACGCGCTTCTTTGCTTCAATAACGTGACAAGTCCGATAACGTTCTTCTTCGAAGATAGAATCAAAAACTCGGCGATATAAATTATCAAATAAATAAAATAACCGTAAAGTGCGTGTTGGGCCACGCGCAGTGTAGGGTTCCGTAGTAGCCTGTTATTCAATGCAAGTCTTTACCCGTTATAAAAAAACAACTATAGGTACTCCGTCTTTGTCACTTTAAAGGATTTAATCTAAGGTTTTTGTATTTGGTACAAAATTATCCAACACCCAAGTTTAACGACTATTACTACTAAACTAATAAAGTTATCTTAACCGCTAGAGTTTTCCTTTAAAGTTCATGAAATCCGCTATTATCACGTTTTTTTCTAGATTTTATTTCACACGTAATTTATCCTAAAAGGAATAAATAGACTGTTGTTTATTTTCCCTCCTGTCCAATGTGCACAGGTTTTAGCACAACCATATCTTAAGCGGCTTTAGGCTAGGTCTTAGGCTTTTAGGTAGGGTCTTGCTTAACTAGACATGGATACGTAGTAGGAACCTGCCTTCTTGAAGTATTTACTAGTATCAGACTATTTTAAAAAAAGATGGACTATTTTTATTTTAAAATAGTCTAAGTTACTAGTGTGAAGGGCTACTATCACGTTCATATGTTATAAGTGCCTATGTTATAAATGTATAACTTTCATATTATCAGCTTAGCAACCTTGTAGTACCTACTAAAAGCCTATCCTAACTACCCCTAACTATGACCTCATAGTCTCAACATCTAGTTCTGCACCAATATTTTTATCCAGTTACAATCATAATTATATTTTTTGCAAAGTTACTTATGACGGGTTTTTTTCGTACTTAGGCAAGTTTTCTTATCCTCGTAATATTTACTTGAACGGTTATTTTAACATGCGCAATATAACCTACTACTACTATAATATAACCTACGCATTACTAAACTACCTATACCTATCATTAAAGTACCTGACAGTGTAATCCATAGCTAAGAAATTGAATTGTATTTTCATTAGGCCTGGATCACACATGTCGTTTCCCAACCGTAGTTACTGCCGGTAACTGGTACCTATGTAACATTATTTATTGCTAATAACGGAATGAATATATTCATGGCAGACCCGGGCTCGGTCAGTTAACACGAAGAATGCAGCACTGTGATGCAACGAACAGGCCACCTGCGCTCGCGTGGCGTCGCCAAGCGGTCTTCTCAGTGTTAATCTTGCTTTAGGAATGCTGACGACTCGATAGACGTATATCTTATTAATCCTACAGGAATTTTAATACCTAAGCCAATGATTTTATTTAATGACACTGGTATACATATATCTAGTTAACGTTATATGGAATAATTACATGGTTACTTATCACTACATAGGGTACAGCATCCGAGTTGAGCGAGCTAGTTATATTTTATTTAAATATTAGGTAACAAGGAAAGTCCTAACCAGTCGCTCACTTGATGGCAAGTGATGACGTCTGCCTATAATACATACTGTGATACACAAAGCTATGGAAGTCTGCATGGCAATTCATAATTATTCTAAAACAAATTTGGATTCGAAAACTGTCTCTCCTACGACTCGAATAGGGTGCATTCGGGTATTAACGAATGAATTTTTGATGAGTTCACAGGGTCTTTATATTATCACCAATATGTCAAAATTGATAGACTTCATGTTACCAGCTTATATTACTCCGTCTGCGTGAAAATATCCCCAAGTACTATTGCTAAGATTTGTATAAATATATCATTGTAATTAATAATTAGAAATGTTTGAAAACATTGTTATATATTTTTTTGTCAGAGCGAATTATGTTCGGATAATTCTGAATGACACTCAAAAGTGGGTTTTAAGTAGTTATGCCTTAAAGTACGTGTTTCTTTTTCGTTCAGGTTTACCTTCACGAAATGTATGTAGCGGTTTGGCCACTGAAAGGGCCAAACATTACATGAGTGCTACTTTCATTTCGGAATTACCTGACAAGTAGCCTACGGTACTCAAACTCTTAGAAGGCATTGACAAATTCGGAATTGCCCTATTCGGCTAAATCTGAAAAGTGCAAAAAATCTTGAGCTAGATAGTTCTAAGCCTACACAGAATTGCAAAAAAACGTTAATCTAGGGAATAAAGAAAATAAAAGTTTAATATCTTAACAGGTTTTGTAATTATGGATGTTCGGGCAAATACAATAACACCAAAAAACCCGCGAAATCGCCGATGCTTGAAAAAATGACAGTTGATGACGCGCGGTTGCTCCTAGCAGCCTGAGGTGACTTGCGGGCGGGCGGATGCGTATTAAAATGGCCGCTAGGTGCATGTTGCCAAAGCATGAAATATTGCCGTGTCGATTGGAAAACTTTAATTATTGGAATTCCCCGATTTTCGGAGTTACCCGAATGCAACCTATTTGAAATTCGCAATGGTCTGATCGGAAACTATTGACATGTCAATTCCAAAAATTCTGTATTTCTAATCGGAAAGGTCTCAAACTCGAACAAAATAACTCACGGATTAATCAATATTCAAAATTACGCTTCTGAGTTCGAATATATTCGCATTAACTAAAAATAATATGCAGAATTGGCAGATTTTTATGCGTGACTGCACCGCGCCTATTGATTCTCGCAAGTCCTGTAATTTCACTCCAAATTCAATTCATGCTACTAGATGATGTTTAAATGTCATGTAGCAGGTCGAAAAGCTTGTTTACACGTGAAACCATGTTAATTATTTTCCTGGTCACTTCAACAGGAAGGTTCTTATTCTATGATAATACTGCAGATCAATATACCAAGATCCTATTTATTATAAATATTGTGCATATCCCAGTTATAAGTTACATCATTTTAATATCTACTCTATACTATACAACTACTAATTAAATACCACCAAGTAATGAGGGACAATCAACGTGCTGTACTGTAAGTGAGCGGCAACCTTAATTAAAGGCTTATTCATACTATACCACAATCAACAATGCATTGATGAGATTTTTCTCACCGAGAAAATATCTAATCTTTTATAACCTCTGATCAATCGAAACCTTCAAGTTATAAAGATATAATAACTACATGAGATTTTCTTCGAAAACAATGAGGTAATTTAAGCTTAGGTACACTAATCGTAAGGAAGAATGATTTGCAGACCTTCATCCGTCACCTTTGTTGTCAAAGGTCAATACATAAATTGTTTAATCATTACCCCTTGTCAGGCACACCGCACACGTTCCTTGCGGCATCATTTTCAAATAACTTTTAGCTGGTGCGTTGGAGACCTAAAAGATCTCGAAACTAACCTATCCACAGGATAGGTTAGTTTGCGTGTGAGACCTGATCAGTCTCCTAAAACAACAGTTTTGAAAATAATTTATATCTTCCTCAAAACCAATGATATATTAATGAATTTCTTGCGGGTCCGACCCCGACGGGCCCTCAAACCGGTTGCGGTTTGAGGGCCGAGCCGTAATCGAGAGAACGGTCGGCTTTGATGCCGTGGTACCGAGTTCAAACCGCCGTGCACCAATTAATTTTTCTATAGAAAAATTTATGTGCGCTTTCCGGTGAAGGAAAACATCATTAAGAAACCAACATCCCTGCATGGTGGTAGGAGACTATCTAGTGTCCGCATGGCCAGCTACCAACCCTCAAGTTAGAAAATCTGTCGCCAAAATATCGAATGTGTTCCGGCAGCTATCCTTGAGAGCCAGTTCCCATTCTAGGCCTAGCGTGCTTACCATCTTCGACCACATCATCACTTACCAACAGGTGAGATAGTGGTCAAACGCTAGCCTATAAGATAAAAAAACAAAAAAGGGTTAAAAGTAGCCTTTTGGTATATCTTTTGATAGGTTCGCACGCAATTATGAAATTAGGATAAACTACGTATAAGAAAAAAAAATTAGGTATCGATTGTACCTCGTACCGCAACCTATTATTTATTCTGTGCCGCAACCAAAGAAAGTTCAATATGTGCAGTGACTAGTGATGGGAATAAAATAAAAAAGCAGTTGTCGATAGATTTTTTTATTTAAAAAATGTTTTGTAACCTAAGTAAAGTGCTTTTCAATAAAACATGGTAAAAGCACATTGATTACTTTTGAACTTTTTCAAAATTTTCATTTTACTGGATGATGGAGCAGTATTATCCGGCGTTGATTTTTCGTTATATTTTTACTATTTATTTCAGAATCTAAATATTTTGTAGCATTTCTACCATTATATTTAGCGCCCGCGCTCCCCGCCCGTCTTTACTTGCGGCTACGAAGCGTACGATTCACGAATATACACGTCTCCTAACGCAAGGAATGAAACATTTTATATTACAGTGCGTGAGAAACCTAATCCATCTCTTAATTTTTTTTAACGCCCTTGGATCAAACTTTGAGTAGTAAGCAAATATGTATATTTGTCTCACTCATACACAAGAAACTATAAACGTTAGGGCCCCCCGCACAGAGTGAAAAAACACGGTTTTAGTCGCCGTACAATACGAAAGTCTTGCAAGAGATCGAATAAATCTCCTAGCGCAGCGAACGTGTAAATAGGAAAAAAACGGTTGACTTACCTGGAAGAATTTGTTCCTATAAGATCATAGGTATCAATATCATTTTTTTATATATCATATAGGATAGCGTTTGCCCACTAACTCGTCTGGTGGTAAGCGATGATATGGCCGAAGATGGTAAACGCTAGGCCTAGTAAAATGGTCTGACTTTCAAGGTTAGTTTATATGATACATATAATTTTATTAATTTTGTAAGAACTGAACCTGAATTCCAATAAGGCAATAAGTTTTATAGAAATAAAATTCAATTTAAAAGTTAAAGAATTCAATTTGTTTTGTTCGCTAGTAAGTAAACCTTTTGACCCTATTATACCCTCGTAATTCGATCTGAATCTAAAATAAATACCTTTATCTCAGTAAGTCAATAGCTAGCCTAATTGTATTTAAGTGAATGCGACTCAGGTAGCCTATTAAATCACTCGAATATCGATAGCAGTCAGTGCCAGATAAAGTTTAATGCCTAACTGGTAATGTTTATGCCTTACTGTATGTACCTTAATTTACAAACTGTCACTGCTTTTAACTATGTCGTACTTTATTTAAATTAATTATAAGTAAAAAAATATTTTTAAATACAAGCTTTTATCTGGGACCACGAACTAAAATGTTAAAAATAAATTCTAGTAAGTATTTGGCGTGTAGGTACTTACCTATATTCTTAAAAGCTTGAAGCACTACCCGTTTTTCAGGCTAGGTAATTAGTATACTTCAGTGCCTCATGCTTTTAAAAATATAGGTAAGTACCTACACGCCAAATACTTACTAGAATTTATTTTTAACATTTTAGTTCATGGTCCCAGATAAAAGCTTGATTTAAAAATATGTTTTTACTTATAATTTATTTTTAACTTTTTAGTAGGTAGGTATACCGACTACCAACCTACTACCTAAGTATTTAAGAGAAGGCATGATGTTTTAAAATATTCTTATATCTATATCTATATATAGTGCTCTTCAAGGAAAATCAATCGACTCGGTGCGGCTATGTTGCTTTATAACAGAAATGCCATGGCCACCTTACAGCTTCATCATCAGATCCTGGCTATCATTTAAGTGTAAAGTGCTCCTCAAGACGAATCATTTGAGCCCAAATTAACTGGCGTTACGTTATTTTATCACAGAGATGCCGTGGCTACCTTCCAGCTTCATCACCAGTCGCTAAATATCATCGAGGTGTAATGTTCTCTTCAAGACGAATCAATCGAGCCCAAACTCGGTAGAGTTACGTTGATTTATCACAGAGATGCCGTGGCCACCTTCCAGCGTCATCATCAGACCCTGTATATCATCTAGGTGAAAAGTTCTCTTCAAGACAAATCAATCGAGCCCAAACTCGGTAGGGTTATGTTGTTTTATCACAGAGATGCCGTGGCCACCTTCCAGCTTCATCATCAGACCCTGGATATCATCTAAGTGAAAAGTTCTCTTCAAGACGAATCAATCGAGCCCAAACTCGGTAGGGTTATGTTGATTTATCACAGCGATGCCGTAGCCACCTTCCAGCTTCATCATCAGACCCTGGATATCATCTAGGCGTAAAGTTCTCTTCAAGACAATTCAATCGAGCCCAAACTCGGTGGGGTTATGTTGTTTTATCACAGAGATGCCGTGGCCACCTTCCGTCTCCATCATCAGACCAGCTCCTAGTTATTGTATTGTCACCGAAGATACGTAAGTACACCAAATTTGAGTTCAATCGGACATCGAGAAGTGGGTCTAATTTAGCTTCCAAGATTCCACCCGAACATACATAGTGACATACATTCATACATACATACATTGCAAGTTAAATAAAAGCTTGTAAAATAAATCACGTTAATTTATTTTATAGCACAGTATGATCTAAACCCGCACTTTACACACGCTCTTCCGTGACTTAAATAGTCGATTATTGCACGACGTTTAGCACCCTCGCTGCGCTGGGGTGCCAACTTCACGCCGTGCAATAATCTTCTATTTGACGGAAAAGCGTAGCAAGCGTAAAGTGCGGGTTTATGTCACACTGACAGCTATAAAATAATATACGATACTTGTGACTTAAGTTGTCTATTATTGCACGGCGTAGCTCCTAGCATAACTTCACGCCGTGTAATAATAATATTCTACTTAAGTCACACGTATCGTAATATACTAATAAACTATACTATGAAAACGGGAATGCAACGTGCGAGGACGCGTCGTCGAGAGCTCTGTAATCAATAATCTTGCGGAGACTTCCGGACAAAGACATTACAGCAAAATGTCAAGTTGCTTCCGGATGAAACACCACACACCCATTTTCATGTTCGCGCTAAAACTCACTTATTACTACGCATTACTAGATACAGTACGACCTAGATAGAGTACCTACGATAATGTTATTTTTATGGTTTGGATTTTAAGGGTTCCGTAGCCGAATGGCATTAAACGGAACCCTTATAGATTCGTCATGTCCGTCTGTCCGTATGTCACAGCCACTTTATTCCGAAACTATTAATACTACACTGTTGAAACTTGGTAGGTAGTTGTATTCTATAGTCTATATTATAATGTGCCCCCCCCCCCCCACCACCCCTCTAACTTTTAAAGTAAGGGAGTGAAAAATCTAAAAAAAATGTATTCTGTAGATCTCAATAAAAACTTTCAACGACAATTGGTTTAAACCAGATACAGTCAGCAGTTTTTGAGATATAGCGACCGCAAATATAACTTTGTTTTTCATACAAACACTATGAAAAACAAAGTTAATATATTGGTGGTGAAAAATCATAGTTATAAAATACTCTACTGTGTTACGAAACCCTACGAGTGCGAGTCCGACTTGCACTTGGCCAGTTTATTTTATTTTTGTTGACCACTGATCTAACTCTAAGTACGACCTAAGTGCCGAGAGCGTCGGGCGTCGGGTGGAGCAGGGCATGCAGCGTTCGTTTCAAACACATGCTAACGCGTAGTAGTATTCGCGGGCTCCGCTCAACCGGCACTGGACACCATTACGCGCTAGGATGTGTTTAAAACGAACGCTGCACGCCCCGCCCCGCTCGACGCTCAACTAGAGCGGGCACTCAGTTCTAAAACCGTATAACGTAAACCCTAAACAGTTCTAAAACGATGCTGATAAAACGACCGTCACCGATATGTTACACATATTAGTTAGTAAATATACCGATAAAAAAGCGTGAGGCCTATACCGAATAATGGTTGAATTAAAGCCCGCTTATGATGATGATGACGAATTACATAATGTTTCTCTTTTGCTACAATTTTCGGGAACCTGACTTTAGGATTAGAAAGCTTCATTATGGAAACGAATTATCAAATATTAAACTGAGCTGATAATTGTTCTTCACGAGAACAGGCTTCATTTTCCAGAATAATCTTTGAGTTGTTCTCAGAAGTATTCGATTCGAGTATGCTCAAAGCGTCGAGGTGTTTGTTGTTCCACTAAACACAAGGCAAGTAGTTTAAACAAAGTGCGCGATAAGCGCTTTGCTGAAAGACCGACATATCATTGAAATTTTACGGTACCTTACGTTATACACATTTTAATATAATCAAAACATTCACAATTTTTTTATTTGTTTTATATAGGTACATAATATAACTTCAAAAAATTTTAAAGTTGAGTGACAAGTCACTCAACTCGATTTCACATATATGAAATCGACTCCAAGTAAATAAAACAAAACCAAAAGAACTAAAAGCGGCAATAGCCCAATGGCTAAGGTGTCGGACTTGCGATCGAGAGGTCGTGAGTTCGATCCCCAACCATTGCACTATTGACGTGAACCAACTTCAGACACAAGCATATTTAGCTAAGTTGGAGGGGTTAAAAATAATACTAGTAATGTGAAACCCACATTGCTATTAAACCTTAAATAAACAAACTATAGGAAGAAACAAGGCTTACAAAAATTATATAAATAATAAAAAAATACTTAAAATTATAAGCTGATTATAGACGATACATATAATTTATTATGCTAAATGTAAAATGTAAAGCGTTAAAAACATTTATTTTGCTATGTGCCTGTTATGCAAAGCATTTCTATATTCTATTTCGTATAGAATTACTATTCAAAGGACTTCGATGAAATTTTAATCGCTTAATTCTATAACTTTTTTTCTGTTCACGATACATTGCATTATTAGGATTAGAAATCAATATAAGTACCCGCTTAGAAAAAACCTGAAACACGTATTTACTTATTTTTTTACTGAAGCACTTGTGTGAAGTTTCGGATAGAAAAGACCATCTAATCTTGTTTCCCCATACAAACTTTGAGCTCCGTTTCATCCCCTCCGAGGGTTAATTTTGGAAAATCCTTTCTCAGAGGGAACTAACGTCGTAATAACTACTTGCATGCCAAATTTCAGCGCGATCCGAAACAATATTGATTTTCACACTTTATTACCCCATTTCACCCTCTTAGGGGTGAAATTTCAAAAAAACCTGAAACACGTATTTACTTATTTTTTTACTGAAGCATTTGTGTGAAGTTTCGGATTGAAAAGACTATCTAATCTTGTTTCTCAATACAATTTTTGAACCCCCATTTCATCCCCTTATGGGGTGAATTTTTGAAAATCCTTTCTTAGTACAAACTTACATACTAAGACAAATATACCCTCCAAATTTCAAGTCTCTACGACCAGTGGTTTAGGCTGTGCGTTGTCTGTCAGTGAGTCAGTCAGTCAGTATGTCAGGACAAATATTCTTATAGTATTAGAAGATAGATAGGCCAAGTGCAAGTCGGACTCACACTCGTAGGGTTCCCTAACAGTAGAATATTTTATAACACTAATTTTTCGCCACCAAAAAATTTACTTTGTTTCTTATAGCGTTTGTATGAAAAACAAAGTTATCTTTGCGGTCGCTATATCTCAAAACTGCTCACTGTATCTTGTTCAAACCAATTTCAATTTTGGTTGTTAGTTTTTATTGAGATCTACAGCATATGTATTTTTTAGATTTTTCACTCCCATACTTTAAAAGTAAGAGGAGGGGAGGGGGGGGGGGGAGGGGTTGGACATTCATTTTACCATTTTAGACGTGCCTATCTTTCAAATGATTGACTTTGAGAAAAAATGGTTTTAGAAACCTTCATGTTATTTTTAAAGATGAAAAAAGTGACATACGGACAGACAGACATGACCAATCTATAAGAGTTCCGTTTCTTGCCATTCGGCTACGGAACCATAAAAACGAGGAGGAAAAAAATGGAGGAGGTTCTCAAATCGCCGGTACATCACATACGACACAGTAATGGTTCCGTAACACAGTAATGTATTCTATAACCATGATTTTTCGAAACTAAATAAACTGACGAAGTGCAAGTCGGACTCGTACTCGTAGGGTTCCGTAACACAGTAGTTCTATAACTATGATTTTTCGCAACTACAAAAATAACTTTGTTTTTCATAGTGTTTGTATGAAAAACAAAGTTATACTTGCGGTCGCTATATCTCAACAACTGCTGACTGTATCTCGTTCAAACCAATTTTCGTTGAAAGTTTTTATTAAGATCTACAGAATATATTTTTTCTAGATTTTTCACTCCCTTACTTTAGAATTTAAAGGGGGGCCCCCCCCCCCTTTAAACGGTTTTGAAAAAAAGGTTTGAACGAGATACAGTCAGCAGTTGTTGAGATATAGCGACCGCAAGTATAACTTTGTTTTTCATACAAACACTATGAAAAACAAAGTTATTTTTGTAGTTGCGAAAAATCATAGTTATATATTAAAAATCATATAATCGCGCGAAACATCAACACGATCGGTCATGTAATTGTGTTCTAATCTGTGACCTCAGAGGTCGATGCCTTGCTTACTTCATAGTTACTATGGGTAAACATATTTAGGTAAATGACAGGTGCTTGTTTGGCTCCAAAAAAAATTAGTAGGTACATTTTCGAATCTTGAAGGTCTGTCTTAAATCTTATCCTTGTAAGGCCTTATTTACTATTATTAAAAAATCTCGAAAGATCGCAGATACACGCGAAGTCGGTGCGCGTGTCCTCACCTCGGAGAGGCTCGCGGCCGACTGGCTCTAGATTCAATATGTTTCGAGTGCTGCTCACTTGCAAGTATATTTTTATACGTAACGCGCCGGGAATATGGTACAATATCGCAATCAACCTATTGACCGTATTCATGCACAGAAGTAAAGGACGTAAGTCGCAAAACTAATTTAATTAATTATGAGAATATGAATTGGTTTTGAAGAAAATTGTATTGGGAGATTCTTATAAACCATGTTTTACATTTGATAGTATTTATATTGTATATGTAAGTAAATCTGTTTGAGAGACAAACAAGAAAAATGAGAAAAAAGGCATAACTTTCAAAAAAATAAACTATCGAGCAAATTATTTTCAATTATGTTTCTGTTCTGTGAAACGAAAGAAAAAACATTGAAAAATCTAATATTTAAGTTTGACTTCATTAATATTATTGGTTGATTTACCGTCATTAGGCAAAGTATAGCATTCTGCAGGGAGCGTCCTCTTCTTCTATCAGTTCTATGACATTATAATTAATATTATATAACATTATTCTATCTATAATATTATATAATTAGGACATAAAAACATACTCGTACATAGTCCGTTAGATATGTTACCTACCATTATCAACACCTACACTAATACACATATATATAGAAATACAATGGTAGGTAGGTACATCACAAACACAGACGATGAAATACAGTTTCTCGGTACATACATACATACATATACAATTCGGTCCTCAACCTAAAGTAAACTCAATTTAATGTCGCGTGAATTTGCAGAATTACTTCGCAGTTAAAACTACTGTTTTATCATGAAATCTTGAAGACATTCTTGGTTACATTACATGGAAACTATATAACTGAACTAGAACAAGTTGCATAACTGAGAAGTCCTCTAGGAATTAGATAATATCTAATGCTACTGAAAATAGACTCCACATTGTTGGTTACTTCGTAACCATTTATATACAATGCTAAATTTGTTTCTACGATATGTTATTTAATAGAATGTAGATACGAGTACTCTATTGTTTTTATAAGATATCTGAATTATATTACCACAGTTTTATGATTGTAAAACTGTGATATTACTATGATTTTATTTTATGATAAAGGTAGCAAAGAAGCAAATGGCCCACCTGATGGGAAGCGGTCACCGTCGCCTATGAACACTTGCAACACTAGAGGTGTCACTCATGCGTTGCTGACCTGTCACGATTTATTTAACGCCCCTTTTGAAGGACTCTATATTAGACTCAACTCGTTCCACATTTAACAGTGTATTATTATGATGTTATTATGTTATATTGATATTATTACAATGATTAAAATGTATCCAATTACAGTCACGTTCAAGCTATCTGCCTGCTAAATTTTTTATAATTTGTTTAGTTGTTTTGGCAACATCTTTCAGGAATGTTTTAAGGGCTTTATTGTGTAAAATACAAAAATTCAAAAAACTGATACGGTTGTGTTAAAAGCCACAACACAATCGTAATGAGTAGTAATCATATAGTAGACTTAATACCGTTTGTACTATTCATTATTCTGTGATACCGTTGTATTCCACTTCTAGACAAGTACCTAAGATTTTTTGTCCGAGCGGGCGAAGCGTGTCAGTTTCGAGATTGGCCAAAAATGCTTTTGTTCGGATGTCAGATTGTCTGTTCTCGCCTACAGTAAATTGGCACGTGTTCCTTGATTTATTGATTTGGGGTTAAAATGGCATGGAAAGGCATACTAATGACTCCATTTTACACAAGATGTTGCAAATTAATTCAAAAAGGAGAGTAGTGGGGGGAAAAGGGGTAAGTTTGTTATTGCGTTATTTATCGATGGATTTCAGTTTAATTGAAGAGGCACTAAGGATTTCATTCTACATAAGATTTTGTGAAAAAAAATACAAAAAGGGAGAGGAGTGGAGGGGGTAAATGGGGTGAAGTGTGCTGTATGGACGGATTTAAATTTTTTATTGTTTTCGGAAAATGTTTACCTACCAACACCGATTTGACTATGCAGTCCTCTTAGCCTTAACAAGACAAACCTGTAGACACCAGATTCAAACTCTTAGTACAAAAGGAACGCGAGTAAGTAATCGCTAAAACTTATATCACAATTTTTTTTTTGGCAATAACCTGAACTCCGAAATGGCTTCGCTAAGACAGGGAAACGGGAAAGTGTCGGTTATTCCATGGTTAAAAGGACACGCGAGGTTTAATGTTCTCACAGAACTATAATACTAGTCATAGGCCGAACCACAACTTCCCATGTAAGATCATCTAGACACTTGTCTGACTGCAATTAAAAAATCTAGTCATTTACTCATCAATGTAATGACGACGACGATAACTACAAATTAACGGTTAGAAAATGACAAATATTTCCACCATTTATTTTTATTGTCGAATCGTAAAACGATGTTTTGTTTCGACAACAATTTTGGTGAAGTCATTAAATCCTGAATGGGCTGGAAGATAAACCCAGTTATAAAATTTTAACCAAAGCTATTAAGAAGCATAAAGCCGGTAGTGGGGGGTTATTCTGGGAGTCCATTCGTTTTTACTGCAGATTGTGCGGTTGGAACACCTGAGCAAACTGTGAGGAGCTAGGCTTGAACAATGGCAGTGTTCTATGCGGCAGCAGCCTGCGCCACCTAGTTTCGGAAGTTATAGGTGCCACACCGAATTGTTTGGGGAATTTACGAACCCAGCTGTGATAAACTACATGGATAACGTTACCTGGCTTGCCTAGATAATGATGGCAGAACTAACGATTATTTTGTAAAAGTTGCTATATCTTTTTTCTAATCATCATATATTTTTCTAATTACAAAACGAGCCTCTCCCCTCAAAAACCCACAAATTGTATATAAGTTTTACTAACAAACTTACATTATACCTACCACTATCATGTCACCTGCACTGGTAAATTAGTCAAAAATTTCATGAATTTTGAAAACTTGACGTCAAGATTATGTTGCTAAACTAGCAGTCAATGCTAACTCTGTAAGACTATGCAGATAACTAAGTAGTGGCTGAAGAAACTAATTTCCATTCTCGTGGTTAAACTGTTCTAGAAATGTCTACGAAACTATGAAATATCTAAAGGTACCGCTAACAAAATTCTTTGATATTTACAACGTCTAATGATAATCGTCATAACTTGTTAGATTACGGACCAACCACCGCCCGATCAAAACTCTCGTCAAGATGTAAAACCGGCATTAAACTTAATTACCAAGAATAAAAGACAGCGGAACTCTGACCAAACGTAAAGGAAAAACAGACGGACGGACTTGGAGGCTTTAGAATCTCTCACTATTCATATAGATATAGCATATATGTAAATAAGTACTACAGTACTTATTAGATTATATTCGTAGATATATTAGGTCAGTGCAGTGGGTTTCGTCTCGTCTCTAACGAAGAATTTTGTGAAAAGTTTTAGTTGTAAAGCTTATCTCAAGATTACATTTTAAACTCACACTTAAAAATAACTACAGTACCGTGGAAATATTCACATACTTACCGAAATTGCCAACAGCTTGTCAAATATAGCTGGTGCAGACTGCGGACTTACCAATGCAGTTTTTCTCCAAATCTGTTTAAATCGTCAAAACTAGCAATAGCGTACCTAGATAGTGTTGGTTATTTTAATCCTTTTCACTTAGTTTGTCTGGGTAAGATTAGATTTTATTAGCGTAGTAAAGACCGTACTCTTGACAATAGTGGAAAGAAGAGTTACGAAAAATACTTCCAAAATCAAACACTCTAATTAGATTACCGTGTTCATATTTTGCATGTCATCGAGCCCCATTTTAATGAAATCCTGGCTACGCCCATGGGAAGGTAGAAGTAAAGTAATTACATTTCTACAGGCTTTGAATTTTAATCGTTTGCGGGCATACCGGGCACGAACCGCACACACGCTCTCCGTCGCTCCAGATCGCGGCGCATTCATTTTGAACGGAACCACGGCTATATTATTAAATTAATTAAATGAGCGCTTGGGAATTCTATTTCTTGGATCATTAGCCTATTGAACTGCACCTTAGCTGTTTCTAAGTTGATATTTTGTAAACGTTTTGTGATATTTTTTTCTGTCTTTTAGGCTAGAGTGGCCACTATCAACTAGATCGTTATCAGCACCAATATCGCCGTCCCCGGAGAACAAAATGTTAACTACCATTATCTTAGTTTTAGTTTTGTCATTTTTGAGATCTGTGGGTGCTAATACATCTACTATTTTTTTTCGAATTTTTATATTGTAAATTATGAAGTTAGAAAATATTACAATAGTATTCAAAGATTTTACCTAGACCTGAAATTACGAGAATAAAGTGTTAATAAAACATTATCAAAATAGTTCTCCACCTTTAAGTATGACAAATGGTCATAGAATTATGTTCTCGTGAAAAAAATTCGGCTTGGTAATGTTAAACGCAGTTATCATTTTATTCTCGTTCAAAACCGTCCAGTCGATTCGTATAATGTTATGTTAGTAAAATGATTCTTAACGTTTTGATTGCTAAGACATTATTTTCATACTCTTCCGTTACGTAGACTTTACGCAAACAAATGTAAACGTGTAACTTGAGGAGCACTTTACACTTAAATGATAGCCAGGATCTGATGAAGAAGCTGTAAGGGGGGCATGGCATTTCTGTTATAAAGCAACATAGCCCCACCGAGTCGATTGATTTTCCGCGAAGAGCACTTTACCCATAGTCACATCAAATATCCGTGTAATATTTTAAAACATCATGCCTTCTCATAAATACTTAGGTAGTAGGTAGGTAGTCGGTATCTATACCTACCTACTAAAAAGTTAAAAATAAATTATAAATATTTTTAAAAACAAGCTTTTATCTGGGACAATGAACTAAAATGTTAAAAATAAATTCAAGTATTTGGCGTGTAGGTACTTACCTATATTTTTAAAAGCTTGAGGCACTGAAGTATGGTAATTACCTAGCCTGAAAAACGGGTAGTGCTTCAAGCTATTAAGAATATAGGCAAGTACCTACACGCCAAATACTTACTAGAATTTATTTTTAACATTTTAATTCATTGTCCCAGACTTGACTTGACTTGACAGACGGACAGACGGACAGACGGACAGACGGACAGACGGACAGACGGACAGACGGACAGACGGACAGACGGACAGACGGACAGACGGACAGACGGACAGACGGACAGACGGACAGACGGACAGACGGACAGACGGACAGACGGACAGACGGACAGACGGACAGACGGACAGACGGACAGACGGACAGACGGACAGACGGACAGACGGACAGACGGACAGACGGACAGACGGACAGACGGACAGACGGACAGACGGACAGACGGACAGACGGACAGACGGACAGACGGACAGACGGACAGACGGACAGACGGACAGACGGACAGACGGACAGACGGACAGACGGACAGACGGACAGACGGACAGACGGACAGACGGACAGACGGACAGACGGACAGACGGACAGACGGACAGACGGACAGACGGACAGACGGACAGACGGACAGACGGACAGACGGACAGACGGACAGACGGACACACGGACACACGGACAGACGGACACACGGACAGACGGACACACGGACAGACGGACAGACGGACAGACGGACAAGCGGACAGACGGACAACAAAGTGATCCTATATGGGTTCCTTTTTCCTTTGAGATACGGTACTATGCACGCACATGTGATAATTTCAATCGTCACCGTGATCACAATTTTTAGGGTTCCGTAGCCGAATGGCAAAAAACGGAACCCTTATAGATTCGTCATGTCTGTCTGTCTGTCTGTCTGTCTGTCTGTCTGTCCGTCCGTATGTCACAGCCATTTTATTCCGAAACTGTTAGGACTACAGAATTGAAACTTGGTAGGTAGATGATATTCTGTGAACCGCTTTCCGATTATTATACAAAAATAAAAAATATAAAACTTTAAGGGGGGCATCCCATACATAGAACTGAAACAAAAAAAAAATTTTTTCTTTAAACCTATACGTCTTTAAAAATGATATTGAGGTTCGTAAAATCATTTTTTCTCAAAGTCAATCATTTGAAAGAATTGCGCGCCTAAAGTGGTAAAATGTGTGTGCCCCCCCCCCCCCCTCTAACTTTTAAAGTATGGGAGTAAAAAATCTAAAAAAAATATATGCTGTAGATCTCAATAAAAACTATCAACGAAAATTGGTTTGAACGAGATACAGTCAGCAGTTTTAGAGATATGACGACCGCAAAGATAACTTTGTTTTTCATACAAACACTATGAAAAACAAAGTTAATTTTGTAGTTGCGAAAAATCAAAGTTATAGAATACTCTACTGTGTTACGGAACCCTACGAGTGCGAGTCCGACTTGCACTTGGCCAGTTTTTTTTAAACATATTGTAGTGTTAGGTACTACTGGGGGACCAGGGTAAGAGAAACAACGTATACTCTTTACATAATGATAGCTCTATATTAATTAGCCCAAATACTTACAGATACTTATCTTATATACTAAACGTTATCACATAGTACGTGTTACATTGATATCTTATCGTATCGCATCGAATCTTACGTTCGTTCGTACTACATGACTATCACTTAAACGTACACACCCTACATATAATAACCAGAGTTTAAACGCAACGGGTACCATTAGAGCTTCCTTTCCCGGCAGGTGCAAACGACTCGCACGGAGTCTTCCTATTGGTCGAGCGACGATGCGCAGGCGCTGATTTACATCGGGATACGCAGCTGCTACATTTAGAGAACAGGCTCACTAATGCTAGGAAGTGACTGTTTAGATATCTCTCATGCAGGAAGTTGCGAAACAAGATCCCTCTTATACAGGTGATAAGTTGATATGAGTAACTTCATTAGTGTCCAATTTCAGAACTCTATTTATGGTCAGCCTGGTGTCTCCAAAGCTTGTTCGAGAAATGTCATTTCGACATGTCTGCGTATTAATAAACGTTAGATAACTGTTACTTGTTTACTAGCCTCACGATTGTATCATAAAGTAGTCCCATAAGGAGGAGGAAACGCATCTAGGTCGATACCTAGATGCGTTTTCTCCTCCTAGACGATCTACGATGCTCATTTATTCCAACTTGTCAGGTTTTGAGTATGTGCATTTATAGTTCTGAAAAATTAATTGTAATAAATAATTTAATTACTGTAATAAATTGTAATTGTTGTTGCATGTAGTGGTTATCTTGTGGTTTCGGAAACGTCTAATTTATACAGCTGGCAGAAAAACAAAACATTCAGACAGTGTGCGACGCCTCGAGGAAGGTTGATATTCTCGACGTTAGAGTATTTTTTGCTGCTTATTTAAACAGATGCATGTGGTCTTGTCGATATCAATGGTAAGTGAAGACTATTAAATGACAATTTTAATGGCTGTAACACACATGATGTGACTGACTTCCTTAACGTATTTTCAATAGCAGTGCAGAGATCTGGAGGGAAACCTGAAAATAGCCGAAATTACGCACCTGAACTGTGAAGTTTTCCATGCGTGTAGTGATGCTTTTTCGTTGCCGCGAGAGATTTTGAGGGCCCGGTGGCGTAATCGGGAGAACGGTCGGCTTTGATGCCGTGGTACCGAGGTCAAACCGCCGTGCACCACTGGATTTTTCTATCGAAAAATTTATTTGCACTTCTCACAGTGGCTTTCCGGTGAAGGAAAACATCGTTAAGAAACCAACAACCCCCGCATGGTGGTAGGACACTATCTAGTGTCCGCCTGGCCAGCTACTACCCTCAAGTTAGAAAATCTGTTGCCAAAACATCTAATGTATTCCGGTAGCTATCCTTGAGAGCCAGTTCCCATTGTAGGCTTAGCGTGCTTACCAACTTAAACCGCATCATCACTTACCAACAGGTGAGATAGTATTCAAACGCCAGCCTATAAAATAAAAAAAAATTAAGATTGCGTTACTGTAGTAATAGCATAGTTAAAGGTTCTCTATTTTCTGTGGTAATAGTTAGTTTTCTTTGGTGATGTAGGCATGGCGGCGGCGGCAGTATGGCGTGACCAGATACATGACAGGTCGGGACACCGCCAGGCACCGGCGCCGTTCGCCTCACGCGATCCCACCACACTAAATTGGAATAAGAAAAACGCTGATATTATAAGAAAATTATGACCGTACTTCAAGTTTTGTAGCCGTAACTTTTGTGCAGAAACTAGGTGAACTATACATTTCTATTTCAATAATATTTGTAGGTGCTTGTCGGGTTAAAGAGCACTCATAGTTGGAGTGCAGTTTGTAGCGAACGATTTTAATAATTTCTGTCGACACTTTCAATCATTTTTATTTGTTGATGAAATCCCTTTTATTTAAAAAAATATCGACATTATAGAAAGCATAACTACAAATTCTTAGTCCGAAGATTCTATTTAAAGGCTTTGTCATAAGTTCATGACTAATCGAGCGGAAGTTCGTTATACCATAGAACGCGTCGTCCATCGTTCATTTGTGACCTTTAATTAACCCACGAAGAAAAGGTTACCGTAGCAGCCTTTGCTAAAGAGCGCGGAGCTATTTGTCAGCGTCATCCACAGAACATTTCTTTTGTCACAAGCTCACAACGTCATCCATAACGCGGGCCGAGCCGGGCACGCACGATCAAAACCCGAGCTCGGTGAGCCGTCATCCGCGAGTGATGTACGCGATTACTCCGCGGAGCCCACACCACATCTCTATGATTAATGTTAATTACACCTCTATCTCGCGGTTACCGATTAAGACAGCCATTATACTATCTCCCTGAGCGCCCATTACTCCTACTTTTCAAATATCTCAACGTTTTCTCGGCGTGATAACGCCCGTGAAAGATTGCGGCTTCATTATGGAACATCTCTGCCGTGATCTCGTAAACCAAATTTAGAATTAACTAAGTGCTCTTCATGAATTATGACACAATTCACAGGGTTGATATTGTGCGTCTTTACATAAATTCAGAGGGAGTGTTTTTGTCTTTGTTAAGTTTAGATAAAACGTTAAAATTTATAAACTTTCAAGACATTCAAGAAAAGTTTAGAAAATTTTCTTCATTTGTAAAATAGGCGCGTCGGTAGTACTTTGTTTCATCGAGACGCCCTACAGCTGTAAAAGTTTTAGATGTTGCTAGTAAATAAACCTGTAGGCATGTAACTTAATTTACAGAAGTCTAGTATCCATTTCGTGGAAAAGAACTCACATAATCTCGGTAATTGAGATGTCAGCTAGCGCACATCAAACGACATTGATAAACGCTTTCAGAATTACGTTCTGTTTGGGAGGAGGAAGAACTTTTTAACAAAAGTTTTTGCTAGAAAAGTTGCATAATTATCAATTTTCTCTGGAACGTTATGTCATTTTGACAACGATAGTTAGAAAATGTCTTCCCTGCGATGTTTTCGCTATGACTGTTTGATTTGAAATGTTCAATGGAAAACATTGGCTGGACTTTTAATGGAAAAAGAAATAAGCGAGGACTCAAACGCGCGGTTATTCTACCTTAGTATTAAAATTTCTGTGAAGAAAACGAATTGATTTCAAAGTGTTGTAACAATCGTAACAACCCATTTTGTAATGGCAGAATTTATGAATCATAACAGTAGCCGACCCAGCTACGGTTCAGCACTCCGTCACGCCGTTGCCGACAGTTGCAACTTTTTTACAGAGACCAATAACCGTTAAATTCGATTACTACGTGTATCCCAATGAAAACGACAGTTGCTACACAAAACGTATCGACAATTTAGCTCTTTTAACTCTTTTTTTTTATATAGAGAATCTTGGTATGGTCAAAAATCTTAATATTATTTATACCGAACAAAACTTTATATTGCATCGCCGACCTTGAATAGCACATACCTAGATAAAAGTTTATGAGCTCGAGATTTAAAATCCCGTAATCAAGATCCCGTATTTGAACACAGACCTTCGTTGACAAATTCTGATGTCGTTCTTACTACGCCATTAAACATGGCTTCGGTCAATTTTACAAGCGAACAATATTAATCGCGATACCATTGTATGTCTCTAAAACATTGATTCTTTTGTCGCCCGTTGTAACCACAATTACCGTGACACGATCGCTAAAGAAAAACAACATGATTGAACGTTTGTTAATTACTCTTCGGCGAACTAAGTGATTGTTAAATAATAGCCTTTGCATTATTTATAAAGGAAAACACTGTTGATAAAAGAGACGCCACGTTTAACGGTGAAAACAGGTATAACAAGTTATCAAATCGTAGGTGTATATGTAAAATAATATTTAATTGCTACACAAATTGGCTGTTGCTGATTTATAAACTATCTAATGATATATTTTGGTGGAATCTTCACAACATGGGCGCGGCGCGTTTGTGGCCTATTAGGAAATGTTTCACAACCGTGTTAGGTCACCGATGACCCTGTGACTTGGCCCTATTAGCACCCACAGATGCGACCGAGAAATTGAATTAATTGAATTACAAAAATGTGTTAATCAGCAAATTAAGCAACTTAATCTTGTGATAAATGTTTCCTGTTTAATACTGTTGAATGCAAGATTATTGGTGATTTATAGCTAATGCAATTATTTTATTGATGTCGAAAATTTAATTTACTAATTGAAGGACAGGCGAAGATTAGACTCTCAATATAAGTACATTAAATCGTTGTCTACAACTATTTATTTCATATCGTGATATTTTCTGAACGTGTACCTACACTAGGTATATTGATGGATATCAATAGAGAACTTCGCAAGGTGGCGAGGATCGTGCTCAGTGGCGTGAAGTTGGAGAGGCCTTTGACGAGCAGTGGACTAGTTGGTATATGATGATAATGAATAGAGATAATAGATCACATGATTTTGGAATTGCCTAATTTTGATGAGTATTTACTTACGTTAAGCCTTCACCATAGGACTTCATATTAAACGCGATATCACTTAGTAGTAGTAGTACCTAAGTACCTTTATTTTCGGCGAAACGTACATGAGTAATTTACAAAATTAGGTGTGGCTATACGATGTAATGTGTACATGATTTCATATTACGACGACGTATATTTTAACTTGTGAACATTTTCCCTGTAGTACGAAGTAAGAAAATTGAAGCCTTGCCTGCCTTGCAGGTCAGGTACTGCTTTTATGAGCATTGTTATCGTCAAAGCAACTTGATCAAAACTCGTCACATCGGACGCTTTCACAAGTAGGTCGCAAAATTGTATAACTTGACAATCGGGGCTGAAGCCGTGATGGTAGATTCACCACGCAGATTAATCCGACGAGCCTGTCGCAGTTTTTCAAAGACAGCGGTTAATTTTAAGGTACCCATCGACTACAACGTAATGTAGCATACTTGTACCCATCAAGCGTTGATAAAAATACGTAGATTACAAGTGCGCCAAATATATTCGTCCTGAAATCCTGATCAGTACACTAAGTTTATTACGAGAGGGGTGGCATAATCGGGAGAATGGTCGGCTTTGATGCCAGAGGTACCGAGTTCAAGCCCCGCCGTGCACCAATGGATTTTTGTATTGAAAAATTTATGTGCGCTTTTCACGGGTCACCAGTGAAGGAAAAACATAGTTAATGATTTATTTTATTTATCTGTCGCCAAACATCTAATGTATTCTGGCAGCTATCCTTGAGAGCCAGCTCCTATTCTAAGCCTAGCGTGCTTACCATCTTAGACCGCATCATCACTTACCAAAAAGTGAGATAGTGGTCAAATGCTAGCCAATAAGAATTAAAAAAAAAAACAAATCGCATTCTACTTCAGAATCAACATCCAAATTTGAGAATATATTTGGACTAGCATTTAAAATCGATATCGAAAATTAACGGAATCGAGATCGATTCCCTTTATTTTTATTTTAACGGCCCCGTGTAAAACCTGCAAAAAATCTTTGCGCATATGTTAAGCTATATTGTTCGTCTAATAGGCGTTGTATTTACATTACAATTATAATTTTGCGTGGCTGTCGTAATACGGTCATCTAAAGAATTCAGTTTGTAGTGAAGGTTAACCTTAGGATTTACTTTTTCTTACGAACCGTCATTTTGTAACTTTGTATCTGATTGAGTTCAATCTTTAGTAACAACTACGTTACACTGACAGAAGCGAAATTTTATTCCAAAAGAAACAAATTAGTTTGTAGGCATTATATAAATCTTCATTACTTGTAGTAATAGTAGCGTTAAAATTAATTCTACGGCTGCGAAAGAATTGATTATGTTATAATGAAGACGAACGATAATTATTAATCAATATGTAATAGGTATAATTTTTAATATCTGTTTGGCTACAATTAGACCAATATCTCGCCTAGTGGTAAGTAAATGATGATGTGGTCGAGGATGGTGAACACGCTAGTTCCTAGAACGAGCTGTAAGCTACTTACTACTAGCAAGACAGACGTATATGTTATACTAGAAGTGCCCCGCGGCCCGCGTTAAAGACTTCTTTTATGTACTTAAAACTTTTATTTTGTAAAAACCTTTCTATCATAAAAGACATCAAAGAATTAAAAGCCAAACCGATTCACCTTTTCACCACCAACATTTTCAAGTTATTGCGTGACTAAGGGAAATAATATTACTATATATAAAACCCGAATACCATATTGATTTTCAGACTTTATTACCAACCTCTTGCAAAAGTCCTGCAACACGTTTGTACTCATTTATTTACAGAAATACTTAAGTAAATCTATAAGTTTATATATATATATAAATAGCTATGCCCGCGACTTCGTCGGCGTGGAATAGTGTCTTTGGGTAGCATTTTTAAATATTTAGGCTAATTATTTTGCAAATAAGACACATGCGTACCCCACCTACACCGTACCATACTACGCCACGCAAATCCCCCTCCCCTCTCCCTCCCCCTCGCCCTTCCCCTCCCCTCTCCTTCCACCCCCTTTCTCCTCACTTCCCTTTCCCCCTCCCCTTTCCCCCAATTCTCCTCCCCCCACTCCCCATCCCCCCACTCTACCTCCCCTCCCCTTTCCCTCACCTCCCATCCCTCTCCCCCTTCCCCTTCTCCTCACTTCCACCCTCCCTCCCCTCCCCTCATTCCCACTTCCCCTTCTCCCTCCCCCTTCCCCCTCACAAACTTTGAATGACATATTATTTTTTATAGAATCACAATCCTAAACAATAAGTTTCAAGCTTCTAGCTTCTAAAATGACGATACTCCCATACAACTTTTCATCCCCCCTTTCAACCCCTAACAACCCTCTTTTCGCATTAAAAAGTAGCCTATGTCCATTTTCAGGCTTTAGACTATCTGTATACCAAATTTCGTTTAAATCGGTTCAGTGGTTTTGGCGTGAAAGTGACACAGACAGACAGACAGACAGACAGACAGACAGAGTTACTTTCGCATTTATAATATTAGTTAGGATTAAAAATAATAAGTAATATCCGGGCGGAATTTTGAGAAAATCCTTTCTAAGCGGATACCTACGTCATAACAATTACCAGCATTCTAAATTTTAGCGCAATCCGAAACAATATTGATTTTAGACTTTGTTACCCCACTTCACCCTCTTAGGGTTGCATTTTGAAAAAGCCTGAAACTCGTATTTACTTATTTATTTACAGAAGTACTTGTGTGAAATGTCGAAAAAAATCACTATCCAAACTTTGAACCCCCGCTTCATCCCCTTAAAGAGTGCATTTGGAAAATCCTTTCTTAGCGGATACCTACGTCAAAATAATTATCTTCATGCCAAATTTCAGCGCAATCCGAAACAATAATAATTTCAAATTTAGTACCCCACTTCACCCTTTTAGGGGTGGCATTTCAAGAAAGACTAAAACACGTATGTACTTATTTTTTTACTGAAGCACTTTTGTGAAGTTTCGAATTAAAAAGACTATCTAATCTTGTTTCTCCATACAAACTTTGAACCCCCGTTTCATCCCCTTAAGGGGTGAATTTTGGAAAATCCTTTCTTAGTACACCCTTACGTACTAAGAACAATATATCCTCCAAATTTCAAGTTTCTACGACCGGTTTAGGCTGTGCGTTGTCTGTCAGTCAGTCAGTCAGTCAGTATGTCAGGACAAAGATTCTTATAGTATTAGATAGATATCGATATAATGCTCCTACCACCCGTGGAATTGATAATTGTTTGTTTCAGATTTAAATTACAATTGAAATTGCGTGAGTTAGTGCTACCGCCCCACCACCTTCAACAATCTAATGGGTAAGTTTTTAAATCTAGAATCTGTAATAAAATTGATGTACCTAAAGCAAAAAGTACTTAGTAGTCAAATTATTTTGCTTGCAGTAAGTAACTGGCTCATAATATAAAGGTTTATGATGAGTTATGACACTATTATAACTAACTAGCTGACCCGGCGAACTTCGTACCGCGAATATAAATAAACTGTCCAAGTGCGAGTCAGACCCGCACACGCAGGGTTCCGTTTGAACAATATTTGCCGGAAAAATACGTTTCTCGTATGGGGACTTTAATTTTTTATTTAATTTAGTTTTAAGCTATTGCATAGCTTCTGTCGCGGGCCTTGAGCGGGGGACCGAATCCAGAAATTCCGTAACGAAAATAACCTAACATCCATAATTATGCCTTCTCTTTTACTCTGAGACAGAGCGAATATTGGCTATAGCCATAGTTACCATTATCCAGTAACATTTCACTACTATTGATGAAACCAACGACCTTATCTCTACTACGCTAAGCTTAAAAAATGAGGTTCGTTAGATCGAACTGTAATGGACAGTTGGTTTTTCAGTTGCACTTTGCTTCGCGCGAAACCGAAAAGCGTTCATTAAAGCTTGACCTTTGACAGGTTTTTATTGTTACAACTTTGCACCTTACCGCTTTCAAAATTAGGTTGTAATAACTTTACGATAACTAGATAGAAGAAATGTAGAATTGGTTTTTGAATGCGCGCGCAGGTGGCGGTTGGCGCCAAGACGCTTGTGTTTGTTTTCAAACATTTTAATCACTTTTTACAGTTTTTACTTCGTTCGATCCGTGGTTTGATTGCTTTGAACGATTTGTGCATGCGGTGAATTCCAAATTTTTTGTGTTAATTGCTGTATTGTGTTTTAGCCCCTAAGTGATTGAATTTAGGATTGAGTGTGTTATTGATTATTGACTAATTAAAAATGCAATTTAGAAGAGAAATTTCGAAGATACAGCCTTCTGACAGACGGACGGACGGACGGACGGAATGGACGGACAGAAGGTAAAATTTGTAAATAATTTCTTAAGGAAGGTAGAGTTAGAGAAGATGTTAGCGCGCCTTGTATATACAAGGCGCGCTAACAACTTTTATAACTATATAATAAAATCATTCTATAAATTGCGATTTTTAAATGCGCCCCAATTTTTGCACTACAGGTAAAATTTGGTGCTAGTCCTAAGTCCTAGAAAATCATGAAGGAAAATCGCCAATATCATACTAATCTTTTTAGTAGTTGTAGTTAGTAGTTCTACTGCATAAATAAAAAAAATGCTATGCAATAGCTTTACCGCGGCAGTCCCCGTGTGCCACACGTCTTTTTTTATTATTTGATCTTATAGCAGCCATTGCAATACACACCATGAGTAATTTTCAAGTCTTTTTATTAAGGTTTGTAAGATCGAGCATAAAAAGCCTCAAAAACACGTTTCTGGGGACCCCTTTATTATTTTATTTTATTTTGTTTTTATCGGTTTTTATACAAAAATAGCGAATACCCATGTATTCCCCAAAGCGCCATAATGACAACCATCAAAATATGTCAATACAATGACATAAATTTCTGAACGAACCAACAATGACAACCTGGAACAACCATCAAAATCCAAAATATTAAAATGTAAATACCTACGTGATAATTCGAGTAATGTGGATAATATATTACGTTGTCGATTCAAAAACCTTAATTTAATTCGTGCTTCAAATTTCAATTCGAGGGTGGAACACAGTCTACCCTACTGTACCGAAGGGACGTACGTCAAATGTTTGACAGAAAAGTAGGTAGAACAGTTTATATGGAAAAAATGAAATTGTTGTTTTTACTATCTTCCTTGCAATTTTTACAAATTTTCTCACCGTTTAAACCTTCCCTGGACTACAACAAACATTTCAAACCCAAAATCAGCTAAATCTGCCCAGCCGTTCTCGAGTTTTACGTTTTGCGAGACTAACGAAGAGCAATTGATTTTTATATATAAGACTAGAAGTGCCCCGCGGCTTCGCACGCGTGAAAAACTTCTTTTGTTTACTTAAAACTTTTCTTTTGTAAAAACGATTCTATCATTAAATACATCAAATAAGAATAAACCAAATCGGTTCACCCGTTTTCATGTTATCGCGTGACTAAGGCAATTCGGGATTCATATTTATAAAAACCGAAAACCCAAATATTCAGATGTTACATACCCCATTTCAAAAAATCCTACAACTCGTACTTTATCTCATCTTATTTCGCCATACAAACTTTGAATCCCCGTTCCGTATCCGAGAGGACTTTTTAGAAAATCCTTTCCGAGCGGATACCTATGTCATAATAACTATCTGCATTCTAAATTTCAGCGCAATCCGAAACAATATTGATTTTTAGACTTCGATATCCCAGTTTATCCTGATAGGGAAGCATTTTTTAAAAAGTTTGACACTCGTATTTACTTATTTATTTACAGAAGTACTTGTGTGAAATATTGAATAAAATGACTTTATCCCAACTTTGAACCATCGCTTCATTCCCTTGAAGAGTGAATTTTGAAAAATTCTTTCTTAGCGGATACCTAAGTCAAAATAACTATCTGCATGCCAAATTTCAGCGCAATCCGAAATAATACTGATTTCAGACTTTGTTACCCCACTTCACCCTTTTAGGGGTGCAATTTCGAAAGAGCCTGAAACACGTATTTACTTACTTAAGTACTTGTTTTCAATCTTGTGTCTCTATATAAACTTAGGACCCCCGTTTCATCCCCTTCAGGGGCGAATTTAGGAAAATACTTTCTCATAGGCAACTAACTTCGTAATAACTATCTGCATGCCAAATTTCAGCGCAAGTCAAAACAATATTGATTTTTACACTTTGTTACCCCATTTCACCCTCTTAGGGGTGTAATTAAAAAAAAACCTGAAACTCGTATTTACTTATTTTTAGGGTTCCGTACCTCAAAAGGTAAAAAAAGGAACCCTTATAAGATCACTTTCTTGTCCGTCTGTCTGTCTGTCTGTCTGTCTGTCCGTCTGTCTGTCCGTCTGTCTGTCCGTGTGTCACCACTGATTTTCTCAGGAACGGGTGGACCTAGCAAGTTGAAACTTATACCTGAGGTCTATAGTCCCTATTGGGTGTATAAAAATCAAGGTCTTGAGTCAACCCAATGAAAAGATATGGGCAAATTTAGATTTTCGCGAAAACTTGTAAGTACCAAAATTTGCCTTAATTTTCAACTTTTTTGATTTTTCGGAATTTTTCCTTTATTTGTACTGTAAGAACTTGCTTTTGACCAAAATTGACAATTCTAGGTTAACCGTAAGTACCCTATAGGTTTTGGGTCGAAAACCTATTAGGTACTTCCCGTTGACCTAGAATCATGAAATTTGATAAGAAGCAAGGTCTTATAGCACAAATAAAGGAAAAATTCCAAAAAATATAAAAAGTTTAAAATTAAAGGGTGTCCCTTATACATAGATAGTTTCAGCCAATTAAGATAGGCTCTGAGTTACATGAGCGCCATACAATTTAGAGGTGTAGCTTAATTGGTACTAACCAACGTTGGTACGGAATCCTCGGTGGGTGAGACCAACTCGACTATGCCGGTTTTTTTTTTTACTCGAGCACTTGTATGAAGTTTCGAATAGAAAATACTATCTAATCTTGTTTCTCCATACAAACTTTGAACCCCCGTTTCATCGCCTTCAGGGGTAAATTTTGGAAAATCCTTTCTCAGAGGGAACTAACGTCGTAATAACTATCTGCATGCCAAATTTCAGCGCAATCCGAAACAATTTTGATTTTCACACTTTGTTACCTCATTTCACCCTCTTAGGGGTGAATTTTCAAAAAAAACAGAAACACGTATTTACTTATTTCGTTACTGAAGCACTTGTGTGAAGGTTTGGATAGAAAAAACTATCTAATCTTGTTTCTCCATACTAACTTTGAACCCCCATTTCATCCCCTTAAGGGGTGAATTTTCGAAAATCCTTTCTTAGTACACCCCTACGTACTAAGACAAATATACCCACCAAATTTGAAGTCTCTACGACCAGCGGTTTAGGCTGTGCGTTGTCTGTCAGTCAGTCAGTCAGTATGTCAGGACAAAGATTCTTATAGTATTATTATTAGATATATTATGTATATATATATATATATATAGATAGATTATTATTATATATTATTAGTAGATTAGATAAGAAGATCTATCGATGCTATGCTCCCCAACCTCATCGTTCTGATTTCAAATCATCATCATCATTATCAGCCAATTTCCGTCCACTGCTGGACATGGCGTGCCATGGGATAGGCCTACTATCCCATGGCATGCCACTGAGCTCGATCTTCAGCCATTAGTTTCCAACCGCTGCCAGCCAGCTTGCGTATATCATCGCTCCCCCTAGCTGGAGGGCGTCCTACACTACGTTTGCCGAGCCGTAGTCTCCATTCTAGAACTCGTCTACCCCAAAATAAAATAAGAAATGTGTTGCACCAACCAGAAATGATAAGTTTGTAATAGAAAATTAACTATTTTTTAGTTATTACACTACATATTTGCGGTTTTCAGATTTATTCCTATATAAATGCTTCAAGACCTTGCTTCTTACTAAATTTCATGGTTTTATGTCAACGAGAAGTACCTACGTTTTGATTCCCTTGTGAAATCGCAAAATATGCAAAAATATGCGACATAAACGGTCATATCTTTTGATCGCGTTGACTTACAAATAGTCCAAAATAGACAATATACCCGAGTATTTGATATTAGTTTCAACTTGATATCTTTACGCGTTCCTGAGAAAAAGGGGTCTTGACAGAGAGGCAGACAGACAGACGGACAGAAAACAAAGTGATCATATAAGGGTTTCATTTTTCCTTTGAGGTACGGAACCCTAAAAATATCCGTAATACTATGCACGCACATGGGATCATTTGGAGGCAAGTCGATAAAAAATATTTGAGCTCCTGAATGTAAAATATGCAGGCGTTGATCAGCCTGCGAGACCAAAGTCAAAGGGTAAAAGCACAACTTTGTGTTGTTTACAGAATTTCAATAACAACTTAACAATAACAAAAATATAAAACTTATCACATTCGTAAATTTATTTCGCACAACTGTTTGGATTTATTGTTTTAATATTTTTCTACAAATGTTGACTTTTTCATTTAATATTTGTTTAATAACGAAGGAGTCAATAGCTTTTTAATAACGACTTAAAATAAAGCCCTATCAAGTTTTAGATTATAATAGCAATTTCAACAAGAGAACAAAGTGCTTTTCAAGCATACCTATACTTATTCAGTGCTCACCAATTATTCCTTACCTTATTATATATATATTTAAGTTGGCTTTTCATTTCAATAGGAACGGGTCGGACGACTTTGGGACCACTAGGTCCTACGACTAGCCAGCTTCTAGAATATAGAATCATGCAATGTGTTCATCCCACTGTGTCAGAAGTAAGGTGTATGCGAAATAAGTATACATAATTTTCTTCACTGCTGCGATTATCCATAGATTAGGATGGATTTACTGCGTTCGAAATCTCGAATCGATTTTCCAAAACGGTTTTTCGAAACGGAATTCCGAATGTATATGTCATACAAACTCATAAACTTTTGCGTTTTAATAATGATGAATAGTGTGATTTATCTGAAGACAGCCTACTCATTTTTATCGTAAATCTTTTATGTCGGGGGCAGTTGTAGTTAGTGCCATTACTACATTTGTTAATTCTACGAAGTATCTCTAAGTAACGAGTAATGAACTGATATATAGGTACTTCGACTACGAAATGAATGAAGCTATCGCAATGCTCACGCATTTGAAGTCTATTGACGTTATTGCATCGAATGTATAATTAGTAGCTAGAATATTTCCACGTGCAGTCAAGGAATGAGGTGGAATGTTGACTCTCAAGGCGAACTTCTAACGTCATTGGAAAACTACATAATACTTAAAACAACTCGCAAGAGGAAAATGTTATAAAATTATAGCAGTTTAGTTTAGCAGACTCGGCGGCGACACAACCCATAAAGTTCTCTTCTATTCTCAGAACTCCACACTAATAATTTATTATTTTTTTTAATTATTACCATATTCAAAACAAAGTTTATGAAATCGGTACGGTATTCAAATCTAGTTCGGTAATTGAGAAACCGTGTCGTGTCAGTGAAACTTTGGATCGGAGGACTAGTCAGAGAAATGAAAAGTGGAGGCCGCGCCGAAATGTCGGAATTAGCATTCGTATTGTTGCGCGCTCTTTAATCGAATAAATGGCCTTCTTTCTCTCATTGGCTGGGACTACAATGAAACAATCGAATCAGACTAGTTCATGGCCCTGATACTGTTAAAGAAGGATAGGGATGTCGTTTATTTAAACGAAATGGTTACTGTGGTTATATAAGTACATTCTCTTTTTGTTGATAAAACTCATGGAACAATAAACATTGATAAAAATTTGAGTCTCTATATTAAACCAACAGATACCTTGTCACACCTGTTAATCTATTTATTGGTATCGATATTATAACAGGTTAAGTTCATCATCATCATCATAATAAGCCGGTATCAGTCCACTGCTGGATATATGCTTCTCTCAAAACTCAAACTTTTAGCTCTTCCTTTCTAATCATTACCCACCGCGAATGTCGTCGCTCCACCTGGTCACAGGGCGTCCTACGTCAGATAAGACCAGTCTCCTTTTTTTTCTTTTTTTTTATATCTTATAGGCTAGCGTTTGACCACTATCTCACCTGTTGGTAAGTGACGATGCGGTCGAAGATAGTAAGCACGCTAGGCCTAGAATTGGAACTGGCTCTCAAGGATAGCTGCCGGAACACATTAGATGTTTGGCGACAGATTTTCTAACTTGAGTGTGGTAGCTGGCCAGGCGGACACTAGATAGTGTCCTACTACCATGCGGGGGTTGTTGGTTTCTTAACGATGTTTTCCTTCACTGGAGGGCCACTGTGAGAAGCGCGCATAAAATTTTCGATAGAAAAATCCATTGGTGCACGGCGGTTTGAATTCGGTACCACGGCATCAAAGCCAACCGTTCTCCCGATTACGCCACCGGGCCCTCAAAAACTCAGTCCTCCCACTTCAGTTTGCTGATCTGTTAAGCTGGGTCTTCTATCACTTTAGTTCTCTGACGAATTTTTTAGCTCCCACATTTCGATCCCACAGAGAAACACCGATAGCTCGTTAACTCTAACAAATTTGGTAGGCAACAATTAATTAAGATTTTAGTTTATAGAATTCATGCTCCGGTTTTAACGTACTGTTGTTTTACGTGACTCGCGAGAAGCCAATCACCGACAGCTAACGAAAAATTATTGCCAGCGGTAACTAGCTTGTTTTACCAGGCTATTTTTCTAGGAATGCGGTCAGCAAACCGAGTACTAGTTCAACTATAGAAATGAACCACTTACGAGTTCGTTTAGTTTTTCGTTTAATCGAAACCATTCTCTGACATTTATCACCCTCTAATTTAATGGAATTTATGATCAAACGTTTCCGATATCCCGTCGTGTGTATACTTTCAGTGTTATTAGTTCTTGTATTATTTTATGATGAGGTTAAGTAAGTATAGATTAACAGTATTGCGAACCCATAAATCTACGTTCGTGTGAGAGCATCGAAATGTGTTTTCTTCGAATTCGAACGGTAGTATTTATTATATGTATGTATTGTAAAAGTATATATCTGATGGATTGAGCGTGTGAAATGGAGCCCCTGCGAGTCGATATATGGATCTAATATGATTGATGATAGACGACTGGATGCTCTGAGTGCTGCTGCTTCATCAAGTAATCACTTATTTATTGACGCTTTTGCACTTCAACTCGCTTTTAATAATAAGTAGACGTAGTTCGGAAATTTTGAAATCATGGAAAGCGGTAGGTAGAGTTAATTCTAATCTAAATACATACTTTTGAATATATAGGTAACTATTATGTTATTATGGCTGCTTGAACTATTATATTCCTTGTAAATATATCTAGGTATATAACACGCGTATTACCTACTAAACAGTCCTGCGAAATCACTCAAATACACAAATACTTCAAAACTCCACCGCGAGATGCTTGAAATTAGAGACAATACAAACAGAGATATATTTTTAATGTTGTTGCTGACATTAAGCTGATGATCACTATGTCACCCGATGTTATGATGATTAGTTGCTTGCCTATCAGTGGAAGAAGGCAATGAGACGAGACGCTGAACAACACTGTATCCAATCAACAAAGCGTAACTAAGTATGTATTCTAATCCGTCTCCCCATCTACTCATATCTATGAAAGAAAGACGCAGCTGAAGAAACTATTTCAATGTAAAGTGTAAGTAAAGTCTACATAACACTAGTAGGCTAGTATGTATTTAGGCTATTTTTATTGAAAACTTACATGTTCTCATTAGTTTTTACGTCAAAGCAATTATAATAATCGGCCCGTGCCCAGCTGCCAATGCACCTGCCCGCTGTATCAGGGAACGTCGAACTTTGTTGACCTTTGCACACCTACCCTATCGCTTCACTTATACGTGTTCATACGAGGCGAATTTAGTTGTTCAATTGCCTAGGAATGTACGATATGAGTAAACAAAAGTACTAATTCGATACCATTTTTTCGAATAAATTGCCAATCAAATAGCTCAATCCTAAACTTTAGTACTTATCGCCCTACAATGTCAGTTTAATGTTCTTCCGTGAAAAACCGTCAAATAACGGTACCTATACCTACTCGGTATCGGTTCAAAAGTACCAAATACTAAAAGTACCTACGTGGAATCGAAACAAAAGTACATCTCTTGGCAGCAATTTAAGTACTAAATTCGATTCGTATGAACGTGGTTTTAACAGCTGTAACTCATAACATTCTAGAATAATACATTTTGTAATGTTTTCTAGCAAGAGACAAAGAACCTGGGTTGACTGAAGGAATATGCAGAAAAGCGATACAAAATCCTGGCAATCCAGAGTTCCACAATGTCTGGTATAAATTGACTGCCTCACTTACCATATAAAAAACAATCTTACGACGTTAGAGTAGACCTCAAAACACTTTTGATTAGACTAGACTTCTTAGATAGAGGACTATATCATCAAAAAGACTTTTTTAAACTTGTTGGTTTGAATTGTCCAATTCAAGCATAGTCGCGAGAAAAAAGCTAGTTTGGCATACAACTGTAATAATATTCGCTTTATTTGTCCCGTATTTAGCGTCGTGTTGTTGACACCCTACTGACACCTGATGTTGTAGCAGATGTAATAATGCCCTTGAACTCAGTACGAATGGCCAGACAACCTTCTGATTTATTAAGAAAACTTAATCTTTTTATAGATATAATTCAATACGCGTAGGCATATCAATCAAATTTGTATATGTTAATGGATGAGTCGCAATCGTTTTACTATATATTAGCTGAATCCCTTCAATAATAGAATACAAATATTCGGAATATAATTCACTGTTCGAATTATCATTCACAATTGTCATCGAGTTTTATGAGAAATTATGCGATGGTATATTCTCGTAGGTATATAAATAGACGTATCCACCTGCGCGGTGGATACAACGTCTATTTATAAAACACGATAAAGGTACGGCCACACCGCGGCGTCTTGGGATCTGCGGGCGCGATCTTAGTACTTTTCAATTGTTTTCTGATCGCGTTGGTGTGAACCAATCGGTACAAATACTACTGCGCTATCTGATCGATCGCCGCCTAGATCGCGCACGCAGGACGCAGCGGTGTGTCCGTACCTTAAGAACACTCTATACAATCATAGTACATATTAGTAATCTACTGAGTGTGATCCTTTATGTCATACAATGAAAACAAAAATATTGAACGTTGGTTACATAAATATTATTAAACTGAAAAAAAAATTGACGTATACATGCCACTTCTACCAGCAGCAAAAGTTTGTGGTTTTGTGTTAGCACTGATTTCAGACATAATTGCTAACAATCAGTCTACTTATCTAAGAAGAGACTTTACCGAGTGCAGGCAGAACTAATATCGCATAATGATAGTCATTAAATACAATAAAGATACCTACGCGAATCGTGTGCAATACCTTAAAAGTTGTTGCATACTTGCCTTTTGCAGAAGACTCTAAGGTACAAAAAGCGCAAACACGAGACACAACAATTAGTCCTCGCTTGACATGAGATAGCTTGTTTTGTTCACGTAGTTACTACTACACTATCTGTAGCTTTGCTTCATTCTTAGCGGTCACGTAAACGTAGCAACTATTACTCATTCTGCGGTTATGTGCCTTTACCAAAGAACGCTCGACATTTTCTGTCATTTGTCCCTTTCCGGCACCGGCCGATGGATGGGTGCGTTTAACATAACTCTGGAAGCCCACATTATACGCCGAGAATGTTACAGACGAGTCCCCGTTAACTTAGTAGAGAAGCTGACGGTAAGGAATGTTCGTAAGACTTTACCTTTTGAGGGACCGGCGTCAAGCGCTTTCCGCTTCGACCAATTTGCCTCTAACAAGTTTCAGGATTTTGTTTTACAATAATTTTTTTTTTTTGTTTCTTAACTATATTGTAACTATTCTTATACCAATCACTAATACTCTATTTAAAAGTTGCAATGTACTCGAAGGTGCATTAAGTAACATAAAATACTTATAAATATGTACTCAGGAGGCGTCATACTGTCATAGTTACTTGCTTCGTGACGCGCTGCGGTAAATTCAATGTTTCCAAGGTCTTCGAATGTATAGCATTTTGCGTATGACGTTATTAATAATATTGTAGCTAATTTACAATTTCGTTCAACTTTAGATAAGATTTGTACAAGCATTTATTTTACTTGCCGTGTTAGTTATGACAAATCCTGGCAGCTAAATTAGAACCACTTCCTGACTTTCGGATGGACTCAAATTTGGCGTACTTGTGTATCTTTGTGGCATTGCAATTATATGGTACCATCGACCTGACCTGATGATGGAGCTGGTCTGGTCTGTAGGGACTGGAACTACATAATGTAAAATGGTTGGACACTCAATTGTAATGGCTAGCCGCTAGGATGTGTTTTTAGCATTAGTACATTTCATTGCAATGATAACGTCTTTATAAAAAGCTTGTTTTTAAAAAAGTTGTAGTCTTTCAATTATTCTTTTGGTGTTGTGAAATTATATAGGTACCTACCTAACTACTTGAAGGAAGTGTAGAAATAACGAATTGTTGGTATTAGTTTTAGCCTTTTACGTCAGCAGCTTTTCAGACTTGCATTTACTTAGGTACCTAAGTACCTAATTGAGCGGTCTCTTTGTACTTCTTATCATTAATTAGAAATTAATGGTTATGAAAGATCTGAATAGCCTAAAATAGACCTTTCAAATACTCTGACAAAGTGAACCACTTGGCTAAATTGGTCCTCGATATTGTCCTTTCGATAGAAATCGGCGATCAATTTTATTACATTATCTCAACAGGTGGAACCAATCAAAACCAAAGCAAAATGCCTAAATTAATTTACGTCTTAATAAAAAATACATAACATGAACTATTTATTAACCTACCGACAATCTTGTGAAAATGCAATTACATTAAGTATGTTTATTTTTCTACCAGGCTTGTAAACATTTTTTTTTTCGGAACTATTGATTTGCATTTTTAACCGACTTCACAAAAAAGGAGCAGGTTCTCATTTCGTAAGTTTTTTTTTGTGTATGTTACGCGATTACTCCGTCAATTCTGAACTGATTCGAATGATTATTTTTGTTATCGGTAGGGTACGTTTCCGAGGTGGTCCCATTGTAATTTCATCGAGATCTGTAAGTATCTCCAGAGATATGACGATAAACGTGTCAAACTTGCTACTGTAATTGACTCGCGGGGCATTGAAGTCGGTTGTTTTAGTTTTTAAACTCTCTTAATTATTTTAATACCACTGTCTGTGACTTATACTAAAGCACAACCCAATAAATCTTTTATCTTATTGTCTTCATATTGTAAAGCCTTATTTATACAATAATCTCTCAAGTACGAGTATGTATTAGGATTTTTACAGTTTATCTACACAAATAACTTAAGGCAACTAATAAATTTGTCTGCGTCGTTCCCGAAACTCATCTGGTATAAAACTAAACATTATACTAAAGCTTTTCCTAGAGTTGCCGTACTGCTTCCGATTAGTTTGTGGCATGGCACAGAATAAATAATAGTACAAAGGGCCATGGCGTCATTGCTGGGTTTTTCTAAGCACGCAATTACAGTTAGCGTTTAGGGGCGGTGCAATAACTGCGCGTCCTGTGGGGTGGAACTCGTGACCGTTACCATAGAATAAGGCTATGTTCACACAAGAATCGCTGTTTGCAGCGCACTGTCTGCTGACTAAGTCTGAGCATTGGATTATTAATATCAATCAATAATGTCTATGGGTACCTTGATTACCCTGTAAAGTCTTTTTACGTTATTGATTAAAACTTTTGGGTTAACTCACGCAATAAAAACGATATTTGTTATTACTAAACAAATGTTAGATAAAGATTTTTAGAATAAAAAAAATAAATCTCTCAGATATGTAACTACATCAGAATATTTATATTAAAGCATTTAATAAATAGTTACAGTACACGAGTTCTGTAGGGCTATTCTGTAAGCTATCTCGGTAGCGGAATCCGCGGTGAGATTTGAATTTCGTATTACGAAAATCAACCGTATTACCAACGTGATACGATTGAATTTCGTATTACGAAATTCGATGCCAATGCAAATCATCGGCTGACTATTGAAAAGCAAGTCGCTACAAACTGCAATTTACCTTGTACTTACTATATTCATGAATAACTGCACTATGTAGTTTAAAACCTACAAAAAAACATACAGACGAATTGAGAACCTCCTTCTTTTTAGACCTCATTATTTTTCGAAGTCGGTTGAAAAATCACATGTAGTCGATTGCAATGGATACTCATTGCATATAAACTTAATTGAACGCTTTCTTCTTAGAGAACTACACATGAGCTCAAACTACAGTTCATTGCTGCCGTGCAGACTCTCGTCTGAGAGCCTTTATGCAAATATTAATTCTTTTAGAACGTCTCTTTTTTACATTTTTAATTTAGAATTATTTTGAGAGCTATTAACTGGAACTACTGAATTTTCAAATTGAGATGTCAAAGTTTCCGATCGAAGTATAGTGAATTGCAAATAAACGAGTCAAAGGAGATGCGGTATTCAAATGCAAATTTAATTTCCAATGATTACGAATAGATCTGCAGCTGTAAACCCAGCCTAATCAGTAATGCCCGTTACTGGTTACCGCCGTGACGTAATTACTACCACACACACAATGTATTCTATAAATAATGGTTAATGATTATTTACACAGCTAATTATGGTGGCCATTTGCAGTTTGTGGAAATATCATTCGTGAATCGTGAATCAATTACAACTCGTGAATTTCCAGCGAAATATAGGTTGGACTCGTGCTTACACGGCTTTTTACACATGGCTATTTTATGGCTATACATGGCATACATGGCATATACATGGCTTTTTTTATGAAATTGCTAATAATATAATTAATAGTCTCAGATTTTACAGCATTTTTAATAACTAGGTACCTCAACATGTTTAACCAGTTCATTCTTCAGTTAGTTGTTATTTACCTACCTATCGGTTCTATCTAATTGCCAAAGCGGCGATAGCCCAATGGCAAGGCCTAGCGAACGAGAGGTCGTGAGTTCGATCCCCACCCATTGCACAATTGACGTGAACCCACTCCAGACACAAGCATATTTAGCTTAGTTGGAGGGGTTAACAAGTGTAATGTGTAACCTACATTGCCTGGAAGAGATCGCTTAATATTGGACCAAGATTCCTTATAATACCTACTTAGAGGTACAACATATATGTAATTAAATTAAAATATATATATAATTATATGAAATTAAATTAAACAATGTAAAAATTATATTTAATTTTATATTAATATCGACTTGTTTATGAAAAAGCCATCTGACACGAAATATTTTCGGTATTTTTAGTTAAAAGGTCTTATCTTTTAAGTGCCCTATGTCACTCTTACGATAAGTCCAGTACGAGAAAGTAAAAAAGTACATACTTATATGTACATATTTTATGTCAAAATCAACTATGAGACTTAATTATCTCCAATCTTGTGTATACAATTATTAGGAATTATTTTTTATTGCAATATAAACTGACTAGTCCATAAATTAATAATTTATAATTAATTACACTAGTTATAACATAATGATATGTAAAATATATGACAATAAGTATGTTCTATTCAATTATAAGTTACTTATCTGTTGAACGCCTAGTCCCCCGAGCAAGAAGATTATTGATTCCTTGCATAAATGCATACTTTAGGCTAAAAAAAACGACTAAGTACTTACTACCCATCTACGGTAAAAGCTTGCCCGAGAAAAGGACGCGACGTGGACATTACCACGCTCTAGGTCGTATTTAGCTAGGCTTGGCTTGTGGCCTCGTGAGCGAGCCACTGAACCAGAGAGTATACAATAATACTTCGGACTAAACATCTGCAATTATGCTACACGGTGTTGATATAATAATCGACATTTTTCCGGCTTCATCCGGGAGCTTTATTCAGTAGGTATCTTGAGTACGGAGCGCGCGCTGATTTCGCGTCCTACCTCGCACTATATCGTTAATCATTAACACATGAGTTTTTATAAAAGCCAAATATTATTTAATCAAAGAATCAAGAAGAATCAAGAATCAAAGCATTTATTCAGTATGTAGGCAGTATTAATATACGCACATATACACGTCAAAATCAAAAAATAAATAATAACCAATTATCAAGTAAACATAGCAAAAGCAGAATTTTAACGCTTTGAATTAAAATAACCGGCCAAGTGCATGTCGGGCCATGCGCAGTGTAGGTTTCCGTAGTAGCAAGTTATTCAATGCAAGTCTTTACCCGTTATAAACAAGCAACTAGGTACTCCGTCTTTGTCACTTTAAAGGATTTTCTAAGGATTTTGTATTTGGTAAAAAATTATCCAACACCCAAGTTCAACGACTATTACTGCTAAACTAATAAAGTTATCTCAACCGCTATAGTTTTTCTTCAAAATTCATGAAATGTGCTATTATCACGAATTTTTCCAGATTTTTCAAGCTAGCAGTTTAGCTTTTAGAGGGGGGGGGGGGGGACGCCCAACTGGAACAAAAATTTGCACTTTAAAGATTAATATTTCGTAAATGGAGCATTCAATCGAAAATTGGTATTAGCAACCCCTAAGTCCTTAAAAGACCTATTCAACGAAACCCCACACAATGGGGTAGACGATGAAAAAAAATCATCCCCACTTCTCATATAGGGGATCTAACCTATCAAAAAAATTTTTTTACAATCTTATTTCAGCACTTTGTCGGCGTAATATATATACATACCCCCACAAAATTACAGCTTTCTAGTATTAACGGTCTCTTAGCAAAACCTCGGACAGACAGACAGACAGACAGACGGACATGACGAAACTATAAGAGTTCCTTGTCAGGTCTACGGAACCCTAAAACAAAAGTAATGAACCATTCAGCTGTCATCCAATCGTTTACGTCAGACTATTAAAAAAATATTAAAGTGGGTTAAACCAACCATACATGTAACTGTGTGTTTCAGTACTTCAGACAATTTTTAAATAAAAAAAATAAAAAAGTGAAATAGTGAAACACAACTTAATGCAATTGCGACGTAGAGAGGGAGCCCAAAAAGCGGTGGCGAGAGACGATTATAATTATTTTCACAATAACTGGCCACAAACGCCTTATATAGGGATAGGTGGGAAAAAATGGGGGAGACCTTTGCCCAGCAGTGGGGTGGGATCAAATAGGTTAGTAAAAAAAAACATTTTTATCTCTAACGCCTAATAAACAATTGCAGATAACATTAAATGTATAATGTCTCTTAATGTAAGTAGGTATGCATTGTTTTCGTCTATTTCTACGTTTGTTCAGTTTGTTGTCAAGTACCTAGTGACAGTACGAATGAAAACAGAAACTCCAGCAGTCTGCAGTTATTCGTATTCAGGGTCATAGAAAATGTTCTGTTTCCGTCGATGCCGCGATTGTCACAGTAACTAACGGAATGAATGGGTACAATGGAACCAAAACAATTGTAAACTGATTAAAACAATTCCTTTGTGCCTACCCGTCAGTATCAACCTTGCATGATTATCTTTTTGCAAGCGAATGTGCTTTTTATTTCGAGTCGAATATACCTACGTTCAATATTTAGCTACTAATATTATTTTTGTAAATTGTTAAACACAATCCAAAATCTCATCGTACCGACGGGACTCAAATACGCACCCCCCGGATTACACGTCCAGGTGTTCTGCCAATTAAGCCACGGTTTGATCCACCGATACGACGAAATTAGTGGATTGCATTTTTTGAACCCAATTATGCATTGGTGGCGCCATCTATAACTAAGTCTATGACTTTTTTATTTATGACTTTTTTTTTCATCTATGACTTTTTTTACTTATTTGGAAAGTTCATCATTCGGAAGAAATCATTAAAGTTTTAAAATCCGACAGTGATGTTTGCACTGCGTGAATAAAAAAACAATATAAATAAAAAAAAAGTGTGTAACACTTCAAGAAACATAACATTTCATCTTATTTTATTTTCTTTTCTGAATAGGTACCTAGTTTACCTCTGAGTTGCAATTCGAATAAAGTTTTCATATGGTTTAATTTTTTTCCCTGTTTGAATATTATAATGACTATTTGACTCACGACTCCTTTAAGGTACGGATACACCGCAGCGTCCTGCGTGCGCGATCTAGGCGGCGATCAGATAGCGCAGTAGTATTTGTAACGACTGGTTCACACCAAACGCGATCAGAAAACAATTGAAAAGTACTGAGTACGCGCCCGCAGATAGCAGGACGCCGCGGTGTGGCCGCACCTTTAGATTAAAATATATATGATTTTGTATTGAGTTGCTTTAATTAATCTTTAGAATTAATTACATCACACACACACGTGGCATGTGTTAGTGAACTTTCTTCCGTTAACTGGTACATTCACACTGTCAGTTTTTTTCTGTGGCGCCGCCCGCCCACATCCAATCTTCTATTTAGCCACGGTTAACTGATAACTCGCGCTATTTTCCATTTCAATTTATGATGCCTATTTTAATACCTTCCACGTTTTTCTTACACTTTGACATTTAATATCTAAAGGGAAGACCGAATTACAGACTAAATAGAGGAGAAACTTTTATGCCTCAAAAGACATTTGAAATAAACCTGTCTTGTACTTGTCCATTTTATCTTTTTATGATTAAAGTTAGTTTGAGTGCTCTAAATGGAAACTTCATTGATATTCGAGAAGATATTCGAGGTACGCAACACAAAAATATTAAAAAGCTTTTAAAAAATACGCTTCAAGACTTATAAATTATTACACCTAAAATGAAGGTTGTTTTCACTATGTAGACAGATAGATACTTTTGAGTTTGGAATTACTCATGTAATGATAAAAATAAACAAAGATATTTCGAAGTAGTGTAGATAAAATAATACATACATGCTTTTCTATTACTAGAAGCATTACCACAGATTATATAATAGTTACTGCGTAAGCATTACGCTATACTTCGTGATGATCTAATTTTATTTGGGGTCGGTAACAAACCCTTCTTAAATGTCCTAATAATATGAACTTCTGTAGAATCAGCACACTATTATGTCAGTCGGTTTCCTACAGACGAAGTAGTTATGGGTCGACAGTGCGGTATAGCATAGCTATCGACTTGTCCATAAGATGTGACTTTTTATGTGAGTAGCTTCAAGAGTAAATATCCATTAGGGGCAGGCGAGTAATGGCCTCGGCTACATTAGGACCGGGTCGTCTTACTTTATTAAAGTAATACTTTTTCTTGACGATAACAAAACGCACGCTTTCATGTATTAGTCTTCGTAAGACAAACTTTTAAAAAAGAAAACTAAGTAGACTTTGAGCAACTATGTAACAGAACATCTCATAAAATTCCAATTGCACTGTCTACCTCAAAGCGTCGTTTAATATCAAGTGAAATATAAAAAATAAATTATTTCAAGAGCTCACAATTCACGTTGGAAATTGTTAGTAAAGTAAGGGTTTGTTCACACGAAGTAAGTAGTTGGATGTAAATTTGAGCACTACCTCATCAGCGCAACTCTGCGAGCTTCGCGCGACAAATTGACTGAACACAACGTCCCATCTCTATAACCCTATATTTAGTAGACGAAATTAATTTTATGTGTACCATCTACTCGGGTATTATTCACTCGAGATAGTTATTAATAGCTCCTCTTGTTTCGTGAAAGCTTGTTTTAGAAATGTAGGTAACTCGAAGTCACGGTAATATTACATTACCGTGTCGAAGTGGATACCTGTGAATAGAGTCAGAAGACAGAATTATTGTTTCCTTTCATAAATTTCTAAGAGTAACTTAACAGCAATAGATAATCTAAACTTAGCTTAACTTGTAACATCATTGTTCTGCACCGGACTGTAAACTGCTCCTTAGGCTATTTTCCTCCGCTTGCCTTTAGCAGGGCATCGAACTTAGTGAAAGTTAACGCTGTACAAGCACTAGAACAAATAGAACTAAACATCTATACTTCATGTCTGATTCAGAGTAATATAACTTAAGACTATAACGGTATTTTTAGTTTAGCTTTATAGATCTAATTATATTATTAGTAAAGTTTATTTATATTTCTAACGTTTTGTATTGGTAGGTGCGAAAACTTATCAGGAGGGGTTAAAAACCAATTGCTATGATAAATGCAGTCGAAACTTAACTTGTCTGAAATTGTATACCTATGCACAATCACTATCTTTAGCCTTATGATTTGAACACAGTCAAATCATTTACCACCAGGCGAGATAGTGGTGAAACGCTAGCTTATCAGATATTAAAAACAATGTAATGTTTACTGGCTGCGTATGCTCATATCCTATTTTACTGTGTTGGTTATTCCTGTGCTGTTTCAGCTAAATGGTGAAGCAATTTGACAGTGAAGAGTTCACAACACAAATAAACAAATATATACTTACGAACTGACTTTCGCATTTATAATATTTTCGGAACTTTGAGATATTCATTATATAATGTCATATTTAATTTCATTTGATACAAGTCTAGAGCAGCAAACTCTCATGTATTGTCATATAAGATCAGACTATTTCACCAGGATTTATATCCTTGCCCGTAAATCGTCGTTATCGTCAAAAGGATGAACGCTTGTTGAGGCGTTAATCTTTTTGGCGGAGCCGCCTTTACTCTATATTTGTGACCGTTTCATTGCATTTACTCTTGTCTTAGGTTTTATTGTAAAGTACCCTCATTTCGCTGTTTGTTTACAACACGAGCAGCACGCGTCGACGCCAGCGTTTGCCGCTATATTGGTACGAAGCGCCCGCTCTATAAAAAGATCTCATACGCCGTCTGCCGTTTCGTCTCATACAGTTACAGTGCAGCTCAAATACGCAGACATTATTTATTCATGCTAGTTTCAGCTCTGCGATGGAACGTTGTTGTAATTGTACGGTAAAATCAAAATGTTGCCATTATACGTGTGCCGTAACGCCTTCGACACATTAATATTGAAGAATATAAAGTTAATTCAATAAGAAAATATCTTTTCTAAATGCAAATGTAAACTAAGATTTATCTAGTCGCTTTATGGCTACTAAAGAACATAACGGATAGTCAATGAACCTTTATAATACCGTAACAGATATTCTAAATAGCGTAGTAACTAGTCAGTGGTGCAGCCAAAGTAAATAATTAATGGCATGGTAGCAAACAGCTTCAACAGCTTGGTTCGAAGGCGCATCAGCAGGAGTACGGAGCGAAGCCAAGCCGCAAGGTGGTATACGCCGTACTTACTGTATCTCATAACATTATCTTGATGTGAATACGGCCGCAGCCTGTGCGAGCCACAGCCGCATCTTTACCGACATCACAAATAAATACACTAGTTGCTATGTTACCGGAAATACTACTTCCACAATACAACAGGACGTATAGGTTTTAATGTGCTGTGGCAGTACACTCTTTATAATTATACTGTATCTTAGCAAATAGAATTTTCAGGACACACCTCTCGAAGGTGTTATACTATGGAAGGCGTCCATAGGAGTTTCATTAGAATTTCGAACAGGTGGAATTGACACAATATAATTGAAACGAATTTCATGAATGTGAAAGTTTGTATGTTTAAAAACTTATACGGTCTATATCTGTTTGTTATCCCACGGTCTAAAAACCCTATTAGAATTTTTCGAATTATCGGCCTGAGAATAGCACAGCCTAAATATATTTTAATTCACAAAGTAAGCAATAGATACTTACAAATCTAATGACCAACTGTTTAATTTAGAACTTCATCACTTTCACATTATATCACATAGGTACATTTTGTAAATCGTAACCTCGTACCGGAAAAGGATGTTTTGCAATAATAATATAACATTGCGAAAATCCCGCGGCGTGATTTGTTTGACTCATAAAATGTCTGCTTCATCGCCGGCAGCACAAACTTTGATAACGTTCCTAATGGATAACATGGGATCGACCAATCCAAATTTTTATTGCTACTCATAAAATCAGCATCAAAGTAAAGAAATGTATAGGTACAAAGTTTTTATTTCACGTTCAAATCAAACCTGACAAAACGCCCCATAACTGATAGTAGTTTCAAAGCTGTAGGTAGTAGGATAGTTTAAATGTGCATGACAAATGTTATTCAGTCACGATCACGACTGCAGTTAATTCTATAACGACACTCGTTCGCATACCTACATTAAGTAACCTATCTTAATTAAGGAATTCTTGTGTCACCCAATTAAAACCTTGAAATATTTAAATTCGTCAAAAATCGGAGCGAAAGCGAAAGTGTAGTGTCCATCTAGAGTAGACCAACCGCTACATTGCTGATTGCGTAAACTAATTAGATATTTATCGCTCGATCAATGAAACCTTTATATGCAAAGCAGACTTCCTTCGGCGAAATAATTTTAGTGCTATTGCCGTGCTTAGTACAATTCGAAAACGAGGGAGGGTATATTACCAAGAAGATTATAGTCCACGGAGATTACATGTAGAATGAACTTTTCTAAAGGCTTAAACTATGACCTTAAATGACGGCAGGTTTTTACTCTTTTCTTCTCGTTGATTACAGTGTTTGACTGCATATTTAAGATTGTTATTACCATAGTCATACATATATATATTTCTAGCGTAGTTCTTACGATAAGTGTAAGCGGGATAAAAATAAAACTGGGTTGAATGAATTTGTCTTCCCAGCAATGTTCTACCTTGTAAGTTCCAGTACTTGTACTATTATTTATTCTGTGGTTCCAGATAGGGTTTAACCTTCTTGGGAAAGACAGCCGTGTCCGCACCAGTGGCGCCGTCTGGTCGCCTTAGGATGACTCACTGGACTCTCCAGCATTGTGTGTTCCCCTTTCATTACTTCATTTTACCCCATAATTGATAGTAAGTACGCACGTACGTGTATATCTATAGGGAGAATCCCGTTAAGCCATGGGTAGTTTTTATGTGCTCTCGGGTCGTAATTAAAATTATTCATTGCGGTTTGAACTGTGCGTAATACTTATAATCCTTATAATGGACTATTATTATAGTACCTACCTGTAATGTGCATTTGTGTATTTTTTCACTAGTGTAAAAGCAATTAAAATAAGCTCAACTACCTACCTATATAAGAATTATGTTGTTACCTACATACTTGTACATACGTAACCGCTGCTGCAATGCGCTTTTCCTGTTAATTATGACATCCAGAAGAAATTGAATAACTTTATCCATATTCCATTCTATTTCATATTATTATATTGGGAGAGGCCTACGTCCAGCAGTGGACTGACACCGGCTGATGGTGATGATAAGGATCCATATTCCAGATTTTAATGAGGTGTAACATTAAAGTTGACTTATAGTAATATACCCTAGTAACTATTATATAATCTGTGACCAAAGCTTCAAATTAAGAATCAACGATAAAGGTAACGGTGTATTATTAAAGTTTTGTCAAAATAATTTTGGAAAGGAGACATCTCAAGGGTGGTACCATAATAATTTCATCGATATCAGATAAGTAAGTTTTTCCAGATATATGGAGATAAACACCTCAAATTTGGTACTGAAAATTAACAGTTCAAATGCCTGCGCATTTGAACTCGGTTCATTTAGTTTTTTAAACGATCTTAATTTAATTCTACCCAAAATAATAATTTAATAATAGCCTCAAATATTATACTCTAATAAAATTGTTATAATTCGATATTTTTTTTGTAAATTATGGTCACCCACGACCGTATATGCATATGATGCATATGTGCGGATGATAGGGCAAGTCGGTCGCGTGACTTGCGCCCCTGCATCCCTTCGGAAACTAAATTACCCTCCCCCACTTATTAAAACGTCAGTGTCTGCTTCGGCGAACGAATATGATTTGATATCTGCCTACTGATATTGCTAGTTGGAATACTATCCAAAAAATTCAGAAAATAGATGAATTGCCTACTCCACTAATTAGGTACACGATGTGCTTTTTTGTGTGACGCATGTGTTTACCGCAGTGAGTGGATATTTTTCAAGTAGTTTGGTTATTTCATGTTAGTCACAATAATTTGAAATATGAATTTTCCATGTTTACATGAGTTGGTAAGCATTGAATAGATACACCTTCGTCTTAATTAATATAACTACCAACTCACATAAATGTAGATTTTTTTTATATTTCTTCCGATGTCCTTTTCGAAGAGTCGTCCGAAACAAATGAGATTAGTTTATCTCTGCTACATTCAAAGAACTACAGTTACGTGAAGTATACTCGTTCAATATTCAGATTTTCATATATGAAAGTGAAGTGAGATATCGTTCTCATAATACCCCACGTCAGTGCCGATATAAGTTCGGCAATATTTGTTCCAAGTGCCCTCCCAAGTTACGAAAAAACGTTTTCGTATCCCTGATATTTCCTTGGAGATGCAAAGCAATTTTCTGCAAGAGATAACCTCTCTAAACGAGTTTCCTTACACACAATATTTATTTGGAAAACAAACCTCACGGCAACGATTTTATAGATGTTTTTCTTTTGAAGTGGCGAATGGTGCGTACGTTTGAGCATCGAAGTTTGTGAGATGTTTTTGCAGACACTAATGATTAATGTAAACAAAAGACTACGGAGAAAATAAAAACGGAACAGGGACTGAGCATCTGGGCTAGTAAAAACGCAATCAGTTCGTGTAAAAGTTTTGAAAGCGAATTGATTCGAGGCGTTTCTGCAAGCGTTTCAGCTTTTGAGCGAACAGGGCCCCTAGAAAAATCCAATTACTGTTTTCCTTCACGCTAACGCAACTTGAAAATGTATGGGAATGACGTTTATTTGCGGAAACATAAAATAAGTTTTGAACTTGCGTTAGCGTGAATAGAAACAGGAAATTGGATTTTGTCTGGGGGGCAGTTCCTCCAGAAATGGTCAAAGTGAGAAACACTACGCGGCAATGTATATCTAAGTCCTAGCGCAAAGCTATGTGGTACACCAGTCATGATACTTGATCATTTGCCAGCTTGTTGGAATGTGAAGTAAACTTAAATATTTGAACAGCAACGTTTCGAGCACAAGCTAATGCTTAACCTAACTTTGTAACAGGTTAGCTTGCACGAACTAAGCATGTTATCAATTTAGAGCTCTGTCTGCTTAGTTAAGCAGCATTTGAAGTTGTGTGTACCTAATTTTTAGAGTATAATTTTGTCAGTGTTCTAGATAAATTAAATAAACAACTACTGGGCAGAAAACTGTACTGATTTGAAAAAATTTTACATATTTTCACAGTACTAAATTTAATAAGTACCTCAATGTAAAAAAATAGGCCCATTTTCATTATGTATTTGATTTATCGAGAAACCATTTCACTAATATTTGGTATTTTTAAATATCATATATTTAGGCTAACGTATATCCACTATCTCGCCTGGTGGTAAGCGATAATGTGGTCGAGGATGGTGAACGCATCTATCTAAAATGTTCATGGTCAACTACCATATAACATTATAGGCATCTAAATACGGCATACTGTTATTTGGGTCATTTGTGTCAAGTTTTCAAAGCACTTTCCATTTTTTCTGCCACGCTAAACTACACCAGCCATCGCAATAAAATCTTATGAAAAACAGGACAACCGTTCAGTTCCGTTGTACCTACTTAGAGACCGCACTTAGCTCTAGAACCTTTTAAGGAGTCGAAGTCGACCTGAAAATAATGGTGCCAGCATTGCCAGCGAAAGTCCCGCTCCGAACACTTTCCAATACCATTTTGCTCCATCTATATTTGTAGATCATTGTCTCTGACTCTAGCGTCTCTTTGTGTTAAAATTTATAACCAATGTGACCCAAATCCTTTTAACCGTGTGATGTTGGATTTATCGAATATATCCTGCAATCTCTAAAGGTACGCACACACCGCGGCGTCCTGCGTCCTGCGTGCGCAATCTCAGTACATTTCAATTGTTTTCTGATCGCGAAAACAATTGAAATGTACTGAGGACGCAGGACGCCGCGGTTTGTGCGTACCGTAACAAAATTCTACACTTAAAGACCTACTTAGTACGAGTAGATATGTTCTTCAAAACAATTGATCCTTGACTTTGACTTGGGTGGCACCGTGCTAATGAGGTTGATATTTTAAAATATACGCATTTCGGTATAATGAATAGAGTTAAGTGCTTATTTTACCCGAATACATGAGAGTTATGATTTTAAACGGTATGTGTGTATATTTTATGCATGTCCTTCATAACTTATAAGCTTACCATAATTTGACAAATGATGTATCTTTGAAAGCGGCTTGATTGTCCGCACCGCTGTTATGATATTTATGTGACACTAAATTGAATATGGCGCCCTGTAGAGGAAATAAAGTCATTAAATCTCTTATATATAAAAATTAATCCCAATTTCCCTTAGTCACGGCATCACGCGTGAACGGCTGGACCGATTTCGCTAATTCTTTTTTTGTCGTCTTATGAAAAAAAAATTTAAATAATTCAAAAGCTGTTTTTAACGCAGGCGAAGCCGCGGGGCACAGCTAGTAAAAGATAAAAATTGTTAATTCAGCCATATCATGTATCAAATGACAAATATATTTTTTTTGCATGTACCCGATAACTGATTGATTAGTAGTCGTGTTTTATATTTTAAACATACTTTTTATATTATACTAGTTTGAAATGCGGTAGCAAAAATGCGCACAATTTATTTAGCAAGCAAGCAGCATATTTATCGCCTTTTAAAAGGAAACATGAAAGTTAAGCGAGTGACTTTGCGAAATTTTAAAAAACTACTTTAAAGTAAGGCAAGTGTCGTGATAGAGATTTGCATGTCGATGTAAAGTTACGATAGAAAAAAAAAGGTTAGACATTGCACGATTCACTTCTGGACGTGGTAGAATAATTTTCCTCGTAGCTGTCTACTTACCTAATTGTTCAAAGAGGTCTGTATTTATTTCTATCATTACTATTCATAGCTCGTGCCGAACAAAAGCATCAACGACATTCTTTTATTAGTGAATAAATACAAAGTAAACTTTGAATGTTTTTGAGAAACATTATACTCTACGTTAGCGTAGGTAAACTAAACTAGTGATTGTCTGATGAATAATTCAGATGACAAATAGCTATCGAGGGAAGATGTTTGGGCTGGGGCTGAGCACAGTGAGTACTTATCTGGGAGGCTGGTGCAGACTCGGCTCAATACCGAGATTAGGCGAATTAAGGTATTACACCCGCATCGACACCGACAGACGGCATTCGAAGGTATTTCCCTGAAGACGGATAAATCACGATTTTCATGAGAGTTCGAACGGCTTGCGGTTCGGTAAAATAATTTGTTTTGTTCAGTGTGAGAGTACAGGTGATGTTAATACTCCGAATTTTCGTGTCATAATATTCTTGGTAAAGTTGCCAGTACCTACATTCTGTTTCACGCCGTGTTTCTACTTATAAATGTAAATTCAAAACGTTCTTGCCTTTAATAATAACCACTCATATGTGGACATTTGTAAACATTGTTCTGTGCTTATGTGAGTTTTCTCATAACGACGGAAAGAAACCTTGGTATATTTTCTTTTGGTGAGTAATATTTTTTTATTTAATTGGTTAGCGTTTAACCACTATCTTGCCTGGTGGGTAATGTGGTCAAAGATGGTGAATACGTTAAGCCTAGAATGGTCTGACTCTCAAGGACTGTGTGCTGCTGGAAAACCTTAAGGTTATGGCAGCAGATTTTCTCCTTTTTGGTGGTATTAGTATCATACTTGTAGCAAGTCAGACGGAACATCGATATAATGCTCCTAACACCAGTGGAAAAACACCCGTGCTAAGATTTTAATCAGAGACATCCCGTTTACAATTCAAGACATCTATCGCTTATGCACACTGGGCTCTGATATAATTAGTTTTTGTCATTAATATTTGTATATTAAAAATAAAATTTAGCTTCTTACATTCGGGAAAGGCAGGTAAATAAATGTTAGTAGGTATACATACAGCGCACCTGTGATCCGAAGGGCACTAGTAAAATGTTGGTCCTAAGCTATAAAACAAGGTAGCGTCTGCGATGAAGGACGAATTCGACCATTCGAGGGACATTCCTAGGGGTTGGCGGGCTTCTAAAATCTTGTATTACGTGCCACTGTGCCACATCAGCGACCACTGAATTTCGAGCCATCGGTGAAACGAGAATTATGGTTTCATTCACAGTTATTACAGAACCCAGACTAAAGCTCAATAAACTGTTTTTATTTAAAACCCATTTTATTTGTTGGAAGAGATAGATAGTATTATTTATCTCTTCCAACAAATAAAATGGGAAGAACAATGTATACGCTTATGTTATGAATAAATATACGAATAAACCCGAACCAAACTAAGATCAAGCACAACTTAAGAATTGAATACTTAGTTTTTTATAGATAATAACTAAAAAACGGAGCGCGATAAAACAATGGTCTGAGCATGGCTAATTTAGATTTAACTCGATTACAGCGGAGTAGGTTCACAAACTTTATGATTCACGATTTATGAATCACATAATCTTAATTAAATTATTCCTCAAACTTGGGGACTGAAACAACGTGGTATCACAATTAGAATCTTGAATAAATCTACGATTTGAAACAAGTACCATTCATTAAGGCATGTAAATTAATACCGTAGTAAGGCTAAAGCCGTTTATTAAAATTAAACTCGGTCTGGCGTGGAACTAGGAAGATTAATGATGCCGTGAATACTGAGTTATGTAAAGAGCAAATGGAGTGGGGCTAGACGGGCCCCGGGCCTCGCTCGTCCTGGCATCAGTCCAAAATCACTTATCTCGCTTTATTGTTAACAGGAACTGCGATACGGGTACGTATAGATTGTGCAACTGCCGATGCGATTTATCATTTTGAATGTAACGGGTTTATCCTGCCCGGAAATACTCCGCTGGCTTGGAAAGCTTTATCGTTATTTTACCTTCCTACGCTTTGTTTATGAATCTGTATTTGTCTAAAGCACAATGTTGCTATTATCAAATTATCAAAGCTATTCGTATTTGTCTAAAGCACAATGTTGCTATTATCAAATTATCAAAGCTATTCAATTCAAATGATACTAGATTAATAGAAGTCAAGAATCAGGATTTGCCTACGTAGTCGGCAGAGATCTTTCAATATTTTTATCTAACAATACGAAATGGTGTTTAGCGCTTGTAGCGATAGAAAATATGTCAACTACAACATTGATATTCATTTTAACGTATTTGACCAGTATGACCAACGATTGCTTTTGTCGAAGTGGTACTTGAGCCTGAAGACTCGACTCCTTACTAATAGATAATATGTACGTACAGTTAAAATTCAAAACCACCCTTGACTGACCTAAGATGTCGCTAAGACCACATAGATCACGTTAGCTTTCAAACAAAAAAACGCATTAAAATCGGTCTATTCATATAGCAGCTACGGTGCATACGGTACATACAAACACCTCAGTCTTATAACACCCCTCATTTAGCGTTGGGGGTTAAAGATGCTCTCAGATGCCAATGACTGAACCTGAACGTTTTGTTCATTTTGAATCATTAATGTTTTCTCTAGTAGCCACAGGTTTAGCGATAGATTTTCTAACTTGAGGGTAGTAGCTGGCCAGGCGGACACTAGACAGTGTCCTACCACCATGTCGGGGTCCTTTAACGACGTTTTCTTACACCAGAGGGCCACTGTGAAATGCGCAAATAAATTTTAAACGTTTCTTAACATTATTCCTGACCTGCCGTCAATCTCAACAAAAAATATTTAAGAATCTTATGACCTCTAGGAAAATCGAGGGCAAAAAGTTCCCACGCCTAACAAGAAACAAAAAGGAAGCATTTAGCGTCACCGGTAAGAGAACGACGTGCAATTCACAATGCATTTGTTACAAGTTGGTTAGTTCTGTCCTATATTGTTCCCCTTGGAGAAAATAGGAAACAAGTAATAAAAATAGTTTCGTGCATCCGGGATTCCGGAGGACGGAATTACGTGAGCAAATTAGACATTCCGGGATATAGTCGTAATAGAGAGCGGACATTTGACCGGAATGCCGGACCTGCGGCTGCGCAAGATCTATTTACCTGGTTAATGTGGTCGGCTTCGGCTCAAAATGAAGATATTAATGCGATCCCCTTGGTTGCATTTGAAATTTCTTTTCTTGGAGCTGATGAGATTCTTTATGCTTGCTCTATTTATTACTTATTGGTTGTCCGATACCTGCTTGAAAAATGCACCCTATGTTATGTATGTTAAGTATTATGGTTATAAAGGTCTATATTATGTATTCACGTTTTAAAATATTTGTGCGCCAAATTACGGCTTACATGCATACACAGTAGGATGTAGGTACTTCATGCTACCAAAGGTTTGTTTGGAACATAGACTTAAATTAAACATCTTCATGTAGGTCTATTTTATTTGGTAATATTAACATAACATTTTCTATTTGTTGAATAAAATCAATTTATTAACAACTAATAAGTAATTAGTTGGATAAAATACATAAACGTGCAAACAGGTGTTCAATTTACAGGAAGTTATCACTTTTTGTACGCTTTCAACCAATATTTTATTGTCATTTATATTTCGTTGAAAATTGTATGAACATTAAATTTGAATTTCCTGGATATTTATTCTAGTCGGCTCGCAAAAAACATGTTGTATTACACACACACTTTATCCTAACGTGTGTATAAATGTGTGTATAAAAATGCATGTACGAGTGGTATCCATTCAATTAGATATGCAAACAACGGTCGTTTCACAGCTTTACACAGCCAGTTGATAAAACATGGGGTGACATAAAAACCAACTGAAATGTATATTTATATTAACGCTACCTGACACTTTATTTAGACTAAAATACTTGGTCATGATAGTAGGTATATATAAAACGATATTTCGCTAATGTTCATTCATACATTCATTGTGCTGCAGGAAGTGTATAAACGTTGATTAACTCACAAGCGGCGAATGGATATTTTGGGATAGAAACCCAATACGGCTGGATTTGCAGCAATTCATACACGTTTAGTCCGACGTCCGGGACGATATTTCACGATTTTTCCACTTCCGAGGCAGCGGAGCCGGCGTGGACACGCATGATCGCCTCTAATGAAGACTATCCGATAGTCCGGGATACTCCCTTCTCTCTTTTCACATCAATGGCAATCCTCCAAGATCCGGTTGCTCCCCGCAAAAGCCGCGGCGACAATTTGTTCCGAACCTTACGATACGTATACTAAACCTACCCTATTTTGAAAAGCTCGGTTATAAATCGTACACTCTCTCGAGTTCTTTTCTTGAATGCAAATCGCTAAAATGTTCCATAAATTAACTGGAGAATCCAAGTAGAGCGTTTTTCCACGACAATTATTGTAGTTGAATAATATTAAATTTGAAGTTGGTTACTACCAACAGGTCACTATCTAATGGTGTATGCAGTATGTCTACCTATATTGGTCGTACAAGCCGTTTTAATAAATTCATTTAAAATGTTACTTGTTTACTTTTTGACCCACCGACAGTTTAAGAACCATTTCAGGCACATAATAATTTAAATATTTTCTAATTGCTTCAACTAAATATTAATAAACCTATGGACACAGTTAGTTTTAAAATTTATGTTATTTTTCATTCATTGTCAATTTAAGAGAATTGGGTTTTGAGAGAAAGTTACTCATCCTGTTTGAATTGAGGTATGACATAATGAATTTGTCAGATAAGAAAGCTATAGAAAGATTTTGACCGCAATCTCTCCTGATGTTAAGTGACGATGCGATCGACGATATAGCACGCTAACCTAGAAATCACTCGCGATTTGAAGGGTTGTAGTGATTGTGATTATATTACCTTGACGAGCGTAGCGAGCGAAGCGTGTCAGTTTCGAGTAGGCCAAAAATGCTTTTGTCTGGTTCTCGCCTATAGGTCGCATTTTTTAACCGGTTTTGACGAAAATTGGCACACGAGTTCCTTGACTTATTTGAGATTTTTTTTCGATTGGGGTGAAAGAGGAGAAGTTCGCTGTACCGTTATTTATCGACGGATATCAGTCAAATTAGTTAGGTATGGAGGGGTGGGAATGGGTCATTTCTACTTTCTCTCCAACATATGTAGGTTGGATTCAAAACTCAGAAATGGCTTTCCTAAGCTAGGGGAAAAGGGAAAATGTCGGTTATGGTTTTAAGGGCTCGCGAGGTCTACTGTTCTCACAGAACTAGTAGTAGACTGTGTCTCTGAAAAAATATATATACCTATCTGCACAGAATACTCAATAGTACTACGCTATCTGAGATATACTTAGTTATATACTTAGTTGGCAGCGGACTTGCTGTCAAGCAGCACGGAAGCCCTCCGGCACTTCGGTCAGGTCACGACGCCACTCCAAATCGAAAATTGATTAAAAGCACACACGTAGGCACACAAAAAACAGTTCCAATAAAAAACCCTGTTGCTCAAATGTAATTTATTCATATTATTTAAGTATCTAAAACGTTTTTCGAAGGACAGACGTAAAAACGAACTTAACAAAAACTCGACGACTTTAATTGATATAATTGACGAAGCGAATCAGTACAATAAAACGTAATCTCGTTTATTACAACGCCCGAATCTATATTCATCCATTACATAACATAACATCGATACATATAGCCTCAACCTTTAAAATTAATATATGCTGTGCTGAATTCACAACTTTATCAACGCGCTATAAATGTCATAATGTTTATAATTGCGATTAATTTGATGGTCAATGAATTTCGAAATAATATCTTAAGCCATAAAAGTGTTAGACTGTAAACTTGATTTTTTAATTTATTACCAGTAGTCTAACAGGGGATCAGCAATGATTAATTATTGCAAAACTACAGCCATACCTACAATAAAACATTTCATTAATTATATGATCAACATAAAACTGGCTTTTAAAAAAGCTCAGAAATAATGAACACAAAAACTTAGAGCATGTCTGGCATACATAGTATTTCACGAGAACACGTATATACCTACTTAAGTAATACATAGAATATTAAACAAATCTTCATCCAAGAATTGAGAAATATACAAAATAAGTGTATGTTTGATATTACAATATTCTGAATTTGTACTAGTAAAGCAACATGGGAGTGACGTTGCACAAGTAATATGAAGCTCATAGGCAAAACGGTTTCACAGCGTGCGGTCGGGGCGGCCGCAAGAACACTCCAACAGGATAACGGAATCAAGCTGTCTTCCGCATTGCTCACAGACACCAGCATTAGCATCCACAATCCGCGACAAAAACACCACCACGAGAAATCAAACAATCACAAATCCTATTGCAAAACAAAACAAGCTCCACACCTCTAATCCGTAATTGCAATGCAACGCTACATCATTTTAAGCTAATCTCCATAAACACTTGTTCAATGACAAATCGTAACCTAAAACAGATTAAACTCGTGTTTATTGAAATTTATTAGCTTAGGCGTTTAATTCGTGTATAGGTCACCGACGCGGCGACGACACAGTTCGGGAGTTCGGTCAAACTTACATCCGATAACTTTGCTAAATATATTTTAATAGGCAGGACGTAAGCCAGTAACAGTAAGATAAGTTAAGCCGCAATCATCATTATTCTCGGGACATCACGCCCCTAATAGTCGGTCGGTTTAGCCATTTCAGTGGCGTGGCATCTCTCGCGAGCATCGTGAGACTAATGTAATTAGTTCATTACTTTGTCCCGGGACGCTCCTCGCCGCTTTGTATGTCTCTGCAGATTTATGTGAGCCTCCGTGTTTTGCTGTGGTGAGGAATACAAAATTTCCTTTTTTATTCTCCGCATACATTTTCGAAATAAGAACTCGGTAATAGGACCCAATGAATGAGGATAAAACGGTGTCTAAACCAAAATTAAAATGTGTAAGTACCTACCGACTTTATGCCAGTAATTGAATCCTCAGAATGTGGAGTTTTAATAAAGAAATTTGCCTTGAAAATATATAAGTACCTAGTTGTGAAGATCAAATAGCTTTTTGTCGTTATTCATGATTCGGTAACTAAACCTTGTCAAATGGAATCATTGGGCCTTGAATTTGTTAATGTAATATTGTTACAACATCTGATAAAAACAAATGACTATAAAAACTTTAAAGTCGAATTGTGTTTTGAAGCGAATAGTGTTGATATTGAATGTTAAGTTCAACTTTCAAGTTTAGTAGGTAAACATGTTTTCTGAGCTCGAGAGCCGGACGATACCGTTAATGACTGTATAATGCTAATGAGCACACCTGCCTCGTTCACATCGAGACAGCTCGCCAGGTAGTCGATACGGGTCATCATTTCCGCCTCGCTGTTATACATTCTGTCTACTTACACATACAAAAAAACCTTAAACCAAGCTACCTTACCAGCCTATGACTATGAGCCTCTATGATCTTTATATTCATTTGATCAAAATATCAAATTTATCTTGCCCTTTAAATAAATTACCAATTCTGTTTCCTATAAAAGAACTGGCACAAGTTTGGAAGTTGGAGCGCAAACCTTAGACTTATCCGTATAATTATTTATCTTAAGTTTCTCATTTTCACAACCTTTATGAATTTGAAATTAAGGTAGATTGAGTTAAGTCTACACTGAATAAATTATAAATTCGTTGATTTGGGTGTAATTAAAGGACCTAACACATCTTATGTGTAGGTTACCTTGAAGGGTCTTACAAAAAAAATATAACAAATATATAATAAAATAACCGGACAAGTGCGCATCGGGCCACGCGCAGTGTAGGGTTCCGTAGTAGCCTATTATTCAATGCAAGTCTTTACCCGTTATAAACAAGCAACTAGGTACTCCGTCTTTGTCACTTAAGGATTTATTCTTAGGATTTTGTATTTGGTACAAAATTATCCAACACCCAAGTTCAACGACTATTACTGCTAAACTAATAAAGTTATCTTAACCGCTATAATTTTCCTATTAAGTTCATGAAATGCGCTATTATCACGATTTTTTCCAGATTTTTCAAGCCAGCAGTTTAGCTTTTAGAGGGGGGGGGGGGGGGACGCCCTACTGCAAAACTCTTACATCATTTTAAAAGACCTATTCAACGATACTCCACACGATGGGGTAGACGATAAAAAAAAAATGCATCCCCACTATAGAGGAGCTACTGTACTACACTAAAAAAAAAATTTTTTTTTAAATTTATTTCAGCACTTTGTCGGCGTCATTTATTTACATACCCCCACAAAATTACAGCTTTCTAGTATTAACGGTCTCTTAGTAAAACCTCGGACAGACAGACAAATGGACATGACGAAACTATAAGGGTTCCTTGTCAGGACTACGGAACCCTAAAAATGTGTGTGTGTGAATTTTTGTTACCACGTCTCGAAGCCACGGTTCGATCCATCGATACGACGAAATTAGTGGATTGCATTTGTTAACTCAATTATGCATTAGTAGCGCCATCTATGACTACTTATTACGTAAGTTAATCATTCGGAAGAAATCATTACAGTTTTCAAATCCGACGAGAGATGTTGCACTGCGTAAATCAAATATTGTTTCTTTGAAGTGTCACACACTTTATATTTTTGTAAATTGTTAAACACAATCCAAAATTTCATCGTACCGACGGGACTCGAACCCGCACCCCCCGGATTACACGTCCAGGTGCTCTGCCAATTAAGCCACGGTTCGATCCATCGATACGACGAAATTAGTGGATTGCATTTGTTAACCCAATTATGCATTGGTGGCGCCATCTATGACTACTTATTACGTAAGTTAATCATTCGGAAGAAATCATTACAGTATTCAAATCCGACGAGAGATGTTGCACTGCGTAAATCAAATATTATGTTACTTTGAAGTGTCACACTATTTATATTTTTGTAAATTGTTAAACACAATCCAAAATTTCATCGTACCGACGGGACTCGAACCCGCACCCACCGGATTACACGTCCAGGTGCTCTGCCAATTAAGCCACGGTTCGATTCATCGATACGACGAAATTACAAAAATATAAAGTGTGTGACACTTCAAAGAAACGTAATATATAGATAGTGTAGGCTCTGGAATAGGCTACTCTTATTTTCGAAAACCATCCCCTAAAGGGGTTAATAATAAATAATAATAATAATAATAAAAATGTTTATTTTCTCTCACAATATTAGGTTCTTACATTGTATTTTCAGAATAAAAATTAATCATTTGAATATGCAACCTATCTTTGTGAGAGACTGGTGCCTGAAATAGGTTTGAAAAACCTGTAGTACAGGTCACCAGTGCCCCCCCGCGGATCGTTGGATATAATAATGTATTTAATTTTAACCTAATATACTTAAACCTCATCATTTTCTATGAATGTTGTGGCGAGAATAAGAATCTTAGTTCAAAGTTAGTCTATAAGATAATTACTATCTAAGATTATATTAATACAGCACCTTTGTTTGTATTTGTGTGTGTATGTGTGTGTGTGTGTGTGTGCGTGTGTGTGTGTGTGTGTGTGTGTGTGTGTGTGTGTGTGTGTGTGTGTGTGTGTGTGTGTGTGTAAATGGAGTGAACTGTGTTGGTGTGAAGGGGTTTAGGTTTGGGAGATTAGGAAAGGGAAGTGCAAGGAAAAAGGCAGAAGTAGAGGGACTGATACAATGTTTTTAAATTAGTTAAATTGCCATATGAAGTAGATTTTCAGTGCCATCATAGTTAAGACTTTTGAGGTATGTTGAGATAAGTTGTCTACAAATGAATGAGTTTTTTGAAAATATGGAAAGCATGTTGTTTAGTTCGCTGTAGAGATACTGACCTTGAAAACAGTAAAAGTGTCGGGATAAGGATGAATGAAGGGATTGTGGTTGCCATTGGATTGCTTGTCTTCGTCGATTCTTCACGATATTTGGGTCAAAGTTAGTCTGTGCGTGATATTTGAGAACTGTTCGTAGAATGAAACATTGCCTAACACTAAGAACATCCCATTTCTTATAAAGGGCCGTTGTGGGAAACATGTAGGGAAGGCCCGCTCCGACCTTTAGTATGGCACGCTGGGCTCTCTCGGCGTTAATGAGGTGAGTTTTTGCAGCACCTCCCCATGAAGTGATGCAGTATTCAATGAGAGATTGACAGAGCGCATAGTATACCATCTTCATGATTTGGAAATCCGCAACGTGCCTTAGATTTTTAAAGATATAGATAAGCTTGCGCAGCCTAGACACAAGTGTATCGATGTGGGGCTTAAAAGTAAGGGTCTCATCAATAACCACACCCAGGTATTTTATTGTATTTGTACGATGTATACTTGGACAGCAGCATGTAGTATGATTGCGGTCGCAAGTATGTGCTGTTAGTGAAGCTGAGGATGAGGGTAGCGAATTTGATCTAAATTCAAAGGCAGCCATCTAGAAACAGTGTCAAATCCCTCTTGGGAGAATGAAAAAACTTCCTCCCAGGTGTTTCCACTGAAAAAGAGCGCAGTGTCATCAGCGAACGTAAATATCCTGCCCTTATTTAACTGCAGCTGACATAGGTCGTTTATGTAAATCAGAAACATTGTTGGACCGACAATGCTTCCTTGGGGAATGCCATAATTAGTTCGGAGTTCTTTGCTGCGCCATTTGTCAATTTTAACTATCTGTTTTCTGCCTGTCAGGTAGTCTTCGAACAGTTTTAGCGTTAGACCTCGTACTCCCATTAATTCCAACTTATATAACAGGTGCGGGTTAAATGGGGTGATAAAGTTTCTATGGTAAATTGTATTCCTTGGTCCGACTTATTCAAAACTCGATACAAATACACCATAAAACAAATAATGAAACACATATTTATTTATTATTTCAAATCTACCCCTAGGGAGTGTGGCCCCGTAACTGCTAAATCGATTTGAATAAAATTGGAAATGTAGATAGGAATAAACACATATCTATGCTAATCTTATTTATTTTCGAAATCATCGCCTAAAATGTATTAAACAGGGTAATAAAGTTTCTATGGAAAATGGTATTACTTGATTCATTTACTCAAAACTCGGTATAAATAAACCTTAAAACCCTTTTTATATTATAAATGCGAAAGTTTGTGTGTGTGTGTGCATCTGATATTGTTCTCCACTTGATACACATCAATTTCCACGCGGGCGAAGCCACGGGATTCAGCTAGTGAAATATAAAATCAAAAGTTAAATACTTTTTTGAACACAAGCTTTTTGTAAAGAAGCACGTGGAATGAAAAGTACTAATGATAACAATAGCTACTAGCCGAAATTCGTCTGTTCTAACCTACGTCTACAGCCCGGCTCCATCATCAGGTCAACTCAATGGTACCGTATTATCGCACATTATTGTCACCGAAGATACAAAGTAGGTATACCAATAACCAACGTTTGAGTCGTATCGAATGTCAGGAAGTGGTTCTAATTTAGTTTCCAAGATTTGTCCACTCAATGATACATACATACAAACGTTAAAAAGCTTGTAAAAAAAAGTTGTGCAGAATCAGCAAATAGCTACATTTAACGCTTCAAAGTTCAGGAAATAAAATCAGTCTCAGTTTCTAGCTGGAATGGATATACCTTCGTCCCCAGCCAATCAAGCGTCATTGTTGTTTTGGTGAACATGTCACGAGGCTTCCCTCCGGCGCGACGTTGGTGAGCCGTCTATGGCACTCAGCTCTCGAGGAGAACATAGAACTCGTCGCTGACAGCCAATTAGCCCCATGCCCCTGTGCCCTGTGCGTCACACGTCATACACGACACCCGTGCCAATTCGATTGATACTGATGAGCGGCGCGTTTAGTTTAGCACGTTTGATTTTTATTTGATCTTTGTAACCATTCGAAAATGAGTGTAACGCCTAACGGAACAAAACTGAAGATACCTTGTTGATTTCGTTGTGCAGTAGATAGATGTTAGAGCATATCATATTAGAAGTAACTAAAGAGTTCTAAAACATGTCATCACTAAGATTTACAATGTTTAGATCGTAATCCCTTGCGTAAATTCTACTGAAGCGTCTAATTTCTTCAAATTAACCCCTTTCCGCCATGCGTCCAAACGCTCTGTTGTAGGTACCCCCATTTATCTCTATTCGATAGAATCGAACGACGCATTCGATTGCTGTGAATGGCGACGCGATACCCCACCCGATTGGGAATGCGCCGGTTAGAACTCTCAACTCAAACTCTCAGCTCCCTTCCGACACTGGTTGTGACACTCGTACAATGACCGGTTAAATTTATGGACATTTATAAAACTCTTAGAACTGATGGTGTGTTATTAAACTTAAGGGCTATAATTTATAGTACCGTGGTTGAGGCGGTTTTATTTTAATATTTTTCTATTCGGTTCTAATCTCAACGATCGATGATACCCTTTTCGAAATTATCGCAGGAGCTACTAATAAAACGTCCACGAATTTAAATGCTTTAAATTCAGTATGATCTACATTAAAGAGAATATTTTTTGTAAGAATATCATCAAACATGGTCCAATGAGCAATTCGAATGATTGTCAAGGTTGAGTAGTTCACTATTTGCTATTCTCAGAATATCTGTTAGCGATCGTGAGTCAGTCAGCAACCCTGACTCATAAGACACTACATCACTCCTCGATTGTTTCTCGATAATTTGCTTTATTTAAGACTCATTGTGCTTTTAATATTATCTAGATTACCACAAAAATGTAGAAGCACCCTGTAAAGAAATGTAGACAAGAAACTTTTTCACCTGAATATGAATTAAATTTTATATTCAATAGATAAGAATATTAGTTGATTGAAAATATATTATTATTAAATCCTACTCGCTTTGCGTTTCGCGCTCGCTTTCAAGTTAGTAAATAATCTTTGAGACTATGTTTTACGTAACTCATAGTACAGCATTAAAACTTTACCAGTCAAAGACAGGGTAGATCAAAGGATTTTCACGGTAATATGCCCAATAATATCAGTCAACGAGTTCACAACAAAAGATTGCTGATAGGTACACACATCTTCTCGTTTTTAATTATAGTACGTAAGTACTCTTTAAATATTCTGTGATTATAGACATGAGTGACACCCCTGGTGTTGCAAGTGTTCATATGCGACGGTAACCACTTCCCATCAGGTGGGTCGTATGCTTGTTTGCTACCTATATCATAAAAAAATAAAACATAAGTACCGAAATCGTTTGCCTGCAGGCTTAAAGACAAGATTTAAATCGCAATGCAAATTTAAACTGAGATCGAAATTAGTTTGGGAGAAGCCGATCCGAGCGATTGCTTTCAGTATAAATCTGTAGTTTAGGGCAAAAAAGTTTTCTATAATCCCTAAAACTACCAGACCGTATAGACTCGCCACATCGTCCATTGGTCTATCACTAAACGATTCTTCAGCTTCAAGTATAAAAGCTTATATTTTACGGTATGAAGTAAGATGAACGTTGAATAACCGTACCGATGTTAGTTATATGCTTTGAGTATTCACCGAATACTCAAAGGTTATATGAAAAGGATTTGGCCTCGCGGTTGACATTCAGCGCGGATGCAATAAAGCGGGTATTATGCAAATATGTTAGTGATGCAACTATGCAAGTGGAATGGATGGAGCAGTCTTCAGTGTGCTCGACATGCCATTCACGTCGGACCATAGCCGTTGGCACACGCTTTTACAGGGTTGCTATATGTGCCTGGTTTCAAAACGCTACGATTTGCGTTCGAAAATTCCACTTAATATATTTTCTGTTGAAACCATGTGCCATTGAAATATGCCAAAAATGAATTGCATTTTTTCTTCATATTTAGCACGCACGTACTATATTTCTATGTATGTTCTGGTTATATAATATTGAGTTGCAAAAATATTGGAACATCTACAACCCTAGAAAAGTACACAGATACCGGAGATTACGTAAACGAAAATAGACACACATGTTTGTTTGAACACATACCGTGCTTCTTTGGCTTTCTGAATTTCAGATGAAAATGACGCGGCTCCGCTTTCGGCTCTCCCTTTATTGATTTTAAGTAGGAGTTAATAGTTGGATATATTCCAGCAGGTATCGACGTTGGGAAGTTGAAAGGATTCATTTTCACAACACTTGTCGATTCCATCTCATGTTCTGTTTTTTTTTTTTTAATGTAACTAATGTTTTTTTAATGTAAGTGTTTTTTTTTTATTATAGTCATGGATAAAGCATTACCTTATTATTTTTGAAATTTTAGCTGTCAGCTTGAATCCCTGTAAAACAGGTGGAACGACGACATTCGCAACGCGTTAGACAGTGACTGGGAAAAAAGAGGCAAAGTTCATGCTCAGTGGTGCATATTGGGAGAGGCCTACACAACACGAGTCTAATAGTGGACTAACGTGGACTAATAGAATAAAATAATATTTATTGTAAGCCTAAAGAACTTACTTTTTGGTCAGTAATAAATTGGATTTACACGGTCTTTTTTATCGCAAAAAGCATGCTGATTAAGATAATGATGCTTTAATGAATAGTTGAGGCATTGTACCAGTAACGACGCTATTGATTTCCCCGACCATTTATTTAAAACTACCAACGATCAAAGATATCCCATGGCATTATAGACCCAATAAATGGATAAACGTCCCATGCATTGATCGAGCAGAACGCTGGTAACAAATGGCACGAATCCCGTGGGACGTGCGAGTCCCGGCGGTGGCAGCGAATTCGGACCATCATTAATCTAATGATTTTTATCTCGTTCATGTCACGAACACACCGCCATTGTTATGGTTGAGCTAGTTTTATGCGGCTTTAAATTCATATCGCTCTACAGCTTTTTTATATCACCGGTAGGCGAGCATTTGACCACTATGTACCTATCTCGCCTGGTGGTAAGCGACGATGTGGTCAAAGATAGTGAACACGCTAATCCTGTAATGGTTTGGTTCTCGGGGGCTATGCAGCCGGAAAACCGCTACAAAATGTTTGAAACCGCTAAAGGACAGTACTAAAGGCCATTTCTATGACACCTAAAGGTCGACACAAAAACACATCTATACTAATATTATAAAGAGAGAACATTTGTATTTTTGTATTTTTGTATTTTTGTATTTTTGTATTTTTGTATTTTTGAATTTTTGTATTTTTGTATTTTTGTATTTTATATTTTGTATTTTTGTATTTTTGTATTTTTGTATTTTTGTATTTTGTATTTTTGTATTTTTGTATTTTTGTATTTTTGTATTTTTGTATGTTTGTAATGAGTAAGCTCGAAAACTACTGAACCGATTTAAAAAAATCTTTCACTAATACATAGAATGGACTTTCGGAATGAAAATAGGCTATATATTATCCCGTTTAAATCAAAGGTACATTCGTGGAGACCTAATTTGCAACCTAAGTCGGCAAATAAACGGTCGAAAAAACACGTTTCTTACGAACGCTGCTTAATTGAAAATAGATAGAAGAATATTTTCTATGCAAGAGTTGTACAACTTAATAAGACCTACAAAAAAGTCCGCGACAGCATATGTCTATCTCTTAAGGTTGACTCACAGTAACCATTTTAATCTTAAAATTTTTGTTAAAAAATATTACATAACTTCCAAGGCTATTTTCAAGTATATAGTATTAATCCTTATCCAAATAATTACGTTAATTAGCTTGGCCACATATTATAGATTACAATTGTCCTTTACAGTATATAATTCAAATGAAAACTCTAGAAGATATCACGAATTTCACAAACACGCATCGCAAAATTAATAAAATATTTGCAGTGAAACCACAGATTAGGTCATAGTTACTTCGAAAATATTATTATAAGCTTAGCTATGCTGTAGATTCCCACCGATCACAATCAATTTGAAGTCAATATAGTATAATAATATGATCTATTGTATAAAATAATATTCATCTATATATATAATAATATAATATAATATTTTAAACCACCCCGACTGATCTATGTATAATAGCTTTTTCCAATGACTCTAAACACGACATTTAAAATCTGAGCTGTAAGTTGGTGAGGAATTGAGTATTCTGTAGAGTCCAGGAGGCTTCCATGTTCTTACAATATCGTTAAAGAAGAAGATTTTCGAATTGATCAGACTTATAAAAGTTGATTTCATAGCGCAATTAACTAGAAAAAAGCTCATAATTTTATAACGATTAAACGATTTTTCATGAATCAAAGCTAAGAAAACTCTCGATGAAGACATCTATCAAACAAAAAAAAACTATCAATAATAAAAACAAAATCGGTTCATCCGGTTAGGTGCTAAGATGCTACAGACAGACACACAGATACACACGTTAAACGTCTATTACCCCTACATTTTGCGTCGGGGAACGCCGTAAGGTTACGGCGGCAGATGTACTCCTTGGTGGTAAGCTACTTTTTGGTAGATTTAATGATTTCACTACCACTGTACGAAAACTCATGATTCATGAATGCACATAAAACTTTCATTGGTAGGTATATAGCTAGGATTAGAACCAACGACCGTCGGGTCAGAATCAGGGTAACTATCCTTTACGCCAAAGGGCCGTCCAATATCAATACGTAAGTATTATAAAACAAAGTTCATCACTGCGTCTGTCTGTCTGTTCGCAATAATCTCAATAGCTACTGAACGGATTATCATGCGGTTTTCACCAATAGCCAGAGTGTTTATGAGGAAGGTTTAGGTGCATAATTCGTTAAGGTTTTTGTAAATTGGATGAAATATGACGATGGTTGTTAAATATGTTCATATTATATATTCGATGCAACAAACTGATGCAAATTTTGTAGGCATATATGTTCTACCCGTGCGAAGCCGGGGCGGGCTGCTAGTGATATAATAATTTCAAAACTAAAACAACCGACTTACATGCCCCGCGAGTTAATTTCAGTAGCAAGTTTGAGACGTTTATAGTCATACCTCTGGAGATACTTATCAGATCTTGATGAAATTACAATGGGACTACCTCGAAAACGTACCCTACCGATTAAAAAAAGAATCATTCGAATCAGTTCACAATTGACGTGTAATCGCGTCATATACAAAAAAAAATCGAATGTTATCGAGATCTGATAAAAATGGTGGTAGGGCACTATCTAGTGTCCGCCTGGCCAGCTACCACCCTCAAGTTAGAAAATCTGTCGCCAAACATCTAATGTGTTCCGGCAGCTATCCTTGAGAGCCAGTTTCCATTCTAGGCCTAGCGTGCTTACCATCTTCGACCGCATCATCACTTACCAACAGGTGAGATAGTGGTCAAACGCTAGCCTATAAAGTATTTTTTAAAAAAATCTCCGTAGATATGGAGATACACAATGTAAACAAATTTGATACCTCGATGACATAATCATTGCTCGTGGATATTTTCACTATCTCGGCATGTAAAGTCTGTTTTTTCGTTTTTTACGATTATAAATTACTAGCAGCCCGCCCCGGCTTCGCACGGGTAGAACATGCCTACAAAATTTGCATCAGTTTGTTGCATCAAATATAAAATATTAACATATTTAACAATCATCGTCATATTTCAACCAATTTACACAAAACCTTAACGAATTATACACCTAAACCTTCCTCATAAACACTCTGGCTATTGGTGAAAACCGCATGATAATCCGTTCAGTAGCTATTGAGATTATTGCGAACAGACAGACAGACGTAGTGATGGACTTTGTTTTATAATACTTACGTAGTGATATTGGACGGCCCTTTGGCGTAAAGGATAGTTACCCTGATTCTGACCCGACAGTCGTTGGTTCTAATCCTAGCTATATACCTACCAATGAAAGTTTTATGTGCATTCATTAATCATGGGTTTTCGTACAGAGGTAGTGCGATAATTGAATCAAAATCAATCAAATCATGGGATCAAAAAAGGGGTATTATACGTTTAAATTGTGTATCTGTGTCTGTCTGTAGTATCTTAGCACCCAACCGGATGAACCGATTCTGATTTTATTATTGATATTTTTTTTGTTTGATAGATGTCTTCATCGAGAGTGTTCTTAGCTTTGATTAATGAAAATTCGTTCAACCGTTATAAAACTATGAGCTTTTTTCTATTTAATTGCGCTATGAAATCAACTTTCATAGGTCTGATCAATTCGAAAATCTTCTTCTTCAACGATATTGTAAGAACATGGAAGCATTGACCTAATGCTGGGACATCTCCTGTCTCTACAGAATACTCAAATCCACACCAACTTACAGCTCAGATTTTAAATGTCGTGTTTAGAGTCATTGGATGGTTTTATTGAAAAGATTATACATAGATCAGTCGGGTTGGTTTATATATATAGATACAAATACAAAATTGCTTTATTTTGCACAAACAAAAGTTTACAGACATGAAATGCGAACTCTGCTTTTTGCTTTAGTTAAGAACTGTGTTGCAAAAAAGCAGTGCCTTCCCTAAATTTAGAACAAATATAAACTTATATTAAAAGCTTAGTAAAGCAACTATTGTAGTTTAACTTATCTGGTTACCTTACATAATTGTATGTTTAATCTAAATTTTACTATTGTAATTATAGAAAAAAAAATTATACAAATGATGCAAATAAGTGTTTGTGTGTGTATGCGTGTATGTGTGTGTGTGTGTGTGTGTGTGTGTGTGTGTGTGTGTGTGTGTGTGTGTGTGTGTGTGTGTGTGTGTGTGTGTGTGTGTGTGTGTGTGTGTGTGTGTGTGTGTGTGTGTGTGTGTGTGTGTGTGTGTGTGTGTGTGTGTGTGTGTGTGTGTGTGTGTGTGTGTGTGTGTGTGTGTGTGTGTGTGTGTGTGTGTGTGTGTGTGTTAGTTTGAGAGTGTATGTGCGTGTGAAGTGGTGTTATTATATTTTATCTGTAATGTATTTAATTACCATTTGTAAGTTTATTAAAAGATTTTCTACACTGTCGTAATCTAGATTTTTTTGCTAACTACTGATATTTATTTTTAATTTAAACGAGTTCAATTGTTTTGTTTTGTTTATTGAATTAAGCTTGTTATAAAATATTGGGGAAAGGTGATTGTAGTGACGCCAAGCAACGGCGCTTATAGTCCTTGGTATCGGGCATTTATCTACCCGCTTATTGGATACCGGTAAAAGTGGAACTATAATAGATAAGATCATAACTATATTATACAATAGAATTTTATACAGTAAAAATATACTATCATACTATATTGACTTCAAATTGATTGTGATCGGTGGGGATCTACAGCATCGCTAAGCTTATAATAATATTTTCTTAGTAACTATGACCTAATCTGTGGTTTCACTGCAGATATTTTATTAATTTTGCGATGCGTGTATGTGAAATCCGTGATATCTTCTACAGTTTTCATTTGAATTTTATTCTATAATATGCGGCCAAGCTAATTAACTTAATTATTTGGATAAGGATTAACACTATATACTTGAACATAGCCTTGGAAGTTATGTAATATTTTTTAACAACAAATTAAAGATTAAAATGGTTACTGTGAGTCAACCTTAAGAGATAGACATATGCGGTCGCAGACTTTTTTGTAGGTCTTATTAAGTTGTTAGAAAATATTCTTCCATCTATTTTCAATTGAGCAGCGTTCGTAAGAAACGTGTTTTTTCGACCGTTTTTTAGTCGACTTAGGTTGCAAATTAGGTCTCCACGAATGTACCTTTGATTTAAACGGGATAATATATAGCCTATTTTCATCCCGAAAGTCCATTCTATATATTAGTGAAAGAACTTTTTTAATTGGTCCAGTAGTTTTTGAGCCAAATCATTACAAACACACAAAAATACAAATGTTCTCTCTTTATAGTATTAGTATAGATAGATTTAATAAAATTTGCAAATATACAATGTATAACTGTCGTTTTAATTTGTTTTTCGGAAGCTGACAACGTGTAATTTAATTTTAATGTTATTTTCGCCCTTCAGCTTCGCTCGTGTTACATAGTGTTTATTCTACCCTATATCCGTGCCATATAGATATGCACTAAAGTGCATCGACCTCTCGTCAGCCGCTAAGAAAAAGAGTGTAACTTAAAATTTTGCCAAAATGAAAACTAACAACATCTATTTATCATTGATGTTTATTACAATTCTTCATATTACTAGAACACATTTGATATATTTAATGTCGTATTTTCATGATCTCGAGATTTATTATCCGTTATTATTGTAAAAAGGGATTTTAATGCGCTAAGAGTGCTCTATGTTATACTTTATTTTAATTATTATTAACGAACATCTCTTTTTGTCATTTTTCTACTTGAAATTAAAAAAAATATCCATTACAACAGCTTTTATAATACTTACGAAACTACTTCCTGAAATTATACAAAACGCGAGTTATGTCACTTTACCTGGAACATGTTTTTACGTCAGGGAACAGAGATGCGTTACCTTCGGCAATAATAAATTAATTTATTTTATAAATTAATTTTGGCAAGAATTAAGTGATGGCAATTACATAATTAAATGTACCAACAATATAAAATAAATCATATGAAATATATTTTATTTATTTATTTTCCAACACACATTAATCTTACATTAAACCCAATATATTAATGCAGACTCCATCTCAAATAAATATGTATACATGTTTCAGAAAAAAAACTTTGGATATTTTAGTGCCAAATAAAAATTAGAACACACCGCTAAGTAAAAAGAAAACCTAATTATAATCACAGTCGTAAAAGGTTTGTCACCGCTGCTACACCACTGAAAGGTCAACGCACTTTTGTGCCAATCTATATGGCACATATGCATAATTTTAGCTAAATCGGTCGAATCGTTTAGGCAGTAGGTAGATCAATACTTATACCTAAATACGATTATCTTTATCTCCTCCAGTAACAAAAAGCAAACAGATTTTAAATTAAACAAATTTCTAATCACCTACTTCCAGGCTATAGCATAGCCAGTTGAGAAGGTAAACAAGCTGTTATACAGTTATCTGAGCTGAAGCGACCGTTACTGTCCACCACCGGCCATGGTTAGGTATTCTGATCATACTTCTCACGTGCACACTGCACACACATAGAAGGTAGGTAAGCAAGTACTGCAGGTCATTCTACGAACTGTCACGACGATTAGAGTACTTATTGTTGTTGTCAAAGTTAGAATTTTATTTTAAGGCTCAAATTATAAATACCCAACAATTTTCATAAGATACATTTGAAGAAATAAATAAGTTTGTCTTATTATGACAGTTATGATATAACATGACACTAGTTAGTGCATTATGTGCACTCGTAGGCAGCAGGTAGCTAACGCGAATTTTTAACCGAGTACAAAAATTCTGATCTGATGAGTATCTCCAGAGATATATATATAAACACCTCAAACTTGTTACTGAAAATGACTATCACGGCATTTAGAGTTGGTTCTTTTAGTTTTTCAACTATCTTAAATTATGACAATATGAATACATTAAAGTATGTACCTATTAAAGTTGTCGTGTTGCAAATACAACTACCAAATTCTGAAATTAAACGTATCTCTTGAAACTAAAATCCGAAATCTAATAATTTATTATGAAAAAAGTGAAATAACGGTACAAAAAAGGGCTAAGAGGAGGGACTTGGGATAACACAAAAATCTTCTTTGGCAAGAATCCTTTGCGTACGTACGAACGTAACAACAAGTAGCCCACACGACACCGCTCGCATGCTCGCCGCTAATATTGCATAACCTTGGCCGGTTCTCACAACGTAACACTTGTTAATTAATGGACATGAAGGTAGTAGTAGGTACTAGGGTTTGCCCGTGGCAAAAATAATACTTATATAAAAATACATAAGCACATTAAATTATAAGGTGAAGTATGAAACCATAAACTAGGTGTGGTACTGACACTGTACACCTTGCGTTAGCGTCGTCTAATTTCATAACTCTTAAAAAAGTTATCGATCTTTTCACGGCAATGTTGTGTTGCAACAGCAACCGTGGGAGACAAAAAAATAGAGGTAGATAGGTTGAAATACTACACCCAAATAAGTAACACGCAATGCCAATAGCAAACAAGAAGTTAAAACGAGAATCTTCGCCGTAAACGAACCTCGCGCCGTGACCACTCACCGCTTTCTTACCATATTAAAAGATCAAGTGCTCTTTATGATCTGCAAGCAAAAGAACGTTTTATTTCCGTTTAATTCTTTTTTTAAAAGAACTCGGTTATATTTCAATTCAACGTGTCAACGCTAAGGGAAAAATATTTCATTTTTTATAAACTTTTCTTGAGATGTTGTCTCCCGTTGCGGATTCTTTCTTTTTGTGGGACTTGATTGATGACTTTTCTTACATCGTGACACTTCTTTTAGGCTTTTTTGACTGAGTTTGTCTTCTGAATCCATCAAGGAAGAGTCAATTACAGTAACAAGAACGTTGATGTTATCATTAGTTTATTATTCTCGTAATAAGTAACTGCGTATTGCATTGAACTCTGTAAAATAGAATTTGTAATGTTCAGATATTATACATTTTGATAAATCGTAACTACGGACTATTTTATAACTATTTTATATTTCAACATTTATTGACAAACATTTCATAAAAATATACGTATAAGCCTTCTTTTATGAGACGAGACGTTGTCGTGAGCAGCCCGACCTCACGCATCTTTACAAAATTTAGAGACCGTTTTGTTGCGACGACACACAAGAAATATTTCCTCATCAAATGTAAGTTTGTGCCTTCTACAATGGTCATTAGAGGTCAAACTCAATTGCAATATTGTTCATCTACATTAGATGATAGACGTGCGTGAAGTACGTGCACGTAATTTTATTTCCCGCGAGGAGTGATGATAACGAAATCGATTAGTACGAATTATAGTACTTTTTATGATGATTAGTAATTGTACCAATGTAACGTTTTACAATAATCTAATCTCATTTTCATGTGCGAACATGCTAGCTGTGCCCTTGCAGCGAACTATAAGTACTTCGGTTTAAAGTTCAAATAGATGTTTGATTGACATGCGAATCTTCTGCTTTATATCTTCGTATTCATGACTATTTTTATTAAGAAACATCGTGCGCAGTTCAATCAACTGAATGCAAAGTTCAGTTACAGGCAAAACGGACAGTCGTGCTCAGTGATCCGCACAGAGGGACGTGACAAAACAACAGACAATCTCCTCACTGAACCGTGATGAAAATAAATTCCTAATTTATGTTTTCATTCAACTATTGTTTCTAAATTAAAATATTACTTCATCAAATCTGTGTAGCTTTCAAGAACATTCAAAAACAAAATGCCACGCCATTTAAGTAATAAGTATAGAAAATCTAATTCAAATTGAACTAATAACGATCCGCTCCATTTACTGAGGCAGTCGCTCGCGACCGTTAGCTCTGTGCGACCACTTGATACAAATTAATTGGCTGATTTTTTAACGAGCACGCGCAAATATTTATTTCACAAATACGACGGCAAAGAATATTATCCGCAAAAATGCAGGTTCAATAAGGAACGCGGTATACTCGTTTGTTAACTCAATGCCAAAACGTGGACAGAGAAGGATAAGCAATTTATTATAACACAAACAACATAAATCTACAAGGGTAACATTCCAGCACGCATTCATAGACCGTAAGCCATCAATTAACCTTAGAAAAGCACAGTAAGTACTTACGCCACAGAAATTCTCATACCGGTAATGCGGTGTAGTGGGTCCCATTTGGAATTAAAATCTATTAAGCATGTGCCTGCCTAGTATTTTGTTTTTAGAATAGAATAGAATAGAATAATTTATTTCATTCAAAATAGTGTACAATTGAGATGTTAAACATTTTTGGTTAGTCCGCCTATTTTGTCATAATACAATGACGTATGAAATATACTTTAGGTACTTAACTAAAATTCACAAACATTATGTTGGATTAATTTATAAATACATTGATCATTAAATTAAATGTCAAAATCATCATCAATCCTCAATATAACAAATATGCGTTGCATGATACCATTAAACTATCAATAAAATGTATCCCTACTTACTACCTTAACAAATAATTCATTAATATCATAGAAGTTTTTTCTCCTTAGCCAACACAGCAGTTCTTTTTTGAAAAGCTTTGTACTCAAGGTTTTCATGTATTTCGGTAGAGCATTGAATACTTTGATACACATGGCATGACTTTGTTTTTGGTAAAGAGCAGTCTTTGGCCGTATATCAATATCATAACATTCTGTCAGGATTCCGCGTATATCTTGGATATATGTCAGAGGCCTTACTAAATTGTTCGGAATTTGTTTTAGCAAAATTAGCAAGTTCAAAAATGTACATACACGGAAGTGGTATGATATTTAACTTATTAAACTGAGGTTTACATGATTCAAACGGAGGAACCCCACAGATCGCACGTATGCACTTTTTCTGTGCTATAAAAACTTTATTAATTAATAAAGTTTGTGGAGTTTCCTCACAGCAGTAGGCCATATTTAAGATTAGAATGTACATAGCCGTAGTATGCAGCTAGCACAGTACTTAAAGATGACGTTTGTCGTAGTCTGTTGAGGACATACACATATCTGTTTATTTTATTGCATAGGTGTCGTGTATGAGTTTTCCAATTGAGGTTTTTATCTAAAAATACACCTAGGAATTTGGTCTCGTTGACTTTTTTAATAAAAATATTACCATAATTAATGTCAAGTTTAAGTTCTTTATTGCCATAGTTTTGGAATTGTATATTGTTCGTTTTCGTCAAGTTAATATTGAGATTATTTGCTCTAAGCCAGTTTGTCACATTGTTAATTGTCATATTTATTCTTTCTTTATAATTGTTTATGTCACTATTACAAGTAATTATTATAGAAATGTCATCAGCAAATAAGGTACACTTGTTCTGTGTTATGTCTGGCAGGCCATTAATATAGAGTAAGAATAGTAAGGGTCCAAGAATGCTCCCTTGGGGTACTCCAATATCATTTGCTCTGCTGGCTGATTTGTATTTTTCAACAACGTTTTTTTTTATTGAACCTACATAATTCTACATATTGCTTTCTAGAATAACTCTTTATTGAACACCATTCAGAAAACATTAAAAAACTTAAGTAAACATTCACAAATAAGTGTTACAAAAGGCGGTCTTATCGCTGAGAGCGATCTCTTCCAGACAACCTTTGGGTAATGAGGATTTGTTTAATGAACATGGCGGGGTAAATATGGTGTTAAATACCTTAACTAAAATAAATAAGCAAATACATAAACACTACACTGCAGATACATATAATACATAAATAATAATTTTTCAATAAACAATACATATACTATATAAATAAATATAACAAGGAGAGAGAACAAAAAATCAGTAGGTAGCAATTTAATCTTACGAGAGATAGTGAGCTTTGACACGTTCTTTGAATGTAGTAATGGTCTGGCAACGTCTTACTTCAACTGGTAGCGCATTCCAGAGCCTTACAGCTTGTACTGCGAACGATTTATCGTAGAACGAGCTATGATGACTAGGCATCAACAATGTATGAGTCTCTAAAGACCGTAAAGAGAGAGAATTCGAAGTGTGTAGGAATTGGAAGAGGTCTTTAAGGTAGGGAGGAGAAGTAGGATTAAACAAAATATTAAACAGGAGGGTAAGGATATGAGCATTGCGGCGAAGGCGGATGGGTAGCCATTTTAGCTTTGAACGGAATTCGGAGACGTGGTCATATTTGCGTAGGCCAAATATGAACCTAATCGCAAAATTTTGGAGTCGTTCGAGCTTGTTTAGCTGTTCCTCAGTGATGTCCAGATAGGCGGCGTCGGCGTAATCAAGAATAGGAAGAAGAAGAGACTGTGCAAGCGCAGCTTTAGTGGCAGTAGGCAAGAAATTTCGTAATCTTCGCAGTGCACCCGCGGCTGCAAACATTTTGTTACTGACAGCAGTCAACTGAGGACCCCAAGACATGTGCTGATCGAATAATACTCCCAGGTTCTTGACAGTTTCACTGTAAGGGATGGTCACCCCATTAAAAACGACATGCGGTAGAATGCTTCGATTGGTTTTTGACACAGTTCTAGAACTGCCCACTATAAGGACTTGCGTTTTATCCGGGTTAATTTTCAGACCATGGGATTCGCTCCACTCAGATATACAGCGTAAGTCGGCATTTACACGTTCTACAGCAGTTGCTATTTGATTCAGGGGCGCGTGACAGTAAATTTGGAGATCGTCTGCATAGAGGTGGTAGGAAGAAGAGATATGTTGAGATATGGAGTTAATAAAAATGGCAAATAGGAGAGGAGATAAAACACCGCCCTGCGGTACGCCGACAGTCGCGTCGCACCATGAAGAGAGAATCTCTTCAACGCGGACGCGCTGACGACGACCAGACAGGTAACTATGAAACCAGTCAATCACCCATGGAGATATGTTAATAGAGCGAAGAATTGCAAGAAGAATGTCGAAGTCAACGGTATTGAAGTCGTTGTTAAAATCGAGTAGCGTCAGCACAGTTAACTGCCCATTTTCTATAGCTAAACGGATATCATCAGTAATTTTGACGAGTGCAGTGACTGTGCTGTGACCTGGACGGAAGCCGGATTGAAAAGGATTGAGGAGTTGATTAGAGACAAGAAAGGAATGTAGTTGATGATAGATGAGGCGTTCAAGTACTTTAGAGAGGAAGGGGAGAATGGATATCGGACGGTATTCAGAAAAGGTCTTTGGGTTAGGTTTTTTAGGTAGGGGTATAATTTGAGCTTCCTTCCATATTGAAGGAAAGGTGCTACTGGATATGGAAAAATTAAGGATATGGCAAAGGGTAGGGAGGATGACATCGATCAAAGGGATTAGCATGTTCCTACTAATACCGACAAATCCGACTGCGTTAGAAGATATGGCAAGAATACTGTTCTTAACATCACAAGCGGTAAATTCACTAAAGAAAAATTGCGGGTGGTCAGGAGTCAGAAGAGTAGAAAGATGATGCAAAGTAGCAGTTTTATTGCTGTCCATAATAGTTGGCGGCGAAGTGAAATGCTGATAGAATAAGAATTAATGTCTAGGCTATGAGGTAAAGTACTATTTTGACGAGATTTACCGACTCCAAGAGACCTTAGAAATTTCCACACTTTAGCAGAATCATTATTATCAACAGATTTGTGAATATGGCGGCGTTGTGCATCCCTGCACACTCTATTGCAGCGATTCCGAGACCTGGCATACCTATCTTTGTTGGCTTTACTAGGATTGTTCTTATAGCTAGATTTAGCAACAGACTTTTTATGCATTAGGATTTTAATATCATCGCAGAGCCATGGTGCAGGTAGTTGTTTAATTTTTATTCGCCGTAATGGTGCATGCTTGTCGTAAAGTTGAGTGATGATAGAATTAAAAATTGCAACTTGATTATCAACGGACTCAGCCTCTACGACGTCAGACCAGTCAATTTTTTCAGCGTCTGCGATGAAATCTTCCTGGTTCATGCCACTAAAGTTACGCTGAAGAATAATAGTTGGTTTGGGCTTAGGAGGTCGTACTTTATAGGAGAGATAGATTAGGTCTTGATACGAAAAAGCATCAGCTGACAGCTGACCGTGCTTCTCAACATGCGATAAAGAAGATACAATAATTAGATCTAGCAGTGAAGGGACAGAATTAGGAAAGTGATGCGTAGCGCTAAAAGGAAGAGAGAACAAATTACAAGAATGAATTATAGACATGAGACGAGATGAACGAAAATCATTTTTTAACAAGCAGGTATTAAAATCACCCATAATTATTGAGTGAGCATAGGAGGGTAATAGATTTTCTAATATATTTTCAAAGGAAGAGAAATAGTTAACGTGTAAAGAAGGGCATTAGTAGACTCCGAGAAGAATTTTAGTGTGTGATAGAAGAACTTCAATGAATAGATGCTCACCGGCGTTAGCGGGGGATGGTTGTGCCGATACACTAATTACAGAAAAGGAGATATGTGCACGCAAATAGATGGCTACGCCACCGCCACCACGCCCGGTTCGATCATTCCGTATGAGACGAAAGCCAGGTAAAGGATAGAGAATGGAAGGAAGACAAGGTTTAAGCCAAGATTCGGAGACTAATATAGCATGAAGATTTTTACTGTCGAACGACGCCAGCATATCTGGAAAGTGTGCCGGAATGCTCTGGGCATTTATATGGATTACATTGAAATTTTTTGTTACATTGGAAAATAGATGATCTAGGTTTTCAGAGAGACTGGGAAGGCTTACAAAACTATCATTGTTACTACTTTTAGAAGAAGAAATTGATAAAAAAAGTATCAGAATCATTGCTATCACTGGATACAGACATATAAGAATAATATATTACTTAAAACTATATAAATATATAGGTACCTATTGCTATAATGCTTACTCTATTAGCCAATAGAACAAAAAAGTCCTGCTTCACCTGCCGGTTGTCAGTGTACAAAAAAACTGTAAACAAACAAAAAATGAAATAAATAACACACATTGTATTTTTGATCAGCCCGAATAATACTATAATAAGCTGTATAAAATTCAATTTGCAATAACTACGCACATTATTTAACGGCACAACACTTTCAAACTGCTAACGGCCATGTAAGACACAATCAACTTGTGAGTGGTACAGAAAACGTAAAGATTAATAGATAAGTGAAATAAAAGTAAGTTAACTTTATAAGAACAAACAGAGACACTTTTTGGATAATGATAAAATTTGGCCGTATGGTCAAATTGTATGGCGTAGTATTGCCCTAAACAACAGTATCAATCAAATATTAGCGCTGTCAGTATCACTGTCATATGAAATAGTTGTCATTACTGTCACTTAATTTTTGATCTGTGTTTTATATTATTTTTTGGCGAAATTGTGGTGGTATTATCGCAAAAGCCAAAAACAAAGAAATAATATATTATTATTATAGCTTATCAAAAGCCAAAAACAAAGAAATAATAATAATTATAGCTTACAATTTACATAAAAAATCCAAGAAATGCAGTTAGTACAATGTACCTTCTACAGAAATAAAGATAAATATGAATTATACTAAACTTCGGGGGTAGTAAACATTTAGAAACAATAATTGCTAACAGTTCCGACACTTCCGACACCAGTACACAACTCGAACAGTCAAAGGACAAATCATATGAAAATGGAATAGAGCTTTACTTCTTCTTACTTAGCGAAGCCATAGCCGCCGCCCGGCGCGTTTTAGGCGCCGGGGCCGTCTCGTGTACTGCTGCAGATGTCCCCTGAGTCGACGTAGCGGCAGGCACGTCCAGCCTGTTGAGGTCGGCCAGGCAGGTCACCCGACGACGCACTTCGTCCGCTCCGAGCACATACACAGAGCCTTCGCGAGTCCAGCATTTCGACAACCCAAACTTTTCTCGCGCAGCCATGAATGTATCATGTCGCGACTTCGTAAGAAACTCAGATAGTGTAATGCCTGAGCCTTTTAACTGAGTCTTGGCAGACCAGATCTTGCTGCGCATCGAAATGTCTCGTAGCTTGATTAGTACAGGCCGAGGCTTACCCGAAGTAGATGGCTTACCCATCCTGTGGCAACGACTGATGTCTTCAGCATTGAAATTAGATAGCTTGAGTTTCTCTGTGATACAATGCTGTATCACAGTGTCCACACACTCCGTCTTGTCCTCAGCGAGCCCATGAAGAAGCAACATCTTGCGACGACTATGCATCCCATGTCATCTGTCTTACGGTCCAGGAAGTCTACTTGCCCCTGTAGTGCTTGAAGTGCCGCAAGAACAAACTCTTTAAACTTGAGAAATTCCTCGTGCAAGTTCGAAGAGTCGTCTCCTGAAGATGCTGTTTTATGAAGCTCCTTACTGAACTCTTCCATCCTCTTTGTGAAGAAATCACGCATATGGGAGAGCGAGTCCTGTATTTCCTCCATTTTGTGTAATCAGTGAGAGAAGTAGTGGTTAAAAAAAAAAAAATAAAAAAAATACTTTAAAAAGTTGTGTGTGTTGAGATTGACACTTCCCGGCAGGTATTTGAACTTGTATTTTAATAATTCATTAAAATTGTTGATTATTGAACTGTTTCTATTATATTTTAATTAATTAATATAGGAGAACTTTTTGAGCTAGGTACTTTTTGGCACCTACCCACCAAAAAAAAGCTTAAAGCTTTCTATTTCTTAGGTTCGTAGCTAACCAATTTAAAGTCAGTCCTCGAATCCCCATATCTTCTAATTTTGTAACAAAATGTTGTGGGACACGGAATCATGCACAAAAATCAAGCACGTGACATATCACAAGGGATGACGCTACATAAGATTTTTTCATTTATATTTTTAGATATATTGTGAACCAAATTATAAATTGCCAGTTAAAAATTATAGTTACACACATACATACATAAAATAACGCTTTTTTCCCGTTGGGGTAGGCAGGTACTACTTCTTTCCACATGCTACGATCCTGACACACGCCTTTCGCTTTTTCCACTTTCATGAGCGCCTTCATACCATGCTCGCTGGTTATAGGTACTTTTGACTTGACCTTTCTTTAAAACGTCTCCGATCTGGTCGTGATACGTTCGAATAGGTCGGCCTCTACCGGCTCGCTCATTCACACTCGTCTTATAAATCTATTTCGTCAGTCTTTCTTCATCCATCCTCTCTAGATGTCCAAACCATCTAAGCATCCCTTTCTCAATCTTTGTCACTACATTTTCTACCACACCACAAAATTCCCTTATCACGCTGTTCTCCACCTTATTATCCATTAGAGTCACTCCAATCATACTTCTCAAACTTCTCATTTCTACAGCATTAATACTACTTTCATACTTTTTCTGCCATACCCAGCATTCACTACCATGACATAAGGGAGTTTTGAGTCTTTTATAGTTACATATATATAAAATATGAATACGAATCTCCTAGCCTCTGAAAACCATGGGCAGGCTGATTCGACGGTAAAAGGGACGTAATCGTACGCGCGCGTACTTGAGACGCTTGCATCGGGCGGCCACCTCCGTTCTCGCCCCTGCTGACTGCTGGATGGCAGGGAGGTGGCAGGCTGGAAACGAGCTGCACGTAGCATCCCATATGAGGCAGCACCCTCTCTGCCATGGGACCATGCAGCGTAAGACCGTATCGCCTTTTGCCGTCCAAACGCGACAACAGTGAGCCTCGCATTCAGAGTATCTGAGCCACAGGCAACTGTGAAGGAGTCATTGTCCAGGAGCGTGCCCAAGTGGGGAAAGGCAGGGCATGCACATGGACTCCGGCTTAGTGATGTGACTTCATATTATATTACAGGCTCATGAATTTTATAAGTTGCGTAATTTTTTACATCGTGAATTAAGCACAAGATCATGCACATTACAGGTTACCAACGATAGCTATCTGGATCGTAACTCACTATCTCAACTAATTTATCAATTTACTCAAGTCTTGCCAAAATCCGGAAACATTTCATGAAGAGAAATGCCTATATTTTATGTCTTCTTACTTCAAAGCAGTTTAGTCAGCTCTTTGTAAAATAAAAACACGAAAAGGTACGTTTTGATTGATGTAGAACCAGCACGAGTATAAAGCAGCAACCGCCTATTAAATTTAAAATGTTTTTGAACTTGACTGGAGCTATTAAAGTGTTATTAAGAGCGGGACGTTGTGCTAAGGTTGTTATGGCGTCGGACGGAGCGGGAAGGTGTCGGAACGCGTTTGATGCATAAGTGATCAAGTGGACTTCACGGACTATGGGTCGACGGTCGCGGTATTCCATTGCGCAACAAACCGTTACCTATCTATTTAAATTGGGTTCGGATTGATTCGATGTAGCAGCAGGCACCGGCCCCTTGGGCGTTCGGCGAGATGTTTGCCGCAGTCTCGAAGTCGAGCACAATAACCGACAGATTACACAGCACTACGTGACTTCAGACCGCTTCTTGCAATTATATTTCTTGCTACGGAAACTTGTGATGCTATCGTGAAGGTGCATTTTAAGCCCTTAGTATTAAAATATAATACAAACGATGGGAAGCACGGAAACGGAATCGTTAGTCATGTTCAGTCACAACCAGATAAGGACAAGTTTAAGTGTGTTCTAAAAAGTCACGTATAAAAGTTCAGATTAACTCTGGTATAAGCAAACTATTTCATTTATAAACTTGATTCGCGTCCATTTATGTTTCCTCCAAAACCCCCAATAAGGCGCAAAACAGGAAAACGTAGAGAGCATTAAGTAGATGGGAAAGTTTGCAGGCGGCAACTCGAAACATTATTAAGTAGGTAGTTAGTTCGCTGAGAGCAAAATAATATTCAAAGCGTAATTAACTAGGTGTCCGACATCGGCAAAGTAGCATCGGCATGATATTCAATATTAATGTGGCGTGAAATAATTTAAATCATTTTCCAGAGGCTATCAATCTGGGCTGTTAATGAGATTCGTCCGGTCGTCGGTCACCATCGCCGGCGCGATTGCCTCCACCAATTTGTGCCACGTTGCGACTCACTAATGAAATATTACTACGTACATTTAGCTGAAAGCAACAAATACCTCATAAAATGATCTCATCTGCAATACCCCTCATCTATCAGGTAGGCAGACTTGAACCTAATAGATAATTATAGTTCACTTCCATCACAACGAAGGCTCATCGTCTGCAATTTTAACGCAAACACTATTACATCTTTCCAAACCACTTACAAAAGATCCTTGTCTTTACAGAGACAATCGTAAAACCAACGGCCGTAGTCACCATGAATTGCTGACAACGGGATATCAACTTTTATTGTTAGACAAACCTTTGTTTACTTTATAGTTTACGAACAAAACATCTCATACATTTTAAAATACTGCAACAAGTTAACATTTTATTACAGTCAATTCCAAACAACCTATTCGAACTTGGAGTTTTTATGTGATAACTTTTAAAAAAGAGTATCCTATCCTAAGCAAATCAACTGGGTTCATGAATTCACTATGGGAAAGCCGAAAACTTGGTTGTCATATCGTTTGTGTCCAATCAGATGACACAGACCCTCGGGCCGCAGCCGCGACCTCCGACTACGCTTTCACCGCCTGCCCACAATTCCCCAACGCTTTCCAACCAATTAAATGATTTTCCCAAACATTTTATACGAAAATTGGATTAGCAAAACATCTCTCGTTGTACTTATAACTTACATAAACGCAAAATAATTATTAAAGAACAATAGTTCATGCGTCATTTGCTAACAATAGCAAACCGGAAACGATGTGTTGTCAGAACTCGTAAGTAGATATTATAACTTTCCCCGCAGATACGATTACATGATTGATATCATTGTGAGGCAAAAAAATTACATGACATAATACTTTCTTTTCAGCTTTAAGCAGCCATGTTCTCATTTTATTAAAAGTTAGTTTAGTTAAATTATAGACTTATGTTAAATTATACATTATAGATGTTAAACAATAAACGCTAGATGAGCTGAGATTGTTCAACTCAGACATAAGTTTCAATCTGTATGCTTCCTGCGCCTCTGACGTCTCAATTGCTGCTCTTTTGTAATCAACAATTTGTGTCGGCAGTCAACGAGAATCTACCGTCACACTCATTCAATAACAAGAACAAATTCCAGGCTATTTTAGTTCCCTCGTTATGATTAGCCGTTTTGAAATGTGCTAGCTCTATTATTCTAGTTTACGCATCGTAGTTGAAAAAGTGAAAATAATAAATCATGTGATCACGCAAGCGTATCATCGTGACGCCCAAATATGTACACGTTATGTATGTTAGTATTTCCTCATCATACCTGAATATATGGTTCATCATTTTTACACACTTAGGTATATATGCGAAGAGAAGACATGCATAGAAAAGGGATGAGCACTGAAATTTCAGTAAAATGAAATAAATCGATTTAAGTACATGGCATGTCATCATACAAACCCCACGCACTATAGAATAAGGAAAGGTCAAATCACCATGTCGGTGATGTGATGATATATTAATCATCGTTATATAATATTAAGAATCCTAGAAGTGTGATCAAATTAATGTAGACAGTTAGAAAACTAGAGCAAGTAATATCAAAGTATCGATCCTTTCGCTTTCTAAAAGTAAAACCTTGAATATAACAACGCATTTAAGCTTTAAGTATGTATTTGTCTGATCTGAACACCTACTTATCGATATGGTCGTCATCTCTTTATGTTCTTGTGTAACTTGAATGGCATCACTAAGCACCCCATTATCAAGGTTTAGCAATCCACTTGGCCCACATAAAAATCAGTGCTAGATTGAAGATATTTTTGCTCGGTTAATGGCGCAGGCAGTTCTATTGTCTCTGCAAGCAGTAATTTATATATCGCAATACAAGTTACACGCGACCATTTGTGCTCATGTAAGGGTACCGGCTAATCGGCTTTCAGCTCCGCTACAAACATTAAAACTGCATTAAATTCTATTTAATGCTGGATAAAACATGCCTAGTTAAGTGATTGAAAAATAAGTTCGTGATTCATGCTAGCCCAGAAACCATTCGTTTTCTAATAAATCGAATAACATAGGTACATAAATAACATGGGGCAAATATCTTGCATTATTCTAACCGATCAATTTGATTTCACGATTATAGAAGTAAGATGTGGTGGGCAAGTTAGGTACTAATGCCACGCAATATGAAGTTAATAATATAAATGTATCGCAAATAAACGTGTTGTACCTACTACGTATCACTGTTATATGGTGGATTTCTATGGAATTCTCACATCTAGAACGCCATTTTTAGGGTTCCGTAGCCGAATGGCAAAAAACTAAACCCTTATAGATTCGCCATGTCTGTCTGTCTGTTTGTCTGTCTGTCTGTCTGTCTGTCCGTCCGTATGTCACAGCCATTTTATTCCGAAACTATTAGGACTACAGAATTGAAACTTAGTAGGTAGATGTATTCTGTGAACCGCTTTCCGATTTTTATACAAAAATAAAAAATATAAAAGTTTAAGGGGGGGCATCCCATACATGGAACTGGAACAAAAAAAAATTATTTCGTCAAACCTATACGTGGGGGTATCTATGGATAGGTCTTTAAAAATGACATTGAGGTTTCTAAAGTCATTTTTTCTTAAAGTCAATCATTTCAAAGATAGGCGTGTCTAAAGTGGTAAAATGTGTGCCCCCCCTCCCTCCCCCCTCTAACTTATAAATGAAAAAATATATTCTGTAGATCTCAATAAAAACTTTAAACGAAAATTGGTTTGAACGAGATACAGTCAGCAGTTGTTGAGATATAGCGACCGCAAGTATAACTTTGTTTTTCATACAAACACTATGAAAAACAAAGTTATTTTTGTAGTTGCGAAAAATCAAACCTATAGAATACTCTACTGTGTTACGGAACCCTACGAGTGTGAGTCCGACTTGCACTTGGCCAGTTTATTCTAATTATAACTCCATGTAGGTATTTCAGATTTTACACCCAACTAAATAGTTTATTTTTCATAGATTTTTACAAGAAAATGACGAATTAATTGAAAAGGATAATAAGTTATTTCAGGGCAAGTATTATGTCATGGATCTTATTTTCCTACTGTCTGATACCAAATCGTTTGATATTTGTATAGGTATATATTACCGTCAAATGAAGAAGTTTTCCGTCCCATTATAAAGTTAATGGCCATGGCTATAGATAGAGGAATAGTTTGGCAAGGTTTGTCGGAATGCTCGGAACCGGTCGGACTTCCGACTTCGCCACGTCATCCAGATGACTCCGACTCCACTCTCGTAAATCTGCTCGGGGACTTGAATTGCGCCGACATTACCGGAATAGCGCCCATTTCACTGCCTGTTTTGGGAAATTCTTAAGATAAGTCTAGTGTTTTAGTGATATATTTATCTATGTATGATAGTAAGTAGTCTTTAAGAGAAAAAATCAAGACAAAAAATATATTGACTATGCCCAGCCTTTATTATACATGAATATTATGTACGCGAGGAAAACTTTGCAAAAATTTTAATTAAACAGTGAAATTCACAACCATAATACTAGAAATAAACATAAAATAGTTGTTGCTAGAACTAGATTAAGTAATATAAATAAATAATTTGTAAGCAATTGTGTAAGGTTTTACAATATTTTACCTGGTCATATTGTGATCCTTAGAGAAAATGCTTTTAAGAACACTATAAAACGTATACTCATGAAGAGAGCCTATTATAAAACTAACGAATTCCCTGCGGACAGAAAATCATGGCAGGATAATGTGTTACTAAATTGTTAAATGTACTTATTATTATTAATGTTTTTTATTGTTATACTTTATATCTGTAATTTTTTAAATTATGTTTTATTGACGTTCATAAGTGTACTTTGTGTACTTACATGAAATAAAATAATTGAATTGAATTGAAAAAAAAATCTACCTATATCAATTTTAACCAACATCAAAAAAGGAGGGAGTTCTTAATTTGCTTGTATTTTTTATCTACTTACTTTGGTTACCATTTTCGAAAAAATCTAAAATAATTTCGGTGCCCAGCAGGTGCAGACTCTTATTTTAGTTATTTTCAATTAATTTGTAGCACGCTATAAATAATAGCTAATCGTAGCATTCGTAGCAATTTCATTTCATTCAGACGTAGGCCGTAGGCATGTTAGTAAGTAGCATCTAGAAAAGACATGGCCTTATATTTGAGTAACTTGTATAAGTAAGTTACATATGATTTTAGTATAAAATCCACGGTAATTTAAAACTTATTAATTTAGAAAGGGAATTTTAATTAAGTAACTAAATTTCATTTTCAAGGCTGGCCGCGTTAAAACTTTATGAAAATAATATAAAACTCGTTTAAATTCCTTTTTTTTTTTAATTAATAAACTTGTAGTTATATGGTTATGGGGTAGAGAAGTACTGTACAACTACTACAAGTACTAGTACAAGTACTACTTTGAGAAGGCACTAAACAGCGGCACTTAACCATTTTGGGTGGATAACTGTCGAATATCACACATCATATCATATACATATTAAACATACCTAAATACCTATCTCCTGTTAACTGTATGAAATTTTAGAGCCGTCAGAATAATCAGATATATACCTTATTGGTCTGGTTATATAGTTTATCTTTCTGCACACCACGCAAACGAAACCACAGGTCAGCTAGTGAATAAAACAAATATTCCTAAAGCAGCCGAACGTATTACCTCAGCATAGTAACATACTGTTATTCTCTTTTCAATAACGGATATAAACGAAGTATAAACTGGTGAAGGCAAGTGGCAAGAACCACGCGACGGGCGCCCGCGCTCTTTGCCGCCTACTGTCTCGTTCATAAGGAAATGTCGAGTATCAAACGTGTTGGCTTATTTTAGTCTTCTGCGAACAGGTGCGCCTGTGTGCGCCAGGATATTTTGAAACAACAAAATTATTGATTTCAAAATAAACCACTCACTACAAAGTATTTATTCACTTTGTTGTTTTCTTCGGATTTGTCGATAGATTAACTGCGGAGCATAAAATATAAACATATTATTTTTGGTTTTGACTAGATGAGGCGACTACACGAGGCAAGCTGCTGGTAGCTTTGCTCGTTTAAGTAGGTTTATAACGGAAAACCAGTGTATAAGGTGTGTGTAAGGCTTAGATAAACCCTTTATGTAGGGTTACCTAAGTGTATAGGTAACTTTTGTTTTCTTCGCCCGATCATAATGAAATATGAGTTACTTTTCTATAGATTTGACCCTAAGCTATGTATTGAATTGACCCTAAGTAACTATCTAGTTACTTAGGGTCAATTCAGGTGGTAAGTGCTAGTACCTAACTATGTACACATCTATTTATATTGTTCATAAACGGTGACAGAATAACAATTTTGTTAAAGGATATTCCCGAGAGGAAAAAGAACTAGGAAGAGCAGATAGATGCAATCTCAGACTACTCTATAGCACAGAATAAATAATAGTACAAGTATCTATCGGTATAGATAGAGTAGTAGTCTGAGGATGGTATGAGCACGTGCAAAATTAAAGTGTTGCTTTATTTGCCCTGTTAGGTAATCCTCATTAAAATAATCCCCGGGTGGTGTCGTTCGCCGAATTTGCTTTATGCAAATAAGTCATTCGTTTGTTTGTAAAGTCTCGAGGTTAGACAAACAAAACGTTTAATATTTAAAAGTTTACGGTTAAGGTTTTCCCGAGAACCAATCTACTCGAGTAATCAGTTATAAATCACGTGGCTGTCGGATATAATTTATCGACACTTAGGGCCAGTTTCACCGGTTCCTCATAGCGCATAAAGAAATCTGACAGATATTTGACAGTTTTTATATAGCGTCATGTGTCAGATCTATCTAACGCATTATCAAGAACCGGTGAAACTTAGCCCTTAAAGATTTACACCTCTTTCTTCATGAAGTTGTGTCTCTGAGCTGAGAGACAAGACGATAAGGAATTTCTGGAAGTCTAATACAGGCATTTCGTCATATATGTCACCTTTTTATGAGTTAAATAAGTATTTTCGATGATTGAGCATTAATGACGACCCGTTGGCGTAAGGGATAGATGGCGAGACTTGTAAGCGAGAGGTCGTCGGTTGAAATCCCAGCACGGGTGTTCGTCCATAGGTGATAGGAGCATTATATCGAAATTCCGCCTGACTTGCTAGTTGCTACGAAAAAGTAGCTTACCACTACCAAGGAGAAAATCCTAATGTTATTCACCATCTTCGATCACATCGGCACAACTTACCATAAGGTGAGATATTATCACAAGAAATAGAATATACTGAAATTAAGATAATTTATGATCGTACAAAACGAAAAAACCGACTTCGCATGCCGCGATAGTCAACTTAGCCAGTAACAGTATCATGTCATCAATGTATACAAATGCACCGATTTCGAGTTTAAGATGTTTATCTCCATATCTCCGGAGATTATAATAAGATCTCGATAAAATTTGAATGGGACTCTTATTATCTTATAATCTCTTAAAAACATAAAAAATATTAATTTAAGAACGTTCACAAAACGAAAAAACCGACTTCACATGCCGCGATAGTGAAAATATCCACTAGTCATAATCATGTCATCAAGGTATCAAATTTGGTTATATTGTTTATCTCCATATCTTCAGAGATGATTATCAAATCTCGATAAAATTAACCAAACGGGAAGCATAATCTTTTAAATAAAAAAATATTTTTTCAAATCGGCTTAGATTTGACGGAGTTCAGAGGTAATAAACATTTAAAAAAACAAAAAATCGGTCGGTTAACAATACAGTCGAATTGAGAAACTCCTTCTTTTTTTGTAAAGTCGTTTAACAATAGTCCTTTTCAAAATATGTTCATCAATAGGCAAACAATATTTCCGTCAGCAGCGACATCGTAGATCTATAAAGCATGGACAGTTCAATAAGCGTCCTCGAGGTAATTCCGGAGACAGCCGTGTGACGGACGTATCGCTGGGATCTCTAGGGTCCACAGGACAGACGGTGGCCAATCATACAATTTAGGTTAAACGTCTTGTTCGTCCACTACTCGCTACTCGCTATTTCCCAATAGAAAACTACATAGACTTGAACGTCGTGGAACAATCCCTTCTGGTTATCTGTAAATCTCTTTCTTCACAATGCTGCGATGGATGGCTTTTATCTTACAAGTTTCTATTAATTTTATCATCGTGATCGGGAGAGGTAATCACTGGTTTCGAAGATAAGAGGTCACGCCACGCGGTAAGAGAGGTGTGATTAAATTGATAAAGATTGACATGTAGGTTACCTATCGAAATAGATATAACAGACCTTTCCAACTATTTAAAACTCAGAATTCTGTACTCTGTGAAATCTGAGATTTAGCAGTACCAACCCCGGACAGTCGACTAAATCTCCATACAAACTAGCGTTTTAACGAACGACACTGTGACACCGACACAGATACTATGATGGATGGATATATAGATGGATCGAACCGTTGCTTAATTGGCAGAGCACCTGGACGTGTAATCCGGGGGGTGCGGGTTCGAGTCCCGTCGGTACGATGAAATTTTGGATTGTGTTCAACAATTTACAAAAATATAAAGTGTGTGACACTTCAAAGAAACATAATATTTGATTTACGCAGTGCAACATCTCACGTCGGATTTGAAAACTGTAATGATTTCTTCCGAATGATTAATTTACGTAATAAATAGTCATAGATGGCGCCACCAATGCATAATTGGCTTAACAAATGCAATCCACTAATTTCGTCGTATCGATGGATCGAACCGTGGCTTAATTGGCAGAGCACCTGGACGTGTAATCCGGGGGGTGCGGGTTCGAGTCCCGTCGGTACGATGAAATTTGGGATTGTGTTTAACAATTTACAAAAATATAAAGTGTGTGACACTTCAAAGAAACATAATATTTAACAGAAACTGTGTCAGTAACAATTCTGGAAAACACAAATTAAGTATCTTCTGAGATCTAGATGTTGATAATCACAAGTCCTGTAATTTCACTGAAATGAAATGAAATGTATTTATTCACCCACAATACAATAGAAGTCCTATTTAACATGAGTATGTGAATCTGCTTATAATATGCTTTATGTCCCACTGGACATAGCGAAGAGATAAAAGCTGTTAATTGAAGAAACACTGTAGTGTTATTTAACCACTTCGTACATGACTCAGTCGATAGAGAGCTTTCTCAAAAGTCTTATATCGGTATTATAGAACGATGCGTGGAACCCAGCACAGCACTGAATGAGGGCATTTGATCGGTTAAATGGAGCTCATTAGATGGCTCCACTTCGTTCCAAGAGTAAATCGGTTCTAGAATATCGGTGTTATGTATGATTTATACGATGCCAATGCTGGCATGCCAAACAGGCTGGCGCCAGCGACTGGCACCGTGTAAACGGCTTTCGTGCCAATCCAGCGCCGACCGCAGCTTCAAGCATTTACCAATGGAGATGTTATCGCAAGGCGTATCCCTCTGCTTGCCATATGGCCATATGAGCGTGCGTAACTACGCTGTATTTTTAATACTGTGTGCGTGTTTTAAGCTAGTGCGCGGGATCGTTAAAGTGAGTTATTTATTTGTGTGTGTGCAATGCGTGTTTACCTCGTCCCCCGTAAGTATCGGCAGAAAAATATGTTTGCGGATTACAACGTTAACATCTCCATTGGTAAATGCTCGAAGGCCGACAGCCATTATATAAATAGCATGCCAGCACTGGCATATGAGCGCTGGCATGCCAGCATTGGCATCGTATACGATGCCAATTTTCAATACGGGGTTAAAAAAAACGCGGCAGTCCAAACAAACTTTCACATACAAACATTGTTATTGTAGTCACAGAAATATGAATAATCTCATATTTCTGTGGCACCTGCGAAGTTATCATCATTAAACCTTTAATTAAATAGCCTTTAAAGCATATTTAAATGATGCTTATGTATAATGGTTTTAGATTATCAATACATTATTTAGTAGGTATCTTTATGTGAAAAGTTAAATCATTAATTATCATTCTGCGCTAACGACCAATGTAATTAAAAGTTACTTTGGGTAGGCACTTTAAAAATAAGTTGGTCCCTACACCAACCTACCTAAGTAGGAACTAACTAGGTAATAAACCCACTATAATTATGTTACAGTACAGTCCCTTTCGTATAAAAAGCCTTCATGACAATATTAAAATAAACCTCGGTACTGCTGGCAACATTGAATAGGATAATATTAAATCTAGTATACATGACAATCAAAATTAGATATCTATCTATATTCTATTTATTCATGATTTTGTTAACGTGGCAAAATTAGGCCCAATAGATAAACTTATTTAATACACATACAGGTAGGTACTAACAGATTGGTTTATGTTTGCGATTCCCGGCGGCTGTATCGAATTACACACAAAGTAATAATGTTACACCTAGCTAAGCGCTAAATGAGCAACATATTGAATTCAAAACCTGTGTAATTTAATTATAATTACGTGCGCACGTGTGAACACGCTGGAGTGATATTTACGTATTTTCTTCAAGTTTTGTTGAAACTCAAGAAACATGTTTTGCCTACAGTTTAGCGTTTTGTGTACAGAAGGTAAACCACCTAAGATATCTTTTCTGTGCCTAAGTACCTTTTACATATATACTTAAACAGATATTTTATAAGAACTTTGCATAAACATTTTATTTACACACGATGCCTGTTCATTTTCAATGAAGTAAGTAGGTGCCCATTGATTAGTAGTATATGTATATACGTCTATGTGTTTAACTATATAAACCCTTCTATGAAACTTTTTAACCGACTTCACAAAAAAGGAGGATCAACGGAGGTTCATACGTCGGAACCTTTTTTTTTTATGTATGTTCACCGATTACTCAATGATGCCTGAACAGATTTGGAAAATTATTTTTTTGTTTTAAAGGGTCTCATTTAAATTTTAACGAAATCGGCCATGACGTTTTTAGGGTTCCGTACCCAAAGGGTAAAACGGGACCCTATTACTAAGACTCCGCTGTCCGTCTGTCTGTCTGTCTGTCTGTCTGTCTGTCTGTCTGTCTGTCTGTCTGTCTGTCTGTCTGTCTGTCTGTCTGTCTGTCTGTCTGTCTGTCTGTCTGTCTGTATGTCTGTCTGTCTGTCTATCTGTCTGTCCTGTATCTCATGAACCGTGATAGTTAGACAGTTCAAATTTTCACAGATGATGTATTTCTGTTGCCGCTATAACAACAAATAGTAAAAACAGAATGAAGTTAAAAATAATAGAGGGTCCCCATACAAGAAACGGTTTTTTTCGGCATTTCACGCCATCTATGAACGCTTAGTTAGGTAAACGTCCCATAGATGGCGTTATATTGAAATGTCGATCCCTAACACCTTTGTTAGACGTTAGATGGCGTTATAAGAAATAAAATGTTTATTAATTATTATTTTTTGCTGGCGAAAAATGATAGTGGTATTTTTTGCTCGATCTTATAAAATACTGTAGTGTGGTACGGAACCCTACTAGTGCGAGTCCGACTTGCACTTGGCCAGTTTATTAATATATCAACTTTTGTATTACGACGCATTTACTTATCTCGACGACTTACTACTCACTACTGGCACAGATAATGTAATAGTTACTGCGTCTACTGGCTACTTTGACTAGCGCGACGTTTGAAGTCGGTTCTTTTAGTTTTTTAAACGATCTTAAATTATTGAATATATATTTTTACTGAACCATATTACGTTACGAGGTTTCTAACTAATAAATTAGGAGGTACACCTATCTACCACGATTTGCTAAAAGCTTAGATAATTCGACAAACTTAATTCAGTCAGGGCCTCAGAGAAGAGACATAGGTAACCGCTTCGTAAATACACACAAACCACTCTAGTTTAGAGAGATCGTTGACATTAGCATTCATTCATTATGTGGTACATACGAGCAGAGTAGTAGTACTGTAGTATCACATCTCGCAACGATCCGGACGTCCGGTGTCCGACCGCACAAAACATCGCAAAACTCCGCGCAAAAAGGGCACGAGCCAAGCAGGATGTTAAACATTACAGTGGCAAATGAGGTTTTGTCACATTTAACCGACTAGTTGCCGCTTTATTGCCGACTACTGACCGCGCCAAAATTAGACTCATACATTTTCGACTAACCGTAACCGAGCTACGATCGCTACATTTACAGCCATCGACGTTATAGCAAAAATTGTTATGACGTCGATATTTACATCAGTATAGGCTTACAGAATAGCCCATAGGCTATTCTGTAAGCTATCTCGGAAGCGAAATCTGCGGTGAGATTTGAATTTCGTATTACGAAATTCAACCGTATTACGAACGTGATTCGACTGAATTTCGTACTACAAAATTCGAATCTCACCGCGGATTCCGCTGTCGAGATAGCTTACAGAATAGCCTAGCAGAGCCTGTAGACCTGAAATAACGAAACTAGACTACTATAGAGAGTCAACCAGAGAGTAGGTACTTACAAAGGCACTCTCTGGGTGGTGGATTCAGTAGTTAGTCAACCTAAGCGAATAGCTGCTAGTCATTTATAAAATTATGTGTTTCAAAATTAAATTAGATCTGCCTACATAAATAGGTACAAATTCTAATCAGTAGAGGTCAGTGTAGTTGATAAATAATTGAAAGCCAATATCTTCGTACCCAGTGAAATTTTGCTTGTGGTTAACGTATGTTGTATTGATACTTTCGTTTTATTTAACGCTAGTATGTGCTAATTTTTCGACCAAACGCGTTTCTGTCAAGGCTCTTGCGCCATCTGCGTTGCATGCGCCAACTTTCTATGTGATTGTCAGTGCAATTGCGGAATACTTATACCTCGTAATATTCTGATGTACAAGATCGATAATGATGCTCATTTCAGTATGAATTACCGATTAGACTAGTCGACGGGTATAATGAGCAGTGACACAATAACCTAACCGAGTCGTAAGCGATAATAACGATGGAGGTTGGTTCTAAATAAGTTTGTATTTACATAGAATAATGGTAGATACCTATGTCCTTAACTACCACTTTGGACTGGAACTTGATGTGAAATATAATGTATATTCTATATTTGACGTTCAAAATTGTACCATGTACAATTGTACCTACCTACCAAATTAAAATCTACGATATCGAATGAATTGAATTGAATTACTTATAAGTAAGGAAAGGAAATTCAATCCGATGTCAATAAAATGCCAGTTATTACTAATATGTGGTGATAACAAGGCTCACTTTAAAAATCGGGGATGGCCCTAACATGGAGTTTGGTTATTTTTGGGGTTCCGTACCTCAAAAGGTAAAAAAAGGAACCCTTATAAGATCACTTTCTTGTCCTTCTGTCCGTCTGTCCGTCCGTCTGTTTGTCTGTCTGTCTGTCTGTCCGTGTGTCACCACCGATTTTCTCAGTAACGGGTGGACCTAGCAAGTTGAAATTTATACCAGATACTGATGTCTGTAGTCCCTTTTAGGTTTATAAAAATCAAGGTCCAGAGTCAACACGATGAAAAGATATACAGTGCTAATTTAGATTTTCGCGAAAACTTCTAAGTACAAAAATGTACCTTAAATTTCAACCTTTTTCATTGTGCTGTAAAACCTTGCTTTTAACCAAAGTTAAAAATTCCAGGTCCACTAGAAGTACCCTATAGGATTTGGATCTAAAACCTATAGGGTACTTAACTTTACTGCCCGTTGACCTAGAATCATGGAATTTGGCAAAAAGCACAAATAAAGGAAAAATTCCAAAAATAAAATAGATGAAAATTAAAGGATGTCCCCATACATACATAGGTAACGCCACTTAAGATAGACCTCTGAGTTATATGAGCACTCATACACTTCAGAGGTCTAGCTTAATTGGTATTTACCAACGTTGGTACGGAAGCCTCGGTGGGCGACTCCAACTCGACTTGGCCGGTTTTTTTATTTTTATATTCTTGACCCTCCAACAGATTTGTTTTTATTTGTATGATGCCTAGAATTTTTTTTTCCGGTAATTTGGTTTACTGAATTACAATTTTTAAACTTCAAAAATTCTAGTTTCCTATACAGGACTAGGTACAACGAACGCGACGGCCAGTTGTAACCTACTAAGGGATCCTGGGTTTCGTAGATACGTATATCGTGCCGGCGCGGTGTCTCGTGCGAAATTTTACTGCAGTATGCACATAGGCCTATTGTACTGGTTGGGAACGTACGAACAAAATTACCCATTGTCCTTATCTTATTCTCGTCCTCACTGATTAGTGAATAACACTGTTTTTGCAGAGACACAAAGCAATTCCCAACAAATACATATACCTAGTCGGTTGTGGGAAATTATGTTATGCGACGCTCCGGCAATAAGTAGCGACTTTTGTTTTTCCGCTGATCTCACGATTATTTTACCTCATTTCCCACACTTAATACTTAGTTTGGATTCATTATTACGTGTACCTCCTGAATACAAGAGGTATACCATTGTAATTATAACTTCGCTAATGCGGAAATGAAACCTTAATCACACGCGGAACACTTCCGTTCTGCTATCTAAATAATATGTGATTAAAATTATTATAAATGTGCGCACTGTCAGACACTCATTTAGGTATACTTAACTCTATTGTTTGTTTGTAAATACTTCATTGCACAAATACATGTAAAAAAGGAGGACTTAATGCTAAAAGCATTTTCTACCTGTCATCCAGCAGCCATGGGTAAAATTTTGAGAAAATGATGAGGAATTAAAATAGAAAATCTAAGAGTACATTTTAAAGATTAATAGTAACGACTAACGACATTTCAAAAATAGGTAATTAAGCCATCTAACTAGATACCTAACGAATTATAACTTCACTTCCGTCATCAATAGTATCAGCGTACCACCATTAAGTAAAAAAAAATGCTGCTATAACCATCTTACGGTTGTTGTTACACAGCAGTTGAGAGTCGTACCATTCTAGGCCTAGCGTGTTCACAGATATCTGTGGTGTTCACCATCCTTTACCACATCATTGCTTACCACCAGGTGACATAATGGGTACCTACACGCTATCAGCCTATTATATATAAAATAAAACCGGTCAAGTGCGAGTTGCACTCGCGCACCGAGGCTTCCGTAGAAACTTGTCAGGTCAACTAGGTTAAAGTACAAATTTAACTTTGCAGTTCGCACCGATGCCTATACACTGTTACATGCACCAACCGCAAATAAAAAGTTTTTTTTTTGTTATTAAACTACATAAAAATTTATATATTATTATATTTATGGTTTTCAGATTTATTCCTATATAAGTGCTACAAGATCTTGCTTTTTGCCAAATTTCAAGATTCTAGGTCAACGGAACCCTATCGGTTTTGATTCGCTTGTGAAATCGCAAAGTATGCGAAAAATGCGACATAAACGGTCATAGATCTATTGATCGCTCTGACATACAAGTTAATTTTTTTCACAGCTGAAAGTAACCGTAGACGCGGACCTAAGAAAAAAGGGTCTTGACAGACGGACATACAGACAGACAGACGGACAGACGGATAGACAGACAGACGGACAACAAAATGATCCTATAAGGGTTCCTTTTTGCCTCCTGAAGAACGGAACCCTAAAAATCAATGTAAATCCGAAATATTATAAATAGGTAGTAACTGTTTGTTCGTCTTCCTACCCTCTTTACCAATACGTAGTATTATTATCTTTTCTATGCCAATACTTAAATCGATATATGTAGATACACCTATAAGAAAATCTTTAGTTATCTCAAATAAGACCTTAGTTGGTGGGCGAATTCATTAAGTAGTAAATATTAATAACAATTTCTAATAAGTAGCACTTATAGATATAATGAATTTGAATATCTTCATTCATTCATTAATTCATTCAAAAAGAATAATCATTACCTGAAAAAAAAATTCAAACTAAGAGTCAAATTAATACGCCGAGGTCAGTTCCAGCGGGTATATATGCTATTTAATTGTCAGGGGACTAGTCATGTGGGAGCCAAGAACGTCGCGTAATGACGTCACCCTGAGTAATTACTTGCGTGCATCCGGGCAGACGACACGTCTATTAACCACCCATGTGCTTGCAGTAAAACCACTAAGACTCGTGGAATATCTTCGGATAAATTAAAATAAGATACATAAAGGGGAATTGATCCCTCTGGAATATTCCATTGTGATGGCGCAAGTGATACTTGCAGAGCAGCACAATGGATCAGTATCAACTCTCGCCGGTGTGTGGACGCAGTGGACACGGGTCACCGCTACACAATGAGCCACTTCCTGCGGCCAGTGGGCGACCAAGGACAACCCTACTGACACGCGAAACCGCTCACTTATCTCACAATCGCTGTACCCCAATTTAAACCCTATTGCAACATGTCCCAAATTAGAGTAGAATTTTCCCGCAACTTCGTATTCTAGCGTGAAGCTTACGTGATCGGCTGAGCTTACGTGAGGTAAACGTCGCGCTCGCGCGTCTTCTAACACAGTAGGCTTATCTACTAACTTTTCTTACAAATCTGTCTTCAATGTCATCATTTGAATTTTGCAAATTCTCCAGATATGTAGAGACGTCTGCTACGCTATCTAATATCCTACATTGGATGTTCAAACGATAGAAGGTATGTGATAGTACCGGTGTACGCATACCTACCCACATTTTTCTGCCCCACATCTGCATTCTGTGCTCTAGCGTGCAAACACTCTATGCTCGCTATCGTGATCTGGTAAACGAGCGTAACTGTTATGAAATTGAAGTCTCGATTGGATTTATTTACGTGTATAATTAAATCTTACGGTTGATAGGAGTCCAGTGCAGGAAGTAGGAATCGGGACGAAAGAGCGCGGTGTAGTCTGGTGAAGTGTTAGAGCTGTAGACCAGCTAGGCAGCTGACCGCAGCTGACCTCGTGCCAATTACCCGCCCATTAGCGCACAGAGCACAATACGTGGCTATTAAGCGGACGTCCAGCTCGGCTTGCTCGCGGCCGCTCCATTTGCATTTGTTTAGAAATAAATGGCCATTGCTCGTCCACGAGCTTTATATCACCTACTGTAAGCTCTCCCGGAGTGTGTTGATGCTTTCAGTACACAATCCGTGCGGTTCACCTAATCGCTTTATTGTTTTGGACGTAAATTCAAAACGAGGATTATGACTTTGGAAGTTATGTTATGACACATTTTATATCCTCGAGGCGCCTATTTAATTTTAAAAACACTTAAATTTTATCCAACAATAAAATCAATTAAATTTTATTAAATTATTTAAATTAAAATTTTATTCCAGACGACATCGCATAAAACTCAATATTTTGTGAATGGAACGAGGTACGAGATTGATTTTAATTAATCAAGTATACCGAACCGGACGGCCAAGCTTAGATCAACGATTCGCCTAATCGGAATGACACAATAGCCTTTGTTCAACGGCAAGGTGATCTTGAGTTCATCATCAATGTCCATATAAATCTAACGATTCTAATTACAACTTCCGTAGGTATGTCGATTGTACTATACTGTTCCTATTGTCAGGCCTGAGTGAGCCGAAAGCGGGTCATTTTTTTGAGAACATACTTTTAGAGATTTTACGTAACCATCATTACCATACCAAAAGCGTGGCATTCCGATTCAAAGTCACGCAACTCGTATTATGGGCATTATAATACAAGAGGAACACACGCGTTCCTTCGCTCTAATTTTATCGTTGGCGTAGACGAGACGAATTTAGAAAACTCGAGTGGATCAGACTGTGAGACGTCATTTTTGGGTTAGATAGAGTGCGTGGTGTATCACCGACCTATTTGCCGAGTTCTTCATCTGACGCTCGACGTGTTTAGACTACAAAGTAAGGAATACTTGTGTAGTTAACTAAATTATAAAGTATTTCGTGCTCACACAGAAATTAATAAGTACCTACCTAGGTAACTAGGTAAGTGCATTTTCGGTATCCTTTTGAATTGCTCACTTGCAGGTGTTTTAATGTTATTTGAGTACATACAAAACTATAAAACCTAAGCACGTAAGTCTATGCATAAGAAGATATTTTCATTTTAATATATTACGATATAAGATTTGTGGTAGCATAATTTATAATGTAATATATTAAGTAAGTAGGTGCGTATAATAAATAAATAGGTAAATAACTTAAAATATAACTCCTACGAAACTGTGTACAAATAAGGTTCGATACTAAAAAGTCACAGTATCTATTCTAGGCCTAGCAAGTTCACCATCTTCGACAACACATCAACATCGCTTTCCACCAGGCGAGCGAGATAGTGGTCAAACGCTAGTCTATAACATATATACCCGCCAAGTCGAGTTGGACTCGCCCACCGAGGCTTCCGTACCAACTTTCAAACTAAGTTAAAGGACAAACTTAACTTTGCAGTTTGACCCATAGAAAATGTACTCCACCAACCGCAAATAATAAGTTTGCAAATTCACATTTTTTTGTTATTTAACTACACATTTACGGTTTTCAGATGTATTTCTATATTAAGTGATTCAAGACATTGCTTTTGCCAAATTTCATGATTCTAGGTCAACGGGAAGTACCCTATAAGTTTTGATTCTCTTTTGACATGGCAAAATATGCGAAAATATGCGACATAAACAGTCAAATGTTATGATGATCGCATTGACTTACAGGTTTTATTTTTTCACAGTCGAAAGATACCGTAGACCCAAGTATTTAATAAGTATAAGTTTCAACTTGATACCTCTACGCATTCCGGAGATAAAGAGTCTAAGTACTTGACAGACGAACAAACGGACGGACAGACAGACAGACGGTTAACAAAGTGATCCTAGGGTTATAGGGATAAGGGTTCCTTTATTCCTTTTAAGGTACGGAACCCTCAAAAAGGTTAAGCTTAGTAAATACTGTAAAGATGAGAATTGATTATGACAAATCGCGCTGTGTGCTTTATCAGCTCGGTCTGAACTCAGGAGAAAAGATGTCGCCGTTTTCTAGGTGGAGTGAAACCGGCGATGTCGTTAGCGGAACCCCATCCAACTGATATCTACAGCTATGCCACCCTCTCGCCTCTTGGCACACCGGAGATAACTATTTTCGCTTTATCGATGTTATTGCAAACTGCAGAACTTTTGAAGTGGTTATTTTGCAGTCCGACTAGTCGACGGCTTATCGGGAACGAGCGTAATAAAATCTGCCTTTTGATTTATTCCTTTGAATAATACTTATTTTTCAAAACCGAGAGAAAGGAATAGACACTGCCTGCGAGTACAAAAGTTCTTTACACGAGCGAGTACTAGGGTTCCGTAAGTACCCCACGACTTTTGTTTGGCCGTGGCACGGCGCCAGTCGCGAAACCCTTGGTGTTTCGTACAATAATAGGCTGAGATAGCGACGTCGTCTTTTGCTGAAATATATTGTCCTGAGTCGCGGCACACTCCTCGCCTACACCCGGCACTGATATGCAAATAGGTTCCACAGAGATCGTAAACCGTTCCATATCTGATAACGTAATTCGGAGCAAATTATACCGAGCTAAAATAATACCCAGACTATAACTTAGCCTGTTAAGTGTTAATCTTTGTTCTGGGTGCCTTGTGAAACCGGAGCTGTACCAGCTAGGCTAGATGTTTGGTAAGTTATAATAATGTAACTGATATGAGTTGCGAAGTCAGCTTGCGTATTTCTAGTTTGGGGAACATTTTATCATATAATAGCTGAATAGCTCGGGCTCGTGACAAATGTTCGCGATAACCCACCGCGTTGTACCCTCCCGGGGCTCTACCTGCGTCGCCTATCGGAAGACAGAAATCTCGGACCTCTTCTTACTTATCTTTCGTAATATGTTATTCAAGAGAAAGTCGGACATTTGTAGCCACGGGGCATCTGTTGTTGATTGTTACTTTACGTAGTACGTTTTATTAAAATGTTTTGATCTGTTTCATTTTATGATGGCTATCATTATGTGACTATACTCTTTTTTACACGTTACTCAAATAGGGGAAGCCGTGGCGTTAAAGGTATAAATAACTTGTGCTAGTAACATTTTATGGATCTGTTCTGAAATAAATGATTTAATAAATAAATAAGACTAGATTTTTCCATTTCTGAGAAACATTTCATAAATATCTAGAGATGTCCAATATTATTGACTCGAATGCAAGAAAACGAAGTTGAAAATCAAATCGCTTCACCATTTCACCAAGTGCATCAACACTCGGTTTTATTCTGTGACTTGGTTACAAGATCTTGAATTTCCGACTGCAAGCACAGATTTGACAGAATGCTGTAGCTGCATAATGGTATTACCGCAGGTACTGTGCCAGGTAGCACCTGACACGTACAAATACTCCCACAATAAATAAAGGTACCACATGCGGTGGAGATTTCTCATAGTTATAAATTATTTTACAAGAATATTTTATTTAATCTAATACATTTTATTTGCAAATTTATTTGTACATACCTGAATGAAAAGATTGAACTACAAGGTAGGTAAGTACTTACCTACTTGGTGAATTGGACATTTATTTTGCCTACTTCGTAAACTTGCAGACGATTTTTTACATATTTTAGTTAACTACTGTGCTAATGTTTACTAATATCACAGAAAAGATAATAATACTACGTATAGAATGGACACTCTGTTCCCCCCACCAATTTCGGGCTTCCTCACCCTGCCACCGATTTTGATTTGTCGAGGCGTCAGTCTGAGCAAGGACGCTACACGCGTACGGCTACAGAACAATAGGTACTACTCTCGAGGAGAAGAACATCAACTTCATACATTTATGTTAAGACCAGTAGACACCGGAGGTTCAAATTTAAGTAGGTTCTTATTATGTAGGTATATTATAAATACTTATATACCTACCTATATATTCGTATTTTAGAATTCATTTTCATAACTGAAACAACGATATATACTCGTGCGTAAATAACATTTAGTTTGTAAAATATTAAAAAAACTTTCACGGTAAAACATTTTTATAACACAGCAATATTAGGAACTTGATGTAAGTACCTACGTAGTATTTATATTATATTCTCTTTGCTTGTTGAAGTGTTGTGATTTAATGTTTCTGTAGACGATGGTTTACGAAATTGCGACTAATATATTTAGTGTTAAAAGCTTTTTGGGTAAGTGTACAAAAAGTATTCATACGGTCAGTACGTATGTACGAAGTAACTATTATATAATCTGTGATACGGTGATTACGGGCGACAACCTTAGACATCACGCACACAAATGCACGTATAGAAAAACGACATGTGTGTAGTGTCTGTGTCGGTGTCACAGTGTCGGTCGTTAAAACGCTAGTTTGTATGGAGTTTTAGCGAGTGTCCGGGGTGTGCTAATATTACAATGAGAGAACATTTGTATTTTTGTAAGTATATTTGTATAGATTTGGCTCAAAAACTACTGGACCAATTTAAAAAAATCTTTCAACAATATTTAGAATGGACTTTGATAATAAAATAGGCCATAATATCCCGTTTCAATGATAGTTATATTTGTGGAGCCCTAATCTGCAACCTAAGTCGGCAATAAAACGGTCGAGAAAACACGTTTTTTAGAAACGCTGTTTAAACGGAAATAGATGCTAGAAAAGTGTCTATGGGAAAGTTGTACAACGTAATAAGACCTACAAAAAGTCCACGATGACATAATTATGTCTATCTCTTAGGGTTAACTCACAGTAACTAAGTATATTAATATTTTTTTTTAAATAATAAAATTACATACATTCTAAGGCTATTTTCTTTTATGAAGTACTAATCCTTATCCAAATAATTACGTTAGTTACCTTGGCCACACATTACAGCTTAAAATAATAAATTATATTATATAATTTAAATGAACATTTTAGATTCTAAAGTTTTAATTAAAATTATATTAGTACTGTAAATATGTAAATAAGAAATATTTTATTAATTGCGATGCGTGTAATTTTAAATCTGTGATATCTTATAAAGTTTAGAAGATATCACAGATTTAAAATTACATTTATCGCAATAAATAAAATATTTGCAGCGAAACCGCTGATTAGAACCAGCTTAGCTATGCTGTAGTTCTCAATTTGATGTCAATATTGTTTGATCTATCTAATACTATAAGAATCTTTTATCCTGACATACTGACTGACAGACAACGCACAGCCTAAACCGCTGGCCGTAGAGACTTGAAATTTGAAGGGTATATTTGCCTTGGTACGTAAAGCGTTTTTCAAAATTCACCCCTTAAGGGGATGAAATGGGGGTTCAAAGTTTGTATGGAGAAACAAGATTAGATAGTCTTTTCTATTCGAAACTTCACACAAGTGCTTCAGTAAATAAATATGTATATAAGTGTTTCAGGCTTTCTCAAAATTCCTCCCTTAAGAGGATGAAATGGGGTAACAAAGTCTAAAAATCAATATTGTTTCGGATTGTGATGAAATTTGGCATGCTAAGAAAGGATTTTTCAAAATTCACTCTTTAAGGAGATGAAACGGGGGTTCGAAATAGGTATGTATGGAGAAACAAGATAAGATAGTCTTTTCTATTCGTAACTTCGCACAAGTACTTTAGTAAATAAATAAGTAAATACGTGTTTCAGACTTTTACGAAATGCCACCCCTAAAAGGGTGAAGTGTGGTAACAAAGTCTGAAATCAATGTTGTTTCGGATTGCGCTAAAATTTGGCATGCAGATAGTTATTTTGACTTAGGTATCTGCTATGAAAGTATTTTTCAAAATTCACTCCTTAAAGGGATGAAACGGGGGTTCAAAATTTGAACAGATTTGGCTTTTACTTCTTTGATGTTTTTATGTTAGAAAGGCTTTTACAAAATTAAAGTTTTAAGTAAATAAAAGAAGTCCTTACCGCGGGCGAAGCCGCGGGGCACTTCTAGTTGTATATAATATTTAAATTCAAAATGTAAAAAACCACCCTCAACTGATATAATGCATAATTTCTTTATTAAAAACATTTCAATCACTTAGTCCAAACACGACATCTCAGCTGTTGGTCGGTGAGGAGTAGAGTATTCTACACATTGCAGGAGATGCCCCAGCATCAGGTCAATCAGGTCCACTACCATGTTCTTACAATATCGTTAAAGTAAGAAAATACTTAACGAATTTCGAATTGATCAGACCTATGAAAGTTGATTTCATAGAGTCATGAACCAGGAAAAGCTCATAGTCTTATATTATAACGGCTGAACAGATTTTCACGAATCAAAGCTAAGAAAACTCTAGCTAGATGAAGATACCTATCAAACAAAAAAACTAAATCAAAATCGATTCACGTGTTTGGACGCTATGATGCCACAGACAGACACACACATACACAGATACACAGTACACAGATACACACGTTAAATTTATAACACCCCATCTTTTTGCGTCGGGGGCTAAAAATAATAGGTAGGTTAAAATAGATAGGTAATCGAGGTTGGTGGACACGCTAGGTCTAGAATAATGCGACTCTCAGGAGCTGTGCTGCCGGAACACCTTAAGGTTATGGCTGATTTTCTCCTTGGTGGTAAGCTACTTTTTGGTATCAAGCCAGGCATAACATAGATTTAATGATCCCACAACCTGTACACGAACACCCATGATTCATGAATGCACATAATAAATCCATTGGTATACAGCTAGGATACGCCAACGGGCCGTCCAATATTATGTATACCTTTCACCCGTACGGAGCCGGGGCGGGTAGCTAGTGTGTCAATAATATAGAACCGGCGAAGTGCGTGTCGGGCCACGCGCAGTGTAGGGTTCCGTAGTAGCCTGATATTTAATGCAAGTCTTTACCCGTTATAAACAAGCAACTAGGTACTCCGTTTTTGTCACTTTAAAGGATTTATTCTAAGGATTTTTTATTTGGTACAAAATTATCCAACACCCAAGTTCAACGTCTGTTGCTGCAAAACTAATAAAGTTATCTTAACCGCTATAGTTTTCCTTTAAAGTTCAAGAAATGCACTATTATGACGATTTTTCCCAGATTTTTAAAGCCAGCAGTTTAGCTTTAAGAGGGGGGGGGGGGGGGACGCCTAACTGGAACAAAAATTTGCACTTTAAAGTTTAATATTTCGTAAATGGAGCATTCAATCGAAAAATGGTATTAGCAACCCTCAAGTTATTTTAGTAGACCTATTCAACGATACCCCACACGATAGGGTGGACGAAGAAAAAAAATCATCCCCAATTCTCATACAGGGGAGCTACCCTAAAAAAATATTTTTCAAAATTTTATTTCAGCACTTTGTCGGCGTAATTTATATACATACCCCCACAAAACTACAGCTTTCTAGTGTTAACGGTCTCTTAGCAAAACCTCGGACAGACAGACAGACAGACATGACGAAACTATAAGGGTTCCTTGTCAGGACTACGGAACCCTAAAAACACGATACAAACTAACGTAAGTACCTAATTAAACCTAATTAGATAGTTGATAAATCAGCCTTCCCACACACAACTAATCATTAATCAACAAGTGAAAATAAAATAGACAAGTAACTCACAAAATTCAATTGTTTATAAGTATTTTGGCATCTCTTCAATTGATTACATTATTGCTCGAGGGCACATAACTTGACAAGGTTATTATTTACATTTAAAAATATGATGATATGGAAATTCATAGATAAATAACTCGCAGGAAAGAATCAAAGTTAGTAAGTAACGATGGTATGATGGTATCGAAATCTGAGGTCATACTAGAGCAAATATACTCTATCTATAGACGTGGTATATTTAGTTGGGTACTTAATTAATCAAGGATGATCAGTACTTGACCTATAAATTCGATAAAATATAACCTATAGATACAGCATTATTTGTGAACAATGGTATCAAGTTACGCGTTAGCAGAGACAGTGATTAGTTAGAGTGAAGCATCTATTTTGTTTCTATATCTACCCTCAAAGTTTTTTCATAGTAATCACGGTCCCTACCTGGCTCACAGCGAGGGGTGCTCGAGGGATGATAATGAAAATAAACTGGGATCGCCACATGTGGCTGTTGCCATTTGCCATTCGGACAAAAGTTGGCATAGATTTTGGTATTGCCTAGAATGTTTAATCTGAGTGCTATGCTAGGCAATATTATTTGTATTTCTAGAATGTTGGTACAGTACGCAAATAGGTATATACCCTTACGTAGGTATCTGTTGGTGTTGAGTTTCGTATTTTGTTTGATTTTATCAAATGTTATTAAGCGAAAGTTGGCAATTTATTCTCCATTCGTTTTAAGTGTTTCAGAATATAACGCATAGTTACTCTCAACAAACTAAACATCTAAGTGGTTTGATTTAACTTTGCTGCATTACTTATTTAATTAATTACCCACCTCTCCCATGGCTGATACATGTGGTTTAAGCGTAGGTAGATACCCATACTACCTATACCCTTAACTTTTTTATTTCGTCGAACGTTTCTATTTTATGGCCCCTCATTTGGAAGCGTCAACAAAACAAAAAATACATCGTAGAACTAGCAACGCCGTATCCAGCAAGAAACGTGGCATCGACGCACACGCATGATGGTAGAGAAGCCTGTTGAACAAGTTCGAGAGGCGGGCGCGGGCGCGGCGTGGGGCGCCCCTGTCGCGCCAGTGCCCCTGACGAGTGAGCCGCGAGTGCACGCGACAGCGCTCGACTCGCTAGCACCGACGCGTCCCTTGTAAACAGAAACAGTACCAAGTAGTTACTCTAACAACCGGTTCGCGCTGTCGCCGTGTTACAGTGCCATTGTGATTTTTATCGTGATCGCAGTGCACTATCTGACAGACAGTCAGAAAAGAATAATTGTGAGTGTTTGTGTCACCAAAATTGGATTTTTACTGCCCTCATGACCCGGGACTTGGAAAAAGGCCGTAATTGGATTACCGCGCGGGGAATATTTTCAAGCGGTGAGTGTCCAGTTTACAAAATAAATGCTAACACACCGGTACTTTACTCCGTAAATCGGTCGACGGTCATGAGCTCGACGCATAGGTAGTGGAGGCGGTACAAACAAAAACCCAATAGGGGAGCGAAGGAGAGAGCGACTAGCGAGCATTGTTGACACAGAGCAAGTAACTAGCGAACGGTAGAGGCGAGCTTGGTTTACAAATCCACGAGTTCCTCGACTCAAAACGATGTAAATTGATCAGTCAAAAGCATACTGTTATGGCCCCTTTTCGTTCCACAATCGTTTACAAGGTAGTTTTGAAATAGCGGTGCTTGTTAATTAAAAGAACTGTTGATCTATTTCATTACACTGCTCCATGCAGAGACAAAGCGGAGTCTTTAACGAATACCTACATTCAATGAGGACAGAGGTGCAGGTACGAGTACCTACCTCTGCTATCTTAACGACTGATTACTTGATAAATTGTAAGTCATTTGATAAGACCACTCTCATTTGTTTCATTAGACCACACAAAGTCTTGAATCATGTATGTAGAAAGTAGGTAGAGCTAGAGATAATGAGAATAATAATTCATTGACCAAGTAGAATCAGGAAAAGAGTAAATAACATAGGTACAATTTACAAAGGTAACATTCTTAAGGCCATTCCAATTTTAAAACACGCATTAATTTTAAAGAAATGTAATATTTAAAAGAAAATAAGAATTGTACCTGTTTTTTTTTTGTTACCATTGTATTGTTGTATGTAGTACAATTATTATTTCTGTGGTTATATCTAGTTAGGTTCTACTCTAAAGAAAGTTGGTACCTATGTAATAAAAATCCTAATTTTACACACTGAATAAAACGCTTCTTAGCTTGATATTATTTCAATTACTTACCGACCAAGCTGAACGTAAGCGTCATGTTTATTCAACTAATCATAAATAATTATCTAATCAATTGATGATGATATGTATTATAATCACATAAACAAACTATGTCAGACTTAAAATATGAAGCAGACCACGATAGAATTGTAAATAGGTATTGTACCTACGGTAGTACCAATGATGATAATTTAAAAGAAACAACATATTCATGGATTTAAAAACGTTATAATATTATTTTGTAAGAATTTAAGGAAGTACTACAATTTCTATGCACTGCATTTAAATTTTACCAATGACTGAATAATAATAAAAAAAATAAAGTCCTTAAGTAATGACTTTGACAGACCTAGGTACTAGGTAGTCGTATAGGTAATACTATATCTTCAAAGGCTTCAAATGGTATTTTGCATGTCTTTAAAAAATCAGAAAACAAAAGCACAAGTATAACAACATGCCTTCATTGAGCTTAATGTACTACGTAGTACATTAAGCTCAATGCATGCCTTTAAGTATCGCATCGCATCGTTTATAAATAGATTTTAACTCTCAAATAGTAAGATAATATTATAACAATAGCGATGAATGAAATTCATTATCAACATCCTGGCGTAATTACATAAAATATGCGTCATTCTTGATAATTAATGTGGAGTGGACTTAGGCCTTAGGGGGTGGTGTCATTCAATTTTATTTCATGCCATGTTCCCATCCATTCAATAGCTACTTCGATTTTGGTATACCTACCTACACTATTATTTATTCTTGTGCCTACAGTAAACTTCCAAAATACTAAATCTTAATATTATTGTTTGACACGGATTGCACTCACGCGTTGTATTGTTGAACTAACTCCGACCAGTTTCAGTAATTTTTGATGTCTTATTCTGTCAGCCATAGCCACCGCGAGCTCCTCGCGCAGTGAGCTTTTGTAGCAGTCGTAACTTCTGCCCCCGAAATAAAATATAAATTTTAACGTTCACGTTTAACGCAAGTAGGTAGTACAGCAAAAAAGCAAAACGATCAGCAAAAGAAAAATGTCATTGTCAATGTCATTCCTATAAAGTTTGAAGATGCTTTTGGCGTGAACGCTAACAGAAATCTATTTCGTCTAGTGGGGCAGAACCTTACTACATCTTCACTAGAATAAGACTAAATAATGCATAATAATATCCTAGCAAATAAGGGCGATCTTAATTAATATAATATTAATGAAAGTCGCACTATGGCATGGCAACCTTAAATCGCTGATGTCCATGCAACGGGTCAAAAGTCAAAGCATTTATTCAGTATATGGGCAAATTAAAAATCTGCACTTACACACGTCAAAAAAGATTAAAATAGGGAAGCGGTACAGTAAACATCGTTAATCAAGACTATTATTGTAGGTTAAAATCAATACTGTATACATACCTAATAATGAATCCCACGCACACCAAAAACCACATTATAAATAAATTCACCAATACATATTACGATAATTTTCGGTTACCGTACGTTTAATGTACGAGTATAGGTGGGCAGTCGACTGATTTTAGTAGGTATGTAACTAAACTATACCTAATGATCAGTACTTTCGCTTACGATATTTATTTCTCACAAGCGCGCGTGGCTGATTTTCAAATTGCCTGCTGCAATCGTATCAACTTGACATAATATTTACGAGAAAATACTGACAGTACAATAGTCGCTATTGGGAGGACAGAAAATAGAATTTTAGATACAAGTAATCAATTTAACTTCAAAAACAACGATATGGAACATAATTCCGCTAATAATTATTCATATGAAAAATGTATTTAATTCACCCATAATTTACGTAGCTGGAACTCAGTGAACAAAAATATCCTGCAAAATATAGGTACATTTATTATGAATACTTATTCGAAGAATTTAAACGAATCCGATGTATCAACATTGCAACGTATCAGACACCATGCATGCCTAAAAAGAAGGAACGTACAAAGATTGGACAATACGTAAAATGTTTTGTTACAAGAACATTTTATATTAATAGGTATTGTCCAGAAAAAAATACCCAAAAAGAAGAGGTAAACCTATGTTTAACAGTCAATTGTTTGATAGATGCGATACCACCATTTCTAACAGTTTAATGTAAATTACTTTTAATTAACTTATCTTGATTTTTTTTTAATCTGTTTGTTTATTTAGAAGCTCCCCAACAAGAAATTAGTATTATTTTCATGATGATCATACTAAAAATCTTAAAAGTAGGTAATGTTCTTATTACTTATAACACATTGAAGCATAGGTAGGTAGGTACTTACTTAATTATAATTACTATAAAAATAAAATTGGCACAGAATATGGGCAACAAATTAGAAAGCTCAAATACCTATGTATACATAGTTAACTTCAATAATAACCTTTGACCCATATTTAGGATGCATTATGTCATGTCCGATTAAGACTTCATTCTAAGTTTTGTCACGTTTTCATCGTTCTATCTCTATCACATTTCATTTGAAAGGCTACATATTTTAGGGGTAACATCGCCGGAAGCGGCTATAAATCGTGCGTTGATGTGGAAAAATATCGCGAAAACTGTCTTTTATCGTCTTAGGCTAAACCCCAATAACGCCCTTACCCCATGTTAACGTTAATACGTCGTTTGCGGCTTCATTCATCGCAGGCAACAAGAACCGCAGCTCAGCTTCCCGAAGTGTGTGAGATCTTGTAGGTCTTCGTCACGATATTGAATCGAGGGCTTGGATGTCAACCGCGACTGCGTAATTACTGCCTTATCTTATTTATGCCACGCATACAGACGCTTTCTGTAATCCCATCCCGCCTAAAGCCAATCACACTAATGTGGGAATACAATATTGAAGTGCTGTGGTTTATTTATCTCGTATAAATATTTAACTACGCTGAGACTGACGAGTTCCGACACTCAGTGTTGAGAAAGCACAACCAACGGTAAACACGCTAACCTGCTCTACAAAATATTAATATTCAACACAATATACCTCTACGTGTAACAGTGTAAATAACGAAAATACACTTCTGTTTCGTCAATATTTGTATTCGGGTAGATATTTCGATCCTAACCCCAACTGCCATTATTTCGCGTAGGTACCTTTGCTTCGAGAGATAAGTCAGGGTACTTACGATTTTTATACATAGTTGATGAAAGTTCTCTATGGCATTTCAAAGGCAATAGCGTACACGTGCCTTAGCTCTGCATTATCTGGCTCTTGGGTTATGCATGGATATCAAATGTTTTGGCTCTGCCTTACGTCAAATGACCACACGTAGTTAGCGCATTGTACCGCTAGTTCGACCGGCGATAAATTGCAATTCGAGGTATAATATATCGCCGCGGCAAAATCCAGCTAGATAAAATATTGTACCCGTTACAATGCAGCGTAATCAGGCAGCCTATGCTCCCAAAACAGCAACGCAATGCAATCCCGCAACAGATGGATAGAGCGGCATAAAGTACTTAATGTTGATGCAGAACCCCCTCACGAGCGATCCTTTTGTGGAACATCTGCGCAATTGTGCACCAGCACGCCTCCTGTTACACGAAACCTCCACTCCTCCACCCTTTGAGTAATAACGCTGCTTAACGTCATATGCAAATGTTGCCTACTGGCACACATCTGCACAATCCTGCATAAGTATCAAGCCATAAGAACTTGATAGCTGAACACAAAAAACAACAATTGCACGATAAAACTGCGAAACTTACATTTATGAGTAAACAAGTAAACATTAACATTAGTTTCAGTATCTTGATTGTCAAATTAATGAGAACTCATTAATGGACGCATTAGAAGTCGATGGCAATTCGTTGCCGTGGCTTTTTCTACAAAATAATCGAACTGTTAGTGAATGCAATAAATGTGGAACCTTCGTAGACCATAAGAGGTTTGTCGACGACTATACTAACTTTTCCAATAAAAGTTACGTGTTGTAAAAGTAAGCTGCCCATTCCGACTTCGTTTTGCCTATAATACCTGCTTTTATTCCACCTCTTATGTCAGTTATTAAGGCCTGATGCGAGCCTAATATAATATTTATATCGCCCGTTTTGTAATATGAAAATATGAGAGTGACTCGATACGCTTTACGATGGAAATTAAATACCACTAAAAAAATACGTGAAGACTATTTTGAGCGAGATATAGAAACAGCGGGCAGCATCAGATAGCCAGATCTAGACAATCGGGTTTTGCTTCTCACGACTACGAGGATACATAACATAGAAAAACAAAAAGGATAATGCGAAGTCCTGGCCAACCAGTGCGGGACGATACAATATTGCGTGCGTCAAGCAAGCATCCCGTGTGACCGAGAACTCGCCATACGGGTATACGAGCGGTAAATGACATCCTAACAAGTCATTATTTTAATACCTACTTGCTTTTAATTCAATATTCCAGTTTCACCTCATCTTTTTTTAATTTTTTCATTAGTAAACAAATTCGGATTCGAAACCACTTTTAACCGACTTCACAAGAAAGGAGGAGGTTCTCAATTCGTCTGTATGTTTTTTTTTTTTTTTGTGTGTGTATGTTACGCGATTTCTCCATCAATTGTGAACGGATTCAAATGATTCTTTTTTTAATAGGTAGGATACGTTTCCGAGGTGGTCCCATTTTAATTTTATCGAGATCTGATTAGTATCACCAGAGATATGGAGATAAATACCTCAAACATAGGAGAATGTACTAGTTTTAGTAGAAGAGTCCCAAGAAGATTATACACAATGGAGGATGCTATTGCATATAAGATATTCTTACGGTAACTGTGAGCGAGATAGAAATAAAGGTGGGGATAATTTTTTTTAATATCTTATAGGCAAGCGTTTGACCACTATCTCACCTGTTGCTAAGTGATGATGCGGTCGAAGATAGAGAAGTGGACTAGAATCGGAACTGGCTCTCAAGGATAGCTGCCGGAACACATTAGATGTTTGGCGACAGATTTTCTGACTTGAGGGTGGTAGCTGGCCAGGCGGACACTAGATATGTTCTACCACCATGCGGGGGTTATTGGTTTCTTAACGATTTCCTTCACCGGAGGGCCACTGTGAGAAGCGCGAACATACACTTTTCGATAGGAAAATTCATTGGTGCACGGCGGTTTGAACTCGGTACCACGGCTTCAAAGCCGACCGTTCTCCCAATTACGCCACCGGGCCCTCAATAAATAATTATATATTAATAATTATAATAAATAATTATATATAAATATAAATAATTTGTCTTCACAGGAATGTTCTACCGGGCAAAGTCTTTATATATATATATATAGTCTTTTTGTCTTAGGGTGCAAACTTTTTTAAACATACCTAATATTTTTTGACATGACATGACATTGGCGAAGATGGCGGCCATTTCAGTCCCGCGACACTGCATACATAAAATAACTCAGAATTATGAACGTACTTTGTACCAGCACAGCAAAAAAAAAATATAAGCCTAAAACCACATATTATATAATAGTTACTACGTAAATAATACTTTCCGTTGTTAGGTTGGCTACACAGTGCTTTCATAATTCGGGTATCCACAATATAGGGAAGTGCCTCTTATAACGTAGTAGAGTGATTCAGTACTCTGTTGGCCATATGGCGGCAATTAATGTTAATAATCGCAAATAATACTTTTTTTGCACTAAAAAAGGTAAAATAAGTTATTTTTCAAAAAAAATAAAACCGACTTCATAACCACAAAAAGGCACTCAAAAGCGAAAAATAAATTACTTTAAATTATTATAAGCGTTACCCACTTCTCTATTTGAAGTCGGTGCCAGCCAAGTCTATTGGATATTAGATAGATACTATGTATGTAGTAGTAGTAAGTAGGTACATTTAGGTTAGTAAGTAGGTAAAGTCCCCGTCACGAGAAGCTATAAATTATGTAAACAAACATCTTTTACTAAGTAAACATTTTATACTGCGAGATAATAATAAATTGACCATATTCAATCGACATGAAATATAGACGGGTTATATGAAAGTAACAACCTATTTAATTTAGTCGGATCATATTTTAACGACGCAAAGCGCTATCGTTTGTGTTTCTTGGTACCGGACGCAGGGATTGTAAACTATCGGGACGCCATTTTGAAATAAACGCGTCATTCGAGTTTCAAGTTTATTTTCACAAATTCATTTTTTTTGTTGGTCCAAACGTTGTGAACTCCTGAACACTTGTTTACATAATTTATAGCTTCTCGTGACGGGGACTATAGATACATGTAGGTATTATCTATCTACTACCTATTAGACTTGGCTGGCACCGACTTCAAATAGAGAAGTGGGTAACGCTTATAATAATTTAAAGTAATTTATTTTTCGCGTTTGAGTGCCTTTTTGTGGTTATAAAGTCGGTTTTATTTTTTTTTTTAAATAACTTATTCGACTCAGATCTGTGCAATGCACATTGCTCTGAGCACTTTTGACATTTTAATACAATAATGTAATTACTAATCGTTAAGGTTTTCGCTCACAGGTTAATAATAAATTTAAAAGTGGCTTACGAATTCGAACATAATGTGCCATCCAATTAAAATTTAAATATGTGCTGGTTGAAATGATTGTGAACAAAGCAAATTAAATTATTCAACCTAGATATTTACAAGACTTATTTAATAGATATCAGAAATATTATTCAAGTAGGTATGAGTACCTAGTTATCAATTGAAGATAAGTTTGTTTACTCGCTCATTTACAAAAATATAAAATCGACATTTTATATGTTTGTAAATATGCGAACAGTTTTAATTAATGATCATAATATTTCATACATCTAACCCAAAGGTTAAGAAAGGCCAACCGTGTCATTTTTATAAGCTTTATACCTAAGTAGCGGTTCTTGAAAAATTATATTGAATTATCTTTGTAAACTTTTTATGAAAATTGTACTTAAACACTGCTTTTTTATGTTTTTGACCGACTTCAGAAGTAGAATAATTATCTCCACTCAAACCAACGCGACTTAATGATATTATGTACTTATATTAGGTATTTAATTAATTTTACTTAAGTATGTTAATGTTACTTCTTTGAGGTAATGACCGTAGTGTGGTTTCCCTACATTTTAATATTATTTTTACATCAGTGAAGATTTTTTTACGTTCCTTCTCTAGACATTTCTAGAGATGGAGCTCACTTCAGAACGCCAGACGCCTACAACAATCACTTAAGTACTAGTTTCATGAACTTACTATTATTTTTTGTGCTTATGCGCGATGTGCAGACTGTTCCTTAACGTTACAGTATAAGTGTAGGTATAACCGCAATGTAAACAATAAAATAAGCGGCAATAGCCCAATGGCTAAGACGTCGGCCTGGCGATCGAGAGGTCATGACTTAGAACTCCATCAATTGCATTATTGACGGGAACCCACTCCAGACGCAAGCATATTTAACTTAGTTGGAGGGGTTAACAAGAATTTTAACAATGTGCAATGCAACCCACATTAATAGTGTTCTTTTTAAAAAAAAATCTTATTAAGTTTTATCTAAACTCTATATTTTTGCGCCTCCTGGGTAACACGTCCATTTCTACATTTTCTACAATGTTGTCATCTATTGTTACAGAACGGAGAGAAAGGCGCGGGAAGATGGCGTGCGTGGAAAGGAGAGACTAAAACAAAATGGCCGTCGCCCGCGCGGTCCTAGTTTTGCTTGCATCCACGGCGCACGCCTGGATGCCCGACGCAAACGCAAGGATATACGTCAAACAAGGTACCTATAAACATTCATTAGTAGATATACTATCGTTGAATTAACTATTGTAACTAAATATTGCAAATATGGACAACTATGATATTAATTGTTAAACACAATCCAAAATTTCATCGTACCGACGGGACTTGAACCGAAATATAAAGTGTGAAACACTTCAAAGAAACATAACTATGATATAGTTGATTACTAACTGTGTATTCGCCATTGGAACAAACATTATTTAGTAAAGGTAGGTACATACCTACTTAGTTACCTAAGTAACGATTTTTACACACGCAGAAATCATGTTCTTAAGTAGATACAGTAATATAACTATTTATTTGCTGAAGGCAAGAAAATATAAATGCAACAGGTAGATATAACTAGGTACGAGTACCTAACCACAGAATACTTAATAGTACTACGACCTAACTTGCAATTTCGTGTCTATTTTAAAGAAAGGCACTATAAATAAGTTGTAGGTAGGTATTTGATTTTAAATAAAATTAAAATAAAACTGAAGTTTATCAAGGTACTCCTCCCTCCCCCCTCCCCCATTTAACCTTTTCTTCGGATACCTAATAGATAAGAATCGTCCATTTAAATTACTAAAATAAACATATCTAAAATACTGAAGTAAACATAGCAAACTTTTGTATTGCATACATTAAACATATGGCAGGTTGAAATTCGTTAAATAGTTGAAACATTTTTATCTCTAAAAAATATCGGCACCGCAATTTTAGACGAGGACTGTATAAAATTAATTCCCATGCAACTGACACTGCAGGTGCAAGAAATGCGAACAAACTTAGCTAAAGTTAGTAATGTTGGTATATGCGATTTCGGTAGATTGCCACGTGAGAATCTCCCCACCGATTGTTATGAAATCGCGAGCGTTCATTGTTGTTTAATCGTTTTACAATAGGAGCATTGTTCGTTTCATCTGACAAAAAGATTTCTATAGACAGCTGCGACTACCATACCTAAAGCTAGACGAGATAGAACTTAAAAAGCCCAAATTCTAAGAAATTCGTAATCTTCGTAGTATTTGTAATAGGATTTAGTATCTTTGAGACGAATAACACGAAATCACATTCTTGTTACTCCAATGCGCCTTTTGATAGAAACATGATGAATAAAATCATCTATTTTATGTTTCACCTATGTATGTGTGAACAAAAATTATTTACTGGACTCTATAATAATATAATGTACTTTTTAGGGTTCCGAACCCATAAGGTACCAACGGAACGAACCTATTACTGAGACTTCGCTGTCCGTCCGTCCGTTCGTCTGTCCGCATTTCACAAGGCTGTATCGCATTAACCGTAATACATAAAATTTCAAGAAGTATATACTTATTACTATTTATTTTATTTATTATATTATTTATATATTTTAATATTTATATTATATAAAATATTAGAGTCTTTTTATTGTGCACCGCCGTCCATTCTTTATATCACTTTGTTGTATTACTTTAAGTTGTGTTTTTCTGGTGATCAATAAAGAGTTATTGTATTGTATATTAAAGGGTGTGCCCATACAACAAACGTGTTGTTTCGGCGTTTTTTGCTTGAACTAATGAACCCATATTACAGACTTGAAATCTTCACACATATGTATTACTACTATGGCCGCTATAACACCAAATACTAAAAACAGAATAAAGTAAAAAATAAAAGAGGGTGGTCCCCATATAAGGAAGGTGTTTTTTCAGGCGTTTTATGCTCGAATTTTATAGTGTGTATTACAATTGGTTGCTGTAATAACAAATAATAAAAACTAAATTAATTAAAAAGTAAAGGTCCTATACTAAAAATTTTTTTTTTTTGTCATATTTTGTTAAATCGGAGCCCTAAGTGTGCGAGTCCTCAAGACTCGTCGACAGTCCAGAGACTCGCACTTGGCCAGTTTATGTTATAGTTAGTTTCAGTTTATGTTAGTAACTTTTTTTAATTGAAAGATTGGTTAAGAAATTAGATTAGAAAAGACATTGGTCTAACAACGACGACCGAAGCGCCAAAAAACACCATAAATAAACCATCTACGGACAAATTCAAACACACATACATACCAAAAAATACATCAAAATCGGTCCAGCCGTTTAAGAAGACAGTGATCACTGATCAGTGACAAAGGCACCTACAGAAGAATTATATATATTGTGATTATTTTACAAGAATAATCAGTCAAACATAAAAAATTAGTAAAGTTGGATATCGATTAAAATGCATCTCTGGTATTGGTATAATATCCTATAATGACAACAAAATATAACCCGTAGGACTCTACATTAAAATTTAACATAAACAAGTGAATTATTTTAGGAACAAAAACCCCGACTGCGTGATAAAATTTAGTGATTTATTCCAAACTCCAATAAAAACATTTGGTTTTGCTTATCCCAATTTGCAAGTTTGCGATACAAAAGATATCAACGCGTGACTTGTTTTTCCTTCCGAATAGTCGAACCGCAATGTTCATGTCGTTATCAAGTTTGCGAATTTTGCGATACAAAAGACTTCAACGCGTGATTTGTTTCTCCTTCCGAATAGTCGAACCGCAATTGTCGTTATCAAGTTTGCGATACAAAAGACTTCAACGCGTGACTTGTTTCTCCTTCAGAATAGTCGAACCGCAATGTTCATGTCGTTATCAAGTTTGCGATACAAAAGACTTCAACGCGTGACTTGTTAGGGTTCCGAACCCAAAGGGTACCAACGGAACCCTATTACTGAGACTCCGCTGTCCGCCTGTCTGTCTGTCTGTCTGTCTGTCTATCTGTCTGTCCGTCTGTCACCAGGCTGTATCTCATGAACCGTGATAGTTAGACGGTTGAAATTTTCACAGATGATGTATTTCTGTTGCCGCTATAACAACAAATACTAAGAACAGAACAAAGTTAAAAATTAAAGGGTTTAAGACAAAAAACGTGATTATTACGATACGATACGATACGAAATTAATTCACCTCGACGCAGCTAGATGGCAGCACAGGAAAAATTAGCACGCGCAAGCGTTTCATTTGTTAAATTTGTGGGCCTCGGTCGATTTGTTTACTTGTAATGTATCCACAATTTTAGTATATTAAGAGCATCATTTAGTTAGAACTTAGAATCAGTAGAAAGTTAGTCGTACGAACACTCGGTCTTCCAGATAATTAATTATATTAATTACCTTTGTTTGTGTTAATACTTATTTATTAAATACTTAGTTGGTGTTAGATGCTCGTGGCGTTCGGACTTCGGAAATTCGGAACCCTCCGTGTGCGGGTCTGCGGGACAAAAGTCTGACTCGCACTTGGCCAGTTTTATTTTTCCTTCCGAATAGTCGAACCGCAATGCTCATCTCGTTATTTTGACATTACTTTTTGGCGCCAAAAATCCTTAATTAGTTTTTTTTTTAATTTTGATGTACCCAGTGTCACTCTCACGATTAAGACGAATCTATTGACACCACTCACATAAAAATACGACAGGCCGTTTAGGCTCTAGGGCGTGCCAAAAAATATACATAGGTACATACATACTTACTTACATACTTACTTACATACATACATATATACATTCATACACTCGAAATAGATAACCCTCCTTCTTTCGCAGTTAGGTAAAAATAGGCACTTTTCCTCTTCTAGGTAGTAAGTTATATTATAAGTATAAGTTTACTACGATATACGAGTAGGAACGAGACGTACTGTAACGTACTTACATAGTACCTATGTAGGTAGGGATCCCTTTGTTTCCCATATTTTTTTATTCCTATTTACTCAGGCATAACGTGTTACGCATAATTTTAAATGGCATAATAGTACTATTAAATAATTTCTTTTAGCATATTGCATAAAAAAGCATAACTTTAATTTAGGCTATATTGTTTCGGCCTAATTTTGATTCGCATAAAGTTATAGGGCATATTTTTTGGCCTAATAGTTATTAGACATAATTGATAAAGTCATAATTTTATGTAGAATATTTTATTTTGAATTATTCTAATGAATAAAAACAAAGTTTACTTAATTACGCATGTATTATTTCTAAAGAAACGACTATAGTATTATAATTTTTTCTCAAACATGTGTGAAAACTTTTAAATAGCCATAAGGACTTTTTTTCCACATTTATACATTGTAACTAGCTGTTAGTTTTCCTTTAGTAATAAAATAAAATAAAAGTACATAAAACAATTCATTAAACATTTCAGTCAGATTTAAAATAAGACTGCGTGATGTTTAATAGAGAGTTGCTTCGCTTAAAAACATAAAAAGTTCGTGGTTTCAAGTATTTAAATCAATATTTATGAATATATGAACTTCAAGTCTATAGCCAAATTAAATTTATTAAATAAAATAATATTTAGTTATTAATAGCAATAAAATGTTGGTACTAGACTTTGACAGTAGGTTCAAGTTCGGCGGGGGTGGCTCTTGGGCCAACCCTACGCCGCGATTATTTCTATTTTAGAACTGAAAACTGATTGATCGTGAAGAGATTAAAACTAAGAAAGAAATTAGTAGTTAATAATTATGCTAATAATATGACATAAAAAAATATGCCCAATTATAGTTATGCGTTTATAATATTACTCTTTAGAATATTATATGCTACAAATGGTTATGCTAACAGTAATTATGTCAAGAAAAATATACCTAATAAAAGTATGCCAATTTAATGTATGCTTAAATATATTTAGAAGAAACAACATTATTCTAAAGTATTTATGACAAAAAATGTTATGCGAAACAATAGGGAACCATGTAGGTACATCTTCATATCCATAAAGTTCAAAAGTATCGAGGTCCTGCACTGAAGTTTTAATGAATTGGTTTGTTACAGGCGATGAGAGTTCAGAACTGTTCGTGGGCAATGCGACGGCTCCAGACCACTTCCGTATTTTAGACAAAGACGACTTCTCTATCATAGTGGGCGGCAGGTAACTAACTTTACACTACTTCACGATTTTTTACCGACTACAAAAAAGGAGGGGGTTCTGAATTCAACTATTTTTAGGGTTCCGTACCTTAAAAAGTAAAAATGTAACAAGATCACTTTCTTGTCCGTCTGTCTGTTCGTGTGTCACCACCGATTTTCTCAAGAACGGGTGGACTTAGCAAGTTGAAATTTATACTAGATACTACATATTAGGACTACATATTAGGTGTATAAAAATCAAGGTTCTGAGTCATCATGATAAAAAGATATTGGCAAATTTAGATCTTCGCGAAAACTTGTAAGTACCAAAATTTACCTTAATTTTCATTTTTTTTATTTTTCGGAATGTTTCCTTTACTTGTGCTGTAAGACCTTGCTTTTAACCAAAGTTAACAATTCCAGGTCAACTAGAACCCTATAGGTTTTGAGTCGAAAACCTATAGGGTACTTAACTTTACTTCCCGTTGACCTAGAATCATGAAATTTGGCAAGAAGCAAGGCCTTACAGCACAAATAAAGAAAAATTTCCAAAAAATACGTTGGTACGTAAGCCTCGGTGGGCGAGTCCAACTCGACTTGGCCGGTTTCTTATTTTTTAGTTTGTAAGTAGTTGCGCTAATACAGTATCTTCTCCTCCCTTACGCCGACGTCTATTATCTTGACCTTACAGAAGAGCAGGAGCGACTCCAAAATATTTCGATTAGTTCATATTTGGTCTTCGCAGTTCGCAAATATGACCAACCATGTCATGATTTTCGTCGTAAGCTAAAATGGCTGCCAATTCGCTTTCGTCGGAATACACACATCCTGTCACTTCTATATGCATAAAAACTTATTTAATGCTACTTCCTACTAGCTGTCTAAAAGAAATCTTTGGGAATTGTGAGATGAGAACAAACATTCTGGCTGACTGCGTAATAATAATTGTTAATAATTAATAATAAATTGTTAATATTGTTAATAATTGTTTATTTTATATATATATATATTGATTTTAGTATTGTTGTTTTGAAATCTATATTGTAAAAAAACCTAGACTTAAGAAAAAAGAATAAATACGACCATAACAATAATTAATAAAAACCTGTCTATAATGACTATATTTTATTATAAATTTAATTTTCTTACATACGACGTAAAGATTTTCGAACACCGACACAGTAAACTTTAGATCTGTAGCCATTTTCCCGTATTGCTAAAGACACAACTGCTACCTGTTTTTAATTTCTTGCTTGATTCGATTCGGTGCTAAATGAATTGTTCTTTTCACAGAAATACGGTGTACAACCTCAGCCTGTACGACTTGTCAGAAAATATTGATCAGGTATGTTAATTTTATTTTTTAACCAACATATTTTCATCATATCAGTGCAAAACGTTTCTCGGCACGTATTGCACTTTGCTACATTACTCAGAAACATGCAGTGATTTCGCAGTATATTTTCAACCAACTTGAATAAAGGAGGTTTTCAACTCAACTGTATGTTTGTTGTTGTGTTTGTTTTCAATAACTTAGTTAAAAAATAATTTTCTTTCGCGTGAGAGTATATACTTCCCGTTTGGTCTCATTGTAATGTCATCGAGATCTGATAACTATCTCCAGAGATATGGAGATAAGCACCTCAAACTTGGTGCTAAAAATAACTAGCTCGGCATTTCAAGTCGAAACGATCTTGAGTTATGTATCGTCAACAAACTGGGATGATCAAATATTTTTTTATTTGATCTTTTTTAAAGTTACTAGCAATGTGGGTTGTACATTACTAGTATTCTTGTTAACCCCTCCAACTAAGCTAAATATGCTTATGTCTGGAGTGGGTTCACATCAATAGTGCAATGGGTGGGGATCGAACTCACGACCTCTCGATCGCCACTCCGACACCTTATCGATTGGGCTATTGCCGCTGCCAGAATATGATTGTAGATGTTCATTCAACACCAGGAGTAAGTAGGTTATTAAGCTCAAGAAACTAAAAAAAAATATCATTACTCTGATAAGTAAAAAAATGGAACGTTCACACAGCTATCTATCGGAGAAAATGTAAACAAGGTAGCTCCACATTGGTAGAGGCGATTATTTTTTTTATTAAATCCGGTCAGTGATAGCTACCGTCTACCGGTCAGTGACCTAGTTAAGCACCAATGTGAAATTAACCAGTAAAAATCGGAAGCAATAGAATCGCAAAGTATTTCGTGCCAGGGGTTAACAGGCATCGCACTCTACAACAGGTTTATGTATCTAATCTTGCGCAAACAGCAACGGAACCCCATTCCTTGTGCTGCACTTACTGTTTATTCTTAGTTACGACCCATTTCGCTCGGCGAACTGTTTATTTTCTGAATCATGTTGGTTTTATTTATAATAAATATCTGCACCATATTCTTAGCATTAACATTTTAAACGGTCGAATGGTTTTAACACAAAAGTCAGTGATTCATGGCGTTATGTAAAGGTGTTGCATTGTTGCAACGGATTTATCTACTTGCTTTATTTAGATATTGCTACCTACATATAGGAACAACAAATCGACTGCCACATAAATTATTACGCACAACATACAAATAGAGAGAAATGCCTATAAAACTTCAAGCTGAAAGGAATAAAACAAAAGAGAAATAAAAAATAATAGACGCGGTAGTAAAACATTTTCTCGTCTACTAACGGGCCCGAACTTCAATCTGGCTCTCGTGAGAGCAAAAATATATAATTCATTCGGGGCTACGATTAATGGCATCACAATCTGCACATGAAATAAAAATACGATACGGACGGACATAGGGCCAGACCAGCTTTTGGCTCGCTGCCAGAAATCGCTAACGTTTCACTCATCAAAAAATGTTCAGTTTATTTATACTGCGGGCATTGCAAGGCATTTTATGGTATTTCATTGCTTTCAACGTCCTTTGGAACCATACGTAAAAAAATATATAAAAATGAAATTAGTGCCACAAAGGCTTCTGCTGTTCTGTGAATTATAAGTGCGAACTATGTTTTAACACATATAGTCTAAACAAAAAAAATGCGTAATTTCTCTACAAATTCAAACTGAACCGCAATTTTGGTGAGAATTATTTGATAACAAACCTTAATTCTTTAATTAAACAAGCGCACCGTTTTAGCGCCGTTTTAAGTTTGTTATTTACCCTGGTTTAAATTAAACTTGTAAAGAAAAGCTGGACCATTAACCTCAGGTTAATGCAACTTTATAATTTTAGCGGCAGCTTAAGCGGGCAGATGCCGGATTATTGCTTTCTAAGCGCGAAAAAAACAAGGATAATAAGATAATATAGGTACAGATTTTTGTCAAACTGATGTTTTAAATTACTCGTCACATATAAGACTTGACCGGGGAGCGTTGAATTATTCAAGCGCAGCGGCGCAGGGCGTCCACTCCGCGTCGTCCGAATACTAATCGACCCTACATGGTCACTTTTCTTCGACTCCTCTGCCACGTACGACTTTTTGTTACTGACACCATTTTGAATTAATTCGTAAAATTAGTTTGCTACAAACGTTCGTACATTATGTAGAAAACTGTTTTCTGTAAATACAGTCACTACGCACGTAATCGCACGTGCGTCGTCTATCATTCACGAGTAGAAATTGTGATCTCGCTTCTAATAGAAATAACACTTCATTATTACAAGGGTATCCGTGAAGAATCCAAGGCGGTATTATGCTATACCTAAATACTTGTCTATATAATAGGTAAGTTACATTTCTTAAACCCAACTTCGTTTTGTCAACAGAGAATAGAATGGCAATCAACAGATGCTCACAGAGAGTTATGCCAGCTCAAGGGAAAATCTGCAGATGAGTGCCAAAACTACCCTCGTGTGGCTGCGCGGTCTCATGGCAGACTGTTGGTTTGCGGGACCAACGCCTTCAAGCCATTGTGCAGGCGATACGCCAGGCATCCAGCGAACCACCACCTTGAAGAGTTCGACGGCTCCGGCCGCTGTCCGTACGACCCGCAACATAACTCTACCTCTATTTTTACTGGTACGTATTTCATTTTTCATAAAATACACCATCAATGCAATACATCATAGCACGCGATGAGCTGAGTCAACTAGAAAGTTGCAGTCATTGATATCAGCACATACTTATTAGCACGTCATGCTATATAGGTAGGTACGCTTATCTGATCTGTGGCATTAAGTTCACACGAGCCATTTAGCGGTTACGTCTCAATAACCTGCAACTTCACTTGTGCTAGTTATTCCAGTCAAATATCATCGATGTTTCATTTAACCTTTATTCCACCACTTCCTAGTACCGTCGTGAACACACATTGTGAAGATGATCTAAAAACTAGACACGAAGCTGCGCTTACTTCGCCCGCAGAGGGGTTTCGCGAAGCACGACTGAGCCGAGACCCCGATACCGATCGATTTATTACCTTCACCGTTAAATACAACGGCCGGCTAAATAATAGATACAGCGCGTATTTAGGTTTTACGTAGGAACCTATTACAAGTTTTCTGTTTTCTCTTTAATAATAGAGAAAGTGTCTAAGAACAGAAAAAATGAGCATACCCGTGCTGCGGTCTGAAACAATGTCATTTATTCATATCATTATAATGATTCTAAACATAACATTGTAGGTAGGTGTGCCAGTGCTGTAGCTGTTTTTCTCTAAAAAGAGCAAATACAGAGTTATTACATTTTCTGATTTTCATAATTTTCCCTCGTTAAAAGTATGAAGTTGTACGTTCTCTTTTTAAATTGATCTCTTTGGAGTCAGCCATACTAAATCCAAAGCCATAATATGGTATTATCAAAATTCTCATGTACCTAAACTCAGAATATTAGGAAATAATGTATATTTGTCGAAATTGGGTGTTTATATTTAATATTTGTCATTAAATTTCAGATGGTCAACTATACACAGCGACAGCCGCGGATTTCTCGGGAACAGATCCTCTGATCTACCGCGAACCAGTGCGCACTGAACGGTCAGACTCTCTATTACTGAATGACCCATCATTCGTCGGCGCTGTATCATCCACGAGCCATGTCTACTTCTTCTACAGAGAAACCGCTGTGGAATACATGAACTGTGGCAAGGTAATTTTCTTAAACTTCAGCTCGATCCAATGTCTTAATCTTAACCGTCAGTGATTATAACAACTTAATATTAATTTTCTTTCACAGGCTGTATATTCAAGGGTAGCGCGAGTATGCACAAACGACAAAGGCGGCCCTCCTCACACATTCAGCGATCGGTGGACATCATTTGTGAAAGCTCGGTTGAATTGCTCCATGCCCGGAGAGTATCCTTTCTACTTTGACGAAATACGTAAGTTTTAAGTGATTCATCATGTTATCAATTAACGTTATCATGATACGTTAATGTTATCAACTAATTCGTTAGATCAATGATTTCACAAACCAACATCGTGATGACTAATTTTTAATTACAGAGGCTACGACTGAACTTATCAACGGCGTTTATGGGAGTGGCAGCAGTAGAAACGATATCATTTACGCAGTTTTTACGACGCCTCAGAATGCTATCGGTGGATCTGCAGTATGTGCATTCGCGATGCGAGACATTTTAGATGCATTCGAAGGATCGTTCAAAGGCCAAGAAGGCATGAACTCTAATTGGCTGCCTGTAAGACAAAAAGTGCCTGACAACAGGCCGGGATCTTGCGTTGAAGACAGCAGAACACTTACTGATTCTTCAGTTAACTTCATAAAAACGCATTCACTCATGAACAAAGCAGTCTCTTCGTTTTTAGCGCGGCCAATTCTCATCAGAGTCAGCTTACAGTATAGATTTTCAGCAATCGCAGTTCATCCTCAAGTTCAAGCTATGAACGGAAACAAATACGACGTTATGTATGTCGGAACGGACGATGGTAGAGTAATTAAGGCTGTGAATGTAGCTTCGAATGAGGGCGTGTTCGACGCCAGTTCTGATGAGTACAGCAGAAACCCAGTGAGGACGGCTGTGATTTCTGAGATGCAAGTTCTACCTCAAGGCGTGGCCATTAAACAAATGCACGTTGCTCTCACTACAGAAAAACTGATAGTGTCTTCGGGTGATATAATTAAGGCTGTAACCTTGTCTCATTGCGGCAATGTGCAATCTTGCAGGTTAGTATGCGATATCTAAATCAGCTTTTGATTTGTGATCTAATAAAAATAAACGTGTCTTTTATTAACAAGATTCTTCCATTACAGGGAATGTGTTGCACTACAAGATCCACACTGCGCGTGGGACTCCAAGCAACAACAATGCTCTTGGGTTGGAAACCGGCAATTTCCAAATCCTGAGAGATTTCTACAAAATGTAGAGTATGGAAAGACTGAAATATGTAATAAGCTGCCTGCCCTCCTACCGGGTGACCGACACACTAACAGAAACCCGGGGACAAAGAAACCCGCACAATCCGATTCCGATATGCGCCAAAAAACTGACGACATACAAAATGAAATTTTAATAGAAGTTGTCGAAACAAACGTTTTGTCTGAAGATAAGAATACAAATAGTAACAAACACGAAACAGGTGAGATTTCAATCCTTATTTGTACCTACCTACATTTATGTACCTAATAATCTGCTAATATGCTACAAATGCTAATTGCTCTAACTAAAGAATTTCCTGTGTTTTCAGATTTGTTAACGGTAGAAGCTGCCGAAGGAAACATCTACAGCGCACAAGCACTACTCACAGCTGTCGTAGCGTCATGCCTCGTAACACTCATGGTTGGATTCGTCATAGGTTATCTATTTTCGCGTCGATTTCGTCACCCGTTTCTCCAGGATACTTCGCCCTTCAATGAACAACACAATCGATTGAACAGGTACCCATACGCATCAATGCATTACGAGCTACAGTAGATTTTGTCAATTCCAGAAACATATTTATGCCGTAGTTTTCTTTTACAGGCAAGTTTTTGTAATTTCTGAAAGTGAGTCCAAAATCAATTCTCACTTAAGTCTTCTTGCACTGTAATAAAAATTAAGTTTTATTATATATATTCTCAAATACGCTTCTTTAAAATTGTGCTGCTTTAAAATTTTTCGTAATAGCACCTGAATGTTTTGTTCAAAGTAATACCTACCTACTGAAAACCTTTGAAAATGTACAGCAAAGTTATTGATGTCGTCTCTATTCCAGTGAAACCTGCGCTTACTTTCAATTTTCCTTTCAGATGTGCCTTAGAAACTCCGCTGAATGCAAACACAACCTACATGCCCCCGCGGTCGAAGAATGTAAACATGGTGGCGAATGTTTGCCCCAAACCCGACAATCTGCATCTCGAGCTCGGCAAGGAGCGAACGCTCGATTTGCGGAATTCTACAGAATCCCTCGACAAAGATCTCAAGTGCGGCACGTTGCAAAAAGTGAAAAAGACATATATTTGAGAATTACCTAAACAGACTATGTATGGGTCCATTTCTAAATGATTGGGACGATGAAACGTCGCGTGTGCCAAGTCTTCCGAGCGATCGGCCAAGGCAATGTTAGTTGAATTGTGTAGTGCGAGTGAAACAAGTGCTGGTAAATCATGTAAATAAATGTGCGTGTACAGTATAGATATGCCCAAGACTTTTAATGTGAACATGAGTTTAATTATGCATTTCAAAATAGGATATCGAAACCACTGACTGTCCCACATATTCAATGAGTGGTAATGACTAAAGCAGGAGTGGATTTATATCACAATGGTCTGATGACACATATTTCTCGGTGGATAGAATTATAATTTGAGTGTTGTAAATTCGATGTTATTGATTTTGGTGTAAATTATTTTAATAAGTACCTAATAAATCATCTGCTTTAGTTTTGAACCTACTGCATGTCTACTGGTTTATATTAAGTTGTTACATTCCATAATAAAACTGTAGAATTAAATCGCGGTGCAGCTAATGTTGTATATATAGTGAAAATTGTAAATAGTGCTAGTGTAAAGCCAAAGGGCTCAATAACTTTGTTTGACAAAGTCGAACATGACACAACATGGTCAGTTAACTCAAAACGTAATTATTGTAATGTCAGCTTCTACTGAGATGTATCAGTAGATGGTTAATAATTTTGTAATGCATACCTACTATAAAGCATACAAAAATCACGTAAGCTGAACATAAACTGAGGTATCTAAGCTGTTATACATTTATTTTTATTATTTATTTGTATAACAACATGCACCAACGTAAAGTTGCCAAAATGAATGTGTTCATGACCAATACAAATTGATGAGAAGCACCCAGAATATTAAGATTATCTTAACTAGTTGAATCTTATCAGTTTGATCTCATGACAATGCATCATATTAAAATTGTGCATTTGGTACATTCAACAGCTTCAGGATGGCTATATTATGCTTATAGTATTATGTTTACAAACAGACTATAGTTTTATTTAGTCACATATAATAAAAGCTGGCATTACAGATATAAGAACTCTATCATAGCATGTTATATAGAAGTTATTAGATTTTGTTGAAATATGAAATTATAAAGTTATGTATATAGCATAAATTGCTGTGCTAAGTGCATAGTGCCTTGTAGGTTGCCAATTTAGTGCCTAATGTAAGGACAGAGAGTAAAATATTTATAACCTACATTATGAATATGAAATTCCTGTTATTTTCAAAGCTTTGACACAATACAACTTCAAACTTCTATGTTGCACAAATGTTTTTTTCTTGAGAAGTCTCCACCGAATAAAAGTTATGTATGGTGAATATTCTATTGTATGATTGGAGGATTTTGATAAAATCTTTTAAAATATTAGGCTGCCGTAACCACCAGAGATCTAAAAATATAAGTGTTCCCACCGTGTATAAATCAAAGTCTTATATGGATATTTTATCAGTTTCTGTATATATATATATACCCATTATTTTATAAAAATATAAGCTTTAGCAATATATTAAGTTAATATCTACATCCATGTTTTTAAACAATAAAATGTTTCTAGACATCTAAACAGTAGTATTTTATGATTTATATAGTGAATACATTTGTATATATCATTTCCATTTCTGATAAATCAATATTGATGATACATTTTTATTTATATTTTTATATTTAATAAATCCATTAAATTAGGATCTTTATTAATTTCCAATATTAGTGGACAAAATATAAGTATTATAATATTACATTGTTTTTTATTTTATTTATAGAAAAAAAATCACTTATACCTAGGATAAGACTAGTTTAGGCCTAGGGTGTTCACCATCCTCAATCACATCATAGCTAAAGGTGAGATAGTGGTTAAACACTAGCATAACAGATAAAAAAAACCTACATCTAAAGGTCAGTTTCACTGGTTACTGATAAAGTTTTAAACAGTTATCTAAAATAAATTGAGATAAAATGAGTCTGGTAGCCTATTAGAAACTTATCTGCCAGATAAACTAACATTTTGTAGTTTATCTAGCAGATACATTTCTAATAGGCTATCAAGGACTCATCAACATCAAGAGACATCAGAAACCAGTGAAACTGGCCTATCTTTAATCTAGTCACAGTCTATAGATCACACCAGTGTTGATTCTGATGTGGTTCTACCTTAAATCAATTTGACACCGCTATAATGCACTGTTTTCCTTATAAGTGAAATCAGAATATCTACATTTTACTGTTGATAAATTTAGTTTAGTTAGCTCAACATCAGAATCACCACTTCACATTATTAGCTCAAAATCTACCTTGAAGCCATTGTATCACAGTCAGAATCAAAATAGTTAATGTAATTACAAAGGAATTGTCTCTTTTCAACTGCCGTCAACACAATATCAGGATTTATAGTGACAACTTCATCACAAATTATATTTTCTTCTTTCACAATTGAATTTCCTTCGTGTGTAAGTATAAAATTATGTAAAACACAAGCTGAATAAATTAATACATCCACAAACTCTGGCTTAAAAACTGCTATGTGGTTCAATTTACAAAATCTATCTTTGAGCATTTCAAAAGCATTTTGTATACATGACTGAGCCTTCCAAAGAAGATCATTGAATCTCATTTCTTCACTGGTCAATAACTCTTCACTAGTGTATGGTGTTATTAGATTCATTTTTAATTTGTATTCTGAATTTCCCAATATGTGGTTATCAAATTCCACAAAGTCTTGCAGCTCTCGTGCCAATGCACTATCTTTAAACAGTTTACTTTTTTTTGTTTTACCAATTTCTCCAATATGGATATCTGTGAACATTTGAGTATAGTCACAAACAGCTTGCAAAAGAATGGTGTCATACTTCTTTGCTTTCATGCCAACTTTGAGTCTACAGGCATCTATGAATCCCACACAATTTGGGATTTTAAACCTACTGTTTATCTTAATTCTGGTAATGTTTTGGTCTTCCACTGAAGGCCAACTGATATGATGAAATCTATTTTCTGCTAAACATGATCCGATCTCATGAAATATGTGGCTCACAGAAGATTTGTGAAGGTCAAAAAGTTTTCCAACATCATTGTAAGACAGGTTACTTGTTAGGAACATAAGAAATACATGAACTTTTTTGTCCAGTGGAATAATGCCAGGCTGCACAATATTGTTTAAATATTTGGTTAAAGCCTGAAACAATTGACATATTTATTAAACATAATATTTCATAAAAATGAGTAGGGCGGCTCGGTGGAACTAGCCATAAAAGTGACTTAACTACCACAAACTGACCACCCAAGACATTTATGATATTGGGTAACAGGAAAAGCAAGGCACTCAGCTGATGGTAGACAAGATTTCTGTATGAAATGGATAATGTACAATACAGAAGTCTGAATTTAGTCTTGAAATTTCCAGGCTTCTAACTAATTCAAGTTTAAGTAGGGTTGCCATCCTGCTGGAAATCCCCAGATTTGACATAGTTTGAAGGGCATCGGGGAGCGTCTGAGTGGGGCTTCATTTGGACGAACTGACTCGCTAAATTCACCGACCCCACGTGCTGTTGACATGTCCGGTTTCTGGGCTCTAAAATCTGGGGGTTTTACATGTCTTGTCCTGGTTGCCAAATTTTAGAGATAGCAACGATAGGTTCAAATAAATACAATAAAGCAAGCTACCCTTGGGCTACCACTAAATATTTTTTGCCTTTTATTATCAATAGTACATGATATGAATATAATCACCTGAACTGTTGATCTCTTCATTCTGAATGTGGCCTCATAATCTTCCTCGGTAAGATTACAAATTTCCTTTTCATAATAATGGTGATATCTTCTTGAGGATGATGTTATCAAAGTATCACTGTGCTCAATATCAGGTTCATCTTTCAATTCCTTCAATACTGCTTCATTAAAACTATTCAGATTATCAATATTTTCGTTTATTGTATTTGTTACAGTGACTGATATTTTATTGATAGTAGATACACTATCGTTATCCAAAAATAGGTTCATTACAAATTCTTTTTGGAAAGAATTCATTCTAACAAAAAAGAGATCATATAAAACTTAATTGTATAGGTACAATCATCGATGGTACAATAGCTTGATTGCACGGCTTGCACCTTGTATTGTACTGCCTTACAGTTGTTGCATTACTGCATTGCACCTCAGAAAAATTACTAAACTTACACTTACTCACCTCTAGATTTGTATTTGGGTGAACCGGGCAGACCAGGCATTTGTACTGTAATTTGTAATAATAACCAATACATTTAAAACAACATAGAGAATGTAATACATATAATATATTATTATTTTCTTTGTTTTTGGCTTTGGCGATAATATAATATATATTATTATTATTTTCTTTGTTTTTGGCTTTTAGTTTTTAATACTAATAAATAAAAACAATTCTCCCCACACAAAGAGAATATAATACTCAGTCTACCGAAACTGCAGTACAAAAAAAAAGATCTATGAAAACTAATGAAAAGGGGGGCGCGTCCGATGGAAGTCTATATTCGTCTCACTCACTATTTCTTACTTTGACGTCGTTACTTCTCGTTTTGACATTTCGCTATTTGGTCAGTTTGCTCTATGGGAGTCCCGACTCTTCTTAACGTAGTGGTTATATTCTCTTTGATAATACTACGCTATCCCCACAGATTACTATATGACGTAGGATTTATACAAGGTACTCTGTGCGTAGTATTTATATTCTCTTTGACTTGACTATATGTGTCAGAGATTCTCCCTATATACAGTCCGGCAAGTATAACTTGGCGCGGCTGTGCGCCACTGTGTTCAATGTCAGTGTTGCCACTGCACAGAAGATGACGCGAAAATTGGGAAAAAAATGAAATTTAGTTCAATGATTTACTGATTTACTTGAGGAGTATTATGATAACAGACCGAGAGCCCATGGACGCCAAACCTTCGTCATTTTATTATTAGTAGTATTTATTTAATTTACTTGCCTGTCTTTGTATTAACAGAAATATTAAAACATAGATGAATACTGATATGTTTTTAACTAAGTTAGAATTAGAGGTGAGTATGTTGGGGTTCGACCAAAATAAAACAGTTTTTGTTAGTACATTATTTATTACTAGAATATGTGTGATCTAATAAATGATCTTCTAGATCTTCCAAGTCCGACAATCTCACATCTTGGTGCCCATGCTGTTGCAACAGTTCGTCTGCTCCAAACACATCAGGTTTTTTGTGCATTTTAATAATTTCATACAATTCAGATTTCTTCATGCTATCTAAATAAGACAGCCCGTTACTTCTGATCCATTCTTGCATAACCTTCTTTTGGTTTGACATGGTTGGTGGCTTATTTAATTTCACACTTTCCAAGAGAACTTTTCGTTTTGATTGGCATTTCCGGAATTTAAACCCCAACCTAAAATATTGAGTAGATTTATTACAATCACATCATTTAAGTTATATCTATAAGTAAATAGGCTATGGTTAGTGAAATGCACACTTTCGAAGACCACGTCATTGCTAATCTTATTATTTATTTATACTTATCTATACATCTCTAGTCTAGGAGTCCAATAAAGATATTTAGGTTGTTAAAAAATAAAAACTTTCGTCAAAGCAATGAAAAATTTGAAACCACGAGGTGGAGTGTAAAGTCAAAATTAAAAATAGTCACCTTAATATAATTTTTCTCAAAGTTTCACGGCTACCATCAAATTGAATATCATTTCTTAGTTCCACCAAAAGCTTCGGTAATGTCGGAATTTCTTTTTTTACGGTATAAAATTGATGTATCTTTCTCCGAACTACATCCAAATCAAAGTTATCCAAATTACACTTGGTTTCCAGTCATTTTCTTTTTTTTCCTGGTGTAACAATTTTTGACAAGGTAGCTTTCGTTTGTTTGCCTTCTGCAACAATTCTTTGAACAGAACGTTCAGAAACACCTGAAACAAAATATGTATAAATGTAACCATGAAATTTAGGTAGGTAAATTTGTAAAGTTTGCATAGCATTATAATTATAATTCATCATTACCTATACACAACCACATTTTATTTAACCTCATATTAGACATAAACATTTCGTTATACCCACGGGTAATATTTACGTGTAATGTTGACAACACTCACCAGTCATTGCCGCCACCCTTGCATTTACGGATTTTAATGGTATAATCGGTTCGTTCTTTTCACATTCCTGTGTACAAAACGAATGTACTTTTATAACTGCTTCTCTTGTACCACTTTTTATCACTTTAGGCATGATGATAGCACAGTAGTTAACAGAATATTCGCAACGATGTTTACTATGAACTCGGAAGTGTCAAAGTGAATTTTCAAGATGGCCGTTTTAGTTCCTCAAATCGCCACCGCCAACTTATACTTGTGGCACTGTATATTCAATCACAGATTACCACAGAACACTATTACCAAGGGAGTGACAGAATCGAAGCTGTGGCATCTTACGAGCGATGCCGAACAAAATGTGACAGATAGGTGACACCCTCGTTCACTTTTTCTTCGGTAGATGTCCACAGACTACAGAGGGGGGATGGTAGATGACTCTACAGTGAAATTTAATAGTAGATTAGTAGCCAAGGGCTGTAAGCGTGGAGGGAAAATTAAATGGAGTAGAATTAGGCGTATAGAGTCTGGCTAACGAAAGTAGATACTGGATTTTTTTGCAAACTTTTTATATGACAACACTAAAGTGTTCCCATCGGATATTTACCCTACAAAACTTATTTTAAACATTTTATAAAATGAGTTTTAAAAATTCGTACGTGTGCTTAAATTGTATTCATCGAAAATAAGTATCGTATGTACGTGTTGGATCATTTCAAGAGCAACACTAAGCCTTAAGTTGGTCTAATAAATAGCTTAATTAATTAGGTACACTATTTACTTGAGAAAAACTTGGCAATTTTATTTTAAAGAAATTAATTTTCGGCTGTTTTCCGAAAGATTTGGTAAAATCAGAATCAGTATATGGTATCCCTATCTCTGACGCAACAAGATGGCGTGTTGTTGATGTTTGACTTTAGGGCTGCTATGCTGATATTTTTTAAATTTGCCGCGCTTTTTCAGTATCAACTTTCATTAGCCAGACTCTACGATGAAACAGCTATAGAGATATAACCCGTCTAAAATGATAAACACGTGATACATATGCCAGCTATGAGATATAATTAACAACGTAATTTGGTCGGATTATATATGACACCGGGTGAAAGCCAATAGGCGCCGCTAGAGCTGGGGGCAGAGCTGGTGGCAAACAATAAAATCGCATACGCGAGAAGGATAAAAAAAATGTTGTCCGTCTCACTCACTCATACTAGTGATTGTATAGTTTTATCCTTATCATATTATTATTGTTATTTTAATGTCAGATCTTTTTAATTATCCATCTACGGCTGTAAGGCATCAATTGCAGCCCGAGATATTTAGGCGCACGAGCGCAGCGAGGGCGCCTATAGTTCGAGGGTGCAATTGATGCTTACACCCGAGCTAACTACTCTGTTGTACATCTCGATTGTGAGGTAAGTAGAAAAAAACCGGCATTACAAGAATAAAACATTTTATTAGTTAAAATTTATAGTGAAATGAGAACAATTTTCAAATTTTAGGGACAGGTGTTTTTTGGGTATGTTAATAGTTTGAGATTGTGATATTTGTTGGTCATGGACAAAATCTGACGGGATGAAGCTTTCTTCAGCAGAAGTTGATGGTTGCGGATCATCTCTTGAGAAAGATGTTTCATTTTTTGAAAGCTGAATAGTTTCCGTTATTTGGTTGGTAATTTTACTTTTATTTTGTATGGAATCTTCAATGTAACCTTCAGCCACCTTGCTGGATTTCCACCCACCGTGCCTTTTTATAGTGGTTAAGTTAGCCCCAGCGTCGGCTAAAAGTGTAGCCGATGTTCTCCGGAAGCAATGACCAGTGTACAATTCCGGGTTGGCTAATTTTAAATAACTTGCGATTTGCTTCGGCATACTTCTGATGGTATTTTTTCCAATAACTTGATTGTAGCATTTGCTTTGATGGTACTTAAAAAAAATCGGTTGGTGTTTACATTTTCAGGACGAAGATTTCTGTATTTTGTACGAATTCAGAGAATTCTTGAGGAACTACAAATGTTCGGTCAATTTTAGTTTTTGTGTTCGGTAGTTTAATTACTAACAACTGACCCTGTTGTTCTCTATTGTTATATTTTCCAATTCAATACCTCGGCATGCGCCAGTTATACCGAAGATAAGAACCACCTGAAACAAGCGATATATAAAAATAAGTATGTTTTATAGGATTGTAAGAATTTAAAAGATAAATGATGAAGTACCATTTACCATTACCATTATGTGATTTGTTATTTTACGTACCTTAACAGCTAAATATATGTCATCAGGGGCTTCATTTATGAATGTTTTCACGTCTTGCGCTGTAAAAACCTTTGACTTTTTGCTTTTGTGCCCAGCTTATTGTCTTTTTGAAAAGATGATAATTTTGTAAAGTTTTTGATATTGATGTCGTGTTTAGTACTCATAGTTGCTTTTAACATTGAATAAATGCACCACAAACTAGATGGCTGCAGCTTTTTTGATAGCTCACTAAAGTATGTTTAGAATACAGTCTCAGATAAAGACTTTACTCGTTTTTGTTTTCGCCACTTCATGAACTCGTCGTAAGTTTTCAAATATCTCTCTTTAGAACTTTCAGGCAAAATATTGTTAATTGCTGCTTCAGCTTCCATTTTCATTGAATCGGGAGTGCAGCTTATTTCTTCATCACTTGTAGAACTCAATGTTTTTTTTCCTAGTTAGCACGTAATTATAAAAAAATCCCAAAAACAAACAATATTTAAAGTAAAAGTTTTCTATTACCGCCTTTTTTCATATTTTTTTTATTATTTTTTCAAGATCGAAATTGAGATTCACCGTTCGATATTTAAAATTGATGACTATTATACTCATACGAAAACAAGGCTGAATAGCGAAATGCGTATGATGGTTAGATGTACGCGAACTTTTTGAAAGAGTGAAGTTTTTTTTTTAATTACATACCGCCCTAGGGCTTGTCTAACTACATTATTACCTTAGAGCGCTAATTGGTTACCTACAAGCCCTATTTGAGGGTAATAAGGACCTACTTACCGAATATGAGAGATGTAATAGTAGATTAGTAGCCAAGGGCTGTAAGGCATCAATTGCAGCCCGAGATATTTAGGCACACGAGCGCAGCGAGGGCGCCTATAGTTCGAGGGTGCAATTGATGCTTACACCCGATCTAACTACTCTGCTTTACATCTCGATTGTGAGGTAAGTAGAAAAAACCGACATTACAAGAATAAAACATTTTATTAGTTAAAATTTAATCGGGAGTGCAGCTTATTTCTTCATCACTTGCAGAACTCATGTATTTTTCCCTATTAGCACGTAATTATAAAAAAAACCCAAAAACAAACAATATTTAAAGTAAAAGTTTTCTATTCCCGCCTTTTTTCATCTTTTTTTTTCAAGAACGAAATTGAGCTTCGCCGTTCGATATTTAAAATTGATGACTATCATACTCATACGAAGACAAGGCTGAATAGCGAAGCGACCTCTTTTGTCATTGGGCTGAATGCATGATGTCTACTGCCAGTATGATGGTTAGATGTACGCGAACTTTTTGAAAGAGTGAAGAGCTTTTTTTTTAATTACTTACCGCCCTAGGGCTTTTCTAGCTACATTATTACCCTAGAGCGCTAATTGGTTACCTACAAGCCCCATATGGGGGTAATGGTCCTTATTACCCCCAAATGGTACTTACCGAATATGAGAGATGTAAATAAATTATTAATTATTAATTTTTATTTTCATGCAAAATATTATATAAAAAATTGCTAAATTTTAAAAACTTAGAGTTGCTTATATTACATATTTTAGTAATTATTTCGTACAATAAATACTCTTTGGTCTAGATAATTATAAAAAGTATGTCACGTCAAAGCATTATGTCATAGAGTTTTTGTGGGATTTTACGATTATTTTTTCTGAATTAAACTAAGAAAATAAATGTAAATTATTATTATTTCTTTCTTATAAATAAGGAACCATGCCGTATTAATGCGTATTGTGCTGTAATAAAACAAGTAAGTACACATACCTATTTAATTACTGTGTGGCGACCTTACGCCAACTTGTTTTGTATGACGTTCAAACTCTTTTGACGATGTTTTTTTCTTGGCAGTCAGCCGATTTGAATATTGCAAATATCCATGACTAGATCACGATTTAGCGTCAAGGGTTTTTGACAAGAAATTTTCATCATTCACTCTTTTATTATGTTTCCAAGTGAATAGTTAAAAAGTGAATTAATTACATATTTTCATATCCCGTGCACCCGGCATGTAAAGAGGCCTGTAGGGCTATTCTGTTAGCTAATCTCGGAGGCGAACTTCGCAGTGAGTTTTGACTTTCGTGTTAGGAAATTCAACCGTATTACAATCGTGTTACGATTTGAATTTCGTAGTACGCCTCACCGCGGATTCCGCTTGCGAGATGCGTAAACTAGCTTACAGAATAGCCTGGCTGGGCACGTAGTGTTCTATTCACAATAAAGTGAACAAGCAATCACAAAGACGTCTTATTGAAAAAGACCCATCTAGAACTCCATCGCGGTCTGAGATAACTAAACGACCGCCTTCATCAAAGCTAAGTACCATTTGTTTTACATTTAAACTAGCTACCACAGCATGACCCAGCAATAAAGGGGTCATAGCTCGCCATCTCTGTCCATAGCTGGGAGTTGTGAACCAGTTCCATCTCCTAACTATCAGCTATCAGCAAACCGCTGGATCATCAAGTGCCTTTCCGTATCCTATTTTAATAGTAGATTCTAAGGAAGGCACGTGCAAGCAGCTAGGATTTCCCGGGAGATTTCCCGGAGGTCCCATAATGGTGACCTACGTCGTTTAGACGACATGAGTCCAGAAGATTCTGTCGTCATGCATATAACACGCATTTTGTGAAAGTGTCCATCTAGCCTATTACTGCAAACAGAGACGTTCGCCGGTTCCTGTTCCGGGTTGTTGCCGCAAACGACACCCCGAGGTTTGACGTGTTACTGATATTCTAATCGGATGCAGCCGGCGCATTTGGTGGCGAAATTTAATTAATAAGTGTTTTTAGCATTTTTATTTTTTCTATAGCATAGGTACCATTCCTACGGGTGTAAATCGCCTCATCACGACCGTTCTGGCGCAGAATATCCTTTGCCAGACCTAAAAAGAAAATTAAATTGTTTTTCTTTGTTTTTTTCCGCTTGTCATTGTGCATTTCGTGTGTGTCATTGTGTTTCGCATGTGCGTTTTCTGTGCTTTGAAATTTTTCAGATTGGCACCTTCTGGAATCTTTTTCTTCCGGGACGTGCAGTGAATAGAATAGGAATTGGACGAGGTTAGAACCCAGCTTTCCACGCTGGCAGGGATGGTTGCATCGGCCATGGATAGAAGTAAAAATAATTCCTGTAACAAACAAAATCGCAGCCGAAGTCGTAATAATAATAATCGCGTGTTAAAAACCAGAATTTGGTACCATAATAGTTTTGCCGGTAGGGCTTCGAAGTGCGTTCAGCCCTGCAACTGGAAGGCAGCACAAGCTGGGCAACGCAAACCGCGGTTGGTAGTAACTATGAGCGACCGCGGATTCAAAAGTCGTAGGTTATTTATTAGTAACCGTGCAACTAAACTAAATATTTTTGTTCGGATATCTGCTGTTTTCCGCGACGCTTAGTAAAGGGTCGTTTAGGGGAGAGCGGGTTCGAACTGTTCGCCGCAAACCAGTCATCTATTAAAACCTACGGCACAACCACTCTTCATTTAGATCTTGGTTTAAGAAGAGAGTTCACATGGAACTTTGTAATCGCAGATGTTAGCACTCCAATTATTGGCTCAGACTTTTTGAGCCACTATAATTTGGTACCCGACTGTCATCGACAAAGGATAATCGATGGTGTTACAAAACTGAACGTTGTAGCAACTGCAGCAAACGTTGCACAGTCCAGTGTTAGGGCCATCGTACTCCCGAGTAACCGTTTTACGGATTTGCTTTCGGACTTTCCCGATATTACGCGTCCACCAGGTATTGATAGGGTAGTCAGGCATTCGACTAGGCACCACATCGAAACAACAGAGGGACCACCGATTTCGTGCAGACCACGACGGCTGGCCCCCGATAAACTTCGTGTGGCGCAACAAGAGTTCGAGGCAATGGTTTGAGCTGGTACAGCTAGGCCTTCGGATACCCCTTGGTCATCACCCTTACACCTTGTTTCTAAAAAGGATTCAACCTGGCGTCCGTGTGGCGATTACCGGATATTAAACTCGCGAACTATTCCGGATAGATATCCGGTTAGGCATATCGGTGATTTTGCTAGCAACTTAGCTAAGTCAACGGTATTTACGACCGTAGATTTGGTTAAAGCGTACAATCAAATACCCGTGTTTAAAAGGGGATATTTGCAAAACTGCGATTATTACACTGTTCGGGTTATTCGAATTTCCCTATATGACATTCGGCTTACGAAATGCAGGCCAGACTTTTCAACGATTTATCGATGAAGTCGTGCGTGGCCTCGATTTCTGTTATGCGTATGTCAACAATATTTTGGTACATTCTGCGGATAAGCCGAGTCATGCGGAACACCTCAAAATACTGTTCGGTAGGTTACGACAGTTCGGTGTTGATATTAACCCGGCGAAGTGCTTTTTTGGTACATCTGAGGTTACCTTTTTAGGTTATCAGATCAATGCAGAAGGCACAAAGCCACCTAACGAGCGAATACAAGCGCTCGCAGAATTCCCGCCTCTGTTCCGCCACAAATCTCTAATTTTCGCGTTTAAACAGCGAAGAGAAAAGTTACCACCGGTTCAATTAAACCATTTGACTTTCATTAGCCAATTTACCACTGATTTCGTGTACGTTAAAGGTGACGACAAAGTAGTGTCAGATGCGATGTCACTTATAGAAGAAATTTCTCTCACAGATGAGACTACGCTGCTCTGGCTGAAGCTCAGAAGGTGGACGAGGAACTTGTTACGTTGCGAGCAGATTCTTCTTTGAAATTAGAATCTGTTCCTATTCCAGGAACTGATATTTCTGTAACATGCGGTGTATCAACGGGGAAACCGAGACCGTATTTACCCGCATCTTTTCAATGGCCTGTATTTCTCAGATTGCACAATCTTAGCCACCCTAGCGCGCGCACAAGCGCACGCCTGGTCGCAGATCGTTACATCTGGCCGTTACTTAGGAAATATTGTATTCTTGGGCACGCTGTTGTGTCTCATGCCAGCGTAGCAAAATTACCAGGCAAGCTTAATCTCCGTTAGGCAATTTTGCCAGCACAAGTTCTCGTTTTCAACAGGTACATTTAGACATAATCGGGCCGATGCCGCATTCAAACGGTTTTACTTACTGCCTCACCGCAATCGATAGATTTACGAGGTGGGCAGAGGCATGGCCGATGTCGTGTATCTCTGCTGAAGAGGCAGCAGATACCTTTGTCAACGGGTGGATTTCGCGATTTGATGTACCACTCGTTGTCACTACCGACCAAGGCAGACAGTTTGAGTCTACCTTGTTTAATGAGTTGTTACAGTTTTGCTTTTACAGGCCTGTCGCACTCCGCGCTGTAGCTATGAAACTACAAGTACCTCCGCGCACCCTCTCGGGTGCATGTTCAGTCAATTAAGTGTCATGCGCGCTCTCGATCGGCCGCGCGCCTTACTTGTACCTACCTCATTATTATATTCCTTTTTTTCATTTTATTTGTTAATATTGTCGTTACGCTGCACATGTAGGTACTTATGTAAAAAGCAAAGAATGTTACACATAAAATGGTAGGTAGCTACCTATAAGTCGGCTGAGTTTCATTTTTCAAGGGAATTCACGTTCCGATCTTTAGGGAATTTCTATCCATATTACATCTTGCAAAATATTAATTGTAACCTACTTGAAATTGGTAGGTTATTTTATTATTTACTGTAGGTAGGTTACGTAGATCCATTAGTAGTTCTATTCACAATAAAGTGAACAAGCAATCACAAAGATGTCTTATTGAAAAAGACGCATCTAGAGCTCCATCGCGGTCTGAGATAACTCAACGACCGCCTTCATCAAAGCTAAGTACCATTTGTTTTACATTTAAACTAGCTACCACAGCATGACCTAGCAATAAAGGGGCCATAGCTCGCCATCTCTGTCCATAGCCGGGAGCTGTGAATCAGTTCCATCTCCCAACTATCAGCAAACCGCTGGATCATCAAGTGCCTTTCCGGATTCTATCTTAATAGTAGATTCTAGGGAAGGCACGTGCAAGCTGGGATTTCCCGGGAGATTTCCCGGAGGTCCCATAATGCTAGACCCTTACTTTATTATACATTATCATACAAGTTAAAGTTACCCTCTAAGAAACTATAATAAAATGATGTAGCCCAGATCGATTTAAAACGAATGCGGCAACTCGGCCACTTCTGCTTATCTATATAAGTAGCAACGTATGTTGGTTCAGCTAAATAAATAAAGCTAAAAGTATGACTAATTAACTTCTATAATTATTCCAGATGTGTTGCAGAGATTTCCCGACCCAAAAGAATATCCCAAACATTTCAGATAATGGGTTAAATGTGTATCGAGTGGAAAGTTAGAATCATCGGCTGATTATGAACATAATAAAATAAACTGGCCAACTCCAAGTCGGACTCGCACTCGTAGGGTTCCGTACCACACTGCAGTATTTTATAAGTTCGAGCATAAAATACCACTATCATTTTTCGCCAGAAAAAAATAATAATTAATAAACAATTTATTTCTTATAACGCTATCTAACGTCTAACAAAGGTGTTAGGGATCGACATTTCAATATGACGCCATCTATGGGACGTTTACCTAACTAAGCGTTCATAGATGGCGTGAAATGCCGAAAAAAACACGTTTCTTGTATGGGGTTCCTCTATTTTTTTTTACTTTATTCTATTTTTAGTATTTGTTGTTATAGAGGCAACAGAAATACATCATCTGTGAAAATTTCAACTGTCTACCTATCACGGTTCCTGAGATACAGCCTGGTGACAGACGGACAATGAGACAGACAGACAGACAGATGGACAGCGGATTCTTAGTAATAGGGTCCCGTTTTACCCTTTGGGTACGGAACCCTAAAAAAGGATTTGCGATGTTCATTTTGCAACCAATTGCAAAGTTAAAATCGGTTAAATGCATTAGCAATACCGACTCTTCTTTTGCCAGGTGAGTCAAATATACTATTCATTAATTCCATATGTAAGACTCAGTTATTTTAATTAAACCGTTACTAACAACTACCTAACTACCGTTAAGTATATCACGCCAGAACTCGTTGATTGATTGGCGACCAGTGTTTGTCCGGTGGTGGTGGACAATAATTTTGCACCAAGCCACAGAATAATGAATAGTACAAGTAGCAAGCAGCAGCAATGACCAAGCAGGGATCATGTGTAGGGCAGATGAAGGTCTAAGCCTACGAACAGGTAATAAACTGGCCAAGTGGACGTCGGACTTGCACTCGTAGGGTTCCGATTCCGTACCACACTACAATATTTTATAAAATCGAGCAAAAAATGTGCTGAAAGAAATCGTTTCTTGTAATAAATTAATAAATCGATCTAGCTAGGTTTTCATTTTCAGAAAATTCTGTTTTATTCCTGTTTTCAGGTAATGAGTATTTTTCCATACAGTTCATATTTTCTCGCCACAAAAACTACGATATGAATGTAATTATTAATTCAGATTAAAAGGAAAAGTTAAAATAGCGTGAGCCTACACTGCAAAGCGTTTAGGCCACGCTGATTAAATAAATAATCGCAGTAACGAGCAACTGGTCGAATGAAAGTCCAGTGCTCCCCCTTTTCTTTCAGTGAATTAAAGAATAAACGTTATACTGTTTCTTTGAATAGTGAAACCTAGTGCTCCACCGCGATCAACAGGGCTCCAGGCCCGGACCGTCGATAACAAAGATAAGTGCTATTGATTAAGCGTTACACAGTGAGATGTAGCTCTGGCCTTCACCGGGATTTGCTAACTGATAACAAATCGCCGGAACGTTAAGTGCCTTTCCGCTTCCTAGCTCAGTTTTAAGTAGCAGTTGATAGGGAAGGCACGAGCAAGCAGCTGAGATTTCCCGGGAGTTTTCCCGGAGGTCCCAAAAACTAAAAAAAAAAATAGTCTAATGAATGAAATCTGAAAAGAAAACTGAACTGAAACTGAGTTTTGGCGGGAACGTGGAAAAGTGTGTGTGATCACATTGTATTTTTTCCTAAAACTTGTGTTCTTCCGCGAGTTAATGTGTAATAAATGTGGATTATTAACCATTACGTACCGGTGAATGTGTGCGAGTGTAGGGGCACAGCACAATGTTGAAAAACATGCTATTTGCGTTCTCACCAAAATTCCACTGAAAATCTTCAGTAAACACTACATCTTTACTGAAGGTATGACTTAGACTAGACTTTTACTTGAAAACTGACCTGAAATGTGACTTTGATGATCTTTACGACTAAAATTCATAAAAACTTGAAGAATTTCAATACTTGACACTGGCTAAATACACTAATCGTGTGGACCCATAATAAATTAAAAAAAAAACTGAAAACTGAAAAGGATATTATTATCTCTGACACATAAAGTAATCTGTGTTATTATCTCTGACACATATAGTATAGTAATCTGTAGCACAGAGTACTTTATATATACGGAAACTGACACATAAAGTAATCTTTGGGAAAATCTGAAGATTACAATAAAGGAAACCCACCCACCAAAATTAATTTATTTAGAGCCCTAATTTCTAGGTCTTTGAGAAGACCTATGTCGAACTCAAAGGGAACTGGTGTTAACGGTCCACTAAATGAAAGGTAAGAAGTGTCAGACATATTGCAGTATATATTACTTACGCTATCAAGATTACTAGATACCGTACATACACAACAATATTCACTGAATATAATATTGTTCACCAAGTATTATCTGTTACTCACACTTCATTGTTTCCAAAAATTCTATAATATAATAATATATATATAATAGATTTTTTTCAAAACACCTATGTGTGGGTTGCTGAATATATGTTGCAGCTTATTTCCTGCTCCATATTGCCTTGAACCCATATCATCATCATTACTATCACCCAATTGCTGTCCAATGCTTGACATAGGTCTCTCCTATGGCATGCCATAGTCTCATATTATTTACATACTAAAATCACTGACATATTATGTTGCTTGTTTTAGCATTAACAATGAAAAGTTGATATACCCAGCTGCCAATAGAAATAAAGATCCAATCCTACAAGTATTAAAAAGACTAATTTTCTGTGATGAAGATGATGAGACACTATTTGTGGAGATTGCTTCAGGATCAGGGCAACATCTAGCACACTTTGCACCACAGTTTCCTACTGTAACATTTCTACCTACGGAATTTGATGAGAGTTTGCATGGAAGTATAACTTACTATGCCAACAATTGTGCAACGAAGAACATGAAGCTGCCTATGCTGCTAGATATTCGGAACAAGATGGCGAAGTATGGATTCCAAGAAAATAGTATAGATTATTTATACTGTGCTAACATGATCCACATAAGTCCATATGAATGTACTATAGGACTATTTCAAAATGCTGGTGATTACTTAAAAACGGATGCTCTTATGGTAACCTATGGTCCTTACAGCAAAGATGGTGTTATAACACCAGAGAGCAATATACAATTTGATGCTTCTCTCAAAGCAAGAAATCCATTGTGGGGCCTTCGTGACATAACAGAGCTAGTTAAATTAGCTGAACAAAATAATTTATCTCTTATGGATACTGTAGAAATGCCTTCAAACAATTTTACACTGATATGGAAGAAGAATTAAATAAACTTAAGTATTATTTATGTAACAAAATATATAGTTAATATATTCATACTAATTAGCATGCTAGCAGTAGCTGTGAGCAGAAGTAACTTAATTAACGAACACTACTATTTTGTTAGTGTGAGGGGGTTATTCCCTGTCCTCGGATCTAAACTCCAATTGTGGGGCGAGCGGGAACATTTTTACCTACATCTCCGATTGAGCATCATATGTACAGCCACCAATAAGAACGTTAATTAAACTTTTATTCTTTACTTTTTCTAAATGTCCTTTGCTAATTTCACCAGTCTGTACTAAGTCTTTCTACTACATAATTTTGCTATTTATTAAAAATTCATTTCGCTTTTACTTCCAAGCCTCTCATTATGGATGGTTGAAATAAAGTGTTGTCTTGCAATATTTGCAACAATATGTACATACTAGTTGTGCCCGCAACTTTGTACGCGTGGAATAGTGTCTTTGGGTGGCATTAACTAATAAGACACACATATCCCAACTACACCGCACCGTACCACGCCACACTCATCCAGGGGGATTCCCCCCTTCCCTCACTTGCCCTCCCCTTCCCAACTCCACTCCCCCTCTCCTTCCCCTACCCTCCCTCTCCACCTCCCCCGCCACTCCCCTCCACTCCTACCCTCCTCCTCCACTCACTCCGAAGTTGGTTAAAGAGTTTCTTTTTAGTGCTTCGCCGGCCACTGCGAGATGATGCAAAGTGCAAAGCAACCAATATCACCGTGACATGAAGAGGCGGCAAGTGTTCCTAAACAAGAATTAGGCCAATAGATGGCGCTGTTAGCAAAGATAATCGTATTTGTTATTACTCTAATCAACTCATTAGACTATCAGCGTAGCGTAATTTCCTAAATTTGCCGGCATGATCAGCATGAAGAAATTATCGTACTCAGACTATCATAAAAAAGGCAGAAAGATTCGTGTCGAACACCCGAGCGACCGCAAGTTCAGTAATACTAAATTCTTGAGTAATAAGTTTCCGCGCTCATTCCGGCATAGTCATAGGCATAGTAATACGGCATGATTACTACGTAAGCAACGCTGCGAAGTAATACTGCACGGAAGCTTCCGACCCTGCTGCCGCTTGGTAGCCACAGATAACTGTATATTAGTCCGAGACAGATAGGACAGTACTAGGTTAACGATTAGTTACAAAAATATACGCTAAGCGCTAGTGTCGCCTATTGCTCACAGAACCTAGTGATGTTCCACATTATACGATAAAAGTGACGATGACCATAAAATATCGATAGCATAGTGATGTGCTACGGATTTTTTTGTGTATGACCGATTTAATTATTTACAAAGTTTATTAATCGTTTTTTGATACGTAACGAAGGAAAGGTACAAATAAAATTACATATTATAATATACTTTTTATTTCTTTTTTCCTCTTAACCTATGAGCTTTAAATTTTTCTAACGCAATTTGTTGAGGTGCACACTATCTTACGATTTTCTCCTGTATTCCTCCTTTTAAAATTGTATTTAGTATGTTGCACCAATTATGTACATGGGTGCGTATCATTAAATTCATCAACCAATCTATTACTTCATTTTTGTGATGTGTACACCCCAACCAATTCACATCAAATTTCTTGATTGATTTGTTTTTTAAAAAAATTCTTGTTATTTAAGAAATCATGCATAAGGCACGAGATATCTCTATACAGCATTAAAAATCTCTTTGATGGATAAGTTAGATTTTTCGTTTTAAAAGGGTGTATTCGCGTTGCTCGATCCATCTGTGAAATATATCTGTCTTACTTTGTGCATATGTCTCAGAGCATCTCCTACAATCAATTTTTTTTGTCACTCTTCTGCACATATATCCTTCTGTATATGCAGAAGAGTGTACGCGCAATCTCTCATTAACTGGATTTAGTGATTGGTTTATGCTAATGTTGTGGGTTTTTGTAGGTCCACTATATACAGCATTTTCTTTATCCTCATCCAATGTTGACGAGAAACTCTTATCAACATTGGATGAGGATATAACATTTAAAAAATCTACAACTGTATCTCCTTTTTCTTCTTCACAGTTTGCGTATATTGAATGTGGACCCATAACGTTGGACATTAGCAATGACTTGAATCCATTTATGAAAGTATTCGCGTCAGGATTGACGTTTCTGTAGTTGATGGCTCTGATCCTACAAAAAAATCTCCAGAGGATCCTGATTTATGTTTCTTGGATAAAAATATTGTATGTCATATTTTTCAAACAACAGTTTAGACAACCTTTCAAAACTTTCCAAAGTTGTAACTCATCCATTAAGAGATGGAACTCGAACCTTATAGGTTTTGTTATATCTGCGAGCTCTGTTACTAGATTTATCTAAAAATTGTATATTTTTCAGTATTTCTTTCGCTTCAGTCCAAAATTTGAAGACATAATGAGAGTTAGGTTTAATGGGTCCACGTAGTTTGCCCCGGACAGTGCTCCCTCGCGATCCATTCACACTATCGAATAATTTGTCCATAAATTCTACAGCTTCGCCAGTTGTGGCCATTGTCGCACTCACATTTTCCCCTGAGGCTGTAGTTTCTGAAATAATAAATAATTATATTTACTTTAAATTCAATTTCTTATTAGTATAGCGTTTAAGGTGTTATTTTATGTATGTATGTTGATGCTGCCTAACAAACAAGCATAATACTTTAATGTACATGCAGGCCAATGGTAAAATGTTTAACTATTAATAAAGTGGTTTACAATTATATTTTCACATGCTGCGAAACTGACATACCTCTTTCGCTTCTTCCACTAATAATTATTATAATACCATTTAATAAGCAATGTTATATAATGTACATAGACAACAAAGTAAAAACTTACTGAACAATGCAGTGTATTTAAGCATTCCACTGGTGGTTGCACTCAGTGTTTGGGCAGCTACACTAACTTTCATTTTTTTCATTTTTGCTGCATAATCATGTTGTTCCGTTAGCTTTTTGTGCATCCTAGTATGGCCTAGTTGACAATCAGAGTCAAACACAGTTTCTATATCGATCCAAGAGGCAATTTTGCCTTTGAAAACCATATCTTTTGTAAGAAGATTGTTTCTGAGGCCCTTCAGTAAGTGTGGGGGATCATATACCACACTTAACTGTTGTCCTGACACTTCAATAGTTCCATCTGTAAACAAAAAACGATTAGTTTTTTATGGGACATTGTTACCCACAGGAAGGTCATTCTTGTCTTTCTATGTACACGTTAGCTTAGACCTTAATATACCTAGGCTGAGTTGCACCATCTTACTTTAACTATAACAAATGTCAAAAATATGTCAAACTCTATACAAAAACACCGGTTAATAGTTATAGTTACAGTTAAAGTAAGATGGTGCAACTCAGCCTTAATCTCTTATCTGTATATATAAAAGGCAAACGTTACTGACTGACTGACATGACTGATCAATCAACACACAGCTCAAACCACTTAACGGAATGTGCAAAAATTTGGCATGTTGATAGTTATTATGACATAGGTATCCGCTAAGAAAGGATTTTCCACAATTCGGGGAGGGGGTTCAAAGTCTGTTTAGAGTCTTTTTTATTCGAAACTTCACACAAGTACTTGTGTAAACAAATAAGTAAATACATATTTCAGGCTTTTTCAAAATTTCACCCTAAGAGGGTGAAATGGGGTAACAAAGTCTGAAAATCAATATTATTTTTTGGGTTTTATAAAAATGAATCCCTATGCACTTGGTCACGCTATAACTTGAAAACGGGTGGACCGATATGGCTAATTCTGTTTTTGATGTGTTTTTATAAAAAAAGGTATTAGGTATTTGTATAAAAAGTTTTATATAAATAAAAAAGTTTTTAACGTGGGCAAAGCGGCTGCACAGCTAGCATATAATGTGCTCTCTGGATGGTGCTAAATTGGTGACCACTGGTGGTAGGCTTAGTACACATCTCGCCTCACTGCCGTCTAAACTTGCTAAACAAGCAGGTTTCCATCTTAGGTAACATCGTCTAGTGGTCAGTCAACAATAAAAAAGCTTACAAGTTACTTGGATTTAATAATGATTCAAATCCAACTACTATAGTAGGCGTAGGACTTTTATTGCAGATAACAACAATGACAATTTGCATAAAAAGGCTATTTGTAAAGGATATTTTTATTTACTCACCATCATGCTCCTCATTTAAAATTCTTTTGCGTTCAGTATCCATTTTAAGCATATTTATAGCTGTTCTAAATGTAGAGCCTTGGTCACATACAAGTGCTAATGGTATTAAGTCTGACTCTAACACTTTTGTGACCACTTCTTTTAATATTCTTACAACTGTAGCAGTTGCAGTTGTTCCCTCACAAAAGTAGTAGGCAATGGGCTGTCTCCAGTTTGAGCACACTCCTTTTAGCATGAAGACTAAAGCATGATCACATAACTTATGTAAGAGTAGTTATGTATTCTGTAAAGAGTAGAAAAAAACAATTGATTAGTAAGAATGCTTCAGGAATATCAGGTACCTGAGACCCGCGTTAGGGACCCGAGCAAATGTCATAAGAGGGAATGCGCGGTGCACTTTTCCATACAAATGTATTCCCCCGTTTCCTCCCTGGAAAATACTTGTAGAGCAAAATTTGTATCTACAAAATATCAACGTCTACTGTAGCTACTATCTATCTTTTGCTGTTTTTGACCAGCAAATTACAAATAGAAATAGGACCCTGCGAAAATTTCAAAGAGGAGATTAGAAGGCTTATATTTCTTTTTGCAATAGGTTGTTCAAAAAAAGCAAATGATAGGGACCTAGCTACAGCAGACTTTTTGCTCTAGAAGCATTTTCTAGGGAGAAAACGGGGGAATACATTTGTATGAAAATGTGCCCCCCACGTTCCCTCTTAACATTTACTGTCAATCAAACTATCTTTTATTTTTTAGCAATATTATTCGAAATTCAACTAATATCATAAATTTTAAAGTCTTTAAGTTTGTTATTTAATCATGAAAATGCGGCTGAACAAATCTGGTTAAAATTTGACTCAATGATAATTTGAAATTTCAAAAATTTTACAGATAATTAAGAAATACATATACCTGTTGATTCTGCTTCCAATGTTAATATGGAGTGATTTGGGTCAATTTTCATGAGGTCTGCATTTTGCGAGCCAGTTGAAGTAGGGCATGTGTTTTCTACAACATACGAGGGTCGTTCAATAAATACTTAGCCTACAAAAGAAAAACGAAAATTTTCGAAAAGTGCCGATTTATTTTTCTACATAATCTCCTTTTAACTCAATACACTTGGCCCAGCGATGCTCCAACTTTTTTAACCCGTCTAAAAAATACGTTTTCCTGACGTCTGCGAAATAGGCCTCCGTGGCGGCGATGACCTCCTCATTCAACCCAAATCTTTTCCCGGCGAGTGACTTTTTCAGGTTTGGAAACAAAAAGAAGTCACAGGGGGCCAAATCTGGAGAGTAAGGTGGATGGGGCAGCAATTTGTAGCGCAATTCGAATAATTTGGCCATGGCGAGCAGAGGTGTGAGCCGGCGCGTTGTCGTGGTTGTTGTCCAGTGTGAGCAAATGCGGCACCCATCGCGCTGACAGCTTTCTCATGCCCAGTTCTTCGTGGAGAATATGATGCACCGTTCCTTCTGCAATGCCCACAGTATCAGCTATCTCGCGAACCATCAATCGGCGGTCTGCCAACACGAGATCGTGGATTTTTTTTTATGTTTTCCTTCGTAGTAGCCGTTTTCGGGGCACCTGGGCGTGGCTCATTAAAAACCGACTTGCGGCCACGAGCAAACTCGTTAAACCAATTCTTGACGGTTGCCATCGAAGGAGAAGAGTCACCGTTCACAGCATCCAAGCGATTTTTAATTTCACTGCGCGTTTTCCCTTCCAAAAATAAAAATCGAATCACCGAACGATACTGCTCTTTTTCCATTTTTGTTAAACTGACCGACACGTTCGCTTTCAAAGGCTATTAAAACAAAACTAATAGAGGTCATTGTTTAAAACTTTGACAATAGGCTTCAAAAACATTGCACTGTACTATGGTAAAATTTTTTTGTAATCGCAGTGCCATCGGGCGATGAGCCTACGTACTTGTTGAATGACCCTCGTATAATTTAAGATCGTTTAAAAAACTAAAACAACCGACTTCAAACGTCGCGCTAGTCAAAGTAGCCAGTAGACGCAGTACCTACGAGTATTACATAATTTGTGCCAGTAGTTAGTAGTACGAGTAAGTCGTCAAGATAAGTAAATGCGTCGTAATACAAAAGTTGATGTATTAAAAACGGCCCGGCCGATATCGTTAAAATTTAAACGGGACCAACTGGGAAGGGTACCCTTTGAATAAAAAAAAATTTCCAAATCGGTTCAGGCATCTTCGAGTAATCGGTGAGTATACATAAAAATAAAAGAAATCCGGCGAATTCAGAACCTCCTTCTTTTTTGTGAAGTCGGTTAAAAATGCAATTTTATGCTATGAAACTATTTTTGTTTTACAATATGTAATGAAAAAAAAGTATTTAATAGATTAAGAGCTTTCAAATCTAGTTTTTATTCAGTTAATAATATAATTAACATTATTTACATACATCAACACCCAATACTACAAATGCAAAAATCAGTTTGTATGTTTGACTTCTTCATGGTCAAATGTCTGAAACGATTTAGCTGAAACTTTGCCTTTGTATAGCCAGTATTATGGATTAGCCTATAGAATATTATAACGCGGGCGAAGCTAGGATATATATATATATATCTATTTTAAAGTTTTTATGTACCTTGGGATTTCAAAGAGTCGATCAGTAAGTTATGTGATGATTTTTCACAATTGCTTGTTGATGGTAGTGATGATGATTGACATGATTCAAAGATATTGAATGAAGTAACATCTGCAAAAAAACATAGGTATAACTTAAACAAAATATACATATAATGATAACTTTGTGGTTTTGAACAAGTCACTGGCAATTTTAAATTGTATTGAGTATGTGGAATGTACTTGTACATATGGTTGGATGATGAAATAAACTGGCCAAGTGCTAGTCGGACTCGCACTCGTAGGGTTCCGTAACACAGTAGAGTATTTTATAACTTTAATTCTTCTATATTCGCCATAGATGGCGAATATAGAAGAAGACGTTAGAATTAGACGTTAGAACGTCTAACAAAGGTGTTAGTGATCGACATTTCAATATAACGCCACCTATGGGACGTTTACCTAACTAAGCGTTCATAGATGTGAAATGCCGAAAAAAACACGTTTCTTGTATGAGGACCCTCCATTATTTTTAACTTTATTTTGTTTTTAGTATTTGTTGTTATAGCGGCAACAGAAATACATCATCTTTGAAAATTTCAACAGTCTAACTATCATGGTTCATGAGATACAGCCTGGTGACAGACTGACAGACAGACAGACAGACGGACAATGGAGTCTTAGTAATAGGGTCCCGTTTTACCCTTTGGGTACGGAACCCTAAAAACTATAGTAAAAAAAAATTAAGAGGTATTGAAATTAAGTGTTTAACTATTAGGTGTAAAAATATTTATATTTACCATTATTCAGAAGTGAACATGCAGCAGAGCTTCCCGCTGGTCTTGTATATAAATGATCCACTGGATATTCTAAAATGAGAAAATGGTTTATTATCATAAAGTCTGAAAATAGGTAAAGTTATTTCAAAGTCAAAGTATGAAAAGTTATTTCAAAGTAAAAGTATGATCCGAATATAAGTACCTCGGGCAACAATTGGATTTTCCGCTATTTCCTCAACATCTTCCTTTTTGGTGTAGCTATGATCATGTAAGTGATCACCTGGAAATAACCAATTTATGTTTGACTAGCAGCCCGCCCCGGCTTCGCACGGGTAGAACATATATGCCTACAAAATTGCATTGCATCAGTTTGTTGCATTGAATATAAAATATGAACATATTTAACAACCACCGTCATATTTCATCCAATTTACACAAAACCTTAACGAATTATGCACCTAAACCTTCCTCATAAACACTCTGGCTATTGGTGAAAACCGCATGATCTTCGGCTCTTCTCTTCCAGTCACTGCCCACCGCTTTGCGTATGTCGTCGCTCCACCTGGTCACAGGACGTCCTACGCTACGTTTGCCGATTCGCGGTCTCCACTCTAGGACAAGTCTGCCCCAACGGTTATCAGTCCTGCGGCAGATATGACCAGCCCACTGCCACTTCAGCTTGCTAATCCGTTGAGCTATGTCGATAACTTTAGTTCTCTGGCGAATTACTTCGTTCCGGATTCGATCCCGCAGAGAAATACCGAGCATAGCTCTCTCCATAGCTCGCTGAGCGACTTTAAACTAGTGGACCAGTCGGACTGTGAGTGTCCACGTCTCGGCTCCGTATGTCATCACAGGTAGGACGCACTGGTTAAAGACTTTTGTCTTTAGACACTGTGGTATAGGCGACGAGAAGACTCGACGGAGTTTTCCGAATGCTGCCCAGCCCAGCTGAATTCTTCTCTGGATTTCCTTCTCGAAGTTATGTTTTCCTAGTTGGAGCGTTTGCCCTAGGTAAACATACTTAGTGACAACTTCGAGTGGGATTCCATCTACGGCAATCGGTTCCGGAACAACGTGCTCGTTGTACATGACTTTGGTTTTGTCCAAATTCATCCGGAGACCGATGCTACGAGAAAAATCAGCTAGGCCATTCAACATCCTTTGTAGGTCCTGCAGCGTCTCTGCCATAATGACGATGTCATCTGCGAATCGTAAGTGAGAGATGTACCTGCCGTTGATGTTAATGCCACGATCTTTCCAGTCCAGCGTCTTAAACATATCCTCCAAGGCTTTAGTGAACAGTTTCGGGGATATGACGTCCCCCTGTCTCACTCCTCGACGCAGGTGGACATGTTTAGTTCGCTGGTTCTGAACTTGTACAGTCATCGTTGTGGCATTATATAGACATCTCATCACTTCGATATATCGCCAGTCGACTTGGCAACGCTGCAAGGACTCGAGAACAGACCATTGAATATAAAATATTAACATATTTAACAATGATCGTCATATTTCAACCAATTTACACAAAACATTAACGAATTATGCACCTAAACCTTCCTCATAAACACTCTGGCTATTGGTGAAAACCGCATGATAATCTGTTCAGTAGCTATTGAGATTATTGCGAACAGACAGACAGACGCAGTGATGGAATTTGTTTTATGATACTTACGTAGTGATATTGGACGGCCCTTTGGCATAAAGGATAGTTACCCTGATTCTGACCCGACGGTCGTTGGTTCTAATCCTAGCTATATACACCAATGAAAGTTTTATGTGCATTCATGAATCATGGGTTTTCGTACAGAGGTAGTGAGATCATTAAATCTACCAATAATTAAGATAGTTTAAAAACTAAAACAACCGACTTCAATGCCCCGCGAGTCAATTTCAGTAGCAAGTTTGAGACGTTTATCGTCATATCTCTGGAGATACTTATCAAATCTCGATGAAATTACAATGGTACCACCTCGAAAACGTACCCTACCGATTACAAAAAGAATCATTCGAATCGTATCACAATTGTCGGAGTAATCGCGTAACATACACACAAAAAAAAAGAAAAGAAAACATACCTACAGACGAATTGAGAACCTCCTTCTTTTTGGAAGTCGGTTGAAAAGTAGCTTAACACCAAGGAGAACGTCTGCCACCGTAACCTTACGGCGTTCCCCGACGCAAAATGTAGGGGTAATATACGTTTAACGTGTGTATCTGTGTGTCTGTCTGTAGCATCTTAGCACCTAACCGGATGAACCGATTTTGTTTTTATTATTGATAGTTTTTTTTTGTTTGATAGATGTCTTCATCGAGAGTTTTCTTAGCTTTGATTCATGAAAAATCGTTCAATCGTTATAAAATTATGAGCTTTTTTCTAGTTAATTGCGCTATGAAATCAATTTTCATAGGTCTGATCAATTCGAAAATCTTCTTCTTCAACGATATTGTAAGAACATGGAAGCCTCCTGGACTCTACAGAATACTCAAATCCTCACCAACTTACAGCTCAGATTTTAAATGTCGTGTTTAGAGTCATTGGAAAAAGCTATTATACATAGATCAGTCGGGGTGGTTTAAAATATTATATTATATTATTATATATATAGATGAATATTATTTTATACAATAGATCATATTATTATACTATATTGACTTCAAATTGATTGTGATCGGTGGGAATCTACAGCATAGCTAAGCTTATAATAATATTTTCGAAGTAACTATGACCTAATCTGTGGTTTCACTGCAAATATTTTATTAATTTTGCGATGCGTGTTTGTGAAATTCGTGATATCTTCTAGAGTTTTCATTTGAATTATATACTGTAAAGGACAATTTTAATCTATAATATGTGGCCAAGCTAATTAACGTAATTATTTGGATAAGGATTAATACTATATACTTGAAAATAGCCTTGGAAGTTATGTAATATTTTTTAACAAAAATTTTAAGATTAAAATGGTTACTGTGAGTCAACCTTAAGAGATAGACATATGCTGTCCCGGACTTTTTTGTAGGTCTTATTAAGTTGTACAACTCTTGCATAGAAAATATTCTTCTATCTATTTTCAATTAAGCAGCGTTCGTAAGAAACGTGTTTTTTCGACCGTTTATTTGCCAACTTAGGTTGCAAATTAGGTCTCCACGAATGTACCTTTGATTTAAACGGAATAATATATAGCCTATTTTCATTCCGAAAGTCCATTCTATGTATTAGTGAAAGAATTTTTTAAATCGGTTCTGTAGTTTTTGAGCCAAATCATTACAAACATACAAAAATACAAATGTTCTCTCTTTATAATATTAGTATAGATAAGATAGATAGATAGATATAAAATACTTTATTGTCACACCTCATTACTTAAAAATAGCATACATTCATTTTATTAGTGTTACAATGGGCTGCCTTATAGCGATTTCTTCCAGGAAATTTTGAATGGAGAGGACTTATAGAAAAATACAATAGACAGAGGTGTTTCTAATATAAAATGTAAAAACTAACATACCTACTATCCCTAAAAAAGTAAAACTGTAATTCAATGCCGATTTATTTTATATTATGGCAATGACTATTGGTTTATTTTTATACAACAATGAAGTAAATCTATTACAAAATAAAGCACAGTTTACAGAATAAGAAAATATGGTGTGATTACTTTTGTATGCGAAGAATTACGCGACGCGACGTTCGCGCCATTCCGCTACTGCACACGTTTTGAAACTCGATAATTTCTTATGTATTTATATATTTGGTGATACCTGACTGGTTAACTCAATTTGTAGTACAGTCAATTCAAATGCTGTTGTTACTGATTTCAGTGGCGTAGCATGTGAGGTGCCGTGGGGGCCATGGCCCCGGGCAGCATACGAAAAGGGGCGGCATCAAGTTGCTTTTCGCGTGACTTTCGTTTGATTGATTATGAAACTTTTGCGCTTGCTTCGCTCGCACATGACTATTTTTAGTCACTTTACTGTATATAGCGCAAAAATGTTTTCTTTTTGGTGCATTGTGTCAGAATCTGACGTCTCCTTATCATCTGTTGCTGAAATTAAGTTGCTTAGTGAGATATTTTTGCCATTCATTATACATATATGTGTACTTCTATAATTATTCCAGATGTGTTGCAGAGATTTCCCGACCCAAAAGAATATCCCAAACATTTCAGATAATGGGTTAAATGTGTATCGAGTGGAAAGTTAGAATCATCGGCTGATTATGAACATAATAAAATAAACTGGCCAACTCCAAGTCGGACTCGCACTCGTAGGGTTCCGTACCACACTGCAGTATTTTATAAGTTCGAGCATAAAATACCACTATCATTTTTCGCCAGAAAAAAATAATAATTAATAAACAATTTATTTCTTATAACGCTATCTAACGTCTAACAAAGGTGTTAGGGATCGACATTTCAATATGACGCCATCTATGGGACGTTTACCTAACTAAGCGTTCATAGATGGCGTGAAATGCCGAAAAAAACACGTTTCTTGTATGGGGTTCCTCTATTTTTTTTTACTTTATTCTATTTTTAGTATTTGTTGTTATAGAGGCAACAGAAATACATCATCTGTGAAAATTTCAACTGTCTACCTATCACGGTTCCTGAGATACAGCCTGGTGACAGACGGACAATGAGACAGACAGACAGACAGATGGACAGCGGATTCTTAGTAATAGGGTCCCGTTTTACCCTTTGGGTACGGAACCCTAAAAAAGGATTTGCGATGTTCATTTTGCAACCAATTGCAAAGTTAAAATCGGTTAAATGCATTAGCAATACCGACTCTTCTTTTGCCAGGTGAGTCAAATATACTATTCATTAATTCCATATGTAAGACTCAGTTATTTTAATTAAACCGTTACTAACAACTACCTAACTACCGTTAAGTATATCACGCCAGAACTCGTTGATTGATTGGCGACCAGTGTTTGTCCGGTGGTGGTGGACAATAATTTTGCACCAAGCCACAGAATAATGAATAGTACAAGTAGCAAGCAGCAGCAATGACCAAGCAGGGATCATGTGTAGGGCAGATGAAGGTCTAAGCCTACGAACAGGTAATAAACTGGCCAAGTGGACGTCGGACTTGCACTCGTAGGGTTCCGATTCCGTACCACACTACAATATTTTATAAAATCGAGCAAAAAATGTGCTGAAAGAAATCGTTTCTTGTAATAAATTAATAAATCGATCTAGCTAGGTTTTCATTTTCAGAAAATTCTGTTTTAGTCCTGTTTTCAGGTAATGAGTATTTTTCCATACAGTTCATATTTTCTCGCCACAAAAACTACGATATGAATGTAATTATTAATTCAGATTAAAAGGAAAAGTTAAAATAGCGTGAGCCTACACTGCAAAGCGTTTAGGCCACGCTGATTAAATAAATAATCGCAGTAACGAGCAACTGGTCGAATGAAAGTCCAGTGCTCCCCCTTTTCTTTCAGTGAATTAAAGAATAAACGTTATACTGTTTCTTTGAATAGTGAAACCTAGTGCTCCACCGCGATCAACAGGGCTCCAGGCCCGGACCGTCGATAACAAAGATAAGTGCTATTGATTAAGCGTTACACAGTGAGATGTAGCTCTGGCCTTCACCGGGATTTGCTAACTGATAACAAATCGCCGGAACGTTAAGTGCCTTTCCGCTTCCTAGCTCAGTTTTAAGTAGCAGTTGATAGGGAAGGCACGAGCAAGCAGCTGAGATTTCCCGGGAGTTTTCCCGGAGGTCCCAAAAACTAAAAAAAAAAATAGTCTAATGAATGAAATCTGAAAAGAAAACTGAACTGAAACTGAGTTTTGGCGGGAACGTGGAAAAGTGTGTGTGATCACATTGTATTTTTTCCTAAAACTTGTGTTCTTCCGCGAGTTAATGTGTAATAAATGTGGATTATTAACCATTACGTACCGGTGAATGTGTGCGAGTGTAGGGGCACAGCACAATGTTGAAAAACATGCTATTTGCGTTCTCACCAAAATTCCACTGAAAATCTTCAGTAAACACTACATCTTTACTGAAGGTATGACTTAGACTAGACTTTTACTTGAAAACTGACCTGAAATGTGACTTTGATGATCTTTACGACTAAAATTCATAAAAACTTGAAGAATTTCAATACTTGACACTGGCTAAATACACTAATCGTGTGGACCCATAATAAATTTAAAAAAAAACTGAAAACTGAAAAGGATATTATTATCTCTGACACATAAAGTAATCTGTGTTATTATCTCTGACACATATAGTATAGTAATCTGTAGCACAGAGTACTTTATATATACGGAAACTGACACATAAAGTAATCTTTGGGAAAATCTGAAGATTACAATAAAGGAAACCCACCCACCAAAATTAATTTATTTAGAGCCCTAATTTCTAGGTCTTTGAGAAGACCTATGTCGAACTCAAAGGGAACTGGTGTTAACGGTCCACTAAATGAAAGGTAAGAAGTGTCAGACATATTGCAGTATATATTACTTACGCTATCAAGATTACTAGATACCGTACATACACAACAATATTCACTGAATATAATATTGTTCACCAAGTATTATCTGTTACTCACACTTCATTGTTTCCAAAAATTCTATAATATAATAATATATATATAATAGATTTTTTTCAAAACACCTATGTGTGGGTTGCTGAATATATGTTGCAGCTTATTTCCTGCTCCATATTGCCTTGAACCCATATCATCATCATTACTATCACCCAATTGCTGTCCAATGCTTGACATAGGTCTCTCCTATGGCATGCCATAGTCTCATATTATTTACATACTAAAATCACTGACATATTATGTTGCTTGTTTTAGCATTAACAATGAAAAGTTGATATACCCAGCTGCCAATAGAAATAAAGATCCAATCCTACAAGTATTAAAAAGACTAATTTTCTGTGATGAAGATGATGAGACACTATTTGTGGAGATTGCTTCAGGATCAGGGCAACATCTAGCACACTTTGCACCACAGTTTCCTACTGTAACATTTCTACCTACGGAATTTGATGAGAGTTTGCATGGAAGTATAACTTACTATGCCAACAATTGTGCAACGAAGAACATGAAGCTGCCTATGCTGCTAGATATTCGGAACAAGATGGCGAAGTATGGATTCCAAGAAAATAGTATAGATTATTTATACTGTGCTAACATGATCCACATAAGTCCATATGAATGTACTATAGGACTATTTCAAAATGCTGGTGATTACTTAAAAACGGATGCTCTTATGGTAACCTATGGTCCTTACAGCAAAGATGGTGTTATAACACCAGAGAGCAATATACAATTTGATGCTTCTCTCAAAGCAAGAAATCCATTGTGGGGCCTTCGTGACATAACAGAGCTAGTTAAATTAGCTGAACAAAATAATTTATCTCTTATGGATACTGTAGAAATGCCTTCAAACAATTTTACACTGATATGGAAGAAGAATTAAATAAACTTAAGTATTATTTATGTAACAAAATATATAGTTAATATATTCATACTAATTAGCATGCTAGCAGTAGCTGTGAGCAGAAGTAACTTAATTAACGAACACTACTATTTTGTTAGTGTGAGGGGGTTATTCCCTGTCCTCGGATCTAAACTCCAATTGTGGGGCGAGCGGGAACATTTTTACCTACATCTCCGATTGAGCATCATATGTACAGCCACCAATAAGAACGTTAATTAAACTTTTATTCTTTACTTTTTCTAAATGTCCTTTGCTAATTTCACCAGTCTGTACTAAGTCTTTCTACTACATAATTTTGCTATTTATTAAAAATTCATTTTGCTTTTACTTCCAAGCCTCTCATTATGGATGGTTGAAATAAAGTGTTGTCTTGCAATATTTGCAACAATATGTACATACTAGTTGTGCCCGCAACTTTGTACGCGTGGAATAGTGTCTTTGGGTGGCATTAACTAATAAGACACACATATCCCAACTACACCGCACCGTACCACGCCACACTCATCCAGGGGGATTCCCCCCTTCCCTCACTTGCCCTCCCCTTCCCAACTCCACTCCCCCTCTCCTTCCCCTACCCTCCCTCTCCACCTCCCCCGCCACTCCCCTCCACTCCTACCCTCCTCCTCCACTCACTCCGAAGTTGGTTAAAGAGTTTCTTTTTAGTGCTTCGCCGGCCACTGCGAGATGATGCAAAGTGCAAAGCAACCAATATCACCGTGACATGAAGAGGCGGCAAGTGTTCCTAAACAAGAATTAGGCCAATAGATGGCGCTGTTAGCAAAGATAATCGTATTTGTTATTACTCTAATCAACTCATTAGACTATCAGCGTAGCGTAATTTCCTAAATTTGCCGGCATGATCAGCATGAAGAAATTATCGTACTCAGACTATCATAAAAAAGGCAGAAAGATTCGTGTCGAACACCCGAGCGACCGCAAGTTCAGTAATACTAAATTCTTGAGTAATAAGTTTCCGCGCTCATTCCGGCATAGTCATAGGCATAGTAATACGGCATGATTACTACGTAAGCAACGCTGCGAAGTAATACTGCACGGAAGCTTCCGACCCTGCTGCCGCTTGGTAGCCACAGATAACTGTATATTAGTCCGAGACAGATAGGACAGTACTAGGTTAACGATTAGTTACAAAAATATACGCTAAGCGCTAGTGTCGCCTATTGCTCACAGAACCTAGTGATGTTCCACATTATACGATAAAAGTGACGATGACCATAAAATATCGATAGCATAGTGATGTGCTACGGATTTTTTTGTGTATGACCGATTTAATTATTTACAAAGTTTATTAATCGTTTTTTGATACGTAACGAAGGAAAGGTACAAATAAAATTACATATTATAATATACTTTTTATTTCTTTTTTCCTCTTAACCTATGAGCTTTAAATTTTTCTAACGCAATTTGTTGAGGTGCACACTATCTTACGATTTTCTCCTGTATTCCTCCTTTTAAAATTGTATTTAGTATGTTGCACCAATTATGTACATGGGTGCGTATCATTAAATTCATCAACCAATCTATTACTTCATTTTTGTGATGTGTACACCCCAACCAATTCACATCAAATTTCTTGATTGATTTGTTTTTTAAAAAAATTCTTGTTATTTAAGAAATCATGCATAAGGCACGAGATATCTCTATACAGCATTAAAAATCTCTTTGATGGATAAGTTAGATTTTTCGTTTTAAAAGGGTGTATTCGCGTTGCTCGATCCATCTGTGAAATATATCTGTCTTACTTTGTGCATATGTCTCAGAGCATCTCCTACAATCAATTTTTTTTGTCACTCTTCTGCACATATATCCTTCTGTATATGCAGAAGAGTGTACGCGCAATCTCTCATTAACTGGATTTAGTGATTGGTTTATGCTAATGTTGTGGGTTTTTGTAGGTCCACTATATACAGCATTTTCTTTATCCTCATCCAATGTTGACGAGAAACTCTTATCAACATTGGATGAGGATATAACATTTAAAAAATCTACAACTGTATCTCCTTTTTCTTCTTCACAGTTTGCGTATATTGAATGTGGACCCATAACGTTGGACATTAGCAATGACTTGAATCCATTTATGAAAGTATTCGCGTCAGGATTGACGTTTCTGTAGTTGATGGCTCTGATCCTACAAAAAAATCTCCAGAGGATCCTGATTTATGTTTCTTGGATAAAAATATTGTATGTCATATTTTTCAAACAACAGTTTAGACAACCTTTCAAAACTTTCCAAAGTTGTAACTCATCCATTAAGAGATGGAACTCGAACCTTATAGGTTTTGTTATATCTGCGAGCTCTGTTACTAGATTTATCTAAAAATTGTATATTTTTCAGTATTTCTTTCGCTTCAGTCCAAAATTTGAAGACATAATGAGAGTTAGGTTTAATGGGTCCACGTAGTTTGCCCCGGACAGTGCTCCCTCGCGATCCATTCACACTATCGAATAATTTGTCCATAAATTCTACAGCTTCGCCAGTTGTGGCCATTGTCGCACTCACATTTTCCCCTGAGGCTGTAGTTTCTGAAATAATAAATAATTATATTTACTTTAAATTCAATTTCTTATTAGTATAGCGTTTAAGGTGTTATTTTATGTATGTATGTTGATGCTGCCTAACAAACAAGCATAATACTTTAATGTACATGCAGGCCAATGGTAAAATGTTTAACTATTAATAAAGTGGTTTACAATTATATTTTCACATGCTGCGAAACTGACATACCTCTTTCGCTTCTTCCACTAATAATTATTATAATACCATTTAATAAGCAATGTTATATAATGTACATAGACAACAAAGTAAAAACTTACTGAACAATGCAGTGTATTTAAGCATTCCACTGGTGGTTGCACTCAGTGTTTGGGCAGCTACACTAACTTTCATTTTTTTCATTTTTGCTGCATAATCATGTTGTTCCGTTAGCTTTTTGTGCATCCTAGTATGGCCTAGTTGACAATCAGAGTCAAACACAGTTTCTATATCGATCCAAGAGGCAATTTTGCCTTTGAAAACCATATCTTTTGTAAGAAGATTGTTTCTGAGGCCCTTCAGTAAGTGTGGGGGATCATATACCACACTTAACTGTTGTCCTGACACTTCAATAGTTCCATCTGTAAACAAAAAACGATTAGTTTTTTATGGGACATTGTTACCCACAGGAAGGTCATTCTTGTCTTTCTATGTACACGTTAGCTTAGACCTTAATATACCTAGGCTGAGTTGCACCATCTTACTTTAACTATAACAAATGTCAAAAATATGTCAAACTCTATACAAAAACACCGGTTAATAGTTATAGTTACAGTTAAAGTAAGATGGTGCAACTCAGCCTTAATCTCTTATCTGTATATATAAAAGGCAAACGTTACTGACTGACTGACATGACTGATCAATCAACACACAGCTCAAACCACTTAACGGAATGTGCAAAAATTTGGCATGTTGATAGTTATTATGACATAGGTATCCGCTAAGAAAGGATTTTCCACAATTCGGGGAGGGGGTTCAAAGTCTGTTTAGAGTCTTTTTTATTCGAAACTTCACACAAGTACTTGTGTAAACAAATAAGTAAATACATATTTCAGGCTTTTTCAAAATTTCACCCTAAGAGGGTGAAATGGGGTAACAAAGTCTGAAAATCAATATTATTTTTTGGGTTTTATAAAAATGAATCCCTATGCACTTGGTCACGCTATAACTTGAAAACGGGTGGACCGATATGGCTAATTCTGTTTTTGATGTGTTTTTATAAAAAAAGGTATTAGGTATTTGTATAAAAAGTTTTATATAAATAAAAAAGTTTTTAACGTGGGCAAAGCGGCTGCACAGCTAGCATATAATGTGCTCTCTGGATGGTGCTAAATTGGTGACCACTGGTGGTAGGCTTAGTACACATCTCGCCTCACTGCCGTCTAAACTTGCTAAACAAGCAGGTTTCCATCTTAGGTAACATCGTCTAGTGGTCAGTCAACAATAAAAAAGCTTACAAGTTACTTGGATTTAATAATGATTCAAATCCAACTACTATAGTAGGCGTAGGACTTTTATTGCAGATAACAACAATGACAATTTGCATAAAAAGGCTATTTGTAAAGGATATTTTTATTTACTCACCATCATGCTCCTCATTTAAAATTCTTTTGCGTTCAGTATCCATTTTAAGCATATTTATAGCTGTTCTAAATGTAGAGCCTTGGTCACATACAAGTGCTAATGGTATTAAGTCTGACTCTAACACTTTTGTGACCACTTCTTTTAATATTCTTACAACTGTAGCAGTTGCAGTTGTTCCCTCACAAAAGTAGTAGGCAATGGGCTGTCTCCAGTTTGAGCACACTCCTTTTAGCATGAAGACTAAAGCATGATCACATAACTTATGTAAGAGTAGTTATGTATTCTGTAAAGAGTAGAAAAAAACAATTGATTAGTAAGAATGCTTCAGGAATATCAGGTACCTGAGACCCGCGTTAGGGACCCGAGCAAATGTCATAAGAGGGAATGCGCGGTGCACTTTTCCATACAAATGTATTCCCCCGTTTCCTCCCTGGAAAATACTTGTAGAGCAAAATTTGTATCTACAAAATATCAACGTCTACTGTAGCTACTATCTATCTTTTGCTGTTTTTGACCAGCAAATTACAAATAGAAATAGGACCCTGCGAAAATTTCAAAGAGGAGATTAGAAGGCTTATATTTCTTTTTGCAATAGGTTGTTCAAAAAAAGCAAATGATAGGGACCTAGCTACAGCAGACTTTTTGCTCTAGAAGCATTTTCTAGGGAGAAAACGGGGGAATACATTTGTATGAAAATGTGCCCCCCACGTTCCCTCTTAACATTTACTGTCAATCAAACTATCTTTTATTTTTTAGCAATATTATTCGAAATTCAACTAATATCATAAATTTTAAAGTCTTTAAGTTTGTTATTTAATCATGAAAATGCGGCTGAACAAATCTGGTTAAAATTTGACTCAATGATAATTTGAAATTTCAAAAATTTTACAGATAATTAAGAAATACATATACCTGTTGATTCTGCTTCCAATGTTAATATGGAGTGATTTGGGTCAATTTTCATGAGGTCTGCATTTTGCGAGCCAGTTGAAGTAGGGCATGTGTTTTCTACAACATACGAGGGTCGTTCAATAAATACTTAGCCTACAAAAGAAAAACGAAAATTTTCGAAAAGTGCCGATTTATTTTTCTACATAATCTCCTTTTAACTCAATACACTTGGCCCAGCGATGCTCCAACTTTTTTAACCCGTCTAAAAAATACGTTTTCCTGACGTCTGCGAAATAGGCCTCCGTGGCGGCGATGACCTCCTCATTCAACCCAAATCTTTTCCCGGCGAGTGACTTTTTCAGGTTTGGAAACAAAAAGAAGTCACAGGGGGCCAAATCTGGAGAGTAAGGTGGATGGGGCAGCAATTTGTAGCGCAATTCGAATAATTTGGCCATGGCGAGCAGAGGTGTGAGCCGGCGCGTTGTCGTGGTTGTTGTCCAGTGTGAGCAAATGCGGCACCCATCGCGCTGACAGCTTTCTCATGCCCAGTTCTTCGTGGAGAATATGATGCACCGTTCCTTCTGCAATGCCCACAGTATCAGCTATCTCGCGAACCATCAATCGGCGGTCTGCCAACACGAGATCGTGGATTTTTTTTTATGTTTTCCTTCGTAGTAGCCGTTTTCGGGGCACCTGGGCGTGGCTCATTAAAAACCGACTTGCGGCCACGAGCAAACTCGTTAAACCAATTCTTGACGGTTGCCATCGAAGGAGAAGAGTCACCGTTCACAGCATCCAAGCGATTTTTAATTTCACTGCGCGTTTTCCCTTCCAAAAATAAAAATCGAATCACCGAACGATACTGCTCTTTTTCCATTTTTGTTAAACTGACCGACACGTTCGCTTTCAAAGGCTATTAAAACAAAACTAATAGAGGTCATTGTTTAAAACTTTGACAATAGGCTTCAAAAACATTGCACTGTACTATGGTAAAATTTTTTTGTAATCGCAGTGCCATCGGGCGATGAGCCTACGTACTTGTTGAATGACCCTCGTATAATTTAAGATCGTTTAAAAAACTAAAACAACCGACTTCAAACGTCGCGCTAGTCAAAGTAGCCAGTAGACGCAGTACCTACGAGTATTACATAATTTGTGCCAGTAGTTAGTAGTACGAGTAAGTCGTCAAGATAAGTAAATGCGTCGTAATACAAAAGTTGATGTATTAAAAACGGCCCGGCCGATATCGTTAAAATTTAAACGGGACCAACTGGGAAGGGTACCCTTTGAATAAAAAAAAATTTCCAAATCGGTTCAGGCATCTTCGAGTAATCGGTGAGTATACATAAAAATAAAAGAAATCCGGCGAATTCAGAACCTCCTTCTTTTTTGTGAAGTCGGTTAAAAATGCAATTTTATGCTATGAAACTATTTTTGTTTTACAATATGTAATGAAAAAAAAGTATTTAATAGATTAAGAGCTTTCAAATCTAGTTTTTATTCAGTTAATAATATAATTAACATTATTTACATACATCAACACCCAATACTACAAATGCAAAAATCAGTTTGTATGTTTGACTTCTTCATGGTCAAATGTCTGAAACGATTTAGCTGAAACTTTGCCTTTGTATAGCCAGTATTATGGATTAGCCTATAGAATATTATAACGCGGGCGAAGCTAGGATATATATATATATATCTATTTTAAAGTTTTTATGTACCTTGGGATTTCAAAGAGTCGATCAGTAAGTTATGTGATGATTTTTCACAATTGCTTGTTGATGGTAGTGATGATGATTGACATGATTCAAAGATATTGAATGAAGTAACATCTGCAAAAAAACATAGGTATAACTTAAACAAAATATACATATAATGATAACTTTGTGGTTTTGAACAAGTCACTGGCAATTTTAAATTGTATTGAGTATGTGGAATGTACTTGTACATATGGTTGGATGATGAAATAAACTGGCCAAGTGCTAGTCGGACTCGCACTCGTAGGGTTCCGTAACACAGTAGAGTATTTTATAACTTTAATTCTTCTATATTCGCCATAGATGGCGAATATAGAAGAAGACGTTAGAATTAGACGTTAGAACGTCTAACAAAGGTGTTAGTGATCGACATTTCAATATAACGCCACCTATGGGACGTTTACCTAACTAAGCGTTCATAGATGTGAAATGCCGAAAAAAACACGTTTCTTGTATGAGGACCCTCCATTATTTTTAACTTTATTTTGTTTTTAGTATTTGTTGTTATAGCGGCAACAGAAATACATCATCTTTGAAAATTTCAACAGTCTAACTATCATGGTTCATGAGATACAGCCTGGTGACAGACTGACAGACAGACAGACAGACGGACAATGGAGTCTTAGTAATAGGGTCCCGTTTTACCCTTTGGGTACGGAACCCTAAAAACTATAGTAAAAAAAAATTAAGAGGTATTGAAATTAAGTGTTTAACTATTAGGTGTAAAAATATTTATATTTACCATTATTCAGAAGTGAACATGCAGCAGAGCTTCCCGCTGGTCTTGTATATAAATGATCCACTGGATATTCTAAAATGAGAAAATGGTTTATTATCATAAAGTCTGAAAATAGGTAAAGTTATTTCAAAGTCAAAGTATGAAAAGTTATTTCAAAGTAAAAGTATGATCCGAATATAAGTACCTCGGGCAACAATTGGATTTTCCGCTATTTCCTCAACATCTTCCTTTTTGGTGTAGCTATGATCATGTAAGTGATCACCTGGAAATAACCAATTTATGTTTGACTAGCAGCCCGCCCCGGCTTCGCACGGGTAGAACATATATGCCTACAAAATTGCATTGCATCAGTTTGTTGCATTGAATATAAAATATGAACATATTTAACAACCACCGTCATATTTCATCCAATTTACACAAAACCTTAACGAATTATGCACCTAAACCTTCCTCATAAACACTCTGGCTATTGGTGAAAACCGCATGATCTTCGGCTCTTCTCTTCCAGTCACTGCCCACCGCTTTGCGTATGTCGTCGCTCCACCTGGTCACAGGACGTCCTACGCTACGTTTGCCGATTCGCGGTCTCCACTCTAGGACAAGTCTGCCCCAACGGTTATCAGTCCTGCGGCAGATATGACCAGCCCACTGCCACTTCAGCTTGCTAATCCGTTGAGCTATGTCGATAACTTTAGTTCTCTGGCGAATTACTTCGTTCCGGATTCGATCCCGCAGAGAAATACCGAGCATAGCTCTCTCCATAGCTCGCTGAGCGACTTTAAACTAGTGGACCAGTCGGACTGTGAGTGTCCACGTCTCGGCTCCGTATGTCATCACAGGTAGGACGCACTGGTTAAAGACTTTTGTCTTTAGACACTGTGGTATAGGCGACGAGAAGACTCGACGGAGTTTTCCGAATGCTGCCCAGCCCAGCTGAATTCTTCTCTGGATTTCCTTCTCGAAGTTATGTTTTCCTAGTTGGAGCGTTTGCCCTAGGTAAACATACTTAGTGACAACTTCGAGTGGGATTCCATCTACGGCAATCGGTTCCGGAACAACGTGCTCGTTGTACATGACTTTGGTTTTGTCCAAATTCATCCGGAGACCGATGCTACGAGAAAAATCAGCTAGGCCATTCAACATCCTTTGTAGGTCCTGCAGCGTCTCTGCCATAATGACGATGTCATCTGCGAATCGTAAGTGAGAGATGTACCTGCCGTTGATGTTAATGCCACGATCTTTCCAGTCCAGCGTCTTAAACATATCCTCCAAGGCTTTAGTGAACAGTTTCGGGGATATGACGTCCCCCTGTCTCACTCCTCGACGCAGGTGGACATGTTTAGTTCGCTGGTTCTGAACTTGTACAGTCATCGTTGTGGCATTATATAGACATCTCATCACTTCGATATATCGCCAGTCGACTTGGCAACGCTGCAAGGACTCGAGAACAGACCATTGAATATAAAATATTAACATATTTAACAATGATCGTCATATTTCAACCAATTTACACAAAACATTAACGAATTATGCACCTAAACCTTCCTCATAAACACTCTGGCTATTGGTGAAAACCGCATGATAATCTGTTCAGTAGCTATTGAGATTATTGCGAACAGACAGACAGACGCAGTGATGGAATTTGTTTTATGATACTTACGTAGTGATATTGGACGGCCCTTTGGCATAAAGGATAGTTACCCTGATTCTGACCCGACGGTCGTTGGTTCTAATCCTAGCTATATACACCAATGAAAGTTTTATGTGCATTCATGAATCATGGGTTTTCGTACAGAGGTAGTGAGATCATTAAATCTACCAATAATTAAGATAGTTTAAAAACTAAAACAACCGACTTCAATGCCCCGCGAGTCAATTTCAGTAGCAAGTTTGAGACGTTTATCGTCATATCTCTGGAGATACTTATCAAATCTCGATGAAATTACAATGGTACCACCTCGAAAACGTACCCTACCGATTACAAAAAGAATCATTCGAATCGTATCACAATTGTCGGAGTAATCGCGTAACATACACACAAAAAAAAAGAAAAGAAAACATACCTACAGACGAATTGAGAACCTCCTTCTTTTTGGAAGTCGGTTGAAAAGTAGCTTAACACCAAGGAGAACGTCTGCCACCGTAACCTTACGGCGTTCCCCGACGCAAAATGTAGGGGTAATATACGTTTAACGTGTGTATCTGTGTGTCTGTCTGTAGCATCTTAGCACCTAACCGGATGAACCGATTTTGTTTTTATTATTGATAGTTTTTTTTTGTTTGATAGATGTCTTCATCGAGAGTTTTCTTAGCTTTGATTCATGAAAAATCGTTCAATCGTTATAAAATTATGAGCTTTTTTCTAGTTAATTGCGCTATGAAATCAATTTTCATAGGTCTGATCAATTCGAAAATCTTCTTCTTCAACGATATTGTAAGAACATGGAAGCCTCCTGGACTCTACAGAATACTCAAATCCTCACCAACTTACAGCTCAGATTTTAAATGTCGTGTTTAGAGTCATTGGAAAAAGCTATTATACATAGATCAGTCGGGGTGGTTTAAAATATTATATTATATTATTATATATATAGATGAATATTATTTTATACAATAGATCATATTATTATACTATATTGACTTCAAATTGATTGTGATCGGTGGGAATCTACAGCATAGCTAAGCTTATAATAATATTTTCGAAGTAACTATGACCTAATCTGTGGTTTCACTGCAAATATTTTATTAATTTTGCGATGCGTGTTTGTGAAATTCGTGATATCTTCTAGAGTTTTCATTTGAATTATATACTGTAAAGGACAATTTTAATCTATAATATGTGGCCAAGCTAATTAACGTAATTATTTGGATAAGGATTAATACTATATACTTGAAAATAGCCTTGGAAGTTATGTAATATTTTTTAACAAAAATTTTAAGATTAAAATGGTTACTGTGAGTCAACCTTAAGAGATAGACATATGCTGTCCCGGACTTTTTTGTAGGTCTTATTAAGTTGTACAACTCTTGCATAGAAAATATTCTTCTATCTATTTTCAATTAAGCAGCGTTCGTAAGAAACGTGTTTTTTCGACCGTTTATTTGCCAACTTAGGTTGCAAATTAGGTCTCCACGAATGTACCTTTGATTTAAACGGAATAATATATAGCCTATTTTCATTCCGAAAGTCCATTCTATGTATTAGTGAAAGAATTTTTTAAATCGGTTCTGTAGTTTTTGAGCCAAATCATTACAAACATACAAAAATACAAATGTTCTCTCTTTATAATATTAGTATAGATAAGATAGATAGATAGATATAAAATACTTTATTGTCACACCTCATTACTTAAAAATAGCATACATTCATTTTATTAGTGTTACAATGGGCTGCCTTATAGCGATTTCTTCCAGGAAATTTTGAATGGAGAGGACTTATAGAAAAATACAATAGACAGAGGTGTTTCTAATATAAAATGTAAAAACTAACATACCTACTATCCCTAAAAAAGTAAAACTGTAATTCAATGCCGATTTATTTTATATTATGGCAATGACTATTGGTTTATTTTTATACAACAATGAAGTAAATCTATTACAAAATAAAGCACAGTTTACAGAATAAGAAAATATGGTGTGATTACTTTTGTATGCGAAGAATTACGCGACGCGACGTTCGCGCCATTCCGCTACTGCACACGTTTTGAAACTCGATAATTTCTTATGTATTTATATATTTGGTGATGCCTGACTGGTTAACTCAATTTGTAGTACAGTCAATTCAAATGCTGTTGTTACTGATTTCAGTGGCGTAGCATGTGAGGTGCCGTGGGGGCCATGGCCCCGGGCAGCATACGAAAAGGGGCGGCATCAAGTTGCTTTTCGCGTGACTTTCGTTTGATTGATTATGAAACTTTTGCGCTTGCTTCGCTCGCACATGACTATTTTTAGTCACTTTACTGTATATAGCGCAAAAATGTTTTCTTTTTGGTGCATTGTGTCAGAATCTGACGTCTCCTTATCATCTGTTGCTGAAATTAAGTTGCTTAGTGAGATATTTTTGCCATTCATTATACATATATGTGTACATTGCATGAATTTTTGATTTATTACTTGTAACTGTTACAAATTAAATTTAGTTTAAAAGTTAGGGTAAGGAAAAGGTTTTAAATTTGTATACCTAAATAAGGGGGCAGCAAAATTTGCCTCAGCCCCGGGCGGCACAATCCCACGCTACACTACTGTGATTTTCTTTCTTAACATAAATAATTGCACTTAGGTCCTTGTGTGATGACTTTGACTTTTTGTTGTAATACCCAGTCAGTATATCATTTTATGCTGTTACTTTCATTGTACAATGAAATCATTAACTGTTAACCCACAAGAATAAAGCTTGATCAGTGAGCTTCAGGAAGTATTTAATACATGTAATAAAATTAAAATAAAGCCAGCGCAGCAATATTTAACGAGTAACCAGATAAAGGCACCCCATGCTCGATTTCTTCATTAGAAAATAGACATGGATAACCATCTTTGAGACGATTACCCTTGTTATCCAGTTGGTATCTGTCGAAGTGTTTTTGGCACACACGTTTATTAACTAACTGATACTTTGTTAAATTAAGAAGTTCGGAATTTACTGGCACCAAAAACGACAGCCACAAAGCCCTAAGTTTATCGTCTTTTGGTATACTATAAAGGCGATGAGTTTTGTTGGTAGAAGAACAACCAACAACACAGCACTTGATGAGCGCCATGGCCACGGACCACGGTCCACTCCAAAGCACAGCAATTTTAATTCGTATCTAGCAAGGAACTTGGAATTATATCTCAACTCAAGCAATAAAGCGAGGAGCACATAACCCATCAGAACACTTGCGAGTTAGTATATATTATGTTCTTCTTCTTCTTATGGCTTTTAAACGCTGCTTGGCGTTTTTCTGCCAGTGTCAAAAGTATGGCTAGTGTACAGTATATTTACAAGAAAAAAAACCGACAAAATAATGAAAGAAAGAATACATTAAATATGATCTTAAAACTTATAATTGCTTAGAAACATTGCATTTGTTTTGAATTTAAAGTAGAAATTTATAAGCGAATATTATTAGATTTAATAAAATTACTTAAAATATATACAAATGGAGTAAATACATATGAAAGGAGATATTTTATATTAAAGGACGAGGAATTTTGGGGCTTATGGCATCATATAGGGAGAAAGATAATTTTGGACAACAGAAACATATATGATCTAGAGTTCCTTCATCTAAACCACACTCACAGCGAGAATGGTCTCTGACCCTTATTTTGGCAAGAAAAACTGGAGAACAAACGTGACCAAGATGCAAACGAATGATGGTAGAGGAAACCTATTTATTAGCTTTTTTAAATTAAAAAAACCATGGCTTCATTGGGATTTCAGGTTGAATTTCACCGTAATATCTGCCTTTGAAAATTCTAGTACTGTTCCAAATGATTGACCACTTGTCATAGAGAAGTTTTTTAGCTAAAGAACGGAGGTCTTTGGAAAACAATTTAGAATAAGTGTCCAGGCCCATTTCAACGGCCTGCTTTGCATACATATCAGCACATTCATTACCCTCAATACCACAATGACCTGGAATCCAGGCAAGAGCTACCTCAATTCCAGAGGTGTGGCATTTATAAAGAATTTCTTTTATTTTTAGGTTTGTGTGTAATAAATCTTTAGAACGGAATGGAAACTTATCAATGTCTTGCAAACAGCTAAGGGAATCAGAAAAGATGATAGATTTATTTAATTTATGAGACTCTACATATTTAATTGCTTCTAGAAGAGCCACTAATTCACCAGAATAAACGGACGTATAAGAAGGGCATTTATAGCTTAGAACTATTCTATATTTTGGGATCCAAACTGCAGAACCTACTGAACCACTATCAGTTAATTTAGACGCATCTGTAAAAATAGGCATCCAATTGGCCCGTTGACGGTTCAAGGTATCATGAAAAATTTTATCAGCACCCGGAGAATCTTTATCTATACCAAAATTAAATAAAATGTTCGGTCTATATATCAAACAATCATAGGGAACACTAAAAAGAGCGTGAATATGAAATTTAAATAATGAGGAGGGCATATTAGAAAGTTTATCAAAAGAATTCATAAGACAAGATGGATCTTTATGTCGCCAGTAACCCGAAGTACGATTAAGGATAGAAAGAGAATGAAGCTTATTTAATAATGGATGAAATGAAAATTGAGCTGCTTGAAAGAAAAAACGATCACTCAAATATTGTCTACGAAGAAATAAAGGAGGATCAACACATTCCACTTGAAGCGCATTTATAGGAGATGATTTCATGGCTCCTGATATGATACGAAGATATTGAATAGAATCAAGAGATCTCATTGAAATTTTACTAAAAGGTTCTAAAAGAAATGAAGCATAATCAAAATGGCTTCTGATGATAGCATTGTATAATAGTTTTTGACTGAAGGGATGAGAACCCCACCACACTCCAGACAAAGCACGAAGGATGTTAACATTCTTTTCACACTTATTTTTTATGAAATTGATGTGAGGAGAGCCTGATAACTTCGAGTCTAAAATACAAGACCTAAAAATTTTGCTTGATTATTAACAGCAAGACAATCATCTCCAATACAAATTTGAACGTCGGGGATGGATCTCTGTCTAGAGAACACAACAACATTGCTTTTATCTGAAGCTAAAGATAAGCCATGATTGCTGAACCAGTCACTGAGATATCTTAGAGCTAAATTAAGACGTGATACTATATCCAACATAGAGTCTGATGAGTAATAAAGAGCTATATCATCAGCATATTCAAGAATATCATAAAACGAATCTACACTTAGATGTAGATCAAAAGTATACAGATTATATAATAAAGAACTTAAAACGGAACCTTGGGGAAGACCCTTCCAGAATAATCTTGGAGAAGAAACATAATTCTAGAACCTTACAGATATAAGCCTACCGATTAAAAGACTAAATATAACATGAGTCATCCTAGCTGGCAAATTAAGCTGAATCATTTTTTGTCTAAGAGTATGGAGCAGAACATTGTCGTAAGCCCCTGTAATATCCAAAAAGACTTCAATCAAATTCTCCTTTCTAGAGAAAGCAAGGCGAATATCTGATGTAAATATACTAAGACTATGGATAGTACCAAAACCTTTCCTAAATCCATATTGTGATTTGGATAGGATTCCTCGATGCTCCAACAACCACTCAAGCCTGTTTTTAAGAAGATTTTGAAATATTTTTATCATAACTGATGATAAAGCTATTGGTCTATAAGACGAAGGGTTTTTGGGGTCTTTGCCTGGTTTTAATATTGGAATGATTAATTGATGTTTTCAGACATCAGGAAAATCACATTTTTCATATATTTTGTTCAGGATATGTTACTCTTTGCACTTGCGTACGAATGACGGTTGATTTGATTCAATTCAAGTTTGACTGTTGACCACAGAGTACTTTTCTATATACTGCTGTTGACATGACATGTTTGACAAAACAACGGCCTAAAATGGCCGCCGGCAACATGGCTACCGACAGTGGCGCTATGATGTATATTTTTGGCACTCAACTGACACAGGCCTGTAATGAAAATTGAAAGCGATTTGAATGCACGGGTTCACACCTGTCAAATCGCTTTCAACAGAAATTTGAAAGCGACTAAAGTTGAAAGGCGTTTAACTTCTGTTGAAACGATTATAGTCGCTTCAATTTTGTTGAAAGCCTGTTCACACCTTTCAAATCGCTTGCGATTCGCCAATTGAACGACTAGAATTGACTAGTGTGAACCGGGTATTAGTGATTATCATATACGTAGTATCATAGTAGTCTGTGGTGATTATTTCTCTTTGGTCCACAGAGTACCTTTTGTACTTTGGTCTGTGCATCTAGCTACAATTTCAGTATTTTCAGTGAATTTTATTTTATTGACGTAGCGTAGTATTACATATTATATTCTCTATGTAAATTGAATTTGAAATAGCTTGCAGCTAACGTAGTATTATATTCTATTTCATTTCAGCTCTGCTTTCAAAAAAATCTACAACAAACACAGCTAAAACTATGGCTAAGCGTACAGCTTCTGTCGCGTTCGAGGAAAACAATGAAGAAAAAGTTCAAAAGAATAAAAAAGAGGGCAAGAAACACTCGTTAGATTCCGATGAAGAGGATAGTGGTGCCGAGGAAGAGAAGAAAAATGTTCTCCACGCAGACGATATCGAAGGAGAGGAAGATGGTGTCGGTGGTATGGAAGGTGAAGTAAGTCACTGTATGTATTGGACGATAAATGTGTGTAACCGAAACAAATCTGTTACGACATATTAAAAGCAGCCAAGAGTTTGAGTTAAATACAAATGTTGAAATTACAGGGTGTGTCCTATTTAACATCTATCTAGCGATATTATTAGATACTGCGCATTCTGCATTGCAAGAGTTACTCAGAGGTTACTACCTCTGAGTAACTCTTGCAATGCAGAATGCGCAGTATCTAATAATATCGCTTATCATCAGGTGATATTAACTCAAAATGACCTAATTTTGCCAGTCTTCAAAAGTAAATTTTAAACTTTCGCGATTTACACACATAATTATATTGTAATATGGGACTTATCGCGCTAAATACATTATTTTATTTACCTTGACGTTTTGATCAAGTTGCATTGACTGTGGTCACGAGAAGACTGAAGTTGTGGGTATCAGCATTGTTTTTATTGAGAGTAGTTTGAAACTACCCTCATTTGATCTTGATCGGAGTTGCCATTGCGACACACAATACTGACAACATCGGCAGATTTTTGTTGATTTAAACTTCGACTGGAACACTTGCTAATCACTGGGTTCCAAGTTGTGGCCAATCTAAAACCATCCTCCCGGTTGAAATTCGGATGTTTTTTTATTTCAACCGCTTCACGTACAATACGGGAGTAATAGCAACGTTCGGTGGAGAGAGTTTCGTGAAGTTACAACAAAGCGCACAATCGCAGAAAGAGTCAAAGAACATATTGCAGCTGTAAAAAACCGCCAGGTTAATAAGTCCGCCATCGCCGAGCATTTGCTAGATTCGGGACCTAACCACTGGATTGAACTTCACGAAACTCTCTCCACCGAACGTTACTATTACTCCCGTATTGTACGTGAAGCGGTTGAAATAAAAAAACATCCGAATTTCAACCGGGAGGATGGTTTTAGATTGGCCACAACTTGGAACCCAGTGATTAGCAAGTGTTCCAGTCGAAGTTTAAATCAACAAAAATCTGCCGATGTTGTCAGTATTGTGTGTCGCAATGGCAACTCCGATCAAGATCAAATGAGGGTAGTTTCAAACTACTCTCAATAAAAACAATGCTGATACCCACAACTTCAGTCTTCTCGTGACCACAGTCAATGCAACTTGATCAAAACGTCAAGGTAAATAAAATTATGTATTTAGCGCGATAAGTCCCATATTACAATATAATTATGTGTGTAAATCGCGAAAGTTTAAAATTTACTTTTGAAGACTGGCAAAATTAGGTCATTTTGAGTTAATATCACCTGATGATAAGCGATATTATTAGATACTGCGCATTCTGCATTGCAAGAGTTACTCAGAGGTACTACCTCTGAGTAACTCTTGCAATGCAGAATGCAGAGGTACTACCTCTGAGTAACTCTTGCAATGCAGAATGCGCAGTATCTAATAATATCGCTTATCATCAGGTGATATTAACTCAAAATGACCTAATTTTGCCAGTCTTCAAAAGTAAATTTTAAACTTTCGCGATTTACACACATAATTATATTGTAATATGGGACTTATCGCGCTAAATACATAATTTTATTTACCTTGACGTTTTGATCAAGTTGCATTGACTGTGGTCACGAGAAGACTGAAGTTGTGGGTATCAGCATTGTTTTTATTGAGAGTAGTTTGAAACTACCCTCATTTGATCTTGATCGGAGTTGCCATTGCGACACACAATACTGACAACATCGGCAGATTTTTGTTGATTTAAACTTCGACTGGAACACTTGCTAATCACTGGGTTCCAAGTTGTGGCCAATCTAAAACCATCCTCCCGGTTGAAATTCGGATGTTTTTTTATTTCAACCGCTTCACGTACAATACGGGAGTAATAGTAACGTTCGGTGGAGAGAGTTTCGTGAAGTTCAATCCAGTGGTTAGGTCCCGAATCTAGCAAATGCTCGGCGATGGCGGACTTATTAACCTGGCGGTTTTTTACAGCTGCAATATGTTCTTTGACTCTTTCTGCGATTGTGCGCTTTGTTTGTCCAATATACGATTTTCCACAGCTGCAATCAATTTCAATTTCAAACCAGCCAGGTTAATAAGTCCGCCATCGCCGAGCATTTGCTAGATTCGGGACCTAACCACTGGATTGAACTTCACGACCCTAAAATTCTCTCCACCGAACGTTACTATTACTCCCGTATTACGTGAAGCGGTTGAAATAAAAAAACATCCGAATTTCAACCGGGAGGATGGTTTTAGATTGGCCACAACTTGGAACCCAGTGATTAGCAAGTGTTCCAGTCGAAGTTTAAATCAACAAAAATCTGCCGATGTCGTCAGTATTGTGTGTCGCAATGGCAACTCCGATCAAGATCAAATGAGGGTAGTTTCAAACTACTCTCAATAAAAACAATGCTGATACCCACAACTTCAGTCTTCTCGTGACCACGGTCAATGCAACTTGATCGAAACGTTGAGGTAAATAAAATTATGTTTTTAGCGCGATAAGTCCCATATTACAATATAATTATGAGTGTCTTCAAAACTCCTTTACTCCAGTCCATAACCTTTTAGGAGTTGTTACCTCCCTCTGTAACATATTCCGCACTCACCAGCAATAAACACTAGTTATAACATCTATATTAATTAATACTAACATTTTATTTCAGATAACCATAACTCCTTTTAACATGAAGGAAGAGCTCGAGGAGGGCCACTTCGACACTCAGGGACACTACCATTGGAAAAAAGAGAAAGAGATAAGAGATGGGTGGCTCGACAACATTGACTGGGTCAAAGTGAAGGGACGCCCTGAGGACAAATACAAAGTCCACAAAGATGATGACAATAAGGGCCTCGGAGATGAATCCAGCAGTGATGATGATGAACCAGAAGAAAAGTTTGATTTGATTGAGAATTATAAAGAAATTGTGCAGCATATGAAACCTAGTGAGACTATTGCTAAAGCATTGCAGAGACTCGGTAAGTATTCATTAAACTGTTATGTGCGAGCCACGTTGGTGTAAAGAATAGATTGCTTGTCTTCTAAGCGTGAGGTCGCCGGTTCCAATTCTAGCATGGTTGTTCATCCACAAGTGGAAGGAGCATATTACATAGATGTCTGCTTAGCTTGATACCACAAAGTAGCTTACCACCATCAAGGAGAAAATTTGCTGCCGTAACCTTATGGTGCTAATTTTAATTGGCAATGAGGGCAATAAGACCAGTACTGACATCCCGCTCACGGTGTATTGTGCATTTCCACCTTGACAAAGTGGTGTGGCTTTAGGTCACTGACATTACACTTTCAATGGTGACTGTAAATGTGTGTATTTGTGTGTGTGTGTGTATGTCTTATTTGTCATGTTAAGGTGCTCCGGCAGCACTTTAATTTATTTTCCTTCTGGTGCATTTTAGCAATAAATCCTAACCTACTTGTAATACTAAGACATAACATAAGTAAAGCCAGTATTTCCCACTCTATGCCAACAACAGATCAATGCTAGAGTATTGTTCCAGAATAACAGCTTAACAGTGCTAGCATGTCAAGAACACATTCATCTAATTTATTTATAGAATATTTTTTGTTTTAGGTGCAAGCACTAAGATTTCCAGTGCCGAGCGCTGGAAAAGGAAAAAAGCTGGAATTCTAGACGAAAGTGGTAAAATTGTCACAAGAATAACAGAATTGGCAAATCAGATACTAACAAAAACTGGCAACATGGATATCTATCAAGAAACCCATGGGAAGATAACTAGTATTCTTGCCAAAGATAAGAATAAACATGAGGATGCAGATTTGGATATGTATGCTGATGATTTTGATGTGAAAGAGAAAGAAACAATGGGAAAAACAGAAGATAAAGCTGAAACAGAAGTCACTAAAGAGGAGGCTGAAGAGAATTCCAATATAGTGAAATGGGAATTCAAATGGAGTCAAAATGATGATGCTGATATATCAGGGCCACATTCTACTGAACAAATGCATAAATGGTCAGAGGAAGGATACTTCAAGACAGGTGTATGGGTCAGAAAGCATGGAGATGATACCCAATTTTACAGCTCCAACAGAATGGACTTTGAACTATACTTGTAACAATATATTTCTGAAAATGAATTTATTCCTTTTGAATATTAAATAAAACACACTGTTAACTACCAACATATAGATTTATTTTTAAAATTGTCTTTGGGATTTATCTATAGGGTACATAGGTGTATAATACTACAAAAGTTGCTGAAGTCCGTAAATGGTTACATTAAAATTTCATCATTAAATAGAAACCTCCAAGAATAAGTGTCCTTTACTCACTGTGACAAATATTATAAAGCCCTATGTATCATAATCATAATCATAATTTATTCGTCAAACACATATTACATTAATAATTAGTTCCGGATCTTATGAAACAGTTTGTCAATGTGTTCGGCCTGCAAGCAGACGTACAAATATTTATATGGTATATAGGTATTTACATAATAATTTTTATTTTGATTTATTATCTACATATTCTTTTATGCTATAAAAACATTTGTCCAGCAGCCATTCAGTTATCTTAGTCTTAAAACCCTTACCACTAAGTGTCTTTATCTCGTCTGGCAGTTTATTATAAACTGTGATGGACATATTATACATGTTTCGCTTGTAGATATCTTTATGACAAGGATCTACTTTTGTATATATGATTAATAGTCTTTTTATTAGAAGTCAAGCAAACCTATTATAGTTTAGTCACTATACTATGGAATGTAAGACGTTTTTATGTATCTAAGTGAGCTTGTCCTAAAGAAAATTATAAATACTCAGTCAAAATGCAAACTTAACATTTAGGTACATACCTATGGTTTTGTATAAAAATAATAAATAAAAAAATAATTTAACAACACTGCAATTATGCGTAATTCGTATACTTAACGATTATATTTAAAACACTTACTTTCAGCTTTTTACTTTCAGCTATAAATGCTGATAGGATTATAATCCTACTAAACCTGTATAGGTCATATCAATCGATAAATAAGTTTTCTCTCGGCGATGCCATAGTAAAACAAAAAAGATATTATTACCGGTGCAAGTGATGTTATTTTGTATTGTATGTCTGCAATATGTGTGTGGCAAGATCCAAACAATTTTAATGCAGTATTATCCTTTTCGAACCAAACACTTTCTTTTAAACATATATTGATGACAATCGAACTCATTACTTATAAGGATCTCAACACTATGGACTAATTGAGCTCTAGAGTCGATTCTCTCTAGATTGATTAGCATCAAAAAATATATCTTGCGAATATTACTCATTTTTCCATCTCCTACAAAATGTATGGAATGATCCTTATAAAAATCAGATCGATTGGCATCAAAATTGGTGTAAATGGCCTATTTTCTTGATGACATTTTTTTTTAAAATTGTTACTATAGCTAAATATTTAATCAAAAAAAAAATTACTAGGTAGGATACCTGTGCTGTGATGCGATCCTATCTCAGAAATCCATTCTATATATTGCGTCTCGCATGTCACCGTAATTTTCAAAAAAACATTGTGTTAACAGTTTCTGATATGTTTGCTGAAAGTTTATTTTTAGAAAAAAAAATGTTTTGTTCGCCCTGTAGTGTGAGAGTTAAACTATTAAAGATTTACGCTTGGCACATCCAAACACACACACATAGGCACATCCTCATGGCACAGTCCAAACATGTCAGTTCGTATCTTATTCTCACGTAGTGAAATGTTTTAAACATATTTCTTCCCAGTCTTAAAGACTTGGCCAGCTATGCTGAAGTCGGTGTAAAACTTAGCTATCTTATTGATTATTACAATGAATACTGTAATGAGTTGGACAATGACGTATTGTGATATAGAGGTGCCGATTTCGAGCCAACTGCCGGTGTTCCGAACGTTGTACAAAAACTGAATGCCCATTAGGTTTGAGAAGATCAGTACTATGGTGTTCAAACATCCTATTGGAGCCTGCAACAAACAAGTAGAATTTTATTATCAACTAACAACAAATAAAGTATTAAATATAATTGACTCACTATAATCCTCGTCCCATCTTTTATGTAACAAACTGATAAGCACTTGACACTATCTCATCTAATATTTTAAGTCCATCGATGGGATAAAAAGACCGGGGTTTGACAACAAAGAGGCGACTAGATTGTAATTCAAAAGTGTGTAATATTCACAGCATCATGTATCGTGATCAATAAAGGCAAAGCCTTATTCACAATATTACCTCAGTCAATGTTTGCACAGCCACAAAGCAGCATCCGACCATCATGAACGGGGAAAAAGTCTTCAGCAATATCATGGTAGTGATCAGGAACGGCTGGAACGAGGTCACGAAGCACGTCACCCAGCGGATCTCGAAGGAATTCAGCGAGGCTATGTTACCGGTGCCAAAGAATGACAGAATTATGTATGTCATCTGGAGATGCGGTTAAAGAGTTTGTTTATAAAAGTACTTACGGGGAATGGAATTTAAATTTTAAAGCATTGCACGTAGAACTCAAATGTTTTGATGCAATAAGATCGTTTAAAAAACTAAAAGAACCGACTTCAAATGCCACACTATTAATTTTCAGTACCAATTTTTAGGTGTTTATATTTATATAATGGAGATACTTATCAGATCTCGATGAAATTACAATGGTACCACTCTTGGGAAATCTCCTTTCCAACAAATATTAATCATCAAAAACGGTCCATAAACGACAAAGTTATCCAAGAACTAACATAAAAAAATATTATATATACGGTCGAACTGAGAAACCTCCTTTTTTGAAGTCGGTAATAATTTAGTAGTTTATATAATGCAGCGAAAAAGACGAATTTCGTTGATGGGTCTTTTCGGGTTTTTTCGTTTGAACGGGAAGTACCCGATTTTCGACCCAAAACCTATAGGGTAGGTACCTACTTTCGGTTGACCTAGAATTGTCAATTTTGGTTAAAAGTAAGATCTTACAGCACAAGTGAAGGAAAAATTCCGAAAAATAAAAAAAGTTGAAAAATAAGGTAAATTTTGGTACTTCGAAAATATAAATTTGCCCACATCTTTTTACTGTGTTAACTCAGGACCTTGATTTTTATACACCCAATAGGTACTATAGACCTTCAGTATCTGGTATAAATTTCAACTTGATAGGTCCACCCGTTTCTGAGAAAATTGGTGGTGACACACGGACAGACGGAACGGACAAGAAAGTGATTTTCAGGGTTCCTTTTTTACCTTTTGAGGTACGGAACCCTAAAAAAGCAATAAGCGCATTGTCATCGCGCGTTGTTAAAATAAATAGATTGCATAAATCAGCGAGCGGTTTGCCAGCTAACAGTAGGTCTAGGTATCAGTATCTAACCATAAGGCATATTGACGTGGTGCTGATTTTTGATGGCAAGAACGCATCTGAAGTGCAGGGGCAGGCTAATGCCGCTCTCGCGTATGTTCGGGAGTGGGGTGTCATAAATAAGTTAAAGTTTGCACCACATAAAACACAAGCGATGGTTATTACTAGAAAACTGAAATATGACACTCCACTCCTGAACATGGGCGGAATCGACATCAAAATGCCAGATCAGATCAAGATCCTGGGGCTCACGATAGACGATAAGCTGACTTTCAATCGACATACAATAAATGTGTGTAAAAAAGCCATCAACATATACAAACGTCTATCGAGGCTGCCAGGGTCAGATGGGGCCTGCACCCAGAAATAATACGTACAATTTACGTAGCGTATGGGCCCCAGCTACAATAGGTGTCATCAAACAGCTCAATACAGTACAGAGGGTTTGCGCAAAAAATTACCAAGGCGTATCGAACAGTATCCCTTAACTCTTCTCTAGTATTGGCTGGGATACTGTATCTCGACCTTCGAATTCAGGAGGCAGCCGCCCTGTACGAGGGCTAAGAGAGGTATATCGCAGCCAATACTGGCGGACAGGTAAGTAGAGCAGCGAGGACCTTTCGCTGAGACCCCTCACCCTGCAGAAAATATGCGCTTGGAGTTCACAAACCTGGTAGACCAACAAGATCTGGAAGACCATAACACCCAAGCAGTACGGGTGTTTACAGATGGCAGTAAGATTGAGGGCAAGGTTGGGAAATCGCTGTCCATATGGATTGGTGATGCCGAGACGAAGTCCCTCAAACTGAAGCTTGCCCCGTACTGCACGGTTTACCAGGCGGAACTCCTAGCCATATGTAAGGCCACTAGTGAGATTCTCAAGCGAAATGAACGCAGTTTTGGAGTTTATAGCGACTCCCGATCTGCACTAGAATGCATCACTAACCACTCCACCACTCACCACCTAGCCGAGGAAACACGCAGAAACTTAAGGGTCGCTAAACACCAGGATAAAGTGGTTGCCCTATTTTGGATAAAGGATCACGTGGGCCTCGAAGGAAATGTGTGCGCAGACGAGCTGGCAAAAGAAGCCGCCAAGAACCTAAAAAAGAAACCAGACTATGACTTAAACGTCAAATACACTATTAAATAATCTGTGATACGAAAATACTTTCGCGTGTGTGCGTTATCAGTCCTGACGCCACGCTTGTTTACAAATAAAAGTATATAGAGAGTGTATACATACTTCAAATTTTGCTGAACAAATTAAAATGTATACGCTTTACTGGCAAAATCAATATTTTTCTTGTTGTTCGCGCTGTTGTGGTTAGCTGACGACGAGCAACCACCTTAACCGCAATAATTTTCTTTTTAAGTTCATAAAATGCGCTATTATCACGATTTTTTCCAGATTTTTCAATCCAGCAGTTTAGCTTTCAGAGGGGGGGGGGGGGGACGCCCTAATGACGATGAAAAAAAAATTCATCCCCACTTCTCATATAGGGGAGCTACCCTAAAAAAATATTTTTCTAAATTTTATTTCAGCACTTTGTCGGCGTCATTTATTTACATACCCCCACAAAATTACACACGGTCTCTTAGCAAAACCTCGGACAGACAGACAGACGGACATGACGAAACTATAAGGGTTCCTTGTCAGGACTACGGAACCCTAAAAACGAAATTAAAACACAAAAGTAAACACCGAATCTGGCTTAGTCAGAGGTACTCTGTATAATTAAAAAAAAACCAAGGCATATTTAACTAAATCATTGTCTAAGAACACCACATTATAAAAATTACTTCTGCGCTATAATGTAGCGCAACTAAACTTTGCCCGCCCTTCCTGCATCCCACTTCCGCGGTCGCTGCAATGACCAACAATACTGAGCCTCATAGAAGTTTTAACGTCAATAAAAGGATACGAAAAAGAAAGATCTTCGAAAATCTTGATGGCTGAGGCTCCGTTCGGCGTAAATCTCAGTGATGTGCTTATGTTTATCTACGCCACCGAATACGCAGTCTCCCATCTGGAAAAATTATATGATGAATTTAGCTTCATTGAATCTCCGATGCAAAAAGAGAGATGTTTTATGTTTGACGAGTGTATCTTGTGTCAGTGGCATGGTATGATAGCTCCCAAACGCAAACAAATGATATACAGTGGCGCAAGTAGGTATACCTCAGCGTGCCAGTGCGCCACCTTATTTACCACCTTTATTTACTTTCGGCATTGTTGAACTATTTTAAGAGGGAACGCGGGGTGCACTTTTCCATACAAATGTATTCCCCCATTTCCTCCCTGGAAAATGCTTCTAGAGCAACATTTGTTTCTACAAAAAATCAAGGTCTGCTGTAGCTACGCCCCTATCGATAGCTCTTTTTGACCAACCAATTGCAAAAATAAATATAAGCCTTCTAACCTTTCTTGCAATTGGTTATTATTTTATTTGTTTTATTTTGAGCCGTTTTTGTCCCACTGCAGCGCAAAGGCCTCCCTACCCTCTTTCCAATGATCTCGGTCGGCAGCTATGGATTGCCAGTCTTTATGATAGGAGTCTAGCTCATCCCGCCATCTCATCCTGGGCCTGCCGCGACTTCGTTTAACGTGTGTAACTATGTGTGTATGGTGGGGACACCCTTTAAGGTTCAACTTTTTTTTACTTTTGGAATTTTCCCTTTATTTCTGCTGTAAGACCTTGCTTCTTGCCAAATTTCATGATTCTAGGTCAACGGGAAGTACCCTATAGATTTTCGAACCAAAACCTATAGGGTACTTCCGGTTGACCTAGACGGTTAGAAAATCGGTGGTGACACACGGACAGACGGACAAGAAAGCGATCTTATAAGGGTTCCTTTTTTTACCCTTTGAGGTACGGAACCCTAAAAATTATATTTGTTCCTGCTCGGTCATTAAAAAGATCGCTCCGAACTAGTACATTCTTTCAGCTGTACTAGTTCGGACTTCTGGTACTATTAGTACAGTAGGTCATAATTACTCAATTAAAAATAGTCCCTATGACTGTTACCATAATGTTCAAAATAGCTGTTGAAAATAGCATAGAGTGCATCTCACTCGTTCGTTCACTAGTTACGCTAACCCATTCGTTCATCGTCCTTTTCATTCCGTGAGCATGAGCATTAATCACAGACAATAATCGCGAACGAAGTACTAAATGTACTAGGTACTAGTAGACTTACGGAAGAGTTCATTCTAGTTCAGTGTCAAGAATTAATTCATATTAGTACTTAGTACATGAACTACACAAGGCTACTAAAAATCAACAAATTTAAAATATTTGTTTGTTTATTATTGTTATATTTTGCTCTCACCTATAACCAGTGTAGCTGTATGTCTTATAATCTTTGAATTTAGCGTTTTCAATATTAATTACTAGATTTGCCCCGTGGCTTCGTCCGCAAAAAATTAAAAGTATCATAAGTTATAAAATAAGTGTGCCGAATTTAGTCCAAAACCATTCAGACGTTTGTCTGTGAAGAGGGAACAAACTAACTGACTTTTGCTTTATAATATTGGTGTTGGATTATGGTAAATGTGGTGTTTGTTTTAATGCTCAATAGGCAAGCGTTTGACTACTATCTGACCTGGGCCCCTAGATAAAATCCAATTTCCTGTTTTCATTCACGCTAACGCAAGTTCAAAATGTATGGGAATGAATAATTTGTTGCGGAAACATAAATGTCATTCCATACATTTTAAACTTGCGTTAGCGTGAATGGAAACAGGAAATTGGATTTTGTCTAGGGGACCTGATGTTAAGTGACAATGTGGTCCAAGATGTAGCACGCTTGCCCGGAAGATACCTATTTGCTCGTGAATTGAAGACCTCCAGATGGCAGTTATCGAGTCCCACAGAATAAGGCAAGGAATTCAATTCTTTGGCGTGCGTATGATGAAGTACACGTGGTAGCGAGTCCGCCAAGTTTGGCGAGGAGCGACACTAGCCGTGTGTTATATTATATGAATCATTTCAAGCCACTTTCTATTCTTTTTACCCGTGTATGTATATTTATTTGGCACGCCCTAGAGCTTAAACGGCTTGTCGTATTTTTATGTGAGTGGCGGCAATAGATTCGTCTTAGTAGTAGTAAGAAAAAAAAAACAAAATTATTTTCGACTCCAAATCTAAAAAAATAATAATGTTTTCAAAATACATCGAGTGTGACAAAATAAAGAATTTTTAACGGTGATTACAAATATAATATATAAGAAATCTAATACTATAAGAATCTTTGTCCTGACATACTGACTGACTCACTGACTCACTGACAGACAACGCACAGCCTAAACCGCTGGTCGTAGAGACTTGAAATCTGGAGGGTATATTTGTCTTAGTACGTAAGGGTGTACTAAGAAAGGATTTTCCAAAATTCACCCCTTAAGGGGATGAAATGGGGGTTCAAAGTTTGTATGGAGAAACAAGATTAGATCGTCTTTTCTATCCGAAACTTCACATAAGTGCTTCAGTAAAAAAATAAGTAAAGACGTGTTTCAGGTTTTTTTGGAATTCCACCCCTAAGAGGGTGAAATGGGGTAATAAAGTGTAAAATCAATATTGTTTCGGATTGCGCTGAAATTTGGCATGCAAATAGTTATTACGACGTTAGTTCCCACTGAGAAAGGATTTTCCAAAATTAACCCTCGAAGGGGATGAAACGGGGGTTCAAAGTTTGTATGGAGAAACAAGATTAGATAGTCTTTTCTATCTGAAACTCCACACAAGTGCTTCCGTAAAAAAATAAGTAAACACGTGTTTCAGGTTTTTTTTTAATTCCACCCCTAAGAGGGTGAAATTGGGTAATACAGTGTGAAAATCAATATTGTTTCGGATTGCGCTGAAATTTGGCATGCAGATAGTTATTACGACGTTAGTTCCCTCTGAGAAAGGATTTTCCAAAATTAACCCTCGAAGGGGATGAAACGGGGGTTCAAAGTTTGTATGGAGAAACAAGATTAGATAGTCTTCTCTATCTGAAACTTCACACAAGTGCTTCAGTAAAAAATTAGGTAAACACGTGTTTCAGGTTTTTTTGAAATTCCACACCTGAGAGGGTGAAATGGGGTAATAAAGTGTGAAAATCTATATTATTTCGGATTGCGCTGAAATTTGGCACGCAGATAGTTATTAAGACGTTAGTTCCCACTGAGAAAGGATTTTCCAAATTAACCCTCGCAGGGAATGAAACGGGGGTTCAAAGTTTGTATGGAGAAACAAGATTAGATAGTCTTTTCTATCCGAAACTCCACACAAGTGCTTCAGTAAAAAAATAAGTAAATACGTGTTTCAGGTTTTTTTGAAATTCCACCCTTAAGAGGGTGAAATGGGGTAATAAAGTGTAAAATCAATATTGTTTCGGATTACGCTGAAATTTGGCATGCAGATAGTTATTACGACGTTAATTCCCTCTAAGAAAGGATTTTCCAAAATTAACCCTCTAAGGGGATGAAACGGGGGTTCAAAGTTTATATGGAGAAACAAGATTAGATAGTCTTTTCTATCCGAAACTTCACACAAGTGCTTCAGTAAAAAAATAAGTAAACACGTGTTTCAGGTTTTTTTGAAATTCCACCCTTAAGAGGGTGAAATGGGGTAATAAAGTGTAAAATCAATATTGTTTCGGATTACGCTGAAATTTGGCAAGCAGATAGTTATTACGACGTTAGATCCCTCTTTGAAAGGATTTCCCAAAATTAACCCTCGAAGGGGATGAAACGGGGGTTGAAAGTTTGTATGGAGAAACAAGATTAGATAGTCTTTTCTATCCGAAACTTCACACAAGTGCTTCAGTACAAAAATAAGTAAACACGTGTTTCAGGTTTTTTTGTAATTCCACCCCTAAGAGGGTGAAATGGGGTAATAAAGTGTAAAAATCAATATTGTTTCGGATTGCGCTGAAATTTGGCATGCAGATAGTTATTAATTACGACGTTAGTTCCCTCTGAGAAAGGTTTTCCAAAATTCATCCCTGAAGAGGATGAAACGAGGGTTCAAAGTTTGTATGGAGAAACAAGAATTGATTGTCTCTTATATTCGAAACTTTACACAAGTAGTTTAGTAAATAAATGAGTAAATACGTGTTTCAGGCTTTTTGAAATTCTATTCCTAAAAGGGTGAAGTGGAGTAACAATGTCTGAAATCAATATTGTTTCGGATTGCGCTGATATTTTGATCCGCTGAGAAAGGATTTTTCAAAATTCACTCTTCAAGGGATGAAGCGGGGGTTCAAATTTTGGATAGTCATTTTATTCGACATTTCACACAAGTACTTCTGTAAATAAATAAGTAAATACGAGTTTCAGACTTTTTCAAAATGCCACCCTAAAAGAGTGAACTGGGGTAAAAAAGTCTGAAAATCAATATAGTTTCGGATTGCGCTTTATTAGGTTTTTCGGGTTTTAAAAATATGAATCCTGATTTGTCTTAGTCACGCGATAACATGAAAACAGGTGAACCAATTTGGCTAATTTTTATTTGATGTCTTTAATGATAGAATCGTTTTTACAAAAGAAAAGTTTTAAGTAAATAAAAGGAGTTTTTAACGCGGGCGTAGCCGCGGGGGACTTCTAGTGTAAATATAATAGAAATATATATGTTTTATACTTTTCAATAATTCACTTGTTATTAGTTATCTCAGTACTTTCTTGCAAGATTCCTGTTAAGTTATTCTTGTTACGAACTAGGTTTTTTTTCACGTTTATGTTTATGGTGGGATTAATATCTTACTTGAACCGTCTCCAAGTTGAGTAAGCTGAACTCCAAAACGACCCAACACATGGCATGCAGACTGAGACACAACATGAACAGACCCTCGTGTGACACCGACATCATCAGGTAGAAGGTCAGCAGCGATGATGCGATCGAGGTCAAACGGTTCACCATGTTCCTGGTGAATAGCATCGGGAAGAAGGAGGATGTGGCTGAAAATAATAAGGATTTATTATTTTATCTATACTAATATTATAAAGAGAGAACATTGCTATTTTTGTATGTTTGTGATGATTTGGCTCTAAAACTACTGGACCGATTTAACAAATTCTTTCACTAATAAATAGAATGGACTTCCGAAATGAAAATAGGCTATATATTATCCCGTTTAAATCAAAGGTACATTCGTAGAGACGTTATTTGCAACCTAAGTCGACAAAAACTGGTCGAAAAAACACGTTTTTTACGAACGCTGCTCAATTGCAAACAGATGGAAGAATATTTTCTATGGCAGAGTTGTACAACTAAATAAGACCTACAAAAAAGTCCGCGACATCATATGTCTATCTCTTAAGGTTGACTCACAGTAACCATTTTAATCTTTAATTTTTAGTTAAAAAATATTACATAACTTCCAAGGCTATTTTCAAGTATATAGTATAAATCCTTATCCAAATAATTACGTTAATTAGCTTGGCCACATATTATAGATTCAAATTGTCCTTTACAGTATATAATTCAAATGAAAACTCTAGAAGATATCACGGATTTCACATACACGCATCGCAAAAATAATAAAATATTTGCAGTGGAACCACAGATTATGTCATAGTTACTACAAAAATATTATTATAGGCTTAGCTATTCTGTAGATCCCCACCGATTACAATCAATTTGAAGTCATATGGTATAATAATATGATCTATTGTATAAAGTAATAATTATCTATGTATATAATAATATAAAATGTTGAACCACCCCGACTGATCTATGTATATAATCTTTTCATTAAAAGCATTCCAATGACTCTAAACACGACATTTAAAATCTGAGCTGTAAGTTAGTGAGGATTTGAGTATTCTGTAGAGTCTAGGAAATGTCCTAGCATTAGGTCAATGCTTCCATGTTCTTACAATATCGTTGAAGAAGAAGATTTTCGAATTGATCAGACCTATGAAAGTAGATTTCATAGCGCAATTAACTAGAAAAAAGCTCATAGTTTTATAGCGATTTAACGAATTTTCATGAATCAAAGCTAAGAACACTCTCGATGAAGACATCTATAAAAAAAAAAACAATAATAAAATCAAAATCGGTTCATCCGGTTGGGTGCTAAGATGCTACAGACAGACACACAGATACACACGTTAAACGTATATTACCCCTACTTTTTGCGTCGGGGAACGCCGTAAGGTTACGGCGGCAGATGTTCTCCTTGGTGGTAAGCTACTTTTTAGCGTTTCGTAGCCGAATGGCAAAAAATGGAACCCTTATAGATTCGTCATGTCTGTCTGTCTATCTGTCTGTCCGTCTGTATGTCACAGCCATTTTATTCCGAAACTATAAAGACTACAGAATTGAAACTTGGTAGGTAGATGTATTCTGTGAACCGCTTCCCGATTTTTATAAAAAATAAAAATATAAAAGTTTAAGGGAGGCATCCCATACAAAAGAAGTGAAACAAAAAAGAAATCTTCAAACCAATACATGTTTATGAATAGGTCTATAAAAATGACATTGAGGATCTTAAAATCATTTTTTCTCAAAGTTTTCACATTGAAAAGATAGGGCGCGTCTAAAGTGGTAAAATGTGCCCCCCCCCCCCCTCTAACTTTTAAAGTAATGGAGTGAAAAATCTAGAAAAAATATATTCTGTAGATCTCAATAAAAACTTTCATCAAAAATTGGTTTGAACGAGATAGTCAGCAGTTTTTGAGATATAGCGACCGCAAAGATAACTTTGTTTTTCATACAAACTATGAAAAACAAAGTTAATTTTTTGGTGGCGAAAAATTAAAGTTATAAAATACTCTACTGATACGGAACCCTACGAGTGCGAGTCCGACTTGCACTTGGCCAGTTTTGTTAGATTTAATGATCCCACTACCTCAGTACGAAAACCCATGATTCATGAATGCACATAAAACTTTCATTTATATAGCTGGGATTAGAACCAACGACCGTTGGGTCAGAATATGGGTAACTATCCTTTACGCCAAAGGGCCGTCCAATATCACTACGTAAGTATTATAAAACAAAGTCCATCACTGCGTCTGTCTTATCATTATCATAATCAGCCGATATCAGTCCACTGCTGGACATAGGCCTCTCCCAAGTCACGCCACTGAGCCCGATCTTCGGCTCTTTGTTTCCAATCACTGCCCACCGCTTTGCGAATGTCGTCGCTCCACCTGGTCACAGGGCGTCCTACGCTACGTTTACCGATTCGCAGTCTCCACTCTAGAACCAGTCTGCCCCAACGGTTATCGGTGCTACGGCAGATATGACCAGCCCACTGCCACTTCAGCTTGCTAATCCGTTGAGCTATGTCGATCACTTTAGTTCTCTGGCGAATTACTTCGTTCCGGATTCGATCCCGCAGAGAAACACCGAGCATAGCTCTGCGTCTGTCTGTCTGTTTGCAATAATCTCAATAGCTACTGAGTGGATTATCATGCGGTTTTCACCAATAGCCAGAGTGTTTATGAGGAATGTTTAGGTGCATAATTTGTTAAGGTTTTGTGTAAATTGGTTGAAATATGACGATGATTATTAAATATGTTTTTATTTTACATTCGATGCAACAAACTGATGCAAATTTTGTAGGCATATATTTTCTACCCGTGCGAAGCCGGGGTGGGCTGCTAGTATAGTATAGACTAGACTAACAAGCACTTTACTACTGTATGACCTGATGTTAAACTGATGATGGGCTCTAAAATGGAAACGTGTATGTCTGGCAGTCGAAGACAGAGACAGCGTAATAGACATTATTCAGTAGGTAAATTCTAGGGACTTGTGTTGTTATTTTATTGGAAACTTTCTTTTTAATACAGTTGCTCAAAAAGTGGCGTATTGCAGGGACGTATAGCGTTCGGGATGTGGGCTATTACACACTCGTGCTTTTTCTTTACCTTTCGCGAACTCGTGCGTTCTCTTTCCCAACTGTCAAAATAATGTCTATTAAAAAGAAAAACCAACCATGAAGTTTTTACTAAAAAAAATTCAAAAAAGTTTTTTTGATTCATGCAAATACGTATATTTCTAAAAAGAAGCTACTAATTTGTTTCAATAACAGATTTAATGATTTGATGGAATGAGTTAGGTTAGGTTTCATTTCATTTCATCTCATTAAATTTCATTTTCATTTCATATCAATAAAAAAATTCTACTGAAGGCTTGGCTGTATGAGCATAGTTCCCTTTGCCTACCAGAATGGGTGAAAAAAAAACTCTGCTTATATTCTACGGTTGGCGCCATTTTTCAGAAATTTTCTTTGCGAGTTTAGTTGTTTGTTGCACAAAATGAGTAATATCGACCCTAGTTTTTTTGAATGAACACCACCGGAACTCAGTATAATTGCACAAAATGCTTCGGAGAACATTTTACCGCAAAAGTCAAGAAGTACAGCCAAGAGCTACATATCTACATACGACGAATTTATTGCGTGGAGAGAAGAGAAAAAAGCAAATAGTTTTTCAGAAAATGTTATGTTGGCATACTTCTCCGAACTCTCAGCAAAATTAAAACCTTCTACGTTATGGTCGAGGTTTTCGATGATGAAAAGTATGCTGAAAATAAGGAACAACGTGGATATAAGTGGATACCCAAAATTAAACGCTTTATTAAAACGACATTCCCCAGTTAGTATAAAAAACTGTACCAATTTCAATGTATATGTGAATTATAACTTTTCCAAGAAATAAATATTAATTTAGTTGAGTTTATTGTGTTTTTATAATTTTATTAAATTGCTTCATTTTTTCGCAACTGTATTAAAAATAGTCGTTCAGTACACGTGCGGAACCGTCATTGCAACTTGTTCCGACTGTCAACCCTCGCCTTCGGCTGCACCTCGGCTCGGGTAGACATTTGTCGGAACTCTTTGCAATGACAGCCTTTCCGCACTTGTAATGAAATATACTATTCAAGAATATATTAACTTTCTTTCAAACCGAAAAATATATCTAATTCACGGCTGAATAACAGGCAAAGTGGTGCCACAGGCAGACTAGCAAGTTCTTCCTCTACAACTAGCAGAAATACTACCATGGTTCTATAAATAACTAGAGTTTATTTTTACCATTTTAGTTCATCGTCTCAGATAAAAGCTTGTTTTTAAAATAGTTTTTGCTTATAATTTATTTATACTTGACACTGGCTAAATACACTAATCGTGTGGAGCAATGACCCTTATTCATTTGCGGTTAACCATATCGACGGGATAAACAATTGAACATCAAATGATTGGCAGTTTTTAACCCAAGAACATTTTGGCAAAATAATTTGTCTTCTATATTATTTTTAGGTCAATTAATTATTCATTGTTTTTAATACTTATTATTCTATTCCTGACAAAGACAATTCCATAAATACAAAAATCATAATCATAAGTGTAGTAACTAACACGACTTTCTTATATATATATATACTAGCAGCCCGCCCCGGCTTCGCACGGGTAGAACATATATGCCTACAAAATTTGCATCAGTTTGTTGCATCGAATATAAAATATGAATATATTTAACAACCATCGTCATATTTCATCCAATTTACACAAAACCTTAACGAATTATGCACCTAAACCTTCCTCATAAACACTCTGGCTATTGGTGAAAACCGCATGATAATCCGTTCAGTAGCTATTGAGATTATTGCGAACAGACAGACAGACGCAGTGATGAACTTTGTTTTATAATACTTACGTATTGATATTGGACGGCCCTTTGGCGTAAAGGATAGTTACCCTGATTCTGACCCGACGGTCGTTGGTTCTAATCCTAGCTATATACCTACCAATGAAAGTTTTATGTGCATTCATGAATCATGAGTTTTCGTACAGTGGTAGTGGAATCATTAAATCTACCAAAAGGTAGCTTACCACCAAGGAGTACATCTGCCGCCGTAACCTTACGGCGTTCCCCGACGCAAAATGTAGGGGTAATATACGTTTAACGTGTGTATCTGTGTGTTTGTCTGTAGCATCTTAGCACCTAACCGGATGAACCGATTTTGTTTTTATTATTGATATTTTTTTTTTGTTTGATAGATGTCTTCATCGAGAGTTTTCTTAGCTTTTGATTCATGAAAATTCGTTCAATCGTTATAAAATTAAGAGCTTTTTTCTAGTTAATTGCGCTATGAAATTAACTTTCATAGGTCTGATCAAATGAAAATCTTCTTCTTCAACGATATTGTAAGAACATGGAAGCCTCCTGGACTCTACAGAATACTCAAATCCTCACCATTTACAGCTCAGATTTTAAATGTCGTGTTTAGAGTCATTGGAAAAAGCTATTATACATAGATCAGTCGGGGTGGTTTAAAATATTATATTATATATACTAATATTATAAAGAGAGAACATTTGTATTTTTGTATGTTTGTAATGATTTGGCTCAAAAACTACAGGACCGATTTAAAAAATTATTTCACTAATATATAGAATGGACTGTCGAAATGAAAATAGGCTATATATTATCCTGTTTAAATCAAAGGTACATCCGTGGAGACCTAATTTGCAACCTAAGTCGACAAAAAACGGTCGAAAAAAACACGTTTCTTACGAACGCTGCTCAATTGAAAATAGATGAAAGAATATTTTGTATGGAAGAGTTGTACAACTTAATAAGACCTACAAAAAAGTCCGCGACAGTATATGTCTATCTCTGAAGGTTGACTCACAGTAACCATTTTAATCTATAATTTTTTGTTAAAAAATATAACATAACTTCCAAGGCTATTTTCAAGTATATAGTATTAATCCTTATCCAAATAATTACGTTAATTAGCTTGGCCACATATCATAGATTAAAATTGTCCCTTACAGTATATAATTCAAATGAAAACTCTAGAAGATACCACGAATTTCACATACACGCATCGCAAAATTAATAAAATATTTGCAGTGAAACCACAGATTAGGTCATAGTCACTACGAAAATATTATTATAAGCTTAGCTATGCTGTAGATCCCCATCGATTACAATCTATTTGAAGTCAATATAGTATAATAATATGATCTATTGTATAAAATAATATTCATCTATATATATATAATAATAAAATATTTTAAACCACCCCGACTGATCTATGTATAATCTTTTCATTAAAAGCATTCCAATGACTCAAAACACGACATTTGAAATCAGAGCTGTAAGTTGGTTAGTATTTGAGTATTCTGTAGAGTCCAGGAGATGTCCCAGCATCAGATCAATGCTTCCATGTTCTTACAATAACGTTGAAGAAGAAGATTTTCGAATTGATCAGACCCATGAAAGTTGATTTCATAGCGCAATTAACTAGAAAAAAGCTCATAGTTTTATAACGAATGGACGAATTTTCATGAATCAAAGCTAAGAACACTCTCGATGAATACATCTATCAAACAAAAAAAAACTATCAATAATAAAATCAAAATCGATTCATCCGGTTGGGTGCTAAGATGCTACAGACACACAGATACACACGTTAAACGTATAATACCCCTACTTTTTGCGTCGGGGAACGCCGTGGCCCGGCGGCAGATGTTCTCCTTGGTGGTAAGCTACTTTTTAGGGTTCCGTAGCCGAATGGCAAAAAACGGAACCCTTATAGATTCGTCATGTCTGTCTGTCTGTCCGTCCGTATGTCACAGCCATTTTATTCCGAAACTATAAAGACCACACAATTTAAACTTGGTAGGTAGACGTATTCTGTGAACCGCTTTCCGATTTTTATACAAAAATAAAATAAATTAAAGTTTAAGGGGGGGCATCCCATACATAGAATTGAAACAAAACAAAAAATTCTTCAAACCTATACATGTGGGATAGGGTGGGGTGTCTATGAATAGGTCTTTAAAAATGACATTGAGGTTCCTAAAATATTTTTTTCTCAAAGTCAATCATTTAAAAGATAGGCGTGTCTAAAGCGGTAAATGTGTGTTGTTGTGTGGTTCATATCTATGAAAAACAAAGTTAATTTTTGGTGGCGAAAAATTATAAAATACTCTACTGTTACGGAACCCTACGAGTGCGAGTCCGACTTGCACTTGCCCAGTTTTGGTAGATTTAATGATCCCACTACCTCTGTACGAAAACCCATAATTCACGAATGCACATAAAACTTTCATTGGTAGGTTATATAGCTAGGATTAGAACCAACAACCGTCGGGTCAGAATCAGGGTAACTATCCTTTACGCCAAAGGGCCGCCCAATATCACTACGTAAGTATTTTAAAACAAAGTTCATCACTGGGTCTGTCTGTCTGTTCGCAATAATCTCAATAGCTACTGAACGGATTATCATGCGGTTTTCACCAATAGCCAGAGTGTTTATGAGGAAGTTTTAGGTGCATAATTCGTTAAGGTTTTGTGTAAATTGGTTGAAACATGACGATGATTGTTAAATATGTTAATATTTTATATTCGATGCAACAAACTGATGCAAATTATGTAGGCATATATGTTCTACCCGTGCGAAGCCGGGGCGGGCTGCTAGTTATATATATAGATGAATATTATTTTATACAATAGATCATATTATTATACTATATTGACTTCAAATTGATTGTGATCGGTGGGGATCTACAGCATAGCTAAGCTTATAATAATATTTTCTTAGTAACTATGACCTAATCTGTGGTTTCACTGCAAATATTTTATTAATTTTGCGATGCGTGTATGTGAAATTCGTGGTATCTTCTAGAGTTTTCATTTGAATTATATACTGTAAGGGACAATTTTAATCTATGATATGTGGCCAAGCTAATTAACGTAATTATTTGGATAAGGATTAATACTATATACTTGAAAATAGCCTTGGAATTTATGAAATACTTTTTAACAAAAAATTAAAGATTAAAATGGTTACTGTGAGTCAACCTTAAGAGGTAGACATATGCTGTCGCCGACTTTTTTGTAGGTCTTATTAAGTTGTACAACTCTTCCATACAAAATATTCTTCCATCTATTTTCAATTGAGCAGCGTTCGTAAGAAACGTGTTTTTTTCGACCGTTTTTTGTCGACTTAGGTTGCAAATTAGGTCTCCACGGATGTACCTTTGATTTAAACAGGATAATATATAGCCTATTTTCATTTCGACAGTCCATTCTATATATTAGTGAAATATTTTTTTAAATCGGTCCTGTAGTTTTTGAGCCAAATCATTACAAACATACAAAAATACAAATGTTCTCTCTTTATAATATTAGTATATATAATATAATATAATATTTTAAACCACCCCGACTGATCTATGTATAATAGCTTTTTCCAATGACTCTAAACACGACATTTAAAATCTGAGCTGTAAATGGTGAGGATTTGAGTATTCTGTAGAGTCCAGGAGGCATCCATGTTCTTACAATATCGTTGAAGAAGAAGATTTTCATTTGATCAGACCTATGAAAGTTGATTTCATAGCGCAATTAACTAGAAAAAAGCTCATAATTTTATAACGATTGAACGAATTTTCATGAATCAAAGCTAAGAAAACTCTCGATGAAGACATCTATCAAACAAAAAAAATATATCAATAATACAAACAAAATCGGTTCATCCGGTTAGGTTACTGTGAGTCAACCTTAAGAGATAGACATATGCTGCCGCGGACTTTTTTGTAGGTCTTTTTAAGTTGTACAACTCTTGCATAGAAAATATTCTTCTATCTATTTTCAATTAAGCAGCGTTCGTAAGAAACGTGTTTTTTCGACCGTTTATTTGCCAACTTAGGTTGCAAATTAGGTCTCCACGAATGTACCTTTGATTTAAACGGGATAATATATAGCCTATTTTCATTCCGAAAGTCCATTCTATGTATTAGTGAAAGATTTTTTTAAATCGGTTCAGTAGTTTTTGAGCTGACTCATTACAAACATACAAAAATACAAAAATACAAATGTTCTCTCTTTATAATATTAGTATAGATATAGATTCTAAAAAGGCAAATAAAATCTATGCGATGTACCATTATACCGTACTTGTGTTATTCGCGTAGCATACAGTTATTACGAGCCGGTTTCTAATATAAAGCTTTATAAAACAAAGCCCGACACGGTTATTTGATTTTAATCTTTTAAAGCGTATCATTCCTTGCGATGCGACCTACCATGCGTATAATTGTTTTTGTTTAAAAGCAGAAGGTGCTGTCCTTAAATAAATAGTGCATTTAGCTAGAATTGTAGACCTAGTATTAGAATAAGTAGGTAATAATGTAAATTGTTAAACACAATCCAATTTTTTTTTTAATAATAATAAATTTATTTATTTCCAAAATGAGATATGTACAGAGGATGCATTAGAAAAATGTGTTACGTTGTGTACTTAAACTAGCTGAGACATGTTAATTAACCAACGGCCCCACACTAGGCACAAGGCCCGTGTCGTGGAAGCCTATTTATACGAAAGTTCTGAGATATTACATGGAGGCATCCTTAATATTACATTTTTAAATACATGTTTTATTGTTCATATATGTTCGTATGTGTTTGAGTTTGTGTGTTTGTGTGTGTGTGTGTGTGTGTGTGTGTGTGTGTGTGTGTGTGTGTGTGTGTATGAGTGAGAATGAGACTGTGTGGGTACGAGTGCTGGTACTATTAATCAATTGTTCGTTCTGTGTCATCATAAGATTGTGTCAGAAGCCATTTGTGTACAATACGACGTGCCGTAACAGTGTTTTCTTCTTTTATGTTGCAAACCTTGTTAATTTTATTATAAATGTAAGTGAGTAGATAGTTCGGGTGACGTTTAGCGAAGGATGAGTTAATAGATGGGAGAGGTCTAAAAACGCGTCTTTTAAGTATGTCTTCCCAAAAATCAGAACAGCGAATTTTTTTGTGAATTAAACAGACAGCTTTTATAATATATAATTGTCGCACTGTTAGAACTTCGGCTTCTTGGTACAGAGCCCTTGTAGAAAATCTGAAAGGCTTGCACAACATCACCTTCAACACAGCTCTTTGAGCTCGCTCTAGTTCTATCATCACTGTTTTAGGCGCCCCACCCCATGCCAGATTGCAGTAAGATAGTATAGACTGGCAGAGAGCAGTGTAGACCATCGTGATAGTTTTTTTATCACAGGAGACTCTAAGTGCCTTCATTATATAAATTATCTTCCGTACTCGTGCTGATAGAATTTTAATATGTACTTTGAAACTAAGGACTGAATCCACCATAACACCTAAGTACTTAATGTGATCAATGCGTTCAATAGACTCACATGTACATGGCAAAAAAGTACAGTCACAGTTTACAAAAGTACAGGTATGTATTTTAATGCATATATCATCTTTAGGCTGAGATATACTGGTTTTATGAAATGCGATGTACTTTGTTTTTTTGGTGTTAAGAGTCAAAAGATTATTATTTAGCCAGGACGCGATACTTCGCATACCGTTCTCTGCCTTAGAGACTACCCTTTCCCATGTGCTGTCTTTGAAAATAGCCACAGTATCATCAGCGTAACAGATTATATCCATGTTGGTGGAAGAAATATTGAGTATGTCGTTCATATAAACCGCAAAAAGGGTCGGTCCAAGGATACTTCCTTGGGGGACGCCAAAACTCACCGACAACTCATCACTCGTGTTATTATCAACCCTTAAACATTGCTTCCTATTCGTCAAGTAGCTGCAAAACCAATTCAAGGCAATTCCTCGAATGCCAACAGCTTCTAACTTTGTGATAAGGATTCGGGTAGATACCGTATCGAAAGCCTTGGCAAGGTCGAGGAAAATCCCCACGCATCGTTGGTTCTGATCAACAGCAGCAGATATCTTGTTGGTTAAGTATACCACTGCGTCCTCCGCCGATTTCCCACGCCGGAAGCCAAACTGTCTCTCTGAGAGATACAGCTTTGCCTCCAAGTAGTCCACCAATCTGTTGTTCACTACCTTTTCCAAAAGTTTGGAGAAAACACTAAGAAGTGAGATCGGTCTGAAGTTACCTGGGAGGTTTTTTTCTCCGTCTTTATGAATAGGAACCACCACGGCACGCTTCCAGCTCTCCGGGAAACACCCTTTTTCTAAACTTAGGTTAAATATAAATGTGAGAGGTACAAGTATATGATGTCTGATTTGTTTGATAAGATTTCTATTGAAACCGTCAATTCCTGGCGCGCTATTTGATTTTAAAGAAGTTATATGTTTGTCAATTTCATAGTGGTCTGTGGGTTTCATAAAAAACGAATTTATTGCTGAGTTAAGAGGTTTAATTGTGCTTGCTAGGCATTCTTCAGAGGTTGATAAGTCACGTATAATCTTGCTAGCAAGATTTTTCCCTATATTAACAAAGTATTTATTACAATCGTTAAGCGATCTTGATGGGTGTTCTGCATCTCTAATTAGGTCAGTAGACTTACTGTTTGGTTTTTGATTGTCGCAAATTGAGTTTATTGTTTGCCACAACTTTTTTGGATTATTTTTGTTTTTGCGAAGCTCTTGAGATTCGTAGTCAGCTTTAAGGCCGGCCGCACACGCACGGTTTCCTGATTAGGTTTCCTAATCAGGAATGCAGATTCGGAAACCTGAATGCTCTTCTTTCATACAAAACGTTCAAACACGCGCACACGTACTTATTTTTTCCGAACGGAAAAAAACCTAATATCCGTTTCGAAATTTTCCCCGTGCGTTCGGGTTGTTAGAACGGAAAAAAACCTAATGACGTCATCCCGAACGCAGCGATCTCGTACATTTTGGCTCAGCCGCCGCACACGAACGGAAATTTCCATTCAGACTCGCGCTAGCGTTGGCACTGGTCGTATAAAATTCCTTATACAAAAAACCGAACGTCTGCGCTAATCTCACGGAATTCCGAATCTGAATTCCTAATCAGGAAACCTAATCAGGAAACCGTGCGTGTGCGGCCAGCCTAACACGTCGCAGAAGTTCTTTGTAATAATTACGATATCGCTTGTATGTTAATAACGCAATTTTATTTTTAGGACATTTCTTTACTTTTGAATGCAACATATCCCTGATCTTTTGGCATTTAATTAGTCCAGGAGTGATCCATGGTTTTAGGTTAAAGTGTGAGCGGCTAAGAGTTACTGTTCTGCTATGAGATAAAACAGTTGTGTTAAGGATTGAGTGAAATTCATTAACCGCGTCATTTAGCTCCTGTTTGCTAGTCACAGTGGTCCAATCAACCAGCTTGAGTTCTTCTGACACGGCTTCGTAATCGGTCTTGAGTCGGGTGCGCGCATTTGATGTCCGCGGTTTACCGTTAGTTCCACTTACCCCCAGCATGCACATATCGTGATCAGTTATGTCTGTGTTGCACACTATTCCGACAGCACTATAGCCCTGCTTCACAAAAATATGATCTAGGCATGCCTTATTTCGAGTGGGTATAGTTATAGCCGGCAGGAGTTGATGTTCAGCAGCAAGACATATATATTCAGTACATTGCGCGCTTATTGGATCACTAAGTAAGTCAATGTTTAGGTCGCCCGCCCATATAATGCAATGATTACCCTTTTCGAGATCTAAAAAGTTGTTTAGCGATGTTAAAAAATTGTCTGTTTGTTTAAATGATGGTGACCGATAAATACCAAGAATTATATATTCTTTACCTATGCTTATTTTTAAGCAGTGACAGTCTAATATGTCAGGTTCCGATACCACTGCTGACCAGATATCTTGGACATAAACAGTAACGCCTCCGCTTTTGTTGACGTATGTTTGTGTGCGATATGAGACATATCCGGAAATCTGCGGTATATGGGAGTCATCGTTTAACCAACATTCGGTAAGTACAATGACGTCAAACGCAAGGCCGATTCTTTTTAGAGAAATTACAAAAGGGTTAAAGTTTTGCTGTAGGCTTCGGATGTTAAAGGTAAGTACTTTAAATTTATAATGACTAGTAAAATATTTCCTTGTTTGTTCTAGGCTCTCTGTTTCAAAGCACTTTATTTGAAGCGCACTATCCAAGTTTTCCATAATTTCCATCATTATGTATTATCAAAAAATGTGCTTAGTAAATATAATTCAAATAATTGAGTAAGTGCTTTGTTGCAGAAACGGCTGTTTAGATATGATATAAGCCCAGAACAATATATTTTGGTTATATAAAGCGTGAAAATGTTGTGTACTGTATGAGAGTTATATACTTTTATGGTATTGTGAGTGTGTAGGTATATATTTATTGTATTGTGGTGTGTGTTTTGTTGTGAAGATAATTTAGCGAAAATACATGGTTGGCAGCAGGCAATTATGATCTGATAAAATTATAAAGTAAAACAGAATATTTTGTTTTTTAAGAAACTTATAACACTGCGTAAAGTAGCATTAGCGACTATTATCCTAGAGTATAGATAAGTCATATACAGTATAGAAGGGTGTAACAGCTTAAGAAGACCCAGTTTCTGGTGCTGAATCTTGTGGGTGGTTAGTAGTAGCCGTCGCGGTAGAAATACTTCCTCTATCCTGTCCTGTCTGTCCGAGGTGGCGATCCAGATCCACTCGGTTCCGAATTGAAATGGCAGGCCGCCCTTCAGCTCTACGGATAAATAGCGCTCCGTTTCTTGTCCAGCAGTGCTGGAACCCGCAGATCTTCGAGCGTCGACGTGCTTCCTGAAATAACTGCCTGAAAGTTTTCGTGAGGCGCTCGTTGAAATAAACCTTCGTATCCGGACCAGCGATCCCGAAGGCACCAGTCGTGATGTTTCGTCTTATCTTGGCAGCCTTCAGAAAAGAGTCACGCTTATCGCGTTTAACGAAACGGGCGACGACGAGTCTAGAGCGCTGGTCACCGCTGTTATCGCGTGGTTTTGGTCCGACCCTTTCGATCCAGTCTAGGTCGCAGTCCTGTAATTCTTCCCCTATCTTGCTGGCCGCCACGCGCACGATGTGAGTAAGGTTTTCGTTTTGCGTTTCAGGGATACCTACTATTTCAATCTCATTTCTGAGCGTAGATTGCAATTGGGACTGAATTGTATCTTCTAATTTTGCAATACGCTCTTCAAAAATCGAGACGTCCGGCTGGGTATCTTCTAGTCCCGAGATTCTAGTTACGCATGCATACAAGGACACATCAAATTCATTTAACTTTTTATAGCTGGATTCGGTAATATTACTTAGTTGTTGTTTCAATTCATTTAAAGTGCATTCGAACCCATCCATCCTTTTATTATTCCCTTCGGTCACTTCTTTAAATTGAGTTTTAAGATCACTCATGTCCTGTCGCAGCATCCTGACCTCAGATAGAATCAGGGATACTTCAGGCGTTGACGCTATAACGGGGGTGCAGACGGCTGAGGCATCAGCAGCAGCTCGGCCACGCCGATTGGTGACGTTTGACATGGATGGGGTACTGTGTGTAGCTGCAGATCTTACCGGGGTCTTCGAATTATCGCCTTTCCGGACTTTGCTAAGGCAGTTAGGACATATCCAAGTCGAACTGTTGTCAGCGGATCGGTCCGCCGGCGTCAGGTTAACACATAGTAGGTGAAAATTATTATCGCATTGAATGCAACTCAGGCTGTCGTCAGTGTCCGCCGGGCCACGGCAAGCGTCGCACGTAGCCGTCATCTTATTAGTGTTGTGGTGAAGTTATAAAAGTGTCAATAATTATTCTTCCAAACCTGGTTTTAATGATAAGTGCAGTGACAAAGATGGCGCAATCACTCACTAGTGCGTGGGAGTGAGACGGCGCTCGCGTTGTTAAGCGCAAACCAGTTGATCTATGCTGGATGTTTATGAGGTAAAACTGTCACCAATTTTGCAACACTGCACAGATTTTAATATTATTTTGTATTTATATGTATTTTATCTTTGTATTGACTGTCTCGTAACACACAATTATCTACTTTTACTATTTATAATAATTAAAAATTACAGATGTTTACTAAAGCGATGTTTACTGAGAGGGTACCCCCCGAATTTAATCTTTATATATTATATAAATTAATTAGTGGATATCTTATATAGGATAGGTGAATATCTTTATATAAATTAATTAGTGGATTGCATTTGTTAACCCAATTATGCATTGGTGCATCATTCAATCATTTACAAAAATATAAAGTGTGAAACACTTAAAAGAAACATAATATTTGATTTACGCAGTGCAAAATCTCTCGTCGGATTTGAAAACTGTAATGATTTCTTCCGAATGATTAACTTACGTAATAGGTAGTCATAGATGGCGCCACCAATGCATAATTGGGTTAACAAATGCAATCCACTAATTTCGTCGTAACGATACTTCGCACCGTGGCTTAATTGGCAAAGCACCGGAACATGTTATTCCGGAGGTTGCGGGTTCAAGTCCCGTCGGTACGATGAAATTTTGGATTGTGTTTAACAATTTACAAAAATATAAAGTGTGAAACACTTCAAAGAAACATAATATTTGATTTACGCAGTGCAACATCTCTCGTCGGATTTGAAAACTGTAATGATTTCTTCCGAATGATTAACTTACGTAATAGGTAGTCATAGATAGCGCCACCAATGCATAATTGGGTTAACAAATGCAATCCACTAATTTCGTCGTAACGATACTTCGCACCGTGGCTTAATTGGCAACGTACCGGAACATGTTATTCCGGAGGTTGCGAAATTTTGGAATTTTGGATTGTGTTTAACAATTTACAAAAATATAAAGTGTGAAACACTTCAAAGAAACATAATATTTAATAATGTAAATGTGAACCTTTTGAGCGCCACGCTACAAACGCACTTCTGCCCTGTGCGAGTACGCCAAGCGGTACGGTTTTGTACGGTTTTTGTCATCTATAGACGATGCTTGGCGTACAGGCAAGTACTTTTTTTTTAATAAGAGATAAAGCTTACTAGCAATATGGGTTGCACATTACTAATATTCTTGTTAACCCCTCCAACTAAGCTAAATATGCTTGTGTCTGGAATGGGTTCACGTCAATAGTGCAATTGGTGGGGATCGAACTCACGACCTCTCGATCGCCAGTCCGACACCTTATCCATTGGGCTAATGCCGCTTCTAAACTTACGTACTTGTCACATATATATGACTTTGGCGCTCAAAAGGTTAAGGATAGCCTAAATAAATAAATGGAAGAAGACGCGGCATCTATACAGGCGTATAGCTTTACCTCAATCTATTTATCATTAGTTCGGCCTGGTGTGTACCCTACATCAGTCGAGATTTTGGTAAAGGATCATATTTCCAACACAAAAATATGGTAGGTACCTATAGTAAGGGACCAACCATAAAGTACGTCCCACAATTAGGGGAAAGGAAAGGGTCGACGAAGTGTGACAAGGGGTAGGAAGGGGTCCTAAGTTTCGTGACGTCACATTACAATTTACACGAAAAACTTAAAAATATTTCCAACTCTTGTATGGGAATAAGGTTTAAATTGTTTTGTAAGCTAATTTCAGGACTGCTGTTATAATTTAATAATGTATAGATGTAAAATATGTCATATACATCTACAGAGGAGGGGTCTCACAAATGTGATCAACTATGACAAGGACGGGGGAATCAAAATCACGAAATGAATGTGACGTACTTTATGCATGACCCCCCAAGCGTCATCAAACTTTCATTACCTGCAATAGCCCAAGCGAATGCCTGATCAAAGTAGGACACTGGCGTTCCTTCCTCGAACCTTCTGACCTGTATGAATATATTGATCATCGCGATCACCAACATGACGATCTGGACAGCGGTCAGCACCAACTCTCGGCTGAACTGCCCGTTCACATTCAATGGCTTCAACACCATCGACCAGTGCATCACCAAGAAGAATAGCCATAAAAAACCGGCCATCAGTCTAAAAAAACAAAGATTTTGACGTAACATATAATTTCTTAGAACTGAATGATGAATAAAAAATAAACCGGCCAAGTGCGAGTCGGACTCGCGCACGAAGGGTTCCGTACCAATATCTATAAAAACGGCAAAAAAAACATGTCCGTTGTATGGGAGCCCTACTTAAATACATTTTATTACAAACTTTTATTTAACTTGCAATGTATGTATGTATGTATGTCACTATGTATGTTCAGGTGGAATCTTGGAAACTAAAGTAGACCCACTTCTCGATGTCCGGTCGGACTCAAATTTGGTGAACTTATGAATCTTCGGTGACAACAATGATATGGTACCATGGAGCTGGACTGATGATGGAGACGGAAGGTGGCCATGGCATCTCTGTGATAAAACAACATAAACCCACCGAGTTTGGGCTCGATTGATTGGCCACGGCATCTCTGCGATAAAACAACATAAACCCACCGAGATTGGGCTCGATTGATTCGTCATAAGGAGAACTTTACACCTAGATCTAGGGTCTGATGATGAAGCTAGAAGGTGGTCACGGCATTTTTAATAAGAAGACGGTATTTATTTAACTAGTAGGTACCTATTATTTATATTTATGCAAATTGCACCGTTAACTAACTTACGTAGTTAGTTACGCAAATAATATCACCTAAATACTACAAAGTTTCTATTATTAAACCAGAAATAACCGAAATTTCAAGTAGCAAATTGCAAACTTATAGGCAGGGTTTCGAAGCGCATCCGGACAGCATGACGACGCTCGCGCGAATACGCGCGGCTATGGCTCGCTGCGTGATGTTACGTTACTCCCCCCGCTACCCGAGCAAGCGGCAAGCAGGAGCAACTAATTATTATTATTTAGGTACTTTTCGAAGGTAGTTTAGCGAATGTAGCGTCACCACAATAATTTCATCAACATTTTCACGAAACATCTATAATATTATAGGTAATAACGAGAAAACCTTGTGTATATATGTACTAGCTGTTACCCGCGGCTTCGCCCGCGTTATTTGTGTCTTTATGACCATTGAGGTCTAGATCGATGATCTCTTAGGCCAAGTCATCATAGATGACCCTCAAAGTCGAACTCAATATCCTCTATTGTTAAAGTCATTAATCATTTTGGTTAGGTATACGAAGTAGTGCTGTTTGAATGTTTGACTCAACACAATAGTTCCTGAAACATTTCTTCTTACCCGCGGCTTCTCCCGCGTTATTTGTGTCTTTATGACCATTGAAGTCTAGATCGATGATCTCTTAGGCCAAGTCACCATAGATGACTCTCGAAGTCGAACTCAAAGCGAAAATTTTTACGACAAAATTTTATGTCTTTTTATGACCCTGACAGTTGTTATGACCTACTAAGTCAACACCGATGACACAAAGGATAAACTTGATATCCACTTATTTTAAGGTTAATCATTATTATGATTATTGAAGGTTGTAATGTTTCAATTTATAAACTCGTTTTGATGCATGTGGCTATTAGAATACAAAAAATGCAAAAATATTACCTACAAAGTAGATAAAACAAAGGTTTGCGCGAGCGTAGAGAAAAATTTTACGTCATTTTATGACTCTGTCAGTTTTTATGACCAACTTAGTCAAGACCGATGACCCTAAAATTAAACTTTATATGCACTTATTTTAAGGTTAATAATCATTATGATTATTGAAGGTACTGTACTGTTTCAATTTATGGACTCGTTCTGATGCATGTGGCTATTAATATACAAAAGTTGCTGAAATGTTTCCTACAAAGTAGATATAACAAATCTTTGCGAGACCGAGCGAGCGCTTTCACCTTGCAAGCGTAGCAAGCCCTATCACTGCGCGAAAAATTTTTACGATCCTTTATTACTCTGACAGTTTTTATGACCTACTAAGTTAACACTGATGACACAAAGGTTTAACTTGATATCCACTTATTTTAAGGTTAAAAATCATTATGATTATTGAAGGTTGTACTGTTTCAATTTATGGACTCTTTCTGATGCATGTGGCTATTAAAATACAAAAGTTGCTGAAATATTACCTACAAAGTAGATCAAACATATTATTGCGCAAGCGCAGCTAGCGCTATCTGCGCAAGCGAAGTGAGCGAGAAAATTTTTACTTTTTATGACTCTGACAGTTTTTATAACCTACTAAGTCAACACCGATGACCCTAAGGTTAAATGTGGCTGTTAAAACACGAGTGCTTTTGAAATACTTCCCACAAAACAGATTGGGCGAAGCATGTTGGGTGAGCAAAGCCATCGCGTAAATTTTGATGACTTTAAATGACCCTGACAGTTTTATGGCCTAATTAAGGCACTTATTAAATTTAGTCATTATCCATGAACCTAAGGTCAAACTTTTATGATTATGCAAACTCTATGTAAAGTTAACAAAAAATATAGGCACCCACACTTAACTGCCGAAAAAATTTGTATTCTTTGCCCTTTTATGCCCTATTAAATGTATTTGTACAAAATTTCATCTGAATCGGTCAAGCCGTTTGGCCGAAAAGAGGCCACACATTTACAAAATTCTATAATAAAAATATAGACAACTGAAATTTCCACCCAAAAAAAAGTATTCGTTGCCCTTCTATGTCTTTTTGACTGTCTGTCTCCAAAATTTCAGCTTAAATGGTTAACCCGTTTGACCGAGAGTAGGACACACATTCACAAAGTTCAATTTGAAAATTCTTGGCAACTGGACTCGACTGCCAGAAAAAAAGTATCCTATGTGATTCTATGCAATATGAACTGTAATATACATAAAATTTCAGCTGAATCGGTCAAGCTGTTTAGCTGATAAGAGGCCACACATTCACAAAATTCAATAAAAAAATCTAAACACTCAAGACTCCATACCCAAAAAAAAAGTATCCGATATCATATTCTGCTCTATGTACTGTCTTTATACAACATTTCAGGCAAATTGGTCAAGCCGTTTATTCGAGAAGAGGTCTTATATTTACAAAATTCAATTAAAAATATCTGGACCCCCTGACTCGAAAGCCAGAAAAAAAAATATCTTATATCCTTTTCTGCCCCATGAACTGTCTGAATACAACAATTCAGGCAAATCGGTCAAGCCGTTTAATCGAGAAGAGATCTTATATTTACAAAATTAAATTAAAAATATGTGTACCACCTGACTCGATAGCCAGAAAAAAAGTATTCTGTATCCTATTCTGCCCTATGACATGTATTCATACAAAATTTCAGGCAAATTGGTCAAGCCGTTTATTCGAGAAGAAGTCTTATATTTACAAAATTCAATTAAAAATATCTGGACCCCCTGACTCGATAGCCAAAATAAAAGTATTCTATATCCTGCTCTGCCCTATGAACTGTCTTTATAAAACATGTCAGGCAAATCGGTCAAGCCGTTTATTTGAGAAGAGATCTTATATTTACAAAATTCAATTAAAAATATTTGGACCCCCTGACTCGATAGCAAGAAAAAAAGTATCCTATATCCTATTCTGCCTTATATTCTATCTTTGTACAAAATTTCAGCCAAATCGGTCAAGCCGTTTGACCGTGAAGAAGTCCCAAACAAACAAACAAATAAACAAACTGACTTTCGCAATTATAATATTGGTGTTGATATGTACCGAGTTTTATGACTTTTCCAAACAAAATTAAAAACAATTTTACACCGCCCTTAGGGGTAGATTTGAAAAAATAAAAAACACGTATCTCATTATTTGTTTAAGGTTTGTTTGTGCCAAGTTTTGAGTGAATCGGACAAAGGAATACGTGAAAACAAAAATTACTGAATTTTCTATGACTTTTTCAAACAAATCATTTTACACCCCCCTTAGGGGTAGATTTGAAAAAATAAAAAACAAGTGTCTCATTATTTGTTTTAAGGTTTGTTTGTACCGAGTTTTGAGTGAATCGGACAAAGGAATATGTGAAAACAAATATTACTGAATTTTTATAATTTTTACAAAGAAAATTCAATTTTCAAGCCCCCTAGGGGTGGTTTTGAAAAAATGAAAAACACGTGTCTCATTCTTTGTTTTAAGGTTTATTTGTACCGAGTTTTGAGTAAATCGGCCCAAGGAATAAAATTTTCCATAGAAACTTTATCACCCTATTTAACCGCTTTAGGGGATGATTTTCAAAAATAATATTAGCCTATGTCTTAAGTTAAAACCCTCACTACCTATGTTTTAAATTTCATCAAAATTAGTTTAGTGGTTATCGAGATACGTCGTAACAAACATTCACACACACACACACACTTACTTTCGCATTTATAATATTAGTAGGATATAATCGGGATCTCGGAAACGGCTCCAACGATTTACATGATATTTTGTATGCAGCGGGTTTCGGGGGCAATAAATCGATCTATTTTTTTGTAGAAAACGTCATTTCATCCGTGTTTTTAGGCATTGAAAAACTGCTACAATATCATTAGAATACAAAGGGTAATTTCGGCGTATTTTAAGACGTTATGATAGCTCGGTGGAAGATCGATAGGACGGCGCTTTGGAGGTCCCTGGTTCGTGTCCAGATAAGGTGACTAACTTTCCTTTTTTTTATCAAGTTCTTTTCTTTTTTTTGTGCGTAAAACTACTATTAGGAGCAAAAAAAATGCAAAAAAACTCGATTTAACAAAAAAAAATATGTATAATACCAAGCAAAGCTGGGTCATCGAGATATTTTTCATTTAAACTTAACATTTATAAAATGTTAACGAGTTATGGTTGCGACGCTATTTTCGCAAAATTACCTTCGTAATGAATATTTATTTTATTAGACAGTAGGTACCTGTATCACCATGCTTTGCACGGTGTTATTTTTTTGTAAATCGTGTTTTTTGGCAATTCTTCGGCTCCCAATAATAAAAGAAGGAACTTGTAAAAAACGTAAAAATGACCATCTTGTTTGGACTCGAATCGGGGTCCTCTAGCACAGAAAATATAATATACCTAGTCCCTTCTAGTTTCGTGACCGGCTTTGTTTTCTTATCGAGCTAGCCTTGTAGAAAGTGGCGAAACTTACCTTCGTATTCTAATAATATTGTAGCAGTTTTTCATTGGCTGAAAACACGGATAATACGACGTATTCTAATAAAACTGGCCAAGTGCGAGTCAGACTTGCGTCTCACACACGTAGGGAGGGCTACAAAAATATTAATGCCTGTAATCACAGTACAATACGAAACATAACGGAGTTACGTAGTATTATTATTATCTTTTCTATGACAGAGTTGTGAACCGCGTGCTTGTTTACTTTAACGCCATCTAACGAACGCTATTATTAACACAAAGTTGTTGTTCGGTTGTTGATCTCAGAGTAACTATTACTAGAGTCACTAGAGTTATTTAAACATGTGTTTTAAGTGTGACGTTTGAGGTCTAGATGAAAGCTGAATGGCTCAATAAAAAAAAACCTTTGTTTTTTTTGTAAATTCAAAGCAATATGTTATGTTTCTGTTATATCTATAATATTTTTAATTGAATATGATCTATTTAATGTAATTTGACGAGTGTAAGTGCAAATTTTTAATTTGCCCATATACTGAATAAATGCTTTGACTTTGACTTTGAGAGTAGTAATAGCATTGAGGTAAAACCATAGACGTATTAAAAATGATAGTGCACTGCAGATGTTTTGTCAAATTCAATTTAATCCGTATGCTTTAACGATAAGGTTGTAATTGCTTTGTAGAACAAAACGGCCCAATTGAGAGACACCAGGGTGGGAGTGTGTCCTTCTCTAACAACCTATATATGTTCTATATCTATACTATATGTATGATATATATGTAAGTTGTCCATAGAAAAGAAAGGGACAAACTCCGTTCAAGGTCGTTCTCATGAGGGCCGGTGTACGCGATCGAGTTTAATATGTAGCAGGTCTGTGGGTAAAACAAAGAGTTGTCATCCCGAGCAAATAAATTTTGTCAAACGGTTATCATTCACGCGGGGGCACAGGGGAGTGGTTGCCGCCGCCGGTTGTGACTAATTATAGATTAAACACATATCGCCTTACCGTCCTTACCGACAACGTCCAATGTACTTTTATTAAGAGAAAAGGATAGAATACGATATTAAATAAAATGGCACCAATCCGTAAGTACTTAATACGCATTCAAATAAAAAATATTTTTCCGAATCGGTTAATAAATTACGGAGTTATGCGGTAACGTAACACACATTTAAAAAAAACAGTCGAATTGAGAACCTCCTTCTTTTTATGTCGGTTTCATAGAATAGTATGAATAAAAAAAATAAACAAAACTAAATTAAAATCCGGTCCAGTCACTTGGGTTGGGAGCTAAGATACCAAAGACATAATTATACAGTATACACACATGTCAAACTATTTTCTTCAAAATTTGAAAAAAGGCAATTTCATTTCGCGCTATAATGTTACATCTGTTTACATAATCTACGAACATGGCGCCAGCAAACATGGCGTCGCGTTGTGAAGTGTTATTACAAATTAACAAAATAACGTTTTATGTATGCGGGTTTTAATTCGAAAATCTGAACTTAATTGTGAAAAGTGTCTCCGTCGTCTCAGTTTGTTTTTCCTGACTGGTTTTTGCAGTATCTGAGGACACACGATGGCATTCCGGATACGCAATTTTTAACATAAGCGCGTGTTGTTGTTCCGAGTGCCGAGCTACGTGTGAGCGAGAATATGCCAGCCAGCTTATTCGCGATATTCGACAATGCCAGTTCGAGATGTTCCGTCTAGTAGTATATGTCTATGAGTAATAGTTACTCTGAGGTTGTTAACACGCAGATGACACCTTGACCAGATGGCGCTATACAAAATACACGTTTTTTGTATGGGGACCCCCTTTAATTTTTAACTTTATTTTGTTTTTAGTATTTGTTGTTATAGCGGCAACAGAAATACATAATCTGTGAAAATTTCAACTGTCTCACTATTATGGTTCATGAGATACAGCCTGGTGACAGACGGACAGACAGACAGACAGACAAACAAACAGACAGACAGACAGACAGACGGACAGCGTAGTCTTAGTAATAGGGTCCCGTTTTACCCTTTGGGTACGGAACCCTAAAAACATATTATAGTAGGGTCAATTTAATAGATCACATTTGACATCTGTCAGTCTTAGCTTCATAGTAAGGTGACTTGCTTAAAAACATCGATTCAATTGATGAATCGATACGCATCAACACAAACAAGAATGATGTTAGTTGTTTGTAGGATGTTTTTCGAAATAAACAATTTTCCGGCAGCTCTAAATGAGAAATACAATTAGTATTTACATTATTCAGTGTTATTTACTTGTTTGTTTTGCGTTAATATGAAATTGATAAGACACGTTTATACAAATTATACGAATAGGAAATTGTACATATTTAAACGATTTTATGATTATATTTATTTATGCATAAGAATGTAGCTCCATCGAAAATGGCCCAATAAAATAAAAATAAAACATATTCAAATGTACCTATGGATCTAACGTTTTAGTAGTTTATTGTTAGTTTTTTAACCCACATTATAATTGATTTAAGTTCCTATTCAATTATTTTTGAATTTTTTTAGTCAAAGAATAATATTTCGTGTTAATTACAATCACAGTGTAGTTATTTTTATAGTTAAATATCCTTCACAAGTAATTATTGCATTCGATTCAACCTATCGACTTATCAATCTTTTGTTTTTTTGGGTAGCATCCTAGTGTTTATAAAGAAAAAGTGTTCACTGACGTAACCTTGTAACTACTTACATAAATTTAAGTAATTTATGTATAAATAGCTGATGAACCGTAGATATTTTAAAAAACATCTGCTGAACAAGTGCCATAATATTTTTTTTAGATATTCCTTAGAGAAAAATAAACTTGCTAATATTTTTTTTTAATTTCTTAACTTTCACTTGTCTACTACAGTCTATTCAACTGAAAAATGAAAATAGGCTATATATTATCCCGTTTAAATCAAAGGTACATTAGTGGGGACCTAATTTGCAACCTAAGTCGACAAAATAACGGTCGAAAAAACACGTTTCTTACGAACGCTGCTCAGTTGAAAACAGATGGAAGAATATTTTCTATGGAATAGTTGTACAACTTAATAAGACCTACAAAAAAGTCCGCGACAGCATATGTCTATCTCTGAAGGTTGACTCACAGTAACCATTTTAATCTTTAATTTTTTGTTAAAAAATATTACATAACTTCCAGGGCTATTTTCAAGTATATAGTATTAATCCTTATCCAAATAATTAGATTAATTAGCTTGGCCACATATTATAGATTAAAATTGTCCTTCACAGTATATAATTCAAATGAAAACTCTAGAAGATATCACGGATTTCACATACACGCATCGCAAAATTAATAAAATATTTGCAGTGAAACCACAGAATAGGTCAGAGTTACTACGAAAATATTATTATAAGCTTAGCTTTTCTGTAGATCCCCAGCGATCACAATCAATTTGAAGTCAATATAGTATAATAATATGATCTATTGTATAAAATAATAATGATCTATATATATATAATATAATATTTTAAACCACCCCGACTGATCTATGTATAATCTTTTCATTAAAAGCATTCCAATGACTCTAAACATGACATTTAAAATCTGAGCTGTAAGTTGGTGAGGATTTGAGTATTCTGTAGAGTCCAGGAGATGTCCCAGCATCAGGTCAATGCTTCCATGTTCTTACAATATCGTTTCGTTAATAGATTTTCGAATTGATTAGACCTATGAAAGTTGATTAAAGCTCATAGTTATATTACGATTGAACGAATTTTCATGAATCAAAGCTAAGAACACTCTAGATGAAGACTTCTATCAAAAAAAAATAAACTGGCCAAGTGCAAGTCGGACTCGCACTAGAAGGGTTCCGTACCACACTACAGTATTTTATAAGATCGAGCAAAAAATACCACTATCATTTTTCGCCAGCAAAAAAGAATAAATAATAAACATTTTATGTCTTACAACGCCATATAACGTCTAATAAAGGTGTTAGGGATCGACATTTCAATATAACGCCATCTATGGGACGTTTACCTAACTAAGCGTTCATAGATGCAAAATGAAAATGCCGAACGTGAAATGCCGAAAAAAACACGTTTCTTGTATGGGGACCCTCTATTATTTTTAACTTCATTCTGTTTTTAGTATTTGTTGTTATAGCGGCAACAGAAATACATCATCTGTGAAAATTTCAACTGTCTAACTATCACGGTTCATGAGAAATAGCCTGGTGACAGACGGACAGACAGACAGACAGACAGACAGACAGACGGACAGCGTAGTCTTAGTAATAGGGTCCCGTTTTACCCTTTGGGTACGGAACCCTAAAAACATATTATAGTAGGGTCAATTTAATAGATCACATTTGACATCTGTCAGTCTTAGCTTCATAATTAGGTGACTTGCTTAAAAACATCGATTCAATTGATGAATCGATACGCATCAACACAAACAAGAATGATGTTAGTTGGATGGTTTTCGAAATAAACAATTTTCCGGCAGCTCTAAATGAGAAATACAATTAGTATTTACATTATTCAGTGTTATTTACTTGTTTGTTTTGCGTTAATATGCAATTGATAAGACACGTTTATACAAATCAACGAATCAAACGATACGTTTATACGAATAGGAAATTGTACATATTTAAACGATTTTATGATTATATGTATTTATGGATAAGAATGTAGCCCCATAGAAAATGGCCCAATAAAATAAAACATACTCAAATGTACCTATGGATCTAACGTTTGGTAGTTTATTGTTAGTTTTTTAACCCACATTATAATTGATTATGTTCCTATTCAATTATTTTTGAATATTTTTAGTCAAAGAATAATATTTCGTGTTAATTACAATCACAGTGTAGTTATTTTTATAGTTAAATATCCTTCACAAGTAATTATTGCATTCGATTCAACCTATCGACTAATCAATCTGCGTCGGGGAACGCCGTAAGGTTACGGCCACAGATGTTCTCCTTGGTGGTAAGCTACTTTTCAACCGACTTCCAAAAAGAAGAAAGTTCTCAAAGTTCGTCTGTATGTTTTTTTTCTTTTTTTGTGTGTGTATGTTACGCGATTACTCCGTCAATTGTGAACCGATTCGAATGATTATTTTTGTAATCGGTAGTAAGTCGGTCTAAAAGGTAACACGACATTAATTGTTTGTTAGGTGGTACGAAGTTCGCCGGGCCAGCTAGTATGATATAAAATAAACTCAGAAGAATTTCGAAATGAACGCATTCGAAATGAATGATCTGACATTTTAAATATAACAAACCTCTTTTTTTTCATTAGTTTCCAATATTATTTTTTAAACACAAAGGTAACGAACAAGCAGACGGCTCACCTGATGGGAAGCGGTCACCGTCGCATATGTACACTTGCAACATTAGAGGTGTCAGTCATTCGTTGCCGACCTGTCAAGATTCATTTAACGCCCTTTTTGAAAGACTCCATGTCATAGCTCTACGGGAAAACAGCAGACTAGAGCTCGTTCCAGATTTACAAGTGTAGGGGAGAAATGACCGCTTGAATCGAAATGAGTGCGAAATCCAAGTCTCGATAATATGTCGATAGGCGTGCGTGATTGATGTCTATACCGACTTCTTTCCTTTTATTTCTTACATTTGTAAATTTCAACGACCTTTACAATATTTTTGCTAAAAGATAATAAACAAACATGAATAAACAGACTGTTACGTAAAAAGAAACGCACATTAAAAATGTATGGGAATGACATTTCATTTTTCAAAACAAATGTTATCATTATCAATGTCATTCCCAAGCATTGTGAAGTTACTTTTGGCGTGAACGCTAACATAAATTGTATTTTGTATAGAAGGGCATAACATAATGGGCATAACTAGCAAGACGCTTGTAGAGATAACGTGTAAAACAAACTGTGGCACGCAAAACTCTAGAATAATTTTGAGCGTCACAGAACTTCGCCCGTTACCTGGAGACGACTATCTTGTCGTCTCCACGTTATTCCATAATTTCCGAAACCATCCAACCGATTTCAATAAAGAAGTGATTGTATATGGTCGGTTCGATTTAAGATTTTTGGACTTTACAAGTGGCGCTATTGTCGAGATCAAAATTTTACCCGTGCGAGACCGGGCCGTGTCGCAAATTTGTGTACATCTTGCGTTTCAATGGACAACAAACGGTTCTACTTACACTAGTTCAATAAACGTCTCCTTCCCAACAACACGCATGAATGAGAAGCCGCTAAGACTGCAGGAGCCGAGTGCCCACAATCCCATCATTGCCTTAGGTATGTGGCTACTGGTCGAAGAGAAACTCGGCCAAATACCCATTCCCAGCACTGGGATACTCAGAGTCCAACGGTGGGTGAATGACATTCCCTGGAAAATAAAAATTTGTTCAATACTAGCAAATTCGCCCCCGTTTAAAAGTATTCTATGTACATAATACAGTTTATAAGCTACACTATCCCAACCAGTCTTCTTCAATGGCTGGTAATGAACGTCGTTATCGGAACTCAGCGACCCGATTGTAGTAGTAATTATATAATTAAGTCCATTACAAATATTTCATACAAATAAGAAAAATAACGAATAGTTTCAATACATCATCATCAGCCGGTGTCAGTCCACTGCTGGAGGTAGGCCTCTCCCAAGATGCGCCACTTTCCGAGCCCGATCTTTGGCTCTTCTCTTCCAGTCACTGCCCACAGCTTTGCGTATGTCGTCGCTCCACCTGGTCACAGGACGTCCTACGCTACGTTTGCCGATTCGAGTCACTGCCCACAGCTTTGCGTATGTCGTCGCTCCACCTGGTCACAGGACGTCCTACACTACGTTTGCCGATTCGCGGTCTCCACTCTAGGACAAATCTACCCCAACGGTTATTAGTCCTGCGGCAGATATGACCAGCCCACTGCCACTTCAGCTTGCTAATCCGTTGAGCTATGTCGATAACTTTAGTTCTCTGGCGAATTACTTCGTTCCGGATTCGATCCCGCAGAGAAATACTAAGCATAGCTCGCTGAGCGACTTTAAACTGGTGGACCACTGGTTTCAATACATAGATAATCATTTTGTTAAGGAGCTGTCCAGACGCCTAATCGTTGTCTCCCACGATCAAAGAGCTAGCGCTTACTTCGGGCAACGCATTATTTCATTCAAAGAGGTAATGTCGCCAGCTTTTTGGGTACTCTACCAGCAGACAGCGACCTAAATTCATTTTTTTATTTGTTGTATTTATTTTAATTATTAGTTACTAGCAGCCCGCCCCGGCTTCGCACGGGTAGAACATATATGCCTACAAAATTTGCATCAGTTTGTTGCATCGATTATAATATATTAACATATTTAACAATCATCGTCATATTTCAACCAATTTACACAAAACCTTAACGAATTATGCACCTAAACCTTCCTCATAAACACTCTGGCTATTGGTGAAAACCGCATGATAATCCGTTTAGTACCTATTGAGATTATAGCGAACAGACAGACAGACGCAGTGATGGAATTTGTTATATGATACTTAGGTAGTGATATTGGACGGCCCTTTGGCGTGAAGGATAGTTACCCTGATTCTGACCCGACGGTCGTTGGTTCTTATCCTAGCTATATACCCACCAATGAAAGTTTTATGTGCATTCATGAATCATGGGTTTTCGTACAGAGTGAGATCATTAAATCTACCAATAATTAAGATAGTTTAAAAACTAAAACAACCGACATCAATGCCCCGCGAGTCAATTTCAGTTTACAAAAATAATCATTCGAATCGGTTCACAATTGACGGAGTAATCGCGTAACATCCACATAAAAAAAAAGAAAAAATAAACACCTACAGACGCATTGAGAACCTCCTTCTTTTTGGAAGTCGGTTGAAAAATAGCTTACCACCAAGGAGAACATCTGCCACCGTAACCTTACGGCGTTCCCCGACGCAATAAGTAGGGGTATTATACGTTTAACGTGTGTATCTGTGTGTCTGTCTGTTGCATCTTAGCACCCAGCCGGATGAACCAATTTTGATTTTATTATTGATAGTTTTTTTTTGTTTGATAGATGTCTTCATCGTTTGTTCTTAGCTTTGATTCATGAAAATTCGTTCAATTGTTATAAAACTATGAGCTTTTTTCTAGTTAATTGCGCTATGAAATCAACTTTCATAGGTCTGATCAATTCTAAAATCTTCTTCTTCAACGATATTGTAAGAACATGGAAGCATTGACTCTACAGAATACTCAAATCGTCACCAACTTATAGCTCATATTTTAAATGTCGTGTTTAGAGTCATTGGAATTCTTTTAATGAAAAGCTTAATACATAGATCAGTCGGCTCGGGGTTTAAATATTATATTATTATACATATAGATCATTATTATTTTATACAATAGATCTTATTATTATACTATATTGACTTCAAATTGATTGTGATCGGTGGGGATCTACAGAATAGCTAAGCCTTTAATAATATTTTCTTAGTAACTATGACCTAATCTGTGGTTTCACTGCAAATATTTTATTAATTTTGCGATGCTTGTATGTGAAATCCGTGATATCTTCTAGAGTTTTCATTTGAATTATATACTGTAAAGGACAATTTTAATCTATAATATGTGGCCAAGCTAATTAACGTAATTATTTGGATAAGGATTAATACTATATACTTGAAAATAGCCTTGGAAGTTATGTAATATTTTTTAACAAAAATTTTAAGATTAAAATGGTTACTGTGAGTCAACCTTAAGAGATAGACATATGCTGTCGCGGACTTTTTTGTAGGTCTTATAAAGTTGTATAACTCTTCCATAGAAAATATTCTTCTATCTATTTTCAATTGAGCAGCGTTCGAAAGAAACGTGTTTTTTCGACCGTTTTTTTGTCGAATTAGGTTGCAAGGTCAGGTAAGGTCAGGCAAGGTTAGGTCTCCACGGATGTACCTTTGATTTAAACGGGATAATATATAGCCTATTTTCATTTCGAAAGTCCATTCTATATATTAGTGAAAGATTTTTTTAAATCGGTTCAGTAGTTTTTGAGCCAAATCATTACAAAAATACAAATGTTCTCTCTTTATAATATTAGTATGATAGTTAATATTTTGGTTTTATTAGTTTATTAAATTGTAGGTATTTGTAAGAATAAAGAAATAGATAATATAGAAATGAGAAATAAACAAATAACAAGAAATGAAGATAGGCATACTTTCATGCGTCTTTCTCACAGAACTCCGGAGTCCAAACACTCCATCATTATATTCAACCATCCATCCATCACCAAATCTAATCTAAAATGTAACAGTTGAAATATTTTGTTTGTATTTTAACTTACCAATGCAAAGCATCCAGCAATGTAGCTGAAAACCTCTATAAATATAGTCTTGAGGTAGCCGCTGCCTTTCAGCTGTTTATAAGTAAGCGTCCACACATCGAACGGGAAGAGAGCTCGGTACCACAGCAGAAGAGGCATTTGTATGTATATGTAATACTGTATTGGTAGATTTTGCGCTACAAAAACAAGAAAATCAATATTAATAAACGTTACTCAAAGCCAAGAAGGTCTAAATAAATATGTAGTTCGGAAACTTAAGTTTAGTCAAGTCAAGTTAAGAAAATTAGTCAAAAATACTTAAGGTTTTTCAGCACAGTATTACTTGACACACAAATCATGTATAGGATAATTTTATACTTAATTTGTGAGTCAATATCTCTATCTATACTAATACTAGAAGTGCCCCGCGGCTTCGCCCGCGTTAAAAACTTCTTTTATTTACTTAAAACTTTTCTTTTGTATAAACGATTCTATCATTAAAGACATCATATAAGAATAAGCCAAATCGGTTCACCCGTTTTCATGTTATCGCGTGACTAAAACAATTCGGGATTCATATTTATAAAATCCGAAAAACCCAAATTTTCAGACTTTGTTCAGACCCCATTTCGAAAAATCCTACGACACGTACTTTATCTCATCTTGTTTCGCCATACAAACTTTGAATCCCCGTTCCGTCTCCGGGAGGAATTTTTAGAAAATCCTTTCTGAGCGGATACCTACATCATAATAACTATCTGCATTCTAAATTTCAGCGCAATCCGAAACAATATTGATTTTTAGACTTCGTTACCCCAGTTTATCCTCTTAGGGTGGCATTTTGAAAAAGTCTGAAACTCGTATTTATTTATTTATTTACAGAAGTACTTGTGTGAAATCTATACTAATATTATAAAGAGAGAACATTTATATTTTTGTATTTTTGTATGTTTGTAATGATTTGGCTCAAAAACTACTGAACCGATTTAAAAAATTATTTCACTATTACATAGAATGGACTCTCGGAATGAAAATAGGCTATATATTATCCCGTTGAAATCAAAGGTACATTCGTGGAGACCTAATTTGCAACCTAAGTCGGCAAAAAAACGGTCGAAAAAACACGTTTCTTACGAACGCTGCTTAATTGAAAATAGATAGAAGAATATTCTCTATGCAAGAGTTGTACAACTTAATAAGACCTACAAAAAAGTCCGCGACAGCATATGTCTATCTCTTAAGGTTGACTCACAGTAACCATTTTAATCTTAAAACGTTTGTTAAAAAATATTACATAACTTCCAAGGCTATTTTCAAGTATATAGTATTAATCCTTATACAAATAATTACGTTAATTAGCTTGGCCACATATTATAGATTAAAATTGTCCTTTACAGTATATAATTCAAAAGAAAACTCTAGAAGATATCACGAATTTCATATACACGCACCGCAAAATTAATAAAATATCTGCAGTGAAACCACAGATTAGGTCATAGTTACTACGAAAATATTATTATAAGCTTAGCGATGCTGTAGATCCCCACCGATCACAATCAATTTGAAGTCAATATAGTATAATAATATGATCTATTGTGTAAAATAATAATGATCTATATGTATAATAATATAATATTTAAACCCCGAGCCGACTGATCTATGTATTAAGCTTTTCATTAAAAGCATTCCAATGACTCTAAACACGACATTTAAAATATGAGCTATAAGTTGGTGACGATTTGAGTATTCTGTAGAGTCAATGCTTCCATGTTCTTACAATATCGTTCAAGAAGAAGATTTTCGAATTGATCAGACCTATGAAAGTTGATTTCATAGCGCAATTAACTAGAAAAAAGCTCATAGTTTTATAACGATTGAACGAATTTTCATGAATCAAAGCTAAGAAAACTCTCGATGAAGACATCTATCAAACAAAAAACTATCAATAATAAAAACAAAATCGGTTCATCCGGTTAGGTGCTAAGATGCTACAGACAGACACACAGATACACACGTTAAACGTATATTACCCCTACATTTTGCGTCGGGGAACGCGTAAGGTTACGGCGGCAGATGTTCACCTTTTTTTTTATATCTTATAGGCTAGCGTTTGACCACTATCTCACCTGTTGGTAAGTGATGATGCGGTCGAAGATGGTAAGCACGCTAGGCCTAGACTGGGGAACTGGCTCTCAAGGATAGCTGCCGGAACACATTAGATGTTTTTGGCGACAGAATGTCTAACTTGATAGGTAGCTGGCCAGGCGGACACTAGATAGTGTCCTACCACCATGCGGGGGTTGTTGGTTTCTTAACGATGTTTTCCTTCACCGGAGGGCCACTGTGAGAAGCGCACATACATTTTTCGATGGAAAAATCCATTGGTGCACGGTAAGGTTTGAACTCGGTACCACGGCATCAAAGCCGACCGTTCTCCCGATTACGCCACCGGGCCCGGGCTCCTTGGTGGTAAGCTCCTTTTTGGTTGATTTAATGATCCCACTACCACTGTACGAAAACTCATGATTCATGAATGCACATAAAACTTTCATTGGTAGGTATATAGCTAGGATTAGAACCAACGACCGTCGGGACAGAATCAGGGTAACTATCCTTTACGCTAAAGGGCCGTCCAATATCACTACGTAAGTATTATAAAACAAATTCCATCACTGCGTCTGTCTGTCTGTTCGCAATAATCTCAATAGTTACTGATCGGATTATCATGCGGTTTTCACCAATAGCCAGAGTGTTTATGAGGAAAGTTTAGGTGCATAATTCGTTAAGGTTTTGTGTAAATTGGATGAAAAATGAAGATTATTGTTAAATATGTTCATATTTTATATTCGATGCAACAAACTGATGCAAATGTTGTAGGCATATATGTTCTACCCGTGCGAAGCCGGGGCGGGCTGCTAGTGTTGAATAAAATGACTATCCAAACTTTGCACCCCCGCTTCATCCCCTTGAAGAGTGAATTTTGAAAAATTATTTCTTAGCGGATACCTAAGTCAAAATAACTATCTGCATGCCAATATTCAGCGTAATCCGAAAAAATATTGATTTCAGACTTTGTTACCCCATTTCACCTACTTAGGGGTAGAATTTCAAAAAAACCTGAAACACGTATTTACTTATTTTTTTACTGAAGCACTTGTGTGAAGTTTCGGATATAAAAGACTATCTAATCTTGTTTCTCCATACAAACTTTGAACCCCCATTTCATCCCCTTAAGGGGTGAATTTTGGAAAATCCTTTCTTAGTACACCCTTACGTACTAAGACAAATATACCCTCCAAATTTCAAGTCTCTACGACCAGCGGTTTAGGCTGTGCGTTGTCTGTCAGTCAGTCAGTCAATATGTCAGGACAAAGATTCTTATAGTATTAGATTATAAAGAGAGAACATTTGTATTTTTGAATTTTTGTATTTTCAAGTCGACGCGTATATATATATTTCTTTTTATGTATGACCACGCATAAGTCTTTTCGATAATTCTTTTTTTTGTATTAATGTTTGTATTGATTTGGCTCAAAAACTGATGGACCGATTTAAAAAATTCTTTCACTAATATATAGAATGGACTTTCAGAATAAAAATAGGCTATATATTATATGATTTAAATTATAGGTACATTCGCGGAGACCTATTTTGCAACCTAAGACGACATTAAAACGGTCAAGAAAACACGTTTATACGCGATGCTCCCTAAACGGAAATAGATATAAGAAATATGTCTGTGTAATATTTATAGATTTTAATAAGACCTATAAAAAAGTTCGCGATGGCATATATCTATCTCTTAAGGTTGACTCACAGTAACCATTTTAATCTTTAATTTTTTTGTAAAAAACATTACATAACTTCCAAGGCTATTTTCGACAATACTGTATTAATCATTATCTAAAGTATTAAATACCTTGGTCACATATTATAGATTAAAATTGTCCTTTACAGTATATAATTTAAATCAATAATTTAGAAGTTATCACACATTGAAAGTTATGCGTTTCGAAAAATAATTAAATAAAGCCAGTAAAACCACAGATTAGACCATAGTTACTACGTAAACATTATTAGCTTAGTTATTTCTGTAGATCGCAACCTATATAAATCAATTTGATGACAATTTAGTTTGATCTATCGTATAAAACTAGCTGAGTCCGGCGGCTTCGCCCGCGTTTAAAAGTATCATATGGTCTTATTCCTTAATAAGTACTGCCTATCCCTGTCCAAAATTTCTGCTAAATCCAGCCTCCAGCCGTTAGACCGTGAAGAACTTCCAAACAACAAATGTACAAACTGACATTCGCATTTATATGACTTTGGTATTGATAATGATGGTCAAGGATGGCGAACACACTAGGCCTAGAATGGAAAGATTCCCGAGCGCTGTGCTGCCGGAACACCGTAAGGTTATGGCGGCAGATTTTTTCACTAATGGTGGTAAGTGAGGCAGAACATCGATTTAATGATCCCACTACCTGCCTTCGAACACCCATGATTCATGAATACTCATAGAAACTTGAGAAAATCAATTGGTATATAGCTTGGATAATAACCGGCGACCGTCGGGTCAAAGTCAAGGTAAGTAACTATCCTTTAAGCCTACGGGCCGTCCAATATTATGTATCAATTTCACCCGTGCGAAGCCGGGGCGGGATGCTAGTAATAAATAAACTTCGCACAGTCGCCATGTCTCGTCCAAAATCTAGGTAACTGATGCTAGTCTAAGAGCCCAGCCGCGTAGTGAGAGAATTGTCGACTTTGACGCCAAAGGTAGTGGATTCAAAACATGATTTTACTATCGAAAAATGTATGGGGACATGACACAATTACCCTTTAGTGAAGGTAAAACATCTTTAAGAAACCCCCGACTTGGTGGTAGGATACTGTTTAATGTCTGCCTGGCTACCTACCACACTCAAGTTGGAAAATCTGTCGCCAAACATCTAATGTGTTCCAGCAGCTGACCTTGAGAGCCAGTTCTCATTCTATTCCTAGCGTGCTCTGCATGCTACCATCCTTCGGCATCATCACTTACCAACAGGTGAGAAAGTAGTCAAACGCTAGCCAGTGACAGTGAATTGAGTTATTCACAGAAAATCATTTGATTGCGATCCTACAGAATATAAGAATCTGATCATCATCATGAGCCGGTACAGTCCACTGCTGGACGTAGGCCTCTCCCAAGATGCACCACTGTGCCCGATCTTCGGCTCTTCCTGTGACTTTCCATCATCGGGAGGGATATTCTCAAAAAGTGCATATTTTTAATGCTAACAATTTATAACGAGCGTGCCTGAAAATCGTGTTAAGAAAAAGCGTCTAGCTAACATAGGAGACTAGACAACAAGAAAACAGCTTCACATAATTAAATCGTTCTTACCGAAAACAAGATAATTTCCCAAGCAGAACAAGCTTAAGCACACTGCTTTCCTCACATACTTCAACATATCCGACCTATACGAACTAACTCTTATTGTAGTGGCGTCGGCTTGCGAATTGACTTTTTGCTCTGCCAACATTCTCAACAATCGAACTATCCATCCCAAAAACGACAAAGTGACTAGAAAAAGTAAAGGCCTCTGATAATAATCATGATAATATCTCAGTCCTGTGAGACTCAAATGTATAATCTCATTACTAAACACTATCAGTTCTTCATAATCTTGATCTTTCAATAATTGCTCGGTAAAGCTTATCATCTCATCATGTTTTTCCATGGAGAATGGTTCGTATGGTACATATAAGCAGGGTAAAGCATTTGTTTCAATATCTTTCCTCTTTGTGTCATATTGAGATGCAAGCTGCCGGCTTATGCTGTATATTGATTTAGCTCGGTTTGGTAGTGTCATATCTAATAGTCCATTTATAGGTTTCCCCTGAAATATAAAGGTAGATCTTGTTAAATACATTCAAATATTTGAAGACATTAATGATAAGGAAACATTTTTAAAGACATTGGTTCAAGGCCGGAATAGGACAAGTGAAAAAAGCTACTAAGCTTCCAAAATCTTTTTTGCCTTTAGCATTTATGAGACACTTCCTGTTATTTAAGAATTGTCACGTTTTTATGATAGGGGTACTATAGAAATATTGATTTCTGTTATATTACAATTACATCATCATCAGCCGGTATCAGTCCACTGCTGGACGTAGGCCTCTCCCAAGATGCGCCACTGAGCCCGATCTTCGGCTCTTCATTTCCAGTCACTGCCCACCGCTTTGCGTATGTCATCGCTCCACCTGGTCACAGGACGTCCTACGCTACGTTTGCCGATTCGCGGTCTTCATTCTAGGACAAGTCTACCCCAACGGTTATAAGTCCTGCGGCAGATATACCAGCCCACTGCCACTTCTGTTTACTAATCCGCTGAGCTATGTCGATAACTTTAGTTCTCTGGCGAATTACCTCGTTCCGGATCCGATCCCGCAGAGATACACCGAGCACAGCTCTCTCCGTAGCTCGCTGCGCGACTTTTAATTGGTGAACCAGTGGAATTGTCAGCCATTCATATTACATCAAACTAGCTCAACACAGTTTAAACCTTTATTATTAACCTAAATGTCATCTCCTTCCATCATTTGAATTTGTCAATTCGTAGTATAATAGTATCGTATATATCGTAAGTATATGTTTAAACCCCATTAAAGACACGTATCTGCAAAATGTTAGCTTAGTACGTTTATTTGTAGGTTCAATTCACACAGAGTATAAAGTTTATCATTATTTAACATTCAATCTGCTAGCCGCTTTGCCGTCGGCCGCTACCATCTCGGTATGAATTGAGCCCCATAGTTATCTATCAATTAACGATTTTAATGTTTAAAAATATAGATAATATTTAAATACTTACAATAGAATTAACAGGCACTGGTATAGAAAGTATAGTCGACATTAGTGGGGAGAGGTCGACTTGGTTAATATCTGTTCTATGTGCTTCTGACATATCAGCTGGATCAGTATATGAATCAAATGCTTTGACTCGCTGGATCCCTGATCCCCATATTACGTAGGGCGTCTCTGTTTCGTGGTTTTCGCCAGCTCCATGTGATCCTAGAAAACAATAACAGCATTGCAATTAAATTCATGATAATTCAATCATATCATATTACTGCAATGTTATATTGATGTAGGATTACTAATTCTCAGGCACTAAAGAAGCATATACATGATTTTATATAATATTATTAATTCATTTATTTCAGATTGATTTTATATACAATAACAAATTATCATGACACATTACCAAATTTAGATTAAATAAAAGAGAGTTTAATATTACACGATAACATCAACATTAAAAGAGGAAATTCAAAGGTCATACTTAAAAATAATATATTAAATTGTTACTAAAACATAAGCACTATTATAGTTATCTTATGTGAAACATCATATTTATGGTAAGCCCATGGGTAACTCATGGAGTATATGCATCTATTTATTTTGGATCGGACCATCCAAATGTGATACAATAATTTTTAGGATGCTATTACAACTGCCTCGCACCCGTAGGGAAGTAACTTTTTTGCGAATTATGGCATGATAGCTGTCTGTCCTTGCTTCAGTGAACATTCCCGACGCACTGCAATAGCTTTACAGTCGCATCAGTATCCTAAAAATATTGTTGTATTGGACCAGCAAAGCACTGGCAGTGCGCTTAGTATGATCTACTCACAACCGCATCGTATAAAAAGATATAGAATATATTAGAAGATATTAGCACAGTAAATACATAACAGTAGGTTATCTAAGGCCGCCCGCCGAGTTATTAGCCTACTCTTGCGTTGATCCCCAGGGTTGTCACTTTTACTTTTAGTTAATATTTTCGAACAAGCAGCACTTGATCTAAATCTATGCAATAAAAAGCATATTATTATTGAATATTTTACCAATTTATAAATTTAGTAAAAATAAAAAGCCTTTATTCACATAACATTTATTATATTATGTTACAAATTTGATACCGAGAAAATTTTTCTCCGGTTTCTGCACGTCCGGAACGCTTTATTATTATTTGTTAATGTAAAGTAAATTCTCATTCTTATGTAAAAAGCTTTTAGTAAAGCATGGACAGGGCATCATAAATTCTATATCATTCTGTTGATCGTAAATTGACCGGCCAATTTTAATGTTGATGTGGTCCTTTTCGAACCCCTTTTTGAAATCATGATACTCGTAATAATTAATATTATGGTAAGTGGCCGGCGAGAGTTGACGAACGCGAGCGGTCATGTAACGTACGCACGTGCTCACAGTCGCGCTGCACAGCCCGTACTGCCGCCACCTTATTCCCCCATATATTATGCTAGCGTGTGCGTGAAATCGCGTGCCAACACGGCGCGCGGCACGCACGCACACATTCAAACCGAGAGCGGCACGTTTGTATGAAGATATTTTACTGTTATGTATTTACTGTGATATTAGGAACCTATACTTTTGACACCTTTTTTATTTCGTGCTTGTTCCAAATTCAAAATGTTTTAATTCACCGAGTGAGTAAAAAAGCGTTTTATTCACTGCTATCCATGAATAAGTGCTCTTTTTTGAATGGCAATGGTAAAAAAATATTTATACACATTTTAGATTTACTTCTTATCTCATTGTTTTTATTTTTCTTATATCTTTATTCTATGTCTGGCAGACAAGCACTTGACCGCCTCTCTCGCCTGATGTTAAATTAAGATAAGGTCTAAAATAAGCAGCTTTTCCGACATTAAATAGAAAAGTTACAAACAGATTGCTAAAATTACAAAGGCATGACACAATAGTATGCCTCATCTATAACGAGGCACTGTAATCTAAATTATAACCTCCACTTTATTGGCGCTACAGGTAGTCCTCTGTGTCAAGGCTGCAAGCTTGAAAATGAATTCATGACACATGTGATCTCACAGTGCTCTGTCCTGGATGAGGTAAGAGCCCATCGACTTCATTGGGCAGTAACTGCGTTATAAAAATGACCCAACAAAAGTCGTGTCCAAGTAGGCGGGGATTAAAAGTCGTGTCCAGCGCGTCATCAGTCGGACAAACGGACAAATGTCTTGCTAGCACGCACCTCTCAAATTTTCTTTTAGTTTTTCATTGTGAATTATCATGCCAGCATGTGTGGTGAATTGGTGCAGGATCCTTACACGATTAAAATGTCCAGGAACCACTTTTTATTAGTAGTAGTTGTAGCAAAATTATAATTATATTCAAAGATATTCGAATATGTTTTCAAACCGAGATGGTCAATACTATGCAAAATGAAGTAAGTCAATTTTTACCTAATTTAGAAGATTTTTTTTTTCTTAATGAAATATTAAAATTAAATCGATAAAATTTAGATATTTTTATTACAGTTATTTAATGTGCTTATTATATAGTCATCTTCTCTTCTAATACTATAAGTATTTAGATAGGCTAATGGAATGGTGCAGACACAACTCAATGGAGCTAAACGTACGCAAATGTTACCATATAAAATTCACTAGAAAACATAATATTACTCAGTCTTCATATTATATTAACGGTACACTCTTAGTTGAAGTAAATACTATAAGGGACTTAGGAGTACTATTCGACAAAAAGTTGACGTTTATTCCGCATTACGAGCATATCACTAAAAGAGCTTCCAGAATGCTTGGGTTTCTCATAAGAAACTGCAAGGTTTTCCGTAGACAACACACGAAAAAACTATTGTACAATGGCCTAGTCAGAAGCATACTAGAATACTGCAGTGTGGTTTGGAGGCCACATTACGCTAATCACTCACTACGGCTAGAAAGAATTCAAAAAAGATTTCTTTGGCATATGGCGCGTTCCGCCAAAACGGCAAAGAAAGCTCAAAGTTATTGTGATAGACTCAAGCAATTTAAAATGCATACATTAGACAAACGTCGAACTCTCGCTGACCTTACCTTTCTTTTAAAAATACTAAGAAATAATATAGACTGTCCACGGCTTCTCACTTATTTTAATTTTAGAGTACCAAGAAAATATAATCCGCGTAAGCCTATCGTCCCATTAGTTCCCCCTCATCGTAGGACTAAACTCGGTTGTAATTCTCCGATAGTTCGATTAAGTAAATCACCTAATAAGTATAGTGACACTATTGATATTAACTCAATATCCTTAAAAACACTCCGTAAGCAATTGTTGGATGCAAAACCAAATGAATAATTAATAATCCTAACTAATTCTAACTAATCCTAACTAATATTATAAATGCGAAAGTAACTCTGTCTGTCTGTCTGTGTCACTTTCACGCCAAAACCACTGAACCGATTTAAATGAAATTTGGTACACACATGGTCTAGAGCCTGAGAAAGGACATAGGCTACTTTTTAATGCGAAAAAAGGGTTGAAAGGGGGGATGAAGTTGTATGAAAGTAGAATAGAATAGAATAGAATAGAAAACACTTTATTGAACACCATGATAAAGAAACAGTACAATACAATAAATAAAACAAGTGTAACAATAGGCGGTCTTATCGCTAAGAGCGATCTCTTCCAGACAACCTTCTGATGGAGAAACAATAAACGTGATACGGCGGTGTATGGTGATTTATCAAATTATATATATAATATAATACATAATAAATAGGTATATGTATTTAAATACGCTTTTAAAGGAAAATAAATAAATAAGTATATATATGGAAATTGACTAAATGATAAAAGAAAACAATACGTTTATGTAAATAAGTGAATTAGGGACAAATCAATACAACAATGATTACTGTTTAGCAAGATAGTAAGTCTTAACGCGTTCCTTTAACGTGGAAATAGTTTGTGACTGTTCGGTTTCCAATGGAAGTTCATTCCATAGCCTGACAGCTTGTACAGCAAAAGATTTGTCGTAAAACGTGCTGTGATGACTAGGAAACGAAAGTATTAGATTCTCTGATGACCTTAACGAGAGAGAATTATTGAAGGACTGACGAAAAACAAAGAGTTCTTTTAGGTACCTAACCAGGAGAAGTAGGATTAATTAAGATATTAAAAAGAAGTGATAGTATGTGTGTTGTAATATATCATTGTTTATAGTCTTTGTGATTTATCTTGTATGTTGAGGGTACTTCATGTAAATGTGCATTCTACCTACCTAGAATAAAAGTTAGTTGATATCCAGCAAGCTGTTGTTTCACTTCATGGTGGCAGCGGTTTATTTAATTATTACAATACAGTGCTAAAGTTGAAAGTTTTCGCGGTAATCAAAAGCCAGGAGTGTTGTTTGTGTTTACATTATAAAAGTTCAACACAATGGAACACGCAAGGCCACCCACGGAATTGGTATTGGAAGGCGGTCCGTCGTGTCGTGCCGATGCATGGCGAAAATGGCAGAAGCAATTTAATATATTTATGTAAGCGTCCGGAGTGCATAAAGAATCTGCAAATGTTCAAGCTAGCTTGTTAATTAATCTCATCGGACCAGAGGGATACGATATTTATTCTACTTTTAAATTTATTAAAGACGAAGATCGTGATGACGTCAAACAAATTATCTCAAAGTTTGACGACTATTTTTCGACGAAACCGAACACGACTATGGCTCGCTTCAAGTTTTTCACACGCAATCAAGAAAAGGGAGAAAATATCGGCGATTACGTCACGGCACTGAGATTATTAACGCCCGAAATTAATAACGTATCTGTAATCCAAGATTGAAAACAATCCGAGATTAGAACCTATCCAAAGATCGATTTCAATCCGCGTCCCAATAATAAAACATAGCTATCCCATTATTTTTTGTTCTAAGATCGCCGTCAATCCAAACTGCTATCCGTGCCCTCTTGACCGTTTCGTTGTATGCAGAAAAAGTTATGCTTCGACTTGTAGTATTTTATTATGGAAACATAAAATAATGTTATTTTATAATCATATTAATCTTATTATAAAAAGTCACCAAATGAAATAATTAATTTGTTGTAATTGTTAATAAATTCAATGGATACCTTAATATAATATTGACAGTTTCAAATTGTACGCAGGGCACACACTTTGACAAAAACCGTAGAATGAAACGTAAGTGTCAGTTGGTTGTTACACAGTACAATATTGGTTTATGACAAACAGATGGGCAGCAAATGTGCATTCTCTATCAGTTACGTCAACTTTTTTACAAACAAACACAATAGTCTATTGCTAGGATGATGGATTACAATGGATGGAGCCATGTCAGCCATGTGACGTTGTCACATCGACTTTCATTCTATCAACATATTGTCCTACCCTTTCTATCAGAGGGATCGCGAGATAAGAGTAAACGAGAAAGCTAATATCAAATTGACAACCTCGCGCATGGGTGATCGTGTCCATTTTTGACCGGCTTACAGGCCATAATATAGCGACGCATCATACTTATAAATTAAAAATTAAATAGAAACATAGCTTTAAAGACTGAAACCCTGTTACATGGTTAAATTATGTCGTGTTGTGCTGTGTTTTATCCATCAAGAACAACTAAAGGAGGCGTAAAAGATCCAGAATTATCATTTCACACGTAAGTCTTTGTGGGCATTTATTCTCATATATAACCACTTTTTGAATCAAATATTTATATTGCTTACATTATATACATCTTTTTCGTCATATAACTACCGAGGTGGTAAATGGTTATCATTTGAAAGCTTTAATTTATGTAAATAACAAACATTATTTTACGCCGCCCGGCTAGTGATGTACGAGAACCCTCCAAAACTGTGTCGATAAATATAGTCGATACCCTTATAAAAAGGAATATATAAATTCCTTTAAGTGTAATATTATAATATTACACTTAAAACTTCAAATATAAAAATCGTTTATATACATTTTTCACTAAATCTATACATATAAAAAAATTGAAGTGTCTGTTTGTAATTCCAAATTAACAGCTTTTCACTAAATGCGTATGAAAGAGTATACGGTACTTACATAAAAAACAAAAATTTAAATGTTTGTCTGTCTGTCTGTTTGTTCCGGTTTATCTCTGAAATGACTGGACCAATTTAACGGGACTTTCACTAGCAGAATGCTGATGTTAATATATTAACTACCAAGTAACTTGGCTACTTTTATTTTAGAATAAAAGTTCCACGAAATCAAAATTGAAGCTAATGAAATAGGGAACAATATCTGATACAAATAGGGAAGGTTAATGTGCAAATTAAGCAGTGTTTTCTACCGCGCACAGCCCACGCGCATGTTGCCGCTGTCATTAAACGCGGACAAAGCCGCGGGACCCAGCTAGTTGATTTATAATATGAAGATTTTTTTTAAGGATGGAACGGTTAGCTTATGGCCTTGCTTAGAACGAAATTTGAATATTTTTAACCGACTTCACAGTAAAAAGATGAGGTTCTCAGTTCGCCTTTTTTATGTTTGTTATCTCATAACTCCGTTAGTTCTTAACCGGATTGGAAATTTTTTTTCGAGAGTTTATTCTGCCCTTTTGGTCCCATTGTACATTTTTTGAAATCTGATAAGTATCTCCAGAGATATGGACATAAACACCTCCAACTTTAACTTTATACTGAAAATGGATAGCGTGGCATTTGAAGTTGGTTTTTCGTTTTGTGAACGATCTTAAAATATTATAAAAACTGATCAAAGTAATGTCGCGCAAAATTAGTAGTAACTAGGTACCTAATTATATTATCAGCACTTATACTTACTCGTATTCCATCTATTATTACTTATGATAATGCTATTATATATATTTTTATGAAGAATGTGTGACAGTTTACCACATTAATATATTATATCATTTTGTTGTAGGTTTCCAAAATGTCCGAAAATCCAATCAAGTGGATAAAGGCAGTAACTGCAGTAAGGCGTGAAAATTAGGATCCAACGAAACACTTCAGACTTTGTTCTAAACATTTTGATAAATCAATTTTGTACCTACTAGATTATCAATCAAGCTGGAACTGACACCGAGGAAACGGAAAAGAATAGAAGCTATTTTGATTTTAAAATTATCGTGAATTTGTAACATTATTATTGTTATATACCGGCTGTAATTCACGTACCTTTAGTCGAATTTACTGGTGAACATCGCGATCTCACCGCGTGACCTCACTCCCGAGAAAGAGCGACTGACTCGCTCGAAACCTAGGTCGAGAAAATTCGACTAATGGTACGTGAATCACAGCCGATATATAACAATAAGAATAGAAGCTAGTGGAGTCAAGATAGAAAATCTTCCTGTAAGTCTTCCTATAATCTTCCTCTGTGAGCAATGAAGGATGATGAAACGGTTTTGAAAGTGTTTTAATCGAAAGTGTTATTAGCTCTGATTCATGAAAATCTGTTTAGCCGTTGTAAAACTATGAGCATTTTTCTAGTTGATGGCGCTATGAAATCAACTTTCATAGTGATTAATTCGAAATTCGGTATCCTTTTCTTCAACGACAAAAGACACTGAAGCATTGACATGATGCTGGGACATCTTCTGGAATCTGCTGAATACTCAACTCCTCGCCAACTTACAGGTGAGATGTAGGGTTTGCAGTACCGGTACTGAAATAGGATTTGTATTTCCCGGTACTGGAGTAGACCCAGAACCGGGAAATACCGGGAAATTCGATACTTTCGGTACTAGAAGAAAATGAATTGTTGTGCGTTGAATAAATTTAAATCACGAAATTACCCCAATGTAGTTCATAATAAGACTCAATAAAAGCCTTAACAGATCAGAAAAACAGTTCCTGACATATCAAAAACTCGAACTAAACTTTTAAATATTTTATTAATTAAATGTATTATTATATTATATTATCATGTGAAAACAATAAAAATAAAATTATTTACTTATGGTAAAACGTTAGCGAAACATACGTAGCTGTTGATTGTTGATGAAAATACGTACACGAAATTAAAATCGTATCTAGTTTCACCGGTTCTTGATAATACTACTAGAAGCTTCAAAAGTCAGAAAATGACAGATTTTTTAAAAACTTTTATACCGCGTTATGTGTCAGATAGCTATAGAATTCCCGGGAGCAAACCCTAGTGAGATGTCGTGTTCAGACTCATTGGAATATTTTTATTTTCATTATAGATTATACATAGATCAGTCGGGGTGATTTCAAATTTTGAGTTTTGGAGAGTGGAGAGCGACGGCATACGCAATGCGTAGGGGCAGTGATTGGAAAAAAAGATCTGAAAATCGGTCTCAGTGGCGCATCTTGGGAGAGGCCTACAGTCCAGCAGTGGACTGACACTGGCTGATGATGATGATGATACAATAGATCATACTGTATTGACATCAAATTACTTTATATCGTTAGCATTTACAAAAAAATTAGCTAATTTTTCTGTAGTGGTAGGACTTCTGCTAGTCCGCCTGGGCCGACCACTTTGCCAATTAATTTTCATAGGAATGTTTTTCGGTTGAAATGGCAAGGTGTCCAGTGAAATTACGGGGCATGTGAAACTTAACATCTTTATGTCTCAAGGTAACAGGCGCAGTGGAGTGACATGCAAAATTCTGGACTGCCAGAATTTTCCTGTATCGCTGTATCTGTAATAGGTAGACGTCATCGCTTACCATCAAGTGAGAGTCATGCTTGTCCTGTTACCTTTTACAATTAAAAATCTGATTAATGTTTACAAAGTAAGTATGGCCTAATTTGTGGTTTCACTTCCTTTTTTTTATTATTTGCGATGCGCGTAATTTTATATGATAATTTATCTAATACTATAAGAATCTTTGTCCTGACATACTGACTGCCTGACAGACAACGCACAGCCTAAACCGCTGGTCGTAGAGACTTGAAATTTAAAGAGTATATTTGTCTTAGTACGCAAGGGTGTGCTAAGAAAGGATTTTTCAAAATTCACCCCGTTAGGGGGTGAAATGGAGGTTCAAAGTTTCTACGGATAAATAAGATTAGATAGTCTTTTCTATTCGAAACTTCATACAAGTGCTTCAGTAAAAAAATATGTAAATACGTGTCTCAGGCTTTTTCAAAATTCCACCCCTAAAAGAGTGAAATGAGGTAACAAAGTCTGAAAACCAATATTGTTTCGGGTTGCGCTTAAATTTGGCATCCAGTTGTTTTAACATAAGTATCCGTTAAGAAAAGATTTTTCAAAATTCACTCTTTAAGGGGATGAAACGGGGGTTCAAAGTTTGGATAGTCATTTTATTCGACCTTCACGCAAACACTTCTGTAAATAAATAAGTAAATACGAGTTTCAGGCTTTTTCAAAATGCCACCCTAAGAGGGTGAAGTGGGGTAACAAAGTCTGAAAATCAATATTGTTTCGGATTGCGCTGAAATTTAAAATGCAGATAGTTGTTATGACGTAGGTTTCCGCTGAGAAAGCATTTTGTAAAAATTCCCCACGGATATAACTTATAATTTATAATGAAAAAATATATATATATATATAAAAACTTATAGATTTACGTAAGTACTTCTATAAATAAATAAGTAAATACGTGTTGCAAGATTTTTGCAAGGGGTTGGTAAAAAAGTCTGACAGTCAATATGGTTTTTTGGGTTTTATAAATATGAATCCCTATTTCCCTTAGTCACGCAATAACTTGAAAACGGGTGAACCGATTTGGCTTTTACTTCTTTGATGTCTTTTATGATAGAAAGGTTTCACAAAATAAAAGTTTTAAGTAAATAACAGAAGTCTTTAACGCGACCGAAGCCGCAGGGCACTTCTAGTTTTTTCATATAAATTATATACTGTAAAGGACAATTTTAATCTATGATATTGGGCCAAGATAATTAGCGTAATTATTCAAATAAGGATTAATACTGTATAGAAGAAAATAGCCTCGAAAGTTCTGTAACATTTTTTATTAAAAAATAAAGATTAAAATAGTTACTGTGAGTCTGTGCGATAGACATATGTTATCGCGGACTTTTTTGTAGGTCTTATTAAGTTGTACTACTCTTCGATACATATTTTCTTACATCTATTTCAGATTAATAATCTTTCGTAAAAAACGTGTTTTCTCGACCGTTTTATTGGCGACTTAAGTTGCAAAATAGGTCTTCACGAATATACCTATCTTTTAAACAAAGTACTGTAGCATTTTTTAACAATAACTAATTTCCATAAGTTCAGTAAAGTAACTACGTATTTTATCACATTAATTGTTTTCTTTTTACATAAGTTTTAGTTTTCTACATTTTTCACTTTTTTATCGATATGTTCTACACTAGTGATCACTTCCCTACTCACGCACACTCTAGCAGTTCTAGACACTAACACAAACAGAAAATGGACATGCTGCCAAAGTTTTGACGCCATCCATTGTAATCCATCATCCTAGGTCTATTGAGTAATCTGATCCTTTCTCCTTAACCCAAAAATCATTATTTATGGCTTTGTACTTTCTTGTTCTTTAACCTAGGTAGAGGCGTGGGGCCTGTGCAGAAAGGGTGCACGGCCAATTAATTCATAAACTGTGTGGTAACCCGCAACTGTGGCGATAGTAGATAGATGAACACTTTATTTATTGCATAAAAAATATAACAACAAAAAGTAATGTTTAATCTAAACCGAATGAAGTCACCGTCATCAAGACTTTCCATGTAATTCACTCTTTTTAATCTATGCTGAGAGCGTCGTCGTTGTGAAATCACTTCAGCCAGATAATTGCTCTAACAGCTCCAGGTCACTCTCACTGTCGCTAGACAATAATAAAGCAATTTTTCTTCAATGTACCTAACAAAAACAAAAGCGATTTGGAGATTGAGATCCTGTAAACCATGAATTTTCTAGGATTGCTAATTTGGATTGTTTATCCGATCGAACCAAACTTCAAAATAGAGAGATAGGTTATTGACACACACAAACTGACGTTTACGAACAGAGGTCTATCTTTTTCTGTAATCCGACCTCTCAGCGATGGCTTGCTTCCACAGATAGAAATTTCAATCCGTAGATCCGTTATTGGCACGGTGGAACCTTAAAATGGATTGAATAGTCTATCTTAGATAGTCATAAGTTATTTTTCAAAAAAAATAAAACCGACTTCATAACCCAAAAAGGCACTCAAAAGCGAAAAATAATTTACTTAAAATTATTATAAGCGTTTCCCACTTCTCTATTTGAAGTCGGTGCCAGCCAAGTCTATTGGATATTACATAGATACTATGTATGTAGTAGTAGTAAGTAGGTACATGTAGGTTAGTAAGTAGGTAGATACATGTAGGTATTATCTATCTACTACCTATTAGACTTGGCTGGCACCGACTTCAAATAGAGAAGTGGGTAACGCTTATAATAATTTTAAGTAAATTATTTTTCGCTTTTGAGTGCCTTTTTGGGTTATGAAGTCGGTTTTTTTTTTTTTTTTAAATAACTTATTTTACCCTTTTTAGTGCAAAAAAAGTTTTAATGAAATTACATGCATCTATTAAATTTCGTGTCTGGGCCGTTATACACTGACGGATATATACTTTTTGAAAATTTCAAGTATGTACCTATAACGGTTAAGAAGATACAGATCTGTAAAGTGCGCACATATAGACACACGGACGGACGGACGGACGAACAGACAACAAAGTCTCAGAAAGTGTTCATTTGGTAGCCTTTGGGTTCGGAACCCTAAAAAAATTGACTTTAAATGCCGCGCTAAAGTGAAAATATTCACTAGTAATAATGATGTCATCAAGGTATCAAAGGACAATGTCCAAAATGGCCCTGTACAATTAAAGGATCTGACACACACGATAATTAATTGTCTATTTTATTACAATAATTCCAAATACTTTTATAACACGGAGTAGTTGTATTCCAAAATGAATATTAAAAAGTATTATTTGCGATTATTAACATTAATTGCCGCCATATGGCCAACGGAGTACTGAATCACTCTACTACGTTATAAGAGGCACTTCCCTATATTGTGGATACCCGAATTATGAAAGCAGTGTGTAGCCAACCTAACAACGGAAAGTATTATTTACGTAGTAACTATTATATAATATGTGGTTTTATGCTTATAATTTTTTTTTGCTGTGTTGATTGGTACAAAGTACGTTCATAATTCTGAGTTATTTAATTATGTATGCAGTGTCGCGGGACTGCAATGGCCGCCATCTTCGCCAAATGTCATGTCATGTCAAAAAATATTAGGTATAAGGTTTAAAAAAGTTTGCACCCTAACAAGACTTTGCCCGGTAGAACATTCCTGTGAAGACAAATTATTTATATTAATATATAATTATTTATTGAGGGCCCGGTGGTGTAATTGGGAGAACGGTCGGCTTTGATGCCGTAGTACCGAGTTCAAACCGCCGTGCACCAATGAATTTTTCTATCGAAAAATATATGTGCGCTTCTCACAGTGGCCCTCCGGTGAAGGAGAACATCGTTAAGAAACCAATAACCCCCGCATGGTGGTAGAACATATCTAGTGTCCGCCTGGCCAGCTACCACCCACGAGTCAGAAAATCTGTCGCCAAACATCTAATGTGTTCCGGCAGCTATCCTTGAGAGCCAGTTCCCACTCTAGTCCACTTCTCTATCTTCGACCGCATCATCACTTAGCAACAGGTGAGATAGTGGTCAAACGCTTGCCTATAAGATATAAAAAAAAATTATCCCCACCTTTATTTCTATCTCGCTCACAGTTACCGTAAGAATATCTTATATGCAATAGCAACCTCCATCTATAATACTATAAGAATCTTTGTCCTGACATACTGACTGACTCACTGACTCACTGACAGACAACGCACAGCCTAAACCGCTGGTCGTAGAGACTTGAAATTTGGAGGGTATATTTGTCTTAGTACGTAAGGGTGTACTAAGAAAGGATTTTCCAAAATTCACCCCTTAAGGGGATGAAATGGGGGTTCAAAGTTTGTATGGAGAAACAAGATTAGATCGTCTTTTCTATCCGAAACTTCACATACGTGCTTCAGTAAAAAAATAAGTAAAGACGTGTTTCAGGTTTTTTTGGAATTCCACCCCTAAGAGGGTGAAATGGGGTAATAAAGTGTAAAATCAATATTGTTTCGGATTGCGCTGAAATTTGGCATGCAAATAGTTATTACGACGTTAGTTCCCACTGAGAAAGGATTTTCCAAAATTAACCCTCGAAGGGGATGAAACGGGGGTTCAAAGTTTGTATGGAGAAACAAGATTAGATAGTCTTCTCTATCTGAAACTTCACACAAGTGCTTCAGTAAAAAATTAAGTAAACACGTGTTTCAGGTTTTTTTGAAATTCCACACCTGAGAGGGTGAAATGGGGTAATAAAGTGTGAAAATCAATATTGTTTCGGATTGCGCTGAAATTTGGCATGCAGATAGTTATTACGACGTTAGTTCCCTCTGAGAAAGGATTTTCCAAAATTAACCCTCGAAGGGGATGAAACGGGGGTTCAAAGTTTGTATGGAGAAACAAGATTAGATAGTCTTCTCTATCTGAAACTTCACACAAGTGCTTCAGTAAAAAATTAAGTAAACACGTGTTTCAGGTTTTTTTGAAATTCCACACCTGAGAGGGTGAAATGGGGTAATAAAGTGTGAAAATCTATATTATTTCGGATTGCGCTGAAATTTGGCACGCAGATAGTTATTAAGACGTTAGTTCCCTCTGAGAAAGGATTTTCCAAATTAACCCTCGCAGGGGATGAAACGGGGGTTCAAAGTTTGTATGGAGAAACAAGATTAGATAGTCTTTTCTATCCGAAACTCCACACAAGTGCTTCAGTAAAAAAAAATGTAAATACGTGTTTCAGGTTTTTTTGAAATTCCACCCTTAAGAGGGTGAAATGGGGTAATAAAGTGTAAAATCAATATTGTTTCGGATTACGCTGAAATTTAGCATGCAGATAGTTATTACGACGTTAATTCCCTCTAAGAAAGGATTTTCCAAAATTAACCCTCTAAGGGGATGAAACGGGGGTTGAAAGTTTGTATGGAGAAACAAGATTAGATAGTCTTTTCTATCCGAAACTTCACACAAGTGCTTCAGTACAAAAATAAGTAAACACGTGTTTCAGGTTTTTTTGTAATTCCACCCCTAAGAGGGTGAAATGGGGTAATAAAGTGTAAAAATCAATATTGTTTCGGATGGCGCTGAAATTTGGCATGCAGATAGTTATTAAGACGTTAGTTCCCTCTGAGAAAGGATTTTCCAAATTAACCCTCGCAGGGGATGAAACGGGGGTTCAAAGTTTGTATGGAGAAACAAGATTAGATAGTCTTTTCTATCCGAAACTCTACACAAGTGCTTCAGTAAAAAAAAATGTAAATACGTGTTTCAGGTTTTTTTGAAATTCCACCCTTAAGAGGGTGAAATGGGGTAATAAAGTGTAAAATCAATATTGTTTCGGATTACGCTGAAATTTGGCATGCAGATAGTTATTACGACGTTAATTCCCTCTAAGAAAGGATTTTCCAAAATTAACCCTCTAAGGGGATGAAACGGGGGTTTAAAGTTTATATGGAGAAACAAGATTAGATAGTCTTTTCTATCCGAAACTTCACACAAGTGCTTCAGTAAAAAAATAAGTAAACACGTGTTTCAGGTTTTTTTGAAATTCCACCCTTAAGAGGGTGAAATGGGGTAGTAAAGTGTAAAATCAATATTGTTTCGGATTACGCTAAAATTTGGCATGCAGATAGTTATTACGACGTTAGATCCCTCTTTGAAAGGATTTCCCAAAATTAACCCTCGAAGGGGATGAAACGGGGGTTGAAAGTTTGTATGGAGAAACAAGATTAGATAGTCTTTTCTATCCGAAACTTCACACAAGTGCTTCAGTACAAAAATAAGTAAACACGTGTTTCAGGTTTTTTTGTAATTCCACCCCTAAGAGGGTGAAATGGGGTAATAAAGGGTAAAAATCAATATTGTTTTGGATTGCGCTGAAATTTGGCATGCAGATAGTTATTAATTACGACGTTAGTTCCCTCTGAGAAAGGTTTTCCAAAATTCATCCCTGAAGAGGATGAAACGAGGGTTCAAAGTTTGTATGGAGAAACAAGAATTGATTGTCTCTTATATTCGAAACTTTACACAAGTAGTTTAGTAAATAAATGAGTAAATACGTGTTTCAGGCTTTTTGAAATTCTATTCCTAAAAGGGTGAAGTGGAGTAACAATGTCTGAAATCAATATTGTTTCGGATTGCGCTGATATTTTGCATCCAGATAGAAATTTTGACGTAGGTATCCGCTGAGAAAGGATTTTTCAAAATTCACTCTTCAAGGGATGAAGCGGGGTTTCAAATTTTGGATAGTCATTTTATTCGACATTTCACACAAGTACTTCTGTAAATAAATAAGTAAATACGAGTTTCAGACTTTTTCAAAATGCCACCCAAAAGAGTGAACTGGGGTAAAAAAGTCTGAAAATCAATATAGTTTCGGATTGCGCTTTATTGGGTTTTTCGGGTTTTAAAAATATGAATCCTGATTTGTCTTAGTCACGCGATAACATGAAAACAGGTGAACCAATTTGGCTAATTTTTATTTGATGTCTTTAATGATAGAATCGTTTTTACAAAAGAAAAGTTTTAAGTAAATAAAAGGAGTTTTTAACGCGGGCGTAGCCGCGGGGGACTTCTAGTTGTGTATAATCTTCTTGGGACTCTTCTACTAAAACTAGTACATTCTCTTATGTTTGAGGTATTTATCTCCATATCTCTGGTGATACTAATCAGATCTCGATAAAATTAAAATGGGACCACCTCGGAAACGTATCCTACCTATTAAAAAAAGAATCATTTGAATCCGTCCACAATTGATGGAGAAATCGCGTAACATACACACAAAAAAAAAAAAAAAAAAACATACAGACGAATTGAGAACCTCCTCCTTTTTTTGTGAAGTCGGTTAAAAAATAGATTAGGATTGATTATTAATTTCGGGCGTTAGCCAACATTGTCAATTCGAGCATTTGGAGGAATAAAGAGAATCTAATAAAGGATAGAATAGTATGCGGCGTGCTCGATTCGGCCCTACGCGACAGGTTACTGCGAACGGATGACTTAACATTAGATAAGGCGGTTAAGTAGCGAACGTAAGTTGTGCGAGTGCGTGCTAATGAGATGTCGAACGAGGAAAATCGCCAGATTGAAGTCGCGAAAGTGAGCGGGTCCGGCGGTTTATCATCGGCCGCTGTGGATGCGGTGTACGGAGCGAGCGAGGCGCCGGCGCGCGCCGGCAGGGCCGCGCGGGGACCGCTGCCGCCGCCGTCTGGGTACCGGCCGCCGCAGCCGCCGCGCTCGGGCTCGCGACACTTCCCGCCAGTAAACAACAACTCTGCGCAGAAGATTTGCTATAATTGTGGTAATCCGCGATGTAATAACGGGGCACGGTGCCCGGCTAGGTTCGTAAAGTGTTTTACGTGTAATAAAATAGGTCATTTTAAAAAATTGTGTTCAGAGAAACACAATTTTGCCGGCAATACCAAAAAAGTGTATGAGCTTTATGATGACGATGAGGACGATCGCTTATATTTTGTATCAACGCTTGATGAAGTGTACGCTATACACAGTAAGGACGCTAATAATAGTAAGTGGTTTGAATCCTTATCTTATCTCGATAACAACATGCAGATTTATTTTAAATTAGACACAGGATCTGATGTTCTTTCTAAGACGACGTTTCTGAGTTTGGGTTGTAAGACTGATTATATTGAACCGAAATTGATAAAAGCACAATCTTTTTGCGGCAATTACTTACCGATAGCCGGTACGTGTGTGTTAAATTGGGTATTTAAGGGCAAGACATATAAGATAAAGTTTGTTATTGCTGATTTTAAGTGTCAAAATGTATTAGGGAAATACACATGTGAGGAGTTAGGTGTAGTGAAGCGAGTATTATCTCTGTCTGTAAACGAGTATGATGATCTATTTCATGGATTAGGTAAATTACCCGGCAAATACAAAATTGTTTTGGAACAAAACGCCAGCCCTACGATCTGCCCTGTGCGAAAGATACCGATCGAAAAAGATGGAGACGTGCGTGTCTGCTTAGATCCTCGGCCGTTGAACCGTGTCATTCGGCGCTCACATTATTCACTACCGACGTTGACAGATATAGCCACGAAACTGGAAGGGGCGCGTATATTCAGCAAGCTCGACGCCCGCTCTGGCTTCTGGATGGTTGAGATAGACAACGATAGTGCAGATCTCTGCACGTTCGGTACTCCGTTTGGTAGATATCAATTTTTAAGATTACCATACGGAATCAATTCGGCTTCCGAAATTTTTCATGCGAAGGTCAGGCAATTACTGGAAGACCTGGAAGGAGTAGACTCGTTCGTGGATGACATTATTGTCTGGGCCAGGACAGAAGAGGAACATGACTCGCGGTTGCGGAGCTTGCTGGATAGAGCTCGCGAAGTAGGTATCCGATTCAATAGAGACAAGTGTGAGTTTCGCGTTAAAGAGGTCACATATCTGGGGCATACATTTAGCGCCAGAGGTATGCACGTAGACAAAAACAAGCTGGCAGCAGTTAAAGATATGCCGATACCTGGCGATCGACAATCATTAGAGCGATTCTTAGGTATGGTAAATTACCTCTCAAAGTTCATTCCACATTTTTCAGAGTTAAGTTCGCCCCTAAGAAGTTTGTTAAAGAAAGATACCGTTTGGTCGTGGGATGCAGTGCACGACGCGGCGGTATCGCGGCTGAAGGAGGCGCTGTGCAGTGCGCCGGTGCTGGCGCTCTATTCCGGTCAGAAACCTGTGCTGATATCCGTCGACGCGAGCTCGGCAGCCTTGGGAGCGGTCTTGATGCAAGAAGGCCGCCCGGTTGAGTTTGCATCTATGACTTTAACCGACACTCAACAAAGGTATGCTCAGATCGAAAAAGAAATGCTAGCAATCGTGTTTGCACTTGAACGTTTCCACCAGTACACATTCGGCAGAGATAACGTGACCGTGGAGACAGACCACAAACCGCTCGAGGCGTTGTTCAAAAAGCCCTTGGATGCGGTCCCGGCTCGTCTGCAGAGGATGATGCTTCGAGTGCAAGCATACGATTTTAAAGTAATTTATAAGCCTGGGAAGCATTTGTATGTGGCGGATACACTTTCTCGCGCGGCATTGCCGGAGCTACTTCACGAAAATATTTCGAAGGAGCTAGAAGAGCAGTCGTGTTTTTTGCTAGAGAATGTGGCAAGGTTCAGCACGGACAGGCTCAGTAGTATTAGAGAGGCGACGAAGACCGACGAAGAGTGTGAAGCTTTAATAAAATATATTAAAGAGGGCTGGCCACAGCACAATCGCGACGTGGTAACAGTAGTGAGGGCCCACTGGGCTCACAGAGAGGCTTTTGAATACGTAGACGGAATAATATTCAAAAGCGATCTTGTTTTTATACCACAAACGCTTCGGAACGAGATGGTCCAGCGTGTCCACGAGGGGCATCTCGGCATAGAGCGATGCAAGCGGCGCGCGCCGGACGTCATGTTCTGGGTACCCACCCAGAACATGACGTCCCGCGCGTGTCGCGCGACGTGGAGACGGCCGTGCGCCGCTGCCACGCCTGCGCCGAGCATGCCGCGCGGCAACCACGGGAGCCCATGATCTCGCACGCCGTTCCAAACTTGCCTTGGACGAAAGTAGGCACGGACATATGTGAGTATGCGCATAAATACTATTTAATCCTAGTGGATTATTTCTCGAATTTTATCGAAGTTAATACTTTAAACAGTATGAGTTCCAAGGCGGTGATCGGAGCGTTAAAAGAGCAATTCGCTCGCCATGGTATCCCCGAGGAGCTGGTGAGTGATAATGGACCGGCTTATTCATCTAAAGAGTTCGATGAGTTCCGCAGGGGGTGGGGATTCGTTCACACGACTAGCTCACCTCATTAACCGCAGTCCAACGGGTTAAGTGAGAGAGCGGTCCGTACGACGAAAAATATTATTAAAAAGTCATTGAGCACCGGTACAGATGTTCAGCTCGGACTTTTAAACCTACGAGCGACTCCTAGGGATGGAATCGGTTCCCCCTCACAGCTATTGATGGGTCGAACACTAAGTTACCTGCGCACGACATCAAGTTGCAAACAGAGCGAAACAACAGTGCTGACTATGCTAATATTATTAAAAATAGACACCGTAGTCAAGCTTACTACGATTTGCATACACGGGCCTTGCCGGAATTGCATCCGGGCGATCGAGTCATGGTAGCGGATGGATCTAAAACGAAACGTGCGTTCGTCGCTTCGAAAACCAATCAGCCACGGTCGTACTTCCTTACCAATGAGAATGGCAAGGTGTACAGACGTAACCGGCGTCACATCACTAAATTGGCTCTCGAGCCGACCGCCGGAGATACATATGCAGGGCCGTCATCGTTTGCTTCTTGCGAAGAGAAGATGGATGACAGAGCTTCCGGTGGCAGTGATCAAGATAATGATGGGCAACACTGGTCAGCAGACGGACACGATCGCGATCTCCCAACGCGTCGGGATGGGGATATAGGTCGGGAACAAAGGGTGGCTGCAAATAGGGCTCGTGAACTGATGTCGTCTATGTACAATAAATACTTTTAAATTATCATCTACCTAAGTATTATATAAGGCCTTCTTATTTCTTTATTACTATACATGGGTTAAATTTAGTTAAATCATAAGTCTAGTCTATAACAGTTATTAAGCATACCTCACAGTAATTACTGTCTAAATTCTTAGATTAAGTAAATATAGTAAAGCTTTTACTTTGAAGGGAGAGATGTAATATATCATTGTTTATAGTCTTTGTGATTTATCTTGTATGTTGAGGGTACTTCATGTAAATGTGCATTCTACCTACCTAGAATAAAAGTTAGTTGATATCCAGCAAGCTGTTGTTTCACTTCATGTGTATTCCGACGAAGGCGAATAGGTAGCCACTTGAGCTTACGACGGAATTCTGAAACATGGTCATATTTGCGAAGACCAAATATGAACCTGATCGCAAAATTTTGGAGTCTCTCAAGCTTTTTATCGTCATTTTAGGAGCTAGAAGCTTTAAACTTATTTTTCAGGCTGTTGATTCGATATAAATAAATATGACACTCAAAGTTTGTAAAAGTTTTACCCTCAAGGGTGTAAAATAACAATAGGGGATGAAAGTTTGTATGGAATTATGTAAGGTTTATGTTAATGTTCTACTGCACCGATTTAAATGGAATTTGGTACACAGATAGTCTAAAGCCTGAGAAAGGACATAGGCTAATTTTTAATGCGAAAAGGGGTTGTAAGGGGTTAAAAGGGGGGGATGAAATGTTGTATGGAAGTATCGTCATTTTTAGAGCTAGAAACTTTAAAACTTATTTTTAAGCTGTTGATTCGATATAATTAAATATGACATTCAAAGTTTGTAAAAGTTTCACCCTCAAAGGTGTAAAAATAATAAAAATAACAATAGGGAATAGGGGATGAAAGTTTGTATGAAAATAATATGTAAGGCTTATGTGAATGTTCTACTGAACGGATTTAAATGAAATTTAGTACACAGATAGTCTAGAGCCTGAGAAAGGGCATAGGCTACTTTTTAAAACGAAAAGAGGGTTGTAAGGGGTTGAAAAGGGGGGATGAAAATTTGTATGAAAGTATCGTCATTTTTAAAGCTAGAAGCTTGAAACTTATTGTTTAGGCTGTTGATTCGATATAAATAAATATGACGTTCAAAGTTTGTGAGGGTGAAGGGGACGCAAGAGGGCGGGGATGTTGAATTGAGGGGAAGGGGAAAGGGGGAGGGGGAGGGGAGGTGAAGGGAAGGGGAAGGTCAGGGAAAGGGGAGGGGAGAGGGAAGTGAGGGGAAGGGGGGAGGAAGCGGGGGAAAGGGGAGGGGGGAGGGGGAGAGGGAAGTGAGGGGAAAGAGGGTGGGGGGAAGAGATAGGGAGAGGAGGGAGGGGCATTTGCGCGGCATGGTACGGTGCGGTGTAGGTGGGACACGCATGTGTCTTATTTTTAAGATAATTAGCCTAAATAATTAAAATTGCTACACAAAGACACTACTCGTATTCCACGCGGACGAAGTCGCGGGCACAGCTAGTAGTTATATAACATATCTTTTTTTTTTATAGAACTTACTAATTTCTTAAAAAGGATCAAAGTCATAAATTTTTAAGTGTGTTTATTCAATTTTTTTTATTAATAAAATATATAAAACTAGCTGACCCGGCAAACGTTGTTTTGCCATATAAATAAAAAATGGCTATTAAAAAATAAGGGTTGATCGTAGAAGGGTTAAAATTGAGGATTGTATGTATTTTTGTATGTTGTATCATAAAAAAATAGAAATTAAAAATTTTGTCTAAAATATAAAATAAAAAATTTAGGGGTGGACTACCCCTAACATTTAGGGGGATGAAAAATAGATGTTGGCCGATTCTCATAGATACCGGATAAGCACAAAAAATTTCATCAAAATCGGTCAAGCCGTTTCGGAGGAGTATGGCAACGAAAACTGTGACACGAGAATTTTATATATTAGATTAATCATATTTGCGTAAATAAATAAATAACACTAAAATCTGATTGTTAACATAATACAACAAACATTATGTCTCCCTTGCTTAAATTTTTCTGATTTTGCACAGCAACAAATTCCCAACATCTTACGTTGGCAATTTCGTTCATTAACCGACTTCACAAAAAAGGAGGAGGTTCTCAATTCGTCTGTATGTTTTTTTTTTTTTTTTTTTTTTTGTGTGTATGTTACGCGATTTCTCCATCAATTGTGAACGGATTCAAATGATTCTTTTTTTAATTGGTAGGATACGTTTCCGAGGTGGTCCCATTTTAATTTTATCGAGATCTGATTAGTATCACCAGAGATATGGAGATAAATACCCTAAACATAGGAGATTGTACTAGTTTTAGTAGAAGAGTCCCAAGAAGATTATACACAATGGAGGTTGCTATTGCATATAAGATATTCTTACGGTAACTGTGAGCGAGATAGAAATAAAGGTGGGGAATTTTTTTTTGTAATATCTTATAGGCAAGCGTTTGACCACTATCTCACCTGTTGCTAAGTGATGATGCGGTCGAAGATAGAGAAGTGGACTAGAATGGGAACTGGCTCTCAAGGATAGCTGCCGGAACACATTAGATGTTTGGCGACAGATTTTCTGACTTGAGGGTGGTAGCTGGCCAGGCGGACACTAGATATGTTCTACCACCATGCGGGGGTTATTGGTTTCTTAACGATGTTTTCCTTCACCGGAGGGCCACTGTGAGAAGCGCACATATATTTTTCGATAGAAAAATTCATTGGTGCACGGCGGTTTGAACTCGGTACCACGGCATCAAAGCCGACTGTTCTCCCAATTACGCCACCGGGCCCTCAATAAATAATTATATATTAATAATTATAATAAATAATTATGTATAAATATAAATAATTTGTCTTCACAGGAATGTTCTACCGGGCAAAGTCTTGTTAGAGTGCAAACTTTTTTAAACATACCTAATATTTTTTGACATGACATGACATTTGGCGAAGATGGCGGCCATTTCAGTCCCGCGACACTGCATACATAATTAAATAACTCAGAATCATGAACGTACTATGTACCAATCAACACAGCAAAAAAAAATTATAAGCATAAAACCACATATTATATAATAGTTACTACGTAAATAATACTTTCCGTTGTTAGGTTGGCTACACAGTGCTTACATAATTCGGGTATCCACAATATAGGGAAGTGCCTCTTATAACGTAGTAGAGTGATTCAGTACCCTGTTGGCCATATGGCGGCAATTAATGTTAATAATCTCAAATAATACTTTTTTATATTCATTTTGGAATACAACTAGTCCGTGTTATAAAAGTATTTGGAATTATTGTAATAAAATAGACAATTAATTATCGTGTGTCAGATGCTTTTATTGCACAGGGCCATTTTGGACATTGTCCTATGAGACCTTGATGACATAATTATTACTAGTGAATATTTTCACTTTAGCGCGGCATTTAAAGTCAATTTTTTTAGGGTTCCGAACCCAAAGGCTACCAAATGAACACTTTCTGAGACTTTGTTGTCTGTTCGTCCGTCCGTCCGTCCGTCCGTCCGTGTGTCTATATGTGCGCACTTTACAGATCTGTATCTTCTTAACCGTTATAGGTACACACTTGAAATTTTCAAAAAGTATATATCCGTCAGTGTATAACGGCCCAGACACGAAATTTAATAGATGCATGTAATTTCATTAAAACTTTTTTTGCACTAAAAAGGGTAAAATAAGTTATTTAAAAAAAAAAAAAAAAACCGACTTCATAACCACAAAAAGGCACTCAAAAGCGAAAAATAATTTAATTAAAATTATTATAAGCGTTACCCACGTCTCTATTTGAAGTCGGTGCCAGCCAAGTCTATTGGATATTAGATAGATGCTATGTATGTAGTAGTAGTAAGTAGCTACATGTAGGTTAGTAAGTAGGTAGATACATGTACTCGTAGGTATTATCTATCTACTACCTATTAGACTTGGCTGGCACCGACTTCAAATAGAGACGTGGGTAACGCTTATAATAATTTTAATTAAATTATTTTTCGCTTTTGAGTGCCTTTTTGTGGTTATGAAGTCGGTTTTTTTTTTTTTTTTTTTAAATAACTTATTTTTCATTTAAGTTAAGGACTTACGTCGAGTGAACCTTACAGTAAAAGAACTATTTGCTTTGAATAAATAAATAAGTAAATCTTTATTGAGACTATCACATAATTTGTGTTGGTACATACATTTTAGGTTGTAAGTTGTACATTGTTCTTAGCTAACTATTGAGTGTACCTTTGATAAATCTTTGTACCCACACTAGGACTCTTTGGAGCCTGTGTTGTGGGTTACAATGACCCTCTCCAGTCAGTTCTTTATAGTTAAGCAGCAGTTTAGTTATACAGGTTCTTTTTGACATATTTAAGCAAATCTACCTTATGTTACGTTTGTATTACACTATTATACACCTATTACTCTATATTTACAAATAAACAGTATAAGTACTTATTATACTACAATTATAGTTGCTAAAGTGTACTTCTAATAGCTTTGTTACAGTTGGAAATGCACCTATTATATATTGAATTATATTTATATACTGTCTAAGATGGTTGCTATTAGCTTCTAGGTTGCCAGTTAGCAGTGATTATCTATACTAATATTATAAAGAGAGAACATTTGTATTTTCGTATTTTTGTATGTTTGTAATGAGTAAGCTCAAAAACTACTGAACCGATTCAAAAAATTCTTTCACTAATACATAGAATGGACTTTCGGAAAGAAAATAGGCTATAAATTATCCCGTTTAAACCAAAGGTACATTCGTGGAGACCTAATTTGCAACCTAAGTTGGCAAATAAACGGTCGAAAAAACACGTTTCTTACGAACGCTGCTTAATTGAAAATAGATAGAAGAATATTTTCTATGCAAGAGTTGTACAACTTAATAAGACCTACAAAAAAGTCCGCGACAGCATATGTCTATCTCTTAAGGTTGACTCACAGTAACCATTTTAATCTTAAAATGTTTGTTAAAAAATATTACATAACTTCCAAGGCTATTTTCAAGTATATAGTATTAATCCTTATCCAAATAATTACGTTAATTAGCTTGGCCACATATTATAGATTACAATTGTCCTTTACAGTATATAATTCAAATGAAAACTCTAGAAGATATCACGAATTTCACAAACACGCATCGCAAAATTAATAAAATATTTGCAGTGAAACCACAGATTAGGTCATAGTTACTACGAAATTATTATTATAAGCTTAGCTATGCTGTAGATCCCAACCGATCACAATCAATTTGAAGTCAATATAGTATAATAATATGATCTATTGTATAAAATAATATTCATCTATATATATAATAATATAATATAATATTTTAAACCACCCCGACTGATCTATGTATAATAGTTTTTTCCAATGACTCTAAACACGACATTTAAAATCTGAGCTGTAAGTTGGTGAGGATTTGAGTATTCTGTAGAGTCCAGGAGGCTTCCATGTTCTTACAATATCGTTGAAGAAGAAAATTTTCGAATTGATCAGACCTATGAAAGTTGATTTCATAGCGCAATTAACTAGAAAAAAGCTCATAATTTTATAACGATTGAACGAATTTTCATGAATCAAAGCTAAGAAAACTCTCGATGAAGACGTCTATCAAACAAAAAAAAACTATCAATAATAAAAACAAAATCGGTTCATCCGGTTAGGTGCTCAGATGCTACAGACAGACACACAGATACACACGTTAAACGTATATTACCCCTACATTTTGCGTCGGGGAACGCCGTAAGATTACGGCGGCAGATGTACTCCTTGGTGGTAAGCTACTTTTTGGTAGATTTAATGATTCCACTACCACTGTACGAAAACTCATGATTCATGAATGCACATAAAACTTTCATTGGTAGGTATATAGCTAGGATTAGAACCAACGACCGTCGGGTCAGAATCAGGGTAACTATCCTTTACGCCAAAGGGCCGTCCAATATCAATACGTAAGTATTATAATACAAAGTTCATCACTGCGTCTGTCTGTCTGTTCGCAATAATCTCAATAGCTACTGAACGGATTATCATGCGGTTTTCACCAATAGCCAGAGTGTTTATGAGGAAGGTTTAGGTGCATAATTCGTTAAGGTTTTGTGTAAATTGGATGAAATATGACGGTGGTTGTTAAATATGTTCATATTTTATATTCGATGCAACAAACTGATGCAAATTTTGTAGGCATATATGTTCTACCCGTGCGAAGCCGGTGCGGGCTGCTAGTAATTAATATGTACTTCTAATCTAAATAACATATAAAGTTATGAATAAACATATATCTGAGTTATTCATGTCAAATGTGACTATTAACACTTAAAATGTGCTATTTATATTTGTCCTACCTACATTTCTAAAAACAAGAGAGAAACTGCTCAATTACTTACTTACTTAATTTAAGTACCTAAATAAATTAATGCTGTACAATACATAACGAATACTGTACGAAAATTCATGATTCATGAATGCACATAAAACTTTCATTGGTAGGTATATAGCTAGGATTAGAACCAACGACCGTCGGGTCAGAATGAGGGTAACTATCCTTTACGCCAAAGGGCCGTCCAATATCAATACGTAAGTATTATAATACAAAGTTCATCACTGCGTCTGTCTGTCTGTTCGCAATAATCTCAATAGCTACTGAACGGATTATCATGCGGTTTTCACCAATAGCCAGAGTGTTTATGAGGAAGGTTTAGGTGCATAATTCGTTAAGGTTTTGTGTAAATTGGATGAAATATGACGGTGGTTGTTAAATATGTTCATATTTTATATTCGATGCAACAAACTGATGCAAATTTTGTAGGCATATATGTTCTACCCGTGCGAAGCTGGTGCGGGCTGCTAGTAATTAATATGTACTTCTAATCTAAATAACATATAAAGTTATGATTAAAAATAAAGTTATGAATAAACATATATCTGAGTTATTCATGTCAAATGTGACTATTAACACTTAAAATGTGCTATTTATATTTGTCCTACCTACATTTCTAAAAACAAGAGAGAAACTGCTCAATTACTTACTTACTTAATTTAAGTACCTAAATAAATTAATGCTGTACAATACATAACGAAATTTAGCCTTGTTGTTAGCAGGTCTGTCGCACTCCGCGCTGTAGCTATGAAACTACAAGTACCTCCGCGCACCCGCTCGGGTGCAAGTGCAGTCAGTTAAGTGTCACGCGCGCTCTCGATCGGCCGCGCGCCTTACTTGTACCTACCTCATTATTATATTCCTTGCTAACGATATTAACAAACAAAAATATTATTCAGTATGCCTAAACGAAGGGCTACAAAGCTTTGCGTAGCATACGGATGTTAAACACCAACGGGAATGACGACATTACATTTCATACACTTCCTAAGAATCTCGAGAGGTAAGACATTAATAAACTTAATATTATTTATAAGTAACGTAAATCTAGGTAGTAAGGCTATCAGGTACTTTTTGTTTAACGATCCCGTCGTTTAGTAGTAGTTTTCGACTTATTTTCGCGTAAAAATCAATGACCTTAAAGATCGTTCACTGTAAGTAGACATCCCGGGTACTAGTGGCCGCCTTCTAATGTGGGCGGTGGGGTCAGTGTATACTAGTTTTAGTTTAATACTTATATCAATTGAACAATAAAATAAGGGGATAGAAAAAGAAATTTTTTTTTTGCCTTTTTTTCATTTTATTTGTTAATTTTGTCGTCGCGCTGCACATGTAGGTACTTATGTAAAAAGCAAAGAATGTCACACATAAAATGGTAGGTAGGTATAAGTCAGCTGAGTTTCATGTTTCAAGGGAATTCACGTTAAGATCTTTAGGGAATTTCTATCGACATTATATCTTGCAAAATATGAATTGTAACCTACTTGAAATTGGTAAGTTATTTTATTATTTACTGTAGGTAGGTATTCGTATATCCTATAGGTAGGGGTACCTTTTTAGGGTTCCGTACCCAAAGGGTACCAACGGAACCCTATTACTGAGACTCCGCTGTCCGTCTGTCTGTCTGTCAGTCAGTTAGTATGTCAGGGCAAAGATTATTTTTATTTATTTATATTTTTTTTTTAAATTGAAGCAGAACACAATAAACGAGCGTTTATTGTGTTCTGCTTCAATTTTGGAAATGTGGAGTTTACCTTTAATTGATTGTGCAATTAGCTAAGAAATATGTGTGATATGTTGTCTAGTATGAGTATTGTTGTAACAATCGTTGGTAGACCTTTTTAAATAAATAAATAAAAAGAATCTTTGCCCTGACATACTAACTGACTGACATACAGACAACGCACAGCCGCTGGTCGTAGACTTGAAATTTGGAGGGTATATTTGTTTGAGTATGTAAGGGTGTAAGAAAGGATTTTCCAAAATTCACCCCTTAAGGGGGGGAAGTGGGGGTTCAAAGTTTGTATGGAGAAACAAGATTAGATAGTTTTTTTCTACTCGAAACTTTACACAAGTGCTTCAATAAATAAATAAGTAAATACGTGTTACAGGCTTTTTCGAAATTTGGCTGAAAATCAATATTGTTTCGGATTGCACTGAAGTTTGCCATGCAGATAGTTATTTTAACGTAGGTTTAAGAAATGATTTTTCAAAATTCATTCTTTAAGGGGATGGAGCGGGGTTTCAAAGTTTGGATAGTCTTTATATTCGAAACTTTACACAAGTAAATTGTTAAACACAATCCAAAATTTCATCGTACCGACGGGACTTGCTTAATTGGCAAAGCACCGGAACATGTTATTCCGGAAGTTGGGGGTTCAAGTCCCGTCGGTACGATGAAATTTTGGATTGTGTTTAACAATTTACAAAAATATAAAGTGTGTAACACTTCAAAGAAACATAATATTTCACACAAGTACTTCTGTAAATAAATAAATAAATACGAGTTTCAGGCTTTTTCAAAATGCCACCCCTAAGAGGTTGAAGTGGGTTAACAAAGTTTAAAAATCGTCTTCACTAAAGTGCAAAGAAAGATTATTTTCATTCCATCTATTCGAAAAACGATGGCTGATGGTTTGTTCCTCGATAAGTGCTGGCGTAAACTAATTATTAAAAAAATTAGGCGCGCAAAGTGGCACACTACACATATCTTGTGGTAGCCAAGAAGAAAATAAACTGGCCAAGTGCAAGTCAGACTCGCACTCGTAGGGTTCTGTACCACACTACAGTATTTTATAAGATCGAGCAAATAATACCACTATCATTTTTCGCCAGAAAAAAATAATTTTCTCATAACGCCATCTAACGTCTAACGCTATCTAAGTGAAAGTTAACACAAAGGTGTTAGGGATCGGTATTTCAATATAACGCCATCTATGGACGTTTACGTAAGCGTTAAAAAGCTCCCGAATTATTGTCATTTTTTGTCTACTAGTACTACATAGTTAAAGGTAAAATTGTACCTTTATCGAGTAAAACTAAAAAGTGAAAATGGTGCAAAGTTTTTGTCGGACCTATGCATTATTAGTTTATTGTGTTTGTTTATGTTAGTCAGTGTCTTCTTCTAGACAAAACTAAATATATTAACCATGTTTCGCGAGACATAAAAGTGAATTGAATTTAATAATTAATATACATTGTATCATAATATTGTTTTATTAATGACTTGGTCCGGTCCACTTATTGCATAACATCGTCCATGCCACCAGCATGACTGAAATACTGACTATGCTTCATTAAGGAGCTGAGGTGACTTGGGTAGTCTCTGGCAGGGGGCAATGCACAATATACCTGCAGCGGGATGTGAGTGCAGGTCTTATCACCTCAAGCACCGATTAGAATCAGTGTGCTTATTGTAATCCTACCCTCATCATAAAAAGCGAGAGATTAATACTAACCCCAATCTGTCATTCCATGGTCAGAAGTCACCAGAAACGTTGTTTTACCATCATCATTGTAGAAATCTCTAAATAATTGCTCCATTTCCTTTATACCTTCATCCACATGAGTCAATGTTGTTAGGAAATGCCTGAAAAAATATTACAATTAAAAAAAAAACCGGCCAAGTCGAGTTGGACTCGCCCACCGAGGCTTCTGTACCAACGTTGGTAGGTACCAATTAAGCTAGACCTCTAAATTGTATGAGCGCTAATATATCTCAGAGGTGTTAATTGGCGTAAACTAGGGGACATCCTTACATTTTCAACTTTTTTTTACTTTTGGAATTTTTCCTTTTTTTGTGCTGTAAGACCTTGCTTCTTGCCAAATTTCATGTTTCTAGGTCAATGGGAAGTACCCTATAGGTTTTCAACCCAACACCTATAGGGTACTTCCGGCAGACCTAGAATTGTCAATTTTAGTCAAAAGCAAAGTCTTACAGCACAAGTAAGAGAAAAATTCCGAAAAAAAAAAATGTTGAAAATTAAGGTAAATTTTGGTACTTACAAATTGTCGCGAAAATCAAAATTTTCTATTCAAAATTTTTAATAATCTTTTCATCGTGTTGACTCAGGACCTTGATTTTTATACACCTAAATCGGTGAAAATCGGTGGCGACACACGGACCGACAGACAGACGGACAAGAAAGGTACTTTCTATCAGATTACATTTATACAAGGTACTTTTAATCAGAGACTGCATTACTAATTAATAAGACTAATTTAATGAGGGATATGGTGCAAGCATATTTGAGAAATATAAGAAATTATAGATAGGTGATAAGCAAACAAATGGTTTATACATTTTATCACATTTTTAGCAAATAATATTTTGTAAGTTCATCACACAGTGTGTGATCTAAAGCACCCACGTTATATACAGCTTAACATCAGCTGTTATTGTTTTGTCTGTATTTATAAAGTATATAAATATTATTTTTATGTCCATATTTTTTGAGTTTAGATTATTTCGTTATTTAGTTTAGTTAGAGACAAGTATCATAAAATGGTAAAAGATAAATTCAGATGTTAAGTTACTTACGGAGTCTTCGGTTTATGTGTGTGCCCAGATGTGTCAGTGCCAAGCAAATGCAAAAAGAAAACAATTTTTTTTTGATGCAGCTTTTCAAGCACTTCGGAATCATTACGAGCCTCTTCAAAGAACTCTTTGACTTTATCAAAAACCCATGTATCCAATATTGTAGTATTCTTATTGGTACTAAAACCCTGATCATATGGGTCAAAGTCGTGAACTTCAATATGATCATCTGTGATTCCTTTTGTAAATATATTTACTATGTCATAAGTACCCCAACTCCAAGTGTGAGCAGACTGGTTGAATACAGAGTCAAAGTCAACCGGGTTCTCTTTCCATCCTCTAAATATTGCTGAAGGGTCTTCATAAAACCCAGCTATGAGAGCCACATGTCCAGGACGAGATTCTGTAGGAACTTGAGTGTGAGAAATACCCCATCTGCCTTTTGTGTTTGCTATTGATCTGAAAAGTATTACATCTACTAGTGGTTACAATACTTATATTAAACTAGCTTGTGCCCACGGCTTCGCCCATGTTAAAAACTTGTTAAATTACTTTAAACAATTCAAAAAAAGAATAAGCCAAATCAGTCCACCCGTTTTCAAGTTATGGCGTAAGTAACCAAGGGAAATAGGATTGATACCCCATTTCACACTCTTAGGGGTGGAAATTTGAAAAAGCCTGGAAAACATATTTACTTATTTATTTACAGAAACTATACTTGTGTGAAGTTTCAAATAAAAAGACTATCTAACCTTTTCTCCATACAAACTTCGAACCCCTATTTCATCCCCGTAAACATAAAGTGTAAACTTTTAAAAATCCTTTCTTAGCAGATAAACCTACGTCATAATGACTATCTGCGTGTCAAATTTCATCGCAATCCGTTAAGCAGTTTGAGCTGTGCGTTGCTAGATCAGTCAGTCAGTAACATTTGCCTTATCGTTGCCAATTGCATTGTAGATGCATAGATGCAAAGTTCAGACATAATGGTAACAATGGTCCAATCAATATGTAGTTTAGTTAGAAATACCTACTTATAAATGTTCCTTCGAAATCTCGTTTAGTTAAGGTAAGAGAAAAAACATTCACCAATCGCATTGTTAATTGGACGTAGTTACATGAAAAGGATCCAATCCACACAAAGTCATTTTCGAGATATTGACATTTTAAGTTTATAACGTATTCCTTCATAGGTATTCATTTTAAAATAGATCGTGAGTATGTTGTTAACATGGAATGTTATTGTTATTATTCATTGTTTATAGTTCAATTATACACAATATTGTATTTAATTAGATATTTGTAAATATATGCGGTTGGATCCTTCTCGTTAATTAACAGTTTATATTGTGCATGCTCAAGACTTATGTATTGTATATGTATTATTATGACAGTTTATGTTTTATATATTTGGAAATACAAACTTTACCGCTACCTCGAATCCCAACAAGCGTCGTTATTTACAAACGACAGCTTTGGTTTTACAATTGTTCTGTACACACTGGTTCAGACAATATCGGACATTGTTATGTGTGAGTTGAGGGTAAAGCGGGTCGAGGGTCCCAAGAAGTAGGATCGTGTATTTCCAAATATATAAAACATAAACTGGACCCAAAAGTAGAAAATCTTGTGCTCTGGAGTGATTGCTGTGGGGGTCAGAATCGCAACATCAAAATAATATTAATGTTAAAAACTGTTTTGAATTCTCACCCCACACTGAAGACAATAACTTTTAAGTATTTAGAATCAGGACACACATTCTTGCCCAATGATACTGATTTTTCAAAGATCGAAACCATGCCGAAATATCACGAAAGGATTTACACTGTAGCAGAATACATCAATATTATTAAAAAAATGCAAAAAACAACACCCATTACAAGTTTACCGAATGAAAAAAACTGATTTCATGGGCACCAAAACTCTTGAAAAGAATACTGTGAACAGAAAACTTTTTATATCCAAGGAAAAAGTAAATTGGTTGAAAACAAAAGTGATTTTAATAGATAAGGATGACAAGTTTAATACTTTTATGAAAGCTGATTCTGAAAATTTCAATCAGCTTAACATTGAAAAAAAGATAAAAGGTAAATCCTTGGATATCAGTGAGGAAGACCTTGTTTTATTGTGACCGAACGGCAAGGAAATCCCTCAACCAAAGTTGGATGATCTTATGTCGATGTTAGATTTGATCCCAAAGGATTCTCAAGACTTTTATAAGTCTCTAAAGGGTGGTTCTAACATCCTAGAAGACATAGATGGCTACGATGGAGAACTTGATTTTATCCCCGAGGAAGCTGATAACTAAAAGACTTGTAAATTCATAAGATTACTATGAAGATTTATATTGTTTTATAACATTGCACATGATTTCAAAAAAAAATATATTTCATCTTTTGGAATGTTGTGTAGACATATTTATGCTTAAGGGTTGATTAAAGTTATATAAATAAGATAATGTCGTTTTATTATATGAAAAATTAGGTATTTATTAAAGAATTTATCACATGGGTTGTTTTAATGAAATAAGTCTTAAGCATGCACAATATAAACTGTTAATTAACGAGAAGGATCCAACCGCATATATTTACAAATATCTAATTAAATACAATATTGTGTGTAATTGTACTATAAACAATGAATAATAACAATAATATTGCATCGCATGCTCCACCCACGCTCGTCTGTTATGAGACTGTATATTCCACGGAAATGGGGCGGTCGAGGCCAATTTTTAAACGCCAAGACTCTCCATAACCGTGAAGTATGCAGTCTCCAGGAATATTTCCTAAGCAACGAGTGTGGGATGCATCGCGATGTGGTAGCAGTTGACAAAACCTTAACGCCTCTCTCCTTAGGCAAAGAGAACTGGCGCAAACCTCAGGTGCTGAGCACCGAAGACCGCAAGGACGTATGGAAGAGCAAGGAGCTGCACGGCAGATTCGGCCTAATAGCGAAGAGTCTCGACCAACATCTCAAGAGACTATCGTTAGACGGCTGGATCAAGGGCCAGATACAGAAGGCGGTACTTCTTGACACGGCACGCATCGTCAGGAGGTTCCTCTCTCTGCAGCCCTAACCACCGGTAGCTTGGGCCCTGCCCCGCTACCGGCGGCACTCTAGGTTTAGGTTTTTTATAATGTTTTATGTTTTTATATTTGTTTTCTTTATTATTTTTATATGAAATATTGTACAAATCTAAACTTAAGAAAAATGAATAAATAATGTGAACAATAATATTCCATGTTAACAACATACTCACAATCTATTTTAAAATGAATACCTATGAAGGAATACGTTATAAACTTCAAATGTCAATATCTCGAAAATGACTTTGTGTTGATTGGATCCTTTTCATGTAACTACGTCCAATTGTACTATAAACAATGAATAATAACAATAATATTCCATGTTAACAACATACTCACGATCTATTTTAAAATGAATACCTATGAAGGAATACGTTATAAATTTAAAATGTCAATATCTCGAAAATGACTTTGTGTGGATTGGATCCTTTTCATGTCACTACGTCCATTTTATAACTCTTCCGTGTATTCAATCATACATAGACAACTCGGCTTGGATTGTTTTTGTGAAATGATTGTTTACAAATGTTGTATAAATTATAATCAGTAAGGAAACACCAAGAACTATGGATCATTTTCGTTGACAGATTTATTAGAATAAAACATGAAAATGTATTTATCGAAAATGATCCAAGCACTCTGGGTTGTTTTATTTATTTAATTATAATGCAAGTGATTCAGCAAAAAGTCCCAAGCTGGATCGTTTTTGACTTTTTATCAAAGTGTAGGTGATGTAAATATTAAAATTACGCAAAAAGGATCCACTCTTTGGTTCGTTTTACTGATTTAGTTTCTAATACTGGGTATGAACCACGATGGTTGGATCGTGTTAGGTGAAAACAAATATATATGTGCCTATAGATGTGGGTTGGTTCCGATGTTAATAATCAATGAAAAACAGCTGTTTTTACGTGGGTCTTTTTTACTGACCAGTAATATCTATATTTAGCATCAGTTTGGTGCACTTAAGTCATTTTTGACAATATTGTGGATTGGATCCTTTTCCTATTCGCATAATTATCCATCGCTCAGTAATGGTACTTGCCTACCTCATAAATAGACACTTTCAGCTAAGATTGGTATCCATACATACCTGGTGAACTTCATAGTTGTATAGTTCACAAATGACTCCGCCCGCAATCCATCTACCACAAATAGAACCAACCGGTCTGCCACCGCTTCATGTTGAGGCTGATAAGGAACTACATTCTTCACAATCGGAGATTTGAAGTATATATCAAAAATGGAATAGAGAAACGTTAGATGTATGACTATACCCAACGCGAACATGATGTTAACTCTGCTCTTTACTTTACATAGAGAATTCAGGCGCAGAATAAACACGTAGCTGCGTACAAAAGATAGTAGCTCTCATATACGAATAATATTTGCCTGCAATTTATCAGGCGCGCGCATTCATCCCCAGTGATCCCCAGGAAACCAAAATAAAATCAATGTTTGTTTTAATTTTTTTGAGCTGACGCTGAAGTGAAGTGAACTATTGAATAGAATGTTTTGAAATTGAATTGAATTGTGACTTGTGTTCATTTCATTTCATGATTTCATGCACAGACTACTATGGATACTACGCATGATTTCATATGTTGAAATCACAGATAACTAACTGTATATTAGTCCGAGTTGAAATGAAAAAGTTTAAATTGACGACATTGACGTTCTGTTCGTTACTTTGCGCACAGATAACTGTATATTTATATTAGTCCGAGAACTTTGCGAATGCTATAAATTTTAATCAAATACGTAGTATCTCCTTAGTAGTCTGTGAATGCTATCATGCCGGTCATGTCATGTCAGCACATTTGACCACAGTACTGAATCACGCTACTACGTCATAAGAGTCAGCACTTCCCTATTGTTGATAACCGAAATTTAGACATGTGTCAGCTATAGCGAAACGTAACTGAAATCGGTTGCCACTCCTCTAACGTACCGTATCGATATTGACATAGCTAGAAACGGTTTTATGGTTACCAACTACGGAAACTATACATATACCTAGTAGTTAGGTACAATAACTAAAAACTACGATAGCGCGCGCAACGCTGCCAACAACTGGCAACAACAACCAAAATAATTATGCCTTCTCTTTTATTCTAATTGATTCATCACGTAAAAGACAGGGACAGAGCGAATATTGGCTATCACCAAAATCGCCATAGTTACCATTATCCAGCAACATTTCACTACTATTGATGAAACCAAAGACGACCTTATCTCTACTACGCTAAGGCTTAAAAAATGAGGTTCGTTAGATCGAACTGTAATGGACAATTGGTTTTTGCAGTTGCACATTATAGCTTCAACAACTATACATATAGGTAGTTGGGTATAATAACTACGATAACGCGCGCGACTAGGGTTACCATTACCAGATGAAAAAATCAAAAGACCGGAGAAAAGGCCTGATTTCCATGGAAAAGTCCTGAGATTTTATACAATTTTTACCAAAAGAAGATTATTTATTAACCGACTTCCAAAAAGAAGGAGGTTAAATTGTTAAACACAATCCAAAATTTCATCGTACCGACGGGACTTGAACCCGCAACCTCCGGAATAACATGTTCCGGTGCTTTGCCAATTAAGCCACGGTGCGAAGTATCGTTACGACGAAATTAGTGGATTGCATTTTGTTAACCCAATTATGCATTGGTGGCTTAATTGGCAAAGCACCGGAACATGTTATTCCGGAGGTTGCGGGTTCAAGTCCCGTCGGTACGATGAAATTTTGGATTGTGTTTAACAATTTACAAAAATATAAAGTGTGAAACACTTCAAAGAAACATAATATTTGATTTACGCAGTGCAACATCTCTCGTCGGATTTGAAAACTGTAATGTATTCTTCCGAATGATTAACTTACGTAATAAGTAGTCATAGATGGCGCCACCAATGCATAATTGGGTTAACAAAATGCAATCCACTAATTTCGTCGTAACGATACTTCGCACCGTGGCTTAATTGGCAAAGCACCGGAACATGTTATTCCGGAGGTTGCGGGTTCAAGTCCCGTCGGTACGATGAAATTTTGGATTGTGTTTAACAATTTACAAAAATATAAAGTGTGAAACACTTCAAAGAAACATAAGAAGGAGGTTCTCAATTCGTCTGTATCTGTTTTTAGGGTTCCGAACCCAAAGGGTACCAACGGAACCCTGTTACTGAGACTCCGCTGTCCGTCTGTCTGTCTGTCTGTCTGTCTGGCTGTCTGTCTGTCTGTCTGTCTGTCTGTCTGTCTGTCTGTCTGTCTGTCTGTCCGTCTGTCACCAGGCTGTATCTCATGAACCGTGACAGTTAGACGGTTGAAATTTTCACAGATGATGTATTTCTGTTGCCGCTATAACAACAAATACTAAGAACAGAACAAAGTTAAAAATTAAAGAAAAGTTTAGATAAAGTTTTTTACGATAGCGCAGCGCAGCTATTTAGTTGCTAAGATGGCGCTATCGTCTTTACCTTAATCTGAATCTCGGAAGCGGCTCCAACGATTAAATAAAATTTAGTATACCTACAGGGGATTTCGGGGGCGATAAATCGATCTAGCAAGGAGTCATTTTCAGAAAATGTTGTTTTATTCGTGTTTTCAATAATCAACTTTATTGATAATCAACTTAAAATATGACTCTTCCCGACATCTATTGGCGAGTAGAAGTACTGTATCAGTAAAGCAGTTAGTTGTTCTCAATTTAAAAAAATAGTATTATTATTCGTCAATAGATGTCGGGAAGAGTCATATTTGTCTGTTTAAGTGGCAAAAAATACCGAGCAAAGCTCGGTCAACCAGATATTTAATAATATTAATTACTACTATTACTATTACTACTATATAATACTATTTTACCTTTGTGTTAACGTTTATTTAGTTGGTGTTAGAAGTTCATTAGAAACTCGATAGATGGCGTTCGGAACCCTCCGTGTGCGGGACAAAGTCTGACTCGCACTTGGCCAGTTTTATTTTGTATGTTACGCGATTACTCCGTCAATTGTGAACCGATTCGAATGATTCTCTTTGTAATCGGTAGAATACAATCCCGAGGTGGTCCCATTGTAATTTCATCGAGATCTGATTAGTATCTCCAGAGATATGACGATAAACGTTTCTAACTTGCTACTGAAATTGACTCGCGGGGCATTCATGTCGGTTGTTTTAGTTTTTAAGCTCTTAATTATAATTTGTTTTACTTGGATAAATAAGTATCGATTTTAATTGTTCAGTTGTTACCAAAAGAAGAATTTTTTTTATATTGTTCAACTTTTAATTAATCTTTTAAGTGTAATCTGTGTTTTATTGAAAATCCTGAGATATCACGAGATTTGCAAATTCCGGCCGCAATCCTGAGGAAAGTCGAAAAATCCTGAGATATGGTAAACCTACGCGCGATGCTGCCAACAACAACCTAAATAATTATGCCTTCTCTTTTATTCTAATTGATTCATCACGTTCAAAACAGAGACCGAGCGAATATTGGCTAGCCATAGTTACCATTATCCAGTAACATTTCACTGCTATTGATGAAACCAAAGACGACTCTACTGCGCTAAGGCTTAAAAAATGAGGTTCGCTAGATCGAACTGTAATGGACAGTTGGCTTTTGCAGTTGCACTTTGCTTTGCGCATGCGCGAAACCGAAAAACGTTCATTAAAGCTTGACCTTTGACAGGTTTTTATAGTTACAACTTAGCACCTTACCGCTTTCAAAATAAGATCGCAATAACTTTACGATAACTAGATAGAAGAAATGTAGAATTGGTTTTTAAATGCGCGCTCAGATGGAGATATTGAGATAAACATCTCAAAATTGCTACTGAAAATGAACATTGAATTCGGTTAAACGATATTATAATTTTAATCACTTTTTTTACAGTTTTTACTACGTTCGATCCGTGGTTCGATTGCTTTGAACGATTTGTCCGTGCGGTGAATTCCATATTTTTTGTGTTAATTGGTGTTGTGTTTTAGCCCCTAAGTGATTTAATTTAGGATTGAGTGTGTTATTGATTATTGACTTATTAAAAATGCAATTTAGAAGAGATATTTCGAAGATACTGCCCTCTGACAGACGGACGGACGGACGGAATGGACGGACGGAAGGTAAAATTTGTAAATAATTTCTTAGGGAAGGTAGAGTTAGAGAAGTTGTTAGCGCGCCTTGTATATAAAATCATTCTATACCTATATGGCGATTTTTAAATGCGTCACAATTTTTGCACTACAGGTAAAAATTGTGCTAGTTCTGAGTCCTAAGCCTAGAAAATCATGAAGGAAAATCGCCAATATCATACCTACAATTTTTTTAGTAGTTGTAGTTAGTAGTTCGCCTGCGGCGGATTTCTATCTTATTTTAATTACGTTACTATTATAACGTCTTAATTACGAAAATGAAGCGCGAATTAGTAAGTTGAAATTTGGCTTTGATATCGGTATTCGGCAACGGTTATCAAAACCGATATTGACACCAAATATCGGTTAGAAAACCGTTGCCAGAAATAGCCAATAACGCACATGTCTAAACCGAATTATGAAAGCACTTTGTTACCAACCTAACGATACAAAACTGGAGCCAACGTTATGAAAACAGGGCTGCGTTCATGACCTACGCTCGGAGTACACCCAAACGCCCTAACCCCGTTCACGACCTCAGAGCGTCGCATTTGGTTGTAGCAACTGTGTCGTTCACGACCTCGGTTGTTTCACTCCAGTTGCAACTTTTTTACTATCAAATTCGATAGTTAAGAAACACTCAAACACGTTTGTGACTGTAAGTTTGGCGGGAAAAGCCATATTTTTTTTACAGATTAAGGGGATCAGAAGAAATTTGCATTGTCGAGACCAAGACGTGACATAACGAGAAATTAATCTTAAAAACAAACGGAAAATATTTAGAAATAGAAAAATAAATGAACTTAACCTCGAAATTCGAGTCTGCGCAAAATGTCAAAGTCACAATTTGACTGAAAAACACCCGTGGTCGTTCCAGACCTTCGAGCGAGTTGCAAACCAACCAAAACCCCTTCTCCGGAGGATGTGAACGAAGCCCAGGAATATTGGTCTAGGGATTGAACATAACGAATTGCTTTTGTCTATCGATATCGATTAAAGTAAAAAAATAAGTGAGGAGTAGTGGTATTATTTAATCCTGTGTTAATTTGGTATAGTAAATAAAACGAAGCTACGGTCTCTACATTTTTTACATATTACATAGTAGAATTAAGGAACCTATATTGAGCAAGGACGCGCCACACGCGAACGACGCGACGTAAATAAATCACTCAATAGCACTATTTTATTTATTAACATATTTTAAGGTTGGTTCCAATTAAGTTAGACCTCTAAATTGTATGAGCGCTCAGTTCCTTTTTTTACCTTCTGAGAAACGGAACCCTAGAAATGATAAAGTAGTTTTTTTTTTTTTTTTAATGGCAATCGTCTTTCTTTTGAGACATTTTTGCCAGTATCGCGTCAGTTCAGTAATGAAGTTAGTATTTGATATTAATAAAAAGGTAATGGTAAACGAGGTTAAGAGAAAGTAAAAGAAAAATAAGTTAGGGAACTCCACCCAAAAGAAAAGAAAAAATAAAAACAAATATTTATAATAATTGTTACGAGATATAAAAAGAATACACTATCAGTAAAATACATATAATAATTAAACTTTAATGTTATTATCGACAAGAAAATTACTTATGATTCTAAATATTTGCAAATTATTGGATGATAGAAGGGTAGGTATGGAAGTAGGAAGAGGAATAACAAGACTAAGAGAAAGATAAAATGCTGAATGATTAAGAAGCGGGCATGAAAAAAATATATGATTGAGGTCTCCCTCGTCCAGACCACATTCGCATAGGGATGAATCCCTTATGTGCAATTTATTTTTAAAAAAGGTGGGTACACAGCAGTGCCCCAAACGCATCCGGATGATAGAACTTGACAGCTGCTTGCTGAGATGCCATTTAGCAAACCAAGGTCTCCGCGGGATATCCGGTTGGAGAGCAGCATACGCTGAGCCCCTGGTCTTGCTAGAGGCAGCCCAGGAGCTTGCCCAAGATCTGAACAAAAGTACTTTCGGTATTGCGAAAAGATCATGCGGAAAAATGCAAAATGGGCCACTGCATCTCTTGCCACTCCGTCCACTCGCTCATTTCCCGAAATACCAGCGTGGCCGGGAATCCAAATAAAAACAACTTCAAGCCCTTTCGATTGACATATTGCTAAAGACTCTTTAATAAGAAAAATTACAGAAATAGAAGATTTAGTACAAAATGGATTTGAAAGAAGAGATTGAAGAGAACTCCGAGAGTCTGAAAAGATAAGAGAACGACGAAGATTAAAAATCTGAATATATCGAACCGCTTCCAGTATCGCCCAGCATTCACCCGAGAAGACTGAAGTTTCAGGTGGAAATTTAACTTTTTGAACGATATTGTATTGAGCATGGAAAATACCACACCCAACACAACCAAGAGGGGAAAGTTTCGAAGCATCAGTATAAATGCAGTGCCAACCATGCCAATCTCTCCTCAAAAGGCCTTAGAGATATTCATCAGCATGTGGGTCACCAGCACAGATGTTAAAGTCCAAAATTACAGTAGGCCGAGCGATGATGACTTCGTAACTAAAGGAGAAAAGGGGAAGAGAAGGAGAACGGATAACTGGATCTTTAAGTGACTTGTAAATATTAAAACTCCGCAAAAGAGGAGGAGGTTTCTTGCTAAGCCAGAACCGAGATGTAAAAGAGAAACGCCGAAGAAGTTGAAGTTTAGGAATAAGAGGATGGGAGGAGTATTGTACACATCGGAAGAAGAATCGGTTAGCAAGAAACTGACGACGAAGGTGGAGCGGGGCATCAACACACTCTACCTGGAGTGCATTAATAGGAGACGATTTCATAGCACCCGATACAATACGAAGGGCTTTGGACTGGATAAGATCTAACTGCCTCATACTGCCCTTATTAGCAGGCTCCAGTAAAAAGGATCCATAATCCAAGACACTACGAATAATGGCATTATAAAGCAATTTCAAAGTAAATGGATGCGCTCCCCACCAAACACCTGAAAGGCATCTTAAGATGTTGAGACTTTTTTCACATTTGTCTACTATGTAGGCACAATGTGACTTACCAGTTAATTTACTATCTAAAAGAAGTCCAAGAAATTTAACAGAATTTTCAACCGGAATTTTGGAACCATTACAGAAAATTTGCACATCAGGAGTATAGCGCTTACGGGAAAAAATAACTATGTTACTCTTTGAGGGGGAGAGATCTAACTCATTGACATGAAGCCAAGAGTTTAGACACTGAATGGAGCGCGAAACACAATTGCTAGCTAGATTAATTTTGTTATGTGATGAATATAAAAGTATATCATCAGCATACTGAAGGATACGGCAAAGACCGACAGATCTTTCCAAATCATAAGTATAAACATTGTAAAGAAGAGGGCTAAGAACTGACCCTTGGGGTAAACCACGCCAGATAGTTCTATGAGGAGAAATAGCGGGGTCACTACAACGAAGGTATATATTTCTTTCGGCAAGAAGGTTCAGAATAAAATTACATAATTTAGGGGGCACTTTTAACACTAAAAGTTTATTCTTAAGAAGAGGAAGTTGAACACTGTCATACGCTGAAGATATATCAAGGAATGCACCGACAACAGAGTCGTTCCGGGTAAAGGCAAGCCTAATGTCAGTTGTGAAGATACTGAGACTGTCCATGGTGCTCCTGCCCTTCCTGAATCCATATTGAGACTTAGCCAGAAGATCGTTGCTCTCAAGGAACCACTCAAGTCGGTTCTTTACCAGACGTTCAGCAAGTTTAGACAGAACCGAGGAAAGAGCAATAGGGCGGTACGAATTATGATCTTGCGAATCTTTATTGGGTTTAAGGATTGGGATAATATACTGAGATTTCCAACTAACCGGAACAAAGCCAGTGACAAAAATACAATTAACTAGGCGCAGATAATGAAAAAGTAAACAGTCACTCGCTTTCGAAAAAAAAGAATAAGGTAAGCCATCCATGCCGGGGGCCGAATCTCTGACCGATTTAAGAATGTTGTTCAATTCTATCATAGAAAATGGACAATCCAAAGGATCATTTGATAAAGGGACAGACAGCGATGGTAATTCAGAAGGAAGAGGACAATATTGGGGGGCTAACTTGTCCATGAACGCTTCAGCCCACGACTGAGATGGATTACAGGGCCGAGAAAGGGGACACCACGAACGCCTGAACCAACGTATTTTCGTCCATATAACAAAAGCAGGGGTACTAGGGCTCAAACTTGTACAAAAACATTTCCAATGATCACGCTTTTTGGAATGAAAAAGTCGTTTGGATTTAGCAATACACTTATTCAAATTGGAAAAGTTTTCCTGTGTCATATCACAGCAAAAGGAATGTTCCGCTACCTCACGGGCCTTTATGGCATCATTGCACTCCCTATCCCACCAAGGAGGAGGGGGCAACTTATTAGACGGAGGTTTTTTAATAGAAAAGGATTTATTTGCACACTCAAGGAGTGAGCGAACCAAAAAATCAGAAGAAGAAGAAATATTGTAAGAGTTTATAACAGGAAATTTTTTAGAAACTGAGACCGTGTGATCATGAAATTTTTGCCACCCAGAAAAATCATTATTATTCAAAATATATTTCAGAAGCGGGGGGTTGCCAGAGGGGATAGGACAGGAATTACGTTGAGGAAAATTTAAAAGAATAGGAAAATGATCACTACCATGTGTAGAAGGAAGGACACGCCAAGTCAGAAGAGTAGCAAGCTCCGGAGAACACAGTGAAAGATCAACAGCACTACGGAATTTATTTGGTCGAGTTCTCAAAGTAGGGGAACCGTCATTAAGAATACAGAGGTTTAGGGAATCAAGGGAATCTAATAAGAACTCCCCAAATTCGTCCGCCTTACCACAACCCCAAACAGGATGATGACAATTAAAATCACCAAGAACCAGAAGAGGCTTTGGGAGAGAGCTCAAAACTGAGACTACATTACGGAGGATAGCCTTAGAAGGGTCAGGAATGTATTTCGATACCAAAGTGTATTCTTTAACTCGAACCGCAATTATTTGAAAACCACTATAAAAGGGGACATGATAAAGTAGATATCTAGTTACTGTATAACTGAAGAAGACAAATTGTAGGTAGGTATACAATACATGTATTGGTGGAGTGATCAAAGTGTCCATTCTATATTTTGTTCTGTGTCGCATCCTCGCAGACAAAAAAGTTTTGTTCGCAGTGTGCGCAGGGTGATAGACAAAACTGTCTTGAGACTGACCGTTAAGACTGTTTTGTCTATAGTCTGCGCTCAGCCTAACTGTTGTGAATCGTGTTACTCGGTTGCGTACGAGTACAAAAAAACATCGAGTGTACCGAGTACCGAGTAGTAAACGAGTACTTGGCGCATCTCTAATACCTACATACACACGTCCTTCTATCCTACTAATAAATAAGACGCGCGCCTTTACTTTACTATTCAAGCTGTTTTCTCACAACACACAAGCTTACAGTAAGAGACAGCTGACAGTCGAATCGGTCCACAACCGACGGAATAATCGCGTAACATACTCGTACATAAAAAAAACAATAAAAAACATACAGACGAATTGAAAACCTCCTCCTTTTTGGAAGTCAGTTGAAAATGCGATAAGTCGTTTAGGCTCTAGGGCGTACCAAAGAAATAACATACATATATCAATACATACACTCGAAAAATATAACCCTTCTTCTTTCGCAGTCGAGTAATAATATGACATTCAAAGTTTGTAAAAGTTTTAGTTAAGTGAGGCGGTGGGGAAGCGGGAGGGGAAAGGGAGAGGAGGGGGGAGGGTAGGAGAGGGGAAGAGGGAGGGGAGAGGGCTTAGCGAGGCGTGTTACGTCGCGGTGTAGGTGGGCTACGTACATGTCTTATTTATAATATAATTAGCCTAAATAATTAAAAATACTACCCAAAGACACTATTCCTCGCGGACGAAGTTGCGAAGTTGCGGGGCACAGCTAGTAACTAATATAAAGCTAACCACACAAAAATCTCAACATTAACACTTTAGAGCATCGGAGTATTTCCTTACTTTGACTTCGCTTGAACGTAAAAAATGTCGTAAGTAATATCGAAAGCACGTATATCACTACTCAATGCATCACCGGCGAAGCGGCGGGCGGTGTAGTGGGACGCGACTCGCAACGCAACCGCACGTCTCACGTGTACTTCACCCCCGCTATCATATAATAGTATATCCTTTTAAAAGTATGAAAAACTGAATTAACTGTGAAATGTTATGTTGCATTTTAGCTTCGTGTGTTTTCTTGTCGCATTTTGACAAGTTGGCACCGCACATTTCACCATTTTCTCGGCAAAAACGAAATAAGATGTTACTAAACGCACTCCGCTCGAACTCAGAATGTGGACTGTTCGCGCTTGCCGGTGGACAGCGACGATGTTCTGACCCGTGCTTACTGTTCGCGCTCGAGTAGCCGCGCTCTGTACTTTAGTAATTATTGCTCTGAGGTAAAATGTTAATCGGGTGAAAACTGCAAAAGGTGCCAAGTTTTTATCGGAAACTGTATGTATTTATTGGTTTATTACGTTTATTTGTTAGTCAGCGTCTTTTACAATATTATGCTCTTGAAGAGAGACTGACTTGAGACTGTTTTGTCTATAGTCTGCGCTCAGCCGAATAGCTTTTTATAGAGCCTTTTATTTATTCCTGAATTAGATAGATATTGATGAAAAGCAGTGTAAAACTCGGCTGCAATATTACTTTTTCTCGGCCGACGTACTTTAAATCCCTCGCTACGCTCTGGATTAAAAAAGTGGCCTCGCAGAAACGTACTATATTGCACCGTTGGTATATAATCTACTATTTTAGGTTGTTATTCGATATAAATAAATATGACATCCAAAGTTTGTAAAAGTTTTACCCTCAAGGGTGTAAAATAACAATAGGAAATAGGAGATAAAAGTTTGTTTGGAAATATGTAAGGTTTATGTGAATGTTGTACTAAACGGATTTAAATGAAATTTGATACGCAGATAGTTTAGAGCCTGAGAAAGGACACAGTCTACTTTTTAATGTGAAAAAAGGGTTGTAAAGGCTTGAAGGGGGGGGATGAAAAGTTTTATGGAAGTATCGTCATTTTTAGAGCTAGTGAGAGAGGGAGAAGTGGGAGTGAGGGGGGAAGGGAGGGGGAGGTGTGGTGGAAGTAAGGGGGAGGGCAGGGGAGGGTAAGTGAGGGGTAATCCCCCCTAGATTAACGTGGCGTGGTTGGGCGCGGTGTAGCTGGGATACGTAGGTATGTGTCTTATTAGTTAATGTTACCCAAAGACACTATTCCACGCCGACGAAGTCGCGGGCACAGCTAGTGCATAATAAAAATGTTATACATTACATAAATTCAGAAAATTGTCAAAATTCTATTTATATTTTAAAATTTATAAATATCCTTGCAATCTGCCACTTTTAAGGTTCCGAACCCAAAGGGTACCTACGGAACCCTAATACTGAGACTCCGCTGTCCGTCTGTCTGTCTGTCCGTCTGTCGCCAGGCTGTATCTCATGAACCGTGATAGTTAGACGGTTGAAATGTTCACAGGTGATGTAATTCTGTTGTCGCTATAATAACAAATACTAAAAACAGAACAAAATTAAGAATTAAAGGGAGTCCCCATACAAAAAACCGGCCAAGTCGAGTTGGACTCACCCACCGAGGCTTCCTTACCAACGTTGGTTGGTACCAATTAAGCTAGATCTCTAAATTGTATGATCGCTCATATAACTCAGAGGCCTATCTTAACTGGCATGTACAATGTATGTATGGGGACACCCTTTAATTTTCAACTTTTTTTATTTTTTAGAATTTTCCCTTTATGTGTGCTGTAAGACCTTGCTTCTTGCCAAATTTCATGATTCTAGGTCAACGGGAAGTACCCTACAGGTGTTTGACCCAAAACCTATAGGGTACTTCCGGTTGACCTAGAATTATCAATTTTGGGCAAAAGCAAGGTCTTACAGCACAAGTAAAGGAAAAATTCCGAAAAATAAAAAAAGTTGAAAATTAAGGTACATTTTGGTACTTACAAGTTATCGCGAAAATCTAAATTTGCCCATATCTTTTTATCGTGTAGACTCAGGACCTTGATTTTTATTTATCTAATAGGAACTATAAACTTCAGTATCTGATATAAATTTCAACTTGCTAGGTCCACCCGTTCCTGAGAAAATCGGTGGTAACACACGGACAGACAGACGGACAAGAAAGTGATCTTATATGGGTTCCTTTTTTTTCCTTTTGAGGTACGAAACCCTAAAAACGTGTTTTTAGTATAGCGCCATCTATGAACGATTGCTTACCTTATTAATAATTAATTAATAATATTAATTACTAATACCTTTGTGTTAACGTTCACTTAGTTGGTGTTAGAAGTTCGTTTGATAATCGTTAGATGGTGTGTCGGAAGGTCGGGACCTTCCGTGTGCGGGACAAAAGTCTGACTCGCACTTGGCCAGTTTTATTTGGAATCGTCAGCTTAATACTACACCAACTCGTACACCACTAACACGAGTGTACATATTGCATGTTCGAAAAGAACAAACTGTTGGAACTATAATACATTGTCAGATCTTTTGTATACACAGTTTAAGCAATAAATACTATTCTATTCTATTCTATTCTAATCTGCCAGAGTTAAAATATAGGTCCCAAATCTGCCTAAATGGAAGAAATCTGCCTTAAATGGTCACGCTGATACCAAACGCCATTTGGATGACAGATGTAAATTCTTTAGATTTCCAACAGATGGCGTTAGTTACCAAACATTATGTTTGCAGCAAAGTAATTCTTTTATCTTCTAACGGATGGCGTAAGTAGTACAATAATATTCTATCTATAACGTAGTAGAGTGATTCAGTAAAATTGTTAATCATAATATTTCTAGGGTTCCGTACCCAAAGGGTAAAACGGGACCCTATTACTAAGACTCCGCTGTCCGTCTGTCTGTCTGTCTGTCTGTCTGTCTGTCTGTCTGTCTGTCCATCTGTCACCAGGCTCATTAACCGTGATAGTTAGATAGTTGACATTTTCACAGATGGTGTATTTCTGTTGCCGCTAGAACAACAAATACTAAAAACAAAAAAAAGTAAAAATTAAAGGGGGTACATACAAAGAACCTGTTTTTAAACGCCATCTACCTAATTAGTTTCGGCAAAATGACATAGATGGCGCTAGTAAACGAGCCCCGTCTTTCTAAGTCGCGACCAAACCAAATATTCGTGGTAATATCAATTAATCAAATATATGAGGTTGAAACTCTGTTATGTTTCGTATTGTACGGAACCCTCCCTAAGTGTGCGATAAGAGACGCGATGCTGACTCGCACTTGGCCAGTTTATTTAATGGTCATAAAAATATATTTTTAGTAACTGATAACACATCTACATGTGTATTTAAATTACTATGTTAAAGCACAAATCAATAGGCTTGATAGTTTTTCAGTAAAGTTTACCACAAAAGTGTTTAGGTTGTGGGATAGTGATAGGGCTCGCTTCGCTCGCCCTGATGATTAATTTTGCTTAGGCAAGAGGCACCTTACTTAGTTATCATGCGAAAAAACTTTTATTATAAAAACTCACGTTCATTTTAAACTTATAGATTTAAGACGGGAATTTAGTACGAGGCAGAACGCGTCGGCGAGCGCCCCGCACTCAAGATCCTGAAGAAGGCCTCCGGATGAGGCCGAAACATATATCGATCGCTATATCGACATCGCGTAAGTCACGTTAAATTCCCGTCTTAAATCTATAAGCGAAAAAACTTGTTTGGTGACTTAAAGCTCTTTGTGTTGTCAATTTCAAGTCTGTCTACAGAGAACGTCATAAGGCTTACATTTTAATGAAATTTACTACTAGTCGGCGACAACCTTTACGCCTTGGTACCGACAACTTTGTCAGGGCGAGCGAAGTGAGGCCTAACACTATCCCACAACCTGAGCACTTTTGTGGTGCACTTTACTGAAAAACTATCACGCCTATTGATTTTTGCTTTAACATCGTAATTTAAATTCACATGTAGATGTGTTATCAGTAAAAAAAAATATCATTTTACTAACATTAAAAATAACCGGCCAAGTGCGTGTCGGGCCACGCGCAGTGTAGGGTTCCTTAGTAGCCTGTTATTCAATGCAAGTCTATACCCGTTATAAACACGCAACTAGGTACTTCGTCTTTGCACCTTAAAGGATTTATTTTAAGGATTATGTATTTGGTACAAAATTATCCAACACCCAAGTTCAACAACTATCTGCTAAACTAATAAAGTTATCTTAACCGCTATAGTTTTTCTTTAAAGTTCATGAAATGCACTATTATCACGATTTTTGCAAGATTTTTCAAGCCAGCTGTTAAGCTTTTAAAGAGGGGGGGGGGGGGGGGGGACAGATTTAGGACCTACATTTTGCAGATTTTTTTCATGTCGTCTAGCGTTTGACCACTATCTCACCTGTTGTTAAGTGATGATGCGGATAAAGCTGACGATTCCAAAAAGTGGCAGATTTCAAGGATCTTTATGAATTTTTAAATATAAATAGAATTTTGACAAATGTTTCTATTTAAGGTATAACATTCTTATTATGCATTTATTTGGTTGGAAAGGCCATAGGGGTATATGCTAAGTAAATCTGCCCCCGAAAGATATTTTATTGATATTTATACGATATGTAGGCAATAATAAAAGATGTATTTTCTGAATGTACGAGATCTCTAACTCAATAGGTTTTTTTTTCTAAAACGTAAAATGTAAAAAACAGAAAAAAATAATCAAGACAGACTGCAGCAATTAAACCATTTTTTTATATATCTTTAGGACTAATAATAGCTATTATAAAAAATATTGAGAGCTTATTATTTTATCACAGGATCATAGAAAAAAAAATGTTTAATTGAAATTTTTATCATGATACAATTTTGGCACAATAACATTTTTTTTCATACCTAATAATATTGAAAATAATAATATTGAAAATATTTTCCTATAATAATGTAATATTTATTTTAAAAAAAAGGTGCGCTATGGCGCACCTTTTTGAAAAAAAATAAAAACCACTTTTTGGCCCCTATTATGCATTTACATATACATTACATGCTCGCTTTTAATTGCTTTTTTCGGCTATTATATATCATATTATATATCACATATACATTATTTATTAAAAATAATATTAATTTTCAAAATAACAACAATAGCTTCTATTGTGAAAGTAAATAAATAAAACATTCTAATATCAATTATAAATTTTATTATTCAATCTTAGTTAGCTATGTTTCAAGGAACAAAATATTATTATTATGACACTTCATTAGGGTTCCGTAGCCGAATGGCAAAAAACGGAACTCTTATAGATTTGTCATGTCTGTCTGTCTGTCCGTCCGTATGTCACAGCCACTTTTTTCCAAAACTACTAATAATTTGGAAATAGTATAATAGTTTCGAAATTCATAAGAATACACAGTTGAAACTTGGTAGGTAGATGTATTCTATGAACCGCTTTACGATTTTGATACAAAAAAATAATAATTAAGATCGTTTACAAAACGAAAAAAACCGACTTCACATGACGCGATAGTAATTTTTAGTACTAAGTTTGAGATGTTTACCTCCATTCTCCATATCTCCGGAGAATTATCAGATCTCGTTAAAATTTGAATAGGACCACACAGGAAGCATACTCTATCAAACTAAAAAGAATTTTCCAAATCGGTTAAGATTTTACGGAGTTCTGAGGTAACAAAAAACTTTATAAAAAACTGTCGAATTGCGAAACTCCTCGTTTTTGTGAAGTCGGTTGAAAATAAGAGATAAAAGGGAGTACCCATACATATACTTGAAAAAAATCATCAAACCTATAGATACGTGCGGGGTATAACTTTGGTTACATACATTATGTAGGGTTTTTGGTACTAAACATGTCGCATTTTAGCCCCCCATTATCTGCTCAAAGTAAGACGGGAAGGGAGACACACATTTTACCACTTTAGAAGTGTCTATCTTTCAAGCGATTGACTTTGAGCGTAAATATTTTTAAAAGCCTCAATATAATTTTTAAAAACCTATCTATAGACAATTAGACAACCATAGGTTTGATGATTTTTTTTCGTTTCCGTTCCATGTATAGGGAAGCACCCCCTTAATCTTTTATTTTTTTATTTTTATATAAAAATCGTAAAGCGGTTCATAGTTCATATACATCTACCGACCAAGTTTCAACTGTGTATTCTTAGGAATTTAGAAACTATTATACTAACTATTCCCAAAAAATTAGTAGTTTCGGAATAAAGTGGCTGTGATATAGGGAAGGACAGACAGACAGACATGACAAATCTATAAGAGTTCTGTATTTTGCCATTCGGCTAATGTTTTGTTCCTTGAAACATAGCTAACTAAGATTGAGTAATAAAATTGATAATTGATATTTGAATGTTTTATTTATTTACTTTCACAATAGAAGGTATTGTTGTAAATTAATATTATTTTTTATAAATGATGTATATGTGATGTATATACTCGTATGTATAAAAATAGCAGAAAAAGGCAATTAAAAGCGAGCATGTAATGTATTATATGTAAATTCATGATTGGGGCAAAATTGTGTTCTTTTTTCAAAACGGCGTACCTATTTTTAAAAATATTGAATATTTTATTATTATAGGGAAATATGAAAGGTACGAACACTTTTTTTTGTTATTGTGCCAAAATTGTATCATGGTAAAAAATTAAATTTAACACTAATATTTTTTTTTTCTATGATATTATAATGTTATAAAGCTCTTAATTTTTTTTATAATAGCTAATATTAGTCTTAAAGATAAATAAAAATTTGGATGAATTGCTGCAGACTTGAAAAAAAACAATTTCGGTTTTTTACATTTTCTGCTTTAGAAAAAAAAAACCAATTGACTTACAGATCTCAAACTTTCAGAAAATAAATATTTTATTAGTACCTATATGTAGTATAATTATCAATCAAATATCTTCCTGGGGCAAATTTTCTTAGCTTAGCGCCTTTGTAAAAGTTTGAATGAAAAGGTAAACTTTATTATTAGGGTTCCCTACCTCAAAAGGTAAAAAAGGAACCCTTATAAGATCACTTTCTTGTCCGTCTGTCTGTCTGTCTGTCCGTGTGTCACCACTGATTTTCTCAGGAGCGGGTGGACCTAGCAAATGGAAATTTATACCATATACTGAGATCTATAGTCCCTATTAGGTATGTAAAAATCAAGGTCCTGAGTGAACACGATAAAAAGATATGGGCAAATTTAGATCTTCGCGAAAACTTTTAAGTACCAAAATTAACTTTAATTTTAAACTTTTTTTTTTTTCGGATTTTTCCTTTACTTGTACTGTAAGACCTTACTTTTAAACAAAATTGACAATTTTAGGTCAACCGGAAGTACCCTATAGGTTTTGGGTCGAAAACCTATAGTGGACTTCCCTTTGACTTAGAATCATGAAATTTAGCAAGAAGCCAGTTCTCATAGCACAAATAAAGGAAACATTCAAAAAAATTCAAAAAGGTTGAAAATGAAAGGGTTTCCCCATGCATATATAGTTAATTCCAATCAAGATAGGCTTCTGAGCTATATGAGCGCTCTTACAATTTAGAGGTCTAGCTTAATTGGTACCAACCAACGTTGTTGGTACGGAAGTGGAAGCAAGCAAACGTGCAACCTGTGCCCAAAAAGGGTAGTCGCGCAGACCCTGCCAATTACAGGCCTATCTCAGTCACTTCCATACTCTGTAAGACTATGGAACGTGTACTGAACCACAGGCTCCTGGCATATCTAGAAGTGAACGATCTCCTCAGTGACCGACAATACGGGTTTCGCCGAAACCGGTCTACTAGGGATCTTCTAGCGTATGCCACTCACATCTGGAGCGAGGCCATCGAGAACCACGGCGAGGCGCTGGCCGTCTCTCTTGACATCTCGAAGGCTTTCGACAGGGTCTGGCACGATAGCCTTATTAGCAAGCTTCCTTCATACGGCCTTCCCACTGGTTTATGTATTTGGATAGCAGATTTCTAGAGGGATCGGTCGATTCGAGTGGTCATCGATGGCTGTTCTTCCGACCAATTGGCCATAAATGCCGGAGTCCCTCAAGGATCAGTACTCTCTGCAACACTTTTTCTGCTGCATATTAATGACCTGCTTAAACCCGGTATCTTTGGGTACGCAGATGACAGCACTGTTGTAGAGAGCTATGCATCCAACGCACGAACCAGTGCATTACAAATCCAGTCTCATAGAGAAGCGATGGTCGAGCGCTTGAACTATTCTTTGAAGGCAGTCTCCGATTGGGGCGATGCCAATCTGGTCAAGTTCAATGCTGCTAAAACCCAGGCGTGTCTCTTCTCCGCTAAACGGAGCCCATTTCTACTGGCTCCTACTTTCCGGGATGTGTCCGTTCCGATAAGTAACAATCTCGAGCTTCTTGGCATCTCTTTGACACCAACTCTCAATTTCGGCTCTTATATTGAGTCTAGAGCCCAGCTAGCCTCAAAAAAGCTTGGCATTTTGGCTAAGGTGAGACGGTACTTCACACCGGGACAGTTGCTTAATCTTTACCAAGCACAAGTCCGGTCGTGTATGGAGTACTGTTCTCACCTTTGGGATGGCTCTGCCAAATACCAGCTGGAGACACTGGAAGCTATTAAGAGGAGAGCAAAGAAACTCATAAGCGACGACCTACTAGTAAGCAAGAGACTCAGAGTCTCGCGCATCGCCGCAAAGTCGCTTGCTTATCGGTTTTCTATCGAATACATTTCGGAGAGTGTGCAATGGAACTGCATGATTTGATTCCACCATCCCCATTTTATAATCGGACATCCAGAGACACTAAAAGGCGCCACCGATTTATGGTGGATATACCATCTACCCGAACGAAGCGATTTGCTTCTTCGTTCATCATACGAACCGCCAAAGAATGGAATACTCTGCCTGAGTCTGTGTTTCCAGTTAAGTACAATATGGGGGTCTTCAAATCGCGAGTGAATAGGTATCTTCTGGGTAAGCACGCTCCATCATCGATCGCATCATCACTTAACATCAGGTGAGATAGTGATCAAGTGCTACCCAGTTCGGAATAAAAATAAAAAAAAAGTTTCGGTGGGCGAGTCCAACTCGACTTGGCCGGTTTTATTATGCCTTATTTTATGCCATAATTCAATAATATGATGGCAAATTTTATGCATTTGTTGGAGTGGTTTGTGTTTTGGCAAAATTTTTGCCAGTGTCGGGCAGATTCGCAATTTAATATAAAAAAAACTGCCTTAAAATTATTATCAGGCAGAAAAACTACGCGAGCCCTCACTAAGTTCGGCTTTAGCTTGTATTAGGTGATAAGTTGTGTGATAAATAGAACCATTCTAATCATTTAATTTCATATATTCATAACCAGATAAATGAGTTTTACAATAATTAATAACCCATATGAGATGGTGTGTCTGGAGCGGTACCACCAGATAGCAAAGTGAAAAGCTCATCTTCTTGAGCCATTTCCAAATCATCCAACACGACGTCCGTAGTCACCTTATCAGTGATATTTTCATTTGGTATAAGTCCTAGTGTTGTATAAGCACGACGCACTTGCCCTGCACTCATCCAACCACGTTGACCTGGATCAAAACTTTTAACCACCGCTTCCAAATGCCTATAATAATCATAAGTGAATACAATAAATATACATAGAAGTTCACAGAAGTAAAACTCATTAATACTACTATACTAATACTAATGTGAGAATGATGAAAGGATGCATGTCTGTATGGAATGGATTAACTTATAGATCTTAGCTTAGATAATATACAGTATATAAGGAACTTAGATAATAAGCTCGTCTATCTAAGTGAAAGATTGTTAAACACAATCCAAAATTTCATCGTACCGACGGGACTTGAACCCGCAACCTCCGGAATAACATGTTCCGGTGCTTTGCCAATTAAGCCACGGTGCGAAGTATCATTACGACGAAATCCACTAAGGATTGCATTTGTTAACCCAATTATGCATTGGTGGCGCCATCTATTACTACTTATTACGTAAGTTAATCATTCGGAAGAAATCATTACAGTTTTCAAATCCGACGAGAGATGTTGCACTGCGTAAATCAAATATTATGTTTCTTTGAAGTGTTTCACACTTTATATTTTTGTAAATTGTTAAACACAATCCAAAATTTCATCGTACCGACGGGACTTGAACCCGCAACCTCCGGAATAACATGTTCCGGTGCTTTGCCAATTAAGCCATGGTGCGAAGTAACGTTACGACGAAATTAGTGGATTGCATTTGTTAACCCAATTATGCATTGGTGGCGCCATCTATGACTACTTATTACGTAAGTTAATCATTCGGAAGAAATCATTACAGTTTTCAAATCCGACGAGAGATGTTGCACTGCGTAAATCAAATATTATGTTTCTTTGAAGTGTTTCACACTTTATATTTTTGTAAATTGTTAAACACAATCCAAAATTTCATCGTACCGACGGGACTTGAACCCGCAACCTCCGGAATAACATGTTCCGGTGCTTTGCCAATTAAGCCATGGTGCGAAGTAACGTTACGACGAAATTAGTGGATTGCATTTGTTAACCCAATTATGCATTTGTGGCGCCATCTATGACTACTTATTACGTAAGTTAATCATTCGGAAGAAATCATTACAGTTTTCAAATCCGACGAGAGATGTTGCACTGCGTAAATCAAATATTATGTTTCTTTGAAGTGTTTCACACTTTATATTTTTGTAAATTGTTAAACACAATCCAAAATTTATCGTACCGACGGGACTTGATGGCGCCACCAATGCATAATTGGGTTAACAAATGCAATCCACTAATTTCGTCGTAACGATACTTCGCACCGTGGCTTAATTGGCAAAGCACCGGAACATGTTATTCCGGAGGTTGCGGGTTCAAGTCCCGTCGATACGATGAAATTTTGGATTGTGTTTAACAATTTACAAAAATATAAAGTGTGAAACACTTCAAAGAAACATAATATTTGATTTACGCAGTGCAACATCTCTCGTCGGATTTGAAAACTGTAATGATTTCTTCCGAATGATTAACTTACGTAATAAGTAGTCATAGATGGCGCCAGCAATGCATAATTGGGTTAACAAATGTAATCCACTAATTTCGTCGTAACGATACTTCGCACCGTGGCTTAATTGGCAAAGCACCGGAACATGTCATTCCGGAGGTTGCGGGTTCAAGTCCCGTCGGTACGATGAAATTTTGGATTGTGTTTAAGAATTTACAAAAATATAAAGTGTGAAACACTTCAAAGAAACATAATAAGTGAAAGATGTTTATTACTTGTTCACGCAAAAACTACTTGACGGATTCGGATGAAGTTAGGCATACAGAATGATTTTAACCACAGTTTATAAACTAGAATAACAGGTGCATTTAACAAGCTATTTGTAACGTGGATACAACCGCGGGGCACAGCTAGAATTTACCGTATATCATCCCCCTAACTAAAGGCTCCAACACCAATGACCAGACACATTAAATAAGGGGTCATCCATAAAGTGAGTGAAACCTACGAGTACCTGAGTACGTCACGCTTATTTCGTGATTTTTGACCCCTCCCCCGTCTTTGTCACAGTTGATCATGTTTTATGAGACCCCCCTACCTCTCTAGTGTGAGTCACATATTTTGACACTAGTAGAGCTAGTGTGAACTCGCCAAAGAGTATAGTAATAGTCCATAAAGCAACAAAACAATTTAAGCCTAATAAACATACAGATAGAGTTGGAAATATTTTTGAAGTATTCTTTTAGAAACGGGGATTCCGGACACAGAACAGATAATAATCCTACGTATTCCGACGATGTATGTGACCGGTAACGGAATCCAGATTCAATGATTCGATTTGGAATTCTGAAACTGAATTCCAAATTTATGTGGCCGGCCTTAAGCCGGCGCCAGACATAGCTCAAACATTTGGGCACTTATTTGAACACACATTTGAGCACATGTGAAGCACGGGTATTTGAGTATTTGTTCAAAGTTTGCTCAAAGTTTGAACAAAGTTTGGCACTTTGCCATTTGGTGTCGGTTTTTGAGCGCACATCAAAGCGTTCAAAGTTCGAAACTGCAAAAAGTGTTGTTTGCAAAGTATGTGTGGCAGGTACCGCAAATAAGTGCTCAAATATGTGACAAAGTATGTGACAGTCTTTGTCAAACATTTGTTTGTGTCTGGCGCCGGCTTTAGATGTATTAGATTTTGAAATGTGACGTTATGAAATTTAGGACCCCCTCCCACCCCTTGTCACATAATGTCACATTTCGTTTACCCCCTCCCTCCTTCTTAACGTGTGACGTACTTTATGGATGGTCCGTAACTGAATCAATTGGTTAAAATAATATTGGGTATTTTAATAATCAATTTATTATCCAGGTGGGTGGTGTCAGTCTTAAGTTAACAAAGGTTAATTCAAGTACTTACTTAAATAGTTTAATCAAGGAGACAAACATTAAGGAGAGTCAGTAGGTAACAGTTTTAAAATCTTATTTGTAAGTTATCACCAACATAACAAAAAAACAGCGAAGTCGAGTTGGACTCGCCCACCGAGGCTTCCGTACCAACGTTTGTCGGTACCAATTAAGCTAGATCTCTAAATTGTATGAGCGCTCATATAACTCAGAGGTCTACCTTAATTGGCGTCAACTATGTATGTATGGGGGCACCCTTTAATTTTCAATTTTATTTTATTTTTTGGAATGTTTCCTTTATTTTTGCTGTTAGACCTTGCTTCATGCCAAATTTCATGATTCTAGGTCAACGGGAAGTACCCTATAGGTTTACGACCCAAAACCTTACATCACAAGTCAAGGTAAAATTCCGAAAAATAAAAATTTGAAAATTAAGGTAAATTTTGGTGCATACAAGTTTTCGCGAATATCTAAATTTGCCCATATCTTTTTATCGTGTACAGACAGACAGACGGACACGAAAGTGATCTTATAAGGGTTCCTTTTTTAGGGTTCTGTACCTCAAAAGGTAAAAAAGGAACCCTTATAAGATCACTTTCTTGTCCGTCTGTCTGTCTGTCTGACCGTGTGTCACCACCGATTTTCTCAGGAACGGGTGGACCTAGCAAGTAGAAATGTATACCAGATACTGAGGTTTATATTCCCTATTAGGTGTATAAAAATCAAGGTCCTGAGTCAACACGATAAAAAGATATGTAAATAATTGTAAAATCGTCTTGTAAATACCAAAAGTTACCTTAATTATTACAAGCTTTTATTTAACTTGCAATGTATGTAAATATGTATGTTCGGGTGGAATCTTGGAAGCTAAATTAGACCCACTTCCCGATGTCCGATTGGAATCAAATTTTGTGTACTTATGTATCTTCGGTGACAATACAATAATATGGTACCATGGAGCTGGTCTGATGATGGAGACGGAAGATAGCCACGGCATCTCTGTGATAAAACAACATAACCCCACCGAGTTTGGGCTCGATTGATTTGTATTGAAGATAACTTTACGCCTAGATAATATTCAGGGTCTGATGATGAAGCTGGAAGGTGGCTACGGCATCTCTGTGATAAATCAACATAACCCTACCGAGTTTGGGCTCGATTGTTTCGTCTTGAAGAGAACTTTTCACCTAGATGATATCCAGGGTCTGATGATGAAGCCGGAAGGTGACCACGGCATCTCTGTGATAAATCAACATAACCCTACCGGGTTTGGGCTCGATTAATTCGTCTTGAAGAGAACTTTTCACCTAGATGATATCCAGGGTCTGATGATGAAGCTGGAAGGTGGCCACGGCATCTTTGTGATAAATCAACGTAACTCTACCGAGTTTCGGCTCGATTGATTCGTCTTGAAGAGAACTTTACACCTAGATGATATTTAGTGACTGGTGATGAAGCTGTAAGGTGACCATGGCATTTCTGTTATAAATCAACATAGTCGATTGATTTTCCTTGAAGAGCACTTTACCCATCATAATCACATCAAATATCCGTGAAATATTTTAAAACATCATGCCTTCTCTTAAATACTTAGGTAGTAGGTAGGTAGTCGGTATCTATACCTACCTACTAAAAAGTTTAAAATAATGTATAAGTAAAAAATATTTTTAAAAACAAGCTTCTTTCTAGGACAATGAACTAAAATGTTAAAAATAAATTCTAGTAAGTATTTGGCGTGTAGGTACTTACCTATATTTTTAAAAGCTTGAAGCACTGAAGTGTAGTAATTACCTAGCCTGAAAAACGGGTAGTGCTTCAAGCTTTTAAGAATATAGGTAAGTACCTACACGCCAAATACTTACTAGAATTTATTTATAACATTTTAGTTCATTGTCCTAGATAAAAGCTTGTTTTTAAAAATATTTTTTAACTCATAATTTAATTTCAACTTTTCTTGGAATTTTTCCTTTACTTGTGCTGTAAGCTTTTAATCAAAATTGACAATTCTGGGTCAACCGGAAGTACCCCATTAGGTTTCGGGTCAAAATCCTATAGGGTACTTCCCGTTGACCTAGAATCATGAAATTTGGCAAGAAGCAAGGTTTTACAGAACAAATAAAGGGAAAAGTCCAAATTAAAAACAGTTGAAAATGAAAGGGTGTCCACATACATACATAATTAACGCCAGTTAAGATGTTAAATTATTGAAGAGTTATATTAGCGCTCAAACAATTTAGAGGTCTAGCTTAATTGGTACTAACCAACGTTGGTACGGAAGCCTCGGTGGGCGAGACCAACTCGAATTGGCCGGTTTTTTTACCTTTTGAGGTACGGAACCCTAAAAATATAAAATTTACTGAAGTTCACCTACTTGCGTTCATACAATACCGGGGCTATACCATGACCGGCTCGAAATAACATGCAATTATCCAATAATTTCTCAAGGTATGCAACAGGATTATTTGAGTTTTGTGCTATAACTTTTGTCAGTAGAAATCTTATTAGTTCAGGAATACGGCGTTCTCGTAAATAAAGTTCTGTTCTTGCAACTGTAGTATATATTTGCTGTTTACGTTTAGATATTTCCACTTTTTCTTCAGGTTCATCATCTACAAGGCACTTACAGAGTTCAATTGTATCAGTCGAGGATTTTTTATTTTCTGATCCATCTAAATCAGACATGATTAATAATCAGCACGAGCGTCTTTTCCGTGCTTTCCGATTATTTATTATTATTATTTTCTTTGTATTTGGCTTTTGCGATAATACCACCACAATAATTAGTTCAATTTTAGCTACGGTGAGTTGCTCTTTGTATGTATAGGTATATACAATATAATTCCAGTATAATAAAATACTCTTTGTTATAAATATAGTTTATAGTGTTAGTTCGTAGATGGGCTCTCTCAAAGAGAATATAATTCCCGTATATATTACTTTACTCTATGGAATATAAATACTGGCTCTCTCTACGTTTTAGTTATAGTTCACACACTATAGAGGGGGGTTTAGGGTTTTTTATAAATTTTTGTGTGAACAAAGAGGATCACCACAGGAGCACGCCAAAATGTAATAGACAGTTATTATTCTCTTTGATACGTCTCAGGGTCAGTTCACACCGCAACGCGACGCGACGTGACGTTTTTGGTTTCACGCGGCGCAACTAGAAGCCGCGCGGTGCAGCAAAACGCCTGACGCCACCAAATTATCTCAATGCAATGTGTATCTTATTGTGTAGATAATAAAGTTTAATTGATTATCACGCGGCTTTCCGCTGCGCCGCGCAGTGCAACCAGAAGACGTGCAGCACGGCGCCACGCGGCGCAGCCTAAAGCCGCCGAACTAACTCAATGAAATGTGTATTTTTTTCTTAAATAAAGTTATTGAAGTTTTTTTTTTTATCACTCTCTTTAGTAAGTGGGTAAGGCCGTAAAATTGGCCTCATTGTATTAAGCTCCAGCGTCCAGTAAGTAATAAAATAAAATTTGACATATACCTATAATTTTTCTGTTTTCTTAGCTTTGTATATTAGTTTTTCTAGTAGGCTAACTATACAAACATTCGCAAAACAAATAATTAATAATAATTTTTCATAAAAATAACATGTGATCACAACATTTTCAATACAAAATAAAATGTCCCAAACTCGCCCCCGCACTCATGTTACAACTTTGAATATTTGTTGTATTCGTATTTGACCATTTTAAAGTTAAATATTATGTTTCTTTGAAGTGTTTCACACTTTATATTTTGGTAAATTGTTAAACACAATCCAAAATTTCATCGTACCGACGGGACTTGAACCCGCAACCTCCGGAATGACATGTTCCGGTGCTTTGCCAATTAAGCCACGGTGCGAAGTATCGTTACGACGAAATTAGTGGATTGCATTTGTTAACCCAATTATGCATTGGTGGCGCCATCTATGACTACTTATTACGTAAGTTAATCATTCGGAAGAAATCATTACAGTTTTCAAATCCGACGAGAGATGTTGCACTGCGTAAATCAAATATTATGTTTCTTTGAAGTGTTTCACACTTTATATTTTTGTAAATTGTTAAACACAATCCAAAATTTCATCGTACCGACGGGACTTGAACCCGCAACCTCCGGAATGACATGTTCCGGTGCTTTGCCAATTAAGCCACGGTGCGAAGTATCGTTACGACGAAATTAGTGGATTGCATTTGTTAACCCAATTATGCATTGGTGGCGCCATCTATGACTACTTATTACGTAAGTTAATCATTCGGAAGAAATCATTACAGTTTTCAAATCCGACGAGAGATGTTGCACTGCGTAAATCAAATATTATGTTTCTTTGAAGTGTTTCACACTTTATATTTTTGTAAATTGTTAAACACAATCCAAAATTTCATCGTACCGACGGGACCCCGTCGGTACGATGAAATTTAATTGGCAAAGCACCGGAACATGTCATTCCGGAGGTTGCGGGTTCAAGTCCCGTCGGTACGATGAAATTTTGGATTGTGTTTAACAATTTACAAAAATATAAAGTGTGAAACACTTCAAAGAAACATAATATTTGATTTACGCAGTGCAACATCTCTCGTCGGATTTGAAAACTGTAATGATTTCTTCCGAATGATTAACTTACGTAATAAGTAGTCATAGATGGCGCCACCAATGCATAATTAGGTTAACAAATTCAATCCACTAATTTCGTCGTAACGATACTTCGCACCGTGGCTTAATTGGCAAAGCACCGGAACATGTCATTCCGGAGGTTGCGGGTTCAAGTCCCGTCGGTACGATGAAATTTTGGATTGTGTTTAACAATTTACAAAAATATAAAGTGTGAAACACTTCAAAGAAACATAATATTTGATTTACGCAGTGCAACATCTCTCGTCGGATTTGAAAACTGTAATGATTTCTTCCGAATGATTAACTTACGTAATAAGTAGTCATAGATGGCGCCACCAATGCATAATTGGGTTAACAAATGCAATCCACTAATTTCGTCGTAACGATACTTCGCACCGTGGCTTAATTGGCAAAGCACCGGAACATGTCATTCCGGAGGTTGCGGGTTCAAGTCCCGTCGGTACGATGAAATTTTGGATTGTGTTTAACAATTTACAAAAATATAAAGTGTGAAACACTTCAAAGAAACATAATATTTGATTTACGCAGTGCAACATCGCTCGTCGGATTTGAAAACTGTAATGATTTCTTCCGAATGATTAACTTACGTAATAAGTAGTCATAGATGGCGCCACCAATGCATAATTGGGTTAACAAATGCAATCCACTAATTTTGTCGTAACGATACTTCGCACCGTGGCTTAATTGGCAAAGCACCGGAACATGTCATTCCGGAGGTTGCGGGTTCAAGTCCCGTCGGTACGATGAAATTTTGGATTGTGTTTAACAATTTACATTTTAAAGTTCGTATGGATACAATAATACCTATTCTACAAATATCAGTGTCAGGCAGGATTAGATAATGTTCAAATAATAAAATTCTGGTACGTTAACATCGTGTCCACGGATTTGATGCTTTTATGTCACGTATTTTATAGGTTGGCAAAATAGAGTAGAAATAAATAAGGGCGCCACTTTTGCTATATACTAGTAACCCCGATAGCAGAGAGAGTGGCGGTAAAATTTATAATTACTTCTTTAGTGGAACTACGGATAGTCTTATTCATGTTAAAACATCTTTAAGTCGCGTAGGTTACGGAAAATATTAAAATACTACTATTAAGTTGCACAAAAAAGCTTTGTTCATAAATTTTCAGTCACTGACCACAGTTAACATAGAACATTTTATCACAGATTAGATTATTGCCAGGCCAGAAAAAAAATAATTCCGTTTCAAGACGTTTTTGCCAACCTGTATGTTACAATATTTTTTACTAAAACTTAGCATTTGAGCAGCAGAATTTATTTCTATAACATGGCAGCACCAAAGTCTACTTGTCTATGCTACGAGCTGTGAGCTTTTGTTTTCGAGCGGAACGGAGTCATTTTTGTTGGTTATTATTGATTGCAGCTGAATAAAAGTAAAACTGTATTCATTTATAATAGTAGATTTATTATTTTGATGAATCTAATGTTTAGGGAATAGCTAGAGACTATACGTGCTTTTATTCGTGTCGCTTAACCGTTAAAGTGAAAATGTTTCGAGGAGTGGTTAGCTTTTAAGTGACATTTATGTCACATTTCACACAAAAGTCCATACATTCAGCCACACACTTTTAAGTTACTTTTATGTCACACTAGAATTCCCCCGCGGCTTCGCCCGCGTTAAAAACTCCTCTTATTTACTTAAATTTTTTCTTTTGTAAAAACGATTCTATAATTAAAGACTTCAAATAAGAATTAGCCAAATTGGTGCACCTGTTTTCATGTTATCGAATGACTAAGACAAATCAGGATTCATATTTATAAAACCCAAAAAAGCGCAATCCGAAACAATATTGATTTTCAGACTTTTTTAACCCAGTTTTACCCCACTCTCTTAGGGTGGCATTTTGAAAAAGCCTGACACTCGTATTTACTTATTTATTTACAGAAGTACTTGTGTGAAATCTATATCTATACTAATATTATAAAGAGAAAACTTTTGTATTTTTGTATGTTTGTAATGATTTGGCTCAAAAACTACTGTTTACCGATTTAAAAAATTCTTTCACTAATACATAGAATGGACTTTCGGAATGAAAATAGGCTATATATTATCCCGTTTAAATAAAAGGTACATTCATGGAGACCTAATTTGCAACCTAAGTCGGCAAAAACACGGTCGAAAAAACACGTTTCTTACGAACGCTGCTTAATTGAAAATAGATAGAAGAATATTTTCTATGCCAGAGTTGTACAACTTAATAAGACCTACAAAAAAGTCCGCGACAGCATAAGTCTATCTCTTAAGGTTGACTCACGGTAACCACTTTAATCTTAAATTTTTTGTTAAAAAATATTACATAACTTCCAAGGCTATTTTCAAGTATATAGTATTAATCCTTATCCAAATAATTAAGTTAATTAGCTTGGCCACATATTATAGATTAAAATTGTCCTTTACAGTATATAATTCAAATGAAAACTCTAGAAGATATCACGGATTTCACATACACGCATCGCAAAATTAATAATAAAATATTTGTGAAACCACAGATTAGGTCATAGTTACTTCGAAAATATTATTATAAGCTTAGCTATGCTGTAGATCCCCACCGATCACAATCAATTTGAAGTCAATATAGTATAATAATATGATCTATTGTGTAAAATAATATTCATCTATATAAATAATAATATAATATTTTAAACCACCCCGACTGATCTATGTATACCTAATCTTTTCATTAAAACTTTCCAATGACTCTAAACACGACATTTAAAATCTGAGCTGTAAGTTGGTGAGGATTTGAGTATTCTGTAGAGTCCAGTAGATGTCCCAGCATCAGGTCAATGCTTCCATGTTCTTACAATATCGTTGAAGAAGAAGATTTTCGAATTGATCAGACCTATGAAAGTTGATTTCATAGCGCAATTAACTAGAAAAAAGCTCATAGTTTTATAACGATTGAACGAATTTTCATGAAAGAAAAGCTAAGAAAACTCTAGATGAAGACATCTATCAAACAAAAAAAAACTGAATATTAAAAACAAAATCGGTTCATCCGGTTAGGTGCTAAGATGCTACAGACAGACACACAGATACACACGTTAAACGTATATTACCCCTACATTTTGCGTCGGGGAACGCCGTAAGGTTACGGCGGCAGGTGTTCTACTTGGTGGTAAGCTACTTTTAGGTAGATTTAATGATCCCACTACCACTGTACGAAAACTTATGATTCATGAATGCACATATAACTTTTATTGGTATAATTTCTAGTTTTTTTTCTTTTCTAGGTATATAGCTAGGATTAGAACCAACGACCGTCGGGTCAGAATCAGGGTAACTATCCTTTACGCCAAAGGGCCGTCCAATATCACTACGTAAGTATTATAAAACAAAGTTAATCACTGCGTCTGTCTATCTGTTCGCAATAATCTCAATAGCTACTGAACGGATTATCGAATTACTTGTGTGAAGTTTCGGATAGAAAAGACTATCTAATCTTGTTTCTCCATACAAACTTTGAACCCTCGTTTCATCCCCTTCGAGGGTTAATTTTGAAAAATCCTTTCTCGGAGGGAACTAACGTCGTTATAACTATCTGCATGCCAAATTTCAGCGCAACCCGAAACAATATTGGTTTTCAGACTTTGTTAACCCATTTCACCCTTTTAGGGGTTGAATTTTGAAAAAGTTTGAAACACGTGTTTACTTATTTTTTTACTGAAGCACTTGTGCGAAGTTTCGAAAAGAAAAGACTATCTAATCTTGTTTCTCCATACAAACTTTGAACCCCCATTTCATGCCTTAAAAGTGTGAATTTTTGAAAATCCTTTCTTAGTACACCCTTACGTACTAAGACAAATATACCCTCCAAATTGCAAGTCTCTACGACCAGCGGTTTAGGCTGTGCGTTGTCTGTCAGTCAGTCAGTCAGTCAGTCAGTCAGTCAGTCAGTCAGTCAGTCAGTATGTCTGGACAAAGATTCTTATAGTATTAGATGAGGCCAATTTTACTGCCTTACCCAAGTGCGCACCGCGTCGCATCACGTCGCATCGCTGTCTGAGCTGACCCTAACGTAGTATGTCTATTCTCTTTGGTAATACGCAGAGTTTCGCAGAGTAAATAACTATATCATTAATATGGAAAAGTCGCTCTACAGGCTAACATACAGCGGGAAGGATCGTGCGTAGTATGCTTTATCATTTTATTTAGAAAATACTATAAAAATATTACACACGACATGATGACGATATTATCCCGGAATACTCGAATCGAAAATATTTTTCCGATCCTACCGGCTATGCGATTTTTTCGCTGCGGTTTATAAAACATGAATGCGTGTAATCTTTAAGCGCGATGGAAGTAAAACGTACCCAACTAATCACTTACGAATTTCTGGATAGCATAGAATTTGATTCATTAGCTATTTTAGTTCTTCTCGCAAACGCTGACGATATAACCTCATATTTTGAGCAGTATTGAGTAAAAACATCTGAGTTACTCTTAAGTCATGCCTAAAGAAGTTTTAACTTAAAAAAAATTATTTTGTACGTAATAATGTGAATTATTTTCGCAACGGATAAACGTTGTCGCTCACTTACACAACCCTTTTGGTCGTGTGAGTAAATTTTTTAAGTTATTGTTTTTTTCATATAAAACGTTAACTCGTTAACACAGGTTGAAGTTTTAGGAAATTGATAAATGTGATCACATATTAGGGCGCATATTATTTTAAATGTATATGCGTTCACTGGCACATATACATTTTTATGTTTTCGCGTTTCCGCCAAAGGCAAAACCTATCTCGAGTCAAAGTAGACGAGTAGAGAGACAAAGTAATAAAGCGTCAAACACAATGCCGCGGCAGTTTGTCCAGCGCTTAAATGTCAAAATTATCATTTATCAAGTCAAGCACAAAGAGTCACATAATACCCGCTCCACACATGGGTGTTTGTGTTTGATATTTGCTAATTGTGACCACGTGTGGAGGGTATATTTGTGAAATTATTCGCGTATTTGGCACGCATAGCAAATATCCCTTACCGAACATCTATGGGTTTTTTATGCACATCAAAGAACACAATTAGACTAACACACAACACAAATAGGCAAATATGCAACGCATATACGTAAAAATAGTACCGACCAAACCGACCAAACATGGTCCAGTAACAGTACTTTATTTGAGGTTTTTAGAACTTTATCACGGTATCTCCAGATTGGGTTTCTTTCCTCATATTGGAGAAAAATAAAAATTTTGGGGAATGAATGGGGAAACGGGAATGAAAACTGTGGGGAAAATTTTGGGGAACGCATTTAAAATGAAGTCGGTTAAAAAAATGTAAGTCATAAGAAGTGTATAAAGTCACGAATAATAGTGTGAACTGTAAACAATGATGACATCCAATCCATCTTTTTGGGGAAAATTAAAATCTGATTTGGGGAAATTTCATATCATTGGAGACACTGCTTTATCAGATGCACCTGTACTATTATTTGACTGTACCTTTACCTGTACTGCATACTTGTACTATTCATTATTCTGTGCCCATGTATATTATATTCTCTTTGCCATGCATTTGAGACCCTAGAAAAGTAGAAACGAGCGGCATCAACAACAGTTCTTTGTGAAACATGATTTTTGTATTATTCGTCATTTGGCTCCACGTGTGGATGGTTGTATCGCCTATTTGTCCGTCCTCAACCTACCACAAATAGTCGGCGAATATAATATAATAGCGAATACGCATGTGAGGATGCAGCCTAAATAACATAATATATACGTCAAACCATACTTGGTCCTGTGCGTCAAGTCTAACATTTCAAACTCAACCGGCTGAACCGGCCGTCGCGGATTCAAAATTCAAAACATTTGTATTTTGGAGTGAAGTGAAATTCAGTTATTTGTGTGGTCATCGGTGGTTGTTTATGTTTATTATTTCCAGTACTACTTATTTTAATAAATGTTAAACCTTGTGAAACATATACGGATCAATCAACGATGGGAAAAGAAAACGCTGAAGAGATACGGATCGGCAAGATCGATGACTGTATGTACTGCACGGCTATTTTTATTTTTGAAGCTTAATTTATCCAACTATTTATTACGGTATACATAATATCGGTACATAGGAATAGAATAATAAATTATTCATATATTGTTGTGTACTAACAGGCGATACGGATATTCGCAAAACTGGACAAGAAATGGATGTCATACGACAGAGAACAATAGCCTACGAATATTTATGTCGTTTAGAAGAAGCTAAGACATGGATGGAAGCATGCTTGAAAGAGAAACTGCCTCAAGTCACTGAAATTGAAGAAAACTTAAGAAATGGAGTATATTTGGCAAAATTGGGCAATTTTATTGCACCTGATATGCTGCCTCTGAACAAAATTTATGATATTGACCAAAAACGTTTCAATGTAAGTACAGTAGTCTCAATATACCGGCACAGCAATTACTCCAGCACTTTCAATGATCGGGCACCCTCTGCCTGCACCTCCCTATACCTGCTCTGCATTTGTGCTCTGGCTTATTAAGGATAATTTAAGACTTTTAAATTCTTAGTTAATTGTAAGATATGTCACTGATATAAAAAGATGTGTACATGAATTCAAATATATCGTCAGGGATAGTGCAATACCACGATAGTAGCGTCAGTCAATACCGTGTAACTGCATATGTAGCCAAATCTATTTTTCTGTAACAATGCACACAAAACTTTTATGGCACCTCCCTATATTACAAAAAAAAAACTTGACCAATAGAAAACAAATATTGAGTGATAACTAACCGTGGGGGCATTTTCGGCAAATCTAGTCTATGCAATATATTTTATTATATATATTCATTATTATTATAATATTTCATATCATTTCATTTCAATACTGCTGATCTGCAAGATCCGACGAATAATATATATATCTGACGAAAAATGTACTGAAAAACTCGTATAACAGACAAAACAATACTGCGTAAGTGTCATACGAAAAACCCGAAACATGTTTATACAAAATTACCATTACTACAATGTAAATCACCTAATTATTAGTGATTAATGTACAAGAATGACATTCCTAGACCCAAAATTTACGATACTAGGCAGTTTTATGTTTCTCCTGTAAACTTAAGTGAAGTGTAGATACGCATTCTTTACCCGTGTTAGTTACGCCGTATTGCGCTATCCCTGATGATATGTTATGTATCTTCTTTAGGAAATACTTTACTATTATAATTTTTCATCAAATTCAGCAACTTGAACATTTCAGTAATCCGTCACCCCCTAGTTTTTAATAGTGCCGGATTAGTGAGCTTACTGTAATCTCAGTTATTACTCTTTTTGCATTTTTTTGGTCAAACTGAATAGCTGCAAGAGCTTTATTAACCCCCACAAAAAGAAGGGGTGTTATAAGTTTGATGTGTGTATCTGTGTACTGTGTATCTGTCTGTGGCATCGTAGAGCCTAAACGGATGAACCGATTTTAATTTAGTTTTTTTTGTTTGATAGGTGTCTTCATCGAGAGTGTTCTTAGCTTTGTGTCATGAAAATCTGTTTAGCCGTTTAAATATTATCAGCTCTGTTGTGGTTGAAAAGACTACAATAGCAACATTCATAAACTTGTAGTACTTCGACCGCGGACGTCAAAAAAATCTAAATGGCGCTTCTGCGCACTACTTACCTGTCACACTGCTGCCGTCTGTTTAGAGTAGTTTATGCTAGTCGAATAAAAAAATAATAATTTGAAATTCAGTATCCTGTTACTTTAATGATATACAAATCAGTCAGGGGAGGTTTTAAATTTTTAATTTAAGTATTATTTATCATAATAGTTATGCAATCTTTTTATTTTTCCCTTCTTTCTTAATTCCTTTATAAATCCAAATTTTTAACATCTTCACAAAAGAAGGTATTCAATTTGTGTGAATATATTATTTTAATGTAAATTAACATCATGCTCCCTTGAATCTCTTGTATCTTTAAAATATATTGACCAATTTCGTTGTTTTTTATATTTGGTAGTATACTCTAGCTGGATTCTATGAAAATGTTGCCAAGATCACACTAGTGGTAGGAGCATATTATATCCATGTTCCGCCTGACTGCCTGACCTGCCGCCATAACCTTATTGTGTTCCGGCAGCACAGGCCTTAAAAGTCATCTAGGGCTAGTATGTTTACTACTACATCATCGCTTACCACCAGGCAAGATAGTGGTCAAACGCTAGCCAGAAAAGAGACCCTATTAGAATCTTCAGAGACTTGGATGAAACTAGCAATAGAAAATAATTCATACATTACTACCTGCACCCCCATTTCACCTGTGTTACACAGCATTTATTCTATGTCGTATTCTATTATATTGGCTACCCTTCAAATCCTTCTGTATAATTTTAACCAAATTGGTCCAGTTGTTTGATTATAAAGAGGTATCAAACAAATATACAAACAGACTTTCATATTTATATAGCTGTGTTCGCACTTCATCTGTATTAATTGTGTGTCTTTTTCTACCATATTGTGTATAGGTATCTGTACAAAATTTCAGCCTTTTGGTCCAACCAATTGACGGCTGGACGTAGGCCTCTCCCAAGATGCGCCACTGAGCCCGATTTTCGGCTCTTCTCTTCCAGTCACTGCCCACCGCTTTTCGTATGTCGTCGCTCTACCTGGTCACAGGACGTCCTACGCTACGTTTGCCGATTCGCGGTCTCCACTCTAGGACAAGTCTACCCCAACGGTTATCAGTCCTGTGGTAGATATGACCAGCCCACTGCCACTTCAGCTTGCTAATCCGTTGAGCTATGTCGATAACTTTAGTTATCTGGCGAATTACTTCGTTCCGGATTCTATCCCGCAGAGAAATACCGAGCATAACTCTCTCCATAGCTCGCTGAGTGACTTTAAACTGGTGGACCAGTCGAACTGGGAGTGTCCACGTCTCGGCTCCGTATGTCATTACAGGTAGGACGCACTGGTTAAAGACTTTTGTCTTTAGACACTGCGGTATAGGCGACGAGAAGACTCGACGGAGGTTTCCGAATGCTGCCCAGCCCCGCTGAATTCTCTGGATTTCCTTCTCGAAGTTGTGTTTGCCTAGTTGGAGCGTCTGCCCTAGGTAAACATACTTAGTGACTACTTCGAGTGGGATTCCATCTACGGCAATCGGTTCCGGAACAACGTGCTCGTTGTACATGACTTTGGTTTTATCCATATTCATCCGGAGACCGATGCGACGAGAAGAATCAGCTAGGCTATTCAACATCCTTTATAGGTCTTGCAGCGTCTCTGCCATAATGACGATGTAATCTGCGAATCGTAAGTGAGAGATGTACTTGCCGTTGATATTAATGCCACAATCTTTCCGGTCCAGCGTCTTAAACATATCCCCCAAGGCGGTAGTGAGCAGTTTCGGGGATATGACGTCCCCCTGTCTCACTCCCCGACGCAGGTGGACATGTTCAGTTCGCTGGTTCTGTACTTGTACAGTCATCGTTGCGGCATTATATAGACATCTCATCACTTCGATATATCGCCAGTCGACTTGGCAACGCTGCAAGGACTCGAGAACAGACCAGGTTTCGATTGAGTCAAAGGCCTTCTCATAGTCCACAAATGCTAAGCACAGGGGCCGATTGTACTTTTCGGTCTTCTGTACGATCTGCCGCACCGTGTGGATGTGGTCTATGGTGCCGTAACCGCTTCGAAACCCGGCCTGTTCCGGAGGTTGAAACTCGTCGAGTCTTCGCGCAAGACGGTTCGTGATGACCCTTGAAAAGAACTTGTAGACATGGCTCAGAAGCGAAATCGGGCGGTAGTTTTTCAATAGGGTTTTGTCTCCTTTTTTGAAAAACAGAACCACCATGCTTCTATTCCATGCCTCTGGAGTTCTCCCAGTGAAAAGAACGGAATTAAAGAGCTGCTGAAGCTGTTAAACTGCTGGTGCTCCTCCGGCTTTTAAAAGCTCTGTTGTGATTCCGTCTTCTCCTGGGGCATTTCCATTTTTGAGTTGTTTAAGGGCCATCACGATTTCGTCTCGTCTAATTTCGGGCAGATCTTCTGTGAAGTGGCGGGTTAAGGTGGCTCTAGAATCCTCAGTATCGGGTTCGGGCCTTGAAGCATGCGATGCGTAGAGCTTGCCGTAGAAGTCTTCAACTTGCGACAGAATCTCCGGCTTGGATGCGACGACGTTCCCCGTTGACGTTGTCAGCTTTGTGAGGTGGCTTCTACCCAGCGGCTGCACGAACACTTTCGACCCCTGATTCTTTAATCAAGAGCATGTTAGAGGATCGGAGGTTGCGTCGTACCAGCTTCTTAATGGATTTGTTGCGCACCAGGTTAGTTGACAAAGCTGACAAAGGGTCTGTTCGTCTCTCTTCCACTAGCCGAAGTGTTTCTGCCGAAAGTTTGGACTTTTTCCCCGTACGCTTGCTCTCGCAAAACTTCGTCCCTTCCTTCCAATCGAAACCTCATCATCCAAGTGTGTCGAGGTCGGTGCGTAGACCTGGATAACCTCTTGAGGCTGTACCTCTTGGTTAACTTAATTGTGAGGTACGCTACCCTGGTCGACACACTGTAGATTTCTACAACGTTGTCACCTTGTCGACCAGAAACCCGACGCCGCCTTGGAATGGCTGATCTCCTTCTCTGTAGTACATAAGATGGCCCGATTCTAAGGTTATGGTATCCTCTCCCTGTCTTCGGACTTCACATAACCCCAGTATGTGCCATCTTATGTGTTTCAGCTCCTCCTCCAGCTGCGCCAGATGATCGTCCAGCCGAATCGTGCGTCCATTGTAGGTTGCGAGAGTCGGCGGCCTACCGTAGCCCGGGGATTCTTAGCACCCCCTGCCCTGCCGTTACCGTGACCGCCGCCGTGGTCAGGAATAGCAGGGCGGCCGGGAACTGGGGGCCTTGGCTTTAGGTGTCCTTCCATACTACTTGGCATCCCTTGGGAGGGATATGCCCTAATCGCCACGCTGGGCAGGCGTGTTGGCGATCGCAGGACGTAGCTTCTCGCACCGGTGACGCTGCTGCCAGTCACCGGCCTGTAGAATTTAGCTACGCAATAGATATGAAATGATTATACCGCCATTTGTCGGTCGTCAGAGCCCCGTCTGTTGGTCAGGAGGATGCACCACGGGCAGGTGAGGTTGGCTATGAGAACCGAGGTCGTATTTGTGCCTCCTTACATCCCTGTGCCCCCTTAGATCCCAAAGTTTATACTTTTTTTATTGAACATATGTTTATAAATGAATGTTTAAAATAATAGGAACAATTTGAAGCCAGTTCTTTTAAATGTTTTCAACCAACTTCCAAAAAGGAGGAGGTTCTCAATTTGTCTGTATGTTTTTTTTTGTATGTATGTTACGTTACGCTATTACTTCGCCAATTTTGAAGCGATTTGAATGATTATTTTTTTAATCAGTAGAGTACATTTCCGAGGTGGTCCCATTGTAATTTCATTGAGATCTGATAAATATCTCCAGAGATATGACGATAAACGTCTCAAACTTGCTACTGAAACTGACTCGCAGGGCATGGAAGTCGATTGTTTTAGTTTTTAAACTAGATCTTAATTATTTACTAATCAGCATAGGTAGGTAATCGCCTTCATTGGTGCGTATCCACCTTAAGGAATAATTTCCTGTGCACTCTTATTGAATTGGCATCTCGCTTCTGTCTATGTTGACATTGTTGACCAATGACAAGAAGGGACAAAGCCAAAAATTATGTTTTGTTTTTGGTTTTGGGTCTTCTGATTGGTAAGAATTTTTTTTAATTATTTTGTCTCTTCTGAATGGTAAGAAAAATAATCGACACTTGCAACCGAAAATGTTTTAAAACTGCATACGCACAACTGTACGCGATGGTACCTACACTACAAAATGTTGAACAAAAATATCATATAAATGTGTTTTAAAGAATAATGTGATACTTATGTATTCTTTCTGTACAACCAGGCTTGTCGCATCTCACGCTGTAGCTATGAAAATATAAGTACACTAGAAGTGCCCCGCGGCTTCGCCCGCGTTAAAAACTTATTTTATTTACTTGAAAAAGTCTTGAAAAAAAAAATATAAATATAAAATTTCGCCATACAAACTTTGAATCCCCGTTCCGTATCCGGAAGGAATTTTTAGAAAATCCTTTCTGAGCGGATACCTACATCATAATAACTATCTGCATTCTAAATTTCAGCGAAATCCGAAACAATATTGATTTCAGACTTTGTTACCCCACTTCACCCTATTAGGGGTGGAGCCTGAAACACGTATTTATTTACTTAAGTACTTGTGTTAAGTTTCGGATAGAAAAGTCTATCTAATCTTGTTTCTCCATACTAACGTTGAACCCCCGTTTCATCCCCTTCAGGGGTGTATTTTGGAAAATACTTTCTCAGAGGGAACTAACTTCGTAATAATTATCTGCATGCCAAATTTCAGTGCGATCCGAAACAATATTGATTTTTACACTTTGTTACCCCATTTCACCCTCTTAGGGGTGGATTTAAAAAAAAACCTGAAACACGTATTTACTTATTTTTTTACTGAAGCTCTTGTGTGAAGTTTCGGATAGAAAAGTCTATCTAATCTTGTTTCTCCATACAAACTTTGAACCCCTATTTCATCCCCTTTAGGGGTGAATTTTGGAAAATCCTTTCTTAGTGTGGGTTAGGGGTGTCCCTACGTATACACAAATATACCCTCCAGATTTCAAGTCTCTAAGACCAGCGGTTTAGGCTGTACGTTGTCAGTCAGTCAGTATGTCAGGACAAAGATTCTTATAGTATTAGATACCCGGCAGCCGGCCGGCTAGAAGTTCAGTCAGTAGTGTCTACACTATTCAATCTGTTTTCTCACAACATTCAACCTTACAGTACGAGACAGCTGACGGCCCGCGAGCTGACCGAGTGATACAGACTCTCGCCGCGCGGACTTAAGGTGCATTTTACGGTGCGCAACATGCGGTTAAAGTTAATATTAGTTTATTCTGTAACGCAAATTAAATGTCGCATCCGAGGCGTGTAGCGTATTTTGAACGATACCAATGTTGTAACTAGGTTTAATGTCTTATTTGTGCTCACAGGGAGTGCATCTTCTGTACCTACTTGTAGTATTCATTATTCTGTGGTAGAACTATAATACGATTATATATTATATTATGTGGTAATGAGTATGTATATATAAAGAATTTTATCAATTACTTGGTTGTTAATTCTTAAATGATTTATGTATTCAAAGTTTGTGTACAAATAGTTAGTAATTAACTATAAAGCTAATAGATTAATTGATTTCAGTTAATGGGACTACAATTTAAACACACTGATAACATAAACAAGTTCCTGCAAGTATTGAAGAAAACAGAACTCCCTATTGTAAGTATGCAATACTAGTAAATATTTATCAGTCTTATAATTGCAAGTTTATGGCTGGCCAAATACATACATTCATACAAACATACATTCGGAATTCTAAATAGAAATATCAAATCGGGATTCCTTTACTAGCCACATACATTCGGAATTCGTCGGTCATAAGTGCAATTCACTCCAAACACACGAGTTTCTATGCCAAATGTAGAAACAAAACTGGTCCAAAGAGAAAATAAATATGAGCAGGTCAAGAGGAGACCTAGATGCATGCTGTCGGGAGGCCGCGCTAATTAATAATTAATGTTTCCTTCGCTACGCCTGTCGATAGACCGCAGTCATTTTTGTTGTCCGTTCTTTGATATGATATTTTTTTCAATTTTATTCTATATTTATAACCAACTTTAAAAGGAAATTCTCAATTTGACATATGTTATGTAATATTATTGGAACTGCAAAATATTCACATTCACAATTTCACATTTTTTAGTATTCCATAGTCCTGACAAGGAGCCCTTATAGTTTCGTCATGTCCGTCTGTCTGTCTGAGGTTTTGCTAAGAGACCGTTAATACTAGAAAGCTGTTATTTTGTATGTATATATATATTACGCTAACAAAATGCTGAAATAAAATTGTGAAAACATTTTTTTTTTATATGAGAAGTGGGGATGATTTTTTTTTTCATCGTCTACCCCATCGTGTGGTGTATCGTTGAATAGATCTTTTAAAATGACTTAAGGGTTGCTAATACCATTTTTCGACTGAATGCTCCATTTACGAAATATTAAAACTTTAAAGTGCAAATTTTTGTTCCAGTAGGGCGTCCCCCCCCCCCCCCCTCTAAAAGCTAAACTGCTGGCTTGAAAAATCTGGAAAAATTCGTGATAATAGCGCATTTCATGAACTTTAAAGGAAAACTATAGCGGTTGAGATAACTTTATTAGTTTAGCAGTAATAGTCGTTGAACTTGGGTGTTGGATAATTTTGTACCAAATACAAAATCCTTAGAATAAATCCTTTAATGTGACAAAGACAGAGTACCTATAGTTACACTGCGAGTGGCCCGACACGCACTTAGCCGGTTATTTGTACTGATTTGTACTGCAATTTGCGTTTTATTTATTTATTTTGTTTCATTATTTTATAATTTTTTGGATAAAAGTTTTCTGAAGTACTGAAACATGCACTGGGTTGCGGGTGCACGTAATAGTACGGTTGGCAACCCTACATTAATCAGGGGAATTAAACATGTGTTATAAGTGTGACGTTCGACGTCTAGATGAAAGCTGAATAGCTCAATACCTTTGTTTTTTTTTGTAAATTCAAAGCTATAAGTTATGTTTTTGCTATATCTATGATATTTTTATTGTAGATGATCTATTTAATGTTATTTGACGTGTGTAAGTGCAAATTTTTTATTTGCCCATATACTGAATAAATGCTTTGATTTTTGACACCCCCAATCACATCGTCACTTTCCACCAGGTGAGATAGTGGTTAAATGCTTGCCTATCTACAATTAAAAAAAAACAAGGGGTTGCACTTCCGGAGTGCCGGTAGAAGTAAAAACTTGAACATTAAGCAAAAAGACTAGAACAAAAAGTACACAACGGCCACTAAAGAAAAAAGACTTCAAAAATGTATGTTTTGTTTGTCCACGCATTTCTCCGAACGGTAATAAACGGATTATGATAATTATTTTTTATTTGTTTACATCTTAGAGAACAGTAAATATTTCATCGATATTGGTTCAGTAGTTTTTAAGGATTTTTCCCATAAGAATTAATTTACTTAATAAATTTTAGTGATTTAAAAAAAAAATAAACTAAACAATAGTTTTTAAGGTAAGCGTAACAGCGTGACTTTTTGGTAAAAACCAGGGGTGTGGTTTCAAAAAGGGAGAAAAATATATTTTTCATCCCATCTATTCGAAAAGTGATAGTTTGTTCCTCGATAAGTGCGCCCAAAATAGCTCATTTTTGCCCTAGGGCGGGAAAGTAATTTTTTAATTTTTTGCTTATGAATGTTCTTCTATAGAGCTCGGACTAAGGAGGTTCAATGAAATTCCTTTTATGTGGGATAGGCAAGCGTTTGACCACTATCTCACCTGGATGTTAAGTGATGATGCGGTCGAAGATGTAGCACGCTTATCGAGTAGATACCTGTTCATTCGCGATTTATTTTAATTTTTTTACTAGCTGTAGCTGCGACTTCATCCGCGTGGAATAGTGTCTTTGGGTAGCATGAGCATCATCTTGCAAATACCACCAAATGCACCCCACCTCTATCTAGTCCGAGAACGATGCTACGTTTGGAAATTCGCGGTCTCCAGTGCAAGTATAACTAAAATATGTATTTAATTACAGACATTCCAGCCAGAAACAACTGATATTTACGATAAGAAAAATATTCCAAAACTGATATATTGTATACATGCTCTCAGTTCTCATTTATTCAAGTTGGGAAAAGCTCCGCTCATACATGATGTCTTTGGAAAAATTGTATTCACAGGTATGCAAATTTCGTAAAACTTGGTGCAATTCGATGGATGGATCAATATAGTCAATATATGTACTTAATAAGGATTTTATGTTTGTGCAAAAGAAATTTACAGGAAAAATCATTTAAAATAAGTATAAAGTTAAAATAAAAAAAAAGTTAAAATAAGACTTTTCCAAAAAAAATATTCACTATTCTTTCATACTCTCAACTCTCTTCAACAATTTTCTTGAAAATATAAACCTGGTTTTAATTTAAGATAATATACATACACATAATATTTTCGCTTGCATTTCAGATGAAGAACTCGATTCAGTATCTAAAGATCTACAGAACTGTGCACACCCTCTACCAATGTTTCAAAAGATAGGAGGTATCTTGTCCAAAACAAATGCGGAGGATGACAGTAACCTTCACACAGCAGTAATTGAACTAAACAATCTGTTAGACACAAAGAAATCAATAACATCAGCAATACTTAACCCTCGACTTAAACTTAAGCATATACAGAACGTTCTAATAGACCAATACAAGAAAGTACTAAAGGCTGCAAAGTCTGAAAAAGTTCAAGCCGCCCAGAACAGATCCATAAATGATAGCTACGTCCCTGACGAATTTGACGAGCTTTTGACTGTAGTAGAAATACAAGGTCACATCACAGCCGTTAACTACAAATATTTGTGGAAGAATCTTTGCAAAGCCTCACATGAGAATGATATCAACAGTCTCCACAAAATGTTCACGGAAGACTGGGTGAAAGTAAAGAAATACTACAGCAAAAACTTAGACTTCTACTGCGATGTAGTTAAAGAAATTATAGAATGCAACAAAGACATTGACGTCGAAAGTGTGACAAACTGGAACAAGATTTTCCAAAACATAATAAACGAGGGTAATCGTAAATCTCTCGAACACAATGACCATAAAGTTGCTATTGCTAACGTCAATAAAGCTTTAGAGGAGGGAACGCCTGATGATCTCTATATGGCTTTATCAAATCCACATCTGGAGTTGAATTTTAAAATCGAGAAATATGCTGTTCCTCTGCTATTTGAAGAAATGAAGCTGGAGAAGTTTGAGTTGGAGAAAAATCTGAATGAGAGTGAGATAGCGGCTTCTTTGTCGTACTTAACTGCTATTGCTGCTATTTCTCAGGCAGTGGAGAGAGGTGATGATGCAGTTGTATGGAATACTTTAAACTCTAATCATGTGCATTTGGACGGGCTAAGGGCGCACTGCCGCAGGCGATATTTGACTGCCCTGTCGACCGCATTGCAAGTAAAGGTTAGAGAAGAGTGTGCGTGTCCATTGCTAACGTTGGAAGATATTCGCGACACTATTGAAATGGTAAACATGAAAGATGATGTTAATGAAGAATGTAAGTGAAGATGATGTAATACTATAACATTTTAAGGCTTTTAAAGTGCGACACAGCACGTCGTGTGATGTGTGTTTAAAGTTGCCCTTGTGTGTTATCAGACAAGGTCATATTATCATGTTTGTCTTTAAAACCGTACAATTCGTCACACGTCGTAGCGATTCTCCGTAAACGGGCCTAAAGCTTTTTATTTGACAAAGTATGAGTATATTATGAACATATTTATTTAAAAAAAAATGTTCTAATTAGTTCTTCTAGTTTTTTAGGGTTCCGTACCCAAAGGGTAAAACGGGACCCTATTACTAAGAATCCGCTGTCCGTCTGTCTGTCTGTCTGTCTGTCTGTCTGTCTGTCTGTCCGTCTGTCACCAGGCTGTATCTCATTAACCGTGATAGTTAGACAGTTGAAATTTTCACAGATGGTGTATTTCTGTTGCCGCTAGAACAACAAATACTAAAAACAAAATTAAGTTAAAAATTAAAGGGGGTCCCCATACAAAAAACAGGTTTTTAGTGTAACGCCATCTATGAGACCTTCATAGGTGTCATGTCATCGGGGTGTTAACAACTCCTTTGTGTTTGTTAAGCTAAGAACCTTACTAATTAGTATCGGCAAAATGACATAGATGGCGCTAGTAAACGAGCGCCGTTATTCTAGATCGCGACCACACAAAATATTCTTGGTAATAATATCAATTAATTAAATATGAGGTTGAAACTCTGTTATGTTTCGTATTGTACGGAACCCTCCCTAAGTGTGCGATAAGAGACGCGATTCTGACTCGCACTTGGCCAGTTTTATTGTATATTTATTGTATTATGTGTTTACAGTGGTGATGGTCATAGACAGCATTAACAGGGCAGTTGCTGAAGAAAAACATGAAAGTCTAATGTCTCTCCTGAAGAGCACTTGTTTAAAACTACCCACAACTTTGCACAAGGAAGAAAATCACCTATACATGCGCATGTTGAAGAAAGCTCTCGTAGCTAAAGAAAACCAGAACCTCTGGTATGACGATATTATAGAAACGATAAACGAAGTCAGCGAGGAATCTGTGAGAGTTAAAGAGTTGACAGATGCCTTAGTGCAATTGAATTTGGCTGTTATGAATAAAAATGTGGATGAGTTTTGGAAGGCGCTTTCCAGTCCTATTCTCGCGACTTCTGGTGTAATAGAAAGTTCCTACAAAGATGTGTACTTTCAAATGTTTTCCAAGGCTCTGAAGAAGAGAGGCCATCACACTTGCCCCTGGATCGTTTGCCACACAGATGCAGGCAACACAGTTTACATAGATGTCGAATCTTACACACACAGCTGGACGACACCTAAAGATTTTGTACCTTACGCTCGATACTTAACCAGAAAAGATATCAACGCGATTATAGACAAAACGAACAAGCACCACGTGAACAAATACAAACAGATAGAACTAGAAAAATCTATCATTCAAATACAGGCTTACTGTAGAGGCAACCTATTAAGACGGCGCCTCATCGCGAGACTAAAATATTTCAAACAGAATGAGGAATATGTTGTAAAAATACAAGCTTGGTGGCGGAGGGTTGTTGTGCAAAGAAGGTATGGGACGATGATTAAAATGAAGGCCATTGAAGCGAAACTTAAAAGAGAGAGGAGACAAAATCCTATGGCATGGTATAAAATTCAGGTAATTTAAATGTTTACATCTGATCTTTAAACTTTAACTTAGACTTATTCTCTAAGATTGGTATTATTATTATATATATATATTATTGGTATATGTGTTTATTTATTATATGAATTTAATTAATCTTAATTGCAGGAACATAAAATAGTCAAAATACAAGCTTTGTGGCGCGGGCGACGAGCTCGTGAGGCGTTCATATCCTTATTCCATTCTCCAAATCCGCCTCTAAAAGTGATCAAGAAATTCATACCGATGCTTGATTTCTCGACGGAAGATTACGACCGCGAAATAGAACTGCAGTCGTTGAAATCTGAAGTAGTTCAGTCCATTAGGAAGAATCAGGAACTGTCCAAACAAATCGACGATATGGACTTAAAGATCGGCCTTTTGGTTCAAAACCGTATTGCGTTGCAAGAAGTGGCCGCGCACGGCTTGAAACTTAACAATCTTGTTAAGCATAACTCTATGACGCAATTGGTATTCCAAAATGACACCGAAAAAGGTCTTCGAACAGTTACTACAGCGGTGAAAGGCTTGAAGTCTTTGACGAAAGAGAGCAAACTCCTTTTAGACGGTTACCAGCATTTGTTTTACGAGCTGCAGACGAATCCGACGTACCTGTCTAAGCTTCTCTTTTGTATTCCGCAAAATAAAACAAACTTTTTCTTGCAAAACGTCGTATTGAGCTTGTACAACTTTGGAGCTTACGCGAGGGATGAATATTTGCTGCTGAAGCTTTTCAGATTTACTTTGGAAGAAGAAATAAGCTGTAAGGTCGTGAAACCTTTTGATATAATAGCATCTACTCCTTTGGTGTTGAAAATGGCGGTCAGTCTTTCCAGGCAGTTGTCTGGTTTGAACAGTTTGCAGTCGATAATTGGGCCTTTAGTTGAGAAGATGTTAAAAGATAAGGACTTGAATATTGAGACTGGGCCCGTGGAGATTTACAAGGCGTGGAGGAATGACACGGAAATGAAGAGTGGGCAGATTTCGTAAGTATACATTACATGCATAATTCTTCTTATTAATTGTTTTAATATGTACAACAGCAAAAGATACTTGACATAATGAATATAATGTGTGTTTTTGACGATGTTATTACTGATTTTGACATGATTATGATTTAATTAATGTAATTGGTGTAAACCGTATTAATTGAATTGAATAAATTGAATTGTAATAAAATTAAATAATACATGCAGAGTCATGTAAATCGTAAAGGTGAGCTACATCTTAGAGTTCTTAGACCATATCGTTACATCAGAGGTAGGCTGATGACGATGATGTGTGTAAGTAGTTTATGTATCATTCATGTTGACAGTTAATTTCAGCAAACTACCCTACAATGTGACTCAAGAGGAAGCTCTGACGTACCCCGAAGTGAAGTCACGTTTAGAGACGGCCCTGTCTCAACTAAAGACAATAGTTATCATGTTTCTGGACAAGATCACTAGTTCCACTGAGATCTTACCATTTTGTATAACTTACATGGCTCGAGTTTTACACAGATCACTAACTTCCAAGTTTCCGCATACGCCGGAAAAAGATATTCTGAAGGTAAGACTACTAAGGCAAGCCGAAATAAAAAAAAAATGTAGAAAAGTCATTCTATTTGCATAGTCTTATAACCCGCAAAATGGAACTAAATTGTTTGAGAGATGACTTTTTATATATCCTACTATTATTGACCGAGCGAAGCGAAGGTCTCCGATTTAGCTTAGGCAAAAATGCATTCGTTTGTCTGTCCGGATGTCTTTTCTCCTCTACTGTAGGGCTATTCTATAAGCTAGTTTACGCATCTCGCAAGCGGAATCCGCGGTGAGTCGTACTACGAAATTCAAATCGTAATACGGTTGAATTTCGTATTAGGAAATTCAAATCTCACCGCTTGCGAGATGTGTAAACTAGCTTACAGAATAGCCCTACAGGTCGCTTTTCTCACCCGATAATCGGACGTTTTTGTGAGCAGGTTTGATGATTACATAGATTTTTTTTATCTATTCAGTTTTTGAAAATTGTTCCAAATGGTAGAGATATGGAAATCAGCCATTTTGGAAAATGTTCAAAAATGTCAATACTTTTTGATTATGTAAGTTGGTATTATGTAAGGTGGTTGTTAAAATAAGGGTTTATTAAGACACAACTTTATTGACTGAACAACTTTTTTATCCTCCGATGAACTTCAAGAAGTCGAGGGAGTGTTGTTCAGTTTTATTCTATCCAAATAGATTCGCGAGGTCTACAGTTCACAAAACCACGCTTTAAGGCTTGAATGCATAATAAACATGTATGGATGTTTGTTTTTCAATGACTGAACCACGGGTCAGCGCTAGTTGATAATATACATTTTATACAAAGCATTACCTACCTAATAGTCACTTTATTTCAGGTAATTGGAAACTTGGTATACTATCAGTTTTTGAATGCTGCCATTGTGGCGCCCGATGCATTCCATATTATAAATCTACCAAACGGCGGAGGGCTGACTACAGATCAACGTAAAAACCTTGCATCTGTTGCGAAGATCTTGCACTTTTCTGCTGCGAAGAAAGGGGTAAGTAATTTTTTTAACAGTATGTTATTATATTTTACTTATTAACTATCCATGCTAATGCATAACATTATCTCTTTAATTTTTGTCTCGCCTATGTTAAATCCATTATTAAAATGTAGTATAAAAGTTGTTCACTGAATCATGGACAAGAACTGTTTTAATCCGCTGCTAATATACGCCAAATACGCACAGAAGCGGCCAAAAGCGTTAGCGCTACATTTATTATTATAATTATTAAAATATTTAGTAATGATAATTACCACTTCGAACCCTGTTATTTATATATATATATGTATATTTTTATATTAAATCAAAGTGAGACTTCCTCGTACTAGGTTAAGCGACGATCTTCGTAAAATGGCTGGCAAGAGCTGGATGAGAGTAGACGAGGATCGTGCTCAGTGGTGTGCAATTGTCGAGCCCAAACATCAAGTAATAGACAAGTAGACTGATGACCATGAAAAATGCTTATAACAGATTTTCGTGATATCTTCACCAAATAACTAATATTGTAAAAGCGAACGTCAATTTGGTTTCTGCAAAGTTTAACTCTGTATCATCATTATCATACGGACTATTAACATTTGAAAGAGGGTACCCACCTCTATCAAATATACGCATACGCAAAATTCAAATGTTTTTCTACGATTATATTGGTTGGATATAAAAAAACCAAAAAATGTGTATACCACCCAGTTCGGAGAAGAATCCAGTCATCTCCGATGTCTAAACCCGTTCATAATCGAATGCCACGAGCGTATGAAGGAGTTGTTCCGACGTTGTTGCCGCGGACCTACGTTGGAGGAATATTTTGCAGTCGACGAGTATACTGAGGCGACGCTTCTCAACCATCCACATATTTATATCACTGTTCAGGTAAGTGGTTCGTCATAATAGACTTCTGCTAGTCCGCCCTGGGTACTACCATGGCTTAGACAGTTATTCAATCAAGAAATATAATTGAGCATTATTTGAAATGCATTGTGTCCAGTCCAGTTATCTATACTAATATTATAAAGAGAGACATATTGTATAATACATTTGTATTTTTGTATGTTTGTAATGATTTGGCTCAAAAACTACTGAACCGATTTAAAAAAATCTTTCACTAATATATAGAATGGACTTTCGAAATGAAAATAGGCTATATATTATCCCGTTTAAATCAAAGGTACATCCGTGGAGACCTAATTTGCAACCTAATTCGACAAAAAAACGGTCGAAAAAACACGTTTCTTTCGAACGCTGCTCAATTGAAAATAGATAGAAGAATATTTTCTATGGAAGAGTTATACAACTTTATAAGACCTACAAAAAAGTCCGCGACAGCATATGTCTATCTCTTAAGGTTGACTCACAGTAACCATTTTAATCTTAAAATTTTTGTTAAAAAATATTACATAACTTCCAAGGCTATTTTCAAGTATATAGTATTAATCCTTATCCAAATAATTACGTTAATTAGCTTGGCCACATATTATAGATTAAAATTGTCCTTTACAGTATATAATTCAAATGAAAACTCTAGAAGATATCACGAATTTCACAAACACGCATCGCAAAATTAATAAAATATTTGCAGTGAAACCACAGATTAGGTCATAGTTACTTCGAAAATATTATTATAAGCTTAGCTATGCTGTAGATCCCCACCGATCACAATCAATTTGAAGTCAATATAGTATAACTAGAAGTCCCCCGCGGCTACGCCCGCGTTAAAAACTCCTTTTATTTACTTAAAACTTTTCTTTTGTAAAAACGATTCTATCATTAAAGACATCAAATAAAAATTAGCCAAATTGGTTCACCTGTTTTCATGTTATCGCGTGACTAAGACAAATCAGGATTCATATTTTTAAAACCCGAAAAACCCAATAAAGCGCAATCCGAAACTATATTGATTTTCAGATTTTTTTACCCCAGTTCACTCTTTTAGGGTGGCATTTTGAAAAAGTCTGAAACTCGTATTTACTTATTTATTTACAGAAGTACTTGTGTGAAATGTCGAATAAAATGACTATCCAAAATTTGAGCCCCCGCTTCATCCCTTGAAGAGTGAATTTTGAAAAATCCTTTCTCAGCGGATGGATACCTACGTCAAAATTTCTATCTGGATGCAAAATATCAGCGCAATCCGAAACAATATTGATTTCAGACATTTTTACTCCACTTCACCCTTTTAGGAATAGAATTTCAAAAAGCCTGAAACACGTATTTACTCATTTATTTACTAAACTACTTGTGTGAAGTTTCGAATGTAAGAGACAATCAATTCTTGTTTCTCCATACAAACTTTGAACCCTCGTTTCATCCTCTTCAGGGATGAATTTTGGAAAACCTTTCTCAGAGGGAACTAACGTCGTAATTAATAACTATCTGCATGCCAAATTTCAGCGCAATCCGAAACAATATTGATTTTTACACTTTATTACCCCATTTCACCCTCTTAGGGGTGGAATTACAAAAAAACCTGAAACACGTGTTTACTTATTTTTTTACTGAAGCACTTGTGTGAAGTTTCGGATAGAAAAGACTATCTAATCTTGTTTCTCCATACAAACTTTCAACCCCCGTTTCATCCCCTTCGAGGGTTAATTTTGGGAAATCCTTTCAAAGAGGGATCTAACGTCATAATAACTATCTGCATGCCAAATTTCAGCGCAATCTGAAACAATATTGATTTTACACTTTATTACCCCATTTCACCCTCTTAGGGGTGGAATTACAAAAAAACCTGAAATACGTGTTTACTTATTTTTTTACTGAAGCACTTGTGTGAAGTTTCGGATAGAAAAGACTATCTAATCTTGTTTCTCCATATAAACTTTGAACCCCCGTTTCATCCCCTTAGAGGGTTAATTTTGGAAAATCCTTTCTCAGAGGGAACTAACGTCGTAATAACTATCTGCATGCCAAATTTCAGCGCAATCCGAAACAATATTGATTTTTACACTTTATTACCCCATTTCACCCTCTTAGGGGTGGAATTACAAAAAAACCTGAAATACGTGTTTACTTATTTTTTTACTGAAGCACTTGTGTGAAGTTTCGGATAGAAAAGACTATCTAATCTTGTTTCTCCATATAAACTTTGAACCCCCATTTCATCCCCTTAGAGGGTTAATTTTGGAAAATCCTTTCTCAGAGGGAACTAACGTCGTAATAACTATCTGCATGCCAAATTTCAGCGCAATCCGAAACAATATTGATTTTCACACTTTATTACCCAATTTCACCCTCTTAGGGGTGGAATTTAAAAAAACCTGAAACACGTGTTTACTTATTTTTTTACTGAAGCACTTGTGTGGAGTTTCAGATAGAAAAGACTATCTAATCTTGATTCTCCATACAAACTTTGAACCCCCGTTTCATCCCCTTCGAGGGTTAATTTTGGAAAATCCTTTCTCAGAGGGAATTAACGTCGTAATAACTATCTGCATGCCAAATTTCAGCGTAATCCGAAACAATATTGATTTTACACTTTATTACCCCATTTCACCCTCTTAAGGGTGGAATTTCAAAAAAACCTGATACACGTGTTTACTTATTTTTTTACTGAAGCACTTGTGTGAAGTTTCGGATAGAAAAGACTATCTAATCTTGTTTCTCCATACAAACTTTGAACCCCCGTTTCATCCTCTTCGAGGGTCAATTTTGGAAAATCCTTTCTCAGAGGGAACTAACGTCGTAATAACTATCTGCATGCCAAATTTCAGCGCAATCCGAAACAATATTGATTTTCACACTTTATTACCCAATTTCACCCTCTTAGGGGTGGAATTAAAAAAACCTGAAACACGTGTTTACTTATTTTTTTACTGAAGCACTTGTGTGGAGTTTCGGATAGAAAAGACTATCTAATCTTGTTTCTCCATACAAACTTTGAACCCCCGTTTCATCCCCTTCGAGGGTTAATTTTGGAAAATCCTTTCTCAGTGGGAACTAACGTCGTAATAACTATTTGCATGCCAAATTTCAGCGCAATCCGAAACAATATTGATTTTCACACTTTATTACCCAATTTCACCCTCTTAGGGGTGGAATTAAAAAAAACCTGAAACACGTGTTTACTTATTTTTTTACTGAAGCACTTGTGTGGAGTTTCGGATAGAAAAGACTATCTAATCTTGTTTCTCCATACAAACTTTGAACCCCCGTTTCATCCCCTTCGAGGATTAATTTTGGAAAATCCTTTCTCAGTGGGAACTAACGTCGTAATAACTATTTGCATGCCAAATTTCAGCGCAATCCGAAACAATATTGATTTTACACTTTATTACCCCATTTCACCCTCTTAGGGGTGGAATTCCAAAAAAACCTGAAACACGTCTTTACTTATTTTTTTACTGAAGCACTTATGTGAAGTTTCGGATAGAAAAGACGATCTAATCTTGTTTCTCCATACAAACTTTGAACCCCCATTTCATCCCCTTAAGGGGTGAATTTTGGAAAATCCTTTCTTAGTACACCCTTACGTACTAAGACAAATATACCCTCTAAATTTCAAGTCTCTACGACCAGCGGTTTAGGCTGTGCGTTGTCTGTCAGTGAGTCAGTGAGTCAGTGAGTCAGTCAGTATGTCAGGACAAAGATTCTTATAGTATTAGATAATATAATCTATTGTATAAAATAATATTCATCTATATATATAATTATATAATGTAATATTTTAAACCACCCCGACTGATCTATGTATAATAGCTTTTTCCAATGACTCTAAACACGACATTTAAAATCTCAGCTGTAAGTTGGTGAGGATTTGAGTATTCTGTAGAGTCCAGGAGGCTTCCATGTTCTTACAATATCGTTGAAGAAGAAGATTTTCGAATTGATCAGACCTATGAAAGTTGATTTCATAGCGCAATTAACTAGAAAAAAGCTCATAATTTTATAACGATTGAACGAATTTTCATGAATCAAAGCTATGAAAACTCTCGATGAAGACATCTATCAAACAAAAAAAAACTATCAATAATAAAAACAAAATCGGTTCACCCGGTTAGGTGCTAAGATGCTACAGACAGACACACAGATACACACGTTAAACGTATATTACCCCTACATTTTGCGTCGGGGAACGCCGTAAGGTTACGGCGGCAGATGTACTCCTTGGTGGTAAGCTACTTTTTGGTAGATTTAATGATTCCACTACCACTGTACGAAAACTCATGATTCATGAATGCACATAAAACTTTCATATAGCTAGGATTAGAACCAACGACCGTCGGGTCAGAATCAGGGTAACTATCCTTTACGCCAAAGGGCCGTCCAATATCAATACGTAAGTATTATAAAACAAAGTTCATCACTGCGTCTGTCTGTCTGTTCGCAATAATCTCAATAGCTACTGAACGGATTATCATGCGGTTTTCACCAATAGCCAGAGTGTTTATGAGGAAGGTTTAGGTGCATAATTCGTTAAGGTTTTGTGTAAATTGGATGAAATATGACGATGGTTGTTAAATATCTTCATATTTTATATTCGATGCAACAAGCTGATGCAAATTTTGTAGGCATATATGTTCTACCCGTGCGAAGCCGGGGCGGGCTGCTAGTAATATAATAAAGGAGTTAAAAGGACGTTCGAGACTTAACACGCCTCAAGCCGGTGCTATAGAATGACACTCCAGAACAGAGCCACTCCTAACTCCTAAGCGAAGAATGAACCCATTTTAATTGATAATAATAATATAGTTCATTTTATCTTACTATTCGGTTCTTAAATAGTAAAATTATATTGTTTTTTAATTTGCAACCTATCTTCAGAGACTGCATGGTGCTTGAAATAGGTTTGAAATACCATTAGTCAGGTCACCAGTGCCCTCCCGCGGATCGTTGTACACACATATTAATATGTTAGTTAGTTTTTTACCTGAGTTAGTTAACTTATTCGTTTCCTATAAATTTTGTGTTAAGAAATTACGTCTTATTATATGATTTTTAGAGTACGCCCGATCATCGTTCTGTATAGGGGTGTCAGTTTTAACAAGTGCAGTACAATACTGGGCAAAATTTATAAAAATTGCGATTCTATTGTTTCCATTTCTACATCAAAAATAATTTACACCATAAACTTTTACAGGAAATTGTGGACACACACGCACTTCTAGTAGAGTACCAGGACATAATAGCACCGGATCCTCGCGACCGACTAAACGAACTTTTGGATGACTTGGGCGAAGTGCCATCCGTTGCAGCCCTTGCCTCGCGAGATGTACACAATGTGAGTTATTTGTCCCCACTTAATCATTACCCTAAGATCATAGTTTGAACTTAGTCTCATTTAAAGCTCTGCAATGCTTATATAGGCACAGAATAATTAATAGTATGAATAGGTCTGAAACACAGAAAAACTATTTCTAGCAAATTTGGTCTTTTACCGCAAGATTCACATTCAATTAATATTATCTACAGCAAATGGGAGACTGCACAGAAGAGAACGCCCGACTTGAGGTGTGTTTGGCGCTCGTGAACAAATTCCAAGCGCCCTCAGATGACATGACCGATCTTAACAAACTTTTTATTAAGACTAAGGAGCTATGCGTCGCTATAATACCATTCTTGAACGGTGAGTGGTTAATAATATTATATTCATGATTATTTGTACATTTATTAGTTGGTAGGTATTTGTAGGTTGTAGGTTGTTGGTAGGTTATTGGTTGGTAGTTGATTGTTAGCCAATCACTCTTTATTTACTGAATTTTTTGGGCCATTACAAAAAATCCCGGAAAAAAAATGAGGGTACGTAGAAAGCTACGCGTTAGAAGTGAAACTTAAAAGTTCAATTAATTTATTTATCAACATCACTAATTACATATTTTTCTGTATAACTCCATCTGCTGAACTTTGCGGGACGAATGCCCGAATGATAGCGAATACGTCTACTTAGTTACGCCGTTACAGCAGGGGGCGTTTATAAATATAACATGACGCTGAGGTCAGTTTCGTTGATTCGGACCGTGACGCTTCGTCACCTCTGTCAATTTTTACCCCAGTGCGCTTAAAGAAGTTTTACTTCAAAAGCAAGCATGCACTACACGACTACTTAATTAACAATAGCAAGAGTAAAGCAGCAGCTAGAGTACTATTCATGGGTCAAAATTCGCGCCAGTTTCTTAGCAAATTGTTATAAATTATCGATCGAATCGTCACTAATTTTATTTTATAGGTGAGCATCTATTAGAAGCTCTTTGCATTGGTACGACAAAAGAGCAACAAGAACTCTACGCTAAGAAGATCCAACGACGCATATATTCGGGGCAAGCGCGACAAGACGAGGCAATGTCTTTGAAGGAACACATCGCAAAACTTCGCAAGAACTTGCAATTCCTTGAAGAAGAAGGCTACGTGACCAGGGAAGACGGTTACCAAGCCCTTATAACTTCTATAGCGCTAGATCTATGCAATAAAGGAAAGTACAGGCAAGCGCAGAGAAGAGCCCTATCGACTTTGATTAGAACGAAACAAAGTTTAGCGGAGAAGACGAAGTATTATGAGGAGAAGTGTAAATCTTATGATCAGTATATAAGGTCCTGCTTGGATAATCTTCACGCGGGAAAAAGGTGAGTCTCGCTAATCTGAATCTGAACCTTATTTTTTTTTAAATATCTAAGGCTAACGTTTGACTACTATCTCATCTGATGGTAAGTAATGATGCGGTCGAAGATGGTAAGCATGCTAGGCCTAGAATGGGTACTGGCTCTCAAGGATAGCTGACGGAACACATTAGATGTTTGGCGACAGATTTTCTAACTTGAGGGTGGTAGTTAACCGCGTACTGTTTGCAATGTATGCTGTCATTGTCAAGTGAATAGATTAAGCCCATATTTGAATGCTATATTTCTGAGCCAGAGGTTGCATGTTCAAATCCCAACTGTGCACCAGAATGGATTTTTCTATTGAAAAATGTAGGTATATGTGCGCATTTCTCAGTGGCCCTCTGGTGAAGGAAAAACACCCTGCATTGTTGTGACAGGACATTATCTAGTTACTATTATAGATTCTAGTGTCTCCTAATCACCGTCAGGTTTGAAAATCTGTCGCCCAAACATCTAATTCTAATGTTTTACGGTAGCTGTTCTTGAGATCCAGTTTCTATTCTAGGCCTAGCGTGCTATTATACCATCTTCGACCGAATCATCACTTACCGATAGGCAAGATAGTGGTCAAATGCTGGCCTATACGATTTAAAAAATTGCATTAGATTTATATTTTGCTCACGTAATTATGACCATGTGTCTCAGTTTCGCTCTAAGCTCAAGTGGCTTCCTATTCGTCTTCACCGGTATACTCACATTCCTTATTATCTCTACTCTACTGTGTAACGGAAACCTACGAGTGCGAGTCCGAGTTGCACTTGGCCAGTTAATTAATCCCTGTACTACACGTTATCTTCAAGAACGATTTAATTTCCTTCACAGCGTAAACTCTTTTTCTCTAACTAATGTCATCAGAAAACCTTACCTAACCTCAATATTCCACCTCACTGTTCTACTTTTTACGATGAATCCTGTACAGTCTGCGTAATGTGTGGTCTTTGTTTTTGTGTAGTCTGATGTATGTATGTGGTATTTAGGGTTCCGAACCCAACAACAAAGGGTACGGAACCCTATTACTAAGACTCCGCTGTCCGTCTGTCTGTCTGTCTGTCTATCAGTTACTTACGTGTTTTTTACTATAGCGCCATCTATGAACGATTGCTTACCTTATTAATAATATTAATTACAAACACCTTTGTGTTAACGTTCACTTAGTTGGTGTTAGAAGTTCGTTAGATATTCGTTAGATATTCGTTAGATGGCGTTCGGGACCCTCCGCGGACCGCGGATCGGCAAACGTAGCGTAGGACGCCCTCAGACTAGGTGGAGCGATGATCTTCGCAAGGCGGCTGAAAAAAGCTGGATGATAGTTGCTGAGGATTGTGATCAGTGGCGTGCAGTTGGAGAGGCCCTTGTCTAGCAGTAGACTAATAAAGGCTGATGATAAAGTTTTTAGCATTTTTAAATTACAAGCTGTGCCCCGCGGTTTCGTCCGCGTTGAAAAGTATCTTATAGCATAATACTTAATTAAGCCATAATACTGGCTATCCCTGTGCAAAAATTCAGCTGAATCGGTCCAGCAGTTTGACCGGGAAGGAGTCCCAAGCAAATATACTAACTGACTTTCGCATTTATAATATTAGTGTTGATTTATCATTCAAAGATAAGCTGGCCCATTGTTATACATTTCATATGTTACTTAGCTTTTATTATGGTATACCTAACAATTAAGAGTTGATCTATCTATCAAAGGTATTTACTTCAACTGTTGCTCATAACTTTATTTTAACAACCGATTTCTAAAAGAATCGTTAAAGTTTGCGTATTTTGCAGGAGTGTACACGCTTGCTTACGACGTTCAGGCAAAGATATGCAGAAGCTCAGGTCGAAACTAACCGTCAAATACTCAGGAGCTAAGCTGATGGAACGCGGCGTCTTACTAGAAATCGACGGATTATCCACGTCTCAGTTCAAAAACGTACAATTTGAAATCACGCCCACCGATCACAACGGAGTGTTCACAGTAAAAGGAAAGTTTATGGGAGTAGAGATGGAATCCATAGAGATAGACATACAAGATCTTCTACAGAAACAGTATGAAGGCTGCGCCATTATGGACATGTTTGGTAAAGCTAAGATTAATGTAAATCTCATGATTTTCCTGCTCAACAGTAAGTTTTATGGTAAGTGTAAAACCTGATTGATTCAGAGACTGAATGCTAATCTGAATTCGAAATTTGCAATGGCATGAATGTTTAACATTACGAAGTTTGAATATCAGCTGTTTATCTTAGCTTTAGGGGCTCAAGTCGATAATCGAACGGGGGTTTAGTAAAGGTTTGCCATTTCACAGTCAATTTAATTATGTAACTTACGTACTTAATAATTGAATTTTTCGCGGCTAAATACAAGCAAACAAGAATTTGTAGCCAAGCCAACTTTATCGAACTTTTAAATAATCTATATTGTCGGTCAGATCCATTTTGATATTGGTTAAGTTTTTTTGTTTTTGTTTTATTGAGCAAAGTTAAAACCAAGGCTCAAGTCTTTTTTATCGATTTAGTCTGGTTACAAAAATTGGTCCGTCTATATTGTCCCAAAAATTGTTAGTATCAGTTAGTATTATAAATATACCAAATATTTTAAGCATTTATTGACAGGTTGTTGTCCTTAATGTATTAAAAGTTTCAAATTATTAAAACTTTGTAGTTATATAATCTTGAAAATTGTGATGTATTTTTATTATTAAGAATGTATTGATTAAGACATGAATGTTTAATTAAGTTTTTAATGATATTATCAATTAATCTAACAATTTCTTTACCACCTTGAATTTACAATTTTCTCTTATTTTGAGATAAATGAGATAAAAATGTACTTACTATAATATAATCACGCTAAATTTATTATTAGATTAGATAAGGTCTAACACTATTTTATAAAAGTTATAATAAAACGAGGCTAACAATACATGTATTTTTATTTGACACTTATATGCTGTATAACATATTATATAGTATAACATATAACATATTATATGCTGATTTCAGAAGGTTGGGCTGACTTGGGCTATCAGTGGTGTGTCTTGGGAGAGGCTTATGTCCGGCAGTGTACTGATACCGGCCAGGCCTGTCGCACTCCGCGCTGTAGATATGAAACTACAAGTACCTCCGCGCGACCCTCCCGGGTTCATGTTCAGTCAGTTAAGTGTCACGCGCGCTCTCGATCGGCCGCGCGCCTTACTTGGACCTTGATGTTAGTGAACTTAGCAGATCATTGTCCAGCAGATAAAAAAAAAATGGGAGTTCTTTTCGCATGCAGCCGAGTTCTACAGTTCCTGATACTTTTTAAGAATAGTTCTGGCGTTTTTTCCATAAAAACGTCAACTGTCAAGATGATCTGCTAACTTCCCGTAGCAGATCATTTTGCAGCATATGAGAAAAAAATGTGTGTTCTATCCGCATGCAGCTGAGTTCTATAGTTCCTGATACTTTTTAAGAATAGTTCTGGTGTTTTTGCCTTAAAAAACGTCAACTGTCAAAATGATCTGCTAACTTCCCGTAGCAGATAATTTTGCAACATATGAAAAAAAATGTGAGTTCTATTAGCATGAAGCTGAGTTCTATAGTTCCTGATACTTTAAAAGAATAGTTCTGGCGTTTTTGCCATAAATTGATTCAATTCCAGAACTCTTGTATGAATGCCAGCAGATCATGTCAGAACATTTCAGAGTCGAAAAAAAATTTTTTAAAGTGTTTAATCATACAGGAAGCTAGAACTCTTTTGTTTATGTAAGATATATATCAAAACTGCAGCCTTAAACTCGAATCAACTCCAGAACTCTCGTTTGAATGCCAGCAGATCATGTCAGAACATTTCAGAGTCGAAAAAACAAATGTATAATATCCAATCATACAGGAAGCTAGAACTCTTTTGTTTGTGTAAGATATATATGAAAACTGCAGCCTCAAACTCGATTCAACTCCAGAACACTCGTATGAATGCCAGCAGATCATGTCAGAACATTTCGGAGTCTAAAAAAAATATTTTAATGGTTTCCAACCATATAGGAAGCTGGAACTCTTTTGTTTGTGTAAGATATATATCAAAACTGCAGCCTCAAACTCGATTCAATTCCAGAACTTATAATTAAATATCTTAAGTTCACTAACATTGGACCTTGGACCTACCTCATTATTATATTCCTTGCTTACGATATTAACATACAAAAATGTTATTCAGTATGTCTAAACGAAGGGCTACAAATACAAAGCATTGCGTAGCATACGGATGCTTAAACAACAACGGGAATAACGACATTTCATTTCATACATTTCCTAAGATTCTCGAGAGATAAGACATTAATAAAATTAATATTATTTATAAGTAATGTAAATCTAGGTAGTAAGGCTATCTATGTACTTTTTGTTTAACGATCCGGTCGTTTAGTAGTAGTTTTCGACTTTTTTTCGCGTAAAAGTCAATGACCTTAAAGATTGTTCACTGTAAGTAGACCTCCCGGGTACTAGTGGCCACCTAATGCAGGGTCAGTGTATAATAGTTTTAATTTAATGCTTATATCAATTGAACAATAAAAGAAGGGGATAGAAAATGTCAATTTTTTTTTGCCCTTTTTTCATTTTATTTGTAAATTTTGTCGTCGCGCTGCACATGTAGGTACTTATATAAAAAGCAAAGAATGTCACACATAAAATGGTAGGTAGGTATAAGTCAGCAGAGTTTCATGTTTCAAGTTAAGATCTTTAGGGAATTTCTATCGACACTAAATCTTGCAAAATATTAATTGTAACCTACTTGAAATTGGTAGGTTATTTTATTATTTACTGTAGGTAGGTTACGTAGATCCTATAGGTAAGTACCTACCTAAAAGAATAAATCTGACTGACTGATTGACTGACATATCAGTGCACAGCTGAAACCAACAAAGTTATACCTACCTACCTACTTATTTAAATTGACTTGGCCTTTTCTTTGACTAACGAACCTTTAATACGATTTTGTCGAGTCAAACGAGTTGTATAGTCCGAGAGCTGATGCAAGACTTGTACTCAGATAAATAAGTACGATTACCAATGTGTAAACATTTACAAACATTTAGGGTTTTATTTTATTATTTTTTAACAGTAATACTATATAACTATAGTTAGATTAGTGGCTTGAAAAATCTTTAAAAAAATCATGATGTTAGTGCATTTCATAAACTTTAATGGAAAATAATAGCGGTTAAGATAACTTTATTAGTTTAGCAGTAATATCTCAGATTATATAATAGTTACTACGTAACAGATAGGGTCAGTTCGCTGGTTCGCGGCCCTTCGTTAGTTTGCGGCCTTTGAAGGCGGCCTGTTTAGATAATGGTTGAGAAATTGAGAATAGGAATGACATCTCATTTTTTTCAATATAACGTAACTTTATTATGAAGTTGGACAACACTAGGTACCCAATCTTTTGAAATTGCTAGAACAATAATAAAGTGAGAGCAACAAAAGCTTGTTCAATTAACCGTTCTCGATACACGTGCCCGCACGTAGCCGAAACTACGGAAAAAATAGCGGGCACGCACTTGTTCAAAGGTATGTAATATCGTAATACAATCATTTGTTGTGGTGATAAGTAGATTTAACTACGAGCTTATGAATTATAAATTGATTTTTTTTATGTATATTGTGTATGAATTAAACAACTGTGCAAAATATTGGGTGGTCGCCTAGTGAATTAGAAAAATACGATTGTGTTGGTTTACGGCCGGGAGGCCGGGTTACTGACGCGTCGCGAGTAATTTGATTTATGACCATACATATAGTACCTGGTGTCTCTACAAAGCAATTACAACCTTATTGTTAAAGCATACGGATTAAATTGAATTTGTCAAAACATCTGCAGAGCACCATCCTTTTAATTAAGAGCCTTTAAATTGTTAATATATTTATAAAATTATTAAATAAAGTTGATGCTTTAAAAAGTATATTTTCTGATATAAATCTCTCCCTAGTTCGTTAAGTATCCCAAGTCCCATACATCAAGTCCCATCCGTGTATTGATTATAGAAAGTATTTTAAATCGGAAGTAAATTAATAAATGTTTTTTAATTCGAATTTTTTATTTAAAGATTAAACTATTACAAAATAAAGTTTTCCTATAATGGAATAAAATACATAACTATTATTGGTCGAAAAAGTGAGTCAGCTCCTAGACTATTATAATGTTACAAGTCAAATAACCTACGATTCTAGGCGAGTACTATTTTTTCGCGTTATTTTACTTACGCAATCTAAAACTTTAATCAATTTTGATTGAACGTAACGTATTTTCAACCGACTTTCCAAACAGAAGGAGGTTCTCAATTCGTCTTGGTGTGTATGTTATGCGATTACTCCGTCAATTGTGAACCGATTTGAATGACTATTTTTTTAATCGGTATGGTTCGTTGCCGAGATGGTCCCATTGTAATTTCATCGAGATCTGATGAGTATCTCCAGAGATATGACGATAAACGTCTCAAACTTGCTACTAAAACTGACTCGCGTGGCATGGAAGTCGGTTGTTTTAGTTTTAACTATCTTAATTAAATAATAAATATATAAAAAAAAAACAAATAAATAAATAATAAAATTAAATCTTAATTATAGTATAACTGTAGCACTTATTATCAGTAATGTACTTATTACATTGTTCTACCTCAGAGTATTCTCTTCATAACATTCAACCCTATAGGAGAGGCCGCGAGTTGACCGAGTTATTCAGACTCGCTGTGCGGACTTACGGTGCATTTTACTGTGCGCAACACGCGGTTCATAGTTACTATTAGTTGATACTGTGACGCAAATTCAAGGTCGCACTCGAGGCGTGAAGCGCATTTTGAACGTTACCAGCGTTGTAACTAGGTTTATTCTCGCATTTTTGCCCTCAGGGAGTGCAATTTCTGTACTTGTACTATTCATTATTCTGTGTACCGGCTGATACTGTTGATTATGATGGTATGCGGAATTAAACTTTTTCCACATTTTTCCCCAAATAAATGATGTAAAAAGAACGGTGAATTCCACTAAAATCCATTGAAAAGATCCATTAATGGATTTCCTTTTTGGATCTTTTTGGACCTTTATGTCCACTTTAATATAATCCATCATCCTAGACTTTAATCTATTAACCATGGATGTTTGCAAAAAGGATTTTTTAGAACTAACGAGTGTCTTAAAATCTTTGAGTGAAAGCTTAAAATCAATTTTAAAGATCCATAGATGCATTCTAGCAAAGAGAATATAAATATGTACTACTACTCTAGGCGCAGGACAACTGACTTTAGTCCATAGCACGGATAAAGACAGAAGGATAGGAAACTGACGTCTTAAAAAGTTCTGAAAATCTGTCGTAGAGTAGTGCTCAGGCCCGCCGGTTCAATGCCTTTGTCGCTAGTGTAATGTATTGACGGCAGCAAACGAAAATGTCGTATCTCAAAATTTGCCGAAATGACTTTTTACTATATCGTTGTACAGAAAAAAAAGCCGCGTCGAATATTCTATGTCTAGTCTTTCTATGATGCATAAATTTAATGATACACCATTGTTTTGTTTCTAGGTTGTCTACTGTTCACTCAAAAAAATGTTTTTTCAAATTTCAATATTACAGATACGACATTTCCTCTTTCTGCCATCGATATACTTCACTAGCGACACAGGCATTGAACCAGCGGGCCTGAGTACTACTCTGCGACAGATTTCAGAACTTTTTTAGACAAGCTTTTTTAGAAAGATCCTAGGATGATGGATTACAATGGATGGAGCCATGTCAGCCATGTGACGTTGTCACATCGACATTCATTCTATCAACACATTGTCCTACCCTTTCTATTACAGCGATCGCGAGATAAGAGTAAACGAGAAAGCTAATATCAAATTGACAACCTCGCGCATGGGTTTACGTGTCCATTTTTGACCGGCTAACAGGCCATAATATAGCGACGCATCATACTTATAAATTAAAAATTAAATAGAAACATAGCTTTAAAGACTGAAACCCTGTTACATGGTTAAATTATGTCGTGTTGTGCTGTGTTTTATCCATCAAGAACAACCAAAGGAGGCGTAAAAGATCAAGAATTATCATTTCACACGTAAGTCTTTGTGGGCATTTATTCTCATATATAACCACTTTTTGAATCAAAATATTTATTTTGCTTACATTATATACATCTTTTTCGTCATATAACTACCGAGGTGGTAAATGGTTATCATTTGAAAGCTTTAATTTATGTAAATAACAAACATTATTTTACGCCGCCCGGCTAGTGATGTACGTGAACCCTCCAAAACTTTGTCGATAAATATAGTCGATACCCTTATAAAAAGGAATATATAAATTCCTTTAAGTGTAATATTATAATATTACACTTAAAACTTCAAATACCTATATAAATCGTTTATATACATTTTACACTAAATCTATACATATAAAAAAATTGAAGTGTCTGTTTGTAATTCCAAATTAACAGCTTTTCACTAAATGCATATGAAAGAATATACGGTACTTACATAAAAAACAAAATTTTAAATGTTTGTCTGTCTGTCTGTTTGTTCTGGTTTATCTCTGAAATGACTGGACCAATTTAACGGGACTTTCACTAGCAGAATGCTGATGTTAAAATATTAACTACCAAGTAACTTGGCTACTTTTATTTTAGAATAAAATAAAGTTACGCGAAATCAAAATTGAAGCTAATGAAATAGGAAACAATATCTGATACAAATAGGGAAGGTTAATGTGCAAATTAAGCAGTGTTTTCTACCGCGCACAGCCCACGCGCATGTTGCCGCTGTCATTAAACGCGGACAAAGCCGCGGGACCCAGCTAGTTGATTTATAATATGAAGATTTGTTTAAAGGATGGAACGGTTAGCTTATGGCCTTGCTTAGAACGAAATTTGAATATTTTTAACCGTCTTCACAATAAAAAGATGAGGTTCTCAGTTCGCCATTTTTATGTTTGTTATCTCATAACTCCGTAAGTTCTTAACCGGATTGGACATTTTTTTCGAGAGTTTATTCTGCCCGTTTGGTCCCATTGTACATTTTTTGAAATCTGATAAGTATCTCCAGTGATATGGACATAAACACCTCCAACTTTAACTTTATACTGAAAATGGATAGCGTGGCATTTGAAGTTGGTTTTTTCGTTTTGTAAACGATCTTAAAATATTATAAAAAGTGATCAAAGTAATGTCGCGCAAAATTAGTAGTAACTAGGTACCTAATTATATTATCAGCACTTATACTTACTCGTATTCAATCTATTATTACTTATGATAATGCTATTATATATATTTTTATGAAGAATGTGTGATAGTTTACCACATTAATATATTATATCATTTTGTTGTAGGTTTCCAAAATGTCCGAAAATCCAATCAAGTGGATAAAGGCAGTAACTGCAGTAAGGCGTGAAAATTAGGATCCAACGAAACACTTCAGACTTTGTTCTAAAAATTTTGATAAATCAATTTTGTACCTACTAGATTATCTATCAAGCTGGAACTGACACCGAAGAAACGGAAAAGAATAGAAGCTATTTTGATTTTAAAATTATCGTGAATTTGTAACATTATTATTGTTATATACCGGCTGTTATTCACGTACCTTTAGTCGAATTTACTGGTGAACATCGCGATCTCACCGCGTGACCTCACTCCCGAGGAAGAGCGACTGACTCGCTCGAAATTCGACTAATGGTACGTGAATTACAGCCGGTATATAACAATAAGAATAGAAGCTAGTGGAGTCAAGATAGAAAATCTTCCTGTAAGTCTTCCTATAATCTTCCTCTGCGAGCAATGAAGGATGATGAAGCGGTTTTGAATGTGTTTTAATCGAAAGTGTTATTAGCTCTGATCCATGAAAATCTGTTTAGCCGTTGTAAAACTATGAGCATTTTTCTAGTTGATGGCGCTATGAAATCAACTTTCATAGTGATTAATTCGAAATTCGGTATCCTTTTCAACGACAAAGGACACTGAAGCATTGACATGATGCTGGGACATCTTCTGGAATTTGCTGAATACTCAACTCCTCGCCAACTTACAGGTGAGATGTCGTGTTCAGACTCATTGGAATGTTTTTATTTTCATTATAGATTATATATAGATCAGTCGGGGTGATTTCAAATTTTGAGTTTTGGAGAGTGGAGAGCGACGGCATACACAATGCGGTGGGCAGTGATTGGAAAAAAAGATCTGAAAATCGGGCTCAGTGGCGCATCTTGGGAGAGGCCTACAGTCCAGCAGTGGACTGACACTGGCTGATGATGATGATGATGATACAATAGATCATACTATATTGACATCATATTACTTTATATCGGTAGCACTTACAAAAAAATGAGATTTTTCTGTAGTGGTAGGACTTCTGCTAGTCCGCCTGGGCCGACCACTTTGCCAATTAATTTTCATAGGAATGTTTTTCGGTTGAAATGGCAAGGTGTCCAGTGAAAATACGGGGCATGTGAAACTTAACATCTTTATGTCTCAAGGTAACAGGCGCAGTGGAGTGACATGCAAAATTCTGGACTGCCAGAATTTTCCTGTATCGTATCTGTAATAGGTAGACGTCATCGCTTACCATCAAGTGAGAGTCATGCTTGTCCTGTTACCTTTTACAATTAAAAATCTGATTAATGTTTACAAAGTAAGTATGGCCTAATTTGTGGTTTCACTGCATTTTTTTATTATTTGCGATGCGCGTAATTTTATATGATAATTTATCTAATACTATAAGAATCTTTGTCCTGACATACTGACTGCCTGACAGACAACGCACAGCCTAAACCGCTGGTCGTAGAGACTTGAAATTTAAAGAGTATATTTGTCTTAGTACGCAAGGGTGTACTAAGAAAGGATTTTTCAAAATTCACCCCGTTAGGGGGTGAAATGGAGGTTCAAAGTTTGTACGGATAAACAAGATTAGATAGTCTTTTCTATTCGAAACTTCATACAAGTGCTTCAGTAAAAAAATATGTAAATACGTGTTTCAGGCTTTTTCAAAATTCCACCCCTAAAAGAGTGAAATGAGGTAACAAAGTCTGAAAACCAATATTGTTTCGGGTTGCGCTTAAATTTGGCATCCAGTTGTTTTAACATAAGTATCCGTTAAGAAAACATTTCCCAAAATTCATTCTTTAAGGGGATGAAACGGGGTTCAAAGTTTGGATAGTCATTTTATTCGACCTTCACGCAAACCGTACTTCTGTAAATAAATAAGTAAATACGAGTTTCAGGCTTTTTCAAAATGCCACCCTAAGAGGGTGAAGTGGGGTAACAAAGTCTGAAAATCAATATTGTTTCGGATTGCGCTGAAATTTAAAATGCAGATAGTTGTTATGACGTAGGTTTCCGCTGAGAAAGCATTTTGTAAAAATTCCCCACGGATATTACTTATAATTTATAATGAAAAAAAAAAAAAATATATAAAACTTATAGATTTACGTAAGTACTTCTATAAATAAATAAGTAAATACGTGTTGCAAGATTTTTGCAAGGGGTTGGTAAAAAAGTCTGACAGTCAATGTGGTTTTTTGGGTTTTATAAATATGAATCCCTATTTCCCTTAGTCACGCAATAACTTGAAAACGGGTGAACCGATTTGGCTTTTACTTCTTTGATGTCTTTTATGATAGAAAGGTTTCACAAAATAAAAGTTTTAAGTAAATAAAAGAAGTCTTTAACGCGACCGAAGCCGCAGGCCACTTCTAGTATTTTCATATAAATTATATACTGTAAAGGACAATTTTAATCTATGATATTGGGCCAAGATAATTAGCGTAATTATTCAAATAAGGATTAATACTGTATAGAAGAAAATAGCCTTGAAAGTTCTGTAACATTTTTTATTAAAAAATAAAGATTAAAATAGTTACTGTGAGTCTGTGCGATAGACATATGTTATCGCGGACTTTTTGTAGGTCTTATTAAGTTGTACTACTCTTCGATACATACTTTCTTACATCTATTTCAGATTAATCATCTTTCGTAAAAAACGTGTTTTCTCGACCGTTTTATTGGCGACTTAAGTTGCAAAATAGGTCTTCACGAATATACCTATCTTTTAAACAGGATAATATATAGCCTATGTTCATTCTAAAAGACCATAAATATATTTATATATGAGAGAAAAAAATAATCGTCCTGTAGTTTTTGAGCTAACTCAATACAAACATACATGTTATCTCTTTATAATATTAGTATAGAAGTATAGATGCTTTGTAGCTCAAAATTGTAATATTTAATTGACGTATTGAAAACGCAAAAACATTTAAGATTTATGTTAGAGAAAAGCCAAGAAATCTATACCGCCAGATTTAAGGTTGCCTAATTACAGTTAAGTACTGTAGCATTTTTTAACAATAACTAATTTCCATAAGTTCAGTAAAGTAACTACGTATTTTATGACATAAATTGTTTTCTTTTTACATAAGTTTTAGTTTTCTACATTTTTCACCTTTTGATCGATATGTTCTACACTAGTGATCACTTCCCTACTCACGCACACTCTAGCAGTTCTAGACACTAACACAAACAAAACAGAAAATGGACATGCTGCCAAAGTTTTGACGCCATCGATTATAATCCATCATCCTAGGTAATAATAATTCACTTAGCGCAATTATCCCAACCGCACCAACAAGATGCACAATGGAGGTTGTATGTAGAAGAAACTTTTTATGACTATCAATCATATTTTTGCTCTTCATGTTGAGTTTAGTGTTTGACATAAACTGTTCTTAGCGTAGACAGATATTCTGTCTACGGTTCTTATGGTAAGTGTGAGCGAGATGGAGACAAAAGTAGGCTGATTAAATTTGTCTTCACAACAATGTTGTACGTGCAGTCTCGTTAGGATGCAACGTTATTGATCCCAACCCGTTTTCAAGATAAATTTAATGATACCTAAAGTTAAATAGGAATATTTTTATTTATTTATTTTTTATTGCAGAGCTTTTATTAATATACCCTTGTGATTAGAACAGCAGTACCAACATTTATTAAATGTGAGTATTCTTATCACTGGCAACATTTTAAATCTGGTAAGTCACTTTGACACAACATGTCTCTATATTTTTAAACATAAATGCGTGTCTGTCTGTAAACTCTACGATTAAAATAAATTAAAAATAAAAACTTTTATAACAACACGCTTTTATTTAAATGCGCTAAAATAATAGAATAAACTTGTTCTATCTAGTTACAACATCATTACACAATTTTTATGATACAGAAGCTTGTCGCGTAGAAAACGGTTAGGATATTTGGGCTAAAGACGGATGTCCTCCGGGCTCCGCCTCGTCTCATTGCCGTCTTCCATTTCCGGAAAAGTACCATCTTAGACTACATAGTTACTTTATATCAGGTACGATAGTAGATAGTGGTCAAGTGCTTATATGTCGTAGGAAGCTTAAAATACAACAACTGTACCTAGCTAGTTCGTGCTTACAGACAAAGTCGGGGCAGGTTGCTAAAGCAACGCCGCGTCAAACTGTCAACACTAAGTAGAAATCTTATCAATTGGAGTACTTGTAGGAACCTCAGTTTTATCATAATTTATTGATGGAAATTGATATCTAAATAGATAAGCACGCACTGTAAGCATTTTTAAAATTTCTTCAGTATAAGGTGTAACATGATTTGCTACAAATATGCGCCGTATAACCAAAAAAATATTGGTGTTTCTTTTCGGTGTTTTGTTAACCGGCTTGTATTGTGAGTTTTTAATATATTATGTGGTTATTGCGCAGGTAAATATGATTTTAGTGTATATTTCGAGATTTGATGGTTGGTATAAGTTAATAAGCATTCTATTTTTAATGTGAAATAATCATATTGATTTTCTGAAATTTTTAAATTATGTGTACAAGTGGTAATAATCGCTTTTATAATTAAGTAAGTAGGTTCTTTTCATTTTAAGCGGACATACTAAATCTCAAAAAATCCTTTTCAAATATCTAAGAAAACATTTCAAGCAATTATTAATATACATACTCTTAAATATAATATGATGAAAAAAAGGAAGTAGGTTCGTAACTACAATGTTATCTAATAACCTACATATACATATATATACCTATTTCTAGTGCGACACATAGTACAATAATTAAATATCGAATTTTCCCCTATTATTTTATTTTTATTTCAGTGTTCCTGGCCAGTGCTAGAAAATATACAAAACGGCGATAGAGTTCTGAAGGCACTTATTTTGGCGGACACTCATCTTCTAGGGCCCAGGAAAGGTCACTGGCTAGACAAATGGAGAAGGGAATCGCAAATGCATCGCGCCTTTCAAGCTATCATGACAATACACAGGCCAGAAGCTGTTTTTGTTTTAGGTCAGTAGTTAGTGAGGGGGTATTTTGAGTCGATTTTGTTTTGACTTTTTTTTACTTTCATTATGGCTCCACATGATTAGTGTATTTAGCCAGTGTGTCAGCAGTGTCAAGTTGAAGTCATAGTCTAGTCCAAATTATACCCTCAGTAAAAATGTGTACTTTCCCGCAGATTCACAAGTTCCCGCCAAAACTCTGTTGTGACTCTAAACTCAACTAAACTAAATTTGACAACACCATAAATGGCGTTATTCTTGTCTCTCCTCTGAAGATAAATCACAGGAATTTTAGCAGTACTAAAACTCCTTTTCGTTAATGAATTAGTTTAGTTAGTTATTAACAGAATGGACGCCATTATCACCTTCCCGCGTCTATATTTTTCCTGAATTGAATGAGATTCCTAGGTGTTGTGGTACATGAATACGATCCCTGGGTCCAAAGAGAATACAATTACTGCCTGGGTCAGCCAATGGGTGTCAGCCAATTTGACAGAATTTTCCATAGGTGGTAGGAGCATTATATCGGTGTTCCGCTTGACTTGCTTCCCAAAAGTAGCTTGCCACCATCAAGGAGAAAATCTGCCGCCGTAACCTTACGGTGTTCCGGCAACACACAGCCTTTGAGAGTCGAGACTATTCTAGGCCTAGCGTGTTTACTATCTTCGACCACATCATCGTTTACCACTAGTTGAGCCAAACGCTAGCCTATCAGATATATAAGTAATAAAATCGTTTAAAAAACTAAAATAACCGACTTCGAATGCAGCGCTTTTAGTTTTCATTCAGTACCAAGTTTGAGGTGTTTATCTCCATATCTCTGGAGATACCAATCAGATCTCGATGAAATTTCTATGGTACCACCGTGGGGATATCTCCTTTCACAAAAAAAAAAAAATATCGAATCATAAACGAAGAAGTTATCCGCGAACAAACATAAATATATATATTGGAAGTCGGTTAAAAAATACATGAAAAATGTTAAAAAATGCCTCAACTGGTGACTCCTATTCCGGAGAAGCATGGTTCCATCTTAGATAGAGTTAGTGCTTGTCTTTAAGAAACTGAGTTCGATAAGACTGAACATTCCAGGTGACACAAGGAAAAGGGTCGGATATGCCGTATCGGATCGTTATATGCGGTACGATAAATAAGATAAGATTGCCGAAAAGTATTCTTGTATGGAGACAGACCCCTTTTTATTTCATTCGGTTTTTAGTTTTTGTTATTAATTGTTATTCGTTGCCACTGTAATTACATACTTTGTAAAAATTTCTAGTCTCTATCGATTACGGTTCATAAAATCAAGCAAAATACGCTGAATAAAACACGTTACTTGTTGGGAATGTATTACAGAGAAGGTGACCAGCCATCCTAAGGCGGCGTCGGGTATCTGGTCAACAGGGCTCTCAGTGACAACGTTGTAGAAATCTCCAGTGTGTCGACCAGGATTGCGTACCTTAAAATAAGGTTAACCAAGAGGTACAGCCTCAAGGTTATCCAGGTCTACGCACCGACCTCGACACACTCGGATGATGAGGTGGAGAGCATGTATGAAGATATCTTCAGAGCTTTACACACCACCTCCAAAGCTCACTACAACGTTGTCATGGGAGACTTTAACGCCAAAGTGGGAGTACAGACTTGCAGTGAATCGAAAATAGGACTGCACGGATTTGGGAGTAGGAATCACGGGGCAAATTATCGTCAATTTCCTCGAGAAAGAAGGGCTTTGCTTGATGAACTCGTTCTTCAAGAAACAGCCCCAAAGGAAGTGGACGTGGCAAAGTCCCCACTGTGACTAAAAACGAGATTGACTTCATCATTACGGACAAACGGCGCATATTCAGAGACGTCTCAGTGATCACTAGGTTCAATACTGGAAGTGATCACCGACTTGTACGAGGCTCCTTGGATATCGACTTCAAAGCCCAGAGAGATCGATTGATGAAGTCCACGGTCCGACCGGATCTACTCCAAACCGTTGTTGGGTCCGAAACATTTCAATAAAAATTGGAAAATCGATTCGCTGCCTTGGAAACCACAGATGACGTAGACCAGAAACTCGAAGAAGTGGTGGAAATATTCAGGGATGAAGGGACGAAGTTTTGCGAGAGCAAGCGTACGGGCAAAAAGTCAAAAGTCAAAAAACTTTCGGCAGAAACACTTCGGCTAATGGAAGAGAGACGAACAGACCCTTTGTCAGCTTTGTCAACTAACCTGGTGCGCAACAAATCCATTAAGAAGCTGGCACGACGCGACCTCCAGAATCAATTGAGCAGAATCGGGGGTCAAATGTGTTCGTCCAGCCTCTGGGTAGAAACCACCTCACAAAGCTGACAACGTCAACGGAGAACGTCGTCGCATCCAAGCCGGAGATTCTGTCGGAAGTTGGAAACTTCTACAGCAAGCTCTACGCATCGCATGCTTCAAGGCCCGTACCCGATACTGAGGATTGCAGAGCCACCTTAACCCGCCAATTCACAGAAGACCTGCCCGAAGTCAGCCGAGATGAAATCGTGATGGCCCTTAGACAACTCAAAAATGGAAAAGCCCCAAATGAGGACAGAATCACAACGGAGCTTCTAAAAGCTGGAGGAGCCCCAGCTGTAAGCCAGCTATAACAGCTCTTCAATTCTGTTCTCTTCTCTGGTAGAGCTTCACAGGCATAGAACAGAAGCATGGTGGTTTTGTTTTTCAAATAAGGAGATAAAGCCCCTTTGAAAAACTACCGCTCGATCTCGCTTCTGAGCCATGTCTAAAAGCTGTTTTCTAGGGTCATCACGAACCGTCTTGCGCGAAGACTCGACGAGTTTCAACCTCCGGAACAGGCCGGGTTTCGAAGCAGTTACGGCACCTTAGACCACATCCACACGGTGCGGCAGATTGTACAGAAAACCGAAAAGTACAATCGCCCCCTGTGCTTAGCATTTGTGGACTAGAAGGCCTTTGACTCAATCGAAACCTGGTCGCTTCTGGAGTCCTTGCAGCGTTGCCAAGTCGATTGGCGATATATCGAAGTGATGAGATGTGTATATAATGCCGCAACGATGACTATACAAATACAAAACCAGCGTACTAAACATATCCACCTGCGTCGAGGAGTGAGACAAGGGGACGTCATATCCCCGAAACTGTTCACAAACGCCTTAGAGGATATGTTTAAGACGCTGGACTGGAAAGCTTGCGGCATCAATATCAACGTCAAAGTACATCTGTCACTTACGATTCGCAGATGACATCGTCATTATGGCAGAGACGCTGCCGTAGATGAATTCCACTCAAAGTTGTCACGTTTACCTAGGGCAAACGCTCCAACTAGGCAAATACAACTTCGAGAAGGAAATCCAGAGAAGAATTCAGCTGGGCTGGGCAGCATTTTGGAAACGCCGTCGAGTCTTCTCGTCGCCTATACCACAGTGCTTAAAGACAAGTCTTAAATCAGTGCGTCCTACCTGTCATGACATACGGAGCCGAGACGTGGACACTCACGGTTCGACTAGTTCCACCAGTTTAAAGTCGCTCAGCGAGCTATGGAAAGAGCTATGCTCGGTGTTTCTCTGCGGGATCGAATCCGGAACGAAGTAATTCGCTAGGAACTAAAGTGATCGACATAGCTCAGCGGATTAGCAAACTGAAGTGGCAGTGGGCTGGTCATATCTGCCGTAGGACCGATAACTGTTGAGGCAGACTGTTTCTAGAGTGGAGACCGCGAATCAGCAAACGTAGCGTAGGACGTCCTGTGACTAGGTGGAGCGACGAAATTCGCAAAGCGATGGGCAGTGACTGGAAACAAAGAGCCGAAGATCGGGCTCAGTGGCGTGTCTTGGGGGAGGCATAGTCCAGCAGTGGACTGATACCGGCTGATAATGATGATTTATATTTCCGTGGTGGCATCGTAGCGCCTAAACATCAGATAAAAATCATAATAAATGTTTTCTACATATTTAGATACTAACTAGATAAGTGGTTTAAAATGACGTTACATTTGAATTTGCCTAAAAATTTAATCTGAAAATTTCAGGAGACCTATTTGACGAAGGTGAATGGAGCAACGAGCAGCAGTTCCGAGATTACGTAGATCGTTTCTACGGACTGTTTGCAGTGCCTGATGACGTCACCATACATGTAGCTGTTGGGAACCACGATATTGGATTCCATAATTAGTAAGTAGGTATTATTTTACAAGCTTATATTTAACTTGCAATGTATGTATGTTCGGGTGGAATCTTGAAGCTAAATTAGACCCACTTCCCGATGTCCGATTGGACTCAAATTTGGTGCACACTTACGTATCTTCGGTGACAATACAATAATATGGTACCATGGAGCTGATCTGATAATGAAGCTGGAAGGTGGCCACGGCATATCTAATACTATAAGAATCTTTGTCCTGACATACTGAGTGACTGACTGACAATGCACGGCCTAAACCGCTGGTCGTAGAGACTTGAAATTTGGAGGGTATATTTGTCTTAGTACGTAAGGGTACGTACTAAGAAAGGATTTTCCAAAATTCACCCGTTAAGGGGATGTAATGGGGGTTCAAAGTTTGTATGGAGAAACAAGATAACATAGTCTTTTCTATTCGAAACTTCGCACAAGCTTCCATAAAAAAATAAGTAAATACGTGTTTCAGGCTTTTTCAAAATTCCACCCCTGAAAGGGTGAAATGGGGTAACAAAGTCTGAAAATCAATATTATTTCGGATTGCGCTGAAATTTGGCTTGCAGATAGTTATTACGACGTTAGTTCCCTCTGAGAAAGGATTTTCCAAAATTCACCCCTAAAGGGGATGAAACGGGGTTTTAATGTTTGTATGGAGAAACAAGATTAGATAGTCCATTATATTCGAAACTTAACATAAGTACTTAAGTAAGTAAATAATACGTGTTGCAGGCTCTTTCGAAATTCCACCCCTAAAAGGGTGAAGGGGGGTAACAAAGTCTGAAATCAATATTGTTTCGGATTGCACTGAAATTTGGCATGCAGATAGTTATTTTGAGTTAGGTATCCGCTAAGAAAGAATTTTTCAAAATTAACTCTTCTCTTGTGTGAAATGTCGAATAAAATGACTATTCACGCAAGTACTTCTGTTAATAAATAAGTAAATACGAGTTTCAGACTTTTCAAAATACCACCCTAAGAGGATAAACTGGGGTAACAAAGTCTAAAAATCAATGTTGTTTCGGATTGCGCTGAAATTTAGAATGCAGATAGTTATTACGACGTTGGTATCCGCTCAGAAAGGATTTACTAAAAATTCCTCCCAGATACGGAACGGGGCTTCAAAATTTGTATGGCGAAACAAGATGAGATAAAGTACGTGTGGTAGGATTTTTTTGAAATGGGGTAGGTATCAAAGTATGAAAATTTGGGTTTTTCGGTTTTTATAAATATGAATCCCGAATTGACTTAGTCACGCGATAACATGAAAACGGGTGAACCGATTCGGCGAATTCTTATTTGATGTATTTAATGATAAAATCGTTTTTACAAAAGAAAAGTTTAAAGTAAATAAAAGAAGTTTTTAACGCGGGCGAAGCTGCGGGGCACTCCTAGTCTGTGATAAAACAACATAACCTCACCGAGGGTCACCGAGTTTGGGCTCGATTGATTCGTCTTGCGGAGGACTTTACACTTAGATGATATCCAGGATCTGATGATTTAGCTGGAAGGTGGCCTTGAGATTTCTGTGATGAAACAACATAACCCTACCGAATGTGGGCTCGATTGATTTCCCTTGAAGATCACTTTACCCATAATCACATCAAAATATCCGTAGAATATTTAAAAACATCTCGTCTACTCTAAAATACTTAGCTGGTTACTTATACCTATAAAGAAGTTAAAAATAAATTAAAAGTATTTTTTTTAAATAAAAATCTGGGACATGTTCTAAAAACTTCAAAATAAAAAAATCTCGTAAGTATTACTTACTTATATTCCTGATAGCTTGAAGCACAGAGGTATAGTAAGTACCTAAAATGTAAAACGGGTAGTGCCCCAAGCTTTTACTTAAAAATAATAATAAATAAAAACACATTTATTGCCAATTACAAAACACACCACATACTGAAATTCACAAATATATTATACTAGCAGCCCGCCCCGGCTTCGCACGGGTAGAACATATATATGCCTACAAAATTTGCATCAGTTTGTTGCATCGACTGTAAAATTTTAACATATTTAACAATCATCGTCATATTTCAACCAATTTACACAAAACCTTAACGAATTATGCACTTAAACCTTCCTCATAAACACTCTGGCTATTGGTGAAAACCGCATGATAATCCGTTCAGTAGCTATTGAGATTATTGCGAACAGACAGACAGACGCAGTGATGGACTTTGTTTTATAATACTTACGTAGTGATATTGGACGGCCCTTTGGCGTAAAGGTTGTTACCCTGATTCTGACCCGAGGGTCGTTGGTTCTAATCCTAGCTATATACCTACCAATGAAAGTTTATGTGCATTCATGGATCATGGGTTTTCGTACAGAGGTAGTGGGATAATTAAATATATATATATGCAATAATTAAGATAGTTTAACTAAAACAACCGACTTCAATGCCCCGCGAGTCAACTTCAGTAGCAAGTTTGAGACGTTTATCGTCATATCTCTGGAGATACTTATCACATCTCGATGAAATTACAATGGGACCACCTCGAAAACGTACCCTACCGATTACAAAAAGAATCATTCGAATCGGTACACAATTGACGGAGTAATCTCGTAACATACACACACAAAAAAAAAACATACAGACGGATTGAGAACCTCCTTATTTTTGGAAGTCGGTTGAAAAATAGCTTACCACCACCAAGGAGAACATCTGCCGCCGTAACCTTAACGTAACGAAAAAAGTAGGGGTTTATACGTTTAACGTGTGTATCTGTGTGTCTGTCTGTAGCATCTTAGCACCCAACCGGATGAACTGATTTTGATTTTATTATTGATAGTTTTTTTTTGTTTTATAGATATCTTCATCGAGAGTATTCTTAGCTTTGATTTATGAAAATTCGTTCAATCGTTATACCACTATGAGCTTTTTTCTAATTAATTGCGCTATAAAATCAACTTTCATAGGTCTGATCAATTCGAAAATCTTCTTCTTCAACGATATTGTAAGAACATGGAAGCATTGACCTGATGCTGGGACATCTCCTGGACTCTACAGAATACTCAAATCCTCACCAACTTACAGCTCAGATTCTAAATGACGTGTTTTGAGTCATTGGAACGCTTTTAATGAAAAGATTATATATAGATCAGTCGGGGTGGTTTAAAATATTAAAATATTTATATTATTATATAGGTATATAGATCATTATTATTTTATACAATAGATCAAATTATTATACTATATTGACTTCAAATTGATTGTGATCGGTGGGGATCTACAGAATAGCTAAGCTTTTATTAATATTTTCGTAGTAACTATGAACTAATCTGTGGTTATACTGCAAATATTTTATTAATTTTGCGATGCGTGTATGTGAACTTCGTGATATCTTCTAGAGTTTTCATTTGAATTATTTACTGTAAAGGACGATTTTAATATATAATATGTGGCCAAGCTAATTAACGTAATTATTTGGATAAGGATTAATACTATATACTTGAAAATAGCCTTGGAAGTTATGTAATATTTTTTAACAAAAAATTAAAGATTAAAATGGTTACTGTGAGTCAACCTTAAGAGATAGACATATGCTGTCGCGGACTTTTTTGTAGGTCTTATTAAGTTGTACAACTCTTCCATAGAAAATATTCTTCCATCTATTTTCAATTGAGCAGCGTTCGTAAGTAACGTGTTTTTTCGACCGTTTTTTTGTCGACTTAGGTTGCAAATTAGGTCTCCACGAATGTACCTTTGATTTAAACGGGATAATATATAGCCTATTTTCATTTCGAAAGTCTATTCTATATATAAGTGAAAGAATTTTTTAAATCGGTCCAGTAGTTTTTGAGCCAAATCATTACAAACATACAAAAATACAAAAATACAAATGTTCTCTCTTTATAATATTAGTATAGATTTGGCAATTGGAATACACTCAGCACTATACTGCGTAAGCTGGGTTTACACAGGGCTGGTTTTCAGTGCATTCCATTTCCCGAACTAAGGTGGTCGTCGGGCGTGTTGGTGGAAAGCGGGACTTAAAAAGGTAATATAATCTTACAAAAACATTGCTGTAATCTACTTTGCACTTGAAAACAGAGAAGATAACTTAAAAACAGAGGGTAAAAAAAACAATACATAACAATTTTCATAACCATATGTGTGTGTGTGTGTGTGTGTGTTTTTTTTTGTAGGCTATTTGGTCTTGTAGGTAGCTTCAAATAGGGTTCTATTGCGTTGAAATAAAAATACCTTTACTTTATATTTGAATGTTATGAAACTCATTTTGTTACGCATTGGCGGAGGCAGATTATTCCAAATTTTTGCCGCACCATATTTGAAACTACCTTTGAACCTGCTAGTTTTCTTCTAGCTTCTCAAACAGATACTCTGGATTTTGGTCCCAGAGTACCTTCTGAACAACACATGCTAAATGAAGTTCCCTTCTAGTCTTCATGTTTAGGATATTATTTTTGATAAGGTAAGGGGGTGACATGCTCTCTTCTTGTTATGTTAAAACAGAATCTAGCACATGCATTTTGAACTCGCTGAATAGCATGTTCTGTTTTAACAAACAACCTTGGGCCATATACTGCACTGCAGTAGTTGAAGGGAGATAGCACCAGAAGATCACAAAGCAGTATCCTTACCTCTTGGGATATATTCTTTCTTATATTATATAAAACTTTTAATTTAAAGAAAGCTGTTCTAATTTTATCATTAACATGTTTTTCGAACCTCATGCACTGCAGTAGTTGAAGGGAGATAGCACCAGAAGATCACAAAGCAGTATCATTACCTCTTGGGATATATTCTTTCTTATATTATATAAAACTTTTAATTTAAAGAAAGCTGTTCTAATTTTATCATTAACATGTTTTCGAACCTCATTTCACCGTCTACATTTAAACCCAGATTTCTGGCTTCTGATACGATCGGTATCTCCGTGTTATCAACTATTATCTTAGGATTATGTCTCAGTACTTTCGTTATTTGATTTTTTGAACCCAGTATGATCATTTTCGATTTAGAAGGATTGAGGATTAAAGAATTATTTTTAGCCCACTTATAAATTTCCTCCAAGTCGTCATTTAATCGTTTTAGACTGTGAGTAGTATTATCTGCGTCAAAGGAGTAATATTTTTGGGTATCATCTGCATAGAGATGATACTTGCAGTGTTTTATACACTGTGGAATATCAGCTGTAAAAATCGAGAAAAGCAAAGGGCTCAAGATTGAACCTTGCGGGACACCTCGGGATAATTTACCTACACTAGACATGTAGTTTACTCCGTCTTGTGATTCAGTTTCCACAAATTGTTCCCTGTCCGTTAAATATGTCTTGAACCACTTACAAGTTTCTTTGGAGAAGCCATAGTATGAAAGCTTAGCTAACAATAATTCTGGATTTAAACAATCAAAAGCGCGGGAAAAGTCAAGAAGGATCAAAGCTGTACTTAGTGCCGCATCTGACGCAGCTATGACGTCATCAGCTACATGTAAGAGCGCTGTTTCCGTACCATGCGCTTTCCTAAAACCAGACTGATATTGAGGTATTATCTTTTCGTTGCCTACGTACGTTTCTAGCTGCATATAAACCACCCTCTCTAAGACCTTTGACAACACAGGTAGAATACTTATAAGTCGTAAATCCTTAACCTGTTCTATGGCCTGTGATTTAGGTACTGGCCTCACAAGTGCACGTTTCCACGAATCTGGAAATATGCTAAGCTCAATTGACTGATTTATAATAGCGGTAATTACTGACAAGGTCTCAGGCAGTGTAAGTTTTATCATGTCAATATTGATGCGATCAAACCCGGCAGCATTAGTTTTTATGTTTAGTATAATTTTACTGATTAGCTCTGGAGATACTGGCTTAAATGAGAAGATACTGTCAGTGGATTTATTAGTTCTATGGATTGTAGAAGATTATTGTCTATATTGCCGTCACCGGGGATACTAAGAAAGTGCTATTTAATTAAGTTTGGGTCGTTTAAATTATCTGGTATTGACACTGGTTGGCTATGCAAGGTTTTTATACTTTTTATATACTTCCACATTTTCACTGGATTATGTGTATTCCTATTTACATAATAATTAAAGAATACTGTTCTTTCCCTCTCTACAGAACCAATAACAAGGTTTTTAAGACTTTTATAGTACTGTTTCGATGATACAGTTTTTTTGGCGTGAGCTCTACTTAGAGCTTTATCTCTGAGAGTCATCATAAACCTAATCGTATCTGTGATCCAAGGTTTTGCTGCTTCTAATTAATTTGCGTTTAATAGGTGCGTACATGTCAAATATATATAATATAATAATAGTGCAAGAACAATACAATGACTTCGAAATACAAATAAAAGATCTCTTGTCACAATTACCAAGAAAACTACAGAAAGAAGACGATGTTAATCGGGATACATTAGACCTACTAGAGCAAAGAAAAGCCTTATACAAAGACAAGAGGACTAAAGAAAACAAAGAAAAAATAACGCAGATAAGTAAAAAAATCAACAGAAGTCTTATGAAAGAAAAAAAGGAAAAACGCCGAAAAACGTTCGTAAAGTATATAAATAAAACTGGAGCGATACGAAAAGCATATAAAGAGTTACAAAATAAAAAGGAATGGACAGCAAAATTAAAAAAACAACAGAGGCTACTTAATATCGAATAGCCCAGATATGATTAAAGTAGCAACTAAATATTACAAGGAACTCTACAATGCAGGTAAACGGCCTCAAAATAGATCACAAAAAAATACCTCTAATGTCACGAATAATAAAATCAGTCACATGGTTCTAGAGTCCGAAATAAATTACGCAATTAAAACATTAAAAAATGATAAATCACCAGGAAGCGATAACGTCACAAATGAGATAATAACATCTATGTCTGCCTCACTATTAAATCCTTTAAGAATGTTGTTTAATAACATCATCGTCAACGAAACAACTCCGGAACAATGGTCAAAGTCGACAATTATACTGCTACACAAGAAAGGCGACCGATGTAACTTGGGCAACTATAGACCAATAAGCCTTATTACTAATATTTACAAAATATTTTCAAAAATTCTATTGAACCGGATAAGTCGTACACTAGACGAGGAACAACCAAGGGAGCAAGCGGGCTTTCGCAAAAATTTTTCTACAATAGATCATATTCAAGTTGTTACTCGAGTCATAGAAAAAGCTGAGGAGTACGGGAAGACTCTATATCTTTGCTTTATTGATTTTACAAAAGCTTTGGATTCTTTGGATCACAACTCGATTTGGACGGCACTTTTGCAACAAGGCACAGAATTAAAATATATAAAAATTATACAGAGCATATACAGCAAATGTTCGGCGAAAATAAAGTTAGAGAGAGTCGGTCAAGAATTTCCTTTGGAGAAAGGAGTAAGACAAGGAGACCCATTAAGCCCTAAATTGTTTTCGGCTGTACTAGAAATGGTCTTCATGCAATTAAATTGGGACAAGGAAGGTATCAAAATAGATGGCGAATTTTTGAGCCACCTAAGGTTTGCAGATGACATAGCCGTATTTGCAGAACAACCGATACAGCTACAGTTAATGATACAGGACTTAGCAAAAGAAAGTATCAAAGTCGGATTGACTTTAAATGCCTCTAAAACGAAAGTATTGTCAAACGGAGTAAAGAAAGAAATTATAGTTAATAATAACAGTATCGAATATGTTAACGAGTATACATATCTTGGCCAATCAATTGCATTCAAAGATTTGTCTGAAAAAGAAATTAATAGAAGGATTGCCATTTCATGACAAAAATACTGGAGTTTAAAAGAAGTCATGAAAAATAAAGATATAAACATTAAAGTAAAAACTAAACTCTACGAAACCGTTATTCTGCCATGCCTGACATATGGTTGCCAGACATGGACATTAACAAAGCAACAGGAGGCCAAATTAGCTATACACCAAAGGAAAATGGAAAGGAGCATGATGGGCATAAGATTATCAGACAGAACAACAAATGAAGAAATAAGAAGCCGTACAAAAGTTACAGACATAATTAAAAGGATAAGAAGTTTAAAATGGCAATGGGCAGAACACATATGTAGAATGCAAAATGAAAGATGGACAAAGAAAGCCACAGAGTGGATACCTCGAGATGGGAACAGAAAGAGAGGGAGACCAAAGAAGCGTTGGGACGACATTTTCAGACAATGATGTGGAACAGATTGGGCAAGACAAGCCCGAAATAGAGACAAATGGAGGAGACAGGGGGAGGCCTACGCCGCAGAGGCGACTATTACAAAATTAAATTAATTTAAGATAGTTAGAAAATCATATTATAGATTCTAAATGTAAGATGTATGTAAATGTTTCTGTTTGTATTAGAGGAATTATTATAGAATAAAGGCTTTTTACTTTACTTTACTTTACATGTCAAATAAATTGATAAGATCTTCGTTAAATTTTTGAATCATAAGGTTCGGATTAGCTAAATTCAGAATGTCGTTCCAATTTATCAATTGTAGGTCAGAATTAAAATTAATTTCATTAATATCTCTAATTGCACGAAATTCCACAAATCGAGGTATCGGTTTAGGTTTTCTTATACTAAAGTCACTTAAAACTAAGGCATGGTCACTTAAACATGTATTGTGCACAGTCGTTACATTTTTACATTTATCCGCAATATTCGTAATTATTAAATCTATCAGACTCTGTGAGTCATCTGTCTTTCTAGTGGGGTCTTTGACAACCTGTTCGAGATTTAACTGCTCGGAACAATGACTAGCATGGAAGCCGGGCTAAAATAAGAAATGAAATACGTATGTTTACTTTTTTTTACTTACGATGTTAATTGTGCGTAGGAAAGAGACGTATAATGCCGTTCTGTTTCGTTATCATGCAGGTTGTCACAAGTTAATTTTTGGCTAGTGATGGGCTTATCATCGACATTATCGTGTCGATGTCAGTCATCAAAGCAAATATGTATTTAATTTTATTAAAAAATCCAAATACAAGACTGTTCATTATATGAGTTGTGTATGTCGTAGGTATTATTGATAAAACGTTTTTTGCAAAAAATAGTAGGATTTTGGGAACACACGAAAAATTAGACAATGGCTATGATATCAATTAATCAATCTTAATGAAAAAAGTTAGTTCCGATTAGGTTTTTAAATTATAAAAAACCTAGTTATTTAGCGAAAATTTAGTTCATGAAATTTTCCTTTAAAATCTTCTCTTCTTCACTCAGTATAATTCGCACTACCCATGGAAAAATGGCGTAAGATGAAAACACCAACTTTTCAGGAGCGTCAAAAAACTGATTTGTGAAGAACTGAGAAGTCCTAGACAATTAGTGTCTTCAGCAACATGGTAGCAAACATTTTCATACAGATACCTATATACTTCATTTTTTTAAATAAACTCTGGATTTTGCAAAAATCTAAAATTAGGTGGTTACTCCATTATAATATATGGAATAATAATATGAAATTGAGAAACATCTAAAGTTACCGCTTTGTTGCTATGGAATTATTATTAGGCGAACTTCGTAGTTTTATTTCGAGTTACGCCTTTATTCCAGCCCGCTTTTAAAGAACATTTGTACGTAAACAATTATATTGTTTTCTTCCATGAGAGAATATTAAGAAAAATTATAGTAACATGCGAAGTGCTGTTATTAAGTGGGATAAAAATAACAAAAAAAGTTGTATCACTTATTACTTACTTATTCTGTGGCTAAAACTTTACTTTGAAAGACGTATGTGGTAAATACGTAAAAAAACCTGTGTATATTAAATAACATAACTGAAGATACCCTATATGCTTCCACTTGTGTGGATATAAAAAAAGTCTGTGTGCAGTTTGTGTTAATTAAATAGTTAGCCAGGGTGGCTATATTTATTCCAATTTCATTCAAATTCGTTATTTCTTATGCATAATACGTTTATGACAAACACACCAAACAGTTTGCAAATTAACGTTTGCGTGTACATGATGGTTATCTGCTGTCAACGTCTCCAAAACCATAAAGACTCACTCTCGCAATCTATGCTTCAAATACTGATACATACAGGCTTAGAAAAACTTCTCTACGCCTATGTCTTTTCGCCGCACAATGGGGATCAGGAGACGGCCATAGCCAATTGCTTGGACCTTCTGCTGGCAACTGATCCAAACCGCTACTCAGTTTCAGTATCGTCAGCGCTAGATTGTTCCTACCACTATCGGATGAAGTCTACTCTCCGCCCAACCTTAGCTTAAGCGGTACTCGACGTGAGGCAATAACAGGCAGCAGATTGGGATGAGTAGGCGGTCGTTCCTTGCATTTAACCTTAAGCGCCTCGTATGCTTTTCTTTCGATGACATTATGGTTTGTGTGGACCCTGTGACAAATTTGCTGCTTCAGGGAATAGAAAACTATATTTCATTTTCATTTGTGATATAAAGCAAAGCTAAGCCTTCGTTCGGGGTTAAGTGTGGCCGTACTGCAGCGCCGCAGCATGCAGTTAACTTGGACTGGATTGACACTCCAAACCGCAAAGCCAAAAATGTGTCAGCAAGGAATAAAACTTTTAACAATGCTGCTGCCTAATTCTGCAAGAATGCTTTACTGATGGCTCGATTTGACCACATAGTTTTGATTTATAAGTTGACTCAATCTTTAGTCGGCCCTCACTTCTTCCACTGCTGACACTCGATGGGGCGCTGGCTCATACCACCAAAGAGAAAGCGAATTTGATTGCCTCTTTGTTCACGGAGTCTTTACTTCTTGACACTGCCCGTGAGACACTTCCTTGTCTCCTTGGACGCGTGAAACAAATGTCTGATATACCTATCCGTCAGGCTAAGGTTGAAAAACCACTGCAAATAATTGTAGACGTGAACAAAGCAAGTAGCCCGGATGGTATTCCATCCTAAATCCTGAGGACCTGTATGCCTGATCTCGCTTTTGTATTAATTATGTTTCTTTCGCCTTTTTATGACTAGTGTCAAAAACTTGGAAGCTTGCCAAAGTGCAACCTGTGCCCAAAAAGGCAGTCTTGCTGACCCTGCCAATTTTTAGACACGTTAATACTCTGCAAGGCTATAAAAAACCTTTAGTGAACAACTGGCTCCTTGCATACATAGAACTTTGTCAGTGACCGAAAATTTGGGTTTCAACGAAAGTGGGGGGATCCTATAAGCAAGTCCATCGATCCATCCTACGGACTGCCACTTCTTTGTGTGTCTGAGTTTTGTATTTTCTTTTGAGTGACCTGTCGTTCAGAGTAATCATTGATGGCTGTTATTCTGACCAATTGGTGTCTTTCAGGGATCATTGCTTTCTGCCACTCTTATCCTGCTGCATATTAACGACTGCTAATGCTCGGTATGATTAGAAATACAGACGATAGCACCGTTGTAGAGAGCTATACGTCCAGTGCACAGTCTAGTGTGGCACAAATTCAATTTTATATAGTCAAGCGCATAAACTTGTCCTTACAGGCTGTCTTCGATTGGGGCGATGCCAATCTGGTCAAGTTCAATGCAACTAAGTTACTAGTTACTACTACTAAGTAACTAGTTCTAGGTTCTAGTTCAATTTTCTGCCAAGCTAAAAAACTATTCGAAATGTTTCCGTACAGATGGCAGACCACCTGAGCTTTTTGGAATTTTACTGACGCCATCTCTCAACTTTGGCTCTTACATGACAGGTGGTAGGAGCATATTATATCGATGTTCCGATTGACTTGCTATCAAAAGTGGCTTACCACCATCAAAGAGAAAATTCGCCGCCATAACCTTACAGTGTTCCGACAACACACAGCCCTTTAGAGTAGTTAAGAGTCTTCTAGGCGTAGCGTGTGCACCATCTTTTCTTCAGTGATCAAACGCTTGCCTATATGATGAAAAAAAAACGATTCCACACAGTCCAATTACCGTAGTAAAAGCTTAGTTTTATGGCCAAGCTGAGGCAGTAGTTTTAAGGGCCCGGTGGCGTTATCGGGAGAACGGTCGGCTTTGATGCCAGAGGTACCGAGTTCTATCCGCGCCGTGCACCAGCAGATTTTTCAATGGAAAAATGTATGTGCGCTTTTCACAGTGGCCTTCTGTTGAAAGAAAAACATCGTTAACAAACCAACAACCCCCCATGGTAGAACTTGTAGCATACAGCATGGTGCGCTTGATTTAAAATAAAACAAAATTAAAACAATAAAAGGTTCCATGTTTCCTATCGGGTGCATTTCGGAGCGTACCTACGCCATCCGATTACGCAAAGTAATACCACCCTGCCTCTTCTTCGACCAGACCGGACTAGATGTGCGCCACCGCTATGTGGTCCATCTCCTTGCACCAAGCGTTATGCTTCATCTTTTTCTCTTTTAATCTTTTAGGTACTACCAATAAATGCAATTCTTTGCCAGTGTCTGTGTTTCCCGATAAGTATAATCTAGGAGTCTTCAAGTTTATCATTTATCATTTAGTGTGTGACAAGCTACGCGCTATACTTGCAAAGTTTTATATAATCAAACCCAAAATTCCCTATAAAGTACTGCTTGCTATGTATATAGCTATGGCGGAGTCAATTATAGCGTACGGGATAACAAGCTATGACCGTACTTTTAAAACATATTTAGATAAAATTTCAAATCTGCAAGTACGACTTCTAAAACTTATAGTTCCTAAGCATATTAGGCAACAATTTAAAGAAAACGTCATTAACCTATTTGAATACTGTAATGTACTGCCTGTGCAAACCAAACTTCTTTTGTCACTTGCAATAGAACAGTTTGACAATAAGACTATACAAGTACCGGTATCGCACAGCATACATACTAGACAAGTTACGCAAAACAAAGTAAAAGTCCCCAAAACTAAAAACTATTACGGAAGACGAACATTCGAATTTTTAATCCCAAATATACTTAACGACTTGCCTCAAAAACTTCATCAGGACATAAACAAACTAAATTATAAACGTAAATACAAGCAATACTTTTACAACATTAAAAACAAAGCTGATAAATAAATCTAATATAAACTATTCTTATACATAAAATATCAACTGTCTAGTAAATCAACATTAACAACGCATCAACCTGTAGCTAACAGAGATGTAAATACGCAAAACCGGTTTACCGTCTTCGATATGCAAAGATTGTGAGCGACACGCTTCGCTGCATGGCATATGATTATTGTTCAAAGTTGGGTTTGTTAATTGTTAATTATACCTTGTTTTTATTTACCATTAATATATTAATAAAAATAAATACAAGTAAACACATTAAAAAAAAAAAAAAAAAAAAAACACAGTATATGGTTAGAAAGTAACGGAAATACCTATAATTACGTATGTAGATTTAAGTAAAAATAATACAGATAATAATAATATGCAAAGTACCTAACTACTTAAATGAATAAAAATAATAATAACAGTATTGTAAGAAAGCATTGAAAATACCGTATTACGTACACAGATATAAAATAAATCAAGACTATCAGTATCCACAATCAGTAATACCTACATTACACTTACCTACTCCTTACCTCCAAACTCACTTGGACTTGTATCTATCTACTGATTACCTACCTAGTGTAGCACGATAGTGAATGTGAGTTGCAGCACAAGCTACCGGCTTATTGGCACAATATAAAATGTACCTACTACTAACAACGTGTTTATGAATAAATAAATAATAAATAAATAAAGTCGTGAATAGTACGTGCCGCAAAGCCAATGCGTTACGTAGTCGCGTGTACGAGTATGTCCCGCTCTCGTGTGTGGAAGAGTGTGTTCGGAGAATAGAACAGCGAGAGCTGTTCTATTCTCCGAACACTTACTATGCTATGGATCTTCGTTACATATAAATGACTTATATTGACAAAGTTATCGGAAGGGAAATGAAATATTTTGCATCACATATATTTTATACTGCTAACCAAGCATAGAAAAAGTAAGTATATTATATATATGTTACTTGCAAATAATGTTATATTTTTATCACACTTAATCATAGTTATGCTAAAAAAGATTCCTGTGCTTGCCTGAAAGAAATCAGTTATTTCATTTACGAATAAAAGACAAGAAAATACTGCAAAGAATAACTGCTTAATCATGCTTACTGATACTTTTCTTCTAAAAGTACCGTGAAAAAAAGGCGTAACTATATATACGCACATAAAGCTGTAAAATATCACGTGGAATAAGTATGTAAGATCATTTATGCTACAAAAGTTTTTTAGGAAGACGTATAATAATAACGTAAGATTAATTAAGCTAATACTACAAGGAAACTCTGCAAATGTGATAAGAGTAACAAATCTTACATAATTTTACTAGGGAATTTATTAAAAAAATAGTTTCGTATTAATTTTTTAAATTCAAATTGCTCCGTAATTTAATGAAATATAAATTTGAAAAAAATTGAGTATATGTGTTAGTCTTTCCTATCCAATGGTGAAATAAAAAATATTTGACGCAAGTGTGTTTGCACCATTCTTCCATGGGTAGTGCGAATTATAAAAAAGCGTTGCATCGTAATGTAGAAATAGTATGATAATGGTGCGTAAATCCGTATTACACCCTTCAAAAACACAAGCCATCTTGTCGAAAGCACTGTACACCTCACGTAAGTATATACTTTTTGGTCACGTTCTCAGACAGAAATTAATAATTATATCGCTTTTTTCACTCAGTGAATTCGTCAAACCCGCGACACGTATCGACAAAACATAAAACTGCAAAACTAAGTTGATAGCTGACGTATAGTATTTTGACGTCTTGGATAGATTTTTTGTTTTTGTTAGCATTATAAGATGACCAAAGGTGACCATTTGACATTTCCCATTTAAGCTTTGTGACATGTTTAAAAATAATAAAAACAAACAGCCATGTTTTGTTTCTTTCACTCATTATGACATGCTAATTGACATAAATGAATAAAATATAGCTTACTCGATTTTTATTTTAGCCCGGCTTCCATGCTAGTCATTGTTCCGAGTTCAACTGTGTGCAGAAGTTGAGTACTTCTTTTGTTTTCGGAGTATTCGGGGTTAAAAAATCTACATTAAAGTCAGTTAACAGACAGACATACTCAGCGCTGGCGCATACACTGAAGGATTCGTGAAGAGCATCCAGTGCGGTAGTCACGTTGATATGTTCAGGCCTGTACGCCGTGCCTACAGCCATATAAGCGCCGGGCAGCGTCAGCTCCAGCCACAACTGTTCCAGCTGCGAGTCGGGGTGGACGCGCACACGCGCTCGCAGACCTTTTCTAATGTAGAAACCGACGCCGCCGCCTCGTTTAACTTGCGGGCTTTGTGTTTAAAAACATAGCCAGCAATAACAGGCGCGATCATCTCTTGTCCCTCCTGAATCCATGTTTCATTAAGCGCTAGTATATCTGTTATGTTGCTAGTATATAGTATATCTCTCATGTATGGTAGTGAATGCTGGGTATGGCAGAAGAAACATGAAAGTAAAATTAATGCGGTAGAAATGAGAAGTATGATCGGAGTGACTCTGATGGATAAGTTGGAGAACAGCGTGATAAGGGAATGTTTTGGTGTGGTAGAAGATGTAGTGACAAAGATAGAGAAAGGGATGCTTAGATGGTTTGGACATCTAGAGAGGATGGATGAAGAAAGATTGACGAAACAGATTTATGAGACGTGTGTGAATGGGCCAGTTGGTAGAGGCCGACCTAGGCGAACGTATCACGACCAGATCGGAGACGTTTTAAAAAAAGGCCAAGTCAAAAGTACCTATAACCGGCGAGCATGTATGAAGACGCTCATGAAAGTGGAAGAAGCGAAGGAGGTATGTCAGGATCGTAGCATGTGGAAAGAAGTAGTCTCTGCCTACTCCAACGGGAAAAAGGCATGATTGTATGTATGTATGTGTAAAGTTTGTTGGTCAAACTAGATATTTAAAACACCAAAATATCCATTCATTTTAGGTTTATTCAAAGACAGGTAAAAACTATGACAAGCAGTCGGACTATATAGTTTTTATCAAAAGAGTATTTACAAATATCTTACACCTCTACCCTAATTTAATATCACATTTATACAAGCCATAAAATTTAATAAAATACAAGAGAATACCAAAATAGCCAAAATACAAGAGAATTACAAAATACAAGAAAATTATAAGGCTCCAGCCTGGAATTTTACCACAGGCTTACGTGTTCTTTTGGGACGGCTCACTGGCGTGTTAGGTACATTATCCAGCGATACTTGAGGACGCGGCGGTGACACTGCTAACGGCGGAGTGCTGAACACGTCATCGGTCACAACCGTCGACTGCTCGGACTCAACACTTTCGGCCACTTCAGCCAAGCTATTCCTAGTCTCATGCTGGTCTACTTCTGCCTCTCCAGGAACTGGTACATCAGACATGTGTGACCTGCGACGTAGTTGATCGACGTGCTTGGTACTTTGTCGACCGTTTACCTCTTGAACGTGAAGCCTACGAGACCCGGCATTACTAACTATAGTGCCCTTTGCCCACTTATCTCGCCCTCTGTAATCCCTAAACCAAACTTGCTCGCCCGGATCGAACTGTCTTAGATGACCCCCCGCGTATTCTACTTGCTTGTTTTGGTTCTCAGTCACTCGCCCGAGTACCGTTCTGTCGTGACGGAGCAAATCTAATCGCGTCCGAAGAGGTCTTCGCAGTAAGATGGAAGCGGGTGTTGCACCTGTAGTACTGTATATGGTATTTCGGTAAGCTAAAAGGAATGCCTGTAGTGCCGTGTCTACGTCCACTCTGTCTGTTATGGCTTTTTTAATTGCCCTTTTGCATAGCTTGACTGCATTTTCCGCCGCACCGTTCGATGCCGCTTCAGGCATAAGCAGGGGAAAAAGTCTGCTTGATGCCGTTATTCTTAAGGAATTCTCCAAACTCCGCGCTAGTAAAAGGCGGACCCTGATCCGATACTACTTCTAGCGGTAGGCCAAATCTCGCAAATAAGCTCCTAAGCGTCTTTACACCGCCGCAGCTGTGGTGCGTGACATATCGAATATTTCGATCCATTTAGATGTAGCATCAATCACTACTAAGAATGTCGTACCCTGGAAAGGTCCTAAGAAATCGACATGCAGTCTGGACCACGATTGCACCAGGTACGGCCACGGCTGCAGCGGCGCGTGCACCGGTGCGGGCAGCTCTCGCGCGCATGTCTCGCACCGCCGACACATCTCCTCTATATCACTGTCAATGTTCGGCCACCAGACGTAACTACGCGCGCACGATTTAGTTTTCACCATTCCCATATGGGTACTGTGTAACTGTTGTAATACTTGAGACCGTAACGCTGACGGAATGATTATCCGGTAGCCCCACATTACACAGTCAGCCTCACAATACAGCTCGTTGCGTCTGCTGTAAAACGGCTTCACCTCATCATCCGTGCACGTCAAAGGCCAGCCCGACTTAGTGTAAAATAGTATTTTACTCAGCAACCTATCTCCAGCCGTCGCTTTCCTCACGTCCTGGTGAGAAATTGGTAAGAATTTTTCTACAAAATTCAAGTACGTGACTTCTGATCTTTCACTATGACATTTCTCCGCGGGTAACCGCGACAGAGCATCGGCACTGTTCTTTTTAGATGGAACGTATTCTATGTCGTAATCGTAACCCGATAACAAAACCCCCATCTTTGCATGCGGCTAGCGGCCATCATCGGTATGCCCACCTTGCTGCCGAAAATCGATGTCAAGGGCTTATGGTCCGTACGTAGGGTAAATTTCCTAGCATATAAATACTGATGGAATTTTCTAATACCAAAGATTATCGCAAGAGCTTCTCTATCTATCTGCGAGTAACCGCGTTCTGCATTATTTAACGACCGAGACGCATATGCGACCGGTCTCTCGCCCTGGTCGGTGAGATGCGAGATGACTGCGCCCACGCCCACGCTGCTCGCATCTGCAGTCAGTATCAGCGGCAACTCGGTCAAGTAGTGTACAAGGACCTGACTCGACGCTAATAACCGCTTTATGTTCACGAATGCCGCTTGACATTCGTCCGTCCATTCGAACGCTACACCCGTTATTAGCAAATAATATAGTGGTGCCGCAATGGAACTAAGATTTTCGATGAACTTTGCATAATACATTACCATCCCTAGGAAGGATCGTAATTCTGACACGTTTTCTGGTGCTCGGGTTCCCGTTATCGCTCTAACCTTGTCCGTGCACGTATGCACTCCGTCCTTAAATATAACATAACCTAAATATGTAACCGATTTTTCGAAGAACATGCACTTGTCCTTCCTGACCCGGAGGCCATTCGACTGCAATATCTCGAAAACCTTATGCAAGTTATCTAAATGGGATGCCGTATCCTTCCCGGATATAATTATATCGTCCAAGAAGACTCCCACATACGGCACTTTAGCAAAAAGTTGCTCCAGTATCTTTTGGAAAATCCCCGGGCTCGACGCCAAACCGTACACAAGCCTATTATAACGATACATTCCCTTGTGAGTATTAATGACGGTATATTTTCTGGAATCATCTAGCTCTAGCTGCGCGTACGCTTGTGACAGGTCAATTTTTGTAAACCTTTCCCCCCGTGTAAGCGAGCTAACAAGTCTTCTACTCGCGGCAGAGGATAACGATCGACCTCCAGAACCTTATTTAACGTTAATTTATAGTCAGCGCATATCCTAATGGTACCGTCTTTTTTCATGACGGGCACGATCGGCGTGGCCCAATCCGAGCGGTTAACGGGAGTAAGTACGCCGTCCCGCACCTGGTCGTCGAGCGCGCGCCCCACCGGCTCGCGCAGTGCGTACGCGAGCGGCCGCGCGCGCATGTACACGGGCCGCGCGCCCTCGCGTAGATGGATGCTGACCTGGCCGCCAGTGAATCGCCCCAGCCCGTCCGCGAACACGTCACCATATCTGGATTTGAATTTTTCAAAATTAAAACTTTCGCTCGACATGTTGTGAACTTCGCTAGCTTTCGGTAGTTGTATGCCCAGTTCCGCTAACTATTGTCAACCTAACAACATTGTCTTTCCATTGTCGATCACGTACAGATTTAGAAACGATTGTTTGTCTTTATGTTTGACGAGCGGTTTAACCACGCCCAATGGTCGAACCGTCTCGCCTGTATAGTACCGAAGTAACAGATTACTCTCAGCTATTTCCAAATGTTTAAAATGTTTCTGATACATACCGTAGCTGATGCACGACACCGCACTGCCGGTGTCACATTCCATATTAAAAAGCTTATTGTCTATACTGATAGCTATTAAAATCGGTGGATATGCATCTAACGATAAATGATTCACGTTAACCTCCTCGCTGCTGCAACTATTCGACTGTGCCGCCTCATCCACGTAGTCATGTCCCACATTTACGTTTCTATTGTTCATCCTAGGACACATCCGACGCAGATGACCTTCTCGGTTACATACTCGGCACACGTAACGCCGGTACTTGCAGGTGGCACCGTCGTGGTCACCCCCGCATACCCGGCACTCCACCCGCCTGCTGCCGCTGCTCCTTCCTTCCGCTGCACGACAGCTCGGCGCCCGGCGACCCGACGCAGTATCGCGCGCCCCGACGCCCGCCACCCCGGCGGCGCCGGTGTTCGCCGATACTCCACGCCACGGTCCTCGCCCATACGACGTCATTGCTCCGTCTCTTTCCTGCGTTTTCATCATTGAATGACATTCAGCCGCTGTGTTCCTTACTCTAACCTGAGTTTCTACCAAAGCCGCATCTTTCTCCGCCGCTTCCATGCTCAATGCTAAGCTGTAAGCTCTCTGAAAATCTAGCTTGTCCTCCGCGTACAGACGTTGTCGTATGGTTTCACTCGCCAAGCCGCATACAAGCCGGTCACGTAAACTTTCATCGAGCCACTGTCCAAAATCACAAGTAACCGACATCTTTTTCAACACTGCTACAAAGCCTGCTATTTTCTCGTCGTCAATCTGGTTACGGTGATGGAACTTAAAACGTTCGGCTAGTATGCTCGGTCGGGGCTGAAGATGCTTCTCCAGTATGTCCGTCAACTCCTGGAAAGTCTTTTTAGTCGGCTTGTCCGGCGTGCACAAGTTCACCAGCAACTCGTAGCTCGCCGGACCCATCACCGTCACCAACGTCGGCACCTGTTTATCGCTTTTTATATCATTAACGATAAAATACTGCTCCAGCCGTTCGACGTACAACCGCCAGTTGTCGGTTTCCAAATTAAATTCTGATAACTTGCCGATCGACATTTTGCTTTAATAACGCGGATCCGTAGTACAAATCGTCGCCACTGTAAAGTTTGTTGGTCAAACTAGATATTTAAAACACCAAAATATCCATTCATTTTAGGTTTATTCAAAGACAGGTAAAAACTATGACAAGCAGTCGGACTATATAGTTTTTATCAAAAGAGTATTTACAAATATCTTACAGTATGTATGTAGTATATCTGGATTATACGTCATCATCGTTGCCTCCAACTCATCTCTACCGGTATTTAGCGACCTTGGGTTTAGCAGACCAAGCCTCAAATTGAGTTTTTTTGTATTAGCCATCATGAAATATTAAACTTTACAGTTTCTGTCAGATTGTAGAAGTGTGGGGTTAGGTGTATCTTGTTTTGTGTGTGTACTTAAAAAAAGTGCAATGGTTATGTCTAAAAATAATGTTGTTAAGTAAAATACTATATTCAATAACTGTGTACTAAGTGCAATAATTAAAATGTTCAATGCATGTTTAAAATGTACACTCAACAACTTATTGAAACATTTACTGTTAAATATACTAATTAAAATAATAATGTTATAACTATATTGGAAATTGATAGAAGTCAAGACTTTCAGAATGTTAGGACCTAAAAATCTACCGAGATCGTTCTCAGTGCGTATACGAAACGCAGTCTTTCCGTCGCTTTCTCTTATAAAAATCTTGCTTTCTCGGGTCCACGCGAATTTCCAGTTATTTTCCTTACACAGAGACTTACTTAGACTTTTCTACTTCGACCAGTACTCACCTATGGCTCCGAAACGTGGGTGCTGAGCAAAAAAGATGAAAACAGCCTCTTAGTTTCTGAACGAAAAATTTTTCGCCGTATTTTCGGAGCTGTACAAGAAGACGGTCGTTGACGCACAAGATATAACCATGAACTGTACAGCTTGTATGGCGAGCCGAATCTAGTCAAGTCGATAAAGCTCGGTCGCCTCGGATGGCTAGGTCACGTAGAGCGTATGGAAGAGGCGAGAACCCCAAAACGTCTACTCGAGGGAAAACCTGATGGCCGTAGAAGTCGTGGCAGATCCAAGCTCCGTTGGCTGAAAGGCGTCGAGCAAGACTTAGAAACAATCGGGGTCAGAGGCTGGCAACAGAAAGCCAGGAACAGACCAGTCTGGAAGCACTTTCTGGACCAGGCCAAGGCCCACCCCGGGCTGTAGCGCCGAAGATGATGATGATGACCTACCCGCAAAATCTTAATTGTTAAACTTTAATTGTTTTTAATAACATCTCCATATTAATAATTTTAATTTTAGACACTAGATTTTAATTTTATTCGAGGTGTTTAAAACATTGACAATAACTTTTCGTATAATATTTTTCAGTATGCGTCGAGGTTCAGCGCAAAGGTTTGCAAAGGCCATGAACGCATCATCATCAGTGCAATTCATTACGTTGAAAGACAATCATTTTGTTCTCATCAACTCTATGGCTATGGAAGGCGATTCTTGCAATATGTGTACAGAAGCTAGAAGACGAATAAACAATATTTCGGGTCAGTGGATTTTTATTTTTATTTGTGAGTAAATGAGTATAGAGACCATTGTCAAACACCACGGGGCGCAATCTTATACACGAACTACACGTTTTTATTCTTCTTTTTATGTAAGCTAAAAGTTCTACTAGTTGCGGCACATTTTTTCTTATGATATGATGCAAACGGCTTCATTTTTAATTTTATATGTATTAAATTTCGATATTGGTCCGATGCATTTAGCTGTGATTGCTTTAAATTGGAGCTGAATTATTACTTATTGCGCATGTAATAATTTTAATGTTTGTTTTGTATTATTACTGCCTTGCTTTACTTGCTTTACCCTTGCTTTGACCAGATTATTAAAGGTTTTTAGGCTCAAAATATATACAAAAGCGTTATAGGCAGTCCTATCTAACATCCAAATTTGTAAATATACCTATCGTGAATATATGTATAAGATACTACATATTCAGAAAATTATACAGTTTTGACTACTGTATTCTTTTACATTTCTATTTCAGAAAAAATGAAACACTCTCTATATCCAAACCAGTTTCTAAATAGTAAATATAAGAAGGTTAAATACAGCCAACCCATCCTAATGCAGGTAATTACCTTTTAGGGTTACGTACCCTTTGGGGAACACCGACAAAACCCCATAACTGAGATTTCTCTGTCCGTCCGTCAGTCAGAAGGCTGTATCTTCTTTTATAAGTATGTATTGCTAAGGTCATGGTATAACAATGCCATAAAGTAAAATGACGTTTATGTGGCACTCAAAATTGATGATTTAAAAATTAAAGACAAGAACTTGACCACTATCTCACCTGATTTTAAGTGACTATGCGGTCTAAGATTGAATCGCGCTTATCGGTAATTTGCAGACAGCATTGAGGCGAGACGCTGGGCAACCAATTCATATAGCGCAACTATCCCAACCATCCCAATCTTTCTTCCATGTTGGTTAGCATTGAACATCATCGATTTTGCGCCTCACTGCACTTCCTACCATCAACATCTAATCATAAATAAATATATGTGTTGTTATTGTATTCATGAACAAATAATTTTATGTTTATTTTATTTTTAGCATTTCCCACTGTACCGAAGATCAGACTCAATTTGCAATGAACCAGATTCGCCTCCTTTACCAGAACGGAATAAAATATTTAGACTGAAAATAGATGCCTTATCGAAAGAAGCGACTGAATTCTTAGCATCTAAGATTAACCCTAGGGTAGTGTTTGGTGGTCACACGCACCATGGCTGCTTATTACACCATTCGAAGGATAGCTACAATTTCTATGAGTATTCCGTGCCTTCATTTTCATGGAGAAATAGACCGGATCCTAAGTATTTGCTGGTAAGTCTTAAGTGCTAGCTGACTCGCTTGTAGTATTTTGGAGTAGACCTACCTGAACATTTCTCAGAAATCTACCTACTTTAATCCCTGCTCAAAAAATACAAGACATTCATACGCAGACAATTTCCTACAAAATAGTTGTTATGCCCGCAATAAGATACGCACTAAACACAATATCTCAAACAATTTCATATTTTAGTGTTCAAAATAGAGTTTGAAGCAAGATACTTATAGATGCAATTGCTATTACCACAATCTAACCTGATAGAAAACGATAATGAAGTCGGAAAAATGGAGCATGCTTAGTTCTGAAGTGTAAGTAAATCAACTAAAAATGTTCTTTACGATTTTAGGTATCGATAACACCGGACCGTTACGCTGTAGAAAAATGCGGCCTACCCTATGAAACCACAATAGTTTTAACTGGTATAATATTACTATCCTTAGTAGTATGGTACACCCTCGCAAAGCTCATTGGAAAGCGATAATGAGAGACTGTTGTAAATTAATCTCATGATTATATTCGACAATAAATATATTTGACAAGATCGAGCACTTTGTACAAATTCTAAGCTACACCCGAAACGAAAATTGCAACGGAATCCTGAAATTTTGTTTGTCAGTGTTTAAGTACAATTTGTTAGAATCGTGCATAAATGTTTTAGGATACCCTTGCTCGATCGTTTCAGTTCACACTTACACAATTAGTTCCATCATTAACAAATTATCACAAAACAGTACCTTATTAATACTTAAAATAATCATAACATAAGAGTTCCGAAGTTTCAATTTCATAAATAAGTTACAAATACACTATGAAAGCAAATAAGAGGTAGATTTACATTTTAGAGATTCAACATTCACTTATAAGATAGAAAATACTGATATTGGTAATGTTTTGAGAAAAGATTATGATCAAATTTAGATTCTGGTATCCGACTTAGAGAAAAGAACAGATACAATGTTATAATTTTTTTGTGAAATTGATTGTTGATTTTTGTATAATGCTAATGCTTCACATGCGTTAACGTTAACGTCAGTTTTAACGTTCAATTACGTGTTAATCAATGCATACAGCATAATACCATTAGTAATGCCGTTTGCAAATTAACCAATAAAACGTTAGCTACATCTTCTTAATGCCCAAATCCACGACATCCACGTGGTAATCTACACGTTGACGCAAATGGAGCAGTACTTACCATAAGTCAATGATAAAAGTGTAGGTAATGCTTTTGTGTGTAAATGTTATTATTTTGTTGCTGACTCATTGAATTTCATATTCTGCCTTCAAACAGTTTTAATTAATTATCTACAATCAATTTCAGTTTTGTTCGAAAACAGTCAATTTTATAGTAAGAATAACAAAGTTAAACTATCGTCTTCGAACACCTAACACTTAAATCTAAAATCAGTCTGGTAACTCGAAAATGAGTTGACAAAAGGTACACTACACCGCTGAGCATTAAACTCAGGGGTAGAACAACAGATCTTGTGATTAATTTAAGATCGTTTACAAATAGAAAAAAAACTGACTTCAAATGCCGTACTAGTCATTAACAGTAATACCTGAAGCCCACAGAGAACCTCCTCCTTTTTGTGAAGTCAGTTAAAAAGATAAACCAAACTTGGATATCATCTATGCTAATCAATTGGTACAAATCAATTTTAACATCAACGCGCGACAGGATGTCCCGGTTGACTTAATTATAATTTCATTCTATCTAGACTTAGCTTCGACCTTATTTACCGTTGTTTCTTTATAAATTATGTACTATTTAGAACATTTCTATGTAGAACATCTAATTGCAATTAAACATGACGATATACAACATGGGCTTATAAAATTCTGTAAAGGCACTTCGCACAGATAATTAGTCTTATACTTAGTCGGTACATACATTTTCTATGTATTAAAAGTTAAATACAACATTCTTATCAAGAAATTTAGGCGATCTTACATAAATATTTGAGCAGCAACTACAATATTTAAACATATAATAATTGTAAGAATCATTGGTTCTTAAACTACAACAATTTTTTCAGCTACCAAATTGAGTTTAGATATAATGTCATGGAATTTTCATCATAAAGCGACTACACAGTAGCTCGAATAAATACTGATTACTGACTAAGGTTACAATTACGCAGTTCATCGTCTCAGTTTATCACTTGGTAACTCACGGGACATTCACACACTCGTATAGGACACTAGCCGTCGCCGACGATGCCCTTACTCAAGTTCTATAAGAATATGATTTGGAGTACTCGGGGCTGTTGCGGTGTTTGCGGTTGAGTGCCCGCTGGGGTGTCGTGGGAACGGGAGCGAGCGTGATTTGGATGGGGACGAGCGTCTCTAGGTCTGGGCGGTTGTACTTGCTTCTGATGGTAGCCAGTATTGGCGTGGCGCGCTGAAGAGCAAATAACCGCGTGTAAGTACCTATCGTATCTACACAAGTTAGAGTCGCCGCCGTTCGCTAGGTCCAAGTACCCGTTGCCAGCGTTTTCGGTCTTCTTCTGGAATGCATTGACCGGTTTCTCGCTGATAGTGTGCGATCTGTTCCGGACCTTCTGGTATTTGTGATTTGTTTCTCTCTCTTCTTCGTAGACAACAGGGTCACAGGGCTTTCTGTAAACAATGATATAGATGGTTAGATTTTGTAAATAACGATAGCGTGATTATTATTGTTTAACTAGGGCAGACGCTCCAACTAGGCAAACACAACTTCGATAAGAAAATCCAGAGAAGAATTCAGCTGGGCTGGGCAGCATTCGGGACACACCGTCGAGTCTTCTCGTCGTCTATACCGAAGTGTCTAAAGACAAAAGTGTTTAACCAGTGCGTCCTACCTGTGATGACACACGGAGCCGAAACGTGGACACTCATAGTTCGACTGGTTCACTAATTTAAAGTCGCTCAGCGAGCTATGGAGAGAGCTATACTCGGTAGTATTTCTCTGTGGGGTCGAATCCGGAACGAAGTAATTTGCCAGAAAACTAAAGTGATCGACATAGCTCAACGGATTAGTAAACTGAAGTGGCAGTGGGCTGGTCATATCTGCCGCAGGACTGATAACCGTTGGGGTAGACTTGTCCTAGAGTGGAGTCCGCGAATTGTGAATTGTGACCAGCACCCTGATTCTCAATCATTCGAAAGCTAATTCGGATTCGGAAACTGCCTCTCCTTCGATTCAGATCTTTGCAATTCACAATGTTCTAATCCGCAAGTTTTGATATCTCAACTCGAAAAAGTCAGTGATTTTAATCGGAAAGGTTTCCGCGAGCAAATAGCGCACGGAATAATAAATATTCGAAATTCAAAATGACGCTTCCGAATCCGATATGTTTTCGAATGATTGTGAATCAGGGGGCAGGTGGAACGACGACATACGCAAAGCGGTGGGCAGTGACTGGAAAAGAAGAGCCGAAGATCGGGCTCAGTGGCGCATCTTGGGATAGGCCTACGTTCAGCAGTGGACTGACACCAGCTGATGATGATGATGTGATTAATATTGTGTTAAAGAACGTAACATATAGAAAAATATCAGTAACAAACCTTGATGCTTGAAAGCTCAGATGGTTTTTCTCCATATTGGCCTGAATGATTTCGAGGAGTTCACGTCGTTGAAGGCTTCCGGAGCGTTTCTTGGTGTGTTTACGTTCGCGGGGCTCTCTGCGCGGGTGTCGGTGAGGTCGCGGGTGGTTGAACATCGCGGGCCGTTGGGCGGGCCGGCGGTCGCCCGAGCACGACGACTTGGAGGAAGCGTCGTCGTCGGCCGACAGTCGGTCACGCTGATCTTCCTCAGAGTTGTCTGCGTAGTCGGGTGCGGGCGGCGCCGCCACAGAGGCGCATTCTCGCCGCCGCCGGCGTCGCCCCTCGCGCCGCTCCCGTTGGCTCCGCGACTTGCAGTCTTCCGGCACGACCGTTAACCGTACTTGTATTGTCTTCGACCCGTAGTGCGGAACCGTGACCGACTTGCCGATCGACTCGTATATCGTGGATACAATACCCGCTATATCCTGTAAAGAGAAACGCTTATTACACAATGGTCCGAATCTCAGGTATCCTTAAGTCTGTTCGAATAATTATGCCTTCAATACTTACATCTTTAGTCATGCGTCCGTGCCCATCCAGATCGTAAAGTGTGAATGAAAACTGCAACGGTTGCTGCTTAGAAGGCTCAGGGTGCTGCAGTTCTACATCGCAAGTCAGCTCCTATAAAGATACAAAGTCAAATTTAACCTACACTATGGCTAAAGATACTTTGCCCTCCGCTACATCATATAATATATAGCACAGTATATATTAGCTACGTGTGAGACGGACTTTAACGGCTCTGCTTTCTAAATATGTATTTATAATTCAACCGCAACATTCGCAATTCATGTCGCAATAGGAAGGGAACGACCACGGCGGTACTCGATAAAACAATTACCCCCATCCGACTGCTACCGCTCCACTGAGCGACGTACTTACTTACCACAACCTCAAAACATACAAAGAGCTTTAATTTAAGATTATGAATTTGACGTTAACAATTCATAAGAATTGACTTTATCTTTACCTTATCCTTGAAATAACTGGAATAGTTTATCACTGACACCGGTCTTACTTGTTCAAAAACATCCAGTGGAGCGATTGATCGCATACAGATCATGGCCATTTACCCGAGGACGAGTCCGAACACAATCCATGTTATAGAAACCGAATGACTAATACAGATCTTAACGACTTTGGCTTTCCTCCAACGAGGTGATTCTCGGGGCAGTTAAAAGTTCTTTATAGCATATTGTTATGGGGTTAGGGTCGAGAATGGTAGGCGATGCGCGCTATGTAGGTAGGAGATATCCGAGGCGCCGGACAAACGGCGCGGCGCGCGGCGGCGTCCTCCTTATCGCAAGCTTTAAAAGGAAACTAGCAACGCCTTTACGATCACTAAGATATGAGGTAAAGTGGTGCCGCTCGCATTGCGGCGGTCTACGAAAGATACAAATAGATGACTGTCTATTATCGTTAATCTTACAGCGAAATAGGGACAGTGAAATTTCGCAGCCATAAAAAAATATGTTCCCCGATAATGTTGATGAAAATAGATTCTGAAAACTCGAGCTACCGAATTACGAAATTCAATCATTAGAGTCGTAGGCGGGAAGATGGATGGTTGTTGGAAAGTACTGTGTCACAGGTCATAATAGCGCTGTACGTATAGGACGAGGGACGACGCAAGGGAGAGTAATGAGCCGTAAAAGATGATCAATCATCGTTATATAAATGTTATGTGTTTGGTTGACTGCGAAATTCAGAGTTATTTTAGAACTTTATTACTCGAAGCGAGCGGTCAAAGAAGCTTTAAAGTTATCTACGAGGTCAAATTGTCTTGTCTGTTTAGAAGCCCATAAAATATTCCAGCAATTGACAGTTTTTAACCGACTTAACGAAAAGGAGGAGGTTCTCAATTCACCTGTTTGTTACCTCAGAACTGCGCTGATTTGGAAAATTATTTTTTGTTGAGAGAGTACCTATGCTTTCCGTTTGGTTCCATTGTAATTTTATCGAGATCTGACAAACACTTATCTTAAATTATTACTACAATTTTAGTTATATTAATTTTATACAATTTTAAATTATTACTACAATTTTAGGTATCTTCTTGAAAGTAGATAATAAAGTAAGCTTACTTAGAAGATGAAATCTATGCCTTTTCTAAAAGCTTGAATATGTAAATGATAATAATCAGAAGTCACGACTTCGCAAGAAAGAATAAACTTTCCAACTTTATATCCTTTTCTTCATTAGATTTTTATGACTTGACTTGACTGTTGTTGAACTTACAATTCGCGTGGTAGGTAAGTAAGTATTTGTTTTATAAGGTTTTGTTGGATAATAAGGTGCCTCACAAATTAACTTTTTTTGTTAACTATAAATTACTTAAGTAAATACCATTCGCACCAGTATCAATAGGAATGGTAGCAAATTCCCAATTGTTTTATTTAGGGCATTACCACAGAATAATTAAAAGTAGCATTACTAGGAAGGTCTAGATAGTTTTCATTATTTGAATCTATCTATATAATTAAGAAATAAATTGAATTTATACCTACCATAAAAACGAATGTTACTCTTTGATTTAATTTCCTTTCAATTAATATTAGGGAATATTAATTAAATGAAAGGAAATTAAATTATATTAAAAACGTACAACTCATTATCATACACACAGAATCATACAGTAGCGATTCTAGTAGTACGAGTTTAGAAATTGCGGTCATAATAAATATTCTTAGATAGGTATATCCCTACTTCCCTAGTAAGTGGGCAGTTATCTAGTACAGTATCTCACCTCAAACCGCAATCTAGGCCTGTCATCATCATGAACAGGCCGGGGCGAGGCAGGAGGCTTGCTTGCAGGCTCAGGTCGCGGCCGGGGCTGCGGTGGCGGTGTCTGCAGCAGCGCCCGCGCCTCGCTCGGCAGCAGATCTGGAGGGGCGGAGCACTGAGACGCCGCTCGACCCACCAACTCCTCCGTATCGGTGCGCTCGCTCTCCGTACCGACTGGAATTGGGAAAACATTTTGTAAGAATTTGATACATATTATAAGTTTCTTATGGTCAAATGTGTTAATCATCATCATTTGATAATGATGATGCCGGTAAGACGTACCACTGAGCCCGATCTTCGGCTCTTTGTTTCCAGTCGCTGCCCACCGCTTTGCGAATGTCGTCGCTCCACCTAGTCACAGGGCGTCCTACGCTACGATTGCTGATTCGCGGTCTCCACTCTAGAACCAGTTAACCGGTAGTTGACCAGTTGTGTTAATAGCGTTCTGGATTGTATGATAAGGATGGGAACGAATTTATCAAACGTAGTGTAAGACGCCCTGCGACAAGATGGAGCGATCATATACGCAGGCAGGATAGCTGGCAGTCACTGAAGGATAAGTGCTGAAGACCGAGCTCAGTGGCGTGTAGGCTTGTGTCTAATAGTGGATTGATGTGTGCTGATAAGGATGATGATGATACGTTTGTTTGTGGCTGTATATAGTAGCATCCAGGTTTACTGCCTTGACCTGGTAAAAGCTGTATATTAACAAGTTTAGTAAGTATAGACACGATTAAATAGCTCTCCGTACCTAGTAGTGAGAATGTAAGAGCTAATTTAATATTTATTGTTGTTTATTTATCTGGCAGTATCTATACCTAGTAAGTAAGTAACCATTATGATTTAAAAAAATCTAAACGTAGGTACGTAGTAAGTTCCAAATTGTAAATGGGGTTACGTTTTTAATCTCCTTTTTGTTGCCATTCAGTATAATAGGTATACTTATCAAAGCGCTCTTTAAGTAATATCACAGAAAAATAATAAGTAATAATATACCTAGTTGATATCAAGCACATTCATGGGCTTCTTAGGGCCCTAAGTAGTCCATGAAATAAAGAAGGATTTTAACCACACGTTACTTGTTTGAATAGTGATATGCTTCAAAACTCGTAACACAAAAGGCTGAATACGCAGAATTTTAAACTCTTCTTATCTGACTCAAGATAAGAACACCTGCCCAAGTGCATCAGTGGAATTTGCTTAATGGTATTGCATTTCTCAACTTTTGAGAAACTAAAGTTTTAAAGCAAAAAAAAAATTAATTGAAATCCAATAGTTACCAATAATTGGTGTCTAGTTTTAGAGCTATTTTTTGCGGGAATATTGTGACCAGTAAAAGAAAGAATTAGAAGATCGATCCTTGAATTCGACAAAATAACACCCCAAACGGATCCGCAGGCAGCATCCCCAACAGGTAAGCAAATGCTTTTGAAACCTCGTACCATTATATACGTGTTTCACGCTATTTCGTTTATTGTAATCACTGCGATGGAGATAATAACAAGCGTGCACAATGGCGGGAGAAATACGGCGAACGGCCGAAACTATTTTGTCGGCGAAGCTCAAAAAGTTTTTCTGAATCGCAGCGGCCGACGTCGGGTAAGATGTAAGCTACACGGGTCCTGCCAGAGACATTTCCTGGAAGGCCGAGGGCGAGCCGAGCCGGCTCGGGATGTGACGTGCCATGCCACATCTGCCCTTAAAAACCATGACCGCTTCGCCCTATTTCATCTGCCAATTTCTGGTTTTTCAACCGGTGTAACGCACAGCACAAAAGATCTCCTAATCAATTATATTTCGCTGTGCGACACAAAAAGTATTCGTCTCTATTATTTTATTTCAAAACTATCTGCGTCCCGCGACTTTGCCCGCTTTTAACACTGGTTAAAAACCTTCCTCTTGAATCACTATCTATTTCTGAAAACGGCATTAAAATCGGTTGCGTAGAAAAAAATTACATTGATTAGTGTATACTAAAAATAAATGTGACCTTTTTCACCATTAATTATTACATAATATACTTAGAATAGACCGTATCTGAATTTGTTTTAATGTTGACATCGGTACTAGATAATTTAGACACTATTTCATATTTCACTACAGTGACCATGAAGTCGTAAACATTTTAGAGGATATTTGGGTAGTAAGTACCGCGTATAGAATTTATGACCCTCGCAATGTATCAATCTTGAAGGAGCTTTTTTAACATAAAAAAGCTCTTACAAGATTGATATATTCATAGGTAGGTCAAGGAAAAAATGTTCATAGAAACGTAAGAACATAGTACATATACATCGATGGTAGAAAGAGGTATTATCTTTACGGAGCTGGCACGATTATCGTTAGTGTGTGCTTTATCCAAGCATAATTTGCTTGAAGCATAAACAACACCAAAAATCAATGCAATCAACATAAATCCCGAATTCCCAAGCCTATTTGGTATACCTCAACGGATACTAAGGTATGTAATTAAGTTCTCTAATGGCTTAGTGGATTTATGTTTCTATGTAATTTCACTCGCCGACACGCATGATTTAGTACAAGCATACGCGGCTCGTTGGCGACTCCACTGAATGAGTTACGTCTTGGCAAATGACTGTTTATATCACAGGTTTTTATCTATAACTTTGCTCTTATACTCGTATTGTAATCGCTGTAGCTAAACTTGAATATATTAACGTACGTATATATATTTATATATACATATAATATACCTACTGTACCTATTATACTATACTGTTACATTCATGACCGCGTCAAAGCAACAGACAGCCACATTCCAGCGTTTTAATTTACTATATTATTATGACTAGAACCTATTAAATTACGTGCAGTCTTTGTGATACATTCGGTAATTCGAGTTAAAATACCTTAATGAACTGGTTTAATTGACTGTAATAGATCATGTTATAAACCCCGATTACTTTGGTATCATTAATATTCATATTGATTTCAACATTCCATTAATTACGCTTTACAAATACCTATATACATACCTATATAAAATCTTGCCGTTTTTGGCTACAGTGACCGTTGTCTGCCATTTCTACGCTAAGAGGTTTCGTTCGTCTACCTTATGTAAAACTTATCTTATGTCGTATCTTACATATGACTAATATACCCTAACTAACAAATATAATACTTACACTGTCAGCTAATGATTATCAATGTTTCTTTATATATATTAGTAATTTTCTGTATCCAAATATCGATAAGTATAATTATTTTTGTTACAGAACTTGTAAAATTCATAAAATTGGTGAAATCTGAATAACGAATGTATAATCACAACATGACGTTTTCTATAACTTTTCTCAAAGTCTATTCAAATTTCATCAACTTAATTGTACGCAAATAAAGTCTTCAAAGGAAAACATAAATCTAAGGGGCGGAGTTTTTCTTTGATATTAAATAAAAGGTATCATTGTCTCCGCTTCGGCGGCAACTCGACGTTCTTCAAAAGCTCCCTTTGAAGTAGATCAAATGAGCGGCGTAGTTCCATTTGCATCAAAAACTTGATTAACAAACTTCGCTTCACAGATTTTAAATGCGTGCTCGCATGAGAGTTAAAAATTGAAGCCGCCTTGTAAATTAAAGTGTTCAACATTCGTTATTTCATCATTAAATAGAACGAGATCAAAGTGATATTCGTCAGCTTTGAAGTAGGATCAGACTGTTAATACTCTCATATCAGAATCTATGGCCCTACTTGTTGATGACATGAATTCGGTATGTGACTACATACTAACTTGCTTTTATGTTTTAACCGATATTATTTTTATGGCTGTGTATTTGATTTGTGCAGTCAATTCAATTTTATAAATACTTACTATTATTTAGGTTTTTAATCAACTTTTCATCATCGTATGTGATATTTTCGTCGCAGTTACCATAAATTATGAATGTCTATAAAACGTTATTATTTTAACATATAACCACGTTTGGTCATCATGTCATCAATCATCATTATCTAAAAATCTATTTTCCATGTCTCTCATGTCGACCGAACAAAGTAGCTTTTTTTGCTAGCGTGTTTTTAATCATTCATTAGATTGTAAAAACAGTGCAATAGCTACTCTAAGCATTAAAAGCAGCTTTCACCTGAACAGCTCCACAGCGTACTTTCTCATAGTTGTTATTAAACTGGTCTACTGAGCTAAACTGAGAAGCTAAATGTCGATTTATCTCGTTTTATTGCTTTTTTTCTGTTCTTGTTGTACCGTGGTCGAGGTCGTGCCGGCAAGCCCAGCCGGCGCGGCGGAGTGGGCCGTTCGTTTCATCTCGCCGACTTTTGATAACGTCTCACTGAGATCATAAAATCTCATAAGCTCAATGTATGTACACAGATACCTATTAGAAATGAACCGAGGTAAATTAAGCGGCATATCAAACAATTTTAATTTTGGAACAAAATTATCTTGAATCTTTTCTAATATCTATACTAATATTATAAAGAGAGAACATTTGTATTTTTGTATGTTTGTAATGATTTGGCTCAAAAACTACTGAACCGATTAAAAAAATTCTTTCACTAATACATAGAATGGACTTTCGGAATGAAAATAGGCTATATATTAACCTAAGTCGGCAAAAAAACGGTCGAAAAAACGTTTCTTACGAACGCTGCTTAATTGAAAATAGAAGAATATTTTCTATGCAAGAGTTGTACAACTTAATAAGACCTACAAAAATGTTAAGAATGACTCACAGTAACCATTTTAATCTTAAAATTTTTGTTAAAAAATATTACGTAACTTCCAAGGCTATTTTCAAGTATATAGTATTAATCCTTATCCAAATAATTACGTTAATTAGCTTGGCCACATATTATAGATTAAAATTGTCCTTTACAGTATATAATTCAAATGAAAACTCTAGAAGATATCACGAGTTTCACATACACGCATCGCAAAATTAATAAAATATTTGCAGTGAAACCACAGATTAGGTCATAGTTACTATGAAAATATTATTATAAGCTTAGCTATGCTGTAGATCCCCACCGATCACAATCAATTTGAAGTCAATACAGTATAATAATATGATCTATTGTGTAAAATAATATTCATCTATATATATAATATTTTAAACCACCCCGACTGATCTATGTATAATCTTTTCATTAAAAGTATTCCAATGACTCTAAACACGACATTTAAAATCTGAGCTGTAAGTTGCTGAGGATTTGAGTATTTTATAGAGTCCAGGAGATGTCCCAGCATCAGGTCAATGCTTCCATGTTCTTACAATATCGTTGAAGAAGAAGATTTTCGAATTGATCAGACCTATGAAAGTTGATTTCATAGCGCAATTAACTAGAAAAAAGCTCATAGTTTTATAACGATTGAACGAATTTTCATGAATCAAAGCTAAGAAAACTCTCGATGAAGACATCTACCAAACAAAAAAAACTATCAATAATAAAAACAAAATCGGTTCATCCGGTTAGGTGCTAAGATGCTACAGACAGACACACAGATACACACGTTAAACGTATATTACCCCTACATTTTGCGTTGGGGAACGCCGTAAGGTTACGGCGGCAGATGTACTCCTTGGTGGTAAGCTACTTTTTGGTAGATTTAATGATTCCACTACCACTGTACAAAAACTCCTGATTCATGAATGCACATAAAACTTTCATTGGTAGGTATATAGCTAGGATTAGAACCAACGACCGTCGGGTCAGAATCAGGGTAACTATCCTTTACGCCAAAGGGCCGTCCAATATCAATACGTAAGTATTATAAAACAAAGCTCATCACTGCGTCTGTCTGTCTGTTCGCAATAATCTCAATAGCTACTGAACGGATTATCATGCGGTTTTCACCAATAGCCAGAGTGTTTATGAGGAAGGTTTAGGTGCATAATTCGTTAAGGTTTTGTGTAAATTGGATGAAATATGACGATGGTTGTTAAATATGTTCATATTTTATATTCGATGCAACAAACTGATGCAAATTTTGTAGGCATATATGTTCTACCCGTGCGAAGCCGGAGCGGGCTGCTAGTCTTAGATAAATTTGTTAAAAGAGCTTGGTCGGCAGTCTTTGATATTTAATGATACGTGTGTTAAAGTGAATTATTTTGTGCTCATCATTCTGTAAGCGAGTTTTTTTTTAATAAATAGATCTAATAAATGACCTACACGCATGTGACAATCTCATCGTCGGTCGTAGTTTCATGTTTCTATACTTAAAACACTTGCCTTTTATATTTGTAAAATAAAACAAATTAAATAAGAATAGGCAGCTGAGGTTTATCTACATATTATCAATAATAAGCATGAGGTTTAGTATAGTATTAGAAATTTTCACAAATCCATCCTAAAGATTCACTTTCTATAAATGTTGGTTAACATTTACTAGTTAGTCGCGTATTTTTCCCTTTATACTTTTTATCAAACAATTTCTGTCAACCGTCATTAAAATTCTGAAAAAATATTGAATCAAAGCAACAAAGTTGAAAAAGCAAAAATTCTAAAGCATGTTTGTTTTGTTTTCGCTGCCAACAATTAATAAGTTGTCAACAAATAATGCGAGGGTATTTGAAGGCCATCTAGTTTATTTCAAGCAAAATTAGCGTTTTTCTTAAAACTTACTGCTGAATTTCTTGTATCCATTTCTAAACTTGTTGCGCCACCACTTGACGAAGTGGTGCGCCATGGGGGCGTCCGCGGCCGGTGCCGGAGCTCTCAATGTTTCGTAGCACGTCATGCGCTGCGCTCACGCACGCATCCCGTACACTTCAAAAGAGCCGCGAGTTTGTAAAGGTCACGGAAAACAATTCTGCCACTCCACTGCAATCGATCACAACACAAAACTCATCAGGTTCGGTTCACTTTGTTTGCGTAAACTGTGACCCAGTTGGCCGCGTGAACCGTAGTTGTCGGGAGAGAACGAACGAGCGTCCTGTTCGCGTAATGCCGAATGACTGACTGATGGATGAAGAAGGGTGAAGCGAAGGGAGGGGCGGGCGAGGGTCGTCGTCGGCGCGGTGTGGCGCCCGTCTCTCGACTCGGTCTCGTAGCGTGGCGTGCCGTACGGTCGGCAGCATTGATGTTTGGGTACTTTTCATTCAAAATACGAGACGCACTCGCTCTAGCGACCGCGTACCTCGTAACTTACGTCGCGCCGCGTGTAGTAAACAAAAATACTGACCGATTTAAATTTCTCTTCATAAAATTCGGTGCCTAGGTATTGTGAGTAATTTTATTAAGATATCGATTTAGCCTACTCCACTCTAAATCTACACAAAAAATATAAAAGACAAAATTATGTATTAGGTAAACTAAAGATAACATAAGAAAAGTATTACAAATATGAAATTCAGATTCTATAAAAATACTTTTATAAACATATTTTTTTAGAAATTAACTACTTACTTACCTTAGATTAAATATTTGATAGTAGGTCTGTCGTAAAATACCTATAACATACAATTTAAAAAAATGTATCTAGTAGAGGTAAGTATTCTACTTTCTCAATTTCTAAGAACAATTTGAGGTTGAGATATGTCTACTTGTGCGAAGTTGCCCGGATATCCAGGAAGCAATTTATTATAATTTCCGGAAACAAATATCTGTTTTCATTTGTCCTACTTTTTCACGAGATTTGGATTTCCTACTACCCGACTTAGCACAAACAATTATTCTGGAATATAGGTCTTACTTCACTTAATACCAAATACATTTTCTGTGCTGTCTACTTCCTATGATTAATTTCATAAAACTACGTGTTAAAACTTTATTAAATTTAACCAATATAGGTAATTAGGCACCTTGTTTATTAACATTATACCTACTAGGTACATAGTTTTATATAATAGGTAATCGAGAAAATGAACTAATATAGCATTATATTAGGCACTTCATTACCTCGATTTCACTTTGATTATATTAACAATATTTTCAACATTTGTTATGGCACAGAATAATGAAGAGTACAAGTTATGGTACTAGTTGCACCAGTAAAGTTTACTGGTTGAAACCATATCATTATGATCAAAGTAAGAAATACAGTTGACATAACGACCTAAAATCTAATTCCCATGATAATTTAAATCGATAATTTACAATAGTTAGTACTTATCCGTAATATAGTTAGTTCGCTACTATCCAATTTGTAGGTGCCTCATCATAATTATCAAAGCTCGTTTGCAAGAAAACCGGCAACGAAGTCTTTAACGAGATTTATGTGTGTCACAGAACGCTCGCAGACTGCTAACGATGATGACGGCAAACACTTATTACATTAAAGCATTAATGCATTTAAACCTTGAAATGCCGGCGCAAATTAGCATATTGACTGAATTATCCTTTGTTTTACTCACATTCACATAGCGCCAGTATCAATGCTTTCATGTAATCTGCTAACTTTTACTTCGCTAAGAAAGTAGTAAATACCTACAGGGCACGGCAGTAATAGAGAGAAAGGTGCCGCGCATCCGCTACGTTGGCAATGGCAGCCTCCATGCGGTCGACGACCCTGACTCAGCGATTACAAAAAAGATTATGGAAGGCAGATAGGTACCTAGGTACTTACCTGGTAGTGGGAATGGGAACTCAAGTAACCCAACACTGCTTAGTGCTCACAGTCGGGATTTAAACGTCAAAAAAATCAGGGCCATTTGGCCACGATTACTGTCTTGCTTATCGTTAATCGTAGAACAAAACATCGATCGGTGTCCTCCTAACGTCACCAGTTTCGAAATCATCGATATTTTGGGTAAAAGTTAAAAAGTTGGAGACATCTTTACAAATCTGCTCCTAAATAGATTGTATGAAAGAAATGAACGTATTGTTGAAAATTCTTAGAAGGCTATGCTTTTGGCCACGGCCCAGTCACAGTAGATGGCCGACATTTTTCTTCAGTCCGTAGTTTAATCAAGGGTAGGTCGTGGAGGCCGGTCGAGGGGTTCCGTCTGCCGGCGGAGCATCCGCAGCCGCCGACTACCAGGCGCTTCGAATTAGAATTTTACGGCCTCTTCGTGTTAGGTTTATTGTCGGCGAGTAATCGTCGACCGAGATGAGGTCGTATTCCAAAACTGACTTACAACAAACACTGTTTTATGCAAGTTTTATGTGAGTAATAAAGAAATCTTATCGGCACGGAAAATAACTCACGTATCGTAACAATGCGCCTTGATGTAATTTTGTTTAGTTTTACCTTCTTGTTTTGTGCTATTGAATAAAAATCGTAAAGGTCGCTGCTTTGTGCCATAAACAGAACTGGAATGTTTGAAATGCTGTCGGTTTTCATAGAATTAATCCGTGATGATGTCACAAGAGTTCGAGCACGCATAGCGGGCGGGAGAGCCGCCCGGGCGCACCGGCGCAGGTCGACGTGGGTGGCGGCGGCCTGTTCCACGAAATAGTGTTGATAGTCAGTCTTCAATATCACCCATCGATAAACTCTGCCACTCGATATTCAATAAAATTTACCGCCACATATTCCTTTTATAGTAAAAGCTTTAAAGGAAATTATAAAACAGTAAAAATCACACCAAAGGTCGAATTGATTGACCACCCTCATCGATTTATGGATACGTCAGCTATAAAGCCGTCTTTTCGAACTGAAATTAGTCCGATTCGTCTCGCATCTCGGGGAGAATGATGGATGGTGGAGCTAGATTGAATCGCAGATTCGAAATGTTGTCGGGATATACTTATTTGGTAAAAACTGGAAATACAAATTATTAACGTAGATAGGTACCTAAGCATACTTTTGCGTGAAAACCGCGCGATGTTTGTGCACTGGCGTAGCGTTTATTTATACAAGCCATAAGGGGTTCAAATCTTTGTGTACGATCTTGTAATAAAAAGATAATGTAACGAAGTGACCTGGAATGTTGATAGTGGCGTTATTTCTGCTATTTAGCCGGCTGGCACGCGGCCAGGCGCGACGCGGTTAGCGGGCCTGCCACTGCCAGGCCAGCCGCGGCCGGCGCCCACTAAACTCGCGCGCCGGGTTAGCGTGGGCAAAGCCCACGTCATTTCCCTACACTTAAAAAAATGTTTTCTTCATCCTCCAAATATAAAAGTAAGGAAGTAACGTATGATCTTGACCCGAACCTCTTATTTTTATAGCAAGCCACGCTCATCTTGCTCGCCAATTTTGACAAACTGCGCCTGTTGTAAACCAAAGCGCATCAGAAGCGCTGGCTTAGCTTTTTGTTCGCTAACATACCTACATTAAAACACGAATAAAACAACATTTCTGAAAATTAATCCTAGCTAGATCGATTTATCGCCCCCGAAATCCCCTGTATACTAAATTTTATGTAATCGTTGAAGCCGTTTCTAAAATTCAGTTTCAGATTTCGAGATTAAGGTAAACACGATAGCAACATCTATGAAGATTTATAGATGGGGCGCTATCGTAAAAAACACGTTTTTTGTTTTAAACCCTTTAATTTTTAACTTCTTCTTAGTATTTGTTGTTATAGCGGCAACAGAAATACATCATCTGTGAAAATTTCAACCGTCTAACTATCACGGTTCATGAGATACTGCCTGGTGAAAGACGGACAGACAGACAGACGGACAGCAGTCTCATTAATAGGGTTCCGTTGGTACCCTTTGGGTTCGTAACCCTAAAAAGGACCCTTTTAAGGGTTTTTGTATGGTTTAATATGAGCAGTACCTAGTCTGTGTAAATTAAATACTTGTCTTTAAAGAAGAAAAATCTTTGGAGCTATCTATTCCTGTCATGTTGGTAACTTTGTGATCTAATAAATATGTCTAGTCTAGATACACTTTGAAATAAATAAAATAGCACTTACCCTACACACACCAACCTACACACCTACTTATACCTGTTTAAATGTACATTTTCTATTTTTCTGTGGTACCTGAAAATGAGTAAATATATCTCAGACTAACTAATAATTAAATTGGCAATTTTAAATTTCATAATCAGACAATACCGATCTCATATGTATTTAATTAACATCTTCCAGGAGCGGACTAAGGACAAAATCTTAGGGTACATAAGTATTGTAATAAATAAACTAAGTAATTAATAAGTATTCAACATAATAAAAAACAAGGTGGTTCAAACCTTACATTATTTGTAAAGAGGTGATAAACACACATTAGGGCAATTTTAAAAGGCAGTGAGTGCCAAGTAGGTATTGCAATAACACGTGTTACACGGTGCACGAGTAGTTTGCTGTAAATGCGACCATTATCGTCCGTCGGTGCTTCAAAGCCGTAATAACCCACGATTATTGTATCCCTTGCCCTTATCCGAACATGCGTTTCTTTTACTCCACAAACTTCTCTTTAGTGTTGCCATGTCATAAATTCTCCTGGATTATTGGGACTAATAATAGTTTCATCGAAGATTTTTAAATAATTTAGTCATTCATTCATCATTATATTAAAAATATATCCTAAAAATAAATAGTTAGCGATGTATTATTATACACATAAGGAAAATGTAAAAAGGAATTAATTGCCATTTTGGTAAAAAAGGCTATTGCCTTACTAATATTTTAGTGGTAGTGTTATCGAATTAGAATATCAGTCGGTTTTTTGCCAAAATTTACTAGGTAGGTATATATGTTGTACCTTCATTGATATCCCTTATAATTTAATATTTATTTTTATAAATTATGTATATTGTCGTTATATAAGATAATACTTTTGATTCGTGAATAGTAAAACGGTCTGAGATATCAATCATCTAGCAACACTGTTGCACATTCACCTACATCAAAACCGGTTTGTTCTCTCCTGTGTGGAATACTGTGGAACTTGTGGAAGTAAAAACTGGACCCGATTTAATAGCTCCGAGGTGTGATTACTGCTCTATCTCTAATAAAACTTAATAATGGTTGATCAAGCGTTTCCGTCTTTTGAATAGGCACCTACTTAATTGTTGTACCTACCTAAAATGTATTATGTAAATGTGCATGTTTTCTACCATAGAGCTAACAAAAAAACTCAACATAAGTAGTGAGCACACGTGCGTGATAGGTTTTTGATGTAGGAACAGATTCAGATTCAGTAATCAATTATTATTATGCCCAAACTATTAAATTTCCATCCTGGTGAGGGATGAACGCTTCGGCGACAATCAAAGGGACTTAATCGATATCAATATCTTTGTGCTACCGCTGAGCCTTTTGTCGGCGAGTTTTTCGTCGGCGACATCACAGACAACAACTCTGCCGCCGGCCAATCCATTACTTCACAAAGAGAACATCAAAGGGACCGCTGCTTGTTGTCACGTGCCATCATTTGGCAACCTTTGCAACATTTAGATAATGCAGCAAAAAGGTCCACTGTACCCACTTCCTGTATTTCAAAGCATGATCAAAAGCTTTTAGCGGGATTTATGAGAGGGACGATATGATTTAACAACTGGCTGTTTGGTACATTGATCACATAATTGATGTAGTTAAGTCGATGAGCTAAGTGTTTAGTTTAGTGATGGATGTATAGGCACTGGTGTACAGGTACACCAGTGCCTATACATCCAGGTAGGTAGGTCTACCTAATCTTTACTGCGCGCGTTTTGCAGTAGGAAGGTACATTGGTACTGTACCAAGTGCTAGCTAGTTAAGCTGATATTATTATTAGCGCGATCTATTTATGATCCTCATTTAAAAATGTATACTATTGAGTAATAAAAGACTCTCTAACTCTCTACCTAGTACCTACCTAAGTGCTATAAAATATTTTTGTTTTATTACTCTTATGGACATTTATTCGACTCAGAATCCTGTCTAACGCAATAAATGTTAGTTACTTACCTACCTTTCATTACCTGTAAGTACAATTACGTACCTACTTATTTAGGTACCAATTCTGTGCTTTCACGAGAACCGCCATAACGAAATTATAAATATACAAAAGCGCAACTTGGCCTTTATTGCTCTTCTAACATTTATCGGCTCGCTGTTTGTAAACGAGGAAACGTAGGTATGGCTGTTAGCAGTTAAAAAGTATACAAAAAACGAAGCGGCCCTCGGGCTGCTCCGCTGGCCTGATACTCATCTCTGCTCTTTTGATGTGCCGCCGGGGCCTCGCGCTCGCTACACGCGCGTTAATTACATTCAATAATAACATTTGAATTCAGATATGTTAGTGTGATGCGCTGTTTACAGCTTAGATGCTGGATAGTAGATCGGGAACCGTTTAGACGTTGATTGTAACACGGAACACTTTGTATAGTAATATTTGGCATAATGTAGTTCCGTTATCGTATTATCAGAACCACGACCTACCTTTCGAAATTTGATATACTTACCTATATGATTGGTTTCAGTCCTTTAAGTATCTACCTAAAATTGTACCTATCTAAATATAAGATTTATTATGATTAAGCTGTTATCAAATATATTTCATGTTTACTTATTGGATTTCATCTTAGATAAACCTGGTTTATCTAAGGATTTCATTGTTGTTTTAAGTGGTTTCTGTAAATTAGCAACTTCCTTTCCTTACGGATAAAATTAAATGCTTTATTGATAAAAATATATACTTACTAGAAGTACTCCGCGGCTTCGCCCGCGTTAATAACTTCTTTAATTTACTTTAAACTTTTCTTACGTAAAAACCTTTCTACTCAGACTAACATGATAGTCTGAGCCAGCTATCATAAAAAACTCATCAAAACAGAATAAGTAAAATAGGTACACCCGTTTTCAAGTTATTGCGAGACAAGGGAAATAGGGATTCATTTTTATAAAACCCGAAAAACCATATTGATTTTTAGACTTTGTTACCCCACGGGCATTTCAAAAATCCTGAAACAAGTATTTACTTATTAATTTACAGAAGTACTTACTTATGTAAACTTGTAAAGTTTCGAATAAAAAAGATTATCTAATCTTGTTTCTCCATACAAATTTTGAACCCCCGTTTAATCCCCTTAACGGGCGAATTTAAAAAAAATCCTTAGCGGATACCAACGTCATAATACTTAACCATCGATGTAAATGTACTTACTTCCATGTACTTAACTATCTGAATGCCAAATTCCAGCCGAAACAATATTGATATTCAGATTTTATTACCCTACTCCACCCTCTTAGGGATAGAACTTCGAAAAAGCCTGAAGCCCGTATATTTACTTATTTAGAAAGAAAATATATTTATTTTGCATCAAACACAAATAGCTTATTACAAATATTAATAACTTTAAATGAAATAATTTCAAACAGATGTAGTTTGGTGCAAAATAGGACCCATCTCAGCATAATGTTGGTCATGCTGACATGACCAACGCTGGTCTTCCGTTGGGACCCTAAAGTGATGTCACGCGAGGCTCTCGCCTCCGATACGCGCTCGCTATTCCAAATAAAATAGAATAAAATATACATAGAAAGCCACCTCGGCAAGAATACAAAATAGATAAGTTTTACTCTTATTTAAAACTAGAAGTGCCCCGCTGCTTCACCCGCGTTAAAAACTTTTTTATTTACCTAAAACTTTTTTTCTATCATAAAGACTTCTTAAAAAAAGTTAGCTACCTATATCGTTCCACCACTTTCAAGTTATCGCGTGGCTGAGGGAAATAGGAATTCATTTTCATAAAACCCGAAAAACAATATCTATTTTTAGACTGTTACCCCATATCACCCACTTATCGGTGGAATTTTGAAAAATCCTTTCTTATTCGATGAAATGCAAGATTTTTTAAAGTACAGTTGGTGCCTACAATGATTGACACAATATCACTTTTATTCAATTTTACGGTTAATTATACAATTTAATTTTACTGTTTTAGCTTGGTCGACTCCTGTCATAAAATGTAAAAACCGGCGACAAATTGACTATTTCGAGGCGTGGCAAGCGGAGGCGGCTCGGCGGCAGTCAAAGGCCCGACGTGATCAAAGGCGCCGCCATCGGACGGCCTCGGCTTTGATCTCGCCGCGCGAAGTGCAAATTATGTTATAAAAGACAGTGAGTGGCGCGCCCGCTGCCTGCCGCCTGCTGCACTACTAATTAATTCAACCCATTGCGTTACACGTACGGCGCCCGCGAGCAAACCACGTTTGATTTGATTACATTACATCATTGGGCTCGCATCAGACTGACTCCATGACTGATATACCTAATCAAGGCTCATAATTTATGGTCATACTTGTACTATTCATTATTCTGTGGTCGTACAAAACGAAAAAACCGACTTCACATGCCGCGATAGTCAAAGTAAGTACTAGCCGGTAGATAGCCATAAAATCATGTCATCAAGGTAAACAAATTTGTTTAAGTATATTGTTTATCTCCATATCTCCGGAGATGATTATCAATCAGATCACGATAAAATGATAATGGGACCAGATGGGAGGCATAATCACTCAAACAAAAAAATATTTTTTTAAATCGGTTAAGATTTTACGGAGTTCTGAGGTAACAAACAAAAAAATAAATAAAATACAGTCGAATTGAGGACCTCCTCCTTTTTAGGGTTCCGAACCCAAAGGGTACCAACGGAACCCTATTAGGTACTGAGACTCCGCTGTCCGTCTGTCTGTCTGTCTGTCTTCTGTCTGTCTGCCTGTCTGTCTGTCCGTCTGTCACCAGGCTGTATCTCATGAACCGTGACAGTTAGACGGTTGAAATTTTCACAGATGATGTATTTCTGTTGCCGCTATAACAACAAATACTAAGAACAGAACAAAGTTACAAATTAAAGAAAAGTTTAAAAAAGTTTTTTACGATAGCGCCGCGCCAGTCGCCACCTAGATGATCATTAAAGATGGCGCTATCGTCTTTACCTTAATCTGAATCTCGGCGGCTCCAACGATTAAATAAAATTTAGTATATAGGGGAATTCGGGGGCGATAAATCGATCTAGCTAGGAATAATTTTCAGAAAATGTTGTTTTATTCGTGTTTTCAATAATCAACTTTATTGATAATCAATTTAAAATATTACGTTTCCCGACATCTATTGGCGAGTAGAAATAGCTTTAGTGTTACTGTGTGGGTAAAGCAGTTATGTGGGTAAAGCAGGCTTTCAATTAAAAAAAAATAGTATTATTATTCGTCAATAGATGTCGGGAATAGTCATATTTGTCTGTTTAAGTGGCAAAAAATACCGAGCAAAGCTCGGTCTACCAGATATTTAATAATATTAATTACTACTATTACTATTACTACTATATAATACTATTCTACCTTTGTTTTAACGTTTATTTAGTTGGTGTTCGGTTCGGAACCCTCCGTGTGCGGGACAAAAGTCTGACTCGCACTCGGCCAGTTTTATTTGTGAAGTTGGTTATAAAGAAAACATATGTTTTAATTTATCTACTATACTCTGATAGTACGTGTCGACGACAATTAATTTAATATCAGCACGGTAATATCACAGTTTTACATGATTGTAAAACTGTGATATTATATTTACTGTGATATCAGTATAGTACCTAGTTACCCACACATGGATGATGGATGCAACTGCGGAAACTCGCAGTCCCTACTTTTTGAGTGAGTAATATAAATCATCATGAATACAGTAGGCTACTAGGTACCTATACTGTCAAAGGAAAGCGCCGTCGAAGCTACCTCGTTGAATTAAATAAGGAAAGATCACATATTACCGTGATCACGTCTCATGTTTCACAGAAGAATAAAACGATAGACCTATTCGTCGTTGCAATTTATGGGCATTAAAGTCGTGTTAAAGTGTTCCCCTGTAAACAACAACTACTACTAGATGGTACCTACCTAAGGTTTTGCTTGGGCGATATTTTGCGGATTGAGTGCAGATAGAGCTGCATCCTGCATCACAGCTTCGGAAGTTGGACAATCGAATTGAGGCCAAATTCGGTGGTGTTATGTTGTTTTATCACAGAGATGCCGTGGCCACCTTCCGTCTCCATCATCAGACCAGCTCCATGGTACCATATAATTGTATTGTCACCAAAGATACATAAGTACACCAAATTTGAGTTCAATCGGACATCGGGAAGTGGGTCTAATTTAGCTTCCAAGATTCCACCCGAACATACATAGTTAAATACATACATACATACATTGCAAGTTAAATAAAAGCTTGTAAAGATTGTTCATAAAATCTTGATAACGCCATGTGCCATTCCAAAAAATTTGCTCGTTCCAAAGTCAAGTGCCACATCTACGAGTTCCATGACCATGGGCGAGGTAGGTTGTTGTTGTGTGGAGCGGGGGCGGGTCGGGTGCGGGACGTGACGGGACGATCGAAAGCCGCGTGCGTCGACCCGCGGCGAGCTTTGATCTCGCCGCTTGCCTCGGACGCAAGACGTAAGCCTACATACACTACCTCACAACAACACAGCACACACAACTGCCAAAGTTCCTCTCAATACAATGCATTCAAATGATTCAATGCAATACCACTCATCGAGATGCACTTTGCGAAATAATGGCATGAATCACAGACAGATTGTTGACTAAAGTTTTTATACTATCCAACCTATGTGATCGTGGAAATACTAAAATGAGAAATAACTACCTACTGTAGCATAGAACAACATTCAACAACTCACCGTATTCAATGTTTAAGGTAGATACTTACTTTTTCTATTTTGGTGAGCCGATTAGTGCGAGTCGGAGTCGCGCACGAAGGGTTCCGTACCATTAAAAATTTAATTATTATAAAAAACGGCAAAAAAATCATATCATGTCTGTTGTATGCATGTTGTATCCTCCTTAAATATTAATTTTATTTTAATTTAATTATTTATTTTTAAAGTAAATAATATAACTCAATATTCTGTGATTATTTCAAGCGTCTACCTGTTGCGGTTATCAATATCGCGCAAAAACGAGCAAAAATCACGTTTGTTCTATGGGAGCCCCCTAAAATATTTTTTATTTAGTTTTTTAGTATTTGTCATTATAACAACTCACATATATAGCGGCAACAGAAATACCTACCTATATCATCTGTGAAAATTTTAACTGTCTAACTATCACGGTTCATGAGATACAATCTGGTGACTGACGGACGGACAGCGGAGTCTTAGTAATAGGGTCCCGTTTTTTACCCTTTAGGTACGGAACCCTAAAAAGTACGTCAATATTTATGTTTATACTTCGTTTTTTTTGTGTAAATTGGTTGAAATATGATGATGATTGTTGAAGACGGTAATTCATACTCGACGCAAAAACTGGCTGACTGAAACTGAACTGACTGATGCAAAAATACAGGCATAAATATATGCTTTACCCGTGCGAAGCCGGGTTATAGCCGTTAGTTATATAATAAGAAAATTCGGAATCGAATCAGAATAGAGCAATGATCGAGACTTCGGGATTAATCTGGAGCAATCTCCAAAAAATCTAATGTAAAAATATCAATCAATAATCTAAACGTAATGTTATTATACATTACGTTTAGATTTTTTGGTAGGTAAGTAAAGTAAACGCCGAACATTTTTTAGATTAGGTAGGTACTTTAGAGACGCCGAAGGCATCGTTTTCTATTGTTCTGTTAGTGAGTAGGTATGTGTGAGACATCCTTTTAAAAATTAAATTGAAGAATGACGAGAAGAGAATAAAAATAACGCAAATACCTATATCTGTACATGTTAACAATAGCTCAACTCGAGCAATTTGACTTAAGTACCTACAATCTGTTTGGTGCCCTCAGTGTTTAAATAAATGTTTTCGTACACTGGTTATGTTTGCCATTATGATTAGGAAAACAGGCAAGGGGACAGAAAATATAAACTTGTCATCAAAAAGATATTATGATTACTTACTCAAGTGAGTGATAAAACTATTTAAAATTTAAATTCTGTGTGCAGTAAAATAACTAAATAAGTCTATATTTAACGCACAGGCGGCCGATGATCTTTACAGATAAACGTTTATTTAACTTCACGACTCAGATTATTATCTGAAAGGAAGTGCGTGGTAATTATATTGTATGGTTTTAAGCTTTGCCTTCTGAGTTCTGACACAACAAAAGGATTGACGATTAAACACTGTTATTCTAGTCGCGGCGGTTGCCATCAGATTACAGAAGACATATAAATAAATACGATGAGAGAGGGTTGTCCGTAGACCGTAGGCATCGACGCAAATATTTTAACGTATTTCGTTGCTCTAAGTACCGTATTTCATAATCAAAAGCGTTCTACTTTTATTCTGGTAATAATATATCATCGAAGTGAAATTAATGATATGAAATTTGAATTAATTTAGCAAATAGGTGCATAGTTAAACCACAGGTTGTTCTATGGGTCCCGTCCAGTTCAAATCCGAATTACATACAGGAAGGTAAGTACTACAATTTAGAGTCCACTTCAGTTTTTGTAATTTAATTAAATATATTTAAATTATAATAAATGTTATTACAATAAACGCTGAATTAATGAAATTAATATAATTTGGGTATGATAGGTGAGAACCCTATCAGAGACGAAGAGCGACAAGAGATCCGATCCAAGTGTTACTCGGAAGCGCTATTTCCGACTTTCTAAGAACTTGTCCTCTAAGAACGGATAAACATCAGTTGGGTGACAGATACACTCAGGGCTCGGCATTATTTTTTATTCGCTATAAACCATTGGCGTCTTGTCTTGACTCCATGTCCTTGATCTTCTTTTACATTCACATAACAATTTTAATTCACTATTCTACAAAACGAAGTCTTTACTTTGTGCATAAATATTTTCGATTCATTGTTCATTCGATATGTATCCGTATCCGAATACTGCCATTTCAATATTGTTATATAAGTTTTAGTTGTAACATATTTCATTTTTTTATATGTTATCTTCTTAATATATATAAATCTCGTGTCACAATGTTTGTCCTCAATGGACTCCTAAACCACTTAACCGATTATAATAAAATTCGCACACCATGTGCAGTTCGATCGAACTTGAGAGATAGGATAGTTTAAATCTCAAAAAAAGAAATTTGACTGATATTCTCTTATTGTTCCTCTTAGATTGTTTACTACAATGTAATATAACAAAAACTTTAGCCACAGCAACGCGTGGCCGGGTCAGCTAGTATTTTATATATAACGCATTATTTAAGTATTATTTATTGACTTGTGAGAGTTTACGAACCAAAATTACGGTGGCCCCATGGTGGCCCATTGCTAAGCCTAAATGCGACCCTAATGGAGTTTTTAATAATTTTCGCAACTGCATATTGCGGAATCCGCACTAAATAGTTATAAGAACTTGTACCTAGTTATTGTACACATCTTCAAACGCATCTTCATCACGGCACGGGGGCAATGCAATTCTGATAAAATGGTTGAACAGATTTTGATGTAGGTAAAGAAAGGTGTATAACTATAATTTGTTGTCAAGTAAGGTTTGAGAAAGATTTGTGAATAATAAAATAAAATATAACGCCATCAAGGTACATGTATAAGCAAAAAGCGCGTCACACACGGTGAAGATAATATAAAATATATATTATCTTAGAGCATATTTTAGAATATCGCTCACCATAGAAATCCTGTGAACCATCACACACGACGAAGTTAATTTATATTTTATCTTCAGTATCTTAAGATACCGAGCGAATAAGCAAATATGGAAATATATATTTCGTATCTTAATATGTTATCTTAAGATACGAAATATATACATCTTAATATAAATACATGGTGTTTTTGTGTCGGGCTATGTGCGGACGCAGCGCGGGGTGCTCCGGGAAGCTCTATCCAAATTTTTCTCCTTTTGGAATGTGCTACTGCAATCTGCATTTCACATTCTATATCAGAATCATCGTCTGAGGAGCTGTCTAACAAATCAAGAAGTAAGGCAGTATCAGTCATAGTCAATCATTCTGTATATAGAACTCTAACAAGGAATACGTGTGGCACCAACGCAGACTCGTAAGGAAATGAACAGGTTTTTTAATATTATCGTATCTTAGCCGTGTGTGATAATCTAAGATACTATAATATTTTATATTAGGGCATCTTAAGATCAAATAGTATGGCATCTTCACCGTGTGTGACGCGCTTAACATCGATTACATAACGCAGGACGGCTGAATGGTAATTTTACATGTTTGGTAATTTTTTCAGAAATAATTTAGATCCTTAGTAAATATTTACGTAGTAGTAGTTACAAATATTTATTCTGTGACCTTAAATTTCCAGCTAGAACACGGCACCTACAGTCCCACAAGTATAACTTGGCGGTGGTGGTTTTTGGAACTAATTCCGCTCTCTTGAAACTGTGAGTTTGACGTTTGAGAGATTACCGCGACATTATTGTTGATAAATCTGCTACATTAAAATAGTTCAATAATGCCAAAAGTAATTAAAAGTGGTTTAAGAGAAACTGTTATCAAAGTACAAAGTAAAAGAACAGTGGCGCACAGCCGCGCCAAGTTATACTTGCCGGACTGTATGCGATTGTTTTCCATTTCTACCACAGAATAAATAATAGTACTTACGTGCAAGTTTCATAATAAACATAACATAGTTCAAGTTTACGCATAGATAAATATGTAGGTATATCTATGAGTTTATGGATTAAACTGTTCTATTATGGTACTTACGTCGCGTCTTGCACGCACTAGTCCCGGTCCGCGTCCATATTTAAATTAGTTACCTACTGGTTTGATTTTGTATCCACGGCTTTCTGCTCAAGCCGAGTGGAGATGTAAGCACTTTCTATAAAATTTCTAATTAGGAGTTATTCTTGTTGGCACTTGTTAGATAATTAACAAAACTGAAAGTGGAAGATAAGAGTAAGCAAGAAATGTAGGTATTATATTTGAGTAGACAGTTTGGATGAAGATTATTGCTCCTTTCCCCACGTCGGTATTCTTTCTGATAAAAAATACTTATAGGGCCAGTTTCACCGATACTTAAAAAGGTTCAGATACAGTGACGCATGAAGCCATAAAAAGCTCTCAAAATCTGTCAGATAGGTAAGTTCCCAATAGGGCTAACCGGGACCGGTGAAAGTCATTCATACATACGTTAAAATAAAAATACACGTAGATCGTAGGTAGGTATTACCTTCCTCCACAGAGTAATCTGTTTGTGTAGGACCGAGGCGTACTTATTCAAAGTTGAATCAGCGAAATGTTATTACTTTAGTATGCTATAGGCATAGTGCCAAGAATGCCGGGAACGCTTCCTCCCTAGATCGCGACATTTAGGTACCCTTTGATCTAACAAAGAAAAACACTAATATATAAAGTAATTTCTTGTTATTCTAGCTTTCCATATACATTTATCTTCCGGCTACGTGTTTTGGTTTTATTCGTAACGACTGTTTGATTTGGTAAGAAGAATATTTAATTTGTGTATCTCGTTGTTTCCTTATCGTGCTAACCCCCGGTGTTACACAGTCGACTCGAGAGCTGGATTTCTTTATTTGTTTACTTTTCTTTCTCATGACAAGAGCGCCGCTCCACTATCGCATTTTATCTATCACTTCGAGTAAATAAGCCGGAACCATAATATAAATAAAGAGAGAATTATTATCAGCGTAGTGTAAACTGTAAACACCGCAGGAATTATAACGGGTAAATAAAAAAATAATTGCGGTAAAATATAAGAGGGCATATGTTTTCTTATACGCGATGTTTTCAGTGCTAGGCAATGAAATTTTTATACGATTGAAGAGGCTATCCAGCCATATCCATAGTGGAAATAATTGAATGATCGTATCGTGCTCTCCCATGGCTCTTATTTAGGAGGTAAAATAAACAGTATACTGCTCGTAAACAAGATGTGTGGTAACAACTTTATATCCTGTGCGGTAAATCTAAGTTGATTGAGTTCTCGCCGGAACCTTCCGTGGCGCACGACGCTGAAAGCTTGGAGGGAGGCTCGACAGGGGGCTGAGCAAACACTCAAGAAGCCTCGAGTGTAATTGAATTTACCTACAGTATAACTTGATAGGAAATTGCTATCGGGCATCAATATATATAGGTAAGTACTACGTACCTACTTACATTTAAGTCAATGCTATCGGGTTTGAGTTTGGGTATATTGATGAGCATCGGTGGAGGTCTACTTCAACGTTTTGATGGATTAAAAGGCTTTCATTTTTTCTATCTTTTAATTTATTAAGTGTAGCCTAGTGAGAGTAGATACGTAGATGTCAATTTACCTACGCTTTTATAAATGAGTTTTTTTTAAATATAGCAATATATAATAATTAAATATAGCCTAGCGTTTGACCTCTATCTCACCTGTTGGTAAGTTAATGATGTAATGATGTGATAAGTTGATGGTGCGGTCTAAGATGGTAAGCATGAGTCTTCTTAATGTGGAATATATCACACTAGGAACCTATGCGATGTATTGATGACAGTACCTATTATTGGTAACCTAATACCTACATATTGCTTTACGTAACAAACTTCACTACCTACCTAATTCTATCACATGAGCCCATCATGAGCCAGATAAAATGTCCCAAAATAAAATAAAATCGTGATGAATAGCGAAGGGATCGGATTTAGCGGAGGAAGTGCGCTGCCAATTGAATGCGAACTGTCGGGTAGGCATTCAGCTCCCGGGCTCGATATCTGATCCAATCCATTGCATTCAACCAAAAAACTGATCATTATTATGACAAGAAACGCTGAGAACGCGCCAGTTAACATAATTCCGTCGAAAATCGCATCCTGTTCTTACACTGTATTAGCGCCACAGAACGCATTCGTGTCGTTTCGTGCGCTCCCTAATCAATTCTGTCCAAATATTGATCTTTTTTCGCTTCCGCTGTATTCGATCAACCGGAAAAGGGTGGATTTTATTCAACATTCTCGTAATCAATATTCTTTAGACACCCCTTTATTACATTATGGTGGGGAACACGATAAGATTTCTATGTTGATTGGACACGCAACGAAACTTTCTGTGCTTTCTGCCTGGTGCCAGTATACAAATTAGGGAATAAAACCACCGTAATATTTAAAATTAATACTACTGTGATAAAACGCTCTAATATAAAAAAAAAACCGGTCAAGTCGAGTTAAAGGCCGTTCTAAAACGGGTTAAAGGACAAACTTAACTTTGTAGTTCGATCCATAGAAATTGTATTAAACCAACCGCATATTGTAAGTTTGTAATAGTAAGTTCACTTTTTTTTGTTATAAAACTACATATTTACGGTTTTCAGATTTATTCCTATTGAATATAAATGCTTCAAGACCCTGTTTTTTGCCAAATTTCATTATTATCAGGGCGAGCGAAGCGAGCCCTAACACTATCCCACAACCTGAGCACTTTTGTGGTGCACTTTACTGAAAAACTATCACGCCTATTGATTTATGCTTTAACATAGTAATTTAAATACACATGTAGATCAGTAAAAAAAAAAAAATTTACTAACTTTAAAAATAACCGGCCAAGTGCGTGTCGGGCCTCGCGCAGTGTAGGGTTCCTTATTAGCCTGTTATTCAATGCAAGTCTTTACCCGTTATAAACAAGCAACTAGGTACTTCGTCTTTGAACTTTAAAGGATTTATTCTAAGGATTATATATTTGGTACAAAATTATCCAATACACAAGTTCAACAACTATTACTGCTAAACTAAAAAAGTTTTCTTAACCGCTATAGTTTTTCTTTAAAGTGCGTGAATTGCACACACATATTATCACTTTAAAGGGGGGGGGGGGGGGGGTCGTTAGAAGATCAAAGAATTAACTTCGCTGCGAACATAATGTTTGGTTACTAACGCCATCTGATGGAAATCTGCCATTTAGGCAGATTTAGGACCTAAATTTTGCAGATTTTTATATCTTATAGACTAGCGTTTGACCACTATCTCACCTATTGTTAAGTGATGATGCGGATAAAGCTGACGATTCCAAAAAGTGGCAGATTTCAAGGATCTTTATGAATTTTGAAATATAAATAGAATTTTTACAATTTTCTGTTTCTATTTAAAGTATAACATTCGTATTATGCATGTATTGATTTCTTCCGAATGATTAACTTACGTAATAAGTAGTCATAGATGGCGCCACCAATGCATAATTGGGTTAACAAATGCAATCCACTAATTTCGTCGTATCGATGTATCGAACCGTGGCTTAATTGGCAGAGCACCTGGACGTGTAATTCGGGGGGTGCGGGTTCGAGTCCCGTCGGTACGATGAAATTTTGGATTGTGTTTAACAATTTACAAAAATATGTATTTTCTGAATGTTTGAGATCTCTAACTCAATAGGTGTTTTTCTAAAACGTAAAATGTAAAAAGCAGAAAAAAAAAATTTCAAGCCAGACTGCAGCAATTAACCCAATGTTTATATATATCTTTAGGACTAATCATAGCTATTATAAAAAAATAGAGCTGTATAACATCATAGGATCATACAAAAATAAAAATAAAATGTTAAATTTAATTTTCGACCAATATACAATTTTGCCACAATAATAAAAAACATTGTTTTTCCTACCTAATAATATTTCCCTATAATAATGTAATATTTATTTTAAAAATAAGGAACGCCATAGTGAAAAAAAAAACACTTTTTGGCCCCTATTATGCATTTACATATACATTACATGCTCGCTTTTAATTGTTTTTTTCTGCTATTTATGTACATATATATATCACATATAAATAATTTATTCAAAATAATATTAATTTTCAAAATAACAACAATAGCTTCTATTGTGAAAGTAAATAAATAAAACATTCAAATATCAATATTCAATCTTAGTTAGCTATGTTTCAAGGAACAAAATATTATTATTATGACACTTCATTAGGGTTCCGTAGCCGAATGGCAAAAAAAGAACTCTTATAGATTTGTCATGTCTGTCTGTCCGTCCGTATGTCACAGCCACTTTTTTCCAAAACTACTACTAATTTGGGAATAGTTAGTATAATAGTTTCGAAATTCCTAAGAATACACCGTTGAAACTTGGTAGGTAGATGTATTCTATGAACCGCTTTACGATTTTGATACAAAAATAAAAAAATAAAAGATTAAGGGGGTGCTCCCCATACATGGAACGGAAACGAAAAAAAGATCATCAAACCTATGGGTGTCTATAGATAGGTTTTTAAAAATAATGTTGAGGCTTTAAAACTATTTATTCTCAAAGTCAATCGTTTGAAAGATAGACACTTATAAAGTGGTAAAATGTGTGTCTACCGACCAAGTTTCAACTGTGTATTCTTAGGAATTTCGAAACCATTCTAAACTATTATACTAACTATTCCCAAATTATTAGTAGTTTCGGAATAAAGTGGCTGTGATATACGGAAGGACAGACAGATAGACATGACAAATCTATAAGCGTTTCGTTTTTTTTCCATTCGGCTACGGAACCCTCATAAAGTGTCAAATTAATGTTTTGTTCCTTGAAACATAGCTAACTAAGATTGAATAATAAAATTAATAATTGATATTTGAATGTTTTATTTATTTACTTTCACAATAGAAAGTATTGTTGTAAATTAATATTATTTTTAATAAATGTATATGTGATGTATATACTCGTTTGTATAAAAATAGCAGAAAAAGGCAATTAAAAGCGAGCATGTAATGTATTTATTATATGTAAATTCGTGATTAGGGCCAAAAAGTGTTCTTTTTTACAACAGCGTACCTTTTAAGGGTTCCGTAGCCGAATGGTAAAAAACGGAACCCTTATAGATTCGTCATGTCTGTCTGTCTATCTGTCCGTCCGTATGTCACAGCCATTTTATTCCGAAACTGTTAGTACTACAGAATTGAAACTTGGTAGATAGATATATTCTGTGAACCGCTTTCCGATTTTTATACAAAAATAAAAAATATAAAAATTTAAGGGGGGGCATCCCATACATGGAACTGAAACAAAAAAAATTTTTTTCTTCATACCTATACGTGTGGGGTATCTGTGGATAGGTCTTCAAAAATGACATTGAGGTTCCTAAAATCATTTTTTCTCTAAGTCAATCATTTGAAAGATAGGCACGTCTAAAATGGTAAAATGTGTGTCCCCCCCTCTAACTTTTAAAGTATGGGAGTGAAAAATATATGCTGTAGATCTCAATAAAAACTAACAACGAAAATTGGTTTGAACGAGATACAATCAGCATTCTTAGAGATATGGCGACCGCAAAGATAACTTTGTTTTTCATACAAACACTATGAAAAACAAAGTTAATTTTGTAGTTGCGAAAAATCATAGTTATGGTATACTTAACTGTGTTACGGAACCCTACGAGTGCGAGTCCGACTTGCACTTGGCCAGTTTATTTTAAGAAAAATAAATATTATATTATTATAGGGAAAAAAACTTTTTTTAGGGTTCCGTACCCGAAGGGTAAAACGGGACCCTATTACTAAGACTCCGCTGTCCGTCTGTCTGTCTGTCCATCTGTCACCAGGCTGTGTCTCATGCACCGTGATAGTTAGATAGTTGAAAATTTCACAGATGATGTATTTCTGTTGCCGCTATAACAACAAATACTAAAAACAGAATAAAGTTAAAAATAATAGAGGGTCCCCATACAAGAAACGTGTTTTTTTCGGCATTTCACGCCATCTATAAACGCTTAGTTAGGTAAACGTCCCATAGATGGCGTTACATTGAAATGTCGATCCCTAACACCTTTATTAGACGTTGAATGGCGTTATAAGAAATAAAATGTTTATTAATTATTATTTTTTGCTGGCGAAAAATTATAGTGGTATTTTTTGCTCGATCTTATAAAATACTGTAGTGTGGTACGGAACCCTACTAGTGCGAGTCCGACTTGCACTTGGCCAGTTTATTTGTTATTGTGCCAAAATTGTATCATGGTAAAAAATTAAATTTAACATTAATATTTTTTATTTTTCTATGATCCTAGAATAATGTTATAAAGCTCTTAATTTTTTTTATAATAGCTAATATTAGTCTAGATATATTATATATCTTTAAGCAATTAATCCAAATGTTTATAATAAAAATTTGGATTAATTGCTGCAGTCTTGAAAAAATTTTTTTTTCAGTTTTTTTCTTTTTCTGCTTTAGAAAAAAAAAACAACTGAGTGACAGATCTCAAACTTTCAGAAAATAAATATTTTATTAGTACCTATATGTAGTATAAATATCAATCAAATATCTTCCGGGGCAGATTTCCTTAGCTTAGGGCCTTTTTAAAAGTTTGAATGAAAAGGTAAACTTTATTTTTAGGGTTCCGCACCTCAAAAGGTAAAAAAAGGAACCCTTATAAGATCACTTTCTTGTCCGTCTGTCTGTCTGTCTGTCCGTGTGTCACCACCGATTTTTTCAGGAGCGGGTTAGACCTATCAAGTTGAAATTTATACCAGATACTGAGATCTATAGTCCCTATTAGGTGTGTAAAAATCAAGGTCCTGAGTGAACACGATAAAAAGATATGGGCAAATTTAGATTTTCGCGAAAACTTGTAAGTACCAAAATTAACCTTAATTTTCAACTTTTTTTATGTTTTGGATTTTTCCCTTTACTTGTACTGTAAGACCTTACTTACAGTTCTTATAGCACAAATAAAGGAAAAATTCAGAAAAATTAAAATAAGTTGAAAATGATAGGGTTTCCCCATACATACATAGTTCACTCCAATCAAGATAGGCCTTTGAGTTATATGAGCGCTCTTACAATTTAGAGGTCTAGCTTAATTGGTACCAACCAACGTTGGTACGGAAGTTTCGGTGGGCGAGTCCAACTCGACTTGGCCGGTTTTATTATGCCTTATGGGGGTGCGGGTTCGAGTCCCGTCGGTACGATGAAATTTTGGATTGTGTTTAACAATTTACAAAAATATAAAGTGTGAGACACTTCAAAGAAACATAATATGCCTTATGTTATGCCATAATTCAATAATATGATGGCAAATTTATGTATTTGTTGGAGTGGTTGGTGTTTTGGCAATTTTTTTGCCAGTGTCAGGCAGATTCGCAATTTAATATAAAAAAACTGGCTTATAAATTATTACCAGGCAGTAAACTACGCGAGCCCTCACAAAGCTCGGCTTTTAGCTAGTATAGGTAAACGGGAAGTATCCTATAGGTTTTGATTCCATTGTCGCAAATATGCTAAAATATGAAACAACAAATGTTCTTCTTCTGATAGCGTATCTTTTGATAGCGTTGACATACAAGTTTGATTTTTGTCACAGCCAAAAGAGACCGTAGACCCCAGTATTTGATAAGAGTTTCGACTTGATATATCTACGCGATCCCGAGAAAAAGAATGAGAGACGGACAGGAGGTACGCAACCCTAAATAAACTGGCCAAGTGCAAGTCGGACTCGCACTAGTAGGGTTCCGTAACACAGTAGAGTATTCTATAACTATGATTTTTCGCAATTACAAAAATAACTTTGTTTTTCATAGTAATTGTATAAAAAACAAAGTTATACTTGCGGTCGCTATATCTCAATAACTGCTGACTGTATCTCGTTCAAACCAATTTTCGTTGAAAGTTTCTATTGAGATCTACAGAATATATTTTTTCTAGATTTTTCACTCCCTTACTTTAAAAGTTAGAGGGGGGGGGGGGGGGGGGGGAGAGGGGAAACACATTTTACCACTTTAGACGCGCTTATCTTTTAAATGATTGACTTTGAGAAAAAATGATTTGTTCAGACCTATCCATAGATATGTATAGGTTTGAACAAAAAAAAATTTTTTTGTTTTATTTCCATGTTTAGGATGCCCCCCTTAAACTTTTGTATTTTTTATTTTTGTATAAAAATCGGAAAGCGGTTTACAGAATACTAAGTAATAATATATAAATCTACTATGTTTCAATTCTGTAGTCCTTTTTTTCTGTAGTTTCGGAATAAAATGGCTGTGACATACGGACGGACAGACAGACAGACAAACAGACAGACAGACATGGCGAATCTATAAGTTCCGTTTTTGCCATTCGGCTATGGAACCCTAAAAAGAAACGAATAAACAGGTAAAGTAGGTCGCAGAAACTATTTCATAATATATATATCTATACTAATATTACAAAGAGAGAACATTTGTATTTTTGTATGTTTGTAATGATTTGGCTCAAAAACTACTGGACCGATTTAAAAAATTCTTTCATTAATATATAGAATGGACTTTCGAAATAAAAATAGGCTATATATTATCCCGTTTAAATCAAAGGTACATTCGTGGAGACCTAATTTGCAACCTGAGTCGACAAAAAAACGGTCGAAAAAAGACGTTTCTTACGAACGCTGCTCAATTGAAAACAGATGGAAGAATATTTGCTATGGAATAGTTGTACAACTTAATAAGACCTACAAAAAAGTCCGCTACAGCATATGTCTATCTCTTAAGGTTGACTCACAGTAACCATTTTAATCTTAAATTTTTTGTTAAAAAATATTACATAAATTCTAGGGCTATTTTCAAGTATATAGTACTAGCAGCCCGCCCCGGCTTCGCACGGGTAGAACATATATGCCTACAAAATTTGCATCCGTTTGTTGCATCGAATATAAAATATTAACATATTTAACAATCAGCGTCATATTTCAACCAATTTCCACAAAACCTTAACGAATTATGCACCTAAGACCCAAACCTTCCACGTAAACACTCTGGCTATTGGTGAAAACCGCATCATAATCCGTTCAGAAGCTATTGAGATTATTGCGAACAGACAGACAGACGCAGTGATGGACATTGTTTTATAATACTTACGTAGTGATATTGGACGGCCCTTTGGCGTAAAGGATAGTTACCCTGATTCTGACCCGGGGGTCATTGGTTCTAATCCTAGCTATATACCTACCAATGAAAGTTTTATGAGCATTCATGAATTATGGGTTTTCGTGGGATCATTAAATCTACCAATAATTAAGATAGTTTAAAAACTTAAACAACTAACTTCAATGCCCCGCGAGTCAATTTTAGTAGCAAGTTTGAGACGTTTATCGTCATATCTCTGAAGATACTTATCACATCTCAATGAAATTACAATGGGACCACCTCGAAAACGTACCCTACCGATTACAAAAATAATAATTCGAATGGGTTCACAATTGACGGAATAATCTTGTAACATACACACAGAAAAAAAGGAAGAAAAAAGAGACATACAGACGAATTGAGAACTTCCTTCTTTTTGGAAGTCGGTTGAAAAGTAGCTTACCACCTAGGAGAACATCTGCCACCGTAACCTTACGGCGTTTCCCGACGCAAAAAGTAGTAGTATTATACGTTTAACGTGTTAACATTTTAGCACCCAACCGGAAGAACCGATGTTGATTTAAAGTAGGGGTATTATACGTTTAACGTGTGTATCTTTGTGTCTGTCTGTAGCATCTTAGCACCCAAACGAATGAACCGATTTTAATTTTATTATTGATAGTTTTTTTTTAATAGATGTCTTCATCGAAAGTGTTCTTAGCTTTGATTAATGAATATTCGTTCAATCGTTAAAAAACTATGAGCTTTAATCAACTTTCATAGGTCTGATCAATTCGAAAATCTTCTTCTTCAACGATATTTTAAGAGCATGGAAGCATTGACCTGATGCTGGGACATCTCTTGGACTCTACAGAATACTCAAATCCTCACCAACTCAGATTTTAAATTTCGTGTTTAGAGTCATTGGAATGCTTTTAATGAATAGATTATAGATAGATCAGTCGGGGTGGTTATATTATATCTACGAGTATACTAATATTATAAAGAGAGAACATTTGTATTTTTGTATGTTTGTAATGATCTATGTTTCTATGTTTCTAATCTTGGAAGCTAAATTAGACCCACTTCCCGATGTCCGATTGGACTCAAATTTGGTGTACTTATGGTGACAATACAATGATATGGTACCATGGAGCTGGTCTGATGATGGAGACGGAAGGTGGCCACGGCATCACTGTGATAAAACAACATAACCCCACCGAGTTTGGGCTCGATTGATTTTTTTTGAAGAGAACTTTTCACCTAGATGATATCCAGGGTCTGATGATGAAGCTGGAAGGTGGCCACGGCATCTCTGTGATAAATCAACGTAATTCTACGGAGTTTGGGCTCGATTGATTCGTCTTGAAGAGAACTTTTCAACTAGATGATATCCAGGGTCTGATGATAAAGCTGGAAGGTGGCCACGGCATCCCTGTGATAAATCAACGTTACTCTACCGAGTTTGGGCTCTATTGATTCATCTTTCTGGTATAAAGCAACATATCCCCACCGAGTCAACTGATTTTCCGTGAAGAGCACTTTACCCATAATCACATCAAATATCCGTGGAATATTTTAAAACATCATGCCCAGGCTGAGCGCAGACTATAGACAAAACAGTCTTAACGGTCTGTCTCAAGACAGTTTTGTCTATCACCCTGCGCACACTGCGAACAAAACTTTTTTGTCTGCGAGGATGCGACACAGAACAAGATATAGAATGGACACTTTGATCACTCCACCAATACATGTATTGTGTACCTACCTACAATTTGTCTTCTTCAGTTATACTGTAACTAGATATCTACTTTATCATTTCTAGGGTTCCGTTTCTCAAAAGGTAAAAAAAGGAACTGAGCGCTCATACAATTTAGAGGTCTAGCTTAATTGGAACCAACCATAAAATATGTTAATAAATAAAATAGTGCTATTGAGTGATTTATTTACGTCGCGTCGTTCGCGTGTGGCGCGTCCTTGCTCAAGTTAGTTCCTCGACAGCTCAAAATCGGTAGGGAGGTGAGTAAGCCTCGATTGTTGGGGCGAACAGAGTGTCCATTCTATACGTAGTATCTGTTCTGTGTTGCATCGGTTTTCTTTGTCGGCACCGAGAACAAATAATAATACTACGTATAGAATAGACACTCTGTCCCACCCACCAATCGAGGCTTCCTCACCTCGCCACTGATTCTGGAGCTGCTGAGGAGCTAGTTTAAGCAAGGCACCACACGCGGACGAACACAGAACAATAATACTACTCACGTGAAAATTAACGTCAACTTCATACATATATGTTGGGACCAGTACACACAGGAGGTTCAAATTTACGTAGGTTCTATATTATATATAAAAACCAGCAAAATCGAGTTGAACTCGCCCACCGAGGCTTCCGTACCAACTTCTCAGACTAGTTTAAGGGACAAACTTAACTTTGTAGTTCGATCCATATAGGAAATGTATTGCAACAACTACAATTAATCATAAGTTAAATATTATGTTTCTTTGAAGTGTTGCACACTTTATATTTTTGTAAATTGTTAAACAATTATTTGTTTAACAATTAATCATAAGTTTGTAAAAGTAAATTAATCGTTTTTAGGGTTCCGTATCTCAAAAGTTAAAAAAGGAATCCTTATAAGATCACTTTCTTATCCGTCTGTCCGTCTGTATGTCCGTGTGTCACCACCGATTTTCTCAGGAACGGGTGGACCTAGCAAGTTAAAATTTATACCAGATACTGATGTTTATGGTCCTAATTAGATGTATAAAAATCAAGATCCAGAGTCAACACGATAATAAGATATAGACATATTTAGATTTTCGCCGAAATTTGTAAGTACCTAAATTTACCTTAATTTTCGACTTTTTTATTTTTCGGATTTTTTCCATTACTTGTGCTGTAATACCTTGATTTTGACCATAGTTGACAATTCTAGGTCAACCGGAAGTACCGTATAGGTTTTGGGTCGAAAACCTGTAGGGTACTTCCCGTTGACCTAGAACCATGAAATTCGACAAAGAGCAAGGTCTTCAGCACAAAAAAAGGGGGAATTTCAAAAACGAAAAAATTATTAAAGTAAATGGTGTCCCATACATACATAATTAATGCCAGTTAAGATATGCCTCTGAGTTATATGAGCGCTCATACAATTTAGGGGTCTAGCTCAATTGCACCAAACTTAAGTTTGGTGCCATAAGGTAAATATGTAACTAAAATTGTGCCTCTGTGTAATTTATTTTATTCATAGTTGACGCTAATTAAGATAGGCCTCTGAGTTATATGAGCGCTCATACAATTTAGATGTCTAGCTAACCAACCTTCAAAAATGTAAATACATAAAATAGTGCTATTGAGTGATTTATTTACGTCGCGTCGTTCGCGTGTGGCGCGTCCTTGCTCAAGTTTGTTCCTCGACAGCTCAAAATCGGTAGGGAGGTGAAGAAGCCTCGATTGTTGGGGCGAACAGAGTGTCCATTCTATACGTAGTATCTGTTCTGTGTTGCATCTGTTTTCTTTGTCGGCACCGAGAACAAATAATAATACTACGTATAGAATAGACACTCTGTCCCACCCACCAATCGAGGCTTCCTCACCTCGCCACTGATTCTGGAGCTGCTGAGGAGCTAGTTTAAGCAAGGCAGCACACGCGGACGACAACAAAACAATAATACTACTCACGTGAAAATTAACGTCAACTTCATACATATATGTTGGGACCAGTACACACAAGAGGTTCAAATTTACGTAGGTTCTATATTATATATAAAAACCAGCAAAATCGAGTTGAACTCGCCCATCGAGGCTTCCGTACCAACTTCTCAGACTAGTTTAAGGGACAAACTTAACTTTGTAGTTCGATCCATAGGAAATGTATTGCAACAACTACAAATCATAAGTTTGTAAAAGTAAATTAACCGTTTTTAGGGTTCCGTGTCTCAATAGGTAGAAAAGGAATCCTTATAAGATCACATTCTTGTCCGTCTGTCTCTCTGTCTGTGTGTCTGTCTGTCCGTCTGTCTGTCCGTCTGTCCGTGTGTCACCACTGATTTTCTCAGGAACGGGTGGACCTAGCAAGTTGAAATTTATACCTGATACTGAAATCTATAGTCCCTATTGGGTGTATAAAAATCAAGGTCTTGAATCAACACAATAAAAAGATATGGGCAAATTTAGATTTTCGCGGAAACTTGTTAGTACCAAAATGTACCTTAATTTTCAACATTTTTTATTTTTCTGAATTTTTCCTATACTTGTGCTTTAAGACTTTGCTTATAACCAAAATTGACAATGCTAGGTAAACCGGTAGCACCCTATAGGTTTTGGGTCGAAAACCTATAGGGTACTTCCCGTTGACCTAGAATCATGAAATTTGGCAAGCAGTAAGGTACAGCACAAATTATGGAAAAATTCCAAAAAATAAAAAAGTTGAAAATTAAAAGGTGTACATACATACATAGTTTACGCCAGTTAATGTAGACCTCTGAGTTATATGAGCGCTGATACAATTTAGAGATCTAGCTGAATTGGTTCGTACGGAAGCCTCGGTGGGCGAGTTCAACTCGACTTAGCCAGTTTTATTTTTAACTTTATTTTAGTTTTTAGTATTTGTTCTTAAATCCCCATAATAATACATACTTAGTGAAAATGTCAAGTATCTACCTATTACTGTAAAGGAGATACAGCTTTGAGAAAGGCGGATAGACAGACGGACGGATGGACAGCGAAGTCTCAGTAGTCCCTAGGGTCCCTTAGGTTTCGGGACCCTAAAAAATGTCTGATTTGATAAAGGTGCGTACAGACTATGTAACATGTTATTTAACTTGTGTTATATAACACGTCCACACCATGTAACCTTGTTATTCAACATTGCAACCCAAAACATTACTGTACACATTAGAATAACAATGTTATTTAACAATTATCGTTTGTCGTTCTCGGTTAGTAGGCTTGGGTAACTCCGGACACATCTATATCTTCGGATATATATCCCTAAGCGAATATATACCCATCATTCCACTTCCCGAAACCTTAATACTAGTATATCCCATATATCCGGTATACCTTTATGAAACACAAAAAAAATGTGAAATCGGTTAAAAAGTAAAGCCGTAAGTGAATAGGTATTTTCTAGGCAACCTTGCCATATTATTTTGGATCACATCATCACTAACAACGAGTACAAAAACAATGCAAAAACACAACAGATACGGTCTTATAATGTTACATAATATCGGTTATGAAATGCGGATATACTTTATTTTGGATATGGGATATACTAATCATTGAAGTATTATTTATCTATTTATCTGCAAAGTCTGAAACACATTTCACATGGATATACCGAACATATTAAGCAGTTATACTAAGCGGATAATATATTAAGCGGACATACTAAGCGGATATATATCCTTACATGGAATGATATACGATGTACTCACTCCTCTGTTGGATATAGTTAGCCCAAGCCTATTTAATAGTGTACACGTGTTCCGTCGATGGACGCGGCCTCTTTGAACTTTGCCGCAAAAGGCGAAGCGGCGCTTTGACGACTGTTTCGCGAATATTAGGCGCGGTTTATACAGAAGAGACTTGGCGAGACACTTGGCGCGATACGGCTAGTGTGACAGGTGTATGTAGCAGGTACCTACCTACCATTTTGGTAGTATTGGCTTCTTATTTTAGCCTCTGACACGATCGGCTAACGTTTTAAAGAACCGGGCGCAATTCTCTTTAAGCCAAAAATTACTCTATATTACGCACTATAAGGTTTATATTGCGTTACTTTGACTATCTACCTCCGCCATCCGTCCAGCTCCGCTAGCTTCACCGGATAGCTCCAGCTAACGACTCAATACCACGAGGCGCCCCTACAGTGCACCGTAGGGGAGGAATAGGAGGGAGAAGAAGGAAGAGAACGTGAAGGGAGGGTAGACCAGAAACCACGGCAGCATCCACCTCGGTACCCCCCTCAATGCGACCGGCCAACTTCACACCATTCCTGCCCAAGATGCAACCACCACAAGACCCAAGGCTACTTGCACCCACAGTAACCTATGGGCCGTCTAGAGCCTCCATGGCGCACTACCCTCCACTACCCGAGCCAGCAACAACCAGACCTCGCTCAAGGTGGAGAGCCCCAAGAAGACGGCAAGCACCTGCTAGTACGCCAGCAGGAGAATCGGACACTGCGACAGAAGGGGCACCCCTGCAACACCAACCGCAACAGCCCACCACTAATACAACAGAGGTACCAAGACCAGCACAAGCACTAACAGAGACCAGACCGAGACCAGAGTCACGAGTCCACTTCGTGCCAGTAACTCAGGTTGTCACGGGTACCACCACCACAGCATCGGCAGTGACTAGACCCACACCGAGACTGGCCAGAGGGACCACCAGGAGCACCATACTATATGCAAGCAGGTGCGAGTGCTTTTGCCCAGCCACGCCCACGCTCTGCAGCAAGGTTTCCTACAAGACCCATGCCAACAGGTCCATACCCATGGGCCCCACCATACCAGCCACAAATGACAGCCGTTTTTACTCAAGCCGGATACCCCTGCTACCAAGTAGGTCAACAGCAGAGTACCTTCCCGGAACCCATCTCAACATTGGTGGGAGCCCTGGTGGGCCTACTTGCAGCCATAGCAGCCGGACGATCTTCGGACGGCAGCTATGCGAGGACTGTCCGCACTATCCCGGTTCCAGTATGCATAGATAAGACCTCCGCATACTGTACTGGTACCCGGGCGGCATCAAGACCAAGACCGACAACTTACGCATTCTCACCCACTCGCAGGATGTTCATATCATCCTCCTGGGTGAGACCAAGCTGAAGAAGACGGAACAATTTAAATTCGCCAACTACTTCGTGTACCGGCATGACGATGTCTCACCCCAGGGCCGACCATATCGTGGAACGGCTGCCTTAGTGCGGAGGGACATAGTGCACGACGTAGTTGGTGACCTAACCAATCAAATCACCAAAACCACTGCCGTCGTGGTCCAACTTGGAGGACACGATGTGAAGATATTTGGCGGATATCGGCCACCGAACTCCAACTTCGACCCTGGTGATATGAGGCGTATCTTTATGGACGCCACTCCAACCCTGCTGGCAGCGGACCTCAACGCCAAACATTTGGTGTGGGGGTCCAGAGTCATTAATCCCATCGGAATAAAACTCCAAGAGGATACGGAGAGGAATGGTTACGAAGTAATCGGCCTAGACTCTCCTACCCACATACCATCCAATCCACGCCACAACCCGGACGTCATCGATGTAGTAGCCCACAAGAACCTGCCAGCCCCAATTCATCTGGAAGTCCTCTACGATCTGGATGAGCAGCACCTACCACTGCTCATCACGGTTGGAGCTTCGGCAGAAGCAACTCTTTGCCGGGGTACTTACACGAAGACCAATTGGCACCAGTTCCAACAACGACTGATGACGATGATAGTAGGCCGATTAACCACATCGGAGGACGTGGAGAGATGCACGGCTGAAATAACTGCCTCCATCAAAGAAGCAAAAGAAGCAGCATCTACTACTGAACCTCGAACAAGCTGGCGCGAAGAACTCCCAGGCCGCTTAACACGTTTAAGGGCAAAGAAATGTGCGATGACGATGCGTGAACTATGGGCCCGCACCCGCTGCCCAACAACAAAAGCACGACTAAATGCTATAACTGCAACGCTCGCCAATGAAGTCAAGAAGTGGAGAGGTGACGCATGGGATTCTCGTATCGCCCAAGCCACTGAAGACGAAACCAACCTCCATGCCTTGAATAGGAGTTTGTTAAGGGCTAAGATACCAGTCTACCCACTAACGGACTCATCAGGAAGCCGGAAATTTGCCCCAGCGGAAAGAGAACTGTTGGTTGATCATTTAGAATCACAGTTTCAGCTGCATCCCGTTCCTCTCAATGCTGAACCTGTTGTCGTGCCCCACTACAACGCAGTATCCGCGGAAGTAGTCCAACTGCTGCAGACTTCGGCGCCCCCGCTGGGAGGGGATGATTTCATCTCACCAATGGAAGTGGCACGAGCTGTACGCTATTTACAGACGAAAAAGGCACCCGGTCTAGATGAGGTGTCGAACGCGGAACTCAAGCAGATGCCGCGGAGAAGTCTGGTGTGTATAGACAGACTCTTCAACGGTATCTTAAGAACAGGATACTTTCCCGCAACGTGGAAGACAGGGAAAGTCATAGTACTACCCAAACCCGGCAAGGTCCGTCGTCTACCCTCCAGCTACCACCCTATTACCCTGCTGTCACACCTCGCCAAGCTGTTCGAGCGATTACTGCTGCGGAGACTGCGCCCTCACTTCACCCCACGTGAGGAGCAGTTTGGTTTCCGCACGCGTCACTCCACAACGCTCCAGCTGACGAGGGTGATCCACCAGCTCACCAGTGAACTGAACCGAAATAGTAGAAGCGTCGCCGTGTTCCTGGACATCGAGAAGGCCTTCGATAGAGTGTGGCACGAAGGCCTAATCTACAAGTTATCCAGGACACCGACTCCAGCGGCGCTAATCCACATCGTCTCATCGTTCCTGAGAAACCGACAGTTTTGCGTGTCCGTCGAGGGCGCCACTTCCGGCAACCGGCAGATCGCAGCGAGAGTCTCCCAGGGGAGTTGTCTCTCACCGTACATGTACGCGGTTTACACAGACGACATACCGGTTCTGGCGGACGAACACCTTGCACCAGGAGAACGAGGAGTAACACTAGCACTTTTTGCCGACGACAGTGCGTATACAGGGTTTTGGTACATGGACCGACAGGATTTTTTGGGGGGTGGGGGGGGGGTCATGCGCTAGATTTCCCCGCCGGGCCCGATGTCCCAAGTGTCACGGTAGTTTAGATATTTTTTTTAAAAGTTTTTTTTTAAACCCCTCGAAATCTTGTCTTTAAATCGTCATAACTTTTTTGTGTGTGGTTATAATACCACAAAATAAACTATGCTTGTATTTTACAATGTTTTCTTATTCTAAATAAATCATTACCTGTTATGATTAATATCAACAAAAAAACTTCTGAGCTTTCAAAGTGGTAAATCGGTGTAAATGTTATGAAAAGTGACATCTTCTAAATTCATTAAAAAAAAAACTAAAAGTCATTTTGAAATTAACTTTCTTTTAAAAAGTTCTTTAGTTATTAGCCTTTCAAACGATATGCTACATGGCAGAAATAATACATCAGGGGTCGACCTAAGAGATACTTCGTTGCTTAGGGTCATGATAATGAAAATACGTTTTTTTGTGTTATCTTGTTTTTATTACATTAAAATTACAACATTTGCTCAAATTGGCCGCCTCCACACCTTATGCATGCACGACACCTTTTTCTGATTTCTGTGGTAGTGGTTAATAGCAGCATTTCCTCTTACATTTTTACGAACGCGGTGTTTATTTTTTTTTTAGTTTGACACTTGGGACATCGGGCCCGGCGGGGAAATCTAGCGCATAACCCCCCCACCCCCCAAAAAATCCTGTCGGTCCATGTACCAAACACCCTTTATAACGTCCTCTGTCAAAGCTACTATAGCCGCCAACAGAATGCAGAAGGTTCTGGACATTCTGCCAGTCTGGCTGGACAAGTGGCGCATGGCCATCAACGTGAGGAAGACGGCCACGCTGCTGACCAGAGCCCAAACCCATCCTGCCACCTCCACTGCAGCTCCGAGAACAAGACGTCAAGTGGGAAACGAGTACAAAGTACCTGGGCTTCTACATCGACCGGACGTTGAAGATGCGCCCGCACGTGGATCACGCAGTCCACCAAGCAAAAGCCGCTAAGGCCCTCCTCCATCTGGTCCTCCGATCGAAGCTGCCACTCTACACCAAAGTCGGCATATACAAGACGTATATACGCACGAAGATGACGTATGCTGCTCCTGCGTGGTATGCCCTATGCTCGGAAACCCAGTGAAAGCGTCTTCAGATCATTCAGAACGTCACCCTGCGGATATGCACGGGAGCCGGTCGATACGTACGCAATGACGCCAACGCCCGGGACGTGAAAATCGAGACGGTGAGGGAGTTCGTGGTCCGGTTGGCGTGCTGTCAATATGACCGTGCAGACAACGGACCACACCCTCACCTCCAGAACATTGCACCGCACCACGCCCGGCCGCCTGATGGCGCTGTATCGACCTGGCGTGCACTCCCACGTGACTTAGTCCCGGTGGATGAAAGCAGCAAAGAGGAGGAGTAGCGGTTACCACAGCAGCACAAGACCACCATGCCAAGATGGCCAACATGACCACCACGCCCAGATCTGGCCAACGACCATATCGGACCACTATAGGGCTGATTAAAGCCCGCGCGTACCCCGAGGGTAGTTGCCCCAGAGCCCAACCAGGGTAAGGAGACCCAGGATGGGAACGAACGTCCACACTGACATCCGTCCGCGCCACGTTTCTTCTGTATAATCCGCGCCTTACCGTGTACACGTGATTCGCCGATGGAAGCGGCCCGCTTTGAATTCTGCCGAAAAGCGAAGCGGCGCTTTGACGACTGACGATGTTATTTGAACATGTTTTATGAGTGTCCACATCATCTGAAACATGTTATCTCACCATGTTATACAATACGTTATGTTACATAGTCTGTACGCACCTTAACAAATGAAATAAACGCATCCTGTTTGACGGGTACGAACAACTTGTATGGAAAAAGAAAAACTATTTATTTTATTTTAATCGACTTCAGATAAGATCGTTTAAAAACTAAATAATTTAAGATCGTTTAAAAAAACTAAAAGAAACGACTTCAAACGTCGCGCTAGTCAAAGTAGCCAGTAGACGTAGTAACTATTATATAATCTGTGCCAGTAGGTAAAGTGCCAGCCAAGTAGTAAGTCGTCGAGATAAGTAAATGCATCATAATACAAATGTTGATATATTAAAAACGGTTCGGTCGATTTCGTTAAAATTTAAATGGAACCACCTGGGAAGGGTATGTTTTGAAACAAAAAAATAATTTTCCAAATCGGTTCAGGCATCTTCGAGTAATCGGTGAACTAAAATAAAAAAGAAAAAAAAGATTCTTACGCATTGAGAACCTCCTCCTTTTTTGTGAAGTCGGTTAAAAAGAACCGACTTCAATGCCGCGCTATTAATTTTCAGTCCCAATTTTTAGGTGTTTCTTCGATCTTCATATCTCTAGAGATACTTATCAGACCTCTTTATATATATCTCCTTTCCAACAAAAAAAAAATAATCAAAATCGGTTCATAAACGACGCGGTTATCCGCTAACAAACCTTAAAAATGTATATGTATATATATTATATATAATAAATACTAGCTGTGCCCGCGACTTCGTTCGCGTGGACTAGTGTCTTTGGGTAGCATTAACAAATAAGACACATACGTATCCCAACTACACCACGCCGTACCACGCCACGCTACTCCCCCTTTCCCTCCGTCCCTCACATGCTCTCCCCTCCCCCTACCCCCTCACTTCCACCTAAACCCCCCAACCTCCCCCTCGCTTACCTACCCTCCCCCTTTGCTCCCCTACCCTCCCCCTTCCCCTCACTTCCACATCCAATCCCCTCCAGCTATCCTTCCCTCCATGTATCTCCAGAGATATGGAGATAAACACCTCAAACTTTGAACTGAAATTATAGCGCGGCATTTGAAGTCGAATGTTTTAGTTTTTTAAACGAAGTTATTCGTTTATTTTGTCTTCTCTACAAACTTTGTCTTGGCAATAACAAGTGACTATGACTCACCACTAGGCTATAATATCGTTTAAAAACTAAATAAGATCGTTTAAAAAACTAAAAAAGAACCGACTTCAATGCCGCGCTATTAATTTTCAGTACCAATTACGAGGTGTTTATCTCCATATCTCTGGAGATACTTATCAGACCTCGATAAAATTACCATGGTACCACACTTGGGATATTTCCTTTCCAACAAAAAAACAATAATGAAAATCGTTCTATAAACGACGAAGTTATCCGCGAACAAACATAAAAAAAATATATATATACGGTCGAATTGAGAAACCTCCTCCTTTTTTTGAAGTCGGTTAAAAAGAACCGACTTCGATGTCGCACTATTAATTTTCAGTACCAATTTTGAGGTGTTTATCTCCATATCTCTGGAGATACTAATCAGATCTCGATAAAATTACCATGGTACCACACTTGAGATATCTCCTATCCAACAAAAAAAGAATAATCAAAATCAGTTCATAAACGACGAAGTTATCTGCGAACAAACATAAAAAAAAACATATATACGGTCGAATTGAGAAACCTTTGAAGTCGGTTAAAAATGAAGCGACAAAACGAAAATAATAACACAAACATGTTTCACCGGTCGCTGCCGACGGACGCGGCCCCTTTGATTTTTGCCGAAAGGCAATGCGGCGCCTGTGGCGGCGCTATGACTGAGTGCGTGACGTGTAGTTCGCCAAGAGCGAGTCGATTTAAGAAGGTTTGATTTCAAGTACCTAGTTAATTATATATATATTTTTAATATATATTTTTTTACTGATTTCTTTACATGGAGTATACATACCCCTGCAAATATGGTGGGAATTCAAAACTTTGTATATACAGATCTGATAGTATTCTCGTCTGCAATTGACGAAGCTTTTTGAAAACTAGAATTATCTTTTTAATACTTGCTGTTGACACCACTAACATAAAAATACGATAAGCCATTCAGGCTCTAGGGCGTGCCAAAGAAATATACATACATTCATACATTTATATGTATATACAAATGTATATATAATATATATACGGTTAATATATATACAATATGTATATATATATATAACCATCTATATATATATATATATATTAACCCTCCTTTCGCAGTCACCCGACTGCGGAAGAAGGAGGGTTATGTTTTAAAAACAATCGTCTCGTAGCGTCGTCCGCGTGTTGCACGTTCTTGCTCAAGTTAGCTCCTCGACAGCTCAGAATTGATAGGGAGGTGAGAAAGCCCCGATTGGTGGGTGGTACAGGGTGTCTATTCTATACGTAGTATTATTATCTGTTCTCGGTGCCGACAAAGAAAACCGATGCAACACAGAACAGATACTACGTATAGAATGGACACTCTGTTCGCTCCAACAATCGAGGCTTCCTCACCTCCTTACCTATGTATTATGGACACCATTTACTTTAATAATTTTTTCGTTTTTGAAATTTCCCTTTTTTTTGTGCTGTAAGACCTTGCTCTTTGTCGAATTTCATGGTTCTAGGTCAACGGGAAGTACCCTACAGGTTTTCGACCCAAAACCTATATGGTACTTCCGGTTGACCTAGAATTGTCAACTATGGTCAAAATCAAGGTATTACAGCACAAGTAAAGGAAAAATTCCGAAAAATAAAAAAGTCGAAAATAAAGGTAAATTTAGGTACTTACAAATTTCGGCGAAAATCTAAATATGTTTATATCTTATTATCGTGTTGACTCTGGATCTTGATTTTTATATATCTAATTAGGACCATAAACATCAGTATCTGGTATAAATTTTAACTTGCTAGGTCCACCCGTTCCTGAGAAAATCGGTGGTGACACACGGACATACAGACGGACAGACGGATAAGAAAGTGATCTTATAAGGATTCCTTTTTTACCTTTTGAGATACGGAACCCTAAAAACGATTAATTCACTTTTACAAACTTATGATTAATTGTTAAACAAATAATTGTTTAACAATTTACAAAAATATAAAGTGTGAAACACTTCAAAGAAACATAATATTTAACTTATGATTAATTGTAGCTGTTGCAATACATTTCCTATATGGATCGAACTACAAAGATAAATTTGTCCCTTAAACTAGTCTGAGAAGTTGGTACGGAAGCCTCGGTGGGCGAGTTCAACTCGATTTTGCTGGTTTTATATTAATATAGTACCTACGTAAATTTGAACCTCCTGTGTGTACTGGTCCCAACATATATGTATGAAGTTGACGTTAATTTTCACGTGAGTAGTATTATTGTTCTGTTGTCGTCCGCGTGTGGTGCCTTGCTTAAAGTAGCTCCTCAGCAGCTCCAGAATCAGAGGCGAGTTGAGGAAGCCTCGATTGGTGGGTGGGACAGAGTGTCTATTCTATACGTAGTATTATTATTTGTTCTCGGTGCCGACAAAGAAAACCGATGCAACACAGAACAGATACTACGTATAGAATGGACACTCTGTTCGCCCCAACAATCGAGGCTTACTCACCTCCCTACCGATTTTGAGCTATTGAGGAACTAACTTGAGCAAGGACGCGCCACACGCGAACGACGCGACGCAAATAAATCACTCAATAGCACTATTTTATTTATTAACATATTTTATGGTTGGTTCCAATTAAGCTAGACCTCTAAATTGTATGAGCGCTCAGTTCCTTTTTTTACCTTTTGAGAAACGGAACCCTAAAAATGATAAAGTAGATATCTAGTTACTGTATAACTGAAGAAGACAAATTGTAGGTAGGTACATAATACATGTATTGGTGGAGTGATCAAAGTGTCCATTCTATATTTTGTTCTGTGTCGCATCCTCGCAGACAAAAAAGTTTTGTTCGCAGTGTGCGCAGGGTGATAGACAAAACTGTCTTGAGACAGTCTTGAGACAGTCTTAAGACTGTTTTGTCTATAGTCTGCTAGGCTATTCTGTAAGCTATCTCGACAGCGGAATCCGCGGTGAGATTCGAATTTCGTACTTTGAAATTCAATCGTATCACGTTCGCAATACGGTTGAATTTCGTAGTACAAAATTCAAATCTCATCGCGGATTCCGTTGTCGAGATAGCTTACAGAATAGCCTAGCTGCGCTCTGCCATATACGGTCGAATTGAGAAACCTTTGAAGTCGGTTAAAAACGAAGCGACAAAACGAAAATAATAACACAAACATGTTTCACCGGTCGCCGCCGACGGACGCGGCCCCTTTGATTTTTGCCGAAAGGCAATGCGGCGCCTGTGGCGGCGGTATGACTGAGTGCGTGTAGTTCGCCAAGAGCGAGTCGATTTAAGAAGGTTTGATTTCAAGTACCTAGTTAATTATATATATTTTTTTTTAATATATATTTTTTTACTGATTTCTTTACATGGAGTATACATACCCCTGCAAATATGGTGGGAATTCAAAACTTTGTATATACAGATCTGATAGTATTCTCGTCTGCAATTGACGAAGCTTTTTGAAAACAAGAATTATCTTTTTAATACTTGCTGTTGACACCACTAACATAAAAATACGATAAGCCATTCAGGCTCTAGGGCGTGCCAAAGAAATATACATACATTCATACAGTTATATGTATATACAAATGTATATATAATATATATACGGTTAATATATATATAATATGTATGTATATATATATATATATATATTAACCCTCCTTTCGCTGTCACCGGACTGCGGAAGAAGGAGGGTTATGTTTTAAAAACAATCGTCTCGTAGCGTCGTCCGCGTGTTGCACGTTCTTGCTCAAGTTAGCTCCTCGACAGCTCAGAATTGATAGGGAGGTGAGAAAGCCCCGATTGGTGGGTGGTACAGGGTGTCTATTCTATACGTAGTATTATTATCTGTTCTCGGTGCCGACAAAGAAAACCGATGCAACACAGAACAGATACTACGTATAGAATGGACACTCTGTTCGCTCCAACAATCGAGGCTTCCTCACCTCCTTACCGATTCTGAGCTGTCGAGGAACAAACTTGAGCAAGGACGCGCCACACGCGAACGACGCGACGAAAATAAATCACTCAATAGCACTATTTTATTTATTTACATTTTTTAAGGTTGGTTAGCTAGACATCTAAATTGTATGAGCGCTCATATAACTCAGAGGCCTATCTTAATTAGCGTCAACTATGAATAAAATAAATTACACAGAGGCACAATTTTAGTTACATATTTACCTTTTGGCACCAAACTTAAGTTTGGTGCCAAAAGGTAAATTTACAAACTTTTTAAACAATTAAACAATTTTTTTAAACGAAAAAATTGTATGAGCGCTCATATAACTCAGAGGCATATCTTAACTGGCGTTAATTATGTACGTATGGGACACCATTTACTTTAATATTTGTTTCGTTTTTGAAATTTCCCCTTTTTTTGTGCTATAAGACCTTGCTCTTTGTCGAATTTCATGGTTCTAGGTCAACGGGAAGTACCCTACAGGTTTTCGACCCAAAACCTATATGGTACTTCCGGTTGACCTAGAATTGTCAACTATGGTCAAAATCAAGGTATTACAGCACAAGTAAAGGAAACATTCCGAAAAATAAAAAAGTTGAAAATAAAGGTAAATTTAGGTACTTACAAATTTCGGCGAAAATCTAAATATGTTTATATCTTATTATCGTGTTGACTCTGGATCTTGATTTTTATATATCTAATTAGGACCATAAACATCAGTATCTGGTATAAATTTTAACTTGCTAGGTCCACACGTTCCTGAGAAAATCGGTGGTGACACACGGACATACAGACGGACAGACGGATAAGAAAGTGATCTTATAAGGATTCCTTTTTTACCTTTTGAGATACGGAACCCTAAAAACGATTAATTTACTTTTACAAACTTATGATTAATTGTTAAACAAATAATTGTTTAACAATTTACAAAAATATAAAGTGTGAAACACTTCAAAGAAACATAATATTTAACTTATGATTAATTGTAGTTGTTGCAATACATTTCCTATATGGATCGAACTACAAAGATAAATTTGTCCCTTAAACTAGTCTGAGAAGTTGGTACGGAAGCCTCGGTGGGCGAGTTCACCTCGATTTTGCTGGTTTTTATATATAATTCTATATTATACCTACGTAAATTTAAACCTCTTGTGTGTACTGGTCCCAACATATATGTATGAAGTTGACGTTAATTTTCACGTGAGTAGTATTATTGTTCTGTTGTCGTCCGCGTGTGGTGCCTTGCTTAAACTAGCTCCTCAGCAGCTCCAGAATCAGAGGCGAGGTGAGGAAGCCTCGATTGGTGGGTGGGACAGAGTGTCTATTCTATACGTATTTTTATATATTATATTATTTGTTCTCGGTGCCGACAAAGAAAACCGATGCAACACAGAACAGATACTACGTATAGAATGGACACTCTGTTCGCCCCAACAATCGAGGCTTACTCACCTCCCTACCGATTTTGAGCTATCGAGGAACTAACTTGAGCAAGGACGCGCCACACGCGAACGACGCGACGTAAATAAATCACTCAATAGCACTATTTTATTTATTAACATATTTTATGGTTGGTTCCAATTAAGCTAGACCTCTAAATTGTATGAGCGCTCAGTTCCTTTTTTTACCTTTTGAGAAACGGAACCCTAAAAATGATAAAGTAGATATCTAGTTACTGTATAACTGAAGAAGACAAATTGTAGGTAGGAACATAATACATGTATTGGTGGAGTGATCAAAGTGTCCATTCTATATCTTGTTCTGTGTCGCATCCTCGCAGACAAAAAAGTTTTGTTCGCAGTGTGCGCAGGGTGATAGACAAAACTGTCTTGAGACAGTCTTGAGACAGTCTTAAGGCTGAGCGCAGACTATAGACAAAACAGTCTTAACGGTCTGTCTCAAGACAGTTTTGTCTATCACCCTGCGCACACTGCGAACAAAACTTTTTTGTCTGCGAGGATGCGGCACAGAACAAAATATAGAATGGACACTTTGATCACTCCACCAATACATGTATTGTGTACCTACCTACAATTTGTCTTCTTCAGTTATACAGTAACTAGATATCTACTTTATCATTTTTAGGGTTCCGTTTCTCAAAAGGTAAAAAAAGGAACTGAGCGCTCATACAATTTAGAGGTCTTAATTGGAACCAACCATAAAATATGTTAATAAATAAAAAAGTGCTATTGAGTGATTTACTTACGTCGCGTCGTTCGCGTGTGGCGCGTCCTTGCTCAAGTTAGTTCCTCGATAGCTCAAAATCGGTAGGGAGGTGAGTAAGCCTCGATTGTTGGGGCGAACAGAGTGTCCATTCTATACGTAGTATCTGTTCTGTGTTGCATCGGTTTTCTTTGTCGGCACCGAGAACAAATAATATAATATATAAAAATACGTATAGAAAAGACACTGTCCCACCCACCAATCGAGGCTTCCTCACCTCGCCTCTGATTCTGGAGCTGCTGAGGAGCTAGTTTAAGCAAGGTACCACACGCGGACGAAAACAGAACAACAATACTACTCACGTGAAGATTAACGTCAACTTCATACATATATGTTGGGACCAGTACACACGGGAGGTTCAAATTTACGTAGGTTCTATATTATATATAAAAACCAGCAAAATCCAGTTGAACTCGCCCACCGAGGCTTCCGTACCAACTTCTCAGACTAGTTTAAGGGACAAACTTAACTTTGTAGTTCGATCCATATAGGAAATGTATTGCAACAACTACAATTAATCATAAGTTAAATATTGTTTCTTTGAAGTGTTTCACACTTTATATTTTTGTAAATTGTTAAACAATTATTTGTTTAACAATTAATCATAAGTTTATAAAAGTAAATTAATCGTTTTTAGGGTTCCGTATCTCAAACGGTAAAAAAGGAATCCTTATAAGATCACTTTCTTATCCGTCTGTCCGTCTGTATGTCCGTGTGTCACCACCGATTTTCTTAGGAACGGGTGGACCTAGTAAGTTAAAATTTATACCAGATACTGATGTTTATGGTCCTAATTAGATATATAAAAATCAAGATCCAGAGTCAACACGATAATAAGATATAGACATATTTAGATTTTCGCCGAAATTTGTAAGTACCTAAATTTACCTTTATTTTCAACTTTTTTATTTTTCGGAATTTTTCCTTTACTTGTGCTGTAATATCTTGATTTTGACCATAGTTGACAATTCTAGGTCTACCGGAAGTACCATATAGGTTTTGGGTCGAAAACCTGTAGGGTACTTCCCGTTGACCTAGAACCATGAAATTCGACAAAGAGCAAGGTCTTACAGCACAAAAAAGGGGCAATTTCAAAAACGAAAAAATTATTAAAGTAAATGGTGTCCCATACATACATAATTAACGCCAGTTAAGATATGCCTCTGAGTTATATGAGCGCTCATACAATTTAGGGGTCTAGCTCCATTGGCACCAAACTTAAGTTTGGTGCCAATTGATTGAGCCAAATACATAAGGTAAATATGTAACTAAAATTGTGCCTCTGTGTAATTTATTTTATTCATAGTTGACGCTAATTAAGATAGGCCTCTGAGTTATATGAGCGCTCATACAATTTAGGTGTCTAGCTAACCAACCTTAAAAAATGTAAATAAATAAAATAGTGCTATTGAGTGATTTATTTTCGTCGCGTCGTTCGCGTGTGGCGCGTCCTTGCTCAAGTTAGTTCCTCGACAGCTCAAAATCGGTAGGGAGGTGAGTAAGCCTCGATTGTTGGGGCGAACAGAGTGTCCATTCTATACGTAGTATCTGTTCTGTGTTGCATCGGTTTTCTTTGTCGGCACCGAGAACAAATAATATAATATATAAAAATACGTATAGAATAGACACTGTCCCACCCACCAATCGAGGCTTCCTCACCTCTCCTCTGATTCTGGAGCTGCTGAGGAGCTAGTTTAAGCAAGGTACCACACGCGGACGAAAACAGAACAACAATACTACTCACGTGAAGATTAACGTCAACTTCATACATATATGTTAGGACCAGTACACACACGAGGTTCAAATTTACGTAGGTTCTATATTATATATAAAAACCAGCTAAATCGAGTTGAACTCGCCCGCCGAGGCTTCCGTACCGACTGCTCAGACCAGTTTAAGGGACAAACTTAACTTTGTAGTTCGATCCATAGGAAATGTATAGCAACAGCTACAAATCATAAGTTTGTAAAAGTAAATTAACCGTTTTTAGGGTTCCGTGTCTCAAAAGGTAGAAAAGGAATGCTTAGATCACATTCTTGTCCGTCTGTCTCTCTGTCTGTGTGTCTGTCTGTCCGTCTGTCTGTCCGTCTGTCCGTGTGTCACCACTGATTTTCTCAGGAACGGGTGGACCTAGCAAGTTGAAATTTATACCTGATACTGAAGTCTATAGTCCCTATTGGGTGTATAAAAATCAAGGTCTTGAATCAACACAATAAAAAGATATGGGCAAATTTAGATTTTCGCGAAAACTTGTTAGTATCAAAATGTACCTTAATTTTCAACATTTTTAATTTTTCGGAATTTTTCCTATACTTGTGCTCTAAGACTTTGCTTACAACCAAAATTGACAATGCTAGGTAAACCGGAAGTACCCTATAGGTTTTGGGTCGAAAACCTATAGGGTACTTCCCGTTGACCTAGAATCATGAAATTTGGCAAGCAGCAAGGTACAGCACAAATTATGGAAAAATTCCAAAAATAAAAAAGTTGAAAATTAAAAGGTGTACATACATACATAGTTTACGCCAATTAATGTAGGTAGACCTCTGAGTTATATGAGCGCTGATACAATTTAGAGATCTAGCTGAATTGGTTCGTACGGAAGCCTCGGTGGGCGAGTTCAACTCGACTTAGCCAGTTTTATTTTTAACTTTATTTTAGTTTTTAGTATTTGTTCTTAAATCCCCATAATAATACATACTTAGTGAAAATGTCAAGTATCTACCTATTACTGTAAAGGAAATACAGCTTTGAGAAAGGCGGATAGACAGACGGACGGATGGACAGCGAAGTCTCAGTAGTCCCTAGGGTCCCTTTGGTTTCGGGACCCTAAAAAATGTCTGATTTGATAAAGGTGCGTCCAGACTATGTAATATGTTATTTAACTTGTGTTATATAAATATATTATAGTAAATATATAACACGTCCACACCATGTAACCTTGTTATTCAACATTGCAACCCAAAACATTACTGTACACATTAGAATAACAATGTTATTTAACAATTATCGTTTGTCGTTCTCGGTTAGTAGGCTTGGGTAACTCCGGACACATCTATATCTTCGGATATATATCCCTAAGCGAATATATACCCATCATTCCACTTCCCGAAACCTTAATACTAGTATATCCCACATATCCGGTATACCTTTAAGAAACACAAAAAAAAATGTGAAATCGGTTAAAAAGTAAAGCCGTAAGTGAATAGGTATTTTCTAGGCAACCTTGCCATATTATTTTGGATCACGTCATCATCACTAACAACGGGTACAAAAACAATGCAAAAACACAACAGGTACGGTCTTATAATGTTACATAATATCGGTTATGAAATGCCGATATTTTTTATTTTGGATATGGGATATACTAATCATTGAAGTATTATTTATCTATTTATCTGCAAAGTCTGAAACACATTTCACATGGATATACCGAACATACTAAGCAGTTATACTAAGCGGATAATATATTAAGCGGACATACTAAGCGGATATATATCCTTACATGGAATGATATACGATGTACTCACTCCTCTGTTGGATATAGTTAGCCCAAGCCTATTCAGTAGAGTACACGTGTTCCGTCGATGGACGCGGCCTCTTTGAACTTTGCCGCAAAAGGCGAAGCGGCGCTTTGACGACTGTTTCGCGAATATTAGGCGCGGTTTATACAGAAGAGACTTGGCGAGGGCTTGTGGCGTGGCGCCAACTTTTATCACGTAGTTTCGTAAATTATACTGAAGTGGCGGAGACACTTGGCGCGATACGGCTAGTGTGACCATATGTGGCAGGTTCCTACCTACCATTTTGGCAGTATTGGCTTCTAATTTTAGCCTCTGACACGATCGGCTAACGTTTTAAAGAACCGGGCGCAATTCTCTTTAAGCCAAAAATTACTCTATATTACGCACTATAAGGTTTATATTGCGTTACTTTGACTATCTACCTCCGCCATCCGTCCGCGCCCTCCAGCTAACGACTCAATACCACGAGGCGCCCCCACAGTGCACCGTAGGGGAGGAATAAGAGGGAGAAGAAGGAAGAGAACGCGAAGGGAGGGTAGACCAGAAAGCGCCGCGCCCACGGCAGCATCCACCTCGGTACCCCCCTCAATGTGACCGGCCAACTTCACACCATTCCTGCCCAAGATGCAACCACCACAAGACCCAAGGCTACTTGCACCCACAGTAACCTATGGGCCGTCTAGAGCCTCCATGGCGTACTACCCTCCACTACCCGAGCCAGCAACAACCAGACCTCGCTCAAGGTGGAGAGCCCCAAGAAGACGGCAAGCACCTGCTAGTACGCCAGCAGGAGAATCGGACACTGCGACAGAAGGGGCACCCCTGCAACACCAACCGCAACAGCCCACCACTAATACAACAGAAGTACCAAGACCAGCACAAGCACTAACAGAGACCAGACCGAGACCAGAGTCACGAGTTCACTTCGTGCCAGTAACTCAGGTTGTCACGGGTACCACCACCACAGCATCGGCAGTGACTAGACCCACACCGAGACTGGCCAGAGGGACCACCAGGAGCACCATACTATATGCAAGCAGGTGCGAGTGCTTTTGCCCAGCCACGCCCACGCTCTGCAGCAAGGTTTCCTACAAGACCCATGCCAACAGGTCCATACCCATGGGCCCCACCATACCAGCCACAAATGACAGCCGTCTTTACTCAAGCCAGATACCCCTGCTACCAAGCAGGTCAACAGCAGAGTACCTTCCCGGAACCCATCTCAGCATTGGTGGGAGCCCTGGTGGGCCTACTTGCAGCCATAGCAGCCGGACGATCTTCGGACGGCAGCTATGCGAGGACTGTCCGCACTATCCCGGTTCCAGTATGCATAGATAAGACCTCCGCATACTGCACTGGTACCCGGGCGGCATCAAGACCAAGACCGACAACTTACGCATTCTCACCCACTCGCAGGATGTTCATATCATCCTCCTGGGTGAGACCAAGCTGAAGAAGACGGAACAATTTAAATTCGCCAACTACTTCGTGTACCGGCATGACGATGTCTCACCCCAGGGCCGACCATATCGTGGAACGGCTGCCTTAGTGCGGAAGGACATAGTGCACGACGTAGTTGGTGACCTAACCAATCAAATCACCAAAACCACTGCCGTCGTGGTCCAACTTGGAGGACACGATGTGAAGATATTTGGCGGATTTCGGCCACCGAACTCCAACTTCGACCCTGGTGATATGAGGCGTATCTTTATGGACGCCACTCCAACCCTGCTGGCAGCGGACCTCAACGCCAAACATTTGGTGTGGGGGTCCAGAGTCATTAATCCCATCGGAAGAAAACTCCAAGAGGATACGGAGAGGAATGGTTACGAAGTAATCGGCCTAGACTCTCCTACCCACATACCATCCAATCCACGCCTCAACCCGGACGTCATCGATGTAGTAGCCCACAAGAACCTGCCAGCCCCAATTCATCTGGAGGTCCTCTACGATCTGCATGAGCAGCACCTACCACTGCTCATCACGGTTGGAGCTTCAGCAGAAGCAACTCTTTGTCGGGGTACTTACACGAAGACCAATTGGCACCAGTTCCAACAACGACTGATGACGATGATATTAGGCCGATTAACCACATCGGAGGACGTGGAGAGGTGCACGGCTGAAATAACTGCCTCCATCAAAGAAGCAAAAGAAGCAGCATCTACTACTGAACCTCGAACAAGCTGGCGCGAAGAACTCCCAGGCCGCTTAGCACGTTTAAGGGCAAAGAAACGTGCGATGCGTGAACTATGGGCCCGCACCCGCTGCCCAACAACAAAAGCACGACTTAATGCTATAACTGCAACGCTCGCCAATGAAGTCAAGAAGTGGAGAGGTGACGCATGGGATTCTCGTATCGCCCAAGCCACTGAAGACGAAACCAACCTCCATGCCCTGAATAGGAGTTTGTTAAGGGCTAAGATAGTCTACCCAGTCTACCCACTAACGGACTCATCAGGAAGCCGGAAATTTGCCCCAGCGGAAAGAGAACTGTTGGTTGATAATTTAGAATCACAGTTTCAGCTGCATCCCGTTCCTCTCAATGCTGAACCTGTTGTCGTGCCCCACTACAACGCAGTATCCGCGGAAGTAGTCCAACTGCTGCAGACTTCGGCGCCCACGCTGGGAGGGGATGATTTCATCTCCCCAATGGAAGTGGCACGAGCTGTACGCTATTTACAGACGAAAAAGGCACCCGGTCTAGATGAGGTGTCGAACGCGGAACTCAAGCAGATGCCGCGGAGAAGTCTGGTGTGTATAGACAGACTCTTCAACGGTATCTTAAGAACAGGATACTTTCCCGCAACGTGGAAGACAGGGAAAGTCATAGTACTACCCAAACCCGGCAAGGTCCGTCGTCTACCCTCCAGCTACCACCCTATTACCCTGCTGTCACACCTCGCCAAGCTGTTCGAGCGATTACTGCTGCGGAGACTGCGCCCTCACTTCACCCCACGTGAGGAGCAGTTTGGTTTCCGCACGCGTCACTCCACAACGCTCCAGCTGACGAGGGTGATCCACCAGCTCACCAGTGAACTGAACCGAAATAGTAGAAGCGTCGCCGTGTTCCTGGACATCGAGAAGGCCTTCGATAGAGTGTGGCACGAAGGCCTAATCTACAAGTTATCCAGGACACCGACTCCAGCGGCGCTAATCCACATCGTCTCATCGTTCCTGAGAAACCGACAGTTCTGCGTGTCCGTCAAGGGCGCCACTTCCGGCAACCGGCAGATCGCAGCGGGAGTCTTAACAGGATAGGAGAACAGGAACAGGAGCATTAACTTCCAACCTCAACTTCGGCTCCTACATAGAGTCCAAAGCTAAACTAGCCGGTAAAAAGCTTGGCGTTCTCAGAAAGGTGAGCCGGTATTTCACGCAGGGACAGCTTCGAAGTCTGTACCAAGCACAAGTCCGATCTTGCATGGAATACTGCTGCCACCTCTGGGACGGCTCGGCTAAATATCAGCTGGAGGCTCTGGATTCTATCGATAAACGAGCAAGAATGCTAATTGGCGAAACTGAATCTACAAAAAACAAGCTTCAGAGCCTCGAGCATCGGCGTAGAGTTGCTAGTTTATCTGTGTTCTACAGGATACATTTCGGTGAGTGTGCGATGGAATTACACAATTTGATTCCTTCTTCCCCCTTTTACTATCGGACAACAAGGCAAACTAAACAACGGCATCCTTACGTGGTGGATATCCCAGCAATCCGCACTAAACGATTTGGTTCTACCTTTTTAATTCGAACCGCTAAGGAATGGAACACGTTGCCAGCTGACTTGTTTCCGAGTAGCTATAACTTGGGTCTCTTCAAGTCAAGAGTGAACAGGTATCTTCTAGGCAAGCATGCTACACCCTCGATCACATCGTCACTTTCCACCAGGTGAGATTGTGGTCAAATGCTTGCCTATCTGCAATAAAAAAAAAAAAAAGGCTCCCAGGGGAGTTGTCTCTCACCGTACATGTACGCGGTTTACACAGACGACATACCGATTCTGGCGGACGAACACCTTGCACCAGGAGAACGAGGAGTAACACTAGCACTTTTTGCCGACGACAGTGCGTATATAACGTCCTCTGTCAAAGCTACTATAGCCGCCAACAGAATGCAGAAGGTTCTGGACATCCTGCCAGTCTGGCTGGACAAGTGGCGCATGGCCGTCAACGTGAGGAAGACGGCCACGCTGCTGACCAGAGCCCAAACCCATCCTGCCACCTCCACTGCAGCTCCGAGAACAAGACGTCAAGTGGGAAACGAGTACAAAGTACCTGGGCTTCTACATCGACCGGACGTTGAGGATGCGCCCGCACGTGGATCACGCAGTCCACCAAGCGAAAGCCGCTAAGGCCCTCCTCCATCCGGTCCTCCGATCGAAGCTGCCACTCTACACCAAAGTCGGCATATACAAGACGTATATACGCACGAAGATGACGTATGCTGCTCCTGCGTGGTATGCCCTATACTCGGAAACCCAGTGCAAGCGTCTTCAGATCATTCAGAACGTCACCCTGCGGATATGCACGGGAGCCGGTCGATACGTACGCAATGACGCCAACGCCCGGGACGTGAAAATCGAGACGGTGAGGGAGTTCGTGGTCCGGTTGGCGCGCTGTCAATATGACCGTGCAAACAACGGACCACACCCTCACCTCCAGAACATTGCACCGCACCACGCCCGGCCGCCTGATGGCGCTGTATCGACCTGGCGTGCACTCCCACGCGACTTAGTCCCGGTTGATGAAAGCAGCAAAGAGGAGGAGTAGCGGTTACCACAGCAGCACAAGACCACCATGCCAAGATGGCCAACATACCACCACGCCCAGATCTGGCCAACGACCATATCGGACCACTATAGGGCTGATTAAAACCCGCGCGTACCCCGAGGGTAGTTGCCCCAGAGCCCAACCAGGGTAAGGAGGCTCGCCTCGAAACCCTCACACGAACCCAGAATGGGAACGAACGTCCACACTGACATCCGTCCGCGCCACGTTTCTTCTGTATAAACCGCGCCTTACCGTGTACACGTGATTCGCCGATGGAAGCGGCCCGCTTTGAATTCTGCCGAAAAGCGAAGCGGCGCTTTGACGACTGGCGATGTTATTTGAACATGTTTTATGAGTGTCCACATCATCTGAAACATGTTATCTCACCATGTTATACAATACGTTATGTTGCATAGTCTGTACGCACCTTAACAAATGAAATAAACGCATCCTGTTTGACGGGTACGAACAACTTGTATGGAAAAAGAAAAACTATTTATTTTATTTTAATCGACTTCAGATTAGATCGTTTAAAAACTAAATAATTTAAGATCGTTTAAAAAAACTAAAAGAAACGACTTCAAACGTCGCGCTAGTCAAAGTAGCCAGTAGACGTAGTAACTATTATATAATCAGTGCCAGTAGGTAAAGTGCCAGCCAAGTAGTAAGTCGTCGAGATAAGTAAATGCGTCATAATACAAATGTTGATATATTAAAAAAGGTTCGGCCGATTTCGTTAAAATTTAAATGGAACCACCTGGGAAGGGTATGTTTTGAAACAAAAAAATAATTTTCCAAATCGGTTCAGGCATCTTCGAGTAATCGGTGAACTAAAATAAAAAAGAAAAAAGATTCTTACGAATTGAGAACCTCCTCCTTTTTTGTGAAGTCGGTTAAAAAGAACCGACTTCAATGCCGCGCTATTAATTTTCAGTCCCAATTTTTAGGTGTTTATCTTCATATCTCTAGAGATACTTATCAGACCTCTTTATATATATCTCCTTTCCAACAAAAAAAAAATAATCAAAATCGGTTCATAAACGACGCGGTTATCTGCTAACAAACCTGAAAAATGTATATATATATATATATGTATATATTTATATATAATAAATACTAGCTGTGCCCGCGACTTCGTTCGCGTGGAATAGTGTCTTTGGGTAGCATTAACAAATAAGACACATACGTATCCCAACTACACCACGCCGTACCACGCCACGCTACTCCCCCTTTCCCTCCGTCCCTCACATGCTCTCCCCTCCCCCTACCCCCTCACTTCCACCTAAACCCCCCAACCTCCCCCTCGCTTACCTACCCTCCCCCTTTGCTCCCCTACCCTCCCCCTTCCCCTCACTTCCACATCCAATCCCCTCCAGCTATCCTTCCCTCCATGTATCTCCAGAGATATGGAGATAAACACCTCAAACTTTGTACTGAAAATATAGCGCGGCATTTGAAGTCGAATGTTTTAGTTTTTTAAACGATGTTATTCGTTTATTTTGTCTTCTCTACAAACTTTGTCTTGGCAATAACAAGTGACTACGACTCACCACTAGGCTATAATATCGTTTAAAAACTAAATAAGATCTTTTAAAAAACTAAAAAAGAACCGACTTCAATGCCGCGCTATTAATTTTCAGTACCAATTACGAGGTGTTTATCTCCATATCTCTGGAGATACTTATCAGACCTCGATAAAATTACCATGGTACCACAATTGGGATATTTCCTTTCCAACAAAAAAACAATAATGAAAATCGTTCTATAAACGACGAAGTTATCCGCGAACAAACATAAAAAAAAACAAACATATATACGGTCGAATTGAGAAACCTTTGAAGTCGGTTAAAAATGAAGCGACAAAACGAAAATAATAACACAAACATGTTTCACCGGTCGCCGCCGACGGACGCGGCCCCTTTGATTTTTGCCGAAAGGCAATGCGGCGCCTGTGGCGGCGGTATGACTGAGTGCGTGTAGTTCGCCAAGAGCGAGTCGATTTAAGAAGGTTTGATTTCAAGTACCTAGTTAATTATATATATATTTTTACTGATTTCTTTACATGGAGTATACATACCCCTGCAAATATGGTGGGAATTCAAAACTTTGTATATACAGATCTGATAGTATTCTCGTCTGCAATTGACGAAGCTTTTTGAAAACAAGAATTATCTTTTTAAAACTTGCTGTTGACACCACTAACATAAAAATACGATAAGCCATTCAGGCTCTAGGGCGTGCCAAAGAAATATACATACATTCATACATTTATATGTATATACAAATGTATATATTATATATATATATATATATATATATATATATATATATATTATATATATATATATATATATATATATATATATATATATATATATAATATACATTTGTATATGTAACCCTCCTTTCGCAGTCACCCGACTGCGGAAGAAGGAGGGTTATGTTTTAAAAACAATCGTCTCGTAGCGTCGTCCGCGTGTTGCACGTTCTTGCTCAAGTTAGCTCCTCGACAGCTCAGAATTGATAGGGAGGTGAGAAAGCCCCGATTGGTGGTTGGTACAGGGTGTCTATTCTATACGTAGTATTATTATCTGTTCTCGGTGCCGACAAAGAAAACCGATGCAACACAGAACAGATACTACGTATAGAATGGACACTCTGTTCGCCCCAACAATCGAGGCTTACTCACCTCCCTACCGATTTTGAGCTGTCGAGGAACTAACTTGAGCAAGGACGCGCCACACGCGAACGACGCGACGAAAATAAATCACTCAATAGCACTATTTTATTTATTTACATTTTTTAAGGTTGGTTAGCTAGACATCTAAATTGTATGAGCGCTCATATAACGCAGAGGCCTATCTTAATTAGCGTCAACTATGAATAAAATAAATTACACAGAGGCACAATTTTAGTTACATATTTACCTTTTGGCACCAAACTTAAGTTTGGTGAGCTAGACCCCTAAATTGTATGAGCGCTCATATAACTCAGAGGCATATCTTAACTGGCGTTAATTATGTATGTATGGGACACCATTTACTTTAATATTTGTTTCGTTTTTGAAATTTCCCCTTTTTTTGTGCTGTAAGACCTTGCTCTTTATGTTTCGTTTAAAGTGTTACACACTTAATATTTTTTATAAATTGTTAAACACAATCCAAAATTTCATCGTACCAACGGGACTTGAACCCGCAACCTCCGGAATAACATGTTCCGGTGCTTTGCCAATTAAGCCATGGTGCGAAGTAACGTTACGACGAAATTAGTGGATTGCATTTGTTAACCCAATTATGCATTGGTGGCGCCATCTATGACTACTTATTACGTAAGTTAATCATTCGGAAGAAATCATTACATTTTTCAAATCCAACGAGAGATGTTGCACTGCGTATATCAAATATTATGTTTCGTTTAAAGTGTTACACACTTAATATTTTTTGTAAATTGTTAAACACAATCCAAAATTTCATCGTACCAACGGGACTTGAACCCGCAACCTCCGGAATAACATGTTCCGGTGCTTTGCCAATTAAGCCATGGTGCGAAGTAACGTTACGACGAAATTAGTGGATTGCATTTGTTAACCCAATTATGCATTGGTGGCGCCATCTATGACTACTTATTACGTAAGTTAATCATTCGGAAGAAATCATTACATTTTTCAAATCCAACGAGAGATGTTGCACTGCGTATATCAAATATTATGTTTCGTTTAAAGTGTTACACACTTAATATTTTTTGTAAATTGTTAAACACAATCCAAAATTTCATCGTACCAACGGGACTTGAACCCGCAACCTCCGGAATAACATGTTCCGGTGCTTTGCCAATTAAGCCATGGTGCGAAGTAACGTTACGACGAAATTAGTGGATTGCATTTGTTAACCCAATTATTAATTGGCAAAGCACCGGAACATGTTATTCCGGAGGTTGCGGGTTCAAGTCCCGTTGGTACGATGAAATTTTGGATTGTGTTTAACAATTTACCTTGCTCTTTGTCGAATTTCATGGTTCTAGGCCAACGGGAAGTACCCTACAGGTTTTCGACCCAAAACCTATATGGTACTTCCGGTTGACCTAGAATTGTCAACTATGGTCAAAATCAAGGTATTACAGCACAAGTAAAGGAAAATTCCGAAAAATAAAAAAGTTGAAAATAAAGGTAAATTTAGGTACTTACAAATTTCGGCGAAAATCTAAATATGTTTATATCTTATTATCATGTTGACTCTGGATCTTGATTTTTATATATCTAATTAGGACCATAAACATCAGTATCTGGTATAAATTTTAACTTGCTAGGTCCACCCGTTCCTGAGAAAATCGGTGGTGACACACGGACATACAGACGGACAGACGGATAAGAAAGTGATCTTATAAGGATTCCTTTTTTACCTTTTGAGATACGGAACCCTAAAAACGATTAATTCACTTTTACAAACTTATGATTAATTGTTTAACAAATAATTGTTTAACAATTTACAAAAATATAAAGTGTGAAACACTTCAAAGAAACAATATTTAACTTATGATTAATTGTAGCTGTTGCAATACATTTCCTATATGGATCGAACTACAAAGATAAATTTGTCCCTTAAACTAGTCTGAGAAGTTGGTACGGAAGCCTCGGTGGGCGAGTTCAACTCGATTTTGCTGGTTTTTATATTAATATAGTACCTACGTAAATTTGAACCTCCTGTGTGTACTGGTCCCAACATATATGTATGAAGTTGACGTTAATTTTCACGTGAGTAGTATTATTGTTCTGTTGTCGTCCGCGTGTGGTGCCTTGCTTAAAGTAGCTCCTCAGCAGCTCCAGAATCAGAGGGGAGTTGAGGAAGCCTCGATTGGTGGGTGGGACAGAGTGTCTATTCTATACGTGGTATTATTATTTGTTCTCGGTGCCGACAAAGAAAACCGATGCAACACAGAACAGATACTACGTATAGAATGGACACTCTGTTCGCCCCAACAATCGAGGCTTACTCACCTCCCTACCGATTTTGAGCTATCGAGGAACTAACTTGAGCAAGGACGCGCCACACGCGAACGACGCGACGTAAGTAAATCACTCAATAGCACTTTTTTATTTATTAACATATTTTATGGTTGGTTCCAATTAAGACCTCTAAATTGTATGAGCGCTCAGTTCCTTTTTTTACCTTTTGAGAAACGTAACCCTAAAAATGATAAAGTAGATATCTAGTTACTGTATAACTGAAGAAGACAAATTGTAGGTAGGTACATAATACATGTATTGGTGGAGTGATCAAAGTGTCCATTCTATATTTTGTTCTGTGTCGCATCCTCGCAGACAAAAAAGTTTTGTTCGCAGTGTGCGCAGGGTGATAGACAAAACTGTCTTGAGACAGTCTTGAGACAGTCTTAAGACTGTTTTGTCTATAGTCTGCGCTCAGCCTAAGACTGTTTTGTCTGTAGTCTGCGCTCAGCCTTAAATACTTAGGCTGAGCGCAGACTATAGACAAAACAGTCTTAAGACTGTCTCAAGACTGTCTCAAGACTGTCTCAAGATAGTTTTGTCTATCACCCTGCGCACACTGCGAACAAAACTTTTTTGTCTGCGAGGATGCGACACAGAACAAAATATAGAATGGACACTTTGATCACTCCACCAATACATGTATTATGTACCTACCTACAATTTGTCTTCTTCAGTTATACAGTAACTAGATATCTACTTTATCATTTTAAGGGTTCCGTTTCTCAAAAGGTAAAAAAAGGAACTGAGCGCTCATACAATTTAGAGGTCTAACTTAATTGGAACCAACCTTAAAATATGTTAATAAATAAAATAGTGCTATTGAGTGATTTATTTACGTCGCGTCGTTCGCGTGTGGCGGGTCCTTGCTCAAGTTAGTTCCTCGACAGCTCAAAATCGGTAGGGAGGTGAGGAAGCCTCGATTGTTGGGGCGAACAGAGTGTCCATTCTATACGTAGTATCTGTTCTGTGTTGCATCGGTTTTCTTTGTCGGCACCGAGAACAAATAATAATACTACGTATAGAATAGACACTCTGTCTCACCCACCACTCGAGGCTTCCTCACCTCGCCACTGATTCTGGAGCTGCTGAGGAGCTAGTTTAAGCAAGGCACCACACGCGGACGAACACAGAACAATAATACTACTCACGTGAAGATTAACGTCAACTTCATACATATATGTTGGGACCAGTACACACAGGAGGTACAAATTTACGTTGGTTCTATATTATATATAAAAACCAGCAAAATCGAGTTGAACTCGCCCACCGAGGCGTCCGTACCAACTTCTCAGGCTTGTTTAAGGGACAAACTTAACTTCGTAGTTCGATCCATATAGGAAATGTATTGCAACAACTACAATTAATCATAAGTTAAATATTATGTTTCTTTGAAGTGTTTCACACTTTATATTTTTGTAAATTGTTAAACAATTATTTGTTTAACAATTAATCATAAGTTTGTAAAAGTAAATTAATCGTTTTTAGGTTTCCGTATCTCAAAAGTTAAAAAAGGAATCCTTATAAGATCACTTTCTTATCCGTCTGTCCGTCTGTATGTCCGTGTGTCACCACCGATTTTCTCAGGAACGGGTGGACCTAGCAAGTTAAAATTTATACCAGATACTGATGTTTATGGTCCTAATTAGATATATAAAAATCAAGATCCAGAGTCAACACGATAATAAGATATAGACATATTTAGATTTTCGCCGAAATTTGTAAGTACCTAAATTTACCTTAATTTTCGACTTTTTTATTTTTCGGATTTTTTCCATTACTTGTGCTGTAATACCTTGATTTTGACCATAGTTGACAATTCTAGGTCAACCGGAAGTACCATATAGGTTTTGGGTCGAAAACCTGTAGGGTACTTCCCGTTGACCTAGAACCATGAAATTCGACAAAGAGCAAGGTCTTACAGCACAAAAAAAGGGGAAATTTCAAAAACGAAAAAATTATTAAAGTAAATGGTGTCCCATACATACATAATTAACGCCAGTTAAGATATGCCTCTGAGTTATATGAGCGCTCATACAATTTAGGGGTCTAGCTCTTGAGCCAAATACATAAGGTAAATATGTAACTAAAATTGTGCCTCTGTGTAATTTATTTTATTCATAGTTGACGCTAATTAAGATAGGCCTCTGAGTTATATGAGCGCTCATACAATTTAGATGTCTAGCTAACCAACCTTAAAAAATGTAAATAAATAAAATAGTGCTATTGAGTGATTTATTTTCGTCGCGTCGTTCTCGTGTGGCGCGTCCTTGTTCAAGTTAGTGCCTCGACAGCTCAAAATCGGTAGGGAGGTGAGGAAGCCTCGATTGTTGGGGCGAACAGAGTGTCCATTCTATACGTAGTATCTGTTCTGTGTTGCATCGGTTTTCTTTGTCGGCACCGAGAACAAATAATAATACTACGTATAGAATAGACACTCTGTCGCACCCACCAATCGAGGTTCCTCACCTCGCCTCTGATTCTGGAGCTGCTGAGGAGCTAGTTTAAGCAAGGTACCACACGCGGACGAAAACAGAACAATAATACTACTCACGTGAAGATTAACGTCAACTTCATACATATATGTTGGGACCAGTACACACAGGAGGTTCAAATTTACGTAGGTTCTATATTATATATAAAAACCAGCTAAATCGAGTTGAACTCGCCCGCCGAGGCTTCCGTACCAACTTCTCAGACTAGTTTAAGGGACAAACTTAACTTTGTAGTTCGATCCATAGGAAATGTATAGAAACAACTACAAATCATAAGTTTGTAAAAGTAAATTAACCGTTTTTAGGGTTCCGTGTCTCAAAAGGTAGAAAAGGAATCCTTATAAGATCACATTCTTGTCCGTCTGTCTCTCTGTCTGTGTGTCTGTCTGTCCGTCTGTCTGTCCGTCTGTCCGTGTGTCACCACTGATTTTCTCAGGAACGGGTGGACCTAGCAAGTTGAAATTTATACCTGATACTGAAGTCTATAGTCCCTATTGGGTGTATAAAAATCAAGGTCTTGAATCAACACAATAAAAAGATATGAGCAAATTTAGATTTTCGCGGAAACTTGTTAGTACCAAAATGTACCTTAATTTTCAACATTTTTTATTTTTCGGAATTTTTCCTATACTTGTGCTCTAAGACTTCGCTTATAACCAAAATTGACAATGCTAGGTAAACCGGAAGTATCCTATAGGTTTTGGGTCGAAAACCTATAGAGTACTTCCCGTTGACTTGAATCATGAAATTTGGCAAGCAGCAAGGTACAGCACAAATTATGGAAAAATTCCAAAAAATAAAAAAGGTTGAAAATTAAAAGGTGTACATACATACATAGTTTACGCCAATTAATGTAGACCTCTGAGTTATATGAGCGCCGATACAATTTAGAGATCTAGCTGAATTGGTTCGTACGGAAGCCTCGGTGGGCGAGTTCAACTCGACTTAGCCAGTTTTATTTTTAACTTTATTTTAGTTTTTAGTATTTGTTCTTAAATCCTCATAGTAATACATACTTAGTGCAAATGTCAAGTATCTACCTATTACTGTAAAGGAGATACAGCTTTGAGAAAGGCGGATAGACAGACGGACGGATGGACAGCGAAGTCTCAGTAGTCCCTAGGGTCCCTTTGGTTTCGGGACCCTAAAAAATGTCTGATTTGATAAAGGTGCGTACAGACAATGTAACATGTTATTTAACTTGTGTTATATAACACGTCCACACCATTTAACCTTGTTATTCAACATTGCAACCCAAAACATTGCTGTACACATTAGAATAACAATGTTATTTAACAATTATCGTTTGTCGTTCTCGGTTAGTAAGTTAGGTTAGGTTAGTAGGCTTGGGTAACTCCGGACACATCTATATCTTCGGATATATATCCCTAAGCGAATATATACCCCTCATTCCACTTCCCGAAACCTTAATACTAGTATATTTAGTATAAGTTTAGCATGGTGGTAGGACACTATCTAGTGTCCGTCTGGCCAGCTACCACCCTCAAGTTAGAAAATCTGTCACCAAACATCTAATGTGTTCCGGCAGCTATCCTTGAGAGCCAGTTCCCATTCTAGGCCTAGCGTGCTTACCATCTTCGACCGTATCATCACTTACCAACAGGTGAGATAGTGGTCAAAACGCTAGCCTATAACGTATAAAAAAAAAAAAAAAAAAAAATATCCCATATATCCGGTATATCTTTATGAAACACAAAAAAAAATGTGAAATCGGTTAAAAAGTAAAGCCGTAAGTGAATAGGTATTTTCTAGGCAACCTTGCCATATTATTTTGGATCACATCATCACTAACAACGAGTACAAAAACAATGCAAAAACACAACAGATACGGTCTTATAATGTTACATAATATCGGTTATGAAATGCGGATATACTTTATTTTGGATATGGGATATACTAATCATTGAAGTATTATTTATCTATTTATCTGCAAAGTCTGAAACACATTTCACATGGATATACCGAACATACTAAGCAGTTATACTAAGCGGATAATATATTAAGCGGACATACTAAGCGGATATATATCCTTACATGGAATGATATACGATGTACTCACTCCTCTGTTGGATATAGTTAGCTCAAGCCTATTTAGTAGTGTACACGTGTTCCGTCGATGGACGCGGCCTCTTTTGAACTTTGCCGCAAAAGGCGAAGCAACGCTTTGACGACTGTTTTGCGAATATTAGGCGCGGTTTATACAGAAGAGACGTGGCGAGGGCTTGTGGCGTGGCGCCAACTTTTGTCACGTAGTTTCGTAAATTATACTGAAGTGGCGGAGACACGTGGCGCGATACGGCTAGTGTGACCTTATGTGGCAGGTTCCTACCATTTTGGCAGTATTGGCTTCTTATTTTAGCCTCTGACACGATCGGCTAACGTTTTAAAGAACCGGGCGCAATTATCTTTAAGCCAAAAATTACTCTATATTACGCACTATAAGGTTTATATTGCGTTACTTTGACTATCTACCTCCGCCATCCGTCCGCGCCCTCCAGCTAACGACCCAATACCACGAGGCGCCCCCACAGTGCACCGTAGGGGAGGAAGAGGAGGGAGAGAACGCGAAGGGAGGGTAGACCAGAAAGCGCCGCGCCCACGGCAGAATCCACCTCGGTACCCCCCTCAATGCGACCGGCCAACTTCACACCATTCCTGCCCAAGATGCAACCACCACAAGACCCAAGGCTACTTGCACCCACAGTAACCTATGGGCCGTCTAGAGCCTCCATGGCGCACTACCCTCCACTACCCGAGCCAGCAACAACCAGACCTCGCTCAAGGTGGAGAGCCCCAAGAAGACGGCAAGCACCTGCTAGTACTCCAGCAGGAGAATCGGACACTGCGACAGAAGGGGCACCCCTGCAACACCAACCGCAACAGTCCACCACTAATACAACAGAAGTACCAAGACCAGCACAAGCACTAACAGAGACCAGACCGAGACCAGAGTCACGAGTCCACTTCGTGCCAGTAACTCAGGTTGTCACGGGTACCACCACCACAGCATCGGCAGTGACTAGACCCACACCGAGACTGGCCAGAGGGACCACCAGGAGCACCATACTATATGCAAGCAGGTGCGAGTGCTTTTGCCCAGCCACGCCCACGCTCTGCAGCAAGGTTTCCTACAAGACCCATGCCAACAGGTCCATACCCATGGGCCCCACCATACCAGCCACAAATTACAGCCGTCTTTACTCAAGCCGGATACCCCTGCTACCAAGCAGGTCAACAGCAGAGTACCTTCCTGGAACCCATCTCAGCATTGGTGGGAGCCCTGGTGGGCCTACTTGCAGCCATAGCAGCCGGACGATCTTCGGACGGCAGCTATGCGAGGACTGTCCGCACTATCCCGGTTCCAGTATGCAACGATAAGACCTTCGCATACTGTACTGGTACCCGGGCGGCATCAAGACCAAGACCGACAACTTACGCATTCTCACCCACTCGCAGGATGTTCATATCATCCTCCTGGGTGAGACCAAGCTGAAGAAGACGGAACAATTTAAATTCGCCAACTACTTCGTGTACCGGCACGACGATGTCTCACCCCAGGGCCGACCATATCGTGGAACGGCTGCCTTAGTGCGGAGGGACATAGTGCACGACGTAGTTGGTGACCTACCCAATCAAATCACCAAAACCACTGCCGTCGTGGTCCAACTTGGAGGACACGATGTGAAGATATTTGGCGGATATCGGCCACCGAACTCCAACTTCGACCCTGGTGATATGAGGCGTATCTTTATGGACGCCACTCCAACCCTGCTGGCAGCGGACCTCAACGCCAAACATTTGGTGTGGGGGTCCAGAGTCATTAATCCCATTGGAAGAAAATTCCAAGAGGATACGGAGAGGAATGGTTACGAAGTAATCGGCCCAGACTCTCCTACCCACATCCAATCCACGCCACAACCCGGACGTCATCGATGTAGTAGCCCACAAGAACCTGCCAGCCCCAATTCATCTGGAGGTCCTCTACGATCTGGATGAGCAGCACCTACCACTGCTCATCACGGTTGTAGCTTCGGCAGAAGCAACTCTTTGTCGGGGTACTTACACGAAGACTGATGACGATGATAGTAGGCCGATTAACCACATCGGAGGACGTGGAGAGATGCACGGCTGAAATAACTGCCTCCATCAAAGAAGCAAAAGAAGCAGCATCTACTACTGAACCTCGAACAAGCTGGCGCGAAGAACTCCCAGGCCGCTTAACACGTTTAAGGGCAAAGAAACGTGCGATGCGTGAACTATGGGCCCGCACCCGCTGCCCAACAACAAAAGCACGACTAAATGCTATAACTGCAACGCTCGCCAATGAAGTCAAGAAGTGGAGAGGTGACGCATGGGATTCTCGTATCGCCCAAGCCACTGAAGACGAAACCAACCTCCATGCCCTGAATAGGAGTTTGTTAAGGGCTAAGATACCAGTCTACCCACTAACGGACTCATCAGGAAGCCGGAAATTTGCCCCAGCGGAAAGATAACTGTTGGTTGATCATTTAGAATCACAGTTTCAGCTGCATCCCGTTCTTCTCAATGCTGACCCTGTTGTCGTGCCCCACTACAACGCAGTATCCGCGGAAGTAGTCCAACTGCTGCAGACATCGGCGCCCCCGCTGGGAGGGGATGATTTCATCTCCCCAATGGAAGTGGCACGAGCTGTACGCTATTTACAGACGAAAAAGGCACCCGAGATGAGGTGTCGAACGCGGAACTCAAGCAGATGCCGCGGAGAAGTCTGGTGTGTATAGACAGACTCTTCAACGGTATCTTAAGAACAGGATACTTTCCCGCAACGTGGAAGACAGGGAAAGTCATAGTACTACCCAAACCCGGCAAGGTCCGTCGTCTACCCTCCAGCTACCGCCCTATTACCCTGCTGTCACACCTCGCCAAGCTGTTCGAGCGATTACTGCTGCGGAGACTGCGCCCTCACTTCACCCTACGTGAGGAGCAGTTTGGTTTTCGCACGCATCACTCCACAACGCTCCAGCTGACGAGGGTGATCCACCAGCTCACCAGTGAACTGAACCGAAATAGTAGAAGCGTCGCCGTGTTCCTGGACATCGAGAAGGCCTTCGATAGAGTGTGGCACGAAGGCCTAATCTACAAGTTATCCAGGACACCGACTCCAGCGGCGCTAATCCACATCATCTCATCGTTCCTGAGAAACCGACAGTTCTGCGTGTCCGTCGAGGGCGCCACTTCCGGCAACCGGCAGATCGCAGCAGGAGTCTCCCAGGGGATTTGTCTCTCACCGTACATGTACGCGGTTTACACAGACGACATACCGGTTCTGGCGGACGAACACCTTGCACCAGGAGAACGAGGAGTAACACTAGCACTTTTTGCCGACGACAGTGCGTATATAACGTCCTCTGTCAAAGCTACTATAGCCGCCAACAGAATGCAGAAGGTTCTGGACATCCTGCCAGTCTGGCTGGACAAGTGGCGCATGGCCGTCAACGTGAGGAAGACGGCCACGCTGCTGACCAGAGCCCAAACCCATCCTGCCACCTCCACTGCAGCTCCGAGAACAAGACGTCAAATGGGAAACGAGTACAAAGTACCTGGGCTTCTATATCGACCGGACGTTGAGGATGCGCCCGCACGTGGATCACGCAGTCCACCAAGCGAAAGCCGCTTAGGCCCTCCTCCATCCGGTCCTCAGATCGAAGCTGCCACTCTACACCAAAGTCGGCATATACAAGACGTATATACGCACGAAGATGACGTATGCTGCTCCTGCGTGGTATGCCCTATGCTCGGAAACACAGCGCAAGCGTCTTCAGATCATTCAGAACGTCACCCTGCGGATATGCACGGGAGCCGGTCGATACGTACGCAATGACGCCAACGCCCGGGATGTGAAAATTGAGACGGTGAGGGAGTTCGTGGTCCGGTTGGCGCACTGTCAATATGACCGTGCAGACAACGGACCACACCCTCACCTCCAGAACATTGCACCGCACCACGCCCGGCCGCCTGATGGCGCTGTATCGACCTGGCGTGCACTCCCACGCGACTTAGTCCCGGTGGATGAAGACAGCAAAGAGGAGGAGTAGCGGTTACCACAGCAGCACAAGACCACCATGCCAAGATGGCCAACACGACCACCACGCCCAGATCTGGCCAACGACCATATCGGACCACTATAGGGCTGATTAAAGCCCGCGCGTACCCCGAGGGTAGTTGCCCCAGAGCCCAACCAGGGTAAGGAGGCTCGCCTCGAAACCCTCACACGAACCCAGAATGGGAACGAACGTCCACACTGACATCCGTCCGCGCCACGTTTCTTCTGTATAAACCGCGCCTTACCGTGTACACGTGATTCGCCGATGGAAGCGGCCCGCTTTGAATTCTGCCGAAAAGCGAAGCGGCGCTTTGACGACTGGCGATGTTATTTGAACATGTTTTATGAGTGTCCACATCATCTGAAACATGTTATCTCAACATGTTATACAATACGTTATGTTACATAGTCTGTACGCACCTTAACAAATGAAATAAACGCATCCTGTTTGACGGGTACGAACAACTTGTATGGAAAAAGAAAAACTATTTATTTTATTTTAATCGACTTCAGATAAGATCGTTTAATAACTAAATAATTTAAGATCATTTAAAAAAACTAAAAGAAACGACTTCAAACGTCGCGCTAGTCAAAGTAGCCAGTAGACGTAGTAACTATTATATAATCTGTGCCAGTAGGTAAAGTGCCAGCCAAGTAGTAAGTCGTCGAGATAAGTAAATGCGTCATAATACAAATGTTGATATATTAAAAACGGTTCGGCCGATTTCGTTAAAATTTAAATGGAACCACCTGAGAAGGGTATGTTTTGAAACAAAAAAATAATTTTCCAAATCGGTTCAGGCATCTTCGAGTGAAGTTCGAAAATAAAAAAGAAAACAGATTCTTACGAATTGAGAACCTCCTCCTTTTTGTGAAGTCGGTTAAAAAGAACCGACTTCAATGCCGCGCAATTAATTTTCAGTCCCAATTTTTAGGTGTTTATCTTCATATCTCTAGAGATCCTTATCAGACCTCTTTATATATATCTCCTTTCCAACAAAAATAATCGAAATCGGTTCATAAACGACGCGGTTCTCCGCTAACAAACCTTAAAAATATATACATATATTATATATATATGTATATATTTATATATAATAAATACTAGCTGTGCCCGCGACTTCGTTCGCGTGGAATAGTGTCTTTGGGTAGCATTAACAAATAAGACACATACGTATCCCAGCTACACCACGACGTACCACGCCACGCTACTCCCCCTTTCCCTCCGTCCCTCACATGCTCTCCCCTCCCCCTACCCCCTCACTTCCACCTAAACCCCCCAACCTCCCCCTCGCTTACCTACCCTCCCCCTTTGCTCCCCTACCATCCCCCTGCCCCTCACTTCCACATCCAATCCCCTCCAGCTATCCTTCCCTCCATGTATCTCCAGAGATATGGAAATAAACACAAACTTTGTACTGAAAATATAGCGCGGCATTTGAAGTCGAATGTTTTAGTTTTATAAACGATGTTATTCCTTTATTTTGTCTTCTCTACAAACTTTGTCTTGGCAATAACAAGTGACTACGACTCACCACTAGGCTATAATATCGTTTAAAAACTAAATAAGATCGTTTAAAAAACTAAAAAAGAACCGACTTCAATGCCGCGCTATTAATTTTCAGTACCAATTTTGAGGTGTTTATCTCCATATCTCTGGAGATACTTATCAGACCTCGATAAAATTACCATGGTACCACACTTGGGATATTTCCTTTCCAACAAAAAAACAATAATGAAAATCGTTCTATAAACGACGAAGTTATCCGCGAACAAACATAAAAAAAACATATATACGGTCGAATTGAGAAACCTCCTCCTTTTTTTGAAGTCGGTTAAAAAGAACCGACTTCGACGTCGCACTATTAATTTTCAGTACCAATTTTGAGGTGTTTATCTCCATATCTCTGGAGATACTAATCAGACCTCGATAAAATTACCATGGTACCACACTTGAGATATCTCCTATCCAACAAAAAAAGAATAATTAAAATCGGTTCATAAACGACGAAGTTATCCGCGAATAAACATAAAAAAAAACATATATACGGTCGAATTGAGAAACCTTTGAAGTCGGTTAAAAATGAAGCGACAAAACGAAAATAATAACACAAACATGTTTCACCGGTAGCCGCCGACGGACGCGGCCCCTTTGATTTTTGCCGAAAGGCAATGCGGCGCCTGTGGCGGCGCTATGACTGAGTGCGTGTAGTTCGCCAAGAGCGAGTCGATTTAAGAAAGTTTGATTTCAAGTTCATTCGCGTTCGGTTGCCTTCGCAGCCACACGTATTTCTACCGCAACCCGTACCGGTTTTTACATCTAGTGATGTGACAAGCTGATATCGATAACTTATCGATAAAGTCATGGACAAGTACTTGAAAACACCTTCGTTGAATACCAGTTCTAATGTCGGCAAAAGACCCCGAGAAGAAGCTTCGGGATCAGGAGATCAGTGGCAACTCCCGAAAAAAGTTGCGATTTCCAAAGATATCCCCAGGGAAATAGAAACTGATACGACCAACCGTTTCAGTGGATTACCTATAGATGATGTAGCTGCGGAGTCTTTCAAAAAGGCTACAAAGAAAAAACCCATCAATCAAGTCCCACCGATCCTGATTGAACTTTTGGGGAACTGGAGTTACCAAAAAATCAAAGACGTCATAGAAAAATATGAAAAAGGATACTTACAGTTTAGAGGACGAAACAGGGTGAAAGTGCAATGCTATACCGCAAAAGGCCACCAACTTGTTAAAGATGGATTATTGAAAGAGAAGGTTTCCTTTCATACATTCGCACGCAAGGATGAAAAGCTGCCAAAAGCTGTCTTAAAAGGATTGCCTAAATTCTTACAGGCTACATTACCAACTGAGCTCGCTTCGCTGGGGTTCGCCGGCGCAACCATATCTGAATTGAAGACAATGCATCCTACTGAGTGTCCTCCGCTTGTGGTGCAATTACCTTCCGGGACAGATATGGCTAAATTTAAACAGCTAAAGTATATATTCAACTGTGTAATATCAATTGATAGATTTAAGCCAAATAATCGCGTAGGCACCCAGTGCTTTAGATGCCAAGGATTCGGACACGCATCAAGAAACTGCAATCGACCTCCTAGATGTGTAAAATGCGGACTCGACCACCCTACATGGGAATGCCAGAAAAAAGACAAAGAAGCCCCAGCTCAGTGTTGTAACTGTCAAAAGGACCATCCAGCAAACTATGCCCAGTGTACTGAAAGGTTAAAATATCTTAAACGCATTAAATCAAAACGAGAAGTACTGCGGCAGACACTCAGCAAAGTCATACCTGATACTGCGCAAGGATTTGCCACCAATACCATATCCACGCCAACACCACGACCTGCGCTGAACGCTTCTACTAAAACATGGGCCCAAGTCTCTAAAATGGGAAGAAACCAGTTAAATCAAGATTATATGCTCAAAAAAACTGTCATACAACCCGATATCAAGATTGCTGAAAGTAAGCCCTATTGTGAACCAAAAGTCGCCGAATTGAGACAAGTTGAAGAATCCCCGACGGTGCCCTACACCGCCGACAAAACAATCACGCACGATACGGCAACAGTCGAAATGTTGGAAATCCTCAACACCATCAAGTCAATCAAAACCGAATTCGTAAGATGCAAAACTGTCATGGACAAAGTTATTTTAATATTAACCCACTTAGGACACTATGTCAATTAACAACAAAGTGCTTAGATTACTTTATTGGAACGCTGACGGCGTTCGCAGTAAGCGGCAGGAACTCACTAACATTGCGGTGAGTGAACTGAATGTTGATATAATTGCTCTTTGTGAGACTAGGTTAACGGACAATATTCCATTCGAAATATCGGGGTTTGCATGTTACCGTAATGATAAGCGCTGCAATGGAACTGGCGAAGGTGTAGCTATTCTAGTAAGGTCGGACCTAATACATAGCCTAGTTCCTGCTCCAACTACTGTTAATCTAGAAATTATCGGCATATCCATAAAACTAGATAGTAAAATCACTACTATTTTTGCAGTTTATCAGTCGCCGAATAAGGCCCTCTTAACAAAGGACTTAGACTCAGTTATGGCCGCAGATAGCCGCGTAATAGTTATGGGAGATATTAATGCTAAGCATCCTTACTGGTCCCCCGGCTGTATGAATATCCACGGTAAACGCCTGTACGAACACATGCTGCGCAGTGAATTCATCGTTCATGCGCCACTAGATCCAACTCTGGTGCACTATAGAGAAGGGGCCATACCTTCTACCCCTGACCTCCTCCTAACCAAAAATATATTCATAGACAACAATATTGTAACTATACCGGCCTTATCCTCTAACCACATGCCAGTATATATAAGTCTCAATGTTAAAATATCACGTAAACCAATAATCAAATTCAACTATTCAAAAGCTGATTGGTCTCAATATCGTGAATTACTTAAGAAAACTATAATTTTGTCTTCCAGCGTTTACTCATCCCAAGATCAAATTGACTCCGCCATTTCTTTTTTTTCAAAACTCTGTTATTGAAACAAGAAACTTATGTACACGTACTGTCAGCCTAAAACCCAATACTATGTCAATTCCTCGTTGCGTAAAAAGATTGATTCAAATGAAAAATCGTCTAAGACGGTACGCCACTATCGAAAGTAGTACATCAGTCCGTAAGCAGCTTAACCATAAAATAAGGATCCTTCAATGCAAAATAAATATCTCCTTAAAACTGCACCACGATAAGCAATGGCATGACAAATTAAAAAGAGTAGATAATCCCAGTGCGGACATCTGGAAGTTTGTTAAAAACTTACGCACTAATTAAAATCCACCGATTCCTCCACTAAAAACCAATGATAGCTCGCACACTGCCAACCCGCAAGAACAGTGTAATATTCTTGCCTCTACGTTTCACACCAATATGTTACTGACACATAATTGGCATAGTCATGAGGTTTCTGCAGTCGATTTGTCATTAACAGACCTGCATCAACAACCCGATGTTCAATGCAGTGTATCTACTGTTCGCCCAGGCGAGGTTAAAAGTTGCATTCTAAAATTAAAAACGCGAAAAGCTTCTGGACCTGACGAAATATCTAACTTGCTCATCAAAAACTTACCTCTGAAGTGTATTGTGTTCTTAACCAAGGTTTTCAATGCTTGCCTATTCTTAAATTATTTCCCTTCGTCATGGAAAATAGCTAAAGTGATAGCGATTCACAAACCTGGCAAAGAGGCATCTGACCCTTCATCCTATCGCCCCATTAGTTTACTGCCAAGTCTAGGTAAGTTATTTGAAAAAATCATTCTCAACCGACTTAAGCGCACTACTGACACCAAAATCCTTGATGAGCAATTTGGGTTTCGTGAGGGCCACTCTACTGTGCAGCAGCTGGCTAGAGTCGCTGAAATTATTACACATAATTTAAATTTATGTTTTTCAACGGGAATGTTCCTCCTTGACGTAGAAAAGGCATTTGACACCGTGTGGCATGATGCCTTACTACACAAGCTTTTAAAATTAAAAACACCGATACATCTTGTTAAATTAATCAGATCATACCTTACCAATCGCTTTTTTCGAGTTCACATTAATGGCAGCTTGTCAGCAACTACACCAGTGCCTGCTGGAGTACCACAAGGTTCTATTTTGGGTCCCTATCTGTTTTTAGTTTTCATAAATGACATCCCCATACAACCGAGAACAAGTTTGGCCTGTTTTGCTGATGACACAGCCTCACTCACATCATCCAATGACGTCGATTTGATAATCGATCGCTTGCAGCTATCTGTAGAACTTCTTGTCTCTTTTTTTTTAAAGTGGAAGCCTAAAATCAACGCCTCCAAAACTGAGGCTATTCTTTACACCAGATGTCGCTCCCTCCCCAAGCGAACCTTATTAATTGACGGTTACAGAATTCCATGGAGTCGCTCTGTTAAGTACCTAGGATTAGTTCTTGAGGACAAACTTAACTGGTCTGCTAACACATCAAAGTTACGTCTCAAAGGCAGTAAAGCGCTTAATGCCCTTAGTCCTGTCCTTAATAGAAAATCGTGTCTTAGTAATAAAACTAAATTCAATATTTATTGCACCTTAGTCCGCCCCTGTATAACATATGCCTGTCCTGTATGGAGCAGTACTTGCCAATCAAATATACAAAATCTCCAAATAATTCAAAACAAAGCTCTAAGATACTCATATAACACTCCTTGTTACACGAATCTCCAAAATTTACATTTCACTATCGGGTTTCCAACTATTAAATCATTTGTTTTCAAACTATCTTAAAAAGTTTTTCTTATATAGTAATAACAATCATAAAAATAAAATAATTAAAAATATATGTATCACACGCAAAACAAACATTCGTTACATCGACAAATACAATCGATACAAACTACCTCATCACTTGTTCCTAAACTTTGAATAGGTACAGCCGCCCGCGCTCAATCGCGTGCCTCGCTCGCTGGCGCTTGCACTATTTCCGCCCTTATTACACTGTGTATGAAGAGTGGTTCTGGCGAGAATTTGGCGTGCGAGGCAGGTAAGCTTGTAAGCATGTTGGTAACTCACTGTGTTGTAATGTTGTTCTTTCTACCTGCAGATTTGCCACTTTATTACGAAGTAACCGCATTTATTTTAATTTATAAGGACCGTTGTCGGCATTAATTTACTATTAATTAATATATAATTTAACAAATGTACTGTTATACCTAAAACATGCATAATAATTATTTGATGAAATTTGTTTAAAATACTGAATTTAATGTTAATAATTATAGAAATATCATGTAATAAGCTTAAAAAAGTGTCTAGCTTGTAAAGCGTTTTATTTTATACATAATTTTGTCGCTTCTAGGATTTACTCACACTAGAAATGTACATTGTTATTTATGAATGAAAATAAAGAATTTTGATAATTGAAAAAAATTGATTTCAAGTACCTAGTTAATTATACATATTTTTTTAATATATATTTTTTTACTGATTTCTTTACATGGAGTATACATACCCCTGCAAATATGGTGGGAATTCAAAACTTTGTATATACAGATCTGATAGTATTCTCGTCTACAATTGACGAAGCTTTTTGAAAACAAGAATTATCTTTGTAATACTTGAATGTTGACACCACTAACATAAAAATACGATAAGCCATTCAGGCTCTAGGGCGTGCCAAAGAAATATACATACATTCATATGTATATACATATGTATATATAATATATATACGGTGAATATATACATAATATGTATGTATATATATATATACATATACATATATACATATATATAATTTATATATATACATACACTCGAAACAAAATTAACCCTCCTTTCGCAGTCACCCGACTGCGGAAGAAGGAGTGTTATGTTTTAAAAACAACCGTCTCGTGGCGTCGTCCGCGTGTTGCACGTTCTTGCTCAAGTTAGCTCCTCGACAGCTCAGAATTGATAGGGAGGTGAGAAAGCCCCGATTGGTGGGTGGTACAGGGTGTCTATTCTATACGTAGTATTATTATCTGTTCTCGGTGCCGACAAAGAAAACCGATGCAACACAGAACAGATACTACGTATAGAATGGACACTCTGTTCGCCCCAACAATCGAGGCTTCCTCACCTCCCTACCGATTTTGAGCTGTTGAGGAACTAACTTGAGCAAGGACGCGCCACACGCGAACGACGCGACGAAAATAAATCAATCAATAACACTATTTTATTTATTTACATTTTTAAGGTTGGTTAGCTAGACATCTAAATTGTATGAGCGCTCATATAACTCAGAGGCCTATCTTAATTAGCGTCAACTATGAATAAAATAAATTACACAGAGGCACAATTTTAGTTACATATTTACCTTATGTATTTGGCTCAAGAGCTAGACCCCTAAATTGTATGAGCGCTCATATAACTCAGAGGCATATCTTAACTGGCGTTAATTATGTATGTATGGGACACCATTTACTTTAATAATTTTTTCGTTTTTGAAATTTCCCCTTTTTTTGTGCTGTAAGACCTTGCTCTTTGTCGAATTTCATGGTTCTAGGTAAACGGGAAGTACCCTACAGGTTTTCGACCCAAAACCTATATGGTACTTCCGGTTGACCTAGAATTGTCAACTATGGTCAAAATCAAGGTATTACAGCACAAGTAATGGAAAAAATCCGAAAAATAAAAAAGTCGAAAATTAAGGTAAATTTAGGTACTTACAAATTTCGGCGAAAATCTAAATATGTCTATATCTTATTATCGTGTTGACTCTGGATCTTGATTTTTATATATCTAATTAGGACCATAAACATCAGTATCTGGTATACATTTTAACTTGCTAGGTCCACCCGTTCCTGAGAAAATCGGTGGTGAAACACGGACATACAGACGGACAGACGGATAAGAAAGTGATCTTATAAGGATTCCTTTTTTAACTTTTGAGATACGGAACCCTAAAAACGATTAATTTACTTTTACAAACTTATGATTAATTGTTAAACAAATAATTGTTTAACAATTTACAAAAATATAAAGTGTGAAACACTTCAAAGAAACATAATATTTAACTTATGATTAATTGTAGTTGTTGCAATACATTTCCTATATAGATCGAACTACAAAGATAAATATGTCCCTTAAACTAGTCTGAGAAGTTGGTACGGAAGCCTCGGTGGGCGAGTTCAACTCGATTTTGCTGGTTTTTATATATAATTCTATATTACACCTACGTAAATTTAAACCTCTTGTGTGTACTGGTCCCAACATATATGTATGAAGTTGACGTTAATTTTTACGTGAGTAGTATTATTGTTTTGTTGTCGTCCGCGTGTGGTGCCTTGCTTAAACTAGCTCCTCAGAAGCTCCAGAATCAGAGGCGAGGTGAGGAAGCCTCGATTGGTGGTTGGGACAGAGTGTCTATTCTATACGTAGTATTATTATTTGTTCTCGGTGCCGACAAAGAACCGATGCAACACAGAACAGATACTACGTATAGAATGGACACTCTGTTCGCCCCAACAATCGAGGCTTACTCACCTCCCTACCGATTTTGAGCTGTCGAGGAACTAACTTGAGCAAGGACGCTTCACACGCGAACGACGCGACGTAAATAAATCACTCAATAGCACTATTTTATTTATTAACATATTTTATGGTTGGTTCCAATTAAGCTAGACCTCTTAATTGTATGAGCGCTCAGTTCCTTTTTTTACCTTTTGAGAAACGGAACCCTAAAAATGATAAAGTAGATATCTAGTTACTGTATAACTGAAGAAGACAAATTGTAGGTAGGTACATAATACATGTATTGGTGGAGTGATCAAAGTGTCCATTCTATATTTTGTTCTGTGTCGCATCCTCGCAGACAAAAAAGTTTTGTTCGCAGTGTGCGCAGGGTGATAGACAAAACTGTCTTGAGACAGACCGTTAAGGCTGAGCGCAGACTATAGACAAAACAGTCTTAACGGTCTGTCTCAAGACAGTTTTGTCTATCACCCTGCGCACACTGCGAACAAAACTTTTTTGTCTGCGAGGATGCGATACAGAACAAAATATAGAATGGACACTTTGATCACTCCACCAATACATGTATTGTGTACCTACCTACAATTTGTCTTCTTCAGTTATACAGTAACTAGATATCTACTTTATCATTTCTAGGGTTCCGTTTCTCAAAAGGTAAAAAAAGGAACTGAGCGCTCATACAATTTAGAGGTCTAACTTAATTGGAACCAACCTTAAAATATGTTAATAAATAAAATAGTGCTATTGAGTGATTTATTTACGTCGCGTCGTTCGCGTGTGGCGCGTCCTTGCTCAAGTTAGTTCCTCGACAGCTCAAAATCGGTAGGGAGGTGAGTAAACCTCGATTGTTGGGGCGAACAGAGTGTCCATTCTATACGTAGTATCTGTTCTGTGTTGCATCGTTTTTCTTTGTCGGCACCGAGAACAAATAATAATACTACGTATAGAATAGACACTCTGTCCCACCCACCAATCGAGGCTTCCTCAACTCGCCTCTGATTCTGGAGCTGCTGAGGAGCTACTTTAAGCAAGGCACCACACGCGGACGACAACAGAACAATAATACTACTCACGTGAAAATTAACGTCAACTTCATACATATATGTTGGGACCAGTACACACAAGAGGTTTAAATTTACGTAGGTATAATATAGAATTATATATAAAAAACCAGCAAAATCGAGTTGAACTCGCCCACCGAGGCTTCCGTACCAACTTCTCAGACTAGTTTAAGGGACAAACTTAACTTTGTAGTTCGATCCATATAGGAAATGTATTGCAACAACTACAATTAATCATAAGTTAAATATTGTTTCTTTGAAGTGTTTCACACTTTATATTTTTGTAAATTGTTAAACAATTATTTGTTTAACAATTAATCATAAGTTTATAAAAGTAAATTAATCGTTTTTAGGGTTCCGTATCTCAAACGGTAAAAAAGGAATCCTTATAAGATCACTTTCTTATCCGTCTGTCCGTCTGTATGTCCGTGTGTCACCACCAATTTTCTCAGGAAACGGGTGGACCTAGCAAGTTAAAATTTATACCAGATACTGATGTTTATGGTCCTAATTAGATATATAAAAATCAAGATCCAGAGTCAACACGATAATAAGATAAAGACATATTTAGATTTTCGCCGAAATTTGTAAGTACCTAAATTTACCTTTATTTTCAACTTTTTTATTTTTCGGAATTTTTCCTTTACTTGTGCTGTAATACCTTGATTTTGACCATAGTTGACAATGCTAGGTAAACCGGAAGTACCCTATAGGTTTTTGGGTCGAAAACCTATAGGGTACTTCCCGTTGACCTAGAATCATGAAATTTGGCAAGCAGCAAGGTACAGCACAAATTATGGAAAAATTCCAAAAAATAAAAAAGTTGAAAATTAAAAGGTGTACATACATACATAGGTTACGCCAATTAATGTAGACCTCTGAGTTATATGAGCGCTGATACAATTTAGAGATCTAGCTGAATTGGTTTGTACGGAAGCCTCGGTGGGCGAGTTCAACTCGACTTAGCCAGTTTTATTTTTAACTTATTTTAGTTTTTAGTATTTGTTTTTAAATCCCCATAATAATACATACTTAGTGAAAATGTCAAGTATCTACCTATTACTGTAAAGGAAATACAGCTTTGAGAAAGGCGGATAGACAGACGGACGGATGGACAGCGAAGTCTCAGTAGTCCCTAGGGTCCCTTTAATTTCGGGACCCTAAAAAATGTCTGATTTGATAAAGGTGCGTACAGACTATGTAACATGTTATTTAACTTGTGTTATATAAATATATTATAGTAAATATATAACACGTCCACACCATGAAACCTTGTTATTCAACATTGCAACCCAAAACATTACTGTACACATTAGAATAACAATGTTATTTAACAATTATCGTTTGTCGTTCTCGGTTAGTAGGCTTTGGTAACTCCGGACACATCTATATCTTCGGATTTATATCCCTAAGCGAATATATACCCATCATTCCACTTCCCGAAACCTTAATACTAGTATATCCCATATATCCGGTATACCTTTATGAAACACAAATAAATGTGAAATCGGTTAAAAAGTAAAGCCGTAAGTGAATAGGTATTTTCTAGGCCACCTTGCCATATTATTTTGGATCACGTCATCATCACTAACAACGGGTACAAAAACAATGCAAAAACACAACAGGTACGGTCTTATAATGTTACATAATATCGGTTATGAAATGCGGATATTTTTTATTTTGGATATGGGATATACTAATCATTGAAGTATTATTTATCTTTTTATCTGCAAAGTCTGAAACACATTTCACATGGATATACCTAACATACTAAGCAGTTATACTTAGCGGATAATATATTAAGCGGACATACTAAGCGGATATATATCCTTACATGGAATTATATACGATGTACTCACTCCTCTGTTGGATATAGTTAGCCCAAGCCTATTCAGTAGTGTACACGTGTTCCGTCGATGGACGCGGCCTCTTTGAACTTTGCCGCAAAAGGCGAAGCGGCGCTTTGACGACTGTTTCGCGAATATTAGGCGCGGTTTATACAGAAGAGACTTGGCGAGGGCTTGTGGCGTGGCGCCAACTTTTATCACGTAGTTTCGTAAATTATACTGAAGTGGCGGAGACACTTGGCGCGATACGGCTAGTGTGGCCATATGTGGCAGGTTCCTACCTACCATTTTGGCAGTATTGGCTTCTTATTTTAGCCTCTGACACGATCGGCTAACGTTTTAAAGAACCGGGCGCAATTCTCTTTAAGCCAAAAATTACTCTTTATTACGCACTATAAGGTTTATATTGCGTTACTTTGACTATCTACCTCCGCCATCCGTCCGCGCCCTCCAGCTAACGACTCAATACCACGAGGCGCCCCCACAGTGCACCGTAGGGGAGGAATAGGAGGGAGAAGAAGGAAGAGAACGCGAAGGGAGGGTAGACCAGAAAGCGCCGCGCCCACGGCAGCATCCACCTCGGTACCCCCGTCAATGCGACCGGCCAACTTCACACCATTCCTGCCCAAGATGCAACCACCACAAGACCCAAGGCTACTTGCACCCACAGTAACCTATGGGCCGTCTAGAGCCTCCATGGCGCACTACCCACTACCCGAGCCAGCAACAACCAGACCTCGCTCAAGGTAAAGAGCCCCAAGAAGACGGCAAGCACCTGCTAGTACGCCAGCAGGAGAATCGGACACTGCGACAGAAGGGGCACCCCTGCAACATCAACCGCAACAGCCCACCACTAATACAACAGAAGTACCAAGACCAGCACAAGCACTAACAGAGACCAGACCGAGACCAGAGTCACGAGTCCACTTCGTGCCAGTAACTCAGGTTGTCACGGGTACCACCACCACAGCATCGGCAGTGACTAGACCCACACCGAGACTGGCCAGAGGGACCACCAGGAGCACCATACTATATGCAAGCAGGTGCGAGTGCTTTTGCCCAGCCACGCCCACGCTCTGCAGCAAGGTTTCCTACAAGACCCATGCCAACAGGTCCATACCCATGGGCCCCACCATACCAGCCACAAATGACAGCCGTCTTTACTCAAGCCGGATACCCCTGCTACCAAGCAGGTCAACAGCAGAGTACCTTCCCGGAACCCATCTCAGCATTGGTGGGAGCCCTGGTGGGCCTACTTGCAGCCATAGCAGCCGGACGATCTTCGGACGGCAGCTATGCGAGGACTGTCCGCACTATCCCGGTTCCAGTATGCATAGATAAGACCTCCGCATACTGTACTGGTACCCGGGCGGCATCAAGACCAAGACCGACAACTTACGCATTCTCACCCATTCGCAGGATGTTCATATCATCCTCCTGGGTGAGACCAAACTGAAGAAGACGGAACAATTTAAATTCGCCAACTACTTCGTGTACCGGTATGACGATGTCTCACCCCAGGGCCGACCATATCGTGGAACGGCTGCCTTAGTGCAAGCAGGTGCGAGTGCTTTTGCCCAGCCACGCCCACGCTCTGCAGCAAGGTTTCCTACAAGACCCATGCCAACAGGTCCATACCCATGGGCCCCACCATACCAGCCACAAATGACAGCCGTCTTTACTCAAGCCGGATACCCCTGCTACCAAGCAGGTCAACAGCAGAGTACCTTCCCGGAACCCATCTCAGCATTGGTGGGAGCCCTGGTGGGCCTACTTGCAGCCATAGCAGCCGGACGATCTTCGGACGGCAGCTATGCGAGGACTGTCCGCACTATCCCGGTTCCAGTATGCATAGATAAGACCTCCGCATACTGTACTGGTACCCGGGCGGCATCAAGACCAAGACCGACAACTTACGCATTCTCACCCATTCGCAGGATGTTCATATCATCCTCCTGGGTGAGACCAAACTGAAGAAGACGGAACAATTTAAATTCGCCAACTACTTCGTGTACCGGTATGACGATGTCTCACCCCAGGGCCGACCATATCGTGGAACGGCTGCCTTAGTGCGGAGGGACATAGTGCACGACGTAGTTGGTGACCTAACCAATCAAATCACCAAAACCACTGCCGTCGTGGTCCAACTTGGAGGACACGATTTGAAGATATTTGGCGGATTTCGGCCACCGAACTCCAACTTCGACCCTGGTGATATGAGGCGTATCTTTATGGACGCCACTCCAACCCTGCTGGCAGCGGACCTCAACGCCAAACATTTGGTGTGGGGGTCCAGAGTCATTAATACCATCGGAAGAAAACTCCAAGAGGATACGGAGAGGAATGGTTACGAAGTAATCGGCCTAGACTCTCCTACCCACATACCATCCAATCCACGCCACAACCCGGACGTCATCGATGTAGTAGCCCACAAGAACCTGCCAGCCCCAATTCATCTGGAGGTCCTCTACGATCTGGATGAGCAGCACCTACCACTGCTCATCACGGTTGGAGCTTCGGCAGAAGCAACTCTTTGTCGGGGTACTTACACGAAGACCAATTGGCACCAGTTCCAACAACGACTGATGACGATGATAGTAGGCCGATTAACCACATCGGAGGACGTGGAGAGATGCACGGCTGAAATAACTGCCTCCATCAAAGAAGCAGCATCTACTACTGAACCTCGAACAAGCTGGCGCGAAGAACTCCCAGGCCGCTTAAGGGCAAAGAAACGTGCGATGCGTGAACTATGGGCCCGCACCCGCTGCCCAACAACAAAAGCACGACTAAATGCTATAACTGCAACGCTCGCCAATGAAGTCAAGAAGTGGAGAGGTTGTCTGCGCCAATAATTCAAAACTCACACTCAACTTTATATTTTTATGAACGCACCCAAAACACTTACACACGCACACATACGCACTCTCACACATAGACAATCCGCTCCCTCTACTCTTCCCTTCGCGCTCGCACGCAGCACACACTCGTCTCAAAACCACCGCGCAGAGCACAGCAGCCGTCGCCGCACGCTCTTATCTTCTCCCTCGCTGAGGAGACGCGATCGACAGCGCTGTCGGACGGGCCGCCTCCCGTCCTCCGTGTTCTTCTTCATCAAAGATTCCATACGATCGCTGGAGGGAAACGACACAAAAGACCGGCGCAGTAAGTCCCATTCCTTTTTTTAACCCTCCAGAGGTGACGCATGGGATTCTCGTATCGCCCAAGCCACTGAAGACGAAACCAACCTCCATGCCCTGAATAGGAGTTTGTTAAGGGCTAAGATACCAGTCTACCCACTAACGGACTAATCAGGAAGCCGGAAATTTGCCCCAGCGGAAAGAGAACTGTTGGTTGATCATTTAGAATCACAGTTTCAGCTGCATCCCGTTCCTCTCAATGCTGAACCTGTTGTCGTGCCCCACTACAACGCAGTATCCGCGGAAGTAGTCCAACTGCTGCAGACTTCGGCGCCCCCGCTGGGAGGGGATGATTTCATCTCCCCAATGGAAGTGGCACGAGCTGTACGCTATTTACAGACGAAAAAGGCACCCGGTCTAGATGAGGTGTCGAACGCGGAACTCAAGCAGATGCCGCGGAGGAGTCTGGTGTGTATAGACAGACTCTTCAACGGTATCCTAAGAACAGGATACTTTCCCGCAACGTGGAAGACAGGGAAAGTCATAGTACTACCCAAACCCGGCAAGGTCCGTCGTCTACCCTCCAGCTACCGCCCTATTACCCTGCTGTCACACCTCGCCAAGCTGTTCGAGCGATTACTGCTGCGGAGACTGCGCCCTCACTTCACCCCACGTGAGGAGCAGTTTGGTTTCCGCACGCGTCACTCCACAACGCTCCAGCTGACGAGGGTGATCCACCAGCTCACCAGTGAACTGAACCGAAATAGTAGAAGCGTCGCCGTGTTCCTGGACATCGAGAAGGCCTTCGATAGAGTGTGGCACGAAGGCCTAATCTACAAGTTATCCAGGACACCGACTCCAGCGGCGCTAATCCACATCGTCTCATCGTTCCTGAGAAACCGACAGTTCTGCGTGTCCGTCGAGGGCGCCACTTCCGGCAACCGGCAGATCGCAGCGGGAGTCTCCCAGGGGAGTTGTCTCTCACCGTACATGTACGCGGTTTACACAGACGACATACCGGTTCTGGCGGACGAACACCTTGCACCAGGAGAACGAGGAGTAACACTAGCACTTTTTGCCGACGACAGTGCGTATATAACGTCCTCTGTCAAAGTTACTATAGCCGCCAGCAGAATGCAGAAGGTTCTGGACATCCTGCCAGTCTGGCTGGACAAGTGGCGCATGGCCGACAACGTGAGGAATACGGCCACGCTGCTGACCAGAGCCCAAACCCATCCTGCCACCTCCACTGCAGCTCCGAGAACAAGACGTCAAGTGGGAAACGAGTACAAAGTACCTGGGCTTCTACATCGACCGAACGTTGAGGATGCGCCCGCACGTGGATCACGCAGTCCACCAAGCAAAAGCCGCAAAGGCCCTCCTCCATCCGGTCCTCCGATCGAAGCTGCCACTCTACACCAAAGTCGGCATATACAAGACGTATATACGCACGAAGATGACGTATGCTGTTCCTGCGTGGTATGCCCTATGCTCGGAAACCCAGCGCAAGCGTCTTCAGATCATTCAGAACGTCACCCTGCGGATATGCACGGGAGCCGGTCGATACGTACGCAATGACGCCAACGCCCGGGACGTGAAAATTGAGACGGTGAGGGAGTTCGTGGTCCGATTGGCGCGCTGTCAATATGACCGTGCAGACAACGGACCACACCCTCACCTTCAGAACATTGCACCGCACCACGCCCGGCCGCCTGATGGCGCTGTATCGACCTGGCGTGCACTCCCACGCGACTTAGTCCCGGTGGATGAAAGCAGCAAAGAGGAGGAGTAGCGGTTACCACAGCAGCACAAGACCACCATGCCAAGATGGCCAACATGACCACCACGCCCAGATCTGGCCAACGACCATATCGGACCACTATAGGGCTGATTAAAACCCGCGCATACCCCGAGGGTAGTTGCCCCAGAGCCCAACCAGGGTAAGGAGGCTCGCCTCGAAACCCTCACACGAACCCAGAATGGGAACGAACGTCCACACTGACATCCGTCCGCGCCACGTTTCTTCTGTATAAACCGCGCCTTACCGTGTACACGTGATTCGCCGATGGAAGCGGCCCGCTTTGAATTCTGCCGAAAAGCGAAGCGGTGCTTTGACGACTGGCAATGTTATTTGAACATGTTTTATGAGTGTCCAAATCATCTGAAACATGTTATCTCACCATGTTATACAATACATTATGTTACATAGTCTGTACGCACCTTAACAAATGAAATAAACGCATCCTGTTTGACGGGTATGAACAACTTGTATGGAAAAAGAAAAACTATTTATTTTATTTTAATCGACTTCAGATTAGATCGTTTAAAAACTAAATAATTTAAGATCGTTTAAAAAAACTAAAAGAAACGACTTCAAACGTCGCGCTAGTCAAAGTAGCCAGTAGACGTAGTAACTATTATATAATCAGTGCCAGTAGGTAAAGTGCCAGCCAAGTAGTAAGTCGTCGAGATAAGTAAATGCGTCATAATACAAATGTTAATATATTAAAAAGGTTCGGCCGATTTCGTTAAAATTTAAATGGAACCACCTGGGAAGGGTATGTTTTGAAACAAAAAAATAATTTTCCAAATCGGTTCAGGCATCTTCGAGTAATCGGTGAACTAAAATAAAAAAGAAAAAAGATTCTTACGAATTGAGAACCTCCTCCTTTTTTGTAAAGTCGGTTAAAAAGAACCGACTTCAATGCCGCGCTATTAGTTTTCAGTGTTTATCTTCATATCTCTAGAGATACTTATCAGACCTCTTTATATATATCTCCTTTCCAACAAAAAAAAAATAATCAAAATCGGTTCATAAACGACGCGGTTATCTGCTAACAAACCTTAAAAATGTATATATATATATATAATAAATACTAGCTGTGCCCGCGACTTCGTTCGCGTGGAATAGTGTCTTTGGGTAGCATTAACAAATAAGACACATACGTATCCCAACTACACCACGCCGTACCACGCCACGCTACTCCCCCTTTCCCTCCGTCCCTCACATGATCTCCCCTCCCCCTACCCCCTCACTTCCACCTAAACCCCCCAACCTCCCCCTCGCTTACCTACCCTCCCCCTTTGCTCCCCTACCCTCCCCCTTCCCCTCACTTCCACATCCAATCCCCTCCAGCTATCCTTCCCTCCATGTATCTCCAGAGATATGGAGATAAACACCTCAAACTTTATACTGAAAATATAGCGCGGCATTTGAAGCGAATGTTTTAGTTTTTTAAACGATGTTATTCGTTTATTTTGTCTTCTCTACAAACTTTGTCTTGGCAATAACAAGTGACTACGACTCACCACTAGGCTATAATATCGTTTAAAAACTAAATAAGATCTTTTAAAAAACTAAAAAAGAACCGACTTCAATGCCGCGCTATTAATTTTCAGTACCAATTACGAGGTGTTTATCTCCATATCTCTGGAGATACTTATCAGACCTCGATAAAATTACCATGGTACCACACTTGGGATATTTCCTTTCCAACAAAAAAACAATAATGAAAATCGTTCTATAAACGACGAAGTTATCCGCGAACAAACATAAAAAAAAAACATATATACGGTCGAATTGAGAAACCTCCTCCTTTTTTTGAAGTCGGTTAAAAAGAACCGACTTCGATGTCGCACTATTAATTTTCAGTACCAATTTTGAGGTGTTTATCTCCATATCTCTGGAGATACTAATCAGACCTCGATAAAATTACCATGGTACCACACTTGAGATATCTCCTATCCAACAAAAAAAGAATAATCAAAATCAGTTCATAAACGACGAAGTTATCCGCGAACAAACATAAAAAAAAAACATATATACGGTCGAATTGAGAAACCTTTGAAGTCGGTTAAAAATGAAGCGACAAAACGAAAATAATAACACAAACATGTTTCACCGGTCGCCGCCGACGGACGCGGCCCCTTTGATTTTTGCCGGAAGGCAATGCGGCGCCTGTGGCGGCGGTATGACTGAGTGCGTGTAGTTCGCCAAGAGCGAGTCGATTTAAGAAGGTTTGATTTCAAGTACCTAGTTAATTATATATATTTTTTTAATATATATTTTTTACTGATTTCTTTACACGGAGTATACATACCCCTGCAAATATGGTGGGAATTCAAAACTTTGTATATACAGATCTGATAGTATTCTCGTCTGCAATTGACGAAGCTTTTTGAAAACAAGAATTATCTTTTTAATACTTGCTGTTGACACCACTAACATAAAAATACGATAAGCCATTCAGGCTCTAGGGCGTGCCAAAGAAATATACATACATTCATACATTTATATGTATATACAAATGTATATATAATATATATACGGTTAATATATATATAATATATATATATATATATATATATATATATATATATATATATATTAACCCTCCTTTCGCAGTCACCGGACTGCGGAAGAAGGAGGGTTATGTTTTAAAAACAATCGTCTCGTAGCGTCGTCCGCGTGTTGCACGTTCTTGCTCAAGTTAGCTCCTCGACAGCTCAGAATTGATAGGGAGGTGAGAAAGCCCCGATTGGTGGGTGGTACAGGGTGTCTATTCTATACGTAGTATTATTATCTGTTCTCGGTGCCGACAAAGAAAACCGATGCAACACAGAACAGATACTACGTATAGAATGGACACTCTGTTCGCTCCAACAATCGAGGCTTCCTCACCTCCTTACCGATTCTGAGCTGTCGAGGAACAAACTTGAGCAAAGACGCGCCACACGCGAACGACGCGACGAAAATAAATCACTCAATAGCACTATTTTATTTATTTACATTTTTTAAGGTTGGTTAGCTAGACATCTAAATTGTATGAGCGCTCATATAACTCAGAGGCCTATCTTAATTAGCGTCAACTATGAATAAAATAAATTACACAGAGGCACAATTTTAGTTACATATTTACCTTTTGGCACCAAACTTAAGTTTGGTGAGCTAGACCCCTAAATTGTATGAGCGCTCATATAACTCAGAGGCATATCTTAACTGGCGTTAATTATATATGTATGGGACACCATTTACTTTAATATTTGTTTCGTTTTTGAAATTTCCCCTTTTTTTGTGCTGTAAGACCTTGCTCTTTGTCGAATTTCATGGTTCTAGGTCAACGGGAAGTACCCTACAGGTTTTCGACCCAAAACCTATATGGTACTTCCGGTTGACCTAGAATTGTCAACTATGGTCAAAATCAAGGTATTACAGCACAAGTAAAGGAAAAATTCCGAAAAATAAAAAAGTTGAAAATAAAGGTAAATTTAGGTACTTACAAATTTCGGCGAAAATCTAAATATGTTTATATCTTATTATCGTGTTGACTCTGGATCCTGATTTTTATATATCTAATTAGGACCATAAACATCAGTATCTGGTATAAATTTTAACTTGCTAGGTCCACACGTTCCTGAGAAAATCGGTGGTGACACACGGAGATACAGACGGACAGACGGATAAGAAAGTGATCTTATAAGGATTCCTTTTTTAACTTTTGAGATACGGAACCCTAAAAACGATTAATTCACTTTTACAAACTTATGATTAATTGTTAAACAAATAATTGTTTAACAATTTACAAAAATATAAAGTGTGAAACACTTCAAAGAAACATAATATTTAACTTATGATTAATTGTAGCTGTTGCAATACATTTCCTATATGGATCGAACTACAAAGATAAATTTGTCCCTTAAACTAGTCTGAGAAGTTGGTACGGAAGCCTCGGTGGGCGAGTTCAACTCGATTTTGCTGGTTTTTATATATAATTCTATATTATACCTACGTAAATTTAAACCTCTTGTGTGTACTGGTCCCAACATATATGTATGAAGTTGACGTTAATTTTCACGTGAGTAGTATTATTGTTCTGTTGTCGTCCGCGTGTGGTGCCTTGCTTAAAGTAGCTCCTCAGCAGCTCCAGAATCAGAGGCGAGTTGAGGAAGCCTCGATTGGTGGGTGGGACAGAGTGTCTCTTCTATACGTAGTATTATTATTTGTTCTCGGTGCCGACAAAGAAAAACGATGCAACACAGAACAGATACTACGTATAGAATGGACACTCTGTTCGCCCCAACAATCGAGGCTTACTCACCTCCCTACCGATTTTGAGCTATCGAGGAACTAACTTGAGCAAGGACGCGCTACACGCGAACGACGCGACGTAAATAAATCACTCAATAGCACTATTTTATTTATTAACATATTTTATGGTTGGTTCCAATTAAGCTAGACCTCTAAATTGTATGAGCGCTCAGTTCCTTTTTTTACCTTTTGAGAAACGGAACCCTAAAAATGATAAAGTAGATATCTAGTTACTGTATAACTGAAGAAGACAAATTGTAGGTAGGTACATAATACATGTATTGGTGGAGTGATCAAAGTGTCCATTCTATATCTTGTTCTGTGTCGCATCCTCGCAGACAAAAAAGTTTTGTTCGCAGTGTGCGCAGGGTGATAGACAAAACTGTCTTGAGACAGTCTTGAGACAGTCTTAAGACTGTTTTGTCTGTAGTCTGCGCTCTGCCTAAGACTGTTTTGTCTATAGTCTGCGCTCAGCCTTAGTATAGTAGGTAGGTAGTCGGTATCTATATCTACCTACTTAAAAGTTAAAAATAAATTATAAGTAAAAAATATTTTTAAAAACAAGCTTTTATCTGGGACAATGAACTAAAATGTTAAAAATAAATTCTAGTAAGTATTTGGCGTGTAGGTACTTACCTATATTTTTAAAAGCTTGAGGCACTGAAGTATAGTAATTACCTAGCCTGAAAAACGGGTAGTGCTTCAAGCTTTTAAGAATATAGGTAAGTACCTACACGCCAAATACATACTAGAATTTATTTTTAACATTTTAATTCATTGTCCCAGATAAAAACTTGTTATAAAAAATATTTTTTATTTATAATTTATTACAAGCTTTTATTTAACTTGCTCGTCAATTTCCTCGAGAGAGAGGGGCTTTTCTTGATGAACTCGTTCTTCAAGAAACAGCCCCAAAGGAAATGGACGTGGCAAAGCCCCGACTTTGTGACTAAAAACGAGACTTACCTATATTTTTAGAAATATTTTTTACTTATAATTTATTAATTTTGATGTACTATACAGTGTCACTCTCACGACTTAGACGAATCTATTGACACCACTCATCCTTACTATATAATATTACTAGCAGCCCGCCCCGGCTTCGCACGGGTAGAACATATATGCCTACAAAATTTGCATCGGTTTGTTGCATCGAATATAAAATATGAACATATTTAACAACCATCGTCATATTTCATCCAATTTACACAAAACCTTAACGAATTATGCACCTAAACCTTCCTCATAAACACTCTGGCTATTGGTGAAAACCGCATGATAATCCGTTCAGTAGCTATTGAGATTATTGCGAACAGACAGACAGACGCAGTGATGAACTTTGTTTTATAATACTTACGTATTGATATTGGACGGCCCTTTGGCGTAAAGGATAGTTACCCTGATTCTGACCCGACGGTCGTTGGTTCTAATCCTAGCTATATACCTACCAATGAAAGTTTTATGTGCATTCATGAATCATGGGTTTTCGTACAGAGGTAGTGGGATCATGGAATCAAAATCAATCAAATCATGGGATCAAAGACGGGGTATTATACATTTAACGTATGTATCTGTGTCTGTCTGTAGCATCTTAGCACCCAACCGGATGAACCGATTTTGATTTTATTATTGATTTTTTTTTTGTTTGATAGATGCCTTCATCGACAGTGTTGTTAGCTGTGATTCATGAAAATTCGTTCAATCGTTATAAAACTATGAGCTTTTTTCTAGTTAATTGCGCTATGAAATCAACTTTCATAGGTCTGATCAATTCGAAAATCTTCTTTTTCAACGATATTGTAAGAACATGGAAGCATTGACCTGATGCTGGGACATCTCCTCTACAGAATACTCAAATCCACACCAACTTACAGCTCAGATTTTAAATGTCGTGTTTAGATTCATTGGAATGCTTTTATTGAAAAGATTATACATAGATCAGTCGGGGTGGTTTATATAGGTATAGATCATAACTATATTATACAATAGAATTTTATACAGTAAAAATATATTATTATACTATATTGACTTCAAATTGATTGTGATCGGTGGGGATCTACAGCATCGCTAAGCTTATAATAATATTTTCTTAGTAACTATGACCTATCGTCATGCTCGCTTATTAAACTCTTTCTAAGAACAGGTTAAAAAAATATACTTGAATGAAATCGGTATCAATGATAATTAAGTCTTATTTATTTATTGCACTATATTTTCGGTTGAATGTATTTAATTTAACCATTTAACATATTTATAATAATATTATATATTTATAATGTGTATGTATGTATTTATGTATGTAGGAATGTAAGTGTTTATGTATATTGTATGTAAGGATGTGTTTGTTTTGTTATAACTTAATAAGGTTGTCTTATTGTGTACACCTCAGCCACTGATATATTCGTACTCTCCACTCCATCCAAAGGTTGTCTGGAAGAGATCGCTCTAAGCGATAAGACCGCCCATTGTACTTGCTTAAGACTTAACTGTACTTTAATTTTTATTATTGTAATGGTGTACAATAAAGTGTTAGGTATCTATCTATCTATCTACCTAATCTGTGGTTTCACTGCAGATATTTTATTAATTTTGCGATGCGTGTATGTGAAATCCGTGATATCTTCTAGAGTTTTCATTTGAATTATATACTGTAAAGGACAATTTTAATCTATAATATGTGGCCAAGCTAATTAACGTAATTATTTGGATAAGGATTAATACTATATACTTGAAAATAGCCTTGGAACTTATGTAATATTTTTTAACAAAAAATTTAAGATTAAAATGGTTACTGTGAGTCAACCTTAAGAGATAGACATATGCTGTCGCGGACTTTTTTGTAGGTCTTATTAAGTTGTACAAATCTTCCATAGAAAATATTCTTCTATCTATTTTAAATTGAGCAGCGTTCGTAAGAAACGTGTTTTTTCGACCGTTTTTTAGTCGACTTAGGTTGCAAATTAGGTCTCCACGAATGTACCTTTGATTTAAACGGGATAATATATAGCCTATTTTCATTCCGAAAGTCCTATATATTAGTGAAATAATTTTTTAAATCGGTCCAGTAGTTTTTGAGCCAAATCATTACAAACATACAAAAATACAAATGTTCTCTCTTTATAATATTAGTATAGATAAATGCGAAAGTAACTCTGTCTGTCTGTCTATCTCACTTTCACGCAAAAACCACTGAACCGATTTAAATGGAATTTGGTACACAGATAGTCTAGAGCCTGAGAAAGGACATAGGCTACTTTTTAATGCGGAGAGAGGGTTGTAAGGGGTTGAAAGGGGTATGAAAAAATGTATAGAAGTATCGTCATTTTTAGAGCTAGAAGCCATAGAGTTAAACCAAAGAGTTGCTATCCCGAGTACATTTTGTCGAACGCTTATCATTCACGCTGGGGCAGGGGGGAGCGGTTGCCGCCTTAGATAAAACCGACAAACAGATGTGACAAATTGTTGATTAAACACCTATCGCCATACCGTCGATACCGAATTACCGACGACGACTAAAGTACTTTTTGTAAAAAAAAGGAGGATAGGTACTAATCATAACATACATACATACACTCGAAAAACATAACCCTCCTTCTTTCGCAATCGGGTAAAAAGGCTGAAACCATTAAATTAAATTTTAAAATTTAGTTTGATATTTTATGAACTAAAACTAATGTTTTCCGACTTTTTTTTGCCTAAGCTATCTCAATAATACATTTATAGATTTTTTAGATATCTCATATAGAGTAAAATAACCTATTATACAGTAAATTACAGTATATACACACATGTCAAACTGTTCTCCAAAGGTTAAAAATAGGCAATTTAATTTAGCTATATGTCATATCTGTTTACACAAGGGGAAGTGGGAGTGAGGGGAGGGGGAGGGGAGGGTAGGGTTAGTTAGGGTAAGGGCAGGGGAGGGGGGAGGGGGATTAGCGTGGCGTGGTTGGGTGCGGTGCTACCCAAAGACACTATTCCACGCGGGCGAAGTCGCGGGCACAACTAGTATAAAAATACGACAAGCCTTTTAGGCTCTAGGATGTGCCAAAGAAATATACGTACATACATACACTCGAAAAACATTACCCTCCTATAACCCTCCTTGGGTTATGTTTTTCGAGTTATGTATGTAGTGTGTATACGAGTATATATGTATCTTTCGCAGTCGGGTAAAAAGAAAATTGCTGGTTAATTAATGTTATTGATAAACGCGCTATTTTTGTAGATTCATTGAGTTGCCTACTTATGGTTTATAATGTATATTTATTTAAGGTCTTAGCAATAAAATATACCTTTATGGAGCATATAAATCAGATAATTCTATAGAAGTCTTTGTTACCTACATCTGTGCCCATAAAACAGAAAGCATTAAAATGGCGATCAGGGGTCGGTGTGTTTCTTCGGTGGTTTACTCATAAAGATACCCAACCCAATAAAACTTGTATATATCAGTGTAAGTGTGTAACTACTACGTATAAGTATTACACGTAGGTGATGGAGCCTACTTCACATAACAGATAATAATCCTACGTGTAATAGAGTATTTTACTCCATAAGATGAAAAATCTAAAAAAATATTATTGGGATATCTTAGGCAAAAATCAGTCGGAAAACGTTAGATTTAGTTCATAAAATAGCAAACTAAATTTCAAAATTCAATTCAAACGCTTCCGCTTTTTTAATGTGTTTCGTATAACACCATTAATAGTACTCTGTCAACAGTGTCAATAGTGTCAACTATCAACTATATATAATATGTCACTGCATTTGCTTACACAGCCAACTGATGTCATGACCACAGAGCAATATGGCGTCCACTGCGTCCAGCGTGTTAGTCAAATTAAGCGCGAAATTTGAAAATTTTTGAAAAATAATATTGTAAATTTTTTAGTGGTTCATTAGCACTATATAGAATTTAATTGAGACACTTTTCAATAAACTGGCAAAGTGCTAGTCGGACTCGCATTCGTAGGGTTCCGTACTAACGTTGGTTGATACCAATTAAGCTAGACCTCTAAATTGTATGAGCGCTCATATAACCTATCTTCATTGGCGTCAACTAATGTAGTATGTATGTATGGGGACACCCTTTAATTTTAACTTTTTTTATTCTTTGGATTTTTTCCTTTATTTGTGCTGTAAGACCTTGCTTCTTGCCAAATTTCATGATTCTAGGTCAACCGGAAGTACACTATAGGTTTTGGGTCGAAAACCTATAGGGTACTTCCCGTTGACCTAGGTAAGTTTTGGGCAAAAGTAAGGTCTTAGGTACAGCACAAGTAAAGGAAATATTTCAAAAAATAAAAAAGTTGAAAATTAAGGTAAATTTTGGTACTTACAAGTTTTCGCGAAAATCTAAATTTGCCCATACATTTTTATTGTGTTGACTCAGAACCTTGATTTTTATATACCTAATTGGGACTATAGACCTCAGTATCTGGTATAAATTTCAACTTGCTAGGTTGCCGTTCCTGAGAAAATCAGTGACAGTAACACATTATGATCAAAGTGAATTTCCACAAATCCGTTGATTATCTACGAATCTAAGTCTAATTTGCTTAATAAGATTGAAATAAATGTTAACCTTGTAAACAATGTAGATCGAAACATCAGGGCAAGTCAATTTTAATACCCATTAATTCCACGATTACTTTTGTAAATTCCTGAAAAGCCGTGTACAGATTCTACACTTGTTAACGGCGATTTCAATCTCAAATGAAGCGGCTGGGCCGAGGCTGTTTGGCAGAGCGATGATAATGGAATTTCTGGGAACAACCCTTGTGGGGTGTGCCGCGGGTCGAGAGGCGGGGGCGGCGGCTATCCATCACGCGGCGGGGGAGCAATTAGGCCGAAGTGGATGTGCTGACACGAACGCAGCCGCTGCGTCGTTGAACCACCAGCACGGAACAGAGAGGCAGCGCACGCTGCTTGATGTGCATTTGGCCATGCATAATGCATCTAACTCAGACTATCATAAAAAAGGCAGACAGATTCGTGCCGAACTCCCGAGTGACCGCAAGTTCAGTAATACCATAGAAAAGATAATAATACTACGTATAGAACGGACACTCTGTTCCCCCCACCAACCCGGGGCTACCTCACCTCGCCAACGATTCTGGAGCTGTTAAGGAGCTAGCTAGTGTGAGCTGTGTGAGCAAGGACGCCATACGCGCACGACTACAAAACAATACTACCTCACAAGGCGAATAACATCAGTTTGTTGCATCGAATATAAAATATGAACATATTTAACAATCATCGTCATATTTCAACCAATTTACACAAAACCTTAACGAATTATGCACCTAAACCTTCCTCATAAACACTCTGGCTATTGGTGAAAACCGCAGGATAATCCGTTCAGTAGCTATTGAGATTATTGCGAACAGACAGACAGACGCAGTGATGGACTTTGTTTTATAATACTTACGTAGTGATATTGGACGGCCCTTTGGCGTAAAGGATAGTTACCCTGATTCTGACCCGACGGTCGTTGGTTCTAATCCTAGCTATATACCTACCAATGAAAGTTTTGTGTGCATTCATGAATCATGAGTTTTCGTACAGTGGTAGTGGGATCATTAAATCTACCAAAAAGTAGCTTACCACCAAGGAGAACATCCGCCTTAACCTTACGGCGTTACCCGACGCAAAAAGTAGAGGTAATATATACGCTTAACGTGTGTATCTGTGTGTCTGTCTGTAGCATCTTAGCACCTAACCGGATGAACCGATTTTGTTTTTATTATTGATAGTTTTTTATTATTGATAGTTTTTTTTTTGTTTGATAGATGTCTTCATCGAGAGTGTTCTTAGCTTTGATTCATGAAAATTCGTTCAATAGTTATGAGCTTTTTCTAGTTAATTGCGCTATGAAATCAACTTTCATAGGTCTGATCAATTCGAAAATCTTCTTCTTCAACGATATTGTAAGAACATGGAACATTGACCTTATGCTGGGACATCTCCTGGACTCTACAGAATACTCAAATCCTCACCAACTTACAGCTCAGATTTTAAATGTCGTGTTTAGAGTAATTGGAATGCTTTTAATGGAAAGATCATACATAGATCAGTCGGGGAGGTTTAAAATATTATATTATTATGTATATACTCGTATATATGAATATCATGGTATACAATATATCATACTATTATACTATATTGACTTCAAATTGATTGTGATCGATGGGGATTTACAGAAAATGTAAGCCTATAATAATATTTTAGTAGTAACTATGACCTAATCTGTGGTTTCACTGCAAATATTTTATTAATTTTGCGATGCGTATATGTGAAATTCGTGATATCTTCTAGAGTTTTCATTTGAATTATATACTGTACGGGACAATTTTAATCAATAATATGTGGCCAAGCTAATTAACGTAATTATTTGGATAAGGAGGAGTAACGGTTTTGTATGTTTGTAATGATTTGGCTCAAAAACTACTGGACCGATTTAAAAAATTCTTTCACTAATACATAGAATGGAATTCGAAATGAAAATAGGCTATATATTATCCCGTTTAAATCAAAGGTACATTCGTGGAGACCTAATTTGCAACCTAAGTCGACAAAAAAACGGTCGAAAAAACACGTTTTTTACGAACGCTGCTCAATTGAAAACAGATGGAAGAATATTATCTATGGCAGAGTTGTACAACTTAAAAGACCTACAAAGAAGTCCGCGACAGCATATGTCTATCTCTTAAGGTTGACTCACAGTAACCATTTTAATCTTTACATTTTTGTTACAAAATATTACATAACTTCCAGGGCTATTTTCAAGTACATAGTATTAATCCTTATCCAAATAATTACGTTAATTAGCTTGACCACATATTATAGATTAAAATTGTCCTTTCCAGTATATAATTCTAATGAAAACTCTAGAAGATATCACGGATTTCATATACAGGCATCGCAAAATTAATAAAATATTTGCAGTCAAACCACAGACATAGTTACTACGAAAATCCTATCCTACTATCCTACTTCCTACTAATATTATAAATGCGAAAGTAAGTGTGTGTGTGTGAATGTTTGTTACCACGTATCTCGATAACCACTTAACCAATTTTGATGAAATTTAAAACGTAGATAGTGTAGGTTCTAACTTAAGATATAGGCTAATCTTATTTTTGAAAACCATCCCTCAAAGGGGTTAAATAGGGTGATAAAGTTTCTATGGAAAATTTTATTCCTTGGGCCGATTTACTCAAAACTCGGTACACATATACTTAAAAACAAATAATGATACACGAGTATTTCATTTTTTCAAAACTACCCCTAGGGGGCTTGAAAAATGATTTTTCTTTGTAAAAATTATAAATAAATCAGTAATATGTTTTCACGTATTCCTTTGTCTGATTCACTCAAAACTCGGTACACACAAACCTTAACACAAACGTGTTTTTTATTTTTCAAATCTACCCCTAAGGGGGGTGTAAAATGATTTTGTTTGGAAAAGTGATAGAAAATTCAGTAATGTTTGTTTCCACGTATTCCTTTCCGATTCACTCAAAACCACTACCCCTAGGGGGCTCGGAAAATGAATTTTCTTTGTAAAAATTATAGAAAATTAGTAATATTTGTTTTCCCGTATTCCTTTGTCTGATTTACTCAAAACTCGGTACAAACAAACCTTTAAACAAATAATGAGACACGTATTTCTTATTTTTTGTAATCTACCCCTACGAGGGGTATTAAAATGATTTTGTTTGAAAAAGTCATAGAAAATTCAGTAATGTTTGTTTCCACGTATTCCTTTTAGTCCGATTCACTCAAAATTTCGGTACATATAATCTATAAAACAAATAATGATACACGTGTATTTCATTTTTCGCTCGGAGCTTGAAAAATGATTTTTCTTTGTAAAAATTATAAAAAAATCACTAATATTTGTTTACACGTATTCCTTTGTTTGATTCTCTCAAAACTCGGTACAAACAAACCTTAAAACCAATAATGAGACACGTGTTTTTTATTTTTTTAAATAGGGGTACCTATGTGGGGTGTAAAATTTTTTTTTTTTTAAACTCATAAAAAATTCAGTGATGTTCGTTTCCACGTATTCCTTGGTCCGATTCACTCACAACTCGGTACATATAATCTATAAAACAAATAATGAGACACGTATTTTTTTATTTTCCAAATCTACCCGTAAGGGGTGTAAAAAATGAATTTTGTTTTAAAAAATTATAGGAAATCCAGTCATGTTTGTTTCGACGTATCTGCATAACTAATTAACCGATTTCAATGAAATTTGAAACGTAGATAGTGTAAGTTTTGAAATAATACATAGGTTAAATTGATTTTCATCATTCAACCCCTGAAGGGGTTATATAGGGTGATAAAGTTTCAATGAAAAATGTTATTCCTTGGTCGGGTTCACTCAAAATTCGGTTAAAATAAAACTTAAAACAAATAATGAAACATTTATTTATTATTTCTTTCAGATCTACCCCTACCGTATCTGCATAACTACTAAATCTACTTTGATGATATTGGAAATGTAGATAGGTCCTGAAATAAAACATACTAAGGTACAAATATTTTCAAATTTCTTTCAAATATCATCCCCTAAAATGGTTAAACAGGGTGATAAAGTTTCTATGGTAAATTTTATTACATACTTTGTTTGATTCACTCAACATTCGTGTGCAAAATGAAATTTTGGTTCCATTCACTAGGTAGAGAAATACAGTTTAACGTAAATAATGATGTATATATAAACGGCAAACGTTACCGACTGACTGACTAACTGACTGATCTATCAACGCACAGCTCAAACCACGTAACGGATTTGGCGAAATTTGATACTCGCATGCAGATAGTTGTTATGAGTTATGACGTAGGTATGCGCTAATTAACAATTAACAATAATTTTATCTCACCGCGGATTCCGCTGTCTAGATAGCTTACAGAATAGCCTAGCAGTATTACTTCGCAGCGTTGCTGACGTAGTAATCATGCCGTATTGACTATGCCGGACTGAGCGCGGAAACTTATTACTCAAGCATTTAGTATTACTTAACTTGCGTTCACTCGGGTGAAGAATATCATCTGAGCTTATAAGTTGTGGCACGAAATCTAGGTTTGAGAAATATTAAAACGACGTAACATATTTACCGCCATGGACATAACACATAGGTACCTGGATAATTAGTTATAACTTCTTATCAAAACTAATAATATCTAATGCAATTTTTTAGATAACGGCTAACGCATACCAAACCAACCCACTAAGTCATAGCGTTCCTACTAATCCAACTAATGGCTACTTTGTAACCATTATCTCCTGCTCTGAAATCCTTTACTAATAGTTTCCATTTAGCGGGTATCAGGAGCCGATAGCGGCGAGTATCTCTGCTCTGCCTTAATTATATCGGTTCGTTAAGTTTAATTCACATAAAAATCCGACAAAAAGTTAATGTCCATCCGGACGAAAGCGGCTCGTCGATTGGAGTAAGGGGGTGATGTGTATGAGGGGGAGGGAGGGAAGGAATGGTAGCGCAGTAGCAGCCGCCGATTATCTGGCGATAAGACACAAAAACAACTTTTTGATTTATGAAGAAAGCCGAAGAAGCGGCTACCGGGCGCCGCGCCGTGCTGAGTTGCCGCTCCACTTACACAGTAAGTAGTGAAGTGGCTCGCAGGTATTCGCGGTCTATCGAGCAGGCAGTGACATTATGACACATTACTATATAAATCAATAAACTGGCCAAGTGCAAGTCGGACTCGCACTCGTAGGGTTCCGTACTACACTCATGGCGGTATAGGGTATAGTACGTTCATATCGATGACCACACTACAGTATTTTATATGATCGAGCAAAAAATGCCTCATCAGTTTTCGCCAGCAACAAATAATAATTAATAAGTAAACATTTTATCCAAACAGAGTTGTGAGCTGCGTGCTTTATGGGCGAGCGAAGCGAGCCCTAACACTATCCCACAACCTGAGCACTTTTGTGGTGCACTTTACTGAAAAACTATCACGCCTATTGATTTGTGCTTTAACACAGTAATTTAAATTCACATGTAGATGTGTAATCAGTAAAAAAAAAATTATTTACATTAAAAATAGCCGGCCAAGTGCGTGTCGGGCCACGCGCTGTGCAGGGTTCCGTATGTTATGAGTATGTCACATCCACAGAAATAGGAATAATAAGGTAGCTATTTCTATAGTCACATCACTAGAGTATGTCACATCCACAGAAATAGGAATAATAATACCTTATTATTCCTATTTCTATGGTCACATCACTAGTCGATAAGTAGCGGGAAGATGGCGCCTCAGCCATGGTGAATCTGAATCTGTAAACTTTATAATAAAACCACGTTTATTTGAAGACTATATAGTATTATCATTTACATAATACACAGACTATCACATGGTGTCAGTAATTGGGCTCGAAATCTACGTGTTGTAAAGTCATTGTGAAATTCTCATATTAAACGTGGGCGTCATGTCAGATGAAAATCAAAAGCCCAAGAAACTTTCGGGAATGTCCAGTCCGCAGTTCATGGTGATGAACGGTAACTTGGCTCAACAATGGAAAAAATGGGTGCAGTCATTTAAAATTTATTTACGTGCGTCCGGCATGGATGAAGAGAATGATGGCCGAAAGGTAGCTTTATTTCTACATGTCATTGGTGAAAAGGGCGTGGATGTATTCAATACGTTTGGAAACGACGCGGATATCGTTAAATACGTCGAGCTCGTACAGTTATTTCAAAATCACTTCGCCCCAAAAGCTAAGCTCACTTATGAATGTCATAATTTTTTAACATATAAACAAGGTGAAAATGAATCCTTAGACGACTTCGCTTGAACTTTAAAATTAAGATCACTAAACTGTGAACTAGGAGAGCTGCAGGAACGCCTAGTCAAAATAATGTTTATATGTAACATGCATCAAAAATACAATTACATCAGAGAAAAATTATTGCTTGAAGATAAGTTGGATCTTAACAAGGCCGTAGAGATGGCAAAGGCCATGCTTGCTTCCAGACATCAAACGGATGAATTATCAGCAGAACAAAGTTCAGTCTTGTATAATACGAGTCAGTCACAATCAAGACTAACTCAAGGAGCGTCACCATAGTCAATATAGTCAGCAGTCAAGACAGGAAGTTTGTACAAGGTGTGGTCAGGTGCATCGTTATAAGTGTCCAGCATTAGGTGTGAAGTGCAAATGTGACAACACTGGAACTTGACATATTAATTGCTTCAGACGACAAAATGTTGTTTCATGATTGGCAGTCCACTGGCAATCAGTAGATTTTTTTAATAATTGGCGTAGAATTTCTGTCTCGCCTGCTATATTTTTAATCATCATCATCATTAACAGCCTGTACTCGTCCACTGCTGGACATAGGCCTCTCCTATGGCACGCCACTGAGCTCGATCTTCAGCTATTTGTTTCCAACCGCTGCCAGCCAGCTTGCGTATATCATCGCTCCATCTAGCTGGAGGGCGTCCTACGCTTCGTTTCCCGAGTCGTGGTCTCCACTCTAGAACACGTCTACCCCAACGGTTATCGGTTCTACGACAGATGTGACCAGTCCACTGCCACTTCAGCTTGCTAATCCTTTGAGCTATGTCGATAACCTTGGTTCTCTGTCGGATGACTTCATTTCGAATTCGATCTTTCAGAGATACTCCGAGCATAGCCCTTTCCATAGCTCGCTGAGCGACTTTTAATTGGTGGATCAGTCGCACCGTCAGTGTCCACGTCTCGGCTCCGTATGTCATTACAGGTAGGACGCACTCATTAAAGACTTTTGTCTTTAGGCTCTGTGGTATCGGCGATGAAAAGACTCGACGTAGTTTTCTATATGCTGCCCATCCCAGCTGTATTCTTCTGCGGACTTCCTTTTCGAAATTGTTTCTACCCAATTGCAAGGTTTGGCCAAGGTAGACATATTCTTGAACAGTCTCGAGAGGGACTCCATTTAAGGCAATCGGTTCCGGAATGACATGTTCGTTGAACATGATCTTGGTCTTATCCAAGTTCATCCGGAGACCGATGCGTGCAGAAGAATCAGCAAGGGTGGTCAGCATGTATTCCAAGTCCTGTACGGTTTCAGCCATGATAACGATATCGTCCGCAAATCTCAGGTGTGAGAGGTTTTCGCCGTTGATGTTTATGCCTCGTCCTTTCCAGTTCAGCGTTTTGAACATATCCTCTAGAGCGTTTGTGAACAATTTGGGGGAAATAACGTCCCCTTGTCTCACACCTCGATGTAAAGGGATATGTTCAGTCTGCTGATTTTGTACTTGGACGGACATAGTCGCGGCTTCATACAAACCTCTCAGCACTTGCACGTATCGCCAATCAATTTGGCACCGTTGCAGGGAATCCAGAACAGACCAGGTTTCAATAGAGTCAAAGGCTTTCTCATAGTCCACAAATGCTAGACACAGGGGCTGGTTATACTCTTCTGTCTTCTGTATAACCTGCCGCACAGTGTGTATGTGGTCTATGGTGCCGTATCCTCCTCGGAACCCAGCCTGTTCAGGGGGCTGGAACTCGTCGAGTTTACGCGCGAGACGATTTGTGATGACTCTCGAAAACAGCTTATAGACGTGACTCAAGAGTGAAATAGGTCGATAGTTCTTTAATAGGGTTTTGTCTCCTTTTTTGAAGAACATAATGACTACACTCTTGCTCCACGTCTTCGGAGTTCTCCCCGAAAAGAGGACAGAATTGAAAATACGCTGAAGCTGTTGTAGCGTAGGAGTTCCACTAGCTTTTAAGAGCTCCGTTGTGATTCCATCCTCTCCGGGGGCTTTTCCGTTTTTAAGCTGTCTGAGAGCCAACACAATTTCGTCTAGGCTGATATCTGGCAAATCTTCGGTATGGTGGCGGGTTAGAGTGGCTCTAGGATCTTCAATATGGGGTTGGGGACGGGACGCTTGTGAGGTGTATAAGTGGCCGTAGAAGTCTTTAACTTCCCTGAGAATCTCCGGCTTAGAAGCGACGACACTCCCGTTAGATGTGGTCAACTTCGTCAGATGGCTTCGGCCCAGCTCTTGAACAAAGACTTTTGACCCCCGGTTTCGCTCGATCGCATCTTTAATAGAGCTTGTGTTGGAATTCCGGAGGTCACGTCTTACGAGCTTCGTGATCTTTTTGTTCAAAGACCGCTGTTCTGACGAAGTGACTGCAGGAGTTTCACGCCGCTTCTGCATTAGCTGCAGAGATTCTCCTGAAAGCTTAGACTTCCTAACGGCACCTCGCGTCTCACAGAATTTCGTTCCCTCTTCCCTGAGGATTTCCACCACTTGGTCGAGATCTTGGTCAATATCAACGTCGACTGTGGTTTCCAGGGCAGCGAATCGGTTCTCCAGTTTTAGCTGGAATGTTTCAGACCCAACTACGGACTGGAGCATGTTAGGTCGGAGCGTGGACTTCATTAGACGGACGCGTTCAAGCTTGCAGTCGATATCTAGAGTGCCTCGGACTAGTCGGTGATCACTGCCGGTTTTAAACCTAGTGATCACTGAGACATCTCTAAATATACGCTTCTTGTCCGTCATAATGAAGTCGATCTCGTTATTGGTCATAGAGTCGGGGCTTTGCCACGTCCACTTCCGCCGGGGATCTTTCTGAAAAAAAGAATTCATCAGAAAAAGCCCCTCTTTTTCCAGGAAGTTGACGAGCATTTGCCCCCTATGATTCCTGCTTCCAATTCCGTATGGACCTACTACCGATTCGCTGCTTGATTGTACTCACACTTTAGCGTTGAGATCCCCCATGACAACGTTGAAGTGAGCCTTTTGGGTGGTGTGCAAGGCCTTGGAAATGTCCTCGTACATTTCCTATTTTTAATAAAAGGACTTAAATAATTAAGTAGGCCCAGAAATCATTGTAAATCCTTTAGACAGGTGGGAGAGGGCATCTCTTTGATTGCTCTGACTTTGTCCGGATCAGCTGTGATTCCATCAGCTGAGAAAATATGACCCAAATATTTAATACTCTCCTTGGCGAATGTACATTTCTCTTTATTAAACTTGACATTATTATCCTTAGCTCTTTCAAATACCATATTAAGACGCTCGTTGTGCTCTTGTGGTGTTTGACCGCTTACTAAAATGTCATCGCTGTATACTGCCACCCCTGGTATGTCACCAAATGTTTCTGTCATAATTCTGTGAAAATACTCAGGAGCACAGTTGACTCCATATGGAAGACGTTTAAAACGATATCGGCCAAAAGGTGTATTAAAAGTTGTGAGGTAAGAACTCTTCTCACTCAATTTGCACATCCAGAATTCACTACTTGCATCCAAGGTGGAGAATAATGTTGCACCAGCCACCTTGGCGCGGACCATGTCTACTGATGGAATAGGATAATGAGTCCTATTTATTGCCTGATTTAAATTACGAGGGTCTAGACACACCCTTAATTGACCATTTTTTTTCTCTATTAAGATTAAAGAACTCACCCATTCAGTAGGCTCTGTGACCTTGGTAATGACATCCATATTTTCCATCTTCTCAAGTTCTCTTCTTGAAGTCTATGATGTAATGCAAATGGTACCTTTCTCGGAGCATCGACTTTTGGCTGAACTTCAGGATTTGTACTTATGTGACACTCACCAGGAAGACAACCAAGACCGGTAAAAAGAGAATTACATTCAACAAGTTTATTTAAACTTATATTTTGTGACTGACTTGACTGTAATGGAAATGACTGTGACTGACTTTTTGTAACTTTAGAACATGTTGCTCGACTTGAATTTGACTAATTTTGACCTGTTTCAGAAGACAATTGACTAATTTCACCTTCTGGCATGCTTGTGTTGTCTACACAGAAAACTCTTTTCACTAGCCCAATTTCTGAGCATGTAAGTTTACCTAATACGGTTGGGGAATTCACATTCGCATTTATAAAATTAATCTTTTTTGTCATATAGAGGTCATTAAATTGCAATTTACACCAAGTTTTGTTGACCCAGTACCTCTAGACTATTACCAGTGTATGACTTAATTTTAACATCAGTTTTAGACAATACATTTTTAGTATTAAGTAAATCATAAACACTTTTTGACATAATATTGACATCACTGCCTGTATCAATAATACAATTTATCTGTGAATTATTTATAAATAAATTAACCATCCATTCACTTGAATTGGATGACTGAATATGACCTATAAACAATTCATCTTGTTCGGACTGTACCTGTTGCATATCACTCTCTGACTGTACATATTTTACTGACTTTGACTGAATTGACCGACAACAAACTGCAAAATGACCGACTTTTCCACATTTTTTGCACTTCACACCTAATGCTGGACACTTATAACGATGCACCTGACCACACCTTGTACAAACTTCCTGTCTTGACTGCTGACTATATTGACTGACGCTCCTTGAGTTAGTCTTGATTGTGACTGACTCGTATTATACAAGACTGAACTTTGTTCTGCTGATAATTCATCCGTTTGATGTCTGGAAGCAAGCATGGCCTTTGCCATCTCTACGGCCTTGTCAAGATCCAACTTATCTTCAAGCAATAATTTTTCTCTGATGTAATTGTATTTTTGATGCATGTTACATATAAACATTATTTTGACTAGGCGTTCCTGCAGCTCTCCTAGTTCACAGTTTAGTGATCTTAATTTTAAAGTGCAAGCGAAGTCGTCTAAGGATTCATTTTCACCTTGTTTATATGTGAAAAAATTGACATTGAATGTGACATTCATAAGTGAGGTTAGCTTTTGGGGCGAAGTGATTTTGAAATAACTGTACGAGCTCGTCGTAAAAATAAATTAGCGCAGAAAAAAACTTTAAAATAAAACCACGTTTATTTGAAGACTATATAGTATTATCATTTACATAATACACAGACTATCACACCGTAGTAGCCTGTTATTTAATGTAAGTCTTTACCCGTTATAAAAAGCAACTAGGTACTTCGTCTTTGCACTTTAAAGGTTTTATTCTAAGGATTATGTATTTGGTACAAAATTATCCAGCACCCAAGTTCAACGACTATTACTGCTAAACTAATAAAGTTATCTTAACCGCTATAGTTTTCCTTTAAATATCATGAAATGCACTATTAAGTATCACGATTTTTTCCAGATTTTTCAAGCCAGCAGTTTGGCTTTTAGAGGGGGGGGGGGGGACCGTTAGAAGATCAATGAATTAACTTCGCTGCGAACATAATGTTTGGTTACTAACGCCATCTGTTGGAAATCTAAAGAATTTACATCTGTCATCCAAATGACGTCTGGTATCAGTGTACCATTTATGGCAGATATCTGCCATTTAGGCAGATGTAGGACCTACATTTTAATTCTGGCAGATTTTTTTTAAAAATATCTTCTAGGCTAGCGTTTGACCACTATCTCAACTGTTGTTAAGTGATGATGCGGATTACGCTTACGATTCCAACAAGTGGCAGATTTCAAGGATCTTTATTAATTTTGAAATATAAATAGAATTTTGTCAATTTTCTGTTTCTATTTACAGTATAGTATTCTTATTATGCATTTATTTGGTTGGAAAGGCCCTAGGGGAATAAGCTAAGAAAATCTGCCCCCGGAAGATATTTTATCGATATTTACACGATATGTAGGTACTAATAAAATAGATATATTTTGAAAGTTTGAGATCTCTAACTCAATTGGTTTTTTTTCTAAAGCAAAAAATGTAAAAAACAGAAAAAAAAACAATTGAGTTACAGATCTCAAACTTTCAGAAAATAAATATTTATCTACATGTCGAATATATCGCACTACCCATGGAAGAATGGCGCAAACACACTTGCGTCAATTTTTTTTTATTTCACCATTGGAAGAGGAAAGGCTAACACTCAATTTTTTTCAAAATTATATTCCAGTATATTACGGAGTAATTTGAATTTAAAAAATTAATACGAAAATATTTTTTTTATAAATTCCCTAGTAAAATGATGTAAGTTTTGTTACTTTTAACACATTTACAGAGTTTCCATGTAGTATTAGCTTAATTAATCTTACGTAATGATTATACGTTTTCCTAAAAAACTTTTGTTCCATAAATGATCTTAAAAACTTTTCCCACGTGATATGTTACAGCTATACGTGCGTATATACAGTTACGCCTTTTTTTCACGGTACTTTTAGAACAAAAGTATCAGTAAGCATAATTAAGCAGTTATTCTATGCAGTATTTTCTTGTCTTTTATTCGTAAATGAAGTAACTGATTTCTTCCAGGCAAGCATAGGAATATTTTTTAGCATAACTATGATTAAGTGTGATAAAAATATAACTTTTTTTGTAAATAACATAATATACTTACTTTTTGTATGATTAGTTAGCAGTATAAAATAAATGTGATGCAAAATATTTCGTTTCTCTTCCGATATCTCTGTCAATATAAGTCATTTATATATGACGAAGATTCAAAGCATAATAAGTGTTCAGAGAATAGAACACCGAGAGCCGCTCCAGCACACTGTTCCACACGAGAGCGGGACATAGTCGTACACGCGACTACGCAACGCATGGGCTTTGAGCACGTACCATTCACGACTTGAAAGACCCCTAGATTATACTTATCGGGAAACACAGACACTGGCAAATAATTCCATTTATTGGCAGTACCTATGATAAAACATGAAGCATAACGCTTGGTGCGAGGAGATGGACCACATAGCGGTGGCGCACATCTGGTCCGGTCTGGAAGAAGAAGAGGCAGGGTGGATAACTTTGCGCAATCGGATGGCATAGGTACTCTCCGAAATGCACCTGATAGGAAACATGGAACTTTTTATTTTTTTACTTTTGTTTTAATTTAAATCAGGCGCACCATGCTGTATGCTATAATTTCGTTCTTCTCCAAACAAAGGTTGTATGAACAGTACGTGATCGGACTTGTGTTTGAGATAAATTAAGCAACTGTCTCACCTGTTGGCAAGTGATAATGCGCTCGAAGATGGTAAGAACGCTAGGCTAGAAAGGGAACTGGCTCTTAAGGATAGCTGTCGGAACACATTAGTTGTTTGGCGACAGATTTTCTAATTTGAGGGTGGTAGCTGGACAGGCGGACACTAGATAGTGTCCTACCACCATGGGGTATTTGGTTTGTTAACGATATTTTTCCTTCACCAGAGGGCCACTGTGAAAAGGGCACATACATTTTTCCATAGAAAAATCTGCTGGTGCACGGCGCATCAAACAAAAATCATGAACTGGCATCAAAGCCGATCGTTCTCCCGATTACGCCACAGCGCCACAGGGCCCCTTAAAACTAATGCCTTGGCTTGGCCATAAAACTAAGCTTTTTCGACGCTAATTGGACTCGTTTTTTTCATCACTGAAGAAAAGATGGTGCACACGCTACGCCTAGAAGACTAAAGAGCTGTGTATTTTTTTTTTTATGGTTGGAACACTAAGGACATGGCGGCGAATTTTCATTTTGATGGTAGTAAGCTACTTTTTGATAGGAAGTTAATCGGAACATCAATATTATATGCTCCTACCACCTGTCATGTAAGAGCCAAAGTTAAGAGATGGCGTCAATAAAATTCCAAGAAGCTCAGGTGGTCTGCCATCTGTACGGAAACATTTCGAATAGTTTTTTTTAGCTTGGCAGAAAATTGAACTAGAACCTAGATCTTAGCTGCATTGAACTTGACCAGATTGGCATCGCCCCAATCGAAGACAGCCTGTAAGGACAAGTTTATGCGCTTGACTATATAAAATTGAATTTGTGCCACACTAAACTGTGCACTGGACGTATAGCTCTCTACAACGGTATTGTCGTCTGCATTCCTAATAATACCGAGCATTAGCAAGTCGTTCATATGCAGCAGGATAAGAGTAGCAGAAAGAAAGTATCCCTGAAAGTCGCCAATTAGTTAGAAGAGCAGCCATCATTGATTACTCTGAACGACAGGTCACTCAGAAGCAAATACAAAACTCAGACACACAAACCAGTGGCAGTTCGTATGATGGATGGATGGACTTGCTTATAAGATCCCCCCACTTTCGTTGAAACCCGTATTTTCGGTCACTGACACAAAGTTCTATGTATGCAAGGAGCCGGTTGTTCAGTAAAGGTTGCATAGCCTTGCAGAGTATTAACGTGTCTAAAAGTTGGCAGGGTCAGCAAGACTGCCTTTTTGGGCACAGGTTGCACGTTGGTAAGCTTCCAAGTTCTTGACACTAGACCATATGTCATAGAAAGGCGAAAGAAACATATCAATACAAAAGCGAGATCAGGCACAGAGGTCCTCAGGATTATGGATGGAATACCATCCGGGCTACTGGCTTTGTTCACGTTTACATTTCGCAGTGTTTTTTCAATCTTAGCCTGACGGATAGGTATATCTGACATTTGTGTCACGCATCCAAGGAGACAAGAAAGTGTCTCACCGCTCACGGGCAGTGTCAAGAAGTAAAGACTCCGTGAACAGAGAAGCAATCAAATTCGCTTTCTCTTTGGTGGTATGAGCTAGCGCCCCATCGAGTTTCAGCAGCGGAAGTAGTGAGGGCCGACAAAAGATTGAGTCAACTTATAAATCAAAGCTATGTAGTCGAATCAAGCCACCCGTAAAGCATTGTTGCAGAATTAGGCAGACAGCGTTGTTAAAGGCTTTCTTCCTTGCTGACACATTTTTGGCTTTGCGGTACGTAGTATTATTATCTTTAATATGTTTGCGGTTTCGAGCGTCAACCCAGTGCAAGTTAACTGCATGCTTCGGCGCTGCAGTACTGACTCTCTGACTACTCCTGAAAAGTTGGTGTTTTCATTTTACGCCATTTTTCCATGGGTAGTGCGATATATAAATCAAATATCTTCCGAGGGCAGATTTTCTTAGCTCTAGGGCCTTTGTAAAAGTTTGAATGAGAAGGTTAACTTTGAAGTGTTTCACACTTTCTTTGAAGTGTTTCACACTTTATATTTTTGTAAATTGTTAAACACAATCCAAAATTTCATCGTACCGACGGGACTTGAACCCGCAACCTCCGGAATTACATGTTCCGGTGCTTTGCCAATTAAAAAATTTTTGGATTGTGTTTAACAATTTACAAGGTTAACTTTATTTTTAGGGTTCCGTACCTAAAAAGGTAAAAAAAGAAACCCTTATAAGACACTTTCTTGTCCGTCTGTCCGTGTGTCACTACCGATTTTCTCAGGAGCGGGTGGACCTAGCAAGTTGAAATTTATACCAGATACTGAGATCTATAGTCCCTATTAGGTGGGTAAGAATCAAGGTCCTGAGTGAAGACGATTAAAAGATATGGGCAAATTTAGATTTTCGCGAAAACTTGTAAGAACCAAAATTTACCTAAATTTTCAACTTTTTTATTTTTTGAAATTTTTCCTTTACTTGCACTGTAAGACCTTACCTTTAACCAAAATTAACAATTCTAGGTCAACCGGAAATACCCTAAAGGTTTTGCGTCGAAAACCTATAGAGTACTTTCCTTTGACCTAGAATCATGAAATTTGGCAAGAAGCCAGTTCTCACAGCACAAATAAAGGAAAAATTCAAAAAATAAAAAAAGTTGAAAATCAAAGGGTGTCCCCATACATACATAGTTCACTCCAATCAAGATAGGCCTCTGAGTTATATGAGCGCTCATACAATTTAACCAACGCTGGTACGGATGTTTCGGTGGGCGAGTCCAACTCGACTTGGCCGATATTATTATGCCATATTTTATGCCATAATTCAATAATATGATGGCAAATGTTATGCATTTGTTGAAGTGGTTGGTGTTTTGGCAAATTTTTGCCAGTGTCAGGCAGATTCGCAATTTAATATTAAAAAAACTGCCTTTAAAATTATTACCAGGCAGAAAAACTACGCGAGCCCTCACAAAGCTCGGCTTTTAGTTAGTGTAGTATAGGTACCAAATTTTGGTTGTCGACGAGTGAAATGGATAGGTACTCGTACTTACCTACATCACTAGCGCGGTCACAGAATAATGAAGCGCGGTGAAGAGTCGAGTCGACCGCTCGGCCCGCGACCAGATTTTGAAACATATGTAAATGAGCGGTCGCCTCAAAGGAACCGCCTTACCTCTCGCGCCCAAGCCTTTTATTAGCTACGCTTTAATTCTAAAAACATTTATGTATGAAAAATAAAAATCAAAATGAAATATTGCAGATTAAGATAAAACTACCTATTGAATATTTATATGTTCGGCGTCTTTTGGCGACATGTGATATGCTGATTCTGACAATTTATGTAGTCGGTAATGGCCATTTTTAGGGTTCCGTAGCCGAATGGCAAAAAACGGAACCCTTATAGATTCGCCATGTCTGTCTGTCTGTCCGTCCGTATGTCACAGCCATATTTATTCCGAAACTATTAGGACTACAGAATTGAAACTTGGTAGGTAGATGTACCTATTCTGTAAACCGCTTTCCGATTTTTATGCAAAAATAAAAAATATAAAAGTTTAAGGGGGGGGCATCCCATACATGGAACTGAAACAAAAACAAAATTTTTGTTCAAACCTGTGTCTATGAATAGGTCTTTAAAAATGACATTGAGGTTCCTTAAATCATTTTTTCTGAAAGTCAATCATTTAAAAGATAGGCGCGTCTAAAGTGGTAAAATGTGTGTGTCCCCCCACTCTAACTTTTAAAGTAAGGGAGTGAAAAATCTACAAAAAATAAATTCGGTAGATCTCAATAAAAAGTTTCAACGAAAATTGGTTTGAACGAGATACAGTCAGCAGTTTTTGAGATATAGCGACCGCAAATATAACTTTGTTTTTCATACAAACACTATGAAAAACAAAGTTATTTTTGTAGTTGCGAAAATCACAGTTATAGAATACTCTACTGTGTTACGGAACCCTACGAGTACGAGTCCGACTTGCACTTGTCCAGTTTATTATACATTAATCTGAAATTGTATATATATATATATATATATCAAAATACAACCAATTCGTTGCGAGTTTAGTAAATATCTGAAGACTATGATCTCTCTGTTTTTTCTTAATAAATAATAATAAATGTTTATTTTCCAAAAGATATATATCTCCTGTATATGCTATAGATAAGCAATGGAAAAACTAGTGATGGGTTCACTGTAGCCACAATTCACGTAGGATACACGTGTACAAAATGGACATACGACAGCGTCAATTATTGATTGCATACATGTACCTACCATAGAAGAAAACGCCGTATTTGTAGGCGTTATTGGATACAACCATTAAATATGACAAAAATCAATGATGGGGCATATACGAAGTTGGTACCAGAACTACTTAAAGACGAATGAAAGTTTTTTAATTACTTCCATATGTCCAAGACTAATTTTGACGAGCTGCTAGTACATTTGAATTCCTAATTATTTAGTCAAAATACGACATTTTAGAGAAAGTATTTCCCCACGTGCCACATATGGTCACACTATTGTCGTGCCTACACAAGACGTCTTGTGTAGGCACGACATCGAGCCGACAAATCGACGTGACTTATCTGTATAGATACATAGATATATAGACAAAATATCTTGTAATGTGTATGGTTTCATATAACAATGAAGGCGACTAAATTTCTCATGTCTCATCAGACACAAGACACAAGAAAATATCTTATAATGTGCAAAAAGGCCTTATGTCGGCTGTACACACTCGCCGAGACACACCAAGACAGGCCGAGAACGAGTATGTAGACGGTGCATTCGCCTTGTCTCGCTCTCTGGTGCCTCGCCTCGGTCGGTCTCGGTCACTGGTCGGTTTTTGCGCCCGAGTCAAAGGGTCAAAAGGAGAAAAATAAACTGGCCAAGTGCAAGTCGGACTCGCACTCGTAGGGTTCCGTAACACAGTAGAGTATTCTATAACTATGATTTTCGCAACTACAAAAATAACTTTGTTTTTCATAGTGTTTGTATGAAAAACAAAGTTATACTTGCGGTCGCTATATCTCAACAACTGCTGACTGTATCTCGTTCAAACAAATTTTTGTTGAAAGTTTTTAATGAGATCTACAGAATATATTTTTTCTAGATTTTTCACTCCCTTACTTTAGAAGTAGAGGAGGGGGGGGTGGAGAGTTAGAGGGGGGGGGACACACATTTTACCACTTTAGACGCGCCTACATTTTAAATGATTGACTTTGAAAAAAAATTATTTTAGAAACCTCAATGTCATTTTTAAAGATCTAACCATAGACACGCCACACGTATAGGTTTAAAGAAAATATTTTTTTTTTTGTTCCAGTTCCATGTATGGGATGCCCCCCCTTACACTTTTATATTTTTTATTTTTGTATAAAAATCGGAAAGCGGTTTACAGAATACACTACTCTACTTACCAAGTTTCAATTCTCTAGTCTTAATAGTTTCGGAATTAAATGGCTGTGACATACGGACGGACAGACAGACATGGCGAATCTATAAGGGTTCCGTTTTTTGCCATTCGGCTACGGAACCCTAAAAACTGGCCAAGTGCGAGTCAGACTTTTGTCCCGAACACGGAGGGTTCCGATTTTCCGAACGCCATCTAACGAACTTCTAACACCAACGAAACTAATCAAACGTTATGAAATTTAAAATTGCCAATTCATTTATTAGTTAGTCAGAGATATATTTACTCATTTAAGCAGGTACCACAGAAAAATAGAAAATGTACTTACAACAGGTAGGTATAAAGTACTTAGGTGTCAAAGTGCTATTTTATTTATTTCAAAGTGTATCTAGACCTGACTTAGATACAATAGCTTATTAGATTACAAAGTTACCAACATGACCAGAATAGATAGCTCCAAAGATTTTTCTCCTTTAGGCAAGTATTTAATTTACACAGAGTAGGTACTGCTCATATTAAACCATACAAAAAACCCTTTCCTAAGGGTCCTTTTTAGGGTCCGAACCCAAAGGGTACCAACGGAAACCTATTACTGAGACTCTGCTGTCCGTCTGTCTGTCTGTCTGTCCGTCTGTCACCAGGATGTATCTCATGAACCGTGATAGATAGACGGTTGAAATTTTCACAAATGATGTATTTCTGTTGCCGCTATAACAACAAATACTAAGAACAGAGCAAAGTTAAAAATTAAAGGGTTTAAAACAAAAAACGTGTTTTTTATGATAGCGCTATGAAGATTCATAGATGGCGCTACCGTGTTTACCTTCATCTGGAAATCTGAATCTGTATCTCTGAAACGGCTTCAAAGATTAAATAAAATTTAGTATACAGGGGATTTCGGGGGTGATAAATCGATCTAGCTAGGATTCATTTTCAGAAATGTTGTTTTATTCGTGTTTTCAATAATCAACTTTATCGATAATGAATGAATGAATGAATTTATTAGTTTTCAAAACTTATACTATATACATAAGGAACATAACAATATGAACACAATATTAGTAATTATTAAAGATCCTGAAATATAATCAACTTAAAATATGACTCTTCCCGACATCTATTGGCGAGTAGAAGTAGCTTTAGTGTTATTGTGTAGTTAAAGCAGTTAGTTGCTCTCAATTTAAAAAAATAGTATTATTATTCGCCAACATATGTCGGGAAAAGTCATATTAATACGCTTTTATTAGCTTCAGACTGTATTGTACTGACTGTATGTTTGTATGTTAGTATGTAACGGAATCTTTGAACATGATTTTAACCCCCTTCAAAACGTCGGATTAACTCGAAATTTGGCATACTTATTAAGGACCGATGAAAATAAATAAATAAAGAAAAAAAAAAGAAAAAAAAAATCGACTAAAAAATGAAAAATAAATAATAGTTTAAAAAAACTAAAAAAATACGCTTTTATAGAAAATCCAACTAAAAAATAGAAAATAAATTTTAATAAATTTGAATTAAAAATCGTGTAAGAAAAAATGATTTTATTGTAAAAAAAGCGTGGGGTGGTTCCCGACGCAAAAAGTAGGGGTATTATTAGGGGTTTAACGTTTGATGTGTGTGTCTGTCTGTAGCATCTTAGCACCTAACCGGATGAACCGATTTTGATTTTATTATTGATAGTTTTTTTTTGTTTGATAAATGTCTCATCGAGAGTGTTCTTAGCTTTGATTCATGAAAATTCGTTCAATCCTTATAAAGCTATAAGCTTTTGTCTAGTTAATTGCGCTATGAAATCAACTTTCATAGGTCTGATCAATTCGAAAATCTTCTTCTTCAACGATATTGTAAGAACATGGAACATTGACCTGATGCTGGGACATCTCCTGGACTCTACAGAATAATCAAATCCTCACCAACTTACAGCTCAGATTTTAAATGTCGTGTTTAGAGTCATTGGAATGCTTTTAATGAAAAGATTATACATAGATCAGATCAGATCAGTCGGGGTGGTTTAAAATATTATATATAGATGAATATTATTTTATACAATACATCATATTATTATACTACATTGACTTCAAATTGATTGTGATCGGTGGGGGTCTACAGAAAAGCTTAGCTTATAATAATATTTTCGTAGTAACTATGACCTATTCTGTGGTTTCACTACAAATATTTTATTAATTTTGCGATGCGTGTATGTGAAATCCGTGATATCTTCTAAAGTTTTCATTTGAATTATATACTGTAAAGGACAATTTTAATCTATAATATGTGGCCAAGCTAATTAACGTAATTATTTGGATAAGGATTAATACTATATACTTGAAAATAGCCTTGGAAGTTATGTAATATTTTTTTACAAAAAATTAAAGATTAAAATGGTTACTGTGAGTCAACCTTAAGAGATAGACATATTCTGTCGCGGATTTTTTTGTAGGTCTTATTAAGTTGTACAACTCTTCCATAGAAAATATTCTTCCATCAGTTTTCAATTGAGCAGCGTTTGTAAGAAACGTGCTTTTTCGACCGTTTTTTTGTCGACTTAGGTTGCAAATTAGGTCTCCACGAATGTACCTTTGATTTAAACGGGATAATATATAGCCTATTTTCATTTCGAAAGTCCATTCTACATATTAGTGATATAATTTTTTAAATCGGTCCAGTAGTTTTTGAGCCAAATCATTACAAACATACAAATGTTCTCTCTTTATAATATTAGTGTAGATAGTCTGAGGCATATACATATTTTCTGGCGTCGCGCGGCCGCTGCCGCGGCTCCCCTCCTCGCTACGCTCGTCGGCGCACGTCACGCGGTGGTCACTGTTCCTAGTGTGTTGCCTTAGTGTCAGACTAAGACATTATATGAGTGGTCTAAACATTAATTTCATAAATATTGTTATTTCATAATATTACTTTCTTAAATATTGAGCTGTGGTTTTTAAAATTGTATATGAGTCAAAGGTACTTGAAATAAACGTATTTAATTTTTATTTATTAGCCAGCTAGTTTATTAAATGTTGTAACAAACGATACGGCTGGATATCATTCAAAGCTATCTGCCTGCGACATATATATATAGATTGTGATTGTTTTTAACCGACTTAAAAAACGGAGGTTTCTCAATTCGACCGTATATATATATATATATACATATATATATGTATATATTTTGATTTAGATTATCATTTTAGGCTAGGCCTTAAATAGCTCTCAACTTGAGAGTCTCAAGGGCTGTGTGCTGCCGGAACTTGAGCTTTACTTACCTACGTACCTACTCTACTTACCTACCAAGTTATCTACTTTCAACAGGGAAACCCAATTCAATTCAGATAAGTTGTTGGCGCCGGTTTGGGTGCAAACTGTTTGCGTATTCAATTTCATCTCTTCCCCTTAGTCACAGAATACTTAATAAATAGTACTACGTACCTTAGTGTTTGAAAAGCTCTATCAACAAAAGCTTACATTTAACTTACTCATAGGATCAACAATAGCGTTTCAACAACTTCAATAACCGTTTCATTTCACTAATTCATAGGCGAAAATTTGTGTGTATTTTTGTTGGTATACCTACTTACAGTAGGTAGATAGCCTAGACCCTGGAATAACACATAGGGTAACTTTATATCTTGATATTCTCACGGGAACGATGTCAACGCGGGTACTTGCAGGGCACAGCTAGTGTAGTATAACCAGTTCATTGAGACCATTCCAATGAGCCAAAGCTCGACATATCTGCTTTAAGTTCATGAGGAGTATTGTGTGAGGGGAAGGGGAGTGGAGGGGAAGGGTAAGAGGGAGTGGAGGGGGAAGTGAGGGAAGGGGGATGGGAGTTGGAAGTGAGGGGAAGGGGGAGGGGAGAGTAACTGGGGGCAGGGGGAAGGAGGAATTAGCGTGGCGTCATACAAAAGATAATAATACTACGTGGCGAGGTGCGGTGCTGTGTACTTGGGATATGTGTTTTATTAGTTAATGCTACCCAATAACACTATTCCACGCGGACGAAGTCGCGGGCACAGCTAGTATAATATATATACTGTACTTAAATATACAATGTTATGTTTATTACACGATGTTATGTGTCTCACTAGTAAAAAAATCATACTAAGTAATGAAGTTCACTTCATATTAATCAAATTAACACAATAACTTTTTAAATAACTATAATTAAGTTAACTAAAATAAGTTTGTAATGTGTAGAGGATCTAGTGCCTAGACAAACCTTTTTTAGGTTTACTGGTGCTATGTGATTTATAACTTGTTAATAATTTTGTTATGAATAAATAAATGAGATCAAGTTTAGAGTTTTAGTCCAAGTAATGCCCTCAGTGAATGTCACATTTCAGGTCAAGTTGGAGTCATCGTTTTAGTCCAAGTTATACCCTCAGTAAAGATGTGGACTTTACTGAAGATTTTCCGTGGAATTTTGATGAGAACGCAAATAGCATATGTATGTTATTTACTCAAACTATCATAAAAAAGGCAGACGGATTTGTACCGAACACCCGAGTTAACGCAAGTTCAGTAATACTAAATGCTTGAGTAATACGCTTCCGCGCTCAGTTTGCTACCAAGCAAAGAGAATATAACCACTACGTTAAGAAGAGTCGGGACTCCCATAGAGCAAACTGGCCAAATAGCAAAATGTCAAAACACAGGGCTTTTATAGTAGCCAAAATACCAGCGAAAAAATCTTCTGCTAATTGACCAACATAACAAAAAAAAACTAGTGATGTACCGTGTCGGCAAAAACATCGATAACGATCGAACTACCGTTGCTTGGTCAATACTTTAGAAGGTTATATTTTGTACTTAACTAATTTTGTTTTAGTGATTAGATTGTGAAAGTTATATTTTTCCTATTTTGGTTTAACAACTCCACCACTAAGACAAAACCAGTTTGAGAAAATGATAGGCAGTAAAACAATATATTAAATTATATCAAGTTTTTTATTTTTGGAGTATGATGCTCTGTAGGGGTTCGCTCATTCGGCATCGGCATCAGCAGCTTAAGATAACGATATACCTGTAATGTAATATTGACTTATTAGTTTATCGCTTAACACTAATTTCTGGGGCATGCTGTATACAGGGCCGGATTTAGGGGAGGGCAACCGGGGCGGCAGCCCTGGGGCCTACACACACCCTACAATAAAAAAAATTCAAACATATAAATCATCAACATCAATATTTCGGTTAAAAAAACCGGCCAAGTCGAGTTGGACTCGCTCATCGAGGCTTCTGAAGCGTACCAATTAAGCTAGACCTGTAAATTAATTGTATATATAAGAAGCAAGGTCTTATAGCATAAATAAAGGAAACATTAAAAAAAATAAAAATGTAAGTTAAAGGGTGCTCCACATACATAGATTCACCAATTAAGATAGGTCTCGGAGTTATATGAGCGCTCATACAATTTAAAGTTTAAATTTAAAATTTAAATCTGTTTTCATTAGTTCAATATAACTGGGATCGCAAGTTATCATATTATCACATGTTAAACTTTTACGTAAACTTAGCCAGATTCAACCATAAATCAGCTACTCAGCGTCATTGAACTAATGAAAACAGATTTAAATTTTAATTTTAAGCTTTAAATTGTATGAGCGCGCATATAACTCAGAGACCTATCTTAATTGGTGAATCTATGTATGTGGAGCACCCTTTAACTTACATTTTTATTTTTTTTAATGTTTCCTTTATTTATGCTATAAGACCTTGCTTCTTGCCAAAATTTGTGATTCTAGGTCAACGGGAAGTACCCTATAGGTTTTGGGTCGAAAACCTATAGGGTACTTCCCGTTGACCTAGAATTGTACATTTTAGTTAAAAGCAAGGTCTTACAGCACAAGTAAAGGAAAATTTCCGAAGATTAAAAGAAGTTGAAAATTCAGGTAAATTTTGGTATTTACAAGTTTTGGGAAAATCTAAATTTGCCCATATCTTTTTATCGTGTTGCCTCAGGACCTTGATTTTTATACACCTACTAGGGACTATAGACCTCAATATCTTCAGTATCTTCAAACAAAAGGGTGTACTTATACTTAAACTGTGCATGCCATACCTAGCCTGATGTATAGTCTACCAGCAAAGTCTTCCTTTCCTCAGTATATAACTGGGATCGCAAGTTATCATATTATCACATGTTAAACTTTTACGTAAACTTAGCCAGATTCAACCATTAATCAGCTATTCAGCGTCATTGAACTAATGAAAACAGAATAATAAGTGTTGTCTGTGCAGAAGCAAAATTGTTATGAGTGGACGCCTGAAAGGGTCTAGGTATAGTGCCAGTTGCGCAGCTAGCTTGAAGTTCGTCTTGATGTATTCATCACCAGAAGGACGAAATCATTGCCCGATGATGAGTATGAGCTTGCGGACATTATTGGTTAAATTTACTCAATATCACTTTGATGGTTTATCCCTATTAAAATATCGTCATGACATCTCGCGAAATTACACTTCTATTCCGATAACTGATCATATCATAAATATATAATAATATACACTATCGATATCGACAAGCACCGCATTGCGCTCCGCACTTTTTTTCACAAAGAGTTTATAAAGATTGTTAATTGATGAAATATTGAGATATTTGGCCTAAAGAAGCAGTAATCGGCTATTATTTTAAGATATTCTACTAACTGAGCTTCATAAAGTGGAAATCTTACCATAAAATAACGTTAAGTAGAGTAAGTCTTTGCAGTCCGCATATTTCACTATTTATGTTTTATTATCACTTACAAGCAGGGTGATAATAATCAAACACCTTAAATTCATGCTAAATGCATGCTTTCTATAGTCCACACTAGGTTATTTATTGTAAAACACAAAATAAAACAATAAAATAATTATTTTGAAAAAGCCGATTAACACGCTACCACAGGCTAAGTAGAAATACATGCTAGCCACAGACTAAGTAGAGATGTAACTTCTTTTTCTTCAGATCATGCTACTCGATGGCATTTATTATGACAACCAAACGAAAGAGATAGTAAGAAATAGTGAGTGAGACGAATATAGACTTCCATCGGACGCGCCCCCCTTTTCATATCATTCCCTTTCATCTTTTTTTTGTACTGCAGCTTCAGTAGACTGCTACCAAGCGGCAGCAGGGACGGACGCTTCCGTGCAGGGCTCCGTTCACGTCCTCCGGAGAAGCAACTCGCTCGAAGGTCCGGAATGACCACGGGAGTTTTTCACTCATATTGTGACTTTGATATTTTGCGCAGTCTTGAATTTCGAGGTTGTGTTCATTTATTTTTCTATTTCTAAATATTTTCAGTTTGTTTTTACGATTAATGTCTCGTCATGTCACGTCTTGGTCTCGACAATGCCAATTTCTTCCGAAAAAATTACAGCTTTTCCCGCCAACTTTACTGTCACAAACGTCAGAGCGTTTTTTAACCATCGAATTTGATGGTTAAAAAGTTGCAACCGGAGTGAAACAACCGAGGTCGTGAACGACACAGTTGCTGCAACCGAGTGCGACGCTCTAAGGTCGTGAACGGGGTTAGAGCGTTTGGGTGCACTCCGAGCGTAGGTCGTGAACGCAGCCCAGTATTACTTCGCAGCGTTGCTTACATAGTATTCATGCGGTATTGACTATGCCGGACTGAGCGCGGAAACTTATTACTCAAGAATGTAGTATTACTGAACTTGCGGTCACTCGGGTGTTCGGCACGAATCTGTATGCCTTTTTTATGATAGTCTGAGGTTATTTAACATTGTGATGTTTCCCTATACTCGCACACATTCACCGGCACTTAATGGTTAATAATCCACATTTATTACAGAAAAGAACATAAGTTTTAGGAAAAAAATACAATGAGAGCACACTACCTTATCACGTTCCCGCCAAAATTAAATTTCCTTTTTTTTTAATTTTAATTTTGGCTCCACACGATTAGAGTATTTATCCAGTGTCATGTATTAAAATTCTTCAAGTTTTTGTGAATTAAAGTACCTAATAAAGATGGATCGAAGTCACATTTTAGGTCAAGTTGAAGTTAAAATCTAGTCCAAGTCATACACTCAGTAAAAATGTGGACTTTACTGAAGATTTACAATAGCAAATTTTACAACATTGTGCTGTTTCCCTATAGACCACGGTAATATTATAATACAGTATTGTGACTCGGCCCTGTCCTTGAGATCAAAAGAGTAGCTGCGCGGCAGCCGGCGGCACCGCGCGGTACGTACACGCGCAATAGGGCTGCCTACAGTATTTTTATTTCATTTACCTACTTGACGATCTTTCTAGTTTTTTGTGATTGTAGTTAGTATTATATTTTTCGATAAATTGATTATAGATAGATTGAAATTCGTTGTGAAAATATAACAATACATATTTTATATATGTACTTACATATCTTACTCAAAAAGTAAATTACAATGTAAATCTTATTAGGTACCTGCCATTTATTACTCTCTCAGAATGCTATTTCGTCGAATTCTATAATATACGAGTACGTAAGTAGCTCAGTACAGAAGTAAGTAAGTAAGTAGTCTAGCCTATCAAAACTACCTAAATACTAGTCTATTTTTAACACGAGCGTAGACGATAGGTCACTCGTGTGTCACTTTTTTCACCCTATCCATGTATATATTTGTTAATCCAGTAGTGGAAATAGCGAAATATCCACCTTAAAAAACATTACGTACTAGTAGGTGTATAAAAATTATTTTATACTCTTACCGTTTGGAGCTTGCAGGTAATTAAAAAAATGCTATCTCTGGGTGCGTTATTGAAGAATTCGAGCACCCATAAACAGCACAATATAGTCTATAATTCCTGTGTGCCATATTAAGTATATATAAAGTGTGAGACACTTCAAAGAAACATAATATATTAAGTATAATATATATATTCTCAATCAATCAAATATTCACAATTAGCACGCTTACTACTTAAACGGCTTAAACCGTCATTACACGACCGTACCTTCACACGGTTCGTTCGTCACTGCGGCGCAAGCAATCACATTTATCGTGAGCTGTGTACCGAGTGTAAGGCTGAGCGCAGACTATAGACAAAACAGTCTTAACGGTCTGTCTCAAGACAGTTTTGTCTATCACCCTGCGCACACTGCGAACAAAACTTTTTGTCTGCGAGGATGCGACACAGAACAAAATACAGAATGGACACTTTGATCACTCCACCAATACATGTATTGTGTACCTACCTACAATTTGTCTTCTTCAGTTATACAGTAACTAGATATCTACTTTATCATTTCTAGGGTTCCGTTTCTCAAAAGGTAAAAAAAGGAACTGAGCGCTCATACAATTTAGAGGTCTAACTTAATTGGAACCAACCTTAAAATATGTTAATAAATAAAATAGTGCTATTGAGTAATTTATTTACGTCGCGTCGTTCGCGTGTGGCGCGTCCTTGCTCAAGTTAGTTCCTCGACAGCTCAAAATCGGTAGGGAGGTGAGTAAGCCTCGATTGTTGGGGCGAACAGAATGTCCATTCTATACCTAGTATCTGTTCTGTGTTGCATCGGTTTTGTTTGTCGGCACCGAGAACAAATAATAATACTACGTATAGAATAGACACTCTGTCCCACCCACCAATCGAGGCTTCCTCACCTCGCTACTGATTCTGGAGCTGCTGAGGAGCTAGTTTAAGCAAGGCACCACACGCGGACGGACACAGAACAATAATACTACTCACGTGAAGATTAACGTCAACTTCATACATATATGTTGGGACCAGTACACACAGGAGGTTCAAATTTACGTAGGTTCTATATTATATATAAAAACCAGCAAAATCGAGTTGAACTCGCCCACCGAGGCTTCCGTACCAACTTCTCAGACTAGTTTAAGGGACAAACTTAACCTTGTAGTTCGATCCATATAGGAAATGTATTGCAACAACTACAATTAATCATAAGTTAAATATTGTTTCTTTGAAGTGTTTCACACTTTATATTTTTGTAAATTGTTAAACAATTATTTGTTTAACAATTAATCATAAGTTTATAAAAGTCAATTAATCGTTTTTAGGGTTCCGTATCTCAAAAGGTAAAAAAGGAATCCTTATAAGATCACTTTCTTATCCGTCTGTCCGTCTGTATGTCCGTGTGTCACCACCGATTTTCTCAGGAACGGGTGGACCTAGCAAGTTAAAATTTATACCAGATACTGATGTTTATGGTCCTAATTAGATATATAAAAATCAAGATTTAGAGTCAACACGATAATAAGATATAGACATATTTAGATTTTCGCCGAAATTTGTAAGTACCTAAATTTACCTTAATTTTCGACTTTTTTATTTTTCGGAATTTTTCCTTTACTTGTGCTGTAATATCTTGATTTTGACTATAGTTGACAATTCTAGGTCTACCGGAAGTACCATATAGGTTTTGGGTCGAAAACCTGTAGGGTACTTCCCGTTGACCTAGAACCATGAAATTTGACAAAGAGCAAGGTCTTACAGCACAAAAAAAGGGATAATTTCAAAAACGAAAAAATTATTAAAGTAAATGGTGTCCCATACATACATAATTAACGCCAGTTAACATATGCCTCTGAGTTATATGAGCGCTCATACAATTTAGGGGTCTAGTTTGGTGCCAATTGATTGAGCCAAATACATAAGGTAAATATGTAACTAAAATTGTGCCTCTGTGTAATTTATTTTATTCATAGTTGACGCTAATTAAGATAGGCCTCTGAGTTATATGAGCGCTCATACAATTTAGATGTCTAGCTCACCAACCTTAAAAAATGTAAATAAATAAAATAGTGCTATTGAGTGATTTATTTTCGTCGCGTCGTTCGCGTGTGGCGCGTCCTTGCTCAAGTTAGTTCCTCGACAGCTCAAAATCGGTAGGGAGGTGAGTAAGCCTCGATTGTTGGGGCGAACAGAGTGTCCATTCTATACGTAGTATCTGTTCTGTGTTGCATCGGTTTTGTTTGTCGGCACCGAGAACAAATAATAATACTACTTATAGAATAGACACTCTGTCCCACCCACCAATCGAGGCTTCCTCACCTCGCTACTGATTCTGGAGCTGCTGAGGAGCTAGTTTAAGCAAGGCACCACACGCGGACGGACACAGAACAATAATACTACTCACGTGAAGATTAACGTCAACTTCATACATATATGTTGGGACCAGTACACACAGGAGGTTCAAATTTACGTAGGTTCTATATTATATATAAAAACCAGCTAAATAGAGTTGAACTCGCCCGCCGAGGCTTCCGTACCAACTGCTCAGACTAGTTGAAGGGACAAACTTAACTTTGTAGTTCGATCCATAGGAAATGTATAGCAACAACTACAAATCATAAGTTTGTAAAAGTAAATTAACCGTTTTTAGGGTTCCGTGTCTCAAAAGGTAGAAAAGGAATCCTTATAAGATCACATTCTTGTCCGTCTGTCTCTCTGTCTGTGTGTCTGTCTGTCCGTCTGTCTGTCCGTCTGTCCGTGTGTCACCACTGATTTTCTCAGGAACGGGTGGACCTAGCAAGTTGAAATTTATACCTGATACTGAAGTCTATAGTCCCTATTGGGTGTATAAAAATCAAGGTCTTGAATCAACACAATAAAAAGATATGGGCAAATTTAGATTTTCGCGAAAACTTGTTAGTACCAAAATGTACCTTAATTTTCAACATTTTTTATTTTTCGGAATTTTTCCTATTTTTGTGCTCTAAGACTTTGCTTATAACCAAAATTGACAATGCTAGGTAAACCGGAAGTACCCTATAGGTTTTGGGTCGAAAACCTATAGGGTACTTCCCGTTGACCTAGAATCATGAAATTTGACAAGAAGCAAGGTCTTACAGCACAAATTAAGGAAAAAATCCAAAAAATAAAAAAGTTGAAAATTAAAAGGTGTACATACATACATAGTTTACGCCAACTAATGTAGACCTCTGAGTTATATGAGCGCTGATACAATTTAGAGATCTAGCTGAGTTGGTTCGTACGGAAGCCTCGGTGGGCGAGTTCAACTCGACTTAGCCAGTTTTATTTTTAACTTTATTTTAGTTTTTAGTATTTGTTCTTAAATCCCCATAATAATACATACTTAGTGAAAATGTCAAGTATCTACATATTACTGTAAAGGAGATACAGCTTTGAGAAAGGCGGATAGACAGACGGACGGATGGACAGCGAAGTCTCAGTAGTCCCTAGGGTCCCTTTGGTTTCGGGACCCTAAAAAATGTCTGATTTGATAAAGGTGCGTACAGACTATGTAACATGTTATTTAACTTGTGTTATATAACACGTCCACACCATGTAACCTTGTTATTCAACATTGCAACCCAAAACATTACTGTACACATTAGAATAACAATGTTATTTAACAATTATCGTTTGTCGTTCTCGGTTAGTAGGCTTGGGTAACTCCGGACACATCTATATCTTCGGATATATATCCCTAAGCGAATATATACCCATCATTCCACTTCCCGAAACCTTAATACTAGTATATCCCATATATCCGATATACCTTTATGAAACAAAAAAAAATGTGAAATCGGTTAAAAAGTGAAGCCGTAAGTGAATAGGTATTCGCTAGGCAACCTTACCATATTATTTTGGATCACATCATCACAAACAACGGTTTAAAAAACAATGCAAAAACACAACAGGTACGGTCTTATAATGTTACATAATATCGGTTATGAAATGCGGATATTTTTTATTTTGGATATGGGATATACTAATCATTGAAGTATTATTTATCTATTTATCTGCAAAGTCTGAAACACATTTCACATGGATATACCGAACATACTAAGCAGTTATACTAAGCGGATAATATATTAAGCGGACATACTAAGCGGATATATATCCTTACATGGAATGATATACGATGTACTCACTCCTCTGTTGGATATAGTTAGCCCAAGCCTATTCAGTAGTGTACACGTGTTCCGTCGATGGACGCGGCCTCTTTGAACTTTGCCGCAAAAGGCGAAGCGGCGCTTTGACGACTGTTTCGCGAATATTAGGCGCGGTTTATACAGAAGAGACTTGGCGAGGGCTTGTGGCGTGGCGCCAACTTTTATCACGTAGTTTCGTAAATTATACTGAAGTGGCGGAGACACTTGGCGCGATACGGCTAGTGTGACCATATGTGGCAGGTTCCTACCTACCATTTTGGCAGTATTGGCTTCTTATTTTAGCCTCTGACACGATCGGCTAACGTTTTAAAGAACCGGGCGCAATTCTCTTTAAGCCAAAAATTACTCTATATTTGTGCTTTTGCCCAGCCACGCCCACGCTCTGCAGCAAGGTTTCCTACAAGACCCATGCCAACAGGTCCATACCCATGGGCCCCACCATACCAGCCACAAATGACAGCCGTCTTTATTTAAGCCGGATACCCCTGCTACCAAGCAGGTCAACAGCAGAGTACCTTCCCGGAACCCATCTCAGCATTGGTGGGAGCCCTGGTGGGCCTACTTGCAGCCATAGCAGCCGGACGATCTTCGGACGGCAGCTATGCGAGGACTGTCCGCACTATCCCGGTTCCAGTATGCATAGATAAGACCTCCGCATACTGTACTGGTACCCGGGTGGCATCAAGACCAAGACCGACAACTTACGCATTCTCACCCACTCGCAGGATGTTCATATCATCCTCCTGGGTGAGACCAAGCTGAAGAAGACGGAACAATTTAAATTCACCAACTACTTCGTGTACCGGCATGACGATGTCTCACCCCAGGGCCGACCATATCGTGGAACGGCTGCCTTAGTGCGGAGGGACATAGTGCACGACGTAGTTGGTGACCTAACCAATCAAATCACCAAAACCACTGCCGTCGTGGTCCAACTTGGAGGACACGATGTGAAGATATTTGGCGAATATCGGCCACCTCACTCCAACTTCGACCCTGGTGATATGAGGCGTATCTTTATGGACGCCACTCCAACCCTGCTGGCAGCGGACCTCAACGCCAAACATTTGGTGTGGGGGTCCAGAGTCATTAATCCCTTGGGAAGAAAATTCCAAGAGGATACGGAGAGGAATGGTTACGAAGTAATCGGCCTAGACTCTCCTACCCACATACCATCCAATCCACGCCACAACCCGGACGTCATCGATGTAGTAGCCCACAAGAACCTGCCAGCCCCAATTCATCTGGAGGTCCTCTACGATCTGGATGAGCAGCACCTACCACTGCTCATCACGGTTGAAGCTTCGGCAGAAGCAACTCTTTGTCGGGGTACTTACACGAAGACCAATTGGCACCAGTTCCAACAACGACTGATGACGATGATAGTAGGCCGATTAACCACATCGGAGGACGTGGAGAGATGCACGGCTGAAATAACTGCCTCCATCAAAGAAACAAAAGAAGCAGCATCTACTACTGAACCTCGAACAAGCTGGCGCGAAGAACTCCCAGGCCGCTTAACACGTTTAAGGGCAAAGAAACGTGCGATGCGTGAACTATGGGCCCGCACCCGCTGCCCAACAACAAAAGCACGACTAAATGCTATAACTGCAACGCTCGCCAATGAAGTCAAGAAGTGGAGAGGTGACGCATGGGATTCTCGTATCGCCCAAGCCACTGAAGACGAAACCAACCTCCATGCCCTGAATAGGAGTTTGTTAAGGGCTAAGATACCAGTCTACCCACTAACGGACTCATCAGGAAGCCGGAAATTTGCCCCAGCGGAAAGAGAACTGTTTGTTGATCATTTAGAATCACAGTTTCAGCTGCATCCCGTTCCTCTCAATGCTGACCCTGTTGTCGTGCCCCACTACAACGCAGTATCCGCGGAAGTAGTCTAACTGCTGCAGACTTCGGCGCCCCCGCTGGGAGGGGATGATTTCATCTCCCCAATGGAAGTGGCACGAGCTGTACGCTATTTACAGACGAAAAAGGCACCCGGTCTAGATGAGGTGTCGAACGCGGAACTCAAGCAGATGCCGCGGAGAAGTCTGGTGTGTATAGACAGACTCTTCAACGGTATCTTAAGAACAGGATACTTTCCCGCAAACGTGGAAGACAGGGAAAGTCATAGTACTACCCAAACCCGGCAAGGTCCGTCGTCTACCCTCCAGCTACCGCCCTATTACCCTACTGTCACACCTCGCCAAGCTGTTCGAGCGATTACTGCTGCGGAGACTGCGCCCTCACTTCACCCCACGTGAGGAGCAATTTGGTTTGGACCGCACGCGTCACTCCACAACGCTCCAGCTGACGAGGGTGATCCACCAGCTCACCAGTGAACTGAACCGAAATAGTAGAAGCGTCGCCGTGTTCCTGGACATCGAGAAGGCCTTCGATAGAGTGTGGCACGAAGGCCTAATCTACAAGTTATCCAGGACACCGACTCCAGCGGCGCTAATCCACATCGTCTCATCGTTCCTGAGAAACCGACAGTTCTGCGTGTCCGTCGAGGGCGCCACTTCCGGCAACCGGCAGCGGGAGTCTCCCAGGGGAGTTGTCTCTCACCGTACATGTACGCGGTTTACACAGACTACATACCGGTTCTGGCGGACGAACACCTTGCACCAGGAGAACGAGGAGTAACACTAGCACTTTTTGCCGACGACAGTGCGTATATAACGTCCTCTGTCAAAGCTACTATAGCCGCCAACAGAATGCAGAAGGTTCTGGACATCCTGCCAGTCTGGCTGGACAAGTGGCGCATGGCCGTCAACGTGAGGAAGACGGCCACGCTGCTGACCAGAGCCCAACGAATCCTGCCACCTCCACTGCAGCTCCGAGGACAAGACGTCAAGTGGGAAACGAGTACAAAGTACCTGGGCTTCTACATCGACTGGACGTTGAGGATGCGCCCGCACGTGGATCACGCAGTCCACCAAGCAAAAGCCGCTAAGGCCCTCCTCCATCCGGTCCTCCGATCGAAACTGCCACTCTACACCAAAGTCGGCATATACAAGACGTATATACGCACGAAGATGACGTATGCTGCTCCTGCGTGGTATGCCCTATGCTCGGAAACCCAGTGCAAGCGTCTTAAGATCATTCAGAACGTCACCCTGCGGATATGCACGGGAGCCGGTCGATACCTACGCAATGACGCCAACGCCCGGGACGTGAAAATCGAGACGGTGAGGGAGTTCGTGGTCCGGTTGGCGCGCTGTCAATATGACCGTGCAGACAACGGACCACACCCTCACCTCCAGAACATTGAACCGCACCACGCCCGGCCGCCTGATGGCGCTGTATCGACCTGGCGTGCACTCCCACGCGACTTAGTCCCGGTGGATGAAAGCAGCAAAGAGGAGGAGTAGCGGTTACCACAGCAGCACAAGACCACAATGCCAAGATGGCCAACATGACCACCACGCCCAGATCTGGCCAAAGACCATATCGGACCACTATAGGGCTGATTAAAGCCCGCGCGTACCCCGAGGGTAGTTGCCCCAGAGCCCAACCAGGGTAAGGAGGCTCGCCTCGAAACCCTCACACGAACCCAGAATGGGAACGAACGTCCACACTGACATCCGTCCGCGCCACGTTTCTTCTGTATAAACCGCGCCTTACCGTGTACACGTGATTCGCCGATGGAAGCGGCCCGCTTTGAATTCTGCCGAAAAGCGAAGCGGCGCTTTGACGACTGGCGATGTTATTTGAACATGTTTTATGAGTGTCCACATCATCTGAAACATGTTATCTCACCATGTTATACAATACGTTATGTTACATAGTCTGTACGCACCTTAACAAATGAAATAAACGCATCCTGTTTGACGGCTACGAACAACTTGTATGGAAAAAGAAAAACTATTTATTTTATTTTAATCGACTTCAGATAAGATTGTTTAAAAACTAAATAATTTAAGATCGTTTAAAAAAACTAAAAGAAACGACTTCAAACGTCGCGCTAGTCAAAGTAGCCAGTAGACGTAGTAACTATTATATATCAGTGCCAGTAGGTAAAGTGCCAGCCAAGTAGTAAGTCGTCGAGATAAGTAAATGCGTCATAATACAAATGTTGATATATTAAAAAAGGTTCGGCCGATTTCGTTAAAATTTAAATGGAACCACCTGGGAAGGGTATGTTTTGAAACAAAAAATAATTTTCCATATCGGTTCAGGCATCTTCGAGTAATCGGTGAACTAAAATAAAAAAGAAAAAAGATTCTTACGAATTGAGAACCTCCTCCTTTTTTGTGAAGTCGGTTAAAAAGAACCGACTTCAATGCCGCGCTATTAATTTTCAGTCCCAATTTTTAGGTATTTATCTTCATGTCTCTAGAGATACTTATCAGACCTCTTTATATATATCTCCTTTCCAACAAAAAAAAATAATCAAAATCGGTTGATAAACGACGCGGTTATCCGCTAACAAACCTTAAAAATGTATATATATATATATGTATATATTTATATATAATAAATACTAGCTGTACCCGCGACTTCGTTCGCGTGGAATAGTGTCTTTGGGTAGCATTAACAAATAAGACACATACGTATCCAAACTACATCACGCCGTACCACGCCACGCTACTCCCCCTTTCCCTCCGTCCCTCACATGCTCTCCCCTCCCCCTACCCCCTCACTTCCACCTAAACCCCCCAACCTCCCCCTCGCTTACCTACCCTCCCCCTTTGCTCCCCTACCCTCCCCCTTCCTCTCACTTCCACATGCAATCCCCTCCAGCTATCCTTCCCTCCAGAACGAATAACATCGTTTAAAAAACTAAAACATTCGACTTCAAATGCCGCGCTATATTTTCAGTACAAAGTTTGAGGTGTTTATCTCCATATCTCTGGAGATACTTATCAGACCACGATAAAATTACCATGGTACCACACTTGGGATATTTCCTTTCCAACAAAAAAACGATAATGAAAATCGTTCTATAAACGACGAAGTTATCCGCGAACAAACATAAAAAAAAAACATATATACGGTCCAATTGAAAAACCTCCTCCTTTTTTTGAAGTCGGTTAAAAAGAACCGACTTCGATGTCGCACTATTAATTTTCAGTACCAATTTTGAGGTGTTTATCTCCATATCTCTGGAGATACTAATCAGACCTCGATAAAATTACCATGGTACCACACTTGAGGTATCTTCTATCCAACAAAAAAAGAATAATCAACATCAATTCATAAACGACGAAGTTATCCGCGAACAAACATAAAAAAAAACATACATACGGTCGAATTGAGAAACCTTTGAAGTCGGTTAAAAATGAAGCGACAAAACGAAAATAATAACACAAACATGTTTCACCGGTCGCCGCCGACGGACGCGGCCCCTTTGATTTTTGCCGAAAGGCAATGCGGCGCCTGTGGCGGCGCATAATATATATATATATATATATATAATATATATACATACACTCGAAACAAAATTAACCCTCCTTTCGCAGTCACCCGACTGCGGAAGAAGGAGGGTTATGTTTTAAAAACAATCGTCTCGTAGCGTCGTCCGCGTGTTGCACGTTCTTGCTCAAGTTAGCTCCTCGACAGCTCAGAATTGATAGGGAGGTGAGAAAGCCCCGATTGGTGGGTGGGACAGAGTGTCTATTCTATACGTAGTATTATTATTTGTTCTCGGTGCCGACAAAGAAAACCGATGCAACACAGAACAGATACTACGTATAGAATGGACACTCTGTTCGCCCCCAACGATCGAGGCTTACTCACCTCCCTACCGATTTTGAGCTATCGAGGAACTAACTTGAGCAAGGACGCGCCACACGCGAACGACGCGACGTAAATAAATCACTCAATAGCACTATTTTATTTATTAACATATTTTATGGTTGGTTCCAATTAAGCTAGACCTCTAAATTGTATGAGCGCTCAGTTCCTTTTTTTACCTTTTGAAACGGAACCCTAAAAATGATAAAGTAGATATCTAGTTACTGTATAACTGAAGAAGACAAATTGTAGGTAGATACATAATACATGTATTGGTGGAATGATCAAAGTGTCCATTCTATATTTTGTTCTGTGTCGCATCCTCGCAGACAAAAAAGTTTTGTTCGCAGTGTGCGCAGGGTGATAGACAAAACTGTCTTGAGACAGTCTTGAGACAGTCTTAAGACTGTTTTGTCTATAGTCTGCGCTCAGCCTAAACCGAACTCGAGGCGCGTAGGCATGACACGTGTTCCGACCGTTAGTGTAGAGTCACAATACTGGTTATTATATTACCGTGCCTATACTCATAGTACTCATATTCATTCACTGGCGCTTAATGGTTAATAATCCACATTTATTACACATTACCTCGCGTATGAACATAAGTTTTAGAAAAAAATACTATGAGATCATTTACACTTTTCCACGTTCCCGCCAAAACTCCCCTCATTTATGGCTCCACACACGAATTCTACCAAGAGTAGAGTCTATTTTCCGTGGCTCCACACAGCAAGTTTTTGAGGATTTGTGTCATTAAGAAAAATTGAACTATGTCATTTAAGGTAAAGGTGAAGAAAATGTGGACTTTACAGTCCCACAAATATAACTTGGTGGTGGTGGTTTTTGGAACTAATTCCGCTCTCTTGAAACTGTGTGTTTGACGTTTGAGAGATTACCGCGACATTATTGTTGATAAATTGGCTACATTAAAATAGTTCAATAATGCCAAAAGTAATCAAAAGTGGTTTAAGAGAAACTGTTATCAAAGTACAAAGTAAAAGCACAGTGGCGCACAGCTGCGCCAAGTTATACTTGCCGGACTGTACTAAAGATTTTCAGAGAAAAACGCCAAGCAGCGTTTAAAAGCCATAAGAAGAAGAAGAAGAAGATTTTCAGTGGAATTTTGGTGAAAGTACACTCAAACACATTCAGCGGCACTTAATGGTTAATAATCCACATTTATTACACGTTAACTCGCGGACGAACATAAGTTTTAGGAAAAAATACAATTAGAGCACACTTTTCCACAATCCACATTTCCACCAAAGAGAATATAATCACTACGTTAATTTCCACCAAAACTCTTCTTCTTTTTATTTTGCTTAATTATGGCTCCACACGATTAGTGTATTTAGCCAGTGTCAAGTATTAAAATTCATCGAGTTTTAGTGTATTCAAGTCATATAGATAGATCAAAGTCACATTCATCAAGTTGAAGTCATAGTCTAGTCGGAGTCATACCCTCAGTAAAGATGTGGAGTTTACTGAAGATTTTCAGTGGAATTTTGGTTTCCCTATACTCATATACATCAACTGGCACTTAATGGTTAATAATCCACATTTATTATACATTAACTCGCGGAAGAACACCAGTATTAGGAAAAATACATTGAGATCACACACACTTTTCCACGTTCCCGCCAAAACTCCTCTTCTTTATTGCTCTTCGTTGTTCTTGTATTTGACTGACAGTGACAGCAGCAAGTGTCTTGACAATGATATATACAGTCCGGCAAGTATAACTTGGCGCGGCTGTGCGCCACTGTGCTTTTACTTTGTACTTTGATAACAGTTTCTCTTGAACCACTTTTAATTACTTTTGGCATTATTGAACTTTTTTAATGTAGCAGATTTATCAACAATAATGTCGCGGTAATCTCTCAATTAATAATATAATTAATTAATCTCTCGGAATTAGTTCCAAAAGCCACCACCGCCAAGTTATACTTGTCGGACTGTACATGATTGCTGAGTTAAGCGCCTGGACACACTGCCGCGGTCTGCGGCATATAGTAATCTGTGCTTAGTATTATATTACTTATTATTCAATATTCATAGGCGTAATATAAATCGACTGCGCAAAACGGCCCTGATGAGACCGACCTAGAACGGAGTTTATATATATATATACTTGTAATGCACAGCACACTGCACAGACTAACCAAAGAGAATATAATACTACGTTATAACCTAGGATGATGGATTACAACCATCATCCTAGGTTATAACTTAACTAATAATAGCAAAGACGTAATATAAAATGATGATGCACTTCAGATGTTTTAACAAATTCAACAAAACGGCCATATTGAAAGGCACGTCTATAGTGTGGAACATATATAGCACTAGCACGTTGTTAGGCCCCCTGTTAGGACACACTCCACATATAGTAATCTGTGACACACTCCCACCCTGATGCCTTTCAATACGGCCGTTTTGTTGAATTTGTTAAAACATCTGAAGTGCATCATCATTTTATATTACGTCTTTGCTATTATTAGTTAAGTTATAACCTAGGATGATGGTTGTAATCCATCATCCTAGGTTATAACGTAGTATTATATTCTCTTTGGTTAGTCTGTGCAGTGTGCTGTGCATTACAAGTCCGGCAAGTATAACTTGGCGCGATGGATGATGAGATTATGTATACCTTATACCTGTACAGAATTTTAACAGAAGCAAAAGTTTTTTAAATTTTACCTTACAATCTGCAAAGAGATAAACATTTTTTTATGATTGACGACGATTGATTTTTATTACAAAAATTTAAATCACCTGCAATTGATCCAATATTGTCTGTATAGCGTTTTCGTTATTATGCACGGGCATTTCTTCATTATGTTCATGGTTATCAACTGGGGTATTTTTCTTGATTCTACTTGGCTTAGACTTTCTCACTTTACCCATTTTAAAAAAATTTACGCTTGTAACAAGTTTTTGATATTTCTATAACCTCACTTCGATTACTTATACTAACATGAGTAACATGACATGTGTGAAAGCTAGATCCATAGATAAGAGTATATTGGCTAGATCATCCTAGTGTGAAAGTGTGTAGGTGGTACAGTCCGCCAAGTATAACTTGGCGGTGGTGGTTTTTGGAACTAATTCCGAGAGATTAATTAATTATATTATTAATTGAGAGATTACCGCGACATTATTGTTGATAAATCTGCTACATTAAAATAGTTCAATAATGCCAAAAGTAATTAAAAGTGATTTAAGAGAAACTGTTATCAAAGTACAAAGTAAAAGCACAGTGGCGCACAGCCGCGCCAAGTTATACTTGCCGGACTTGTAATGCACAGCACACTGCACAGACTAACCAAAGAGAATATAATACTACGTTATAACCTAGGATGATGGATTACAACCATCATCCTAGGTTATAACTTAACTAATAATAGCAAAGACGTAATATAAAATGATGATGCACTTCAGATGTTTTAACAAATTCAACAAAACGGCCATATTGAAAGGCACCAGGGTGGGAGTGTGTCACACTGTGCATTACAAGTCCGGCAAGTATAACTTGGCGCGGCTGTGCGCCACTGTGCTTTTACTTAGTACTTTGATAACAGTTTCTCTTAAATCACTTTTAATTACTTTTGGCATTATTGAACTATTTTAATGTAGCAGATTTATCAACAATAATGTCGCGGTAATCTCTCAATTAATAATATAATTAATTAATCTCTCGGAATTAGTTCCAAAAACCACCACCGCCAAGTTATACTTGGCGGACTGTACCACCTACACACTTTCACACTAGGATGATCTAGCCAATATACTCTTATCTATGGATCTAGCTTTCACACATGTCATGTTACTCATGTTAGTATAAGTAATCGAAGTGAGGTTATAGAAATATCAAAAACTTGTTACAAGCGTAAATTTTTTTAAAATGGGTAAAGTGAGAAAGTCTAAGCCAAGTAGAATCAAGAAAAATACCCCAGTTGATAACCATGAACATAATGAAGAAATGCCCGTGCATAATAACGAAAACGCTATACAGACAATATTGGATCAATTGCAGGTGATTTAAATTTTTGTAATAAAAATCAATCGTCGTCAATCATAAAAAAATGTTTATCTCTTTGCAGATTGTAAGGTAAAATTTAAAAAACTTTTGCTTCTGTTAAAATTCTGTACAGGTATAAGGTATACATAATCTCATCATCCATCAGTGTCATAATAATCCAGTTAATATCGTATTTACTTCCTAGGCTGCAGATGTCGAAGAGAAGTACTGCGGACTCCAGACGTTGGCTCTTCTGATTGAAAGTCCGGAGAATATTGACCAGGTCATTAGTAAAGGATTGGTGAAAGTGGCAGCACCGTTACTGTTTGACCCCGCAAGCTCTGTTAGGAATTCTGCAGCTGGCATGCTTAGGAACCTCTCCACTGTGAAGCTGGAAGTCTGTGATTCTATGATGGAACAGGATGTTATGACACCGTTGATTTGTTATTTCCATGAGGTAATATTTTGAACGTTTATTAAGATTTAGATATTTTATTGTGGCAGATTTTTTACCACATGTGCAACAGATGTTTAACTTTTGATGTCAAAGTAAGACATAGACAAAGTAAGGCCAAAAATATGTTAACATATATGTGAGTCACATCATAATGCACAATCGTGAATCCAAAAATAGTAGAAAGAAAATAAATGTTTATCTGAGCGACTTTTATTGCAGAGGAAGTTTGGTTTGACAATGTCATTGAATATCTGAATCTAACTTGCATGGAAGTACATAGATCAGGTAAAGGTTCAAGACATGACACACATTTAGACCAAGTTCATTAGTAGTTAAGTAGTTCCATTAAGATGAAACTTTACCAAAAAAATAATATAACCACAATCCTTCATGACTATGAGGGATTGCAAGGATGCAGCGTACTAGATGCACTTTCCAAACTTTTCTCTCCACAAACCTCTAATACAGCATTTATATTGTAATGTGTTTTAATTATAGCATGCTGAATCATGGAGTCCAGATCCTTATTCTAAATCAAATCAAGAAGATATTGACACTTTAGTTCAGTGCATTAATTTGTTATTGAATCTGTGTGAAAGCTCAGGTGAGTGATTTAATTCATTTTTCCTTTTTATTATTTTACTAGCTGTACCTTAATATGTTGTAAATTCTATTCTTATTTATTCATTATAAAAGTAGGGTCAGTTCGCTAGTTTGCGGCCTTTTAGTGGAGTTCCCTACTTCGTCATAGGTTTTCATATAGATATAAAACTCTCAGCGCCCTAAAATTTTGCTTCGTTGTAGTATATATAATCTAGTTTGAATTATATATAAAAGAATCATGACTTTATTATAAGAAATAATTTATAATTAATTAAACATTGAAATTTGGCCGAAACATCAGTTTGCGGCCGCTTTTTTCAGTATATGACCATCGATATGCTAGATCGCGGCCGTAGATAACTTAAGCGCTATTCCAAGAAAATAAATGAAAATGCACTAGTTTTTATTAGAATCAGCTATAATATAACTAAAGGAACATATTTTCATTATAATGAGGTTATCTTATGTTTTTAAAACAATCAGTAACATCATTTTCAGTGAATATCTACGTTTGGCCTGCATGAGCTAGGCAGCTAGGCTAGTGATATGCAGGACCTTGATAGTGAAGTGCTTGTGGAGGCTTCAATTGTCCAGGCGTGGTCTAACCCTCCCCACGGTCCCATGGAGGTCGAGGAGGAGGTGGAGTGGCGAGATGCTGGCAAATCCCAGGCCAAGGCACATCCTCCTAAGCAGGTCTACCGGTGGAACCAGGCGATCGCTGACCTACGTATTACTTCCGCGGAGGCCGGTACTTCAGGCACCGGAGACTTAGACGCCGGGACCAAGAGGTGGAGAGTCAGCGAGTCCTATAGGGGGTACGTAAAGGACGTATATACAGCTGGCGATCTCCAACGTCAAAAGCCAAGCGAGGGAAGACCAGCTGGAGACTCTCAGCCACGACTCGTGGGTACGACCCTGCAAAGTCGTCAGGGGGAAGTTGCGCCCATGGACGATCCCTTCCTCCCCTTACAGAGAGTTATCTTCCTCAGCTTGTAGAGGACGTTGTGTACATCCGGTTTCCAAACAGGGTGGAAAATACGCTTCCACAAATGTTAACCGCCCGAGTGGTGGGGCAGAGTGAAACAAGCGAGGACGTGCCGGAGGTGTCGGTGAGCGAGCTGGGCGCTTTATGCGCTGGGTGAATGTTTCCGCAGGCTTCTAAGTGCCTGTTTGGAGACGGGCACGTTGCCAACAATTTGCAAGACGGGCAGACTAGTCCTTCTGAGGAAGGATGGTCGCCACGCGGAATCTTCTTCCGCCTACCGCCCCATAGTGATGCTTGATGAGGCCAACAAGGTCAAGGAACTCCGAGATGTGGGTCCCGACCTGTCGGATGACCAGTATGGTTTTCGGTTTGGCAGGTCGTGTGTTGACGTGATTAAACCCGTCAAGGCCAGCTCGGACGAGGCCGTAGCACAGGCTGGAATGCTGTTGACAGTGTCTTTAGACATCGCTAATGCATTCAATTCCCCTCTGTGGTCTTGCATGGGGGACGCACTGAAGTTTATTGACGTGTCTCCCTACTTGAGCCGTATAGTCGGGACTTACCTGTGCCAGAGGTACATCTCGTACTCAGGGTGGGACGGCCAAATTCTTCAGAGGGAGATGTCATACAATGTTCCACAGGCTCGGTCCTAGGACCACTCCTGTGGAACATTGGTTAGGTACAAGTGGGTGTTGTGGGGAGACCTCCACACTACCGATAACTAACTTTGAGCTTCTTGGCATCTCACACCTACACTCAACTTTGGATCCTACATTGAGTCCAAGGCAGTTGGCTTCAAAATAGCTCGGTATTCTGGCTAAGGTGAGATAGTACTTCACACCGGGACAGCTGCTCAATTTGTATCAATCACAGGTCCGATCGTGCATGGAGTACTGTTCTTACCTGTGGGATGGTTCAGCCAAATATTAGCTGGAGGCGCTGGAAGTAATTGAGAGAATGACGACAAACTTGTATGTAAAAGGCTCCAGTAGGGCTTATTTCGATAGGTGTTATTACGATACGATACGTAATACGTAGACCGTATTACGATCGTGATACGATTGAATTTCGTAATACGAAATTACTTACTTACAGATACAGAGACAGCTTACAGAAAAGCCCCACAGAGCCTAGAGCATCGCCGTAAAGTCGCAAGTATATCGGTTTTTTATCGGATACATTCATCCAATTGCACGAATTAATCCCACCATCCCCTTTCTTCTATCGGATAACAGACGTACCGATGTGCGCCACCCGCACAAAACGTTTTGCTTCCTTTATGACACGTTGGTCATGGCCCGGGGGAGCATGTATGAGGTTGCTACCCGTTTTGCAACACGATTCGTCGACCGAATTGGTTTGCTGGGACTTCGCGTGGCACTGGGTGAGTCGCGGAGGCTATATACTTTCATGGTCCGAGAGGAGCCCTGCCACGTGATACTCATCTCACCATCATCGACGCCTGAATCGGGGTTGGGTCCTCGATAAAATATTTCAGACTCGTAATCGACACACCGTGGAACTTTCACGAGCACTTCAAGCGCCTCTCCCTCCGACTGATTGGTGCGGCAACCGCCTTAAAGCAGTTGTTGCCCAACTTCGGGGGCCTAAGGCGAGTGCTCGCCGCCTCTATGTGGGAGTGGTATTGTCCATGGCCCTCAATGGAGCCCACATTTGGGAGGAGCGCCCTGACGGAGAATACTATTGCCCTGCTGAGGAGATCTCAGAGGTTGATGGCTTTCAGGGTCATCCGTGGATATCGCACTGTTTCCTTTACTATCACTTATTCACTCTCAAACTTTCACATGTATAATATTAGTAGGATAGAATTATGTACTAATTACATAAGATGAACCTAACCTAACGATTCTATTATAGGTGAATATCACACTGTATAATTGAATTAAAAAAATACATTTTAAATATCCCGTTACCTGTTGGGTGGACGCAAAATTACATGGCTGGCTGTATTTAGTGGCTTAGAGGGCTTTTGAATTTGGGAGATATTGGCGGCCGTAAACTAAACTAGACTTGGCTGGCACCGACTTCAAATAGATAAGTGGGTAGCGCTTATAATAATTATATTAAGTAATTTATTTTTCGCTTTTGAGTGCCTGTTTGTATGAAATCGGTTTTATTTCTTTTGAAAAATAATTTTGAGTGCCTGTTTGTATGAAATCGGTTTTATTTCTTTTGAAAAATAATTTATTTTACCCTTTTTAGTGCAAAACAAGTTTTAATTAAATTACATGAACTATAAAAGTTCGTGTCTGGGCCGTTATACACTGACGGTACGGACTGTACTTTGTGAAAATTTCAAGTATGTACCTATTATGGTTAAGAAGATACAGATCTGTAAAGTGCGCACATATAGACACACAAAGTCTCAAAAAGTGTTCATTTGGTATCCTTCGGGTTCGGAACCCAAAAAAATTTACTTTAAATGCCGCGCTAGTGAAAATATTTACTAGTCATAATGATGTCATCAAGGTATCAAAGGACAATGTCCAGAATGGCCCTGTGCAATAAAAGCATCTGACACACACGATAATAAATTGTCTATTTTATTACAATAATTCCAAATACTTTTATAACACGGACTAGATGTATTATAGGATGTAGGATATTCCAAAATGAATATTAAACAGTATTATTTGCGATTATTAACAATAATTGCCGCCATATGGCCGACAGATACTACTGAATCACTCTATTACGTTATAAGAGTTGGCACTTCCCTACATTGTTGATACCTACCCGAATTATGAAAGCACTGCGCTACTAGCCAACCTAACAACGGAAAGTATTATTTACTCAGTAACTATTATAAAATCTGTGGTATTATGCTTATAATTTTTGTTTGCAGTGTTGGTTGGTACAAAGTACGTTCATAACTCTGAGTTATTTAATTATGTATGCAGTGTCGCGGGACTGATATGACCGCCATCTTCGCCAAGCGTCATGTCATGTCAAAAAATATTAACTAACTTTGCACCCTAACAAGACTTTGCCCGGTAGAACATTCCTGTGAGGACAAATTAAGGCCCCCCGCGCACTAGGCGCGCACCTTTTATTCGGGAAATTGAAAGCCGTAAAGCTTCTTCCACGTCCATATTACTCGACGGAAGGATCTAGACTAGTCGTTGATTGGCTGTTATAACTGGCTGCGCAAATATTCTGGCTGCCGCAGCCTGGCTGCGCAGCCAGGCTGCCTAGTGCGCGGGGAACCTAATTCTCCCCACCTTTGTTTCTATCTCGCTCACAGTTACCGTAAGAATATCTGTCAAAAACCAAAATCAACGTGAAGAAAGATGTAAAAACATTATTCAAGGTCATATTTTTAGGGTTCCGTACCTCAAAAGGTAATAATATCGTTTAAAAACTAAAAAACAACCGACTTCAATGCCACGCTATTCATTTTCAGTACCAATTTTGAGATGTTTATCTCAATATCTCTGGAGATACTTATCATACCTAGATAAAATTACCATGGTACCACACTTGGGATATCTCCTTTCGAACAAAAAAAGAATAATCGAAATCGGTTCATAAACGACGAAGTTATCCGCGAACAAACATAAAAAAAAAAAAAATATACGGTCGAATTGAGAAACCTCCTCCTTTTTTTGAAGTCGGTTAAAAAAAAGGAACCCTTATAAGAACAGTAACAATGTTAGTAACAATATGGTACTAAATGCTTCAGTGTTTCCAAATACGTTTTTCCAGGAAACGAAATCCTACACTTGCTTCGTATTACTTCGTATTGATAGCACACAGCTTACCGATGTTTCGAGTGTTCGAGATTTAGGTGTAATAATTGACAGCCAACTTAAATTTCGTGGACACATTGACACCATTGTAAAGAAAGCAGCACAAATATCCGGATTCGTGATTAGGCAAACAAAAATTTTTAAGGATCCAGACATATCAAAACTTCTGTTTAACTGTTATGTTCGCAGTTTGCTGGAGTACTGTTGTATTGTTTGGAACCCCTGTTACAAGATACATATAGCCCGACTGGAAAGTTTGCAAAAGCGATTTCTATACCCCCTGTGCTACATCGACAATAGGTGTCGTGACCTCACATCATACGAGGCAAGGGCTAGTCATTATAAAGTTGCTTTGTTGGAAAATAGACGCAAAGTAGCTGATGTGTCTTTTTTATAAAAAATAATAAACGGCCTCATTGATTGCCCTTACGTATTTGAAAGACTTCAGTTTGCCATACCTAGAATAAGTAGTCGCCTCCAAAACAGAAAAACTTTTGTTTTACCCTTCAGTCGTACTAATTACGGACAGCATTCTCCAATTTATCGCATGTGCTCATTCTGCAATAACCTGGACAGTAGCGTAGACATTTTCAATGCATCTCTCAGTGTTTTCAAGAAGTTTTGTTTTATGCAAGACTTCAATTAATTGTTTACTCATTCTCAATTAGTTTGATTTGTATTTGTGTCTCTAGTTTTATTATCATCCATAAGAGTGTACTAGATATCCACGTGCATGTTGTGTTAACTCATAGTAGGTAGTTATGGTTACCCCTCACCCTTCAGTGTTAGACTGAGACAGCTTGCTCAGCAAAAGCTGATGCATTTCTTGTAATGCTGAGCAAGTATTCCAAGAGATGTAAGTAGACTTAAGCTTAGCTAAGAGGTATTGTAACTAGATTTAATTCATTAATATTAAAGCCTCTAGATCGGCAACACGTATTTTAATTTTGATTTTAATTAGTTTTTAAAAAAGTCTTTAGAGTGCTCCCCAATTTGACTGGCGCAGCCGGTAGGATTTGCTATTAAAGGCTGTGCCGTCTTTTCGTGATTTTAGGTATCCAAATTTACCTTTTCCGTGATTACGGCGCGAATAGCTGCAAGGCAAATCCTCGAACCAAAACAAATTCGTCAAAGGGACTCTAAGAGAGCTGAGTATGGGAGCGACCGGTTGGTGAGTGAAATTTTCGCCATCCTAATTTTCCTTCCCATATTTTTCATTTTCATATTGTGTTATTATTGAGATAGATCTTCGCTCATTATAACGTGACTGGTTTCTCGGTATTAAACTCTACCGTGCCTTCTTATCAGTGTAAGCTGATACATATAACATAGAGTAGTGTAATGTAGAGAATACAGAAAATTATTAATCTGTAATAATTATAGAATAGTGTATAATCATAAAATTTGGTCTCTATATAGATCTTAATTACTAATCTGGTGAATAAAACTTTTGTTAGGAATAAAATAAATGTATTAAATAGACAATATTTCTATTAAATTTCTACAACTTTTACAAAAATTGTGTATATTAATTAATTATTGTTTATTGACTTTATAAGCTGTGTCTATATTATATTTGTGTGTGTATTACGCTATATTTTATTGTGTGTGAATTTACTTGTCTGTAATCTCTGACTGGCTAATTACTCTACCTAAAAATGGCAGAAGAAATCGTAGCTATTCCGAATGAAATGTTACGTCTGATCCCCTTATTTGGAGGAGATAAGAGACAACTAAATCTATTTTTGCGAAAAAGTGAATATGTAATTACCAGGTATAGAGGCAATGAGGCTCAAAATTTATATGTGTATCATGCGATAACTAGCCGCCTCACGGATAACGCATCTGCGCTATTATCGGAGCGTGATGATGTTGCGTCTTGGTCCGAGTTAAAAGAACTGCTCGAACAGCACTTTGGAGATCCGCGTAGTGAACAGTGTATTAGTATTGAATTAGAATCATTAAAAATAAAAACCGGGGAAAGTTACTTAGATTTTTGTAACAGAATTCAATCTGTTCGATCATTATTAATTTCAAAAGTTAATCTATTAAATGATGTGGATTTAAAACGAGCTAAAATTGCAATATATAATAACATGTCCTTGAATGTGTTCTTATACAATTTGCCTGAAAATATGGTTAGGATAGTGAGACTTAAATCCACTTCGACCTTGGAGAATGCACTTAGTACAGTACTGGAGGAAGTAAACTTCCACGATCAGTATAACATGCGGAATCGTATCTTTGGTAGTGGTAGTGTGCAACGACCCTTATTACCGGCAATTCAGGGTCAAGGTTTTAAGTTTGGTGGTAATCCACAGCCGAGTCAGCAACCCACTGGGTTTAGATTTGGGGTTCCGTTTGCTAATAACAATGCGGCACCCAAATTTAATTTTGGTGTTCAACCAAGACCATATAAGATGCCCCAATTGGCTCAAGGTCAACCACAAAATTTCGGGTACCGTCCTCAGCTAGGCTATCAACCGCCACAGTTCGGTTACCGCCCGCAATTAGGTTATCAGCCACAACAGGGCTACCGCCCCCAATTCGGAAACAACCCGCAACAATTCGGTTATAAACCAAATTTTGGAACACAGCAATTTGGTTACAGGCCTCCTCAGGTTAACAAACCAAACTTTCAATCGACAGATGTAACGATGAGAACAGCCCCGCCTAGACCTCAAGGTTTTAGACTTAACGAGCTAACCTTGAATGATAACGGTGACGTAGTACAGTGTTATCAGGATCAGGATACTTGTGACGACTACGAATATGACGCATACGACAACGACGCTTACGGTTATGACTTAGGTAGTTATGATGACTCTAACTCGATGCCTTCAGCTTCAGCTTATGACGGACAAAATGAAGACATGACGTATATGCCAACTCAAACAGATTCTTCTCAAGGTCAAGCAGTTGAAAATTTTCCTATGCGTGCCTCGACCAAAAACAAGAAATTATAGAGTTAAATTGTGACCCTAATCTCAAATTACCCTATATCTATATACCCGAAATCAACTCAAAAATGATGATAGATACTGGTAGTACAAGGTCGTTCTTGAGCCCTCAAAAGGCTTACCAAATATTTAAAGAAAATATTCAGCAAGAACCATTCGAAGTTGTCAGTACGCACGCATCTAGTAGACACAACGAGGTCATTGTGATACCACTTCTACCAACATTCAAAAGTAGTGAGTACCACAAGTTTTACTTGTATGATGTTGATTCTCGTTATGACGGACTTATAGGTAATGACCTCTTACAACAGTTGGATGCAATTATAGACCTTAAGAACCTGGTTTTAAAAACAAAAACCACTTGCATTCCAATTGTTAATAACAATCTGGATTATGTTGTTGAGTTACACCCACGCTGTGAACAGCGCGTGAAGTTACCTACCGACCAATATTCGGGAGAAGCTATAATTGATTTTATAGAGTTTGGACCTGGCATCCGCACGCCAAGCGCGTTAGTAAACTGTATAAATGGATACGCCTCAACTGTTATACAGAATACTTCAGAAAAACGCCTAGCGTTGACCATAACACAACCTATAGCGGTAACTAAACATTTGAATACTAAATGTGACTTAAACTTTACTACAGACACGACAGACATACAGACCGACAAGTTACTTGAGGAAAATTTAAATAAACTCCGACTAGACCATACTAATGACGAGGAACACAACAAAATATACAGACTATGCCAAGAGTACAAGGACATTTTTCACTGTGACCAACTGCCTCTCAGTTTTACCAACCAAGTTAAACATAGAATTCGAACGAAAAATGAAGACCCGATTTTTGTCAAACCTTACAGACAAGCACCGGTACAAGCCGATGAAATAAATAACCAAGTGCATAAACTATTACAAGACAACGTCATACAGGAATCACACTCTCCATGGAATGCACCCGTGCACTTAGTGCCTAAAAAGACAGATGCATCCGGTGAAGTGAAATTTCGTATGGTAATTGACTACAGGCGACTTAATGACATAACGATAGATGACAAATATCCCTTACCGAACATTAACGACTTATTCGACAAGTTAGGTAAAAGTACATACTTCAGCACGATAGATTTAGCCAGTGGCTATCACCAAATTGAAGTCGAAAAACAGGACAGACAAAAGACAGCTTTTAGTACACAAAATGGTCATTTTGAGTTCCTCAGAATGCCATTTGGACTTAAGACCGCACCCGCAACTTTTCAACGCACTATGGACAATGTACTAAGAGGACTACAAGGACTGCACTGCATGGTGTATCTGGATGACGTCATAATATTTTCATCCAGCCTAGACGAACACCTGCAGAAACTAAGACTAATTTTTGACCGACTCCGACAAACTAATCTGAAAGTTCAACTTGATAAATCCGAGTTTTTAAGAAAGGAAGTACTTTACCTAGGTCACACTATTACAAAAGACGGACTCAAACCCAACGATGACAAAATTAATGCTGTACTGAATTTCCCATTACCTAAAACTACAACTGACATCAAAAGCTTTCTTGGACTAGTAGGATATTATCGCCGATTCATACCTGACTTCGCCAGAATAACGCAACCACTGACATCTTGTTTAAAGAAAAGAAACAAAATTATTATTGACCAAAAGTACATTGACGCTTTCAACAAATGCAAAGAACTCTTGACGAACGCCCCATTGTTACAATACCCCGACTATGAAAAACCATTCGTGCTAACTACCGACGCCTCAAATGTAGCCTTAGGCGCCGTCTTGTCTCAAGGCCAAATAGGAAGCGACAAACCTATAGCGTACGCCAGCCGTACGTTAAGTGATACCGAAACACGCTATAGCACGATAGAACGGGAATTACTTGCAATCATCTGGGCAACAAAACATTTCAGACCATATTTGTACGGTCGAAAGTTTTACATTTATACTGATCATCGCCCCTTAGCGTGGCTTAACTCCTTGAAAGATCCAAACAGTAAACTTACCCGTTGGAGGTTACGCCTACAGGATTTCGATTTCGAAATCATTTATAAAAATGGCAAGCAAAACACCAACGCAGATGCTCTATCAAGAATAAAAATTAACGCCTTAAATTCAGATGACGAAGGAAGTTCGATGATGGTTAACGTAGACGATAGGGAACAGAGACTTCAGGAACATTTAAATGATGTAGTTAAAACTATAGAACAGATCACAACAAAAAAACCGATAGCACACAAAGACGATACTTACAAGATAGCAACCGTGACTATCTCGGATAGCAGTACGGATTCCGCAGGGAACGAGTCTATTTCTGATGCGTCAACGTTCTCAAATACAGAACGAATATCTGATTTTGAAAAACCTGTAATACCTTCCGCTTCAGGAAGCAGTAGATCCGAAACTATTCACTCAGCTATAGATATGGAATCCACGGGGATACCAATTTTGCAAGAGGCTATCGACACTAAACCAAATCAAATACTAGTATTTTCATGGTTCAGAAATGAGTTGAATGTCAAGGACATTTCTCGAGATAGACATAAAATTTTAGAAGCATTTCTACCTACAAACAACCCTGAACTTATCAAAGAATTCCTAAAAAAATACATTAGACCAAAGATTAAATATTTTATTTATTTTGAAGAGGACGAACACCGTAGACAATTTAGTAACATCGTTATTCAGCTGTTCAAGAAAGATATGGTACAACTGTATGAGTGTACTAAACGTGTAGTATTCGTGAAGGAGGAGCATGAACAAAAGGCCATAGTATTAAAGTATCATGAGGGTAAGACTTGTCATCGCGGCATTAAAGAAACGTTAACTAGGCTTCGTAGAAGTTACTGTTGGGATAAAATGCAAGAAACGGTTACAGCGATTATTAACGCGTGCGAAGCTTGCAGTAAAATGAAATATGATCGAAAGCCCATCAAACCGGTTATTCAATTGACTCAGACGCAAGATGCTCCGTTTCAAGAGATATTTATCGATCTTTTTTCAATAGAAGGTAAATATTATTTGACGCTCATCGACTCATTTAGCAAGTTAGGACAGGCTGTTGAAGTATCCAATAAATCAACACCTGAAGTAATAAGAGCACTTATGAAATACTTTTCGTTTTACGGAATTCCAAAAAAGATAAGCTCAGACCCAGGAATGGAATTTAATAACGAGTTGATGAAGGAGTTCTTAAGCTTACACAAAATTGAACTACATATAGGCACCATCAACAACCCCAACTCGATGGGACTTATAGAGCGTTTCCATTCGACTATTACCGAAATTTATAGATTGGCGAAATACGAGAAAAGGTGTACAGACGCGGCCTCAGTCATGACATACTCGGTCATGGCTTATAATCATACCATACATTCCGTTACCGGCTTAACACCGTTCGAAATAGTTTTTGGACACACGGATACAAATAGTCCTTATAATATAGATTTTGAAAAGATGTACATGCAACAGTTAGTCAAAGATCATGAAAAGCGTACTAAATGTTTATACAAACACTTAGCTGAAAAGATGGCAATTAACAAAGAAAAGGCTAGAGAAAAGAGAGGTGGTGAAGTGGAAATGGAATTTCCAATAGGAAAAACCGTGTTTGTAAAAGGAGTCAATAAAAGAAAAAGTAAAGACAAGCCAAGGTATACTAAAGCAGAAGTAGTAGATCAGGTTGAAAGGAATATAGTTCCGATCAAGATAGGTGAAAGAAATACAAAAGCGCCCATTATAAACATTAAACGCCCTCCACAGGTGGTGCATTCTGCTCATGATAGGGATGCCGGCGCAGGCCCTTCATCTTCAGGCTCTTGAGGGAAACCCAGGCATACTACCAATAAAGGAAGGTCAAGCATATGTTCAAATCGATCATTGGACAATAATCAAGGTCATAAACTTAGAAACGATTTATAAGGATTTAAATTACATAGTTAATAGTTTAAACCAACTAAGCGAATTAATCGATTGGAAAAAGCCATATCATAAGGAATTTCTAAATATAAGAATGCATACAGAGTTCATACGTGACTTAACTACAGATAAATATAGGCAACTCTTTCCGCAACAACGCTTTAGGAGAGGTCTGGTTAATCCACTGGGCTCTATAATTAAAATTATCACAGGCAACCTCGATCATGCTGACGCTTTAAAATATGATAAATTGACTACTGAGTTAAAATATGATCAAACAATTATATCTAAGAAACTTACATTGGTCTCCAAAATGTTTAGTAGTTTTATAAATATTACAGAAACTATGACTAATAATTCAGCAATGTTTAATGATCGTTTAAAAAGAATTGAAGTAATGTTAATAGATTTAGCTGCAAAGGAGGACAATTGGGTATATGCCACATACATTTTAGGTTTATTTAACATTCTTATAAGCAGTTTTCGTACCATTTACATTAGGCTAAGCGAAATTGAAACCGCTCTAGCATTAAGTAAGAACTCTATATTACATATGTCTATTATAAACTCTACTGAGCTATTAACTCATTTGAAACTCATATCTAATTCTGAAAACCTAATGTATTCACCTACTGAAGAAAATTTGGTAAAATTAGAACAAAATATTTGTGTAAAATCATATGTTAAGAGAAACCGAGTCACGTTCATTATGGAAATTCCTCTTACAGATAATAGTACCTATAATTATTTTAAAATATATTCCTTACCTATATTCAATGAAACCGAAAATAGAACCCTATCCATATTTCCTAAGTACCCTTACCTTTTGGCGAAAGGAATAAAATACCTACCGGTCTCGAAACCATGTCGCTCTCTCGCCGCTAGAAACCAGTTCCTGTGCACTGATGAGGAGATACCTATGAATCCTGGAGTCACTTGTGTGCAGCAACTTATGAATTTTAGCAACAATCTTACCTGTTGTTTGCAACATCAGATTAACATTGAAGAGGTTAAGGTGCAAAAGGTCGATCCTGCAAACTGGATACTATATACAAGACTAAGGACAACTATAACTCAACAGTGTAACAACGAAATAAGTAAGCACCCTGTATTCGGATCCTATCTCGTAACTCTCGACGAGCCCTGCAAGTTAGAAATCCATGGAATTTGGATGCGTTCACATCGTACCTACATTGAGACGAACTACTTAACTCCAATTCCTATGATTAACCTACCGTCACTGCGTAACGTGAGTCTATCAAGTGCACGCGCACTTAACATGCACGCGGTCAACCTGGATGAAGTGAAGCATATGTCATACGCGTTACAGAATAGTGAAATATTGAATAGTGCTATTGACAGGGAAACAGACTCTAAAATCAGTGTTTTATTTTATATTACCTTAGGCCTTGTCATCATATGTTTAATTGTAACTTTATTGCATTTTTATCGTTTAAATATCATGAAAATTGTGCAAAATTATCGGAAAACTTCTCAAATCGATAATTCCGATAATTTCGCTCTTAGGGATGGAGGAGTTATGGTTACCCCTCACCCTTCAGTGTTAGACTGAGACAGCTTGCTCAGCAAAAGCTGATGCATTTCTTGTAATGCTGAGCAAGTATTCCAAGAGATGTAAGTAGACTTAAGCTTAGCTAAGAGGTATTGTAACTAGATTTAATTCATTAATATTAAAGCCTCTAGATCGGCAACACGTATTTTAATTTTGATTTTAATTAGTTTTTAAAAAAGTCTTTAGAGTGCTCCCCAATTTGACTAGGTTATACACAAGACAATAATAATGTTGTATATTCTGTTATAATTTTATGTGTATCAGTTTGTGAACCTTTAAATAAAAACAAATAAAAAATAAATCACTTTCTTGTCCGTCTGTCTGTCTGTATGTCTGTCTGTCCGTCTGTCCGTGTGTCACACCGATTTTCTCAGAAACGGGTGGACTTTATACCAGATATAGAAGTCTATAGTCCCTATTAGGTGTATAAAAATCAAGGTCGTGAGTCAACACGATAAAAAGATATGGGCAAATTTAGATTTTCGCGAAAACTTGTAAGTACCAAAATTTACCTTAATTTTTCAACTTTTTTTATTTTTCGGAAAATTTCCTTTACTTGTGCTGTAAGACCTTGCTTTTGACCAAAATTGACAATTCTAGGTCAACCGGAAGTACCTTATAGGTTTTGGGTCGAAAAACTATAAGGTACTCCCCGCCGACCTTTTTAGAGGTCTAACCTAATTGGTAACAAACAACGTTGGTACGAAAGCCTCGGTAGGCGAGTCCAACTCGACTTTGCCGGTCTTTATGTAGTCTTCAAAATTATATGCAATAGCAACCTCCTTTGTGTATATAATCTTCTTGGGACTCTTCTTCTAAAACCAGTACATTCTCCTATGTTTGAGGTATTTATCTCCATATCTCTGGAGTTACTAATCCGATCTCGATAAAATTAAAATGGGAGCACCTCGGAAACGTACCCTACCTATTAAAAAAGAATCATTTGAATCCGGTCACAATTGACGGAGTAATCGCGTAACATACACAAAAAACATACAGACGAATTGTTAACCTCCTCCTTTTTAGGGTTCCGTAGCCGAATGGCAAAAAACGGAACCCTTATAGATTCGTCATGTCTGTCCGTCCGTATGTCACAGCCATTTTATTCCGAAACTGTTAGGACTACAGAATTGAAACTTGGTAGGTAGATGTATTCTGTGAACCGCTTTCCGATATTTATACAAAAATAAAAAATATAAAAGTTTAAGGGGGGGGCATCTCATACATGGAACTGAAACAAAAAAAATTTTTTTTCTTCAAACCTATACGTGTCCGTCTACGGATAGGTCTTCAAAAATGACATTGAGGTTTCTAAAATCATTCTTTCTCAAGGTCAATCATTTGAAAGATAGGCGCGTCTACAGTGGTAAAATGTGTGTGTCCCCCCCCTCTAACTTTTAAAGTATAAATATATTCTGTAGATCTCAATAAAAACTAACAAAGAAAATTGGTTTGAACGAGATACAGTGAGTAGTTTTAGAGATATTGCGACCGCAAAGATAACTTTGTTTTTTATACGAACACTATGAAAAACAAAGTTAATTTTGTAGTTGCGAAAAATCATAGTTATGGAATACTTAACTATGTTACGGAACCCTACGAGTGCGAGTCTGACTTGCACTTGGCCGGTTATTTTTGAAGTCGGTTCAAAATGAGATGGCATTCCCGTTCTCAACCATTATCTAAACAGGCCGCCTTCAAAGGCCGCAAACTAACGGAGGGCCGCGAAGCAGTGAACTGACCTTACTTACCATACAAATCCTTCGAACATTTACCAATGGAGATGTTAACGCAAGGCGTACCGCTCTGCTGGCCATATAGCCATTATTGGCCATATGAGCGTGCGTAACTACGCTGTATTTTTGATACTGTGTGCGTGTTTCAAGCTAGTGTGCGGGATCGTTAAAGTGAGTGATTTGTGTGTGTGCAATGCGTGTTTACCTCGTCCCCCGTAAGTATCGGCAGAAAAAATTGTTTGCGGATTACAACGTTAACATCTCCATTGGTAAATGCTCGAAGTACAAACCTTTAGCAAGATCCAACTTTTATTTAATAGGGAATATGCACATATCATTTTTTTCATTTAACTTTTAACTTCAATAATATAAATATAAATACTATATGAAATGTACAATTATGTTTATTTTTTAATGTATAAGTCTTTAAATAAAGTTGCGCTGTTAAACAGTGCCATAATTAGCTCATGTGCATGACATGCACATGTCTCATTGCCAGTGAGTTAAATTTTGTTAAAAATAATCAATAAATTCAGTTGAAAGTAGGCAGTTTTTTAAAGATTTTATTTTTTGTTTGTTTGTTACGATTTAACTTAAAAACTACTGGACTGATTTAAAAAAAAAAATTACTAATGTAAAGCTACATTATCAGCCAGTAATTTAGCCTTAACCTTCGCTTCAAAAGATGAATTTATTAAAGAAATTATCAGTCTGGAACTTAAATATCTAAGTAATGTGAAATGACTTGTAAAAACACAGGAACAATTTATATTTCAGAATTAGCTGTAAAATACCTGGGACAAACAAGAATACTAGACATTTTGACCAAATTCCTAATTTATGGTGATCCAGCTTTCGGCAACGATATAATAACAGCTGCATTGCAATGCCTATTTGTAGTGGTTGAAGATAACCCTGCGGCTATGCAGAAAATAAAATCCAATGCAGAGAACCAACTTCAAAGTCTGCTGTCTATAGAAGGAAGTGACCCTACGGTTTTGCTAGTAAAAACGTTATCCGCTGGAGTTATAATTAATACATGTGGTGGCAACATAACAACTCTCCCTGTTAATATTATAAATCAAATTATATCAATATTGGCGAGCACCTTAGCTATCGATCATCGCTTGGCTTGCAGTCAATTATCCAGTAACATTCCCCTAGCTAATGCAGCAGGAAAAGTTCCCGAGTTGAAACCCAAGGAAGCTCAGGTACTGGAGAAACAATTGCAGTCTGTATCACAGATGCTGGATGCCCAACAGAGTGCTATAGAGATTATAGCTAATATTTGTTCATGTGAAGGTAAGCTCTGATCCTACTGATCTTATGATTCCAAGCCTTAAAAGGAAAAATAACCCTTATAGGATCACTTAGTAGCAAATTTACTATCACAAACTTATTATTTGCGGCTGGTGCAGTACATTTTCTATGGATCAAACTGCATAGTAAGTGTGTCCTTTAACTCAGTTTGAGAAGTTGGTATGGAAGCCTATGTGGGCGGCGGCCAAAAGTAAAATGCGGTAAAAAGCGGCCAAGTCGAGTCCGCTTTTATTAACTCTCTTCACTTCTGTACTCAGCAGGCTAGATTAAACTATTGTAACATTGGTGTATTATTGTTGCTTGGAAATGGCAGAAGTTTAACTATGCATGGTTTATCTATACAATCAACAAAAAGCAAAGTTGAGTCTATCCATAAAAAACAGCACGGAAGGAATGGAAGATCACTTATGATTTTAGACAAACAGGAGAAGCAAAACGCTCACCTGATGGTAAGAGATGATAAGTATCTGTTTACTTACAAAAGACACTCAGGATTGCCAGAATTTTGCACATAACTGAACTGCATTTGATACTTTGAGGCATCTAGATGTTTTACAAGTCTTTCTGATGTCTATATGTATACTATGTAGTGCTTCTATTCCAAAGTTTAGAGTAAGTAGCACTATAAGAACATACAACATATAGTCACACAATATAGTTAAAATTTTATATTCCTTCTGCAATCACTACAGATTAAATATCTTACGCTTTTCAGATGACGACAATGACGACCAAAACGATTCATCGGAGAGTGATGAGATGGACGAAGAGTCCAATCAAGTAGAAAGTGAACAGTCAGTGTTAGCTGAAGATAGGTTACCAGCGCATGTCACTGAGGCGTTTATATCACTGGAACTGTTTGACAAGGTGTGGGCCAGGACTCAGGTGCCAGCTGCTAATGTACTCTTGATATTGAAGGAGTATGAGGGATCACAGATAATATTCAAAAAGTAAGGTGTATTTACTTAATTTTATATTCACTAGAATGTCACTTTTATAGCTATGCGTGTGTAAGTCAAGGGACACAAGGTTACACAGTAAGTGTCAGCTTAGACCAGGACGCGACGCGCCGCGCACTTATTAAAAGAGTGATATCTATACTAATATTATAAAGAGAGAACATTTGTATTTTTGTATTTTTGTATGTTTGTAATGAGTAAGCTCAAAAACTACTGAACCGATTTAAAAAATTCTTTCACTAATACATAGAATGGACTTTCGGAATGAAAATAGGCTATATATTATCCCGTTTAAATCAAAGGTACATTCGTGGAGACCTAATTTGAAACCTAAGTCGGCAAATAAACGGTCGAAAAAACACGTTTCTTACGAACGCTGCTTAATTGAAAATAGATAGAAGAATATTTTCTATGCAAGAGTTGTACAACTTAATAAGACCTACAAAAAAGTCCGCGACAGCATATGTCTATCTCTTAAGGTTGACTCACAGTAACCATTTTAATCTTAAAATTTTGTTAAAAAATATTACATAACTTCCAAGGCTATTTTCAAGTATATAGTATTAATCCTTATCCAAATAATTACGTTAATTAGCTTGGCCACATATTATAGATTAAAATTGTCCTTTACAGTATATAATTCAAATGAAAACTCCAGAAGATATCACGAATTTCACAAACACGCATCGCAAAATTAATAAAATATTTGCAGTGAAACCACAGATTAGGTCATAGTTACTAGGAAAATATTATTATAAGCTTAGCTATGCTGTAGGTCCCCACCGATCACAATCAATTTGAAGTCAATATAGTATAATAATATGATCTTTTGTATAAAATAATATTCATATATATATATATATATAATAATATAATATAATATTTTAAACCACCCCGACTGATCTATGTATAATAGCTTTTTCCAATGACTCTAAACACGACATTTAAAATCTGAGCTGTAAGTTGGTGAGGATTTGAGTATTCTGTAGAGTCCAGGAGGCTTCCATGTTCTTACAATATCGTTGAAGAAGAAGATTTTCGAATTGATCAGACCTATGAAAGTTGATTTCATAGCGCAATTAACTAGATAAAAGCTCATAATTTTATAACGATTGAACGAATTTTCATGAATCAAAGCTAAGAAAACTCTCGATGAAGACATCTACCAAACAAAAAAACACTATCAATAATAAAAACAAAATCGGTTCATCCGGTTAGGTGCTAAGATGCTACAGACAGACACACAGATACACACGTTAACGTATATTACCCCTACATTTTGCGTCGGGGAACGCCGTAAGGTTACGGCGGCAGATGTACTCCTTAGCAGAGCTACTTTTTGGTAGATTTAATGATTCCACTACCGCTGTACGAAAACTCCATGATTCATGAATGCACATAAAACTTTCATTGGTAGGTATATAGCTAGGATTAGAACCAACGACCGTCGGGTCAGAATCAGGGTAACTATCCTTTACGCCAAAGGGCCGTCCAATATCAATACGTAAGTATTATAAAACAAAGTTCATCACTGCGTCTGTCTGTCTGTTCGCAATAATCTCAATAGCTACTGAACGGATTATCATGCGGTTTTCACCAATAGCCAGAGTGTTTATGAGGAAGGTTTAGGTGCATAATTCGTTAAGGTTTTGTGTAAATTGGATGAAATATGACGATGGTTGTTAAATATGTTCATATTTTATTTTCGATGCAACAAACTGATGCAAATTTTGTAGGCATATATGTTCTACCCGTGCGAAGCCGGGGCGGGCTGCTAGTAAGAAATAACTTTATTTACTACACAAAAAGATACACATTTCATTGAGTTAATTCGGCGGCTTCGGGCTGATCCGCGCGGAGCCGCGCATCACCGAGCCGCTTCTGGCTGCGCCGAATTAACACAATGAAATATGTATCTTTTTGTGTAGTAAATAAAGTTATTTGTTTATAACACTGTCTTAATAAGTGCGCGACGCGACGTTTAGCTCACTTTACGAACATCTCAAAGCTAGAACATATTTTAATTCTGATTCTAATAACGGTGATATTAATTGTTATTATCATTTTAATTGATATTAATGTGTTCCAGCAGCTATCCTTGAGAGCCAGTTCCCATTCTAGGCCTAGCGTGTTAACCATCTGCGACCGCATCATCACTCACCAACACGTGAGATAGAGGTCAAACGCTAGCCTATGAGATATAAAAAAAAATAGTAGCACTATTTAGATCTATTTGTAGTGTGTATTTATCTCTGTCATCAACTACCCAAGCTATGTTAGTTTCTTTGCGAAGAACAGTACTGTCCTAGATTGCTAGCATAACACTTCCTTCACACGTAAGCACCCATGACTATTTCAACACGTATTAAAATTAGATCCACAACATTGGAAAATGCTGAGACACTGACCCATCCGTTTATTTATGCAGCCATGAACACTTCTAACTGTATGGAAGACAAACTCCTTATAATTTACATCAATTCTCTTCTATTTCAGACTCCACAGTCTCCAAAGCAGAGCACTACTGTGCATAAACAATATGTTATCAACACTACCTATAGAAAACCTCGGAGGGGTGAATGGTGTCTACAAAATTTGGGTAGAAGCAGGAAAATTAGTTTTCAAACAGAGTTCTGAAAACGTCAACCTTTTGGAATCCGCCACCGCCGTCATGAGAGCTGCATTAGATAAGATAAAGTTTAGAGAAAATGGCAACACCAGTGATTGCAATTTGTTCAATGATCTCGCTATTTCTGATATTGAGGTAAATAAAGTTTGAAACTATAAAAAGTATTTTTTTACGTATTGTTTGTTTTATAAGTACATATAAGTTAAAAGCTAATTAATCTTAGTTACTTCATTATTAGGGTTCATCACCTCAAAAGGAAAAAAGGAACCCTCATAGGATCACTTTGTTGTCCATCTGTCTGTCTGTCCGATTTTTTAGCTGAATAATTGGACTTATTCAAACGTAATAACAAATTTTTTAACCTAATCTTGGCTACTAGTATTATTTCAATATAAACTTTCTTAAAATAATTTATATTCACCGATCACTGAAAATAGGTATAATTATTTTTCCAGATAATGCTTACAGGCATCAGAGAGTGTCTAGTTCCCGAGATAAGATCCAACCTCATCCGTATGACGGGCTTACTAGCCCTCCTATTGGTCAATAACTTGAATGATACAACTTCTACTGTGATTTGCACCATCACAGAGTTTATCCTGGAGCAAGCGCATAAAGAAAATGATGTTTGGGTCCTAGCTGAAGCCATTGATACATTGGTGGATTTGTATTCCGAGGATGAAACAGACGAATTGGCTGCTAAAATACAGCTGGTTGAGAAGATAGCGATATTGTCGCCTATTTTGAAGAATAAGGTATGCATAAAATAAACTTTATGGTATGTTTTTCGGTCTTCATTTTTATGTTAAGACACAGAATAATGCAAGGCTTGGAAACCGGGTTAAAAATTCAAACCGGTTTGGGCGTAAGTACATATGAACTTTTATTTTCGGTTTTCGTTCGTTCTATAAACCGCTATTGAACGATATTGAGCAAAAACCCTTTTTAGTAAAGGTTTCGTTGAATAAACCGGTTTAGAACGGTTAAAGCGACCACTTTTCAATTTGCAGCCGCGTGTGCACTGGCAGCAAGCCAACAACGATTTAGTAATTGTAAATCACGTATTGAAAACAGCGGTCGGCCATAAAAATTATACATATATGGCAAGCAAACTTCGAAAAGTGCGATAGCATGTTTATCGCCCGTGCCAAATGTAAGTAAGTACGCGTGGGCCACTCGCGGAATAAACCGGTTTATAGAGGTTTTCGAACGAAATAATTAAAAAACCGGTTTATGCCGTATTAAAACCGGTTACACATAAACCGGTTTCTAGCCCTGCTTTGAGCGAAATAATTGGTTAAAACCGGTTTAAACCTACAAAAAACGGTTAAGCATAAACCGGTTTCAAGCCTTGGAATAATGAATAGTACAAGTATAATAGTGGTTAGAATCAAAGTCGACTTGTATTATTCAGTTTGCATTAAGCCTTCTTTGCCAGTCTTGTTCTGTTCTGAGTTAACATTACGGCTAGGATAAAAGTTGTGTAAATTTTAAAGTGTGAGAAAGTGCTTGTTTACTCGGATAATGTGATTGCACACGCACAATCACATTATCTATGTATAAGCGACACCTATATCTTTTACTTACAAGGAATTTATGTTCCTATCCCGGAAGGAATTTATAATCGCATGGTTTTCCATCGGTTAATATTATATTTTTTTATTTTCAGGCAAGACAACAAAAGAAACTCCCTAAAGAATACAAAGTACTTGTAAGCACAGCTGTCTCAAACTTACCAAGGTTTATACAGTACAAGAAACGTAGAATAAGCAAATCGTAAGCTTACATTTTGTTAGTTATTATTGTTAATCAACCATACATTATATTTTTACAAAATATGTATACCTATTAAATTATGTTATTTAATCTGGTTTTTTTTGTTATATTTATAATAATCTCTCTAAATCTCTAAAAGGCGGCAATAGCCCAATGGATAGGGTGTCGGACTGGCGATCGAGAGGTCGTGAGTTCGATCCCCACCCCACCCATTGCTGATTGCACTATTGACGTGAACCCACTCCAGACACAATCATATTTAGCTTAGTTGGAGGGGTTAATAAGAATATTAGTAATGTGCAACCTACATTGCGAGTAATCTTTAAAAAAAAATAATAAAAAAATGTAACTTCGTACATTATGTTTTTAATTGACTTAAATAAAAAAAAATCATAAAAGAAGGAGTTTTTAAATGCGATTATTTTTTTTCTTATATACTCTTCGTTTGGTCCCATTATACAATTTATGGGAATATGATGAGTATCTGTCTCAAACTGACTCGCGTTAGTATGTGGAGGGGGATTTTTAGTTTTTTAAACGATTTTTTTTTTTAATTTTTGCGTTATCCGCCAATTATTGGTAACCGATAATTTTTACCACGAGTAGGGTAATAATATTTATTAAATAAATATTGTATTATATTATAATTAATAATATGTATAATTATTGGTGTTGTACTAATTTTAATCGAGATCTGATGAGTATCTTTGGGCATATGGAGATAAACATGTATTACTGAAAATGGCTTGCGCAGATGTGTAGTCGGCTCTTTAGTAAAATCTTAGTCATTTAGTTATATAATAATTAAGATTTATATATAAGTTTAAAAACTAAAACAACCGACTTCCATGCGCCGCGAGTCAGTTTCAGTAGCAAGTTTGAGACGTTTATCGTCATTTCTCTGGAGATACTCATAGATCTCGATGGAATTACAATGGCACCACTACCGAAATGTACCCTACCGATTAAAAAAGAATCATTAGAATCGGTTCTCAATTGACGGAGTAATCGCGTAACATACTTTACAAAAACACGAATTGAAAACATCCTCCTTTTTGGAAGTCGGTTGAAAATAGACACATCACGATGGCATCAAGTATGCAAACGAACGCGTCAACCTCAATAATGCTATGTTTAGTCGGAAGTATGTGAAGCCATTGTGTGTCCTCTAACTGAACTCATGCGGGCGAAGCCACGGGAAACAGCTATAGATAAACAAAAACGTGCGTTCCTTAAGTTTGCCGTATGTCTTTACTTCCCATAATTCGTTCCTTATTAGCGACACTATCGAATGGTGTAATAATACACGTTTTTTGTTTCAAAATCAACGGGTTCGGTTCTTGGCTAGAAATATTGATTTTTCAAAAACCCAATTATGCAATTTTTAGTTTTGATCATCGGGCCCGAGGCTTCTTTGAGAATTTTTCGCTATTCCTCATAGTTTCTGATTTGGCCATCCAGGGCCATTTGAAAAATTTCATCTGTATACAGAATGTGCCGTTAGTCAACGTCAAGCGGGCACGGGGTGAGAGGGGTGGTCACAGCAGTTCCGGGAATAATATTTAAAAAAAACCTTATCTGTTAGTTAAATTTTAACTGGCAAATTTATAAAAATGAGGAAAATTGACATCTTAAACCATATCATTAGGTCCTATGACCACAAATTTCCATCGAGGTACATGTAAACCAGAGGCGCCCACGATAAACTGACTTGCGTGCCGAGCGGCGCGCGATTGGGCGTGAGGAGTACTTACGCTAAACAAAGCGAGATGTAAATTCAGCACTGCTTTTTAGGGTTCCGTAGTCCTGACAAGGAACCCTTATAGTTTCTGCCCTACCCTACCCTTATAGCTGTCTGTCTGAGGTTTTGCTAAGAGACCGTTAATACTAGAAAAGTGTAATTTTGTGGGGATATGTATATAAATTACACCGACAAAGTGCTGAAATAAAATTGTGAAAAATACTTTTTTTAGGGTAGCAGGTAGTAGGTAAAAAATTCATCCCCACTTCTCATATAGGGGATATGAGAAGTGGGGATGAATTTTTTTTTCATCGTCTACCCCATTGTGTAGGGATAGGTCTTTTAAAATGACTTGAGGGTTGCTAATACCATTTTTGATGCTCTATTTACGAAATATTAAACTTTAAAGTGCAAATTTTTGTTCCAGTAGGGCGTCCCCCCCCCCCCCCTCTAAAAGCTAAACTGCTGGCTTAAAAAATTTGGAAAAATTCGTGATAATAGCGCATTTCATGAACTTTAAAGGAAAATTATAGCGGCTAAGATAACTTTACTAGTTTAGCAGTAATAGTCGTTGAACTTGGGTGTTGGATGATTTTGTACCAAATACAAAATCCTTAGAATAAATCCTTTAAAGTGACAAAGACGGGGTACCTAGTTGCTTGTTTATAACGGGTAAATACTTGCATTGAATAACAGGCTACAACGGAACCCTACATTGCGCGTGGACCGACACGCACTTGGCCGGTTATTATTTGAACGTAGAGCTAGTTCGCGACGCCATATCTAGTACTTAGTACATATGTACTACGTACTAGATGTGTATATGCATCGATGACAAATTTTACAATTTTTCGTTGTTTTTATCACTAACGTGGTGCTAAATAACCGTTATAACGATACGCAGTCACAAATCAAGCTATAAAGGTTGATAAGTTAGTTAAAATTAACGTAGTCTCTTTGATTCAAGTTGAAAAAATAATATCACACAACTTTGACACTACAAGTTACGACAAAAGATGGCCCATTTACTTAAGATTCTAAAATGGTGTGTCTAAAATGGATTTTTAATACGATTGTATATGTATATATACGATATTTTTTTTATTTATGTAGAGTCAAAGTTGGGGATATTATTTTTTCAAGTGTGTGTTCGCGGATAACTTCTTCGTTTATGGACCGATTTTGATAATTATTTTTTGTTGAAAAAGAGATATCCCAAAGGTTCCATAGTAATTTTATCGAGATCTGATAAGTATCTCCAGAGATATGGAGATAACACCTCAAACTTGGTACTAAAAATTAATAGCGCGGCATGTCGGTACTTTTAGTTTTTTAAACGATCTTATAATATTATTGAGTCGGGGGTTCAAAAAAACGAATGTAAATATAATAATAATTTATGGAACAACAGTGACTGATCTAACATTAACTAAGCCAAACTTGACAAGTTTTGAGGAATCACATTTTTACGTACACACAAGTGTTTCCTACATTGGAAATAAACACGGCTGGAGTGGGTATAGTAAGTACCTATATATCCTTTCAAAAATACCAACCAACAACTATTTTTTGTAGTTTTTATATCTGTAAATATATTGCAAAAGTAACAAAGCTTTAAATAATATAAATAAATAACATGTTTATATCATCTACCTACTTCTAATGAAGATCCCACGATATAAATATACTATAAAATTGCACCTATAACAAAGTTAAACATAGATATAGCGAAACTGTTTCGCATATCTACTTTATATAGTTTTGTAAATGTATGTATGTAGTTATCACAAACGTTATTCATTCTTAATCTACGTTCTACCGAGTTATTTCATGGCAAAATATAGTACAATAGCAGTCGGAAATTAAAACTTGGACACTGTAATATTATGAAGGATATATTTTTATATATAGGTAATATATTATTAAAGGCACTCTGAAAAGGCTTCACGATAATGTTTTAGGAAAATAGCAGATTGCAAGATTCTTACGATAATTTTGTTAATTTACGAGATCCAATTACCGAAATGTAATCCATGAAATAATATAATTTAAATTATCATACATGTTCGCGCAAAATTGTAGAGAGCTCGATGAGAGGGTTTAGAGGTGTAGTATATCAACTCTCTTTCTCTCTGTTTTTGTCCTTGTAGTCACGAGCTCTCTAAAAATTTTTGTGTGACTTATACATTTGTACCTTTGGATACAACAGTAGTTTGTTCTACATTTCTTCTACTTTATTATCACTTATTTCATTTATTAAATTTCACTTAAGGCGAATTATTGGAACCACCGTAATGACTTCGTCTAGGCTTTGGTATAGGATTTGGTGATGAAGCACCTTTGTCGAATCTCCTTTTAATTTCTGAAACTGACAATTTATCATCTGCACTCGGCAGATCGTCTTCATTCAAAGCGGAGTTAAGTTTACTGATCTCCCTTTCGAGTTCCCTTGTGGCTTTATCTATTTCCATAAACTCCCTGTCTGTACTAGAAATAGTGTCAATGCTCTGCTTTCGAGCGGTTTCGTCGTATCTGCAAATAACCTTTTGTGGTTCATCGTTGCCGTTCGGATCTTTAGCAACATCTTCATTAAGATTGATATCGTAAGACATATAGGTTGTACTTAGGTTGTTGTTGAGGCTCTTGCTTCGTTTTGTGTTTAGGGAATGGAAGTCTTCTAAATTGCCACGTCGCAGTCGAATGTCGTCTTCGTTAACGCTGGAGTTTCGTCTGTATTTCTGGATGTCTACTTTTGGGAATGAAACAGCAGATAAGATGTCTTCACTCGATCCGCTCGCATTGACTGCGTTTCCTTGTGTTTTTTCGACATTTTTAGTTTCTTCTAATTCATCAACTCCGTTGTGTACTTGACTGGTCACAATGACTGTTTTCACGTTATTTTCATTGGTAATCTCAGGACTTCTATTTTGTTCAGGACTCTTGATCGCGATGTCATCGTCTTCAACAATCTTCAATTCAATGTTGGGCAGGTTCATTTCATCTAAATCGACATCACCGTCGGCTTTAGTTGTTACCTTATCTTCAACTTCGCTTATTTGCAATTCTGAGGTTTCGCTGCTTACCTTTAAAGAAATAAAAATGATTTCTCTATTAACTGGACTAAAGTTAGTTGCGTTAAAAGCGCGTTCTATATTCAGACATTCACTAGTCCATTTTAGACCGCATCGCCATTTAACATCAGGTGAGAGGCGTGTATCTGACCGGTATAAAAATAATAGGGGTTAGCTGGACCTCAATTGGAATGAAGTCGGTTCCTCACAACTTCGAGAAAAGTATCTTTATTCTATCTTAGACCGCTTATTCACTTGCCGACGAAATTGTGATCATGCGTTTATCCATCAAACAAATCCTTAAACAACATACCGAGACATCAGCGACGGCTAGCATGGAAGTGCTCTCAGTGGGCGGCGGTGGAGGAGCGCGTTTTTTCTTACGTCGCGTCCTCATCGGCGGCACCGGCTCCTCATCGTCGAACGGATTCGTGCTGCCGATGCTCAGTCTGGAGCCAGACACCTCACTGCGCGCCATGCGCGGAGTCATGCTGGAATTAATGAGAACTTATATTAGTACTGTATTGATTTGAGATAGACATTTCTTCCTAGTCGATGAAAGTACAGCGATCATTCGATAGTGATAAGTAGATATCTATATCTATATGATATTTCACTCAAGTTGGATTCTGAACATTAGAACGTTACTTTGACGTTAAGAGGTATCTACTATCTATCTTCAAATGTTTGTTTTGTAGATGAATGTAACCAAGGATGAAGACATCTTCAGAATCTGATCTAAGAAATGTACACTTATAGGTTTTACTCAGTTGGTTGATGTACGAAAAAAAAAGAAGAAAAAAAAAGAAAGTAAAGATGCATCATTATTTGTGTTACCTATGATCAATCTGTCTGTCTGCCAAAAAAAAGTTGCAGAAAACCTACCCACTCGGATTTATTTGATACTAGCTGCAACCCGTAAAGCAGCGTTAATGTTGGTTATAAACCTTCCTCTTGAATCACTATCTATTGCTGGAAACTGCATTAAAATCCGGTGCATAGTTTAAAAGATCTAAGCATACAGACAGCCGTAGCGACTTTGTTTTATACTATGTAAAGAAGAAGGAGAAATTTCATAATGGTGCTCCGAACATCTCGTATTTTTTAGATATCTATCTCGCACGTTCTTCAAGATCGGCATAGCTAGGTTCACATTTTATAAATATGTTTCATTTTATCACGAACTAGCTGACTACAACTGAACAATTTGTCACAGAATCAAAGATAATTATCGGTATATACTAGTTACTAAGAACTTAATTTGTATAAATAAAGAGAGTAAGTAAGCTTCGAACACTTATCTAATGTGACGCTAAGAACTCTTTGTGTAAACATTAGATCACGCTTCAGTAATAACTATGACTACCTATGTAAATGTGTCCACTCACGTAAGTACTATCAAAATAATCTGTCCATTATAACGAAACAGAGAGTACACATTAAACAATCCATAATCGGTGTAGCAATTACAAACATAGATTACAGTAGATGTCGCAAGCAAGGGATTTGCGTTTTAATTTCTTATTTGCAATGATTTAACTAACAAATATCAGTTAAATTTTAGCTTTGGCCAGTTACCCAGTGCGCATAAAATACTAAATTTAAAATTAGACGCACTTGATTTAGTTACATTGAACACGTGACTTTTTAGGTAATTCCGAGACGTCGTAAATGGGTCACCGGCGGCCGCCGGTGTAGTGGTTGCTTCACGCCATTAGGCGCCGCTTCTTACTTTTTATTGTCATTTATTCTTCGCAATGTGGCTATCACATGCTTTCAGACATCAGTATCAGTTGGCAGTGTTTTGTGATTATAGCAAGGCGAGTAGCACGTGTGCGGCAATGCTTTAAATGCTTATATAAGCTGATAGACTTGTGGTGTCTTCCAAATCTTTGTCTGTGGTTGTACCTAATAAATGTAGATAGATAAAGCTATTGCTATTGCTCTCTTCCTGATCATATCATATTGCACAGACACAGAGAATAGTAGTTAGGTAGCTTACATACGAGAAGAGTATTTATTACCTTCCTGATTGGGGTAGCCATTGAGTTAATTGATACCTACGGTACATCCATTCAAACCTGCGTTGTATAGTAGAATACTTTATTCATAACTAATATTAGTTTGATAGGTACCTCGTTAAATCTATTCTATCGCTCACGATTTTGTCGGAACTGATTTGAAGGTTACATACATTTTTAAAGGAAACTTCACGTTTAGTTTATGAAATGTTATCATAATGTAATACCTATATGGTCTTATAGTAGATAATGTACTATGACAAAGAAGGACTATTAGAACATTGATATCACGAATTTACAGAGCAATGGTATCTAATGGAGACCTCCCTACCCATCTCTATGATTTAATTTGAGATCATCTTATTACTCGTAGGTAGCTCTGCCTAACGAGACTTTTAGGTACAGCATGGATTTGACTAATTGAAATTATTACGTAAAGTAAGATTTCTTTCCAAAATTAAATAGAGAGAAACACAAATAAAAATAGAGCAAAAACTTTCACTGAAGTCACATCTATTGGAAATTATATTAACCTACATCATTTGATTAACCTACCTACCTACTTTTGAGAAAACTGAACAGTTAATATGGTTTTAGGTACTTAAACCCATCGCAAATAATTTAGTAAGTATTATTAATATTTCTGTGATGCTAACTATAACTCAGCTCTATGATATTCATGCTCCACTACGATGCATTAAAATTAAACAACTTCCAGCACCTTGGCTTGACGACGACATTAAATCTCTCGTGCATAGGAAGTCTGTTGCTAAAACTAAATACAAAATTAATCCTTCTAATATCAATAAGGACAAGTACGCTAGGTCACGGAATCGCTGCAATAGAGTGTGTAGGGACGCTCAGCGCCGCTACATACATAATTCTGTTGAAAATAAAGATCCATCTAAAGTTTGGAGATTCTTAAGGTCTGTTGGAGTCGGTAAATCCCGTCAAACTAATACTCTTCCTCATGATATTAATTTAAATACTCTTAATCAACATTTCTCTTCGTCTCCAATTATTACAGACACAAATAAAATTACGACATTGCATCATCTTTCTAACCTCACGACTCCTGACCGTCCTGAATTTTTCTTTAGGCCATTCACCGCTTGTGATGTTAAGAAGAGCATACTCGCTATTACATCTAATGCAGTCGGAATCGACGGTATAAGCCGGAACATGCTGATTCCTATCCTTGACTTAATTCTACCCATCCTTTGCCAAATCCTCAATTATTCCATATCCTCTAACGCCTTTCCTTCTGCATGGAAAGATGCCCAAATTATACCCTTACCTAAAAAGGCTAATCCTAAGTCCTTTACTGAATACCGTCCCATTTCTATTCTTCCATTCCTCTCCAAAGTTCTTGAGCGTCTCGTCCATAATCAGTTGCACTCCTATCTTGTCTGAATCCAACTCCTAAATCCTTTCCAGTCCGGCTTCCGCCCTGGTCACAGCACAGTTACTGCCCTAGTTAAAATAACAGATGATATCCGCTTAGCTATGGAAAATGGACAGTTAACTGTGCTTACGCTACTCGATTTCAGTAATGCCTTTAACACCGTCGATTTCGACATTCTCCTTGCATTACTTCGCTCGATTAACATATCTCCTACGGTGATTGACTGGTTTCGTAGTTACCTGTTTGGTCGTCGTCAGCGGATCCGCATTGAAGATACTTTTTCTTCTTGGTGTGATACTACTGTCGGCGTGCCTCAGGGCGGCGTGCTATCTCCTCTTCTTTTTGCTGTTTTCATAAATTCTATTTCCTGTCATCTTAATTCTTCCTACCACCTCTATGCAGACGATCTCCAAATCTACTCACAAGCTCCAATCAGTTTTTTGTCTGAAGCAGTAGGTCAGATTAATAATGATCTATACAACGTCTCTCAGTGGAGTCAATCATACGGACTTAAAGTAAATCCCGCAAAAACACAAGTCCTAATTATAGGTAGTTCCAGAACTGTTGCTAAAATCGACTGGGTCACGCTTCCACAGGTTGTTTTTGAGGGGGTAACTATTCCTTATAGCCAAACTGCAAAGAATTTGGGGGTTATTTTTGATCAGCATTTATCGTGGGGACCTCAGCTGACAACAATCAGCAATAAAATGTTTGCTTCTGCTGCTGCACTAAAGAGGCTTCGAAATTTCTTGCCCACTGCTACTAAAGTTACGCTTGCACAATCTATTCTTCTTCCCATTCTTGACTATGCTGACGCTTGCTATCTTGACATCACAGAAGATCAGCTAAATAAACTTGAGCGATTACAAAACCTTGCGATTCGGTTCATATTTGGCCTACGCAAATATGACCATGTCTCTGAATTTCGCTCTAAGCTCAAGTGGCTTCCAATTCGCCTTCGCCGGAATGCACATATCCTGTCCCTTCTCTACAATATTCTATTTCATCCTACTTCTCCACCTTATCTCAAACATATGTTCCAATTCCTTCACACCTCCAATGCCTTATCTTTACGGTCATCAGAGAATCATACACTGTCCATGCCTAGCCACCATAGCTCTTTCTATGACAACTCATTTGCAGTGCAAGCTGTCAGGCTTTGGAATGCGCTTCCATTGGAAATTAAACGCTCACAGACTCTTACTACGTTTAAAGATCGCGTCAAGGCCCACTATCTCTCCCGAACTGCTATTGCTTTTGATCACAATTATCTTTTATGAAATATGTGTATATTGTATTATATGTATATATGAATATATATAATATGTATTGTATGACATTATACATGTATAATACATTGCTATGTATGTGTTATATGTATATATTGCTATGTATGTATTAAATTACATAAATTATATGTACCTTTTTAATTATGTACATACCTATTATTTTATTTTATTGTTATTTATTTATTTTTTATTATTATTTTTTTTTCTACACCTATACCGCCATGTATGCTAATCTATTCCTTTCCACCTTAAGGTTGTCTGGAAGAGATCGCTTTAAGCGATAAGACCGCCTGTTGCCACATTGTTTTATTTACCTTTTTTTTTTACTTTTAATTTGTATGGTGTAATAAAGTGTTTATCTATCTATATAGTTATCTATGGCTCCCGTCCGTTTTTCCGCTAAGGCGTCAGTGACCACTTCCCATCAGGTGGGACGTCTGCTTGTTGTACCTATACTTAGCTTAAAAATAATTATTAACCAACCTGAGAGAGTTGGCATCGCACTGACTAGGGCTCCGTAGCCTTTCTTGAAACCGCGATCGTGGCAGCGGCGTTATCGACCCTCCATACACGTAGCGTTCCGGCGAAGCCACGGTGCTGCGCGAACCGGACGAGTCTGCAAATTAATAAAAAAAACTAAGTGAGTTCCTTATTGTACACCCTTGTACACCACTGAAAGAACAACAACAAACTTACCCTACTTACTTACTTACTTATAATTACCCAGATATCCTGCTATATTTTGAGGCTCTGAAAAGCCAAAATGTATCTACTTCAAACTGAACGAATAAGTACATACTCGTAACATAATACTTTGCTAGCAGGTCTTCTTTTCCTTGATTTGGTGCATAGCAGCAAGTCTGTTTCTTAATGTTATCTGAGATCAAATATATCTATTCATATGAATGTTACTGAGAACGCAATAAGGAAAGAGCTGATTTCTCTGTCCGAAGTTAATAATGCGTGCACAATACAATAATAAAAATTAATGCGCCTCTACGAGTGCGAAACGTGCAATGCAATGTGAAATAGTACTTGTATAGTTGGTTATTAATAACAGTAATACATACAATTCTATTGTAAGAGAAATAATTTACTTAAGTTAGCCACAGAAAAAGTATATTTTTTCTTATCGAGCTAACATTTTTTAGTACCTATATTATTTTATATGTCGAAGTTTTTGTATTACATTACAACATATCTATATAACCTACGTAAAAGTAACCTATATGTTTATATTTATACATGTAAATTCGGTAAAAGTAGTTAAGTAGGTGTAAAGTAGTAGTGAAAATCGTTAAATATGGATTTTTCATAATCTGATGAAAAAGGAATAGTGGTGTGTCGAAAATGACTCATGAATGATTGTAAGGTTTTTTTTTAACATGAAGTGCCTAGATATCTACTAGGTTAAAGTTACTAGGTACGTACCTACAACAAATAAGAGGGTGACAGAGTATTTTTTAAATAAATAGGTAGGTAAACATATATTGTGATAAGAACATTTAACTGAAAATACAACTACGTAATGTAGTCGAGTCTTTTAATTTCAATGTATATAACATATATATATGTAAGGTGCTCTTCGTCTTCTTATGTGATTACGCGTTGGTATATTACTATGTATGTACTTATATTTTAGTTTTGTTACTACGTGATTACACCAAAATATGTACCTACCTAACAGCAGTTGTTGTTTTCACAGATGTGCTATTGTTAGTAGATCAAAGCTGTTATTAAAATTTGTCCTTACATTGTAGCGCTCGTCGAAAGACAATCGGGCTGGTTTCACCGTTAACTTGATCGCTAGACTTCTCTTGTGAACTCTTCTTTCCCTTCTTCATAAATGATCTTAATGCCCTGAAAAGAGAAAATAGCTACATTTATATTTTAGAACTACGTTTCAATCTATGAACTAGGAAATAGAATAGGTAAGTAAATATATAACATTGCACTGCCTATACGACAAGTAATGTGGAAAAAGAAAAGATAAAAAAAAACATAGCTAAACTAAAGAAAAATTCCCATTGAACTAGTCTGGAGCTTTTTTTCAGACAATGACCAGGTTAAGTAGATGTAGACATATCGAAAAGCTATAATAGCAATAGTAGCTAACCGTGCCTATAGATATGTCGAATCAAAAGTGTATTTGGAGCTTTAAACTTACTTGAAGTTGGTACTTATGTTGGTATTTATAATACCTTTAATCACCAAGTAGTGGCCCTACACGAGGCCGATATTACGAGGTAAGTAATTATTTTTGTAATTTTCAAGAGGACCCATTGCATCTAGGTCATTCTAGGTGATCTAGGTTACCTTGTTTGTACACGCAGTAACTAGTATTTAATTTGTACATAAAAAATATGTATAATGTTTATTGTATTTTAAAAATCTCAATCCCACGGCTCTGCAGTCTGCACACTGCAGCCTACAGGCAAAATGTTTTAGTGCATTCGATTCCACTTGAGCGGTCTCAATAAAGCCGTGACCGTCCGTCTAACTGGTCATTGCGCTGTAACAGACTAATGGTCAATGTTATGAAGTCTTTAATCAGAATCGATTAGTTAGAGATGCATCGGGACTTAGGTACCTTCTTACCTAGTCATGTTTTTAGGGTTCCGTGCCTCAAAAGGAAAAAAGGAATCATTATAGGATTACTTTGTTGTCCCTCTGTCTGACTGTCTGTCCGTCCGTTTGTCTGTTTGTCCGTCTGTCTGTCTTTCAAGACCCTTTTTCTCAGGAACGCGTAGAGATATTAAAACTTATTTCAAATACTCGATTATATTACCATATATATTTTTAATATATAGGTATATATATAATAAGTTTATAATTTTTTTTAATTAATCTCTTAAGTCATCCTCTATCAAAAGATTTTAAGCCGCATATTTTCGCATTTTTTGCGATATCACAGGGGAATCAAAACCTATAGGGTACTTTACTTCCCTTTGACCTAGAATTATGAAATTTGGCAAGATGTGGTCGAAGATGGTATACACGCTAGGCCCTAGAATACTCTCAAGGGCTGTGTGCTGCAGGAACTCCATAAGATTATGGCAGATTTTTTCCTTGATGGTGGTAAGCTACTTTTGGGTAGCAAAGCAGTGATGCGGAACATCGTTAAAATATGCTCATACTACTGTGGACGAACACCCAGGATTTGAACCAGTGACACCTCACTTTGGAGTTAAGCTATCTCTATCCTTTACAACCACGGGGCTCTTATTACAATTTCCAGACAGCGCAACATCTAGCGTGGCAATGCGGACTAGGGCGGCATTTGAACTATTTAAAGTCGGTTTTTAGGGTTCGGTACCTGAAAAGATAAAAAAGGAAACCTTATAAGATCACTCTTGTCCGTCTGTCACCACCGATTTTCTCAGGAACGGGTGGACCTAGCAAGTTGAAATTTATACTAGATATTAAGGTCTATAGTCCTTATTAGGTGTATAAAAATCAAGGTCCTAAGTCATTACCATAGAAAAGATAATAATTGTCATTACGATACAAAGATATGGGCAAATTTAGATTTTCTCGAAAACTTGTAAAAACCAACATTTACATTAATTTTTAACTTTTATTATTTTTCGGAATTTTTCCTTTACTTGTGATGACCTTGTTTTTAACCAAAATTGACAATTCTAGGTCAACCGGAAGTACCCTATAGGTTTTGGGTCGAAAACTTATAGGGTACTTCCTGTTGACCTAGAATCATGAAATTTGGCAAGAAGCAAGGTCTTGAAGCACTTATAAAAGAATTAATCTGAAAACCGTTAATATGTAGTTCAGTAAAAAAAAAGTTACTTTTACAAACTTATTATTTGTAGTTGGTGCAATACATTTTCTATGGATCGAACTACAAAGGTAAATTTGTCCTTTAACCTAGTCTGAGAACTTGGTACGGAAGCATCGGTGGGCAAGTCCAACTCGACTTGGCCGGTTATTTTTTATTATAATCTGAGATAAATAAGTACTAGTATAATTCTTGTCTGTGGTAATAGTAATATTGCCAAGACATGTTTTAATTGTCATGTTTTCATGGTGTTATCCATTAGAAATAAGACGAACGATGCCTTGTGGATTGAAATTATTATCCTCTTTTGAATCAAGTTTCTTATCGCTAAGGTAGCACCATTGGTCAAATTACATGATCAATTCTTAATTACACATACAAGGTACATAAGTACTTAGGTTTGTAGGTACTAGGTACCTACATTAAGCCTAACTACGTTGCATGACATTAACATCTCCTAGGTCGTTCAGATAATACAGTGATTTGTTTGACCCGTTCTTGAACCCACTGTTCTTTGTGAATGCGAATACTAAGTGCAATCTTATCTCTGTAATGATTTATAATGCTTATTGAACTATTATTTTATTGATGTGAGACACGGATCCGGTTTGCGTATTTTTAGTGGTAGATACCTTCATTAGGTTGCTTGCATGTAACGATTAAAAATTCAATTATCAATTTACCCAAATATTATCGGAATCGGAAAATATATACCATGAGTAAAAATTACTTTTTTACTTTGTAGTAAAACTTACATTATCTACATAGGTGGTAAATAAAGATGCTATAAATAAAAATCCGAGACATGTGGTCAAAACTAAAGGCAGGCATATGCTATGATATGCAGGCTATGCCTTTTCATGCCGTTATATAGCGGCCTACCCGGTAGCACTATTAATGTCGTACCACAGAATAAATAATAGTATAATTATGTCGTGGGTATTCGTAGGTCGTAGCTCTCGTAGCACGTCCTAGCGTAGCCTTGCCAGTGGAGACAATGGGAAATAAGGAATATACTGATTTATGTTTTTAATACACAATACTTTTTTGATTATAATTAACTCCTAGTTACCATAAAATACACTATATATTTCAATGTACTGTATAGTAATACAGAGAAAATGTTATTAGTTATTACCCTTCTAACGAGTTATTATTGCAGTGGCAAGAAAAGAGATAAAATTAACAATTTTACTATTGGTAGTTACCAAATTTTGGTATTAGCTTGGGGCGATAGTTTATTTTATTTTCTAGGGTACGGTACTTATTCATGTTCAGCACTGGGAAAAAAATAAAGTAGGACTTTAGTTAAAATGCGAAGTAAAGAAATTTTACAAAATAGACATCAAAAATTCTGCGTTGTTTTTGCCAACTCTGTCAGTTTGCCACATTTCTTCCAATTTGTACAACCATTCAAATTTCTGCTTCTTTTCAACCGACTTTTAAAAAGGAGGAGGTTCACAATTCGTCTGTTTGTTATATTTGTATGTATGTAACGCGATTACTCCGTCAGTTGTGAACCGATTCTTAGTAAGGTATTTCCAAGGTGGTCCCATTGTAATTTCATCGAGATCTGATTCACGTAGTATCTCCAGAGATATGACTATAAACGTCTTAAACTTGCTACTGAAACTGACTCGCACGGCATGGAAGTCGGTTGTTTTGATCTGATAAGTATCTCCAGAGATATGGAGATAAACATCTCAAACTTAGTGCTGAAAATGACTAGCGCGGCATTTGAAGTCTGTTTTTTTTTTGTTTTGTAATTATTCATTAGTTATGAGTACACATTTTAACATTTTTAACCGACTTCAAAAAAGGAGGAGGTTTCTCAATTCGACCGTATATTTTTTTTATTTTTTTTTTACTTTTTTTTTATGTTTGTTCGCGGATAACTTCGTCGTTTATGAACCGATTTCGATTATTTTTTTTTTGTTCGAAAGGAGATATCCCAAGTGTGGTACCATGGTAATTTTATCGAGGTATGATAAGTATCTCCAGAGATATTGAGATAAACATCTCAAAATTGGTACTGAAAATGAATAGCGCGGCATTGAAGTCGGTTGTTTTTTAGTTTTTAAACGATATTATCAGATATACGTATGTTCAAAGAATGTCCAAAGTGAAAAAAATCAATATCATCATAACTAGCTTCTTCCATCTCATAACTAAACACACATAGGTACTACTCAAACTTTGGCCTTCATAATCATAAGACCATTAAAGCCAGTTCCTGTCTCTAAATCAGTAAGAGTCTAACTCCAAAAGAACTGCTGCCTTTTATCCGACTGTGTCATTTTTTTTTCAATTTTAGTTACCTTGTCTACATATGGGCTCTTTATACCTATTATCGATCAAACATCTCTCCATTTGAAAGCTCCATTGGTAGAAAAAAATATGTATGCTATAAATTTATATAATATTGCTGATATTGTTCAAGCTTTCCTATTTTCAAGACGTGGTTAATAGTAAAAGTTCTTTTGAGTGTCTTTGGAAAGATATTTGCAAACCACAGAAAGAAAGCATTTATTTTATGTGAGATAGATTCGAAATAGCTCTGAAATCTAGTCATGGTCTCAATTCATAATTTGGTGGTTCTTAACTATTAATTTTTTACTTTTAGCCTTGACCGCGGCACGATTACTACACCGGTGCCTAACTATAAACTATATCACATGAGTAAAGAAACGGACTATACGTAGGTATTACTAGGTAAAACTTTATTTTATTGATTATCATCTTATCTTGCGGCCTATGAGTTAGATATTTGTTTTTAAATGACAGGTTAATTAATAATAAATTAATAAATTTAATAAATTAATTTCCTTAGATTTGAAATGCCATTCTGGGAAAATTATGAAAATGTTTTGTAACTCTACTGAGGTAAATAGACCGGAATCTAATGCACCTGTATACCTAGTTACACAAGATATTTTTAAATTTACTTAGTTTTAATTATTTGTTGTTATAGCATCAATATTAATTTTAAAAAATTGAAAATTTCAAGTGTGTATGACTATCTATTACTGTTCAGAAGATATAGCCCTATGACAGATGTCCAGACAGTGAAGTCTCAGTAAAAGGGTTCCATTGAACCCTTTTACGTGGAATTGGAGAGGCTTATAAATGTCCAGCAGTCAAAGTCAAAGCATTTATTCAGTAATATAGGCAGGTTAAAAATCTGCACTTAAACGTCAAATAAAATTAAAAAGATAGTTTAAATAATAATTCTTATATAATATATAAAAAAGCATAAAGTAAGTTATTGCTTTGAATTAAAAAAAAACATGAGTAATGAGCCATTCAGCTTTCATCCAAACGTTGAATTTTAATTTTGACTTGTAACGAGAAGTCACAATTAAAAAACAAAAATTAATTCCCCTGATTAATGTAGGGTTGCCAACCCTATTATTACTTGCACCAATGCATGTATGCACCTTAGGTACTCAGACAATTTTTATCTTAAAAATTGTGAAATAATGAAACACAATAAATAAATAAAACGCAAACTAATCGCGCAATGTACCAGTTTGGCTGATGATGATGATAATGGCACTGGCACCCTTGGGGTAAAGAACCCTAAAAAATAAAGTGAGCACTAGTTAACATTTTTCCTCTCGTGTCTTGTGTGCTGATCTATATAAGTAACTAGCTGGCCCGGCGAACTTCGTACCACCTAACAGACAATTAATGTCGTCTTACCTTTTAGATAAACTTTATTTAGGCTTTTATAAACGTTTTTCGCTTTTAAAAACCAAAATAGATATTAAGTTTATTAATGTATTATGGCAATATAGATATAGAATAATAGTTGGTAAAAATGGTTTTTGGAAATATATACACTTTGTTGAAAAGTTGCTTGTAAGCATACATTTCTAAACGCACGCATATTTGACAATCAATAAATATGTCAAACAATTATCATTACTGACAATATTTGACATTTTTAAAATGTACACGTCTTGAATTCACAAAAACTTGGAGAATTTTTACTTGACTTACTACTTGACACTGGCTAAATACAATAATTGTGTGCAGCCATAATTATACAAAAAAAATGGCGGAATAAACAATTGAACATCAAATGATTGGCAGTTTTTAACCGACTTCACAAAAAAGGAGGAGGTTCTCAATTAGTCTGTATGCTTTTTTTTTTAAACCCAGGAACACTTAGGCAAAATATTTTTTCTTATATAATTGTTTTAGGTGAATTATTCATTGTTTTTAATACTTATTATCCTATTACTGACAAAGATAATTCCAAAAATACAAAAATCATAAAAATTGGTCCAGCCGTTCTTGAGTTATAAGTGTAGTAACTAACACGACTTTCTTTTATATTTATAGACTAGCAGCCCGCCACGGCTTCGCACGGGTAGAACATATATGCCTACAAATTTTGCATCAGTTTGTTGCATCGAATATGCATCGAATATAAAATTTGAACATATTTAACAATCATCGTCATATTTCATCCAATTTACACAAAACCTTAGCGAATTATGCACCTAAACCTTCCTCATAAACACTCTGGCTATTGGTAAAAACCGCATGATAATCCGTTCAGTAGCTATCGAGATTATTGCGAACAGACAGACAGACGCAGTGATGGACTTTGTTTTATAATACTTACGTAGTGATATTGGACGGCCCTTTGGCGTAAAGGATAGTTACCCTGATTCTGACCCGACGGTCGTTGGTTCTAATCCTAGCTATATACCTACCAATGAAAGTTTTATGTGCATTCATGAATCATGAGTTTTCGTACAGTGGTAGTGGGATCATTAAATCTACCAAAACGTCGCTTACCACCAAGGAGAACATCTGCCGCCGTAACCTTACGCGTTCCCCGACGCAAAATGTAGGGGTAATATACGTTTAACGTGTGTATCTGTGTGTCTGTCTGTAGCATCTTGATTGATGAACCGACTTTGTTTTTATTATTGATAGTTTTTTTTGTTTGATAGATGTCTTCATCGAGAGTTTTCTTAGCTTTGATTCATGAAAATTCGTTCAATCGTTATAAAACTATGAGCTTTTTTTTAGTTAATTGCGCTATGAAATCAACTTTCATAGGTCTGATCAATTCGAAAATCTTCTTCTCCAACGATATTGTAAGAACATGGAAGCATTGACCTGATGCTGGGACATCTCCTGGACTCTACAGAATACTCAAATTCTCACCAACTTACAGCTCAGATTTTAAATGTCATTGGAATGCTTTTAATGATAATATCGTTTAAAAACTAAAAAAGAACCGACTTCAATGCCGCGCTATTCATTTTCAGTACCAATTTTGAAATGTTTATCTCAATATCTCTGGAGATACTTATCAGACCTCGATAAAATTATCATGGTACCACACTTGGGATATCTCCTTTCGAACAAAAAAAGAATAATCAAAATCGGTTCATAAACGACGAAGTTATCCGCGAACAAACATAAAAAAAATAAAAAATAATATACGGTCGAATTGAGAAACATCCTCCTTTTTTTGAAGTCGGTTAAAAAGATTATACATAGATCAGTCGGGGTGGTTTAAAATATTATATTATTATGTATATAGATGTATATTATTTTATACAATAGATCATATTATCATACTACTAGCAGCCCGCCCCGGTAGAACATATATGCCTACAAAATTTGCATCAGTTTGTTGCATCGAATATAAAATATGAACATATTTTACAACCATCGTCATATTTCATCCAATTTACACAAAACCTTAACGAATTATGCACCTAAACCTTCCTCATAAACACTCTGGCTATTGGTGAAAACCGCATGATAATCCGTTCAGTAGCTATTGAGATTATTGCGAACAGACAGACAGACGCAGTGATGAACTTTGTTTTATAATACTTACGTATTGATATTGGACGGCCCTTTGGCGTAAAGGATAGTTACCCTGATTCTGACCCGATGGTCGTTGGTTCTAATCCTAGCTATATACCTACCAATGAAAGTTTTATGTGCATTCATTAATCATGAGTTTTCGTACAGTGGTAGTGGAATCATTAAATCTACCAAAAAGTAGCTTACCACCAAGGAGTACATCTGCCGCCGTAACCTTACGGCGTTCCCCGACGCAAAATGTAGGGGTAATATACGTTTAACGTGTGTATCTGTGTGTATGTCTGTAGCATCTTAGCACCTAACCGGATGAACCGATTTTGTTTTTATTATTGATAGTTTTTTTTTGTTTGATAGATGTCTTCATCGAGAGTTTTCTTAGCTTTGATTCATGAAAATTCGTTCAATCGTTATAAAATTATGAGCTTTTTTCTAGTTAATTGCGCTATGAAATCAACTTTCATAGGTCTGATCAATTCGAAAATATTCTTCTTCAACGATAATGTAAGAACATGGAAGCCTCCTGGACTCTACAGAATACTCAAATCCTCACCAACTTTCAGCTCAGATTTTAAATGTCGTGTTTAGAGTCATTGGAAAAAGCTATTATACATAGATCAGTCGGGGTGGTTTAAAATATTATATTATATTATTATATATATAGATGAATATTATTTTACACAATAGATCGTATATATTATATATATTATACTATATTGACTTCAAATTGATTGTGATCGGTGGGGATCTACAGCATAGCTAAGCTTATAATAATATTTTCGAAGTTACTGTGTAATTATTTGGATAAGGATTAATACTATATACTTGAAAAAAGCCTTGGAAGTTATGTAATATTTTTTAACAAAAATTTTAAGATTAAAATTGTTACTGTGAGTCAACCTTAAGAGATAGACATATGCTGTCGCGGACTTTTTTGTAGGTCTTATTAAGTTGTACAACTCTTGCATAGAAAATATTCTTCTATCTATTTTCAATTAAGCAGCGTTCGTAAGAAACGTGTTTTTTCGACCGTTTATTTGCCGACTTAGGTTACAAATTAGGTCTCCACGAATGTACCTTTGATTTAAACGGGATAATATATAGCCTATTTTCATTCCGAAAGTCCATTCTATGTTAATACATAGAATGGACTTTCGGAATGAATTAAAAAATTCTTTCACTAATGTGAAAGTATTTTTTAAATCGTTTCAGTAGTTTATGAGTTTACTCATTACAAACATACAAAAATACAAATGTTCTCTCTTTATAATATTAATATAGATATTGACTTCAAATTGATTGTGATCGGTGGGGATCTACAGCATAGCTAAGCTTATAATAATATTTTCGTAGTAACTATGACCTAATCTGTGGTTTCACTGCAAATATTTTATTAATTTTGCGATGCGTGTATGTGAAATTCGTGATATCTTCTAGAGTTTTCATTTGAATTATATACTGTAAAGGACAATTTTAATCTATAATATGTGGCCAAGCTAATTAACGTAATTATTTAGATAAGGATTAATACTATATACTTGAAAATAGCCTCGGAAGTTATGTAATATTTTTTAACAAAAATTTTAAAATTAAAATGGTTACTGTGAGTCAACCTTAAGAGATAGACATATGCTGTCGCGGACTTTTTTTTAGGTCTTATTAAGTTTTACAACTCTTGCATTGAAAATATTCTTCTATCTATTTTCAATTAAGCAGCGTTCGTAAGAAACGTGTTTTTTCGACCGTTTTTTTGCCGACTTAGGTTGCAAATTAGGTCTCCACGAATGTACCTTTGATTTAAACGGGATAATATATAGCCTATTTTCATTCCGAAAGTCCATTCTATGTATTAGTGAAAGAATTTTTTAAATCGGTTCAGTAGTTTTTGAGCCAACTCATTACAAAAATACAAATGTTCTCTCTTTATAATATTAGTATAGATAATACCTACTCGTTGTAAGTCATTCACCTCTTTAGCATTCTTCTAGTGTTAAGATAAATATACAACTGCACTTTGTGCAAGTCTGATAATGGCGTTAGAATGAAAGTTATTGTTAAATTAGCACATTGTTTGTTTATATGTCCGCCCTTATGTATTGTTTATTTATCTGGAATAATAACTTATATACTTATATTACTGCTGACGTTTATTAAGTATTTATAAGTTACTTTCCTTTTCATTGACCGAATATTTGACTGACGTTATGGACTTGCTGAAAATCGCGATGTTGGATTGCCGTGATTATAATACTTTATCTACATCCAAATCGTAAAGTTCGTCCCTAAATAAGGATATGCAACAGTTTCATAAACTACTATTGAACCGATTTGGTACTTCGCAGGTGGTCCCATTTAAATTTCTTCGAGATATTATGTTCATTATCTTCAGAGATTTGGAGATAAATACCTCGAACTTGGTACTGAAAATGACTAGCGCGAAGTTAGAATTCGGTTCATTTAGTTTTTTAAACGATCTTAAATTATCGGTTCTAAGTTTGAGGTGTTTATCTCCATATATCTGGAGATAATTATCAGATCTCGTTGAAATTACAATGGGAACAGGTTGGGGATGTACCCTGCCAATTTAAAAATAAATCATTCAAATCGGTTTACAATTGACGGAGTAAACGCGTAACATACATAAAAAAACATAGACGAATTGAGAACTCCTTTTTAGAAGGCGGTTGAAAACATTCGCTTGCCACGATGTAGGCGCGACATTTTGTACCTGTGTGATTTTCAGAAAGACTTTTTGATATAAACATAGACTTAAACATATATAAATTAACTTACATGTAAGTTGTACAACATTTGTTGTTTAAATTTAAGAAGTTATTTAGTTATCTTTGCTCATTGATTGTTTGGCGCTGACTCAAAATTACTTAGGTATACATACTAACATTAGTTTAAGAACTTAGTTATTATGTTTAGTTAAAAACTTAAAACAATTACAAAAATATATACTTAGGTATACTAACAGTAGTTTAGGAACTTCGTTATTAAGGTTAAATAAAAAAAAAAAACATACAGACAAATTGAGAACCTCCTCCTTTTTTGTGAAGTCGGTTAAAAAAGGGTTATTATTTTTTGCTTTTCAGTTTTTTCGGCGGTTTAATTTTTTTGTTAAAAAGTTTTATGTCTACACCCTTTCTCAATATATTAACTCAGACACTTGTATCAGAACACTACGGTTTACATTGACACTGATAACACGATAAGAGATATCAAACCAACCCTAATCTATCGTGCAAACATCAACGACCTTGCTTCAAATAACAAATGACTGACCGTGCTTCTCTAGGTATTTCGTAACATTTTATCTATAGGTACCTGTCTAAATATCTAAACGGATCATTACCGTTTTCTGTTAAATTGTAGTAATTTTATCAGCAGAAGTGGTTCTAAATGAAATAATAATTTAATTTATATAATTATAATTTAAATCTGTAATAATATCTAAATCTGTTATTAGTATAAGTATAAGTAATAAATCTGTTATTAATTTTATGTAAAAGTTTGACATTCATAACTGTACGATGTATCTAAATGAAAAAAAATATGAAAAATGTACCTATTACCTACTAAGTGCAGGGACTTTAAGACCTAAATCATTAGATCACATACTAACCGTTTGACCGAGTCATAGAAAAGATAATAATACTACGTAACCGAGTGCTGAGTGCTGACCACTATCTCGCCTGGTGGTAGGCCATGATGTGGTTGAAGAAGGTAACGCTAGGCCTAGAATACTCTGACTCCCAAGGCCTGTGTGCTGCCGGAATACCGTAGGATTATGACGGAAGATTTTTAACTTCACGGTGGTAAGTTATTTTTTGATAGCAAGACAGGCGGAACATCGATATAATATATTCCTACCACCCATGATAGGATTCGAACCCGCGACATTTTACTTAGAAGTCAGGCCATCTATCGTTTACGCTAACCGGGATTAGCTGACGGTAGATTTTAAAATATAGGTATTTAATGTTATTATGGTCTACTGTAAAACGCTTTGACTTTAGTAGTTAGTGTCTTTGTCCTTTAGTATGAACTTATGAAGTTAGTATCTATGTTATTATAAAAGGTCGGTCGCGATACCTGATCGCGATGGTTCGTTTTTACACTTCTGCGTTTTCAGTCTAGTCTGGCGTCACCCATGACCACAGACCTCAGTTTTCTAAATCTGTGTCTATGACATACATGCTTAAAAGGACTATATTTTTTGTAGTCTGTTTTGATAAGCAGAAGTTGCTATCATTGTTAGATTTGGTCAGAATAGGTAGGTCAGAATGGTTACTTCAAGGTTACCTACATTCACGCTTACATTTTGGGGAGTCATCAAAACGTGAGTCGCCTATAGAGAAAACTTTAAAGCAAATAAAGCTAAGTTACTACATATATAATAACTAAATAGCGTAAATTAATATACACATACCAGCTAGATAATTAGTATTGAAAATCTTTATCGCCAGGATTATTTTCATTTCTTCGTAGTCATCATTTTTTTCTAGCGTAGCGTACTAAAAACAGTGTGCAAAGTCGATATAATTAGTTTTTTATATATCTTAAAGGCTAGTGTTTGACCACTATCTCGCCTGGTGGTAAGCGATGATCTGGTCAAAGATGGTGAATACGCTAGACCTAGAATACACTGACTCTCAAGAACTGTGTGCTGCCGGAACTGACGGAACACCGTAAGGTTATGTCGGCAGATTTTCTCCTTGATAGTGGTATGGTAAGCTAATTTATGGTAGCAAGTCAGGCGGAAAATCAATGTAATATGCTCTTACTACCTGTGGACGAATACCCTTGCTAGGATTAGAACCGGCGACCTCTCTCTTAGAAGTTAAGCCATCATCTATCTTTTATGCCAACGGGCCTCTCGGTATATCTGCAGCATTGTCCTAACATCCCCCACTGGGGGACGTTGGGAATAAACCAGCATTGACACTGGACGTTCCTTAATCATAGCATAGCATAGCCTGCTTCTAGAGCTAGACATTAGTAATTAATCGGATCAATTGCATGTCGTCAATAAAGTTAATTGTTATGTATGCCACTGGTAATTATGAAGGTTACTAGGTCGAGATAGCTTGTATAAATTGTACGATAAGTCTGTTTAATCAGTGTGTTTCTGTTTGCATGAAGAAAGATATAAAACCTGCATGTATGGATGGGTATTTATAAAGATACATATTATAGATGTATACTATGGTAATCTCTATAGTAGGTCATATTTAGACAGTAATTCGTACGCATAATTTAATAAATGAATAATACAAAAATATCGCAAGCAAAGTATAATGTACCTAAATAGGTAAGTATCTAAATATTCTAGAGATTTTCCTAAAATCGACTACTGCTACTACTGTAAGACTATAGTCTTACAGCCGTATTTATGAAGATTTTGACGAAGAACGCATAGCGGTGGATTTGACACGAGTACCTAAATTATAGAACAGATAATAATACTACGTACCTAAATGTCAATAATATACCTACGGTTTGAATGACACTGCGTTCGCGAGCACTCTGATACTTCATATTGTTTTTTTGTGATTACTGCTCCATAAGCATTCTAAAGTTAATTTAAGCTACTATCATCATTCTTTCTCTACCCACTATTGTAGATACATAAGCCTCAATCGAATACGCTACTATATTATTATGAGCCCTTGAGAGTCGGTCCATTCTAGCTAGGCCTAGCGTGTCATCGCGTAACACCAGGCGATATAGTAATCAATCGCTAGCGTATCAGATATTAAAAAAAAATGTTATCTAAAGAGAGTAAATTTATTATCAACTCATGCCCAACATTTTTTTTTAAATCCAGTGAATGTGTAACGCGACATAAAATACGAATAAAACCGCAAGTACAAAGTCGTAAGTAGCTACGTTCGTTTACATCTGTAGCTGGGATAGCTAACTAGATATGTAAGTAGGTACCTAAATGACGAGGTTAGTAAGTATATTTGAACTGGTGCCAAAATGCCAACTCACATTTGTGGATCACAAGAACATCGCTTTGTTTTGTTTTATGACGCTGGTACTCCAACGGAAGTCTAGCTGTAGTATAAAAACTATTGTATAATCTGTGGTCTAGCTGGACGTAGTGGTAAAGTAGACACAATAGTGGAAAATATTTTGTTTAGTTATTTATTTTAGCTGTGAGTTGCCGGCCTAAGAATAGCATTTCCCCAATCCCCATCCCCTTGTCATCTTGCGGATGTCGTCAAGGCGACTTAGATAAATTCGTGGCTGTGTATCCACACATATATATTATACCAAGCATTCTTGCTTGGGATAAAGATGGCGGAGAAACCATCAACAAAATCTTCATAAAAATATTAGCGAAAGCTTGAGCAACATGAGAGTATCTACCAATGAAGACCGGGGCACAAGATATGGTTGAAAAAGGAAAATATGGAAAAATAATAGCAGATAGAAATGCATTATGTCAAGGAGTAAAAAGTGTGGTGTCATTTAAGTTAATTTAATTACTTCTACAGATTTTTAAGTATCTAACTTTACATGACTTGCCTAATACCAAACCTATTTAAGCAATATGAACTTTGCTATGACTGCTATGATTCAGATAATATTAATAAAATTTTAAATCAAACAAGTGACTATATATGTGGTCATTCTTATTGCCTAAAATTCTAAATCGGTATGTTTTGCAAAACCTTGCGTAAAGTTTCAATGAAATATTTAGAGACAACTTGCAAGTTAATGTCAATCACGGACAACACAATGTATATTCAGTTATAAGGATATTTTTTGTAGTCTTAGAGCTAACTGTTTTATTTTCCTGCAGTGTTAAGTTAAAGTTTATCATGCAGTAAGCGGCAAACCATGTACGTCTTTCCAATTCTTCAACGGTTTAGTTTGGGTTCTACCACAGTTTCTACAACATTGTGTGTTTTCTTTTGGTATTTATAACCTAACGTAATAAAATCGTCCTACCATATGTTTAGGTTTATCTTTAACAAATTACCTGTGACTTTGATTTTTTGCTTGCGCAGCTACGGAATAGGACTACATTATACTTTTAAATACAGGGCACTGATAATGGTTTCATAAAGAGAGTCTATTATAGTTACGTAAATGGCTGGTAGCTCCTAACTTTTACGATATAAATATGCAAATACCTAAAGAACACAAGTGACAATACTGAGTTCAACACTATAAATAAGCGCTGACGATACGTGTACTTACTCACTACCAGCTGTCGATAAATTACTGGTATAGCAATAAGAAATACTTGCTTAATAATTAACTACCTTGTGCATTTGTTTTATAAAAATACTAGCTGTACCCGCATCCGCGTGATATAGTGTCTTTGGGTAGCATTTTTAATTATTTAGGCTGATTATTTTACAAATAAAATACATTCGTATCCTACCTACACCGCACTGTCCCACGCCGCGCTAATCCCCCCTCCCTCTCTCCCTACCCCTCTCCCCTCCCCCTCTCACTTTCCCTCCCCCTCTCCCCTTCCCTCCCCCTCTCTCTTGCCCCCCTCCCGCTCTCCTTTCCCTCACTTCACTCTCCCCCGCTTCCCCCGTTCCACCTCCCCTCCCCTCTATTCCCCCCACTCCCCTTCCCCTCACTTCCCCTTTTCCCCCTCCCCTCCCCTTTCCCATCCCCTCACCTCCCCTTCCTCTCACTTCCACCTCCCCTCCCCTCCCTCCTACTTCTATCCCCTCATATACTTTGAGTGTCATATTTATTTATATCGAATCAACAGCCTAAAAAATTAGTTTCAAGCTTCTAGTTCTAAAAATGACGATACTTCCATACAACTTTTCATCCCCCCTTTCAACCCCTTACAACCCTTTTTTCGAATTAAAAAGTAGCCTATGTCCTTTCTCAGGCTCTAGACTATCTGTGTACCAAATTTCATTTAAATCGGTTCAGTGGTTTTGGCGTCAGACAGACAGACAGACAGACAGAGTTACTTTCGCATTTATAATATTATATATATAAATATATAATAGTTAGGACTGTTTTAAGTCTTCATTCTATACATCTGCATTTCATGCTGAAAGCGGCGTACAGAATAGCGTAATGTCTTCACACGGTAGATGATTCGAGTGAGATACACGACAAAAATTTTACCAGTAAGTACCACGCCAGTGATCTAGTATAGGCACGGTAATATAACAGTGGTATAGGACTGAATGAAGAAATAATATAAATAATATTACAGTGGTATAGGACTGAATGAAGAAGAAGACAAAGGCGACATATTTGTCACCTAAATACACGGAGAGTAGAGAATATTTATTTTTGACTGACCAGTTGTTCTAGTGGCTAGTGAGTTTGATCACGACCGAAGGTCGTGGGTTCGATTCTCACACGAGACAATTCTTTGTGAAATTCAAATTGTTTTTAACCGACTTCAAAAAAAGGAGGAGGTTTCTCAATTGGACCGTATTTTTTTTTTTTTTTTTTTTTTTTATGTTTGTTCGGGGATAACTTCGTCATTTATGCACCGATTTTGATTATTCTTTTTTTGTTCGAAAGGAGATATCCCAAGTGTGGTACCATGGTAATTTTATCGAGGTCTGATAAGTATATCCAGAGATATTGAGATAAACATCTCAAAATTGGTACTGAAAATGAACATTGAAGTCGGTTCTTTTTTAGTTTTTAAACGATATTATGTTGTTCAGAATCGGACCTAATTGTGTTCGTGATATGTATGTTTGTAACGTCCCATATAACACAAGATTACTTTGTGCGGAGTGTTGTCTTTAAAAAATAAAAACCGGCCAAGTGCGTGTCAGGCCACGCGCAGTGTAGGGTTCCGTAGTAGTATAATATTTAACATAAATATTTTTAAAATTATCCAATACCCAAGTTTAACGATTATTACTGTTAAACTAATAAAGTTAGTCTTTACCGCTATAATTTTCCTTTGAAGTTTGAAGGAAAAAAAATCATCCCCACTTCACATCTAGCGGAGCTACCCAAACTAAAAAAAACGAAATTTTAGTTTACTACTTTGTCGGCATAATTGATATGTACACACCTTTACAAAATTACAGCTTTATAGTATTAACAGTCTCTTAGCAAAACCTCGGACAGACAGACAGACAGACGGACATGACGAAACTATAAGGGTTCCTTATCAGGGCTACGGAACCCTAAAAAAAAACAAGATATTGTAGTACAGCACATAAGTATTTTTAAAGGCACACCCTCGCTACGTAATAATTTGATGCACTTTATTATTACTTATCCAACCAAGTAGGTGTAGGAAAAAATATATGAAGAAATTGTTAGATGATATATGTATTATAGTACGTATAGGTAGATAATACATTATCTTTAACAATTGATTATATGCGGGGCATAACCAACGTCATAATTGCGTAAACTTTAATAACCTCAAACGCATAATTATTCTTTGTTTTGTTAAGTATGAATCATTTATACTTAATTAATTAATAATGTATGTTCACAAATTGGAGAGATAGGAGCAGTCCATGTTTAAGTTTGTTTTATTGCTGACATAACTATATTTTTTTTAAATATCATGAAACACAATGAAAAAAGATTTGGAAGTGGACTTAACTTTTTGATATAGTAATGTATCGGATTTTTTAATAAGAGTCGGAAAAAAATCTTCAATATTATTTTTTTATTTACGTAAACACTACATTTAATTAATGTAGAGTCTACCCAGAATACAAAAGTATCGTCATTGCTGCACTGAAAATATTTATTTTATATCTGATAGGCTAGCGTTTGATCACTATCTCGCCTGGTGGTAATTGATTATGTAGTCGATTATATTTGAAACTATTGATTAATTATACCTAGGTTTTACCTCTACCACAGAATAATGAATAGTACAAGCCTCTACTAAAGAATACTTCGATTTTATCGCTTCATTTAGCGATATCTAATCTAGATAATTTTATACAAATCGGACATAACAATTTTATCTAACTTATTTCGAAAGTTATAAATTATTTGTTAGGTATAGTCTAGTCTAGTAAGTAAATAATTAGACCTTTATCTCCCACCTTGGTATCCATAATAATAGGTGCATTCGTTCAAAGTCGGATGCTATTGCATATAGTACCTATGCAATAGCAGACTTTGAACGAATGTAATATCTATTACAGGTATAATAATACTAGACATAAATGTATCTAAGTATGCGAATAACCTCCCGCATAAACCGCTAACATAGCGCTGGGTGTCTAATTACTATTTCAGGGTGAAAATATTCAGTGAAATCATTGACCGAAATCTACCGAGACTTAATGAATCATAATGACGAGCCAATAACCTACTTTACTTTCATTTACAGCAAGATTATACTTGGAGCACCTACAATAGAAGAATGTAGACTTGAGAAGAATAAAGTTTGAGACTTTGAGTAATATACTCACCATGAGTTTTTAAGTTCCTTAATCCCAGAGAACGTGATACTGTTCGACCTGGTGAGCTTTCTCCCGAGAGTCCAGAAACGGATCTTGTTGTGATTATCATCCTCGTGGAACGGGTTAAGATGCTCCGGGTAGTCCTGAATGGATATGGACTTGCGAGCCGCCATCGCTGCCATAATTACTTTTAGGGAAACTCACTTTTACATAACACACGGGCGTAGAGCACTTTATCTTTTATCACAGTGAGCTATCACAGGCTGATATTTTATCGCGGGAGATAATTACGATGTTTGTTTTCGGTCGGCGCGAGATATTAGCGCGTCGCGGCGCTCTGCGTCGAGTCTTGGAGCATACTAGTCGGGTAGCGGTAGCAGGCCGCAGTCCGCAGTGTTGCGGTCGTTATCACCTCGGACCGCATTTCCAGTGCAGGCCGCGCCACGAGTGCCGCGACCACGACACCGTCGGTGCACGCGACGTCTGCTCCACCGATGGTGCTCACTCGTGTGGAAGGAAATTTACTTCGTTACCTAGCTAGGGACTTTTTCTGCGAATACTACGACTTTACTAAATCAGTCCTATTGTTAAATGGACTGTGGATGGACAAAGAAATATACTTACCTATTTTTTACCTAAGTCTAATCATTAAATCAACACTCCCAGGTAATTGACGGAACATGAAAATTCAGGGATATTGATAAAGAAGTATAAAAAATAAGTTAAAAACTGAACTGACTTTAGGAAATTCCATAATACCTAATATTTTTATTTTTGAAATGCCTTTCATTTGATACCTAACATGGCTAAATTAACTAAACAAAATGCCCTCCAGAGGGTGCCAATAATAAATATTCAATTTAATGTGACATCACATACGTTTCGATACTGCATCTCGTTTGTCAAATTATGATAAGAAATTATGAAGTAACAGCAGAATATTATCTGTTCTGTGACAACAGATGAACATACATATATGGTCAAGATCATAATCACGGAGAATAGATCTATAATACTCCGTGATAATAACCATCCTGTAGTCGGGTAAACTCAATAGTCAAACAACAGTATACTTATTTTATACAATCTGTGTACACACACCTTCGAGCATTGGTAAATGCTCGAAGACACACACAGACAATACCTAGATACCTACTAATTATCGGAGTTCAAAGTTCTTACCTACTAAAAACTACAACGCATTTATTAGATTTTACACAATAACTAACATTAAGGTGTGGATGTAGGTAAGTATGATGCGATTTCTGCACTTCACTGATATTCGATAGGTACTTACCTACTCAAGATATTTGCAGTTATAGGAATATTTTACCTACCTACCCATATTCTGTGTCCATACTGTAAGCGGCGAGGTCTTTATAATATAGTTATTTTACTGGAAAACGAAGACTTATTTGCTAAAGGTGACGCCATCAGCTACCTACTTGAATGTTGTATGATGAAGCCACGTCATCCGTAGTCGAAGGTTGCTATGGAACTTAGGAAAATAATCGCAGCTTGAAACCTTTATAACATTTTCATAAGTGACGTGATTAGGAGACATGTTTGGTTCTTTCGAGAACATGTGTGGGTCCGTAATCCGTATTGTATACTAGGTGGTACTGCCAGTAAACATATTTTATTGTGGTTTCTACCTTACTTGAACTGAAACATTGGGTGAGCCAACTTAGCCCTTAAAAAGGCATGGGGATATTAATAAATTATTTCCCACCAAGATCTTATTTTTTTAATATTTAAAAAGTGTACAGACGTAATCGAGCAAAGGGAACCGAACGAAAGGAGGGATTACTCTCCCCACACCATTATAAATATATTTTTTTAAGCATTCCTATCAATATGCCCTAAGTTCACCCCCAATTGAGGAGTTTTTCTCGCACAGGCTTGGGCCTTAGTATCAACATGTAGTAGGTACATCTAGGTAGATTTTTTTATGATGATAACAGGATAAGCACGACGCTCACTGATGGCAAGCGATGACGTCTGCTTATTACAGATACATTGTATTTAAAATTCTGAACATCTACCATTTTGCACGACACTACACTGCGCCTGTTATCTGAAGACAAAGATTTTGTCTCACATGCCCTCTAATTGAATTGGACAGTGGACACTTTGACATTCAAACCGAAAAACATTTCTATTTCACGGCCGATTTAACTAGTAAAATGATCGTACCGCCCGGTAGTATGGAATTATTCAGAAATATCTATAGTGTCCACTCTAATGGAATTCTGAATCTGGAAAATGTACCTAAGTACGTGAAAATACAAGCTACGTAAATACTTGAACCAGTGGGCGACATGCCAGAAGTATCCTTGTAATTTGCTTTGTTTACTATATAACATTAAAATAGGAAATTAGTAAGTAGCTAACTTCTTCTTCCAAGATTGATTAAAAACAATTGACTATCTATAGGTTCACACTACATTAGACACGGCAAGGTCGTTAATTTTATATCTTTATCACAGTACATTAAAGTTTATCAACTAGCAAAACTACAGATACATGTAATTAGACAAAATAATTAGGAAACAAATGTAGGTATACATACATTGCAATGTGTGTCATTCAACTTGTAAATTTAGTAGGTACTTACTATGAATCAATCCGTAGAGGATAATATCGACCAAAATACATCGTCTAATGGACTGCCCTGAATGACCTGGCTCGTATTGATCCACCACCAAACGAATACAAAATTGTATAGTACCTACCTTATACTATAGGTATATACGTATACTTAACCATGATAAGGGAGATTGATTGTAAGACCAGTAGCGGACCAAGCCTTGAACTCAGGGGGGGTTGATCATTCGGTCATGGAAGGTACTCTACTTGTATTGTATGTACACATGATGCTTCACTGACTAGCAAACCTAGTTGGTTTGTTGGTTGGTTTGCTAATCAGTGTGATGCTTATATTATACTTAATAAAAACCAATAGTGAAAGGCATAAGATGGATCAATCAATTAGTAATTAATTAGGCGTAATAATAAAACATTTTAATGTTGGTCGTGGCGTCCGGTCTCATTTTGAGGTTTTGTATTGCTATCCACTAACTCGTTTCGATTACTACTCGTTGGTTTGATTATTCCGTAGCTTAACTACTTGATTTAATCAACTGACATCTTTTTCTATACAGTAGATATCTTGAAATTGGGAGTTGAACCTGCATATACATATAAATATGCATATACATCAATGTGCCTACCCCCTTGCCGACCACCTGGATTCGTCTCACGTACACAAGTCTAAGGGGGTGGGTATAATTAATATACCAAGTACCAACGTAATGGCCTCATAGAGGTTAAGAGCTTCACAGTAAATTTTACAATATTGCTATGTACTACCAGTATAATATTTTGGGGTGACTACTTAGTACATTAACATCGATGGGGGTAACACTATTGCCGATCGGGACCACTCCCGCAGCATCGCCAGCGAAATATGACCCATGTTACTCGCTGATAGTGAGTGTTTTTATAGGTGAAAGAATTAAAAAAAAATTAAAGTTGCTTGAAAGTGTATAATATTTCCCAGGCGGTACTATACAAATTTCATCGAGATCTCGTGAGTACCTTCAGAGATATGGAGGTAAACACGTCAATTTTAGTACTGAAAATGACTAGCGCGGCATTTGAAGTCGGTTCTATTACTTTTTTTAAACGATCTTAAAATATAGTTTATCCATCACAAACCACCATACATAATACATATATTTTCTTTCTATAATATTAGTACCAGTAGATATAGATCATTTAATAATTTCTACATTGAGACTCAAAGTCAATATCAAGGTACATTTATGGGCATGCTGGATTCGTGGATCATGCCCACGGTGCCAGCATTCCCACCCAATGTCCCCACCTATCTCCAAATTGTTTTCTAGATCGTCTCGACTTGGATAATTACTGACTGTTGCAATGATGGCAATAAACCGACGTACACCACCAGACCCCTGAATATATTAATATCTTTCCATCCAAGTAAACCAAATTTATTTAATAATCTAAGTACTTTTATATTTTTTATGATAATTCGATTAGATAGAGACTCGTTAACTGGGTAAAGTACTGATAATTGTGTACGTCGGTTCAAAGTATGTAAGAAGGTAATGCAACAAACAAACATTGCCTTTTTATTAGTAACTTGGCTTTGTGCCTGAAGCACTAATAAACACAAAACGACTTACTCATCCTCTGTTATTGTTTCTTTACTTTACACAAAGGGCAGGTATTAACCGAATAACTCTTTAATTTATGGTAGGTAAGTTAATTAGGATACATCTTTATTTATAAGAATTTTGAACAATATTAAACAGTTTTGATCACGTTTCTGAACAACGCTCGAATTTATGCAATACAAATTTAAAACCTCCCCCGACTAATCTTTGTATAAGACCATTCCAATGAGCCCAAATACGCCATCACTGCTGTAAGTCGATGAGGATTGAGTGTACTAGTCATAGAGTAACTTTTTATCCTGGGTATTAGTGTGGTGGATATCTTGGCTGCCATCTTAGCACCAGGGTCCTTATTCAGTATGACCAATGAGATAACTTGCCAAAAACGTGTAATGTTGTAGCGTGCTCTAAACGTAAACGTGTTCCTCAAACGCGCCACGGCACATTATTGAAAAATGGTATTCTGTATGCCAGTTCCTGTTCAGCCGTTTTTGCGTAAATATTAGTAGGATTGTTAACGGATTTGGGTAAAGTTTGGTAAATAGATAGTTTATATACAATACTATAATGTATAACACCTTGGATACTTTTTATCCTGATACATGATAGATTTCTTTTCAACGCAGGTGAAGTTGTGGGGCGCATGTAGTTATTGATAAAATGACAATGCAATGATTGACTATAATTGGCATTTTGAGAATGAAGTTTTTATTGTCGTTCCAAAACTAGTGCATTTATAAGTGGATCCATTGATTGTTTTCAATAAAAAATATTTATAATTTATTTAATGTTTTTTAGTTTTTAAATTAAGCTAAAGAATTGCTATTGAAGTTTTATTGCTGGCAAATCGACCTAATATAAAGATAAGACAGAAAAATAAAGAAATGTATGAAACCGCAAAATTACCGATGGAACCGGAAGTAAGGTTTATGAACGAATGGCGTGGAATCTCAATATGTTTAAAATTTTAGGTCACACATGTTTGAAAGTAAAGTAAATACCCATTATCGTCTATCCCTACCGCAGCTAAAGAGCTGACCTTGAATCGGTTGAACCGATTTTGATAACATGTCTTTCTTTAAGTGTTATCTGCACTGTATAACAACATTAAGAAAGACCGGCATGAGTTCGCTCACCAGGATGCGAGACAGTCTGACGCACTCGCCACTTGGACTTGATTAGAAAATTATTTTCACTGCATTACGCCATCCATTGTGCCCGATATCGCCAATACATTGGCTGGGTCACTAGCTGTATTATCTTTCTCTAGACTTGTAGTTCACACATGTGCAAACTGATCTTCTAGTTATTTTCCATTTCACCTTGCATGTAACCTACATCGGGTTATGTGCCTATTGTAATTGCATAATTAGAATAGGCAAATAGCCCGATGTAGGCACATATAGACGTTACATGCATACCTACGTCGCACCGAACAGCCGAAATTGAAAAAAAAAGCATACACGTCGAACATATAACCTCCTCCTTTTTTGAAGTCGGTTAAAAAAGCAGGAGATGTTGTCAAGACGACACGACGTGTTTTTGTTTTGATTTGAGGATTATATTTTCGGTACTCCAAATACACTCACCGGCACGGAAACTTGGCCACTTACAATTTTTTCATTGGCTTGAGTATAAATAATTTAAAAAAATATTGTTTGGTAGAGGGGTAAGTTTTTTTATGCTAAAAACCGTTTTAATTGCTTAAATCCTATCAACATTCACAGCAATCTGGTTAATTTGAAATCGCAAATTATTCAAAAATGTTATCATTTATGTCAATTGACTTAAAAACTAAAAAATACACTTTTTTATATTTTTAACATGTTTTAATAGCGTGTATTTCCTCCTCTAGCCCTGATAATTTCCTGTATCTGGTCAGGTATGCACTGGATGATGTTTCTGATGTCCATTTGTGTTATGACATCCCAAGTGCTTCATTTCGAAGCTCGTTGAGAGTGTGTAGGGGATTGGAGCTGGACTTGATTTTTTTTGAGCATGTCTCAGATGTGCTCTATCGGGTTTAAGTAAGGGCTACGAGCTGGCCACTATAACTTTTGAATCCCAACTTCTTGAAGGTAATCTTCGAAACACCGTGTAACGTGGGGCCGTGCGTTATCGCGTAGTAAAACAAAATGGTCATACCCAATGAAACCGGAAAATGGAATAACATGGTCATAAGAATCTCTTCGGTGTATTGAGTAGCATTTAGTTGTATTGGGTAGGTATCGCTCTCCTCTTCTTTTCCACACCCTTTCTCGACCATTTAGAGCTCGTAAAGCTATTCGGCCGGCACTCATCTGTAAAGAGCACACTGGCCCACCGCTCTTGTGTCCTGTTTGCATGTTCTCAAGCTAATTGAAGACGTGCCACTCAGTGGTGTCTAAGGAGTTCTGGGTCGCGCACTGGCCTACGACCTTTTAAACTGACTTCCTCCATTCGTCTTCTGACCGTACGCTCACTTACATTTATGCCTCTGACGTGATGGAACCGCTTCTCAAAGACCGAAGGGAAGTGGTTTTTCGATATCTCTAAGACATTGATACAGTTCAATACAGTAGCCACTTCACGCTGCGTTAGTCCTTGGTCGAACAATGCAATGGCTTACGCAACCAGTTCTGCTGTTACCGGTTTTTTTTCCTCTAAAGTACGGTTAATCAAACATCCAAAAACAGCCACAAAACCTCAAAACTGGATTAACTTTAAGCCAAACTTTTGAAAACACTTTAAGTGTACACTTCGTCCTCATCGGTAAATCGTCCTGTTATGACTAAATTTTAAAAAGTGGTGTCTAAAGGCACTCTAATTCGATGAATTACGCTCTTGAACTAAAAGCAAACATTATTTGACCTATCTTCATAAAAAACACCCATTAAAAACACTTCAAATATTTGTGGACGCGAAATAAGGGTTTGGCCAAGTTTCCGTGCCGCTGAGTGTATTAGGTATATTTAACTTATTAGGTTTGAGTATTTTTGCTCACATCGGAGTGTGAAGTAAAGTAAATAAAAGAAAGTTCTAGCACTGAACTGATCCTAGTTTTCATTGCAAACTGAATAAATGAAAAGTGAGACGTGAAATCAAACCGAGAAATTAGCAATGTGCTAAACGAAAAGCAGATTTAGGATTCATTAGATAGAAATGAAACGAGGTCAAAATGTCGACCTAAACATTACTTACTATACATAGCGACCCGCCCCGGTTTTGCACGGGTCCGATCCGCTACCAAAATTACGGGATCACCCGCTGGGCAAATAATTCTTAAATAATATTAATAAATAAATAATATAAAAAATAATATTCTTAAATTCTTTGATTATCGAAATCGCTCTAGCCGTTTTGGAGTCCATATGGAACATACATACTCACATCTGTAGGGATTATACACTCATTGATTTTTATATGTGTAGATGGATATACTTGTACCTACTTAAATTACAACAAATTAAGTAATAGATCTGTTTTCTGTGCAGCGTAGATTTACAAAACATTAAGATTGACTATATAATGGAAATATAATAAACGCTAATAAATATAATAAACTAGAAGTGCCCCGCGGCTTCGCCCGCGTTAAAGACTTTTATTTACTTAAAACTTTTATTTTATAAAAACATTTCTATCATAAAAGACATCAAAGAAGCAAAAGCCAAATCGGTTCAAACTTTGAACCCCCATTCAATCCCCTTAAGGAGTGAATGTTGAAAAATTATTTCTTAGCTGATACGGTCTACGTTATAATAACTATCTGCATACCAAATTTCAGCGCAATCCGAAACAATATTGATTTCAAACTTTGTTACCCCATTTCACCCTCTCAGGGGTGGAATTAAAAAAAACCTGAAACACGTATTTACTTATTTTTGTACTGAAGCACTTGTATGAAGTTTCGAATAGAAAAGACTATCTAATCTTGTTTCTCCATACAAACTTTGAACCCCCATTTCATCCCCTTAAGGGGTGAATTTTGAAAAATCCTTTCTTAGTACACCCCTACGTACTAAGACAAATATACCCTCCAAATTTCAAGTCTCTATGAGTCAGTCAGTCAGGTCAGTCAGGACAAAGATTCTTATAGTATTAGATGTACAAATAGGTATGCCAAAATATTGCACGATTACATCACGAACTTTCCAAATGCCAAAAGTAATCGAGACAAAACAGTAGATAGCAATGGTGATGCTGATGATAGATATGTAACATACCACTATTACAAATATTTGGTGAAATAAGTTAAAGTATTCGATTGGTTTATTCCACCAATTGATTGAAAGCAATACGAAATTATTGCCAAAACAGTCATTTACTGCAACTTTGCGCAGTTCCCAATAGCACTTCGAATCCAAGATCTGAAGACTATTCCTCGTGAGACATTCATATTACGAGTGTAATATGACGTTTGTCGGACGCTGCCGGAAGTAAGAAGTTATCTCGCATATTGCAGAGAGGATGCGCCACTACACATGACATTGAGCAACAATCAGGTAGGTAGACCGGCTAAATGAAGCTCCGAGCCATTTCTTATCTTATTATTTTTCATCTTGACTCTTTATGTTATCGCGTGGATTGATTCGCTTCCATTTACTTACCTCATACATATTTTGGTAGAACGTGAGGAGATATCATGTCCTTTGGGATTATCTGCTTGGGATTTGCTGAAATATATTCATCGTTATTACATACTTACTTAAATGTTTGCGGTAGGTAGGTAAGTTTAGTAAAGATTTTAAACAAGAAGAAGACTAAATAAAATAAAATACTAATATGTATTATTAATCTTACCTGAACTTTAATTAGGGAAGTAAATAATCACGATAGGTATGGTGTAGGTACTGTGATCGCATCGCATATTATCTCAGATAAATTAACCAACCGCCATATTATTATACCGAATTGCATGCAACCAGCCTATTTCCCCATTAAACTATTTTCTTCGAAAATAGGTCGGCAACGTAACCATAGCAACATTAAGCAACGGTAGACTGAAGACAATTTGAAAGACGCAGACGTTTCAATACAGTTTTAGACTTGAAGTTTATAAAACGTTAAGATTTATGATATCATATTCGTTATTTTAAGATTTTTATCAATATAAACAATCATGTCCATAACTACGCCCCCGCATATCCAGGCGCGTATATTTTATGGCCTCCGCACGGATATTCAGTAAGTACCGAAAATAGATCGTAAGATTTTTTCTCGTCGTTCACTTACCTTGCAAGGTAGAATGCTAATTGTAAATAATAATTTAAATTAACTATTTATTTTCGCAAGTAATATTTTTCAAGGTGGTTAAGCAATGTGGCAATGTGCACCTAGGTATTCACTTGTATCATGGATGGGATAAGGCTCCATCTACTAATAGCGACCGCGCGATTTTAAAACGTGTCTAAGAGTCGCATCTAGCTAGGCGTAAATAATAGACAAACATATGGCAATTAATGCTAGCAAATTACTTATTCCATAGCGATACATTTGTTTTCATCGCACGCTACGTGCCTAGTGATGGCTATGGCTACACCTCACGCGGCTTACAACTCTGTTTTGATAAAATGTTTATTAATTATTATTTTTGCTGGCGAAAAATGATAGTGGTATTTTTTGCTCGATCTTATAAAATACTGTAGTGTGGTACGGAACCCTACGAGTGTGAGTCCGACTTGCACTTCGCCAGTATATTTTTTACCAATCTTACGATATTTTTAGAGTTTTTACCCTACCGTCTCAAGTTTAATTAATTTAATCCTAAAATTATTATTTTTATAAAATACAGTATTACTAGTAAGTAATGAGATTGAAATATTATTATAATATAAATTATTTTTTTTGCTAAGTCCCATCATAGTATAGATCTAAATCATTGCAGATGGAACTAACTCATGAAAGTTAAAGTGCAGAGCAAATCTGTTCTTGATTGGTCCTTCCTTTCAGTCTTGACCTAGAGTTGTATTGTCCTAGGTACAATGCCCACTATCTGTCGGAATCGGAGATTGTATACCCAGCTGGAGGGGTCATTGTTATACACAATCACCTTCAGAAGAAACAGAAGTTTATACGTCTTCAGGACAAGCATAAACCTATCAAGTCATTGGTGCTGGCTCCTAATAGGTAACGTGTTATTTTTTACCGATAAAAGGAGTAGATTCTACATTGGTGTGTCGACGAAACGAAATTCTATTGCTAACTGGACAGTAATTATACCAGAGATAAGTAACTTTTATTATCTCTGGTTAGATACTAAGGCCCAGTTCGAGTAAAAGCCGAGGGAAAAATAAAAAGAAGTGTGATAAAAATGTAGGTAGCTAAGAGTATTACAGTTTTACTATGTTTTGTAAAACTGTGCTAGTATACTAAGTATAGTATCCTATAAAATTTCCCAAGATTCAAGCTAGTTTCAAATTTCATCAAAATCTATATGGTCGTTTACGTGTCTGTCTTATAATAATTATTTGATATAGGTTATCATAATTACTGAGGTCACAGAATAAATAATACTGAGTACAAGTCTAAGGTCTCTATTTCAGTCACTGTGCTTTTAGTAGACAAACACAATCGTACCTACTGGTCGTTAGTACATAGATAATCATCATCATCATCAGCCGGTGTCGGTCCACAGCTGGACGAAGGCCTCTCCCAAGATGCGCCACTGAACTCGCCACACATAGATAGCAAACGCATTTCTTTATATATAAAATCGAAATTTTAATGGGCTCATCATAATAGTAAAGTTTGTTAACACATTTCGTAGTACGTATCCAATACGTAGCAACGATAAAAAGATAGGCTTAAAAAACTACCGAATCATTTATTAAAATTATGTCACTTTTCAGACGGTGGTTAGCATTGAACGAAATCGCTGACGAAGGCCAGAAGCCAATAATAACCATTTACGACTTAACTACGTACAAAAGGCGGAAGATTCTTACAGTCCCCTTCGAAAACTCGACTGCAAGAGAGTTTGCTTGCGTCCAGTTTACCTTCGACTCCAAGTATCTAGTAGCTATAACTGGAGAACCAGATTGGTATTTGTATTATTATAATTGGGATAAAGGGAAAGTCGAGAGTCATGCGAAAGCTCAGAATCCTAGCGGCCAGGGTATTGTGGAGAGTGTAAGTCAACTTAAAGGTATTAAGCATTATTTGTTACCTACTCAAATTAGAAATATACATACAAGTACCTATGTCAAACAAGAATCACATAAAGTTGTTAGTCTATGGAAGAAGGGAATATGGAAATAAAAAGTATGAAATCAATCCTCATTCTGTCACAGAATAATAAATAGTACAAGATTCCGTCCAGTGCTGGATGTCTCCGTTATATCTATCTACATTTGACTATAATTTTGAGTGTCTGTTGACTTTGTGTTGGTAGGTATATAACTACCAACTAGCAACGTTAGTAATTTGCCGTCTCTACTCTAGTAGGTATAAAAACGTCTACCCCAACGGCTGCCAGTTCTGCAGCAATTATGACTCTACTTGCCACAAAGTCCAGCTTGTTACTTCCTGTAGCTCGTTGATCGTCTCACATAAATATGATTATACTTATAGGTGCAATGCAATCCGACAGACGCTACTTTGATTGTAATATCAGGACCTTACACTTTTCGGATAATGAATGTTGCCGAAACTGTATGGCGTCAATGGGGTTGGTGTAAAGCTGAGAATGTAAGTCACTCCTAATTCATAATTGTTGACTTTGTCACATAGGTATGTAAATAGTTTTTTACAGATCAAGTTCTGAAATCAATCAATCGTCAATTTGTATGTATCACATGTAATATGCAAACGGATGAACCGATTCTAATTTAGTATTTTTTTTATGATAGGTGATTAGGGTAGGCACTGTTCTTAGCTATAATTTAAGAAATTCTGTTTATTCGTTTGAAAATCGTCAGCTCTTTTCTAGTTCAATTAGGGTATTATAGCAACTTCCACAGTTCTGATCGATTCGGAATTTGTCACTCTGCTACTTACTTTACTTCTAACACGGAGGTCACTGGTTCAAATCCTAGCTATGCAACAATGGATTTTCTATATGCATTCATGGGTGCTCGTCCACAGGCGGTAATAGTTTGCTACAAAAAGGTAGCACCATCGAGGAGAAAATCTGCCGTCAAAAACCTTCCGACAACACAGCTTTTGAGAGTCACTAATACTCTATTCGAGGACCATATTATCGCTTACCACCAGGCGAGATATTGCAGGCTAGCTTATCAAATTAAAATACAACAAAAATATTGCAAGATATGTTTTTTTTATATTTGCGATTTAAATGTAAATAGTATTAGACACAGATTTTAGCTAAAACTAACTGATAACATTTTGCACGTGTTTTTAATCCCGCTCTCAGCCAAGTAACCAAGAAATGTTATTATCTACCTACAACAATCTGCTATGAACATCATCCTGGTCTGCAAATTTCTCAATTGGTGTGTCACGTAACATTTATTACGTAGAGTACTTTATACATATCGTCTGTGGAAATTTAAAATGGCGTAAGTATACTAAATATACCATGGAATGGCGTTTTTATTACCCTATTGAACATTATTTTTAGCAATTCGATATCTCTTAAAATGACTGAGTTAAGGAGAGTTCAAATGTCGTAGGAGACAATCCTCTGCTTTTCAGAAGATTTAAAACACAAAATGTTGTCTAAAAACATCATAACTTGTAATTTTTTTCTCCTAGAAGGATTATTTCTATACAGATTGTTTATAAATCACTTTATCTATTACAAGATATTGAGCAAACCAGAACAAATAATCATCATCATCACTGCTGGACGCAGGCCTCTCCCATGAGCCCGATCTTCGGCTCTTTTTGTGACTCTCCATTATTGCGAGGGATGTGCCCTAATTGCTACGCTGGGTAGGCGGGTTGGCGATCGCAGGACGTAGCTTGCACCGGTGATGCTGCTACCCGTCAGCGGCCTGTAGTATTTAGCTACGCCATAATTTTGAAATGATTATACCGCCATTTGCCGGACGCCAGAGCCTCGTTCGTTGGTCAGCAAGATGCACCATGGGTAGGTGAGGTTGGCTGAGAGCACTGAGTTGGTATTTGTACTCCCTTACATCCATGTACTCCCTTATATCTCAGCCCCAACCAGGACAAACACAATAGAATAAAAGATGATGTCGCTTACACGTCGAAATTTTGGAAGATATGTCCGTTACGACGTTTCGTTTACGACTTAGTGTAATAGTTTGTTACTACTACGAGACAAAATTTGCTGAAAACTAAAGAAAATAAAACAATATACATATATATATATCTAATATTAAATCAAAATGTTAAAAATACAGCTAGATATAGAAAAAAAAATTATTTAATGGTATATTTAGTGTACTTACGACAAAATTACCCTTACGACATTTGAAATGTCCACAGTCGATATGATGATTTTTAAACAAAATTTGGGTTTTCGGCTCTCCTGGAAAGAAGAGATTTTGTCACTTGCGACATTTCATATTTCCACAGTCGATATATGCGTATTGCTCTGTTAACCAGTTTTATTCGGACAAGAGTACATGACCAGCATGGCTATCCACAATAATTCGAAAACAAATTCGGTTTCAAAATCTGTCTCTCCTTTAACTCAGATCTTTACAATTCACAATGCGTCTGGAAGAGATCGTTTCAAGCGATAAGACTGCCGAGTGTATAACATAAATATTAATATATTTCTTTTTTTTTTGGTAATCAATAAAGAAAACTTCAACATTTCAGAAAAATCAGTCATTTCACTGAATCGAAAGGTTTCCGCGGTCAAATAGCTCACGGATTAATTCGAAATGAGGCTTTCAATTTTCATGTATCCTATTTAAATTAAAATACCTATCTATGGCAGATTAACATAACCGCTTGTATGTGGCTGAACCCTGACCGCATCCTCTTCGGTACCGACAACGGCATGATCATGATGGTGGAAAACGGTGAACTGAGACAGAACTGTATTTTCAAAGCTGCAGAAATTGTAGAAATGGCACTGAAGAAGGTTGAGGCCGAGTGAGTTGTCACACTTGTGTAATTTACCTTAGTCACGATTAGTATGTACATAATAATGACGTAAGCCTTGCCCCTTGCCGTGACTTAACGTGATTTAAGCCTTCATAAATATTCTTCAATAATTACACATGTAAGTATTGGTAATTATTTTTACAGCGAATGTTTCATCTACAATCCTGTCTGCCTAGGCATAATTAAGGTATTAAATCTTTTAACAATTTTAACTTATCACTGCATATTATAAAACAAAGTTCCCCACCGCGTCTTTCTATCTGTCTGTTCGCGATTAACTTACAAACTACTGAACAGAATTTAATGCGGTTTTCACTAATAGACAGAGTGATTTATTAGGAAGGTTTAGGTGTAAAATTCGTTAACGTTTTACCCCTGCAAAGCCGGCCCGGGTCTCTAATATTTTCTTATTAAATCGCAAATGAGGCTTATGAGGCTATACATACCTACGAGACAACAACAGTGGATCATAGTTAGACAAAAATTGAAGTCTCTGTGATTGGACCGAGCTTATATCTGTAGTACCAAGCGAGCTCATCTTTCTTTGACTTTAGGCGGTGCCTAATACAATCTTATATATATAGGTTCCTAGGTGAAATAATTCGTATAACTTATAATACTCGTAAAACAGTGCAGAAGACGCTGGCGGCGATAAAGCGAGCACCTCTAGCAAGCAGGATGGCTCGGAAGACAGCGCTACTGAGATCATACAAATTTATCCCGTGACATGTTTGACCAACTTTATAAAAGGTAACTTGTAACAATATTTTAAAAACTTTTTGAAAAACAAGCCGTTATATAATCTAAGATCAGACTATATCAAGGCAGATCGAAAGAGTCCAAACAGGACGGGTATATCATGCGAGTTCCTAGGCCACCTTCCGTTTCCATCATTAGACCATAGACACCACCTTCGTCTATACTAGTACTCGTCAAGTCTATCTAATCAGCACGACTAAGTACGACAGGTTAATTATGTGTAGTTTCTCTTAACTTAAACTCCTGTTTCTAAGGCCACTTTCCGGTTCCATCATCAGACGAACTCGATGGTGCCATAATATTGCATTGTCATCCGATTTACATATGTATGCAAAATTTCAGCTCCACCGTCAAGTTAGAAAATCTGTCGCCAAACATCTAATGTGTTTCGGCAGCTAAGAGCCAGTTCCCATTCTCAGCCTAGCGCGCTTACCATTTTCGATCGCATCATCACTTACCAACAGGTGAGATAGTGGTGAAACCATAGCCTATATGATATAAAAAAATATATTGTTTATTTTTATATAAGATAAGCGTTTGTCCTCTATATATTGTATATTCTCTGCCATTGACTACCTTGGCGTAGATTTATTGCACTAACTTTTACAGGATTTGCGTTTGCCTGTGGACCTGGCTACGTGCACATGTTTGAGAAAGAATCGCCCCATCATTGGAGAAAACGGAATCTTTATAGGATTTCGAAAAAATCATATAAGTAAGTACCATAATACATTAGTTAGGAGTAATTTGGGAATATACTCGTCGCATCAATTTTCGGGTTTTTTAAAGGTGAAACCGTTTTAAAGAACGAAGACATTTGTTTTTAAATGTATTTAAATGACGTGTTTCAATTGTATTTAAATGACGTTTATACGTATACGTACGTACGATGTACTCAAATGGAACAATAAATAAATTGAAAAAAAATTGAAATGAATTGAAAAACAATAATTTCATAGCTTGTATAGTTTCGAGAAAATACACGTTAGAGGTATCTTTCAACTCTATACTCGACTCGAATCGAATTAGTACCGTACTCTGACGCTAGTTCAGTAGCAGCCAGTTTCACTGGTTCCTGATACTTTCTACAGTGCCACAAGTATAACTTGGCGGTGGTGGTTTTTGGAACTAATTCCGCTCTCTTGAAACTGTGAGTTTGACGTTTGAGAGATTACCGCGACATTATTGTTGATAAATCTGCTACATTAAAATAGTTCAATAAAGCCAAAAGTAATTAAAAGTGGTTTAAGAGAAACTGTTATCAAAGTACAAAGTAAAAGCACAGTGGCGCACAGCCGCGCCAAGTTATACTTGCCGGACTGTAGATAAATATCTGACACATAACCATAGAAAAGATAATAATAATAATACGACATAACGCCAATTAAAAGTTATCACAAATTCGTCAGTTTACCCCTCTTACAGTATATTTAATGTACTGTGGCCTCTCTAGACAAAGTTTAATTCTGTTAGCATTCACGCCATACGCAACTTCAAAATGTATAGAATTGACATTTTTTCCACAAAAATATGATTGTCAATGTCATTCCCATACATTTTGAAGGTTTTTGGTTGTAATTTTTAACCGACTTCACAAAACAGGAGGAGGTTCTCAATTCGTCTGTATGTTTTTTTTGTGTGTATGTTACGCGATTACATCGTCAATTGTGAACAGATTCAAATTATTCTTTTTTTAATAGGGTAGGGTACGTTTTCGAGGTGGTCCCATTGTAATTTCATCGAGATCTGATAAGTATCTCCAGAGATATGGAGATAAATACCTCAAACATAGGATAATGTAATGGTTTTAGAAGAAAAGTCCCAAGAAGATTATACACAAAGGAGGTTGCTATTGCATATACTTTTGAAGACTAAAAAATATGACCTTGAATAATGTTTTTACATCTTTCTTCACGTTGATTTTGGTTTTTGACAGATATTCTTACGGTAACTGTGAGCGAGATAGAAACAAAGGTAGGGAGAATTAATTTATCTTCACAGGAATGTTGTACCGGCCAAAGTCTTGTTAGGATGCAACGTTTTTGAGCATACCTAATATTTTTTGACATGACATGACGTTTGGCGAAGATGGCGGCAATTAATGTTAATAATCGCTAATAATACTTTTTAACCGGATTCACAAAAAAGGAGGAGGTTCTCAATTCGTCTGTTTTTTTTTTGTTGTTATTATTCATATTGGAATATAACTAATCCGTGTTATAAAAGTATTTGGAATTATTGTAATAGACGAATAGACAATTAATTATCGTGTGTGTCAGATGCTTTTATTGCACAGGGCCATTTTGAACATTGTCCTTTGATACCTTGGTGACATCATTATGACTAGTGGATACTTTCACTAGCGCGGCATTTGAAGTCAATTTTTTAGGGGGCCGAACCCAAAGGTTACCAAATGAACACTTGCTGAGACTTTGCTGTCCGAACGCACATATAGACACACGGACGGACGGACGAACGTCCGTCCGTCCGTGTGTCCATATGTGCGTACTTTACAGATCTGTATCTTCTTAACCGTAATGCAATAATATGCCTAATGCAATAGGTTCATACTTGAAATTTTCACAAAGTATATATCCGTCAGTGTATAACGGCACAGACACGAGATTTTATAGATGCATGTAATTTAATTAAAACTTGTTTTAAACTAAAAATAAATTATTTTTCAAAAAAATAAAACCGACTTCATAACCACAAACAGGCACTCAAAAGCGAAAAATAAATTACTTAATATAATTATTATAAGCGCTACCCACTTATCTATTTGAAGTCGGTGCCAGACAAGTCTATTGGATAGTAGATAGATACTATCTATGTAGTAGTAGTAAGTATGTAGGTAGATACATGTAGGTAGTATCTATCTACTACGAAAAATAATTTATTGTTAATATCAATGTATCAGAAATCATGAAAGACTTTTGATTTTTTTTTAAATATCTTATCGTTTTAAAGGCATACACGAGATAGTCCGATGTGGTCTGAACTCGACGCTATACAGCATATAGCAATTGACCCGAATCAAGAGACTCTCCTGATAACTACACTGCGAAAGCAACTCTATTATGTAAAGCTATTCGGCGTTCATATGCTACAGGTAAACGTCGTGAACCTATTTTATGAGTTTTAGAGATATCTGCTATTTGAAGACTAATGGAAGTACTATCAGCTGTAATGGACCTTTTTTTTAGCGCGATAAGTCCCATATTAAAATGTAACTAGGTATGTGCATAAATCGCAAAAGTTTAATGTTTATAAGATAGTTTCCATCATATATTATATAGATAATTTCAGTTTCATCGTAAGTATGTTTGTTACTTCTTCACGCGAAAACTACTTAACCGATTCAGCTGAAATTCGGTATGTAGATAGCCTTGCTAGACCCTGGAATAACACATACTTTTCAACCGATTTCCAAAAAGAGGAAGGTTCTCAAATCGTCTGTATGTTTTGTTTTTGTATGTAAGTATGTTACGCGATTACTCCGGTCAATTGTGAACCGATTCGAATAATTATTTTTTTAATCGGTAGGGTACGTTTCCGAAGTGGACTCATTGTAATTTCATCGAGATCTGATAAGTACCTATCTTCAGAATATGACGATAAACGTCTCAAACTTGCTACTGAAATTGATTCGCTGGGCATGGAAGTCGGTTGTTTTAGTTTTTAAAGTATCTTAAATATTATCCCAATATTCCTACGGGAACGATGTTTACGTTGGTAAAACCGCAGGACACAGCAAGTGAAGTTATAATTTCACAAGGAGCAACCAACTACTTATAAAGATTTTCTAAACTCTATAAGGGTCCATTCTTGTTATTATCATCTAATATCTTGCAATGGTTGTTCACTGATCGATCAACAATATCCAGAATCCGGAAATCGCATTTAACGAGCTCGGGCCAGCAATGCATTACGGTAAAATCAACTCGCTTTCAATGTGTGCCTGGAAGCCGATATTTATGACCTCGGGCGAGCAGGACAAGAGCATTAGAATATGGAATTACATGACGGATGATGTCGAGATGATCAAGTTGTATCAAGAAGAGGTCCACTGTGTCTCATTGCATCCGACAGGTTAGATGATTTTGATTAAATATCTTCTGAAGGAGGTTCTCAATTCGTCTGTATGTTTTTTTTGTATGTATGTTACGCGATTACTCCGTCAATTGTGAACCGATTCGAATAATTATTTTTTTTAATCGGCAGGGTACGTTTCCGACGTGAAGTTTCATTGTAATTTTATCGAGATCTGATAAGTATTTCCAGAGATATGACGATAAACATCTCAAACTTGCTACTGAAATTGACTCGTAGGGCATGGAATTCGGTTGGTTTAGTTTGAAAACTGTCTTAATTATTACTGCACATTTTTACTAACAATACTTATTTGAACTACGTTGCTGGTTTTTTTTTAAATTTTCTAAACAATTCATTGATTCTGTTTCAAACATATTGTTTATCAATTTTATAGGTCTATTCGCAATAGTCGGATTCTCGGATAAATTGCGTTTCATGGTGGTGCTAATCGACGACTTCGAAGTGATGCGCGAGTTTCCTGTCCGGAACTGCAAACAGGCGAAGTTTAGTACCAACGGCCATCTGTTTGCCGCTGTGAACGGTCAAGTTATACAAGTCTTTTCATCGGTTTCTTTTCAGAATGTCTACAATTTAAAAGGACATAACGGACGGGTAAGAAGGACCAAATTACAAGTGATATTAAATAAAACTTCAAGATTTTCATATTGATGGAAATAATTTTCAGATTACCTGCTTAGCGTGGTCAGCTAATGACCTGATTTTAGTTTCGTGCGGATCTGAGGGAGCAGTTTACGAATGGGGTATGTCAACAGGTCAGAGGATAGGAGAGGTCATCCTGAAGACTAATCAGTTTACCGGCTGTGCTGTTAATAGGTTATTACAAAGTACCAACATTGTATAATAATAATACAATTAAGATAGTTTTAAACTAAAACAACCGACTTCCATGGCCTGCAAGTCAGTTTCAGTAGCAAGTTTGATATGTTTATTGTCATATCTCTGGAGATACTTATCAGATCTCAATGAAATTACAATGGGACTACCTTGGAAATTTACCCTACCGATTAAAAAAATAATTATTCGAATCGGTTCACAATTGAAGGAGTAATCGCGTAACATACATACAAAAAATAAATAAATAATTTAAAAAAAAAACAGACGAATTGAGAACCTCCTCTTTTTTGGATTACGGTTGAAAATATGTATATATAAAATATGATACGTGTATATTACACGAACAAATGACTAACGAAGGTAAACTTTTGTATTCCAGTGTTGGCAAATCAACATTTGCAGTCGGGACCGACGGAGAAGTAAAAGAGATAGGTTCGAATACGATCAGAAGAAACTTGCCCTTGATCGGGTGTGCTTTAAACACGATCGTGCTCTCGCGGTCAGATATGATGCTCTTCATAACTGGTGGAGAAGGTGGAGTTACATCTGTCCAGCTTCCATTGCTAGATAAAGCTATATTCAACGAATTCCACATGCACAACAAAAAGGTCACTTCCATTGCATTGACGTACGACGATCAGACGTTAGTTTCTGTAGCGGAAGATGCTTCCATTTGCTTGTGGAGACTGACCAACGCTGATGGCAGAGCGATCGCTTTGGACAAGGACTTTTCATACTCCAAGGAGATATTAATAAGCAAGAAAGATTTGCAAGAGAAAATCAACAGCATCAATGTAAGTATGCAAAGCTTTTAACCTATTAGTAACTAGAATTTAATAATCTATTAAGTAATAGTTTTGTTTACACAACCGATGTTTTTGCTAAACTTACTTAAGATTTTCTGACAACCATTAATATGTTTGACTTGTTCAGTTACTAAGCACAAGGATGAGTGAACTGGAAACGGAACACACGTATCAATTGCGCCAAGCAGAAGCAACACAAGCTGAAAAATTAAGAGAAGTCCACGAAGGGTACTGCGCAGCCATCGAGGAACTCAAAGATAAGAATGAGGTTAAGATGCTTTGAAAAGAGATTTCTTAATCACAAAATGTATATATACTATTTATACAATTCGTCTTCATTGCCTTGACAGACGATGGAAAACGAGCACACGCATGAAATCGGCATGATTCAACAAGATATTGCTAAACTGAGATCACAACACGAACGGACTCTACAATCTCTAGAAGCCGATTTCAACGTCAGACTTATTAACGAATACGACAGATATCAGGTACGAAAACGGTATTATGATGTTATTCGTATTATTTGGTAGGACCACTTATACAACTTTAACGCTTTTATTTACGCTTTTATTATCTTTTCTTGTCTCTAACAAACAATGTAAAATCTTAGAAGTCAATTTTAACCGACTACTCGTAATTGTCGTATCCAAATGAAACTTAGTATGTAGATATATACAGTTCGGATGACAATACTATAATAAGGTATCTAGGAGCTGATCTGATGATGTAGCCAAAAGGTGGATAGTAGAACTCACCAGTGGCTACTATACTACAGTAAACCTCTCAAGTCTGGGCTCATTGGATTCGTTTTGATTAGTCCAGCCTCAGATTGGGTTTAGAACCAAAGGTCTGATAATGGAGCCAGAAGCTTACCTTTTAGTTCAAGCGTGTTTGATTAGTTTATTTTACCAAAACTTATTACGATAGAGCCTTGAAGATAAAACTGCACGAATGAGGAAAGATTACGAAGAGAGACTGGAGGAATTAGCTGACAGTAAGCGTCGGGCTTTGCGCGAAATGAACGACATGTTCGAAGCAAGATTGGAGGAAAAGGATCAGATTTTACAAGAGGTAAATATTTGATTATCAATATTTTCAATGACTTTTTTATAATAATGCATCCTACTGAATTGCAATTATAAAAAATATTACAATAGTTACAAGAACAAGCGGATATGGAAGTAAAAGAACATGAAACTATAAAAGCTTCGATTGAAGAAGACGCAGATCGTGAAATTATTGAGATTAAAACTGCCTATGAAGCTCAACTAAAGGAAGAAAAGGATGCAAACGTAAGACTCAAGGGAGAAACAGGGCTCATGAAAAAGAAGCTTATTAGTGCGAATAAAGAAATTGACGAATTTAAGCATCAAATTTCGCAGCTCAAAGGTAATTTGTTTACTATATGTTCTTAGTAAAAAGCTAGACACTTAGGTATACTATTAATAAATAACGTATAGAATAATATTTTCTTTATAGCTGAACATAAACAGTTCCAAAAAGTAATTTCCACATTGGAACGAGATGTGGCAGACTTGAAAAAAGAGATCTCTGAAAGGGATGGAACGATTCAGGATAAGGAAAAACGAATTTATGAACTGAAGAGAAAAAAGCAGGAATTGGAGAAATACAAATTCGTCCTCAATTTTAAAATTAGCGAATTGAAAAATCAGGTAATTATGTTTTTAATAAGATATTGAAAGAAATGTAACAATACTATAAACATAAAAGTGATGTTAAGATACTGGTTAATTTTGGCATAGATTGCGCCTAAAGAAGCGATGATCCGAGAGTTAAAGACTCAAATAGATGATATGGAAAACGAAGAATTGAAATTATTGAATTTCAAACATGACCTCGGTATGATGGAAATACTAGGAATAATTTACCTCTAGTCTAGTAGACATTCTAGTAGACACTACATATAGAAAAAAGTTACAGCTGTTTAACGACTTTTTATAAATTCAACAGATAGACCCGTTAGAGCGCGAAATCAAAGCGAAAAAGGTCCGTATACTCGAATTGGAAGAGTCATTGGAGAATCTTTTGAAACAAAGATCATTTCGCGGTAAAATATCGTTCAGTTGTAATTTTTTTCTCGCATAATGTAGGTACTAGTAGTGTAGACCTTGTCAAGAATTCACAACTATGTTAGCTATCATTTTAATTTACACCTGTTTGCTAAGTACGGCATCTGTATGGAAAAATATAGCATGCTTGTTTCCCTTTGCATGAGTGAAAATGTTTAGCTCTACTCATCTAATAGGAATCCTTTTTGATAACTGGGTGTCTTTCAGAACTCAAGATTCAACAGCTGCACGAAAAGCTTGCATCGGCTAAAAAAGATTATATCACTGAAGCAAGTCGAAATATGACATTAAAAAACACGCTAAAGAAAATAAAAATCGACTTGCACAATATGACTGCGAACTTCCAAGACCCGATGAAATTGAAACTGAACGTAAAGGTGGGCTATCGGTATAAATCATGATATTTTGGCGTGACTGTATCGAACGGTATTGTGGCAAGAAACTGGGAGAAATGATTGAAATAGCAAAGTGGCACATATAGAAGGTCATTCGCAATTCTGCAATAGCTGTTTGAAAGCAATAATTAGAGAACTAGATATTTTTATGATGACATTAATGACAAAAGGATTTATTTATAGGTTCTAAATTAATTTTTAATTTGGCAGGAATTATTCCACAAATACGTGGAAGACATTGACTTCGTAAGGAGTCGAGTCGCGGAAGACGAAGCAATACGTGAGTTCAACAGACAGAGAGATCATCTTGAGAAACAGCTGGCAGGACTCAGGCAGCAGTTGTCGAAGGCCTTGGGAGGATCCAAGAGTGATATCAACAGAATTATGGATGTGAGTAAAATTTGACCAATTTTCTTCATGTATGTAGGTATCTAATGTTTGTTATAGTCTAGTGTTATAGTGTTTAATATCTTTATTACATGCAAATGTGTTGGTCTATGTATAGGTATGACTGAAGCGGCAATAGCCCAATGGCTAAGGCATCGGCCTGGCGATCGAGAGGTCGTAAGTTTGATCCCCACCTATTGCTCTATTGACGTGAACCAACTCCATTGACAAGCAAATTTAGCTTAGTTGAAGGACTTAACAAGACTACTAGTAATGTGTAATAATGTGTTAATAATGTACTTGTAAGCTTAAAACAAAAACTAATTACCTGCTCATATAGCTGTTCATAATCATCAGCCGGTGTCAGTCCATTGCTGGACGTCTCCCAAGATACGCCACTGAGCTCGATCTCCGGCTCTTCTTTTTCAGTCACTGCCCACCGCTTTGCGTATATCGTCACTCCACCTGGTCACAGGACGTTCTACGCTACGTTTGCTGATTCGCGGTCTCCACTCTAAGACAAGTCTACCCCAACGGTTATCAGTCCTGCGGCAGATACGATCAGCCCACTGCTACTTCAGTTCGCTAATCCGTTGAGCTATGTCGCTCACCTTAGTTCTCTGGCGAATAGAATAGGCTAATAGAAATACGAATACTTGATACTACGAATAAATAATTATTATTTATTCGTAGTATCAAGGTCATATTTTTGGTCTTCAGTAGTTTATTCTACGTGCAACCTCTATTGAAAATAATCTACTCGGTAGGTACCTAACAATATAAAAAAAATAAGATAATTATTCGCTCATCTGGCGAAAACAATCAAATTTAACGATGAGAACTCCAAATGTAACATTTTCTCAAATAGAAACAAAGCAATTAAAATTGCAATTCGTAGCACGTTATCGTATCGACGTAACCGAATCAGATTTTATTTTTTACCCTGAGATCCGTGAAGTCTGGACTAAATTTTATATTTACCTAGTCTAAGATAATAAGAATCTCGTTGAAATTAATCGATGACTATATACCTCTAAATATAATCTGGTTTGATTTCATGTAATGATGCTTGAGTTCAACTTGCACTTTGTCGGTATTATTTTTATATGTTTTAGGCTAGCGTTTGCCCATTACCTCGCTTGGTGGTAAGCGATGATGTGGTTGTGGTCGAAGATGGTGAAGACGCTAGGCCTAGAATACTCTGACTTTCAAGGGCTATGTGCTAATGCAACACCGTAAGGTTATGGCGGCAGATTATCTCAAACAAAATAATTTTCCGAATCGGTTTAAGTAAATAACGGAATTCTGAGCCTCTGAGGTAACAAACCTAAATAAAAAAACTGGCCAAGTGCAAGTCAGACTTGCACTAGTAGGGTTCCGTAACACAGTAGAGTATTTTATAACTATCATTTTTCGGCAGAAAAGAAATTACTTTGCTTTTCATAATGTTTGTATGAAAAACAAAGTTATATATGGTTGTGAAATTGTGCTTTAACTCAAAAACTGCTGACTATATCTCGTTCAAATCAATTTTCGTTGAATGTTTATTGAGTATAAAACTATAAAAGTTTATTGAGATCTACAGCATATATATATTTTTTTATATTACAGTCTATTTTAGAAAGGCACACATTTTACCACTTTGGAAGTGTCTATCTCTCAAACTTCATTGACTTTGAGAAAAGATAGTGTTTGGAACCTCGATGTCATTATTAAAGACCTATGTATAGACACCCCGCACGCATACGTTTGATTTTTTTTAAAACTTTCAGTTCCATATATGGGGAGCCCCCCCCCCCCCCTTAATCTTCTAATTTTTTATTTGTGTATTAAAATCGTAAAGCGGTTCACAGAATACATCTACCTACGAAGTTTTAACTGTGTAGTGCTAATAGTTTCGGAGTAAAGTGGCTCTGACATACGGACGGACGGACGGCCAGGCAGACATACAGACAGACATGACGAATCTATAAGGGTTCCGTTATTGCCATTCAGCTACGGAACCTTAAAAATGCAGTCAAATTGAGATCCTCCTCCTTTTATTGTTAAGTCGGTTAAAAATGAGAAAGACTATTGCAGCAGGACTTATAGAAAACCACAATAATGTAATGTATCGTATTTGTCCGCGCAAAAACCCGATTCAATTCGCCACGGTGTTTAGTTCGCTTTGGTGAAATCCGGCCCTAAATACTGAAAGATCTACTTATACCATCGACGTCATAACATATACCGTATAGTCAGCTCATAAATACTACCTATATAATATCTATATATATAAAAGAAAGTCGTGTTAGTGTGTTCTACACTTATAACTCAAGAACGGCTGTAACAATTTTTATGATTTTTGTATTTTTGGAATTGTCTTTGTCAGGAATAGGATGATAATTATAAAAAACAATAAATAATTGACGAAAAAAAATTGTAAAAGCAAACATATTTTGCCAAAATGTTCCTGGGTTTATAAACTGCCGATTATTTGATGTTCAATTGTTTATCCCGTCGTATTTTTTTTTGTATAATTATGGCTCCACACGATTAGTGTATTTAGCCCGTGTCAAGTAGTAAGTCAAGTAATAATTCTTCAACTTTTTGTGAATTCAAGTCATGTCGTAGATGTAATTTTCCCTCCACGAGTCATGTAGATTTTAAAAATGTCAAATATTGTCAGTAATGATAATTGTTTGACATATTTATTGATTGTCAAATATGCGTACGTTCACAAATTTATGCTTACAAGCAACTTAAAAAAGTTTATATTTCCAAAAACCATTTTTACCAATTTTAATTCTATATCTGGATTGCCATAATACATTAAAAACTTAATATCTCTTTTGTATTCATTTATTACGTTCATAAAAGCCTAAAACAAGTTCATCTCAAAGGTAACACGACATTCATTGTCTGTTAGGTGGTACGAAGTTCGCCGGGCCAGCTAACTAGCTGGCCCGGCTAACCTAACTAGGTATAAATGCCACAGTTGTTTACATAGATAGATAATAGATGTATAAGTATATGCGTAATAAAGTATGTACAAAGTACATGTGTCTGTATAAGTACAGACGTGTGACCGATACAAGGCGTATGTGACGTCACAACATACGATACGTCGGTGTTATAACTTACAGCTAGCGGGTACCTCCTAATATTACATTTTTTTTGCATTTACTTTTTTTTGTTTGCAGGAGAACTGCACACTTCTTACAGAGATCAACAACCTCCGCACAGAGTTGAAGTCCACTCGTACGAGATGTTTCCAAATGGAGTCCATTCTAGGTCTATCTGCGAGATACGTCCCGCCGGCAGCAGCTCGAGCTAAGCTGAAGCATATTACTGAAGATAGAGACAAACTTGATGAGAAGTTTAAGCAAAAGATTGATGTAAGTGCTACCGTCTGTATGATTGTGTGCAGTTTATCAAGCATTATCTACACGGCTTATCGGACTCAAGGATTTGTAGGCTATTGATAATAATACCTCAGGCAGGCACTTTAGGTACTCTTTACTACCTTCTTAAAATGCCTAGGGTACTTTAGGAAGTTTTAAACAATTTATTTAATACTAAGTTGGGCACTCAACTTTAGGTATTTTACAGCAAAGTGTGACCTAAACCCGCACTTTACGCACGCTTTTCCGTGACTTAAATAGTATATCACGATACGTGTGACTTAGTAGTCAATTATCGCACGCCCGAGAGCAGCGAGGGTTCTAAACGCCGTGCAATAATCGACTGTTTAAGTCACGGAAAAGCGTGCGTAAAGTGCGGGTTTAGGTGACACTGTGCTATAAATATATATATATATAAATATATAGTCGATTATAGAAGGCTGACCGGTTACAAAATTCTTAACTTTACCTTAATGTAAGGACTTTAAACTTAAAAGAAATGTATTCAGTATACGTAGACACCTAATTGCATACATTTCTTCGATTTGATATTTGTAAACGGAAAGAGATGTTTTTTTTCTAATGATTAGTAGCTGCGTACGTAGTATTATCTGTTCTGTGCTGCGGTTTTATCCGCGATATAAGGCATACCTTACTTTACTATATATTTATAATACTTTGAATACTATGGTATTCAAAGTATTTTCTACTATATTTGCTATCCCTGTGCAACAAAATGTCAGCTAAATCAGTTACCGCTTAGCAGTGAAGAAGGAACATTGGTTTTTGGATTTACAATGTTAGTGATAGACTCACGTCCTGGTCAAATGTCATCCTCACTTCACGAATCTGTATCAAAATGGGTGGTTGTTTCTATATTGTGATTTTTAGTACCTATCGGACTTGTGGCTCCATATATAGCCACCTGTTGGTAAGTGGTGATGCGGTCGAGGATAATAGCGTGCTAGGCCTATAGAATGGGCTCTCAAAGACGGCTGTCGGAACACATTAGATGTTTGGGGATTTTTAGGGTTCCGAACCCAACGGGTACCAACGGAACCCTATTACTGAGACTCCGCTGTCCGTCTGTCTGACTGTCTGTCCGTCTGTCACCAGGCTGTATCTCATGAACCGTGATAGTTAGACGGTTGAAATTTTCACAGATGATGTGTTTCTGTTGCCGCTATAACAACAAATACTAAGAACAGAACAAAGTTAAAAATTAAAGGGTTTAAAACAAAAAACGTGTTAACACGATAGCGCCGTGTTAATATGAAGATTCATAGATGGCGCTATCGTGTTTACTTTAATCTCGGAATCTGAATCTGAATCTCGGAAACGGCTCCAACGATTAAATAAAATTTAGTAAACAGGAGATTTCGGGGGCGATAAATCGATCTAGCTAGGATTCATTTTCAGAAAATGTTGTTTTATTCGTGTTTTCAATAATCAACTTTATCGATAATCAACTTAAAATATGACTCTTCCCGATATCTATTGGCGAGCAGAAGTAGCTTTAGTATTAGCAGTTAGTTGCTCTCATTTAAAAATATAGTATTATTATTCGCCAATAGATGTCGGGAAGAGTAATATTTTTCTGTTTATGTGGTGTAAAAATACCGATCATCCAGATATTTAATAATATTAATTAAACACCTTTGTGTTAACGTTTACTTAGTTGGTGTTAGAAGTTCGTTAGATATTCGTTAGATGGTGTTCGGAACCCTCCGTGTGCGGGACAAAAGTCTGACTCGCACTTGGCCAGTTTTATTTAACTAGAGGGTGGTAGCTGGCCAGGCGGACACAGTCAGTGTTCTACCACCAGTAACTGGTTCACTGGAGGGCCACTGAAATGCGCGCATAATTTTTTTTTATAGATAATCTATTGGTGCTCGTCGGGGACTTTAAGTCTCTGATGTCAAATCAGTCAGCCGGCCATGCTCTCATTGCGCCACTGCAGGGCCTACATGATTTAAAAAAGAAAATATTCAGCCGTTTGAATAGCAACTTTTTTATAGTTGAGGGTATTGAGAGAAACTACCGTGTTGTTTGTGTGTTCAGGAGAGACAAGAGATCATCGTGGCTCTGAAGGAAGAGAACGAGCGTCTGCTGGGCAAGGTGCGTTGTACCGAGGCTGAAGATGAAGCCTCACCGCAGCCCAGGTCTTCGGGACCTTTTACTCCTACTTTACTAGAATAAAATGTATTGTTAGTAGTTACTGGAGTATTTCTTATTCATTGCGTCCCATACATTATTACAAGCGATAATTTAACTTGCAATATTCGTATTTAAGTTGTTCGTCAAAACATCTAATGTGTTTCGGCAGCTATCCTTGCGAGCCATTCCCATTCTAGGCCTCATCATCATCATCATCATTATCAGCCAATTTCCGTCCACGGCTAGACATAGGCTTTTCCTATGGCACGCCACTGAGCTCGATCTTCAGCTATTCGTTTCCAACCGCTGCTAGCCAGCTTGCGTATATCATCGCTCCATGTAGTTGGAGGGCGTCCTACACTACGTTTGCCGAGCCGTGGTCTCCACTCTAGAACTCGTTTACCCCAACAGTTATCGGTTCTGCGACAGATGTGACCGGCTCCCTGCCATTTCAGCTTGCTAATCCTCTGAGCTATGTCGATTACTTTGGTTCTCTGACTTCGTTTCGAATTCGATCCTTCAGAGAAACTCCGAGCATATAGCATAGCCATAGCATAGCATTCTCCATAGCTCGCTGAGCGACTTTGAATTGGTGAACTAGTCGCACTGTCAGTGTCCACGTCTCGGCTCCGTAAGTAATATCAGGTAGGACGCACTCGTTAAAGACTTTCGTCTTCAGGCTTTGTGGTATGGGCGATGTAAAGACTCGACGAAGTTTTCCGAATGCTGCCCATCCAAGCTGTATCCTTCTGCGAGCTTCCTTCTCGATGTTGTTTCTGCCCAATTGCAAGATTTTCCTAAGGTAGACATATTCGTAAACTACTTCGAGAGGAACTCCGTTTAAGGCAATCGGTTCCGGAATAACATGTTCGTTGAACATAATCTTGGTCTTATCCAAGTTCATCCGGAGACGGATGCGTGCAGAAGAATCAGCGAGGGTGGTCAGCATGTATTGCAGGTCCTGCACGGTTTCAGCCATGATGACGATGTCATCCGAAAATCTCAAGTGTGAGAGGTAATTGCCGTTTACAATTATGCCCCGTCCTTTCCAGTTCAGCGTTTTGAACATACCCTCTAGAGCGTTTGTGAACAATTTGGGGAAAATAACGTCCCCTTGTCTCACAACTCGATGTAAGTGGATATGTTCAGTCTGCTGATTTTGTTGGTCATAGTCGCGGCGTCATCTAGACCTCTCAACACTTGGACGTATCGCCAATCAAATTGGCACCGTTGCAGAGACTCCAGAACAGACCAGGTTTCAATGGAGTGAAAGGCTTTCTCATAGTCCACAAACGCTAAGCACAGGGGCTCGTTATACTCCTCAGTCTTCTGTATAACCTGCCGCACTGTTTGGATGTGGTCTATGGTGCCGCATCCTCCTCGAAACCCAGCCTGCTCGGGGGGTTGAAATTCGTCGAGCCTACACGCGAGACGATTTGTGATGACTCTCATGAAACAACTTATAGACATGGCTTAAGAGCGAGATAGTTCGATAAGCTGTAGTAGCGTAGGAGTTCCACCGGCTTTTAAGAGCTCCGTTGTAATTCCATCCTCTCCGGGGGCTTTTCCGTTTTTAAGCTGTCTGAGAGCCATCACAATTTCATCTAGGCTGATTTCTGACAAATCTTCGGTATAGTGGCGGGTTAGAGTGGCTCTAGGATGCTTGATGCCGGGTTGGGGAAGGGACGCTTGTAAGGTGTATAATTGACTATAGAAGTATTTTACTTCCCTAGCAATCTCTCGCTTAAAAGCGACGACACTCCCGCTAGATGTGGTCAACTTCGTCAAATGGCTTCGGCCCAGCTGTTGGACAAAGACTTTTGACCCCCGGTTTTGCTCGATCGCTTCTTTAATTGAGCGTGTGTTGGAGCTCCGGAGGTCAAGTTGTACCAATTTAAAAATCTTTTTATTTAGGGTCCGTTGATCTGACGAAGTGACTGCAGGGTTTTCACGTCGCTTTTGTATTAGCTGCAGAGATTCCTCTGAAAGCTTGGACTTCTTGCCTATTCTAGGCCTAGCGTGCTTAAAACAAGGTGATAAGATTGCCATACAAAAGTATAATGCACAAAAATTGAGTAAATGGAGCAAAACTTGCACTGAAATCACATCTATTGGTCTTACGTATTGTCTTAAACATGCGGGAAATTATATTTTCCATCAATTTTTTTTTTATTTGAACTTAGATTTTTTTTCAAAATAAATTCATATCTTTTAATCAAATTATGCAGATAAATATAATTTCCTATTATAGAAATTATAGATTAATATGTAAAGACTTCATCAGTCCAAGTATTTGCTCCATTTATATTTGTGCATTATAGTTTTGTATGAAAATCGTACCAATCAAGAAAATCATATTTCAAGATGGAAATGACAAATCAAGATCACAAAGATCCATACTAAATACCGTTTTGTATAAAAACTTTATTAAAACAAATGCCTATCAATGGAACATGCTCCGAATCAATGATACACCTAGCGATGTAACTTATCGAGATAATATTGATAATACTTAACATAATAAAACAATATAATTATATCCCTGATACATTCATGCCCACAATAAATAATAACCATTACCCGAAAATTATCATATTTTTAAATAATTATATCTTGCAAGATTATGGACCAGAATAGTTAAAAATAATTAAAGATACATGGTACTGTTAAAGTAGCTACTTTTTTAGATTTTGTAGAAACTTATAATAGTTTTAACTATAGCGATCTTATTTGTGTTTTACCTTATCTGAACGTTTCTGCAATCTTTGTATGTTGTAAAGTAGTTGTAAAGTGACATTGTCGTGTGCAAATAATTTACACGATAAACATTTATATAAGTATATATGCTTCTACGGACAAAATAAAAGCTTCAAGTGGGCTAGTGCATTAGTATTCTAACAACTATTGATCTAATGTTGTATATACTAAGGCTTGTATTAGTATTACACATATATATATTAACAATGTACATTCTGAGTGACCCGCATTGAAGTGAATCCAAAAATATGCGGATTGGTTAATAATAGCGACATTCGAAATAATTTATTGCGAAGATTAAAGTAATGAGTCTGGACTCTGGCGCGCATTATATTGAAATAAAATAGCCCCGTTTTTGTATTTTTTAGGCAATTTGATCTGTATTAGTATTTTTGAAATTTGGTAGATCAACATTGGCTGTTTTTTATTAATTTATTTGTTACTCAATTTTGTGATTCTTACTGGTCCGGATCCTATAGAATGATCATAAGGATCAGTTCAGTGTTCAGACCGAGACAGACGAACGCCGCAAGGCATATTCGTCACCATGTCAAATAAATGTGTGTCTTTTTGTGTAGTAAATGAAGTTGTTTTTTATATCACTATCTTATATAGTGCACGCCGCGTCGCTTCGCAACGGTCAGAACTGATACTAAGTGTCAAACTGACACTAAATGTCATAATTAAGTATAGAAAAGTTGATAAATGATATTTGTTTGAAGTCGTTATTTTCAAACAAATCCATTAACCACCAACTAAGACTTGTTTCTTAGGGCCAGTTCCACTGGTTTCTGATAGCGCTAATATGAAAAAATTTGACAGATTTTCGACCGCTTTTATATGGCGTCATGTGTCAGATAACTATCTAACGCATTATCAGGAACCGGTGAAACTGGCCCTTAATATTTTAAATTAATGGTCGGTAGGTAAAAAAATTGTGATAAAGAATGTCTTAGAGAAAGTACCTATAGACTTTAAAGAACGAATGGCAAGATAGCTTTACGGCTTTTGGGGTAGTTGGGGAATTCCTTCTTGTAGTTGCGGTGCTTGCCGATTGCCCACACTGCCATCTGGTAGAAACCTGCCGCGGCGAATAGACCCGCTGAAATTATAAACGAATGCATCTTTAATATTTAAGTAAACTTAAACATCCTTTAATCTGAGAGTTGGACTCATAGGTCAAACTTGCATTTGATTTGATTATTGACTGGTCTACTGCTAATTTCGTGCTTAGTGGCGTGCAATTGGAGAGACCTATGTCCATCAGTGGACTTTATTAATATCTTATTATGATGACTGATATAATTATTTTTCGAAAACCTGTCCCGATGCTGCGCCCCACGGCTTTGCCCGCGTTAAAAGTGTTAATTAAACCAGGTAGTTAATTATCTTGACGCCAAATTTCATGCAAATCCGTTTAGCCATTTTTGCGTGAAGGAGTAACAAACATCCCCATCCATCTATCCAATATCCATACTCAATGTTATAACTTTATATATAAAGTATCTAGATGGCGCTACAGCATTTTGCACCTCTCTTTATAAATATTCGTCATCTAAGAGAATCTGCATCACGCAAACGATATTTTCCGCGATGCAAGTACTAAATGCACTTGCTTCGTCAATCATAATCAGCCAGTGTCAGTTCACTGCTGGACGCAGGCCTCTCCCAAGACACGCCACTGAGCCCGATCTTCGGCTTATTGGGAGGGATATGCCCTAATCGCCACGCTGGGGAGGCGGGTTGGCTTCGTCAACAAATGTATGGAAATTTGAACTCCTTAGAAATATTTCGCATCTAAAATATTAGAAGGATACGATGTAAAAGTGTGTAAGTTTAGATGTTTGGCTTTTTCTTCCTCAATCACGCAAAAATGGCTTGAACGAATTTGGATTAAATATACAGAGACAATTTATATTCATCGTAAATACGTCAGATGATTTATTTGGAATCAAATTCGACAGAGAAAGTTGTTTTCACATAATTGTCTTCACTTTCAGATATCCACCAAAAACAAGCACACATTTAAGTTTTCTATGCTCAGCCTGTTGTATTTAATGATATCAGACACCGCGTGCGTGCGTACCCCTATCACGTAAGGACTAAATTAGACTCTCAGATTGCTTGGGCCAGGGGGAATCGTAAGAACTAAGACCTAAGCTCCTGGGTAGGCATAAAGCCGCTAGTAGCGTTTAGCGAAAGTGCAGCGCACCTCTCGACACCCTATGCCATTTACACCAATGTTGCTATGTTGCTACTCAGCGCCAATATTCGGTCCGCCTTTATGGAGGGCTCATTTAGTGGATGGAAAGTCACCACCCACTTGCATGCTATGCACCACCACCCGCCAAAACATTTGATAATTGGCAGATGCCGGACATCATCCCATAGCCCAGATTATTAAAAGTAGTATTGAGAAACCTCCTCCTTTTTTTGAAGTCGGTTAAAAATAGGAAAACAATTGTCCATATTTTTGGTAAAATGCTTAAATAAATAGTATGTTCGTATATACCAAAATGCATACCTCCTCAAGATGCATATCTCCTATATTAATAATAGACATGACTTATTTAATCTAAAGGGCCTGTTGATGGTAACTTCGGTCCCAAATGACCCGTGAGTTGTAAAACATATCGCAGAATAATAAAATTATAATTGACCATGTGATCTAAGATACAATTCAGTAAACTTGACGAAGAAGTTATGTATGTGGTTACGATATAACCAATTTTTATTATTACGGAACACAGATACTAGGCAATTAATTCAATTACACTTCAGTATGGCCGACGAATATGATGAATAATTACAATCACTATATCATATACAGCAGCACTCTCGTCTCTCTCTAATATTAAAATGCCCAACAAAGTACTACTGTAACTTCAACAAAAGCTATGAAATTATGGCCAAGCAATAAATAATTTCATTTGACTAGTGAATGAAAGCAAACCGCTTTGTACGGGTAAAAGGAACTTCACGTGACAAGCAAACTTTCGATGATTCAAGTAAAATATTAGTACAAAAACCAGTTCGACAACTCATTTCGACATGTTGCGTTGTGCATTCATGATTATTAAACACCCCGGTATGTTAATCGATGAACGACGCGACGGTCTATCGAGTTCATGACGTTATTACATTCCTCAATGTTTTACATTCAAATTAATTATTGAGGGTTAAATAGAACAGGGTACAATATTGATGGCCACAGTCTCTTTTTATTGTTGGTTTCGTATTTTCGGATAATTTTTAATTTTGAGTTAAATCAACATAATGACATCAGAGTTATAATCGATCTCTTAAGCCATCGTTTTGTTTATGGTCTAACAAGTATTATGTAAATATAGCTTTGGATTATTTCATTCAACAATACATACTTAAGTGATAAGCTTATAATAAAATCATTACACAGTTTCTACTTTCTCTTCGCGTAACCTTTCACCAACGACGTGCGGTTTCACAGACCGCTGAGGTAGTAAAGACTGCCAGATTTTCTACTCGATTTTGCAAAATCGACAAAATTTTAACTCCCTACTGTGCTGACATGTCAAATTAGCTAGGACCTGATGTTGCTATATCAAAACAATTAAATTCGTGAGCTTTTTATCCTCCAAAACTAAAACGGAAATCATTCCCTGTTATTATTCATGCCAAAAATACACGTCGATCCGTTTCTAAATAAAAACTATTGTCGGTTTTAATATCCTTGAGAGTCAAAGTATTCTAGGCTTAGTTTCCACCATATTCGGTCACACCATCGCTTACCACCATGTGAGAAATAGTCAAATGCTAGCCTATACGACATAAAATAAACAGAACAATTGAATAGAAAATGTGTAGTTTCTGCTGGAAAAAGGGGTGAAATGCAATGGGCCCCCATGTCATGTCAATTTTCCGCTAGAGGCGCTAGTGTAGTTACAAGGTCCGCGAAATGTATATCTGTTTATCCCAAACTGACATTTACAGAACATAATTTTTGTCATATCATTAAAAAATTGTACAGCTTCATTCATACAGCTGTCATCGGGACTATTTTACTCAGTGCGCCACCTGGTGAGCAAATAACCAGTAGTCCAATTCGTTTTAATTGTGTTTTTTTTTTAAATCCGAACAGAACAGCCAAGCTATTCTGTAAGCTAGTTTACGCATACCGCAAGCGGAATCCGCGGTGAGTCGTACTACGAAATTCAAATCGTAAAGCGATTGCAATACGGTAAAATTTGGTAACACGAAATTCAAATCTCACTGCGAAGTTCGCTTCCGAGATTAGCTTATAGAATAGCCCTACAAGATGGCGGTAATGTGTTCTACATTGAAATGTTTTTGATAAAATTTCAAAGCGGGATAGACGCGGGTGCTGACGCTCGTGACGTGCGAGTGGCAGGCGCGTACTGTCTGAACGAGGCCTTAAAATAGATTTTTGTATGTCGAACTAATAATCCTTTCATCGCTACCTAATTTATTATAATCCACAGTACACTAAATGTTACATTACCTGGTGCACACTTAGTCATGATGGTGAAGAACAGCCAAGATCCAAACTCGTAGGTGTAGTTAGGGCAGGAGACGAAGTTGAACAGCAGAGAGAAGGGGTTACCGTCGGGCACCGGCACTCGTCTCACTTTGGTGCCGGGAGGACGGAGGTTCTTCAGCAATATGTGGATGCTCAGGTTGCCAAGCTCACAGATCTGTAAATGTTCAAGAATATTGTTTAAAACTTCACAATATTCTAAATTAAACTATAATAATGACGAATCAATAGATATCATACAATTTATTTATTTTCTGTCACAAGTACTTCAACTATTATTTATTGTGTCACATGTTAAAATTACAAAGGATAGTTTTTAGTCTAAGGGCCAGTTTTACCGATTCTTGATAGCGCTAATATGAAGAAATCTGACAGATTTTTGACGGCTTTTATATGGCATCATATGTCACATAACTATCTAACGCATTATTAGGAACCGGTAAAACTGGCCCTAAAGCTCGAGAAAAAGGACACAATCTTTGAGTGACTGGTGCCTGAAGTAGGTTTAAATAAAATAAATTGGCCAATTGCAAGTTGGAGTCCCACTTGTAGGGTTCCGTAACACACTACAATGTTTTATAAAAATAGAGCAAAAAATACCACTATCATTTCATAGTGTTTGTATGAATGACAAAGTTATATATGCGGTTTGGAAAATGTGCTATATTTCAAAAACAGCTGACTATATCTCATTCAAACCAATTTTCGTTGAAAGTGTTTATTGAGATCTACAGCATATATATATTTTTTATTTTTCAATCTATTATTTTAGAAGTTAGAGGGGGGTGGACACACAATTTTAAAACGAAAGACTGAGAAAAAACAGTTTTAAGAACCTCAGTGTTATTTGTGAGGACCAATCTGTAACGTATAGGTTTGATAACATTTTTTTTTAATATTTTCAGTTCCGTTCAGTTTTTTTTTTATTTTTGTATAGAAATCGTAAAGCGGTTCACAGAATACATCTACCTACCTAGTTTCAACTGTGTAGTTCTTATAGTTTCGGAATAAAGTGGCTGTGACATACAGACGTGACTAATCTCTATCATTTGGCTACGGAACTCAAAAAGATCATTATTATAACTGGATGAATAGTTGAGGTGGTATGTTTATGGTAGATAACTAAGTTTATGAAATTGGTCAATCTATCTACTAATCTATCTATAAACTATCAAAGTAAAAGCATTTATTCAGTATATAGGCGGATTAGAAATCTGCACTTACACACGTCAACTAACAGTAAATAGATCATATCAATAATAATTATTTTTAATACTAAAAAGCATAAGTTACCTATTCCTTTGAATTAAAAAAAAATAAAGTAATGAGCCATTCAGCTTTCATCCAAATGTCGAATGTCATAAATTAAATACTCCTAAATAATGTAGGGTCGCCAACCGAACTATTACGTACACCGCCACTGCACGTTTCAGTTCTTCAGACAATTTTTATTAAAAAAAATTTAGAATAATGAAGTAAATAAATAAATGTAAGCTAATAGTAGTACAGATACCGGCGATAAATATTGCACATCCACCTTTAGAAAGAGACAATCGGCTAATTTCGGCTTCGTAGAGCGTTATCTCTGTCGCACGAAATACGGTCCGGTATCTATTAGGAGCTGTTAAAACAATGATTTGGTTTTTTAGATATTTTTTTAAAAATTTGTATACTACACCATTTTTTTCTAGAAGTGCTGTCTTCAGGTTGGGCTAAAATAAATTAAAAAACATATTCACATCATGTTAACGTATTTATTTATTTTACAGCTGCAGTACCTATACCTACATAATAAACACCATTATACCTATTGTTAAAATGAGACATTCTAATAAAAACAAATATTAATTCTAATTCTCAATTCCTTGCATTTCACTATCTGTGCTCTCAATGAGATCAATATCACTGTCTCTATCAGCCGTATTTATCACTAGTCTATCAGTGTGATTGTCTAAGCTGTGTTGAAATCTTCGTTATTCATTCTCACATTTGATTGCATGATCACAAACCTTTTCCACTCTTCAGCTCCGATCATGTTTACTTTTTCAGTCAATAATATTTTTACGGTAGTTAAATTCATACCCACATTTCTAGAGGCTACATAGCCTTTCAGTTGAGACCATATATTTTCAATCAGTTTAAAATGCGGATGATATGGTGGCAATCGCAACACAGTGTGCCCATGTTCAGCAAGTACTTTATCCACGGAAAACTCTGTATACCTCTCTTTGTGTTGACATATAACACCGTAAATCTGGGGTTTTGTCAATTTTGGGTCTACTGGAATTTCGTGTCTGTTTAACCAGTTGAACTTTTCCTGTTTAATGGTGTTTGAATTGGGGGGTCTTTCAACATATTTGTTGTGATAGGGTGCGTTGTCGATAACTAGAACAGAATCACTGGATATATTTGGGATTAAGTATTTTCTTTGAAGTGTTTCACACTTCATATTTTTGTAAATTGTTAAACACAATCCAAAATTTCATCGTACCGACGGGACTTGAACCCGCAACATCCGGAATAACATGTTCCGGTGATTTGCCAATTAAGCCACGGTGCGAAGTATCGTTACGACGAAATTAGTGGATTGCATTTGTTAACCCAATTATGAATTGGTGGCGCCATCTATGACTACTTTTTACGTAAGTTAATCATTCGGAAGAAATCATTACAGTTTTCAAATCCGACGAGAGATGTTGCACTGCGTAAATGAAATATATTCACACTTTATATTTTTGTAAATTGTTAAACACAATCCAAAATTTCATCGTACCGACAGGACTAGAACCCGCAACGATACTTCGCACCGTGGCTTATATCGATATTTGATCATACACCATTCTTCGAACAACATCATAATCAAAATCGTCCATATCTAAACAAAATTGCTTTTTCGGAGTGCTGAACTTAATTGCAGTAGACTGTGCTTCAGTACTGACTTCGTTTAATATATTGTTAAAAGTTCTTCTTGAAATTCCAGTGGCATTTGCAACTCGCTCTTGAACCTTCTTAAAATAATTACCTCCATTGTCATCCTAATTTTTTTTTAATGTCTCGGCTTTTGTTGCAAAATATTTATAGACATTGTAAATGATTTCGCGTGACTGACCTCGTAAAGGATTCCCTTTTCCTAAAGATGTCATAGTACAACTTTAAAATTATTTAGATTTGGGGGTGTTAACAACTCTATATACATATATTGAACGGAACGCAACCGCACTCTATCGCACTTGAACAACGACTGACAAAACGTCACCGGTCACATAGTAGTATGCACAGAGATAACGCTCTACGAAACCGAAATTAGTCTCTTTCTAAAGGTCGATGTGCAATATTTATCGCCAGTATCTGTACAAATCATATTCCGAAAGGAACTGATTGTCCTATCAGCTATATAAATTGCATAATACCGTCGTAATAGGCAACAAAAGAGGAAAACTGAATGACTGTTGAATCTACTACTACCATCAGAGAAGAAATACCAAGGAAATGTAGGGGGGCTTGTCACTTGTTTAAAATTTATAATTTTTTGTATATATTTAAATTTACAAGTAATAATTATCTAATACTGTAAGAATCTTTGTCCTGACATACTGACTGACTGATAGACAATGCAAAGCCTAAACCGCTGGTCGTAGAGACTTGAAATTTGGAGGATATATTTGTCTTAGTACGTAAAGGTGTACTAAGAAAGGATTTTCAAAAATTAACCCCTGAAGGGGATGAAACAGGGGTTCAAATTTTGTATGGAGAAACAAGATAAGATATTCTTTTCTATTAGAAACTTACACACACAAGTACTTCAGTAAATAAATAAGTAAATACGTGTTTCAGTCTTTTTCGAAATGCCAACCCTAAAAGGGTGAAGTGGGGTAGCAAAGTTTGAAATCAATATTGTTTCGGATTGTGCTGAAATTTGGCATGCAGATAGTTATTTTGACGTAGGTATCAGCTAAGAAATTTTTTTTTAAATTTACTCTTTAAGGGGATGAAACTGGGGGTACTTCTGTAAATAAATAAGTAAATACGATTTTCAGGCTTTTTCAAAATGCCACCCTAAGAAAAGTGGGTAACAAAGTCTGAAAATCAATAGTTTCGGATTGCGCTGAAATTTAGAATGCAGATAGTTGTTATGATGTAGGTATCCGCTTGGATAGGATTTTATAAAAATTCCCCCCTGATATAACTTTATATTTTTAATTATATACATAAACTTACAGATTTACTTCCGTAAATAAATAAGTAAATACATGTTGCAGGATTTTTGCAAGAGGTTGGTAAAAAAGTCTGTAAATCAATATGGTCTATATGTATATATATATATATATTTGATTTGGCTATTACTTCTTCTATTGTCTTTTATGATAAAAAGGTTTTTACAAAATAAAAGTTTTAGGTAAATAAAAGAATTCTTTAAGGCGGGCGAAGCCGCGGGGTACTTCTAGTTTATGTATATAAATAATACCTTCATTTAGTTAGCCCATAAGACAAAATGATGAGAAAACAACAGATCTAATTATTATATTGGTAATCTATGTTTCTTTATTTTTATAATTATAGTTCATTATAACAATAATAAATTCATTTTAAAGAAAAAAATAGGCAATACAGAACACACTATTTAAGGCAACCAACAATATTGGACTTTGACCAGCAAGGTCAGGCAGCTCATTGCTAAGTAACCTATAATAATGTAGGTAAACTTATTCAACTCTGAATTGACTTAATAAAATGTATATTATAATAAACAAACTGAGGATAACTTCAATAAAATACATAGAAAGAAAAAACCATTGCTAAGGTAGAAGCAAAATTAGCAGTCCAAAAAATGTTATTTAACATTTTGTGTTACAAACAGATTTAAATATATTGAATAGTGACGAAAACATTTGAAGAACAGTAGACAGAACTGTCAACATATAAAACCCGTTTTCTCTTGAATTGTTATAGTTCCTTGTTCTTCCCGTAAGGTTCTAAAATGTTATGTTACCATATTTAGGTAGCTCAATAAAAAAATGAAAATTCTTGATACTATGTATGCATATTCAAATGTAGTTTTGTCTTTGTCACTCGAAGGATAAGGGCAAAGGTTCACTTTAGAATGGTCTGCATTTGTAGATAATTTAATCAATCAAAATGGTCATTTATAAATACTGGTTATATATGGGATGGAGGCTTTCATTAACAGTTAGAAATCAAAACAATATTGGCAATTTCTGTAGATATTTTTTTGGTCTCTAATATATTCCAAGCCTATTTCTTTGTGAGAGCAATAAGCCTTAGACAGGCCTGTCTCACTCCATGGATTTTCCATGTTAATTAATTATCAGTGTAGAATATTTTGAATGTTACTAATGTTGTATCTAGGTTTAATCTCGCATTTTTTCTAGTAAAGTGAATCTTCTGTACATAAAGTACTATTAATCCTAACTAATATTATAAATGCGAAAGTAACTCTGTCTGTCTGTCTGTGTCACTTTCACGCCAAAACCACTGAACCGATTTAAATGAAATTTGGTACACAGATAGAGCCTGAGAAAGGACATAGGCTACTTTTTAATGCGAAAAAAGGGTAGTAAGGGGTTGATGAAAAGTTGTATGGAATGGAAGTATAGTCATTGTTAAAGCTAGAAGCTTGAAACTTATTTTTTAGGCTGTTGATTCGATATAAATAAATATGACATTCAAAGTTTATGAAAGTTTTACCCTCAAGGGCGTAAAATAACAAAAGGGAATAGGGGATGAAAGTTTGTATGAAAATATGTAAGATTTTTTGTGAATGTTCTTCTGAACGGATTGAAATGAAATTTTGTACACAGATAATCTAGAGCCTGAGAAAGGACATAGGTTACCTTTTAATGCGAAAAAAGGGTTATAAGGGGTTGATGAAAAGTTGTATGGAATGGAAGTATAGTCATTGTTAAAGCTAGAAGCTTGAAACTTATTGTTTAGGCTGTTGATTTGAAATAAATAAATATGACATTCAAATTTTGTGAGGGAAAAGGGGGAGGGGGAGGGAGGGGAGGTGGAAGTGGCGGGAAGGGTAAGGGGAAAGGGGAGGGAGGTGAGGGGAAGGGGAGGAAAGGGGGAAGTGGGGGGAAACGGGAGGAGAGAGGGAAGTGAGGGGGAGGGGAGGGGAGTAAGGGGAAATGGGACGAGGAGAGGAAAGTGAGGGGAAGGGAATGGGGGGAAGAGGGGGAGGTGAGGGGGAAAGGGGAGGGGAATAGGGAAGTGAGGGGAAAAGGGGGAGGGGAGTGAGGGAAAGAGATAGGGGAAGGGGAGGGGGGGAAGGGGAGGGGGGGAAGGGGAGGGAGAGGGGGGAGGTGGGATTAGCGTGGCGTGGTACGGTGCGGTGTAGGTGGGATACGCATGTGTCTTATTTGTAAAATAAATAGCCTAAATAATTAAAAATGCTACCCAAAGACACTATTCCACGTGGACGAAGTCGCGGGTACAGCTAGTTATATTATATAGGGCACAGAAGTGCCCTAGAGCCTTACTACAGGAATTTATGTTGTGCTTCTATTCTTCTTAGATTCTATTTTCTTTATAATTCTTCTTCTGTTACTTTGTTAAAGAGTTACAAAGATGCTGCTACATGGCAGTAGAGCAGCTTCTATCTCTTTCTATCTGGTGATATTATGTATTGATATAAAGCAGGGTATTTGCTGATTGGAAGTCATCTCCATTTCTACATGAAGGATAGGAAACCTTTGACCCATTTTCAATTTAGAAGTTTACATTCTAACAATTCTAAGATAAGCAGCAGTCACTAACCTTCGACGAAAATAAGTTTATTTTCATTCAACACTTTAGTTTACTTGTGCAATGTTTCCAGTACTTTCCAATCACAAAGGTGTAAATAAACATATGACTTACTGTAAATCCTGCCAGTCCAACATAGAAGCAGACATTGCATGGAGCAGTGAAGAGTGGGTGGTTCACATGATACGCCACATACAGGGTGAACAGCCAATAGTATGAACAGTTCTTAAACAGGTTCCGCAGAGGCATGGTGCCATGAGAGAAGCGGTGGACAAATAATGTCTCGAAGATACGCTTGGCATAATGTGCTGACCAGCATACTGCAGCCACACTGTAATGTCAGAGAGTAGTTGAGTAATGCCCATACTGACTTCCTGCTCAGAGTATTATAAGATTTCATGAAATACACAAAAAGTACTTACGTGGCTACACTTCCAGGAAGTGAGGTCTGAGGCCCGTACAGGATCCAAGGCCTCTGGTACACCCACAAATACACAAACAATGGTCCAGCGTACTCCGCCAAAAACACATTTTTCCATGATATCTGTGGTCCCAAATCTTTCACGAACAGTTTAGCTCCATTTTCAAGGTTCAAACTATTTATAGTATCTTCATCTTTTAAAGTCTTTCCCTTGGCTTCTAACTTAATAGATTGTCTATCCGGGTACAATGACTTTTTCACACTCTGATGAATTTTATCTTTAACATTTTTGATAGTAGAATCCGAATTTACTTGGATTTTTCCCAGTGGCTTGGAGCCGGCTGCGTTAAGAATTTCAATCTGTAACAATAACAACATTATTTTATAATTCCTAAACTCAGTTAAACATCTCGAAGAAAAATATTTTACTTGCCTCCATTGTTTGTAGGCAAACAAGCAGCCGCTTTTTTGGTAATCACAGAAACAACGCGATAAAATGCAAAATCGCGGATCACCGGATCACGGAAGAGCGGAGCGGAGCCGTATCGCACGGATTACTACACAGACTAATAATATACGTAGACTCCTTAGTAGTGTGTGCTAATAATAAGTAGAGATCACAGACAGTGTTGCCAAACCCAGTAAATAAAAAAACAGCAGATCAAACTTTAAAAAACAGTAACATTTACTTTTAATAGAATAAGGTATATAATAAATGCAACTTCTGGGCTCCGTTCACGACCTACGCTCGGAGTGCAACCTGTGCAACCAAACGCTCTAACCTCTCTCTCTAACTCGTTTAGCGAATGTGACGCTCTGAGGTCGTGAACGGGGTTAGAGCGTTTGGTTACACTCCGAGCGTAGGTCGTGAACGCAGCCCTGCAGTAGTTGCAGTATTATCAGTAGTACTGCTTTAATATTCACTAAAAAAACTAATAAAATAACCTAACGTACATTTAAATGTTCGATTTATTTTATTTCAAACCGATTTTCGATAGTCTGTGGTTGCTTGTTACGCGATGTGGGGCACTTTACTAAGTACCCGTCCGGCGTTATTGACATAAAGTACGAAATTATTCGTGGTACATTTTTACCGAAAAATATACGGAAAATTAATAGGCGTGCGTTGTCAAAATCAAAATTATCATCCTATAATAGACAAGGTTTCGTTTTTTGTTAAATAATTCTTGTGTAGATAAATAAACTACCAAAAAACAGTAGGAAATTATACTAAAACAGAAAACAATGTTGTCGTGTTAAAAACAGTAAATCTACTGTTAAAACAGTAGTGTTGGCAACACTGATCACAGATTACTATATGTGTCAGAGTACAAGCACAGATTACTATAGACTGTAGAGATTACTATAGATAGTATTTAGTTATTTACTGCATAGAGAAATAATATACAACCATAGACTAAGTATATTATTTCTCTATGTATACAACTTAGTCTTGTGTCAATCTAGCGTCGTTCACACTCGAGCGGTATTAGCGCGGTACGCGGCCGCCGGTCAGCTGTGATGTATGGAATGCAATGGGACTATTCACACTGAGGAAAATGGCGGCGCGGCCTGGGGCGTCTGACCGCTCGACTAGCCCCGCCCAATTAGGCACCGCCCCGCGGCGGTGGTCAGTTGCAATGTATGGAGAACAATGGAAGACTGCAAACAAGCAAGGGCACCCAACTCGGAACAATGTGCTTTAGTCATTGTTCCGAGGCACCCAACTTCACACGCCCCATCATTATCACGACCGTGCGTGAGTGAGAAGGTTGATAGGACCGTCAACCATCTCACGTGGCCGGCGGTGGCGGTCAGTTGTAAAATTTCACAAAAGACCGCGCGGTACGCAAAAAAAAAATCGTGGATAGGATGTAAAGTAGGTAGGTCTTGGACCTAATCATTTCTATAATCAAAAGATTTTTGAATATGTATATAGTATGCAAAATAGCTCATCCAAAAATATATATCACTAGTTAGTATAATTACCGGACTGTGGACCAGTGCTGCCAATAAAATTTTCTTTATTCCCCGATTTAGTTTTGTCACTAAGTTGTACATTACCTGACATCGAGTTGAGGGCCAGGAATTTTTCACAGAAAGTTCTTATTGCGCGAAGGCTACATGTGAAGTTTTAACTTGCGAGAACTAATACTTTCCGAATAAAAAATATTTCAAAGTCGGAAAATTCGCCTTACATTTTTACATTTTGACAGTTTAGATCACACCCACAGATTACCAAAGAGAATATAAATACTAAAGTCCCCGTCAAGAGAAGCTATAAATTATGTAAACAAACATCTTTTACTAAGTAAACATTTTATACTGCGAGATAATAATAAATTGACCATATTCAATCGACATGAAATATAGACGGGTTATATGAAAGTAACAACCTATTTAATTTAGTCGGATCATATTTTAACGACGCAAAGCGGTATCGTTTGTGTTTCTTGGTACCGGACGCAGGGATTGTAAACTATCGGGACGCCATTTTGAAATAAACGCGTCATTCGAGTTTCGAATGCGTACGAGTTTGTTTCATAATGGAAAAAATGGAAATGGAAACATCTGAATCTGACGAATAATTATTCTTAAATAATATATGTTAATTAATATTTGTTACGTAATAATTTATTAAATCTTAAACAAATTCATTTTTTTTGTTGGTCCAAATGTTGTGAACTCCTGAACACTTGTTTACATAATTTATAGCTTCTCGTGACGGGGACTTTACGTAAGAAGAGACGGGACTCGCATACTTCTAAACGGATTTTGAGAATTGTATGTAATGTGCGCTTATAATCATGGACTCTATCTGAACCAATCAGGAACTGGAACCTGACGACAGCTTCAATCCAGCCCCAGATTATTTTATTACGTAGATAGGAGTATTATCCCTCTTCATCTCCTGTATTGCAAAATAATACTAATCAAGACAACACTTTGGATCTATATACAGAGTTCATCGGCTCAGGTTCTACTAATGTCTCTATGAAGGGTTCCAATAAGATTAAAAAGTACATTAAGTATAAGAAAATCATTAGGAAAAATACGCATAAATTACAAAAAATTAACCATATCAAAAAAATAAATTTAAAGACTTGTAAGAAAAACATCGACTTAAGTAAAGAATTACAGCATTGCCTAGAGATGTTAGATCGCAGTAACAAAGAATTAATAGAATTTAAAGAAAAGGCTGAATTATTAAAACAAGAAATGTGCGTCTCAAAAGTTTTAATTGGGGTTCCTATCTGTGGTGTGCAGAGTGAATGCTACCAAGAGGATAGCAGCTCACCAAGTACAGCTAATACTGCAAGTTTACGTGCACAGACTGACTTGGTTAGGCAGGAAGTAGTGTCATCGTTACAGTGCACTGGTGCCTCCGAGGTGGACTCAGGCAGTCCTTTACAACTGCCGGAGCCTGCTAGAGAGACCATTGTGTTCAGCGATGAAATGGGAGTAGGTATGGGTAGCTTATTAGACAATAGATTGAACCAAAATGTTTATAACAATTGCTGCCCTAATTTATCAATTACAGATTTATGTAAAAAAATATGCAGCTTTCAGTATCACAAAAATTGTACTATTGTATTGCAGCTAGGTAATAGCACAAACGTTAAAAAAGCTGATATTAATATTCTAATTAAACTTTTGTCAGACATTGCCAGCAGAGGCATTAGTAAAATAATAGTTTGTTCATTCCCGTATCTTAAAACAAGTAGTTGCTCTTATAATGAGCATGCTCATAAATTGAACTTGGCACTGTACAATTTGACGTGTCGCTTCAGCGACTTTTTGTATTTTGAAACCAACAAATTTATTAGTAAAGTAATATTGACAAAGGATACTTTGTATCTCAATAAGACTAATAAGTCGACCATTGCTAAGTTATTAGCATACAATATTTATGACCCTGTTTTACATATTGTAACAGATCACAAAGACGAGCCCCAACGTAGTGGTGTTACTATGCAGGGTAATTGTAGCGTAGTAGACTTAGTTAGTTTAAACTAATGTCTAAGACAATGGGGAGGCCTGACTCAATCAACATTTTTCATCAGAATATACAAGGTCTCTCCAGCAAAGCCTTAGAGTTAGAATTATTTCTCAATTATTATAAAGTTGACATAATGTGTATTACTGAACACTGGTTTGTGAAAGGTACTTTGTTACCAATATTAAAAAATTATACAATTGCCAGCACATTCATTAGACAAAAGGCAATTCGTGGTGGCTCACTAATATATGAAACTGAAAATTGTAACTTTAAAGAGCGTAAAGACATAGTAGCTTTGTCTGTGGAACGATGTGTTGAATTATCTTGTATAGAGCTGGGGCAACATATAGTCATCTGTGTATACAGACCTCCATCGGCTGATTATAAAATGTTTGAAACAATTATGGAAGAAGTAATGAGCAAAGTCTTCAACACCTCTAAATCTTTAATAGTTTGTGGCGATTTCAATGTTAATTTAATTGAGCAGTCTCCGCTCAGCGACAAATTAAAAAATTTATTTCTAAGCTTCAATCTGAAGCATCTTTTTAATCAGCCAACAAGAATCACTAGCTCGTCAGCTACCTGCTTGGACAATGTGTTCTGCAACTGTGAACCCGAAAAAATTGCAATTTTTGATAAACTTGGCTCGGACCATCTGGGACAAAGTGTCACTTTTTCATGTAAATTATCCATCAAAGGCCAAGATCATTTTTACAGGCCCATTACCACCAAACGGGTTGAACAGTTTGTGGATATCATTGACAAGCAATTAATGAACCTAAGATTTTCTGAGGATCCTGATGACCTATGCAGTGCTTTATTTCAAATGTTAGATGCAGAGTTCAATGATATTTTTAAAATTAAAATGGTTAGAAAGGGTGCGAAGGTTCGTTTCGATGACTGGGCAACTCCTGGTATTTATAAAAGTAGAAACAATTTGTATAACTTGTACTCACAAAAAACCATTAATTTACATAATACTAAATTCATAAATCACTTAAAATTGTATTCAAAAACTTTTAAAGTTGTTTGTCAGACAGCAAAATCACTGCATCTAAGTAGAAAAATTAAGCATGCCGATGACAAAATAAAATCAACATGGAAAGTCATTAATACAGAAACTGGAAAAATTAAGCAGAGGGACGGTAAAATTATGTTAAAAGTTAATAATAAATTAATCATAGATAATAAAGATGTCGCTAACACATTTGTTGAGTACTTCTCACAAGTACCTATTATTACTACTCAGCCTTTAAACTCTTCCCCTAAGGATGCTTTTGTTTTACTATCAAAGTGTGTGAATGTATGTGACTCTATGTTTGAGTTCAGACACATAACTTCAATATCAATTATCAAAACTTTTAAAATGCTCAATCAAAAGAAAACCGAGGATCTGTGGGGTATGTCAACCAAAGTACTTAGTTATATTATTAATGCAATTAGCCCTCACTTAGCGTTTATTTTTAACAGATGCGTCGATGAAGGTGTCTTTCCTGATGTAATGAAAAAAAGTAAATTAATTCCCCTATACAAATCAGTGAACAAAAATGACCCTTCAAACTATAGACCAATCTCTATATTACCGGCGCTCAGTAAAGTTTTTGAAAAAGTTATATTAGACCAGCTTTTGGCACATTTTAATATTAATCATCTTTTAAATCACAAACAATATGGTTTCACTAAGGGGCGTTCTACTACTGATGCTGGAGTAGATCTTCTTAAACATATATTTGATGCCTGGGAGAAAGCACAAGATGCTATCGGCGTTTTCTGTGACTTATCTAAAGCGTTTGATTGCGTCTGTCACAAAACGCTAATTTGCAAATTAAAACACTACGGCGTTAACGGAAAAGCACTTGATCTGGTCTCATCCTACCTCAGTAATAGAATACAGATGGTTGAGGTCAATGGCGTCAGGTCATCTGGATCCCTCATAAAAATGGGAGTTCCGCAGGGATCGATCTTAGGACCATTTTTATTTCTAGTTTATATTAATGACTTGCCGTCTTTCGTGCAAAACTTATGTGACATTGTTTTGTTCGCGGATGATACATCCTTAATATTCAAAATAGATAGGATTGCGCCTGGATTTGACGATGTTAACAAATCAATCGCACAGGCTTTGAATTGGTTTACAACCAATAACTTATTACTGAACGCCAAAAAAACTAAATGTATTAAATTCTCGCTGCCAAATGTAAGAAAGGGTGTCATTAATAGCAGGATATTAATAAACGATGTACCGATAGAATTTGTTGAATCCGCTACATTCTTGGGCATCACCCTGGATTCAAAACTACAATGGGGTTCTCAAATATCGGCTCTGGCAGGTAGATTGAGCTCCGCTGCATACGCAGTACGTAAAATCAGAAACTTGACTGACGAATCCACTGCTAGATTGGTTTACTTTAGCTACTTCCATAGTATTATGTCCTATGGCATTTTATTGTGGGGGAAAGCCGCCGAAATCCAATCTATATTTGTTTTACAAAAAAGAGCTATTCGATCTATATATACCATGAAGTCGCGAGACTCACTTCGTGAAAAATTTAAGGAGATTAAAATTCTCACAGTGGCATGTCAATATATATATGAAAATATTATGTATGTACGCAAAAATTTGAATGAGTATGATAAGAGGTCCGATGTACATAATTTCAATACAAGACACAAAAATAGATTAATTCTACCTCAATTCAGGTTGTGGAAAGTTAGTGGTTCTTTTCTGGGGAACTGTATACGATTTTATAATAAACTTCCTAAAGATATTGATCAACTGTCTATAAGCAGATTTAAAACCTTTGTAAAATCCAATTTAATGAAGAAATCGTACTATACAATAAATGACTATATGAATGACAAAAATGCTTGGCCTGAATGCCCCAAGCTCCAAGATATAATATAAATTGTATAATAATAGAATTACTTATTGTACATTAAACATTTATTTAATATGAATTAAAAAAAATGAATTAAAAAAGTGACAAGCCCCATAGAGTTTCTTGGTGTTTCTTCTCTGATGGGAGTACTTCCGAAACACCAGTAGATTCAACAGTCAATCAGTTTTCATCTTTTGTTTGCAGATCTAGGGTTGCCTGTTACGACGGTATTATGCGGCTGATAGTCGGACAATCAGTTCCATTCGGAACATGATTTGTACTGCAATTAGTCTGCGTTTTATTTATCTATTATGTTTCATTATTTCACAATTTTTTGGATAAAAATTGTCTGAAGTACTGAAACATGCACTGGGTTGCGGGTGCACGTAATGGTACGGTTGGCAACCCTACATTAATAAGGGGAATTAAACATGTGTTTTAAGTGTGACGTTCGACGTCTAGATGAAAGCTGAATGGCTCAATACCTTTGTTTTTTTTTTGTAAATTCAAAGCGTTATGTTTCTGTTATATCTATATTTTTTGTTGAATATGATCTATTTAATGTTATTTGACGTGTGTAAGTGCTAATTTTTAATTTGCCCATATACTGAATAAATGCTTTGACTTTGACTTCACAATACGTGTATTCAACTGTCACGTGTCAAACTTGAAGTTGCAGATTACTATATGTGTATAGCTAATCACAAAAACGCAAATTAAACGTTCCGTTATACCTGCTAAGGTTTATTATATGAAGCCTACATACGAGTTTAAGTTTTTAAGTTACGGATACGAATGGAAAAAAATCGCGTAATTAAATTGAGAAAAAATTTAGATTTTCATACAAATAAACGTCATCTGGCGAACTTTTTGCAAAACATGAAACGCAAAGCGACACTGTTATGTCTTGACACTGTCACAAGTATCACAACTGCCTGGTTTTAACTGCTGGAGAAATTTACGTACATATTTTTTTTTGTAAACTTGCGTGAAAACCTTGCAAATGCGTGAAATGGAATGTATATATTAGGTAAAGTGTAAGCCTGACACTAAGGCAATAAACTAGGAACAGAGACCACTACGTGACGTGCGCTGACGAGTATAGTGAGGAAGGGAGCCGTGGCAGGGGCTGCGCGTCACCAGAACCGACGCCATGGCGTTTAAATGAAGGTACAGAAAATCTTATCTGTAAAATGTCCTTCTAATTTATATGTTACTAGAAGTGCTCCGCGGCATCGCCCGCGTTAAATACTTCTTTAATTTACTTAAAACATTTATTTTGTAAAAACCTTTCTATCATAAAATACATTAAAGAAGTTAAAGCCAAATCGGTTCAAAATTGGGACCCCCGTTTCATCCCCTTAAAGAGTGAATTTTGAAAAATCTTTTCATAACGGATACTTATGTCAAAATTCCTATCTGAATGCAAAATTTCAGCGTAATCCGAAACAATATTGATTTCAGACTTGGTTACCCCACTTCACCCATTTAGGGGTGGCATTTGGAAAAAGACTGAAACACCTATTTTCTCATTTACTAACTAAAGCACTTGTGTAAAGTTCCGAATAGAAAAAACTATCAAATCTTGTTTCGCCTTACAAACTTTGAACCCACGTTTCATCCCCTTAGGGGGTAAATTTAAGAAAATCATTTCTCAGAGGGAACTTACGTCGTAATAACTATGTTCATGCCAAATATCAGCGCAATCTGAAACAATATTGATTTTCAGACTTTGTTACCCCATTTCACCTTCTTAGGGGTGGAATTTCAAAAGAGCCTGAAACACGTATTTACTTATTTATTTACTGAAGCACTTGTGTAAAGTTTCAAATGGAAAATAATATCTAATCTTGTTTCTCCATAGAAACTTTGAACCCCCATTTCATACCCTAAAGGGGTGAATTTTGGAAAATCCTTTCTTAGTACACGTTTACGTACTAAGACAAATATACCCTCCAAATTTCAAGTCTCTACAACCAGCGGTTTCGGCTGTGCGTTGTCTGTCAGTCAGTCAGTCAGTATGTCAGGACAAAGATTCTTATAGTATTAGATAAGTCAATAATGTTTTATATATTTTTTTTTCTCTTCAACTATGTTTCTGCGTTTCTCTGCGCATAGGGGACTGGTCCACCTCCAACGTCCGCAACTTTTCCTTCAAGGAGAGGGTTCTACCCCTCCCCCTCATCCCCATATAGGTTTTGGGTCGAAAACCTATAGGGTACTTCCCGTTGACCTGGAATCATGAAATTTGGCAAGAAGCAAGGTCTTACAGCACAAATTAAGGAAAAATTACAAAAAATAAAAAAAAATGAAAGGGTGTCCCCATACATACAAAGTTTGCGCCTCGCGCCTAGACCTCTGATATATGAGCGCTCATGCAATTTAGAGGTCTAGCTTAATTGGTTGGGACGAAAGCCTCGGTGGGCGAGTTTAACTCAACTTAGCCGGTTTTATTTTTATATTATATGGCGAATCTGCCCAACACTGCCAAACTATCAACCACTCCAACACACGCATAAAATTTGCCATCATATTATTGAATTATGGCATAAAATAAGGCATAAAAATAAAGTTTATTTACCTTCTTATTAAAACTTTTACAAATATCCAACCAAATAAACGCATAATAAAAATGTTATCCATTAAATAGAAACAGAAAATTATCAAAATTCTATTTATAATTCAAAATTAATATAGATCCTTGAAAACTGCCACTTTTTGGAATTGTTAGCTTAATCTGCCAGAGTTAAAATGTAGGTCCCAAATCTGCCTTAATGGCAGAAATCTGCTACAAATGGTCATACTGATACCAGACGTCAATTGGATGACAGATGTTGAATTCTTGAGATTTCCAACAGATTGCGTTAGTAACCAAACATTATGTTCGCAGCGAAGTTAGATCTTTGATCTTCTAACGCACGGCGTTAGTAGTACAATAATATTCTATTCTAGAAACAAAATTGTTAATCTTCATTTTTTTTATAGTAATAAAATGGTATTTTTTGTACTGATAACACATCTACATGTGAATTTAAGTTACTATGTTAAAGCACAAATCAATGTGCGTGATAGTTTTTCATTAAAGTGTACCACAAAAGTGCTACGGTGGTGGAATAGTGCTAGGGCTCGCTTCGCTCACCCTGATTATATTTGTACATATATATATAATATTTGTTATTATTATATAATATTTATTATATTGTTGTTTATGTCATTGTCCATTTTTTTCATTTTTATGGCTGACGCGATTAGTTTATTTGGCCAGTGTCTAATTTGGGGGAATTGTTAATTTGTGGACTGTAGCTTCAACTTGACCTTTCTGGGCGGCAGACGGCGGAGGAGACTTCAGACTTTTTGTATCGCTGAGAGTATTATAGAAAATTTTCAAAATAGAATAGCAACGTTAAATCACAGAGTTTAGAAATTAATTAAACCTCGTTTAAAAGAGCATGTTGTAGTCTTTACTTTATAAATCTTGGCGCTTAGATAATTTACTTGTTTAGATAGAGGTTGCGCTGCAGTCGCAAATAAACGACAGGTCAGGTTTGAAGCGCACGTGAGCGTGTCACGTCATTGTTGACCAGCGCGGTACGTCACTGATGGCATTCTGAGTGATACCAGCTTTTGAATATTTCCCATAAAAATAGGGAAAAAACATTTTTTTGGTTTTGAGGCATTAGTTTGTTTGACCTATATTTAAACTATCGTGTTATAATAGTAGATTATACAACAAGTGAATAAAAAGGCAATTTAATTCGAGGGACTAAGTTGGATCCCGAGAGCAGCGAAGGATTCTAGATTAGAATCCTGAGCGAAGCGAGGGATACAAGGACCGAGATTATTTTTTTTATTCATGAGTCATGTAATCTTCTTTTTATCATTGACTGCGAGAAAATAAATTGTAGTACTTACTTATAGTATTTATGTTTATCATATTTTATTAGTAATGTGTAATAAAAGTGGATTATTAAGCATTTAGTGTCGGTGAATGTGTGCTAGTGTAGGGAAACAGCACAATGTTGAAAAATATGCTATTTGTGCGCTTATATTTATTCTCACGAAAATCCCACTGAAAATCTTCAGTAAATCTTTAATAAAGCTTGGACTAGACTGTGACTTCAACTTGACTCAGAACTCACAACACAGATATGTGACTTTGACTCAGCATTATGACTTGAATTTACAAAAACTTGAATAATTTTTAATACTTGAATCTGGCTGAATACACTAATCGTATGAAGCCATAATGAAAGCAAAAAAGAATTTAACCAAAATTGGCGGGATATTTATTTTAATTTAATTATATAGTTTCTATAGTTTACCTCCATTTAGCCAGCCAGTAGGCACTTTCAGCAAGATTTATTTATTTTTTGACCATAATTCGTACTTCGTGCTTGTTCCAAACTCAAAATGTTTTTATTCACCGAGTGAGTAAAAGAGCGTTTTATTCACTGCTGTCAATGAATAAAGTGCTCTTTATCGAGTGGCAATGGTAAAAATTATAATATTTTTGAAGTTAGTGAGTGCATTTGGTTAAATATAATTTTATTATGAGAGGAAAGCTATAATTTTAGATTAATTACATATATTTTGTAATTTGTTACTTCATTTTTGTACTTAATTATATATTTTATGTTACAATTTACACTGAAATACTTTTTAAATACTAACTTGCTGTGCCCCGTGGCTTTACCCTCGATAAAAAATACTACTAACAACATGCATGTTATTGGCACAAAAATGATCTGGGCCCCTAGACAAAATCTATTTTCCTGTTTGGCTTCACGCTAACGCAAGTTCAAAATGTATGGGAATGACATTTTTGTTGCCGAAACATAAATGTCATTCCAAACATTTTGAACTTGCGTTAGCGTGAAGGCAAACAGGAAAATGGATTTTGTCTAGGGGCCCAGAGCACATAACTGTTGCTTTAGCTAGATGCCAGATATCCTTTTTGCGGCTTTTTAGGGATCCGTAGCCGAATGGAAAAAAACGGAACCCTTATAGATTCGACATGTCTGTCTTTCTATCTGTCTTTCCGTCTATGCTATGCGTATATGCGTATCTATGCTATGCGTCTGTCAATACCCTAAAGGCATAGAGATAAATCACCGGAACATGTAGAGGTATCAAGTTGAAACCTATACTAAATACTTGGGTTTACGAGTATCTTTCGGCTGTGAAAAAATTTAACCTATACATAAGTCAACGCGATTATTAGATAATGACCGTTTATGTCGCATATTTTGCGATTTCACAAGGGAATTAAATCAAAACTTATCCATTGACCTAGAATTATACAATTTTGCAAGAAGCAGGTTCTTGAACCACTTATATAGGAATGGATCTGAAAACCGTGAATATGTAGTTTATTAACAAAGACAAATTTAGTATTACAAACTTATGATTTGTATTTCACGCAGTACATTTCCTAAGGATCCAACTGCAAAGACAAGTTTGTCCTTTAACTTAGTTTGAGAAATTGGTACGGAAGCTTTCTGTGTTTCCAGTTAAATATAATTTATGAATCTCAAGTCGCGAGTAAATAGGTATCTTCTAGGTAAGCACGCCACATCATCAATCACATCGTCACTTAACATCAGGTAAAATAATAAAGCGCAAACCTATTATTATTAGTTACTTTCTGTAGCAAGTTTGAGACAATTATCATCATAATATCTCTGGAGGTACTTATCTGATCGGAATAAAATTTAAATAAGACCATCTTAGAGATGAACCCTACCTGTGAAAAGGGAATCATTTAAATCGGTTCACAATTGGCGGAGTAATCGGCTAACATACAAAAAGAAAACACAGACAAATTTGGAACATCATCGTCCTTTTTGGAAGTCGGTTAAAAATACACCAATATAAATAATTTTAATTGATTCGTTCAATTTATTGTTGTAAATATATTTTTTAGGGTTCCATAGCCCAATGAAAAAAAACGGAACCCTTATAGATTCGTCATATATGTGTTTGTCTGTCTGTCCGTCCGCATGTCACAGCCTTTCAGCCAGTTGAATCTTGGTAAATAGATGTTTTGAGGGCCCGGTAGTGTAACCGGGAGAACGGTCGCCTTCGACGCCAGAGATACCGAGTTCAATCCCCGTCGTGCACCAATTGATTTTTCTATCGTATGTATAAAAAACATGTTAAATGTATGTTCGCTTTTCACAGTGACCCTCCGGTGAAGCAAAACATGGTTAATAAACCAATAACCCCCGAATGATGGTAGGACACTATCTAGTGTCCGCCTGACCAGCTACCTTGAGGGTTCAAGTTAGAAAATCTGTCGCCAAACATCTAATCTGTTCCGGCAAGTATCCTTGAGACCCAGTGTCCATTCTAGGCCTAGCGTGCTTACCATCTTCGACCGCATCATCACTTACCAACAGGTTAGATAGTGGTCAAACGCTAGCCTATAAGATATATATAAAAAATATGTATTCTCTAAACCGCTTTATGACTTTTATACAAAAATCAAGGCGGGCTCCCCATATATGGAATTAAAAATCTATACTAATATTATAAAGAGAGAACATTTGTATTTTTGTATGTTTGTAATGATTTGGCTCAAAAACTACTGGACCAATTTAAAAAATTATTTCACTAATAAATAGAATGGACTTTCGAAATGAAAATAGGCTATATTATCCCGTTTAAATCAAAGGTACATTCGTGGAGACCTAATTTGTAACCTAAGTCGACAGAAAAATGAAAAAACACGTTTCTTTCGAACGCTGCTCAATTGAAAACAGATGGAAGAATATTTTCTATGGAAGAGTTGTACAACTTAATAAGGCCTACAAAAAAATTCGCGACAGCATATGTCTATCTCTTAAGGTTGACTCACAGTTACCATTTTAATCTTTAATTTTTTGTTAACAAATATTACATAATTTCCAAGGCTATTTTCAAGTATATAGTATTAATCCTTATCCAAATAATAACGTTAATTAGCTTGGCCACATATTATAGATTAAAATTGTCCTTTATAGTATATAATTCAAATAAAAACTCTAGAAGATATCACGGATTTCACATACACGCATCGCAAAATTAATAAAATATTTGCAGTGAAACCACAGATTAGGTCACAGCTACTGCGAAAATATTATTATAGGCTTAGCTATTCTGTAGATCCCCACCGACTACAATCAATTTGAAGTCAATATAGTATAATAATATGATCTATTATATAAAATAATAATGATCTATGTATATAATAATATAATATTTTGAACCACCCCGACTGATCTAGCTATATAATCTTTTCATTAAAAGCATTCCAATGACTCTAACCACGACATTTAAAATCTGAGCTGTAAGTTGGTCAGGATTTGAGTATTCTGTAGAGTCCAGGAGATGTCCTAGCATTAGGTCAATGCTTCCATGTTCTTACAATATCGTTGAAGAAGAAGATTTTCGAATTGATCAGACCTACGAAAGTAGATTTCATAACGCAATTAACTAGAAAAAAGCTCATAGTTTTACAACGATTGAACGAATTTTCATGAATCAAAGCTAAGAACACTCTTGATGACGACATCTAACAAACAACAAAAAACTATCAATAGTAAAATCAAAATCGGTTCAACCGGTTGGGTGCTAAGATGCTACAGACAGACACACAGATACACACGTTAAACGTATAATACCCCTACTTTTTGTGTCGGGGAACGCCGTAAGGTTACGGTGGCAGATGTTCTCCTTGGTGGTAAGCTTCTTTTTAGGGTTCCGTAGCCGAATGGCAAAAAATGGAACCGTTATAGATTAGTCATGTCTGTCTGTCTGTGTGTCTGTCCGTCCGAATGTCACAGCCATTTTATTCTGAAACTGTAAAGACTACAGAATTGAAACTTGGTAGGTAGATGTATTCTGTGAACCGCTTTCCGATATTTATAAAAAATAAAAAATATAAAAGTTTAAGGGGGGCATCCCATACAAAGAAGTGAAACAAAAAGAAATCTTCAAACCTATACATGTCTATGAATAGGTCTTTAAAAATGACATTGGAGGTTCCTAAAATCATTTTCTCAAAGTCAAGCATTAAAAAGGCGCGTCTAAAGTGGTAAAATGTGTCCGTCCCCCGCCCCCCCCCCCCCCCTCTAACTTTTAAAGTAATGTAGTGAAAAATCTAGAAAAAATATATTCTGTAGATCTCAATAAAAACTTTCATCAAAAATTGGTTTGAACGAGATACAGTCAGCAGTTTTTGAGATATAGCGACCGCAAAGATAACTTTGTTTTTCATACAAACTATGAAAAATAACTTTAATTTTTCGAGGAACCTCAATGTCATTTTTAAAGACCTATGATTGATTGATTGATTGATTTATAGTTTATTCCAACGACCAAATGTACAAATAAAATTAACAATTTTACTAAAAACTAGCGAATCAAAAATAAAAACACAATTTTTATTAAATGTAAACATGATGTTGAGAATCGCTGACTTGAACATAGCCGTTGGAAAAGGGTTGGGCTCAGCATATTGCTGTGACTCTGAAGAACCGCAGCACTGATTTTCAGCCCAGCCCTAAGGAGACGTACGGATTTCTATCTATGTAGTAGTTAATGTATATACATATTTTTAAATTGATATAAAAAAAAACGCAATAAAAAAGAAAATAAATAAATAGTGCTTTGAGTAGACAGACATCATTAATATAATAAAGTAGCAACAAGTTTGAAAATAAAGTGAACTGATAGGTATTATAAATCAGTGACAGTATAAGTACAACAAGGCAAAATACATATACCCGCGACATAGAAATTAAATAAGTAAAAACATAGCAAGATAGTGGGGGATGAGACAATAGTAAGTGCAGAGTACTGACATAACAAGCACTCTAACTCGTTTAATTTTGATATTCGATGTATATAAATTATGTAAATTAAAATGCTAGGTTACTATTACATAGTCGATTTTTGTACATATAACAGGAGCCGTTTAAATTTTAATTTGAAAATTAATTTTGTAGCTATTAGACGTAGTGGTGGAGGAAGCGAGTTCCAGCACTTCGTGGCACAAAAACGAAAACTGCCACGAAATGCTGCCTATCTATAAACAACTGCATTAATTTTGCCAATTTTCAATACATTTTATATACAGTGCAAGATAAAAGAGTAGAAATTAATTATTTAAGAACTAACTTACTAGTCACTCTCAAAGGCAACACCAAAAAATTTTTATTTATTGTGCGATTTTGATACTTGTTTTCACTCATTGAATAATGCAAGTAAGAAATAAGCATATAAATAAATAAAGAAGAATTTGTATAGAAATAATATACATATAACATTTATATAGATACTATAAAATTTATATAGATTCTTATAGGTTTTAATTTAAATAAAATTCATGTCTTATTTGCAAAAATAATACAAGTATCAAAAACGTTTTTTTCTAACTGTGTTGCTACATATAAGATACAAAAGCAATAGTGGCGCCCTCATCTATTGTCAACTATTTTATGTCGCACTGTAGATTGCTTGGATTATTTGTAATTATGTAGTTATCTCGTACTCAAAGAAATTGAATTGTACGGAATCCGTGGTATTGCACATAAATGGATACAAAGCTACCTTGAAAACAGACAGCAAGCAGTAGAAATAAAAAATATTAATGATAAACATTTTATGACGAGTTTTAGATCGCAATTATTACAAAATAAATCCCCCCAGGGAAGCGTGCTGGGTCCTCTGGTCCTCGGTATTGTTCCTTTTGTAAATTAACGACTTACCTAACCTAACCACTCACAAATGTGTACCATTTGCGGACGATATTTCAATAATTATATCTAAAAATAAAAACTAGCTAAAAGCCGAGCTTTGTGAGGGCTAGCGTAGTTTTTCTGCCTGGTAATAATTTTTAAAGCAGTTTTTTTTTAATATTAAATGGCGAATCTGCCCGACACTGGCAAACAATCTGCCAAACCACCAACCACTCCAACAAATACATAAAATTTGCCATCATATTATTGAATAATGGCATAAAATAAGGCATACAAATAAAGTTTATTCACCTTCTCATTCAAACTTTTACAAATTTCCAACCAAATAAAGGCATATTAAAAATTTTATACTCTAAATAGAAAAAAAAAATTGACAAAATTCTATTTATATTTCAAAATTCATAAAGATCCTTGATATCTGCCACTTTTTGGAATCGTCAGCTTAATTTTCTAGAGTTAATATTTAGGTCCCAAATCTGCCTAAATGGCAGAAATCTGCCACAAATGGTCACACTGATACCAGACGTCATTTCGATGATAGATGTACATTATTTAGATTTACAACAGATGGCGTTAGTAACCAAACATTATGTTCGCAGCGAAATGAGTTCTTTAATCTTCTAACGGATGGCGTTAGTAGTACATTAATATTCTATCCTAAAACAAAATTGTTAATCTTCATTTTTTTAATGGTAATAATTTGATATTTTTTACTGATAACACATCTACATGTGAATTTAAATTACTATGTTAAAGCACAAATCAATAGGCGTGATAGTTTTTCAGTAAAGTGTACCACAAAAGTGCTCAGGTTGTGGGATAGTGTCAGGGCTCGCTTCGCTCGCCCTGATAAAGACTGTGAACAAGATATCAATGAAACAGTTACTAACGTTGTCGATTGGCTTAATAAGAATAATCTAAAAGTCAATATAAAAAATCAGTTTAATGCAGTTTTATAATAAGGTCCAAACTTGCTAAACCAAAATGCTTGCTTGCTTGTACCAAAATGACCAAATAAATGAAACAACTACAGCTAAATTTCTTGGCATCGCTATAGACCACCATTGCGAGTTGCGAATGGAAAACGCATGTTGACAGTGTATGCTCTAAATTAAATAGCTTTGTCTTCGCACTTCACAGGCTTTCTCTGGTAGCTTCAAAACAAACATCAATTATTGCTTACCACGGGTATGTAGCTTCAGTTTTACGATACGGACTTCTAATTTGGGGCAATTCAGTTGACTTAAATCGTGCTTTTATAGCACAGAAACTTTGCATTCGTGCAATATGTTCCATCTGCCATACAGATTCGTGCAAACCTCTTTTTAGAGACCTGAAGAAACTTACGCTTTCTTCAATGTACATAGGTATATGAACTATCCAATTTTGTGAAAAAACATCCTGAACATTTTAAAAAGATAAAAGACAATAACACCAGGTTCCCGAATAGGTATAAGCTCATGTTCCCACAATGTAATAATGAATCGTTTCATAGAAAAATCATTTTAGGGACAATTTAATATTAGATCACATTTGACATCTGTCAGTCTTAGCTTCATAGTAAGGTGACTTGCTTAAAAATATCGATTCAATTGATTAATCGATACGCATCAACATAAACAAGAATGATTTTAGTTTGATGATATTCAAAATAACCAATTTTCGGCTGCTCTAAATGAAAAATAAAATTAGTATATAAATTATTCAGTGTTATTTACTTGTTTGTTTTGCGTTAATATGATATTAATAAAACAAACATCGGAAATTGTGCATATTCAAACGATTTTATATGTATTTATGGATTGGATTAGATAGTAGCTCTATAGAAAAGGACCCAATAAAATAAAAAAAACTGCTCAAATGTACCTATGGTTCAAACGTTTAGTAGTTTATCGTTAGTTTTTTAACCAAAAAATGTAACATCATTTTGATTTTAGTTCCTATTTAATTATTTTTGTAGTCAAAGAATAATATTATGTTTTAATTACAATCACGGTGTAGTTATTTATATAATTAAACATCCTTCACAAGTAATCATTCCATTCGATTCAACCTATCGACTGATCAATGTTTTGATTTTTTGGGTACCATCCCTAGTGTTTATAAAGCAAAAGTGTTCACCGTGACGTAACCTTGTAATGATGTTTATTTTTTTAGAACATAACTTGTTTATTATGTTTAATATTATTATGAATTATTAGTCAAAGTAAATCGTAAAAACGCTTTCTTTTGTAACTATTAGAATAAATATGTATTTGTAACTGAAAAATGTAAGTAATTATGCAGTTCTGACTTTGAAAAAATAAATAATATTATGTGCCCTTCATTACAAGGTCACGTTGTTGAATTTTGATGAAGTGTCAAATGTGATCTATTAAATTGACTCTACTATAGTTGCCATTATACTCATCGTACCTGTGAGTACCATCAAGTACATTAGGTACATCATTCACATGCCAAATAGGCAAGATATGCTGAACCCATACAATTATGAACATCTTTTTATTGTAACCGTATCTGACGTGAATAAATGATTTTTGTTTTTTTTTAAATTTTGAATATCTATGATGTATGCCAATAAAATTGCCAATTAAATTTACCCGTGTGATGAACACTTAAGTTTAAAAATAAATGAACGCAACTTTAAATATTGTTATGTTGGTGCAATGATATTATTTTTGCACACTGATCTATTTGTATTATAATGCGTGTATCCATGAAGTTTAATTTTATAGTGTAGGTCGTTATATTCCCATCTCCGACCCTTTATGCTGACATAGTATTCGCCCACGCATAAGATCACCCATGTGCAGGATGCAATGCCAGCATATTCTTAGATAAGGTTTAGTCATAACATCCTTTGTCAGTTAGCTCTTACATTTAATAAATAAGTTAGTCTTAGAGCAACCACTGTAGAGAATACAATAAAATCTTGTAACTCTATAATTAAATTTTAATTTTAGTTTTTAAAAAGACAATCCGACGTTCCCGATTGTTAACTGGCGCAGCCGGTAGGATAGTCGGCTGCTGCCCTCGCCAAAATTCGCGCTCGTAATATCCGAGTATATACGTGAAAACCCGTGTGTGGCAGCGAAAAATCGCGATAACTTAAAATCAGTGATTCGCGGTATCGGCTATCTACGAACCAAACAAATTAGTTCAACAAGGGACAACTGGATAATGGCGATTGGACTGTGAGTACCTAAAGTAACATCCTTTTCTCTCCTTTCCTGCCATCCTCGAAGTGTGTAAAATAGTTTTATGAAGTGACGAACATTGCACATAGTTATAAGAATTGTATTTTTATAAATTGTCGGAGTGAATTAAATTGCACTTTTAACTTTAATAAGTTAAAATAATTAATTGATTGTGTAATTAGTGATATTAACTTTAAATAATTAGTTCTATTAGAATTTGGTAATTTTATTAAATTACACACAGTATAAAATCTACTGTATAATATTTAATTAATAATATAAAGTGTATAGTATAGTGAACCAAAATGTCTCACGAACAAAATGTTCAGGCTGCAGCGGCACCTGTGCATGCACCTAACCCCGAACCGCATATTCCGCGAGAAATTTTAGGGTTAATTCCTGAATTCAATGGTGATACTAAAGTGTTAAATTTATTCTTGCGAAAATGTGAATACGTGATTCATCACTTTCAAGGTACTGTACAGCGTAATGAATTTTTAATGCATTACGTGACCAGTAGGTTAACAGGCAAAGCAGCGGCCCTTATTAGCGAGAGAGGTGATTTTGACACATATGACGAATTAAGATCTGTCCTTGTCCAACATTTTGGTGATCCGCGTAGCGAGGAGTGTGTTGCGATTGAGCTAGAGACGTTAAAGATCAAGCCTAGCGAATCCTATCTTGAATTTTGTGGCAGGATTCAGGACGTGCGTGCAATCCTTTTGTCGAAGGTTAATCAAGTACATACTGCGGACATGAAACAGGCTAAGCGTATTATATACGACAATACTTCATTAAATGTGTTCTTATATAACCTACCTGAACATATGGTGAGGCTAGTTAGGTTGAAAAATCCGAATTCTTTGGAAGACGCTTTAAAACAAGTTTTAGAGGAAGTAAACTTCCAAGAACAATACAACATGCGTACAAAAATGTTGCAAGGTCGTGCGCAACCCCCTAATGTTCCGGCACCAATCTTTAAACCTTTGATACCTCAAACTCAATTCAAATTTGGCATTCCTGGAAATCAATTTTTGGCTCGACCCCAATATTTTCAACCACCAATGCCCAGGCCTCAAACAAATAACTTTGGCTATAGACCACCCCAATTTGGTTTCACACCAAATTTTAACAGCGGCCCTTCACAGGCTCAGCAGTTTGGTCCTAGACCGCAGGCTCAGCAGTTTGTGCCTAGACCGCAGGCTCAGTTCGGCTTTAGGCCCCAGCTTCAACAGGTAAGTCAGAATGGTTTTAGACCTCAAATCGGTCAATTTGGCTATCGACCTTCACAGTTTGGGTTCCGGCCTCAAGCTGGTCAGTTCGGTTATAGACCATCGCAGCCTCAAGGCTACCGCCCGCCTCCATTCACCAACGACGTGTCTATGAGGACTGCCCCACAAAGGTTGCCAGTGAACGAGATGACCACGAATTCGGAAGGCGAGTACAACCCAGAATATAATTATGACGATGTAGAGTGCTATTACCCCCATGAAGAATACCAGCCTTATGACATGACAGAATATTACCCGGAGACCACAGAGACCGCAGAAAATGCTTGCAACAACGAAAACGAAGTAAGTGAAACAGAAAATTTTTGCATGGTTGTTTCCCCCAAATTCCCGAGATAATTGAATTAAACTATGATACAACTCTTAAATTACCATACATATATGTGCCCGAAATTGACAGCAAATTCATGTTGGATTCTGGCAGCACAAGATCATTTATAAGCCCAACTAAAGCGAATGAATATTATGCTCAACAAAAGTCCTATGAACCGTTTATGGTAACGAGCACACATGCTTCCAGCACCCATAGTGAAGTGGTCAATATTCCACTATTCGCCATTTTTAATCACGATGAATATCATAAATTTTACGTTTATGACGTTGACAAAAAGTATGACGGTGTAATAGGATGGGATTTAATGACCAAACTCAAGGCATACTTAGATCTGGGAAATAACACCCTCAGAACTAATGACACCACTGTGCCTATTATTTATGACGTAGGCAAGGTACATACCTTTAACCTAGAGGCTCGTAGTGAACATCGTATTAGGTTACCTGTAAACTTGGAAGAAGGTGATGCAATCCTAAATTTCAAGCAGTTTAGCAATGACGTGAGAATGCCCTCTGCAATAGTTAAATGTGAAAATTATTTTGCTACGACTATTATGCAAAACACATCGGAAGATGACATAGTCATGACAATCACAAAGCCTTTTAAGGTCTTAAAATTAAAACATCAAAATGACGTATGTGACATAAATTACAATACTGACATGACTAACGTCGACGTAGATCATTTACTGGAAAACAACTTGAACAAATTGCGACTTGACCACTTAAATTCAGAAGAGCGCAAAGAAATATCTGCCTTATGCATGGAATATAAAGACATATTTTACTGCGAAGACTTACCACTAACCTTTACGAACCAGGTTAAACATCATATTAGGACAGTAAATGAGGATCCTATATACACCAAGCCTTATAGGCAGGCACCGGCTCAAGCTCAAGAGATCAAAGAACAGGTGGAAAAATTGTTCAAGGACAATGTGGTTAAAGAATCACACTCTCCTTGGAGTGCACCTGTTCACCTGGTCCCTAAAAAGCTAGACGCTTCAGGCCAGGTGAAATATAGAATGGTCATTGACTATCGCAGACTGAACGAGATAACGACCGATGACAGATATCCACTTCCCAACATATGCGATCTTTTTGACAAATTAGGTAAAAGCACTTATTTTACTACATTGGATCTTGCATCAGGCTACCATCAAATAGAGATCGCAGAGCAGGACCAACAAAAAACGGCGTTTTCAACCCAAAATGGTCATTACGAATTTCTTCGGATGCCTTTTGGCTTGAAGACGGCGCCGGCGACCTTTCAACGAGCCATGGACAATGTGTTGAGAGGTCTACAAGGTATACATTGTCTAGTATACCTTGACGATATACTTATATATTCAAATGGGCTCACGGAACACCTTGAAAAATTACGCGCAGTTTTCGACAGACTGAGACAGACTAACCTGAAAGTACAGCTAGATAAATCGGAATTTCTCCGAAGGGAAGTGCAGTATCTAGGACATACTCTGACTAAAGACGGACTTCGACCGAACAATGACAAAATTCAGGTAGTGCTTGACTATCCCATTCCACAGACACAGACCGAGATAAAAAGATTCCTAGGATTTATAGGATACTACAGACGATTCGTCAAAGACTTTTCCAAAATCACACAACCGTTAACAGCTTGCTTAAAGAAAGGTAAAAAGGTGGAAATTACGGAAAAATATACAGAGGCATTTGAAAAGTGTAAGGAGTTGTTAGTAAATGCACCCATCTTACAATACCCAGACATGACCAAGCCATTCATCTTGACCACTGACGCATCAGAGGTAGCAATTGGAGCTGTACTTTCGCAAGGCTCAATCGGTACCGATAGACCAGTGGCTTACGCTAGTCGTACGCTAACTGAGAGCGAACGAAAGTATAGCGCCATTGAGAGAGAGTTGTTGGCCATCATTTGGGCCACAAAGCATTTCAGGCCGTATCTTTATGGCAACAAGTTCGATATAGTCACCGACCACAAACCTTTACTGTGGCTATACCAACTCAAAGAACCCGGAAGCAAGCTCACACGGTGGAGATTGCGTTTACAGGAATATGATTTTGACATTAAACATAAAAACGGACATCAAAACGCGAACGCTGACGCATTATCTAGGCTCAAACTAAACGCACTAGGAACAGACGAACCGAGTGACGGTATATCTATGATCGTTAACGTAGATGAGAGCGAAAATAGATTACAATCACATATAGAAGACGTGACTAAACAAATCACTAAATTGGCAAGACGACGAACGACTGACGACTCAAAGACTATAACAATCTCCGACTCAGACAGAACTGCAACAGCTAGTCCTATAACCATATCAGAAACAGACTCTGTAAATTCAGAATTTTTGAGGAAAGAATCAGGCTGGCTTGTTCGATCTGATTCAAGTACTAGTGCCACAGACACCATACATTCCGAAAAAGAGTTAGAATCATTTGGCATACCTATTTTGAATGAAGCAGTAGATACGAAACCAAATCAAATATTGGTATTTCACCGATATGGTAATGACATTCAGGTTAAAGATCTTTCCAACAAACATCAGAAAATACTTGAAGTCTTTTTACCACTTGAGAACCCGGATTTGATCAAACAATTCTTAAAAAAATATATTCGCCCAAAAATAAAGTATTTTATCTATTTTGAAAGAGAAGAACACCGAAAAGAATTTAGTAACGTTGTAATATCGCTGTTTAAAAAGGGAACTATTAATTTCTATGAGTGCACTGAACGTGTTGTTTCCGTCACTGATGAGGAAGAGCAACAAATGATAATTCGGAAATTACACGAAGGCAAAACATGCCATCGTGGTATTACAGAAACTGTTAAACGAATCCGACGCAACTACTATTGGCCAAACATGCATGAAACGGTTGCAGCCGCTATAAATTCCTGTGAAAAATGTAAAATCGCAAAATATGATCGCAAACCCATCAAACCGACATTACAGCTTACTACAACTCAAAATTCACCGTTTCAGGAAATATTCATAGACACATTCTCTATAGAATCTAAACAGTACCTCACCATAATTGACGCCTTTAGTAAATTAGGCCAGGCCATGGAAATACCAGCTCGATCTACTCCAGAAGTAGTTAGAGCCTTAGTAAAATACTTCAGTTTTTATGGTATTCCACGTAAAATCAGTTGCGACCCCGGAACCGAATTCAATAATGACCTATTGAAGGAACTAACTGAGCTATATAAAATTAAATTACACATCGGTACTCCAAACAACCCTAATTCAATGGGGATGATCGAACGATTCCACTCTACCATTATTGAGATCTATAGAATAGCTAAATTTGATAGGAAATACACAGATGCAGCATCCGTAATGACTTATGCTATTATGGCATATAACAACACCATCCATAGTGCTACTGACTTAACACCCTTCGAAGTTGTATTCGGACACACCGATTTAAAATCAGATTTTGACATTGACTTTGACAAAACATATAAACAACAACTGGTTAAGGATCACCGTAAAAGAACACATGAGTTATATAAATGTATAGCAGAAAAGATGAACAAAGATAAGGAAAACGTAACTAAAAAGCGCGGAGGTGAGATAGGACCGGAATTAGGTATTGGAAAAACCATCTATGCAAAACCTGTCAATAAACGGCAATCCAAAGATAAACCCAAATATCAAAAGGCTATCGTAACAGGCAAGGTAAAACGCAATGTAGTTCCTGTAAAAATAAAGGACAGAGACACAAAGGTGCCCATTAAACATGTCAAACGTCCTCCACAGGTGGGGCATACTCGTGATGGTGTCGATGACGACGACCCAGGCTCTCCTAGACCAAGTTGCTCCAAGCCAAGGTCTGCAAATTCAGAAAATTGACAAAAATCCAGGCATTCTACCCGTTAAGCAAGGCCAAGCATTTGTACAACGCAACGATTGGACAATTGTTAAAACAATTCAACTAGAGGGAATAGCGTCAGATTTTAATTTCAACATACGCCAATATTCTAAATTTTGTAAAAGTGTAATATTTCGTAATAATAACAATTCTTTTAATAATGAAGTAAAAGAATTCCGAGTTCAGGTAGAGTATATTAGAGATGAAGTTATTGAAAAATTACAACAACTCATACCAAAAAAGAGGTCTAAACGTGGCCTAATTGATCCACTTGGATCTCTTATCAAAGTTATCACTGGTAATCTTGACCACGAAGATGCAGTTCATTTTGAAGAGTTGATATCCGATCTTAAAACTCGTGAACAAGCTATCTCTAACAAAATTACTATTATATCTGAAATGTTGGACCATGTTGTTAACTCCACAAAAATTATAAATGATAATACTAAAATATTAAATGACAGATTAACTAAAGTAGAAAGGTTTGTTAGAGAAAAACTCCAAGAGGAAAACCATAGTGTTGCATTATCTTACATAATTAGTATATTCAATTTGTTTATTATTAACTTCCGAACTATTTCAATGAAGCTTAGCGATATGGAAACATCTTTGGCATTAAGTAAAGTATCAGTCTTACATAAATCTGTATTAAACCCAAATGAATTATTACCGCTATTAAACGACATCAGTACTGTTGCGCATTTAATGTATCCTGTTAATGAACAAAACCTGAATACTTTGGAAGAAACATTTACTGTCAAATCCTACCTCAAGGATAGTAATGTAAGATTTATTATAAGCATTCCGGTAGTTGATAACGCCACTTATGATTATTATAAATTGTACACACTCCCTATATCCCTTGGTCCTAGTAATGAAACCCACGCCATCATTCCCGAATTTCCTTACCTGCTAGTAGAAGGTACCAAGTACAGTCCAATCGTACGGAAATGCAAAGAAATTACAGCTAAAGAATATCTTTGCTCGGAAAATGATCTGGCCGTTTACGCCCAAGAAACTTGCATTCAACAACTTATGGAATACCGTCAGAACCGCTCAAAATGCCACGCACGGAGAATAGATCCAGATTTCATGAAGGTTCAGAAAATTTCCCGCAATAGCTGGATACTTTTTGCTAAATCCGAGAAGATCCTGTTCCAGAAATGTGGAGATGAAGTTGTTAGAGAGCCCGTAAGTGGAACATTTATAATAACAATACAGAAACCTTGTGATGTCTATATGGATGATTTCCCGATTTCTGGACATGGTTTCCGCAGTCTTGGAAATAACTACTATAAAAAAACGCCTATTATCAACCTGCCTGATGTACAAGAATATGAAAAGAATAGCAAGTCGCATATTGAAGATACGGAAGTAATTGACCTCAAAGGAGTAAATTTAGATGACATCGAACATTTGAACTATTTGTTGAAGAAAAGTGTGAAAAGTGATAGCAGTGTTATTCCACCAAAATCATATGACATTGCCACAATTGTACTTTATTTAATTATAACAGTGATAATTGTATCCTTAATTTACTTTAAATTTAAGCCGTATATATTTAAATTGTGTTCTAATAATCAAATTAACTCTAATGATGAAGTTGAACTCCAGATACCCACAACTAATAGACCACTTTTGTTACATTAAACTTTACATACATAAAATGTTAACGAAGTTCTCTGAAAACTAATTTTCCGATAACTTCGGTCTGAGGGGGAAGGCGTTATATTCCCATCTCCGACCCTTTATGCTGACATAGTATTCGCCCACGCATAAGATCACCCATGTGCAGGATGCAATGCCAGCATATTCTTAGATAAGGTTTAGTCATAACATCCTTTGTCAGTTAGCTCTTACATTTAATAAATAAGTTAGTCTTAGAGCAACCACTGTAGAGAATACAATAAAATCTTGTAACTCTATAATTAAATTTTAATTTTAGTTTTTAAAAAGACAATCCGACGTTCCCGATTGTTAACTAGGTAGGTTACACTATTGCTTGTGTGTGTAGTAAAGTAACCACTTACAACGCAGTTGTTATTGTAGTGGTGAAATTTACTGAATAAGCATGTGTGTGTACGTACTACGTAATTAATATGGCGTATTGAAATCCGTATTCTTGCAGTGAAATACTTACAAATTACAATTTAGCTGAGTTCGGACTTTAAAAGTTGAGAAATAGTTGTGTTCGATAAATAATAGAACGTGTACAATGCGTTCTGTTGTGGAAATTGGGGCTAGTGTCCCAGCCTTTCTGGGAAAACTGTGGAAGTTAGTGAACGATTCAGAGACAAATCACTTAATTTCATGGAGCCCTGTAAGTTATTTAACTTATCCTTTCGATATATGTGAATATGTTTCCTTATATTAATTAATTAAAAATTACTTAATTTTATCTTTTAACATTAATAAATTTGCATTAAAAATATTGTAATTGCCTCTGTATTATTACGAAAACAACCTAAAAATGTCGCAACTTGTCAGTCTGTATTTGAACCTCAATAAATAAATAGATACAAGTCACGTTTTCTACCATGCTCTCGAGCACTGCGTGAATTTTAGGGCTAATCTTCATGCAATTGATGATATTGATGATTTTTTGATTATTATCGTTTCTGTTGAGGGTTTCTTGAACAGCTGTTCTGATGTCATAGATTGTTATTGGATGGAAAATTTTGTATGAGGCCTTATGGTAATTGTTATGTATCAACCTGGTAATGACTTCAAGTGAGGAGGGATAATGATGTGAAATTGTCACATTTGTGTTATTTTGTTAAGAAGTTGGTAGTTTTGTTGATAAATTATAGGAAAAACCCCATCACAAAAACTTAATTGAGGTTTGCGGCCAAGCTATGTTAATCAAGCCTAGGTAAAATATAGAATGTTGGACCATGTATGCTTGGATAATAGGTCCCAAGTAATAGGTCAAATATTATTTCTATAAATCTAAATCTTGAGTACTACATTTGCATTCTGATATTTATATCATTATATCTATCATATCTTTTTATATCAATTCTTAAAGTGGATTATATCTCGGATTTTGAAGGCTCTGTAATTTTTTTTTATCAACAGTTTTATAAATTAAATTTCTATATGAGTAGAAATCATAAACAATATGTCATAAAAATTTGATATTGCAGGCTTGGGTCAACTGTTAGTGCTTTGGTAAACCATTATAGGAAAAGAGAGATTGCTTAAATTCATAGAATTTAAATATAACATGTGTATAATTTTCTAGATGTTGAGGTTTTTTATTGTTTGTTCTTTTTTCTTTATAACCTTAATAATCAAGAACACCAGGGATTAAGAAAAGAGGGAGGAGAAAAGTTTTAAGTAAATAAAAGAAGTTTTTAACACGGGCGAAGCCGCGGGGCACTTCTAGTTTCAATATAAATAAATGAACTTTGAAAAAAATTGTCTTGAATTTGTATACAAAATATAAAGGAACTTTGGCTTATGTAGTGCATATAATTAAGCACTACAATATAGGCTTGAATGACCCCAGACACATCTATACCTATGGATCATTAATTTACGTCTAGTTGGTGAAATGCTTGCTGCACGATATAATTTCGTCACATACATATATAGTGGGGGTATACTTGGATAATTGGTTATGTGACATTTTGGCAAAAAGTAGGAAGAACACATATCTGCATAGAGATATTATATCCATAGGTATAGATGTGTCTGGGGTCATTCAAGCCTATATTGCAGTGCTTAATTATATGTACTACATAAGCCAAAGTTCCTTTATTAACCGAATTCTATTTTGTATACAAATTCAAGACAATTTTTTTCAAAGTTCATTTATTTATATTTAAACTAGAAGTGCCCCACGGCTTCGCCCGCGTTAAAAACTTCTTTTATTTACTTAAAACTTTTCTTTTGTAAAAAGGATTCTATCATTAAAGACATCAAATAAGACTAAGCCAAATCGTTTCACCCGTTTTCATGTTATAGCATGACAAAGGCAATTCGGGATTCATATTTATAAAACCCAAATTTTCAGACTTTGTTACCTAACCCCATTTCGAAAAATCCGACAATACGTACATACTTTATTTCATCTTGTTTCGGCATACAAACTTTGAATCCCCGTTCCGTATCCGGGAGGAGTTAGTTTATAGAAAATTCTTTCTGAGTGGATACCTACGTCATAATAACTATCTGCATTCTACATTTTTACGTCAAAATAACTATTGCATGCCAAATTTCAGCACAATCCGAAACAATATTGATTTCAGACTTTGTTACCCCCACTTCACCCTCTGGTATTCCAAAAAAGCCTAAAACACATATTTACTTATTAATTTACTGAAGTATTTGTGTGAAGTTTCAATAAAAAAGACTATCTTATCTTGTTTCTCCATACAAACTTTGAACCCTCATTTCATCCCCTTAAGGGGTGAATTTTAGAAAATCCTTTCTAAGTACACCTTTACGTACTAAGACAAATATACCCTCCAAATTTCAAGTCTCTTCGACCAGTGGTTTAGGTTGTGCATTGTCAGTCAGTCAGTATGTCAGGACAAAGATTCTTACAGTATTAGATAATGGACAGTCTCTTTGGAATATTTTACTGTAGCTTTGAAAGAGATTACCTGCCCCTTTGGTCCTATTTAAAAAAATCATCTGATATTAAGTTATATAAGTATCTGTCTTGATAATAAACTAAAATCTTTTCTATGTTGTAACTTTTAATTTTAGGGAGGAAAAACATTTGTAATAAAAAACCAAGCTGAATTTGCACGGGAACTCTTACCATTGTACTATAAACACAACAACATGGCAAGCTTTATAAGACAACTAAACATGTATGGCTTTCATAAAATCACCTCAGTCGAGAATGGAGGTCTAAGATATGAAAAAGATGAAATTGAATTTTCACACCCATGTTTTATGAAAGGTCATGCATATTTGCTGGAACATATAAAAAGGAAAATAGCGAATCCAAAAACCATAGTGGCGAGCAATGAAAGTGGCGAAAAAATACTACTGAAGCCAGAGTTGATGAATAAAGTATTGGCTGATGTGAAGTCAATGAAAGGAAAACAGGAAAGCCTCGATGCAAAGTTCAGTGCAATGAAGCAAGAGAATGAAGCGTTATGGAGGGAGGTAGCTATTCTAAGGCAAAAGCATATTAAGCAACAGCAGATTGTTAATAATGTCAGTATAAACATTTTTGTCTTTATTTAAAGTTTTAATCAAACAATAGATGCATTTGCTAACTTCTTATGTGTTAATTTGTAGCTAATTCAATTCTTGATGTCCCTTGTGCAACCGGGTAGAGGCAGCAACCCCAACAGCAACAATGTAGGAGTTAAAAGACCCTATCAATTAATGATTAATAATGCAGCACACAATGATGTTTCATACCCTGGCAGAATAAAAAATCTCAAATTGGACAAAGAATCTATACTCGAGGATTTGAATGAAGATAACTTAGTAAGTACCTTTGTTAACCTAGATATAATTTGTCAAAAATAATCAGCAACCTAATGTTCAATGTCATTTCTTTCCTTCTAGGAGGACGGCCCAACAATTCATGAGTTAGCACATGATGATATTCTACACAATGAAGTTTCTCAAGACTCAATGGTGGCTAATGATTTTGTAACTGTTGAAGTGCCACGGACCAACAGCAATTTGGCACCCAGTCATAGTCCTATCGACCCCATAGATCCTATACTGTACCAAGTTACTATGGAAGACAGTGATGATACAGAGACAGGTAATATTCAAATTATGTAGCATACATATACTATTGATTTTTATATCTTTTTAGAAGCGGTAATAGCCCAATGACTAAGGCGTCGGCCTAGCAAGCGAGAGGTCGAGAGTTCGATCGCCACTCATTGCACTATTGACGTGAACCCATTTTTTTTTTTTTTTTTGACCCAGGAAAATCCTTTATGGATACCAACTCGCCCGGGGGAGCGAGATGATTATGTGGGACTCGCTGCCTAAAAGGCAGGATACCGCACTAAAAACCTGGAGTGAGCCGTCATCCACCGTAGTGGGGCAAGATAGGATCGCGCTGGCATTCACCACCTTGCCCCGGTGGCAGACCCAAATGGGCCTCTACCGCTGTGGAGGGATAACCTTGCTCACCAAGGTCAACCCTCAACCGTCACGTGGGGTAGTGCAAGCCGTTGAAGAGTCCCCCGACTCTCCAACAGTTACCCCACAATGACAGAGGAGTGTGGCTCGTCTTCTCGTCAAACTTACCACACCCTCTGTCCCTCTGATGACTGGTGTGCGAGAGCAAATACCCCTACTCGCACACCGTCCGCTGTTCGACTCGCATGCCAGTGCCAATGGCATGCGAGACCCCACTCTTCGACCGTCGCCGGCCCCACCACTCGGCCCGAGCATGTCGGACCCACAGTCTAAGAGGAGTGTGGCTCTAACCCAGTTAACTGGGAAAACTTGTCGGCCGATACCCAGGGTACACCACGAGGAGGTGTTCCGACCCGCACCCCATTGACGTGAACCCAGACACAAGCATATTCAGCTTAGTTGGAGGGGTTAAAAAGACTACTAGTAATGTGCAACAGACATTGCTAGTAAGCTTTTATTTAATTAATAAAAACCGGCAAGTGCGTGTCAGGCCACGCGCAGTGTAGGGTTCCGTAGTAGTATAATATTTAACATAATTATTTTTCAATTATCCAACACCCAAGTTCAACTACTATTACTGCTAAACTAAGAAAGTTATCTTAACCGCTATAATTTTCCTTTTAAGTTCATGAAATGCACTATCATCACTATCATCATTAATTTTTCCAGGTTTTCCCAGCTGGCAGTTTACCTTTTTTAGTTTCGTTGGAGCATTGGAGCATTAAATCGAAAAAAGTATTAGCAACCCCTAAGTCATTTTAAAAGAGCTATTGAACGATATCCCAGACGAATTTTTTTCGTCTACCCAGACGAAAAAAAAAATCATCCCCACTTCACATGTAGGGGAGCTACCCTAAAAAAAATATTTTCCTAAATGTTATTTTACCACTTTGTCGGCATAATTGATATACACTCCCCTACAAAATTACAGCTTTATAGTATTAACAGCCTCTTAGCAAAACCTCGGAAAGACAGACAGACAGACATGACGAAACTATATGGGTTCCTTGTCAGGACTACGGAACCCTAAAAACGATATTAAACAGATAATAAAAATAAACTGGTCAAGTGCGAGTCGGACACGTAGGGTTCCGATTGAACAAAATTTGCCGAACCCCTTTATATAGCATACATAAAATACTTATACAAATGTTTGTTCAAAGGATACTATACTCGTGTCAAACATTTGCTGCACGCGAGATTTTATATCATCGGTGTAATAGGGAGAGGCACGTGTGCCCTGCCTCTTATCGATAAACTGGTTATGCATAACGGCTTATCGATTCCCGGAAAAAATAATAGGCAGTTTGATGTCACCTCGCTACCTGCTTATAAATTATTGTCATTTTTCTATTAAATAAATAGGAATTGTTGTTTCTAATTAGTTTTTTTGTAAATCGTAATAATATCGATTCTTATCGATATTAATACGAAAGTTAGTGGAACATCACTATTATCTTCCATAAGACCTGCATGTGCGACAGAGAGCAATGTATAGGCATCACTCTCCCCCACTTTTATTGCTCCGCGGGCAGCGAAGGTTTGACACGAGTTTAGCAGATGTTTAACCCGTATTAATATAACTTTTATGAAACTGTTCATCCAGATTATTATTTAATTCTATCTTCTGTGTTTTAGGTGGTAGAGTGGTATACCCAGTCGTTCGTACCAATGGACTAAACAGGATTGATATAGAATTACCTACGCAGAACCTATCTCCTTCCCCAAACCAAGTAACCAACACATCCCCATTGGACACCCCTGTGATAAATCCAATTCTGAGCAATGTACAGCCCTCCACATCCAAGTCGAGGACACGAAGCGCCAGCAAAACTACAACAACCTCGAAACCGTTGCTATCAGAGAGTAACTTCCATGCAATGAATCCATCAGCGGATCTGAAGCTTCCCGCTGAAATTTTCGCTAGTGATGATTCAGTCAGCGACGCTGGAATGGCTAATTGTGACGAGTTTAATAACGTGCTACATGAACTGGAGACCGGTTCTATGGCATCGTCGAGAGATAAAATGCTCGGTGGAATAAACATCAAAGTGGAGAAGCCTGATCCTCCAAGGAGTGTCAGTAAGAAATCAAGGAAGACTAAAGATTCTAATGTTGCACCTAATTTAAATTTGGCTGATATTAAGACTGAGTTGCAGGATGACATAGATTGGAACAACATGACGTTGGCTACACTAAACCCTAACAATAATCTAAACAGGTTTCAATCTAGGTATGTTGTTTATTTTCTTTCTCTTTATGTATTTATAAGGCCGTCATTTTATTTGATTTTTTTTGTTCGTTTGTAATACATTGGCAATTATGCAACTCTCTAAAGGTTACTGTATTCAGTCTTTGGCCTAATAATATAATTAAGATAGTTTGAAAACTTAAACAACCGACTTCCATGCCCCGCGAGTCAATTTCAGTAGCAAGTTTAAGACGTTTATCGTCATATCTCTGGAGATACTTATCAGGTCTCAATGAAATTACAATGGGTGGTCCCATTGTAATTTCATCGAGTACCTCGGAAACGAACCCTACCGATAAAAAAAGAATCATTCTAATCTGTTCACAATTGACGGAGTAATCGCGTAACATACATACAAAAAAAACATACAGACGAATTGAGAACCTCCTTCTTTTTGGGAAGTCAGTTGAAAATAACTTATAAATAGATATTTTGCTCCTCCTAAAAAGGTAATTTCAATAAGTTTTTTTATCCACTCCCGAATCCCTGACAATATTCTAGCCAAAAAGGTACATACTTTTCTAAGGCCAAAATATATCTACTTATACTCTGTCAGAAATGTGTAGGGTAAGTTTAGATAATAAGATCTAATTATATAAGCCACTATGTAATGTGTAACATGAGTATAATTTCATCAGGAATAGGAGAGATAACATCGGCAAAAATCGAGAGGAATTTTCAAACCTCTTTGGACCAAATCAAAACAAGTATGTAACATTTTTCAGAATATAATTTAGGACAGAAGTGGCCTACTATACATATTTATTGAAAATGATGTGTAAAATCAATATCTTATACCACACACATATTTTTTATACCATTTTAATTTCGATAAGTATCTATAATGGACCAGACTTATTTGTTGTAGTTGTATCTCCGTAAAAAGATACATTTAATCTATGACTTCGGTTACTGGAAAAATAATGACTTTCATTTGTTATATTATAATATTTTGTCATATTTACGTACATAAATACTATCTGTGCCATTAAATACAATCATTAACTTTGCCAGTAACTGTAACTGACAGACTGACACCGCTTTGGTTTGGATGAATCATGTCGTGATTATGTAATGTATAAATAACGCTTATGCACCTGTATTCAGGCAATACTTCAGCTATGTACTTAAATTATTGTATAATCATTGGATTGCGTAATAATATGAAATAATATGCATAACTTTGCTAAACATCAGTGAATATTATTTTGAAGCAATATTGAATAATTTGAATTTTGTCTCCTTTTAAATCTGATTTAATTTTTGGCATAATATATTACAGGGGCGACATCGATGATCATTTGGACGCAATGCAAACTGATTTGGAATCGTTGAGGGATCTGCTTAGAAGCGACTCGTACTCCTTAGACACAAATACATTATTGGGGGTATGTAAAGCATTTTAATATTTTATAAGCTCTATTTGTTATCTAAATTCGAATGTAATGTATCGATTAAAATTAGCGGTAAATGAACGCAGAATAAAGGTATCTCTCAGTTGCTTAGTTTCTCACGCACACAACGTTAAGGTATTCGATGTAAACATCGGGGATTGTGTTTGTAAGGTTGGTAGCGCCGCTCCGGTCACGTTGCAGGCAACGTGGGGAGAACGCGTGTGCTGCCTTGTGCCGATCTCACGCTCACACCCACCCGCGATCGACGTACAACGACCGGTTTCATTGCACACAAACCTGAGCCGGTCTGTTGTGTTTATTGATAAAATGTTTGTGTCGCCTTGAGTCGCGCCACGCCGGTCATTGCTGATATCGTATGCAATTGATGCTCTGTAGATCGGTCTCTATTCAATCACACCAATTTGTGCATATTTAACTATCAACGCAACTTGACTACCGTCATGCTCTCGTATATTATTGCGTTGTTGTTAGGCTGATCTGTCTTTTCTTGTTTTCCCTGTGGCCACAAGTAATTGCGGTTTTATTGATATTGATTGATTAGGTACCTTTCAGGTTTTTAGCATATCTACATTACTAATTTGGAATAAATCAGTGTACATTCTGTATTGTCCATAGAATGCTGACGCACGAGTAGGACCTACGCTATCCTTCGCTTTACCTCATCAAACAGCACCCGATTATGTAATAATTATATTTTATCGACAGGTCTTCGAATATAAACGTTATCTGTACTCATTTTAGTTTGTAAACATTATAATTAAAGTCGGTTTTGCCTTCGTCAACATTGATACATTGTTTTGGGTAATTATTTTCACTCTTACGAGATATAGTACATGCATATTATGCTGTCGTGATATCTTGACGTAGTTGGAGTAACTGTAATTGATTCGCAAGTTTTTGTATCCATATTTCATTTTATTCCTGTTTTTTTTTGTTTGATGTAATTGTAGAGTTGCACTTGTGTATAAGTAAGTACTAACAGTAAGCAATGATAGGGAAAAACTAGGCTATTTTGAAACCATTGCGTAGTTTTTTTTAGATATATATGGGATACGGATTCCGTTTTTATTTCACGTGAGTACAAGATAAATCAGTTGACAAGGGCTTCGAATTGAATAATTATTGACCGGAACGATTGGTACGGTCGTCATAACAATGTTGCAATGCTGCTATCGGTGTCAACAGAAAATGAGTTTAGATACCGGTTGCTATGATATATTCTTATTTGTTATTGTGATTTCAGTTATTCGGATCAGACGACCCGTTCTATGGGCTTTCGTACAACAACCCCATAGACGAAAGGTCTAAAGCACCTAACAGTGGTAAGTTCCTCAACAATTTATAGGTAGTTTGCATGAGCTTCTTGAGTGACGATAGGTAGTAACTTAGAGGAGACTGTAACAACCCTCAATATTGTCATCGATAGTGGTTGTTTACATGACAACATCGATAATTGTTTTAACTATGCAATGTGGTTGTAATCGTGTTTTAGAACATACTACAGTATAGGGCGGTAAATTTTGACGTTACTTATAATAAAATTCGAACGATGTTTAATTTAGTCATATTAAAATTTTAGTTTATGCAATGCATTGTATTTAATTGAGTTTTCTGATAGCAAATTGTACTCTTTGAATATATACTGTAGAACCACGGTAATGATAGATTACAGATATTGTTTATTACCGATTTGCATAGTTAAAAAAAGGATCTCCATTCCAAATTACCAATGACATTGACAATGACATTATGTCTTCGATTCTCCCTTATTTGAAGCAGAATGCTGTGAAATGAATCCGCCCGTCATATGAGTCACTTTCAGGTAACGCTTAGGCAAAAGCCCATTTCCTCATTTCCTTATCCAGTTATGTTTCACGTTTATGTTAATTGTAGATACAACCAAACAGTATCCGATGATTGATTTTGATTGGCTGATTGGTAACAGCGAAGCGCCTCCGACAAACTAGAATGCTGATTACCTCATGCGTCAAGAGTTTATGCAACAAGTCCTCATTTTTGGATGATCTTGGTAAAGGGTAATTTTATTTGGCGTCGGTGAAGGATTGTCGCATCCATTTGAAATAATGTATTAGTGTGAATGTAACACTACCTATATACATACACCTTGAATATTTTGTTTTGCAAACGGATTAATATATTTGATGACGAGTTGGGTTGACTTTATGAGTGTTATCACGATGATATAACGGCACTATCGTATGAACTTTAGAGCAACGTATGACCTTTATGATGTTATAATTTATAAGTAATGGGCCAAACCAATAAAATTACTTAAAGCCAAAGCATATGAATGACCCAAAGATGGCTCTTTCAATATAATTTTGATGAAAGTCGATACACGGTAACTTGAATCGCTATTGTGGCTTTAAAAGTCAGAAAAGAGAAAGAGAAGAAAATTAAATGGCCATGTCTCATTTTGTTTCTGCGAGCTACTTAACATAATTGGTAGTTTTAACATGGTTGTATCGTATTATTCGAGTTAAAAAGTTAAAACATTGGCTCAATATATTTGTGGGTTAAAGGCGATTGTTATAAGATTTGATTCTTATTTATTTATGATTTTAATATGTGATGGAGTATGTTCCAAAATAAGAAGAGTTGCAGAATTAACGTCGAAAAAGATTTAATGCTTTGTTGTTTGAATGCGAGAATGCCCTTAATTATATGTTAAGGGTGCCTTTTCACCAGTATGTGTTAGGAGAATAAGCGGCTTGCGAGAAAACAATCAACCAATAGGATCACGTCATAAAATCAAAAGTTGTCAAAAAATTATATGATAGCCTTGGTTGATTGTTTCCTCGCAAGACGCGCATCTTCCTCATTCAGCTTTGGTGGGTTATCAGCCTAAGTCTGATTTTATCAGCAACGTTAATTTTATTTATTCGGTAAGGTGATGTTTGATATTATGGGGGCCCTCGTGCATTAGCCATACAAGCTATTGTGTTTATTTCTTTTTATGAGATCATGTCAGTTAATTTTTTATTTGGTTCATGCCTCGATTTAGTAATCAGTCCAATTTATATCAGATTAAATGAGTGCATAGGTATATGTATAATACTATTACAATATTGAACAGTGACATCTGATAACCAAAAAAATAGATGTATTGTCGAAGGAATGGGCTAAGAATGCTATAAGCTGCATTAAAAAAAAATGCTGAACCCACTTCCTGCTTTGTTTGGTCTGACACAACTATGGGAGGACGAAATAAGTATAATACCAATAAATTTTATTGATAGATATAGTTAGTTGTAAAATGTTACGAATATATTTTGTTTTTTTTTTATTCTAAATGTTATGTTGTTGTTCTAATATAAGCACAAACTTTACCAACTCTCATGTTGTTATAATATGTTGTAGGAATAATGTTAATTCAGTTAACATTCATAGTTTGTATAAATTTTAGTTTTAGTCAATTACATTTCCGAAATAGGTGTAATATGTATTAAATGGGAATCTAACATGACATAATCGGAATATATATATGACGGCAAGCGCTCTGCTCTGCAAGATCCTGAAAACCAAAAACTTGTCAACCACTAATACGAACATCGCGTTAAATTCCCATTAAAAGTCAAAGAGTAATAAATAAAGTATTGTGACGAAAGTTCAATCTAATTTAGCACGGATATGTAGTATTCATAAGGGAATGATACTAGATATAATATAGTATTTCTACTCTACAATAATTAGAAAACGTAGGTTCGTTTAAGTAACTGTATTTTCTTGTTGACAAAAGGCAAGAAGCAGAAGGGTGGAAAGTCGAATGTAAGCGGCGATGAGAAGCAGCATCAGCTCTTTTCTCAAGACGATGGTATTGAATCAGACCCTTGTATCGCAATTAGACGAGTGGCATGCCTCTTTGGTAGATTAAATTATTTCCAGTATTTATTTAGCAGGGGCTTATACAGAGTAACATTACATATTCTGCTGTGTATTGATTAACTAAGCATAACGTTATTTGGTATACCTGAAAAGCTTTGCTATCTCTTTCTTATTATAGAGGTCAGATAAAGAAAGCAATATGTTTACAGATTCAGATAACATCATATTATTATCAGTGTTTGCATAACGGAAAATATTAGCGTACTTAATCGATGCCTAATCGAAAGCATCGGAGTGATGTTTAGTCTTATCTTCTATGTTGATTTGCTAAGGAAATAGGTATTTTGTCTGGGCCCCAATGATCGCTAGGTAGATATAGAACACCGATTTTTATAGAGTAGCGCAAGCTGTAAATATCCTACTATATTAATATGCTTATAACTATCTTAGATCCAATTTATTAAACTGATATCAGTTCTGCGATCAATATCGGGCATTGAACTTTAAGTATTTCATAATCATCTAATGTATCTCATAAGAAATAATTCCTCAAGATAGCAAGAACTGAAATCAATTTTAATAAATATTTCCTTAGAGCAGATAATTTATTTGATGCTTTTATTAGGGTCCGCATTTTATTGTGTTTATTTTCGTGTTATAATATGTATACCATTATTATTCTGTGATATACACTGCGTTAGCAACAAAGAGACAATATTGTCACTAAATATGTATATTTTATTATAAGTTTTACTCAAATTATAAGCCTGCATATCTACATAATTGAAAATTCTATAAACTTTGAATATATCGAACCACAAAATGTGAACGTCTATTGATAAACTTCAGTGCATTTGTGGGATTTCATATTCATCTCATGAACTCTTTAATATAAAAAAAGAAAGGAGTTCTTCTACTTGTCTAAAGGTACAATGATGACTAGCTTAAAACTTATCTCTATTTGAAGTAAGTTGCATATATACACTTGCATTATATCCAACTATGGGGAAAAGTTTTTACATAAAAGACTCAGTAAGGTCCTAATAATAAAGATTACACAATTATTATGTAGCTATGTAATGACATAGTTTGTTTATATTATTATTTCTACGATAACCATAGATTTTTGCTCTCACTTATGTATTAATTAGTTACGTATAGTTAGATTGATACAGTTATATTGTTTGCATAAACATGCATGTTTAGCAGTAAATTTAAATTTATTACTTTTCACCTAGGCCAGGGGTCGGCAACCTGCGGCTAGTGAGCCACATGCGGCTCTTTGGATGTGATGCTGTGGCTCTTTAGTTCTATACGCAAATATTATTTTGTTGGCAAGAAACTTTTTTGGCTCTTTAAAAACTTAACAAAAAGTTTGCCGACATCTGACCTAGGCTTAAAATTTAAAGTAGCAGAATTAAGTATAGATCTTAGTCAGTTATCTGCTATTAGAATATCTGTTAATGTAACGATGTTTGGGCAACTTTCAGTGGAGGGGAATCAGCTAATCTCGTATACAGGGAATATTCCAGACTTTGAGGATATTAACATGCCAGAGATAGAATGTGACAACTCGCAGGATTCTATCGCACCATCACCGAGTAATACGACGCTTAACACCCCACAAGTTCAAATTAATTCACCCGCCTACACGTTTAAACCCTGAGGCAAATCTGCAAACACAAAGCTTCGAGTCATCCTATAAAAAGTGAACGTGTTTCTAACCAGTCGACATCACGAACTATTTTTATCTTTAGTTAATAATATAAGATAGTGATGTTATAAATTATAAGGAGTATATGTATTTACAGTGTAAAATTTTGTACATTGCTTCTAGGTTTATATGAAAACTGTTACATATTTTTTGTATAGTTTCGAAATTTTATTGTTCATATCGAGGGATTGTTTTTATTTAAATTATATGTTATAATTGGCTGTATCGAAAATAAGCTGAACACTGAAGATTCATTATAAACTTTAGTTGAGTAATCGTTTATTACGCAATTCTCAAAAGAGCATTTATAATTAATTACCTCTAATTCAGTATGATACATCTTAAATTTTCACTCATGAAACTGCTTGGTGCCTTAAATATATAGATTTATATACAAAGATATACTTAGACGATTTTACAATTCATATGTAAATGTTGAGTTTTGATTTAATATTTGTAATAATAACAGGCATTGTCCTGGACATTGAATTTTTAAGAACATTTCTATAGCAATTTTCGCGGTGCAAAATTATAAAAAAATATTATAATTAAATTATGAAACCGCGAGATTTCTCAATTGTATATTTTATAAAACTACGTATGGTTTTGATGATTAATGTCAAATATGATTTTACATTTTGTATTATTTATTTGAAATATAATGTTTTATTTGAATCTAATTGTAAAAACTAAATAACAGCATTTTCATTGAAACTTTAATAATGCTCAATTACACTAACTGTCTCAGAATATAATACATAATATCCAGTTTAATAACTATTGAACACTACACACACCTACTTTATAGAAATTTTTGATACATTTATAAAACATTGTAATACACCCATATAAATAATACATAAATAGTGTTATACCTTTACCTAGTAATGTCTTAAATGGAATGGTTTCAAAATAAGTAAAAGAGTTGGTGTTCGAGACATTTAAAAACTGTAGACGATATCATTTGTAGCAATAAATGTATAACTTATTATTATATTTGAAAAATATTTGAGTGGAAGCATGTATTTAAGTAGAGTGGAACCTTACCTCTAATATTCATTATTATTCACCACCATTACCTTCGTTATAGTATAAGTTGTAATATAAACATACATTTTGAACAAAGTTTGGTAAGAATTATGTAAGGAGAAATGTTACATGCATAAGTTATTTTTAAATTTCGATGTAATAAAAACATTGTAAACCCTATTTTGGTTTTTTTATTTATTAAATATTTTTAATAAGAGCGTAATTGACAGAGATTTTTTAAGTAAATATTTTTATTTTAAAAGTATAAGATTATTCTTAATGTTGGTTGCACATTACTAGTATTCTTGTTCAACTAAGCTAAATATGCTTGTGTCTGGAGTGGGTTCACGTCAATAGTGCAATGGGTGGGGTGGAGATCGGAATGGGTACAGAGATCGAGTGTCCACTTTTTGGGAAGTTTTATTTTTTTATAATCTGACAACTAAGAGATACTCAGGTGATAAGGCGCCACCGCATTATGGTGAAAATACCATCCACCTGAAGGAAGCGATTCTTCTTCGTTCATTATACGAACCGCAAATAAATGGAATACCCTGCCTGAATGTGTACAATATGGCCACGGTAATATTTTTATTATATTACCGTGATATGGGGGTCTTCAAATCGCAAGTGAATAGGTATCTCATGGGCAAGCGCGCGCCATCATCACTTAACGTCAGGTGTTCAAGTGCGACCAAGTTCGATGTAAAAAAAAGTTAGGGTAGCCTAACAAAGATATTTGTGTCACTAATTAGTTTGCAGAGTTTTAGTATAATGTAGTCTAATGTTCGGTGGTTTGTTCCCAACGACCCCACTAAAACGGGCACCAGTGCCCCCACTGGGGCCACCCCCACACGTTAGGACAAATTATTTTCGTTTAATGCGGGCGGGCACAGCCAGCAATAAATAAAAATAATGGCATCGATAGAAAAAACACTAGGTATGTGTAGATCATAAGATTTATTATGCAATTAGATTTAAAATACTAGCTAGTACTAGGTACTGAACATGTTATCACAGCTATTACATTACATATTCCAAAGGCAAAATGACAATAAATTAAAAACTAAAATAATGTAAGGGTCGGTCCACATAACGCAGTCGAAGCGAAGCGCAAATTAATCTAAAATTAAAAGCATGTTAACCTCTACTGTACAAATTCTAGAACGAAAAGATTCTACTGCTTCAATGTGAATAGACCCCCAATATTTTATATTCATAATACATAAATAACTTCTATAGAACGAATAATTGTAAAGTAAACGAAAAAACACAATATCAATAGTATATCCTTAAAAAGAATGGTAATAATTTCAATGTGTAATCTTATCTTCTATTCCAGTTTAGTGACAGTAAAAATTAATACTTTGTCATAACATCCCTCACTGGTGCCCGTTTTAGCGGGGGGGTCGTTGCGAGTAAACCTAAACCCGTTTTCTTTTATCAAGGCTTTTTAAAATAGGAAGTTGATTTACTTTCCATAGATATCTATTGATGTTAGCCATACAAAGATAACCTTGTGACGGTAATTGTAATAAAAGGAGTTTGACCTCTAACTACAACCTATAAGTAGAACCATACATATAAGTGCTTCAATAAATCTTACAAGTTTAATTATACAGCTATTATAAACTTGTATAATGTATTGTGTACCTCTACGTGTGAAATATTATTTTAGGTACAATTTTCAAAGATTTTGATTAATTTGTATACAAAGTAACTTGTAATGGATAACTTCTTGAGGCTAGCTTCAGTACTTAACATAAGAAACAACTTTTGTTCTACGACAGAAAATATGCGAATAAATAATTTTGATCGTTTTACAAAACGAAAAATACCGATTTTAAATGCCGCGCTTGTAAATTTCAGTAATAAGTTTGAGGTGTTAACCTCAGTATCTCTGGAAATAATATGTTTTTTTAAGTGTTACACAATTTATATTTTTGTACTTACATTGTTATATGTGTATAACCATCGACATCCTTAAGATGTCGATGGTTATACACAATCCAAAATCATCGTACCGACCGACGGGATTCGACTTCGAAATAGTTGACATAGATGGCGCCACTAATGCATATTGGTTAAAATGCAATCCTGGAGATACTTATTAGATCTCGATAAAATTACAATAGGAGAGCAAACGGGAAGAAAGTATACTCTCTCAAACAAAGAAAAAATTATAAATGCGAAAGTCACCAATAATAAAATGCAAAAGTCTGTTTATTTGTTTGTTTGGGACTTCATTACGGTCAAACGGCTGGGCCGATTTAGCTGAAATTTTGTGCAGGGATAGCTAGATAAGTACTATGGATTAGGCTATAGGATACTTTTTAACGCGGGTGAAGCCGCGGTGCACAGCTAGTTAAATAATAATAAGCTAGTTAATTAATGACGGAGTTTTGAGGTAACAGAAAAAAGACACTGAGGTATAAAGTGTACCTACTTACTTAGATTAATCTTATGAAATATGATTAAGTATTGAATTTCTGTATTGTGTTTATAAGCTATAAATATAAACTGGTTTTATACTGGATTTATAGTTCGAATTTTACTATATGAGAGAGTATGGTAAGCTCTCTTATGGAAATCTTTGACCCGCTACTGCATTGTAAAAGCGCGTCAATTGCTAAAGATACATACTTAATGATATTAGTTATTTTTATAGTATCTATTTTTGCAATATCATATTTTAGAGATTGTGTACAATATACAGTTTCGAACCGCGCTCGTCACTCGGCCTGCTGGGCGTGACGGAGCGACGACAGCCCTAGCGCGATAGCCGAGTGAAGGTATAAAATAAAAGCTTGTAAAAATGAAGTAGGTACATAGACATACATCAGCTTTACTTCTGTACTCTCTATATTTCTGTGATGTTACGCCTCTCCCTTTCTCTCTCCTTCGCGCAACTGTCACACATCAAAAGTTAATTAAGACAACATTAAGGAAAATATCGCATAAAATCTCCTTGGTATTCAGTGTAATCGCAGTTTTCTCATAAGGGCAGGCAGGAAAGCAGAAGATGGGGTCCTGTTTTTGACACCGTCTGTGATATAAGGCCCAGGTTTGGTCATCAACACTGTATGCAAAGTTGGCAGTGCTATCGAGCAAGCTACTTCTGGCGTAATGTTACGACAGCCCTGCACGTCCAAAAACTTTAGCTTCGTGCAATGGGCCTTCACAGCTTCGATCGTTCTGTCAGTTAATTGATTGCAACCCTGAAACAAAATACCGTATTTTTCGGATGTTCTCCATTTTATGGATGTCATTATTCCGTACAGACAAGGACTGATCCACTATCATAGTTAATGACGATCAGGTCTAAGAAGGAATTGAGCTTGTCTAGAAATGGAAAACGGCAAAGCCTCGAGGAGAAGGACAAGGACAACTACGTTTAAGTCAAATTCAGACAGTGCAACTATCCCAAATCATCCTTATCATCAGATGAGAAAAGGGCAAGTTACTTTCTATAAATATTTTTTTACATCTGATAGACAAGCGTTTGACCACTATCTCGCGTAGTGGTAAACGATGATGTGATCAAAGATGGTGAACACGCTAGATCTAGAATGGTGGGACTCTCAAGGGCTGTGTTGCCGGAACACCGTAAGTAAGGTTACGTCGGCAGATGTTCGGTTTTCGAAGGCAGGTGGTAAGCTACTTTTTGGTAGCAAGTAAGGCGGAACATCTATAATTATAATGCTCCTACCACCTAATGAACGTAGAAAAACCCATTGGTGCAAGGCTAGGTTTGAGCCGGCGACCTCCCGCTTCGAATGCAAGCATGCCACCAACGGGTTGTCGAGGCGGCCTTGACTGTCAATACAAATTTTAACAAACACACAACAGTAATATGTTATGCATTATGTTACCAATCAGGATAATAGAAAAATATTGGGTAGTTTAATGAGGAAGGTAACTATTGCGTTAAGTAAATCATACCTATTTCATTTAGGATATTTGTGCCATAATTTGTTAAAATGCCAATAAATGACTTCTCGTCATTAAAATTAGTTGAAGGTATATAACTACAAATTACCGAGGCCTACGTCCAACTGTGGACTGATACCGGCTCATGATGATGATGATGAACTATAAATTAAATAATATCATAATTTTATGCTCACCCTTAAATGCAGATTTTTTAATCTCCACAGCCCTTGTACGATGTTTTGCAGTGCATCATCTTTTAAATTGTAACAGTCAGTTAAGTCAAAGTTCTCTATGGATGGACAATTTTTTACCAAATGTGCCATTCCTTCATGCGTTATTTGTTGGCAACGGCTCATGTTTAGTTCTATGAGTTCTTTGAAATTAAATGCATAAGTCAAGCTCACATCTGTGATTTTATTACAGTCACTTATATCCAGAGCTCTAAGGTGTTTAAGTCTGGCCAGGGAGTAACCTGTATAGGAATCCATGGATAACTTTTCGCACATAAGCAATACATCACGCTTCCTGCGCGCATCTTTAACTATTTCCTCTTCAGCTCTTGATCCTAGGTGTATCTTTTGTTGCACAGGTTCTTCATAATAAGAATTGATGGGCCTCTCCTCACTTTCAGTCTCGTTCAACTTTCCCATACCTGTTAATCCAGCGTCTGATACTTTATCACAGTGCCTTATCTTTAATTCTCTAAGTCGAATTTGATTTTTAAATATAACTTGAATAGACGGGTCAGTGACAGCATTGAAGCAGTAACTCATGTTGAGTGAGTGCAAGTTCGGTAATCTCTCTGAAATCATGAGCACTGCACTTTGGTCCAAATTCAGCGAATGTACATCCAATTCTTCTAGAGTTGTATTCACCTCTGCACAAATGCTTTTTTCTAAACCTTCTTTGGTAATGTTATCACATTGAGAGATATTGAGTGACCTTAATTTCTGAAGCTTTCCTAATTCTACAACTCCTAGATTAGTCACAGCTCGACAGCGTTGAATATTAAGTTTCTCTAAATTGACTAGATCCCGACATATGAATACAAGGGATTGATCTGTAACACGATTACATAAACTTAAGTCGAGCTGCTTCAGAGATGTTTGATGTGATGTTAAAGCAGATATACCAACATTAGTGAGTTGATCACAGCAATGCAAAGCTAAAGTTTCTAATTTTAGGTTCTTTGTTTCTGCTAATGCTTTGAGATTTTGTCCATCAATCAGAGTACGTGAGAGGTTCATATGCTTAAAGCTTTCAGCTCTAGACTCTATGACTCTATGAAGGAAACTGAATGTCAAAACACTTTCTGATGGATTTTGGTACATATCTACACCACTGGGATAGAATTTTTTTACCAAGCCAATGTGAAACTGCAGGGAGCATGCAGATAAATTTAACTCTTCTAATGCAGGTGATGCTGATACAAATCTGCTGAAGAGAGCATCTGTCAGGTACTGGTTGTCAGCCAAACTGAGAGCCCTAAGATTTACCAGCTGATGTTTCAATAGACCTTCAGTCTTGCCTTCTAGTAGTCTTCCGGACATGAAAAGTCCCTTGCAGCTGAATATGTTGAGCGACTCCAAATTAACACATTTATCTAATATATGAGTGAAAACTTTTTCACATATATCACAACTCTTGAAAGTTAAATTTTTAATGTGTTCGCCCATTCGGTCCCAAAAATCATTGAGCTTATTTGATATTTCGACTTCATTGAATATATAATTTTGGTGTATCACTGATGAATCTTCGAAGACATTTACTGAAGAAACATTCTCATCATTTATAGAAGCTCTGTAGAACACTGCAACTTTGTTTTTGAGGAAAGAATGGTCATTTGCTGCTATGTACCATGACTGACATGTCTCACTTGCTGCCTTTCTATCTGACTCAGGCAGATATTTGAATATTATAACCAATACCTGGGGAAAAATATATGTTACAAGCACAGTGCTAAAATTTTATCTGAAAGGCAGTATTAATTGTTTACTTATACAACATTTTATAAAATCTTCTACGCGGGTATGCTACATCTTGACCACACACAACCACTTAACATCAGGTGCGATAGTGGTCAATGGCTAGCATATCAGTATATAAAAAAAAATTGTTTGTATATTTGTTAGGCTAGAGATAGTGGTCAAATACCACTATCTCACCTGGTGGTAGGCGATAATGTGATCGAAGATAGATGGTGAACACACTAAGCCTAGAATACTCTGACTCTCAAAAAATAAATTATAAAATTTACTTAAAATTATAAAGCTGAAACAAAATAAAATTTTTGTTGAGCTATGGATAAAAAAATTACACTGTGATATTCATGTAGCTGGTATAAGCAAGAAAATTAAAAAAAAAGACTATGTTACCTTTTAATGAAGAAACAATAAAAAGTAGAATACCTTCTGGAAGAGTAGCTCAAAAAGTAATAAAATATCTAGTTATAAATATTTAAATACAGGACTTATCGCGCTTAAAACATTAATTTTAATTTAACAGGATGTTTCCACTAATTTGCATCGTGGTCACAAGACTCAATCAATGTCAAAACGTTGAGTTAAATAAAAATTAATGTTTTAAGCGTGATAAGTCCCGTATTTTAGTATTTATAACTGTGTGTTCAAATCGCGAAACTTTAAAGTTTATAATATAATATCAAAACTCAGTTTGTAAGACTGCTTTGTGGATAAGAAAATCAAGTATATATTATAAAGTAAGTTCAAAACTATTTAATGCAATAACTCTATTTGTACACCAAGAACTAACTAACAGAGACAGAAACATTATAAGAACAAATGGTGAAAAAACTGAAACCCAACTACAGAAAAATCACACTGTAATTTTAGAAATTATTATCAAATATTGTGTATATGCAAGCAAAGTCACGAAGAACAGCTAATAAATTTTTGTTTAAATATGCTAATTAAGCCCTTTCATTATTTTATTATACAATATTAGCTGACCCGGCAAACGTTGTTTTGCCATATAAATAAATGGCTATTAAAAAATAAGGGTTGATCGTAGAAGGGTGAAAATTGAGGATTGTATGTATTTTTGTATGTTGTATCATAAAAAAATAGAAATTAAAAATGTTGTCTAAAAAATAAAAAAATATATTTAGGGGTGGACTACCCCTAACATTTAGGGGGATGAAAAATAGATGTTGGCCGATTCTCATAGATACCGGATAAGCACAAAAAATTTCATCAAAATCGGTCAAGCCGTTTCGGAGGAGTATGGCAACGAAAACTGTGACACGAGAATTTTATATATTAGATTTATATTATTACCCATCACAGCATCATTATAAAAACATTAATAATTTTGTTCATGACTTTTTGGAAAGAAGTAATCTCTGCCTACTCTAACGGGAAAAAGGTGTGATTTTATGTATGTATGACTTTTGTCTTCTAGGTAGAGGTGGGTCATAATCGCTTTTTTGCGTATCTAGTTATACATAGTTTCATGATTGTGTGTAAGCAGTTTTAAAAACGCTTATTTTAGTAACCGGTTATTTCTACCAACTGACAAACTGGAAACGTGTAATCTAATAACCATTTTGCATTTAAGTTCCTATATACATTTTTGACAAAAGGAATGTTTCTTATCACAAATAGCTTACAAAAATAACTGCTTACTTTTGATCCGTGAAATTACATATACAGTTATTAGTCTCGTAAGCAGTTTCTAGAACCGCTTACGCTACATAACGCCCACCACTACCTCTAGGACACTATATTCAATTTAATGTGACCAGCAGACAAACAAGAAAATTTTAAAGACTCATTTGTCAAAATAATTATAATAAGGAGTTAAGAAGTCATGAGGAGATAGATGAACATACATATTGTCCAAAATGAAAAACCTCCTTTTTACTGCACCATAGTCGGCCTTCAGGTAACAATTAAACATATAGATAAGTAAGTATATAAACAACATATATTATACTAAATAATTAGAAATAGATAAGGTAACCAAGGTACTGTTGAAAGGATCATTTTATAAGATATGTAGTGGGGATGTTAACTTTTCAGGAAAATTTAATTTCAAAAACACTGATTGAACCAAAAACAGACTAAATTCTTAAATATGTGAAAATGAATAGCTCAGTTTATGACATTGTGATGTCGGTTTCATAACAATTCTTTATCAGTATAAAAAGGATAAAAATCACTAGCCTCTTTAATCACGTGAAAAAATATAGCAGACAAAGGAAATCCAAATACTGATCAGTATCAATAAGCATTAAGATTTACAAGAAATGTAACATACCTCATAAGGGAGATCCATAATTTTTTTATTTGCCACACTATTTTGAACAAAAATGGAAATAATTTGATATATTATTGTACAAAATTCTTAAATATTTTTGAGAGACCTTGATATAATTTTGAAGTTCATGATAAAAATGAAAACAGAACAGAAACATTGTGAAATAGATGATAGTGTAGTGTTGCCAATGTTTTGCAGTGAATGAATCACAGAGTACTTTTTATTGGAATGAATTCTACGAAATTTCTATCCAGTAGCATCGCAACTTGATTGATTAGTACCTAATTACTAATCAATCAAGTTGCGATGCTACTGGGCTGCAGAGTGCAGAACGGTAAATAACCAAGTTCTATATCTAAACCAGAACAGAAGTTTGTGCTATGGATTGGCATCGTTGGCCAATTATTTTTAACCGACTTCACAAAAAAGGAGGAGGTTCTGAATTCTACTGCTTTTTTTAATTTTTTTAAATATTTGTAACCTCAGAAGTTCAGAACTCCGTCAAATCTTAACCGATTTGAAAATTATTTTTTGTTAGAGAGATTATGCCTCCTGTTTCGTCCCATTTAAATTTTACCGAGATATGACAATTATCTCCGGAGATATGGAAACAATATAAGCGCATTTGTATACTTTGATGACATAACTATAACTAGCCAGTACTTTGACTATCGCGGCATGTAAAGTCGGTTTTTTCGTTTTGTACGATCATAAATTATTCTGTTGGTTGTCTTCTCTTTTTAACTGATTTCACAAAAAAGGAGGAGGTTCTCTTCGACTGTATATATATTTTTTGGGTTGGATTTAGAATCATTTGGCACGGAAAAGGGGGTGAAGTAGTAGAGGGAAGAGGGGAGCGTCTCCCCTTCCCTTCCCAACCAGTCTCATTACAAAGTAATGCATAGTTTTTGAGTTATGCCTATTTTTGTTGGGTTGGATTTTGGATTTTTAGTTGGATTTCGAATCGCTTGGCACTAGTTTGATTTTAAATGTTGTGGGGATGGGTAGAGAGACGCTAGGTCCTTGATTGTAACAATACCATTGTTATATCTTATAACAAGGAAATGCATATTTTACAAAAAAACGATATGAACGAAATCTAACCAAATAAGATCGTTTAAAAAAACTGAAAAAAACCGACTCAATTGCCGCGCTATTCATTTTCAGTAACAAGTTTGAGGTGTTCATCTCTATATCTCTAGAGATACTTATCAGATCTCGATGAAATTACTATGTACACAATTACAACCCTTAGGATATCGCCTTTCCAACAAATATCAAAATCGGTTCATAAACGATAAAGTTATCCGCGAACACCCATTAAATATATATATATACGGTTGGATTGAGAAACCTCCTCCTTTTTTTTGAATTCGGTTAAAAATATATTAAAACATAACACAAAGCACAAATAATAGTTACAAGGGCTTGATAACTGTTAAAACATTTTAGTATGTTGATATGATATATACCACTACTAAATTAATAAGAACACCCCACCAGAAACAAAACTAGGTTAGGTCAGGTTGAAACTGCACCAACAAAGCATACGAGCCGAGTGAGCTAAACGAGCGTGCGAAGCGGTAAAAAGTCTTTTACACATCCAACAAAACAATAATCAGATCAGCGAAGTGTAACAAAAAACTATGCATTACCTTGTAATGAAAGTGGTGGGCAAGGGAAGGAGGGACCCTCCGTTCCCCTCTCACCCCCTCTACCCTACCTTTTTCTGCCAAACGATCCTAATTTTTTATCAAGTGAGGTTATGATTTTACAAAATAAAAGCATTACTCAAAAACTATGTATTACCTTGTAATGCGAGTGGTGGGGATAGGAAGGGAACTTCGTAAAAAATGTAAGGAGATTAATATTTTTACAGTGGCTTGTCAATATATTAATGAAGATATTATGTCTATACGCAAACATTATAAAAAGGAACAGTAAAACATACCACAATGTATGCGCAATGAAGAAATCCCTTTTTATTTTAAAAGGGCACCTAAAATACCGTCGGAGAATAAGTCTCCAAATATTACAAGCCAGTTTTTTCGAGCCTAAAGATTGCAACCAAAATTTTAAAATAATAAATTTAAACGTACAGGGAATAAAAACCACATTAGACCAATTAGACATTTTAAACAGTGAGCAAAATTCTGATATCTGCTGTTTTACTGAGACTTTTTTAAAAAGTAACGAAATAGACGTTATAAAAATTGAAGGATATAAATGTGCTGCTGATTTTTGTAGAAAGAATAAAGCTAGAGGAGGTGTAAGCATCTTTACTAAAAAAGAAATTAACTTCATAAAGTTAGATTGGTTAACAAATCTATCAATAGAGCGACATTTTGAATGTTGTGGTATAACTATCCCTGAACTAAATCTCATTGTTATTTGTCTTTATAGAACCCCAGATAGTAGTTTCAATATTTTTATACAAACGCTAGAAACATTATTACACAAATTAACGACAAAGTTCAGAAATAAAAACAAAAAAATATTCATACTTGGAGATTTCAACATAAACCTTCTAAACAAAAACAAAACCAATGACATATTTACAAATACTTTATTGTTCTTTGATATACGAGCTATAATCACAGAACCTACTAGAATAACCTATAATTCCCAAACATGTATAGACAATATACTAACTAATGTAAAGAAATATAGGACACAAATATTAAACTTAGGTATATCTGACCACACAGCACAATCTGTACAAATCGGAACGAACCTTAGTTTTAGAGAAAAATGTTGGTACATTGAGAAGAGACAAATAAATGAATATCGTGAAGTATTTTTAAAATACGTTTCACAAATTAAATTTGACGAGGTCTATAACGAAATAGAACCAAATACAGCGTATAACAAATTTATAGAATTATTTTCTTTTATGTTTAATTTGTGTATTCCAATTCTTCAATTTGTACTTAAAATTACACACAGAAAAAAACTTATGTGGAAAACAAAGGGAATTATTAAATCAAGTAGAATAAAGAGATACATGTACAATAAAACACAACTAATTAGATGTCAAAATACGGCAATGAGATATAAAAATTACGCAAAAATTTTAAAGAAAGTGATAAAACATTCCAAAAAAATATCTAACATACGATATATAAACAATAGTGAAAATGAAGTCAAAGCTACGTCGAACGTTATAAAACAGTACACATCTTGCACTAACAATATTCACACCACTATCGACAAAATTAAAATAAATGATGAGGAAATTGTTGATCCCGTTAGCATGTCAGAGAAACTAAATTATCACTTCCTTAATCAAAACAGAAGCAAAATTAATACTGATGCCACTAAAATGGTTGAACATTTGTCGTCACCAAACTGTAGTTCTATTTTTCTGTATGCAACTAATAGAACAGAAATAATTAATATAGTAAGAAGCTTAAAAAGTAAAAAATCAGTAGGCCATGATGGCATTCCGGTAAATCTAATTAAAGACAGCATAGAATACATAGCTGACCCACTTGTTTACATAGCAAATAAAATGATGTTGTCAGGCATATTTCCAGATGACCTAAAAAAGGCCATAATAAAACCTCTACACAAATAAGGGCAAAAAGATGATATGACAAATTACAGGCCCATATCACTTCTTTCTTGCTTCTCTAAAATTTTCGAAAAAATAATTTACAATAGGCTAATATCTTTCTTTAATTTACACATCACACTTAGCACAAATCAGTTTGGTTTTCAAAAACGAAAAAACACGTCGCTAGCAATTTATAATATGCTTAAACAAGTATGGGAGCAAATTAACAATAAAAAAGATGGTGTAGCACTGTTTTTAGATTTGTCAAAAGCGTTTGACTGCGTTGACCACTCAATACTGCTATCAATATTAGAGAATGTTGGAATTCGTGGATTGGCATTAAATCTTATTAAATCATATCTAGAAAATAGGAACCAATCAACAATGTTAGAAACATACAATAAAGACAATAAATCTATAGAAAAAGTATATTCTAAATCCAACAATATTCTCAAGGGAGTACCCCAAGGCAGCATTCTTGGCCCGTTATTATTTCTGGTATACGTCAATGAATTACCCTTAATAACAACACATTTATGTGTTATGTTTGCAGATGATGCTACTATATTTATAAGAAAACAAAATCAAAATTTAATAAACTTTGAAATGGAGGTGAACAGTACTCTCAAAAAAATTGTTGACTGGCTCAAAAAAATAAATCTAAATGTTAATAAAAGTAAAACTAAAATCATACAATTTAGAAACTATAAACAAATTCACTAAAATTAGATATAAAAAGTGATGATATTGAAATACACAATGTAAATGAAACAAGTTTTCTTGGAGTGATGATCGATTCCAATTTAAACTGGAAGGCACACATTAAAAAAGTCAACTCAAATTTGTCTAAATATACATATGCTTTATCAGTATTAAGATCAGCTTCTTCCGCAAAAATTGCTATAAATGCTTATTATGGCTACGTTTTTCCTCTACTTAGTTATGGTATAATGTTTTGGGGAAATTCAGTAGAAGTAGAATCTACATTTTTATTGCAAAAAAAGATACTTAGATGCATATATCGTTTAGATAGTACAGACACTCTTCGAAATGTTTTCAAACAGCAAAATTTTCTGACCTTGACATGTATTATTATTTACCAAATTTGTTCTTTTGTGAAAGATAACTACAACTTTTTCTTTGAAACGAAATCTAGTAGATCTGATATATTACGACAAAAATATAGACATAACATTTATATGCCCCAAGCAAATAATACGTTATTTCACAAAAGTACATATTTCATGGCAATCAAAATTTATAACCATTTGCCAGTTAATTTAAAAATTAATAAAAATCCTCAGTTCAAGAAAAAATTAAAGCTTTGGTTGATTAGTAAGGGCTTTTATAATTTAAATGAGTATTTTCAAGTCAATAGAACTTAAGGATTTTAAAAGGTGTTTCAGTTACTATATAGTTATAATGTATTATTTATATTTAATATTTTCATTAACATAAGAATTAGAAAATTAAAAGTTGTTGTAAATTATATATGTAAAATTAGAATAAGTCTATAATAATCTCTTAATGTATATATATTATACCTTGATTATAAAACACCGACTATTATACTCACTACTGTTCGTTGTCGACTGTCTTGACCTAGGTTTCATGCATGTCCGATGCACATCCTCGGGAGTTCACGCAGCGAGATCGCGACGAGCACTGCGGGCCGCCGCTCGCAGCGCGCGTCGTCGCTAGTGCCGTACTTTCATACCACTCCATAAATAAGTTGGCCACAGGAGCAATGGGCGATCCCATAGCCACTCCATTCACTTGTATGTAGTATTCTCCTCTCCACATGAAGTACCCACTTTTAAGACAAAATTCTGTCCACTTAATGTACTCAGTAGGTAAGCTGGAGTCTCGTATGATAGTGCTGATGATGTTTATAGTGTCATCTACTGGTACATTTGTGAACAGAGAAGTAACGTCAAAGCTGACTATTACTTCTGTGGGTTGGACACGTACATCTTCCAGGAGTTGCACAAAATGATTTCGCTCGTCTTGCCAGTGTACTGTTGCAAAGATGTAGCCAGATGTTTCGACATTTTATACGTAGGTGAATCTATTTGGGAGACTATTGGGCGTAATGGCCAATTGGGTTTGTGGATCTTGGGTAAACCATAAATCTTGGGTGGTGTTGGATTTTGTGGTCGAAGGCGCGCTAGTAAGTCTTTATCTTCGCTTGACTGTAAGAGCGTGAGAACTTGAGCACGTGAGGGGTGTACTAGAGGACAATGGATATAATTGGAGACAGTGTGAGCGCTTGGTTAGCAACAGTGAACGTAACCGAGCACCGTGGGTGGAACGTTCTCCAACGTACTTGCCGTTCGTAAGATGAGTAACGGATAAAATCGAATATCTCTTACGACGGAAATATAACATCAAGACATTCTATCGTCCACCAGGCCAACTCAGACAGATGTTACGTTCACCAAAAGACAAAGATCATTTGAACGTACCAGGGGTATATAGAATACCGTGTGACTGTGGCAAGAGTTACGTGGGAGAGACTCGACGCAATATCGCGACCAGATTGACTGAGCATATCAGGAGTATTAAGAATATGGACATCAATAGCTCCGCCTTGGCTGAACACGCACATCTCTCAGACACCAATCACTACATTCGGTTCGACAAGGCCTCCGTATTAGCAAGAGAAAAGTACTTCATACCTCGAAAAATACGTGAGGCCATCGAGATAACCCGCCACCCGAATATGAACAGAGATCGTGGATGGAACCTGCCTACAACATGGATACCTATTCTTAATGCTTCCTCAAAAAAGAAAGAGTTCTCCAGTCTGGAACGCGACACGGTCAGCTTTGTTTGTAACAATGCCTTTGACGAGAGTGACGATGAAGATCTGTCAAGCATCGGACAAACTCAATCTCACACCATCACTGAGCGGCGCCGCTCGCCGAGCCCCCCTCCCCCGACGAGCCGCGCGCTGCGAGCGGCGGCCCGCAGTGCTCGTCGCGATCTCGCTGCGTGAACTCCCGAGGATGTGCATCGGACATGCATGAAACATAGGTCGAGACAGTCGACAACAAAGTATAATAGTCGATGTTTTATAATCATGATTCAAACTCACGATAACTATAAATCTAAAATATTATACCTTCCTATTAAAGAAAGGTAATTATAATTTTAAGTGTTTGTTAAGTGTTGATATTATCTATATTACACGTTTAATTAAGTAATTCTTACTTTGTAACCTAGCTCAGCAGAGATCTTTATTGTACGCCCGAAAAGAGCATACTGTTGATACAAATATAAACATACTATCTTATGTAACACAGTATTTACAATAAATATATTTTGATTTTGATTTTGATTTTGAAAATTAAATTAGGACACAGTACGGGCTCAAATTCGAAAAGTACTAATTTCGTAATACTGGTACCATTCTGGCAATATTCGGGTTAATATTGGTTGACAGTGACAAGTAAGTCTGACAGTGTCAAATCTGATATTAACATATAGGCACAGCTGTCAAAGTCACCGGCTATGGGGTGCGTTCACGACGAACACTAGGCTGTGTTCACGACCTACGCTCGGAGTGCAACCAAACGCTCTAACCCCCTTCACGACCTCAGAGCGTCGCACTTAGCGCAACTATGTCGATCACGAACTCGGTTGTTTCACTCGAGTTGCAACATTTAAAAAATATTTTATTTAGCCGGTAAATTCGATGGTTAAAAAACGCTCTGACGTTTGTTGTAAATTTGGCGGGTAAAACTGTAATTTTTGTTACAGCGTGGGTGGAGTATTAAATGGATCTGGCACTTAAATAACAATATAAATATTAAAAATATAAGAAGCATAAAATATAATACAATCACTGGTATGAGAGAGCGAGATGGACAATTATTTATTCTTAGAAAAATGAGGGCCCAGTGGTGTAGTGGGAGAATGGTCGGCTTTGACGCCAGAGGTACCGAGTTTAATTCCCGCCGTGCAACAAAAGGATTTTTTATCAAAAAAATTATGTGCGCATGTTCACAGTAGCCTTCCGGTGAAGGAAAAACATCCCAACCCCCGCATGGTGGAAGGACACTATCTAGTGTCCGCCTGGCCAGCTACCACCATCAAGTTAAAACATCTGTCGCCAAACATCTAATGTGTTCTGTTCCGGCAGCTATCCTTGAGAGCCAATTCTCATTCTAGGCCTAGCGTGCCACCATCCTTCCTCGACCGCATCATCACTTACCAACAGGTGAGATAGTAGTCAAATGCTAGTCTATAAGAAGTAATAAAAAAATTGTGTTTTTGAGACTGAGACGTGACATGACGAGACATTAATCGTAGAAACAAACGGAAAAACATTTTATAAGGTTTTATTTAACTTGCAATGTATGTTATGTATGTAACTGTTCTAAGTATGTATGTTCGGGTGAAATCTTGGAAGCTAAATTAGACCCACTTCCCGATGTCCGATTGAACTCAAATTGGTAAACTTATGTATCTTCGGGGACAATACAATGATATGTTACCATGGAGCTGGTCTGATGATGGAGACGGAAGATGGCCATAGGAATTTCTGAACTAGATAAACTCATCGAGTATGGGCTCGTTTGATTCGACTTGAGGAGCACTTTACGCTTAGGCAATAATATCCAGGATCTGATTATGAAGCTGCAAGGTGGGCACGGCATCTCTGTGATAAAACAACATAACCCCACCGAGTTAGAGCATTTTTTTTTATAATATAAGGTAACAGGACAAGCACGACTCTCGCCTGATGGTAAGCGATGACGTCTACCTATTACAGATACAGTCACTCACATGCCCTGTAATTTCACTGGGCACCTTGCCATTTCAACCGAAAAACATTCCTATTTCACGGCTGAACATTAATTGGCAAAGTGGTGGTACAGCCCCAGGCGGTCTAGCAGAAGTCCTACCACTACAAAAATTGGATTTGTCTTGAAGAAAACTTTACACCTACATGATATCTAGGGTCTGATGATGAAGCTTGAAGGTAGCCACGGCATCTCTGCGATAAACCAACATAACCCCACCGAGTTTGGATTCTATTGATTCGTCTTAAGGAGCACTATACACCTAGATGATATCCAGGGTCTGATGATGAAGGTGGAAGGTGGCCACGGAATCTCTGTGTTAAAAAAACGTACTCCCACCAAGTTAGGACTCAATTGATTCGTCTTGAGGAGTACTTTACACTTAGATGATATCCAGGGTCTGACGATGAAGCTGGAAGGTGGCCGGCATCTCTGTAATAAAGCAACATAACCCAACCGAGTTTAGGCTCAATTGAATCGTGTTGAGGAGCATTTTACACCTAGATAATATCCAGGGTCTGACGACGAAGCTGGAAGATGGCCACGGCTTCTCTGTGATAAAATAACGAACCTCCACCGAGTTTGGGCTCGATTGATTCGTCATGAGGAGCACTTTACACCTAGATGATATCCAGGGTCTGACGATGAAGCTGGGAAATGGCCACAGCATCTCTGTGATAAATTAACGTACCCCCACCGAGCTTGGGCTCGATTGATTTGCCTTATCACGAACGAAGATCACCTTATTCATAACATAATATCCGTAGAATATTTTAAAACACGCCTACTCTACTTAGATAGTCACCTATACCTACTAAAAAGTTAAACATAAAGTAAAATTAAAAATATTTGTAAAAACAAGCTTTTATCTGGGACAATGAACTAAAAAGTTAAAATAAATTCTAGTAAGTATTTTGCGGGTAGGTACTTACCAATATTTTTATAAGCTTGAGGCACAGAAGTATGATAAGTACCTTACCATTTCGTATTTTAAGATACAGAGCGATACGAAAATATAGCTACATTTCAAAAAAATTAAATAAGTCGTCAACCGAGACGTACACCAATAATATTTCCCACCAGAAACATTACATGTAATTAATTATTTTAGGAACATATGAACCGATTACGTGATTTATATATATATATATATATATAACTATTCTATAATATATATATATAATATTATATATATATATATATATTCGTAATCACCGATACAAATTCTTTATTTAATACACTCGATGTATTTTTTTTACATTACTTTTCAGCGCCAAAAATTCTTAATTTTAATTATTATACAATACAATCCAAAATTTCATACAGACCGTGCAGACGACGGGACGATGAAATTTTGGATTGTGTTTAACAATTTACAAAAATATTAAGTATGTAACACTTCGCAAAAACATAATATCCTTAATTTTGTTTTTTTTTTTAAATTTTGATGTACCCAGAGTCACTCTCACGACTAAGGCGAATCTATTGACACCACTCACATAAAAAAAATACGACAAGCCGTTTAGGCTCTAGCTAGAGCGTGCATACGTAAATATACATACATACATACACTCGAAAAACATAACCCTCCTTCTTTCGCAGTCAGATAAAAATACATCACATTACCTGTTGTGTGTGTCATACCTTACGATTATGTTAAGCTATACAGCTCGAGTTGTAATTGTAATGTACCACACTTTTAGTCAAGCGTTTGCTGGACAGTATCGTACCTTTTTTTTAACCGACTTCCAAAAAGGAGGAGGTTTTATGTTCGTTATTAATCGATATTTTCGCCAGTTGTGGACTGATTCAAATGATTATTTTTTTAAATCGGTAGGGTACATTTCCGAGGTGGTCTCATTGTAATTTTATCGAGATCTGATAAGTATCTCCAGAGATATGACGATAAACGTCTTAAACTTGCTACTGAAATTGACTCGCGGGGCATTGAAGTTGGTTGTTTTAGTTTTTAAACTATCTTAATTATAAATAGACCTTTGTAATACATTTTTGACCATAATTTGTTGTAGAATTCCTGGGCGGTATTTATACCTACAAAATGGGTGACTACTTATGGCAGCAGCTAGACTTAGGCCAGGGACGTTCTAACCCGTCCATGACTTCGGCCATGGCTCTAACCACCGACCGAAAATTTGTTACTTAAAAATGTTTACGGAATTAATATTATACATAATATTATATACATATATACATTATTATATATTATACATTCATAATATTATTAGATAGATTGTCCTGTACAAGAGCAAGACGTTAGACGTTCACCTGGTAGGACATATAATATAACAATAACTAGTGTTAGTCGAATCGAAAGGTAGGTGGTACCTATCTATTCAAGTTCATTCAAAGGCAATCAAGTAAATAGGAACCTACCTACCTGCCTTCTTTTGAGCTGCGTGGCTGAAGTGCGTGGTGAAAATTTACTTGGATGCGACTTTGGAGATTTAGTAGATAGACGTAGATAATAGATAGGTAAGTAGTTTGATATATCCAAACCAATATTACAAATCCAAAAGTCGATATGTATATTTGTTTGTGACTTTTTCACGGATAAACGGTTCGACCGATTTGTCTGAAATGTTGCACTTAGATAGATAAAACTGGTCAAGTTTGAGTTGAGCTCGCGCATCGAGGCTTTTCTATCAACTTCTCAAACTAAGTTAAAGTACAAACTTAACTTTGCAGTTCGATCGCCAGGCTAATCTCTAGACACTGTTCATGCACAAACCGCAAATACTAAGTTTTGTTATAGTAAATTAGCTTTTTTTATGTGTTTAAGGGACATATTTTCGATTTTCTGAGTTGTTCCTATATAAGTGCTGCAAGACCTTGCTTCTTGTCAAATTTCATGATTCTAGGTCAACGGGAAGTACCCTATAGGTTTTGATGTGAATCGCAAAATATGCGACATAAACGGTCATATCTTTTGATCACGTTGACATACAAGCTTAATTTATTTCACAGCTGTAGTTCCAATACTACATACCATACCATACCATAATATAATTATTATAGTTAAACAATTTGTAGGTACTTAGACACGCTTATACCTGAACCATATTATCTGTTCTGTGCCTGAACTAATCATGTCATATGCTGTACCTAATCAAGTAACATAGGTATACTTATCCCGTGACAGAGAAACAATACTTTTTTATGTGAGTGTATTTCTTTATTATATAAGGTAACAGGACAAGCACGACGCTCGATGTTAGAGCGATGGCAACTACCTAATACAAATACAGCGGCATGCAAAATTCTAGATAGCCAGAATTTTGCATGTCACTGAACTGCGCCTGTTACCTCGAGTCATAAAGATGTTAAGAGGAAACGCGAGGTGCACTTTTCAACAACAAACATTTTTTTCTCTAGAAGCATTTTCCAGGGAGGAAACGGGGGAATACATTTGTATGGAAAAGTGCACCCCGCGTGCCCTCTTGAGCAAAGACATTACAGCAAATGTTAAGTCTCACATGCCCTGTTATGTCACTGGACACTTTTCCATTCAAACCGAAAAACGTTCCTACATGTATGCATCAATTTTAATAATTAAACAACTCACTTATACCTGAACTAATCATGTCACTGTACCACTAATCTCATGAGTTTGCGCGTAAGTAGCAATACATTGTTGCCACTTGTTGGGCGGCAGAAAGCTCAGTAGTCTGTGAACGCGGGGTGGGCTGGGCGTACGGCCACGTGTCCCGCACACGCGATCTAATAAACACTTTTACGATAAACTTTTGGAATGAGTAACGTGACAGTTTTGTGAGTTCTTTCTGCTCGTTCTGTGTGTGTGAGGATGTCGAGACGGAAACAAGCGAAGCCGCGCTCCCTTAAACGTATGTATTGTTACAAGCGTTATAGACTAATGTTGTTGTTGACTCAGGTTGTGATTGTAATTTGACATTAAATAAGTACATGATACATAGATAAGTAAATCAAAGTTATGGAAGCAACATCTACTTGTAGGTTTCTGCTTTGTTAAAGTACTTTTTTGTGTTTTGCGTTATTAGCTATGGTTGATATAGTAGATTTTTATTTTGCAACGTACCGGATTAGGTATAATATGTAAACGTTTGGGTAGATATTATCTGGATATACCTTAGTTCTATTTTATCAGTAATAAGTAATTTACTTTGGTATGAAATGCCATCAACAAACAAATTACAGAAATAAACAAGCAGAATTAAGAGAAGTCGATAGCAGTACCAGTATGTAGCATTTTCTTTTCATGTAATTTTACATATACAATAACAGTGATAGGTACAAAACAAAAGTCAATGAAAGGACTGGATTTGAAGAGTAGAGTAGTAGAAGTAGTGTACCTAAAGCTGGAAAAACAACTAAATACCTACTTATACATACCTACAGAATCAGACAGTTTACTCAAATTATGAATTCTAGCGAGTAAAAGGTCTTACACCTTGTAGCTGGAGACTATAGGTTCTACGTAGCGCGTAGCACTGGCAATTGTAACTAATATCATGCAATAAGCTGTCTTATATCGTGCTAATCAGCAACTTCATCACTATATCCGCAGGACGCCGCGGTGTGTCCATAATTTTTCACCATTTTCCACTATTACGAATTATGACGTATTATATATATATTATTATATATATGTATATTACGACGTATCTATAGACAATAATACTTAAATATAAAACCGCCCCCGACTGATCTATGCATAATCTGTTCATTGAGACCATTCCAATGAGCCTAACCTCGAAATATCTTCTGTAAGTTGGTAAGGAGTTAAGTTATAGGTTCCAGGAGATGTCCCAGTATTCAACCATGTTTTTAAAATATCGTTGAAGTACTAGAAAACCGAATTTCAAATTGATCAGACCTATACAAATACAATAATTTAAGTTTAAAACTAACACAACCGACTTCCATGCCCGGCGAGTCAATTTCAGTAGCAAGTTTGAGACGTTTACCGTCATAAATCTGGAGATTCTTATCAAATCCCGATGAATTTACAATTGGACCACTTCGGAAACGCACCTGACTGATTAAAAAAATAATCATTCGAATTGGTTCACAATTGACGCAGTAATCACGTAACATACACAAAAAAAAAACATACAGACGAATTGAGAACCTCCTTCTTTTTGGAAGTCAAAAAATCAAAATCGGTCCATTCGTTTGGGCGCTACGAAGCGATAGACAGACACACACTCACATACACAGATATACATACGGCAAACTTCTAACACCCTTCATTTTGCGTCGGGGGTTAAAAATGCTGAATTGTCTTATGACAGCGCTCGGCCGTGTCTGTAGGTGCGGAGCTTGCCAGTCGAGTCGACCATCGGCGCGCCGCGGGATGCTATGGTTTTTAGGGTTCCGTAGCCGAATGGCAAAAAACGGAACCCTTATAGATTCGTCATGTCTGTCTGTCTGTCCGTCCGTATGTCACAGCCATTTTATTCCGAAACTGTTAGGACTACAGAATTGAAACTTGGTAGGTACAGATGTATTCAGTGAACCGCTTTCCGATTTTTATACAAAAATAAAAAATATAAAAGTTTAAGGGGGGGCATCCCATACATGGAACTGAACAAAAAAAAAAATTCTTCAAACCTATACGTGTGGGGTGTTTATGGATAGGTCTTCAAAAATGACGTTGCGGTTCCTAAAATCATTTTTTCTCAAAGTTAATCATTTGAAAGATTGATTTGAAGGCGCGTCTAAAGTGGTAAAATGTGTGTCCCCCCCCCCTCTAACTTTTAAAGTATGGGAGTGAAAAATCTAAAAAAAATGTATGCTGTAGATCTAAATAAAAACTAACAACGAAAATTGGTTTGAACGAGATACAGTCAGCAGTTTTAGAGATATGGCGACCACAAAGATAACTTTGTTTTTCATACAAGCACTATGAAAAACAAAGTTAATTTTGTAGTTGCGAAAAATCATAGTTATGGAATACTTAACTGTGTTACGGAACCCTACGAGTGCGAGTCCGACTTGCACTTGGCCAGTTTATTTTGAAATTAAAATGATATTCCAATATATATGTAACATCATCATAATATATGTAATGAATGTCATTGATATTACAATCTAGTCTTAAGACTAATAAGTAATTTACATTTGATCTAAACTGCTAATTATTGTTAAACTAAAAATTTTCTTATTGTCTCTATTAAGGTGAAGACACTATTTATTGTGTTCTTTGAAAGCAGTGTTCACAAATTTACTGTCACTTCACTACACAGGACTACACTAACTAAAAAGGTTTTATCCTTTTCAGTCTTCTCACTTTGTCCGTGTTGTTGAGGAGCTGGATAGCCTCGACGTTTACATGGTGATGAAGTCTTCGATCGTGAGCTTCGGCATATTTTGAAATTACACTAATAACGTCTTATATAAGTTCTTTAGATTTACAATAAATACTCTATTTTATATTACCTCAGTAAATAAGAATATTGTGTAACAGGCAATATTAGTGGTAAATATCGAGAGTTACTATTACTTATTGTTTATATTAAGTGATCTTTATCACTGCATTAGCTGAGTAGTACATCGAGGTTATACCACATCAATAGTGGGTGGACAATCCTTACTATATAACACTAGCTGTGCCCGCGACTTCGTCCGCGTGGAATAGTGTCTTATATAGTGTCTTTGGGTAGCATTTTTAAATATTTAGGCTAATTATTTTACAAATAAGACACATGCGTATTCCACCTACACCGCACCGTACCATGCCGCGCAAACCCCCCTCCCGTCTCCCTCCCCCTCGCCTTTCCCCTCCCCTCTCGCTCTCTCTTCCCTCCACTCCCTTTCTCCTCACTTCTCTCTCCCCCTCCCCTTTCCCCCAACTTCCCCTCCCCTCCCCTCTCTCTTCCCCCTCCCCTCCCCGTCTCTCTTCCCCCACTCCCATTCCCTCTCCCCTCCCCTTCCCCCCCTCCCCCCTCGCCCCACTCCCCCTCCCCCTCGCCCCACTCCCCCCCGTTTCCCTCACCACCCATCCCTCTCCCCCTTCTTTTTAATGTGATACGAGGGTTGTAAAGGGTTGAAAGGCAGGATGAAAAGTTGTATTGAAGTATCTTCATTTTTAAAGCTAGAAGCTTGTAACTTATTTTATTATTTATGGGGAAGTGGGAGTGAGGGGAGGGGGAAGTAAGGGGAAGGGGAGGGGGAAGTAAGGGGAAGGGGAGGGGGTAAGTGAGGGGAAGGGGAGGGGGTAAGTGAGGGAAGGGGGAAGGGGGGATTAGCATGGCGTGGTAGGGTGCGGTGTAGCTAGGATACGTATGTGTCTTATTAGTTAATGCTACCCAAAGACATTATTCCACTTATTCCATTAAAATACAAGCCAAATTGTTTCAGCCGTTTTAAAAGAATATAATTCACTCATTAACGAACATCATTTAATTGTTATTTACTATACATAATATATATATGTACAGGGTGTCGGGTTTCATATGGTCCAAACGAAAACCATCGATGGAGGACTCCAAGGGCTACCCAGAAAAACCCCATGTATGTTCCGCGAAAATCTATAGTTTTCGAGAAAATGGCGTTTTACATGTTTTCGAGTTAGTCCCCGAAATGTTGCAATTTATTTAAATTTCCTCCCAAACTATAAAGGCCAGAGCCCTAGTTTTTTTGTGCAGGCTTTTTTCCAAAAAAACACAATTAAAAATGTTACAACCGATTTTAAAAACTTTTCTGTTTTATGGACCTGCTGCTTGCCAAATTTCATACGGCTACGGCAAGAGGTTCAGGTCTAAAAACATAATTAACGAAATAGAAAGAATTTCAATATTCAAATTATTTCTTCTGAAATACACTCTGGTAATCTCTTTATTACAGAATTAACTCATATGTAAGTTAAGTAGTAATAGTAGTAGGATACATCTACTTGTGTATGTGTCACCTTAAAGTTTTCACTTCTCCAGCGAAATGAATAAGACTAAATATCAACTTTAACTAAGAGATGCACACTAAAAGAGAAGTGAAGACGATGACTTCTCTCATTATATCAGAAGAAACTTCATAAAGCGTTATCGTATCGTATCGGTCACTTTGTTTGCATTTCTGTAAAGGGACACTTTGAACTTTTATTACAAATTTGACAAGAAAATCTCTTCATTTGAGTTAATTCTGTAAAAAAAGATTACCAGAGTGCATTTCAGAAGAAATAATTTGAAAATTAAAATCCTTTCTTAATTTCGTTATTTATGTTTTTAGACCTGTACCTCTTGTCGTAGCCGTATGAAATTTGACAAGCAGCAGGCCCATAAAACAGACAAGTTTTTAAAATCGATTGTAACTTTTTTTATGCTGTTTTTTTTTTGGAAAAAAGCCTGCCCAAAGAAAAAGTTCAAATATCGTCTAAATAAAAAAATTTGATGTTTATTTTTGTTCTCAGAAAAAAATAAGCCTCAATAAATAACTGTAGTTTTTCCTAAAAGACCTATTCATTGTTCATAGACGACGGTTTTCGTTTGGACCATATGAAACCCGACACCCTGTATAGGTACTATAGAGGTATATTGTATTATCTTAAGGCGGCAATAGCCCAATGGATATGGTGTCGGACTGGCGATCGAGAGGTCGTGAGTTCGATCCCCACCCCACCAATTGCACTATTGACGTGAACCCACTCCAGACACAAGCATATTTAGCTTAGTTGGAGGGGTTTACAAGAATACTAGTAATGTGCAACCCACATTGCGAGTAATCTTTATTAAAAAAAAATATAATAATAAAAATTATAGGTACTACAAAACTAAAAACTACGTATGCATAGACCTAACCTATAAAATGGTATCATCATTTTAGAAGTGTAATCTTGTGACTAATTCGCTGCACCACACTCGATGCACCGGTGGGCGGAAGGCCGGGTGATGGACACGGTGCGTCGGTTGCGACCCGCGGGTAATATCCCCGCTTTATCAGTGACCAGTCGCGGCCACAATCCGCGGGCCCGCGGTTTGGAGTACCTGCACTGCTCCGCTCTCATGCTGCATTTCTGTTTTAAATTACTTTTGCTAAATCCAGTGGACTTTCTAGTTAGTTTTACGTAGGTATAAAGAAAACTATAAATGTTTTTTTTAAGAATAATGGTTAGATATATTGTACTGTATAAACTTTTAAGTACAAAACTCGCGTGATTATTCAGATATCTGTAAAAACTGTAGTGACACCAAGAACTTCGGATAAGAATGCTGAGATTTCTAGCTATACTTTGGCACTTACACTAATTAGGTACTGTATTTTACAAAAATGACATATATCATTATATCAATAAGATAATAAGATAATTTATTTTATTAATAATGATCGCCGTAGCCTACGTCGATAGTTCTTCTGTAGCTAGCGGCTACGGGCCGTAGCCGATATTCGTAACATAAAACCACAGTTATACTATGAATTGTAAAGCTGTGATAACACGATTAGGGAAAAATTCCTACACCTGAGCGGTGCATTAACAAATAAACTGGCCAAGTGCGAGTCGAACTCGCATACGTAGAGTTCCCTATGAACAAACTTTAAAAAAAAGCCGTTTTGAATGAATCAACAAAAATAATGGATAAAAGTATCATTTTATTTATAATCAGTTAAAATAGTTTTTATCTTATATACATTATTATATTTTTAAAACTACCTAACTATATAAACAAATAAATATACCTAATAAAAAACCATAAAACTAAAATTTAGTCTACCAAACCACTACCAGTAGGTAAAGTTCCTAAAATGCTGGCTGTATTCCCCCGTTGAATGGTGATGCTTAGTCTCTGAGCTAAATACATGCCAGCATTTTGGTCCCGTGTCGTTTCAACCATTATCTAAAGTATATAAAGTATCATTAATTTGATGATTTTATCATATCATCAATGTATGTCAACAAACACTGGAAAAAACAAAGAGCCGAAAATCGGGCTCAGTTGCGTGTCTTGAGAGAGGCATATGTCCAGCAGTGGACTGATACCGGCTGATTATGATGATGATATTTTACAGGTGGTACCATTTAAATTTCATCGAGATATGTTCAGTATCTCCAGAGCTATGAAGATAAACACTCAAACTTAGTATTGAAATTGACTAGCGTGACATTGGAAGTCGGTTTTTTTAGTTTTTGATGTGAGCTTAAATTATTTTTATTATTATTATAGAGCGGAAATGTTCTATATAACGTTTATCTAGGCCAGGGGTAAGCAATGACGCCTGCTTTTAACATAATAGATTATGGCCACAAAAAAATATATAATAAAACTTTTTAACAAAAAAATTAAACCGCCGATAAAAATGAAAAGCAAAAAATAATTAAACTTTTTTTATTTAATATTAATAACGAAGGTCTTAAAATGCTGTTTGGCGCCGACTCAAAATTACTTAGGTATACATACTTACAATAGTTTAAAGAACTTAGTTATTATGTTTAGTTAAAAACTCAAAACAATTACAAAAATATATACTTAGGTATACTAACAGTATTTTAAGAACTTAGTTATTAAGGTTGAATAAAAAAAGTTTAATTATTTTTTGCTTTTCAGTTTTTTCAGCGGTTAATTTTTTTTTGTTAAAGAGTTTTATATAGCAACTATTGTTATACACAATATGAGCAAATTTCAAGTCTCTATCTATTACAGTATGTAAGATCGAGTATAAAACGCCTGAAAATCACGTTTTTTGTATGGGGAGTGGACCCCCTTTTATTTATAATTATATATGTAGTATTTCTTGTTATTAGCGTTATTACTGGGAAGTGGGAATCGTACCCAGGTCACACTATTAAGTATTCTGTGCCCAGGTGCTCTGAACAACTAAGCTACGGTGTAATCCTATCGGTACGACGAAACTAATGGATTGCATTGCACCTGGGCAAGTTTCCCAGAAGGTGCGGGTTTGAATCCCGTCGTTACGATGAAATTTTGGATTGTGTGTGTAATGTACGAAAGAAAAGTCTTAAGTAAATGAAAGAAGTTGTTGACGCGGGCGAAGCCGCGGAGAACTTCAAGTATTTAATAAACGACATATTAACGAGAACCCACAAGATGTCAATATAGTAACCGTACAGTAAATTTTTCAGCCTTCGTCCGGAAGCCTTCTTTAGTATCCTGAGAAACATAAATCTTTAGTAAAAGCACCTTTACTGTCCGAGGATAAATAACGTCGAAAACAGAACCACAATACTACGATAATCGCACGAAGCAGAATGTTGCACAACTGTGTAGTAATGTTGTAACTTTAGGTATCGATCTAGTGGCGTCTAGTACTTTCGTAATGCGCCCCACGGGGCCTCGAGGATGCTGCGACTCCCCCGGCTCTTGGGATACCTAATGCAATAGGTACTAGCTGGTTCTTAGAGTACAATGTATATTTCAATTCTATTGTGTTCATTTCTTTGTTTGAATTTTACAGTGTAAAAGTGTCTGAGTTACTCTGACACACCCGCGAGCTACTGTGTCAATTTCAGGGAAAAGAAAACTGGAAGTTATTTAGGTTGTTATTATGTTCACAATAGATTAAAGCGAAATTGAAGTGTTACTTTCTGCACACAATAACTACTTAGGCCAATATTATGGAACGATGTTTAAGCGAAGATTTTCTCTTAGCATAGAATGAGGAAATTTAATTAGTTAAATTACGTGTAATTAACTAATCAAACGGTTTCATTCTGTACTAAAGTGAATCGGTGCTTAGAGTACGTTCCGTTCCACAGTACTATAAAACGATAGAGCGTCGTGTAAACTTTACCACGTGCCTATTTCAGTTGCGTCTAGTAAGCTCCTTTCCTTACTTCTGACAATAAGAGACTCGCGGTAAAACATCGCGGCTCACAACGCAGCATTTGACGTTCTTTTACAACCAGATTGATACCATTATCTAAAGTCGAGTTAAGCCATGAGTTATGAAATAATAATCTCCCACTCAACCTGCCTTTGATTTCATCCTCGTATATTACGAGAGTGAGCCCTGTTCCATTCGCTTGGGTCCAATAACACGTCAATTTCAGCTCGCCGGCCCTCATGCGGAGGAATTAAAATTTTACATCCAGTGAAAATGTTAATCCTTCCCGGTCCCAAGTAGGCAATAAAAACGAATTGCCGTATCTTGAATTGTTTACCCTGACACCGCTACCTGGATCCTTGGCTCTGGAGCTCGGCGGCGCCTGCTTATATGCGATTAGGAAAGCTTAAAAATGTAGGAGTACTGCTTGGACGAGGATTTCTGAAGGAAACTAAAGCTTCATTCGAAGTAGTTACAATGAATTCATCATGTTAAATAGATTTTTTCAACCGACTTCCAAAAAGGAGGAAGCTCTCCATTCGTCTATATGTTTTTATTTTTCTTATTTTATTTTTTGTATGTATGTTACGCGATTACTCCGTAAATTGTGAACCGAATCGAATTATTCTTTTTTTAATTGGTATGGTACATTGCCAAAGTGGTCCAATTTTTATTGTAATGTTATCGAGATTTGATAAGTATCTCCAGAGATATGACTATAAACGTCTCCAACATGCTACTGAAACTGACTCACGCGGCATGGAAATCGGCTGTTTTAGTTTTTAAACTATATAATTACTAGCTGTTACCCGCGGCTTCGCCCGCGTTATTTGAGTCTTTATGACCTTTGACGTCAAGACCGATGATCTCTTAGGCCAAGTCACCATAGATGACCCTAAAGTCAAACTGAATATCCTCTATTGTTAAAGTCATTAATCATTTTGGTTAGGTATACGAAGTTGTGCTGTTTAAATGTTTGACTCAACACAAAAGTTCCTGAAACATTTCTTACAAAGAAAATAATGTGAATAGCTGCGCGAGCGTAGCGAGCGCTATCATTGTGCATGCGAACATTTTTTAAGACTTTTTATGACCCTGACAGTTTACAACCTAATAATCAACTCACTATAGATGACTCTTAGGTCGAACTCGATATCGTCTTATTGTTAAAGTCATTAAAATAATCATTACTTGGTAAACCTAACCAAGGTTTACCAAGTTTTGCTGTTCAACTATTTGAGTCAGTCTAATGTATGAGGCTGTTCAAACATCTTATTATACGCTATATAGCGTCATTACTGCGCGAGCGAAGCGAGCGCGAAAATGTTGTATGCCTTTTTATGACCTACTAAGTCAACACCGATGACCCTTAGAATAAACTTGATATCCACTTATTATGATTATAAAAGGTTGTACTGTTTTAATTTATGACTCGTTTTGATGCATGTGGCTATAAAAATACAAAAGTAGCTGAAATGTTACCTACAAAGTAGATGTGACAAATGCTTGCGCGAATAATTTTTACGACTTTTTATGACCCTAACAGTTTTTATGCCCTACTAAGTCAACACCGATGACCCTAAGGTTAAACTTGATATCCACTTATTTTAAGGTTAATAATTATTATGAGTATTGAAGGTTGTACTGTTTCAATTTATGACTCGGTTTGATGCATGTGGCTATTAAAATACAAAAGTAGCTGAAATAGTACCTACAAAGTAAATGTGACAATGCTTGCGCGAGCGTAGTGAGCGTTATCACTGCGCGAGCAAAGCGAGCACGAAAATTTTTTACGACTTTTTATGACCCTGCCAGTTTTTATGACCTACTAAGTCAACACTGATGACACTAAGGTTAATCTTGATATCCACTTATTTTAAGGTTAATAATCATTATGATTATTGAAGGTTGTACTGTTTTAATTTATGACTCGTTTTGATGCATGTGGCTATTAATATACGAAAGTTGCGAAAATGTTACCTACAAAGTAGACATAACAAATGCTTGCGCGAGCGTAGCGAGTGCGAAAATTTTTTACGACTTATTATGACTCTGACAGGTTTTATAACCTACTTAGTCAACACCGATTACCCTAAGGTTAAATGTGGCTGTTTAAACACGAAAGTTTCTGAAATACTTCTCACAAAGCAGATAAAACACGTTCGGCAAGCAAAGCCAGCGCGTAAATTTTGATGACTTTTAATGACCCTGACAGTTTTATGGCCTAATTAAATCATTATAGACGAACCAAAGGTCAAATTTTTATGATTATGCAAACTCTATGTAAAGTTAACAAAAAATATAGGCATATATTCAGCTGAATCAGTCAAAACGATTGGCCGATAAGAGGCCACACATTTACAAAATTTCATAATAAAAATCTGGACACCCGAAATTGCCAGTCAAAAAAAAAGTATTCTATGTCCTTCTATGTCCTTCTACGTCCTTCTATGTCCTTCTATGTCCGTCTATGTCCTTCTATGTCCTTCTATGTCCTTCTATGTCCTTCTATGTCCTTCTATGTCCTTCTATGTCTTATTGACTGTCTGTGTACAGAATGTCAGCTGAAATGGTTATCCTGTTTGACCAAGAGGAGGCCACACATTTACAAAGTTCAATAAAATAAATCTGGATACCTGGACTCGACTGCCAGAAAAAATGTATTCTATGTGCTTCAATGCCATATGAACTGTACATGTATAAAATTTCAGCCGTATTGGTCAAGCCGTTTAGCTGATAAGAGGCCACACATTCACAAAATTCAATAAAAAATATCTGGACACCCAGACTCGATAACCAAAAAAAAAGTACCCTATATCCTATTCTGCCTTAAGAACCGTCTTTATACAACATGTCAGGTAAATCGGTCAACCCGTTTATTCCAGAAGAGGTCTTATATTTTCAAAATTCAATTAAAAATATCTGGACCCCCTATTATTCTATTAGACCCCATATTCTATTCAGCTCTATGACATGTCTTCATACAAAATTTCAGGCAAATCGGTCATTCGAGAAGAAGTCTTATATTTACAAAATTTGGCTCGAAAATGGGCGTGGGTCATAAATAATTCTAGAATGTTTGAGCAATAACAACTAGCTTACTAAAAAAAATAATGGCATCAGTGAAAGCAAAACCTATACTTAGTACAATGTTTTATCAATCAAATGTTTTTGGTGTCGTAAATTAATATTATCAGGGAGATGCTGGATACAATCCCCACAAAATAACAACAGCATTTAGGTACCGAAGGGTGTGAGGTGTGAAGATCACAATAAAACGTATGAATGTTTTATACGAGGTAAAAGCTTTGGACGGACGCATTTGTAAGCCGTTTGAAGAGGGTTAAGTCAATTCGGCTTTGGACGTCAACTTTTTTGCTGAACTCGTGCTTGGTAATTAGAAGGAGATCCGTGTTGGAGATGGTAATTTTAGTTAAATTACATTCTGGTGTCTATGAATACTAATAATAAAAAAAGTATATCAATATATATGGGTCGAATTGAGAAGATTTTTTGAAGTCGGTTAAAATACATTAAAATCGGCTTAAGTACTATTTACGAAAAATAAATATCAGAGACGAATAAAAAAATGTATCACCCTCTTTTTGCAACGGAAGCTAAAGAAAAGCGTACACGTGTTATGCCTGTCATTATTACTCGCCATTATTGGTTTTGCTGGCAAAACCTGTAGAGATGAAACATTTGAATTTTCTTTCGTTCTTCCGATTCTTGGGAATATCCATTAAAAAAATCTGCTAAATTAATCTGAGAGCTGTACGGCACTTATTACAGGAGGCCCCGTTATGTGTAACGATAAGAAGTTGATGGCCCTAGGGGTGAAAGCGGGGTGCCAGGGTTGCCGCATCCCTAACGACTAACTTTTTGTTCGGGAACTGTATAAGATGATGATAAGATGAGATGGTATTCAGATAGATCTTTGCATTATATATTTGACAAGGAGTATTCTAATCACAGATTAGGAATTCAACAACAAATTAATGGTTAATCAAGCTGAGTTAAAATAATTAACTTTAGCACAATGTTCAAGGTTCAGGATTGCGTTACATAGCCAAATTTGATTTTTATTCTGTCGGGATTCGTAAAAATATGACATAATATACCTACCAATCATGATGAATAGCTCGCACTAGCAAAAAGATCTTTTTCTAAATACATAATATTCCACGTTTTAGCTAACCCTAATTTAGAATACGAAGTACACCTGATGTTTTAAAGCCTTTACTAAAACTCTTTTTAACCTACCACCAATAATTGGACAAGAAAGAACTTTATAACATTCTTATTCCTTCCATCTGAAAATAGAACCAACAAACTAATATCTCGACAAATATAACTTCTATAATCTAGATTCCCAGTGATCCCAGTACAAAACCACTCGCTGTAGCCCTGGGTGTTGCCTCCATAAAACTTGTAGAGGCCCCGTCGAGAGTCGCCGGCAAATTTCCCCTGGGTGGTACGTGGCACCCCTACACCCCCGCGCCGCTGGGAAATACGCTAAAGGCATATCATAACAGTTTTATGTTGATGTTGACCTCTCGCAGATACGGCGGTGCTTAATCGATGCAATTTGATCGCTGGTGCATTGATGCTGACAGTTTTTGGAGGCAGTACTGCAGTATTGGAAAGTAGAAAGTTACTTGATTTGTAATGAGAAGTTTCTGTCGCCTGTGGTAACTTTTTTATATATTTAGGGTTCCATTGCCGAATCACAAAAAACGGAACCCTTATAGATCCGTCATGTCTGTCTGTCTGTCCGTCACTTTACGTCACGTCACGTCACTTTATTCCGAAACTATTAAGACTACACAGTTTGGAACTTGGTGGGTAGGTGTATTCTGTCAACCGCTTTACGATTTTTATACAAAAAAAAGATTAAGCGTGGGATTAAGTTTAAGTTGCATGGTATGGGGAGACCCATACAGTGCAACTAAAAAAAAAATTCATCAAACCTATACTGACTATGAATATCAAATGACATCGAGGTTAGAAACCTCGACATCGAGGTTTCTAAAATCATTTTTTCTGGAAGTCAATCATTTGAAAGAATCACTTCTAAAGTGGTAAAATTTGTGCCTTTACCCCACTTTTACAGAAAGGGAGTGAAAAAAAAAATGCTGTAGATCTCATTAAACACTTTCAACGAAAATTGGTTTAAACGAGATATAGTCAGCAGTTTTTGAGATATAGCAACAGCAAATACTTTCATAATTTATTTTTGTTACATTACATTACATACAACTTTGTTTTTCATACAAACGCTATGAAAAATAAAGTTAATTTTTTGGTGGCGAATAATTATAGTTATCAAATACTCTACTGTGTCATGGAACCCTACGAGTACGAGTCCAACTAGAACTTGGCCAAGTTATTTTTTTAACTCTTATTTTTATAGGCTAACGTTTGACCACTATATTGTCTGGTGGTAAGCGATGATGTAGTCGAAAATGGTGACACGCTTGGCCTAGAATACTCTGCCATGTAACAGGTATAGGTAATAGGAAAATTAAGATTAAAATAAAATTTAAAAATATCAAAATGTAAATACTAAAAACCGACTTCCATGCCCCACGAGTCAATTTTAGTAGCACTTTTGAGACGTTTATTGTCATATCTCTAGATACAAATATCAGATCTCAATGAAATTACAATGGGACTACCTCGAAAATGTAACCTACCGATTAAAAAAATAATCATTCAAATCGGTTCACAATTGACGGAGTAATCGCGTAACATAGATACAAAAAAAACATACAGACGAATTGCTAACCTCCTCCTTTTTGGGAAGTCCGTTGAAAAGAGTATAAAGAGGTACGAGTGTAAAAGTTATTATAAGTTACCATAATTATAAGTTATGCTGTTTGTGACCTTTCGATGAAAGTTGTTCTGTGTAACTGACAAGTACCGTACTCATTATATAAACGATGAATGTATTAGCAACTCAATAATATATTGGCTACAATGTTATTATCAAATACATGATAAAACTGATATAATTTTCAAAAATAAAATCGCAAAGGGTACCATGTTCCAGTGGTTTAATAGTTTGTCTAACAATAGTGTGTCCCAATTATAAAGCGGTTAACGAGCCTTCTAGTTAAGAAAAATAGCATCACTATAACTCTTGAGTCCCTGAGAATTAGTCGTACTCAGTAACCCATAATCCAATCAAAACTTTGACGCGATCTCAAGTCTTGTCTCTCCCGAACTCTAATAATTTAACAGTCTGAAATAAAAAAGCCTACGCAATATTTTAACGTGATACGTCTGTAAAATAATGTGGTGTTGTAAGAGATGATACATTTTCTTTATTCCCTATCGACTGTCATAAATCACTCATGAGTTTTCGGATGAAACGTCTATGACCGTGGTACACGAGATTCTTGTTGTAAGAATAAGGTTCTTTTTGTAGATCTTTGTTAATTTAAAAGATTTCGTGATATATCTTACAATGTAAATCTTACAATCAATCAACATTCTGATGACAGTGCCAATTTACGACCGAATTTGGTAAAATTGATTTATACTATTGATAAAATTGTATGATAGTATGACGTAATGTAGACGTAAAAGCTTGAGACAAATCCTACCTATACCTACCTACTTTTAGTTAATGATGATAAATTATTTTTTTACTTTGATCAGTTTTAAATATTTTGTTTTTCAAAAGAGAGCAAAGTTTATTTTATGTAAACAACTGCATTAGGTACTTTTATCTTACCATGTACGTGTATGTTTAACATGTTAAGAAGATAACAGGTATACTCAAACAATAAAAATCATCACCGTCCGAATGCAGTCGAACCGCAGCAGTTGGATTAAGACCAGCAATTTTCCACTCGCAACAGTGCTTAAAAATATCACGGCGGCGTCCTTGCTCAGGAAGGGTAGTGGAGGCGAGGTCCCGGAGGAACGTCCTCGCCCGCCGCCCACACAGTCCCGAGAGACCTGGCCCGGCTGCCGCGTGCCACCTTCTCCCAAGAGACCACCTCCTCTCACCCGAGGAAAATACCAAAATATCTACCTACCTACCACGCTCCGAGACGTTCGACTTTTAATTGATAGGTAGATAGGGAGAATCCAAGTGTTTTGAGGGTTTCAGTCACGTTTCGTTTGCTTATCATTGACGTTTGAGTGTAACAGAGAATGATGCTTATTTATTAAGATAGAGAATTTAGGTTACGTTGTGAGGTACGAACCATGGCATATTTTGCGGTGTGATGGTGTGACTAAAATTAAATTTGCTGCGGAGTTTATGGTGTTTAGTCAGTTTATTTATAACAGAGTATAACCTTACCTTTCTACATCTTAATCATAGAACGTGTGTATAGACTTAAGACTTACCCTTTGTGTGCATCGTTTGTATCTAAAAGCGTCGTAATCGGGTCAGATGGCACAGGATAGCGTTTTGTCGCCATCCATATTGTATTAGCTCAAGTACATTAGTTAACGATGCCGTCCTAGAGGCCCGACTCGGACCCGAGCGCCTCTGAGACCGCCTCCTCTATTCCCTGCCGGCTCCACGCCACGGTACAACGATCTTGACAGTACATGAGCTTTCTATACTCGATCGACCTATTTAATTTAATTTTATATGTCTGGTGATATTTAGATTAATATGGCTTGGAGAAGATGCTTCACAATACCTCTACATTATCGGACTTTAAACAGGGATAAATTATTCAGAATGTCATTGTATCAATTACTTACTTAGCTCTAGTTAAAAAACACTTCGAAAAACTCGCTTGGAAAGACGGGTGGTCGAAGTTAAAAATACAAAATACATTATAAGCATAATAACATGAACACAATATTCTGATGATCTCTGCCTAAATCTTGCTTTATTTTTACAAGGAGAGTTTTCAATGTACCGACTATGCCATTTTCTTGCAACAACATTATGAGGTATTTGAAGTACTTACCTATACCGTACCTACTCCCTTTGAAATAATCGAACGGCGAACGCAGAACCTCAAGCACTGCATCTAAGCGGGCAGTAGGTACTAACGCCTCCAAACACATTAAAATTACAGTTTCCAAGGATATACAGAAACTACAATGACTTGCCCGAGATGGGGTTAGCGTTATTATTCCTCTGTGCGGCGGCCCGCGTGGTCCTTAATCAAAGTTATTACGTACCAGCGTTTAGTGCTGCCTCAGGAATACTGCTCGTTTCCAACGCGATATTGGTAACGATGAAACACCCACCGAGGTGAAATTCTACGCTAGATTGGATAACATAAACGTGGATTAAGGGTTCCCGTATATTCCTTCATAATATGGGCATTATCATCTGTTAGGCCAATAACACGCCATCTATGAAAACCATGTCAATTGTATGCCTGTTTCGAAAAAATGCACTCAGCACCAAGTCGAATCCAATTCCCGGAGAGAGCTTTTGATTCACTTACAAGTACTTCGATGGCTTTTCTAAAACTTCTCAGCAGAAAAGCAGAAAATCTAAATCCCGACTCCTGATAAGCCAAATCAGCACGGAACCATTGGTCGAACATTTTAAAATGGCCATTATCGGAACCTATCTGCAGTTCTAGATGTTTTACGATAGTGAAATGGTCAGTATAAAAATTGAATTGCGCGCAGTGGTTATTGGTGCGGCGCGTTGCGCGATGGTGCCAATGTGTCCCGGGCCGCTCATTGCGCGCCGAGTTATGATGGGACGATGGCTCTCCGCGGAGTCACCGCGCCAAGAACGTGCCTGATACTTTCTGATAGAAATTGGTGATACGAACTACAAGTCAATACGTGGAACTGGGATTTTACATAAGTGCTTCCTTTAAAAACTCGCTTTAAATTTTTCAGTATTTTTTTATAATCGGGTGACTACAACAAGGCCAACAGAGAGGTTTACGTTTTTACGTAATATGTATATTTGTATTTGCGTATGTTTCACAGTACTGCCTAAACTCCTCATCCGATTTTGATTATTGAGGTGTCCATAGATTCGTTACTCTAGTCCGGATATAGACTATTTTATAAGAGTCTTCAAGTCGCGAGAAAACATGTACCTTCTAGGAGTTTTAGGCAAGTTTGCTACATTGTGGTATCGTCACTTAACATCAAATTACATTGTGATTAAATGCTTGAGTATGGGATATTAAAAAAAAGTCGTAATATGTATATAACATAACAAAATAGATCTTGAGTTCCACATCCCTATTAGGTTTATTGGACACATTATGTTGATGAAGCGATAAAGAAGTGGTCGGTTTGTCTCTCAATTAAGCCTGATAGGAAGCGGTCACCATCTTCTATAAAAACCTGAACTACCAGCAGTTTTAGATCCTATTGAAGATCTGCTGAACACGCGTTCTTAGTTTCACAACTGCCTTTACAGATAGAGCTAATTACAAATCTTACAAATATAGAAATATTTACAATATAAACAGAAGCAGGTAGGTACTCCATTAGGTACTATCGCTCGATATCTATATAATACATTGTACTCCTCAGGGGTGGTAGATTCCATCACAATACTGGGATTTAGCCTCCGGCCTGCTTTGATGAATCGATGGAAGGATTCTCCTGGGCATAGGTCGGGCTGACTCCCTTGACGCGGCTAGACCTAAATGGTATTGGTCAATCTAAATATGTAATCAATCTATATCTACCAGTTTTTGTTTATAGTATGGTTAGATCGCTTCGAAAACCTCATACTTAATTACTTTATTCGTAGCTGGTTACGAAAAACGGTAATAGAATTGAAGTAAATGTTTTTAGAGTCCGGTGGCGTAATCGGGAGAACGGTCGGCTTTGATGCCAAAGGTACCGAGTTCAATCCCCGCCATGCAACAATTGATTTTTCTATCGAAAAAATTATGTGCGCCTTTCCCAGTGGCCCTCGGGTGCAGGAAAAACATCGTTAAAAAACCTACAAACCCCGCATGGTAGTAGGACACTATCTAGTGTCCACCTGGCCAGCTACCATCCTCAAGTTAAAAAATCTGTCGCCAAATACCTAATGTGTTCCGGCAGCTATCCTTGAGAGCCAGTTCCCATTCTAGGCCTAGCGTGCTTACCATCTTCGATCGCATCATCATTTACCAACAGGTGAGATAGTGGTCAAACGCTAGCCTATAAGATATATAATATAAAAAAAACGCGATGTGAATACGCTAGTAATATGTCTTGCCTATGGATTTTTTTTTTCTTTCTTCAAAAATGATATTCCAATATAATGGCATATCATTAATATTACAATCTAGTCTTAAGACTAATAAGTAATTTACATTTGACCTAAACTGCTAATTATTGTTAAACTAAGAATGTGTCCATTGGCACTTTTCTTATTGTCTCTATTAAGGCGAAGACACTATTGTATTGTGTTCTTTGAAAGCAGTGTTCACTAATTTAATGTCACTTCACTACACTAACTCAAAAGGTTTTATCCTTTTCAGTCTTCTCACTGTGTCCGTGTTGTCGAGAAGCTGGATAGCCTCGACGTTCACATGGTGATGAAGTCTACGATCGTGAGCTTCGGCATATTTTGTAATTACACTAATAACGTCATCCACTTTAAGGTCCCGATGGAGGTCGTTGTTTCTGATATACCAAGGTGCATTTACGATGCTTCTTAGTATTTTGTTTTGGAATCGCTGGATGATTTGGATATTGCTTTGACTGGTACAGCCCCATAGCTGAATTCCATAAGTCCATACTGGCACAAGGACTTGTTGGTATAAGAGTAATTTGTTGTGCACCGACAGCGTGGAGTGTCTTCCTAGCAGCCACTGCATCTTTTTGTAGCGAAGCTCCAACTCTTCGCATTTCTTTTTTACGTGTGCTTTCCAGCGAAGCTTTGCGTCTAAAGTCATGCCTAAGTACTTGGCTCTATTTTCGTATGGTACTGCCTGTCCATTTATGAACACCGGGTGGTAGTGTTGTTTTTTATTAGTAAAATCAATGTGGATTGATTTCGTTTCATTGAGTTTTATCCTCCATTTTTTCGTCCAGTCAAAGATAGTATTGACAGCCGTTTGAACTTGTTTTACTGCTTCCTCGTGATTGGCTCCTATAGCCATAATAGCTGTATCATCCGCAAAGGTGGCAATGATGTTATTCTCTAATTTTGGTATATCACAAGTGTATAATAAGTACAGGACCGGACCCATTACGCTTCCTTGTGGTACCCCAGCTTTAATTTGCTTCAACTGCGAGTATGCATCTTCTTGTCGTACTCTAAAAGTTCTATTTGATAAGTAGGATTCCAAGATGTCAGCAAACTGTTTGGGAAACACTTGTCTTAGCTTATATATTAGGCCTTCGTGCCAAACTTTATCGAATGCCTGCGCTACATCAAGAAAGACTGTAGAACACACTTTCTTTACTTCTAAAGCACTCTCTATGACTTTAGTGATTCTATGTACTTGGTCTATAGTAGAATGTTTTTCTCTAAAACCAAACTGATAGTCAGGAATCAGATTTTGTGCTTCTATAAGGGGCTTCAAGCGTCTCAGAAGCAATTTTTCAAATAACTTCGCCATTATCGGAAGTAGTGAAATGGGTCTATACGATGTTGCTTCATGAGGTGCTTTTCCAGGCTTAGATATCATTATGACTTCGGCAACCTTCCACACTTCAGGTACATACTGTAGTCTAAATGCAGCATTGATTAACGTTGTAAGTTTGATTATAGCTTTGCGTGGGATATTTTGCAGAATTTCTCCCGTAATAAGGTCATATCCAGGAGATTTCTTTCGGTTTAGTTGTTTTATTTCTCTGACTACTTCTTTAGGTGTCACGAGTTTAATATCTTGCTCACGCAGTGTTATATTTTCTAATATGATATCAGAGTTTCCTTCGTGTGGTTGAAATATCTGTTCTAGGTGCTGGGAAAATATCTTCGCTTTTTGTTCATTATTTATAGCCCATCGCCCATCAGCTTGTTTAATGGGTGGAATTTGCATTATTGGTTTTTTGAGATGTTTAGTTGCTTTCCATAGTGAATAATCTGTGGTTTTGTCGCATGTTAGCTGGTTCAAATTTGCATTTGTTATACCATCATTAAAACGTTGAATTTCTCTGCTAAGGGATTTTGTCAAATTGTTCAGTAAACGCTTGTCATATGGAGATCTTGTGGTTTGCCACTTCTTTCTCTGTCTCCTTTTTTCGATAATAAGATTTGTAATTACCGGTGGATAATAGTGATCTCTTATTTTTCGTTTAAAGTCAGGAGTATTATTCCAAGCACAGTGTTGAATATCCCCAATTAACTTTATAACTTCCATGTCAACCTGTTCTTGGCTTTTAAGTTGAACTTTTAAATCTATGGTACATTCTAAATCATATTTGAAACTTTCCCAATCAGTGTTCTTATTTACTGAGGTGGGATTATTTTCTCTGTTTAACACAGTTTCACTTAATGTCATAATGATTGGAGAATGATCGGAGCTCATGTCATATCCTTCATCTATGCGTATAAAGCTAGTTGATATGTTTTTATTTATGAAGAAGTCTATGAGGTCTGGTATCTTATGGGGATCAGTAGGCCAATAGGTAGGCTTTCCTGTTGACATCACTTGACACCCAGTTTCTTTAATAGCTGTGAGAAGCTCTCTACCTTTTGTATTTATGAGCCTTGATCCTCAGTAGGTGTTTTTAGCATTAAAGTCACCCCCTAACAGGAAACGATTACCAAGTTTATCTAAGAGTTTCTTGTAATCATCTGATTTCAGGGCATACTTTGGTGGATAGTATAACGCTGAGATGGTAACATTATTATGGCGTTTAGTTCTTATAGACACCGCTACGGCTTGTATGTGCTGTTCTTCAAGCTTGAATTCTTCGTAGTGGTAAATGTTCTCCTTTATTAGTATAGCACTTCCGCCTCGAGCTTTATTCTCAGGATGAAGGGCGTGGTAGACTTTGTATCCTTTAATCTGGATGTATGATTCTTTAGTGAAGTGTGTCTCAGAAATAAGACACACCTCAATATTGCCTTTGTGTAGGACAACTTGTAGCTCATGTTGGTGCTTGAGAAGCCCATTTGCATTACATTCCATTATTTTCAGGTCAATCATTTTGTTTGCTTTAATGTAGCAGTTTTGGTGCTACTTTCAAGTTTTTTTAGGCGGTCGTCGAACGAAGTCATGAGGGTCATAATTCGGGTTATCTTTTCATCTATGTTAGTACTCGCTTGGTGAGATGATGCAGGCACCTGAGGAAGAGGCTGAGCTCCTTTAGTTATTTGGGCATATGAAGTCGTTTTAGTGACATTTCGAGTGATGCTGGGTTTTGTTGTCTTGTTTACGCTCTGGGCCTGAACAGATGTTGAGACATTCTTTTTTGTTAATTTATTTTTTATACTCTGCAGTTCTTTGGCTACTATACAACCTCTGTAGTTAGCAGGGTGGGGTTCGCCACAGTGTACACATTTTGGCTGAGCTTCTCGTAGTTTGGTACACTCTTTAGTCAGGTGCTTGCCAGTACATTTTACGCACCTGGGCTCTTTTGCGCAATACTTCTGAGTGTGCCCATATGCTTGGCATCTTTTGCATTGTGGGATGAGCTTTGAAGTCTTGATAGCCTGTATTTCTACTTTACATCCTAACACAGACTTTATGTTATAGATTTTTTTAATATCTTCGTCTTTTTCAAACGAAAGCATAAACATGTTCAGTGGTTCTTTATTTCTCCAGCAGAGTTTATTAACGGCTTCTGAGCATTTGAATCCATGGAAATTCAGATCATCAATTATTTTTTCAGGAAGACAAGAAGGATGTAAGTTTTTTGCCATGACTCTAATTGGTATTTCTTGTTTGTTTTCGTACGAGTACCAACGGCAGTTATTTTGCAACAACAGCTTTGTTACAGATCTATAAGATTCCTCACTATAGGTGCTAATTTTTACGATGTCGCCACTCATCATTTTGACCAGAAACGAGTCTCTTGAAAGGCTTGTGGTAAGCAAGTCATAAAACTTTTGATAATCTTTAACATTTTCTACCACAATAGGCGGTGGTTGAGGAGGTTTTTTCACCTTTGGTTCTTGTTTTTGAGCCTCGTCATGAGACTCATCTTGTGCTGGGGCCTTATTCAGTATGACCATTTTAAAGTCTTACCGTGCCGTGTTACGTTATCTCCGCGTTATAGTATTCTCTATGCCAATTAAAACGCGGTAGGGTAAGGTTATGAGCGCGTTTTGAGCTGTCAAAATATCGTGACATATGAGGACGTGTAACGCGCGCGTTTTGCATAATTTACCTATAGTGTGGCATACAGAATACAATTTTTCAATAAAGTAACGTGGCGCGTTAAGGAACGTGTTATCTCATTGGTCATACTGAATAAGGCCCCTGGAGAAGGAGACTTATTTAATCTCCTCTTTTTTCTATTTATTCGGCGTATCCAATCAGTTTCTCTTGCAAGCTCCTCTTCGTCGGTCTCGTAGTGGACCACGGACGAAAGATTCTTCTGGCTGGAAGTAGTAGCTTCCTTCTCCTTCATATGTTGGAGATGACGCTGTAGCTCCTGAATCTGATTATTCAAGTCACTTACCAGATTTTCAAGTTTTATCCGTTCTCTTTTTTCCGCTTCGAAACGACTGTATAACAATCGTTCCGTCTCCGTTGTTATTTTTATCGTAGTAGGAGAAGCCATAGTTGATATTAACTTCGCCTTAATAGATGTAAACAAACATTACGTGATTCACTAGTCACAGCATAACTGGGTCATCGCGGTGACCGCAAGAATATTGCGCGCGCGACGATTTTGTAGGCTGCTGCGTCAGCGCATTACTCGAGCGCAAACTAAAGCAAGTGCGACGCGAACGCGACCTTTCTCGATGACAGATACAAGATCACTGAATGAGAACGTTAATTTGTAGCAGATGGAAGCTACTTGAATGAGAACAGATCTTTAAAATATTTTAATAGTGTGGTAATATAAGGACAAGGGTGTGTGTGATGGTAAGATACCAGTCTTCTCATTACATATAACGTGTTATAAGGATGCTTTCCATAAGTTTTGCATTTCGAGGGCGGTGGGTAGGAAGGTGTTTAAAAGTAAAATGGATATGGTTTCTGGTTTGAATAGCAAATAGCTATTGAAATTAGGGACGTATGTTATTTAACTTCTAAGTGCTTCAGAGCAGTTTCGTTTATCAGGAGCACTGCAGCGTCAAAAAACGCGTAATACTATGGTGTATATAAAGTTTTCTGTGCTACACAATATCTGCATATAGACATCATCGTTTAACAGCAACTACTGTCTTGATTGTTCTGCTACCAAATATCATACTTAAATGAAACGTCTAAGTATAATAAATAGGAAGTAATTCCGTATCCTATGAATTAAACATAATATGTTCATTCGTAGGCTGTATGGTTTGCTAAGACGGTCTTTGCAATACTCGTACCTACGTAGCACCATCAAAGTCATACTGACGATCTTTCTTTTCGTTTTTATTTCTAATAATAATAAAACCAAGTTCTGTCGTGCAAGTATCAAGTAGAAAAGGAATGTAAAATTTTATTAAAAACTAAATACACAGTACATTTGTTTGTGCACATGTACTCAGAGTTTAATTGTACGATCGGCAGTGGCACGAAGGCGCGGCGACGGGGCACAATCACGCCACCCGCGCCCTCAGCGCGGCTAATTAACGGTGTCACACGAATAAATGTCACTGACTACTCTACTAGCTTCTATGATTTCTATTTAAGATGGGATTTGTAGTACAAATACCGTTTATAATTTTGTCCCCCTTGTATGGTAGACTAGCATCTGCCGGCGGCTTCGATGCGTGGCCTAATTATTTATGACATTTTATGACTCACAGTTTTATGACCTCATAATCTTTAATATGTCACTATAGAGGACTCCAAGGTCAAACTTGATATCCAATAGTGCAGTGTTTTTCAATGTGTGGGGCGCCCGGCCCCGCGTCGACCCCCAGGGGGGTCGCGAAGCGTCAGTTAAAGGAAAAAATCAAAGTTTGAATATATCATTTTATTAGGAAAATATTAATTAAAGAGCATTTGTAGGTGTTGTAAATGAGTGGGAGTGAGAGCGCATATAATATTTGTTTCTGAAGAGAAATATGTAATTTGTTTCCTGTAGGTCAGAAGCTAGTAGTATATTAAAATACAGATTATGAACAGTGCAAGTAGGGGGTCGCGACATTTTTTTTCATACTAGGGGGGTCGAGTATTGAAAAAGTTTGAAAAACACTGCTCTAGTGTAAAAGTCATTAATCATTATGGTTAGGTATACCAAGTTGAGAAGTAGAAATTTTTTATAACTTTTTATGACCCTGACTGTTTTATGACCTAATAACCTTTAATTAAGTCACTATAGAGAACTCCAAGGTCGAACTCGATATTTTCTATTGTTAAAGTCATTCATCATTATAGTTAGGTATACAAAACAGTGCTATTTAAATGTATGACTCAGTCTGATGCATGAGGCTGTTAAAACACAAAAGTCAATTAAACATTTCTTGCATAGTAGATTAGGCAAACAGTTGCGCGAGCAAAGTGAGATAAGACGTCACACATTTAAATAATCAGTATAAAAATCTGGACATCCAGACTTGTATGCCAGAAAAAAGTATTCAATGTCCTTGTATGTTCTATTGACTATCTTTGTACATAATGTCAGCTGAATCGGTTTAGCCGTTTATTAAATATGACGTGACACATTTACAATAATCAATAAAAAATATCTAGATATCCAGACTTTTCTGTCAGAAAAATAAATATCCTTTGCCCTTGTATGTTCTATTGACTATCTTTACACAAAGTTTCTGCTGAATCCGTTTAGTTGTTTAGCTGATAAGGCGTCACACATTTTCAAAGTTCAATAAAAAAATCTGGACATCCAGACTCGATTGTCAAAGAAAAGTATGCTATGTTTTTTCGTGCTTTATTGACTATCTTTGTACTAAATTACAGCTAAATTGGTGAAGCCGTTTGGGCTATAAGTGGCCACACGCTTATAAAATGCAATAAAAACAGTCTCGACGCCCAATTTCGACTGCCAAAAAAAAGTTTCCCATGTTCTTCTGTGCCCTTTTGAATGTCTTTATACAAAATTTCAGCTAAATCAGTCAAGCAGTTTGGTTGATAAGAGGCCACACGCTTACAAAGTGCAATAAAAAAAATCTCGACACCCAAACTTGACTGCCAAAAAAAAAGTATCCTATGGCCTTCTTTGTCTTATTGACTGTCTTTGTACAAAATTTCAGTTGAATCGGTCCAGTCGTTTATCCGCAAAGAGATCTTATATTTACAAAATTCAATTAACAAAATCTGATTACCCATACTCGACAGCCAGAAAAAAAGTATCCTATTTTGCCCTATGAACTGTCTTTATACAAAATTTCAGCCAAGTCGGTCAAGCCGTTGGACCGTGAAGAAGTCCCAAATAAACAAACAAACAAATAAACAAACTGACTTTCGCATTTATAACATTGGTGTTAATCTCTAAGACCAGCGGATTAGGCTGCGCGTTGATATATCAGTCAGTTAATTAGACAAATGCGTAAGGGATAATTTTGGAAAAACTGTGAAACACATGTCTCATAATTTTAATTGAAGAGTAAGTGTACATATTCACCCCAGACAATAAAATGTTTCACAGAAAATTAAACTTATCATTTCACCCACATAGGGGTGGAATTTCGAAATATCCCTTTCTTAGTGGATAGCTTTACTTCACAAAAAACACATCCTCTATATGTTATGTCTTTAATACAGAGGATTATGTTGCACGTTGATATATCAGTCAACTAATCAGCCAGACTAACACGTGAGGGATGACTTTAAAAAACTGTGACACACGTGTCTCATAATTTTAATTGAAGAGTATGTGTACAAATTTTCAAGTCCATTTACCTAGAGAATAAGATGTTTCACAAAAAAGTCAACTTTCCATTTCATCCACTTAGGGGTGGAAATTTCGAAAAACCCCTACTTAGTGTATAGCTGCAATTTACAAAGAACCCACTCTCTTAATTGTATGTGTCTAAGACCAGCGAATTAAGCTGTACGTTGATATATCATCAGTCTGACAGTCAGACAAATGTTTAAGGGATGATTTGGAAAAACTGTGATACAGTGACTGACATGTGTCTCCTAATTTTAATTAAAGAGTGTATGTACCAATTTTCGAGATAATCTAGCGACCGGACCCAGAAAATAAAAAAAAATCACAGAAAATGTAACCTGACATAATTCTTTCTTAAGGGTAGAATTTCTAAAATCGATGTCTTAGTGGATACTTGCACTTCACAAAAAACACACATTCCAAATATCATGTCTCTAGGACCAGTGGTTTAGGCAGAGCGTTGATATATCAGGCAGTCATTCAGTCAGTCAGAAAAACGCGTGACGGATGATATTTGAATAATTGTGATACCCGTCACTCACTATTTTAATTAAAGAATATGTGTACTAATTTTGGAGACAATTGACCCAGAGAATAAAAAGTTTCATAGACAGTTCAACCTTCCATTTCACCCACTTAGGGGTAGAATATCGAAAAATTATTTCTTAGTGAATACTTACACTTCACAAAGAATACACCTTCCAAATATCATGTCTCTAAGACCAGTAGTTTAGGCAGTGAGTTGATATATCAGGCAGTCATTCAGTCAGTCAGAAAAACGCGTGGGGGATGATTTTTAATAAAACTGGCCAGGTGCGAGTCAGACTTTTGTCCCGCCCACGGAGGGTTCCGAACGCCATCCTACGAATATCTAACGAACTTCTAACACTAACTAAGTAAACGGTAACACTAAGGTGTTAATTAATATTATTAAATATCTGGAAGACCAAGCTTTGCTCGGTATTTTTTGCCACTTAAACAGAAAAATATGACTCTTCCCGACATCTATTGGCGAATAATAATACTATTTCTTTTTATTGTGAGCGACTAACTGCTTTAACTACACAATAACACTAAAGCTACTTCTACTCGCCAATAGATGTCGGGAAGAGTCATATTTTAAGTTGATTATTGAAAACACGTATAAAACAACATTTTCTGAAAATGAATCCTAGCTAGATCGATTTATCGCCCCCGAAATCCTCTGTATACTAAATTTTATTTAATCGTTGGAGCCGTTTCCGTGATTCAAGATTCCGTTTCATAAACACGATAGCGCCATCTATGAAGAGTCATAGATATCGTAAAAAACACGTTTTTGTTTTAAACCCTTTAATTTTTAACTTTGTTCTGTTCTTAGTATTTGTTGTTATAGCGGCAACAGAAATACATCATCTGTGAAAATGTCAACGGTCTAACTATCACGGTTCATGAGATACAGCCTGGTGACATACGGACAGACAGACAGACAGACAGACGGACAGCGGAATCTCAGTAATAGGGTTCCGTTGGTACCCTTGGGGTTCGGAACCTTAAAAACTGTGATACCCGTCACTCAATATTTTAATTAAAGAGTATGTGTACCAATTTTCAAGACAATTGACTCAGAGAATAACAAGTTTCATAGAAAATTCAACCCTCCATTTCAACCACTTAGGGGTAGAATATCAAAAAACTTTAGTGGATACTTGCACTTCACAAAGAACACACCCTACAAATATCATGTCTCTAAGACCAGTAGTTTAGCTAGTGCATTGATATATCAGGCAGTCATTCAGTCAGTCAGAAAAACGCGTGGGGGGATGATTTTTTAAAAACTGTGTTACCCGTAACTCACGATTTTAATTAAAGAGTATGTGTACTAATTTTGGAGACAAATGACCCAGAGAATAAAAAGTTTAATAGAAATTTCAACCATCCATTTCACCCACTTAGGGGTGGAATTTCGAATAACTATTGTTTAGTGAATACTTGCTCTTCACAAAGAACACACCCTCCAAATAGCATGTCTCTAGGACCAGTGGTTTAGGCAGTGCGTTGATATATCAGGCAGTCATTTAGTTAATTGTTAAACACAATCCAAAATTTCATCGTACCGACGGGACTTGAACCCGCAACCTCCGGAATAACATGTTCCGGTGCTTTGCCAATTAAGCAATTAAGTTATTATATTAATTTATATATTATATTTACAAAAATATAAAGTGTGAAACACTTCAAAGAAACATTTACTATACAATATTTAGTCATTTAGTTAGTCAGAAAAACGCGTGAGGGATGATTTTTGAAAAACCGTGACACCCGTAACTCACTATTTTAATTAAAGTGTATGTGTACTAATTTTGGAGACTATAAAAAGTTTCATAGAAAGTTCAACCCTCAATTTTACCCACTTAGGGGTAGAATTTCAAAAAATCCTTTCTTAGTGGATGCCTACACTTTATAAAGAACACACCCTCCAAATTTCATGTGTCTAGGACCACCGGTTTGGGCTGTGCGTTGATATCTCAGTCAGTCTGTCAGGACTTTGGATTTTATATATATAGATATCAAGCCTCAGATCACAGGAAACAAGGTTGCCTTGTTGGCTGTGATCTCAGATATATAAATTCAAATGTCTCTTACACATAGCTAATCTATTTTTGCTCTCACTCTTCAGCACTTACTATGTCTGTGGTGGTAACTGGTGTCAATTTATTTTTTCTCTTCCTTTATCTTTTGAGTATTTACTGATCAGCCAACCTCAGCCCAGTGTAGAAAGATTCAAACAACAATGTTTCAGAATAACGAACCTGCATTTAATTTGATAGCATTTATATCATAAACTGTTGTTGTGCCAGTTTCAGCTCGTCAATGGCATATTTAGAATCTCTCTCTTCTCTTTTTACCCGACTGCGCGACGCAAAGGAGAGGTAATGTGTATATCAGTCTATATATGTATGTATGTATGTATGTATGTATGAATGTTTGTTCCTTTGTGGCACACTAGAGACCAAACGCGTGGGCCGATTTTGATAATTGGCACGTCAATAGATTTGCAATGCTAGCGCGAGTGTCAACGAAAACATAAAAAAATGAAAAATTCAAAATGGCGGATTTGACGCCAAAATTTGGGGTTCAAAAAAAATTTTTTTTTTCAAAACCTATCGAGTGGGGTATCGAATTAAAGGTCTTACAATGGAAATTCAAAATATATTAATAACAAATAATTTATGATCGTAAAAATCGAAAAAAAAAAACGATTTTACATGCCGCGTTAGTCACTTTCAGTAACAAGTTTGCGGTGCTTATCTCTGAAGTTACTTATCAGATCTCAATAAAATTACAATGAGACCAAAAGAAAATCATATTAACTCAAACAAAAAAAGAATTTTCCAAATCGGTTTAGAATTGATGGAGTTCTGAGGTAACAAACAACCTCTTCCTTTTGGTATAGTCGTTTAATAGTACAACTGTAAAGTAAGTAAGCTTAAAAAGAAATACCCTATCTATTTCATGCATTTCGGTTTTTTGTTCAGATTACGGAATTTGTCGTCCTTTACTTAACTAAAAAGTGTAAAATAAAACATTAAATTAAAAAATCAAAAAACCTGACTGCGCAAAAAGTGAAGTGTTAAAAAACGAACTGAAAAGGAAAAAACAAGTAAGTCTTCCGTTTAGGGACATCAAAAAACTATACCATTTAAATTCTTTGTCGGTCGATACACTCATAAAATAAATTATACATTTATATGGAATATAGAGACTTTAACAGTCGGGACACATTAATCCCCATTCGTTAAGCCATTTAAATCATTATATTATACAAATAAAATCATTGACTGGCTCATTGTTAGTAATACTAGTATTGGTGTGTAATTTTATAGTAGCCTTGTAGTGGCCAGTGAATTTACAGGGCGTGTAAAACTCGACATTAAATTACGGGTAACAGTGCATAAGTGCGTAAATTTGTTCCAATGTAGAGTTTTGCGGGAAACAGTATGTGTATCGTAGAGGGATAATATGTATGGTGTATAAAAATTCTAAAAATATATGGAAACACATTTCGGAATAACTAAAACCCGACTTCCTCGACAGTCGACACCTCGTACATTAAATTTGGACGAGTAGTTTAGATACGGTGCAATGCAACATACAAAAATCTGAACAATCATACATACACATTAGCCTTTCTTTGTCTTTTTCTGGTAAATATCTGTCAGTACCAGTACCAGTACCAGTAGTGTACCAGTACTGACTGGATTTTATTTCAAGCCTCTGCTTACAGCTTTTAATTTCTATGAAAAGGTTTAGCCACTGAACTGTGTATATAAGAACGATCGAAATCTAACATTAAAATTACCGAACTTGTTTATTATAAGACTGAAAACTTGCACTTTGCCGTACAAATTACTAGCTTTAGTGGACATAAAGTTGATGGTACATAATAAACAAGCCAGTGATTTCTGGCCCCGCTGGGTGCGCACCTACTCCGACGTGTCCACGCCACGTACATTATCCTAATTAGATTCCTGCCTACAGTAAAGTCACGTGCCAAGCTTTTATGTACTGAATCGTTAGTTTACCTTCTGATTGAACTACGAAAGTACTGTACAACAGGTAACATATTTGAAACTTTGAATAAATACTCACGACATAGCCAATTGGCGTGTTAAAGTCATGTCAAATACCTTTGCCGATAATTAAATAACAAACCGTTTGAAGCAAACTTCATCTCGAACGGTAAAGCCATTTTGGAGTTGACACAATGTTTATTGCACTCGCGAACAGCCTCTCACTCTAAGGCATATTCTTCTCTGTTCCGTGGTGGATATAATTTAAGATCCTTTAAAGAACCGACTTCAAATGGCGCGCTAGTCATTTTAAATGGGACCACCTGGGAATACCTACCCTTTCAAACATAAGAACAATTTTCTAAATCAGTCCAGGCGTCCTTGGGTAATCATAAAAAAAAAATAAACATACATAAAAAAAACTGACGAATTGAGCTCCACCTCCTTTTTTGAAGTCGGTTAAAAACTAAAAAGACGTCATAATTAATTTAATGGTAAACAATTATGTGATCGAAGATGGTCAACACGCTAGGCCTAGAATATAATGAAATTTTACTCATAAGGCTAAGGCTATATGAAAAGTGTGCACATTTCATTATTTAAAAATAGAAAATGAAGAAACCTTATTATTCCATTGAATCTCTATTGAAATCCGCCAATTTACCCTTGCATACAGTAAATATCCTAGTTACTACTGAACTTTGAACAACCAACTTTTTTATTTAGACTTGTCCTTGTCCCGGTTTCTGTGGGTAAAAAAAACTGATAATAGTGATAACGCCCACCACTGGGTGCACAATGGTGAAATTTAATGCTATAAATCCGTAAATAACGCGTTAAAAAACTCACCAATAACAAATCTATTACTATTATTTGCCTCATAAGGTAAAATAAAGTTATGAAAGTTGCGTAGGGTGTGTAAGTTTATCCATAATTTTCCAATTTACCAAAGCTCAGAACCCCGAAACAGCGTTCCCAAATTTGAGAATCACGTCGGAAAATGTTATTCGATTTAAGACATTTTATTTATTTAACTGTTGTCATTATTACCCGTTTAGCCATTTCCGAAATAGAGGCACACAATAATATTATCATAATCGTGTTCGGGTTTCCTCTTTTCGTAGCGAGGTTGCTAGCTGCACCTCTTGTTTCGTGAGTCTGAGAGTCTTATCTTATAGAAAATCCTCGTGTTTATGTTTCAAATCTCCCATTTTAACAATTACACTTTTGTGCACATTTTTTAAATGATATTAGCTCTACGCTTGCATGATGGTCAACGATTATGGCTACCTTATGCTACCATATGCTACCTATGGCTATACCTTTAACACATACTGTGTCACGATACTCTCAATAGCCGGAATTATGGATAAAGGTAGATTAAAAAGCTAGTGCAAATAGCAGAACATGTAAGGGCATATAGTTACCATTAGTAATTCACTGATGAATTTGAATGGTAACCATCGATAACAACATCCTCAAGGAGGATTCAAAAACTACCTGACCTTCTGCGATTAGTAGAAATAACATTTATCAAATTTGTTACAGCTGAAGAAGAAGAGAACGAAGGAGGACCTTCTGGAGAAGCAGCCGGCACCCACGAGGAACCAGACAGCGACGTTGTGCCAGGCGATGATGATATACATGACGATGATGATGAATCTATCGAAAATGACAAATATGACGGAGAAACAAATGAAGATCATAATTTTGAGGGTATGTTTGCGTTACACATTCGTTTTATAGTAGAAGCTCACCACTGTTTTATATAGTAATTCACGATCTTATAGCAATGGTGGGATATAAATAATGTTCCCCATGTCACTCAGAAACTGTTCAGCTTTGTTTTGGAAAATAATGTTTAAATCCGATGTGAAGATTTTTAAATTTTTTTAAAATTATTATTCTTACACCCTCTAACGAAATTGGAGCCCTTTTCTACGCTAATTCATACATGTTCTTTACAATGTTGTGCATATTTATATTCTTATACTATTTTACGTTCTACGGGTACCTATCATTATATATTCAATATATATGATGGTACGCTCTCTTATTACTATTTTTTATTCTTATTAACAGTCTTATTTAATATATTGCTACAAAAATCTAAAAACTTATTTCTTATTTCCTTATCTTCTATTATGTTACAAATGTTTTCTTTCCTAATATTTATATTTAATTCTTGTTCTACATCATAGCGCAATGTGCCATAAATTGGGCAATCTGTGATAACATGAAGAGCACTCTCGTCGACTTGTGGATCGCACTCGCATGACGGACTCTCTTTGCACCGAAACCGGTGCAAGTACTCTGAGAACCCGCCATGTCCTGTCAAAAACTGTACGACTGTAGGGTTTCATTCAATATTTCTGACAAGTGAGTAAGCCTTAATGGCATCGGGAAAAAATATCCTTGTAGTATGCGGTTTCTGCGCTCTTATACCGCTGGTTCCATTCGTCAAGCGACTCCAGCCGGATTTGTCGCTTGACGAATGAAATCGGGCATTTGTCATATTTAGGCCTAGTTTTCAGGTACTTAGCAGCTGCCTTTGCCAATTCATCTGCTCTTTCATTCCCTTCCATCCCGGCGTGCGCCTTAATCCAAAAAAAGTTTATTTTTTTTCCACTTTGTGCAATTTTGGCTAAATTTTTCCTTAAATTAACTGCAAGAGGATGGAGGGAGACGTTATTGGCTACGGTTTCTAAGGCAGACCTAGAATCGCAGTATATTATACTGTTTTGCGTTTTTCTGCGTAGGACTTGATTTGTAGCCTCAAATAGTGCCAGTAATTCGGCCTGGTAGACGGTGCAGCTTTGCTGTAGTTTAAACTTTCGGGTACTGATCTCGCGGCCATTTTCCCATAAGGATAATGCCGTGCCGACTTTCCCCTCCAGTTTACTCCCGTCAGTGAAGATGTTTAGACCGTTATTGTTGTGCTGTTGCAATGCTGCATCGTCCACCAAGCACTCGAATTTGATATCTTTGAGTTCAGCGGGATGTACAGTTTCAGCAAAGTTTATGCTTTCCTCAATTTCTCGGTCAGCTATTATTTGCTGAGTATGACCTTTTCTTATTTTATAAAGCAAGGCTGCTTCCCTGATACGTACGTCCAGTGGAAGCAACCCAGCAAGTATCAGCGCTGAGTTAAGTGATACCGTCTTATACGCCTTTACGATCTTTTGGGCGAAGCTCTGCTGTACCGCGTCCAACTGTTTTCGAACGCACAATTTAGTAGACGCCGAAGACCACGCGCTTGTTGCATACATAATAGTAGGTTCTACTACCGCAGTACTTGACAGCAGTTTGTAGAAATTAAGTGTTAAATGTAACTTTGTCGTCTATCGTTAGTCCGAGCACTTTTATTTCTTTTGACATGCCAATGTGGATCCCCCCCATCCTCAGGTGTGGTGTGTCAAATTTGAGCTTTCGCGTAATAACCATGGCGCTGGTTTTATCCGCGGCAAATGTCAATTTATTTTTAACACCCCACGCCTGTACATGTTCGAGTGCGGCATTGGCACGTCTCTGGATTTCCTCTGTTGTCACGCCATCGAAAAGCAGCACGACGTCACCTGCAAATGCTTGGGCGTAATCGCCTCTACTTGCGAGACCTTTGAGGAGTGGGTCCAAGATTAAGTTCCAGAGGATTGGTCCTCCAATGGATCCCTGGACACACCCCTTGCTGGTTTTCTTAACGAACTCTTCGCCCCCATATCTAACCCTGACCTTCCTGTCGCTCAGGTAACTATCAATGACCTGCCTCAAATTGACCGGACATTCCTCCTCAGCCAGTCGGACTCTTATAGCTGGCCACCATGCGTTGTCAAAAGCTCCCTCTATATCTAAGGACACGAGTGTGACGATTCTTTTTTCCGTTAGTTTGGACCGGATCTGTTGAATAAGAGTATAGAGGGAGTTTTCAGTTCTTTTTTGGGGCATGAATCCGAACTGGTGAGGACTTATCCTTGGTACTATGTGGAATTTAATGCGAGTTACCAACATCTTCTCATACACCTTCCCCAAGACGGGTAGTAGACCAATTGGTCTATACGACTTCGGAACGGTGTATTTATCCTTGCCCGGCTTTCTTAATACAACCACCGTGGCTTCTTTCCAGCTGGTTGGGAAGTGGTGATGCGCCAGGCATTTATTCAGCAGTCCCAATAATAGGTCAGGGTCGTTCCTAATGGCTTGGTTGCAGATGTTGGCTGTGAGGCCGTCCGCTCCTGGAGCCTTTTTTGGGTTAAATGCGTTGATCGCCAAGAGTAGCTCTGTCTTTGTTAACGGTGGATCGCAGGAATCACCTTGTTCACCACTGTTACCTTTTTCGGCTTGCATTCTTGTCGATCTATGTACAACGTACACCCTCTGTAGTGTCCTCTGGATAAAAGGTTTCTGCCAGGAGTTTTGCAGAGCCCCCTGCGTTCAAAGTCCTTCCCATCTCCTCCAGTGGGATATCTTCTTCTCTTTTCTTTGCTCTGCCTATTACCCTATATATCCCTTCCCACACGGTTTCTTTTTCCTGTTTCCCACAAAATTCCTTCCAGCTAGCTACCTGGGCCTTCTGTGCCTCCATCTCATATTCTGCTTTGTGTTTCAAATAGTGAGCGACGACCTTCGCCCTTTGGACCTTTGCAGCGCAGCGGATCCTATTTTTCCTGGTGGCGACACCCTTTCTCATCTCCTCGAGCCTCTCGGACCACTACGAAATAGTATGTACGGTTTGGTTTTTTTTTTAAGGTATTGTGCTGTTACAAGCTTTAATTATTATCTGTGTATTTTAGTGTAACTATGTCTATGTTTTCTTTATTGTTTAAGTTTTCTATTGACTCTAAATTTAGATTTTGTTCCAGCTTTAACTGTGCGAGTTTCTCATGAAACTCACTCCAGTTTGTTTTCAAAGTGTTAAAAATTCTAGTGGTTCGTATAATAGTTTTACCTTTAGTTTTTTGTAGTAGCACGTTAAAAGTTATCACGTTATGGTCCGAGCTCGTGAGTCCCTCTGCTACTCGCCAGTCATCCACTAAGTCCAACATATCTGCTGAACATGCTGTGACGTCAATATGACTACTGAAACGCTGGTCCCCTCTGATAGTGTCAAATGTTGGGATAGTACCGATGTTAAGCACATGAAGGCCCAACTCGTCCAGAGTTTCAGCCATTTTCTCTTCCCTGCTATCAACTTTCGTACTCCCCCACCAAGTGCTCTTGGCGTTAGAGTCTCCACCTATTAGTAACCGTCTTGATCCTATCTGTCTTTCAATCTCCGTGATGTGTTCCAGGTACGGACCGATGGAGCGGTCTGGCTCAAAGTAATAAGACATCAAGTTGACCCTCCAGGTGCTGCTCTTGACCCCCACCACAACGATGTTGTCGGTGGTGAATTGCGGGAATTGTATGACATCTAAATGAGGGTCAAGGACAGCTATCGCTGCCTTAACCTTCCCTTCGCCCTGGTTTGCACTCTGGAAGATCCTTATTCCTTGACTTGCCTTCATGCTTCGAGCTCCACCCACATACGGCTCCTGAAGAAGCAGGATTGCTGCTCTCTGTTTTTGGCTTCGATAAGGATCTCGACGGTTGCCAATTTTTTACGTTGCAGATTTGATTGCAAAACTCTATATGAGGCAGCTTTAGCAATATGCCACGGTGGACCGGGCTAAGGCTTCCCATTTACGTCGCACCGGGCAATCGCTACTGAAGGTATTGTGGTCTGTTCTTTCCATTTTTGCCTTCACACAGTTTGTACAGCTTGGAGTGGTATCAACTAGTCTTTCAGCATAGCTGCTCCGCAAGTGCTGCCCTCCACAGTGACTGCACACGTCAGCCGCGTCGCGACAGAATTTTTTGCCATGTCCGTACCCTAAGCATCGCGAGCACTGTATTAGGGGGGACTGGTCGGCTACTCTGACCCTTTGCATGTCGACGTGCACAGCCCCTGCTTCGGTCAGCCTTTGCCAAATAGGTGGTGATACCCTGGCGACAACATTTGCCACCGTCTGTATCGGATTTCAATCCGTTTCGCTTCGTCACTCATGTCTTTCAGGAGATGCTTATTTTGGTTTCCTATCGCCTCCACAATATCCTCATCAGTATGGTACTGAAGAACCCGAAGAGGACGATTAGGGGGTCTTTATTTTTCATCTCTTCTACATTAAGCTGTCCTCCTTTGTCCTTAATTCTTGCCGTGACCTTTTTTATTTCATAATTCTTGCCGTGACCTTTTTTATTTCATCTTGGCTTTGCCGCCCACGATGACTTTCCTATCTTTCGCTTTTCTTATTTTGTCTACTAGAACCCATCCTTCTTCCGAGTTCACCGCATTCCTTATTTGATTTATCACTTCATCACCACTTTCGGTCTCATCTTTTGAGGTGACAACCACCGAGTGCAGCGCCGTTCGCTGTGCAAAATTCTTCGCGTTGCCCTCGGCCACTACACCCGCATACGTTGTCTTTTCCAATGCTTTCTCGTGGGTTTCAATTTGAGCTTTCAGTTCAGCCATGCACGCACTATTTTCTATCAGAAGTTTGCTGTGTTCTTCTAATTTTTTACACAGTTCGTCATGTTTTGTATGCAGATTAATTGGTATGGACGGAGTTTGGAGCAGCTCTTCGCTCCGTTCGTTTTGACTTTTGCCGTGTACTTTTGTCTTCCTTGTTTCTGCCTCTGACTCCTTTACTATCTGCAACAGTCTCTCTAGTCCTTCTACTATAGCTTCTTTGGTTTCTGCCTTGATCCTGGTGCTGTTCAGATTATGTTTTCACTTATTGTATATGCCCCTTGCTTCAGCAACTCTACTTATATTGTATGTAGCTTTTGGTGGTGTCTTCTTTGAAGCTTCTACTAGTGTTTTTTGGGGCTTTCCTCCACTCTCCAGTGACTCGGCAGAGCTCCACTTTGAGGTTTGGGGTGCTTGATCTGCTGAGTTTGGGTCTGAGGTGGATATTCTACCAGATTCCCATTTTCCAATGCTGACTCGGACCTTAGATTGAACAAGACCAGCCTGCTCGACTGTGTCTGAAGGCTTTTTGGTTGGAGTGCGCGTGGCGGCGAACATGTTGTTGTAAGGGTGTTATCAATTTGTATGGGTTGTAAAAGGTTTGTAAAAGTTGTATAAGTCTTAAAGGTAATAAAATATAATAAAGTAAAATATAAATAGTAATTTAAAATATAGTAAAACTTAGGACTACTTATCGACAAACACTTATCATGGGTACCTCAAATAGCTGAGATAAGTCGCAAGATATTTGCCTCTGCCTCTTCGCTGCGAAGATTGTGGAACTTTCTACCCACTACCACTAAAATTGCGCTTGCACAAACTCTTCTCCTTCCAACTATGCTGATGCCTCATATCTAGACTTAACCAAAGAACAGCTTAATAAGCTTTAACGCTTACAAAATGTATGCATACGGTTCATATTTGGTTTGAGGAAATATGACCATGTTTCTGAATTCAGACAAAAGCTAAAATGGTTACCCATCCGACTCCGCCGGAATGTTCATATACTTACTCTCTTATACACTATACTTTTTATTCCTTCCACGCCTTTATACCTCAAAGAGCGATTTACCTTCCAGTATCTTACACATTCCCTTTCTTTGCGCTCATCTGAAACTCTTGAACTTCAAATACCTATTCACTCAACCCAGTATTTTGACAATTCTTTCACTGTTCAAGCTATCCGTTTATGGAACGCTCTGCCACTGAAAATCAGACGTGCTAAATCTTTGCCAATATTTAAAAATATGGTAAAGAATCATTACCTGTCCACTATACATTAAACGCTATCAAGATTTTTATTAACTTTATTTTATTATTTGAATATTTATTACTTATATATATATTAGTATATTTTATGTATATTTTTATATTGTATTAGAATTGGTTTATATTTGGTACCTTGATATTATTTATTTTTATTGAGCACCACCGTCCATTCTTTGTAATACTCCTGTCCATCCTAAGGTTGTCTGGTAGAGATCGCATTAAGCGATAAGACCGCCAATTGTATTACCTAAATATTTTTTAATTAAGAACTTATAGTGTTGTATATTCATGGTAATCAATAAAGAGTTATTGTATTGTATTGTATTGTAAAAAGTAATAGGAAAAATGTTTTTTACAAACGATTAAATAAATTAAATTTTCACGATTTGGGTTGTCTCTATATATTTGATGTTCGAAAGAACGTTATCAGGTTTCTCAGTCAAAGAATGCTCTGCAGTTCATCTACAGACTACAGATGTCAAGGTGTGTAAACACAAAAGGGAACGTAGGATTATAACTATAACAATATAAAAACAAATTCCAAATATTCTTGGTAAAATCAAGAAATTTCAAAACGAATTAGAATTTAATTAGAATGACAAATGTAGAAAACTTAAAATACCCACGTGGGTATTTAAAAGTGCGGTCTTAAATATTTTATACGCTTTTCTTTTTTTTTTTTTTTTGCGAGATATTTACGAAAATTTTTTATAAAAAGTTTTAAGAAAAATTACCTTAACTACACACGGAAAAAATCTAAAAATAAACACTAAGGTTAAAAACACTAATGTCTGTCTATGTTCTAAGCTCCAAAATAGATAAGCTGATCGATCTTGATCAAGATATATAAATTTTTAGAATCTTAGAATTGCACTCAAAGAGGCCCCGAAGGTCGACCACGTGGACACGTGGATTCCGGTTTTCCGTCTATAACTCGGCGATTTTAAACCGGAAAATTCCGGAACTCAGCTGAGATGTAGTCCTCCTATGGGCGGACCCCACAGTAAAATAAAAAGGGTTCCCTATTGTTTCGCATAACATTTTTTGTCATAATATACTTTAGCATAATATTGTTTCTTCTAATATATTTAGGCATACATTAATTTAGCATAAAGTAATTACGCATATTTTTCTTGGCATAATTACTGTTAGCATATGCATTTGTGGCACAATATTCTAAAGAATAATAATAAACGCATAACTATAATTCGGCATAATTGTTTAGGCATGATTTTTTTTGTCATAATATTATAGCATAATTATTAAATAGTACTTTTTAAAATTTTTATCTCTTCACGACTAATCTAGCTAGTAGGCCGATTTTGTTTAAATATTGCTCTGGTATACCTAATATAATGGAATAGGACATATAATATTTGTTAACGCAGACGAAGTTACGAGGCTCAGCTTGTAGATTTACGAAAAAATATCATAAAAGCACGTCAAGATGCGCATAATAAGTCTAAATATTGACTTATAAGTACCTAATCAAATTATGAACATAATCATGAGCTGATATCTAATCAAATGCAGAACCAAAACCGTGAGATAGATGCACTTCGAAAAAGTTAAGTTATGTTAATTTAATGTTTGCGTTAGGTCAAATAACTTTCGGTTTTAAAATAAAAATAATCGCGGCGTAGGGGTGGCCCAAGGGCCACCCCCCGCCGAACTTAAACCTATTGTCCCAGTCTAGTACCAAACATTTTGTTGGTATTAATAACTTTATATTACCTACTTTATTTAATACATTTAATTTGCCTACGGACTTGAAGTTCATATATTAATAAATATAGATTTAAAAACTTGGAACCACGACCTTTTTTTTTTGAGTCAAACAACTCTTCACTAAACTTGACATACTTAACTAAACGTGTCTTACCTTAATTCTGACTTTGGAAGTGTTAAATTATTTTTATTATGTACTTTTATAATACTATAGTCGTTTCTTTAGAAATTAATATATGTGTAATTAAGTAAACTTTGTTTATTTTAATTGGAATAATTCAGCGTAAAATATGTGTATACATTCAATTACGACTTCATTTATTATGTCTAAAACTATCAGGCCAATAAAAATTATGCCCTATAACTTTATGCGAATCAAAATTAGGCCGAAACAATATAGCCTACTTGAAATTTATGCTTGTTTATACCATATGCCAAAAGAAATTATGCGGTAGTACTATTATGCCATTTAAAATTGTGCGTAACCCGTTATGCCTAAGTAAATTAGGAATAAAAAATTATGCGAAACAAAGGGATTTACCAATAAAAAGTGGGGGGTCACCGCGACTGATCGAGCAGCGTTAGGCTCGAAAGATTAAAAGTGAGGTTATAATTGCGTTTTTCACTTATAACTTGTTTAAAACTTGTCAGGTATTCGCACTTTTTTCTCTATCGTGTAGCACTAGTAATTCCGCACAATTTGATATACAGCACTTAAAAATCGGCGCAATATTTACCTCTTAATCGATTTTTTGATCGCGGAGCGACTTATTTTCATTACACTACGATACACGTACGGTTGTGGTGTTCTCGTTGTGAAGATTACTTTAGAAGAAAGATTACTTACTTTCTAGATCATATCCCAAACAGGCAAAAGTTAACGTCAAATGATATAAGTTAACGCACAGAGGTAACGACAACAATATCCAATTTAACCTAATATAATTTACCAGATGAGTTAATTATAATGTGATTCACGAAATAAATGCAAAGTTAATCTCTAGTAAATTTACTTACCAAATATTAAATCGTTTTCAATTAAAACTATTAAGTCTAAAATTTTAGCTGCAATTTCAAAAAGTCCTCACATCTTTTTGCTTCCCCGTATAAAAAGAAAATACCCATAAACCAATAACACGCAACAATAAAAGTGCCCCATCTGCAAGATTGGTCAATAATCCAGCAATAAAGAGCTCGTCCCAATTGATGTCCGGCTGAAAACTGTCCATTTCGTGCATATGCCGTCAGATGCATGGGCTTGACTTGACTGGCGACTGCAGACTACCGACTGTCTGACACTGACATACGGCCGCTGATATCGGATGACGTACGGTGTCGGGTAGTGGGTGCTTCTGTCTACTGCCGAGTCTGCACTGCGGCACGATCCACTTGTCTGTTACAAGAATAGGACAAATTGCTATTGGATGATCTTTCATTTCAGATTTTTCGACTTGTTATTTTGTTTGAAACTTAACAGGAGCTCAGTATAAATAATAGACAGGAGTCATGTGGATAGTTAGCACATTACTACAATGTAGTCTTATGGTACGTTTTACATTGGAAACAAGTTAATAATGACATAATATGCATAATACTGAATTTAGATGTTATTTCTGCATGCAATAAAGTGAGGTAGCTTGAATTTGTTGGAAATACTAGTTACAATAAGCTAATACTTACTGAAAAAAGTTTTATAAGCCTCTTGAAAGTTTACGATTGCATTTCAAAAATCTAGGCCATTTGCGAATATATGCAGATTATACGAGTGCCTACAAAACCGAAGTCTATAACGTCAACCGGCAACCCTCAACCACTGAAAATTGATTTAATCGCAGTTGTGGCACAGTTGAAAATAATTTATGGATGCGGTTGCGTCCGCACCCAGCACTTAGTCAACTGCCAGTTGCACGGATGGCGGTATTCAGTACCTAGTATTCAGTGTCCACGCTTACCCATCCATTGGTAGATTAGTCTCGCGTTGTAAATAGCCTGGACCCACTACGCCAGTTAGAATATAAATACTGCAGCAGGGTTGATTAAATACGCCTGGGAATTCAGCACGATCAGCCATCGATTGGACTTATGGTGGCTGTCCATAATCGTTTGTAAAATTGTATTTCAGTATGTAGGTAGGTACGTGCCATATGTGAGGCGAATGTCCAGCATTGGACAGAGATAGGCTGATGAACCTACAATGTTAAATTTATTCGCTTTTTGTAAAGTTTTGTGAGTGGTTTAGTAAAAGGTCTGAGTAGAAATATTTAGTTAGATACTAAAGTCCAGGGGTTCCCAATCTCTTTCAGCCCGCGGTGCAGTTACGAATGTAGTGATTTATCACGGCGCCCTACCAACCTACCTCTTTGAAAAAGATACAGTCAAAAGAAATAGGTTCCTATAATAATAGTAGTTAGGTTAGGTAGATAGGAACAAAATTTAAAAACATCTACAATATGAAATTGAGTTTTTTGCATGTTTGCACTTTGCCACCCTGTATACCACCTTGAATGATGCTAACAGTGTGTTGTTAGGTACTGAGGCTTGCTGTGTGAATACGTTTTTTTTAAATGTTGTAAATTTCGGTGAAAAAATACGCGATTTTTCAGCTGTCTCGAGATGTCGCTTAAACTTACTCGGAAGCATACTTTCGGATGATAGTATTTTCAAACAAAGTTATATGTGGTTTGTGGTTTCGGATAATGATAGAGGATCGACTCACGGCGCCCCTCTTTACTTTCTACGGCGCACCAGGGCGTCGCGGTGCACAGTTTGGGAACCCCTGATCTCGTCTAAACTAGTAGAACAGTACTATACAATTCTTGTTATAGCTATATGAGAGTATAATATTACAGACGGCGACGAAGACGAAGCCAATCAAACGAAGACATCAGAACCATACGAAGCAGAAGATTTGGCAGGTAAGTTTAACTCACCTATGAATTAATTATTATCTCGAAGTATAAGCACAGGACGTTTTCACTACCTCAGTAATTCAACTCTCAAGAAACATTAGAATATTAAATTAAAATTCACGATAAACTTTTTAATGTCCAGAGTACAAGGGTAGGTAATCTCACTACTTAACGCCGCTGAGAGCTCAGTTCTGGTCTCGTTACGTCTTCATTGAAATTCATAAGGAGGCGAGTATAATGGCGAGGCATAGCTTCGCCCACGCGCGGCCGATGCGTTTTTACTGCGGTTTAACGTTCTTTTTACAACTCGGTCTGGTGGCGTCGTCGCAGCCCGCAGCGCCGCCCTAGCTTTACGAGCCTGTCCTCGCTTATCTCGCGCACTTCGCGATAAATCTCCACCGGGCTCCTTGGACTTCAAATATTTACATGCTAATTCGTAGCCAATTCTGCACCCGAGATTATAAATAAATAGTCCGCTCTGCCCCATCATCGACCGCCGCCGCCGCTTTATCTTTCATGACTTTGGAACTTTTTAAAACAGTGGCCCATCTCGCAGACTTGACGTTTTAATTTTATGCCACCCAGATAATTTAGATTTTATGTCGCATAGTCGTAACGAAATCTTTATGAGAATAACCGGGGGTTGTAAAATTTTGTGATTTAGTTGCCACTTCACCGCGTGCAGAGTTATGCTTATACTTCTTTTATCTTTGCAAATTGTCATGTTCAGGAGACCATTGTGTCGCCGTGAAGCAGGAAGTGTGCTGCTAACAATCGAAGATAAAGTATTCAATTTGTGAATAGACAAAGAGATATCTTAGTTTTACCACCCAGGAGTTTAGATATAACTATGTATTGTTTGAGTCTGTCACATTCGGTGCTACGAGGCTGGCTTTGTATGCTAAAGTATCGGGAATACCAGGACAAATAGTAAACCGTGAAACTATGAGATCATATGAAAGAGGAAAATGAGTAATTTGTTGTATAGAGTTCTCGTAGTCGCAGTCGACGTGTCGGGCAACGCTAGCGCGAGTGTTGCGCAAATGTATTCTCTGCGGGGCGGGCGGGGTGGTGCGGGGGCGCCCGGGAGCCGCGAGCCAAAGTTGGGCGCGCGGCTGGCTCCCGCGGGACTTGACTACAGAGAACGCATTTCAACCACGTTTTTTTAAACTTCTATCTTCTAAAGAAAAACTTTGACTGGTAATATATAAAGATGAGCATACTGTACAGTGTATATTTATGCAAGTATGTATGTGTCAAGGATCCATTGTAATCTAAATCCCATTATTCAGCCTCAACGAGGATAATAAATATGTCTAAACTTTCGTTATTGCAAACGCCGTCATCCAAAACGAATTCCCGAACAAAGTATCCGATTAATTAAGACCGAATCTAAGCCACTGTTGACAAATATCTCAATAGGGTAACGTGGAGCATTTGTAAGTTATGCTGTCAAGTTAGACGGGCAACAATGCGAGCGATGTCGCATCGGTCGAGCCCGGTGTCGGCTGGCACGTGGGTAATTAAATGCCAGGAGTTGGGAACCCAGGGTCGGGAGTCGGGAGTCGAGAGCCGGGAGCCGGGAGCCAATCGCTTGCGGGTGCCGGAATGCCGATCGCGTGCCTCGCTGCGGCGTCAACAATGCTGAATTGTTGCCGAACTTGGACCCGACAATCGCGGTACTATGCAGTATTGTGTATACTGAAGGCTTTGGTAACACGTTGTTTGAATATTTGGTGGCGTCCGATGATATTATTAGAAGGTATTGGATGTAGGCAGATAGGTATTTGCTTCGCAACTGTAGCAGCTACGAGTTTTTGTTTATTGCGATTATGTTTCAACGTTATAAATATAATACATTCATGAAAGATTAACATTCAGACAGAACCTTTGCACCTATTCATTCATAATGTAAACCTCCAGTAATCCCTTTTGTTGTAGTACACTCAACATAAATACACTCACTGTGTAGTGAGTGAAAGTCCGAAATCCTAGTTGCTCTGAAAAGCGTAGTCCGCCTCTGTGCGATCCCAGGTGGCGCGGCCGCAGCGTTTGGAATTATCACATAGTGGAGGAGCGGGGGGCGGCCCGAGCCCCGATACATTCGTCACAGGCCCAGCAGCCATTAGGCATTTAGATATTATCAGCAGCCGCAAGGGACCCCCGCGACCCGTTGTTTCAATGCAACTTAATTACTAAAAGTGTTCGTATCGCTCCGGGGATGGATTTTAATCCAGCCAGATATCGTAAAGTTCGCCCGTCCGTCAAATGCTTCCATCGTTTACGTCTGTTACTTGTCTAATGGAGCCACAGATCATTAAATGTGAGCTAGCTAATGGGAGCTCTTCACACTTGTCTCGTCTCTTCCTGTCAGTGCTGCCACATTGCAGCGAGTTCTACGTGGTGAATTTCTACGATGCTGAAAATTATTTACAATTACCTAAATACATAAGTAACATATGTGTATATCACAATTTACTTAAAAACACAATTTACTATTCCCTAAAAAGGATTAATTCCCTTGCAGGCCATGCCATCTTTTTCATGCTTCTGATTATTAGTATTTTTGTACTTAATCCATACTATAATATAATATTATTATATATTATAAAAATTTGTTTGGTACCTAATGACGCCGAAACGGACGATCCGATCTTACTGAACCATAACAAGGAGATACTTTATAGCAAGAGGATGAACATAGGCTACTAAATTCTTAGTGTACGTGAACGAAGTCGCGGGTATCTGCTAGTTATCTATAAATAGTCCGCTGAATATAATCGTATTCCTTTTCAATTCCTCATTGTCACCTTATTTGAGCACAATCAATACGAAACTTTTACTAAAGGGAATTGAGGGACGTTATAATGATTATTTAGATCAGTTTTGTATAACCCAAATTGGTAATTCTGAGACAAATATCAATATCTTCAGCAAGTCTGGCAACACCGTTGGAGTCTCGACGCGGTCCCAGGTGGCATCTCTCCGGCCACACTTCTTCCGTCCTGAGGGAATACCCCACGCACACACTCTCATTCTTACTAGTGTTACCATAGATGTCATGTCATTAGTAGCCTATTTTATGCGAATAAAATAAATGATTCTATGTATTTTTACAAAATCAATGTATAAAGGTACGACTGTATCATAATGTTCAGCCAGGAGGCGAGTGTCGCTGTATTGGCAATGAGTAATATCAGCATACCATTGAAGTTACGACATCAGATTTCTATTTCATCTCTTAAATTAATATCCTTGGTTCAGAACTATCCAACCGCCCCTCCAGCCTGGTATGACAATTTTGAGTAGAACTAAATTTTGCGAGTGTGATGTGATTTAACGCACCGCGTTTGGAACTTTACCTGTATTTTTCATCATTATTTGCAAGTATCCACTTTCCATAGTTTGCTAGATTTAAGCTTTCGAGCTAATGACATAGGAATTTCTGAAATACATTGAGTTCAACTAAAAAAATATGATGGGCAAATTTCTATCATGATGCTAAAAAAACTGTGTGCGAGTCGGACCCGCATAAGTAGGGTTTCGATTAAACGAAATTTGCCGGAAAAATAAAGTACAAAGTACATCGATAATATAAATACCGTGTCAATACTAAACATGCTTATTTACTACAACGCCATCTAACGAATGTCGTAAGTGAACGTTAACACTAGAGATGCGCCGCGCCGTATAGTCGTTTCACCGAATTACCGAATACCGAATATTATTCGGTTTAACCATTACCGAACCAGATATTCGGCTGAATTATTACATTGTTTTGCCGCGTAAACAAGTTCTAACATGTAAGTACGCTACGTGCCGCTGCTGGTTAGATGAGGAACGAGATGTGGATTTAATTGAGGTTTTAAAAATGTTGATTTAAAGTTTATAAATAAATATTGTTGTGAAAATTAAATTAAATGTCGATTGAAGGTTTAAAATAAATTTTGACTATATCTACTAACTATAGATTAAGAAGTAAATATGTTTTCTTTGACTTATAATATAACATGAATCTTATATAAGAAGTTTTGTCTTTTAGTTCTACACCATGGCTACATGAGCCAAGAAAATAGAAATGCTTGAACCGAATATATATTTGGCAACAAAACCAAATAATTTGGCCGAATACAAATAATGGAAATTCGGCAAAGTGCAAGTCGGACTTGCACTCGTAGGGTTCCGATTCCGTACCACACTACAATATTTTATAAAATCGAGCAAAAATGCTGAAAGAAATCAACGTTGCTTGTAATAAACTGATAAATAGATCTACCTCAATTTCAAACATTTATTAAAACAGGATCCGCGTGCTTATTTAGTACAACGCCATCTTACAAACGCCTAACGTCAACTAAGTGAATGTTAAGACATAGGTAATTAATATAATTAGTACAATCAAACGTTCATAGATGGCATTATAGTAAAATGCCGAAAAAACACGTTTCTTGTAGGGGGCCCCCGTTAATTTTTAACTTTATTCTGTTTTTAGTATTTGTTGTTATAGCGGCAACAGAAATACATCATGTGTGAAAATTTCAACTGACTAACTATCACGGTTCATGAGATACAGCCTGGTGACAGACGGACAGACAGACAGACAGACAGACAATAAGGTTCCGTTGGTACCCTTTGGGTTCGGAACCCTAAAAACAAAGTTTGAAAACATACTTTTAAAGAAAATATTATTAAAGAGCATTTGTAGGTGTTTTGATTGAGAGTGCTTATAATATTTGTTTCAAATAAAAAATATGTAATTTGTTTCCTGTAGGCCTCACGAACGAAGCCGTGGGCAGAAGCTAGCAATGTAACAAAATACAGATTATAAACAGTGCAAGGTCAAAAAGGTTGAAAAACACTGAGGTAAACAATCTTTCATAGAGTGCGCTATAATAAAAACACGTTTTTTGTATGGTACCCTTTAATTTTGTTCGGGTTTTAGTATTTGTATTTAGAGTGTGTATTATATTTAAATAAAAAAATTAAAAAAAGAAACTGGTTGGTAGCCTTGATGTTCTTTTCTAAATATAGTAATATAGTAAAGAAATTATAGCAAACTCAATGAACAATAAAATATTTGAAATGTCTATCACAATCTAAAGCTTTTAAAAAACATAAATCAGAGTGTGATTTAAATTAAAAAAAAATGTAATAGTGTATTGTTTTTTTTTGCATTGTAAAAATATTTAATTACTACTTACACATTTTAGAATAAATAAATGCCTCTTTTTTACGGCCGTTTACTAAAAGGTACGAAATCGTAGCAAACACCGTGCTGGCAATACTCCCCAAGCCCTCGTCCCAGGTGGCGTCGATCCGGCCACACTTCCTTCCGTCCCGCGGGACCTGCACACACTCGCACTGTCTTATACAGTACTTCTGTTTATAGCTGTATTATTGTAACTGGGTAAAATGTTTTATATTGATTGTTGTCTAACTTTCATCTTCTTTCCACAAATTCAGGTTAAGTTACTGGTAAAAAATATCAGAAACCGAAGATTTTAAATGTGAGAATCAATGTCTCACACTGGTCTTACAGAAATGATATATTAAAGTTCAACGAAACTTAAATTACTTTTAAAACTATTGAGTTTTGGATAGGGCTTCATAATTCATATATCTATAATATGTTTCTTGAAGTGTTTCACACTTTATATTTTTGTAAATTATTAAACACATTCTAAAATTCCATCGTACTGACGGGATTCAAACCGTGGTTTAATTGGCAGAGCACCTGGACGTGTAATCCGGGGGGTGCGGGTTCGAGTCCCGTCGGTACGATGAAATTTTGGATTGTGTTTAATAATTTACAAAAATATAAAGTGTGAAACACTTCAAGAAACATAATATTTGATTTACGCAGTGCAAACATCTTTCGTCGGATTTGAAAAACTGTAATGATTTCTTCCGAATGATTAACTTTCGATATAAGTAGTCATAGATGGCGCCATCAATGCATAATTGGGTTAAATAAAAAATGCAATCCACTAACTTCGTCATATTGATGGATGGAACCGTGGTTCAATTGGCAGAGCACCTGGACGTGTAATCCGGGGGGTGCAGGTTCGAGTCTCGTCGGTACGATGAAATTTTGGATTGTGTATACAATTTTCATAAATCATATAACAAAATCGATGCAGGGCATGTACATTGGGTTTGTTTTTTCTAAATATACATGCCCATAATGGGAATACGTCACAATACCAGTTATAAAAGAGGATGTTTAATTGGCAAAAATATGGCTAATCTCATTACAGGCAGTTTCAGGCATAATATTAATATTAAATCCATACTTCTATACTTAATATTGTATGTACTCGTAACACTGATATCTTTTACCTTTTCACGGATTAACGGCTTGGACTTGCTAAAACTTTGAATAAAGATAACAAGAATGGTAGAATATGACAGAGGAAGACTATAACGCGTGTGAAACCACCGGACGCAACTAGTCTTATACAACTCTTCTTCATTAATTACAACTTGTTTATCAACTTAATACAATCTTTCCCAGAATCATAGTACAGTTGAAGTACCTCAGTCATTGCTTGTGCTTAATAGAGCAGACAGGTTTCAGATTTGGAAACGGGCCAATTGTACCGTGACCATTTGCCACCTGTCGTCCCTTCATGAACCTTTCTTCTCCAACGTTCGTTTATGTTGATCATTTAGTGGAATTTGTTTTTAGCAAGCGTACCTGGCAAAAGTTGCACTTTCTTGTTCATTTTGCACTAACCGGCAAAAACCCTATCCTAACTATATAAATAGCAAAGTTATCGACATAATTTTCTGCATAATTATGTTATAATACAGAACTTATCGCGCTAAAAACATAATTTTATTTACCTTAACGTTTCAATAAAGTTGCTTTGCCCGTCCGTGGTCATGAAAAGAAGAAAAAAAATGAATAAATAATCTGGCCAAGTGTGAATTGTATTCGCACACGTAAGGTTGCGTTTGTTCACGTAAGTTTCCGGTTTAAAATTTGCTGGAAAAATAAGATTTTTGTATGAGGACACCCTTTAATTTTTAATATAATAATGTTTAAAAACTAAAAAAGAACCGACTTTAGTGCCACGCTATTCATTTTCAGTACCAATTTTGAGGTGTTTATCTCAATATCTCTGGAGATACTTATCAGACCTCGATAAAATTACTATGGTACCACACTTGGGATATCTCCTTTCCAACAAAAAAAAAGAATAACCAAAATCGTTTCATAAACGACGAAGTTATCCGCGAACAAACATAAAAAAAAAATAAAAAATACATACGGTCGAATTGAAAAACGTCCTCCTTTTTTTGAAGTCGGTAAAAAAATTTGTTTCTATTATTTGATAATATAGCAACCATTCTAAAACAAAGTATGAGCAAATTTCAAATCTCTATCTATTACGGTTTGTAACATCGAGCATAAAACGCATGAAAAAACACGTTTCTTGTATGGGTTGTTCGTAGTCTTGTTTCTTGTATCTCTTCTTCCCTTTTATTTTAACTTTATTCTATTTTTTTAAATTGTATTTGTTTTTATAGCGTCTATAGTAATACATACTTGTTAAGATTTCAAGTTTTTATCAATTATGGTTCATAAGTTCAAGCAAAAACACGAGGTGCATATGCAAAATTCGAACAGCAAACTATTTAGGGACTATATAAATTTAAAATAATTTAATCACTATGTGAATATTTTTGTAATGACGAAGGGCCTGCTTAAGACAATATTACGTTTCTTACACACAATCCAAAATGTCATCGTACCGACCGGATTCGAACCCGCGCCTCCTGGGAAACATGCCCTGGCGCTCTAACCATAGTACGATCCTATCAATACGACAAAACTAATGGATTGCATATTAACCAATTATGCATTGGTGGCGCCATCTATGTCAACTATTTCGAATTTAATCATTCGGATGAAATCTGAACTGCTTAAGGCATTATATTTCCGTCCAATCAAGTAGCGGAAAACTGTCAGCCAGCTAGAAAAGTGACACAGCTCCTACCTCGAAGACGCCTCGCGAGCTACTGAAGTGAGGCGCGCTGGCCACTTTGTTATATAATATTGTGCTAAAAAAAATAAAAACTTTTGAAAAAATCTATCTATTTAATTTCCTTTTAAACTTCTTTTCCTATTTTTGGCATATTTTTTGTGAGTCAGAGTTCAATGCACTTTAAGTAATACCCAAAAAACTATTTACATTTTTTAAATTTTATGTTCGAGTGAAGTCGTAAATATCGTGTTTTGAACCATTAAATAATCAAGAATGTTTCTTGAACTACATCATAATATTTTTTTCTTATCAAAACAAATAATATTTAATTGTTTGCTGTTGAATCAAAAACTTGTCGATTCGGAATATTTATGAACGTACTTTATCTGACATCGATCTTAGGGGGTTAGGCGGAGGGGAGGGGAGGGAGGGGGGTAGGGGTAGAACTCCCCCCTTGAAGGAAAAGTTATGAATATTTTAAAATTTTCAGGTTAAGTACTAAAAAATGTATCAATAATGAGTTTGGGGCTGGAGAGGGGGAGGGGGTTGGAGGTAGACCGCTCCCTTATGCACGGAGAAACATATTTTGAGAGAGAAAAAAAAGAAAATTTTATAAGAAAATTATTTGAGTTCTTATTACATTAGAAGGACATTTTACTAATAAAGTCTTCTTTACCTTCATTTAAACTCCATAGCGTCGGTTCTAGTGACGGTAGGCTGCTACCGCGGCTCCCCTCCTCGCTACGCTCGTCGGCGCACGTCACGCGGTGGTCAATGTTCAACCTAGAGATGTTTTAACTAGAAAATGTCAACCTAGTATTTACATTCCATTTCACGCATTTGCAAGGTAGTAACATAAATATAAACGCATATATAAATGAAGATATGATTTATTCTTCAACTATTTAATTTCTTAACTTTATAGCGGGTATAATGAAACGTTAAATTTGCGTTTTTGTGATTAGCTATGCACATATAAGTAATCTGTGGTAGTGATGTAAACTGTCAAAACGTAAAAATGTGCGAAAATGCGAATCACGGAGAATGTGGTGCGAATTTTCCGATTTTTAACCGACTTCAAAAAAAGGAGGAGGTTTCTCAATTCGACCGTATATATATATATATATTTTTTTTATGTTTGTTCGCGGATAACTTCGTCGTTTATGAACCGATTTTGATTATTCTTTTTTGTTCGAAACGAGATATCCCAAGTATGGTACCATGGTAATTTTATCGAGGTCTGATAAGTATCTCTAGAGATATTGAGATAAACATCTCAAAATTGGTACTGAAAGCGAACGCGGCATTGAAGTCGGTTCTTTTTTAGTTTTTAAACGATATTATTAACATTAATATCACGAAGTGTTAGTTTCCGCAAATTCAAACTTCACTGTGATTAGCTATACACTTATAAGTAATATGTGGTTGTGATATAAACTGTTAAAATGCAAAAATGTAAGGCGAATTTTCCGAATTTGAAATATTTATATCTCAGAAAGTATAAGTTTCCGCAAGTTAAAACTTCACACGAAGCCTTCGTGCAATAAGACCTTTCTGTGAAAAAAATCCTGGCCTCCAACTCGATGTCAGGTAATATATAACTTAGCCATTCGAAGTATTTTTTCAAGAGAAGCCCGTGCTCATATTTTTACTGGCGAGCACAGCAAGCACTTGATCACTGTCTCTTCTAATGTTAAGTAGATGATGCGATCTTAGGTGGATAACTGCTTATGAAAAAGTGAGAAAACTGACTGCAGTGGCACTAGATGCTGGACAACCAACTTAATTCCAAACTCCCAAACATTTTCGTGTCTCTCATTCATAAATCATAACATAACTTACTCCCTGTTATATTAATTATTTTTTCTTTCTAATTCTATTTAAAAATCAAAAATACTTATTTACTGATTATACATTTAGAGCAATTTGTATTAGTAGATACTTCTAAGTTATACCATGTTATACCAGCTTAGAAGTAAATTGTTACACACAATGCAAATTTTCATCGTACTGACGGGATTCGAACCCGCATCCCTTGGGAAACATGCCCAGGTGCTCTGCCAATTAAGCCACGGTGCGATACTATCGATACGACGAAATTAGTGGATTGCATTTTTAACCCAATTATGCATTGGTGGCGCCGCGCCATTTATAATAACTTATTTCAAAAGTTAATCATTCGGAAGAAATTATTACAGTTTTCAATTCCGACGAGAGATGTTGCACTGCGTAAATTAAATATTATGTTTCTTGAAGTGTAACACACGTTATTGGCATTTATTGGCATTATATTCAACTTAGAAGTACCGACTGATACAAATTGCTCTAATCCTAGATCATTTTGCTAATAACAAGCTGAATTCAATACAATACAATACAATAACTATTTATTTGCACACCAAGAAATTACAAATAGAACAAAAACAAATTATGAGAATGAGTACAAATGGCGGTCTTATCGCTAAAAGCGATTTCTTCCCGACATCCGGGTATATCTTTTAGAATTCTTAAATTTCTAATAGATGTAGATACCAATTATATAATAGGGTATTTTACTCTTTATGAGATAAAATCAAAAAACATATTATTGAAATAGCTTAGGTCAAAATCAGTCGGAAAACGTTAGTTTTAGTTCATAAAATAGCCAACTAAATTTTAATATTCAATTTAAAGGCTTCAGCTTTTTTAATGGTCACGTCACGTTTTTAATGGGGACGTCATGGCCACAGAGCAATATGGCGTCCAGCTTTTTCGTAAAAATTAAATGCATTTTTATGGCACTTAAACGATTGAATTACATTCTGTGATTTTTTTAGTGTTTCATTAGCACTATAGAATCTAATTGAGACACTTTTCAAAAATGGGCGTAATACCCTATTGTATATATATATAATCTTTGTTTAATTAGAAAGAGTTATATAATAACATATAACTCTTTCTAATTAAACTTAGAATAGCTTGATTCCAAACATCTAATTACGAGCTCTAGTGCCCAAAATATTTTCGTCGCGACTAAAATGTAGGTAGTGGAAGCCCGTGGCAGCGGGTGGCAATCAGTTTGCCCCTAGAGGCGGTGTTAATCACGAACAGAGCCACAGACTAGTCGGCAGTAGTGCGAAAACCAAAACGCTTTTAATATATCACATTAATAATAGGTAAGGCTATATATTTATGGTTCAAATATATTATCTTTCTAAATACTATCTATTACCTCTACCCTACATAATATTATAAGTTATAATATGAGCGGTGCCAAAATCAACATATTTTTGTACTTTATATACTAAGTTAAGCAACATAAAATGTATTAAGTATCTCTGTAAGTGAACTATGTTCTTAGAGAAATGAAGAATCTTTAACAGTTATATGAGTGGGGCGAAAAAAAAAGTTACCACCATGGCAATATTAATAAACTGGCCAAGTGCAAGTCGGACTCGCACTCGTAGGGTTCCGTAACACAATAGAGTATTCTATAACTATGATTTTTCGCAACTTCAAAAATAACTTTGTTTTTCATAGTGTTTGTATTAAAAACAAAGTTATACTTGCGGTCGCTATATCGCAGCAACTGCTGACTGTATCTCGTTCAAACCAGATTTTCTAGACTTTTCACTCCCTTACTTTAGAAGTTAGAGGGGGGGGGGGGGGGGACACACATTTTACTACTTCAGACGCGCCTATCTTTTAAATGACTGACTTTGAGAAAAAATGATTTTAGGAACCTAAAATATATGATACTTATGATTATGATGACTAAAATATTTCATGATACTTTTACTTTATTTTATTATTTGTGTTTCCCAATGAAATTGATTAAAGTTACCTTACGTAAAAAGCCAAGATGGATTTCAAATGGTATACAAAAATGTGCAGGCCGTAAACGTGTCTTACTTTGGAAATATCGGAAACATCGCAATGATAAAAATAAAAACATTTTCAAAACATATTCGAAAAGATTAAATAGAATAATAAAACTTACACAAAAATCACAAAATAATTATTTCATTCAAAATGCACGGAACAAATCCAAAGCTTCGTGGTCTATTCAATAACAATAAAAACAATACTTTGAGAGAAGGAATTCAACAAATTGAAGTTAATGGTGACGTCATTGATAATCCAAAAGATATTGCTGAGGCATTTAATACTTTTTTCGCAAATGCATTGTCTGTACAAAATAATAACTTAAATAATGCCAACTTAAATCCATTGACATATTGTTGCAATTTCAATTCTTATAAATCAATTTTCATGAATCCTATGACTCCAATTGACATTAATAAATTAATAATTTCATTGAAAAATACCAATAGCACGGGCTACGATGATGTAAGCACAAAAAATCTAAAACAGGTAAGCATATTAATTTCACCAGTACTAACTAACATCTTCAATTTCTGCATTGAATCAGGTGTATTTCCAACGAAGCTTAAAACTACTTTTATTAAACCATTATTCAAAAAGAATGACAAGCAAAATATGAGCTGTTACAGGCCGATTGCACTCATACCAATATTCTCAAAAAATTTTGAAAAGGTAATTTATAATAGTTTTTACAAGTTTTTTTGAAAAAAACCATGTCTTCGCAGATGAGCAAGTAGGTTTCAGAAAAAATAAAACAATTAATTTTGCCATTTACAAATTTCTTAATCGAATAATGACGGATCTAGATAATAAATGTCTGACTACCGCACTATACCTACATGGACTTGACAAAAGCTTTCGATTACGTTGACCATAGCATATTACTCAGGAAATTGAAAATATATGTAATAAGAGGTAATATCCTAGAACTACTGAAATCATATCTCAGTAATCCAAAGCAATGTACAAAAATTACACGCATTAGCCCTAAAACCAAAAAGGAAATAATATACACATCGACGTATTGTAATGTTAAACAGGGTGTGTGAGTGTGCTTCGTCCCTTATTTTTTATCATTTACATTAACGACCTACCAAATATTACTGACAATGATATGGTTTTGTTTGCTGATGACAGCACAATCATGTTCTCTAATGGAAGTAAATCTGAATTAGAATATGATATGAATAGGACTCTTGACAGAATAATCAATTGGTTAAATTGTAATAATTTGCTCATTAATTTGGAAAAAACGAACTTCATGACATTTAGGAATAGGAAAAATTATTTACATGACATGGATATTCATGATTCTAATGGACAAAAAATTCATGAAGTAGAGAATTCAAAGTTTTTGGGTTTATATCTAGACTGCACCTTAAATTGGAGATGTCATCTAGAAAGTACTAAGTACGTACTAAGCTCAGCCAATTTTCGTATGCATTATATATGCTGAGTAAAGTCGTGGATCGTTCTGCTGTGATCACCGCTTATAGGGGACACGTAGAATCTATCTTGAGATATGGCATTATCTTCTGGGGAAATTGGGTTGATAAGGAAACGGTTTTCAAAGCTCAAAAAAGATGTGTGAGAGCAATCTGCATGTTGAAACGGACAGAAAGTTGTAAGCCATTTTTTTGTTCGTTGAAGTTGTTAACGTTACCATGTATTTATTTATATGAAACGGTGGTGTTTGTCAAAAGTTATAATAATATATTTGGTCATTTGAATAGTGAACGACAAAAACATAAAATTTGTTGCCCACCAAATAAAACCACACAGTTTAATAAAAGTGTTTTTTGTATGGCACCAAAGTTGTTTAACCATCTACCTAAAGACATAATACACAGTACAAACTTAAATATATTTAAACATAAATTGAAAAATTTACTGATTAATAAGGCGTATTATGATATCAATTAATATTTGAGTGACAAATTTACTAAGAATTGTCTAAAGTGAAATCTACGCTGACTTCGAATTCTTGACGAAATTTCGTTGCTATTTCATATTATAAGTATAAATAAAATGGAATTTTATGACATTTTTAATTGACACATGACTAATTTGATGTAATATTGTTCGTTTTATTAATTTAATTTTAATTTTAATTTTGACATCTTATTTGCGCTATCGACTTATATTTAGTGTTAATGATTTAATTTTTTTTTGTATTGAAATTTGTATGCCGTCTGGTAAAATACAGCCGCACGAATTATTTTTTTAAGACCACTATGACCTGTATTTGCAATGAATAAATTATTATGATTATGAACGTCAATGTCATTTTTAAAGACCTATCCATAGACATCCCATGTATAGGTTTGAAGAATTTTTTTTTTGTGTCAGTTCTATGTATGGGATGCCCCCCCTTAAACTTTTATATATTTTTTTGTATAAAAATCGGAAAGCGGTTTACAGAATACATCTACCTACCAAGTTTCAATTCTGTAGTCCTAATAGTTTCGGAATAAAATGGCTGTGACATACGGACGGACAGACAGACAGACATGGCGAATCTATAAGGGCTCCGATTTTTGCCATTCGGCTACGGAACCCTAAAAATTTACAAGTGACTATAGTCAGTTGTTCATGCATTATTGCAATTTATATGACTTACTCTCTTGCTTTTTATGCGATCATTGTAGGTTAAGATTAATTATTTATAGAGCAAAAAATATCAGTGAAATAAAAAGCAAAACATACAAGCATACATACAAGAAGCGCATTTCTCTCGGCATTTTTTGCTCTATCTTTAACATTTGTACGTTGGTACGAAACCCTTCGTATGCTAATACGACTCACACTTGGCAGGTTTAATCAATTTCATCACGTAAAATTGATATAGCCATTTTTTTTGTATGTTTGTGCTAGATAGTTCAAATACCTACACCCATATGCATAGTCGGTTCCTCAAGATTTCCTCCACTCGAATGTGATTTGACTTAACCTCAAGGGTAAAATCGGTATGCAGAATTTAAAAAAAATCCTCAACTTGAGGAAATTCCTCAGTCGAGTGGAGTGAAAAACTGTCAAACTCAAGGTACGTCGCGATCTACCTTAAGGTCTCCTCAAAGCTTGTTATCAGCGCTTTGTACGTTATTTCGGAGGTTATTTCAAGTTTTAATACATAGTAAATATCGTCCCATAAAGCTGATGATGAGGAATTCCTTAGAAAATTTCGATTTAGAAAAGACAATAATAAATGTCTCGAAGGGAGGTTCCTCACTGGAGGGTGAATCCGTAACTGAACATACTAATTTTAAGGGTGTTTTCAAGGTATGTAATGTGTTTGAGATGTTTATCTCTATATCTCCGGAGATAATTGTCATACCTCGATAACATTTGAATGGGCCAATCGGGAGACCTCTCATATAAAAGAATTTTGAAATCGGTCAAGATTTGACGGAGTTCTGAGGTAACAAAGATAAAAAAAAATACAGTTGAATTAAGAACCTCCTCGTTTTTTTGTGAAGTCGGCTTAAAAATTGTTTCTATTCTATCTGAATTATGTCCGTTATATACTTAGAAACTTACTAAACAATGTGCTCCAAACCTGTTTCATTAGAAGAGCAATAATGTGAAGATAGTTTAAGATTAGACCATTAAAGGTACGGCCACACAGCGGCGTCTTGCGATCTGCTGGCGCGATCTCAGTACTTTTCAATTGTGTTCTGATCGCGTTTGGTGTGAACCAGTCGGTACAAATATTACTGCGCTATCTGATCGCCGCCTAGATCGCGCACGTAGGACGCTGCGGTGTGTTATGTCCGACCTTAAAACAATGCATTAGGCACATTTGGTCACACTTCTTTTTAAACGTAGTTGCACACGCGGGTATCCGCTAGCACAGTTTTACAATCATATGTAAAACTGTGCCGCTAGTCTGGTAATAAAAATGGAAAAGTAGTAAGTATGGGATTTGTTGAAAGGACAGGTCATCGCCGGTCGGAGCACATATACATTGCCCATGATCCCATGATTGCCCGTGAACTCAACTTTTAATATAATGTGGTAAACAAATTAGATTGTGTTCGGTAGTTTTACACGTGTTCACATGACAATGTAAAAACTTTTATCGTTATATAGTTGTCTGAAAGCTCAACTTTCATTTGCAATTTTATTTGTAATTGTTAAGTTATCAAATTGCAAATGGTCACTGATAACAAGAGGCAAATTATAACAGAAATTTTCATTTTAAATGTTGTAGTAGGTCCCGCATACCGGAAGAAATTTCTTGTGATGTGTACTCGGCCTAATGCGGGACCTAGACGAGTGTATTATCTATATTATGTGCGCTTTTCACAGTGGCCCTCCGGTGAAGGAAAAACATCGTTAAGAAGCCAACAACCCCCGCATGGTGGTAGGACATTATCTAGTGTCCGCCTGGCCAGCTACCACCCTCAAGTTAGAAAAATCTGTCTCCAAAACATCCAATGTGTTCCGGCAGCTATCCTTAAGAGCCAGTTCCCATTCTAGGCCTGCGTGCTTACCATCATCGACCGCATCATCATAGTGGTCAAACGCTAGCCTGTAAGATTTAAAAAAACTATTCTTATTTTGTATTCTGTTATTTTAATGATATTGCAAGAACATGTAACCTTGAGCTGAGGGTGGGGAATATCCTGGAATCTGTAGAGTACTCAACTCTTCACCGACTAACAACAGATATGTCGTGTTAAGGTTCATTGGAATGGTCTCAATGAGCAGATTATATAAGTATAGACCAGTCGGGGATGGTTTATAATCTTATATATATAAAAGAAAGTCGTGTTAGTTACTACACTTATAACTACACTTAGAACGGCTGAACCAATTATTATGATTTTTGTATATTTGGAATCGTTTTTGTCAGGAATACGATAATAAGTATTAAAAACAATGAATGATGATGAAACCTAAAAAAATTATATAAGACTAGCAGCCCGCCCCGGCTTCGCACGGGTAGAACATATATGCCTACAAAATTTGAATCAGTTTGTTGCATTGAATATAAAATATGAACATATTTAACAATCATCGTCATATTTCATCCAATTTACACAAAACCTTAACAAATTATGCACCTAAACCTTCCTCATAAACACTCTGGCTGTTGGTGAAAACCGCATGATAATCCGTTCAGTAGCTATTGAGATTATTGCGAACAGACAGACAGACGCAGTGATGGACTTTGTTTTATAATACTTACGTAGTGATATTGGACGGCCCTTTGGCGTAAAGGATAGTTACCCTGATTCTGACCCGACGGTCGTTGGTTCTAATCATAGCTATATATCTACCAATTAAAGTTTTATGTGCATTCCTGAATCATGAGTTTTCGTACAGTGGTAGTGGGATCATTAAATCTACCAAAAAGTAGCTTACAACCAAGGAGAACATCTGCCGCCTTAACCTTACGGCGTTCCCCGACGCAAAATGTAGGGGTAATATACGTTTAACGTGTGTATCTGTGTGTCTGTCTGTAGCATCTTAGCACCTAACCGGATGAACCGATTTTGTTTTTATTATTGATAGTTTTTTTTTGTTTGATGGATGTCTTCATCGAGAGTTTTCTTAGCTTTGATTCATGAAAATTCGTTCAATCGTTATAAATCTATGAGCTTTTTACCCGACTGCGCGACGCAAAGGAGAGGTAATGTGTTTATCAGTCTATATATGTATGTAGTATGTATGTATGTATGTATGTATGTATGTAAGTATGTATGTATGTATGTTTGTTCCTTTGTGGCACACTAGAGACCAAACGCGTGGGTCGATTTTGATAATTGGCACGTCAATAGATTCGCCATGCAAGCGCAAGTGTCAACAAAAACATAAAAAATTGAAAAATTCAAAATGGCGGATTTCACACGCCAAAATTTGGGGTTCAAAAAAATTTTTTTTTTCAAAACCTATCGAGTGGGGTATCGAATTAAAGGTCTTAAAATGGAGATTCAAAATATATTTATAAGAAATAATTTATGATAGTACAAATTGAAAAAAAAAAAACGATTTTACATGCCGCGTTAGTCACTTTCAGTAACAAGTTTGCGGTGCTTATCTCTGAAGTTACTTATCAGATCTCAATAAAATTACAATGAGACCAAACGAAAATCATATTAACTCAAACAAAAAAAGAATTTTCCAAATCGGTTAAGAATTGATGGAGTTCTGAGGTAACAAACAACCTCTTCCTTTTGGTATAGTCGTTTAATAGTACAACTGTAAAGTAAGTAACCTTAAAAAGCAATACCCTATCTATTTCACGCATTTCGGTTTTTTGTTCTTTTTTCCATAATTGTAATAACGGTCATAGTTATACATATTTTGTGAAGATTTCAAGTCTCTATCTATTATTAGTTTACAAGTTCAAGCACAAAATGCCGAAAAATACACGTTACTTGTATGTAGACCACACTGTGATGTAGACCCCCTTTAAATTTAATTTTATTTTGTTTTTAGTATTTGTTGTTAAATCCCCCATTGTAATACATACTTAGTAGTGTAGACGCACAAAACCTTATATTTGCCAAAAAAATGCGTATGCATATTAGTAAATAAAATAGTACTCGAATCCTGCTGGCCCCATTTCATAAACAATAAAATATTAACGCTAACGTCAATATATATATTTGAAATGTGCAAATTGGTACGTATATATACCAATTTCTATTCTAAAAAAAGAGGTGGTCCTAGAGGAGACAAAACAAGGTTCAAACATAACCTGATTCATCCCAGCTCTAAGCTGAAAATACACAGTTCCGGTACACATGCGATGGCGGTAAAGTCAGAGTCAAAGCATTTATTCAGTAAGTAGGTAGTATTAATATACGCACTTATACACGTCTCAAATCATAAAAAAAGCAAGATATTTTATAAGCTTCCCGACTGTTTTACAAGTATAAAGTATAGAACAGGATAGGAGTTACTAATTAACTCTCAATTACGCTCAATGAATACCTAGATGACAAAACAAATAAATAGTTAAATTAAATAAGTCTATAAAGTGAAACGAAATAATATATTATATAATATACATACATACATACAATCACGCCTTTTTCCCGTTGTGGTAGGCAGAGACTACTTCGTTCCACATGCTACAATCCTGACATACCTCTTTCACTTCTTCCACCAACCTTTTTTTTAATAATATACATATATGATGATAATAAATAAAATACTATATACATTTTTGAAAAGTACGAAATTATATTATATTATGAAAATTATCTTTAATTATTATACTGACAATACAAATAGAAAACTCTTTATTGTATACCATTAATTATATAGATGGACTAGTAATAAGTAGTTTAGATCCCCGGAAACTACTCAATAATCCACATGACATCAATTCTCTAAATGAAATGAGAAGATTACGGAATTTGCCGTCCTTTACTTAACTAAAAAGTGTAAAATAAAACATTAAATTAAAAAATCAAAAAACCCGACTGCGCAAAAAGTGCAGTGTTAAAAAACGTACTGAAAAGAAAAAAACAAGTAAGTCTAGTAGTTTAGACTTCTGTTTAGGGATATCAAAAAACTATACCATTTAAATTCTTTCTCGGTCGATACACTCATAAAATAAATTATACATTGTTATATGGAATATAGAGACTTTAACAGTCGGGACACATTAATCCCCATTCGTTAAGCCATTAATGTGTCCCGACTGTTAAAGTCTCTACATTCCATATAACAAAGTATAATTTATTTTATGAGTGTATCGACCGAGAAAGAATTTAAATGGTATAGTTTTTTGATATCCCTAAACAGAAGTCTAAACTACTAGACTTACTTGTTTTTTTCTTTTCAGTTCGTTTTTTAACACTTCACTTTTTGCGCAGTCGGGTTTTTTGATTTTTTAATTAAATGTTTTATTTCTAGTTAATTGCGCTATCAATCTGGTCTGATCAATTCGAAAATCTTCTTCTTCAACGATATTGTAAGAACATGGAAGCATTGACCTGATGATGGGACATCTCCTGGACTCTATAGAATACTCAAATCCTCACCAACTTACAGCTCAGATTTTAAATGTCGTGTTTAGAGTCATTGGAATGCTTTTAATGAATAGATTATACATAGATCAGTCGGGGTGGTTTAAAATATTATACTATTATATATATAGATGAATATTATTTTATACAATAGATCATATTATTATACTATATTGACTTCAAACTGATTGTGATCGGTGGGGATCTACAGCATCGCTAAGCTTATAATAATATTAATATCGTAGTAACTATGACCTAATCTGTGGTTTCACTGCAGATATTTTATTAATTTTGCGATGCGTGTATGTGAAACCCGTGATATCTTCTAGAGTTTTCATTTTAATTATATACTAAAAAGGACAATTTTAATCTATAATATGTGGCCAAGCTAATTAACGTAATTATTTGGATAAGGATTAATACCATATACTTGAAAATAGACTTGGAAGTTATGTAATATTTTTTAACAAAAATTTTAACATTAAAATGGTTACTGTGAGTTAACCTTAAGAGATAGACATATACTGTCGCGGACTTTTTTGTAGGTCTTATTAATTTGTACAACTCTTCCATAGAAAATATTCTTCTATCTATTTTCAATTGAGCAGCGTTCGTAAGAAACGTGTTTTTTCGACCGTTTTTTAGTCGACTTAGGTTGCAAATTAGGTCTCCACGAATGTACCTTTGATTTAAACGGGATAATATATAGCCTATTTTCATTCCGAAAGTCCATTCTATGTATTAGTGAAATAATTTTTCAAATCGGTTTAGTAGTTTTTGAGCCTAATCATTACAAACATACAAAAATACAAAAATACAAAAATACAAAAATACAAAAATACAAAAATACAAATGTTCTCTCTTTATAATATTAGTATAGAAAAAGTATTTTCCCAAAATGTTCCTGGGTTTCAAAACTGCTATTAATTTGATGTACAATTGTTTATTCCGTCGATACGGTAAACCGCAAATTAATAAGGGTCATCGCTCCACACGATTAGTGTATTTAGCCAGTGTCAAGTATTGAAATTCTTCAAGTTTTTATGAATTAAAGTCATGTAGATTTTAAAAATGTTAATAAATTTTAAATACTGTCAGTAATGACAATTGTATGACACATTTATTTATTGTCAAATAGGCGTGCATTCAGAAATGTATGCTTACAAGCAATCAAGACAATAATAATCAATGCTTAATCAATTTTATTTGTCAAAATGTAGGCAAACACAGAGATATGCAAGAATGTGATAGCTAATTTATGAGTGCCGTATACAGTCATATCCATAAGGTAAAAAAAATATTAGACAGTTATCCATGAAGTAAGTATACTTATTCAGAATTAAAATGAAATTCTGGAGATTATATTTTTACAATTACAATTAAATTCAATCGAACGAATGTCAAGTTAATAACTTATCTATAACAATAATCATCATCATAATCAGCCGGTATCAGTCCACTGCTGTACATAGGCCTCTCCCAAGTCATGCCACTGAGCCAATACTGATAACAATAATAACATTGTTTAATTCCATCATGTCTTGCTGACACGCGGTTGAAGTACTTAATTATTGTATTTTTATTCTATTTCTGTATTGCCATAATACATTACTAAACTTAATATCTCTTTTGTATTAATTGTATTACGTTCATAAAAGCTTAAATTAAGTTTATCTAAAAGGTAACACGACATTCATTGTCTGTTAGGTGGTACGAAGTTCGCCGGGCCAGCTATTTTTAAATAAATTAAAGTATTATTACAAGTATTGTAAACAGACCTTATCAATATTTCACGAGTGAGAAAAAGCTATAAAGCTATATATACATAGACTGATGACAACGATGGTCCTTTAAATGTGTTTTTGTTCCTTTGGAGGTTCAGAATTCTTAAAATATAATCAAATATTTTATAGTCTCCAAGTAATCAACTGTAATAAACAATAAAAACACACCAAAAACCAAGACATCACTATAATTATTATTTTACTCTTGCATTACGATTACGAACCTCCATCGCGTGAGAATTTAAGACAGTACCTGCGTAGCTGTTAGTTACAGAACGTGTTGTTATTTTATCTGTTAAAAAAAATCTCTCTAGAGAGGCATATCGGCATCAGTCCGTTGCTGGAATAACACCTTCGGTTTGAAAGGTAGCGTGTCCCGTGAGGGCACTATGCTCAAGGCGGCAGAAAATTAACGTGCCCTCAGGGGAAATCTACGGCAGCCTTAGCGCCTCAGCCGCGCCGTACCTCTGGGGGCATACCAAGAGGTATGAGACATTCTTATTTCAATATTGTTAAGTTGCAGAGAGCAAATCGCTGCTAGTTCTAGGGGAATTTATGTAGTCTACCTGTAATGATGTCACCGCTTTTTCAGTTATGTACCTTTAGATATAAATTACCTTTGGTGGCAAAGGTTACTTATTCGTTGGATTAATGAAGTTTTTTGTGAACGTATAGAAATGAACGAATGGTGAATTTGACACTAATACTGTCAATAATAATTATCAGCCTGTATTAGTCCACAGCTGGACATGGTTGGACATAGGCCTTTCTTATAGCGCGCCACTGAGCTCGTTCTTCTGCTTCTCTTTTTCAACCGCTACTAGCACTACAACTCGAACCTTTAGGGAAACTCCGATTACGAGCCATAGCTCGCACAGATAGCTTTCTCCATAGAGAGAGCTATCTGTGCGAGCTATGGCTCGCTGTGCAACTTTCAATTGGTGGACCAGTTTTATCGTGAGCGTCCACGTCCTCGGTACCATACGTCATTACAGGAATACGTATTCATTGAAGACTTTTATCTCCAATTTTAGCGATATAGGCGATGTAAAGACGTTAGTTTCCCAAATGCTACCCAGCCCAGCGTCCTGTAATAAATTATTTGCTAAATACTATTCTATTTATTTTTAGCCATTATTAACACAAAGGCCTCCCTCTAATCCTTCCACTCACTTCTGTCCTTATTAGCCAGTTGTGTTGAAGTTGAACGTGTCCAGTTCGCCATCTTATAAATAAATAATGAATAATATTTTCATTACTTAATTTTAGGCAGACGTCATCGCCTGCTAGCGTCTTGTTTTTTTTTATATTATAGTCTAGCTTTTGAACACTATCTCATCTGTTGGTAATTGATAATGCTGTCAAGGATGGTAGCACGCTAGACCTAGAATGGAAACTGGCTCTCATAAAGTTTATTTATAAAAAAAAGTTAATGCTTGTTCTGTTGTCTAGTACACGGTGTAGCAGGATAAAATATGAATGTTCTAGGTCTTGTAGTAGGACCCCCGTAGGTTTACTAGGGCTGTATTTAATGTCTGAATTCATGGCGCACCTGGACAGTGAAAATCGATGGAAAATATGGAATAGGTTCTATTGTGCTAAAGGCTTATTACTTTTTTTTATTGTATTTTTTATTTTTTTGCGTTAATTTATAGCGATGTTTTTTTTATATTTAGGAGGAAAGCCCCCCTGATTAGACTAATTTGTATGTTCTATTCAATGTTAAAATAGATGTATGTGGTAGATTTTTATTTTTATATGCAATTTCAACATATATCAAGTGTATGGGCTAAGCAAGCCTGGAATAATTTAAACTAAGCCTAATATAATGACGATATACTTACTGAAACTGCAGAATATTTTAGAAGAATAAATACACTACAGTTGTAGACTTATTTGAGTTAGTGTAACTGACGAAATATGGATAGGTAGGTAGAATAGCATACGTCGAGTGTGGGATAACGAAGTCCCTCAGGAGCAGGGCACTGGGGGTAGCCTACTGTCATATACTAGTATTTGTAGACTGTAGAGTCATATGCGGGGTCATGGCCTGGCTTCTGTGATTGGTATGAACTAAATCCTTTTGAATGAATAAATGAGTTGCGTGAAAAACGTGCATGCGTGCGTGCGTGCGTGAATACGTGTGTTTGTGTGTTTTGATTATATACAGAGATTATCTGTTTCATCGTTAGAATGTTTAAGAAGCCAGTTTCGTACTATTACGCATTTGTCTACAAATCGAGAATAATGATAACACTTGCATTGAGATAATTGAGAGTTAGACCATTCTAGGTTTAGCGTGTTCACCATCTTCAACTACAATATCACTTACCACCAGGCGACATAGTTGTCAAACGCTAGCCTATCAGATATGAAAAATATATATATAAAAATACATTACATTGATGAGATGAATGCTGCATTTAATTTGTTTTGTCATGAAACTACTGTTACAATTTACTACTTACATAACAAGCCAAGACAAGAGTATGTAAGAATCGCATTAAAAAATATTAATAATGGTTTAATGTATATGTTCTCTCCGACCGCTTATTTTTTAAAACTAGCTCCTGTCCATACAAAGGTTGTCCGGTAGAGATTGCTCTTAACGATAAGACTGTCTTAGATTATGTGTTGATTGCTATGCAATAAAGTATTCATCTATCTAAAAAGTTAAGTAATCAAAACTTTAACCAAACAGGCCATATAAATAAATACCAGCAAATACATTTCATTCCACCATTAAACTCTTCAAATGATGTAGATTCCACGTTACACAGAACATGTTTTACGTCGCCTAAATATTTGAAAGGAGTTCGGAACTACTAAATTAGACTAAAAGTTTAAACTGGATCACCTACGAATTTTAAACGGGTGGAAAAGTGTGGGGGCTCACCGTGGTACAGGGGCGCAGAGCCGTAGGGCCGCAGGGGCGCAGGGTTCGCAAGTGGATTAGAACGTCTGACCGCAGGCCAGGCCGCGCCGCCGGCCGTAGGGCTCCGCTGCCAACTTGGTGCGGTCACAAGAAAAGGGTTCCAAACTTCACAAACGTTTCGATACCTTTTGACGCGCTCCCAATATTTTGATTCAAGGGTAACATTCATGAGATTGTTTACTAAGTTGGTCTTTTGGAAGATATTACATTGTATATTGCACAATACATTCCGTGTGTTCTCTTCGATTTTATGTTAATAAAAATTATTATAACTAGTAACACGATAAATAGTAGATATTTATTTGTTGCAGAAATCGCAGATGTCAAATCAGAAAGCATGGACAGCTTCGACTCGGGTAAGTTCTAACTAGATTATATGTAGTATCATCACTGAGCTTTAAAATTGTACAGAAACGCGAGCTTCCATAAATATAATATTAAAGTTAAATGACAACGACGAAAAAGAACACTCGCATTAATATTTGAATAGTGGAAAGTATAAAAAAGTGTTGTAAGACGGAGGTGGTAGGGCCGGCCGGCGTTAACGGAGCCCAGGAGGGTCCTTGGCCAAGTCCCGGCTCGCAATACAGCCGGAAAGATAAAATGAACATAAAGTTGAGGAGCAGATATTCAGCTCTGAGGAATCGTAGTTTCCCTCCTGGCGACACTAAGCCGGCGATGGCAGGCACGCAGTTTGCGGAACCGAACTCTGCGCGTATTCTGCGCTTTGGGACGCACTCACAGGTCGGTATTCGCGTTATGTCGCCCTTTTGAAATGGTATCAACTGTATTTATATGTTTTTTTCATTTCCTATTTTATATTTTTTTGGTAAGGAACCTAACCTTACCACAAGAGAACATTGAATATATAGTTAAAATATATTATTAGCGTTTTACGATAGAATATCTAAGTAGTTGAGCTTTAAGTTGGTACCAAGATATAAAGCTTTATTTTCATAGAATTCGTAAAGCTACTAAGTTCGTTGCAGTCTATAATAACTCTCTTCTAGTTGATGCCAGCTAGTCAGATCTGAAAATATGTATGCTTAAATCGAATGGTGGGCTGCAGAATTTCGAACTTGAAATTAAAACGGACGACTGAAATTGTTTACACCGTTCATCACTTAGAAGTTTGTGGGGCGAGCCGTATGTATCTTTAAATAGCGATGCACGTTGGAGGCATTCTCTTAATTTCATCGCGGACTGGACTGCGCCAAGAATATCCAGGAAATGGGACGTCAGGGTTCTAGGTTTATCTACAGTTCGCCTTAGTAGATATGAATAGATTCACGAATCACAATAGCTTACATTAATTGTACCTACTTGTATGTGACCAAGTAGAATGAGTAGGTAAAACCTAAGCGACGTTGACAAACTCTTAGTTTTATAAAAAAAAGATGTGATCATCAGCTATAGCATATCAGGGCAGAATAAGCCGTAAATTTAGGTTATACGATATCATATTTATTATATTCTGATCTGACTATTAGAACTAAAACACCCCCTATAAAATTACCCATGTGCCATACATAATATCATCACCCCCTGAATATTTAACTTATTTCAATTGGATAATAATTATTCCGCCGGATTGACACACCGAGCACCGAGTAGTTATATTATAACCGGCAGTTAAAGTCAATTATCGGTTAAAATAAAGCGACAGCGGGACTTTTAGCCGCGAATAGTAACACGACTCTGCAATCAGGTCCGGTTTAAAATGTGCATTTGCGATGTGACTCGGTGCAATTCGCAGGGTGCGGACAGGAATGCATTTTCAATAATTGAGGGTCAGACAGGGTGGAGGGGGCTTAAAATGCTCGCAGCCAAACTTTCCGATCGCCATTCCATCGCGACACCAGCTCGCTCGAGCTAAATCGGGCGCTAATGGACGATGAAACTTGGCATGAAAATGAACTGTTTTCCACTGTTTTTTTTTTTAAATACGTCATATCTAGGTCTGTTGTGTCTAGTAGTAGAAGGCAGTGGAAAAGATTGTTATAAACGATACAAAATTATAATCAGCATTAGAGCGAGTTGCCACAGGCCAGTTTTAGCGTGCTTCTAATTGATCACATTGCGACTTACCAACAGATTAGGTTGGTGTCAAACGCTAGCCTAGAAGTAATAAAAAACTGTCAGAAAACATTAGTTCATGACAATAACAAGAGGCCTACATTAACCTACCTAAAACAACATAATATATATATATACTTATTACCACATCACATGCCACAAACTTGTAACTCGTACGGCTCGTACCGTGCTAGGTGACAACGACAGCTAATTAAACAGTAAGAAGATCTAATAATAGATGCACCATAATTATACATATCTGAATATAGGTAGGTATACGTTGCCTTAATTACTAATTTGTTTGTGCCAACTTTACCTACGTCTGTCAAGTGTCTCGCTTCTCCTTACAACCCAAACTTTAGTGAAGTAACATATCAGTATCAACATGCTTAGCAATTTATGTGTTAAGTGGGTGGGAGATACATTCTATGTTATCCTTTCACCTGCGTTGTTGAATTATTTTAAAGTAATGACGATGAGACATTTTATAGGTGTCTGTGTAGTACCTATTTAAATGCGATTGACTCTATGAGGTTAATTTATTTCGATTATAAATGTTTGGTACATGCGAGTCTTTAAACTGTTTGCGGTGTAGTTTTGCATTGGTTGAGATGAATATGAATTACTACTATTACGAGTCAGTTACATAGTAAAGGTACTCTAGCTTCATATTTAACCTTTCGATACTCTACATACGCGCTACGCTATGCCAACGGAGTCGGTTAAGTCTAATATTATACATGTATAATACATATATGAGTAGTTGTTACAACACTTATGTTCCCACGTCGGTACTCATTGCTGTATTTTTGCCAAAAAATAAAACAGACAAACAAAAAGAATCCCTCAGTTATTTTCTCGGGGAGATCACGTAGGCGCGCACCTCATCTGCGGCGGTCCCCATGCGCCGATAAAATTTAAAATTCAAGGCCGCGTTAACGAACCGGCCTCGCGAAGAAATAGATATTCAAATGTGAGAAGATCCCATATTAACATTTATGGCAAGTTTGCGGGGACGAGACAAAGCCTGGCCCCCCCGGAGCGACCGCGCGTCGTCTGCGGCCCGCTACAATATGTGGCCCTACAATATGCAGTGGTTGCTTCACTACCTACTGAGCACTTACAGACTTTCCTTCTGAATTTGTGGTTTTGTGTAATGCTGATAAGAGAATGACGGAAAGTATCGTCATTAATGAGAATTTTTGAGAGCTAACAATTTTGAAAGTGTCTCGTCTGTTTCTCAATATTGTCGATTGTTACATCTATAATTGACGCAAAAACAATTTTTTTCAGTCGAGCACTCTTGACATTTAGCATGAATTATAAATTTGTAAAATTTTGTCCGACTACTAGATGCATAAAGTGGGTGATTAAATTTTCCATTTCAATTAACAAATGGAAAATGTGAACTCACTGAAGCAGGCCTTCTTTGTTCAATCGCCTTTTGCGATAAATAAAGATAAAGAAAAGTTTTCAAGAAAACAAATCAAAACACCAATTCTGTTGGCTGCATTATTTATGCGATATTGCTTGGTGACTGTCGGCGTTCCCCTTTTCTTTACTATGAACTTGCGGTCTTTGTAATCCAAGCTTTCACAACTTTCAGATTCTGTATGAAAAATGACGAACGGATTTTGAATTACGGTCTCCCATGCAAATTATATCAACGGTTACAAATTGGTAACTCTTTAAAAGGAACATATAAGTACCTAATTAGAATTGAGCCTCATTATCATTGTTATTAAATGATCATGCGTAAAAGAGACCTTTTTTATAATAGACAGCCGATATTTAACGCGGGCGAGCTGTTAGCTGCGGCACACACGTTTCTTATTAATACCAGGCGCGGTCAAAATGGACGAAGACGTCCCCAGCGCCCGCTCTCTCCCAAATAAAATTGCCGCTATCTAAACAAAGAGCCCTAATTATTCGGCCGTGGCGGGCGGGGTCGCTCTCTTATGGGTGTTCTGGGGCCCATTTCGCTTCTCGTATAGGGCCCCGGGGAGCAGCGGGCGCCGCCTAGCCAATCGCCGGATGGAGAAGCGAGCGATCCGCAACCTTTTTATATGTGATATCGGCGTCGGCGCCGCCGGACCCTCGGCCCGCGTCCCCTCGCCTCGCCCCCTCACCCACTATGGGAATTAAAAGTTGGAAGGCCCACATCTGATTACCCAAACACACACATTACACCGGATCGCCAATCTCGATAAGCCCACCACAATTTATTAGCGGTCGCTGACGAGTTGTTTTCGACTCTTATCTCATTAAGTGGACGCATCGAATGAACTAACAAATTGTTACGATGGAGAACTAGTGAGCCGAGTAATCCCGAAGTCTCATTTACGTGCCGACTTTCTTTTTTCAGCGAACTTATCCGTTTGAAGTTATTCGTATTGCCGATCTGGCGATCTCTCAATAAGTTTTGAATGCGAGGGTCGGTTGAAAGACGCAGCAGCCGTGCCGGTCTAAACGGCCCCCAATACTTATTTTAATTTGCACCCGATTTTATTTTGAGACAATAAATTTAATATAAAGGGTTTCCGAGCGGTTTTACCTCCGGGCGCATTGTCTTCACCCTACGCCTTTGCAGCGGAGGCATTGTGTAGGAATTATGAAATGTAAAGGCGATATCGTATGTCGGGCGCGAGGTGGTGAGGCGGAGGCCGCGCGGCGTGGGCGACGTCCGACACTCGACACCTAGCGAGCCCGCCGCGCCCATTGTGCCTCCATCATTCACCCGCAACCACCGCCACATATTCGATTGCAATGTTTTAAGCATTCGATTGCCCTCGTCGGTAATAAAGGGTTTCCAAGAAGTACGTACAAAATAAAGTGTTTTTTTTTGCGTTCTGTAGTCTTTCACCCCGGAGCGGCAAAGGGTACGCTCATTGTTTCTATGGAGTATTGCGCGTATGAATGGATCCCGAGCATTCATGCGCTCTACACTTGGAGATCGTCGGAAGATAATGTAGAATAGGCGGGTTCGGCCGCGCCAGGGTCGTCTGACTTAGCAACAACAAACCTCCTACTCGACGCTCTTAATAGAAATTTAATCTCAATGAATATGAATGAATATGAGAAATAATTGCATATTATTATAAGAATTCCTGTCGTATCTGTATTAGAAATCATAGATCAAGGTCAATTATATATCCACTGAGGTATTTATTAGTCTTTGTTGTGTAGGCATGTTGCTTGGTATAAAGCTGTAGTTAGAAAGATGAATCATGACGATCTGCATGTCGCACCTTATCTCACTACAGTCTTCCAGTTCCATAGCAAAAAACAATCCTCTGACTTTATGTGCTTTGTCGTCAGAAACTATCCTTATCAAGGGCTTTCTATAAACAATAACATTTATCTAATTATCATGCATTATTGACAGTACCTACCTTTTTTGTATCTATTCTTTTAGTTGATCTATATCAAAATGCAATGTATCTGAGTCCCCAGGTGGTAGACCAATCAAGGTGCATGCAAGCGTCCCGACGGAATGCAGTACTGCCTCTCCGTTCAATTAAACTTCTGCCTGGCGATCAGGAGGCCTTAGAATAATAAGCAAAACGTCTTTGTGATTAATTCCATTGTAGGCATCTGCAAAATTATAAAGTAAATGGTTGCGTCGACTGAAATCCGCCAAAATGCAATTAGTTAAAAGTTCTAAATGAAGGATTTATAAACATGTTTTCAAGGCTACTTGAATAGGTATTTACTGAGCAAGCGTGCTACGTCATCGGCTGCATCGTCACTTATCTTTAGATAAGATTGCAGCCAAACGTTAGCTTAGTCGTAAAAAAAATAAATTTAAATATGAAAAGAAGATTTTATTTTCTTTGTAGATGAACACAGCGCAAATTAAAGGTCATTGGATTTTTTTTTTCTACCTTTTTCAACAATATTCCTAAATATAGGCGGCAGACAGAAAAATCTCCGCCAAACATCTTTGTAACACGAACACGTTGATAGACTAATGTTTTGGGAAGAGTTACATTTGTTTTTATTTTGCTATAACAAACCACAGGTAACCAGCATCACTGAATGTTTAATACATTTATTAAACAGACTTGTGCAGCCAAATTCGTGAGATGAAGCACGTCAGGGTCGGGCGCGCGGTAATATCTCAAGACTCCACGCACTCCTGGGAGTCAATCCTTGCAACGCACCAGCCTGCTTACCTATGCATGAATACCTTGTGGCAAAGAACTTGAGACCATGTATGTCTTCTTTGTCTTCATATACTCTAAGGTTGAGCCACCTGAGGTGAAGCGCAGAGTAGACCGTTTATTTACATAATATAACATCATACAGTACAGAATCGTCGTAAATATCAAATTCATTCATAACATTTATCTTCTGCTATATATTGATATCAAGTACAAAACAAAACTACACAAATTAAAGTAATTTTTTTTTTCAAATATCTTATAGGCTATCGTTTGACCACTATCTCAACTGATGTTAAGTGATGATGCGGTCAATGACGGAGCGCGCTTACCCAAAAGACTAATATTACTATATTACCTATTCACTCGCGATTTGAAGACCCCCATATTGTATTTAACCGGGAACACAGACTCAGGCAGGGCATTCCATTCCCTGGCGGTTCACATGATGAACGAAGATGCAAATCGCCTCATTCGGGTAGATGGTATATCCGCCATAAAATGGTGGCGCCTTTTAGTGTCTCGAGCCCAAACTCGGTGGGATTACGTTATTTTATCAAGTCAAGTTAAATCAATCGAGCCCAAACTCGGGTTTATTTCAGAAGTTCCAATGGCCATCTTCCGTTTCCATTATCAGGCCAGCTCCATGGTACCATATCATTGTATTGTCACCGAAGATACACAAGTTCACCTTTGTGTCCAATCGGACATCGGGAAGTGGGTCTGATTTAGCTTCCAAGATTCCACCCGCACATACATAGCTACATACATACATTGCAAGGTAAATAAAAGCTTGTAAATCAATTTTTCCGGTAGTCGCTTTATTTCTAGAATACATCAGTAAAAAAAAGTTTTTTTTTCATTTCTGTTTCTGATGCTAGGCATCGAAAACCATCAAAATATTAAACTTTAAACTTTCGCGATTTGAACACATAGCTATAAATATGAAAATACGGGACTTATCGCGCCTAAAACATTAATTTTATTTAACTCGACGTTTCGACCAAGTTGCATTAATCGTGGTCACGAGACGACTTCAGTCGATCATCGAGATTTTCATATTTGTAGCTATCAAAATATTAATTCTAAGCTTTCAAAGTTTGCTTTTGTCTGTTATAAGTGGATTTGTCTCTTTAAAAAAGAATTATCAAAATCAGACTACTCTGTAAAAAGTTATGCGTGGAAATACATAAAAAAATATACGCGTTGACTTGATAACCTCCTCCGTTTTTTTTTTCGTCGGTTAAAAATTGATCAAAATGACAAACAAATTAGTCGTTTTAATTTAAAATTTGTGTGACTTAACTCACTAGATGGCCAGCTAATATATTTTATGACTTTTATTTTACTCGTATTTCGTGTAAATGTAATGTTTTCAAAAAGTCTTTATTTTTTTGTATAAGTAACTAAAAACATTGCTTTTTTTTTAAATACAAGGAGTCGATCGATGATCTGTGTCCAATAGATTAGATTTTATTTCAAGGTAGGCAACACAGATATATATATATATATACAATATATCTGTGGTATGCAATGTCGATAATATTATAGTTTGACATTGATCAATGATCTGCGTTTCGCTTCGCCAGATGTGCGCCGACCGTTAGCGTCTAAGGGTATTAAAGAGCACCAATCTTCTAGGTTGCATTTGAAGCGGCAATAGCCCAAGGCTAAGGCTAAGGCTTCGGCGATCGAGAGGTCGTGAGTTCGATCCCCACCCATTGCACTATTGAAGTGAACCCACTTCAGACACAAGCATATTTATCTTAGTTGGAGGTGTTATACAATACTACCGTACTAGTAATGTGCAACATACAGTGCTAGTCAGCTTTATAAAAAAAGTTATAACGTTTTAGCTGCTTGACACTCCAATTTGCTAAAAGTAACTAGGCAAGTATTTAATTGCACATTAAAATAAATGAACAGTAAAATATGTTTAAACATAAGAGCTTTGTAAAGACGTTATCACGTGTAATTTAAAATAAACAATTATAACAATACATATTAGCCGAAATTGGATTGTCCTACCATTTGTCTTTACGGAGTTCCAGTCTCTACTGCCCAGCCCCATCCCCACGTCAGCTCGATGGTACCATATTACTGCATTGTCACCAAAAATACACAAGTGTACCAAATTTGAGTACAATCTATCGTCAGGGAGTTCTTTCAATTTACCTTCCAAGACTTCACCCACACATAAGTAACTACCACAGCAAGTTTAACTAACAAGGGAAGTTTAGCTAACACTTTGACTCAAAAAATTACTTGAAAGCGTGAAATAACTTGGAAAACAATGAATAATAATATGATAGACGATGCTACAAAAGCCAACACTTCCAACGAACATAAATAGAGTAGGATAGATCGGTAGTACTTATTGTACTGTGTCCAGCCAAGATGGTAATCCTACGGCCAGCCCCAGGGAGGTACCGATATTGCGTCGACACTTGACACAGATGCACTTAACTATGCATGGACAGAGATCCCCTTACCAAATTCAGCGTGTCAAAGTTTTAGATAGACAATTTTAAGTTAAAGTCGATTCAAGTTTCGCTGGAATTGTGTTGATTCCTTCCTAATGGATTTCGATTTAAATATTTCATTGTAATTTTTGTTTACCTTCCTAGGTTGATAGTGATAACGACATGGTTTTTACCATTCTCATTATTTGAAATGTATAGGTATAGTGGTCTTAGCTGCTAAAAATAAATAAACCACATGAGTTGAGTTATACGTATTCTACTAATTAGAGGATTTTTTTAAAGTTTTAAATATAGGTTGATGCAATCGACATAAAGCAGCATAGTTTTAGAACTTGTGAAAGGCCTCTGAATCGTCGGAGCTAAAATTCTATTCTATTTATGATAAAAATGATTTGAATGTCTACATTTAAAAAGTCCCCGCATAATTAAAATTTGTAGGCTTTTGTCAAACTTTTCAGGCTTGTAATAAGTTAGTACATAATAGACAGATTGATAGATAACAACGTAGTAGAGTGTTTCAATACTCTGTGTAGATAACGTCGCGTCTTGTATGTAGCAATGCAATTACTAAGCTCTTTTCGGTGCTCATCTTAACTTCACCTGATCCAATTTATGAATTTTGATACTCATTGATGATTTGTTTAGTCACCCATTCTAATAACCTACGTGGGTTGTTCCAAAAGTTGTTAGTGAGATGAAAAATAGTCAGAAGTTTTTTTAAACCTTTTCAAAATACACCCTTCCTTCCACAAAATTTTTGATAGCCTCATCTGCAGTATTAAATTTTCACCCACGAAGCATTTTTCATACCGTGGAAAATAAAAAAAACCTATGTAGCTAAATCTGGGCTTCCAAAAATTGTAAAAAAAATGTAAAATATTTGTAAGTAAAAACTCATAGTTCTCGAAATGACAAATTGTACGAGACGAACATTAGTATTTTGTATATATATTATTTGTTGTAAATTGGCCATTGGCGAGGCCTTGTCCAGCCGTGGACAGTGATAGACTGACAATGATGATGATGAGGATCATTGTCTCTAAAAAAACATGTTTTTCGATAAATCCAGTGAATAGTTTCCTTGATAAATAGAATACGAATATTTGTTTATTCTGATCTATGGCTTATAATGACATCAACACCGTGAAATCACAGCAGGCATCGATTTTCACCTTGACTGGCGATTCGTTTTCGTGCGGTGCATTTTTGACCGCCACGGAATACAAGTTTCGATGATATTTGCTTCACTGCACACAGCAGTCGGCAAACCTTCGCAATGGGGTAGCTAAGGTAGCTAAATCAACTTCTTGTCTCTTCCTAAGTGTAAATACCGTGGGAAGTCACTATTTCTCATTGCATAGGATAGCGCGCGGCGACTCTATATTCTTCAAATTAAAAGTAACTATTTAAAGATAGAGGCTAAACTAGGCATTCGCAGATGAAATGAAAGATGAGCATGGCGTTTTATCAGCGATTAGATGCAAGGCGCGTGGCGGCGGCAGCGACGTCCTCAAAGAGTCTACGATGGTATCAAACTCCTTCATGTTACCGCCGACCTACCGCCACACCACCGGCAAATCTCGCTCCTTCACTAGCTGAAGCTACATGATCATAATCGCTTTATTTAAATTGTATTGCTTTATCTTTATTGTCGCTCTATAGCAACACACAGAATATAAAATTGAATTCGTTGCATAAACTCACATGTTACTACATATAGCGCACTCTACCGTCTCGTACGGATAACTGATAATAAGGGTGGGTTCTTGTACAGCGAACCAACTTTCTAAAAACTTGAGCGTGTACATACACTGACATCTAACGGAAAATTAAAGAATTAACTCGCCGCTACGGACACGTAGGTGGTGTGTGCGTAGCTTTTCTATTCTGAGGTGAAGTTCGCTGAGTTTTTGAGGACTCAATATTGATTCGTGTTAGTGACAAGAGTATAAACATAATGTTTGTGATTCTTTTTTAAAATCGTTGAAACATTCTAGAAAGCTATCATTATAAAACAAAATAAGCATCGTTATACAAATCTCAAAGATTGTTGGTTAAATAGACATCAACGCGTGGCATTTTTCGTGCTACTGGCTATATTATTATTTCTAAGTTTGTTTTAATTATAAAATACTATCCACTTATTCTTTTCACGTAGGTAGAAATAAAGTGATACATACTTATCTATTTTTTAAAAAAAGTTGTAATTCTCATAACGGTATTTTATAGAAATAAATTTACGTGTGTAACCAAATGAAAAAAAGCGAAGTATTTTTAGGCAAATATAATTGCAATAGTTTATTTAAACGTTAGTGGGGCGTGGCGATGGGCGGCGCATTGGGCGGGTCCACGCGTCTCCACCATCCGCACCCACTTGAGCACCCAAGAGTGCCCACCCAAGTGTTGGGCCACAATGCCAAGTGCATTTGCACCACGGACGTAGTATGTAGGTACTATCATACATATGCACTAATTTTAAAACTCTTAGGCTAGCGTTTGACCATTATCTCACCTGTTGGTAAGTGATGATGCGGTGGAAGATGGTAAGCACTCTAGGCATAGAATGGCATGAACTGGCTTTCAAGGATAGCCGGAACACATTAGTTGACGGAGTAATCGCGTAACATACACACAAAAAAATATATATATATTAATATTATTATAATTTGGAAATCCTCTCTATCCAAAGGTTGTCTGGTAGAGATCGCTCTAAGCGATAAGACCGCCCATTGTACTACCGATATGTTATGTTCTTCTGTTACTTTTGTTTGTTTTTGTTCTTGGTGTGCAATAAAGTGTTATTCATTCATTCATTCATTCATTAGATGTTTTGGCGACAGATTGTCTAACTTGAGGGTGGTAGCTGGCCAGGCGGACACTAGATAGTGTACTACCACCATGCGAATGCGACCACGTTTCTATATTTATTCTCCATCATTTTAACCGACCTCAAAAAGTAGTTTTCAATATCTCATCGTCATTTCTATTTAAGTTTATTGGGTAATGTTATTTGATGGCTCTAGGAAGGGCATATAAATCAAATGTACTAGATAATGTCAATTTATATACTCAAAAGTGTTGATTTGCGCTCCTTTAATATATACTTGTTTCAATACTTTTCTAACCGTTTTTTTATTGATTTATTTAACTGTATGTCAGTCGTTTTAATTTACTGTTTGTTGCATTGACAACACTGCTGTCATTACTAGTACGACTAAAAATATTTGATACTTGGTAGGTATCTACTCTTATCATTATCGTGTGCTATTATAGTAGGTAGGTATGTACCTACATTACTTCCTTACCTTTGAATGTTAGTTCATCGTAACGCCACGACGGTTCTCTTTTTGCACAGTCTCTATTAATAAGTTAGTAAATCTAATTAATACCTACATGTGTCATCACTATCAGCAAATAACACCGGTAAGCCTGATTTTTTTAATGTATACTTGGCCAAGTTCTGTCTATGACTTTGCAAAAAGACTTGCTTTGAAAAGTGTGTGTGTAATTATGTACTATGCGCGTAATAAGTAAGGTATACTTCTATGTCCCAATAATACAAAAACAAATTTTATCTTACGTGCGTAAATTATACTTACAATTACAATTTTTAATTTATTTATTTAGTTATTGATAATTAGAACGGTGACAAACCACTTACACTAATTAACACAAATTAATTACTAAAAATCATTAATCATTCAATCATTAAAGTCATACATTGATAATACAAACAATAGAGAAACGTCAAAATTATATAAAAAAATAAAATAGAAAGAAATAATACAAAATAATAATGATCAAATTATAGCATAGAATAATAAATTTAAAATGTCACAACAAAGTTCATCCTTAAAAATAGATTTGTCTCACAAAATTTTTGGGAGGCAGTCAACAATACCTTCCATTCGTCCGCAAACAGGTCCAACTCAGGAGTTGCTTCAAGCATAGCATTGAGTGCAGAGAGGGAGCGAGGAATAGGCGAGTTTTGGCGTGCCACCGTGCGACTCGATGGCACGGCGAACAGTTTGTGTCTCCGACACCGGAGATAGTTGTTTGGGACAAACAATTCAACCAGTTCATTGTGGAGATTAGGAGCGTCAATCTTGTGCTGAAAAATTTTGAACATAGTAACCAGCTGATCATTTGCTCTCCTAGTCTCGAGCGAGTTATAATTGAGGCATCCCAGGAGGAACGCTGTGGGGTACATGAACGGGTAATACCCGAAAGTTCGTTTGTATAGGTACCTAAGGAATGCTTTTTGCACTTTTTCAAGTAAGAGCGCGTATGTGGACTCATAAGGACTCCAGATACACGAACTCGTCTCAAGTTTGCTGCAAATAAGCGTATTATATAGGAAAAACATCTAATTTAAAAATATTGTAGAAACAATCAATATTTTTTAAGATATTCACAGTTATTTCATATCAATCACTTCACGACCGTACCTATGATTTGAATGAAAGCATATGAATACATTTTATTATTATCGATGTTTTTTTTTTTTTTTTTTTATTTATTCAAATACAAGAAAACTACAGTACTTAATTATATTTTGTACCATTAAACCAAAATGGTTTGTGTTGGTACTCACACTCGCTCGAACTTAATTATCTAAGTTTAAATAAAGGTTTTTAGTAGCGATTACAGTCAGTATAAGTAGGTTATGTATGTTAACAAAATTTCATTGCTGCGCACTGCATTTTACATCTTTAGAGTATATTTTTGTATAATGTCATTATTTTAGAAGTTAACAAATTCTAAACTTTAGCATTATCTATTATAATTTATTTTACAAAATAGTAATGATTACCCTCAGTTTTTTAAGAATACCTCCCCTGTGCTCATTTTATGTTCGTATTTGCTACTTTTAACTTTTATTTTATATTTAACTACTTGCGTTGTACTGCACTAATTACGATACTATAATAAACGTATATACTTAACTATTTAATAACACGTTTGTATTATACACAGATAAAATGTAGGCTTATTATCATCATAATAAAGAAAACTTATTTAAGTTACATAAATTATAACAAAAGTTAAAGATTATGACAACATGATTTCAGTTATTTTTAAAATATTAAATAAGGTAGGAACAGAAAGGTTAACAAGAAGTAATTTGTTCGCATCTATTGTTTTCTCTGTAGGTAGTTTTTTTCTTTCTTCTTATGCGATGATTTTATTAATGTCGTCATCTCTTCTTATAATAACAGGTGTTAGCGTTTTGCTGTAATAAAACCTGCATGGTGCGTCTAACCGAGTGGGTGGCGCCTCTAGCGGTGAAAAATAGAAGATCTACTACGAACTCTGTGGTTACAGAGTAAAAGAGGGGGAGATCAGTATTGTATTATGAGCGAAAATAAATGCTTGTTTATAAATTGTAATACAGATTTTTATTACAGGTTTGTCGTTACCCTCTCTTCGTGCTAAGATTTTCCCCGACTGAAACCATATGTATTTATAAGTAGGTCTCAGTTTTTTTTTGGATGATTGGCATTCCATAGAAGCGCTTTATTTGCTTTTGTCAAAGCACGGCGTATTTTGATATTTGTGTGTCTATCTTTTGCTGGCGGATTTGACAATATATCTTCAACATAAATGTTTTTATTTTTGACGCATTGATCCAGTCCTTGCCCTGGGAAGTGTTTGAGAGTTCAACCAAAAGAGGTCCAGGAAACCCGTTTTTACTTATAAGACGCTGAACACCAATTATATTATTCTCGGGGAGCTTTAGCTTTTTTTGCAATTTTAACCGTGATGTCAAGAACATTCTCCCCTTTTACTTCTGGAATACCAATTATTTCAACTTTATACTCTATATTACTTTGTTCCATACTTCTCATATTATCATCTAAAGTGGCAACTTTTGCTTCCAAGTATGTATTTTTACTGATTAACTCTATATTTTTCTTTTCTAGGGTTTTCAACCTTGTTTCATATCCCTCCATCATTTTGAGCATTTCATCAATTTTATTCCCATGACCATTCAATGATCTATCTATACATTCCATCTCTAATCTAATAGTTTGTTTTAATTCTCTTGTCATCTCTTCAAACTTGTTGCCGTAATTCATATAGCTCTCCATAGAATTTTCTATTTCTACATCTACATCGTCCTCTTCAGGTATTATAATAGATGTTTTCGATGGTGAGTCTCGCTTACATTCGTCACAAGTCCATCACAGACTTTCATTGTGACGAAGTGCTGCGAGTTGCTTGGCGGTAAGGCTCGTGCAGGTTGAATTAGCATGAACTATCTTTCCGCATCTGCTGCATTCTAAGCCAACACACTTTCTTGTAACACTTTTTTTGCATATTTCAACACTTAGGCATTTTGGTTATATTCCACTTATTACTTTTGAGGGTAGTTTGAAAAAGTTTTGGAGCTGCGCGCAGCGTCTGACTCAAATCACAGTCCGGCGACGAGTGTAAAACATGTGTTTGGAAAAATGCCGGTATCTTGAATACAGATATTTCTTCATTATTATTAAGATACTATGAAGTTAAGTACAATCACTCTTAAGATTTATCGGCTGTTTGCTATTTATGTAATAATAATGTTTGATTTTACTGAAATTATTTAAATTTATTGAGTTTGCTTAGTTTATACTAACTATAAAAATATCTTATAGAATTTTATTTAAGGAATGTATCTACGGCACTTAAAAAATATACACACCAACATTATCAGTCTATTGTAGCCAAATCTATTCCCTCCGGTTCCTAGCATGCCTGATGATCTTCTTTACAGCTAGATTACGAAGTCAAATTGCGACATCAGCCGATGAAAGTACATCATGTTTAATTACTCATAACAATACTTAAATTCATAATTTAGACCACCCCCGCATAATCTGTTCATAGAGACCATTTCGATGACCGCAAACTCGACGTATCTGCTGTAAGTTAGTGAGGAGTTGAGTATTCTGCTGAATCCAGGAGATTTTCCATCATCAGGTCAACGCTACGAAGTACATACTTACAATATCGTTGAAGTAAGAGTATACCGAATTTTGAATTTATCAGAACTACAAAAATTTATATCATAGCGTCATCATCTAGAAATTGCTCATAGTCTTCAAACGGCTTAACGGGTTTTCATGAATCAAAACTAAGAATACTCTCGATTAAGACACCTATAAAAAAAAAAAAACCGTTAATCCATTTGGTTGCTGCGATGCCAGAGACAGACACACAATATACACTACACAGATACACACGTCAACATTAAAAAACCCTTCTTTTTGCATCGCAGGTTAAAAACAGGACAAAAACACAATAATTACCCGATTGTAATCAACAAATTCATCGGTATTGACCATTATTATGTTTAATTATCGATCTATACTGGTAGCTAGTGGGGCTGGGGGTACCACGAGTTTTAACCATTCCTACAATGTAATACTATAGTATTTCTATGAAACTACTGCATAATGTATTCAATACCTAGTTATGTGCAGTTTCATGCACTACTTTGTCTACACTCATGCAATACCCCTTTAAATAATTTCCTTTCTTAGTGAATACCTACGTCATAATAACTATCTGCGTGCCAAATTTCAGCGCAATCGGTAACAATATTGACTTTCAGAATTTGTTACCCCACTTCACCTTCTGAGGGGTGAAATTTCGAACAGTCTAAAACACGTATTTATTTACAGAAGCAGTGTGTGAAATTTCGAATAAAAAAAAACTATCTAATCTTGTTTCTTCTTACAAACTTTGAACCCCCGTTTCATCCCATTAAAAAGTGAATTTTGGAAAATTCTTTCTTAGTACAACCCTTACGTACTAAGACAAATATATCCTTCAAATTTCAAGTCTCTGTGATCAGCGGTTTTGGCTGTGCGTTGTCTCTAAGCCAGTCAGTCAGTCAGTATGTGAGGACAATAATTCTTATAGTTTTAGAAGATATGAATATAAACTGGTTTTGAAGTTTATTTGAGATGACTGAGTAGATAAAATTATTTATGATACACCAATAGCAAACTTTTGTTACTACAGTATAATCACAGAATAAGAAAGTACTTTTTTGTGGTAGGTAAGTACTTACGATGGGTGGATTTATCATTAAAAGCGATTAACCTAATTTCCAGTCAACAGTTTTCAAACCGATTGTTATTATATATCAATTAGTAGGTAGTGTTTAATCTCAAGGGTGCATGGCAAAAATCAACCTAATATTAGTTCATAGTCCTTTAATAAACGTTATCTAGGAAATCAAATATACCCAATATCTATTCTAATACTATAAGAATCTTTGTCCTGACATATTGACTGACTGACTGACAGACAACGCACAGCCTAAACCGCTGGTCGTAGAGACTTGACATTTGGAGGGTATATTTGACTTAGTACGTAAGGGAAAAGAAAGTATTTTCCAGAATTCACCCCTTATGGGGATGAATTGGGGGTTCAAAGTTTGTATGGAGAAACAAGGCGAGATAAAGTACGTGTTGTAGGATTTACGAAAGGGGGTAGGTAACAAAGTGTGAAAATTTGGGTTTTTCGGGTTTTATAAATATGAATCCCGAAATGCCTTAGTCACAGTCACGCGATAACATGAAAACGGGTGAACCGATTTGGCTAATTCTTATTTGATGTCTTTAATGATAGTATCGTTTATACGAAAGAAAAGTTTTCAGTTAATAAAAGAAGTTTTTAACGCGGGCGAAGCCGCGAGGCACTTCTAGTTTAGAAATATAGATATGAACATTTCACACTTGTTACTGAAAATGACTCGCGTAGCATGTGATGTAGATTCTAATCCATTAAATAACCGGCCAAGTGCGTGTCAGGCCACGCGCAGTGTAGGGTTCCGTAGTAGCCCGTTATTCAATGCAAGTCTTTACCCGTTATAAACAAGCAACTAGGTACTTCGCCTTTGTCACTTTAAAGGATTTATTCTAAGGATTTTGTATTTGGTACAAAATTATCCAACACCCAAGTTCAACGACTATTACTGCTAAACTAATAAAGGTATCTAGATTTTTCAAGCCAGCAGTTTAGCGTTTAAAAAGGGGGGGGGGGGGGGACGCCCTACTGGAACAAAAATTTGCACTTTAAAGTTCAATATTTCGTAAATGGAGCATTCAATTGAAAAATGGTATTAGCAACCCTTAAGTCATTTTAAAATACCTATTCAACGATACCCCACACGATGCGGTAGACGACGAAAAAAAATTCATCCCCACTTCTCATATAGGGGAGATACCATAAAAAAAAATTTTTAAATTTTATTTCACCACTTTGTCGGCGTAATTTATATACATACCCCTACAAAATTACAGCTTTCTAGTATTAACGGTCTCCTAGCAAAACCTCGGACAGACAGACAGACGGACATGACGAAACTATAAGGGTTCCTTTTCAGGACCTCGGAACCCTAAAACAGGAGATGCTGTTATAAGACTATTTAGTCAATATTCTCAGTATGACTGAAAGTTGACGAAAATAAAACTGACGAAAGTATCATATCCCTCTCTCTCTCTCTTCCTCTCAAGATTGTTTCAAGAATGTCTTGTGCCTTGTGGTAAGCCCCATGTAATGGCTGGTAAAACGCGTGAAATGAACTCAACTATCGACCCCACCTTGGAGGACGTTTGATGAGTATATCCGCTTTGATCATGTCATGACATGATAGTGTACGTGACCTTAACGTGATTTAAATAACTTCGGTTGTTTATAGGAGACTTTTGTGTCAGTTTGCTGTAACAAGTCCTACCGAAGTTTTTGTAATAAAAACAGAATTTTACAAAAGAAAAACAGGTTCTTTTTAAATTTATTTCTCAAAATGTCAACTATTAAAAAATACTAGCGACACGCTACTGCTCCCCGCTATTTTGCCCGCGTTAAAACTATCCTATGTCTTATTCCATCATGTCCTTATCAATATTTAAAATTTCAGGCAGATCGATCAAAGCCGTTTGACCGTGAGGGGGGGTCAGGGGTGTCAAACAATCAAAGATAATAAAAATAGTGTAATGTATTAAATTATGTTATTAGTCAAGTTGATTTAATATTGACTAAAGTCACAGAATAAACAATAGTACAAAGCAAAAGCTAAAACTTCGCTTTTAGCAAATTTGATTGAGATATAAAGTTTAGGATCGTAATTAATTCCATGTTATTTTGTGGTTTTAGTTATAAACTTACTAGCTACGCCCCGCGGCTTTGTCCGCGTTTAGTCCTGGTTTTAAACCTTCCTCTTGAATTACTCTATCTATTGCTGAAAATTGCATTAAAATCCGTTGCATAGTTTAAAAGATCTAAGCGTACAGACAACGGGTGCAACTTTGTTTTATACTGTGTTAAAGATAACGCTACGACAAAGGTGGCATTGACATTGCAATATTCTAAATTCTCACGACACAGGTACCTACTGTGTGCTGCAATATATAAATTTCATTGTAATAAATTATGATGTTAATTCATTTAAAATATGTCACATTTAAATTAGGATAAGTAATAAATATAGAATATAACTTTTAACAAAAGTAATATGTTAGTATTACATACGAGTATGTAATTAAATTAATTAATAATTACGTAGGTACGTATTGAGCAATATGTGTTGAAGTAAATTATGCAACTTACCCAAGTAGTACTTAATCTGTCGATTTTATGGGAACACATTAAATCATTTGGTCATATTGTGGCGACACCAAACAGTCGAGTCACGCTTCCCTCGGCCGCTGTAAAATCAGCGCATTCAAGTTACGATTGCTCATCAACTATCCTCATTGTGGTGAAGATTACCATCGCCATTACGTCATAGATTAATATCACAGTTACTACGTAGATTATGTATGAAGCAGTGTTGCCAACCCTGCTAAAGAAAACTGTAGACCAACTGAAAAAAGCTGCGAAGAACTGAAAACTGCAGCGTTTGCTTGAATTATTTGTTTTGTTATCGTATTTATTTATTATGGTATTTTTATTATGGTTTTGTTATAAAGAAACTCAACCTCAGCAGCTGTTCATACTCAAGAATTTCCAGAAGTAATGCCTAGATTTCGTGGACCTTGATTTGACAATCTAATTATACGAGTACCACCTAAACTTAACCAAACTAAAGAACAATCTCATTCTATTGAGTCATCAATAGTGGTGACGCTATCTATGGAATTGCGTGGATAGTTTGAAAAAAAGATGAAAAGAATAAATAAGTCTTTTTAGGTGGTAAAAACCGCTAGAGCGAACAAAAAAAAACACCTCTACTTTAATTGTCTAAAACGCTGTAGATTTCTGGGAATAATAGAAACCTTTCTACAATCTGAGGCGGCTTACAAAAAATGTGGATCATCTACAGCTAAAACTGGCTACACTGGCAAGGTTCTCACCCGGATTGAGTCATTACATAGACCTCGTGTAGTCAGACTCGAAGTCGCCCAAATATTAATATTTCACGCTTCATAGCAGCGGTAATGAAGTAAAATTCTTGGAATTACAAACTGGTTTGAAATTATTATATCTTTGATCACACGAGACTAAATGACCGTGACTCAGTGTTGTGAGAATTTTCTTATTTAAGTAGCTTGGTAGACTACTGTTAATGTTGGCAGGGTTAAGCTTTATACATGCAAAAGTAGTTTATATTGTAGGTACTATTTAATTTTACCAAAATAACATGATGTATTAGATATATAATAGTATGTGAGTGTTTCTATACTTTCTAATTGTCAATTATCACTAAAATGCTATAACCTCTGAAATTCGATTGCCTCAAAAATAAAATTGGTTTATATTTTGGTTTATCCAAAAGGAGGATTTTCTGCTTGTTTTAAAATTATTAACAGAAATAACATAGAAAAATATATCTAATCAACTTACTTACATAATCAATAGGATCTAATGAGGGCGCTAATGCCGAGGGAAATCTATTTATACAACCAATTTCCAGTAGGTAAATTGAGTCTATAAAAAGTAATCCTATTTTACGCAGACGAAAACAAAGCAATCAAACAAATTTGGAATCGACCACAAATTTGCGCCAGGTGCTATCGAGCCTTACCCGGGCAGGTGATTCGAATCGATGAGTGGTGACGTCTCCATCGACTCGTGCGCAACTAATGTCCTTTCACCCCCAAATTACAACCTCAAGAACAATGTACAATAACTACATAATGATGGTGAACATGGCTATTTAACACTCTGTGTGGCAATCGAAGCAACTTCCGCGCTTTTTTCAGATTAAAACTAAATGGATGGTGTTAAATTGAGTATTTTGAGTCGGTGTTTTTTGGCCATTCGTAATCGTTCCAATTTCACGAGGCTAGGTTTACAAATACCTCATTAGTTGGAAGGTTGTTTGTGTAAGAACATACGCAATTAGCCGAGGTACTGGCATCTTCTGTGCTGTCGAGATGTCTGTTTACAAAACTAGTTCGTACGTAAGTCCTTTGTTGAATCTTGCTATTGTGCGTGTTAGTTTGGCGGGCGCGTTTCGGCTTCGGTTTCCTCGGCATTTCCTGTCAGTACAGCCCTACGTCTATTGTTATTGTTTGTCTAACGTTTGTTTGTACTATTATGGATTATTGTGAAGTTAAGCTATCCCAATAAATTCCAACGACAGGATGAATCTTGAACAACTGAGTAATACTGATCAAACCTTTTAAATTGACTTATTTATTCTCAAAGTTTCACTCAAAGATTTTAAGTTGCAATTAAAACTATTTTGGTCACCATTAACTTGTCTAATTGCTCATCAACAATCTACTCATATTGACCTTGTGATCGTAGCCTTGTCATTAGTGACAGTCAGTTTCATTGCCATTTTAAAGGCCTCACCCCATTAAAAGTGGGTACTTACTTTGTACTGTAGCATTGGTTGTGCAAACAATTGACGTTATAAATCAAGGGTCGAGGGTAGTTAGTAGTGATAAATAATTGATGGTGTGACTGGTAGCAACAGTTAAGGAACGGAAGTCCATCTCGTGAGGATGGTCAGCCGGACGCACGGACCAGTGCCGGACAGTTTTAGAGGGCGAGTCTTCCGGTTCAGGAAGGGCCAGTCGTTTAAAGTTTGTCTCATGCAAATGCCTTAGATCGGCTTTTGTTTAGCAAACCCTTTTATATAATACCACTGCTGAGGTTATTGTTAGAGATTTGAAGATCTTATCTAATGGAATTGTCATAAAATGTATTCCAATTATAATATAGTCTAGTATAGTCTTAAAAAATACCTAGTTATATTGAAATATTATATGTGAAAGTTTGTATGTTTGTAGCTCAATCACGCAAGAAGAGATGATCGGATTTGGATGTAATTTGGTACATGTTATTCCAGGTTAATATATATATACTATCTGTAACATATATACCTAAAATAACATTAAGGATACCTGTTACAAGTACTTTTAAATGCGGATGAAGTCGCGAGTCATAGTTAGTATGATACATATTTTCTTGTGTAATGTTATCTTAATGTGACGACTAAACAAATTTAACCTTTTGTATAAGACACCTAACATATTATCGAAAATAGAGTCGTAAAGAAGCTCGAAAGAAGTTACAAATATTGTCCTGTTCCAATTTTTCCAATGGAACTTTTTGCCAGTGTCTGTGTTATTCGATAAGTATAATCCAGAGGTCTTCAAGTCATGAGAGAACAGTTACCTTCTAGGCAAGCGTGTCACATCGTAGATCACATCCTCACAGAAATGCGCTCAAACGCCTGACTATGAGACAAAAAACCGCTCAGTTCAGTTACAATCTCTTCGTCACCAATTCCCCAATCAATAAGCACCTGTCTAACACTTCGATTACGTAATCGATTCGTGATCGAATTCCAATCGATAGGTGTTAGTGAAGCAATAGGCAGGTGCCGACGCTGTCGTCCGCGACCGCAGCATCTGCGCCGGAACTACGTGCCGGTTGTCGATTTCATCTACAGACCCCCTAACAATTGTTTGGATGAATTGACGCTAATCTTTGCGGTATTTTCCCCTCCAAAACTCAAGGTGATTTTTACCCTCTAGTTATTCTAAGCTGCTGTCTTGTGTACATTACATAATATTGTCGGTAGATAAGTGTTACTGAAGGTTACTTGGTCTTACAGAATAATGAGAACTGGGAAAACGATTAATTTACAGCATGATAAGTACTTTAGAGGCATTTAACTAAATATATGTAACTTTCACCTGCGTCAAAAAGTACTATAATGTCTAATGTCAAAACGGTCAATTTTTTATCCATGAAAAGGACACACACAAATATAAAACACACACTGACTTTCGCATTCATTATAATATTGGTAAGTATTGATTTTTGTCAAGCATTATTTATATAAACTTAAATTTCATACTTAACCAAAAATGGTAACATTCACCGCTAGCCAACAAAAAAAAACCCATAATCGTTTGGTGTCTACCAATCGTGATATCTTCAGGGTCGGTTAACGTAGCATAGTCACCATAGCTCACCAAGAGGTGGTAAAAAGCCGCGTGAAGCGCACTCAAATCACAGATCACGACGCGCCACGGGGTCAATTTGTATCTGTCGCAGATATTTATGAAGTGACTATCAAAGTTTTGGACTTACGGATAAATAGTTTATTTTATGATGTAGGTGCGGGTTATTAAATCATTCGTCATAGATTTTTACGAAGAAGTTTGCGCGTTAGAAAGGACTAGTAAAAAGTCCTACTTAGGTATGTGTTAATGCAGTTTATAAACTATCTGTGTGTCAAATTTCATCCAAACCCATTCGGTAGTTTTTGGGTGGTTGATAACAAACTTAGGACTCTTTGTGAAGCATCTAATGTTGATATAAATAGGTATGCGAGGACAATTACTACTGCTATACTTTTACCAAATTTTACATTATTATTATATTTACGAACAACATATCAAATATTGTTGAGATAGAACCAACAGATAGTAAATGTTGGTTACCATAGATAGCGAGTCTCGGTGATCCGACCTCGGTTTACATAGCAACTATAGAAGTAATCTGTGTGTCGGTGTAGTAGGCGCTGTCACGGTAAAGTTATCTATCTAATATTATCGTGGCGCTATGGCGGTACCAGTTCGGAAGTGTCACCAAACCAGGCGTGTCTGTCGGTTCGTTCCGCTGAGAGCACGCTTTGACCGCGCTGCTCTCGTTGGACCATTTCCCACGGAAACGCAACATAAAAACTTATCAATCGTTTGAAGTTGGCAAACTTGGGCGCAATAACAAATATCGTAAAGTTGAAGCTCTATGGCACAAGAAGTAGAAGAATACATACATAGTTTAGGTATCACTGTAAAATTGTCTGCAATAGTTATACAACTTGACTTTTATGTTTTAAATAAGTGCCAAAGGAAAGAATTCTTGTATTGCTCTTGAGATGTATTATTTCCTGCTTGCGAGGAAGTAATATAAGCCTCACGAGTCACGCCTACTTTTATTCAGTCTACGGATATCAGCTAATGGAGCATGGAACCCGTGGTTTCAAGTCTCAGTTAACACAGGGGTTCATTAAGCTCTTGGATACAAGCTCAGATAAACAGCAGCTACGATGTAGAGATAGAGTTCGTCGTGACTCTAGCAGGCTAGCATTAGAGATAGTAAACGCACTGAGAGGCGTGAAACGTAGCACCGTGTCGTATCAGACGCGACATCGGGCGTTACGGTCACGTATGGCTCCACTCCCACGTCTTAATTGACCCATTTCGTGTGAGATGTCGCGCTTACAGCAAGCCGCGTAAGGGATACCATCGCCGCGATACGTGATGTCGCGTATCGTGTATCTGCCTTTGTATCTACTCATGATTTGACACCGTGTTCTAAGCCGTCCGTCCGAACGCCATTACCCCTAACCGAATTGTATCCGACTCAATTTCCCACGAACTATTTTCAGTGTAATAACATTTTCCCGGCTAAACCGATTATGCTTGCCGAGGGTGAAACAGTGCAAAGTGGCCCATAATCGTTTAACTAAATATGACTTTACACGGGTAGGTTGATGGTATCTTAAAAGCGGTCACATTTCGTGCAGTGGAGTGTTTATTATGTAGATTTACGTGGTCGTGTAGGAATCTTGCTTGTGGTCGGGTTGTGTGCAAACATTGCCCGCAAAGCGTGTAATGAAGTTATTACTTTATGAGAAACTTTTTGTACTTAGCTATGGTGATTTGACTACGTAGTACTATTATTTATTCTGTAGTATGACTAGAGTTTACTTGCTCGCGTTAGGGTCTCTACACAACAGTTTTATTTGTCTCTACTATATGTCGGTGTTTTTTAACACATTTCATTCTCCAAATAATTATGCAACTAAACGTCTATCCATAAAAATATGTAATTTGTCTCCTTACTTTGAATAAAAAAGCTACTTATTACGTTTTCCTATAATGTTAATTGTAAGATATTCCAGCGTGACGGTGAGGGTGAAATGATGGACCACCCTGCACCGCTATCTCACGGTGCGATCGTACAAAAACGTCACCCTATCGATGTGTTTGTCTTGTGTGGCCTTTATTCCATTCTAGGGGTTGGGAATATAGAGAAAGGTTAGAATTATCTCTGTTTACGGTACGATGATCTTGCAACTTTCTTTTTCTAAACGAAATTGATCCGTATTATGACTGCGTTGTATGATGTTTATAGTACTCGTAAGTATGTAATCGAAATTTTAATCATTTTTAGGGTTCCGAACCCAAAGGGTACCAACGAAACCCTATTACTGAGACTGCGCTGTCCGTCTGTCTCTCTGTCTGTCTGTCTGTCGCCACTCTGTATCTCATGAACCGTGATAGTTAGACGGTTGAAATTTTCACAGATAATGTAATTATGTTGCCGCTATAATAACAAATACTAAGAACAGAACAAAGTTAAAAATTAAAGGAGGTCCCCATACAAAAAAACGTGTTTTTTTACTATAGCGCCATCTATGAACGATTGTTTACCTTATTAATAATATTAATTACTAACACCTCTGTGTTAACGTTCACTTAGTTGGTGTTAGAAGATAGTTAGATATTCGTTAGATGGCGTTCGGGACCCTCCGTGTGCGGGACAAAAGTCTGACTCGCACTTGGCCAGTTTTATTTGATCACATATGATTGTTATACATTGTGCAAAAGCATACTGCAGAAATTGTAAACGATGTTTCTTAGGATTATTTGACGGAAATAGATTTTCTTCAAACAATCATTAAGTCTAGCGAGTAGTTTAGGTTATTGTGTTTTTCTTCTTCTTTCCACGCTTGCAAAGCTATATGCATAAGCCTACCTAATCCTGTTGTCATAATATTTCCTAATTAACATCATATTGTAATACTCACTTCAAGATATATTACAATCAAATCAAATCAAATATATTTTTTTTAAATACCCATTTTATACTTTTAGATATTATTATTTTAACACTCGCGTTTTCTATGTTTGATAGATTAAAAGGTATAGGTATAGGTAAAAAGTGTAATAAGAAGGGAAACTCTAAAAGATAATCCGATCAAGTGCGAGTTGACTCGCGCAACACAACACAAACTTGCCAAAACAAACTGAACTTTGCAGTTCGATCCTAGAACGATGCCTAGACACTATTCATGAACCAACCACAAATAATAAGTTTATACTATTAAATTAGCTTTTTTTTGTTAAGTATTAAACAACATAAATTTACGGTTTTCAGATTTTTTGTGTTAAAGTGCTTCAAGACTTCTTGCTTCTTGCAAAATTTCATGATTCTAGGTCAACGGCTACGGGTACGGTAACCCTAGAGGTTTTGATTCGACATAAATAGTATTTTGTCTTTTGATCGCGTTGACTTACAAGTTTGGTCACAGCCAAAAATACCGTAAACCCAAGTATCTGATATAAGTTTCGACTTGATACCTCTACGTGTTTCTGAGAAAAATGGTCATGACAGACGGATAGACGAACAGACGGATAGACGGACAGATGGACAACATAGTGATTATATAAGGGTTATTTTTCCTTTTGAGGAACAGAAAGAACCCTAAAAACTGTCTGAAGACAAGGCTTTAAATGTATTGTAACGTTAGGCACTTCAAAAGCCAAGTATGTGATCAGCTAAGAAATTACACATGTTAAATCACTATAATTAATTACGATTAATAAAACTAAGTAAAACTTTACACAAATACAAACGTACAAAGGTTAACAAAGCAAAAAACTCGGAGGGTAAAACAAACGCTGCAATCTTTATAAAGACGTATACATACTAATCCGTCTGAATAAGCCATAACGTCTGTCTGGTTGATTTATTAGGACGTGAACAGACGTGTGCCGAGTCTGTCCAAAACCCAAGGGAACAAGGGAACCGCAGGTAGGAGCAAAAAAGATGGGTGTTTGTTGACAACGCAACGTCATAGGAAATAAATGTTAACTTTATAGGTGTAAAACATTTTTTAAGCAACCACGACGAGATAAGATTGTGTATTGAGGGTGGGTGCATGCCAAGGTAGATGAGGATTTTTGGGGAGTTTATATTATCGGTGCTGTAACTTTGTGTTGCTTACTGTGATAATTAAGTAGGGCTGATATTGTAACTATTTTAAGGTGAATTGTGTCAATTTGCTAATTTTAACCGAATTTGATCATTGCACGCCAATAATTAAAAAAGCAATTTTCTTGCAAATATCTTGTCAGTACAAGATCTCATTTTTAGGGTTCCGTAGTCCTGACAAGGAACCCTTATAGTTTCGTCATGTCCGTCTGTCTGTCTGTCCGAGGTTTTGCTAAGAGACCGTTAATACTAGAAAGCTGTAATTTTGTGGGGTTATGTAAATAAATGACGCCGACAAAGTGCTGAAATAAAATTGTGAAAAATTTTTTTTTTTAGGGTAGCTCCCCTATATGAGAAGTGGGGATGAAATTTTTTTCATCGTCTACCCCATCATGTGGGGTATCGTTGAATAGGTCTTTTACCATGTTTCGATTGAATGCTCCATTTACGAAATATTAAACTTTAATGTGCAAATTTTTGCTTTCCAGTAGGGCGTCCCCCCCCCACTCTAAAAGCTAAACTGCTGGCTTGAAAAATATGGAAAAAATCGTGATAATAGCGCATTTTATGAACTTAAAAAGGAAAATTATAGCGGTTAAGATAACTTTATTAGTTTAGCAGTAATAGTCGTTGAACTTGGCTGTTGGATAATTTTGTACCAAATACAAAATCTTAAGAATAAATCCTTAAGTGACAAAGACGGAGTACCTAGTTGCTTATTTATAACGGGTAAAGACTTGCATTGAATAATAGGCTACTACGGAACCCTACACTGCGCGTGACCCGACGCGCACTTGGCCGGTTATTTTATTTAATGTATGTTATGGCGTTTTAGTACATGTCAAATGTTGCGTCAATTTTAAATTGCGTATTACATAATATATTATTTAGATAAAGGGCGTATATCCACCATCAACATACGTAGCGTAAAATAAACTGGCCAAGTGCAAGTCGGACTCGCACTCGTAGGGTTCCGTAACACAGTAGTGTATTCTATAACTATGATTTTTCGCAACTACAAAAATAACTTTGTTTTTCATAGTGTTTGTATGAAAAACAAAGTTATACTTGCGGTCGCTACATCTCCACAACTGCTGACTGTATCTCGTTCAAACTAATTTTTGTTATTAGTTTTTATTGAGATCTACAGAACAGATTGCACTTTTTAGGGTTCCGTAGCCGAATGGCAAAAAACGGAACCCTTATATATTCGCCATGTCTGTCTGTCCGTCCGTATGTGACAGCCATTTTATTCCGAAACTATTAGGACTACAGAATTGAAACTCGGTAGGTAGATGTTTTCTGTAAACCGCTTTCCGATTTTTATACAAAAATACAAAAAAAATATGAATGTTTAAGGGGAGGCAACCCATACATGGAACTCGAACCAAAAAAAAAATTTCTTCAAACCTATACGTTCTATGGATAGGTCTTTAAAAATGACATGGAGGTTCCTAAAATATTTTTTTCTCAAATTCATCAGTCAATCATTTAAAAGGTAGGCGCGTCTAAAGTGGTAAAATGTGTGTGTGTGTGTCCCTCCCCCCCCCCTAACTTCTAAAGTAAGGGAGTAAAAAATCTAGAAAAAATATTTTCTAGATTTTTCACTCCCAATTCCTCGGTTTGAAGAATTTTTTTTTTTGGTTCGAGTTCCATGTATCGGTTGCCTCCCCTTAAACATTCATATTTTTTTTGTATTTTTGTATAAAAATCGGAAAGCGGTTTACAGAATACATCTACCTACCGAGTTTCAATTCTGTAGTCCTAATAGTTTCGGAATAAAATGGCTGTCACATACGGACGGACAGACAGACATGGCGAATCTATAAGGGTTCCGTTTTTTGCCATTCGGCTACGGAACCCTAAAAAGTGCAATCTGAGCAAAACGTGGCTAAACAGTTAAGATTCTATTATTGAAGTTACATAGGTAAGTAACAAAACAAACCTATGAATGTTACGCTTGTGTTTTGTTACTGTTTGGGATATTATGCTTATCGTCACAAATCAGATCCAAATTGTTAATAGTTTTTTTTTTATTTGTATAGAAAGACGTTTCTTGATTACGTATAAAATAAAGTATTTATTTATTTTCATATATTTAGGCCTAGCGTTTGACCACTACTTCACCTGTTGGTAAGAACCGTTCGAGGATGGTAGCGACCACACTATATATCTAGTATCACGCTATGAATGAGAAATTGCTCTCAAGAACAGCCAGGCTATTCTGTAAGCTAGTTTACGCATCTCGCAAGCGGAATCCGCGGTGAGTCGTACTACAAAATTCAAATCGTAACACGATTGCAATAAGGTTGAATTTCGTAACACGAAATTCAAATCTCACTGCAAATTTCGCTTCCAAGATTAGCTTACATAATAGCCTTACTGTTGCTGGACCATATTAGATGTTTAGTGACAGATTTGCCATGTTAAAGGTACGACCACGCCGCGGCGTCCTACGTCCGCTCGCGCGTTCGCGATCTGAATATCTATTGTTTTCTGATCGCCGTAGATCGTTTTTGGTACTCGGTACAAATCTGATCGCCGCCTAGATCACGCACGCAGAACGCCGCGGTGTAGTCGTACCTTTAGAGAGGCAGCTTGCCAGGCGTACATTCAGCAGTGTCCTACCACCATGCAATAGTAGATTGTATACCAAGGGTGCAATATAGTACGTTTCTGCGAGGCCACTTTTTTGAATCCAGAGCGGAGCGAAGGATTCTACAGTATGCTTCTAATGTAGAATCCTGAGCGTAGCGAGGGATTTAAAGTACGTCGGCCGAGAGAAAATAATATTGCAGCCGAGTTTTACACTCTGCTTTTCATCCCCCTCTATGAGAAAAGGGAATAGATAAAAGGCTCTATAAAATAGCAATTCAAGAGCATAAAACTGTAAAAGACGCTGACTAACATAAATAAACGTAATAAATCAATAAATATATACAGTTTCCGAAAAAAACTTCGCACCTTTTGCAGTTTTTACCCGATAAACATTTTGCCCTTAACTCATTGATATATTATACATAAGGACATGAAATACCTACAAAAAAGATGCATATCTAAACCTAAAACGTATGCCATTAATTGTCTATTGTTTCATTGCTATAATTGTGTCAACTAAGGTCATCAATGGACAATCCATGGCAGTCATTTCAGGTTCCATTATGACTTCTAAGCACTTTTTTTTAAAGTTATATCCATACAAGCTTTGTATCGTGGCACCTCCATGTCTATATGGATTTCCTACTCTATGGTTAAATGTGTTATTATGACAGTCTGTGACCATAGACTAAAAATGCCAATAATTCTAGCGCTTTTTTTTCTTACACACCACACACCACAAGATATGTGTATTGTGTCACTTTGCGCGGTTATTTTTTTTTTAAATTTGTTTTACCGTCTATATGACGTTGCGTTTTTTAACTTAATTAAAGCTACGTGCTCTCTATTTAATAGGACAGTAACATTTCCCGTACAATATTATTATTGAACCTCCTTAGACATGACACTATAAAAGAACAGTCAAAGCCAAAAATTAAAAAAATACTATTCCGCCCTAGGGCGGAAAAGACCTATTTTGCGCGCACTTATCGAGGAACAAACCATCACTTTTCGAATAGATGGGATGAAAATATAATTAAATTAATATAATACACTCTAAAGTACACCACCTATGAGTTTTATTTACTCTCTATAACTCTTTATATAGTGCTTTTCATAAAATTTTCCGAATGACCAAATTCATTGAGTTTCAAATGCTCTATCGTTGTACACTGAATAAACAATCATGTTTCTTTCACTACAGCGTGGGTACAAAAGTAAAATCCATTGCCAAAAGGGTTAGGCATTAGCGTCTTCGGTTCGGACGTCAGGTCGTCACATCAAACATTCAGTGGTATCACGATCAGATCGGTGTCGAGGATCGGGAGAATTTGTACGACTTTGTTGTTCTATTAGATTTAAGATCACGTGACATTTGTACAACTAAGTTGACAAGGAAGTATTTTCCATATTCATTTTCAAAACAAAGTGCTATTATTTTTTTTTGTAAAATTGACAAATATTAAAGAACATTAAAAAAAACATTGAAATAATCTTTTCAAATGGCCTAAAATTTAAATGGTCATGCCAGCAAGGTACTTTCTGGTATGACCATTCCAACATAACTACGCTATAATATAAAAACTAATGGAGTGCATTTTATTTGATAGTAAGTACTTATTAGTAGGTACTTACACATTTTTTATGAATTTGTCATTCACAAAATTATATAAAGTTTACCAAAAATGTTTGTGCCAGGAAAAATCACGTGAAATGCTGTATTTGTGATGTTTTTGGAGCTGAGCTTATATTCATATTCCTTTATTTCATATAGGTACACTTATGTTCGTCAATCAACACAATTTAACAAAAAATATGACACTTTTAAATTAAAACATTATGACGATCGCTACCTTTTAGAAAGATGCCTTCATGATGGCACAAAACAATGTGGTGTTGGCAGTCACTTCTTGTCTATCTACTAAAAATATATGTTATAAAATTGAAGCATTACAGTTTAGCAGTTTGTCTCTTAAGTTAATAAAGTAAAAGTTAAATGAAAGTTATCAACAAAATTAAAACATAATTATGGATTCAATAAAAATAAATAATCCAAAATGTCACGAACAAGCTTTCTTGAGCACCTATCCTATGAAATATGAATAAAATTGAATTTCGTCACTATTGGAAGATTTTATTATATATATTTAGAATAATAGATGCTCCTAATTCCAATAACTTGTTAGTTCTAATGTACTACGTAAGCGTAAACCTACATAATGATTTAAAATCTTAATTATTTTGTTCAGTTTTTACAGGCCAACTTTGCTACTGAGGACACGATTTTCATTTTAACATTTGTACGTCTGGAATTCTACCAATCTTGCAGTTTCATAACAGAACCCAAATCATGACAGGACGATGACACTTGAACGTTTTTGCATTGTTTTAAATAGAAACCTCTCTGACCCTCATCACAGTGGACATTAGAGATAAGAAGCACTTTTTTGTAATACTTTATTCAGGGGCCTGGTCCCAGCGACAGACTAATCGGGCCCGTCACTGAGGTGCCGCCCTATTATGTATTAATGTTAACCCTTTTGTATTGAAACGGCACCCGACAACTCGATGTCAATCCCAGCTGATGGTGCTGAATATTTAATGTTCATTAATTTGTCAAGTTGGTGCGCTCTCCTAACGTCTGCTCTGCTTAACTACGTATGTAGCAATTTGGCTAATCGACTAGTCTGTGTCGTTTGGTGACGTCTGACTTGTGAGTCTTGAAGAAGGGTTAACGTTTATTCTGCTGCGCGTTAATTAAACTAGTGTTCTGTTGGTCGATCGTAGAGGTATAAGTACATTAAGTAAGTAAGTATAAGCACAGAATACTTAATAGTACTATGTATAAATACATTTTGAAATCTGTTAAAAAAACATTATCTACTTTTATATAACTTTTACAAAGTTGAAACCCCAAGAGTAGTCTCAAATGTGTATTTTAGAGTTTATCCTTTGAATTACAGCCAGTGTCGTTGGTGTAATCCACTAATGTATTCACAACTAAAAGGAACGCCACCGAGTCCGCCGCTATATCGGCCCCCGAGGACCGATCGGACACCGGGTGACCGCATTTATACCGCTAAATCATATTTGTAATCCGCCGTAAGTATAGATATCCTTTTAAAAATCAATTCGCGTTTATCTATCCCAAATTATCCGCAAAACGATGTCAAAATCACGATGACCACTCGGTTTACATCAATTACCGAATACAAAAAGCATTAGTTACGACAGTGTACCAAATCATTGGACCGTTCAGAATTATGACAACGTTAACCAGAGGCTATTTATAAAATAGAAAAAGAACAGACGTATCAAAGGTGTCGAGCGGTGTATTGTTGAGAAGAGAGTAGCGGGGCGGGCGGCGCGCGGCGGCGCCCATAGGCCGCGCCCACACCGGCTGGAACGGGGAAAACGAACGGAAAACTTCACAGGGACGGTTTTGACAAGCTTTTAGCATCATCCACCTGTCAGTCGATTCATTTGCTCCGATATATTCGCGTATGTCACCGCGCCTGACAACACAGCGCGACGTAATTGACGACTGATTACGCGGGGGATTTCGTGGTCCCTCGCAAACGGTACTTTCATGGAATCCGCTCCATTAGGCAAGAGAATAAAAATTGAGAGGTATTAGAATTAGATGAATGTGATGGATTTTGGAAGCTAAGTTATAAGTAAAAGGTACAGAAAAGTTTAAAAATAAATGCATATTCAATTGAGGTAATTATTTTTGTGCTACTGAATTAGCAACTTTCAAAATTAGCCCACGTGGTTGTGATTAATCTAAAATATACTTTATTCGGACGGAAATAAGAGTACTCATATTTATCTCCGCATAATTGAGTAAATACATACATATATATGCAAGTATAAGTTACCAAGTATAAGTATACCTACGTATCGATGGATAAATGGTATATAAATATACACCAGCTGCAAGAAATGCGTGATGGAGACCGAGTGACATACTAACTAGTTACTTAACTGTGACCGAATCTCAATCCAGACCTACGTAGAACTACCTAAATTCAATAAGGGTGGAGTAGTGGAAACAAAGTAGTAGTTGGATCGGGATCGAGTGGGAGTGGGTGCCGGTGGGAGGAGGCAGTGGGCGGGGCCGCGCAGGGTGCCGGCGGCGGCGGTAGCTGGCGAGGTGCCGAGGCTCGCCCACCGGAGCCTCGAGGCTCACAGTCGCGCCGCACTCGCCGCTCTCGGCGCACCGCTGCATCGCAACAACTTATTAAACTCCACCTGTACTCGGGAAATAAAGGTGCAACGTACTACCTAATTAACCAGATCGGCAGCAGGCACCCAAATAATAGCCGTGAAGCGAAGCGCAGCCCGCGACGGGCGCCCCTTCAATTAGCGGCACCTGTCGGACACGCGTCGCGCATTAATTCGCACTCGCAATAAATGAACCCGCAAAAAATTCCGAAATAAACTGGAACCGATGCACCTGCGGGTGCCGGGGCTCGCTTGGTGTCAGAGTGTGAGTAGCCTGTGAGCCTCACTGCGCGTGTTCAGCTCCACGTCCACGCGTCATGATCATGCTATTCAAGGGCAACAGCAGCAGGCTGGAACACCTCATAGAGAAGATACAGGCCAACAAAGAGAATCACGACGTTTCCACTGAAGATATAAAAGGTAAGTGGAGCTATCTGACTATTGTCCCGATTTCTACATAATATCTAAATTTACCACAATTTTTTAAGCCTGTCTAGTATCCTACCTAACCACGGAGTAATGGCTTATAGCTTGATTTTATTCCGTATTCGTTTTTTAGTTGGTATACATGAATTACAATTTTTTGGAAATACGGGAAAACTTGGACGTGTTTTTGTTATCTGCAGCACAGCATTACAGTCTTGTAAACTTCTAAGACTGTCAATCCTGATTTTTTAATAACGTACATAATTATGTATGCAAATGCATATTATAAAGGTTTGCCAACATTTTGTATTTAAATATCTTCTATTTAATAAATAGATTTATAAATACATATGTATGTAGCTATTTTCATATGTAGTAGTTTAAATAAATAAAGATAATTAATCCACGAATCTCCTCTTAAAATAAATGACATATATACGTTTGTAAAATGTATAACAATGTAATGAAGTCTTTGAATGTTTGAAACCATGGTATGGCCTAAGTATTGTTGCTAGATATAATATACTCGAATGTGATAGTGATAACAAATCGATAACTCGGTGTCATTGAAGCCTGTAGGTTATTCCTAATTATCCCTTTCAATTGAACTGCTGTTATTATAACGTAGCAATGTGTCAAATTATTTAAGCGGTCTTTGACGAACAGGTATACACACATAGATACACATGTCAAATGCATAACGTCCGTATTTTTGCGTTGAGGTTAAAAATACATATTAATATTATTATAGTCATTTGTATAGTGTCACCATAAAATATCCCGGTAAATACACTACTAGGTGCCATAAATCAACATCTTCAATAGATATAAAAGCTCGTAGTAATACTCTAAGGGCCAATTTAACCGGTTTCATATAGTCCTATCATGAACTTATCTGACAGATTTTTGACTACTTTTATATGGCATCATATATCAGTTAACAATCTAATACTTTATCAGAAACCGGTGAAACTGGCCTTAAGTTAATTAAAATAAAGTATCGTCATAATCTAGTGACAGCTACTGGGCCCTATCTTCTTCATCAGAAGATACGGACTGCATCTGAGTGCAAGGAAATGTCTGCTAATGGCCAATCACATGCTCTGATTGACGATCATCGCGGATGATTAATGTGCTATATGATAATAATTTTATCCAATAAAAACCGAATATAATTAAATTCAGCATAGCAAATTTGCAATACTTAATTATAGAGTTTTCATGAATTGTAAAAAATTGTTTGATCATATTAATAACATTTAAATTTCAAAAAAAATCTTAAAAACCACGACTGGCTGTACATAAGGGAGTGTTGGTTCCCACACTCATGTATGGTAGTGAATGCTGGGTATGGCAGAAGAAGCATGAAAGTAAAATGAATGCTGTAGAAATGAGAAGTTTGAGAATTATGATTGGAGTGACTCTGATGGATAAGGTGGAGAACAGCATGATAAGGGAATGTTGTGGTGTGGTAGAAGATGTGGTGACGAAGATTGAGTAAGGGATGTTTAGATGGTTTGGACATCCAGAGAGGATGGATGAAGAAAGACTGACGAAACAGATTTATGAAACGAGTGTGAATGGGGCAGCCGGTAGAGGCCGACCTAGGCGAACGTATCACGACCAGATCGAAGACGTTTTAAAGAAAGGCCGAGTCAAAAGTACTTATAACCGGCGAGCATGTATGAAGGCGCTCATGAAAGTGGAAGAAGCGAAAGAGGTATGTCAGGATCGTAGCATGTGGAAAGAAGTAGTCTCTGCCTACCCCAACGGGAAAAAGGCGTGATTGTATGTATGTAAATTTCAAAAGATCAAACATTCCTAATTATGCCAAATAAAACAAATAAATCAACAACTTATAGACTGACACACAGATACACATACGTCCAATGCATATTGCCCGTTTTTTTGCGTAGGGGTTAAAAAGAGCCGTTACATGCATTATAAAGCAAAATCAACGCATTTGTGACTGCAAATATTCAATCAGATCTTGATATGAAATAATTAAAACTAAAACAACCGACTTCCATGCCCCGCGAGTCAATTTGAGTAGCAAGTTTCGAGACGTTTATCGTCATATCTCTGGAGGTACTTATCAAATCTCGATGAAATTACAATGGGACTACGTCGAAAACGTACCCTACCGATTAAAAAAAGAATCATTCGTATCCGTTCACAATTGACGGAGTAATTGCGTAACATACACAAAAAAAACATACAGACGAATTGAGAACCTCTTTCTTTTTGGAAGTCGGTTGAAAAATAGGATCAATCAGGAAGTAACCTTTCAAAAATAAAAATAATTTTCTAAATCGGTTTATAAATGACGGAGTTCTAAGGTAATACAACATAAGCAAATCAACTAAAAGGAATTCAGTATATTCATTTTTAAAATCGGTTTAAAAGAAAATCTTTCCCAAGCAATACACATTCAAGCTTTAAAAACGTATCAACATAGTTCAGTTCAGCGGCACAGTAAAAATAATAGTAAAAATAGTACAGAATCAGCGGGCCACTTAAATTCAAAATTAAAAGACACCACCCGCCCCCCCTCCCCCCCCAATTAATCTATGTATAACCTGTTTATTGAGACCAATCCAATGAGCCCAAGACATTTCACCTTTAAAATGGTAGTTTTAGATTATAGAAGATCCAGCATCAAGTCAATGCTACCATGTTCTCACAATATCATTAAAGTAATAGGATACTAAATATCCAATGTATCAGACCAATTAAAGTTGATCTCATAGTTTCATCATCTATAAAAGAGCTCAGTCCTTTTTAGCGTTCCGAACCCAAAGGGTACCAACGGAACCCTATTACTGAGACTCCGCTGTCCGTCTGTCTGACTGTCTGTCTGTCTGTCTGTCTGTCCGTCTGTCACCAGGCTGTATCTCATGAACCCTGATAGTTAGACGGTTAAAATTGTCACAGATGATGTATTTCTGTTGCCGCTATAACAAAAATACTAAGAACAGAACAAAGTTAAAAATGAAAGGGTTTAAAACAAAAAACGTGTTTTTTACGATAGCGCCATCTAGTCATAGATGACGCTATCGTGTTTACCTTATTCTCGGAATCTGAATCTGAATCTCAGAAACGGCTCCAACGATTAAATAAAATTTAGTATACGGAGGATTTCGGGGGCGATAAATTAATCTAGCTAGGATTCATTTTCAGAAAATGTTGTTTTATTCGTGTTTTCAATAATCAACTTTATCGATAATCAACTTAAAATATGACTCTTCCTGACATCTATTGGCGAGTAGACATAGCTTTAGTATTATTGTGTTGTTAAAGCAGTTAGTTGCTCTCAATTAAAAAAAATAGTATTATTATTCGTCAATAAATGTCGGGAAGAGTCATATTTTTCTAAACATAAAAGGTGACTCTTCCCGAGTGAGTGGCAAAAAATACCGAGCAAAGCTCGGTCAACCAGATATTTAATAATATTAATTACTAACACCTTTGTGTTAACGCGTAGTATTATTATCTTTTCTTTGGTTAACGTTTTCTTAGTTGGTGTTAGAAGTTCGTTAGATGGCGTTCGGAACCCTCCGTGTGCGGGACAAAAGTCTGACTCACACTTGGCCAGTTTTTTAATATTCTAGGACACTTTTAGCGATTACATTTCCCCCTAAAGAATGAAGAAACATCCATTGAGTAGATTGTCTTTTGGTTGCGGATTCCTAACAATATCAACTTCCATCACCAGTAACGATGCAATATACAGCATTGAAGTCATCTCTATTATACTTTTCAAGCATTGAGCGGCACCAATCCAAACGATGGAATTTTTGATCTTCCGTCAAATTATGAGGTATCCATCTAGCCACAAAGCTTTCTGACGCCTAAATGTTCATGAAGACTTTTTGTACTTAACTCAAACCGATGCCTAAAGCTGCCCGAATCTCTTATTATGTCACCCTTCTATCTGCTTCTATCATTAGCCGCACAGCACTCATGTTATCTTCAGAGTCGCCGTAGAAGGTCTTCCATCTCGCGAATCGTCAGTGAGATTGCTTTAACCTCGTTTAAACTTATTAAAGTTGTAAACAGTGGCACGAGGTGGGAGCTTCTAATCGAAGTCTATCGTAACATTAGTACATTTTTCTCTAGTCAAATCGATTTCGACGATCGACAGACACTTTTTAAATTGTACATGCAGTTGACATATGAATTCATTACACATCTACAGATTCCCAAAGAGTTCCTTATTCGAAATGTAAATACATTTTTCATCGTCTGCTTTTCTTACTGGCTTATTCTTAAAACTTTCAGTGCAGCCCATGTCTGAATCTGAGAATATTTATATTTTTGAGACGTAAAGATGTAATTTACGTACTTCCTACAGTTTTAAGCCTTCACAGATGGCATACTTTTGTTGTTACGTGTTACTTTACTACTAGTTTAACTTAGTGTGTTTGTGTGTGTTTAACGCGAGTTGCATTATATACTCGTACGTATAAACATAGTTATAAGTGCAAACTTACATGCACCTGCATTTTTTTTGGCGTCACTAAGTTAAATGTTGATGATTTAAGTATTTAATTAATTATCTTTGACGCTGTATCGCATACCAGTGAGCGAGAATGTTGTGAAATCAAGAGCTTATCTGTTGCTTGTATATTATGAATGTCATGATGAACAAACCTCTTACCGTCTAAAATATGTCTCCAGAAAAGTAAAGTTGTGAGCTACGATAGCGATTGGCGTTGATTGCCAAGGCGCCGGTTGAGGTGTCTCGAGACGACGCAATTAGGAAGTGAGCTTCCGCCGCCCACCGCCGGCGGCGCCACGGCCTCTCCCGAGGAATTGGTTGCAATCGGTGCTAATTACGGCTATCCTGACGAAGCATGCATTCACGGATCTTGCCGTTTCCAGATTTGACATTTTATCGCTGTGTGTAAAATCCGTATCCCATCAAAAACATAAAAATAACAAAAACCAAAATCTCGCAACGCAGTTCTTTTACAGATATGACCAAAATAATAATTGTACGCTTGCTTGCAGGCTTAACACATGTACACATTCTTATATCATAAGATCTTCTGTTTTGACTTGAAGTTCTGACCACAGATCTTGGATTACACATTATATACAGATTTCCATTTGATGGGTCGCCACCCGGTACCGGGCTATCAAAATAAAATACCGGGATTGCAGCATTCCCGCTTTATTATATTGTCGTCCAGAATACAGAAAATTAACTACACAAGCAATAACTTTTTAATGCCTTTTGTCACAACCCATGAAATTGGATTTCCAACAGTAGCTTACTTTAAAAATAAAAACTGACTTGCAGTATAGCAAATAATAAAAGTTTTCCTGAGGTCTGGCCTCAGGGGATAAAACTTTCATTATTTGTAGCGAATTCGGATTCTTTAGTAATAATAAGCAGCTCTATACTTCACACTAAATAGCCGGTACCGAAATATAGTTTGAAAGTAAAAACATTTTTGTTTGTAAAATACATATATCGTAACATATACATGCTTCTAATAACAATACATGTATATTATTTTAGTTAATATATCTATCTACTTAACCAGGTGGGTCGCGAAGTGGCAGTATGAAAATTACCGAGCCATAGAACAATGTCAGGAAACATAGCACTACGTTAATAATCTGTGGTTCTGACATTATTTAAGATCGTTTATAAAACTTAAATTCAAAATTTTAAATCACTGATCCATGTGTAATATTTTTCTTTTTTTTTATCTTATAGGCTAGCGTTTGACCACTATCTCACCTGTTGGTAAGTGATGATGCGGTCGAAGATGGTAAGCAAGCTAGGCCTAGAATGGAAACTGGCTCTTAAGGATAGCTTCCGGAACACATTAGATGTTTGGCGACTTCTTGGAGGGTGGTAGCTGGCCAGGCGGATACTAGATAATGTCCTACCACCATGCGGGGGTTGTTGGTTTCTTAACGATGTTTTTCCTTCACCAGAGGGCCACTGTGAAAAGCGCACATAATTTTTTTGATAGAAAAATCCAATGGCGCACGGCGGTTTGAACTTGGTACCTCTGGCATCAGAGCCAAGCGTTCTCCCGATTACGCCACTGGGCCCTCATTGAGACTATTTCAACGAGCCCAAACTAAACATCTCTGTTGTAAATTGGTGAGGAGATGAGTATTCTGCAGAATCTATGAGATGTCCCAGCATCAGGTCATTCCTACCATGTTTTTATAATATCGTTGAAGTAAGAGGATACCGAATTTCGAGTTGATGAGCTTGATGAAAGTTGATTTCATAGCGTTATTAACTAGATATAACCGGCCAAGTGCGTGTCGGGCCACGCGCAGTGTAGGGTTCCGTAGTAGCCTGTTATTCAATGCAATGTCTTTACCCGTTATAAACAAGCAACTAGGTACTCCGTCTTTGTCACTTTAAAGGATTTATTCTAAGGATTTTGTATGTGGTACAAAATTATCCAACACTGAACTTTCATTTTCAGGTTCAACGACTATTACTGCTAAACTAATAAAGTTATCTTAACCGCTATAGTTTTACTTTAAAGATCATGAAATGCGCTATTATCACGAATTTTTCCAGATTGTTCAAGCCAGCAGTTTAGCTTTTAGAGGGGGGGGGGGAGGGGGACGCGCTAGGCATTTTCAGTATTAAGTTTGAGGTGTTTATCTCCAAAGCTGAACCTAAAAGTGATGCTAGACTTCTTTTTAATTCAATCCACACCAGCACACTAAGTCAACACGTGTTCCAAGCTGACTGGCACCGAAGATCATGCTGGAACTCGGAGAACCGATTGGCGACATGTCTTTGGGTGGTTTTAGCCACCACCCAGGGATCATGTGTAGAGTAAGGAATGAGGTCTAAGCCTACGGACGCAGGAAAACAACAATGACCTTGGCTAGCTGAAAATGACCCCTTTATAGGGTTCTGTATCCGACGGAACAATTACTGAGACATCGCTGTCCATCTGTTCGTCAGATGGCTTTATCTCCTAAGCCGTAATAGGTAGACACTTTCAATTTTCTGAATGATTGTGGCCGCTATCACAACACATACTAAAAACAGAATAAAAGTAAAAATTAAAGGATATCCCCATACAATCATTACTTAAAACGGCTTTACACTCAACGGGTTAAGATATCGAAAATACTCCGACATGTTTCGCACATTTTTATGTCCTTTTTCGCGAATCTTATAGTCCGTGAGTGTTAAGTCATTTTAAATAATTGTAAATCCATGGTTTATTAAACTTATGTACTTAGTAAAAAACAGTTTTTGGTTATAAATTAACTTTAAATATTAATAAGCGTAGTGAACCCGAGGTCTGTGATATGAATTGCACTCTTCAAACGTAGACTTTGGTACCCACTAAACTTAAAGCCTTTCTTCTCAAGGGAGCACAGGGATGTAAGGGTTCACAAATAAGACCTCGGTGCTCCCAGCCAACCTCACCTGCCCGTGGTGCATCCTGCTGACCAACAGACGATGCTCTGGCGACCGACAAATGGCGGTATAACCATTTCATATCTATGGCGTAGCTAAATTCTACAGGCCGGTGACGGGCAGCAGCGTCACCGGTGCGAGTAGCTACGTCCTGCGATCGTCAACCCGCCTGCCCAGCGTGGCGATTAGGGCATACCCCTCCCAAGGGATGCAAAGTAGATGGAAGGACAACTAAAGCCAAGGCCCCCAGTTCCCGGCCGCCCTGCTATTCCTGACCACGGCGGCGGTCACGGTAACGGCAGGGCAGGGGGTGCTAAGAATCCCCGGGCTACGGTAGGCCGCCAGAACAAACTGACCTCCAGCTGGAGGAGGATCTGAAACACATAAGATGGCACATACTGGGGTTATGTGAAGTCCGAAGATAGGGAGAGGACAACATAACCTTAGAATCGGGCCATCTTATGTACTACAGAAAAGGAGATCAGCCATCCCAAGGCGGTGTCGGGTTTCTGGTCAAGAAGGTTCTCAGTGACAACGTTGTCGAAATCTTCAGTGTGTCGACCAGGGTAGCGTGCCTCATAATTAAGTTAACCAAGAGGTACAGTCTCAAGGTTATCCAGGTTTACGCAACGACCTCGACACACTTGGATGATGAGGTGGAGAGTATGTATGAAGATATCTCCAGAGCTTTACACACCACCTCCAAGGCTCACTACAACGTTGTCATGGGATACTTTAACGCCAAAGTGGGAGAACAAAATTGCGGCGAATCGTCTATAGGACCACACGGATTTGAGAGTAGGAATCACAGGGGGCAAATGCTGATCAATTTCCTCAAAAAAGAGGGCGTTTTCTTGATGAACTTGTTCTTCAAGAAACAATGCAAACTCGTATACGTAGGGTTCCGGACCACAGTAGGTACAATGTTTAACAAAATTATACAGTGGTTACAATAATAAACACTATGTAAAAATTTCAATATTCTATCTATTACGGTTCATAAGATCAAGCAAAAAACACTGCAAAAATCATGTTTCTTGTATGGACACCCCCTCTAGTTTTAAACTTTCTTCTGTTTTTAGTAATTGTTGTTGTAGCGTCTGTAGTTATAAATATTTTGTACAAATTTAAGTGTCTGCATATTACGGTTTAGGAGATACAGACCTCTGAAAGATGGACAGACGGACGCACGGACGGACGGACAGCGAAGTCTCAGTAATATAGTTCCGTTGGCACCATTTGGTTACGGAACCCTAAAGACTTGTTTAATACATAGGTATATTTTTTAAACAAGCATACAATTTCATTTCAACATATAATAATCATATAATAATATTAATATAACAAAAATTATAAATAACTAGATACCAAAGGAACCCTACTACTGAAACTTCGCTGTCTGTTCGTCCATCCGTCTGTCCGCCATGTTACAGGGCTGTATGTCCTTTACCGTAATACGAGGTAAGTACTCGGTACTAGTACGGTACGGTAGTACGGTAGGTGCTTGTAGGTACGAGAAGATACTTGAAATGTTCAGGAAATATGTATTACTGTTGAGGATTTAACAACAAATACAATGGGGTCCCCATACAAGGAACGTGCTTTTTTAGCATATTTTACTTGAACTTATGAACCTATATATAATTTATAGAAACTTGAAATCTTCACAAAGTCTATTACTATGGCCGCTATAACAGCAAATACTAACAAGTGAATTGTTTTAGGAATAAATAACCGACTGCGTGATAAAAATGAAGTGATTAAACTATCCCAAACTACAATACTACATATAAGTTATATATACGAGTATATACATATATATAATATAGAATTTTAACTGTGATTACAAATATATATATATATAGTAAAATTCTTTATTTTGATTTATTTAACCGGAAGAACGGTCGGCTTGGATGCCAGAAGGAGGTACCGAGTTCGAACCCCGCCGTGCACCAACAACCTATCGAAAAATGTATGTGCGCTTTTCACAGTGGCTCTCCGGTGAAGGAAAAACATGGTGGTAGGACAATAGCTAGTGTCCGCCTGGCCAGCTACCACCCTTCAGTTAGAAAATCTGTCGCCAAGCATCTAATGTGTTCCGGCAGCTATCCTTGAGAGCCAGTTCCCATTCTAGGCCTAGCGTGCTTACCATCTTCGACCGCATCATCACTTAGCAACAGGTGAGATAGTGGTCAAACGCTACCCTATAAGATATAAAAATATATATATATATGATACCACACTCGAAAAACGTACTTTGAAAACATAATTTTTTTGGTATTATTTGCTAATCCCAATTTTCAAGTTTGCAATACAAAAGACTTCAACGCGTGACTTTTTTTCCTTCCGAATAGTCGAACCGCAATGTTCATCTCGTTATTTGAGATTACTTTTTGGGGCTAAATATCTATAATTTAGTTTTTATTTTATTTTGATGTACCCACTTGTTGTCACTCTTACGACTAAGACGAATCTCAATAGATTCGTCTTAGTCGTAAGAGTGTCAATGACACCACTCACATAAAAATACAACAAGCCGTTTAGGCTCTAGAGCGTGCCAAAAAATATACATACATACACTCGAAAAACATAACCCTCCTTCTTCGCAGTCGGGTAAAAACAGAATGAAGATAATGCTTGATCTTACAAATCGTAACAGATAGAGATTTCATATTTGCTCATAGTGTATTACAATTATTTCTATAAAATCAAGCAATAACAAGTAATATTTAAAAAAAACCTTTTTATAAACAAGCTTTTACATATAACGTAGGACCAGAGTAAGTTAGACAAATCCAACGAGCCCAAACACGACGGGTATAACATGTGTAGTTTAGGAGTTCCTTTGGCCACCTTCGAGCTCCATCATCAGACCAGCACCATGGCATCATAATATTGTATTGTCACGCGCTTTACACATGCTTGTAAAATTTCAGCTGAATCGGTAACCGGGAAGTGGATTAAATTTAATTTGCGAGATTTTTGACGGACAAATAAATTCGCTGTGAAGTAGAGATAAAGCTTGTAAAAACTAAATTAAACTAAATGTTGAAGGGGTTGGGAAATGTCCCAATACAAAAACTTATTTTTCCGGCTAATTTTGTTCCATCGAAACCCTACGTGTGCAAATGCGACTCGCACTTGGACAGTTATTTAGGATATTATTTTATTCTTGAGTCAATTTTCGATGTCATTACTTCGTCCATTAGTTAGGGTCGTTACACACTTCCCGACGCAGAGGGCGGACGATTGATATTAATAGTTTATAAAATTTCCCCCAAGAAACGGAGATAGAACGTAAATAAATTTATATTTGCTTTCTTTACTATACCGTAAAACTGTTTTAATTTTATCACGGCAGGTAATTATTTAAAGTCAACAAAGGTCTAGCCTTTGTAGACTTAAAATAATTAAGTAATAAAATAGTAGGCACAAATGTAGGCCTAGAACACGTAACAATTGCGTTGCGATTTTATTGTTTAATTTTTTTTTTCATGTTTGTATAAATAATATTTGCTGTTTTTGAATATGTGTTGTATAATATCAAAATCTGCTGACTATATCTCGTTCAAACCCATTTTCGTTGAAAGTGTTAATTGAGATCTGCAGAACGCGTAATTTTTTTTTTTAATTTTTAACTCTCTTATTTTAAAAGTAAGAGGGGGGTTAAAAGGTGTATTTAATCACTTTGAAATTAATTAAATTAGTTAAAGAAATCTCAATGTAATTTGAAAGAGCTATCGCGTATAAGTATGTTTTTTTTTATTTCAGTTCCATGTAGGCCCCGCCCCCAAAATCTATTAATCTATCTAATACTGACTGACTGACAGACAACGCACAGCCTAAACCGCTGGTCGTAGAGACTTGAAATTTGGAGGGTATATTTGTCTTAGTACGTCTTATTAGTCTTATTTGTAACTAAGAAAGGATTTTCCAAAATTCACCCCTTAAGGGGATGAAATGGGGGTTCAAAGTTTGTATGGAGAAACAAGATTAGATAGCCTTTTCTATCCGAAACTTCACATAAGTGCTTCAGTAAAAAAAAAGGTAAATACGTGTTTGAGGTTTTTTTGAAATCCACCCCTAAGAGGGTGGGTGCAATGGGGTAACAAAGTGTGAAAATCAATATTGTTTTGGATTGCGCTGAAATTTGGCATGCAGATAGTTATTACGACGTTAGTTACCTCTAAGAAAGGATTTTCCTAAATTCACCCCTGAAAGGGATGAAACGGGGGTTCAAAGTTTGTATGGAAAAACAAGATTAGATAATATTTTCTATTCGAAACTTTATACAAGTGCTCCAGTAAAAAAATAAGTAAATACGTGTTTCATGTTTTTTTGAAATTTCACCCCTAAGAGGGTGAAATGGGGTAACAAAGTGTGAAATTTAATATTGTTTCAGATTGCGCTGAAATTTGGCATGCAGATAGTTATTACGACGTTAGTTACCTCTGAGAAAGGATTTTCCAAAATTCACCCCTGAAGGGGATGAAACGGGGGTTCAAAGGTTGTAAGGAAAAACAATATTATATAGTCTTTTATATTCGAAACTTGACACAAGTACTTAAGTAAGTAAATACGTGTTTCAGGCTCTTTCAAAATTTCACACTTAAAAGGGTAGGTTAAGAAGTAGGTAACAAAGTCTGAAATCAATATTGTTTTAGATTGCACTGAAATTTGGCATGCAGATAGTTTTGACATAGGTATCCACTAAGAAATAATTTTTCAAAATACACACTTTAAGGGGATGAAGCGGGGGTTCAAAGTTTGGAAAGTCGTTTTATTCGACATTTCACACAAGTAAATAAATAAGTAAATACGAGTTTCAGACTTTTTCAAAATGCCACCCTAAGAGGATAAACTGGGGTAACAAAGTCTAATAATCAATATTGTTTCGGATTGCGCTGAAATTTAGAATGCAGATAGTTATTATGACGTAGGTATCCTCTCAGAAAGGATTTTCTTAAAATTACCCCCGGATACGGAACGGGGATTCAAAGTTTGTATGGCGAAACAAGATACGTGTTGTAGGATTTTTCGAAATGGGGTAGGTAACAAAGTCTGTAAATTTAGGTTTTTCGGGTTTTATATTTATTTTATATATATATATATATATATATAGTCTTAGGAGTTTCGGAATAAATTGGCTGCAAGATACGCATGGACACAGACAGACATGACATGTGATCTGTTTTTTGCCATTCGGCTACCAACCTCTAAAGAACGAGATGCATTTTATGCATGACACTTTAAAGCGGCCATAGTCAGTTTTGAAATTATGGTCCAACTTCAAGAAGAAGGTCCCAAGATAATATACAAAAAACTTTTCGAGATATTTTCGTCACCGCCAATAGGTATTGTAGAGATTGAAGGTAAACTATGTCAACGAAAGCGTCCTACAAGTAAGTTATAATTACTGCCGGGACAGAACTACTCCTAGTACATTCACAAAGGAAAAGTAACGGCTGGACCAATTTAGGTGAAATTTTGCACAGAGATAGCCAGTATTATGGATTAGGCTATAGGATACATTTTAACGCGGGCAAAGCCGGCAAGGGGCACTGCAAATTATATATAAAACACGGTAATAAAGATACGGATGAATTTAAATAAACTTATTTGAAAGTGGTTGAACTGTACTAAAAATAAACGGAAATAAATAAAAAGAAAAAATCCGTTTTTTGTCGTGAAGTCAAACAATAAAGGAAATTTAGATTTTATCATTATTAACAATAAATTGATTAACCTAAATCTGCCGCCACCTGTGGTTAGATTAGTTAGTATAGTTCTGTAGGTTAAATAAAATGTGGGATCTTATGCTCCCCGTACTGCACTGAAAAGTGGAAATATTTTACATAGTTTAATGATGGGAAATGAAAATATTAATACTTTTCATTTCATTGTATTTATTTTAGAAAAAAGTAAGCAGGTACCCACTTTTAAAAATGTGGCTTTGCCTTACCTACAAGAGGAAAAACGATTTTTTTTTCAATTTTTAGGTCTATTATTGGCTAGGCTTAGATAAATAATAACATTGAGAAGTTAAGTATTTCATCTTTCCCGCTTTGTATTTCTTTTTATTTATATCTTTATATTTTTAGTACAGTTCCACCACTTTCAAATAAGTTTATTTAAATTCATCCGTATCTTTATTACCATGTTTTATTATTGTATTATTACTAGCAGTTCCCCTTGCCGGCTTCGCCCGCGTTAAAATGTATCCTATAGCCTAATCCATAATACTGGCTATCTCTGTGCAAAATTTCACCTAAATTGGTTCAGCCGTTTGACCGTAAAGAAGTCCCAAACAAACAAACAAATAAACAAATTGACTTTCGCATTTAAATTTGGTGCTGATAACTTTTTCGGCACAGTTTCGACATAATCGGCAATTTCACCTTGTTGCGTGTGCTGCCTCGAATGCAATGCACATCATTGGCGGCGTGAAGCTAGCGGTGCGAGGTACGCGGGAGTACAAGGTTCTCCCAATCTTGTTACGCACTGTATTCAAATTTTATTTATTCAGTGCAGCACCAGGTTTAAGAAACCTGACATTAAGGTAGGCATACAACATAACTCAGGATCAATATCACATCGCAGATATATATTTATCTTTTTCCCCGCACTGAACTAAATATAAGTTTCACCTTCCGCACGACGGAGAAGTTCATGTTATTTCTTACAGCACAATAGGCGAGATTCGGACAAGGTATTTCAGGCCCTGTTTTGCAATCGCACTCAACGTGTTAACTAAATAAATATAACTATAAAATGAGAATTAAAATGATGCTAGTCACATAGAATTTTGGTAATCTTCATGCATACATCCCCATAACACACAACAACAGTAGACTTTTGTATTCAAATAATAATACTAAAATAAGATACAAAATTGTCGTCATAGTTATTTTACTAAACATCCTGTTTAATACTATTGTAATTCGAGTTTTGCTGTATTTACGAGTATGCCACCATAATTTGAAGTTATAGGTGAATATTTTCAGCACCACAAAGCCCCTCTAAGGCAGACGGTGGTAAACATTAGTCATCATTTGTGTTGATGTGCTCGTCATGAGGCCCATTCAATTTGTTTATATTTCACGCCACTCGGAGGTGCTACAAGAAAAATATAGCCTCTAACGCCGAAATATGGGGCCTTACCGATATTTATTATGGCTTTATTCTGGTGCTCGCGAGCGTCTGCTGACTCTAATATACTACTCGAGAATTTTCCGAGCTTTGCAATTGTACAATTGTCGTTTATTGCAACTGTTTGACAGGCATTGCAGTATAATAGAAGTGTGATGTGCTTGAAACATTGGTTACCTAGATATTTATGAGTTTTTGGCACACTTAGGTTAGGTAGGGTTAAAAAGGTATCGGGACAGAGCTCTTACGTATGCATAGTCTGTCGTGTAATTCTTTATCACGTGACTCGTCATGGTTGTTTGGAAAAGATCTCTATGAGCGATACGACCACACTTTGACACTATCATTAGACATAATTTGTTTAGTCTTAAGTCTTTCTTTAGTCTTCAGTCTTTCCTTGAGGGTCAGAGTATTCTAGGCCTAGCGTGTTCACCATCTTCGACCACGTCATTCAAAAATAAATTTGAATTTGGAAACTGCCCAATTTTTAATTCTTCTATTGAGCAATAAAGATTTTAGGCGCAGGTAGTTTGTTGATTCCCTATTAAGGTACGGACACACCGCAGCGTCCTGCGTGTGCGAGGCGACGATCAGTAGCGCAGTAGTATTTGTACCGACTGGTTCACACCAAACGCGATCAGTAAACAATTGAAAAGTACTGAGAACGTTCCCGCAAATCGCAGGACGCCGCGGTGTGTCCGCACAAGAGAGACCGCTATCAGAGAGACTGATTATTCCTTACAGAGGCGCTGGGCAGCGTGGGCAGCGCGGCGGGCAGCTCCTGGCCGTCGTCGACGCCGGAGCCGTCACCGTCGCCGGGGTCGGCGCGCTCCGACGCGGCCGACGCTGACGCCGAGCCACCCTTCACGCTCGGAGCCACCGAGCACACGCCCTACCAGTGCCAGTTCTGCGACAAAGCCTTCCCGAGACTGTCGTATCTTAAGAAACATGAACAGGTAAATCAACATCAATTTATTCTCAAACCCATTAAGAAACAGGTTTGTAAAGTTTATGACAAATAAATTATTGCACCTTTTAACCAAATTATGCATTGCGTTTAACAATTTACAAAAAATATAAAGTGTGTAACAACTTCAAGAAACATAATATTTGATTTACGCAGTGCAAACATCTCTCGTTGGATTTGAAAACTGTAATGTTTTCTTCGGAATGATTAACTTTCGAAATAAGTAGTCATAGGTGGCGCCACCAATGCATAATTGGGTTAAAAGATGCAATCCATTAATTTCGTCGTATCAATGGATAGAACCGTGGCTTAATTGGCAGAGCACCTGGACGTGTTATCCGGGGGGTGCGGGTTCGAGTCCCGTCGGTACGATGAAATTTGTTGAAAACGGTTCGCTTTGATGCCAGAGGTACCGAGTTCAAACCTTCGTGCACCAATGGAGTTTTCTATCGAAAAATTTATGTGCGCTTTTCACAGTGGCCCTCCGGTGAAGGAAAAACATCGTTAAGAAACCAACAAACCCCGCATGGTGGTAGGACACTTGTCTAGTGTCCGCCTGGCCAGCTACCACCCGCAAGTTCGGGCATATAATCTAATCTGTCGCCAAAACATCTAATGTGTTCCGGCAGCTATCCTTGAGAGCCAGTTCCCATTCTAGGCCTAGCGTGCTTACCATCTTCGACCGCTTCATCACTTACCAACAGGTGAGACAGTGGTCAAACGCTAGCCTATATATATTAAATTATTTAATATATTAACTATATATAAAAAATTATATATATTAAAAAAAAAACATCACACCATTCCCTACGTAATAATACAATATTTATTATTAGATTCGATTTGAGAGTCTTGTCTATCCTTACTAGATAGACTAGATTACACATATGTATATAGTATATACCTATTGTTAGCTAGGCTGTTACAGACGGCCGCTTTACATGCACCTAATAATTGGGTATAATTTCTACAAATAAGGCGTGATTTTTCAGAAGTTCGGATTTAGTTTTGAACTTACTCTCTATACTTGTGTTAATTTAAACTATCTATATTCCAGTCTGTAAGACAGTTCTTTTAATATTGCTTAAGTGTAGGTTTATTTGTTGTTGTAAGTATTTTATTAGTAGAGCTAAGCAATTCGTGCTCAAATGATGTAATCGATTCCCTCCAACCCACAACAAACAATAAGATAAGCATCATCCCATCACAGACATGAAGAACCTTACATAAGCTTAAGTTGAACCAACAGTCGTCCAGAATAATAGGTCCACCGTTTCCTCATTTCCATAAAGCAAGTTTGCTAACCGCATAAACAATACGACTGTTATGGACTATGATCGTCATATCTTTGAATTCACAGTCCAGTTTCGCCGTACGGCCCAGTCGCTTCATTAGCAAGTAGATACCCAAAACGGCCCATTTACAGAGCCGGTGCGTAGATATGCATCGCGCTGGCTGCACCGTGAGGGCTGACGTGCGGGGCCATTACGCCGGCCGTACATCTCGCCTCCTTTGTGTCGCGCCGATCTCGCCGCGTTACGATTACGACACACGCAGCGACAGATCTAGCCAAGATACGGCAAATAGAAACGTCACTTTGCATGCTGACGGCATGCCTTTCCCAGGATACTGATCGTCACGTACTCACAAGTGACAAAATCGCCACCTCCGCTCCACCACCCTTCAAATTAAGACGGGTCTCAGATTTATAATACCGCGAATCACTCAAATAATTCAGGAGATCATCGATAGTAAGGTTGGCAATTGCTGGCCCCGTTGAACGCAGGCAGATACGGATCGATGCACGCGCATCGCGGGCTGTAGCGGATTGCGGGTGTGCCGACAAATGTATCTGGCTGTGATCGCGTCGCGCGTCTCACTCGGCTTTGCGTCGCAGCAGTGACGGCCGGAAATAGGCTCGCGATAACAACTCCCTAGCCTAGCCCGACACACCTTTATCAATACGCCGCCGCATCGCCGCGCTCTCCGCTTGAGAAATGCGATCATTATAGAAATAAATCAATTACAGATTCCTCGCAACCTCGCATATAACAGCTGCGCCAATAGAGACGGATCGTTAAACTATAAATACATTCAGCAGAAAGACTTATCTGTAGAATATATTTATGCAGCCATAGCCATGGTGCTAAAATTCAATGGATATCTTGTTGAGTTAATTAAGTTGTCCGATAAGTATTGTGGTGGAGCCAGAGCAGTCGGCGGGAGGCGCAATCACACTCGTAAAACTGTCCAAACATCTCGCCAGCCGAGATACACCCACAATCACTCTCATTTCTTATTCTCAGGATTACAATCCAAGCTTGTTTATTTTTTTCATAGCATTTCTCTTTTGATTGAAAATTATTATGCGGTTTGAGTAGGTTAAATTGAAAATCTTCAGATCCTTGCCTTCAGCATTGAACATGTTTTTTCAAGATCTGTAGGTAGTTGAACGCGTTTTTCCATCTTCCTCAACAGGTGACACCAACTTTAAAGCACAAATGTGTAGCTTAGCTTTCAAACACTCACCTCCAATACATTTAAGCTCATATCCTCGCATTCAATATAACCTCAAGATGACTTGAGATATAACATGTATAAATGTATGTAACGAATAAATGTGTTCATTGTTTATTTACTCGTCTTTCAAAATAGTTGTTTTGGGTAATTTCAAGCAATAAGATCCCATCTTTATTACTTATCAGTACGAGCACCAAGCACTCGAGCTACTGTTTCGAGGAACTCGTCTCTACAGGAATATTAAGATAATTCATCACGTTATCAAGGAGGCAACCTTTTTGCATAACGACTTCCCGCACCAAGTCGGAATGTCCGCGAGGCTAATAATGCGAGCTTTTATTGCCGCTACCTAAGCACATATGTGGACACGGACTCACGGTATGAATTCATAATAATCGGAACAATTACACATGAGTCAGTAGGTACGGACAGACGACGGTCGGCGGCTGACCCCGGCCCGTCACCTGGCTGTGAGAGCGCTGCACCTGGGAAAGTCGCTCGGTAGTCACCCGCTGCCCATTTCCGAGCTTTTATTGGCTATCATGTCCACCTTAAACTAGTTTCGGAACGTTTCTTGGTGAGCTCTACGTGGAAACTTACAACCATTAGGGCCATTACGGCCGCCGCTCTCACGCTTTTCGTTGTTTCTAATATAGTAAAGGTAGACGCGATTTGCGTGTCCTTTCACCATAAGCGGGTCGCAGCGTGGCGGCAGCGCACGGCCCGCAGGGCTCCGGCGGTGCACCCAGGGGCGGAGCCCCCGTGGCGCCGCCGCGCCTTGCTTATTGAATTCTCGCACGAAGCACTGCGATGACAAGAATCAATATTTTGCAAAATACACACACCCGTTTCGCCGGAGCTCGTTAATAAGAATTATCTATTTGCTTTTGCAGTGGGATTTTGTATAAATGTAAATTGTTGCCGTCAGTGAAATCGAGAAGTTTGTATGGGTGAACAAATAAATAATTAATATCACGTTTAGCGTAATGATTTATCTTATAAATTATAATGTATGGGACAAAATTAAAGGTGACTTTCACGAGTTGGGCGCTTCGCTTCGGAATGGAGACGGTATTTATTGCATGCGAAGGATCAAATTTATTAATTCTGTCGAGGGACGATTGCTCCAATTAAGTGAGCGGAGTAAACATGCCGCACCGCTATGTTTATGTGCTTCGGCGCAGCACAGCCGCAGGCGCTTCGTGGTAACACTCCGACGTCACTGATCGCTGCAACACGATTGTTCCTTTATTAGCTGTTCTATCGATACGTGTTCCGAATTAACCTAATTTAATTATATGTTAAATGGATATGTTAATTTTAACACAGACACTTAGAATTTATTAAGTGTCAGATATTTCATATTTTGTTGCCACGTGAGGCAGCGGACATAGAGTCAGATTTCTCTGGCGGTGAATGTTTTTACATACATCTATGTGTTTTAAGTAAATATTTTTTGCAAATAATTTAAAAAATAAGTATCGCACTTTATTGTCCAAAAGTTCATGCTATCATGAGGGTTATTATCACCCACGGGATAACACTTGTTGCCTTCCTGCATTCGTACGGTCAGACCTTCATCTACCCTACATGTGATCCCTGGATTGTGCTGCTAAATGGGTGACAACGCTTCCGCGTCGCTAATCAATTCGCAGAGTTTCAGCATGATGTGTGTGGTCATAAAGAAGACGGGTTTGACTTAAAGTTAATGGTCCAGTGTCGTCTTCCAATTGCAGACAAGCGTGATTCTATCATGGACCGCGGCTTCACTTAAAATCAGTAGTAATGGCGATCAAGTGTTTTTCTGACAGGTATAAAAAAATCTAAATCAGCGATAGGTTTTAGAAATACTTATGTCTTTGACAAGGCGATGTATCAGTATACCTACCTATTCTATAATATGATTACCTGCATTGATTGTTACTCGCAAACACTTCTACCATCCATAGTACTAAATAATATCGTTTAAAAACTAAAAAAGAACCGACTTCAATGTTCATTTTCAGTACCAATTTTGAGATGTTTATCTCAATATCTCTGGAAATACTTATCAGACCTCGATAAAATTACCATGGTACCACACTTGGGATATCTCCTTTCGAACAAAAAAAGAATAATCAAAATCGGTGCATAAATGACGAAGTTATCCCCGAACAAACATAAAAAAAAATAATAATAATAATATATACGGTCGAATTGAGAAACCTCCTCCTTTTTTTGAAGTCGGTTAAAAAGACCACATCACGTTAATAGTTCGCAAACCAAGCCTTGCCTGGTAATTGGAAACCCACTAGAAACGCTTTACAAATTCTGATAAATAAATCACTAGACATTCTGAAATGCTTAGCGACTACGTTTTAAAACTCCTTTGTCCTAAATAGCGATTAACATATTGCCTAAAGAGTTTAGAAGCGAAGTCCATCATTCGAAACGTTTGTTTAGTGGCGTAATGAATGAATGTCGTCGAGGTGGTCAATTAGTAAAAGCGTGAAGTGCTGTCATTTTGGGAGCCTATTATGCCGGGGAGTAGCGTCAGTCAGCCGCTGGGGCGAAGGCCGACTCATTATCCACCAGCGTCTATTTATGAGCACTAACATTAACATCCTCATTATGCTCATGCTCATGAATAATTCTCTCAACTTACAGAACAGATTTTTTAAAGTGAACATAAGTAATATGTCTTTAACAATACATTTCGAGGAAGCTATTGTGAGTAAATAAAATTATTTTCATGCTAATTCCTCCATATCGGTGCTGAAAATAAACCTAACCATAAGGTCTATGTTAGCGATCGTTGAAAGTCTACCATACTCTACAAAGTTATTAGTTACGTAAATAGATACTTAATTCAACGATGATTTGTTTTAGATAATATGTGACTAAGTTATCACTAAGTACTGTTTCTACATCAAAGTAGGTCTAATTCGGTCCAGTGTACGAAAAATAGAACAACCGTTAAGAAACGTCCATTTACATTGCCCAAAACTAGTTATTCTCGTAAGTCCAGAACATTACCTACCGATCTGACGAGGAGAACTCGCGATAAGCAGGGAGCTCCCGCGCAGGAATGTTATCGCGCATCGATTCGTTACGCCAATGCTTACAATAGTGGCTATCGATCGTCGATCGGCCCTCGATCCGACTGGAATTGAATCATTACTCGTTCTATAATTGCATTATGGAGATTGTTAACTAAGAAATTACTGTCATGGTATTTTGTAGATGATTTATAGATTCGTCCGGACAATTAATTTATCGAAATCGATCGGGCTATTGGGACCCACGGTTGATATGGTTTGATATCTCGGTGAGTCACGACGGATCTCGGACTCCCTAGAGTTTTTACCGTGTATTGAGGAACGCCGGTGAGTGAGGTGAGCACTGAACAGCTCACGGACTCACGGCTAGCGGTAGTCACCTCATTGTTCGGGATAGTTCTCACGAAGTTTTTATGAGCAATGCACCCGGAGTTATTTCGTTTCAATCTTTATACAACTTTGATATTTTAATTGTCATGCAATAGATTGAATTCCTACGTGGAGACGGTTGATTTTATGTACTTCTTTCTTCATGGGTAGAGAATATAATTAATTAACGAATAGCATTAGCTATGACAAACTATAAGTTATAATATAACCAATTGCCTTGTATACCTTTGCCGTTGGAAAATCTGCAAATATTATTAAAAAGTGGTTACTGATACTGAACATAATCTGATAATGTATTGTTGTAGTTTTCTTTGTCTTACAATACATTTGACTTTATGACTATTATTTGTCACCAGACCCACTCGGACCAGATGCCGTTCCGTTGCGAGTTCTGCTCGCGGCTGTTCAAGCACAAGCGATCACGGGACCGACACGTCAAGCTGCACACGGGGGACCGCAAGTACCGTTGTGCACACTGCGAATCTGCATTCTCTAGGAGGTAAATAATTGAATAATTATATATATATATATGAATATATATCAATCTATCTCAGAAGAATAAGATGAGAACAAGCCTTAAAAATGTACTCGTAATTATCGCTAGTTACGACGAAGTGTATCTACTTACGGTACCAAAATTGTAACATAATGGGTATGCTAATGCGCCTAATCCGAAGCCATTAAAGACGTGTGAGCGAGTGTACTTTATGGATGCTGAAGAGGTGCGCACAGGACAATGGCCTTGCAGGGAGATTGATCACCGCGAGGCAGCGCACAAAAGCTCGCCACGGTTGAGGCGACGCGTCACCTTTTTCGTCACCTCAGAGCGTCCACTTGACTAATTCCACGCAATTTGTCGGCCGAACGCAACGCCCGCCGGTGAAAAGAGATGATGCGGTGACAAATGGCGTCGAGGGTCTTACAAAAATAAAATAATGGCCCGTACCTAAACAGGCGCGGCGAGCGTGGCCATTAGCGGAGGTGTTTGGGCGAACACCTCTATTCTGTAGTTCGCGTCAAAAGCCCCTTTGTTAGATCTGTTTGGTCGGGTCTTTATGTGGGTACTTATGTCCCATATGACAAATTGTGGCCTCTGGCCACGGAGCCTATTCATCTCAATTTAAAATTCTTAAAGGTTTCTTGTAAGAATACGTTCTTTTGTGAGCTCACCTAGATTGTGATGTTAATCTTATTTAAGTCCGATGCTGTGATTTGCCTGTGGTACCCTACTTTTTTAGATAGGTACCTTCTCATTGAAAAATGAAATTTTCAATCAAAATCTTAGGTGTTTTCAATATCTTGTAATTGCAATTATAGTGATCATCTGAAGATTCACATGAAGACTCACGATAACCAGAAGCCGTTCCAATGCACAGTGTGCAACCGAGGGTACAACACGGCTGCTGCGCTCACTTCACACATGCAGGGACACAAACGCGAGAGGGAGGGAAGAGAACCCGACAGAAGAAGAGCCTTACGCTGTTTGCGATGTGGGGAAGCGTTTAGAAGACATGATCTTTTACAGGTAATAACTTGCTTTCAAAGAATCCTGCAACAGCTATAAATGATCTAAGAGGCCCATTTTATATGAGTAATTGATCATTTTTTCCAGGCTCATATGGCCACTGCTCACGGTCCAGACGCAGCAGCATTGACTCCACCACGTCGCGTGGCATCACAGCCACCCCCGACTCTACTCGCGTGCATGTACTGTACTCGAGATACCTTCACCAGCATGGAACAACTGCAGCTGCACGTCCGCGCTACTCACGCGGCTTTACTAAACGGAGACATGCCTCTGCCCCCGGGAGTCGACCAACCGGCACCGACAGATTTAAGTCGAAGAGCATCTGATGACTTACAGCCACCGGCTAAACGGCCTCGGTCAGGATCGGGTACGCCGCAGATAACGCTCTCACCGAATACATTGCTTTGCAATCAGTGTGATGCGGCTCTGCCCGATTTCGAAGCGTTCCGAGCGCATTTGAAAGGACATTTGGAGGAGGGTGGAGAATTGACGCGGACCAGTCCAGCTCCCTGCGTTCACTGCGGAGCAACGTTCGCGGATGCTGCGGCTTCGGAGCGGCATCTCACGGCGCACTACCTGGCGGTGTCCTGCGAGTACTCTTGTCACAGTTGTGCGCGTTCATTCCCCGCTCCTGATGACCTGCAAAAGCACCTACTGGAACTTCACGCACATCATCTGTATAGATGTTCATTGTGCAAGGAGATTTTTGATTCCAAAGTGGCTATTCAGGTATGCCCATCAAACATTCTGATTCTTTTGGTTGGTGGTTGGTGGATGGTTATCTATCTATTTCGCTCCGATTAACACCTATCTACACTCTGCAGCCAAATAAGCTAATAATATATCCTCAACCGCTCACTTACCAACAGGTGTGAGATAGTGGTCAAACACTAGCCTATTAGATATTTAAAAAAAATTTTTTTGACTGTAAACTACTGTAATGTACGTGGATCTCCATCGTGATTCCATTGCAAAGTCATTATAAGTATCATTATACTCTAGCCTGATAAGTCTATCCAATATCCAGGTACATTTCGCGGTGGCACACAGCGGTGAGAGCAAGGTGTGGATGTGCCGGGGCTGCGGCGGGGGCAGCACATTACGATCAGAAGCTGAAGGTGCAGCGCACGTCCGCGCGGCGCACGGTGGGGCGCGGTGCGCGTGTGGTGCCTTGCTCGCTGGCCCGAGGCTGCGGCCGCGCGCGTACCGCTGTCCTGTGCCGGCTTGTACTGATGCCTTCGCTGTGCAGTATCTGCTGGAACGGCATATGCAGATACATCATGCTGTACCGCATCAGGTAACGAACTAAAAGTATTCAAGCACATCCCTTTTAAGAACTTTACAAGACGTTTAGGCTCCTAAACCCCAAAAGGATCCCACATCCAGACTTATTATATTAATCGAAATACTTTTTAAGGGTATTGGAAAATTGATACTCGTTTTAGAATAATTGTTTGTGTCAAAAATGCTTGCTATTTTGTTATATTAATATTTCAGGTGTTGAATGGAGATCTGGCTCGGCCAAAACGAGTGGAAAACAACAACGGGACGGACGCCGATGGTGCTTGCTCTCCTTGCACCACCGGAGGAGAGGCCACTGCCACAGAAGATAGAAGACGGAAGAACGGGGCTGTTGCTCTTCAATGTGCATATTGTGGGGAAAGGGCAAGGTCTCGGGCAGAACTTGAGGCTCACACCCGAGCACATTCCGGAGCCGCCACTGCGAGACATAAGTGTCTGATCTGTGATGAAGTTCTGCCTTCGGCTGCGGTGCTGGCTGAGCATAAACTTACACATTGCAAGGTTAGCTTGTCATTTGTTTCCTAACCCAGTATCTATATTTTTTAAATTAAGAAGCCAAACCATCCTAAATAGAACCCCACTGTGATTTTTGTAATGATATTGGTCGCAGGAATTGCCTCTTAACGCAGTGCACACATTTTAAGATAACACAGTTTTAAGACCCGTTGCATGACGTTACGATAAAGAGTCACGTTTATGAAATAATATAAGTAGATATTTGACTACCTATCCTTTTAAAGTAACTATTAAATAAGATCGTTTAAAATACTAAAATAACCGACTTCAAATGCCGCGCTATCAATTTCAGTACCAAGTTTGAGGTGTTTATCTCCATATCTCTAGATATACCAATCAGATCTTGATGAAATTACTATTGTACCACCCCTGGGATATCTCCTGGCCAACATAAAAATAATCATCAAAATCGGTTTATAAACGAGGAAGTTATCCGCGAACAAACATAAAATATATTATATATATATATATATTTATTTATATACGGTCGAATTGAGTAACATCCTTTTTTGGAAGTCGGTTAATAATAAAAAAAAGTTTTCCAGGTGGTAGCAGGTGACACCTGTGCACGTTGTCGCGCGCGGCTGGTCTCTGAGGAATCATTCCTCACTCACATGGCGCGGCATCACCCCGCACTCCCGGCCCCCTGCGTTGTCTGTCGACAAACTATAGCCTCCGAGCCTGAAGCGAGGCTACACGCGCGGTTCCATCTACGACCTTCCGAGGATGAGCAGAGGTTAGTCGTTTTATTGATGTTTGCATTGTGTCATTGGGAAAAGACACTAGCTTCTGAGATACAGCTGTAAGTACTTGTTTGTAAAAGCTAGCATATTGCATATTTCTCTAGTTCAAGCATAATTATATCAATCTGATTCACATCACCTTTTCACAAAGTCTATCGTCAATTGCAAACCTCGAGAGTCAGAGTATTCTAGGCCTAGTGTCTCTAAGATGACCACAGATATCTAATGATAACGATGGCCATTTTTACCCGACTGCGCGACGCAAAGGAGAGGTAATGTGTTTATCAGTCTATATATGTATGTATGTATGTTTGTTCCTTTGTGGCACACTAGAGACCAAACGCGTGGGCCGATTTTGATAATTGGCACGTCAATAGATTCGCCATGCTAGCGCGAGTGTCAACGAAAACATAAAAAATTGAAAAATTCAAAATGGCGGATTTCAGACGCCAAAATTTGGGGTTCAAAAAAATTTTATTTTTCAAAACCTATCGATTGGGGTATCGAATTAAAGGTCTTAAAATGGACATTCAAAATATTTATAACAAATAATTTATGATCGTACAAATCGAAAAAAAAACGAATTTACATGCCGCGTTAGTCACTTTCAGTAACAAGTTTGCGGCGCTTATCTCTGAAGTTACTTATCAGATCTCAATAAAATTACAATGAGACGAAACAAAAATCATCAAACAAGAACAAGAACAAAAAAGAATTTTCCAAATCGGTTAAGAATTGATGGAGTTCTGAGGTAACAAACAACCTCTTCCTTTTGGTATAGTCGTTTAATAGTACGGAATTTGCCGTCCTTTACTTAACTAAAAAGTGTAAATTAAAACATTAAATAAAAAAATAAAAAAACCCGATTGCGCAAAAAGTGAAGTGTTAAAAAACGAACTGAAAAGAAAAAAACAAGTAAGTCTAGTAGTTTAGACTTCTGTTTAGGGATATCAAAAAACTATACCATTTAAATTCTTTCTCGGTCGATACACTCATAAAATAAATTAAACATTGTTATATGGAATATAGAGACTTTAACAGTCGGGACACATTAATCCCCATTCGTTAAGCCATTAATGTGTCCCGACTGTTAAAGTCTCTACATTCCATATAACAATGTATAATTTATTTTATGAGTGTATCGACCGAGAAAGAATTTAAATGGTATAGTTTTTTGATATCCCTAAACAGAAGTCTAAACTACTAGACTTACTTGTTTTTTTCTTTTCAGTTCGTTTTTAACACTTCACTTTTTGCGCAGTCGGGTTTTTTGATTTTTTAATTTAATGTTTTATTACTTCTGCTTCTCTAGACGATGGAGACCCGAGATTATTGAACTATATGAGCAAATAAATTATAAGTAAAAAATATTTTTAAAAACAAGCTTTTATCTGGGACAATGAACTAAAATGTTAAAAATAAATTCTAGTAAGTATTTGGCGTGTAGGTACTTACCTATATTTTTAAAAGCTTGAAGCACTACCCGTTTTTCAGGCTAGGTAATTACTATACTTCAGTGCCTCAAGCTTTTAAAAATATAGGTAAGTACCTACACGCCAAATACTTACTAGAATTTATTTTTAACATTTTAGTTCATTGTCCCAGATAAAATCTTGTTTTTAAAAATATTTTTTACTTATAATTTATTTTTACTTTTTAGTAGGTGGTTATAGATACCGACTTCCTACCTACTACCTAAGTATTTAAGAGAAGGCATGATGTTTTAAAATATTCCACGGATATTTGATATGATTATGGGTAAAGTGCTTTTCAAGGAAAATCAATCGACTCGGTGGGGCTATGTTGCTTTATAACAGAAATACCATGGCCACCTTACAGCTTCATCATCAGATCCTGGCTAAGTGTAAAGTGCTCCTCAAGAGGAATCATTTGAGCCCAAATTCACTGGGGTTACGTTATTTTATCACAGAGATGCCGTGGCCACCTTCCAGCTTCATCACCAGTCACTAAATATTATCTAGGTGTAAAGTTCTCTTCAAGACGAATCAATCGAGCCCAAACTCGGTAGAGTTACGTTGATTTATCACAGAGATGCCGTGGCCACCTTCCAGCTTTATCGTCAGACCCTGGATATCATCTAGGTGAAAAGTTCTCTTCAAGACGAATCAATCGAGCCCAAACTCGGTAGGGTTATATTGATTTATAACAGAGATGCCGTGGCTACCTTCCAGCTTCATCATCAGACCTTGGATATCATCTAGGTGAAAAGTTATGTTCAAGACGAATCAATCGAGCCCAAACTCGGTAGGGTTATGTTGATTTATCACAGAGATGCCGTGGCCACCTTCCAGCTTCATTATCAGACCTGGATATAATCTAGGCGTAAAGTTCTCTTCAAGACAAATCAATCGAACCCAAACTCGGTGGGGTTATGTTGTTTTATCACAGAGATGCCGTGGCAACCTTCCGTCTCCGTCATCAAACCAGCTCCATGGTACCATAACATTGTATTGTCACCGAAGATACATTAGTACACCAAATTTGAGTCCAATCGGACATCGGAAAGTGGGTCTAATTTAGCTTCCAAGATTCCACCCGAACATACATAGTGACATACATACATACATTACAAGTTAAATAAAAGCTTGTAATAAAAATATACCCTTCCAAGAGTCGCAAGTCATAAAAATGCTGGTAGAATATTTTATATTACAACAAAATACATAATATTTCATGTAGGTACTAAAAAGTTAGTAGACAATTTATTGGTACCTACCTATTTATGTAAGTACAGTATTGAAACAATTACTATATGGAAGATTGCAATTGTTTCAGATGTGCAATCTGTCTATCAGCACTATCAGAAGGCGAGGGTGGGACAGGGGCGCGCGCGTGCGGCGCATGCTACGCGCGACACGCGGCCCCGCGCGCGCCGCCGCCCGCCGACCACGACTGTAGGCTGTGTCGACGAGCGCTTGGCTCACCCACCAGGTTACAGGTAAATATACCATCATAAATGTCTTTGGTGACCACTGCAATGCCTATCAGCTCGATCAGAAGGCGAGGCCGAAACCGGGGCTTTTCATCTTCGATCACATTTACCTTTACCACACGTAATATCTACTTAGTATCATTTACTTAGTACATTTATTACTTAGTACATTTATTTAAACATTTTAAGAAAATTAGTTCAGACAGTTTTAACACTTCGAAATAAATGATAGTAGCTAACGAATGTCATGTAAAATTTGTTATCTAAAGCTGCCTGTCAAAAAAAATATCTGAAACATTTTATTGAGTGAAAAGTGTAAACGGTGCGAAGTCGGAAACTGTATTTGTATCTGTATATAACTGTACCTGTTTCATTGGTTTATTATGTAAATGTATATTGTATTCAGTCTCTTTAAAGGTACGAACGAACACACCGCAGTATCTTGCGTCCGCGTGCGCGTTCGCGATCTGAATTTCTATTGTTTTTTGATCGCCGTAGATCGCATTTGGTGTTAACCAGTCGGTACAATACTAGTGCGCTATCTGATCGCCGCCTTGATCGCGCAAGCAGGACGCCGCGGTGTGGTCGTATCTTAACAATACTATACTTATGAATTACCAGTTTATAGAGCCCTATCTGTTCCATTTTCTCATAGATTAAATTGGATGAAAAGTGGAATGTATCACTCGGTCTCAACATTATTTTCTAGAATAAGATTTGTTTGAGAATCCATCGCTGTGCTCGGGATTCTAAAAAGGATCCTTTGCTCCACTCCGGATTTAAAATATGTTATGTATAAAATATGTTGTACTCTCGTGATGATGATATCTATTTGTATTTATTTTTACCTATTTGAGTAGATTAAAATTTTCCAATATTCCACTATTTAAAAAATCCAGCAATATCCACGATTCAATCTAGAAAATGTGTCACGATACAAACCCAATCACATTATGAATCGCCAGTTGCCATCACTGACAGGAACGCCTTCCTAACCACTAACATTTTTATTCCAGGCGCATCTAATCGAGCACACATTCGCGGGCATCGGTGCCTTCACCTGCTACCTGTGCTCCGCTGTCTTCACAAGCGCCGCCGGTCTTCAAAGACATCTTCCAGAACATTCCTCAGCACCGCGTCCATACGACTGCGGTCGTTGTGGATTGAAGTTCTTCTTCAGAGCGGAGCTGGATAACCACGCGTTCGTACATTTAGAAGAGGCAGAGATCGCGCAGAGAGCTTTCTATGAAGCTTACGCCAGAGGAGCGGCGTCCGCTTGGGCTGCGCTAGCTCCACCGGAACCGAGACCACCTTCCAACGCTGGGGTGAAACAAGAACCAGAAATTAAAGAGGAACGTAACGACGAGTATATAGAAGTGTCTTCTCCTCCACCAGCGCAACCTTCTGCGTCAGAAACGCCTCCTGTTGTTAAACAAGAGAAACCTGATGAAGAATGAACTGCTTAAGGACTGATGGAAGGTTGAGAGTTTGCCTCTGTATCTCGAGAACGAATAGCATATTTTCGTCTCCATCTCATTTAAAGAGTTCACTCTGAAAGACCTTAAATAGGTGATTTATGGTTTATCATAGTAATTTGTTTCCTCACTATCAAGGCCTAAAATACTTCAACACTTTGAATTTCTTCAATGATTTGATTCATACAATGCTTCAACGCAACTTAATGCACGGAAGTACTTCACACTCCCACATATCACTTTGTTTGTTTGTTAGGCTGCAGACTTCTTCATCCTTTCCTTGGTCCTTCTCTGGAGTTGCCTTGAACGGTATCGTCCGATGCGGAACTACCCGCTGCAATATTAGATTACGTCCGAACACGCTGTATATATAAGTATAGGTAGTTAGGCTATTGAGCCCTTAGCCAGAGGTTTTCTGAGAGGATAGACATATATATATATACTCGTAAAAGAAGAATTTGTTTCCAACTGTGGAATAATTAAGTTACAAAAAGTCAAAATTAATCATTTTGAAAAAAATATTCACATGCAAATATTATTCAGATTGAAATTGCCACCAATTATTTTTTGCTGAACCATTTTTCTTCTAAAATCTTCGTTATTTACTTATTGGAAAGTTGTGTTATTTAAACGAAAATGTAAGTATGTATGTATGTATGTATGCGTACGTACCCGATACGTACGCATACATAGTAAAAAAAAATCATTTCATATTTAAACAAAAGAAAAAAAAAGGTCCCAATCAAGCTCTTAATCCACAACATAATATACCTACCTAGAATAAGGTAAAATGGCTGTTATCTTTATCCAAAGAAAAACCTACACTGTTACAGCATCCACGATGGAATGGATAAGATCGCGTTTTGGGTGAGGTTGTTTGTACAAACAACTAATCTTGCTGTTTATTTCCTTAACGGTATAACAGATTTTAATTTAAATGTCCTTTTCTTTAAACGATTTGTAATTAGTCTCCGACAGTTCGTGATTGGTGTATAACTCGCCGGAGCGCACTGTCGTGTTTTTAAGGTTCCGAACCCAAAAATACTACCTATTGCTGCGACTTCACTGTCCGTCCATCCGTCCTTCCATCCGTCTGTCTGTCCGCTTATCACAGGGCTATAGGTAGATACTTGAAATTTTCACAACGTATGTATTACTATGGGCACTACAACAAAAAATAAAATAAAGTTAAAAATTAAAGGGGGGACCCCCTTTAATTTTTAACTTTATTTTAGATGTAGATTGAGATACAATAAACGTGTTTATTTCCGCTTTTCGCTCGATTTTATGTAATGTAATAGACCACTTTTACAGAGCCTTTTTACAGAGTTATAAACACTTGATATTTTCACACAGTTGTTATATTAAGGTTGCTACGACAATAACACATTAAGGCACCATCTTACTTTAACTATAACAAACGTCAAAAATCACTCATCCTCCATACAAAAATAACCAGTTATAATTATAATTACGGTTAAAGTAAGATGGTGCAACTCAGCCTAACATTGCGTTTTTTTCAGAATGTTTTGTTTTATCTTATAAAATATTATACAGTGGTACGGGACCCAACGAGTGTGAGTCTGACTTACACTTGGCCAGTTTATTTTGTTTTTCAATTGTATTTGGTTCTTGTGGGAGTCGCGGAAAGTATTTTAGGAAACCTCTGGCAACGGTTATGTTATGTTAAAGTGAATCGTTGATGTTTGCGTTTAGAACGCCATATTTCCTGTAAGTAGGTAGCCCTTACCTTTATGTTGTTAGTATCGTATGTTTTATAATGTTTACATGGCTATTTGTATTAACTGTTAAATTAATAAATTATTATGTTAAGCTTCAAACTTGTTTTATTGTTACGTATACGTAAACCTTTATTTAATTGCGTAGGTAAGGCATACATGGCTTCAGTTAGTACCTAAGTACTTATATATTCCTAACAGATAATAAGTAGTTCTATAAATATCCATAAATAAATTATAATACATAAAACACAACATAATTTTAGTTTATTTATTTTGTTTTCGTACAGATTTTCATTAAACAAATCATGATTCTTTGCTTTTTTAAGCCCAATGGTCTGGCGATCGAGAGGTCATGAATTTGATCCCCACCCATTGCACTATTGACGTGAACCCACTCTAGACACAAGCATATTTAGCTTAGTTGAAGGGGTTAACAAGAATACTTTTTTTTTATAAAAGATTACTCGCAATGCGGGTTGCATATTACTAGTATTCTTGTTAACCCCCCAACTAAGCTAAATATGCTTGTGTCTGGAGTGGGTTCACGTCAATAGTACAATGGGTGGGGTGGGGATCGAACTGATGTCCTCTCAATCGCCAATCCGACACCTTATCCATTGGGCTATTGCCGCCTTAAATACTAGTAACTAATAATGTACAACCCATATTGAGAGTAAGCTTTAAAAAAACTGCATTCTTAATGTATGCTAGTAATAGTTATTCCTCTCATTAAATTCTACAATAATCTAGGTAAATACATATAACAAACTCAGCTTGTTGACTGAGGACAAAACCAAAGAGGTTAACCTGGGTTTAAAGCTATTAAAAATTTAGGTAATACAAGTAAATTAACAAGTAATTAAGTAAACAAGTAAACAATTTAGCCGCGTTGGGTATTAAATAAAGGGACTTAATTAGTACACATACAAGTACATAAAGTAATACACCTTAGCTTTTAGGATACCTTCATACGGCAGCGTTGGATCTCTACTGGCAGCACTGCTGTCTCAACTTGTTTGAAGGCACACTTTTTTTAAAAGCTTACTAGCAATATGGATAGCACATTACTAGTAGTCTTGTCAATCCCTCCAACTAAGTTAAATGGGTATTATGGGTTTTTCTTCTGGGTAAGCGCACTCCATCATCGATCGCATCATCACTTAACATCAGGTGAAATAGTTGTCAGGTGGTAAATGTGCTTAGAGTGGAGACCGCGAATCGGCAAACGTAGCGTAGGACGTCCTGTGACCAGGTGGAGCGACGACATACGCAAAGCGGTGGGCAGTGACTGGAAGAGAAGAGCCGAAGATCGGGCTCAGTGGCGCATCTTGGGAGAGGCCTATGTCCAGCAGTGGACTGATACAGGCTGATGATGAATGAATGAATGAAATGTGCTTATGTCTGGAGTGGGTTTACGTCAATAGTGCGATGGTTGGGGATCGAACTCAGGACCTTTCGATCGCCAGGCCGACACTTTAGCCATTGGGCTTTGCCGCTACTAAGTTATGTATAAGTGATAATATATGTCGTAAAGTTAAGCGGTAGCAACTTGTGTTTGTATCCAGGGTAGTAGACCAGCTACGTTAACGTAGGCACCGGGAACGTTAGCGTTGGCGCATCCTAAGCCCCAGGCCACCAGGCCCACCACCACCCAAGACCCGTTCACTGAACACACCAGACCTGACCCACCGTCACCCTGCAAATAAAATATAGAACTTTACTAAGAAATTAATAAACTAAGAATTCAGTAGCCTATGTTCATCTTCATGCTATAAAGTATCTCCTTGTTAAATTTCAGTAAGATCGGATCGTCCGTTTAGGCGTTATAAAGTAACAGAGTGACTGAGTTACAAACGTTTTTATAATATTATAGTATGAATAGTATGGATGGATGGATGATGGTATTTTGCATTGAATTCTCCTAAACGATTTTATTTGCAGGAATATTATTAATTAGGATTTTATTAGATCTTTTCTGTGTATTTGAGTAGGATGGTTTAGATTCACAATGAGACGTTTTCATTAAAACAAAATGGCTGTGACATACGGACAGACAGACATGACGAATCTATAAGGGTTCCGTTTTTGCCATTCGGCTACGGAACCCGCTTTTAATAACGAACCTACTGGAAGTCTCTGTCAAAAGCGTCAAAACGAATCTATGTTTGTATTTTTTTTGTGAAATTTATTTCTTACTTATTGTGCAAAGGTCGTCGAAAACTACTAATGAATTTAAATTAGAAATGAAATTGGTTTACACACTCGAATCAAAAATCAATAAAAAGAAAAAAAGAGCTTTGACAAATTTATTCAGTACGACAGATCAATGCGTTCATTTTGTAAGCCATCTGTTGAGTCATCAGGAACTATTAATTTAAAGAAAATTCCTCTTCGATTCCGTTTAGTGATGCTACGATCGAGTTATAAGGCTTTTTAAGATTTTTGCATATAAGAACACATAATCCCGAAGTTTTTTTCTCATACCATTTCATGTTATTTCAGGCAAACCGCTGTAGCGCCTGATTTCGAACATGCCTACGAATAATAAATGTTATTTTATTCGTAGGCGCATGCTTATTAAGACAATGCTACGCAAAATTTGCTATTTAAGTCACAAGGCTCTTGAGACTGAATACCATAATAGTGATAGTGACACGCAAATATTTCGTACCTACCTAATCCGGGGTTTTCCATAGCACATTAGCACAAGATCTGCTGAGAATCTTCAGAGAAATATCTCTGATGATATTAAGATAAGCAACTCAAAATTACTCGCAAGGGATGTGAATTCGCATTTTTTATTTACACCGATATTATAATATACTAGCAGCCCGCCCAGGCTTCGCACGGGTAGAACATATATGCCTACAAAATTTGCATCAGTTTGTTGCATCGATTATAAAATATGAACATATTTAACAATCATCGTCATATTTCATCCAATTTACACAAAACCTTAACGAATTATGCACCTTAACCTTCCTCATAAACACTCTGGCTATTGGTGAAAACCGCATGATAATCCGTTCAGTAGCTATTGAGATTATTGCGAACAGACAGACAGACGCAGTGATGGACTTTGTTTTATAATACTTACGTAGTGATATTGGACGGCCCTTTGGCGAAAAGGATAGTTACCCTGATTCTGAACCGACGGTCGTTGGTTCTAATCCTAGCTATACAGTGTGGAAATTAAACTCAGGCCCTGGAGGGAAACTACTTTAAATCCTTAAGCTAGCTCATTTTACTTAAAGGAGACATTCCTTTATTTTTGAAAAGAAACAAATCTGCATTAAAAGATTTTTTTAAACTCGCTTGCTTCGCCCGGGACTCGAACCAACTAAAATTAAAAAAAATAAACACTCTTTATTTTATTATACTAATCGGTAGTATTAATATTCAGGATAAACTGTTCGAAATGAGCCCCGTCGTTCCGGCTACACAACATTAGTCGCCGTTGAAATTCATTTCTTGTAGCCTTCAGCAAAGTGTTGTGGTGTATGCCCCTAATAACATTTTCTATCGCAATCCTTAGCTCTTGAACGGTTTCATAGCAAGTTTCATAAACAACATTTTTTACATGACCCCATAAAAAGAAGTCCATGGGCGTCAGGTCTGGACTTCTTGCAGGCTATCTAATCGTCCCGTTTGTACCTATCCAGGCATTGAAATTTTCATTAAGGTATGCCCTGGCAATTCTGCTGTTGTGGGCAGGTGCACCACCATCTTGTTGAAAAATGATATTATTTCGTTCCTCTTCTGGCAGAAGGTTTAATTGATTTTGTAAAAGCTCCAATATTTCAATGTATTTTGCTGCATTCAGATGTCCTTCGTAAATGTGCATCAAAACAACCATGTTACTTTTGATTCCACACCAAACATTAAACGAAAATCTGACCTGATTGTTCGTTTCACGGACACGGAATGGATTTTGACGAGACCAATAACGATTATTTTTATTTTTAAGACCTAATGTTTGTTAGAGAAACTTTATCCTGAATATTAATACTACCGATTAGTATAATAAAATAAAGAGTGTTTATTTTTTTTAATTTTAGTTGGTTCGAGTCCCGGGCGAAGCAAGCGAGTTTAAAAAAATCTTTTAATGCAGATTTGTTTCTTTTCAAAAATAAAGGAATGTCTCCTTTAAGTAAAATGAGCTAGCTTAAGGATTTAAAGTAGTTTCCCTCCAGGGCCTGAGTTTAATTTCCACACTGTATACCTACCAATGAAAGTTTTATGTGCATTCTTGAATCATGGGTTTTCGTACAGAGGCAGTGGGATCATGGAATCAAAATCAATCAAATCATGGGATCAAAGAAAGGGTATTATACGTTTAACGTGTGTATCTTTGTCTGTCTGTAGCATCTTAGCACCCAACCAGATGAACCGATTTTGATTTTATTATTGATATATTTTTTTGTTTGATAGATGTCTTCATCGAGAGTGTTCTTAGCTTTGATTCATGAAAATTCGTTCAACCGTTATAAAACTATGAGCTTTTTTTCTAGTTAATTGCGCTATGAAATCAACTTTCATAGGTCCGATCAATTCGAAAATCTTCTTTTTCAACTATATTGTAAGAACATGGAAGCTTTGATGCTGGGACATCTCCTGTACTCTACAGAATACTCAAATCCACACCAACTTACAGCTTAGATTTTAAATATCGTGTTTAGAGTCATTGGAATGCTTTTATTGAAAAGATTATACATAGATCAGTCGGGGTGGTTTATATATAGATCATAACCATATTATACAATAGAATTTTAAATTTTACAGTAAAAATATATTATTATTTATTATAATTATATTACTATATTGACTTCAAATTGATTGTGATCGGTGGGGATCTACAGCATCGCTAAGCGTATAATCATATTTTCTTAGTAAATATGACCTAATCTGTGGGTCTTCCATAGAAAATATTCTTCCATCTATTTTCAATTGAGCAGCGTTCGTAAGAAACGTGTTTTTTCGACCGTTTTTTAGTCGACTTAGGTTGCAAATTAGGTCTCCACGAATGTACCTTTGATTGAAACGGGATAATATATAGCCTATTTTCATTCCGAAAGTCCAATCTATATACTAGTGAAAGAATTTTTTAAATCGGTCCAGTAGTTTTTGAGCCAAATCATTACAAACATACAAAAATACAAATGTTCTCTCTTTATAATATTAGTATAGATATAGATTATAGTATATAGTATAGAATATAGATATAGAAGTATAGATAGATACTCGCAGACTACTTCTGTTAATATTTCTATGTCTGGATCTTCAGAGATATTAAGTTGTTTATCTTAATATCTCTGAAGATTCTTAGCAGATCTTGATAAAATTAAATTAGATTGATTAAAATTTGTATTTTATTTTAACACGTTAATCGCCGTAAAAACAGGTCTGTTCTGAGGTCACCGGTGCCCAACGTGGCGCTTAGATTAAGCATATTAAGGCATGGTGAGGTCACCGGTGACCTACATGGCTTTTAACGTGTTAAGTACAATTATACTGTGTTAAATGAAATTAATTAAATTTTTTATTTTATTTTAAGTAAGTGGTACATGTTTTTATGATTTCATACACAAAGTTATTATTCAATAAAATATTGTCCAATAAGCATAAAAAAATTAAATAAAATATATTCAAAGGCCACTTCTGATTTTATACATCCCTTACTCATGAGAAAAAAAAAAAACCTAAACTTTTTTTTTTATGATGACTCCTTGCGTATATCGTCGCTCCACCTGGTCACAGGACGTCCTACGCTACGTTTGCCGATTCGCGGTCTCCACTATAGGACAAGTCTACCTCAACGGTTATCAGTCCTGCGGCAGATACGACCAGCCCACTGCCACTTCAGCTTGCTAATCCGTTGAGCTATGTCGATAACTTTAGTTCTCTGGCGAATTACTTCGTTCCGGATTCGATCCCGCAGAGAAATACCAAAATAGCTCTCTCCATAGCTCGCTGAGCGACTTTAAACTGGTGGACCAGTCGGACTGTGAGTGTCCACGTCTCGGCTCCGTATGTTATCACAGGTAGGACGCACTGGTTAAAGACTTTTGTCTTTCGACACTGTGGTATAGGCGACGAGAAGACTCGACGGAGTTTCCGAATGCTGCCCAGCCCAGCTGAATTATTCTCTGGATTTCTTTCTCGAAGTTATGTTTGCCTAGTTGGAGCGTCTGCCCTAGGTAAACCTACTTAGTGACAACTTCGAGTGGGATTTCATCTACGGCAATCGGTTCCGGAACAACGTGCTCGTTGTACATGACTTTGGTTTTATCCAAATTCATCCGGAGACCGATGCTACGAGCAGAATCAGCTAGGCCATTCAACATCATTCGTAGGTCCTGCAGCGTCTTTGCCACAATGACGATGTCATCTGCGAATCGTAAGTTAGAGATGTACTTGCCGTTGATGTTAATGCCACGATCTTTCCAGTCCAGCATCTTAAACATATCCTCCAAGGCGTTAGTGAACAGTTTCGGGGATATGACGTCCCCCTGTCTCACTCCTCGACGCAGGTGGACATGTTTAGTTCGCTGGTTCTGTACTTGTACAGTCATCGTTGCGGCATTATATAGACATCTCATCACTTCGATATATCGCCAGTCGACTTGGCAACGCTGCAAGGACTCGAGAACAGACCAGATTTCGATTGAGTCAAAAGCCTTCTCATAGTCCACAAATGCTAAGCACAGGGGCCGATTGTACTCTTCGGTCTTCTGTACAATCTGCCGCACCGTGTGGATGTGGTCTATGGTGCCGTAACTGCTTCGAAACCCGGCCTGTTCCGGAGGTTGAAACTCGTCGAGTCTTCGCGCAAGACGGTTCGTGATGACCCTTGAAAACAGCTTGTAGACATGGCTCAGAAGCAAAATCGGGCGATAGTTTTTCAATAGGGTTTTGTCTCCTTTTTTGAAAAAACAAAACCACCATGCTTCTGTTCCATGCCTGTGGAGTTCTCCCAGTAAAAAGAACGGAATTAAATAGCTGCTGAAGCTGTTGAACTGCTGGAGCTCCTCCGGCTTTTAAAAGCTCCGTTGTGATTCCGTCTTCTCCAGGGGCTTTTCCATTTTTGAGTTGTTTAAGGCCATCACAATTTCGTCTCGGCTAATTTCGGGCAGATCTTCTGTGAAGTGGCGGGTTCAGCTTCTTTATGGATTTGTTGCGCACCAGGTTAGTTGACAAAGCCGACAAAGGGTCTGTTCGTCTCTCTTCCATTAGCCGAAGTGTTTCTGCCGAAAGGTTGGACTTTTTGCACGTACGCTTGCTCTCGTAAAACTTCGTCCCTTCATCCCTGAGGATTTCCACCACTTCTTCGAGTTTCTGGTCTACGTCATCTGTGGTTTCCAAGGCAGCGAATCGATTTTCCAATATTAATTGGAATGTTTCGGACCCAACAACGGTTTGGAGTAGGTTCGGACGGACTGTAGACTTCATCAATCGGAATCTCTCGGCTTTAAAGTCGATATCCAGAGAGCCTCGTACAAGTCGGTGTTCATTTCCAGAATTAAACCTAGTGATCACTGAGACGTCTCTGAATATGCGCCGTTTGTCCGTAATGATGAAGTCAATCTCGTTTTTAGTCACAAAGTCGGGGCTTTGCCACGTCCATTTCCTTTGGGGCTGTTTCTTGAAGAACGAGTTCATCAAGAAAAGCCCCTCTCTCTCGAGGAAATTGTCGAGCATTTGCCCCCTGTAATTCATACTCCCAAATCCGTGTGGTCCTATAGACGATTCGCCGCAAGTTTGTACTCCCACTTTGGCGTTAAAGTCTCCCATGACAACGTTGTAGTGAGCCTTGGAGGTGGTGTGTAAAGCTCTGGAGATATCTTCATACATGCTCTCCACCTCATCATCCAAGTGTGTCGAGGTCGGTGCGTAGACCTGGATAACCTTGAGGCTGTACCTCCTGCTTAACTTAATTATGAGGTACGCTAACCTGGTCGACACACTGTAGATTTCTACAACGTTGTCACTGAGAACCTTGTTGACCAGAAACCCGACGCCGCCTTGGGATGGCTGATCTCCTTCTCTGTAGTACATAAGATGGCCCGATTCTAAGGTTATGGTGTCCTCTCCCTGTCTTCGGACTTCACATAACCCCAGAATGTGCCATCTTATGTGTTTCAGCTCCTCCTCCAGCTGCCCTAGATGATCGTCCAGCCGAATCGTGCGTCCATTGTTCGTTGCGAGGGTCAGTTTGTCCTGGCGGCCTACCGTAACCCGGGGATTCTTAGCATCCCCTGCCCTGCCGTTACCGTGACCGCCGCCGTGGTCAGGAATAGCAGGGCGGCCGGGAACTAGGGGCCGCGGCTTATTGTGACTTTCCATTTTGGTTTCATCCCTTGGGAGGGATATGCCCTAATCGCCATGCTGGGCAGGCGTGTTGGCGATCGCAGGACGTAGCTTCTCGCACCGGTGACGCTGCTTCCCGTCACCGGCCTGTAGAATTTGGCTACGCCATAGATATGAAATGGTTATACCGCCATTTGTCGGTCGCCAGAGCCCCGTCTGTTGCTCAGCAGGATGCACCACGGGCAGGTGAGGTTGGCTGGGAGCACCGAGGTCGTATTTGTGCTCCCTTACATCTGTTACTGTTCATTAATTAACAATTATCAGATATATCAAGTAACACTTAAATAGCGCTACTTATTTCCTGCAGAAAATTTCAAAACAAATTATTACCGTGCAAGCGTCCTTATTCGCTTCACCCCCTGCGCATACAAAAGAAGTAGTATCGAGCACATAACTGGCCCCTAGTCGAGCTGTTTGCAGCTGGGTCTGGCAGGTTGCAGGTGCTACTATAGGCACCTCAACTCTCTTCAGAATCTGTTGGTACTGCCCTGTCACGCCAAACATGTTCTTGCCCCAGCCAGCCACCGTACATCTAAAACATATCAAAACGCATTACCAGAGAAAATGCAATAATACTACGTAACGTTACTCATAAACTAGTAGTAGAAGGGATAAGTATTTGTCGGCAATTGATCTTTTCTATAGGGTGAGCCAAACATTTTTACAAATAGCGAAACTGAATTTAAAAGAGAACATCAGTCACTCATGTAAAAATATATTTTATCTGCACTCATAATATCGTAAAGTTATTTTTTTATAAGTTGACACAATGGTCATTGTGTCATGTACAACTGAAATGAAATTAAAAAGTTCTATCACTGACGTACATTGTCACATCTGACCGCATCTTTACTTCTTATAAAGTGAGTAATTAGTCAAGTGCTTGTCTGCGTGACGTAAAAATAACTAGACTATACGAGTATATTGTCTTACTTTTGCCCATTATAAACCGTAGTGGCGGATGGCGGTAGACATGCTCTATTGATGGTGGTAACTGCGCCAGCTGCAGGGGAAAACGGCACCGCTGCATCCAGCCTCAGCACTGTGATGTCATACTGCAGAGTGTTGGGGTTGTATGACGGATGTGTGAACACTTTCTTCACGGTGTATTCTTGGAAGGGTATAGGTTCGTATGTACCTGCCGCATCCCACTCCCCTAGCCGGACTTTTACGTTGGGTGCTGTACCTGACACTCTATATAAGAATTGGATTATTTTAGTAGATCTAAGTACTTGTTAAAACGGTACAGTGGTGAATAAATATTCAATTACATGTTTACTAACATAGAAAATAGACCACTACCTACTAACCAATCGATGTAACTTATCTGATAATAAATAAATAATAATAATATATACCCGCAGGGGCGGCTTTGTGGCGAGCCGACGGTGAGTGGCGACACCGCGTACCCCTATCCCGTGAAGGCTGAATGAGACCCTCTGACCACCAGCTTGCCTTGACCGGCCGGCCGGTGGTGGGAATCGCAAGAGCTAAGACCTAAGCTCCAGGGTGGAAGTGTTAAAGGCATAAAGCCGCTAGTAGCGTTTAGTGAAAGTGCAGCACACCTCTCAACACCCTTAGCTATCCACGCCAATGTTGCCCCTCGGCGCCGACATAACGGTCCGCCTTTATGGGCCATTCAGTGTATAGCGAGTCACCATCCGCCTTAATATTTTGAAATGAGGCATAATTGGCGGGTACCGTACCTCATCCCATAGACCAGAAAACAGACATCAAGCAGCACACATTCATAGCCATACTAAATTAATGTACCATCTTTTTATAGTTTTTCATCTCTCCATCCACAAATCATATTTAATTTCATTTAATAATGTAAAGGGCCTCTTGACGTTGGCTTCGGCTCCGTCAATGCCTTCCAAAGGACCGGGTGATTTGCAGCGCGTGATGTGAATTGAATAAAGAGTATAATAATATTAAATACGAGAATAATAATAAATAATACTTTCAGGATTTTGAAATTTTTTTTTGCATGTTAAACATTAATGATTGGTTAGATTAGATTGAACTTTGAGTAATGACTACCTTCTTGACTGATCGAGTAATAATGGTTAGAGTGACCATTTATGGGTAAATTTTGGGCATTTCCAAATCACAGATCTAGAATGACGCTTCACTATATTAAATCTATGTGCCAAACCACCTCTAAACAAAGTTATATCGCCAAAGCACTAGCTAAATTACAGCGCAGCACATTTATGTATGCAGATGGTTGTTGGTGCAGCTACCAATAATTTTTGAGATTATTTGTACTTCGTAGTTCTGGCACTGTTCTGGTTGGTAAGCACCATCTATTGAGTGAATTAAACTACACGTATAGGTTGTCCTACTTACACATAGGACACGAGTCTGTGAGTGACAGTCAACACATTCAGGGAATCTATCAGAACTCCTCCCGCCAAGTAGTCATTCTGTTTCGTAAGTATAATCGCCTGGAATGAAAGAACAACAAATGTAAATTGGTTTGGACTATAGAAACATGAAACATTTTTCACGGGCAGGAATACCAAAACTGAGCCCTAGATGAATTTTAAGACCGTATATCTTTAAAGTGATCATAAATGTAAACGAAAAGACATGTCGATTTGTGACTTAATATCAAAAAAAATTAAGTCATTCGAATGCCCTAATTTGGAATAGGTATATTTAAGTTTACCTGCCAAGGAAATTCTCCAAAATTAGCTTGTCCGATGCCAGGAGTGACACCAGTGGATGGTACTATCTGCAGTTTACCACATGAAACCGGAGTAGCTGCTGCATTGTCCGTGCAACAATATTCTTGGCCAGTAGGACATTGATTCACCTAAAATTAAGCATGCATTAGCTGTCCAGCGCCTCGTCTTGGTAGCGTCTTTTAATTTCAGACAAGCATTACTTCATCTTAGGCCACATGTTCACTTATCATCAGGTGAGATAGCGGTGTTCAAGTGCGTGTCTGTCAGATATCAAGAAAACTTACAATAAAGTCTTACCAGTAAATAATGGTGCGATAAAGAAAATACTATGGTCAAGCAGTAGATACCTAGTTATGGGATGAGGATATTTGGTGAGGAATTATACAAAAATAAGTACATGTATGATTCTATTTATTTAGTTAGACGCTTTTGACTAGTGGATGAAGTAAGTAGAAAACATGAGAAAATAAAATGTTATACTATATTATAGTGGTTGTAAGCAAAAAGCACAACCCAACATTATTTCTAATTATAAAATTAGAAAATCATATAAAATTAGCGAAATGGTATGTAATACATAAGCATTGCATATCATTTTGGTAGCACATTCCAGATACCTTATTACCATTACCAGATGCTTTACATATTTAATTAATTTGTTTTTATTCCGTGAGGTTTTTGTAGTGGTAGGACTTCTGCTAGGCCGCCTGAGGTGGTACCACCATTTTGCCAATTTATTTTCAGCCGTGCAAATAGGGATGTTTTTCGGTTTAAATGGTAAGGTGTCCAGTGAAATTACAGGGCATGTGAGACTCAACATCTTTATGTCTCAAGGTAACAGGCGCAGTGCAGTGACATGCAAAATTCTGGACTGCCAGAATTTTGCATGCCGCTCTATCTGCAATAGGTCGTCATCGCTTACCATCAGGCGAGCTTCGAGCGTGGTTATTGCAGTTAAATGCAGTTAAAAGGCGTTATTACGTCAGAGAATTATCTGAAACTTTATCAGGAACCGATGAAACTGGTCCTAAGGATAGTTGCATATATATTTATGACAATCAATAAAAATAAATGCCAAAACTTACCGGCGTCACAATTCTAATATCAATCATGCCCGCACCAGAATTAGTACTCGTCGTCGTCTTGCACGTTCCCGTAGGAACACACGAACATGTCGCCCTCTTTTGTATGCGATGTTCTGGCGCACTGTTCAATCGTTGCGTTATGAAATCTTTTACATTCAACGGCTTAACATACTTGACATCTCTCTTTTGTCTCGGAAACTTGACGGCAGTATCGTAAGAAGGTACTTGTGCACTGTAGCCCGTTATAGGAAGTTGATAAGCCGCCGATGAAGCGGGAGTAGTGCCGAGGCGGGGGTCAATCGGGATGGAGCCTGTTCGAAGGGTTTCATCGGGATTAATTATACATACAACATCAGGATCATTACAAAGAACCAATGATAATAACTCTCCACCTGTGATCGCCGGTGGAGCGGTGGTCGGCGCTGGCGTCGGCGGGGCGATCGTGGCTGTAGTCGTAGTCGTAGGTGCAGCAGTCGGAGGCGCTGCAGTTGGAGATACTGTGGTCGGAGATGCTGTGGTTGCTGGTGGCATCGTCATATTTCCTGGTGGCATTGTCATATTTCCTGGTGGCATCGTCATATTTCCTGGTGGCATGTTCATATTTCCTGGTGGCATGGTCATGTTCCCTGGCGGCGGCATGGTCATATTGGCTGGCCGAGCCGTAGTTGTGGTAGTCGTCGGTTGTAATATCGGCGCGGGCACTGCGGGCACATAAATTACCGGCATCTGATTTGAAGGCAACAGCCCGAAACATGCCGTTAAAAGCCACAGACACATTGAGATGAAGCCACGATCTTCCTGCGACAAATTTGACACAGCACTGGCTATACGAGGGATTCAGATACAGCTGCTGATGATCTAACATTCAATATGTCCTTTACGTTATGGTATTTCCTAACCGCTACAGCCTTCATGGTATAATGCGCATGATCATCTATGGTGACAAATTGTAGCAATCATCGAAACGCCGCTTACTAATCCCTTGTTGAATGGTAAATGTTGTCATTTGTTGCCGTCATTTCAACGAGATATATAATTTGTCTCGCCCTGACCTGTCGATTAATTGCAGCTTGTCCGGAAGTGGAGTTTTGTATATAGAGCTATGTATGTAGTATGTAAACACAAAAATTGTACCAGATTGCGCTGAAATATATGTGAACATTTCAAGTATGTTTAAAGGACTCTTGCTGTGCTAAATAACTCTGTATGATTCTTACCATGACATAATTACAGTATGTATAAAGGACAAGGCTAATCATGGTCCAGATAGACATACGCGTATATAATTGCACGTCACTGAGCATAATGATGGGTTAATTTCATTCAGGTCTTGACATCCACATTGTAGAGACAACAGAATCTAGGGATACTTTATTCTGAAACTAATAACTATTAGTTTATTTTTAAAGTTTATATACGGATTAAACTCCTTCTGTTAAGTATTTTTTCAAAATTAAAGAATAATTATAAATAAACAAAAGAAAAACAAAATACAGCGACAAAACTTTCGGTACTTAGTTAATTTTCCTTCTCGTAACCACATGAGTAAAGGTCTTTACTCATGTGGTTACGAGAAGGAAAATTAAATATACTTACATTAAGTTTAGTTAATGAAAACGGGCCAAATTGTTTTTCTTGACTGCATCAACTGGCCGTGTGAGCATTTAAGCGTCATATCACGTCGTAATTTGAGTTGAATGCTACGAGCAGTGGGCAGGCTAGAAAATGGTTATATTCAACGCGTCGTTGCTAAGACTCTACACACCAACTAAAACCGAGATGATATCGAGGTTGTGGTCATGTTATCACACTACTGGGAATGTGGCAGAACGGCACACGGGTAGATATTGTGTTACCAGTCATAGTCAGGATTGGTATCTCGTAATAACCGCCAGAAGACGACCCAATATAACAGCGACACAACTGCAGGAGGACTACCGGCTGCTGGTAGGCGACTAAACCGTACGAAGGAGGATTAACCATTGATTTAATTAATAATTTTCTTTTTTAATACAAAAAATACTAATTTTAAAGGACGAAATCAAGTTTTTATTTTCTACAGCAAATTATTATTACTATTTTATTAAAGGCCATTATGTAAGCAAACTGTAATTCTTCTATCTACTAGGTATATTAGTAAATTCTACATAGTATTTAGGGGTCCGTACCGGAAGGGTACCAATGAACCCTGATACTGAAATTTCGCTGTCCGTTTGGTCGTGCGTCCGTCCGTCTGTCAGCATCTCACAGGGCTGTATCGCCTTAACCGTAATAGGTAGGTACTTACTTGAAATTTTCACAAAGTGTGACTCATACTTAGACACACACACACACAACAAATACTAAAAACATTATACAATTAAATAATGGGTTCCCCTACAAGAAAAACTTCTGAGCCATAATGGATAGAGACTTGAAATCTTTACAAAGTATGTATTACTATATAGCCGTTATAACAAGAAATACTATAAACAGAATAAAGTTAATAAATTATTATATACTTCAAATAGATAAGTGGTAGTAAAGGTAGCGTTTATAATAATTATATTAAGTAATTTATTTTTCGCTTTGAGTGCCTGTTTGTGGTTATGTAGTCGTTTTTTTTTTAATAATTTATTTTACCCTTTATAGTGCAAAACAAGTTTTAATTAAATTACATGCATCTATAAAATTTCGTGTCTGGGCCGTTATACACTGACGGATATATACTTTGTGAAAATTTCAAGTATGTACCTATTACGGTTAAGAAGATACAGATCTGTAAAGTGCGCACATATAGACACACGGACGGACGGACGGATGAACGGACAGCAAAGTCTCAGAAAGTGTTCATTTGGTACCCATTGGGTTCGGAACCCTAAAAAATGGACTTCAAATGCCGCGCTAGTGAAAATATCCACTAGTCATAATGATGTCACCAAGGTATCAAAGGACAATGTCCAAAATGGCCCTGTGCAATAAAAGCATCTGACACACACGATAATTAATTGTCTACTTTATTACAATAATTCCAAATACTTTTATAACACGGACTAGTTGCATTTCAAAATGAATATTAAAAAGTATTATTTTGATTATTAACATTAATCGCCGCCATATGGCCGCCACCTTCGCCAAACGTCATGTCATGTCAAAAAATATTAGGTATGCTCAAAAACGTTGCACCCTAACAAGACTTTGCCCGGTCGAAAATTCCTGTGAAGACAAATTAATTCTCCCCACCTTTGTTTATAGCTCGCTCACAGTTACCGTAAGAATATCTGTCAAAAACCAAAATCAACGAGAAAAAAGATGTAAAAACAATATTCAAGGTCATTTAGTCTTCAAAAGTATATGCAATAGCAACCTCCATTGTGTATAATCTTCTTAGGACTCTTCTTCTAAAACCATTACATTCTCCTATGTTTGAGGTATTTATCTCCATATCTCTGGAGATACTAATCAGTCATCAATATCAGCCAATTTCCGTCCACTGCTGGATATAGGCATCTCCCATGGCACGTCACTGAGCTCGATCTTCAGCTAATCGTTTCCAACCGCTGCCAGCCAGCTTGCGTCTATCATCGCTCCATCTAGCTGGAGGGCGTCCTACACTATATTTGCCGAGCCGTGGTCTCCACTCTAGAACTCGTCTACCCCAACGGTTATCGGTTCTACGACAGATGTGACCAGCCCACTGCCATTTCAGCTTGCAAATTCTTTGAGCTATGTCGATAACTTTGGTTCTCTGACGGATGACTTCGTTTCGAATTCGATCCTTCAGAGAAACTCCGAGCATAGCCCTCTCCATAGCTCGCTGAGCGACTTTGAATTGGTGAACTAGTCGCACCGTCAGTGTCCACGTCTCGGCTCCGTAAGTAATAACAGGTAGGACGCACTCGTTAAAGACTTTCGTCTTCGACTTTCGTTTTAGGCTTTGTGGTATGGGCGACGAAAAGACTGTACGAAGTTTTCCGAATGCTGCCCATCCCAACTGTATTCTTCTGCGAGCTTCCTTCTCGAAGTTGTTTCTACCCAATTGCAAGATTTGCCCAAGGTAGACGTATTCGTGAACAACTTCGAGAGGAACTCCGTTTAGGGCAATCGGTTCCGGAATAACATGTTCGTTGAACATGATCTTGGTCTTATCCAAGTTATCCATCCGGAGACCGATGCGTGCAGAAGAATCAGCAAGGGTGGTCAGCATGTGTTGCAAGTCCTGCACAGTTTCAGCCATGATGACGATATCATCTGCAAATCTCAAGTGTGAGAGGTAATTGCCATTGACATTTATGCCCCGTCCTTTCCAGTTCAGCGTTTTGAACATATTCTCTAGAGCGTTTGTGAACAATTTGAGGGGAAATAACGTCCCCTTGTCTCACACCTCTATGTAAGTGGATATGTTCAGTCTGCTGATTTTGTACTTGGACGGTCATAGTCGCGGCGTCATACAGACCTCTCAACACTTGCACGTATCGCCAATCAACTTGGCACCGTTGCAGAGACTCCAGAACAGACCAGGTTTCAATGGAGTCAAAGGCTTTCTCATAGTCCACAAACGCTAAACACAGGGGCTGGTTATACTCTTCGGTCTTCTGTATAACCTGTCGCACTGTGTGAATGTGGTCTATGGTGCCGTATCCTCCTCGAACACCAGCCTGCTCGGGAGGCTGAAATTCGTCGAGCCTGCGCGCGAGACGATTTGTGATGACTTTCGAAAAAAGCTTATAGACATGGCTTAAGAGGGAAATAGGTCGATAGTTCTTCAAAAGGGTTTTGTCTCCCTTTCTGAAGAACATAACAACCACACTTTTACTCCATGTCTTCGGAGTTCTCCCCGAAAAGAGGACGGAATTAAAAATACGCTGAAGCTGTAGTAGCGTAGGAGTTCCATCGGATTTTAAGAGCTCCGTTGTAATTCCATCCCCTCCGGGGGCTTTTCCGTTTTTAAGCTTTCTGAGAGCCATCACAATTTCATCTAGGCTGATTTCTGGCAGATCTTCGGTATAGTGGCGGGTTAGAGTGGCTCTAGGATCCTCAATACTTGGTTGGGGAAGGGACGCTTGTGAGGTGTATAATTGGCTGTAGAAGTCTTTTACTTCCTTAAGAATCTCCGGCTTAGAAGCGACGACACTCCCGCTAGAAGTGGTCAACTTCGTCAGATGGCTTCGACCCAGCTGTTGGACAAATACTTTTGACCCCCGGTTTTGCTCTATCGCATCTTTAATTGTGCGTGTGTTGGAGTTTCGGAGGTCACGTCGTACCAATTTAAAGATCTTTTTGTTGAGAGTCCGTTGATCTGACGAAGTGACTGCAGGGTTTTCACTTCGCTTCTGCATTAGCTGTAGAGATTCCTCTAAAATCTTAGACTTCTTGCCAGCACCTCGCGTCTCACAGAATTTTGTCCCCTCCTCCCTGAGGATACCTACCAGATAGTCGAGATCCTGGTCAACGCCAGCGTCAATTGTGGTTTCCAGTGCAGCGAATCGGTTCTCCAGTTTCAGCTGGAACGTTTCAGACCCGACCACGGATTGTAGCATGTTGAGTCGGAGCGTGGACTTCATTGGACGAACACGTTCAAGCTTGCAGTCGATATCTAGAGAGCCTCGGACTAGTCGGTGATCTCTGCCGGTTTTAAACCTAGTGATCACTGAGACATCTCTAAATATGCGCTTTTTGTCCGTCATAATGAAGTCAATCTCGTTTTTGGTCATAGTGTCGGGGCTTTGCCACGTCCACTTCCGCTGGGGATCTTTCTGAAAGAAGGAGTTCATCAGAAAAAGCCCCTCTTTTTCTAGAAAGTTGACGAGCATTTGCCCCCTATGATTTCTGCTTCCCAATCCGTGTGGTCCTACTACCGATTCGTCGCTTGCTTGTACTCCCACTTTAGCGTTAAGATCTCCCATGACAACGTTAAAGTTGTCAAAAACAACCTTTTGGGTGGTATGCAAGGCCCTAGAAATGTCCTCATACATTTCCTCCACTACATCGTCCGAGTGTGCCGAAGTCGGTGCGTATACTTGGATAACCTTGAGGTTATACCTCTCGGTGAGTTTGATCAAAAGATACGCTACCCTTGTCGACACACTGGAGATTTCTAGAACGTTGTCAGAGAGGATCTTGTGGACCAAGAACCCGACGCCGCCTTGGGATGGTTGTTCTCCCTCTCTGAAATACATAAGATGGCCCGATTCTAGCGTAACGGTGTCCTCCCCCTCTCTTCGGACTTCACATAGCCCTAGAATATGCCATCTTATGTTTTTCAGCTCCTCTTCTAGTAGTGCCAAGTGTGCATCAAGCCGTAGCGTGCGTCCATTAAACGTTGCCAGTGTCAGTCGGTGTTGGCGGCCTACCGTAGCCTGGGGATTCTTAGCACCTCCTGCCCCGCCGTTACCGTAACCGCCGCCTTGGTTAGGAATAGCGGGGCGACCGGGAACTGGGGGCCGTTGTGAGTTTGTGCTTGCCATGCAGGTTTTGCCCAAATAATCACCACGCGCTGGGCAGTCGGGTTGGGTGATCGCAGGACGTAGCTTCTCGCACCGGTGACGCTGCTGCCCGTCACTGTGGTATTTAGCTACGTCGTTCTGAATGGATATACCGCCATTTGCCGGTCGCCAGATCCTTGTTCACTGATCGGCAGGATGCACCACGTGCAGGAGAGGTTGGCTGGGAGCAATTAGGTGGAAGTTTGCTCTCTTACATCCCGATACTAATCAGATCTCTATGAAATTACAATGAGACTACCTCGGAAACGTACCCTACCAATTAAAAAAAGAATCATTTGAATCCGTTCATAACGGAGTAATCGCGTAACATATACACAAAAAAAAACCTTACAGAAGAATTGAGAACCTCCTCCTTTTTTGTGAAATCGGTTAAAAATAAATGGGGTTCCCCAGAAAGAAACAATAAACGTTCTTTTCATGCGTTTTTGACTCGATCTTACAAACCGTAATAGATAGACTTATAATTGTTACAATAGCATTAAATAATAAAAACTTAATTAAATTAAAATTAAAGGAATCTATACAAAAAAACGTTTTTTCCGGACAATTTTGTTTAATTCCGATTGTGGGACCCTACGTGTCCGACTCGCACATGGCCAGTTTATTTTGATAATCAATGAAATCTTAAATATGCCTAGAATCTGATGACGTGTTTATATTTTCCATAATTTAAGATCTTTTACAAAAGAAAATATACTGGCCAAGTGCAAGTCGGACTCGCACTCGTAGGGTTCCGTACCACACTATAATATTTTATAAGATCGAGCGAAAAATACCACTATCATTTTTCGCCAGCAAAAAAAATAATAAACATTTTATCAAAACAGAGTTGTGAGCCGCGTGCTTATTTCTTATGACGCCAACGTCTAACGCACGGTATCTGAGTGATAGTTAGCACAAAGGTGTTAGGGATCGGCATTTCAATATAACGCCATCTATGGACGTTTACCTAAGCGTTCATAGATGGCGTCATATTGAAATGCCGAAAAAACACGTTTCTTGTATGGGGACCCCCTATAATTTTAAACTTTATTCTGTTTTTAATATTTGTTGTTATAGCGGCGGCAACAGAAAAACATCATCTGTAAAATTTTCAACTGTCTAACTGTCAAGGTTCATGAGATACAGCCTGATGACAGACGGACAGACAGACAGACAGACAGACAGTCGGACAGCGGAGTCTTAGTAATAGGGTCCCGTTTTCCCTTTGGGTACGGAACTCTAAAAACCGACTTCAATTACCGCGCTAGTCATTTTCAGTACCAAATTGACTCCTATTAGAACACGGATATGATGTATTGTTATCTCCTTCCAGGGATCCACGTCCCTTACGTAGAAGTCTCACACTGATTACCGCCATATTACCAGAAGCGCCTTTCCGAGAAGATAAATTCATTCGTGCTCGGTAGATGTAATGTTTCCTTGTTGATCAAAACAAGGAAACAATATGAGTCAGCTTTAAATCAGTGGATCCTATTCTGTAAGGATCATGAGGTGGACCCTGTTCAAGACTCAATACCCGTGGTCATATCTTTCTTGACATTTAAGTATCACAAAAAAAAACTATCATTTAACTCATTTAATTCTATATGGTCGGTAATTTCTCTTATTTTGGGACCCCACCTGGGGAAAGAGGAGAAAGTGACGTGATTTTTCAAGGGAATATTTAAATTACAATCAAAGAAACCCAAACATAAAGAAGTATGGGATCCTGACATTGTTCTGGGTCATCTTTCTTACCAATTTCCCAACGAGACCCGCCGTTGCTGTGGACAAACGGCACCGGGACGTCAACGAGAACGAGATGACGGCCTTGAAGTAGTGGTACGTATGTATAGTATGGCAGCTTGTCCAAAGCATAACCGGTACCGGGCGCCGTTATCCCGGCCTCCGATATTTCGAGTAGAGAGATCGGCGCAACCGCTAGAAATCGGCCCGAGATTTTGACGGGCCGATGTGCCGGCAATGGCTGGCAATACAAAACACGTTTGATCTTGTCCACACACTGCCAGCGCCCGCTGTTCGATCGGTTAATGTTTTTTTACTCCGACTATTGTAAAAAGACGGAGTGGAATGGTACACACGAGTGCCAGCAAGTTCAGTAATATTAAATGCTCGAGTATAAGGGTAACCACCAGACTGAATCAGGGTCCCTCACTCCTTAATCAGGCAAGTGTAATAAGAGTAAGGCAGTAAAAGTCCCTAATTAGGGAGCAAGAGAAGACCCAGTCCATCTATATTGTTGCAGTGTAATAAAACTGAGGTGGCTGGCAGCTAAAGTGCTAACGCAAGTCGCGTCCGAAACTAGGCACTTGCCGTTTTTCCAAGAATGTATGTTTATTGTATGTAGTATATGTATGTGTATCTTATGTATGTATTTGATATTTATGTTTATAATGGTATACTTATGTAATTAGTTTACTTAATTACAGGTTTTCGATTGTTTCTAAGTAGATAAATGTATTGCGCACTGCATTACCAGCCAATTCGTACTACGATACAGTCCATCCAAAGGTTGTCTGGCAGAGATCGCTCTTAGCGATAAGACCGCCCATTGTAATACACATTTCAAACATCTTTTACTAAGTAAACATTTTATACTGCGAGATAATAATAAATTGACCATATTCAATCGACATGAAATATAGACGGGTTATATGAAAGTAACAACCGATTTAATTTAGTCGGATCATATTTTAACGACGCAAAGCGCTATCGTTTGTGTTTCTTGGTACCGGACGCAGGGATTGTAAACTATCGGGACGCCATTTTGAAATAAACGCGTCATTCGAGTTTCGAATGCGTACGAGTTTGTTTCATTGCTTTGCATATATCGCGGATCTGGTTGTTATTGTTAATTTTATTATTGTTTCGTTATCACTTTTTTATTGTTGTTACTTTAATTGTTACTTAATAATTTATTAAATCTTAAACAAATTCATTTTTTTTGTTGGTCCAAATGTCGTGAACTCCTGAACACTTGTTTACATAATTTATAGCTTCTCGTAACGGGGACTTTAGTTGCTCTCAATAAAAAAAAAATAGTATTATTATTCGTCAATAGATGTCGGGAAGAGTCATATTTGTCTGTTTAAGTGGCAAAAAATACCGAGCAAAGCTCGGTCAACCAGATATTTAATAATATTAATTACTACAATTACTATTACTACTATATAATACTATTCTATCTTTGTGTTAAATTAAAAACTACTAGTATTAAAATTAATTTATAAATTATAATCATAAAAAAGTTTTTTACGATAGAGCAGCGCCATTTATCTAGTTGCTTTAACTTTGTGTTAACTTTTACTTAGTTGGTGTTAGAAGTTCGTTAGAAATTCGATAGATGGCGTTCGGAACCCTCCGTGTGCGGGACAAAGTCTGACTCGCACTTGGCCAGCTTTATTCTAGTTAATTGCGCTATGAAATCAACTTTCATAGGTCTGATCAATTCGAAAATCTTCTTCTTCAACGATATTGTAAGAACATGCAACATTGATCAGATGCTGGGACATCTCCTGGACTCGACAGAATACTCAAATCCTCACCAACTTACAGCTCAGATTTTAAATGTCGTGTTTAGAGTCATTGGAATGCTTTTAATGAAAAGATTATACATAGATCAGTCGGGGTGGTTTAAAATATTATATTATTATATATATATATAGATGAATATTATTTTATACAATAGATCATATTATTATACTATATTGACTTCAAATTTATTGTGATCGATGGGGATCTACAGCATAGCTAAGCTTATAATAATATTTTCGTAGTAACTATGACCTAATCTGTGGTTTTACTGCAAATATTTTATTAATTTTGCGATGCGTGTATGTGAAATTCGTGATATCTTCTAGAGTTTTCATTTGAATTATATACTGTAAGGGACAATTTTAATCTATAATATGTGGCGAAGCTAATTAACGTTATTATTTGGATAAGGATTATTATATACTTGAAAATAGCCTTGGAAGTTATGTAATATTTTTTTACAAAAATTTTAAGATTAAAATGGTTACTGTGAGTCAACCTTAAGAGATAGACATATGCTGTCGCGGACTTATTTGTAGGTCTTATTAAGTTTTATAACTCTTCGATAGAAAATATTCTTCTATCTATTTTCAATTGAGCAGCGTTCGTAAGAAACGTGTTTTTTCGACCGTTTTTTTGCCGACTTAGGTTGCAAATTAGGTCTCCACGAATGTTCCTTTGATTTAAACGGGATAATATATAGCCTATTTTCATTCCGAAAGTCCATTCTATGTATTAGTGAAAGAATTTTTTAAATCGGTTCAGTAGTTTTTGAGCCAAATCATTACAAACATACAAAAATACAAATGTTCTCTCTTTATAATATTAGTATAGAAGTATAGATTAGTATAGATATAGGTATATCATCGATCTCGATAATATTATTATAATAATTGTTTGCTCCTGACAGTTCTGACAGACCTTAATCTAATTTAATATTACCGTATTTAAGAAGATGTTGTTATCTGTCCTGCAAAAATATTTTTGTTACATGGAGATTACGAAAAATTATTTAAGAGGAGATTGTAAAACATTAATCATGACAGTAAGGACTATGCTGCTTTCACTACGACTTGCAAATTCTACTAACCAGGTTTTACAAATAAATTAGTTATCCCAATCCATTTGCTCAGTATGCTCCATACTTACATTTTGATTAAAATATTATCATGGAGTATTGTTTCGTGCGGGGTGGTATAAAAAACGTCTGCATAGTACAAAATGAGGACGAGATTAAGAAACTTACAGATAGGTACAGATACAGATACAGATCGGGCTAACTTACCTAGTGACGTCCGATCCTCAAATATGTGAAGTAATATCGTCCTCATTCCAGTCCCAGCCCACCCCAGGGTTAATTATCTTACAGTTTTTTAGGGTTCCGTAGCCGAATGGCAAAAAACGGAACCCTTATAGAATCGTCATGTCTGTCTGTCTGTCTGTCCGTCCGTATGTCACAGCCATTTTATTCTGAAACTGTTAGTACTACAGAATTGAAACTTGGTAGGTAGATGTATTCTGTGAACCGCTTTCCGATTTTTATACAAAAATAAAAAATATAAAAGTTTAAGGGATCCCATACATGGAACTGAAACAAAAAAAAAATTTCTTCAAACCTATACGTCTGTGGATAGGTCTTCAAAAATGACATTGAGGTTTCTGAAATCATTTTTTCTCAAAGTCAATCATTTGAAAGATAGGCGCGTCTAAAGTGGTAAAATGTGTTCCCCCCCCCCTCTAACTTTTAAAGTATGGGAGTGAAAAATCTAAAAAAAATATATGCTGTAGATCTCAATAAAAACTAACAACGAAAATTGGTTTGAACGAGATATAATCAGCAGTTTTAGAGATATGGCGACCGCAAAGATAACTTTGTTTTCATACGAACACTATGAAAAACAAAGTTAATTTTGTAGTTGCGAAAAATCATAGTTATGGTATACTTAACTGTGTTACGGAACCCTACGAGTGCGAGTCCGACTTGCACTTGGCCAGTTTATATTATAAGATGGCTTCTCACCCAGGACCCTTTCGGAAGTTGTATTCTTACTTTGAATAAAATTATATTAACAAATCAAATCAAATAAAAGCTATTATTTAGTATGTAGGCTGTATTAATATACGCACATACAAACGTCAAAATCATAAAATAAATTATAATGAATTATAGCAAAAGCATAATTTACAATATTTTTACAAATTAAAAATAATAATAATACCTTATTATTAATTTTTCTGTGGTTGGCCCAAACGCGAGCAAAGTCGCCGGGGCGAAGCTTTTTTAGAGTTCCGTAGCCGAATGGCAAAAAACGGAACCCTTATAGATTCGCCATGTCTGTCTGTCTGTCTGTCTGTCTGTCTATCCGTCCGTATGTCACAGCCATTTTATTCCGAAACTATTAAGACTACAGAATTGAAACTTGGTAAGTAGATGTATTCTGTAAACCGCTTTCCGATTTTTAAACAAAAATAAAAAATATAAAAGTTTAAGGGGGGCATCCCATACATGGAACTGGAACAAAAAAAAATTTTTTTCGTCAAACCTATTCGTGTAGGGTATCTATGGATAGGTCTTTAAAAATGACATTGAGGTTTCTAAAATCATTTTTTCTCAAAGTCAATCATTTCAAAGATAGGCGCGTCTAAAGTGGTAAAATGTGTGTCCCCCCCCCCCCCTCTAACTTCTAAAGTAAGGAAGTGAAAAATCTAGAAAAAATATATTCTGTAGATCTCAATAAAAACTTGACTTGACTTGGTTTGAACGAGATACAGTTAGCAGTTGTTGAGATATAGCGACCGCAAGTATAACTTTGTTTTTCATACAAACACTATGAAAAACATTAGACAGAAAACATTTAACTTCTCATAAAATTTCCATACCGGGTTCTTATATGCAAATCGATTCTTAAGTAAACTCTAAGAAGATTTCACAGATATTTCTATTGTGACAATAAATCGATTAAGTTCAAGAATGGTAGTAGGACACTGTCTAGTGTCCGCCTGGCTACCACCCTCAAGTTGGAAAAACTGTCGCCATACTTCTGTGTTCCGGCATCTGTCCTTGAGAGCCAGTTCCTGTTCTAAATAGTTTGACTCTCTCGCCTAGGAATGGAGCTTAGAGTAAAAACCACTTACGTACTCTAAGCTGAGTACGTAAGTGGTTTTTCGTAGGTAATAAATCATTTAAGAAATTCAGCCTAGGATACATAGGATTAATACCCTCATTCTATGCATGACATGAAATAAAGACATAGATAGATAAATTATATTTTGGAATTTCTTAATTTGCGATTCTCGCTAGTAAAAGTCTAAAGTCAAAGCATTTATTCAGTATATGGGCAAAAATCATTCAGCCATTCAGCTTTCATATAAACGTCGAACGTCACGTTTAAAAATTCCCCTGATTAATGTAGGGTTGCCAACCGTACTATTACGTGCATCCCCAATGCATGTTTCAGTACTTCAGACAATTATTATCAAAAAATTGGGAAATAATGAAACACAATAAATAAATGAAACGCAAACTAATCGAAATACAAATCAAATTCCGAATGGAACTGACTGTCCGTCTATCAGCTGCATAATCCCGAATAATGGTACCATGCTTGAAATTTTTTGCAAATTTTCTTTATTTAGTTAGGTAGGTACTTGAAATTTTCTATATACCTACACTGGTGACATCTATGGAAATACGGTGACACCTCGTGAAGGGCTGAGCTCTCATCAGACATAACATAATATTAAGTGGCCATAGTGGCATTCTCTGCCGTAGATGTCGCTCGCTGTACTGTATTCTTAGTTCCGAGTTTGTCCGCACGCGGCGGCACCGTCGACGAGGTCTACTTTGCGCAAGCTGAACGTACGTCAATAAACAAGAAGTGTAGGTACGACCATTCTCGTCGTATATGTATAGCAGATGATAGCGGCAGCCAGTAGTGCTCCGTTCGGTGTGCGCACACAGCTTGTGTAATTCGAGGCCGCCTCTGAATGCAATTCGTAATAAATCCGGAGAACCGGAGTGTAGCTTCAGTTTATAAGGTGTTTCTTGCGCGGTTCTGTGAGTTAGTTATCGTACCGAATTGAAGTGCATTGTAAACCATCGATTAGATATTAAAAGTACAAGCAGATGCCTTCGTCCGTCGATAGTGTATCACAATCGCGTTACTGATAAAAATGTGCTGCTGGTTCGCTACGTTTTATACCATTTTAGAGAACTCCAGGATCGGAGGCCGACCTCACTCCACCGAAACAAAAAGAGCATAGCGTATCGTTCATGCACCCCGACCGTATGTAGATGAATTTCCTTAGCTATAGAATTTGCAGGATGCCGTCGTGCAGCCAAGATATTAACGTAGATCTGAACTCGAATGAGAGCAACGGGAACAACTTGGACCAGAGGAAAAACAACGAGAACACCTATGTTGATACGAATCTAGTTAACGAGGCGCCGCCTGAGGCTCTGAACAACGACCAAAGATTAGCTTACGCCCTGCGAGACTTTCTGACGGCGCCCGTGGGAGACGGGCAGGCGTCACCGCTAGAGGTGGCGCTGCCGTTCATCGACGAGCACGTGGAGCCCGAGGAGGTGACGCACTCAGATGATGAGCCGGCGCGCCGAGATACCGACGAGGTGCTGAACAACGCGGCATGCCGTCTGCGGAGGTGGCGCGCCGCATCTCGGAAGCTGCGGCGGCCAAGGATCATCAATAACCTGAGTGGCTGCGATGAGAAGGACGGCAACGTGAACTGCGGGAGGCACGGCGGACACACGGACCTGGCGGACCGGCTGCGCAGCCTGGCCGCGGCCGGCAGCATGTCCGCCTCAGCCGGCGAGCTGCTGTCGCTGGCTCCGCCACCGCCTGCCGCCACTGCACCACCCTCACCAGGCTGTCTGCTCTCGCCCTCGCTGGCAGAACAGAGCTCAGCTGAATATTTCGTAAGTCTCATTAGCACCTTCATTATTAGTCGATAAACTACCCGGCTTCATACTACGTACAAAAGAACAGCATGCTAATTGAAACGAAAATACGTCCTAAAATCAACGTAAATTTTAATTAACACTGGCTTCCTAGTTTAAAATTCATAAGTGGCTGTGGCAAACCTTATCTCGGCAAATTTACTCGAACACAACTGAGACCGATTTCATTATTTACGCAAAGCAGTGTTTGCTTTCAAAAGACGCACGCATATTGTTCAAATAAACACATTAAGTAAGAGTTTTTTTAGTTAAACATAAGATCGTGTGTTTAAAAATGTAAAACATCTATTATTTATATTTTTTATTATCTCTTGGACTGCGATCATTACTGCAGTAAATTATTTTAGGGAAAAGAAAATTCGTATAAAAAGTACCTACTTGAGAATAAAATAAAATCCACAGGTCAATCATTTCTAGGCACATGTTGTGATGCATATCGAGGGCCCGGTGGCGTAATCGGGAGAACGGACGGTTTTGATGCCGTGGTACCGAGATCAAACCGCCGTGCACCAATGAATTTTTCTAACGAAAAAATTATGTGCGTCTCACTCTCACAGTGGCCCTCACGTTCTCACAGTGGCCCTCCGGTGAAGGAAAACATCGTTAAGAAACCATAAAACCACCCCGCATGGTGGTAGGACACTATCTAGTGTCCGCCTGGCCAGCTACCACCCTCAAGTCAGAAAATCTGTCGCCAAACATCTAATTTTTTTTTTTTTTTTTTTTTTTTATACCGAACTGGGTAGCACTTGATCACTATCTCACCTGATGTTAAGTGATGATGCGATCGATGATGTAGCGTGCTTACCCAGAAGATACCTATTCACTCGCGATTTGAAGACCCCCATATTGTACTTAATCGGAAACACGGACTCAGGCAGGGTATTCCATTCCTTAGCGGTTCGTATGATGAACGAAGAAGCAAATCGCTTCGTTCGGGTAGATGGTATATCCACCATAAATCGGTGGCGCCTTTTAGTGTCTCTGGATGTCCGATTATAAAATGGGGATGGTGGAATCAAATCATGCAGTTCCATTGCACACTCTCCGAAATGTATCCGATAGAAAACCGATAAACAAGCGACTTTGCGGCGATGCGCGAGACTCTGGAGTCTCTTGCTTACTAATAGGTCATCGCTGATGAGTTTTTTGGCTCTCCTCTCAATAGCTTCCAGTGTCTCCAGCTGGTATTTAGCAGAACCATCCCAAAGGTGAGAACAGTACTCCATACACGACCGGACTTGTGCTTGATAAAGATTAAGCAACTGTCCCGGTGTGAAGTACCGTCTCACCTTAGCCAAAATGCCAAGCTTTTTTGAGGCTAGCTGGGCTCTAGACTCAATATAAGAGCCGAAATTGAGAGTTGGTGTCAAAGAGATGCCAAGAAGCTCGAGATTGTTACTTATCGGAACGGACACATCCCGGAAAGTAGGAGCCAGTAGAAATGGGCTCCGTTTAGCGGAGAAAAGACACGCCTGGGTTTTCGCAGCATTGAACTTGACCAGATTGGCATCGCCCCAATCAGAGACTGCCTTCAAAGAAAAGTTCAAGCGTTCGACCATCGCTTCTCTATGAGACTGGATTTGTAATGCACTGGTTCGTGCGTTGGATGTATAACTCTCTACAACAGTGCTGTCATCTGCGTACCCAAAGATACCGGGTTTAAGCAGGTCATTAATATGCAGCAGAAAAAGTGTTGCAGAGAGTACTGATCCTTGAGGGACTCCGGCATTTATGGCCAATTGGTCGGAAGAACAGCCATCGATGACCACTCGAATCGACCGATCCCTTAAGAAATCTGCTATCCAAACACATAAACCAGTGGGCAGGCCGTATGAAGGAAGCTTGCTAATAAGGCTATCGTGCCAAACCCTGTCGAAAGCCTTCGAGATGTCAAGAGAGACGGCCAGCGCCTCGCCGTGGTTCTCGATGGCTTCGCTCCAGATGTGCGTGGCATACGCTAGAAGATCCCCAGTAGACCGGTTTCGGCGAAACCCGTATTGTCGGTCACTGAGGAGATCGTTCACTTCTAGGTATGCCAGGAGCCTGTGGTTCAGTACACGTTCCATAGTCTTACAGAGTATGGAAGTGACTGAGATAGGCCTGTAATTGACAGGGTCTGCACGACTACCCTTTTTCGGCACGGGTTGCACGTTTGCTTGCTTCCAGGACTTAGGCACTTGACCAGTCGTCATAGACAAGCGAAAGAGGCGTGTCAAAATAGGAGCCAACTCAGGCGCACACGTCCTCAAGACTACAGCTGGTATACCGTCTGGACCACTAGCTTTGTTCACGTCTAGATTGCGCAACGCTTTGCGTACTTCAGTCTGACGAATGCGGATTTCCGACATAAACGTCCCGCAAGTCGGCAGACTAGAAGGTACAGCATTGCCAGCATCTAAACGTGAAGACTCCGCAAACAGAGTAACAAATAAATTCGCTTTCTCTTCAGCCGAGTGTGCTAGTGATCCATCGGGTTTCAGTAGTGGAGGCAGTGAGGGACGGCAGAAGTTCTCTTCGATCGACTTCGCCAGGGACCAGAACGCTTTGCTACCCGAGGGGTAAGAAGCAAGTTTGTTCCCTGTTCGGCGTATGTGATCGAAGCGAGCCTTCTTGAGAGCCTTTTTGCAGGACTTGGCGGCTAAGTTAAAGGCTTTCTTCTTTTCGCGTACATCTCTAGTCTTGCGGGTTCGAGCATCAGCCCAGGCTAAGTAAGCTTCATGTTTTGATGCTTCTGCATCTCTACATTTGGCATTAAACCATGGACGAGCTTTGCTTGACACCGGAACGTCAGTAAATGGTATGAAATACTCCATACCCTGACGTAACACTTCTGTCACAGCATCCGCGCAAGCTGAGGGATCGCTCGAAGAAAAACATACCTGCCGCCAAGGATAAGACGCGAAAAAACAACGCATCTCATCCCAATCAGCTGACCTGTATCGCCACACCCGCCGGGTGCCTTTTTGGCTGGGATTGGGCGGGGAGTAGACGGATACAGACTTCACCAGACAGTGGTCGGAGCTACCTAAGGGTGATGAAACCGACACCGAGTAGCGGTCTGGTTCTGTTGTCAGCAGAAGGTCCAAGCAATGGGCTGTATGGCCATCAACGTCCGGTATCCTTGTTGCTCCCTGGACCAACTGAGTGAGGTCTAGCGTTAAAGCAAGCTTTCGCATCTCTCGACCAGCGTGGTCAGTGCTCTGGTATGGGTATAGCCAGTCTTGATGATGGGCGTTGAAATCCCCCAGAAGCACTAATTGAGCAGAAGGATACCTCTGTTGGGCCACATCAGCCGCCTCACTGAGGTGGTTTGTGAGCCTGTTTGTCTCCTCGTCTCCGCTGTGCGAACGGTAGACACTAGCATAAAGAATTTTCTCTATGCCAGTGTCCACCAAAATCCACATGACGGAAAGTTGAGGGTCTTCAAGGTTGCGGAGACGCCGATAGCAAATGTCATCGCGGGCATACATACAAACTCCCGCCCTCGCCCTAAAGTTATGCTCTAGAACATAGCCTGGGTAGGCAAGGTACGTCGCGTCAGCTGGACATTTGATCTGCGTCTCCGTGAGGAACAGAATATGCGGTTTTTCGGTCTCAAGGTGGTGGTGGACCGAGAGGATATTGGAGTGCAAGCCTCGAATGTTTGAGAGGTGCACTTGAAGGGAGAGGACGTGCTTCCGCTGTATAACCTTTATTCTGTTTCTGCCTTTCATTTTGTGGGGAGTGAAGTTAGGTAAGGGAAACGGAAGTGGAAACGAGGCGCTAATTACCAACCCGTGATACATATTAGGTCTTTTCACCTATTGGGAACCAATCCTGGAGACCGCGGGGACGCCCGAGCCCCCCCAGAGGTGTCCATCGGGTCCTCTCGTCCGGTCGCCAACCGGCACGATGGCGCACCTCCGGGATTTTTCGCGAGATGGCGGGGCAGCCTTTCATGAGTGGCTGGCTCACTACTTGGGCCCCCAACTATCTGCGGTCGGCCAGCGGAGAACCGTGCCTCGGATCCCGCTGCTCTCCAAGATTGGCTGCCAGGTAAATTGACCTTCAATGTATCACGACTAGCTATAGTAAGCAACGCAACTGTTTCCGACCCGTTCCCCATAATGGCTTCACCAAACATTCATGCCGTAAAGCGACCGCTTGGCGGCATGGCTTTGTCTGGTGGGTGGTAACACGCCGCGGCCTAAGCCTACCACCTGAAAAGTACTGCTCTTTTGGCGCCACCCAGGGGACACGTGTAGGACATCGAGGGCTAAATCCTACGGACGCGAGCAGTAATAGCCCCCCAAAATGTGGTCTGGCAGCTATCCTTGAGAGCCAGTTCCCATTCTAGGCCTAGCATGCTTACCATCTTCGACCGCATCATCACTTACCAACAGGTGAGATAGTCCTCAAACGCTAGCCTATAAGATATAAAATATATATAATTTTTTAAATAATAATAATAATATAAATATAAATATATAAATAATAATAAATAATAATAATAAATAATATAATTTTTTAAAATATATATAATATAATTTATATTTATATATATATATATATGTATATATATCTTATCATTGAACAAATATTTAGGTGTACCTGAAGGAAAAATCCTTCACATCTAACATTCGTGGATGACTGATCTATACCAAACGATGTACCCATTAACCTCGTTATATAGTGTTCACTGTTCAGCATTATATATGGATAATAATATATATGGATATATTATTAATTATTAATTACGCTTAATTGTACTATTACATTATATATGGATATAAATTAGGCTAGAAATAGTTCAGTTTACGCGGTTTTTAGATCTACCACAATAGTTATAATGTTACACCCCTACTCTAGGGTTACACCGCATTCAAAGGCAAACATATATACTTACTCTTGTAAAATTTTCCACTTTGTTCAATGTTAGAATATCTATCTACTTACTAGTTATAAAATAGCAAATGAAACCTACTTGACATTAAAAAACATCCACTTTCTGGAATGAACATATCCCCCGTGGATCGTAATGACTGTATATAGTATTAAGGGCCTTGGCCGTAAATAATTGTATGGATAAAATAACAATTATGTCGCCTGTTATCGCTATTGGAGCTATCTATTGTATTTAAACAAATCAAGTTTATTGACGTCAGTAATGCGTCGATGGCCTATAGATCCTGGATATCAAAATATCCATAGATTTTTCTGCAAATCGCTGAGATGAATAGACGAAAACATTACGCTGAAATAAAATCTTTAAAAATATATTTTGCTTTATATTTCTTTGGCTTTATCGCTCGTCCTTGGAACCACCCAGGCAAAAGGCTTGCTTTCTTTGAAACTCGTGATACGTGTATCAGCGTGTAGACATTGCAAATCAAATACATTATATGTACAGCACTTATTTAGTTAAATTATTAAGAGGCAATATTTAGTGTAGCAGATTACCTGATTAAGAAATATACGACGACATAATAAGATATCTAAACCACTATTAAAACAAACAATCTCGTTGTAAATTGAAGTGAAAGTAAAGCCAGGTATCTAGATACTAACAAAACGAAAATGAAAGCTAGAACATTAATCGAAAGAAACGTCAATTTATTTAAATTGGAATGAAAGATAACACACAGAACAGGAAAAAACCTAACGACACGTGAGATCTACCATTCAGATACCGAGAGATATGGAGTAGAGTGGTCAACCTTCACATGCCCTGGGACGAGACCCTCGCACCAGTTCTGACGCACGAACAGATAACATCTGCACTGGACTTCTGGCGCCAGGAGCATGCGGCCACATCGTGCCCTGCACACCCGACTGCGTGCTACATCGATTGACTCTATCCAAGGTCTCTCAAACTTTCAGCGCACCCCTATCACTGTATACTTTCCTATTATGCAAATGAAATAATACGTAGCTGCAGGATAAGAAAATATTTTTGGCGTGAACTGCAGATAGCCGGATAGCCAAATTTATTTTTACCTAGTACTTAATTACTTAGATATCCGTCTTGAAAGAGGAAAGTATCAATACCGTATAATGTTTTGACACTAGAAGTGAAAATTGTGAAAATTTGAAACTAGCTAAAGTATCCTATGTGTCGTGGATAAAAAGCCATGTATTATTTTACTTAAAAAAAAACTTTGCGCTTGAGTTAACATTGGAGGTTGTGTGATGTGCCTCATAAAGTCTTTCAAAACGGTCACCCGTTATAATGTTTCTTCAAGTGTTCAACCTAACATCAGGGATACTCTCGGATCCCAATTTGAGAAACTCTGCGCCAATAATTTAAGCCATTGCAGTCTTGGTCATTCATTCCGCTTCTTTGATAATAGTCTTTATCAATTATGAACAGTATAGGTACGAGTATGTAGACTGATTCAATTGATGGCATCGTTTGTTGACGTTCATGGTTGCTATGCTACCTACAGGAACTATTTTTATTTACCTGTTATTTTGCTTTTATGTATTCTGATAATTATAAAAGTTATAAGCGCATTATAAACGTTATATGAATATTTTGTTAATTACGTTAAATCACTAATCTTCAGTGCTTTTCCTCCTTAAATGTTTACCGAGATGTTTTAATCGTTATTATGGTCAATTCGTTCGATATGTTCGTTATTTATAATACTCCTGTCTAATCAAAGATTGTTAGGAAAAGATCGTTTTATGCGATGATATCACCGATTGTACTGACTATGGTTATAATAATACTTTAAGTTTTGATTTTTTTATATGTTCAATAAAGAGTTATTGTATTGTATAGGTACTTGTATCTACAACGAAACGAACATTTTTTATGCGTTATCAATTTAAAAGATAAAAAAACCACAGAAAATCAGATTTATGGACACATAAAACTACTCGGAGTATATATATATACACGGTCGAATTTAGTAACCTCCTTTTTGGAAGTCGGTTAAAAATCGTCTCATAAGCCGCGGTACCACCATACAATTCTTATGTCGATCACCCACTCAAAAAGCGAATCAAGTGTCAAGGCTATGACAAACATTCTTAATAGGTTGTTAAAATCGTAACCTTCGTTTGAATTGTCTACGGTGTAATGTATGAGCCTCTTTATCATGGCATAGCAGGATACGCAACGCGAATCATCAATCAACAACGCAACTGTGACCCCAATCCCAGATGAAAGTCCTAACACTGTTCTCGTTAAGTTGCTAAGTGATGATGGCAGAGCTTTTAAAGATACTTTAATGCAGTGGTTATGCAATTCGTTTTTTCGAAAGAATTAGGATAGACACGCGATTACTCACATGTGTGAATGAACGGACGCATACGTTTTAATTCTGAGTAAACTATAACTTTCTAAGTATTTGTCAACCGACTTACGAAATGGAGATGGTTCTCAATTCGTCTGTATGTTTTTTTTGTATGTTTGTTCGCCGATTACTCCGCTTGTTAACCGCTTTAAATTTTTTTTGTGTTCATCTCCAGAGATATCATAATAAACGTCTCAAACTTGCTGCTGAAACTGATACGCTCGGTACGGGAGTCGGTTTTTAGGGTTCCGTACCCAAAGGGTAAAACGGGACTCTATTACCTACTAATACTCCTCTGTCCGTCTGTCTGTCTGTCTGTCTGTCTCTCCGTCTGTTACCAGGCTGTATCTCATAAACCGTGATAGTTACACAGTTGAAATGTTCACAGATGATGTATTTCTGTTGCCACTATAACAACAAATACTAAAAACAGAATAAAGTTAAAAATAATAGGGGGTCCCCATACAAGAAACGTGTTTTAACCATCTATGAACACTTTGGTAAACGTCCATAGATGGCGTTATATTGAAATGCCGATCCCTAATACCTTTGTTAGGCGTTAGATAGCGTTATAAAAAATTAAATGTTTATTAATTATTATTTATTGTTGGCGAAAAATTATTGCTGTATTTTTTGCTCGATCTTATAAAATACTGTAGTGTGGTACGGAAACCTACGAGTGCGAGTCCGACTTGCACTTGGCCAGTTTATTTAATTATTTTTCTTTCGTCTTATTTTTTTTTATCTAATAGATGACCTCTTTCTCGCCTGGCGGTAAGTGATGATGAACACAATAGGCTGGTTTAACTTTCAAATGCTGTGTGCTGCCGTATCACCGTATGGTTAGGCGACAAATGTTCTCCTTGATGGTTAAGCTACTTCTTAGTAGCAAGTCAGAAGGAACATCGATATAATGCTGTTACCACCTGTGAACGAACTTCCAAATATTACTTAATACATAGGGAGTTTTTTTTAATTGACTTATGTCTCTTAACATGCCAATCATATCTCGATAAAAAGTATTACGAACAATTGGCGGAGAATTTGAATCACATTTTTATATTATTTCCATTCTTATCTTTGAAAAGGTTTGGCAAGTTTTAGTGCCAAGCCTTTCCTGCGCCTATGATGTACAAAAATCTCTGACATCTGACATGAACACTATATTTTATCCTTTTTTTCTGATTTTAACCCAGGCCAGTCACTTATACTAGTCATATCTGTCAACGATCGGAAAATGTGATATATAACTTGAGTATGATAATTAATATAAATATAAATATATAAATATAAATAGATAAATAACCGACTTCTATAATGCTAAATAAAAACTAAATTAAATTAAAGATTAAAGGGGGTCCCAAAAAATTTGTTAGAAATTAAAAAAAAAAAAGAATAAAATTTGTTAACGTAGGGTTCCAATTGAAAAAAGTTCAATCGGAACCCTATGTGTGGACTCGCACACGTAGGGTTCCGCCTTAGCCGACTCGCACTTGGCCAGTTTATTATGCTTATTAAAAGCTTTTATTTGATTTGCTGTATAAGTATGTATGTATATAATGTTAAGTATGTATAATTATGTATGTATGCTAGTGTGGGTCAAATCTCAGAAGCTAAATTAGAATCTCTTCCTAACGTTCGATTGGACTCAAATTTGGCATACCTACATAATATATATAAATTATAAGTAAAAAATTTTTTAAAAACAAGCTTTTATCTGGGACAATGAATATATAAGATAAAAGCTTGTTTTTAAAAATATATTTTTTACTTATAATTTATTTTTAACTTTTTAGTAGGTAGATATAGATACCGACTAACTACCAACTATCTAAGTATTTTAGAGAAGGCATGATCTTTTAAAATATTCCACGGATATTTGATGTGATTATGGGTAAAGTGCTCTTCAAGGAAAATCAATCGACTCGGTGGAGCTACGTTTCTTTATAACAGAAATGCCATGGCCACCTTACAGCTTCATCATCAGATCTTAGTTATCATTTAAATGTAAAGTGCTCCTCAAGACGAATTATTTGAGCCCAAATTCACTGGGGTCACGTTATTTTATCGCAGAGATGCAGCTTCATCACCAGTCGCTAAATATCATCTAGGTGTAAAGTTCTCTTCAAGATGAATCAATCGAGCCCAAACTCGGTAGTGTTTTTTTTTATTACAGATATTCCGTGACTGCCTTCATAGCCATATGCCTTCCTAGCTTCATCATCAGACCCTGGATATTATCTAGGTGAAAAGTTATCTTCAAGACGAATCAATCGAGCCCAAACTCGGTAGAGTTACGTTTATTTATCAAAGAGATGCCGTGGCCACCTTCCAGCTTCATCATCAGACCCTGGATATCATCTAGGTGAAAAGTTCTCTTCAAGACGAATCAATCGAGCCCAAACTCGGTAGAGTTACGTTGATTTATCAAAGAGATGCCGTAGCCACCTTCCAGTTTCATCATCAGACCCTGGATATCATCTAGGTAAAAAGTTATCTTCAAGACGAGTCAATCGAGCCCAAACTCGGTAGGGACTGAATTAGTATTGACTCCGTAAATAGTACTATACTATATATATAATAGTACTAGTATAGCACATTCGATATTTTGTTGGTAGATAGGTATTGTCATTATTTGTACTGTTCACACATGACGACGTCTTTACAAAAGCTAGTTTTTGAACAAGTTTAAAGCTTTTGTAGTATTTATATTTCAGGTACTTTTATATAAGTACCTATCTATATTAAATAATATTTAAGGTCATTTGTCCATCCCTTTAATTTATGTAGTTTACACTATCGTCTGTGTAAAGCTCGTAAAGTTGTAATTCCAAAAGTTCCCTTATAGAAGTTTGCAGGTGCTGAACCACTGAAGGAAATGTAACCATTTCCATAATTTTAATATGCGTAATATCTATCAGTTACCATATTTTGTATTCATACACTACATTTTAATTCGATCGTTATACATGAAAGTTATACATTTCCGGTAATGTTTACGTGAGCTTATTGCCGTTATACACTTTAATAAGATAAAAGTAAATTATTTAGCCTTATTTGATGTTGAATTAGTTGTAATTGTTCGTATTCGTAGGTTATAACTATTTATACCTAGGTACTAAATATTACCTATACCTAGGTATTTAGTGGAATAATATTATTCTACCAAAGCTGTAATATAAGCATCCTGATGAAACTAGCTCGGGATGACGGATGAGTTTGTAATGTGCCTGCGTCATCGTGCCAAACTGTGACAATTGAACTAAAACAGGATCAGGATAAAATGGGATTAGGTAGGAAATATTTATTATAATAAATATTATAAATTATAACTAGATTATGTCAGTATAGCGTCAAGCATTGTAGTGTTCACACAGGTTCAGTAGCAATTGAAAAGTTTTCAAAGCAGTGCGAATACTTTACGACACTGTTTATTTTATTTACATGGAGCATGAAAAGCATTCAGAGGTTAATAACATTTATTTTTTTCTGTTTAAGCTAGAAACTAAATACAATGCTATATTAATTAATACAAATGTCTTAATTAATTAATCATTTATTTTAATATTTTCTAATAAGTGTTCGTTGGTGTGTGAAACACGCGTATTACAAATATGTTTGAAACAAATTATATGTGAGTAACTATAATAGCTAACTTTTATATCTCAGTCCGCTTAATTGTTAATCGCCATCATAATATTCATTTTATTATAATTATTACCGATTAAAGAGCTTTTTATGACAATATTTTGACTCTCACCGAAACAAAAATGGAGTTGGTATATTTTTGTTACACTTCAAATTTGAGGCATCTCAATTTGTTAAAACTAACTTTGAATTGCAATAATTCTGCACGTGTAATAAGTTAATAACTTTTACCTAATATCGGTGTAGAGTGATCGGGTTATTTAAAATAAGTTAATTTTAAATATAACAATCTGTCCACTTAGACAGTCATTATGTTATAAAATTTGATACAGTGGGAAGGGAATATAAACCGCAAGGAGGTACGATGTGAGGAGACAAGTCTGGTCAAAACTGAGCGGCTGACGCGGAGCCCGATCCGTGACCCAAATGTTCAGTATGACGTCATGGACCACCGCCTCTTATGTAGGTCAGGCCACACTTGAGTAGTCGAATACGACTCGCTCTATACCTCCACTGCACCAGTTAACATTACAATAAAACTAATATATTGACCGTCGGCTTATACTGAGCGCCTACGTCTATAGGCATTTTAAAACAGACAATAGACATCTATTAAATTACACACTGGAGAGTGGACTGCAGGCGGCTGTCAAAGTAGATTTATGACTATTTAGATAGATAGATAGATAACACTTTATTTGCACACCAATTATAAGATAAACAATGAACTTAAAAAATACTTTAGCTATGTAATGCAAACAACAAACAAACAAAAAAAGATAAAGATATTACAAGACTGTAACGGACGGTGGTGTATCGACGATATTTAATTATCGCCATTTAATTAATTAATTAATTGTGGCGCTACAGGCTGTATACGCTTTGCGTTCCCGCCAAATGCAACTTCGCCAAATGTATGGGTATGAAATTGACAATTACATTTGTTGTAAAAAGGAAAGAAAATTTAATCTAGGAGGGCTGGAGCTAAAAGTAGTAATGTTCTCAAGTATAGACTTGACTTGATTAGATGAATGGTCACTCGCGGTGGCTAGATGTCACTTATATGGGACAACTAGTCCATACTAAGAGCTCGGTGACTTTAGGTAGGTACTGAGTTTACACTCAGTTACTGAAAATTCCGTAATTAATATCTTTCATGAAAAAGTTTCTTTTAATAAAATATAGGCCAGCGTTTCATCACTATCTTACCAAGGATAGTGGCATGCTAGGCCTAAAATGGGAACTGGCTCTCAATGACATCCGTCGGTACACACCTCTTGGGAACATATTTTTACAACTTGAGGGTAGTAGCTAGCCAGGCGAACACTAGACACTGTCCTACCACTACTTCATATAAGCTAATTATGTAATTATATCAAATGGAATTGAGATAATGTGCACATTTAAAATATTAATGTTTACAATAAATTAAATTCCACTATATATGAAGAACACTGTAATGCAATGCTATTTTACTCCTACCTCCTACTAATCTCATAAAGGGGAAAGTTTGTGTGTATGTTTGTTACTTCTTCGCGCGAGAACTACTCAACCGATTGAGCTAAAATGTTGTTTGTACTACGCGAGTAAAACCGCGGGCACAGCTAGTAATACCTTAACAGGAAAGAAGCGACATACTAAGCCGATATTTATAGCAATTATTACCTCCCTGATAAAGACCATTCATTATATTAACATTTTATTAAAACTTACACATTTAACGGATGTTTTTTTATCCGTTTTCCGTAGTGGGATTTGCCCAGACGGATTCACATCACTTATGGCATACCTACGCGTGTGTACCTATTGCTATTTATATCAAATATATTTCAGTAGGCTTAAAATAATGTATCAGGTATAGTAACGCTGGCTATCAAAGAAAAATTAGCTTATCTTTTTATTTTTAACCGACTTCAAAAAAAGGAGGAGGTTTCTCAATTCGACCGTATATATATATATTTTTTTTTTTTTTTTTTTTTATGTTTGTTCGCGGATAACTTCGTCGTTTATGAACCGATTTCGATTATTCTTTTTTTGTTCGAAAGGAGATATTCCAAGTATGGTACCATGGTAATTTTATCGAGGTATGATAAGTATCTCCAGAGATATTGAGATAAACATCTCAAAATTGGTACTGAAAATGAATAGCGCGGCATTGAAGTCGGTTGTTTTTTAGTTTTTAAACGATATTATTATTGTAAGAAAGCTATTTTGAAAATGCTTATATTTGACCGCTGGATTGTAACTAGATAATCACATCAGATAACACGAGATGTAAAGAAACTGAATCTTATGCCAAATCAAGTCAGAAGTGGTTTTACAGCCAAGTCAATATGTTCGTATTGTACCGAAACTAGGTCGCATTTTGTAATAATATACCTACCCCTATTTGATTTGCTACATAAGCCTTGCGTGATGAGATGTCTCACAATGTCGCTACCCAGCATTAAATGTATGTGCCTAATTAGGCAGATAAATGTAAATCCTAAAAAAGTCTTGTTTAATGAAACAAGGTATTTTTTTTAGGATTCGGCGAGTGTTCTCTCAATTTCGATCAGACAAATAAATTTATTTTTCCTTCGATATCCTCGTTACGTATTTTCGTTATTTTAATCCTATGTAATAATACTAAAATGGTTAATTATGGGTACACCTACCAGGAACTCATAAATTTAATAACATGTGTGTAGTGTGCGTATGATGAAAATACTTACAGTGCCACAAGTATAACTTGGCGGTGGTGGTTTTTGGAACGAATTCTTTTAATTGAAACTTGAATTGAATTGAATTGTAATTCTTTACAAGACATTTTATTATTATCTATCCAAATTGCCTTCAAAATACTAAAAGTGTTGGATACTATAATATTTCCACAAAAGTAGTGAAGCAAGTAAAAACGATTATTTGTTTGCCATTGTGTCACATATTTACTCTGTGTATTGAAAAAGGTATACTTATTTCTGGAGAGGCTCAAGAGGTCCATCATAAAACGTTTATATAAGCAGGAAAACAAAGATCTTATAAATAGCTACAGGGTTAAAGGTGGGAATTAAAGCAACAGTGCTTTAATTCCCGCCTTTGCAAAAGTATTTGAGAAAATAATCTATGATAAATTTTATAAATATTTAGAAGAGAATAACATATTGACAAATTAACAATAACGATTTAGGAGAGGAAAATCAATTTATATTGCTATATACGACTTCGTAGAGCTAGTGATAATGAATAGTGACCGTAGAATACCAATATGTGCAATGTTATATATATATAGGATATGTCGAAAGCATTTGACTGTGTAGATCACAATATCTTATTGTATAAATTAAGACGTTTTGGAATTAGGGGAAATATCTTATCTCATAAAATCATATTTATAAAAAATAATTCAAATGACGAAAATAGTAAGAGTCAACGCAAAAACAAAACAGAAGATATATATTTATCAGTAAAACGAGCCACGTAATGTTATTTATGGAGTACTAGAAGTGCCCCGCGGCTTCGCCCGCGTTAAAAACTTATTTTATTTACTTAAAACTTTTCTTTTGTAAAAACGATTCTAGAATTTGTAAAAACGATTCTAAATAATTCTAATGTAACTTGTATACATATATAAGTGTCTAATTTGCATGCCGCGATGCGGCAAAATGTTCATGGAACTTTTAAACAGATATCTAACAGCTTTTTGTACCAACATTTTGTAGCAAATAAATGTATTATTTTTTTATTTATTTAGCATTAAATACATAAAATATGAATTAGCCAAATCGGTTCATCCGTTTTCATGTTATCGCGTGACTACGGCAATTCGGGATTCATATTTATAAAAACCGAAAAACCCAAATTTTCAGACTTTGTTACCTACCCCATTTCAAAAAAACCTACAACACGTACTTTATCTCATCTTGTTTCGCCACACAAACTTTGAATCCCCGTTCCGTATCCGGGAGGAATTTTTAGAAAATCCGTTCTGAGCGAATGATACCTACGTCGTAATAACTATCTGCATTCTAAATCTCAGCGCAATCCGAAACAATATTGATTTTTAGACTTTGTTACCCCAGTTTATCATTTTAGGGTGGCACTTTGAAAAAGTCTGAAAACCGTATTTACTTATTTAATTACAGAAGTACTTGTGTGAAATGTCGAATAAAATTAATATCCAAACTTTGAACCCCCGCTTCATCCCCTTGAAGAGTGAATTTTGAAAAAATCTTTCTTAGCCTAAGTAGTAGTAGCCTAAGTCAAAATAACCATATGCATGCCAAATTTCAGCGCAATCCGAAATAATATTGATTTCAGACTTTGTTACCCCACTTCACCCTTTTAGGGGTGGAATTTCGAAAGACCCTGAAACACGTATTTACTTACTTAAGTACTTGTGTTAAGTTTCGAATAGAAAATACTATTTAAACTTGTTTCTCCATACATACTTTGAACCCCCGTTTCATCCCCTTCAGGGGTGAATTTTGGAAAATCCTTTCTCAGATGGAACTAACGTCGTAATAACTATCTGCATGCCAAATTTCAACGCAATCCGAAACAATATTGATTTTCACACTTTGTTACCCTATTTCACCCTCTTAGGGGTGGAATTTCAAAAAAACTTGAAACACGTATTTACTTATTTTTTTACTGAAGCACTTGTATGAATTTTCGAATAGAAAATACTATATAATCTTGTTTCTCCATACAAACTTTGAACCCCCGTTTCATCCCCTTCAGGGGTAAATTTTGGAAAATCCTTTCTCAGATGGAACTAACGTCGTAATAACTATCTGCATGCCAAATTTCAGCGCAATCTGAAACAATATTGATTTTCACACTTTGTTACCCCATTTCACCCTCTTAGGGGTGGAATTTCAAAAAAACCTGAATCACGTATTTACTTATTTTTTTACTGAAGCACTTGTATGAAGTTTCGAATAGAAAATACTATATAATCTTGTTTCTCCATACAAACTTTGAACCCCCGTTCCATCCCCTTCAGGAGTGAATTTTGGAAAATCCTTTCTTAGGGGGAACTAACGTCGTAGTAACTATCTGCATGCCAAATTTCAGCGCAATCCGAAACAATATTGAATTTCACATTTTGTTACCCCATTTCACCCTCTTAGGGGTGGAATTTCGAAAAAACCTAAAACACGTGTTTACTTATTTATGTCCTGAAGCACTTGTGTGAAGTTTCGAATAGAAAAGACTATCTAATAATGTTTCTCCATAGAAACTTTGTACCCCCGTTTCATCCCTTTAAGGGGTGGATTTTAGAAAATCCATTCTTAGCTGATACTTACGTCATAATAACCACCTGTATGCCAAATTTCAGCGCAATCCGAAACAATATTGATTTTCAGACTTTGTTACCACATTTCACCCTATTAGGGGTGGAATTTCAAAGAAACCTGAAACATGTATTTACTTAATTTTGTACTAAAGCACTTGTGTGAAGTTTCGGATAGAAAAGACGATCTAATCTTGTGTCTCCATACAAACTTTGAACCCCCATTTCATCCCCTTAAGGGGTGAATTTTGAAAAATCCTTTCTTAGTACACCCCTACGTACTAAGACAAATATACCCTCCAAATTTCAAGTATCTACGACCAGCGGTTTAGGCTGTGCGTTGTCTGTCAGTGAGTCAATCAATCAGTCAGTCAGTATGTCAGGACAAAATTCCTTATAGTATTAGATTGGAAGAAAGTGTACTGGGGCCTCTTCTTTTCCTGTGCTACACAGATAGATAAATAGAAACACATTATTGAACACCTTATTAAACATACAGAATATTACTTAACAACTAATTATAATAGTGTAACAAAAGGCGGTCTTATCACTGAAATCTCTACCAGACAACATTTAGATGGAGAAATATGTAAATAGATACGGCGGTGTATGTTTTATTAGACGACAGCTATTAAAAGATACTAAACAAATACAAATAAAAATAATAACTTTCATACATCATTTCATACATATATATTAAAATAAACAATAATAAATGGAAAGATCAGTGCATTAAATTTGATAACGTATACTTATATATAACTTCCAAAGTGCACAAATCATCCGATTATACTATTTGCTGTTGACAGTACTGTAATTTTAAAGACAGGAAGAGAACAGGGGGTAGATTACAAATCTGAAATTCACAGTACACTTATTGACATTAGTAACTGGCTTTTGATAAACAATTTAAAAATTAATAGTAAAACTAAGACCATGGCATCGTCTTTAATCAAAGAATTCACAAAGAAAATTTTGAAATTCAATATAAGTATTGAATTTCAAAATTTTCTTTGTGAGTTACATCATTAGTAAATCTGAATTGACAAAATTCCTAGGTTTATATATCGATAGGCAACTGACATGGAAAAACCACATTGGCAATCTGGTAAAAAGAATAAATAGTTTAGCATACGATCTACATCATCTTTCAAAAGTAGTTAACCGTGAGACAGCAATACCTGCTCACTACGGTACGGTTGTATCACTCTTAAGATATGGGGTAATTTATTGGGCTAAAGGTACGGCCACACCGCGGCGACCTGCGGGCGCGATCTCAGTACTTTTCAACTGTTTTCTGATCGCGTTTGGTGTGAACCAGTCGGCCCAAATACTACAGCGCTATCTGATCGCCGCCAAGATCGCACACGCAGGACGCTGCGATGTGTCCGTACCTTTACTCTACAAATAAGGACGATTTGTTTATGGCACAAAAAAGATGCGGCAGAGCGATCATGAATCAGATAGCTGTTGGAAGCCACATTTTAAGGGGTAAAAAAAATTAACTTTACCTTACATCCATGAAATGTGAAACAAAACCGTAACAATTTCGAAACTTTAGCAGACTAGTATAATTTTAATATAAGAAATAGATTAGGACTGTGTAGAACATCACTCATGAGCAAAAGCGTATTCAGCATTACTCCAAAAGTTTATAATAAACTGCTAAAGGCCTCAAAGGAGTGCAACTTGGCCAGTTTCAAGACAAAATTACGATACATATTAATTGAAAAATGTGACTATAGTGTGAACGAATTTTTCTATGAGAGACTTAACTTTGTACATACATTTTTTCATCATGGCATCTCTCATCTTATTTATCTAAGTATATGTAATATTTTTAATAATTTGATTTTTTATTATAATTATTTCGTTGACATGACATTGCAATAATTATGAATTTGAAATGCTTGTATTTGTAATTGAATTTGAACTTTTAGTTGGTAGATTCTTATTATTTTAATATTTGAATGTCTAATGGCTTAGACTGTAATGGGATAAGCAATATCATTTGTTCGTATTTTAATTCACCTATATTCTACCAATAAACGATTTGATTTGATTTGCAAAACAACTAACTACATTAATAATAATATTGATTTAATGCTCCTACCACTTGTGCAGTCAGTATGTCTAAATAAAGACATATACATTATGTTAGGTATGAGTGTACGTAATACGTAACGTTACGTCGGCGGTCAAAGAAATCCTACTAATATTATAAATGTCTACTAAACTAATGGATTTAGATCACATTTGGCACACAGATTCTAACCTGGATACACATTAACTCTTGAAAATCAAGTAGCGTAGCGTAGAAAGGGAGGGGGGGAGGGGATTTAAAGATACTTAAACGTCGTCACCTGACCTTATCATCAATGGCCGGCATAAAGTTGATTTAGGTACGGGACACCCTGTATATATCCATAATATGAATTTTTATTTATTAGGTACTTGTAACTGTAACACATTGACTGACTCAGCAGAAAGGTTTATTTTTGATTCTAAAGTTCAATACATAATAAGGCAATTGTTAACCCGCCCCGGGTTGCACAAACCCACGCAACGCCACTGAGCCGAGGAGCACAGCTAGTTTATAATAATAGATATAATGCTAATAATAGATATCATACCTGGTGACCTTTTGTATTTATAAATGTTGATCTTCCTAAAAATGTACATCCTCACTTTGCATGCTTTTTGCTGCGCATTTTAAAACTAAGCGCTTTGCCTGCAAACTCTGAATTCAATTAGCGCATGCACTAAAAAGGCGGCCGGTGGGCGGATGCCCACGGGCGTCGTTTTTATCCGATTGCGCTTCGCACACATAGGCTGACAAACACATTATTCTCCCTTGGGTAATGTGTTTATTAGCCCATGTATATATAAAATAAAAATATACGTTTAAAAAACTAAAAGAACCGACTTCAAACGTCGCGCTAGTCAAAGTAGCCAGTAGTTAGTAGCATGTTATTGAGGTATATAAATGCATCGTATTACAAATGTTGATATATTAAAAAAGGCTCGACCGATTTCGTTAAAATTAAATGAGACCACCTGGGAAGGGTACCCTTTAAAACAAAAAACAATTCTCCAAATCAGTTCAGGCATCTTTGAGTAATCGGTAAACATGCCTAAGAATTGAGAACCTCCTCCTTTTTTGTGAAGTCGGTTAAAAATAAATATCATTCCCATACATTTTGAAGATGCGTTTGGCGAACGCTAACAGAAATTATATTTTGTCTAGGAGGGCAGTAAAGTGCGCCTCTTGTGTGCAGCATTTAACAAAATTCGATAAACGTACCGTGCCTGCATAATTATAATGTAACAAAAACACACCTTTGTTTTAATCCATTGTCGCCATCAAACCATTTCATCACCTCAGTAATATAATAACGCTCAGCCTCTAACAATTGTTATTTTTCCTCGGTCTTATAAAGGTGACCTAAATTAGCTGATTCTGATATGCATTTTCCACATATTAGCGACTAGCGACCCGCCCCGGCTTCGCCCGAGTGCAATGCTGTACCGCCGCAACCATTTTAGCCCTGCATTTTAAATCTGTAATATCTTTGAAAATATTCATTTAAATTATATGCTGTAAAGGGCCATATTGACCTATATTACATGCACAATATATATTAATATATTTTACTCAATTGGATAAGAATTAATGCTTAAAATCGCTTCGTAATTAAGCCATTATTAAAGTAAAGGATAAAAATGGTATTGTGGGTTATCCCTAAGAGAGATATTATCCAGTCAAAATAGACTAAATTATGATTCCAGTTTGCATTAATTCCCAACAAGCTGGATTTTTGTGCAGGCCTTGGATGCGTTATTACAAATGACATGTCAAAAGTCCCCATCGATCCCGCTTGTGCGTTATTTTTTATTCGAGGTCAAAGGGCGTTTTTCGCGATTTTCAGAAAAACTGTAAGTTTTATCATAAAAGTACCATAGACAAAATTGTAGACCATAAAATTATCTATAAAAATTATATCAATACTTTTTTTCCTACGAGCCACCGTTTCTGAGATATGAGGGGGGGGGGGGCATCCCATACATGGAAATGAAACAAAAAAATTGTTCAAACCTATACGTGTGGGGTCTATGGATAGGTCTTTAAAAATGACATTGAGGTTCATAAAATTATTTTTTCTCAAAGTCAATCATTTAAAAGATTCTAAAGTGTAAAGGCGCGTCTAAAGTGGTATAATGTGTGTCCCCCTCCGCCCTTTAACTTTTAAAGTAAGGGAATGAAAAATCTAGAAAAATTATATTCTGTAGATCTCAATAAAAACTTTCAACGAAAATTGATTTGAACGAGATACAGTCAGCAGTTTTTGAGATTGTTAAACACAATCCAAAATTTCATCGTACCGACGGGACTCGAACCCGCACCCCCCGGATTACACGTCCAGGTGCTCTGCCAATTAAGCCACAGTTCGATCCATCGATACGACGAAATTAGTGGATTGCATTTGTTAACCCAATTATGCATTGGAAGAAATCATTACAGTTTTCAAATCCGACGAGAGATGTTGCACTGCGTAAATCAAATATTATGTTTCTCTGAAGTGTATCACACTTCATATTTTTGTAAATTGTTAAACACAATCCAAAATTTCATCGTACCGACGAGACTCGAACCCGCACCCCCCGGATTACACGTCCAGTTGCTCTGCCAATTAAGCCACGGTTCGATCCATCGATACGACGAAATTAGTGGATTGCATTTGTTAACCCAATTATGCATTGGTGGCGGATTGTGGTGGATTGTGTTTAACAATTTACAAAAATATAAAGTGTGAGACACTTCAGAGAAACATAATATTTTATTTAGTTTTTGAGATATTGCGACCGCAAATATAACTTGGTTTTTCATACAAACACTATGAAAAACAAAGTAATTTTTGTAGTTGCGAAAATCATACATCATATATCATACGAGTACATCATATATACGTGGCGTACTCATGCATATTATGACGATAACAACTTTTATAACTTTTTGAATCGTTATATCTCAGAAACGGTGGCTCGTAGAAAAAAAAGTATTGAAATTTTTTTTATAGATAATTTTATGATCTACAATTTTATTAAAGGTACTTTTACGATAAAACTTACCGTTTTTCTGAAAATCGTGAAAAACGCAAATTTGTGACCTTTGACCTCGAATAAAAAACAACGCACAAGCGGGATCGATGGGGACTTTTGACATATCATTTGTAATGACGTATTCAAGGCCTGCACAAAAATCAAGCTTGTTGGGAATTAATGCAAACTGTAATGTCTATTTTGACTGGACTAATAGACAAACACTGTAGTTAAAAAAGTGTTTATTTACGACATCACATTAGAAACCTCTAAAATTATCAGTGTGTCTGTAATATATTATACATGTATTATCTATATACCCCTTCCTCTTGAACCACTCTATCTATTAAAAAAACTGCATCAAAATCCGTTGAGTAGTTTTAAAGATCTAAGCATACATAAGGACAGACAGCGGGAAGCGACTTTGTTTTATACCATGTAGTGATAGTGATGATAAGTATATCCATATGCCAGCTTCCGTGTAAATATCTGCACACAGTCACAATAGATCAACGCACAGTATTAGACACATCTAATACTAATAAGCAAAAGTATAATAATGACATAAAGTGTAGTGTAATAGTGAATACCAAAAGGATGCTAAATAAAAATTATCATATATCAAATAAATAAGAGTTTGCATTGATAATAATTAAACATGTAACCGTTATCTAATTATTTAACACATATATATATATGCTAAACTTGTGCTCGTAGTAGGCATCACAAGGACAGCATTGACGTCAATAAGACATTTTGTAAATTATACCTGTATAGGCCACAATCTTCAAATAACCGCGTTGGATTTCATTGGCTTTGTAATTTCGATTGCTTATAAAAACCTACAAGGTTGGCTTACAAGGTTAAATTAGAGAAACGCTACTTCAGTCACGGTGAAAGCATTATGATCCCCACCAATATAGTGAATGCGAAAGTCAGTTTGTGTATTCCTGCCACTTCCTACCTCTTTGCGGCTAAGCAGTTTGATTTAGCTGACATTTTGCAGTAGGTATTATTGTGTATTAGCGGGTTACCCGGCGTGTGTTTCTACGCTAAAATAGAAAAAGAAAATGTTTGCCTGATGCATTATTTTAGTGTATTAAAACCATCAGTCTTTGCAATATTGCCTTTCCAATGAAACCGGTTTACATCAGTTGGATGGTTTCAAAGTCTATCGGACGGGTAGAAACATTTTTCAACCGACTTCCAAAAAGGAGGAGGTTCTCCAATTCGTCTGTATTTTTTTGTATGTATATTACGCGATTAACCTGTCAATTGTGAACCGATTCGAATGATACTTTTTGTAACAGACTTCACAAAAAAGGAGGAGGTTCTCTCCATGTCTCTAGAGATACTTATCAGATCTCGATGAAATTAATGGAAGAACCTTGAAAATGTACCCTATCAATTAAAAAGGTATCATTCGAATCGTTTCACAATTGACGGAGTAATCGCGTAACATACATACAAAAAGGTACAAAATCGGTTGAAAATGACTAGGGCGCCTTTTTGACGTCGGTATTTTCGTTTTATAAACGATCTTACATTATTGTGTTTTATATAGATAGATACACTGATTTTGCCCTGGGATAACCAATTTGTTGTTTTCATACTTAAAACATTTTTTAAATATGTATGATCTAAGCAGGACACAACGCGACTAGTAATTTATAAATGCAGGGTAATTTCGCTTAGTCAATCAGTTTTAGGTCTATCTTAGGTTCGAAACTCAGCCGGGGCAAACAATTGGGTAAAGAATAAACGCTGTTCTTCGGATCTTTATGTTTCTGACGCACTAGGCTAGGCGTACATTTAAAAGTCTTACAATCGTCTATGTTATTAGTAGCTAGAGCGCATGCAAGAGCGATAAGAACTCCAATAGCTACTAATGCATGACGTTTCGTTTGAGGTATTTTTTAAATATCTTAAAGGCTAGCATGTGGCTACTACATATATCGCCTGTTGGTAAGCGATAATGTAGTCAAATATAGTGAACACGCAAGGCCTAGAACTCTGACTATTAAGGGCTGTGTGCTACCGGAACACCGTATGGTTATGACGGCAGATTAAATAATGGTAATATAGGTATACAGCCCCTATTACAGTGCAACAAAAGACAATAATTTTACATCCGGCTGTTTAACATTTAACGTAACTGTGTTGAACAAAAAAAAACAAAAAGGTTAGTAGGTAGGTTTTTACTCACATTTGTTTTGGTAGTATGTATTCATATTTATTTGGACAAAAATACACCAAATCACGAAAATACTTAGCTACGCCATGCTTTCCATTTTTATGTAAGAACTATGCAAATTCGGGATTCGAAATAGACTATACATACCTAATACTGTTATCACATCCAACATAAGTTAACACGTAAGTACGGGCCTATTTTCATATTATAAATTAATTTTAGCATATTCACTTTAAAATTACTTTGGTGTGATCGTAATGGTTAAACCACGGATTAAATAATAGTTGCTACGTGAGTTAAACCACATAGTATATAATAGTTACATACCTGGGCATGTTATTTTAGGTAGTCACGCTATTTTATAATGATGCCATGCAGATATTATTTCAAAAGTCATTACCAAACAGATATTATCCTAAAATATGTGTCATATAATAAATTAACAATTCAATTGCATTATCAATTAATTCAGCCGCGAAATAGAAATGTTTTTATGGTTTGATTGGTAAAGTTTCTCCAGTCCAGTGAATTTACAGCGCATGTGATTGTTAACATCTTTATGGCTCGAGGTAACTCGACATGCAAAATTCTGGCAGCCCAGAATTTTGTATGCAACCGCTGTATCTGTAATAGGTAGACGTCATTGCTTACTATCAAGTTAGCGTCGTGCTTGTCCTGTTACCGTATATTATAAAAAAGAGGTTGACTGTCGAGACTTAAATTGAAATTAAATTGTACACGTGGATCCTTTGTTCCGCGTGTACAATTTAATTTCAATTTATTTCAGAAACGCAATCAAATTAATATACATACAGATTAATAATCCATTATATTTAGTTTTCCGTACGTGGTAGGAGCATTGTATATTATGTATATTCTGCCTGGTTTGCTACCAAAAAGTAGCTTGCCATCATCAAGAAGAAAATCTGCCGCCATAACCTTTCGGTGTTCCAGCAGCACAGCCCTTAATTGATAGGTAGACCATTTTAGGCTTCGCGTGTTCACTATTCTCGACCACGTTACTTACCACCAGCCAAGATAGTGGTCAAACACTAGCCTATGAGAAAGAAAAATAAAACTGGTCAAGTGCGAGTCAGACTTTGTCCCGCACACGGAGGGTTCCGAACGCCATCTATCGAGTTTCTAACGAACTTCTAACACCAACTAAGTAAACGTTAACACAAAGGTAGAATAGTATTATATAGTAGTAATAGTAATAGTAATAGTAGTAATTAATATTATTAAATATCTGGTTGACCGAGCTTTAGCCGGTATTTTTTGCCACTTAAACAGACAAATATGACTCTTCCCGACATCTATTGATGAATATTAATACTATTTTTTTAAATTGAGAGCAATTAACTGCTTTACTGATACAGTACTTCTACTCGCCAATAGATGTCGGGAAGAGACATATTTTAAGTTGATTTTCAATAAAGTTGATTATTGAAAACACGAATAAAACAACATTTTCTGAAAATTAATCCTAGCTAGATCGATTTATCGCCCCCGAAATCCTCTGTAGGTATACTAAATTTTATTTAATCGTTGGAGCTACTTCCGAGATTCAGATTAAGGTAAAGACGATAGCGCCATTTTAGCAACTAGATAGGTGGTGCTGCGCTATCGTAAAAAACTTTTTTTTAACTTTTCTTTAATTTTTAACTTTGTTCTGTTCTTAGTATTTGTTGTTATAGCGGCAACAGCAATACATCATCTGTGAAAATTTCAACCGTCTAACTATCACAGTTCATGAGATACAGCCTGGTGACAGACGGACAGACAGACAGACAGACAGACAGACAGACAGACAGACAGACAGACAGACAGACGGACAGCGGAGTCTCAGTAATATGGTTCCGTTGGTACCCTTTGGGTTCGGAACCCTAAAAACCGGCCAAAGTGAGTTCTACTCGCGCACCTAGAGTTCCGCACAAACTTGTCAAACTAGGAAGGACAAACTTATCTTTGCAGTTCGATCCCTACCCGCAAATAATATGTTTGTAATAGTAAACTCTCTATTTTTTCAATTAAACTACATAATGGTTTTCGGATTATTTCCTTTACATGTGCTGTGACTTTGCTTCTTGACAAATTTCATGATTCTAAGTCAACGGGAAGCAAAATATGTGAAAATATGCGACATAAACGTTCATATCTTTTGACCGCGTTGACTTACAAGTTTGAGTTTTTCACAGCTAAAAGAAACCGTAGAGTAGTAGTTTTCAACTTGATACCTCTACACGTTCCTTAGAAAAAGGATCTTGACAGACAGACTGACGGACAGATAGACAGACAGACAGACAGATAGACGAACAGACAGACATATCTAATAACCTATAAGAGTTTTTTTTTCCTTTTGCGGTACAGAACTCTAAATACAGTTAGTTACACGTGCTGTGTAGGTAGTTGTTATATATTATTATAGCACGTGCTTCGTTCTCGATACTCCGCATACAAATGCGTCAAGTGTTATGTTTACTAATACAATTCGATAGATTAGATTAAACGAAACGTCCAATATCTCATTTCCGCGGTAAATGTCTTATGACGTTTGCAATGTGTTATTTATGTGCATTTACGAGAAATACATAGGGACGTGCTAAAATTGCTGTCGAATTTGTTCGAATTTGTCGACTCTGAATTTTCCCCACCAATACTAATATCTCGAAGACTTCCGCAACGCAAATTTATCTATTGATGATATCTAACGTAAATGTACCTTAAAGTAATTAATCCAGTAGTAATGTGTTAATCAGTTTTCTCGCCTTATCAGAGACGTTGTTGCGGTTTAACCCATCCCTAAATTACTCGATGTTTAATTTACATGTTCTGCTACAAGTTGGTATTCTCAGTTACAAATATTCATTGTGACGGCAAATGTAATTGGCGCGGGTTTTCGTATTTATTCATTTAGTCACTCGAGTACACAGTTCTTATTAGAATCAGGGGCTCTGTTTAATAGAATTCTATATATATATCAGACGGCAATAGCCCAATGGATAAGGTGTCGGACTGGTGATCGAGAGGTCGTGAGTTCGATCCCCACCCCACCCATTGCACTATTGATGTGAACCCACTCCAGACATAAGCATATTTAGCTTAGTTGGAGGGGTTAACAAGAATACTAGTAATGTGCAACCCACATTGCGAGTATTATTTAAAAAAAAAAAGATTTTCCAGCTATTAAGATATATAACTTGTTCTCAGGGTTCGAGTCCAGAATGCTGCGCGGACTCTACTGGCGTCGAGTCCAGTTCAGGGGCAGGAGCGCCGATGCCTCCACCAGGCCCTCGGTACAAGCTGGCCACAGAAGGTTCCTTGAGGGTCTGCTGCTTCCAACACACGAGAACGGTTGTCGACAAGATTCTGGCTGCCAAGTTCCTGAGGCGATGGGAGACGCATGTTCTGTGCCTGCAAGAATATCACATCGTGTCTAAAACTGTAAGTCATTCGAACTTTTTTACTTACTTTATTCGTCGGCTTTTACTGATAAACAACAAACTGAAATCTAGTTAGAATGCTCTGTTTTAAGGCTGGTAGATAAAACTGTTCTTAGTTTATAAAACAAATAAGGTATATTGCCTTTAGCTATGGATTTTTCCTAAAGGGGGCAGCCACCCACCTTATCAGTTACTTTTTAGTAGAATTGATACATTTTATTATTATTTTATTTCGTAAGTTCGAAGAATTATACTACTATAACGTGACCGAACCCGTGGACCGAACCGACTACACGACTAACTTTACAGCTAAATTCAGCGTTGTACAGATATTGCATACCTTTTACAAGTAGTTAATTGTCGCTGACGTCACTATAAGACAAAAAAATTGTGGATTAAGAATTTGACAGCAAAATACATATCCTGGTTTGCGAGCGAAGCGAATGCAATATTTTTTTCTTAAATAAGCTCAAAAAAAAACTTTCAGTGCAGAAAAATGTTTTGACTTGATAACGCTAAACGACCATAACTATTTTTTTTAATATCTTATAGGCTAGCGTTTGATTACTGTCTCACCTGTTAAGTGATGATGCGGTCGAAGATGGTAAACACGCTAGGCCTAGAATGGAAGAGACCTAAATACATAGTGCCAAGCAAAAATATATAAAAAATATTATTGCTTCAGTGCCTAGTCAATTTTCAGACAATTTCCTACATAAGCTTTAGAATATTTTGCTTCCTATTTGATTTGCCAAATAAACTTATTTGATCTAGCGCAAATGTGTGTAGTTTATTATTGGAGCTAAAGACCCACGACTGAATAAGGTTAATTACCAATTAATACTGTAAGTACTAGAGCGTCGCATTTCACCACATATTATTGACTATTATAACATCACAATGCTATTTGGATGGATTTTTAGTTATAAGAGCACCGCTCTTAGTAGATATTACGGTTACCTAGACTCGGAACCTTTTTATTCGCTGTAAATATGTCTTTTTCATATTAAGGTCGTGGTTGTGGTTAGTGACAATTAAATAATGCGCGCTTTTATATTACATGTACACTTTGTATTGTATGAAAACAGTTTTTCCTATTTGTTAAACGCAAACTGCTTCTCTTTTTCCTGAAAAATCTACAGGTTTTTGCAGAACCGCCGTGTGTCATTCGTATTCGTGATTACTTACGGCTAATACTAATAAATCGTGGGATCGTCACTTGTTTTCAATTTTGTAGAGGCACGTATGTGGCCACGTCCCGTGTTGTGACTTTAATGTAATCTGTAGACGTGTCTAGGACGCGTGTTAATTACGTACATACATTACGCGAATATCATCAGCTAATTACTTGCACCTAGTCGTCAGTTTCGGAATGAGAAACAGCCCTTACAATCTAATTTTCATTGATAAGATCATTAGGTACGATCTTCAGAATATATGGCTGGCATACATCCAATTTTTTTAAGATAAAAAAAATGTCAACCAGTTCCATCCTAATAATTAGGTATGTTACGAAATATATTATGACTTATAGAGCCGAAGCTAGGACACTCAGTGGTGTCCAAATTTTACTCAGCAAGCTGCTATACATTTTTCCTTGCACAAATTTCAGCTTCTACGACAGAGAACTGACTATTCGACGCAGGTAGGTAGTAATTACCTTAAAGGATTTCAGCAAACTGATATTAAGTTTGCCAATTGGCGATCTCCAATCTCCACTCAAGGACTCGTTTCCCCAACGATTATCGGTTCTTCAGCTAATATTACAAACTTCTTAGTTATTCATCTTGCTAATGTGGTCCTAGCTACATCGTATTAAATTATATATTAATAGATACATTTCTCTTTTGTTTTCCCTGTGCAATTACCACCGGCTGAAGTATTTACTATCATGACAGAATAATCCTTGAGTAGGCAGACTTTTCTTTGTCGTTTTTCAATATCAAGGTACACATTTGACAACATTAATGCGGATGAATGTATGGATGAACTTATCTCAAAGTCATCCATTACGACGTGTTGGGTTTATCATATTGGTGTAAATTTACGACTTCCTATACCACTGTTGTGCATGTAGGATTTTTTACAAAAGGCTAAAATTGTTGTTTACTTTTTAAATTTTGGCTTCAAGAAAATGTTTATAAACGTATAAAGTTTACAAGTTATTTTAAGTACTATAATTTAACTGAATCTATTTCCGAATCTATACAGTTATCACGATAGATCTACGTAATACTTTGAAGTTCATTTTGATAATTAGAGGTATTTTACTGACTAATAGCAATGCAGTCGAATACAGATAGCAAGGCAGCGAATTTTATTATGACTATTAACGTTTTTTAATGAGGGATGGCTACAGAAGATGATTTAATTAGCGAGTATAGCGGTTTCCTTCTCGAGTCAATTTATTGCTCGACTCATCCTCGTTCAGCGATTGTTCGCGCTCCACTAAGACTGTTCATACCGACCTACTTTTTCTTTTTGCTTTTACGATGTATCATCATGTCGTTGTATTGCGACATACATCATGTCAGATGTTGGTGTCCAGCTGTTCAGACATAATTGCAGGGCTTTGAACTCGTACGAAGGACAAGGCCCAATCTCCTGTTAGGATCTCAGTTACCACATAACAATAATATCGCTTGCGTCACACACAGAAAATAAAAATGTGTTTCATGTTCTGTAGCGTCACACGTTGTATTTTGCTTTAGTGGACAACGGAAAGGTCCGTATTCAAATTAGCTTCTTTTCACAACTTTATTTTGATGTTCAACTGCTTATATGCTATATTGCAACTGTTTTCCCACAACTTCCGATTTCTGATTCTCAAAATTGTAATGAAGATTCGATATTTTGATTATCACTTATAAATCAGGTAGACGCTTAATACCTGTTTGTGTACCTATCTCGTACATGTGTCGTGCTTCATAAAGTTATAAATGTAGCTTGTACTAATCGAGCCGATAAGAAAACGAGTTATTAAGCTATAATTTTCCTTCTATAGGATTTATAATAGCTGACAGATGGCAGACAGATATTTAATTTTTTTCATACATACGTCTTAGATTTATCCTCAAGGCTCAAAATATAAATTGGTTGGATAAATACTTCAATTATTTTCGGCTGTGCTCAGTGGAATACCAATGACGAATTTAATGTATTTTGGCTGTTATGGGAAAATCCAATAGAAGATGGGCTCTGGTGAACAGCACTTTTTACATCTTGGCTAGTTTCCAGACGAAGCATGTTGAGAATAGTGTATTTTTTCCAAAATCAAATCAAATAGTTTGTATAGTAGTTGTCAGTATTGTAAATTATAATTCACGACAGAAATTATTCGATTGGAGGGTGTGAAAGGGAAATAGTATACCACTCCGACCCGCACGTCACTGCAGCATAGACGAACATTTATCCATCCATCCGCAATGGCGCGCAAGACTACTACCGTTGGCTGTTACCAGCCTCCCGGAGCCTCTCACGTCCGAAGTTCCATCCAGTGATGACTGGCAGAAGTTGTCAGCCGATACCCCGAACGCACCACGAGGTGTTCCGCACCCCAAACCTGTCATTAATCTCGCATATCTAATCTGCGACAAACTTCAACTTTATTAATATTAACGTATACATTGGTACCCTTCATCGTCAGTGACACTATTAAATATTATAACTATTTACGAGATTATCACAATCAGCTGGTATCCCACTGCTGGACACATGCCTCGCCCAGTACACGCCACTGAGTCCGATGACTGACTGAGTCGCACTGATTGAAGACTTTTGTCCTCAGACATTGTGAAAAAAACGATGAGAAGACTGCCTGATCCGCTACGGTGACGTTCCGTTTCCTTTACGTATAGTAGCCGATACCGGATAGCTGCAGCTTTGCAACCTTTATTGCTCCATCTCGCATATTATGTGTTAAAGCCATTATGTAATTTGACAACATGCACACCATGAACACAAATATTAAAAATGCGAAAGTCAATTTTTATTTTTTGTTTGGCTTATCCATAATTATTACTTATCTAATGTATCGTGCAACTGAAACGCCGTTCTAAAAATTCTATTTTTTTATTCTAATACGAAATTGGATGGTTTCGTCTTTTATCAAGCTTGATGTAATATAATATTTAAGGACCATTATAACAGTACCACGTAAGTGAAATAAGCCTGTAATATTAGTGACATCTGAACAAATAGTAAATACGTCAAAATATTACTCATCCAGGTGTGAGTAATGAAAAAGAAATTTTCTTCAAGTTTTCAGCGTAACACTTATCGATGACGTCAGACAGTTTCCAACATACGTCAATACTGTACATTTATATTAAATAACCAAAATATTATGTTAGGTCTATCACCGTGCAAATAAATGATATCATATTTATGTAATACCTAAGGTAAAGGCACCCTATTGCGAGGGATTCTAAATATGTTAAACACAATCCAAAATTTCATCGTACCAACGGGACGGAGGTTGCGGGTTCAGGTCCCGTTGGTACGATGAAATTTTGGATTGTGTTTAACAATTTACAAAGATATTAAGTGTGTAACACTTTAAAGAAACATAATATTTGATTCTAAATATGGCACCATATTCCGAGGTATTTGGAAAAAGGGCATTTTCAAGATAATTGAAATATCTTTCTAGCGGTAAGATACGCTAGACACTTAATGACATTTGTATTATCGAATTTACATGAGCAAAAGAATGCTTCAGTGTGCGTACGTTTTAAAAAATCGGTAAGTTTCACGCTAGCAGCTGACCTGAACGCATGCTTTATCATTTATTTTGGACCTTTTGTGCACGTGAATACTACGTTTTTCTAAAATATAGTGTTTTTTTTTGTTAATTTTGTACTGAGTTTGTTTTGGTTCGGGTTGAAAATATTTGAAGTATTAATTAAATTAAAATTAAATCATTTTAAAGCGAAAACTTATATCAATTTTTTCTCACAATTAAAGGTGAAAATAAGTGTTTAAAATACTACGACGTTATGTCCCAAATATATCATTGGGTCCTAATTACCGATGTTTTACCATAGAGTATACATTTCGTGGACCTAATGTATTTTAAAATGTTTAAGCTGTGTTATGATTACGCACCTTATTATTTTGGATTTGACAAATTTAGCTTAATTACTGACAAGTAGGATACGACTAGCGGATAAATAAGAAAGTCATCAAAAGGTATTAAAGTTTAAACTAGTGGAATCAGTTCAAAACAATGATGTCAGCAATTAGTAAAAACAATAACATAGTAACTTCCTGAAAAAAAGGATATCGGTGTTTGTTGTTTACTCATCATACCTACACCCTAACCACATTACTGGGTTAATGCGCACTAATTAAAATTTTACTGTAACATATATTTAATTAATTTATAATGTTGATGCAATTATTGTATCAGCAGAGTAAATTAAAACCTATTTAATACGCAGAAAAATGCGCTGCTTGCAGAACGTAAGTATATGAACAATATCTCTTCTGATATTTTGAGCGATAATGCGATCAAGACGCGGCTTTCTAACGTTTGACCACTATCTCGCCTGGTGGTAAGCAAAGATTTGATCGAAGATGGTGAACTCGCTAGACCTAGAGTAGGCTATCTGACTATCACTATCAAGGGCACAAGGGCTGTGGGCCGTAGGAACACCGTGCCGATTTTCTCCTTGATAGTGGTAAGCTACTTTTTGGTATCAATTCAAGACGAAAATCGATATAATTCTCCTACCACCTGTGGGCATGCGGTACTAAAAGTAACATAAATAAAATGTGAGATGGGTATCTAAATACATTAATAGTAGATAAGTCGCCAAGGGCTGTAAGGCATCAATTGCAGCCCGAGATATTTAGGCGCCCTCGCTGCGCTCGTGCGCCGAAGACGAAAATCGATATAATTCTCCTACCACCTGTGGGCATGCGGTACTAAAAGTAACATAAATAACATGTGAGATGGGTATCTAAATACATTAATAGTAGATAAGTCGCCAAGGGCTGTAAGGCATCAATTGCAGCCCGAGATATTTAGGCGCCCTCGCTGCGCTCGTGCGCCGAAGACGAAAATCGATATAATTCTCCTACCACCTGTGGGCATGCGGTACTAAAAGTAACATAAATAACATGTGAGATGGGTATCTAAATACATTAATAGTAGATAAGTCGCCAAGGGCTGTAAGGCATCAATTGCAGCCCGAGATATTTAGGCGCCCTCGCTGCGCTCGTGCGCCGAAGACGAAAATCGATATAATTCTCCTACCACCTGTGGGCATGCGGTACTAAAAGTAACATAAATAACATGTGAGATGGGTATCTAAATACATTAATAGTAGATAAGTCGCCAAGGGCTGTAAGCATCAATTGCACCCTCGAACTATAGAGTTCGATTGATGCTTACACCCGAGCTAACTACTCTGCTTTACATCTCGATTGTGAGGTAAGTAGAAAAAAAACAGCATAACAAGAATAAAATATTTTATCAGTAAAAATTTTTAGTGAAATGAGAACAATTTTCAAATTTTAGGGACAGGTGTTTTTTGGGTATGTTAATAGTTTGAGATTGTGATATTCGTTGGTCATGGACAAAATATGACGGGATGAAGCTTTCTTCAGCAGAAGTTGATGGTTGCGGATCATCTCTTGAGAAAGATGTTTCATTTTTTGAAAGCTGAATAGTTTCCGTTATTTGGTTGGTAATTTTACTTTTATTTTGTATGGAATCTTCAATGTAACCTTCAGCCACCTTGCTGGATTTCCACCCACCGTGCCTTTTTATAGTGGGTAAGTTAGTCGAACGGATGCTGATCCGTTCGATACTTAAAATTGGTGACTATTATACTCATACGAATACAAGGCTGAATAGCGAAGCGACCTCTTTTGTCATTGGGCTGAATGCATGATGTCTATTGCCAGTATGATGGTTAGATGTACGCGAACTTTTTGAAAGAGTGAAGAGTTTTTTTAATTACTTACCGCCCTAGGGCTTTTCTAGCTACATTATTAGTGAGAGCGCTAATTGGTTACCTACAAGCCCCATTTGGGGGTAATAAGGACCTACTTACCGAATGTGAGAGATGTAATAGTAAATTAGTAGTCAAAGGCTGTATGGCATCAATTGCAGCCCGAGATATTTAGGCGCACGAGCGCAGCGAGGGCGCCTATAGTTCGAGGGTGCAATTGATACTTACACCCGAGCTAACTACTCTGCTTTACATCTCGATTGTGAGGTTAGTAGAAAAAACCGGCATTACAAGAATAAAACATTGTATTAGTTAACATTTATAGTGAAACTAGAAGTCCCCCGCGGCTACGCCCGCGTTAAAAACTCCTTTTATTTACTTAAAACTTTTCTTTTGTAAAAACGATTCTATCATTAAAGACATCAAATAAAAATTAGCCAAATTGGTTCACCTGTTTTCATGTTATCGCGTGACTAAGACAAATCAGGATTCATATTTTTAAAACCCGAAAAACCCAATAAAGCGCAATCCGAAACTATATTGATTTTCAGACTTTTTTACCCCAGTTCACTCTTTTAGGGTGGCATTTTGAAAAAGTCTGAAACTCGTATTTACTTATTTATTTACAGAAGTACTTGTGTGAAATTTCGAATAAAATGACTATCCAAAATTTGAACCCCCGCTTCATCCCTTGAAGAGTGAATTTTGAAAAATCCTTTCTCAGCGGATACCTACGTCAAAATTTCTATCTGGATGCAAAATATCAGCGCAATCCGAAACAATATTGATTTCAGATATTGTTACTCCACTTCACCCTTTTAGGAATAGAATTTCAAAAAGCCTGAAACACGTATTTACTAAACTACTTGTGTAAAGTTTCGAATATAAGAGACAATCAATTCTTGTTTCTCCATACAAACTTTGAACCCTCGTTTCATCCTCTTCAGGGATGAATTTTGGAAAACCTTTCTCAGAGGGAACTAACGTCGTAATTAATAACTATCTGCATGCCAAATTTCAGCGCAATCCGAAACAATATTGATTTTTACACTTTATTACCCCATTTCACCCTCTTAGGGGTGGAATTACAAAAAAACCTGAAACACGTGTTTACTTATTTTTGTACTGAAGCACTTGTGTGAAGTTTCGGATAGAAAAGACTATCTAATCTTGTTTCTCCATACAAACTTTCAACCCCCGTTTCATCCCCTTCGAGGGTTAATTTTGGAAAATCCTTTCTTAGAGGGAATTAACGTCGTAATAACTATCTGCATGCCAAATTTCAGCGTAATCCGAAACAATATTGATTTTACACTTTATTACCCCATTTCACCCTCTTAAGGGTAGAATTTCAAAAAAACCTGAAACACGTTTTTACTTATTTTTTTACTGAAGCACTTGTGTGGAGTTTCGGATAGAAAAGACTATCTAATCTTGTTTCTCCATACAAACTTTGAACCCCCGTTTCATCCCCTTCGAGGGTTAATTTTGAAAAATCCTTTCTCAGAGGGAACTAACGTCGTAATAACTATCTGCATGCCAAATTTCAGCGCAATCCGAAACAATATTGATTTTCACACTTTATTACCCAATTTCACCCTCTTAGGGGTGGAATTAAAAAAAAACCTGAAACACGTGTTTACTTATTTTTTTACGGATGCACTTGTGTGGAATTTCAGATAGAAAAGACTATCTAATCTTGTTTCTCCATACAAACTTTGAACCCCCGTTTCATCCCCTTCGAGGGTTAATTTTGGAAAATCCTTTCTCAGTAGGAACTAACGTCGTAATAACTATTTGCATGCCAAATTTCAGCGCAATCCGAAACAATATTGATTTTACACTTTATTACCCCATTTCACCCTCTTAGGGGTGGAATTCCAAAAAAACCTGAAACACGTCTTTACTTATTTTTTTACTGAAGCACTTATGTGAAGTTTCGGATAGAAAAGACGATCTAATCTTGTTTCTCCATACAAACTTTGAACCCCAATTTCATCCCCTTAAGGGGTGAATTTTGGAAAATCCTTTCTTAGTACACCCTTACGTACTAAGACAAATATACCCTCCAAATTTCAAGTCTCTACGACCAGCGGTTTAGGCTGTGCGTTGTCTGTCAGTGAGTCAGTGAGTCAGTGAGTCAGTCAGTATGTCAGGACAAAGATTCTTATAGTATTAGATGAGAACAATTTAATCAATATATATAAATTCAAATTAAAACTAGATGGCTGCAGCTTTTTTGATAGCTCACTAAAGTATGTTAAGAATACAGTCTCAGATAAAGACTTTACTCGTTTTTCTTTTCACCACTTCATGAACTCGTCGTGAGTTTTCAAATATTTCTCTTTAGAACTTTCAGGCAAAATATTATTAATTGCTGCTTCAGCTTCCATTTTCATTGAATCGGGAGTGCAGCTTATTTCTTCATCACTTGCAGAACTCATGTTTTTTTCCTAATTAGCTCGTAATTATAAAAAAATCCCAAAAACAAACAATGTTTAAGTAAAAGTTTTATATTCCCGCCTTTTTCAGCTTTTTTTTTATTTATTTTTTTTCAAGAACGAAATTGAGCTTCCCCGTTCGATATTTAAAATTGATGACTATTATACTCATACGAAAACAAGGCTGAATAGCGAAGCGACCTCTTTTGTCATTGGGCTGAATGCATGATGTCTATTGCCAGTATGATGGTAAGATGTACGCGAACTTTTTGAAAGAGTGAAGAGTTCTTTTTAAATTACTTACCGCCCTAGGGCTTTTCTAGCTACATTATTACCCTAGAGCGCTAATTGGTTATCTACAAGCCCCATTTGGGGGTAATAAGGACCTACTTACCGAATATGAGAGATGTAAATTAATTTACACCCTCCATTTCTGATACTACATGGGTCTTTTATGGGCTTAAATCGAGCAACATTGAGATTTGAGAACTTTTTCAAGAAACAGCATAGATCCAGTTAAAGCATTAAATATATTGATCATTTTACATGCGTCTGCTTGAAATGTCATAGAATAATGAATAGTATTAGTAATGCGCACATTTACATGTCCAGAGTCAACCTCTGTCGAAGACACCGAATGAATGTGACATTCGATTATTTCTATCTTCATCCCTTATTGTAAACAACAGTGTACATATATAGATATCTATTGCATGAATAACAATTTAACAAAACTTTACAAGTTGTGTGGGAGGGTGAACCTTATATAGTCACTAAAATGGCACTAACTGAATCTTTGTAAATAGGCAATACTGCATAGACAATTGGGTGTTGATGATCCACAAGATTATTATCAAATCGACGGTCCTTTTATTTGTTACACCTTTACGATCAAACGGCCCATTACGATAACTATTTGCATAGTGTTTGTTACCCTATGGCACACCTATAAGTGTTGACTGTGGAATAGGCAATACGATATTATATACGGTTTGTGCGATATGCAGCTTCGAAGTTTCGTGATCATTAAATTATATATTGCATTAAAAGAAGCTCTCATAAAGTATCGGTAAAATGTTCATGATATTTGCCGATATATTTTCCGAGTTACTTGTTATTTTCACGTGAGTATGTAATTATGACGGCTGAGATATTATAAGTCTGTCCGTGGTTCACTTACATCACGTGTTTAGTAAACTAGCTATGAGTAACACGTATTAAGTATAATGTCAACTCGTTTTCGTACTAGAGATCTTGATACTGATTCTGTCATTGTTCTGTGATCAACTACACTTATGGCAATGGACGACAATCTACATCGTATTTAAATCCAACGTTGATGCACTATTGTTTTACTAAGTGCGATGAGATTCCTTTAGCCCTGACTGACAGATCTACTAGTAATACGAAAATATTATGTCAAGTTACATAAGCAATATATCTATCGGTGCAATAATGCCTCATAAGAATTAACAGTTTGTGTGCCATTCATTTTTTTTTGTGATACATATCGGTTTAATATGCAAACATATTAAGAAAGAGTGTCGTCTACTAATATTGTTGTAAATTTCAGTTTCAGTTTTTATATCTATCTATTTGTTACAAGATCCAAAAAAGCTTCAATGAGATGCCTGAACCATTGATTTGAAGACTAACAGTTCTAACGGGTAAAACAGCGGGATGTAACATTTAGCTAGTAACAAATAATTGAATAAATATAAATAAATGACACAACAATTTTGTGCGTTTATCACAGACCACTGAATGGGGTCAGTCAGAGATATAAAAGATTGTGCGTCATCAAATAATTAGGTAGGTATCTACCTAAAATTAATGACTGTTACATAACATCAATTCTCCGGATCCTCTACTAACTCAATAGCTAAAGCAATATTGTCTGAGAGAAAGAAAACATAAATGTTTACACTGACCGGAGCTTGCTGTTCTCAACATTCTGCCTTTGACGTCAGGAGCGATTGGAAAACATACAGTTTTGGCAGCTGAATACAACTGTTATCTTTAGCCTTTTAGGTGTAAGACAAGTAAGTATACTTAAGGTTTTGCCTTCATATACTTTGTTTTTTTAATCATGGTAAATATGTGATTAATCACATCTTATATTTTAAGTTGAATTTTTTACAACACTAGACCTTAGCCAGCCAAAAAGACTTAAATACTACTTATTTATTATAAAATAGAAAATAATTTCACATTCATTGATATTAAATCGTAAGATTCATTCGTATGTTGAAAATTTTCTATCCCAAATCGAAATCGTCATTCCAATATTCTAGGGTTTACCAGACGGCCTTGCCATATTTACGGTAACTAAACCTAAATTGAGTTAGGAATGTCATCCTCAGAGATGATTCGACGTCTTCACATCTCGAAGAAAACTCCTAAAATTGTATGAAGTGAGAACCAAGGATAGAGAATAAGGTCGCTTATCTGCATTAGAGCTTTATCTGCAGACTCGGGCGACCAGACGCCACTGCGCTGCGCTAATGTCAGAGGTCGTTTTTCCATAGACTAAACACTTTAGACTCCTCGACGCGATGCAATCGAGATAACCTACCTTTAAGTATGCTCAGTAGCATAGTGATAAGTTATGACGTTCAATATAATATTGTGACGTGTTGAGAGATCGATCAAGCGTGGGCTCGAATCGGGCCGAAGTCCAAATTTCGATACATCTTATAGGTTAGCTTATTTACGATGTTGTTGTCAATCACGTTATCTTTTCGAAACTTATATTCTAGTTATCTATCTGCCTAAGGAAATTTGAGGCATTATGTAGCGCTTTTAAGTGCATAAATTAGTATTGGGTTTTCTAATTTTAGAGACTTCTAATGGAATTGACGTATGGTAATCGACATTTTCGTATCAGCTATCTACAGGAGAAATAGGATTAATTTACCGATATACGATCTATATATACACATAAATTGCCTATAATAATAGAGCTTTCAAGACCTCTTACCGAGCTTTTACCGTACCCTAATGAAATCAGACGTGAGCCGAGTACGTTAGCGTTTTGTTTTGCTGAATGTATGAGTGCTGTATACGAAATTATTCGGATTATTGAGATGTCAAAACGTCCATAACTTATCCATTTTTGAGACTTGGAAATCCCAAACGGAAGGTATAGTTGTATCATACATGTCATGTGTCAAGAAGAACATTTTCAATAACAATTAATTTACTGCTTTGGGTTATGTATTTTAAAATACATGGAAAACGATGCGAAGGCGAAGGTGAAAAAGGCTTTCCTAAATTTCTACCTGCACTCGCGCAGGGTTATATATAAAAGCTTGAGAAAGGTGAGGAAGTAACCAATCATTTCATATAATCTGATAACTATTTAAATTGACGAATACGGATAGCTTCCAAACGTGATTTTTTTACTGTCTCTACTCTATTATAAAAAATAAGTTCAAAAACTAAAACCCGATTACTGAAACATCACGATCTAAAAAGTATAAAACAAAAAAATATTCTCAACCGATATTACTATGTACAAACTATTCAATATATATCTTGTATGTATAACTTACTTTATGAAATTAATACGATGTAATATATATTAATAATAATATATAATACCGATAAGACCGCCTGTTATTACACTATTATAATTTGTTGTTAAGTAATACTCTGTTTCTTTTTATTAAGGTGTTCAATAAAGTGTTTTTATCTATCTATCTATCTATATATTAATAACTTACGTGTTATAAATATTTTATTGAATTTCATACATATTCATACTGGTGTTTAGTGGATAAAGTTTAGTAAATTAGTAGAAGGGTCAAAAACTGAGAATAAGTTACTTATCATTTTCAGTTAAGATTATTTATACATTTTGATTTATTATTATTATATGTCTCCATAACCACTTAACTGATTTTCATGAAATTTGAAACGTAGATAGTGTAGGATCTCAAAAATAAGACATAGGCTAAATCTCATCTTCGAAAATTATCCCCGAAGAGGGTTAAAGAGGGTGATAAAGTTTCTATGGAAAATTATATTCCTTGATCTGATTCACTCAAAACTCGGTTTAAATAAACCTCAAAACAATGAAATAAACACATGTTTGTTAATATTTGAAATCTATCCCTATGGGTTGTGTAAAATGAATTTTGCTTGGAATCATAGATTTTTCTCTAATGTTTTTCTCCACGATCTCCGTGACTACTCAATTTGTTTTTTAATTTAAATTGGAAATATAGATAGTGTGGGTTCTGGAATAACATTAAATCTAATTTTATTTTTGAAAATCATACCTAAGAATAGTTAAACAGTGTAACAAACTTCCGATGGAAAATGTTATAGCTTGGTTCTACTAACTCAAAACTCGGTACAAATAAACCATTAATATTACAAATTCAAGAGTATGTGTGTGTCAATCTGATATTGTTCTCCACTTCTACACATCAATATCCACGCGGGCGACGATTCGGGACTCAACTAGTATATTGATATATATATATATATATATATATAAATCGTATAGTATTTCTAATCACACGTGTTTTAGACTTTTAGAACACACATCAATTTAGTGTCCTTGCCAATACGATGCGCATTTACTTTTTAGATGTTCAAGTGACGCAACTTATTAGTATGCTGCTTACAACTTCACACGCATAATAAACATATTTCTACCAGCAAGGGATTAATACAATGTTAATCAAATAAAGTGACGTACATGCGGCGTGCACATGTGAATATAAATTAAGTAAATTAAAAGAGACAAACACTACAGTACTAGTGGGTGTGCGATGCACAACTATCCCATTTTTTTTTTACTTGACATGTGGCATGAACTTTTTTTTTATCGTTTTTGTTGCTTTGCTCTTTGAATTAAATTACTATCTTCACAACCAAATTAAATATAATTTTATTATTTATACCTAATAACAGACGTGCTGAATGAAACGTATGCTGCATAACGAATGAGCTCTTTACCTGATTCATGATAGCATACAATTTTCCCGCTTGTAATTTACACGTTAACGAATGACTGGTACCTCAGTGGTAGAATATTTATAAAGTTAATTGAGGTGAAAGCCCGTTTTATCATCATCATCACATCATCAAAAAATTGTAAATTGATTAAAATATATCCTGGGGATTACTAAAGATGACATATCCGATGTTCCATACTCAAGTGCTTCAGTAGGTAACTAAAGTGTTCTGGAGTACCGGCCAGAATAATATACCAATAAATCATTCATTGCAGTAATTTAACATAGAACGATTAGCATATTTAAAGAGTTAAAAAAATAAAATACAAAGAAAGGAAACCCGCTTCCTCGTGTCTCCGTTACCGAGAACATAAAAAGGTTGGGACTGACGTAAAGCCTCTTACGGCACTTTATAGACGTTTAATGATATAGACGTACATTATGTATCTAGAAGTTATAATATAATGGTAGGTACCAATATAATCTGTGTACCTAAGGACACAATGAAAAAACTTACTAGGAGTTTAATTTACATATTGGTACTGAACTATTTATTTAAAAACTATATAAAAATATTTGTATGATTGCTTCATTATATATATATATAGATTATTGGAATATTTTACCGCTTTACCTATTTGTATATATATATACTGTGCCTATCACATAATTAATTCAGGTACCCAAAAATTCAATTGTATAGAAAAGTGATACGGGGGCGTCCATAAATTACGTGAGGTGTTTTTTTTAATTTTCTGTACCTCCCTCCCCCCCTTGTGAGATGTCGTGAGATTTTTCAAAATGTGGGTTTCTTACGTAAACGCGTTAGATTGTTATTGTAAAAAGGAAAAAATCATTTGCTTCTTGCTTTTTTTACGACTAGTTAAGACTAGTAATCAATATTGCTGAGTGTTTAATTATAAGTGTATATTTTTTTTGTTTCAATTAGAAAAAAAATTGCGTGATATTTGCCGAGACCCCCCCTCTCTTCAACGTAAGATTAGATGAGATTTGACTCGACCCCCTCCCCCCCTTAAACACCTCACGTAATTTATGGACGCCCCCTAGTTCACCATTATTAACAGACTTCACAAAAAAGGAGGATGTTCTCAATTCGACTTTTTTTCTTCTTTTTTTATGTTTGTTACCTCAGAACTCCGTCAAATATTAACCAATTTGAAAAAATATTTTTTTGTTTGAGAGATTATGCCTTCTGTTTGGTTTACAATTTTTATTTATGTTCCAAATTTTATCGAGCTATGACAATTATCTCCGGAGATATGAAGATAAACAATATAAGCAAATTTGTATACTAAGATGACATGATTATAACTAGTACTTTGACTATCGCGGCATGTGAAGTCGGTTTTTTCGTTTTGTACGATCATACATTATCATAGGTAAAATAAGGCGTAGCCTACGTAGGCAAAGCTGTGAAAGCGGATAAGTCTACTAGAATAAAAAAATCGCAATTTCTCGTGTATTCTCCCGCATGGAGTTTCATTTTTGTAAACATCCCCCCTATACACACCATAAATACAATATATATATCCTGTACCTACCTGGAAAATGCCAGCTTCATAATAAGTGTTACAGGTTTTGAATATTAGAATAAATATGTCCCTCAGTCACTCAAATGGTATTTCTCTTTTATATTTATAAATATGATGATGATTTTATTTGTAAAGTTTTAATTGTATGTACATTTAGTATTGTCTCACTACATAACAATGTCCCATACTCATGTACACCGAGAAAGTAGTTATACGGTACCAACTTTGTGGGTACAACCGTAACACAAGGTAATAAAGAAATGTGCTTACGCCGATTTTCTGCCATTTTCTTGAATTAAAGTAATAGTGACCATAATTTCAACTATTTTAATTGCTTTTGGCGTAAACAATGCTCTTATAAAATTTGTAAACAAAAATACCGCCATTTTATAATTAATTATTATAATTACGTCGCAGCCACTGATAAAAAAGTAATAAAAGTTTGACGTCAATACAACTTATATAAATTCTATTTTTAGCAGCCGCTACCACTATCACAGAATAAATAATAGTACACATACCTAGTTTGTTTTTAATGATCTTTATTTCATACTTATATCATTAATTAATATGGTTTTATGAGAACGGCTATTTTTTCCCTCACTTTAATAACATTTGAAATTATGTACTGTAAATAGAAACAATTGGATTATGTGATGGGTAATTTCCCTGAATTAAACCTAGAGTAAAGTCCAGAAATGCAAATGAATATGTCAGTGTTTGTAAACTTGGCGATATTATTACATAGAACGGGAATAATATTATTAACTACGTAAATTAAGAGCAAATTGCTATGTAGATCGTAGATCAGCAGGATTATTCTCAATCACTCGAAAGCAAATTCGGATTCGGAAACTGCCTTTACTTCGACTTGGATCTTTGCAATTCACAATGTTCAGACCGGTTAATTTTGATATTTCAATTAGAAAAAAATCAGTGATTCTAATCGGAAAGATTTCCATTACAAAATAGCTGACGGATTTATCAATATTTGAAATTGATTAAAAATGAAGCTTCCGAATCCGTATAGGTTTTCGAATGGTTGAGAATCAAGGGACAGATGTTAAAATGATGTTTGTTCAAAACCTTAGTCAAAACTCTCTGTTTTGGTAAACAGTACAGTAGAATATGTACAGTACAATACATATAAATAAATCGGACAGGCAGGGTACAGTAACGGATGTCGGGTGGGGACGGGCGCGACAATCAATATCGAGATCCCAGACGAGACAAGGGTCTGCAACTCGGAAGAGAAAGCCAGGTCAAGCAACGAGGCAGGGTAGGGTGATTGGTGACGTCAAGCGACCGCGGGCCGCGGGCAGCCCAGCCGGGTCAGAGCGGGCCGCGGCGCAGGGCAATGCACCACGGCTGCCTACGTCACAAATCACGCGACCCTCGGCCCGCCCTCCTTCTTCAACAAAACGCCATCGCTGACCCAATTTCAACCATCGAAACGGGTAATTGATACAAAAATATACCGCTATTCGAATCGCCCGTATCGACCTCTACAGTACTGCAATATTTATTTATAGACCGTTCCGGATGTATTCATAACTTTTTAAGTCACGTATTGTTTTAGGTCCACCGCTCTTACGATCTAATTTTAGGAGTTGATAGAGTATGGTTACTTTTTTCGATAAAACTTATTTTATACTAGATATATACGTAAATAGTATATCAAACGCGATCAAAGAGTTCATTTAATCTTTGACGTGTGTACATAATGTGAGTATATTGTGTTAACGAACACTAAAATGATGAGGACACGCCCATATCTATCAGCTATGAGTGCCTCTATTTGGGTTAGGCAATCGATATTAGGTTATTGTTCCCGCGGCCTGCCTTCGTGCCTACCTATACAACCACAGATACAAAACATACGTAGTACAACTGATACGAGTCACGTACTCGTATCTATGACAGTGCATTGTTTATTCGTGCGTAGATTTTAGCGGCCTAGTTCCTTTAATCATGATATGAAACGTGTTATTGCATAGTTTTTATCTTTTGTTTTAGTGGAGCAACCTGACGCTGACCTAAAATGTTTACTCGGTCGATCTTCTCATTTGACCTGGAAAGAATGTTAATTATCTCTATGAAAAACTATTATAGTGTGCCTAAATTCAATATGTGCGTTATCATACAATTACTTTTGTTTCTTTGCAGCCATCTGGATTATTGGAGAATCCTCTAACATACAGTTCCATGCAAGAAGTGTACTGCATATCAAGGTGGGATCCTGCCAGGAAGTACTGCCTTCGTATTGTCATGCCTCATGGATCTCTTCTCCTTCAGGTAAAACATTACTGCAGATTATTTTGGTACCTATAAAGAAAATAATCATAAATACAATGAGGTAAAGAAAACAAACCCCTTTTTTTTTCTAAAAGTAAAAAAAATGCTATTTTATACTTTTTTTATTTACAGGCCAATGATGCGTATACGAGAGATCAATGGTATCATTCTATTATTTGGAAAGTGAGTATAGGTATTCAGTGTTTTCAATAAATTAAAAAAATGGCTTCTTCTTGCAATATTTTTCCATTATAGATACCTACCAATAAAGTGGATTAAGACTCATATAAATAAAATAACTAGAATATATCATATTTATATCTTTGTATAATATTTTTCATAAAACAACTAACAAATTGTATTATTTATTTCAGAGAAACATCATCAAATACCACAACTTATTGACGACGACTCTGAGGAAGGAAGTTGTTCTAAAGGAACTTAAGGTAAATTATTAATTATAATGATTCTCAATAAAATACGAAGAAATATCATCTTCTTGTTCTACAGACTGGTTTGTTATTTACAAACAAACAAATACAGACATTTTATTATTACCTAAACAAACATGGTAGTAAAACTATCTGTCGCGAAGATCGAAATGCATGTTAGGGCACTATTTCCATCTGGCCAGCCCTAAGTTAGACAATCCGTTACCAAACATCTTATGTATTTCAACGGCTGTCCTTTGAGAGCCAGATCCATTTCTAGATTCAATTTTTCTATTTTTTATTAACCGACTTCAAAAAAAGGAGGAGGTTTCTCAATTCGACCGTATATGTTTTTTTTTTAATTTTTTTTTTATGTTTGTTCGCGGATAACTTCGTCGTTTATGAACCGATTTTGATTATTCTTTTTTTGTTGGAAAGGATATATCTAAAGTGTAGTACCATAGTAATTTTATCGAGATCTGATAAGTATCTCCAGAGATATGGAAATAAACACCTCAAAATTGATACTGAAAATTAATAGCGCGGCATTGAAGTCGGTTCTTTCTAGTTTTTTAAACGTCTTATTTCTGTTCTATTATCCTTTTATCCTTCTTGACAGTCTACAGGTGGTCCGAACATTATTTCAATGTTCTGCTTGGCTTGCTACCAAAATGTATCGTACTGTTACCACCATTGAGATGAAAATTTACCACCAAAACCGGTGTTCCAGCAGCTCTGGAGAGTCAGACTATTCTAGGCTTCATAGCGTGTTCAATATACTTTACCACATCATCGCTTACCAACAGCTAACAGCTACGACCGTAGCAGGCCTTCGTAGAAGCCTTTCCATGATGATTTTGGTCACTCCGTGATCCCAGGCTGATATGGGTTGATACCATCCGCCTATTTATACAAGCAAGCATCGAACAAAGAGATTTCACCAATCATTTTCGCAGATTCTAGCACAGTGTTCAGTGTAGCCAGATCGGAAAACAGATCGCGACAATCGCACTAAATTGAAGTTTTTTTTAAGGCTTACTAGCAATGTGGGTTGCACAATACTAGTATTCTTGTTAACCCCTCCAACTAAGATAAATATGCTTGTGTCTAGAGTGGGTTCACAACAATAGTGCAATGGGTGGGGATCGATCTCACGACCTCTCGATCGCCAGTCCGACACCTTATCCATTTAGCTATTGCCGCTTTTTAGTTGGATTGATGAGTTGATGATTAGAAGTTTATTTTCACAGAACATGGTAGATTTTGTAATGACCACCCCGTTACAAGATGAGATAGTCACGCGGACGCCGATGCAGATTTTAACAGATTTACTATCAGAGGTGAGCGATTATAATTATTTAACCGACTTTGCATGCCGCGTCAGTCAATTTCAGTAGAATATTTGAGGTGTTTATCTTCATATCTCTGGAGATACTCATCAGATCTCGATGAATTGTATAATGGGACCAAACGGGAAGTATACCACTCAAACTAAGAGTATTTTAGGTAAAATACAAAAAAAAAACAAACGAATTGATAACCGCCTCCTTTTTTAAAGTCGGTCGCTCAATGATCGAAATGTAACCAAAATTCACGATTAAGCTTTATTATTACACCTGCTATATTATACCTGCACTTCTTTTCTATATCTTTATGCCAAATTTCACACTCCGTGAGCGCAATATTCTTTCTTTAGCTTTACGAATAAATTACATATTTACAGTACAGTATATGTATAAGTACAGTATAAGTATACCTAAATATAAGTATCACTATAAATTGTTTATTTTCATACTAGGCATTGTTTCTTAGTATGTACCTACACAGTTAGTACGTGGTTAGTACCTACTCACGAGTTGATAAAGAAGGTACAAGTCCAAAACATGGCATAATGTTTGTTGTGCTGACAAACGACAAAAATTTTCCACTTTCAAAAGAGGACATTAAAACTGTCTTAATCAGTTCGTGATGTTCTCATTTGGGAGTCTCTGACGTAGATAAAGCATATCTCTAGTACTTATACTCATTCTTAGCAGCATACGAGGCGTCTTTTTTACTGACTTCAAAATGGACGAGGTTCTTAGCTCGTCTGTATCTATTTTTTTAGTAGAAGAATTTTGTTACTACCCACTTTTTTCTTTAAATTATTTATTATATTCTATAATAAAAACCAATACTTAATACGAATTTATTAAATTTTGACTTGGTTAGACTCTAATATTAATTTTACTTTTCAACCGACTTCAAGAAAGTGGAGGTTCTCAATTCGCCTATATGTTCACCGATTTCTGCGTGAATTGTGGACCAATTGTCAATATTATTGTTTTATTCGAAAAAATGAGTGTTTTTGAGATGGTCCCATTGTAATTTCATTGAGATCTAATAAGTATCTCCAGATATATGAAAATAAACATCTCAAATGACTAGTGCTGCATTTTAAGTCAGTTTATCTTTTTCGTTTTTTAAACGATTTTAAATTATTAATTATTATGTGCCGAAGTCTGATAGTCACAAAACAAAAATATTTTTGATATTGAATATTTTTTTAACCGACTACAAAAAAAGATGTTTCTCAATTCGACCGTATACATTTTGCATACAAAGGCAACAACTTACTTTTAAATGCGTTAGAAAATGCATTATTTTAACACGTATTGGAAATTACTTATTTAAAAAAATATAATACCTGAAATTAGCTTCACACAAATATACATGTACGATTTTTTTTATTATATAAGGTAAAAGGACAAGTACGAGTAGCACCACGCTCGCTTGATGGTAAACGATGACGTCTGCCTATTACTCAGTAAGACATTCATAGGGTAAGGACCTAAAAATATATGCTGTGAATGGTCACGGCAAGTCAAAGCAGCCAAATACCGGTAGGTTTATGTACCTACCGTTTTATGTAGCTTATAATAAGTAGGGTGGGTACAGCAAACAGTTATCGGAACTTTACGTTTGCAGTTTCAATAAAACATTCATAGAAAACAGTCATTATTAGCTCTTATCACGAACATTTACAGCACACGTGATATTTGTGTTTGAATTACATTTGATAGCGTAGAGGCAAGTAAATTAATTTGCGAAATCAGATTCACTGACGTCAATGCATTCGTTATTTTCATGCCCTTTGTTTAGATGGAATAAATTATTATTAATAAATACCGATTCACGCTTTTGCCTGTAATCGGTACCTACTAGAGGAAAATGAGAATTCTATGAATTTCATTCCCATTCCGATTAGGAATCTGGTATCTAAAAGGTTGAGATAATGAATTAACTGTATCAAAATTTGATTAAAGGAAATTAAGCTTGGACCTAAGTTTCGTGGTATCATGGCAAACCTTCATAAGCAATAAATTACTGAATTGGTTTTACATCAAAAGTACAGTGAAAGCTACACAACTATTTTCTAATCTTTCTTTATTCCTAGTGAGAAAAGGTTATGTAAATCCTTAAAATTTTCAGAATAAAGACAGTCCTGACTGGGAAGACTGGGCGGAGAACGCTACAAGTGTGGCCGCACCTTTACTGGCGGAGCGTTGCACGACAGGCGAGCTATGTGCTCTGCTGGCCCGGCTTTGCCGCCGCCGGCCGCGGGCCGCACCTTTACCCGCGCTGGCGCCGCCCGTGCGACGTGTACTTACGAGGAATGTGGACTTCGCGCGGGCACCCGATGGAAGACGGCTGGTTAGAGATTATATCAGGTATGAACGTATACATAAGTATACATATTTTAAGAGCGAACGCGGGGTGCACTTTTCCATACAAATGTATTCCCCCGTTTCCTCCCTGGAAAATGCTTCTAGAGTAAAATTTGTTTTCATAAAAAATCAAGGTCTGCTGTAGCTATGGCCCTATCATTTGCTTTTTTATACCAACCAATTGCAAAAAGAAATATACGCCTTTTAATCCCCTCTTTGAGATTTTTGAAGGGTCATATTTCTATTTACAATTGGTTGGTCGAAAAAAGAAAACGTTAGGGGGCGTTTTTAGAAGCATTTTCCAGGGAAGAAACGGGGGAATACGTTTGTATGGAAAAGTGCACCTCGCGTGGCTTTTAACCGTAGCGTAATACGAGGTCTGTGCTTATAGGATACTAGCAGCCCGCCCCGGCTTCGCACGGGTAGAACATGCCAACAAAATGTTGCATCAAATATAAAATATTAACACATTTAACAATCATCGTCATATTTCAACCAATTTACACAGAACCTTAACGAATTATGCACCTAAACCTTCTTCATAAACACTCTGGCTATTGGTGAAAACCGCATGATAATCCGTTCAGTAGCTATTGAGATTATTGCGAACAGACAGACAGACGCAGTGATGGACTTTATTTTATAATACTTACGTAGTGATATTGGACGGCCCTTTGGCGTAAAGGATAGTTACCCTGATTCTGACCCGACGGTCGTTGGTTCTAATCCTAGCTATATACCTACCAATGAAAGTTTTATGTGTATTCATGAATCATGGGTTTTCGTACAGAGGTATTGGGATCATTGAATCAAAATCAATCAAATCATGGGATCAAAGATAAATATTATACGTTTAACGTGTGTATCTGTGTCTGTAGCATCTTAGCACCCAACCGGATGAACCGATTTTGATTTTATTATTGATATTTTTTGTTTGATAGATGTCTTCATCGAAAGTGTTCTTAGCTTTGATTCATGAAAATTCGTTCTATCGTTATAAAACTATGAGCTTTTTTCTAGTTAATTGCGCTATGAAATCAACTTGCATAGGTCTGATCAACTCGAAAATCTTCTTCTTCAACGATATTGTAAGAACATGACCTGTGACCTGATGCTGGGACATCTCCTGTACTCTACAGAATACTCAAATCCACACCAACTTACAGCTCAGATTTAAATGTCGTGTTTAGAGTCATTGGAATGCTTTTATTGAAAAGATTATACATAGATCAGTCCGGGTGGTTTATATATAGATCATAACTATATTATACAATAGAATTTTGTACAGTAAAAATATATTATTATACTATATTGACTTCAAACTCATTGTGATCGGTGGGGATCTACAGCATCGCTAAGCTTATAATAATATTAATATCGTAGTAACTATGACCTAATCTGTGGTTTCACTGCAGATATTTTATTAATTTTGCGATGCGTGTATGTGAAACCCGTGATATCTTCTAGAGTTTTCATTTGAATTATATACTGTAAAAGACAATTTTAATCTATAATATGTGGCCAAGCTAATTAACGTAATTATTTGGATAAGGATTAATACCATATACTTGAAAATAGCCTTGGAAGTTATGTAATATTTTTTAACAAAAATTTTAACATTAAAATGGTTACTGTGAGTCAACCTTAAGAGATAGACATATACTGTCGCGGACTTTTTTGTAGGTCTTATTAATTTGTACAACTCTTCCATATAAAATATTCTTCTATCTATTTTCTATTGAGCAGCGTTCGTAAGAAACGTGTTTTTTCGACCGTTTTTTAGTCGACTTAGGTTGCAAATTAGGTCTCCACGAATGTACCTTTGATTTAAACGGGATAATATATAGCCTATTTTCATTCCGAAAGTCCATTCTATATATTAGTGAAAGAATTTTATAAATCGGTTCTGTAGTTTTTGAGCCAAATCATTACAAACATACAAAAATACAAATGTTCTCTCTTTATAGTATTAGTATAGATATAGATTATAGCGTTTGACCAGGATCTCACCTGACGATGTTGTCAAGAATGAGAACACGCTAGCTATGTAGAATGGCTCTCAAGACACTCTGTTAGATGTTTTGAGGCAATGTTTTCCTCTTCGGGTGGTAGCTGGTCAGGCAGATACTACATAGTTGTAGGTACCATTATATAAATCTATAACTATATTATATGTGCGTGTCTACAATTGAAAGACGGCAGTAAGATGAAGACGCTGGACAACCAGGACAACCAACGTGAATAGTACGACCATCATTTACCGTTTTATCTCGTGTAGATAGGTAGGTGTTAAATACTCATAATAAGCCGGGCAAAAACGTACGCACCGAATAATCATTTTTATTCGTAGTTCCTACTTAGTGATGATTGTCTAGAACTCTAGATAGTAGACCAGAGATTCTGATTGATTCTCGTAAGATATGTATCTTCGCTGTAAATAAAATCCATATAAATAGAATATAAACTTGACATTTGAGTATCTTGACCTGTATTTTAATTACCCTATTAATGTATCGTCATTGAATTAATTCATCGATTGCCACACAGAGACAAATCTGTGTGAAGGACGGTCGGCCAGCTTCCGTCGATAGTTGAAATATACCATTTGAATGATTACTTAGGGTTATTTTGAAATGTTGTAACATTTCCAGCTGTTTTTACCGACTTCTCGAAAGAAGGAGGGGAGGCACTTTATTTCATTTACTATTTACATCTTCTGGCCTACTGGTACAAATTGAGTTTTTTACTATACGAGTATATTGTAATATGAAGTGTCGTGATAATTTTTTATATGCATAGAGAAATTATTAATTATTCATCGATCCACCTAACGATAAAACAATTTCGATTACAGTTTTATTTTGTTTCGTAAAATACATTAACTGTGAAGTCGTCAAGTCGCTCTATTTATTAACCTCATGTTTTAACTATAACCATAAAACGCACTACGCACTACACCTAGTACGTCTACTACACACGTCACTTTAGTGCGTTTTGATGTTTTTGTATATGTTTCCTGCCTGGCTTTTTCGTGGTGGATTTAAAAACTATAAGAATAGCTGTCAAAAATATATGAATTAAGTGAAGTTTCCAATTACCCAACGGTGTATAGAACCACCATAAATGTTTACTAAAAAAAATTCTCTCTAGCGTTCAAGAATTCTGTAGGTACCTACGTATTTCCATACAAACTGTTAAGCTTATTAGTCTAGGCGCAGTGGTTTTCCGTTTCAACGCGCACACTACTCACCGCACGTCAGATAGATATAAATGACATTTTATATTAAAACAATGTTTGTTTATATTTTCCTGAAAAGTACCTATATATTATTTAAGTAGGTACCTACGTGTGGGAATCCAATGGATAACTATGTCGAAAAATATTTTTGTAATATGCCTGATACCTAGGCGTAATATACTCGTACCTATACCGTAATCTGTTTTCTTTTTTAACATATCGTTCAAATGTGATTTTCATTGGCATTCATACGAAAGATCTCATATATGTCGCACCACCTTGCGGCTATTACCAATAATAAAAGGCTAATTAAAAAGTAAACAAAAATATATTTGTGACACCATTGTTTCAAATAAATTAGGTAAATTTTTAGCGTTAGTTCGAAACAAACGAAATAGTTGTGTGTTCAGTGAACCCAAGTGGATCAGCTCAAGTTCAGTTGCATTGACGTCAATCCTTTACAATTCACTGTAAATACTGTACAAAGTGCGCAATACGCGTTACTAACACTTCAATGAATCTTAGTTCGAAGACCATCAAATTTTGAATTTGCGTTGCAATAACTAAAAAACTGACCACGAGACTTTTCAGTAGCAAGTTTTAGGTATTTATCTTCATATTCCTGTAGTTACCCACTCATCAGATCTTAATACATATACCTGATATATACTTACTTAAACCTTCCCTGAAATATATACATTTCAATAACAAAAATTCCATCCAAATCGGGTTTTAAGTTTTTACGAAAATCGTGGACCATATTCATTTCATGACCATAGTCATGTGGACATTATGTTGACAGGGACCACTTACCGTCAGGCGGGCTGTCACCTTGTTTGCCAACTTTTAAATGAAAAAGAATTGAGCAGAACATATACCTAATGAAAGTTGTTAACAGGCGCAGTGCAGTGACATGCAAAATTCTGGAAGTCCAGCCGCTGTATCTGTAATAGGTAGACGTCATCGCATACCATCAGGCGAGTGTCGTGCTTGTCCTGTTACCTTTTACCATAAAAAAGAAGGAGGTTCTCAATCATCTGTATATGTTTTTTTTTAAGTGAAAACTTCTTTAGCGGCGTTGTACACTTTTCTTGGGATGGATACAGAAAAGATAATAGTCATGGGATGGGTGAAAAATGTTAAACTACAGCGGCAGGGTCACGTGTCCTGATTGTAAGACTAAAATTCGTAAGGAGCGCAGGGCGCTTGCGCGAGGAGGCATTTCAAAATATTCAAAAATTACGTGTTCAATTTTTCACTTCTGCCGGCACTCACTCCCAGAGTGCAAACCGTTGTTTTCTTTTGTATGTATGTGTATGTACGCGATTGCTACGTCAATTGTGAATTCGATTCCGATACGAATGATTCTTTCTGTAATCGGTATGGTACGTTTCCAAGGTGGTCCCATTATAATTTCATCGAGATCTGATGAGTATCTCCAGAGATATGACGATAAACATCTCAAACTTGCTAATTAAATTAACTCGCTGGAAGTCGGTTGTTTTAGTTTTTAAACTATCTTAATTATTATGGTAACCTTCAAGAAGAGGTGTTGTAACATATTATATGTTGTATAATTTTTTTTAAGTATTTTTTTTATTATTAACTATTGTATCTACATATTGACGAACATAAGTGTACTGTAGTACCTATATGAAACAAATTAATATTAATATATAGTTCGGCAACAGGTTTTATTTAACTTAAGGGTGGTAGTGGTAGCTATCCAGGCGGACAATATCCATGCATGCACCATGCATGATTCCAGCCAGAACTCCACACATAGATTTACGGAACTAGCGGATTAAATATTAACATTGTTCATTTGTCCACAGTGCTCTCAGTGCCCACAACTCGGGGTCAAGCTTGGTCCGGCGGTTCGTGGAAGTAACTCACGGGAACAGGGCAAAATGCCCCCACCCCCGTGCCGCCCCTAATCTCGCTGCAGTGGCATTAGCAGCCCTGGACGAGTTCTACCGAGACTTCTCGACACCACATGTATGCACCGATAATGAGGACGAAGTGCTCTGCTTCGCTGATATTCTTGATCATATGTGAGTTGTCAATACGTTATTTAGCCGCAGAGAATTTTTATTTTTATTATTTTTATGTACTAATTATGTATATACCGTGCTTTTAGAAAAGCAAATAAATCTATTCCAAAATTTAATTGCACAAAATAATTTCCACATTTAAAATTAGATTCTACACTTTGAAAACTTTTGCACTACTATAAAAGTAAGGCTCTTTTCACACGTACCGGTTTCAGGGTAGCCGGCGCCGGTTACCCAGTGGTGAAGTGTATGGGCATGGTACATAGCTTTCACATGTACCAGCGTAATTTACCCGGCATTTAGCTTATTTGACACCGGGTATCCGGCGCCGGGCTACCCGGCAACCGGTACGTGTGAAAAGGCACTAACAGTATAAAAAACAATCAATTTAGCAACGGACATAGAGGTCATTTGGAAAATGAAGGCGCGTTGAATTCTTTTTCACATTGAATTTCAAATGTGCTATGCAAAAGACTTCAACGCCATGTCCTTTGATTTTCCTAAGTTGCTTGCAGATTCAAACTGATATTGAGACTAAAATAACGTACATTTTCACTAGATTACATATCATAATCGAGTTATGTGGGTAAATATTGAAGTATGGGGATCCGCTGCAAAAACAAATTTAAATATGGTACAAGTTGCACAAAATAAAATAATAAAAATACTTTTTAACTACGATTTCTTAGAATCAACTGAAAAAAATTATAAAGAAACCACTTTTAAACATCAAACAAATATACACTAATAATATATGCATACTAATAAATTAATTACTAAACAAAGAAATTCATTCCGAAATCGTACTACAAAAAAATATAGAAATATTAAAAACCAATACTAGAAATGCACATAATATTTACCTACAACATTTTAGAACAAAAGCTGGCCAAAAATCGATTACGTATGAAGGAGGTCAACAATATAATAAACTACCAAAACTTATAAAAGAAGCAAACTCATTTAATATATTCAAAAAATTACTAAAAATTCATATTGAAGATAACCTGCTGTCATGTCTTTTACTCTTTGACAAAATAACGCAACATGCTGTTTGTTATTGTAACTTACCTACAACCACATGCAGACGCGCGTCGCGCGTGTTACCTACACTACTTTTGATTACCGACACGATCGCATTATTATTTATATTTCTAGGTTGAAGTTTTTGGCACCCTGCGTGCACATATTTTTGTACTTTATATACTAACTAAGTTAAGCAACATAAAAGGTATTAAGTATCTCTGTAAGTGAACTATGTTCTTAGAGAAAAATAAAGAATCTTTAACCCGAAATATAATATATTATGCACAGGATTTAGTTAGTTCCTTTTCTAGATTTTCTGTTAAGGCAGGTACCTACACAAAAAACGATCGCAGGCAAACGAAGGCCAGTGAGTGAGATTTGGTGATAACGATGAGGCATCGATGTCCAATAGCTATAAAAGTACCTACCTAATAGTTCGCTTGAACCGTACCTGGCATCAAGTCTGTCTATGTATTCTAAATATTGACATATTTAGGCAGTCAAACATAAAATTTGCATTCTAACATAATTATAAATATGTGCAAGTATTAAAATAACAATTATTTCGTGTTTCCAGGTGCGAATACGAAGACTGGCTTGTAATAGTAGGCGCGGTAATGCAACCGGTGCCGCTGTGCGCGGGCGCGCTGCGGTGCCCACGCGTCGCCGCGCGGCTTGCACGCGTTTTGTCCGCACTCGTGCGGGATCCACGGTGTGCGGCTCACGCGTGTGTAGCTGCCGCGAGAGCCGCTCGCCTCGCTCCCCCATCGTGGCTTCGAGCTGCTGCACCTTCCGAACCTGTATTAGCGCTCCCACATCAGCAACTGTGCGAGCTTTGGGGCTCTATGGTAAATACGACTTACTATATTTTTGTCACCTCCAATATAAAATTAAAATATGTGTTTGTATTTCTGCACTAGACGATACGACTAGACTGATCTAGCTGAACATTTTTGTAGAATTATCCAATATGGTGGATTAGAATATAAAATACTTAGTAACGCGGCTGCTGCTTGTTTAAGCGTGAGGCGAGACGCGACTAGACTGTTATATATAATTATTGTGATTTTTCGCCAAAATGAGTGTGCCACACCATATTATGTCTATCAGGGTAGCCACCAAATTTAATCAAATACCTAGTTGTATTCATAGTTGTCAACCTATCTACATGTAGGTACTTACTCTATAAATTCGCCAAATAGCCACATAATTTATAATAAGTACATAATAATATCATCATCTTGTTATGTTTATAATTACCAGGGCCTACTTACCATCTACGAGGGTAAGTAGGTCAATTATTTAATTAACCGCATTCACACAATGTTACCACCAGTACCTAACATTTTAATATTTCACACTCGATTACAATTGACGTCACATGCCGTGCCCTATTTAGAAGTAAGCAGATGCTTGAATTATAATATACCTAAGAGACCAGGTATTCATTATTACATTTTGAACTGATTATCTATACCTAATTACCTATTATATTTAGTTTACCTAATCAATTCTAAAATAACATGAATGGTCATTCAGTCGACTGCAGATCACAGGAAATAAAGCGTTTATCCGCTTCGGGACTTTCCAACTACGTCAATGAAGTTCATCACACGTGTCATGGATGATACAATAGGTTATCTATAAATATGATTTGGAGAATAGGTACTTTAACAAATACGTGACAAAAATATTTTTGGCTGAAAGAATGCGTTATTTTTAAAATGATACGAAGAAATTACTATCAACTCTATAGGTTGTAGGTATGATAAGCTATTAGCAAATAGGATTTAAGCCAAAGGAAAGTACAAAGCCCGTTTTTAGGGTCGTAGCTGAATGGCAAAAAACGGAACCCTTCTAGATTCGTCTTGCCTGTCTGTCTATCTGTCTGTCCTTCCGTATATCACAGCCACTTTATTCCAAAACTATTAGGCTTACACAGTTGAAACTTCGTAGGATAGGGTAGGTATATGTATTCTGTGAACCGCTTTACGATTTTATACAAAAATAAAAAATAAAGATTTTGGGGGGCTTCCCTATACATGGAACTGAAACTAAAAAAAACTTTACTAAAGTTTACTATCTTAGAATGAATTGTAGTGTGGTACGGGACCCTACGAGTGCGACTTGCACTTGGCCAGTTTATTTTTACAAAGCATTTTTAGCGTGATTGGGAAAACAAACATAAAGTTTTATGTTTATAAATGGAGAGGGGGGGGGGGGGGGAAGCTACGATATATTTGTTACGATGATTATTGTTATTATATATTATTCAGTTTTGTTTTTTTTTAGATTGATATTCTCCTTAAATGCTGCTGTAAAAGAAAAAGCTTTTTACAAAGTTTAAGTAAACAACTGCCAGACTTCGTCATCGTAGCTCAGACTGAAAACGTAAGTCATTTTCACTTAATAATTTCAATACATAAGTAGTAGTTTGTTGTTTTATCAATCAGCCAAGCAATTTTTAACTGATGAAAAATAACCATATTGTCAAAGTTGTATGGCATATAATTTATCTTGAATATATTTACTGGTTCACTCTTCACTTTAACTTTGCTGTAATAAATAACATATATTCTAAAAAAAACATGTCAAACCAACAACAAAATTACAAGACAAGTGATACTCATGAAAGAAACAAAGAATGAAATATAATTTATTCAGCCGCCCGAAAGTTACAGATGATATAAGTACACGAAAATGTTTGACATCTGAACTTCATGAGCTGTCTCTAGCGCCGCTGGATCCAATATAAAAAATCCATTAATGGCTTACAAGTAGTGGAAAGGCAGGCGCGCATCAGTGTATTAGCAAAATATCAGCGAAATAACTTTTGTAAATATTTCAGCCGGCTGCGATAGAAGCACTCTGTCTAATGCTGGAGTGGGAGATCGCAGATGGAGAACAAACTCAACTAGAGGTCATATCTGCACTGGAGAGTACCGAGCTTGGCCAGAAGTACTACAGGGAACTTTGTGAACGGCAGAAGACTTTAGCGAGATTGGTGAGTATCTACTTCTTATATCTACATTTGAACTGGCTCTCAACGATAGCCATCGGCATACACTTTGCTTAGCGACAGTTTTCCAAGTATAGGGTACCTAGGTACTTTAGAAAGCTAGCCAGGGAGACACTAAACAGTGCGCATCCACTATGCATGCGCCGTTTCAACCACATTTCATTTGTTAAATCTGTACTTATGAAATTTACTAGATAATGGTGTGATGGTTACAAAATGTCTATTGTTCCAGCAAGCGTCAGGCGGTCCTCGCCGGCTGGCGTTACCAGCGCGCGCTACCGATGCTGATGTCGCAGCACTGCTGGCGACCGGCGCGCTCGGCAACCTCGAGTGTCTGTCGCTGGCCTTCACCAGCGTGACCAGCGAATGTGCACAACATCTCATAAAGGTGAGAATGAAAGATATAACCTAATGTCACGTTTTCAACGCATTTTGAACCAAGGCTGCTGCGGCGGTGGTGTGGGATTTTTACTCGAACGGACAGTTGATGTTTTCCAAACAATGTGCGAGCCACGGTTCGTGCACGGCGCCTGCACAAAAAACGCCATAACGCCGCCGTGACGTTACCAAATGAAAAGTGATGTTGTGGTGTTATAAAAACGTGCTTTTCTAAATGTAGAGCAATGATGAAAACGACGTTTCCAGGAGACGTTATGAAACAGCCTTGGTACTTGGAATCTATAGGTATCTTAATAGATACCATTGGTTACGTACAAATTTACCTAACTTGGCAAATTCAAAATGCCTTGCCGTCTGCTGAAGTGCGCTAGAGGTAGCCTTAAGATATTAAGCCTCATGTGCCCTGTAATTTCAAAGAACGCTCTTCTTCAAACCGAATATCATTTCTATGTCACGCCTGAATAACAGACGAAGTGGTGGTACTACCTCATGCGGACTAGCAGAAGTCCTACCATTAATAAAAAAACAGGATGTTTGAATGTTCTAATGTTGTTCCAGCTGCCATCTCTCCGCTACCTGAACCTGTGGGCGACACAGTTCGGCGACAGCGGCGTGCAGCTGATTGCAGATCATCTCCCACGGCTGCAGGTCCTCAACCTCTGTGAGACGCCCATCTCTGATAAGGGGATCGAGGCGCTTTCAGGTACGTACCTACTTACTTTAAGCTACTTACTTTTTAAAACCCTTGATGATTATATTTAAGATGTTTTGAGGTTTATTTTTTATTTGAATCAAACAGTTTTTCACTACACTCACACTCACACATCACAGATCAATAGATATATGTGTAGCAAGCTAGACGATGTTGATCAACAATAGAATCGTGTTTCTCTCTTCTGAGGTTTGTCTGTACGTCAGTGAGATGATGCGCTGGACAGGTTATTCCAATAATCCCCATTGACATTCTCCATCAATGACAAACGAATTTTAAACCAAATTCGCATAGCGCTTCAATCGCCAACGCGTCTGCCGAACCCTGAACAAAATGTAAGATGCATAGACCTTAGTGTTTTTTAGGGTTCCGTAGTCCTGACAAGGATCCCTTATAGTTTTGTCATGTCCGTCTGTCTGTCTGTCTGTCTGTCCGAGGTTTTGCTAAGAGACCGTTAATACTAGAAAGCTGTAATTTTATAGGGTGTAAAGTGGTGAAATAAAATTTTGAAAAATATTTTTTTTGGGTCGCTCCCATACATGAGAAGTGGGGATATAATTTTTTTTTGTCTTCTACTCCATCGTATGGGGTATCGTTGAATAGGTCTTTTAAAATGACTTAAAGGTTACTTATACTATTTTTCGAGTGAATGCTCCATTTACGAAATATTAAACTTGAAAGTGCAAATTTTTGTTTCAAAGCTAAACTGCTGGCTTGAAAAATCTGGAAAAATACGTGATAATAGTGCATTTCATGAACTTTAAAGGAAAACTATAGCGGTTAAGATAACTTTATTAGTTTAGCAGTAATAGTCGTTGAACTTGGGTGTTGGATAATTTTGTATCAAATACAAAATCCTTAGAATAAATCCTTTAAAGTGACAAAGACGAAGTGCCTAGTTGCTTGTTTATAACGGGTAAAGACTTGCATTGAATAACGGGCTACTACGGAACCCTACACTGCGCGTGGCCCGACACGCACTTGGCTGGTTATTTGTTGAAACTGTTGAAAGTTTTACCGATTATAACGACTGAGTCAGTAGTCATTTTGTCCTACCATGATGGACTATCAGAAGTCCATCAGTTTCTATACATGTCGAACAAAAGTCTTAAAAATATATCGATCGCCTGGTAAGTAAGCTTACCTATACATTCCTATCAACGGTCGCGATGCAATCAAATTAACGTTCATTTTTTTTTCTTTCAAGGCCTATCAAATCTTCGGCGGTTGAATTTAAACAGCACGAAGCTATCAGCGGACGCGTTCAAACTCCTGCGGCAGAGGCTGCCTGAACTACAGGAGTACGACATCCGGTACACAGAGGCGTGGTGACAGCACGTGCCATGCATGTACTTATAACTGACGATCTCACACAGTATTACCACGATACACGACTAGGTATGGAAGACTATATGCCTACCTAGTATAAGCCTAATGCGGGACTAACGCGCAGCATTATTGTGAGAAAAGCGAAACGAAAAGCTAAGTTTGTTTCGCTTCGCTCATGTCGCCCTACGCAACAAACTGCTCTGTAGATTGCGGTGTGAACCCAAGTATGAAGATGCGTTAGCGACATGAGCGTGAGCAAGACACTCTAATCTTCGTTACTCTTGTGCCCCGCGCCTACGAAAAGCCTCTTTTTTGTATCTAAGCTAAACTGTGACGTCTGTGAATTTGGCGTCAAATGATGTATAATGTTATGTTACAGATTGATGTAATTTAATTATTAGTAGTACTATGGATTAAAATCCTAGCCTAATCGGCCTAAAATTAAATAAACATCATTAGCATCAAGTGGTGATGCTTTGATGAAGTTGCCTCGTGGTCTCAAGAAGTCTCGTATTTAGGTATTATCGATTACATTAACTGGGTACGGTTTTATAGTTCAGATAAGCATTTTACTGCCGTGCATTTGAACTGAAATATTGTATACTTAGATTGAAATTTAGATTGAAATCTGAAAAATAATAAGTAGGTAATACGAAATCGGTTATTGCCTCGTTTTATTTACTGAACTATATTACGGCCTCTATATATTGGCAAATATCATTTTTCGTAAAAAATATTAGCAAAAGCGTATAGCTTCTTATAATTCGATTCTGTAAGGATTTTGTAACAGAAAATGCTTATCGAAACCCAGTCCCATGAAAACTAGTTAGGTACTTAAATTAATTGTTATTATGTACTTATAATAAATGTTACACAATTGTCAATAGAGCATACTCGTATCTATTGTGTTTATGTAAAATGGTAAGTAGGGATAGATTTCCTTGATTGAATGTGATTTTTGAGAGACGAGATCATGTACAATTTAATAATACACTACATTGAATGCATTTTGCGCCCTATCGAATTAAAGGACTACGTTGCCCACTTCTTTACGAAGTTACACACTTCAATAGTTCCAAAACAACTATTAAATTATTCTTATATACGATCCATCTTGCTGTAGTTTTAAAAGGTATTTTTATTGATTATGAGAATAAGATACGATACGGTCGAAGTATAAATATAGATCGTAAATAATTCGCATTCTAACACCGGGTTCACACCAGGCGATTCTAGTCGTTCAACTTCCTAGGGATGTACTTGTCTTTCGATTCCAAGTACTTTTAGTGTCGATACTAAGTACTTACTTAGTATCGCGTAGTCGCGTTTTTTGAGTAACGAAACGAGTACTTATAACCGGTACTTACCGGTTATAAGTACTCGTTTCGTTACTCAATTATATGTTTTGGAAGAACATTTAGGCTGGCATTATAATACAGCGATAATAATATTTCAATTAAACTATTTGATTTGCTAATCAAGCGCGATTTAATCGATAAAAAATATCGATTGGGTATTGTAACTCGTATCGACAAAATTCGCCTGGTCTGAACCTGGTATAACGAAGTTACTAAAAAGACTATAAGATTTCAACTTGTTTTGTTTATCGAAAAGTGTCTCAAGATATTACTTTCACCTCTACCAACAAAAACGATTATTGACCGAGCGAACGTAGCAAGCGAAACGTCTGTTTCGACTAGGCTAAAAATTCTTTTGTCCGGTTTTTTATCTGTTTGTCAGTTCTCGCCTGCAGGTCGCGTTTTTCAATCGATTTTAACGAAAATTGGCACACGAGTTCTTTTAATTTGTCGATCTCGTTTTTTTTTTATTGGGGGTAAAATGGGGAGGGGAAAGGGGAGAAGTTTACTGTAGCGTTATATATCAACGGATTTCAGTCAAATTGGCAAGGCATACTAAAGACTTCATTCTACACATGTTGCAAAATATTTCAAAAAGGGGAGTGGATGAGGAACGGGAGGAAGTTTGCTGTAGCGTAGTAGCGAGTAGGTATGTGTAGGTATCTAATATAGAAGTCAGGTGTTTATGTGGTGTCTGGTATATACATGATGCATCTTATACACATTTATATTCATCAAGGATAATCATTATCGAATTTAATAATGCATTCATTGTTACTGTTTTAAATACAAGTATATTTAATATTCTTTAGATATTTCACTACTCATACTTGCTAGCCCTATTTAAGATTTCTAGGGCCACCAAAACGCATAAATAGCTGAAAACAGCCAAGCAACTGTAAATAAAATACACTTATTTATTTATTACTAATTATTAATTGTCGTAGCATATGGAAATAAGTAGTCTCTGCCTACCCCAACGGGAAATAGGCGTGATTTTATGTATGTATGTAAGGAGATAATTGTATGTAACTAAATATAAGCATTATCTTACAAATATAATATAATCATAAATAAATATCGGGCTGTGAGATAAAGATCCTGGAGAATGTTTGTGGATGGTTTCTGTATACCTACTCATGTCGGAAAAAAATGCACTTTAATCCAATTAATTTATTTTGTTGGTGGTGATTGATATAGTAGGTAGTTTCAATTGAAACTGTATTGCCTTAAAATCAAGGTTCACTGAATTTGGCGCTATATATATATACCTATGACTATTATAATAAATATATGTATACCACGACAGCAAACTGAAATAATCGGCAAAAACTATGGGAAATGAACTGATTCTTCGGACTATAAAAATGGACATGTATTTCGGAAGCGAAAGACTTGCAAATCGTGTAAAGTATAAACAATAAATTCTTCAAATATTAGTCAGTCTAATATTATAAGCATGTCGGACAGCGGATGATTGTATAAGTACTATATTCTATCAATTTTATAATTCCTGACATATTAAATAATTGTGAATGGTATACATATTATCTATATCACATTGTAAATAATCTTATCTTAAAATATGAATACGTAGAGCAATAAAGCCCTAGAATTAAAATGTATCAACACCAAAGCACGTGTTCATTCTATTAAAATTAAAATAAAACACTTTGTATCGTTATTATGGAAAGACACAAATAAATAACATCACATTTCATTTATGAAAATGGAAATTAAATTAAAATGCTCTAGAAGTATTTTTCAAGGAGGAAACAGGGGAAATACGTTTGTATGGAGATTGGAGAAATCGTTCTCTCTTAACGGAAATTGTAAGTATGTAGGTACTTTGTTTGAGTGTAAAATTATTGTCTACTATATTGATTCTAGTGTAGTATATACCATGTATATATATGTATATATATATGTATATATTACCTACCTAGGTACCTCACCTTTTGGTTCTAGTGTGTAATTTAATGAAATTTAATTTGTCTGGTACAATAATAACGTTCTAATTTCTCCCTTAAATTGCACGAAGGACGACAAGAGCTTAAATTTGTCAAATTAGTTTCAGTTCAATGCATCTCTCATCGTGCCGTATAAACTGCAGAGTTGCCTTGAAACTGGATCCAAACATTCCAGGAAATTTAAGATACCTAATAATTTTATCCAAAATATAAATATCCTACAAATTGTATATCTACTTTAGAAATTTCTCTTTCACTCAAGAATATCAATAGATACATAAATTAGCGATTGGAAATAAAATCCGCAGATTCTACGCCAGTGTACATTCAGCTTTAAAATGGTATTAGCTATAAGGATATAAGCGTGCAATAATAATAATTGTTTTAATCACAATTATTATTGGTTTACGCTCGATTACTATACTTAATATTTGTTCTAAAAATTATAAAGTAATTTAAGTGAAGCACTATCCGGCATAGGTACTAATGCATTTACTCAGCAACGCCGTCTTTGTCAGTAGATAATGTAAGAGAGTTGTGTGAACTGACTTGATAGTAGTTACATGAAGAGATATAAGACTTACCTATCCACTGTGTGAAATGTGAGAAAGTTTTTAATAAAATGATGTCAAAATATAGGTGTTTGTATTTATTTATAACCTGCTGGCTGCGTCCCGCTGTTCCCCCTGTCCTGTGTCCTATTCTACTACTGGGTAGGTATCTAGGAATATAGACGGTCGAAGAAGGCGTAACTATAGCCAAGATCCCCAGAAAACTGTTCAACCTTACACTAGACAAATAGGGTATTTTACTCTATATAAGACAAAATCTAAAAATATATTCAAAATATATGCAACGGAAGTCGGACAACGTTACTTTTATCATAAAATAGCAAACTAAATTTTAAAATTCAATTCAAAGGTTTCAGCATTTTTAATTTGTTTCTGTGTCAACTATGATATCACTGCATTTGTTTACACAGCCAATTGACGTCATGACCACGAGCGGCACGAGCAATATGGCGTCCACTACGTCCAGCGTTTTCGTCAAATTAGGCGCGAAATATGAAAATTCAAAATTTAAATGCAGTTTTATGGCACTTAACGTTTGAATAAACATTTTGTGATTTTTTTAATAGTTAATTAGCACTATAGAAACTAATTATGACACTTTTAAAAAATGGATGTGAAAAAACCCTTTTATGCGCAGTTTCGGGGGGACTAAGATTATGTATGTGTTATGTAAGTAATAAGATTATGTATTATGTAAGATATTATGTATATATAGCTAATGAAGAAGGCTCTATCGTCGGCAATAGTGAACTGTCCACCACATAATTGAGAGTAGGCAGAGGTTATATGTCGGGTAGGGCATCAAATGCGTAAATAGTAGATTATACAACAAGTGAATATAAAGGCAATTTAATTCGAGGGACTAAGTTGGATCCCGAGAGCAGCGAAGGATTCTTGAGTTGAATTCCGAGCGTAGCGAGAGATTCTAGATTAGAATCCTGAGCGGAGCGAGGGATACAAGAACCGACATTAAATGTTTTATTCATGAGTCGTGTAATCTTCTTTTTACCGTTGACTGCGAGAAAATAAATAGTAGTACCTACTTATTATTGCTTATATATACTATATACTTATTATATTTGTGTTTATCATATTTTATTAGTAATCTATATATATAAAAGAAAGTCGTGTTAGTTACTACACTTATAACTCAAGAACGGCTGAAACAATTTTTATGATTTGTGTATTTTTGGAATTGTCTTTGTCGGGAATAGGATAATATGTATTAAAAACAATGAACAATTAACCTAAAAAAATTATATAAGATAAAATATTTTGCCAAAATGTTCCTGGGTTAAAAAACTGCCAATCATTTGATGTTTAATTGTTTATCCGGCCGTATTTTTTTCGTATAATTATAGCTCCACACGATTAGTGTATTTAGCCAGTGTCAAGTATAATAATTCTTCCCATGTTTGGATAGCATTACAATATTCGGATTACCGCGCAATTTTTTTTTTCTTAAAATTATGGCTCCACACGATTAGTGTATTTAGCCCGTGTCAAGTAGTATGTCAAGTAAAAATTCTTCAAGTTTATGTGAATTCAAGTCATGTAGATTTAAAAAATGACAAACATTGTCAGTAATGATAATTGTTTGACATATTTATTGATTGTCATATATGCGTACGTTCAGAAATGTATGCTTACAAGCAACTTAAAAAAGTTTAAATTTCCAAAAACCATTTTTACCAATTTTTATTCTATATCTGGATTGCTATAATACATTAATAAACTTAATATCTCTTTTGTATTCATTTATTACGTTCATAAAAGCCTAAAACAAGTTCATTCTGTTAGGGTGGTACGAAGTTCGCCGGGTCAGCTAGTCTGTAATAAATGTGGATTATTAACCATTTAATGCCGGTGAATGTGTGCGAGTGTAGGGAAACAGCACAATGTTTGAAAAACATACTATTTGTGCTCTCACAAAAATCCCATTGAAAATCTTCAGTAAAGCTTTAGTAAGGCTTGGACTAGACTGTGGCTTCAACTTGACTCAGAAACTCACAACACAGAAATGTGACTGACTTAACATTATGACTTGAATTTACACAAACTTGAACAATTTTAATACTTGAATCTGGTTGAACAAATTGGCGGGATATTTATCTTTATTTTTTTATTTAATTATATAGCTTCTATCGTTTACCTCCATTTAGCCAGCCAGTAGGCACTTTCAGCAAGATTTATTTATTTTTTGACCAAAATTCGTATTTCGTGCTTATTCCAAATATTGTTTTTATTCACCGAGTGAGTAAAAGAGCGTTTTATTCACTGCTGTCGATGAATAAAGTGCTCTTTTTTGAGTGGCAATGGTAAAAACGCAATTTGTTATAATAACGATATCAGCTTTAGATCTATCCGTCTGGGATTGTTTGTAAGAAAGGTCAGTGCAGTAAAAATAAATATTATTTCTAATGAATATATTTGAGTAATTTCAATACTAGTCATATCGTGTATTATACATAAAATCATCTTCATTTTTACAATGTAACCAACATTCAAGTTTTTTTATTGAATTTGGTGATCATGAATCCAGATAATTTATTTACAAACCAAATATATTCACTTATGTACAAAATAAAATATACGATATATTTTTACTACATATAGTTAACATATTGATTTTATAACGTGAATCCAAAGGTCTTATCGTTAAAATCTAAGTCGATTTTTAATAGTAGGTACATTTAATAACTATGCTAGGTTGTATAAAAATAAATATTGATACATACATGTTAGGATTTTTACGTTTGATGAGTTTTAATGGAAGTTTAAGCTAACTGCCGTCTGAGTAAGCACATCAAACGGGCATACTGAATAAAAACAAAGTCGTACATTTATTACAGTTATATTAGGAGCGACAGATAATTTTCTAAACACACACATAGCCTACTAATAACTACTAAAAACTATTTTATGTATACATAATGTGCTAATATATATACAGAAACATTTGATATCGAGTTTAGACTGCAAAGCATTGATTGATATTTCTGAATTCTGAAAGGGAGATCGAAAACTGGCGGCACATTCTTTTCTGACTTTGAGCAATAAAAACATCTAATGCTATATATAAGATTATAAGCTACCGGAATCTCGACGCTCCAAGTAAAAATTGGGTTGCAACATATAGTAAGAAAGAATACATTTTGATTGAACAACGGATTGAGCTAGAGGCTTATCCGGGCCGTTTTGCCTGATCCGGCGAGATTCTGGCAACTTATAGCCCGAATGGAACTCAAAGCAGTTATTTTTAGAATTGAGTGCGGGCCAAGTATCAAATAAATCGGGTCCTAGTAGGGTTTGTACTGCTTAAAATGCCACGCATAGTCCTACTAAACGGCTGTGTTTGTGTGCAGTGTTTGTAGCAATACATTTATACAGATAATTTATAAAACCCTTTAATTTCTGATCTAACACGCGAGCTGAAGATAAATCAACTAATAGTTGAATAAAAACATTGCTATACTTCGGCCGTTCAGAGTATGCGTTCCTGACACCTATCAGTTAGTCACGACTAGTGATGGGCACAACATAACACTGAGTTCGTTACAGTTCCTCCAAAATGAACCGCCGCATTATTTTTAAGATTATTTTCGTTTTAAATTGGCGGAATCATTTAAAATTTATATTTTAGTTATTTAAGTGGAAACCAAAAAAGGTAATATTAATATAATACATTTTTTTATTTATTCTTTGTTACAAAGTTACAATCTGTATTTCTATGCAATAAAGTACATCGCCATTTTCAACCTAAATATAAAAATGCTACTTTCTTTCGCGCTTTCGGTTTGGTCGTAGTTTTATTTTTATATTTCATAAAAGTTATCTTATAGTCCATTATTTTCAAATTCTTAAAAAGAAAAACAAAACGCCTTATTTTATAAAGTATAACTGTATAAGAACAGATTACGATACTTTTATTGCCTGTTATTGTTAGCACAGCACTACAAATATAAAGCGCTGACATAACCTTGTAATAGCGCAGTATAGATTTAGAAAAATATTGTTTACCAAGTTATTTGACACTCAGTTTGGCACAAAATTATAACATTCATTGATTATTGATATAAAAATGTTGTTTTAATGCTCATCAATTGTTAAAACGGTAAACAACCAGCAAAAATATTTTTATCGTAACTGCAACGCCATTACAAAGTTACGTCGTCAGTTTAATTGCGACGTGTCAGGAACGCATTCTCTGAACGGCCGTAGTATACAAATAAATATCCTTCTCGTCGTATTCATTATCTCATTGTAAAGGAAATTTTGTATAAACAATAATAAAATACATGCGCCCAGGTCGACTAATTTTAAGACTGCCAGTATACATAAAAAAATTACTAATATTATCACGAAATGAGTCAACAGCACTCTTTTCCTTAATTCTCTATAAAATCCGAACTTTGATTTATATCTCTTCATTAAAGATAACATTTATCATACCAGGTAAAGTTTATCGACATTTAATTTAATTTCCTCGTTTTGTTAAGTCCGAGGGGGAACAAATTCATGGTAAATTATAAAGTCAACACCGAATTTGGATATAAATGGATTTACGTGTTTTTGATTCTAATCTTATCATAAGACACTGATAACAATTACGGCCAATGATTATTGCAATGAATCCAGCAAAGTAGATTTTTTTAAACACCTATGCCCGTTTGCACTGAACTTAAGAATCGTCTTAGCTTGTCAAAATATCACAAAATAAACAAATCCGGCTAACAAAATCTCAAAACATAGATATAAGAATATAGGATCATTAGCCTATCTCCAAGATATATTTTGAGATTTTGATTCCCGAAGTTGCTTCAATTGAGATATTTTGAAATCTTAGGCTATTCTTAAATTTAGTGCCAACGGGCATTAGTGTGTGTGAATGAGTTAATAAATAATTAATATTTTAAAACACGTTATCCAACCTCGACCTCTTTTACCACGATCGACCTCGATTTTACCACAAAACCAATTAAAAATAATCTTACAATTGTCTCATTACTTTAATCAAAAAAATTAATGAACTAAAACTAAACATTATCTAAAATTGGTTTTATGGTAACGCACTAAATAATTAAAATGTCGTATCTAAATAATATTTATAAAATTAAATGCTAAACAAATTATCACGCTAGAACATCAAAAATAACTTTGAATGGGTAAATAATGTTAAACGTTATATATAAATATAAGCAATAGACCATTTACAAAGCAAGATTAGCTGAAGCTACTGATACGCTAGAAATATGTAAGCTCGTACAACATGGCAAGTGTGGTAAGCATTATTATTTACGTGAAGATTTAACTATGATATATCTCCTTCAATATAAAATTAAGATTAGATAATAGTACCAAAACAAAGATGTGGTTGTTTGATGGGTGACATGACAACACAACACAAGATTTTTATAATGTATATGATTCAGAGCTCAAAACTATGAAGTTCTTAAGCTCTAATTTCTAACCCTGTTTTTATGCGTTTTATTTAGCAGTGTTACTTTGATAACGGATTATTTGATTTGCAATGCGTAGATGCTAATTTGTTAAATTATATTTAAATGTACTTTAAAAAGGCCAGATTCAAAAAAATATTTATAATGGTACTAGTTATAGTGGCTTCGCCTTTGGAGTCGGTAAAAAAGTGGCCTGTGTTAATCCAGGTTATACCGTGCAGCCGTTTTTGCGTGATTGATTAACAAGCATACATACTTCCACAGTTATACTATTAGTAGCATAAACATGACTTGTAATACATAAGGTGGCCTTTGTATTACACGCATTTATTGACCCAATCTCATATCAGTATTAAGCCACGGCGCAAGAAAGAAATATACAGATGATAAATTGAAGTAGATATAGAATATCAACTAATTCTGATAATTATTGAAATAGCATTTTAGCAATGGTTCTATCGCATGCCTATTACACTCAAGGACAGAACTATACGATAACACGAACTTATCCGGACTAACGTCATCACTATATCTATGTTGCGAAAACCCGAGTTTACTTACAGGAACTAAAAACATAGATACATTCATTATGTATTATTATTTTAAGACAATTGTCACCTATCGTATGAATTCTGATATCCTGATTATCAGTTTCATGAATAAGTCTGATAATATGACGGAAAGTGTAATGAATCTTTCAGTAACATGCATGAAGATCTGTATGAAATCATATCCTCGAGGCGTGTAATGTTTAAAGGTTGCGCAAATCTTTTTGAGCTCTCTGAACTAAGGCCCGAGTACCAAACCGCGCATGGTACAGTCGATAGCAGTCAGTCGAACCGCTTCCGCGTCCCTATGCCATCTATAATATGCTCAGGTACTGCGCAGTCAGCCAGCGCGTAATAGAAGTACTACGCGCTAACTTCCAAGGGCTCATAAAGTTTTGCGCGACCTATATTATATTACCTGTATTCGATATTACTTTGTATAAATAAATAGTTCAATAATATTGCAAGTGTCATGTTAGAATTTCACAATTTATTAAACCGATAAATAACTATAAAATTCACCACATCCTAACTACATAAATAATTTCAACAACAAATGTTGCACAAGCTTACGATAAAAACTCGTAGACACACAAAAGTACGTTGTTTGTGCCGTAATTATTTATCCATTTAAAACCTAGTTAATTAACATTAAAATAGACGACACTTAAACGATTTATCGCATTGAATATTCAGCTAGAAAACACAAGACTCGATAGATTTCTTTTTAATCCAAGAATATAACATACGAGTGCTAAAACGGAACCGAAATATAATACTGAAGATCCAGAATATTTATATATATATATAGGGAATGATAATAGTCGATTTGTACAAGTATTCAATTCAACGTCGTTTCGTTTAACACGTGTCACTCGCTATCTATTTAAATTCATCGGATTAGAGTTTATGAACATCAAAGGGGGAATCAGTGAATAGTATACCGTCTCGCCGTCCACAGAGCGGGCAGGCGCGGGGTGTGCTATTTGGTGAAGGCTGCGAACACCGCCCACATGATCTCGCAGGCGTCGGTCCGCATGGCCTCGGCTTCGAAGTCCAGGTCGAGCAGCGAGCGCACGCGGCGGGTGGCCAGCTCGTAGTCCTCGTCGGAGAGTGGAGCAAACGCGTTCTCCAGCACGTCAGCGGAGTGTGCTAGCATCAGCAGCGCTAGCGAGCGCTTGTCGGCATGTGCTACGTCGGTGATCGAGCGCCGCAGCGCTGCTTCTTGCACCTGCAAATATATAATTAAGATAGTTTAAAAACTAAAACAACCGACTTCCACGCCGCGCGAGTCAGTTTCAGTAGCAAGTTTGAGACGTTTATCATCATATCTCTGGAGATACTCGTCAGATCTCGATGAAATTACAATGGGACCACCTCTGAAACTAACCCTAACGATTAAAAAAAAGTATCATTCAAATCGGTTCACAATTAACGGAGTAATCGCGTAACATACACACAAAAAAAAATACATACATAGGAATTGAGAACCTCCTTCTTTGTGGGAAGTCGGTTGAAAAGGCGCGGTTATTGACAGTCAAATTAAATTATAAGGCTGAGTTTCACCATCTTTCTTACTTTAACCATAACTATAACCAGTGTTTTTTGTTGGCTTTATGAAAACGTTAGAGTGATAATCACTATCGTAATTCGTATTGGTCAGGCTATTGCTATCTATGGTTCACTTCTATATAGTTAGATAATAAGGCGAAGCTAACCAAATTTTTTTTAACACACTTGCTCATAAAATGGCTCTTATGTCACTGCAATTAGGCACATAATGACACCTGTTATCAAACTGTGACTTTTTCATTACTATTATTCACAAGTGAGTTATAGATTTTTTCATAAGTTTTATTGGTTGAGTTGCTTTGTTCTTAAAAAAGTTTCGATACAAAAAAGATCGAGTTCCATAGTACAAATAAATTAATATACCTCATTTCATGCAACTTCGTATTTAAATAGATAATTTTAACTTTAGGTGTTTCATAAACAAATATAACTTTTGTTTTCTCTGTAAAAACTATAAATTCCCCATTCTGTACGTGGCTAAAAAACTAACCGCGACAAACTAAAAAAAAAAGAAATCTCATTCTTTTAGTCTATTGCCGATCGCCATTGTTAGATGCGCGCGCATAGGAAAACTAATGATTTTTTTCCGCCATTGCGAACAATTTTTCACAACTCGTTTTCACTGATGAAATTAAGGTTATTTATTAATTAAAATGTCTACAAGTACTAGTTATGAAGAAATAGTAGACTGTATAACATGGGTGCAAAATAGTACTTTTCTGCGAGGCCGCTATTTTGAATCCTGAGCGTAGCGAGGTATTTAAAGTACGTCGGCCGAGGGAAAATAATTTTTGCGGCCGAGTTATACACTCTGCTTTTCATCCCCCTCCATGAAAAAGGAAATAGTTCAAAAGGTTCATATTATGTCATGGCATGTAATGTCACAAAATGTCAGGTAATGACATATAATGTAATTAAATGTCATTTAATGTCACGAAAAGTCATTTAATGTCATGACATGTTATTGAATGTCATTAAATGTCATTTAACTATATGAAATGTCACTTAAGGTCATAAAATGTCAAGAAATGTACCGTCATGTAAATGTAATGTCATGATATATCACAAAATGTTATAAAAAGTAACGAAATATCACGAAATTACATAAAATGACACGAAATGTCATGAAATGTAACTAAATATCATTAAATGTCATGATAGGTCACAATATGTAATAAAATGTCCAAAATGTCATTAAATGTCACGAAATGTCATGAAAAGCAACGAAATGTCATTACATGTCTTTAAATGTTATGTAATGTCGCGAAATGTCAAAATGTCATAAAACGTCATGAAATGTAATAAAATGTGATATGTCACAAAATTTCATGAAACGTCACGAAATGTCATGTAAAGTTATGAAATTAAAATAAATAAAAAAAATTGTGAATGAACGGGTATCTACAAGGGAAGGGTGCTACATCGTCGATCGCATCGTCACTTAACATCAGGTGAGACAGTGGTCAAATGCTTGCTTATCCAGCATTAAAAAAATGTCATGAAATGTCAAGGAATTTCATCGAACTTCCTTAGACCGGGCACTATAGAGAATATTCATAAGCCAAAAATTTTAAAATTACTTTTCCGCCCTAAGGCAGAAATGACCTACTTTGCGCGCACTTATCGAGGAACAAACCGTCACTTTTCGAATAGATGGGATGAAAATGATTTATGTTGTACACCGCCCAGTATAAGATGTGAAGCTCTTTGAACGTTATGGAAAGTCAGGTGCAGTATGCAGGTATAACTCTAAGGTAAAATATCTATTATGGCATAGGAATCTAGTTTGTTGTAATAATATTAAAATGGCTGGTTTTGCCTCACCCAGCCCTTAGGCTACCATATCAGAAAACTTATAATGACTCGTCAGAGCGATTTAACCATCAGCAATTAAAAAAGCAATTAAATTTATTTACTACCAACAAAATTATGCATTTATACTTAATATTTATTGATGGGGCATGGTTGGAATGCATGTTGTTTATGTCTCGCAAGCTAATTTACACAAGTGTAAAACGAATAATATTGTTTCAAAACAATCACATCCACAAGCATCTTTTAAGGAATCTTTGTTTTGTTGTTGTAAATATTTTTAATAAAAGCAAATGCTTGTTATAAAGGCATCAAAATAAAATGTATGCGAAAATGTTCAACAAACATGAAAAACATACAGTGGGACCAAAATGTAATCCAGACTAATAAAACAAAATAATATAATAAAACAATAAAAACGTTTGTAACTCTATCACTCTGTCTGTTTGTTACCTAATCACGCCTAAACGGACAATCCAATCTTACTAAAATTTAACAAGGAGCTACTTTATAGTATGAGGATGAACATAGACTACTTTATGTGAAAATAATGATCATGATTTTTACACATAATTTTAATAACTCAAATCACACAAAGCTTAACAGTTTTGTGTACGTGAACGAAGTCGTGGGTATAAGGTAGTATTACATACTTTACACTTTGGTCTCATACCACTTAACAGTACCACTTTTGTTCATTTAATGATTTTGCATGTAATAAGTAACTACATATTACAATGGAGTTTAGTGTTTCACCACTCATTGAACTTTAAATAAACATCACTATTCAGAGACTTCCACATTATTATAATGTAACTCTGTTGAAAGATAGGACAACTCCATCTCCACCTACTTTTTACATTTCCAGACTAGTATTATTTTATTACATCGAGATTCTATCTAGATACTAGACTGTTTTCTCTTTCTCTTATGAATTGAGACTGTCAAGTACTTTTTTCTTGAACAAATAAAGCTAATCAAATGTGAGTTGGACATGTATGGCTTTCCACGCATTTTCAAACTAGCATTGTAATAAGCAGTAGACAAAAGCTGCTACTTCGATCGAAGACTTCGAGGCGAATCTGATAATCGCCTTTATAAACTACAATTTTTATTAGCCTTTACGCCAAACACAACTCAAAAATTTAGGGGATATATGCATAAATATACATATGTAAGGCATTTCTTTTCAATTGACTTCTAAGAAAGGAGGAGGTTTCAATTCATTCTAATTAGGTTTTTTTGTATGTTTGTACAATTAATCCATCAATTGTGAACCTACTCAATCCCTTTATTTGTAGGGTACATCTCCAAGGTGATCCCATTGTAATTTCATCTTGATCTGAGCAGTATCTATAGAGATATGAAGATAAAATCTCGAACTTGATAATGAAAATGAGTAGCGAAGCATTTAAAGTCAGTTTTTATTTCGTTTTGTTAACAATCTTAAATTATTCCACAATAAATGTCATTGCCTCTCAAGTTTGGTTTGGCTAGTTAACGCTACTACGCTCACAGAAATTGTATTTTGTCTAGGAGGAGCAATGCAAAAGATTGCATTCCTCGAAGAAAGTTTACCTAAATACCTCATATCAAAGAATCTTACCTTCTTAACTAATCTGCATTTGACAACATTGTCTGTTAATGGGTGTGTGGTCATATCAAACAATAGGAAATTTTGTTTCTCTGTTGTGAGTACTCCTTTTTCTACAAGATTTTTGGCCAGTCTTTCACGGACATTCTTCAATTGATATTTTAGCTTCATAGGGTTCCAAGTTTCGCCTGTAAATATAATGTTATACTTTCAATATACTAAACAATATTAAATTTAACACTCTTGAGCTGAAGGTCTCGATAGGGGGTCTTGATATCATGAGCATTGAAAATTATTATTATTGAAATGACAGGAGATGGAGCTATATAGCTTGTATAACCGTGGCCCCATCATTTGATTCACTTTGTTCATTATCATTTGGTTATTTACCAGCAGGTTGCTATTGATAGCGAAAACATTGAAGTGTAAAGCATACTTTAAATTTATTTTTTGTTTGTAATGTTTTTTCGATTTAGGGTGAATTAATGTAGTAGGATGTAATCAAATTATGAAGGTTAATATAATATCCTATATGAAAACACTTATTTGAGACCAATAGTTGTGACACTACACAATAAGGCAATAGTCATATCTACTATCATACACTAATAAACTGGCTAAGTGCGAGTCGGACTCGCACACGTAGGGTTCTGATTGAACAAAATTTGCCGGAAATATTAAGTATCTACATAGTTTTAACATCGATATATATAAATACCGTGTTAATACTAAACATATTTACTACAACGCCATCTAACGAATGTCGAACAAACTTCTAACACCCACTATGTGAACGTTAACACAAAGGTCAGTGACCTGTTTGTTGGTTACCATCGTTCATAGATGGCGCTATAGTAAAAACACGTTTTTTGTATGGGGACCCCCTTTAATGTTTAACTTTGTTCTGTTTTTAGTATTTGTTGTTATAGCGGCAACAGAAATACATCTGTGAAAATTTTAACCGTCTAACTATCACGGTGCATGAGATACAGCCTGGTGACAGACGGACAGACAGACAGACGGACAGCGGAGTCTCAGTAATAGGGTTCCGTTAGTACCCTTTGGGTTGGGAACCCTAAAAATTAATAATCTCTACATAGTATAAAACAAAGTCGCTTCGCAGTATGTACGCTTAGATCTTTTTAACTATGGAACAAATTTTAATGCAGTTTTCATCAATAGATAAAATGATTCAAGAGGAAGGTTTATAACTAGAATTAAACGCGGGCGAAGCCGCAGGGCGCAGCTAGTTTATTATAATTTAAAAACAATAAAAATAAAACAGAAATAAGCACATACCACTTAAGTATTCTATCCAACTCTGAACAGTCTCCGGAGGGTCTGTATCTTTCATGTGTTTAAGTGCCTCATCTAGTAACACATCACCAGTTGGTGTATCTGCAAATGGGAGGAAAGGTAAGTAAAATGACAGGTTTAGATTTTAATAATTAAAAATAGACCAACTTTAAAGACTATGATAGGACAAGGTACTGAAAAGACACTCAAGTGATTCCAAAAAAATACACAGTGAAATTCTATGTGGTTATAAATTCCAGCATATGAAATGTCAGGGCATTGTTGTGCCCTCAAATGTTACTTGAGAGTTTTGGAGGGAAAGTGATGATGTGGTCGAGAATGGTAAACACACTTGGCCTAGAATAGTCTCACTGTCAGGAGATGTGCTGCCGATACATTGTAAGGTTATTGTGGCAGATTTCCTAGATGGTGGTAGCTATTGGTAAGCTCAGTATTGCACCAGAAACCTCCAGTTGCTAGTAGTATATTACTAGTTGTTCTGTGAGAACAGTAGACCTCACAAGCTCTTATAACAGTTATAACCGTGCAATAACCGATAGTTTCCCCTGACCTATTTAGACTTTTGAGCCATCCATATACCTATAACACTACAGAAAACTTCCCCCTTTTGGAAATTTTTTCGCATTGTTTTTGAATCAAGTCCTTGTGTGTGTGCCTCTCAAATTTTATCATCGATAAATAATGCTACAGCATGTTTCCCCCACCTATTTTTCCCTAGATAGGTTTTGATTCCCTTGTGAAATCACAAAATATGCAAAAATATGCGACATAAACGGTCATATCTTTTGATCATGTAACTTGTAAGTCAACCAACATACAAGTTTGATTTTTCACAGCCAAAAGATACTGTATACCCAAGTATTTAGTGTAAGTTTCAACTTGATACCTCTACACATTACGGAGATAAAGGGTCTTGACAGACGGACAGACACACGGACAGACAGATGGACATAAAAGTTATCCTACATTTTTCCTTTTAAGATACGAAACCCTATATATTAACCAAACTTATCATGTAGAGTATAAAAGTAAGAAAATTAAAAGGTATTTACAAAACTATATGTATGAGTTATACTATAATGTTTAAATTTAATTAGGAATGAGTTATGCTAACAAAACACACACATAAACATATCTACACACACACAGACGCACACATATATACCTTTTTTATCATTATTTGTATTTTTTTTATGTAGCTTCTAATTGCATAACATAAACACACGGACACATAAACTTTTCTTTAATTAAATATGTATATCATACTACTGACTGTATGCAGAAAAAAATATGTTACATTAATAAAAAATAAATCTGTTATTGGCCTTAAGTATCACAATATCATTGAAACTATGTTAATTAAGGGCTGTGGATTTTGTTAAGAAATAAAATAAAAAAAAAAACAACAAAATATATTTTTCATGCAGTCGGGTTTTTGTTCTTTTTAATAATTCACTTCTTAGTGATATTAGTTGGCATATACATATTTTACAGATGGCCACCTAAGAACTTGCTGTTTTCCAAGCAGTTGGTTTGTTGCAGGTTGTTTTCATGTTTATTCAATGACAATTATAGACACTTGGAAAGATTAGTAACATAAATAATATAGATAATGTGATATACAATCTATAATAAATACTATTAGATACTAGAAGTATTATTTCTACCGGATTCTTTTATACCTGGTTACTTTACACAAAACAATAAACTGCAGTGTGAATTTTACTATCATGGTATAAGAGAAAGTGGCCAAGCTTCTACTATGTAAGCATTAACTTATCTCCACTTACATACTTTTTTAATTACTCAACAACTATCAATCTTGTCTTTACAAATTACCTCAAGCTATCAGCAATTGATTATCTTTTTAAGTGCACATTTAATAGTGTAATCTGGAGCCAACATACCTGATTTCAAAATAACCTTTCTGGATAGAAGTCCCTTTCTCCTCATGCCGGCGCGCTCCAACTCCACGCGACCTCTAAGCCCCAACTCAATTAGGATGCATCCTCGCAGCCCGCTAGATATACAATCATTCCAAAACGATGTATAACCCTGAAACATCCATGTAGATGAGCCACTCACAAAAGATTTCGCAATATAACACGCAAGGATGCCATCATGCCACATCGCCTCACCTCTTTGTCCTTTAGCCCCAGGAGTAGAACTTCTTCCATGAGGGTTAGCCTGGTTTCCTTGGAGTCCCCGTCATCGTAACTTTTATCATTTTTCTTATCATCGCTGTCGAGATTTTCCTTCAAGCCCCCATCAGTATTGTTGTCTTTTAATACGTTTCTTCGTTGCACCAATCCTTCACTACGATTCATTTTAACATTTATTTATAAAACAAGATCCCTACAAGGTGTGCAGTGTGTAGTTTTTGGAAAATTGTAATTAATTTTGACTGACGTTTACTGTTTCGACGTGACGTGATGTTGTTTGAATGGTTTGATCAAAGAGAATAGAGAATATAAATAAAACGTAAGGTTGATGTTGTTGTGCAAAAGCAGAAAAAACATGGCCGACCGCGCTCCGTGTCCGTCAATTCCGTCATCAATCAAAACATTATACTAAAGACTAGTGAAGTTTAGTTTTAATTTCTTTCATACGTAAGCGTATGGAATTTTTAAATAAATAGATTTTTATTTTTATTTTCGTTATCGTAGTTAATTATCAAAGTATAGTATACAAAATACATACAATGTCACATCACAAGTGTCAAAATACGTAGGCACAGAACACTATTACTCACGGGGAGGTACGTAGGGTAGTATCATAGTAGTCTGTGGTGTCAAAAACAAGTCAAATTGAATTGTATTGTAATATTCTGTGAATCGTGAATAGAACGGAACGCAAAGAGAAAATACGTTTACTATGACGGAACGGAATGTTATCGTAATTTATTTTTTACGAGCTGACCCGGCGAACTTCGTACTGCGAATATAATTAAACTGTCCAAGTGCGAGTCGGACCCACACACGCAAGGTTCCGTTTGAACAACATTTGCCGGAAAAATACGTTTCTTTTATGGAGATAATTTTGTTTTTATTATTTGATCTTTGATGAATTTGTAAGATCGAGCATAAAAAGCCTTAAAAACTCGTTTCTTGTATGACGACCCCGTTTTATTTAAAATTTAATTTATTATTTGATTTTAATTTGTTTTTATCGGTTTTTATACACAAATAGCGATAACCCATGTACGGAATCGCTATAATGACAACCATCAATATATGTCAATACGATGACAAAAATTACTGAACGGACGGAGAAAGTATATATATGTGTATATATATATATATGAAATTCTATATATATATTAATATTCCATCCACGGACCGGACCAACAATGACAACCTGGGACAACCATCAAAAGTCAAAATACATCAGCGTAATATGGATATCTATACGAATATAATATCGTTTAAAAACTAAAAAACAACCGACTTCAATGCCGCGCTATTCATTTTCGGTACCAATTTTGAGATGTTTATCTCAACATCTCTGGAGATACTTATCATACCTCGATAAAATTACCATGGTACCACACTTGGAATATCTCCTTTCGAACAAAAAAAGAATAATCGAAATCGGTTCATAAACGACGAAGTTATCCGCGAACAAACATTAAAAAAAATAAAATAAAAAATAAATATATATGCGGTCGAATTGAGAAACCTCCTACTTTTTTTGAAGTCGGTTAATTATAAAGAGAGAACATTTGTATGTTAGTAATGATTTGGCTCAAAAACTACTAAACCGATTTAAAAAATTCTTTCACTAATACATAGAATGAACTTTCGGAATGAAAATAGCTATATATAATCCCGTTTAAATCAAAGGTACATTCGTGGAGACCTAATTTGCAACCTAAGTCGGCAAAACAACTGTCGAAAAAACACGTTTCTTACGAACGCTGCTTAATTGAAAATAGATAGAGGAATATTTTCTACGCCAGAGTTGTACAACTTAATAAGACCTACAAAAAAGTCCGCGACAGCATATGTCCATCTCTTAAGGTTGACTCACAGTAACCATTTTAATCTTAAAATTTTTGTTAAAAAATATTACATAACTTCCAAGGCTATTTTCAAGTATATAGTATTACTCCTTATCCAAATAATTACGTTAATTAGCTTGGCCACATATTATAGATTAATATTGTCCTTTACAGTATATAATTCAAATGAAAACTCTAGAAGATATCACGAATTTCACATACACGCATCGCAAAATTAATAAAATATTTGCAGTGAAACCACAGATTAGGTCATAGTTACTGCAAAAATATTATTATAGGCTTAGCTAAGCTGTAGATCCCCACCGATCACAATTTGAAGTCAATATAGTATAATAATATGATCTATTGTATAAAATAATATTCATCTATATATATAACAATATAATATTTTAAACCACCCCGACTGATCTATGTATAATCTTTTCATTAAAAGCATTCCAATGACTCTAAACACGACATTTAAAATCTGAGCTGTAAGTTGGAGAGGATTTGAGTATTCTGTAGAGTCTAGGAGATGTCCCAGCATCAGGTCAATGCTTCCATGTTCTTACAATATTGTTGAAGAAGAAGATTTTCGAATTGATCAGACCTATGAAAGTTGATTTCAGCGCAATTAACTAAAAAAAAGCTCATAGTTTTATAACGATTGAACGAATTTTCATGAATCAACGCTAAGAAAACTCTCGATGAAGACATCTATCAAACAAAAAAAAACTATCAATAATAAAAACAAAATCGGACCAGATACACACGTTAAACGTATATTACCCCTACATTTTGCGTCGGGGAACGCGTAAGGTTACGGCGGCAGATGCTCACCTTTTTTTTTAATATATCTTATAGGCTAGCGTTTGACCACTATCTCACCTGTTGGTAAGTGATGATGCGGTCAAAGATGGTAAGCACGCTAGGCCTAGACTGGGGAACTGGCTCTCAAGGATAGCTGCCGGAACACATTAGATGTTTTTGGCGACAGATTTTCTAACTTGAGGGTGGTAGCTGGCCAGGCGGACACTAGATAGTGTCGTACCACCATGCGGGGGTTGTTGGTTTCTTAACGGTGTTTTCCTTCACCGGAGGGCCACTGTGAGAAGCGCACATAAATTTTTCGATGGAAAAATCCATTGGTGCACGGTAAGGTTTGAACTCGGTACCACGGCATCAAAGCCGACCGTTCTCCCGATTACGTCACTGGGCCCGGGCTCCTTGATGGTAAGCTACTTTTTGGTAGATTTAATGATCCCACTACCACTGTACGAAAACTCATGATTCATGAATGCACATAAAACTTTAATGTATATAGCTAGGATTAGAACCAACGACCGTCGGGTCAGAATCAGGGTAACTATCCTTCACGCTAAAGGGCCGTCCAATATCACTACGTAAGTATTATAAAACAAATTTCATCACTGCGTCTGTCTGTCTGTTCGCAATAATCTCAATAGCTACTGAACGGATTATCATGCGGTTTTCACCAATAGCCAGAGTGTTTTTAAGGAAGGTTTAGGTGCATAATTCGTTAAGGTTTTGTGTAAATTGGATGAAATATGACGATTATTGTTAAATATGTTCATATTTTATATTCGATGCAACAAACTGATGCAAATTTTGTAGGCATATATGTTCTACCCGTGCGAAGCCGGGGCGGGCTGCTAGTCACGGATAAAGACAGACAGAGAAAGGATAGGGAACTGACGCCAGTGTCGCTAGTGAAGTATAATATACTTATAGTATAATACTTCACTAGCGACACAGGCATTGAACCGGCGGGCCTGAGCACTACTCTGCGACAGATTTTCAGAATTTTTTTAGACAAGCTTTGTTAGAAAGATCGCTCTCCTTCTACCTAGAGTCCATTCTGCATGATGGATATGTTATGTTGCCGATTCAAACTCCTTAATTTAATACGTGCTTCAAATTTCAATTCGAGTGTGGAAATAACAGGCCAAGTGCGTGTCGGGCCACTCGCAGTGTAGGGTTCCGTAGTAGCCTGTTATTCAATGCAAGTCTTTACCCGTTATAAACAAGCAACTAGGTACTCCGTCTTTGTCACTTTAAAGGATTTATTCTAAGGATTTTGTATTTGGTACATAATTATCCAACACCCAAGTTCAACGACTATTATTGCTAAACTAATAAAGTTATCTTAACCGCTATAGTTTTCCTTTAAAGTTCATGAAATGCGCTATTATCACGAATTTTTCCAGTTTTTTAGGGGGGGGGGGCGCCCTACTGGAACAAAAATTTGCACTTTAGAGTTTCATATTTCGTAAATGGAGCATTCAATCGAAAATGGTATTAGCAACCCTAAAGTCATTTTAAAATACCTTATCAACGATACCCCACACGATGAAAACAAATTCATCCCCACTTCTCATATAAGGGAGCTAAAAATATTTTTCACAATTTTATTTCAGCACTTTGTCGGCGTAATTTATATACATACTCCAACAATATTACAGCTTTCTAGTATTAACAATCTCTTAGCAGAACCTCGGACAGACAGACAGACAGACAGACGGACATGACGAAACTATAAGGGTTCCTTGTCAGGACTACGGAACCCTAAAAAGTCTACGCTACCGAACAGAAGGGACGAACGTCAAATGTTTGACAGGAAAGTAGGTAGAACAGTTTAAATAGGAAAATTACATTTTTGTTATTGCAATGTTTCCTAATTTTCTCACCGTTTAAACCTTCCCTGGTCTACGACAAACATTTCAAAACCAAAATTAGCTAAATCGGCCCAGCCATTCTCGAGTTTTAGCAAGACTAACGAACAGCGATTGATTGTTAGGGTTCCGAACCCAAAGGGTAGCAACGGAACCCTATTATTGAGACTCCGCTGTCCGTCTGTCTGTCTGTCTCTCCGTCTGTCACCAGGCTGTATCTCAAGAACCGCAATAGTTAGACAGTTGAAATTTTCAAAGATGATGTATTTATTTTGCCGCTATAACAACTAATACTAAGAACAGAATAAAGTTAAAAATTAAAGGGTTTAAAACAACAAAACGTGTTTTTTACGATAGCGCCATCTATGAATCGTTCATAGGCGCTATCGTGTTTACATTAACCTCGGAATCTGAATCTGAATCTCAGAAACAGCTCCAACGATTAATTAAAATTTAGTATACAGGGGATTTCGGGGGCGATAAATCGCTAGGATTCATTTTCAGAAAATGTTGTTTTATTCGTGTTTTCAATAATCAATTTATCGATAATCAACTTAAAATATGACTCTTCCCACATCTATTGGCGAGTAGAAGTAGCTTTAGTGTTATTGTGTCGTTAAAGCATTTAGTTGCTCTCAATAAAAAAAATAGTATTATCATTCGCCAATAGATGTCGGAAAGAGTCATATTTTTCAGTTTAAGTGGCAAAAAATACCGAGCAAAGCTCGGTCAACCAGATATTTAATAGTATTATTTACTAACACCTATGTGTTAACGTTTACTTAGTTGGTGTAAGAAGTTCGTTAGATATTCGTTAGATGGCGTTCGTTACCCTCCGAGTGCGGGACAAAAGTCTGACTCACACTTGGCCAGTTTTTTATATGTAAGAAGATTCTAAAGTTTCACATGTTATGTATTTTTAGCCAACGCTTAGTTGAAATTAAAGTTTTTTTTCGTCGTAGGATAGGGAATTCAGACAAAAAGATGGATGTTGGAAGTTTGTTCATCATCTCGAATCTTGCTTTCCCTTTTCGGGTTTGCGTACGTGGGACTCGAGGCGAGGCCTCTTTACCCTGGTGGGGCGCCGGGGGCATCTACCCCCGGGTAACTTTATCTAGCTATCAAACCTAGCAGCTCTATCTCCTAATATACGCGATGAAGTCCTTATACGACCGGTACGACCCTGACCTTTCGTAGCTCTCTCTTTAGTACTCCAATTGAATTCAGGGTTCACAATTTGGTACTTATTTATTTCACCTCCAATCGGTTTTAGGAGGGGAGCGGGGTGTTGGTGGGGGGGGAGAGGGTAGAGAAACTAAACATTTTAAAAAATCAGCTAGAGTAGGATGTGGAAAGGGTAGGATGATGGGCTCATAGGCTCATACACTAAAGGTCATATACGCATTTTCTCAAACACTTAAAATTACAAGTGAATGTAAGTTTGTCATTTTCAGTAGCAAATTGAGGTATTTATCTCCATATCCCTGAAGATACTCATCAAATCTCGATGAATTAACTATTGGCCTACCTCATGAGTATACTCTTTAAAAAAAAATTAAATCGTTCCACAACTGTCAGAGATATTAGCGAACATGCATACAGACGAATCGAAAACCTCCTCCTTATTGAAGTTGGTTAAAGAGTGTTCCTTTTTAACGCTTCGCCGGCCGCTGCCGTGGCACGCTCGCTTCGCTCGCTCGGCTCGTGCGTGGTGTTGTCGCAGATCAAACCTAAACCTAACCTAGTGATTTCGTTATTTACTCTTTATCTTAGAAATTAATTATATAATCAGCTTGAGAAAGAAAGTAATAAAATAAAACAGTATTTCAAAACAAGATATTTTATTGTCATTATTATTATATTATTTATCTTCCTACTTTATTTTCATAGCATGTATAAGGCGTCAAACACACTGCTATAGTCTGCGTTCCTACCACGGTCAGCTAGGCTATTCTGTAAGCTATCTCGACAGCGGAATCCGCCGTGAGATTTGAGTTTCGTATTGCGAAATTCAACCGTATTACGAACGTGATACGATTGAATTTCATAGTACGAAATTCGAATCTCACCGCGGATTCCGCTGTCGAGATAGCTTACAGAATAGCCTAGCAGATGTGATGTATGGAAAACAATGAGATTGTCTAATGACTCGTCATGTCACATCTTGGTCTCGACAATGCAAATTTCTTCCGATCCCCTTTTAAAAATTACGGCTTTTCCTGCCAAATTTACTGTCAAAAACGTCAGAGCGTTTTTTTAACCATCGAATTTGATGGTTAAAAAGTTGCAACCGGAGTGAAACATCCGAGGTCGTGAACGAGACAGTTGCTACAACCGAGTGCGACGCTCTGAGGTCGTGACCGGGGTTAGAGCGTTTGGGTGCATTCCGAGCGTAGGTCGTGAACGCAGCCCAGAGACTATTGAAACTGCAGGACTGGGCTCCGTTCACGACCTACGCTTGGACACAGAGGCTGAGCGCAGACTATAGACAAAACAGTCTTAACGGTCTGTCTCAAGACAGTTTTGTCTATCACCCTGCGCACACTGCGAACAAAACTTTTTTGTCTGCGAGGATGCGACACAGAACAAAATATAGAATGGACACTTTGATCACTCCACCAATACATGTATTATGTACCTACCTACAATTTGTCTTCTTCAGTTATACAGTAACTAGATATCTACTTTATCATTTTTAGGGTTCCGTTTCTCAAAAGGTAAAAAAAGGAACTGAGCGCTCATACAATTTAGAGGTCTAACTTAATTGGAACCAACCTTAAAATATGTTAATAAATAAAATAGTGCTATTGAGTGATTTATTTACGTCGCGTCGTTCGCGTATGGCGCGTCCTTGCTCAAGTTAGTTCCTCGACAGCTCAAAATCGGTAGGGAGGTGAGTAAGCCTCGATTGTTGGGGCGAACAGAGTGTCCATTCTATACGTAGTATCTGTTCTGTGTTGCATCGGTTTTCTTTGTCAGCACCGAGAACAAATAATAATACTACGTATAGAATAGACACTCTGTCCCACCCACCAATCGAGGCTTCCTCACCTCGCCACTGATTCTGGAGCTGCTGAGGAGCTAGTTTAAGCAAGGCACCACACGCGGACGACAAACATAATATTTAACATAACATATTCAAAGAAACATAATATTTAACTTATGATTAATTGTAGTTGTTGCAATACATTTCCTATATGGATCGAACTACAAAGATAAATTTGTCCCTTAAACTAGTCTGAGAAGTTGGTACGGAAGCCTCGGTGGGCGAGTGTTCAACTCGATTTTGCTGGTTTTTATATTAATATAGTACCTACGTAAATTTGAACCTCCTGTGTGTACTGGTCCCAACATATATGTATGAAGTTGACGTTAATTTTCACGTGAGTAGTATTATTGTTCTGTTGTCGTGCGCGTGTGGTGCCTTGCTTAAACTAGCTCCTCAGCAGCTCCAGAATCAGAGGCGAGGTGAGGAAGCCTCGATTGGTGGGTGGGACAGAGTGTCTATTCTATACGTAGTATTATTATTTGTTCTCGGTGCCGACAAAGAAAACCGATGCAACACAGAACAGATACTACGTATAGAATGGACACTCTGTTCGCCCCAACAATCAAGGCTTACTCACCTCCCTACCGATTTTGAGCTATCGAGGAACTAACTTGAGCAAGGACGCGCCACACGCGAACGACGCGACGTAAATAAATCACTCAATAGCACTATTTTATTTATTAACATATTTTATGGTTGGTTCCAATTAAGCTAGACCTCTAAATTGTATGAGCGCTCAGTTCCTTTTTTTACCTTTTGAGAAACGGAACCCTAAAAATGATAAAGTAGATATCTAGTTACTGTATAACTTAAGAAGACAAATTGTAGGTAGGTACATAATACATATATTGGTGGAGTGATCAAAGTGTCCATTCTATATTTTGTTCTGTGTGGCATCCTCGCAGACAAAAAAGTTTTGTTCGCAGTGTGCGCAGGGTGATAGACAAAACTGTCTTGAGACAGTCTTGAGACAGTCTTAAGGCTGAGCGCAGACTATAGACAAAACAGTCTTAAGACTGTCTCAAGACTGTCTCAAGACAGTTTTGTCTATCACCCTGCGCACACTGCGAACAAAACTTTTTTGTCTGCGAGGATGCGACACAGAACAAAATATAGAATGGACACTTTGATCACTCCACCAATACATGTATTATATACCTACCTACAATTTGTCTTCTTCAGTTATACAGTAACTAGATATCTACTTTATCATTTTAAGGGTTCCGTTTCTCAAAAGGTAAAAAAAGGAACTGAGCGCTCATACAATTTAGAGGTCTAGCTTAATTGGAACCAACCATAAAATATGTTAATAAATAAAATAGTGCTATTGAGTGATTTATTTACGTCGCGTCGTTCGCGTGTGGCGGGTCCTTGCTCAAGTTAGTTCCTCGACAGCTCATAATCGGTAGGGAGGTGAGGAAGCCTCGATTGTTGGGGCGAACAGAGTGTCCATTCTATACGTAGTATCTGTTCTGTGTTGCATCGGTTTTCTTTGTCGGCACCGAGAACAAATAATAATACTACGTATAGAATAGACACTCTGTCTCACCCACCAATCGAGGCTTCCTCACCTCGCCACTGATTGTGGAGCTGCTGAGGAGCTAGTTTAAGCAAGGCACCACACGCGGACGAACACAGAACAATAATACTACTCACGTGAAGATTAACGTCAACTTCATACATATATGTTGGGACCAGTACACACAGGAGGTACAAATTTACGTAGGTTCTATATTATATATAAAAACCAGCAAAATCGAGTTGAACTCGCCCACCGAGGCGTCCGTACCAACTTCTCAGGCTTGTTTAAGGGACAAACTTAACTTCGTAGTTCGATCCATATAGGAAATGTATTGCAACAACTACAATTAATCATAAGTTAAATATTATGTTTCTTTGAAGTGTTTCACACTTTATATTTTTGTAAATTGTTAAACAATTATTTGTTTAACAATTAATCATAAGTTTGTAAAAGTAAATTAATCGTTTTTAGGTTTCCGTATCTCGAAAGTTAAAAAAGGAATCCTTATAAGATCACTTTCTTATCCGTCTGTCCGTCTGTATGTCCGTGTGTCACCACCGATTTTCTCAGGAACGGGTGGACCTAGCAAGTTAAAATTTATACCAGATACTGATGTTTATGGTCCTAATTAGATATATAAAAATCAAGATCCAGAGTCAACACGATAATAAGATATAGACATATTTAGATTTTCGCCGAAATTTGTAAGTACCTAAATTTACCTTAATTTTCGACTTTTTTATTTTTCGGATTTTTTCCATTACTTGTGCTGTAATACCTTGATTTTGACCATAGTTGACAATTCTAGGTCAACCGGAAGTACCATATAGGTTTTGGGTCGAAAACCTGTAGGGTACTTCCCGTTGACCTAGAACCATGAAATTCGACAAAGAGCAAGGTCTTACAGCACAAAAAAAGGGGAAATTTCAAAAACGAAAAAATTATTAAAGTAAATGGTGTCCCATACATACATAATTAACGCCAGTTAAGATATGCCTCTGAGTTATATGAGCGCTCATACAATTTAGGGGTCTAGCTCAATTGGCACCAAACTTAAGTTTGGTGCCAATTGATTGAGCCAAATACATAAGGTAAATATGTAACTAAAATTGTGCCTCTGTGTAATTTATTTTATTCATAGTTGACGCTAATTAAGATAGGCCTCTGAGTTATATGAGCGCTCATACAATTTAGATGTCTAGCTAACCAACCTTAAAAAATGTAAATAAATAAAATAGTGCTATTGAGTGATTTATTTTCGTCGCGTCGTTCGCGTGTGGCGCGTCCTTGTTCAAGTTAGTTCCTCGACAGCTCAAAATCGGTAGGGAGGTGAGGAAGCCTCGATTGTTGATTAATTTACTTTTACAAACTTATGATTAATTGTTAAACAAATAATTGTTTAACAATTTACAAAAATATAAAGTGTGAAACACTTCAAAGAAACATAATATTTAACTTATGATTAATTGTAGTTGTTGCAATACATTTCCTATATGGATCGAACTACAAAGATAAATATGTCCCTTAAACTAGTCTGAGAAGTTGGTACGGAAGCCTCGGTGGGCGAGTTCAACTCGATTTTGCTGGTTTTTAAATATAATTCTATATTACACCTACGTAAATTTAAACCTCTTGTGTGTACTGGTCCCAACATATATGTATGAAGTTGACGTTAATTTTTACGTGAGTAGTATTATTGTTTTGTTGTCGTCCGCGTGTGGTGCCTTGCTTAAACTAGCTCCTCAGAAGCTCCAGAATCAGAGGCGAGGTGAGGAAGCCTCGATTGGTGGGTGGGACAGAGTGTCTATTCTATACGTAGTATTATTATTTGTTCTCGGTGCCGACAAAGAAAACCGATGCAACACAGAACAGATACTACGTATAGAATGGACACTCTGTTCGCCCCAACAATCGAGGCTTACTCACCTCCCTACCGATTTTGAGCTGTCGAGGAACTAACTTGAGCAAGGACGCTTCACACGCGAACGACGCGACGTAAATAAATCACTCAATAGCACTATTTTATTTATTAACATATTTTATGGTTGGTTCCAATTAAGCTAGACCTCTTAATTGTATGAGCGCTCAGTTCCTTTTTTTACCTTTTGAGAAACGGAACCCTAAAAATGATAAAGTAGATATCTAGTTACTGTATAACTGAAGAAGACAAATTGTAGGTAGGTACATAATACATGTATTGGTGGAGTGATCAAAGTGTCCATTTTATATTTTGTTCTGTGTCGCATCCTCGCAGACAAAAAAGTTTTGTTCGCAGTGTGCGCAGGGTGATAGACAAAACTGTCTTGAGACAGACCGTTAAGACTGTTTTGTCTATAGTCTGCGCTCAGCCTAAGACTGTTTTGTCTATAGTCTGCGCTCAGCCAGAATAATGAATAGTACAAGTACAGAAATTGCACTCCCTGAGAGCAAAAATGCGAGATTAAACCTAGTTACAACGCTAGTAACGTTCAAAATGCGCTTCACGCCTCGGGTGCGACCTTGAATTTGCGCCACAGTATCAACTAATAGTAACTATGAACCGCGTGTTGCGCACAGTAAAATGCACCGTAAGTCCGCACATCGAGAGTCTGAATAACTCGGTCAACTCGCGGCCTTTACTATAGGGTTGAATGTTATGAGAAAACTTGTAAGGTTTTAATTGGTAGAAGAATACTCGTAGAACAATGTAATGAGTACATTACTGATAATAAGTACTACATTAATGTTTAATGTCGAGGTAGGATAAAAGTACTACAGTTAAACTAAAATACGTGACGTTCAATTAAAATTGAGTAAAGTTTTAGATTGCGTAAGTTAAATAACGCGACAATAGTATCACTTGCCTAGAATCATAGGTTGTTTGACTTGTAACATTATAATAGTGTAGGAGCCGACTCACTTTTTCGACCAAAAATAATTATGTATTTTATTCATTCTAGGAAAACTTTATTTTGTAATAGTTGAATATCAAAATAATAAATATATATATATATATATAATACAAAATAAAAAAAAAAACCAATATTTTATTTCACCATTTTGTCGGCGTTATTGATATACACACATACCAACACAATTTCAGCTTTCTAGTACTAACGGTCTCCTAGCAAAACCTTGGACAGACAGACAGACACACAGACAGACAGACGGACATGACGAAAATATAAGGGTTCCTTATCAGGACTACGGAACCCTAAAAAATAATTTTAAATTTCAAATCGGTTAACATCTGACAGAGTTCTGAGGTCACAAACATTTAAATAAACAGGCCAAGTGCAAGTCGGACTCGCACTCGTAGAGTTCCGTACCACACTACAGTATTTTATAAGATCGAGCAAAAAATACCACTATCATTATTCGCCAGCAAATAATAATAATTAATGAACATTTCGTTTCTTATAACGCCTTCTAACGTCTAACAAGGTGTTAGGGATCGACATTTCAATATAACGCCATCTATGGGACGTTTACCTAACTAAGTGTTCATAGATGGCGTGAAATGCCGAAAAATACACGTTTCTTGTATGGGGACCCTCTATTATCTTTAACTTTATTCTATTTTTAGTATTTGTTGTTATAGCGGCAACAGAAATACATCATCTGTGAAAATTTCAACTGTCTAACTTGATAGTTTTCTCTATATAAGCTGTATCTCATGAACCGTGATCGGTTCATGAGATACAGCTTGGTGACAGACGGACAGACAGACAGACAGACAGACAGACGGACAGCGGAGTCTCAGTAATAGGGTTCCGTTGGTACCCTTTGGGTACGGAACCCTAAAAACCGTCGAATTGAGAACCTCCTCCGTTTTTGTGAAGTAGATTAAAAACTAAAACACCGACTTCCATGCCCCGCGAGTCAATTTCAGTAGCAAGTTTGAGACGTTTATCGTCATATCTCTGGAGATACTTATCAGATCTCAGTGAATTTCAGTGATCTGAGATCTATAAGTACTTTAATTACATTAACTCTCCGATTATAAAAATCTGACTATCGTATGACACGACAAAATCATTAAGAAAGAAAAAAAGGAAAATTGAAGTAAACGTTAGTAGGTACCTACCCTATTTATTTATCTTAGAACTAACTAAATAAAGCAAGATGTAATGTCGATAGAAATTCCCTAAAGATCATTACGTGAATTCCCTTGTAACATGAAACTCAGCTGATTTATACCTACCTACCATTTTATGTGTGACATTCTTTGCTTTTTACATAGTTATTCTTTACAGTTACTATATGAAGCAAGGAATATAATATTGAGGTAGGTACAAGTAAGGCGCGCGGCCGATCGAGAGCGCGCGTGACCACAGAACACTATTACTCACGGGGAGCGCGTGACACTTAACTGACTGAACTTGGACCCTAGCGGGTGCGCGGGGGTACTTGTAGTTTCATAGCTACAGCGCGGAGTGCGACAGGCCTGGCTTGGAGTGCAACCTGGGGCCTTATTCAGTATGACCAATGAGATAACGCGCTCCTTAACGCGTCACGTTACTTTATTAAAAAATTGTATTCTGTATGCCACACTATAGGTAAATTATACAAAACGCGCGCGTTACACGTCCTCATATGTCACGATATTTTGACAGCTCAAAACGCGCTCATAACCTTACCCTACCGCGTTTTTATTGGCATAGAGAATACCATAACGCGGAGATAACGTAACACGGCACGGTAAGACTTTAAAATGGTCATACTGCAACCGAACGCTCTAACCTCTCGCTCTAACTCGTTTAGCGAATGTGACGCTCTGAGGTCGTGAACGGGGTTAGAGCGTTTGGGTGCACTCCGAGCGTAGGTCATGAACGCAGCCCTGTACAAGAAAACAGATGTAAAGAGGGCGCGTCCGATGGAGTCGTGGATGGAATATTAAGCTGATGTGGCATTTAAATAACAATAATAATATGAGAAGGTATTATGTTTCTTTGAAGTGTTACACACTTAATATTTTTGTAAATTGTTATAAACTGTAATGATTTCTTCCGAATGATTAACTTACGTAATAAGTAGTCATAGATGGCGCCACCAATGCATTATTGGGTTAACAAATGCAATCCACTAATTTCGTCGTAACGTTACTTCGCACCATGGCTAAAGTGGCAAAGCACCGGAACATGTTATTCCGGAGGTTGCGGGTTCAAGTCCCGTTAGTACGATGAAATTTTGGATTGTGTTTAACAATTTACAAAAATATGAGAAGGATAAAACTATACAATCACTGGTATGAGAGAGCGAGATGAACAACAATTGTTTATCCTTTACCTGCGTATGCGATTAAACCGGTTCCAGCAATGTATGGAGCCAATTTCTAGTGCACCCATTGGCTCTCACCCGCTGTCATGTATAACCCGACCAAATTACGTTGTTCATTTTATCTTATAGCTGGCATATGTGTCACCCGTTCATCGTTTTAGTCGAGTTATATCTCTATAGCTATTTCATTCGCATACGCTAATGTTCTCTACATATATATACTTTCTCTATGGATGGAGTCTATATTCGTCTCACTTACAATTTTTACTATCTCTTTCGCTTGGTTGCCATAATAAATGCCATCAAGTAGCATGATGTGAAGAAGAAGAAGTATCATCTCTACTTAGTAATAGTATGTCTGTGGGTAGCATGTATTTCTACTTAGCCTTAGCTTAAAGAGGAGATAGAAAAATTCAGGAGGTACTGGATCACAGGAACAATTTCATCAAGTATGGGTAGAGCCGGCTACCACAGTAGCCGGCTTTTTCAAAATAATTTATTTATTGTTTTATTTTGTGTTTTACAATAAATTACCTAGTGTGGACGTTGGAGAGCATTGAATTTATTGAGTGTGATTATAAACACCTTGCTAGTATGTGATAATGAAATATGCGGGAGGACTGCAAAGACTGACTCTACTAAACTATAACGTAGTGATTCCGTACTCTGTGTAGTACCTACTAAACGTTATTTTATGGCAAGTTTTCCACTTTATGAAGCTCAGTAAGTAGATCAACTTAAAATAATAGCCGTTTACTGCTTCTTTAGGCCAAATATCTCAATATTTCATCAATTAACAATATTTATAAAATCTTTGTGAAAAATAGTGCGGGGTGCATTGCGGTGCTTGTCAATATCGATAGTGTATATTATTTTATAGTTATGTTGTTTTTGCAGATCGTAGATCGAAATAAAACACTGCGTGCCTGTTATTCACTGTATTGAGAGATTAAGTCTTTCTAAATACAGTGAGTAATACGTGATTTACAGAGAGTTATTAACACTTATTGCGGAGATTACAGAGTTACACAATTCGTACAACGAAGCCATTAAAAGGAAGGAAGAGCGTACTTGACAGCTAGTCGTAATGTTACCAACATATAAATTAACATGTAAAAGGTTTATGATTTATCCAAACTACAATAAGTTATGATATTATCAGTGATCGGAATAGAAGTGCAATTTCGCGAGATGTCATGACGATATTTTAATAGGGATAAACCATCAAAGTGATATTGAGTAATTTAATTTATTTTAACCAAAAATATCCGCAAGCTCATACGCATCATCGGGCAATGATTTCGTCCTCCTATATGATGAATACATCAAGACGAACTTCAAGCTACCGCAACTGGCACTATACCTAACCCTTTCAGGCGTCCACTCATTACAATTTTCCTTCTTCACAGACAACACTTAATTAGTCTGTTTTCATTAGGTCAATGACGCTGAATAGCTGATTTATGGTTGAATCTGGCTAAGTTTACGTAAAAGTTTATCATGTGATATGATAACTTGCGATCCCAGTTAGATACTGAGGAAAGAAAGACTTTGCATGTAGACTATACATCAGGCTAGGTATGGCATGCACTTTGGATTTTGGATTATTAAATGGATCGTGAGAATTACACATAATATTATTATTAAAAACGGTTGTGCACTCACGGGTTTTTTTATCGGTTTAACTGTATCGCCGTCTTGGAAGCCGGCTTTAACTGACAACACTTACAATAATAAAAATACCTTGTTGTGGACTTGTGAAACTGACACTACAAGTGCAGTGTGTCTGAATTATAACCAAACAGACAATAGTGATAGTGACAACTCATCGGATGTCTACGTTGAGCTTCCGCTTTTGTCCGGGAGGAGACAAACATCGCCAACACCGCCGGCCGCCGTTCCCGCGCCTGCCCCACGATCAGCAAGGCAGTTACGTGCCGAAGCTCGTTGCGCGAGGAGCTTGCGGTAGACGTGGCTCCCAGAAGAAGGACATCAAACATGTCCGAAACTGGTCGGAGCAATTCCGATAAAAAAACCCGTGAGTGTACAACCGTTTTTAATAATAATATTATAACATGCATAGTTTAAATTTTACTACACCCTTTTGTTACACCTTGTATAATTTACAGCCAGTGCTAGATTTAGAGGTCTAGAGTCCAATCTAGGCCGGTCTAGGCCCCAAATTATTTTCATACTAAAATGAAGATTATCTTGCAGTCGAGTTTTCTAATAAATAGTTTATTAGTTTATACTTATCTCTCTTCTCTTCCATCCTCAGACCATGACCCCTTTTTCTTTACTCAATATACTGAAGGTGATGTTAAGAAGAGCATACAGTCGATATCTTCCAATGCAGTCGGCAGTGATAGCATTAGTCGCAATATGATTCTACCCACACTTGATGAAATTGTTCCTGTGATCCAGTTCCTCCTGAATTTTTCTATCTCCTCCGGCAGCTTTCCAGTAACATGGAAAGAGGCACAAGTCACACCCTTACCCAAAAAATCCAACCCATCGTCCTTTTCAGAATATCGACCCATCTCTATTCTTCCTTTCCTTTCGAAAGTCCTAGAACGTCTAGTTCACCAACAACTGTCCTCCTTCCTTATCAGAAACAATCTCCTTAATCCCTTCCAATCTGGATTTCGGTCTGGTCACAGTACTATTACAGCTTTGACTAAAATTACCGATGACATCAGGTATGGGATGAGTAATCAAAAGCTCACAGTGCTGTCACTGCTCGACTTTAGCAGTGCGTTCAACAATGTTGATTTCGACATTCTGCTAGGTCTGCTGTGCTCTCTTAACATCTCGCCGATAGTGATTGAGTGGTTTCGTAGTTACCTGTGTGGACGTCGGCAGAGAATACGTATTGATGATTCCTACTCATCGTGGTGCAATATATCTGCTGGCGTTCCTCAGGGCGGCGTTTTATCTCCTCTTCTCTTCGCAATGTTTATTAACTCTATTTCACAACAGCTATCTTCTTCCTACCATCTTTATACGGACGATCTACAGATTTATACTCAGGCACCTCTAGATCAGTTACATGCGGCAATAGAGAGCACTAATGAAGATCTGAAGCGTATCCGAGATTGGAGTAAATCATACGGCCTCACAGTCAATCCTATAAAAACTCAAACTATTATCATTGGGAGCTCACGTATGATTTCAAAAATTGACTGGTTCCGGCTACCACAAGTCATATTTGATGGAGTCCCTGTATGCTTTAGCTCGTCAGTCAAAAATCTAGGATTACTCATAGACAACCAGCTATCTTGGGAACCTCAACTAGCAGAAGTCAGCCGGAAAATCTTTGCTTCGGCATCTTCACTCATAAGATTACGTAATTTTCTTCCTATCACCACTAAGACTGCGTTAGCACTATCTCTTCTTTTGCCTATACTTGATTACGCAGATGCTTGCTATCCAGATTTGACCGAAGAGCAACTTGATAAGCTAGAAAGACTGCAAAATGTCTGTATCCGATTCATTTTCGGTCTTCGGAAATATGATCATGTCTCCGAATTCTTCCGAAAAAGGCTCAATTGGTTACCTATCCGCCTTCGCAGGAACATGCATATCCTTTCTTTCCTTTACAATATCCTATTCCTTCCTACGACTCCACTTTACCTAAAATAGCGCTTCGAATTCTTCCACCTTACTAAATCCCACCCCCTTCGATCCCAGTATACGCTTCAATTGAAGACACCTCAACATCACTCCACGTCACTTTACTACAACAAATCTTATTCCATGCTAGCTGTCCGCCTATGGAACGAACTTCCTGCAACAATAAGACAAGCCCAATCTCCACAAGCTTTTAAAAATATGGTATTTAAACACTGTTTTTCCCATAGTTGATTTTATAACTTATTTATTAAGGTATATGTATCTATTTTAATAATATCTACTTAGTTACAATGTATATGTATCTATAATATGTATTATGTTTGTGTATATGTGTAAGTATTAATTTTAAGTATATTCATATATATATATGTTAACTTATAGCTGCACACCCCCGCAATATTATAATTTAGAAATCCTCTCCATCCAAAAGTTGTCTGGTAGAGATCGCTCTAAGCGATAAGACCGCCCATTGTACTACCGATATGTTATGTTCTTCTGTTACTTTTGTTTGTTTTTTGTTCTTGGTGTGCAATAAAGTATTATTCATTAATTCATTCATTCATTCATTTATTGTGAAACCAAGAAGTATAGATTCTTTTATTTTTAACCAAAAATATTATAAATATAATCAGAAATAGAGTTATCTGAAATGAAATTTTAGCGTTAACGAACGAAACCTTCCGAGTTTTTAGGGTTTTGTACCTAAAAAGGTAAAATAAAACTGGCCAAGTGCGAGTCAGCATCGCGTCTCTTATTGCACACTTAGGGAGGGTTCCGTACAAAACGAAACATAACAGAGTTTCAACCTTATATATTTGACTAGCAGCCCGCCCCGGCTTCGCACGGGTAGAACATGCCTACAAAATTTGCATCAGTTTGTTGCATCAAATATAAAATATTAACATATTTAACAATCATCGTCACATTTCAACCAATTTACACAAAACCTTAACCTTAACCTTACTTACGTAGTGATATTGGACGGCCCTTTGGCGTAAAGGATAGTTACCCGGATTCTGACCCGGTCGTTGGTTCTAATCCTAGCTATATACCTACCAATGAAAGTTTTATGTGCATTCATGAATCATGGGTTTTCGTACAGAGGTAGTGGGATCATTGAATCAAAATCAATCAAATCATGGGATCAAAGAAGGGGTATTATACGTTTAACGTGTGTATCTGTGTCTGTCTGTAGCATCTTAGCACCCAACCGGATGAACCGATTTTGATTTTTTTATTGATATTTTTTTTTTGTTTTTTTTTTTAGATGTCTTCATCGAGAGTATTCTTAGCTTTGATTCATGAAAATTCGTTCAATCGTTATAAAACTATGAGCTTTTTTCTAGTTCATTGCGCTATGAAATCAACTTTCATAGGTCTGATCAATTCGAAAATCTTCTTCTTCAACGCTATTGTAAGAACATGGAAGCATTGACCTGATGCTGGGACATCTCCTGTACTCTACAGAATACTCAAATCCACACCAACTTACAGCTCAGCTAGGCTATTCTGTAAGCTATCTCGATAGCGGAATCCGCGGTGAGATTCGAATTTCGTATTACGAAATTCAACCGTATTACGAAAGTAATAGCCTAGCAGATTTTAAATGTCGTGTTTAGAGTCATTGGAATGCTTTTATTGAAAATATTATACATAGATCAGTTGGGGTGGTTTATATATAGATCATAACTATATTATACAAAAGAATTTTATACAGTAAAAATATATTATTATATTATATTGACTTCAAATTGATTGTGATCGGTGGGGATCTACAGCATCGCTAAGCTTATAATAATATTTTCGAAGTAACTATGACCTAATCTGTGGTTTCACTGCAGATATTTTATTAATTTTGCGATGCGTGTATGTGAAATCCGTGATATCTTCTAGAGTTTTAATTTTAATTATATACTGTAAAGGACAATTTTAATCTATTATATGTGGCCAAGCTAATTAACGTAATTATTTAGATAAGAATTAATACTATATACTTGAAAATAGCCTTGGAAGTTATGTAATATTTTTTAACAAAATTTTAAAGATTAAAATGGTTACTGTGAGTCAACCTTAAGAGATAGACATATGCTGTCGCTGACTTTTTTGTAGGTCTTATTAAGTTGTACAATTCTTCCATAGAAAATATTCTTCCATCTATTTTCAATTGAGCAGCGTTCGTAAGAAACGTGTTTTTTCGACCGTTTTTTAGTCGACTTAGGTTGCAAATTAGGTCTCCACGAATGTACCTTTGATTTAAACGGGATAATATATAGCCTATTTTCATTTAAAAAGTCCATTCTATATATAAATGAAAGAATTTTTTAAATCTGTCCAGTAGTTTTTGAGCCAAATCATTACAAACATACAAAAATACAAATGTTCTCTCTTTATAATATTAGTATACATTAATTGATATTACCAAGAATATTTGGTTTGGTCGCGATCTAAAAAGACGGGGCGGGGCTTTTTTACTAGCGCCATCTATGTCATTTTGCCGAAACAAATTAGACTAAATTACGTTTTTTGTATGGGGACCCCCTATAATTTTTAACTTATTTAATTTTTAGTATTTTTTGTTCTAGCGGCAACAGTAATACACCATCTGTGAAAATTTCAACTGTCTAACTATCACGGTTAATGAGCTATAGCCTGGTGACAGATGAACAGACAGACAGACAGACAGACAGAAGGACAGCGGAGTCTTAGTAATAGAGTCCCGTTTTACCCTTTGGAACCCCTTTGGAACCCTAAAAATGAACCCTTATAAGATAAGATCAATTTTTTGTCCGTCTGTTCGTCTTGTCTGTCTGTCCGTATGTCACCACCGTTTTTTCAGAAACGGGTAGACCTAGCAAGTTGAAATTTGTACCAGATACTGAAGTCAATAGTCCCGGTCCCGGTAGTTTAAGTGTATAATAAACTGGCTAAGTGCAAGTCGAACTCGCACTCGTAGGGTTCCGTAACACAGTTAAGTATTCCTATATATTATACTATATACATAACTATGATTTTTCGCAACTACAAAATTAACTTTGTTTTTAATAGTGTTTGTATGAAACACAAAGTTATCTTTGCGGTCGCTATATCTCTAAAACTGCTGACTGTATCTCGTTCAAACCAATTTTCGTTGTTAGTTTTTATTGAGATATACAGCATATTTTTTTTTTTTTTTCACTTCTATACTTTAAAAGTTAAGAGTGTGGGGGACACACATTTTACCACTTTAGACGCGCCTATCTTTTAAATGATTGACTTTGAGAAAAAAATATTTTAGGAACCTCAATGTAATTTTTGAAGACCTATCCATAGACACTCCACACGTATAGGTTTGAAGAAATTATTTTTTTTGTTTCAGTTCCATGTATGGGATGCCCCCCTTAAACTTTTATATTTTTTATTATTGTACAAAAAGTGGAAAGCGGTTCACATAATACATCTACCTACCAAGTTTTAATTCTGTAGTCCTAACAGTTTCGGAATAAAATGGCTGTGACATACGGACGGACAGACAGACAGACAGACAAACATGACGAATCTATAAGGGTTCCGTTTTATGCCATTCGGCTCCGGAACCCTAAAAATCAAGGTCCTGAGGCAACACGATAAAAAGATATGCGCAAATTTAGATTTTCACAAAACTTGTAAGTACCTAAATTTACCTAAATTTTCAATTTCTTTTATTGTTCGGAATTTGTCCTTTACTTGTGCTGTAAGACCTTGCTTTTAACTAAAATTTACAATTCTAGGTCAACTGGAAGTACCCTATAGGTTTTGGGTCGAAAACCCATAGGGTACTACCCGTTGACCTAGAATCATGAATTTTTGCAAGAAGCAAGGTATTATAGCCAAATAAAGGAAAAAATCCAAAACATAAAAATGTTGAAAATTAAAGGGTGTCCCACATACATAGTTTCGCCAATTAAGATAGGCCTCTGAGTTATATGAGCGCTTCTGAGTTATGCGGGCGGTTTCTTTAACCGAAATATCGTTAATGATGTTTGAATTTTTTTTCTATTGTGGGGGCCCCTCTTGTGTAGGCCTCGGGGCTACTGCCCCGGTTGCCCTCCCCTAAATCCGGCCCTGTATGCATAATGTACCAAACAATAGTGTTAAGCGATAAACTGATAAGTCAATATTAAATTACAGGTATATCGTTATCTTAAGCTGCTGATGCCGATGCCGAGTGAGCGAACCCTACAGAGAATCATACTTCAAAAATAAAAAGCTTGATAAAATGTAATATTTTGTTTTACTGCCTTAAATTTTCTCAAACTGGTTTTGTCTTAGTGGTGGATTTGCTAAACCAAAATAGGAATAATATAAACCTTCACAATCTAACCACTAAAACAAAATTTAAGTACAAAATATTACCTTCTAAAGTATTGACCAAGCAACGGCAGTTTCATCGTTATCGATGTTTCTGCCGACACGGTACATCACTAGGAATTTTTTGTTATTTTGGTCAATTGGAAGAAGAAGAAGCAGAAGATTATTTCGCTGGTATCTTGGCTACTATGAAAGCCCCGTGTTTTGACATTTCGCTATTTGGTCAGTTTGCTCTATGGGAGTCCCGACTCTTCGTGCGTTAGTCTTTGTATAGAACTTTTGCGCCTGGCGGCGAACAAATTTTTTATGGCTCTCCTGAGGAGCCCTACGCCAGGGAGTATGATGGCGCCCCTAAGGCGCCATCCGCCAGGAACTCGGTGTTTTTTTTCGTTTTCACGTGTTTAAATTTCAGTTGCCACCCGAAATAGAATGTAAGCGGTAAATTTATTAAATTCGTGTCTTTTAAAGTGACAATCTGCGTGTTCTAGTGGAGATTAAAGGAAACTTACGTTTTTCTATCAGAGATGCTAAACCTTTTTGTACCGTATATTAAATGTACTCTGTGTTTTGTACTAGGGTGCATTCGGGTAACTCCGAAAATCGGGGAATTCTAATAATTAAAGTTTTCCAATCGATACGGCAATATTTCATGCTTTGGCAATATTCACCTAGCTGCCATTTTAATACGCATCTGCCCGCAAGTCACCTCAGGCTGCTACGAGATACCGCGCGTCATCAACTATCATTTTTCCAAGCAACGGCGATTTCGCGGGTTTTTTGGTGTTATTGGATTTGCCCCAACATCCATAATATATTGCTGACAAAGACAATTCTAAAAATACAATAATCATAAAAATTGGTCCAGCCGTTCTTGAGTTATAAGTGTAGTAACTAACACGACTTTTTTTATATATATAAGACTTCGCACATGTACTTCTGTGAACAAATAAGTATTATAAATGTTTCCTGATTCTTCGAAATTCGACCACTATGAGGGTGAAATGGGGTAACAAAGTCTGAAAATCTATATTGTTCCGGATTGCGCTGAAATGTAGCCTGCAGATAGGTATTATGATAAAGGTAATCCGCTAAGAAAGGATTTTCTAAAATTTACCCCTGAAGGGGATGAAACGGGGGTTCAAAGTTTGTATGGAGAAACAAGATTAGATATTTTATTCGAAACTTGACACATGTACTTCTGTAAACAAATAAAAGGCGGCAATAGCCCAATGGATAAGGTGTCGGACTGGCGATCGAGAGGTCCCGAGGATCCCCACCCAACCCATTGTACTATTGACGTGAACCCACTCCAGACACAAGCATATTTAGCTTAGTTGGAGGGGTTAGCAAGAATACTAGTAATGTGCAACCCGCATTGCGAGTAATCTTTTCATTAAAAAAAAATTAAGTACTTATGTAAACAAATAATTAAATACTTGTTTCAGGCTTTTTCAAAATTCTACCCCAAAGAGGGTTAAACGGGGTACCTAAGTAACAAAGTTTGAAAATCAACATTGTTCCGAATTGCGCTGAAATTTGGAATGCAAATAGTTATTATGACGTAAATGTCCGCTAAGAAAGAATTTTTTCAAAATTCAACCTTGAAGAGGATGAAACAGCAGTTCTAACTTTGTATGGAGAAACAAAATTAGATAGTCTTTTTAACCGACTTCACAAAAAGGAGGAGGTTCTCAATTCGTCTGTATGTTTTTTTTTGTGTCTATGTTACGCGATTTCTCCGTCAATTGTGTACGGATTCAAATGATTCTTTTTTTAATAGGTAGGATACGTTTCCGAGGTAGTCCCATTTTAATTTTATCGAGATCTGATTAGTATCTTCAGAGGATATGGAGATAAATACCTCAAATATAGGAGAATGTACTGGTTTTAGTAGAAGAGGCCCAAGAAGATTATACACAATGGAGGTTGCTATTGCATATACTTTTGAAGACTAAAAAATATGACCTTAAATCTAGGATGATGGATTACAACCATCATCCTAGCCTTAAATAATGTTTTTACATCTTTCTTCTCGTTGATTTTGGTTTTTGACAGATATTCTTACGGTAACTGTGAGCGAGATAGAAATAAAGGTGGGGATAATTTTTATTTTTTATTTTTTTTATATCTTATAGGCTAGCGTTTGACCACTATCTCACCTGTTGCTAAGTGATGATGCGGTCGAAGATAGAGAAGTGGACTAGAATGGGAACTGGCTCTCAAGGATACCTGCCGGAACACATTAGATGTTTGGCGACAGATTTTCTAGCTTGAGGGTGGTAGCTGGCCAGGCGGTCACTAGTTATGTCCTACCACCAACGCCGGTTGTTAGTTTCTTAACGATATCTTCCTTCACCGGAGGGCCACTGTGAGAAGCGCACATATCGGCGGTTTGAACTCGGTACCACGGCATCAAAGCCGACCGTTCTCCCAATTACACCACCGGGCCCTCAATAAATAATTATATATTAATAATTATTATAAATAATTATATATAAATATAAATAATGTGCCTTCACAGGAATGTACTACCGGGCAAAGTCTTGTTAGGGTGCAAACTTTTTTAAACATCTATACTAATATTATAAAGAGAGAACATTTGTATTTTTGTATGTTTGTAATGATTTGGCTCAAAAACTACTGAAGCGATTTAAAGAATTCTTTCACTAATACATAGAATGGACTTTCGGAATGAAAATAGGCTATATATTATCTCGTTTAAATCAAAGTTACATTCGTGGAGACCTAATTTGCAACCTAAGTCGGCAAAAAAACGGTCGAAAAAACACGTTTCTTACGAACGCTGCTTAATTGAAAGTAGATAGAAGAATATTTTCTATGCAAGAGTAGTACAACTTAATAAAACCTACAAAAAAATCCGCATATATATATATATATCCGCAGCATATGTCTATCTCTTAAGGTTGACTCACAGTAACCATTTTAATCTTAAAATTTTTGTTTAAAAAATATTACATAACTTCCATGGCTATTTTCAAGTATATAGTATTAATCCTTATCCAAATAATTACGTTAATTAGCTTGGCCACATATTATAGATTAAAATTGTCCTTTACAGTATATAATACAAATGAAAACTCTAGAAGATATCACGAATTTCACATACACGCATCAAAATAATAAAATATTTGCAGTGAAACCACAGATTGGGTCATAGTTACTACGCAAATATTATTATAGGCTTTGCTATGCTGTTGATCCCCACCGATCACAATCAGTTTGAAGTCAATATAGTGTAATAATATGATCTATTGTATAAAATAATATTCATCTATATATATAATAATATAATATTTTAAACCACCCCGACTGATCTATGTATAATCTTTTCATTAAAAGCATTCCAATGACTAAACACGACATTTAAAATCTGAGCTGTAAGTTGCTGAGGATTTGAGTATTCTGTAGAGTCCAGGAGATGTCCCAGCATCAGGTCAATGCTTCCATGTTCTTACAATATTGTTGAAGAAGAAGATTTTCGAATGGATCAGACCTATGAAAGTTGATTTCATATCGCAATGAACTAGAAAAAAGCTCATCGTTTTATGACGATTGAACGAATTTTCATGAAAAAAAAACTATCCATAATAAAAACAAAATCGGTTCATCCGGTTAGGTGCTAAGATGCTACAGACAGACACACAGAAACACACGTTAAACGTATATTACCCCTACATTTTGCATCGGGCAACGCGTAAGGTTACGGCGGCAGATGTTCTCCTTGGTAGTAAGCTACTTTTTGGTAGATTTAATGATCCCACTACCACTGTACGAAAACTCATGATTCATGAATGCACATAAAGCTTTCATTGGTATGGTATATAGCTAGGATTAGAACCAACGACCGTCGGGTCAGAATCAGGGTAACTTTCCTTTACGCTAAAGTGCCGTCCAATATCACTACGTAAGTATTATAAAACAAAGTCCATCACTGCGTCTATCTGTCTGTTCGCAATAATCTCAATAGCTACTGAACGGATTATCATGCGGTTTTCACCAATAGCCAGAGTGTTTATGAGGAAGGTTTAGGTGCATAATTCGTTAAGGTTTTGTGTAAATTGGATGAAATATGACGATGATTGTTAAATATGTTCATATTTTATATTCGATGCAACAAACTGATGCAAATTTTGTAGGCATATATGTTCTACCCGTGCGAAGCCGGGGCGGGCTTCTAGTATCTAATATTTTTTTACATGATATGACGTTTGGCGAAGATGGCGGCCATTTCAATCCGGCGACACTGCATACATTATTAAATAACTCAGTATTATGAATGTACTTTGTACCAATCAACACTGCAAAAAAAATTATAAGCATAATACCACAGATTATACAATAGTTACTACGTAAATAACACTTTCCGTTGTTAGGTTGGCTACACAGTGCTTTCATAATTCGGGTATTAATAATATAGGGAAGTGCCTCTTATAACGTAGTAGAATGATTCAGTACTCTGTTGGCCATATGGCGGGAATATGCATGTGGTATAAATTTACTTGAAATCATTTATTTTCGAATCATTATTGTTCTGGTGTTGTATGTTAAACATTTTTTTGTAAATAAAATAGTCTTACATGTGTTAAAATATTATATAAAAGATGCAAAAAAAGCGTGGGAAATTTAAAGTTGCTAAACACATCACCACTTGTCAATTAGAAAGTGACGTCACAGTGCACAACACGGTCTCCACAGATTAAATCTTTTTCATAGAAATAGTATGCACTGTAGTACGAATACGTAGTATTTCTATTAAAAATATTTATTCTGTGGAGATTGTGTTGTGCACTGTGACGTCACAAAGGCGCGCGTAAATTTGGCAGCGTTTTAGATACCTCATAATTTTTCAATGCTAAAACTATATTTTGTAGCTTAATTTGAACACTTTCAGTATTATTTATTTTTTACTGTGTTCAATGGATGTATTCAGTGAAATAAACATATTAAAAAAATCAGCATATTCCCTATTAATGTTAATAATCGCAAATAATACTTCTTGATATTCATTTTGGAATACAACTAGTCCGTGTTATAAAAGTATTTGGAATTATTGTAATAAAATAGACAATTAATTATCGTGTGTGTCAGATGCTTTAATTGCACAGGGCCATTTTGGACATTGTCCTTTGATACCTTGATGACATAATTATTACTAGTGAATATTTTTACTTAAGCGCGGCATTTAAAGTCAATGTTTTTAGTAAAAGTATATAGCCGTCAGTGTGTAACGGCCCAGACACGAAATTTAATAGATGCATGTAATTTAATTAAAACTTGTTTTGCACTAAAAAGGGTAAAATAAGTTATTTAAAAAAAAAACCGACTTCATAACCACAAACAGGCACTCAAAAGCGAAAAATAAATTACTTAAAATTATTATAAGCGCTACCCACTTATCTATTTGAAGTCGGTGCCAGCCAAGTCTATTGGATAGTAGATAGATACTATGTATGTAGTAGTAGCAAAGAAAAGATAAATCAAAATCAAAATCAAAAATTATTTATTTACCGAAAACACATTTACATAATCACATAACTTACGATTCCTACACTAGAACAAGCCTGTACTGTAGGTAATCAATACAAAAATAATTTTAACAAAACCATTACTAAATAAATCGAAGTATTTCAGATATTATTTAAAAAATTAATTAATTAGCAGTTACATTACTTACGTCGAATGCATGTGTATGTATGTGTATATGCATATAAGTGCGTGCGTGTGAGTGAACATTTTTTAGAGAAACTTTATCCTGAATATTAATACTACCGATTAGTATATTAAAATAAAGAGTGTTTATTTTTTTTAATTTTAGGTTGTTCGAGTCCCGGGCGAAGCAAGCGAGTTTTAAAAAATCTTTTAATGCAGATTTGTTTCTTTTCAAAAATAAAGGAATGTCTCCTTTAAGTAAAATGAGCTAGCTTAAGGATTTAAAGTAGTTTCCCTCCAGGGCCTGAGTTTAATTTCCACACTGTATATATATTAATACTTAATCATATTGTTATTATAATTATTTTTAAATAGTTAATTTACTTTTCAATTGTCATATTTACTTTTGTTTTATTGTAATACAATAAAGATGGATTCAGTAGCATTATAATCGAGGGTAACAAGCCATTTCCTTAACTTCTCTCTAGCATCACGCATATTACAATTTATTATTGAAATTATTTTATCGGCACGGCGATAGAGAAAAGGCGAGGAATACGGCTTAAAACGCCTAGCGAATACTGTTTTAACAACGGGTACTTCAATCCTGATACGGCAGCGACTAGACTGAGATTGGGTGCACGTGGTTTGGGGCAAACGTTTTAGATACCTGTGATGGCATAGAATGGCTCTTTGCATATAAAGTTGGCGGATCGTCAAAACATTTGCCTCCTCATAGAGTTCTTTGGAAGGGTGCCTAAATTGTTTCCTTAGCATTACTTTAAGTAGTGATTTAGTGATCTCTGCGCTCTCTCCAAAGTTATCATATGACTCTTTGCTGCTCCGCCCCAGGCTAGAATACAGTATGTCATTACAGATTCGCATAGAGCCTTGTATACAAGCATAATAGTATCTTTATCTGCACCTTCACGGAGTAATTTCATGATGTGTATCATTTTCCTGACTCGGTTAGAAAGAGCTATTACGTGTGGCTTAAAGGATAGATTCTCATCAAGTATTACACCTAGGTACTTCACTGATTTAGCACGATCAATTGTGGAACAAGGGCAGACATTATTGATACTATCGTTAGGCTTACATTTATGTATTTTGATTTGTAGCTGTATTGGTGGATTCGTATGAGCTGTTTTATGGAAGCAAATATAATTGTTTTTTTTTAGCGTTTAAGGTAAGCAGATTAGTGTTCAATAAACAAAGCGGTGTCATCTGCGTAGCAGATAATTTTGATGTAAGTCTGGGATGTAAAGAGTTTAGCAATATCATTGATATATATAATGAAGAGTGTGGGTCCCAGAATACTACCCTGTGGTACTCCAAAAGATACGTTTCTGATTTCACTCTTCATTCCCTCCACCATGACACACTGTCCTCTATCAGTTAGGTAACTTTTGAACCAGTCCAAGGCAATCCCACGTATTCCAATCAATTCCAATTTACTCAAAAGTATTTTTGGTGATACGGTGTCGAATGCCTTGTCCAAGAAAACTCCTATAGATTTATCGCCATTATCAAGCGTAGAAACTACGTTTTCCAACAGTAGAGTCACAGCGTCTTCAGTGGATCTCTTTTGACGAAATCCAAATTAAGATTCTACAAGTATATTATTTTGATCAAGAAATTTAACAAGTCTAATATTAACAATTTTCTCTAAAATCTTTGAAAACACTGGGAGGAGAGAAATTGGACGAAAATTTGAGATTTTTGATCTAGGACCGTCTTTGTGTGTAGGTACCACAGTGGCAATTTTCCAGCAAGTCGGAAATATTCCCGCAGAAAGACTTGAATTTATGATATCAGTGAGATGTTCAATAATTAAAGGGCAGATAATTTTTATTAACGGGATTTTAATACCATCAACTCCCGGGGCAGTGTTGTCTTTGAGACTTTTGATAATATTCATAATTTCAAAAGGGTCAGTTGGTATTAGAAAAAAAGATGTTTGAGGTTGTGCGGTGACATTTACTACAGCAGCGAGTTCATCTTGGGTTTTACTTAGTTCCATAAGAATTTGACTTGCAAGAGATTGACCAACGCTTGTAAAATATTCATTACAAATATTTAGAGATTGAACTGGTAATGGGGCGAGTTGTAATAACTGAGAATTAGAGTGTTTTTTGTGATCTAATTCACAAACACTTGTAATAGCTTGCCAAAGCTTACGCGGGGCGCCTCTACTCGAGTGAATTATGTTCTTATAGTGCTCTGACTTGGTTAACTTAATCAAAGCAAGGTAAGTATTGCGGTACCGCTTATAAGTCGCTTGTAACTCAAGATCTCCGGGATACTTTTTAGCCTTGTAATGAAGCAAATCCTTATGTGGTAAGTGGTAAGGTGTGATCCACTCTTTAAGCTTGTTTTGCATTTGATTTTTACGGGTGGGAGCTGTGTGCTTTTGTATTAAAGTTTTTAGTGCCATTGTAAGATTTGAAGCTGCTAATGAAACCTCATGGTTATGTGATACTATTTCAGGCCAACTTTGTTTTTTTTTAATTCGTCCGATATAGCAAGATAATCTGTTTTATAGGCAGATGTGGTACATTTTGGATGGGGTACTTTCGTTGTAAAACCAGCCATGACCAAATCATGATCAGTAATGTCAGTTTTACACACTAGTCCTATTGATTCCATTTTAACATCTGCTAAAATGTGATCCAAACAAGAAACTCCTCTGGTGGGTTTAGTAATTATGTGTTTAAGACCCATTTCAGCTGTGAGACAGAGATAGTCACTTATGTGATTGTTTTGATTCAAAGTGTTGATATTTAAATCACCAGCCATTATAATCTTTTTCTTTTGTTGATTTAAATTAATAATGAGAGATTCTAGAGATGTTAGGAAATTATCTATGTTTTGGAATGATGGGGAGCGATAAATAGCTAACACAGTCTGACCATTAGAGAATTCAATTAAAAGACTATCAGATTCTGAGATTGAGGTTTCTAACACACTGATACACCACTGTGTACGTACATATACTACTATACCGCCAGCCTTGTTGTTTATTTTTGTTGTACTGAAATGGTTGTATTGCGGAATTAGCCTTATTAATGCACAGCTCCCCAAATGGCATTCTGTTAAAATAATTACGTCATAATCTATTTCTAGTCTCTTTAGAGCAATTAAAAATGAATCGAAATTTTTCTGTAGACTTCTGATGTTAAAGGTCAAAAGTTTTAAGTCAAAATGCTCGGTGAGTATGCGTTTACAAGAATCTAACGAATCGAGGGCGTGGCAATCAACAGATAGTGAATTGTCAATATCATCATAGACGTCTAAGGTAGCCTAATAATGGCCAGACGAGGAAAAGAAATGCGTCTATTTGAATCCGTTCAGTATGGTGAACTGATGCCACACCTACTATAAATAAGATTGTGTATGAGTGCTGTAAGTGGGCAGTGTAGGTTAGAGTTAGGTTAGAGTTGTGTCTATAGTAAAGTGTATATTTTAAGTGTTGAGTGGTCGTGTTATTGAGTGTTTTTATAATAGCGATTGGAAACTTCCGTATGAGAAGATACAGCTGGTACAGTGAAATAACTAAATTAAACAGTGTTCGAAGCGTGTACATATCTACGGATCCGAATTGCGGGGGTACCTTCTCTTTTGCGTAGATTAACAAAGCCATTGCTAGTCCAGCAGTATCTAAAACCTGCTTCTGCTGCTCTAAGTCTGGATTCACGAAATAACAAGCTGTTATCCCGTGTGAGACGTTCATTGCAGTATAGTTTGATTGATTGGGAGCCTACGCCGACGTCCAGTGCTGTTAACGATTTGCGACTACGAGTGGCTTTCAGGAGCTCATCACGCTTTGTACGTCTCGATAAGCAGACCACTACTGGTCGATGTTGTGGTTTTGTAGTCACTATTCCTTGGAGAGTTTTAATCTCGATTGGCTTACTCCTCGTAGGCCCCGTTCTTTCCACCCAGTCTATCTGTTCGTCTTTGAGGTCTACACCAACAGTCTTGGCTGCAACGAGAACTATGTGGTGCAGATTTTCGTTGGGGGTTTCGGGCAGCCCTACTATTTCAATTTGATTCCGTAAAAGCTGTTGAGCTTGTAGGTTTACTTGCTCTTCAAGTTTTGAAACTTTACTCATCAAGGCTGATGTCTCAGCCTCGTAGCGGGCCTCAAGTAATGCCGCTCTTTCTTCTGATGCAGTTAGTTGTTGTACGACCTCACCGAACCGTTGTTCCATTTTATTATTTGATGAGGCTATATCCTTTTTGAACAACGATAGTTCATCTCGTAGTAAGCGTATTTCAGTCGTCAGTTCTTGTATTTCGGAAACTGGCTGATTCTTCCTACGTAAAGTAATGTTTTCATCTGAAATTGACAATGCCAGGCCGCGGACAGGGGTGCTAGAATTGTCGCCACCTTTCTTGCTTTCGCATTTGCATTGTGGATCGATCAGGTCCGAGGCCTCAGCATTGCTGAGCTCTACCGATCCGATACAAATATCTCTATGAAATAGCTTTTTGCACGTAGATTGAACGCAAATAAAGTATTTGTCTTGCGGAAGCAGTGTATTCAAACATCCAGCACAACACTTTGAATTACTCATTTTAATGTTGTTTGTCGCGCAGATATTCAAATTAATCCAGCAAACGATATCAAGTATTCCAATTTTTACTCTTTATTTTATTTACCCCATATATTGGGAAATCTGATTGGTATGGCAACCCTGTTATGTCACAGAAGACAGAAGTCAAAGTCACAACTGTTTAATGTCTTCTGTTTATTGAATTTGGCATTTAAATATCGGGAACGAAGTAGGTAGATATAAGGCACTTTCTAGTTACCTACAGATTTTAAGAATATTAAGTGTAATTATTTATAGTACTTGCGTCGTTAGATTTGGTTATTCCTTAGTGATAACACTTATGGCTCTTTATGCGGAGTTGCCAAACACTTTACAGAGAAAATGATAACTATTGTAGGTGAATTAACAATATAATTAATTTTTAACGCGGACAGTAATGTAACTGTAGCAATGTTGCCAGTCGTATATCTATAGATCTATAGATAGATATAGATAATAATACTAGTAGTAAGTAGGTACATGTAGGTTAGTAAGTAGGTAGATACATTTAGGTATTATCTATCTACTACCTATTAGATTTGGCTGGCACCGACTTCAAATAGATAAGTGGGTAGCGCTTATAATAATTTTAAGTAATTTATTTTCGCTTTTGAGTGCCTGTTTGTGGTTATGAAGTCGGTTGTATTTTTTTTTCAAATTACTTATTCATTCAAAACTTCGCTGAAGTACTTTTGTAAATAAATAAGTGCAGTGTATTTCAGGTTTTTTCGAAATTCCACCCCTAACAATAACAACGGGGTAACACGCCCCGCGCGCCTACGAAGTATCCACGTACCGCTATCCTCTGCAGTTTAAAAATAAATAAAAACAGTGCAAAACATCAACAACATAGAGTTAAACTTATATCAAGATATGTGTTATAACAAGACTATTAAGCAAGTGCTATTTCAATTTTGGATACTTAAACACGGTGCGTACAATCAAACAACTACTTAAAAAAACTTTCCGTTGATGAGTCATCCCACACTGCCACGAAGCTGGTAAACAATAGACGCCTTCACACCACTGAATCTACAGCTATATACTTCACTGGCACTAACGTCCACATAAAAAGGCAAATTAACAATTTCGAACGGACTAGTGGTACTACTACTTCTCGGTGGACTAGTGGCTTAGACGTCGAGTACTAAATCAATCAATAGGCCCCAAGTTCGAGTCGTAACAAGGCCGGTTTCATTTTGTGCAAAAAATTATGTTCCTTGAGGTTTAATAATATTGTGAATATATTGCTATATCTATAAAACACAAAATGTCACCTTCTAAGCCGAAAGGGGATTATACAAAATGCAGATTGAGCCTGCCTAGACGAGGTTTCCTGACCTGTGCAGACTGTAAACGAGCATTCCAAACAGATTGCGCCAACGTATCTTTACCGCGATATCGAATAATGGAAAGGAAAGATCAGTGGCAATGTAAAAAATGCATAACCAACCCGAAAATTACACCTACACCTAAACCACCTGAACCTAAAATTTCATCCTCAACGTGCATGCAATCCAAGAATGCCAAAAAAGCATTAATAGAAGATAAGACCAATACCTTACTTAAGGGAGTGCAACTTAGCAGATGTCAATCCACAAACGATATAACAGTGGATGAAACTCATACAACTATAATGGATATAAGCTCGATCAGCTTACCTGAAGACTACTCACAAAATAGCGAGACGGAAGAATATAAGAATGAAATAGAGGAACTAAAACTACATTTAAATATAGCTAATGAAGAAATAGACAAATTAAACATGGAAAACTCGAAATTAAAATTGGACATAAATAAATGGTGACAATAAAATAAAATTTTTGAAAACTATCGGAATAACCACAAGAAATATTAGCAAATCATCGACGCCAAACAAACTAAGTACATCGTCTAAAATGTTTGAGACTTCTTCGTTTCCAGGTACATCAAACAATACATTTATAAAAATTGATTCATATGCAACCATCTCTTCAAATAAAAATAGAGAAATCAATGTTACACCTTCAAGACAAACAAGGTTAAAAGAAGAAAACAAAAATAAAAACAATACAGAAATACAAGACTTATCACAAAACGTAGACGCGGGAAAAAAGGATATTTTTATCGCAGAAGACCAACTGACGCATGCATCAAAGAAAAACATATTCATTGTAGGAGATCAGCAGGCCTCTGGACTTGCGCAATGCATGATTAATGAAAGAGAAAAAAGACAGTAGAACGACATTTATCGTATTAGGTGTCGTTAAACCGGGCGCCCAATGTTAAGAAACTCTGAGTTATTGCGACACTTTGAAAGATTCTATTGATGAAAACGACAGAGTGGTTCTGCTGGTAGGTTCGAACGACAAAAATCCTTTTAAACTAATAAACGATCTAAGTATTACATTGAATGACATGAAATCTAAGAAAATATATATAGTGAGAGTCACTAAAAATCCCTTTCTACGGGAATCGACTTTAAATAACAACATTGCAGCTCTAGTAAAAACATATAAAAATTGCACATTTATAAAAGTAATTTACCACGAGACTAGCCGCTCTGAATACTTGAATACTTTAAGTAGGGCAATAAACTTAAAAATAGACTGTGAGGATATTAATGCTACGATAAAATTTAAATCACTAAGGACTCAAACGATAAACAATAAAAGCCAAAATGAACATATTTACTTCCGTAAACATTAATCAAGACATAGACACAAATATTAAGATTGACAGTACAACCGAAACAAATGCTAATCCCATTCAGCTTTTTCGTTAAGAAATCGAATAAATTCACATTACTACATCAGAACATCACGGGAGCAATAAACAAAGCACAATATATAGAAACAGCACTAATTGAGCTATCACAAAATAAAACCTAGAAGTAGATGCATTATGTCTTTGTGACACGTTTATTAAAAAAGGTACTGAGTCACTGCTGAAACTACCTACATTTAGATTAGTCTCGTCGTTCTCAAGAAACTGTAAAAGAGGAGGGACTTGCATATTATTAAAAAATGAACTACAATATAAAGATATTCCCACTATAAAGTCTTTAGCTCTAAATTTTGTATTCGAAGCATGTGAGGTAGAAGTTCTCACTCATAATTTAAAAATAATGTATATTTATAGAGTACCCAAATACGATACATCAGTATTTTTAAAACGCTTAGAGGATCTGCTGAATCTTCTTGCGTTCAAATATAAAAACAAAAAGGTTATTATTAGTGGTGACTGGAATATTGACTTATTAAAAAACAATAATACGGCCAAAGAATTACTGACTATACTAAAAAACTATAATTATGATCACCTAATTAAAGTACCTACAAGGAAGCTGGCATGCATTGATCAAATAGCAACCAATATAAAAAAAAAAACAATTAAATGCAGGTGTTCATTACTTAGCATTGTCTGATCATGAAACTGCACAAACTGTTAGCATCGAGACAAAACATACACCTATTACTGAATGGCTTGAGGAAAGAAGAGATTTCTCCAATGACAATGTGAGAAAATTCTGTGAATGTTTAAAATCCCTAAAGTTTGCAGAGGTTTACGATGAAACTCAACTCAACAAATCTTTTGAAGTATTCCATGAACTTCTGCAACTGTTTTTCGGATTATGTTTTCAACTTATTTATAAAAAAACGAAACATAATAGAAATAAAATAAACCCAATTGGATATCTAAGGGTATTAAAAGATCTCTTACGAGTAAGAGATTACATTACATAAAACTTATTAATTGTAAAGATAATAAAAAGTACAACTCTAGACTCTATAAATCATACAGTAAAATTCTCCATAAATGTATTAAGAAATCTCAGCGGATACAAAATAATAAATATATCGTCGTTGGCCAGGCAGAAGTCAAACTAGTTCGGAGATAATAGCGTGTTAACCCTTAATAACCTAGAGTTTCAATTTTGATACCAATCTTTTAAACCGAATGTTCACATTACTATTAGTTTTTTTTATAGGTTGGCTGTACGTATTTTACTGTTGTATAATATTCTTTCCAACGAAATTAAAAAAAAGAAAAAAAATGTGAAATTTAAAATAAAATGAAATTAAATTTTAAAATAACATTTTTTTTTAAATTGTTTTTCCCTTCATCTAGACCCTCAAGCAAACACAGTAATATTAAAAATAAAGCACTTTCGTAAATCAGGCTATTAAGGGTTAAAGTTTTTTTGTTCTTATAATCAGCATAACTCATCAACGCTTATAGTTACAAAAATGGTTTCTACAAACAAAATATTGATATTTTTACCTTGTACCCTATGCAATAAATTATTTAATTGTTTTTAACGTTACTGAGATCCATAATAAAAAGTAAGATAGTTAATTCTGGCATACTCAAAAATAAAAACTTGAGTAAATTAATTAACTTTTTGTGTTACTTAGTTAATTCTGGATACAGCTTTGTTTCAGATAGTAAGCAAATAGTGACTATTTCTCAAATGTGGGTAGAACGAAAAAACATAATTCTAATACAGATATCAGACATTTATTTACCATCAGTTATACATTATTGTAAATTGTTAAACACAATCCAAAATTTCATCGTACCAACGGGACTTGAACCCGCAACCTCCGGAATAACATGTTCCGGTGCTTTGCCAATTAAACAACTATTACACTAACTACTATAATCAACATTATTGTAATTTTAAAAAACAAAGCGCGCAATAATAAATAAGGAACTATTTTCCAAAAAACATCACAAATGATAATGTAATAATTAGACAAACACACTCATGCAAAATCAAGAATCACATGCAATAATAACAGTAAAACAAACAAGCTTTTTTGAAATAAAAAAATACATGCATACATAAAAATCACGCTTTTTTCCAGTTGGGGTAGGCAGAGACTACTTTTTTACACATGCTACATACCTCTTTGGTTCTTCCACTTTCATTAGCGCCTTCATACATGCTCGCTGGTTATAGGTACTTTTGACTTGGCCTTTCTATAAAACGTCTTTAATCTGGTAGTGATACGTTCGCCTAGGTCGGCTTCTACCAGCTGGCCCATTCACACTCGTCTCATAAAACTGTTTTGTAAAGCTTCCTTCATCCATTATCTCTATTACAGCATTCATTTTACTTTTATGCTTCTTCTACCATACCTTTACCCAGTATTCACTACCATACATGAGTGCAAGAACCAGCAATTTCCTATGCACAGCCAGTCATGCTTTTTAGACATGTTCTGACTGCTTATAAAGTTATACAGTGTCACATTTAGTTGGTTTCCTATATGCCAATGCCAATATTCTACGTTCTCTATCACTTTCGTACTTATCATCTCTCATAAACTTAGAACCCAGGTACACAAACTCTTTCACTTGTTCCTCTCTCTCTCTCTCTTTCAATCGTAACTACAATATTATGTTAACTACAATACAATATGTTATTCTTTCTTCTCTTTCAAAAACCATTACTTTGGTCTTGCTTACATTCACTTTCATCCCTTTCCTTTTTAAGGTATCACGTATAATATTAATCATTCTTTGCAACTCCTCCGACGATGCTAATATCACCTGATCATCGGCCTATATAAGGCATTGATGGTTAATGATTGATGATGATGAAAAATGCAACACGTTATTTTTGTTTAAATAACAAACTGCATATAAATTTATTTATTTATCTCTACTTAGTATACAATAAAGTCACTTTCCGCGTCTGTCTCTTTGCTGAAAGCTTATCTGGTTGGTTGGTAACTGGCAAGGATTGAAACCATGAATGGAATTCAACCGGTATAATGTCCGTTCGGCAAAGGTTTACCAGATCCTTCTTCTTCGATTGTGCTATCGGTATGATTGACGTATATACTTCAGGCGACATGTCACCAGGTGTACCCAGGATACCAGGACCTTTCTTAGTTCTTATTTTTTTTCGTGCCTAGCAATGAGTTCTCATATCACCGATATGAGCAGGGTAACACGGGAGTACCCAGTTATATAAATTACTAGCTGATACCTGCGACTTCGTTCAAGTATACCAAGAATTTAGTAGCTTATTTTCTTCCTCATTCTCTAAAGTATCTCCTTGTTAAATTTCAGTAAGATTGGATAGTCCGTTTAGGCGTGATTAGGTAGCAAACAGACGAGTTACAAATTTGTTTATAATATTAGTATGGATAACTTACTCGCAATACAAATAGTTTTTAGTTTAACTAATATACTGTGGTTAGATTTCGGCGAACATAAAGACAGAATAATGTACGATTACTATGATATAAATTACTTAATCTATTGGTGACTTTGACCAGCTAGGCTATTCTGTAAGCTATCTCGACAGCGGAATCCGCCGTGAGATTTGAGTTTCGTATTGCGAAATTCAACCGTATTACGAACGTGATACGATTGAATTTCATAGTACGAAATTCGAATCTCACCGCGGATTCCGCTGTCGAGATAGCTTACAGAATAGCCTAGCAGACAACAGAATTTCATTCTGTTGCGTAGGTTCCTGTGCCAGAAATAACTAAGTGTCATTAATAGCGGGTCATGTCCAGCATAATGTATGCAAAAAATAACTAAGTGACTTAAATGAGTATTGCTGCCCCGGTAATTGATAGTTAAACGATTTTCTAAATTACTCATGTATCGTTAGTTAATATTGACACACTGATTTTTTTGCTTTACGTAGTTACGTACTTCTAACATTGTTGAATTATCTAAAATATTAAAAATCAGTTTTTTTTTAATACGCTTTTATTAGCTTCAGACGTATGTATGTTTCTATGTTAGTATGTAACGGAATCTTTGAACATGATTTTAACCCCCTTCAAAACGTCGGATTAACTCGAAATTTGGCATACTTATTAAGGACCGATGACAATAAATAAATAAAATTTAAAAAAAAATAAAAAAAAAAAAAAAAAATCGTCTAAAAAATGAAAAATAAATAATAGTTTAAATTTTTTTTTAAAATACGCTTTTATAGAAAATCCAACTAAAAAATAGAAAATAAATTTTAATAAATTTGAATTAAAAATAGTGTAAGAAAAAATGATTTTATTGTAAAAAAAGCGTGGGGTGCTTTTCAGGATATTATCAAAATAACCCTTCTAGTCATATCTGTTCATAAAATATTTGGGACTATTGATACCATGCACCCCACGCTTTTTTTTTAACTATAAAATCATTTTTCTTACACTATTTTTAATTCAAATTTATTAACATTTATTTTCTATTTTTTAGTTGGATATAAAAGCGTATTTTTTTAGTTTTTTTAAACTATTATTTATTATCTTTCCATAGGGTAGATAATGGGTTTAAAAACACTTTGACACCGTTAACTCATTTTTGGTAAAAATGTCACTTAGTGACTTCTCGCTGGCCAACGACGATATAAACCAAAGTAAAAATACATGTAGAGCTGTCTGGAATATCATACATAATAATACAGGCGATAATTATGACTTAAGATCCAATTCAATTGATAATATACAAATAAATAATACTACACTTAATGACCCTAAAACAATTTGCAATATTTTCAACAATAATTTTATCAATCTACTATCTGAATCTGACAATAAGAAAACGAATAATTTAGTAGGCATATGCATATCATTCAAAAACAATACAATTAATTCTATATTTTTAAAACCCACTGACGAATGATACGATATTTATTTATGTATTACAATGATATTTATTTATGTATTACAAACTTTTCTGAAACATACACTTATGTACTAGCTTAAATACAAGAAGTATTTATTATCTAGACTAGTTTAACATTGACACCCAAACTAGGATCGTAGTATTATTATCTTTTCTATGCCTGTGTGATGGCGTATCAATGCCTCCTCGTCAGACAACACCAAGTAATCTTAATTAGAGCTATAAGAAGTAACTTTAAGATTAAGTTTACTTAGAAGAAGTACTTAAATATAACAACATCGTACTAAACTAAATACTACGGAAAGTGTAACACATTGTACCTAAGAATAGATTTATGTATGTATCTTAGTTATAATAGGGTGTCACCATAAAGATTTTTTATCTATCTATCTATGTAATTGCTATCTATCCAACCTATGTTAATATAATATACTTGTACATCATATGCTGCGATCATAAACATATTCATCACGTAAAACCATTAAATTCTTCAGAAAAGTAATCCAACACATACAATGTCACCTGGCAGGTACATGTGTACTCACCTCATTACTATATATTTACCCACCCAACATGCAGATAAAACGGATCCAAAACTTAAAACTTTTCGGTGATAAGATACGGCCTTACGTATTTATTTAATGAAATAGCCTTTTAACAAGTAATACGGCTATTGGTACCGATTAGACGCCAGTGTTTATCTAGGCGAGCTGAAATACAGTGAGACCGTATAAACGTATTAGTTGTTCTCGCGACATCACGTAGTATTATATTCTCTTTGGCGACATCGTTCACTCTGCGTGCATACTATATCTAGTGATTCATCCATGGAGGAACAGAGCCACGGCACGGTACGTGACACTACTTTCTACAACCTTATTATAGGTATTGCCGCTGACCAATACCGTTAGTCGCGGCAGACGCTAGCGCATGCTTCAAATTCTGTCGTGGTTTTTGTGTTTACTAAATTTTGCGATTATGTGAACTTTAAACTTCAGCGTAGGAATCACGCCACAGGGCAAGTCGCCAGTTGGCTTTAAAACACGCGTCGTCGCGGTCGTGTGTTTTCCTCCTAAACGACCTTACTCGGGTCGAACTCTACATTGATATAAATACTCTGACACAAACGTTTAAAGTTCGGTTTCAAGATATTGGTTTTATTAACGTTTTTCGTTTTTCACAACGCAGGTGGATCTAACTCAAAAAGTTTAATAAGACATTTCTGACAGAAGATAAGTGTGATAATATTTTTGGTAAGTTACACGTATACAATGAGTACAGTACCAAAATTTGCTATACAATTTTATCAAGGCATGTAAACATATAACTCTGCATATAAACGTCAACTCATTAAATTAAACTCTAACCTTTTTAGTGATAAGGTGTAATTCTCGATGTTATTAAATGTTACTGATAAGAAATTTAATACAGTGTCTAAGTGATATATGCTTGCACGTATATAAGCTCAATGAGTTCATATTTATATTTGATTTTAAATATACTGATTATAGGTACACTACGTAAAATGTTTTGATCTATAAGTAAGCGAATGGCATCAAATTTTTTTTTTGTATAATTAGCTAATTTTCTTGACTATTTTTTTCCAAAATCTGTTGATGCCACTCAACGTTACAACAGTTACAACGAAAGAGGCACCGGCACTGACGGTCCCATCTCCCCAATCCACCCAGTTTAATTAATTAAATTACACATATTACAGTTTGTGAGTATGTGTAAAAATAAGCATTTAATCTTTCTCATGCCTTGCTGGCCTGGATACATTTGGATAAATTGAGAAGACTTATGGTGGTATGTGTGTAACCTATACCTCTATATTCCGGAAAATGCGGGTAAACGCAGCAACTAAGTACTTACTGTACTTAATAAGTACAGTAACTTTCGACTTGAAATAGGTAACCGGACCATTTTATTGCATGGCAGCAAGAAAGCAAAAAATTGGCGAGAACGTTTGCCTGTTGTTGTTGTCAAATAGTGTGGCACGCAAAACTCTGGATTGCCTGAATCGCGTCACTGCACTGCGCCTGTTACTTTGAGAGTGAGACAAACCTCGTTCAACCTGGGGCCTTATTCAGTATGACCAATGAGATAACGCGTTCCTTAACGCGCCACGTTACGTTATTGAAAAATTGTATTCTGTATGCCACACGATAGGTAAATTATACAAAACGCGCGCGTTACACGTCCTCATATGTCACGATATTTTGACAGCTCAAAACGCGCTCATAACCTTACCCTACCGCGTTTTAATTGGCATAGAGAATACGATAACGCGGAGATAACTTAACACGGCACGGTAACACTTTAAAATGATCATACTGAATAAGGCCCCTGTAACTGCAATTGAAACGTGTTTCAAACACCAAAACATGTATGTTGTATGAAGTAAAACAAGAATATGAAAATATAAGAATATGTGTAGTTAGAATAGATTCGTTTGATATTAAGCTTCATTAAAATACTTACCTAATTTATTATCTAATTGTAAGAAATTCAGATACAGGTGACATATTGTAACCGACCTTATTTGTTGGTTAAAAACAACAATAAATTAATGGTTGCTTCTTCTTTTATGATTTACTATGATTTTGCCCATACACTAGCGTTATAAATTATACCTACCTCTCAATCTTGCCGGCGCCAAAGCGCATATACAATTTAGGTAAGAAAAGTAGGGTTAGGTATAACTACTTTGTGGTTATCTGCAAAAAAGAAAAATAAATTAAGTAAGTACCTACCTAAGTACTAAGTAAGTAGTATTATACCTACCTACCTAATATCTTGTACTATTATTTATTCTGTGCTAGTGTCAATAGGGAAATAAGTTAAAAATAACAATACCATGGAAAAATTAAATACCTAGCTGGGTCATAATAATAAAACAGGCTATAATTAGGTATTACGTTGACGAGTTGACGACACGCTATCTCCACATAAAACGGTTGCGTTATCACGCGAAGCAACAACTTGCAAAACCTTTGACTCCTTCGCAAGATCGTTGCAAATAAAACCGGCCAAGTCGAGTTGGAGTCGCCCACCGAGGCTTCCGTACCAACTTTTGTTGGTACCAATTAAGCTAGACCTCTAAATTGTATGAGCGCTCATATAACTCAGGGCCTAACTTAATTTGATTTATCTATGTATGTGTGGGGGTGTGGGGGTGTGGGGGTGTGGGGACCTTTTAATTTTCAACTTTTTTTTATTTTTTGCAATTTTTCCTTTTTTGTGCTGTACTCCTATCAAAGATTGAAAATGTTCATACAAACTTTCATTCCCCTTTTATACCCCTTTGGGGATGAATTCCCAAAAACGTTAAATTAAGTACATTTTTCATTATTTGTATTGGTTGTTATTTTAGAGTTGACAAAGATAATGCGATGGTGGGCTCCATACTCGCGATTTATAATTTAACTTTGTAATAGATTAAAATAAATGTGGATTTGATTGATTATAATAACGTCCAGGATTGTGAGGTCTCAAATGAGTCATATAAAATCTAACCCGGCAATCTCCACAATTTCAAAGAAAAGATAATAATACTACGTAACAATTTGTCAAAATTAAATTGTGAAGGCACGATGTTTTATTTGTTATTTACAATTCTTATGATTTTATTTTATGACTCATGTGTATATGCATGATAAGTAATATGTTTCATTCCATCTATTCAAAAAGTGATAGTTTGTTCCTCGATAAGTGCACGCAAAATAGGACTTTCCAACCTAGGGCGGGAAAGTAATTTTTTATTTTTGGCTTATGTCTGTTCTTTTATAGTTCCCTGTCTAAAGAGGTTCAATAATAATATTGTACGAAAAATGTAACTTTTCTATTAAATAGAGAGCGCACGGCGCTAATTAAGTAAAAAAAAATGCCGCAACGTCATATACATATACAGGGAAACAAATAAAAAAAAATTAAGCGCGCAAAGTGCCACAATACACATATCTTGTTGTGGCCAAGAAGATAATAAAGCGCTATAATTATTGCCATTTTTAGTTTGTCTGTGGTCACAGACTGTCATCCTAACACATTTAACCATGGAGTAGGAAATGCCTACATAAAGACATGGAGTTACCGCGATACATTTGCCTGTAAGCATATAACTTCAAAAAAAGGTGCCTAAACGTCATATTGGAACCTAAAATGACTGCCATTGATTGTCCATTGGTCAATTCCATTGATGACCTTGACTAACACAATCCTAGCAATGGACCAATGGATAATTGATGGCATATGTTTTAGGTTTAGGTATGCACCTTTTTTGTAGGTATTTCATGTCCTTATGTATAATATGTCAATGAGTTAAAGGTATAATTTTAATCGGGTGAAAACTGCAAAAGGTGCGATGGTTTTGTCGGAAACTGTATGTATTTATTGGTTTATTGCGTTTGTTTATGTTAGTCAGCGTCTTTTACAATATTATGCTTTCGAATTGCTATTTTATTGGGCCTTTTATCTATTCCCTTTTCTCATAGAGGGGGATGAAAAGCAGAGCAGACTTGGCCGCAACATTATTTTCTCTCTGGCTACGTACTTTGTATCCCTCGCTACGTTCTGGATTCAAAATTGCAGCCTCGCAGAAACGTACTATTTTGCGGCCTCGATATACAATCTACTATTAGAATCGCTCTATCTAGCTGGAGGATATATACGCAAGCTGGCTGGCAGCGGTTGGAAACAACGAGCTGAAGATTGAGCTAAGTGTAGGTGAGGCCTATGTCCAGCAGTGGACAGACATAGGTTGATAATGATGTTAATTTAAAAATTACACATCTCTTTAGAAATATTAAATCATCTTATATTTGCATCAATGAATGTGATGAACAATGAACAAATTAACACTACAATTTTAAAGTTCAAATTATGATACAAGCTCTAAATTGATATTCCGCCTAACTTGCTACCATTAAGTAGGTAGTTTACCACCATTAACCTAACGGTGTTCCGGCAGCGCACAGCCCTTAAGAGTCAGTCTATTTTAGGCCTAGTGTGTTCACCATCTTCAACCACATCATCGCTTATCACCAGGCGAGAACTATCAAACGCTAGCTATGGTGTAAATAAAAAAAAAACTAATTTAGGTCGCTCTCTGCTGGTAGAAAAGGCTTACTTACGACCTATGCTGCTATTTATGTATTAAAAAAATGCGAATGTTTGTTTTGTGAGTACAGACACAGAATAAATAATGGTACAAGTATGGATGGATGTTTGTAACTCCTTCACACAAAGACGACTGAAAGAATTCGGATGATATTTGACTCACAGATTGTCTATGTGTTTATTGCTGATGTTATCACGATACTTTTGAAGTGTTCATTCTATATCCTAAACAAATCCGTGGGACGCAGCTAGTATCAAAAATGTGTATACTTTAGCTATACTGATGGTATAATTTTGGCACTTAAAATATACAGTACAAACTTAAACTAACCAACATGCCTTGGTTAACCATTATCTTGTTACCAATAATTTATGAATTCGATGAGTCGTCATCTATAGATTATTTCTCGCAATAGATATCTTAATTTAATTCGTAACTATATAAATATAAAAGCCATTAATTGATAGATAACTCGTATAACTAATTAAAGTCTCATTTACCACTTACTCACATTACCCAAATTTTAAATATTGACTCAATCACTGTTAATGGGTTAGGAATCAAAATAACTAAGTGCAAAGTGTGTTATTAAATTTATAAACCTTTACATTTTTAATCCCTGACGCAAAAAGAAGGGGTGTTATAAGTGACGTGTGTATCTGTGTATGTGTGTGTCTGTCTGTGGCATCGGAGCGCTCAAACGGATGAACCGATTTAGATTTAGTTTTTTTTGTTCGATGGGTGTCTTAATCTAGAGTGTTTTTTTTTTACTTTATAGGCTAGTGTTTGACCACTATCTCACCTGTTGGTAAGTGATGATGCGGTCGAAGATGGTAAGCACGCTAGGCCTAGAATGGGAACTGGCTCTCAAGGATAGCTGCCGGAACACATTAGATGTTTTGGTGACATATTTTCTAACTTGAGGGTGGTAGCTGGCCAGGCGGTGGTTCCTGGTGTTCTTAGCTTTGATTCAAGAAAATCCGTTCAGCCATTTTAAGACCTTTCTAATGACCTTTTTGAAAACATGGTAGCATTGACCTGATACTAGGGCATCTCTTAGAATCTGCAGAATACTGTACTCCTGTTAAACTTACAGCAGGTATATCGAGTTCGGGCTCATTGGAATAGTCTCAATGAACAACTCGTAACATAAAACAAAAATCAGTCGGAGGTAGTTATAATTTCGCATTAAAGTATTAAGTATAATAAGTTTGTAAGCATACCTACCTATCTAATCCGTCTAAACGTCACGGAAACTTTATTGCTATCTAGCAATTTTTAGGGTTCCGTAGTCCTGACAAGGTTGTTCAACAATACCATATATAATAAAAACAAGGTGTTCGTTCAGCCTAGTGTTTACAATACAAATTGAATTGAATATTGAATTGTGTTTTGTTTTTATATATATTAATTCATATTTATATATAGTATAAGGAACAACAGAATCGTTCTATATTGCGATAATGGGCTACTACGGAACCCTACTACGGTAATTGGAGAAAATAGGGTCAATGAGGCTATTATTTTACTTCCTGATAAAAAAAAATATCTCTGGCTTACAAAACACTGGTTTGTTAGAGCAGTTTATATGCCATGCCATAAGAGGTTTTAGGTTTTCGTGGGCCCTACTATTACCAGTTACCTACTATTTTTAATACTAAAATCAGGATATTTACCATGTTTTTATTATTTATGAGGTTCCAATATTTGTCATGTACAAGTAATTTGCGATTAGTGTCTGTGGTTGTGGGTAGAAGCAATGTTTACGAGGATATATTTTATACATTAAATGGATATATTTTGTTTGTTCGCGGATAACTTCGTCACTTATGTATCGATTTTGATAATATTTTTTTTGTTAGATGGGAGATAGGCACCACATTAATTTAATTTTATTGAGATCTGATAAGTATCTCCAGAGATATAGAGATAAAAACCTCAAACTTGGTACTGAAAATGATTAGCGCGGAATTTGAAGTCGGTTCTTTTAGTTTTTTAAACGATCTTATTATATATGAGGCGTCAATCGATTGAGTGGCATAGGCTCTATGCTTTCCGTTGTCACATTTTATATATATTTTTTTCGCACTATAAAATCTTGTTATTATACTTGCTAAGGTAGCTCACTCAAATATAATTAATGCCGAAATTAGTTGTAGAGATGTACACAATAATAAAATTACCTTTGCAGTTTAACCAATGCAACAATAACAAAGGCGGCAATAGCCCAATGGATAAGGTGTCGGACTGGCGATCGAGAGGTCGTGAGTTCGATCTCCACCCCACCCATTGCACTATTGACGTGAATCCACTCCAGACACAAGCATATTTAGCTTAGTTGGAGGGGTTAACAAGAATACTAGTAATGTGCAAACCACATTGCGAGTAATCTTTAAAAAAAAAAAAAAAAAAAAAAAAAAAATGCAACAATAACATACATGTTTATCATATCACGAAGTACGACTACTTTTGCATCTTAAACCATAGTTAATACACATAATACGTCTTTATCACTGTTTATTATTGTTATATAGTCTTTGAATTCAATTCAACATTCCAAAAATCCGCACAAAACATTTTGCCTCCGCGTTTGTCATAAGAACAGCCAATAAATGGAATTTCCTGTCACCGACTGTGTTTTCTCAAAAATATAACCTGGCAATGTTCAAATCGAGATTGAATAGGTATTTACTGAGCAAGCGTGCTACATCTTCGGCTACATCGTCACTTACCATCAGGTGAGATTGTAGTCAAATGTTTGCTTAGTCGTAAATAAAATAAATGAACTGGCCAAGTGCAAGTCGGACTCGCACTAGTAGGGTTTTGTACCACACTACAGTATTTTATAAGATCGAGCAAAAAATACCACTATCATTTTTCGCCAGCAAAAAATAATCCTACTTCCTACTAATATTATAAATGCGAAAGTAAGTGTGTGTGTGTGAATGTTTGTTACCACGTATCTCAATAACCACTGAACCAATTTTGATGAAATTTAAAACGTAGGTAGTGTAAGTTCTAACTTAAGACATAGGCTAATATTATTTTTGAAAATCATCCCCTAAATGAGTTAAATAGGGTGATAAAGTTTCTATGGAAAATTTTATTCCTTGGGCCGATTTACTCAAAACTCGGTACAAATAAACCTTAAAACAAATAATGAGACACGTGTTTTTCATTTTTTCAAAACCATCCCTAGGAGGCTTGAAAAATGAATTTTCTTTGTAAGAATTATAAAAAAATCAGTAATATTTGTTCTCACATATTCCTTTGTCCGATTCACTCAAAACTCGGTACAAACAAACCTTAAAACAAATAATGAGACACGTGTTTTTTATTTTTTCAAATCTACCCCTAAGGGGGGTGTAAAATGATTTTGTTTGGAAAAGTCATAGAAAATTCAGTAATGTTTGTTTCCACGTATTCCTTGGCCCGATTCATCAAAACTCGGTACATATAATCTATCCAATAAATAATGAGACACGTGTATTTCATTTTTTCAAAACTACCCACCCCTTAGGGGGGTGTAAAATGATTTTGTTTGGAATAGTCATGGACAATTCAGTAATGTTTGTTTTCACGTATTCCTTAGCCCGATTCATTTAAAACTCGGTACAAACAAACCTTATAACAAATAATGAGACACGTGTTTTTTAATTTTTCAAATCTACACCTAAAGGGGGTGGATAATGATTTTGTTTGGAATAGTCATAGAAAATTCAGTAATGTTTGTTTTCACGTATTCCTTGGCCCGATTCACTTAAAACTCGGTACATATAATCTATCTAACAAATAATGATACACGTGTATTTCATTTTTTCAAAACTACCCACCCCTTAGGGGGGGGTGTAAAATGATTTTGTTTGGAATAGATAGAAAATTCAGTAATGTTTGTTTTCACGTATTCCCTGGCCCGATTCACTTAAAACTCGGTACATATAATCTATCTAACAAATAATGATACACGTGTATTTCATTTTTTCAAAACTACCCACCCCTTAGGGGGGGGTGTAAAATGATTTTGTTTGGAATAGATAGAAAATTCATTAATGTTTGTTTTCACGTATTCCTTGGCCCGATTCACTTAAAACTCGGTACATATAATCTATCTAACAAATAACGATACACGTGTATTTCATTTTTTCAAAACTACCCACCCCTTAGGGGGGTGTAAAATGATTTTGTTTGGAATAGATAGAAAATTCAGTAATGTTTGTTTTCACGTATTCCTTAGCCCGATTCACTTAAAACTCGGTACAAACAAACCTTAAAACAAATAATGAGACACGTGTTTTTTAATTTTTCAAATCTACACCTAACGGGGGTGGAAAATGATTTTGTTTGGAATAGTCATAGACAATTCAGTAATGTTTGTTTTCACGTATTCCTTGGCCCGATTCACTTAAAACTCGGTACATATAATCTATCTAACAAATAATGATACACGTGTATTTCATTTTTTCAAAACTACCCACCCCTTAGGGGGGGGGGGTGTAAAATGATTTTGTTTGGAATAGATAGAAAATTCAGTAATGTTTGTTTTCACGTATTCCTTGGCCCGATTCACTTAAAACTCGGTACATATAATCTATCTAACAAATAACGATACACGTGTATTTCATTTTTTCAAAACTACCCACCCCTTAGGGGGGTGTAAAATGATTTTGTTTGGAATAGATAGAAAATTCAGTAATGTTTGTTTTCACGTATTCCTTGGCAAGATTAACTTAAAACTCATCTATCTAACAAATAATGATACACGTGTATTTCATTTTTTTTTAAATTACCCACCCCTTAGGGGGGTGTAAAATGATTTTGTTTGGAATAGATAGAAAATTCAGTAATGTTTGTTTTCACGTATTCCTTGGCCCGATTCACTTAAAACTCGGTACATATAATCTATCTAACAAATAATGAGACACGTGTATTTCATTTTTTCAAAACTACCCCTTAGTGGGCTTGAAAAATGATTTTTCTTTGTAAAAATTATAAAAAATTCAGTAATATTTGTTTTCACGTATTCCTTTGTCCGATTCACTCAAAACTCGGCACAAACAAACCTTAAAACAAATAATGAGACACGTGTTTTGTATTTTTTCAAATTTACCCTTAAGGGCGGTGTAAAATTGTTTTTAATTTTGTTTGAAAAGTCATAGAAAATTCAGTAATGTTTGTTTCCACGTATTCCTTGGTCCGATTCACTCAAATCTCGGTACATATAATCTATAAAACAAATAGCGAGACACGTATTTTTTTATTTTCCAAATCTACCCCTAGGGGGTCTGTAAAATGAATTTTGTATGGAAAAATCATATAAAATCCAATCATGTTTGTTTTGACGTATCTGCATAACTAATTAACCGATTTCAATGAAATTTGACACGTAGATAGTGTAAGTTTTAAAATAACATATAAGGTAATTTGATTTTCAAAATTCAACCCCTGAAGGGGTAACATAGGTTGATAAAGTTTCTATAAAAATGTTATTCCTTGGTCTGGTTCACTCAAAACTAGGTAAAAATAAAACTGTAAACAATAATGAAACATGTATTTTTTATTTCTTTCAAATTCTGTAAATAAGTAAGTAAATATGTGTTTCAGGCTTTTTCGAAATTCCACCTTTAAGAGAGTGAAATGGGGTACAAACAAACAAAACAAAGTTTGAAAATCAATATGATTTTTTGGGTTTTATATAAATGAGTCGTTATGTCCGTTGGTCACGCCATAACTTGAAAACGGATTGACCGATATGGTCTACGTCTAATTCAGTTTTTCATGTGTTTTTACGAAAAAAAATTAAAGAAACGAATGAAGTTATTAAAGCGGGCGAAGCCGCGAGGCACTGCTAGTAATTAATAAACATTTTATTTCTTATAGCGCCATCTAACCTCTAACAAAGGTGTTAGGGTTAATACATCGTCTGTGAAAATTTCAACTGTCTAACTATCACGGTTCATAAGATACAGCCTGGTGACAGACGGACAGACAGACAGACAGACAGACAGACATACAGACAGACAGACAGACATACAGACAGACAGACAGACAGACGGACAGCGGAGTCTTAGTAATAGGGTCCCGTTTTACCCTTTGGGTACGGAACCCTAAAAAAGAATACATAATTTATGCAATAAATTAATTTAGGTACTAACGTAAAATAGAACGTGCCTTTGAAATAATATACTTAATACAAATGAGTCGACATTGTTTTACGTAGAATTTTTTTTAATGACTTTATCGTTATTTATTTTTATTATTTATCTTTAGTACTTATGATGAATAAATAAAATATCACAAATTATCACATACTTACATGTAATAAATGTTAATAAATGTCTTATCAGTTCGTTTCACGAGTTCCACGCCACGGTATCACGTAGTACCTACCTACAAACCTACGTTAAAACTATTACTACGTAAAATTATTAAATTTAGGAAGTAAGTGCTAAATAGGTCTTTACGATCTCTTCAAAATTGGTAGATTCAATTATAGCATTTGCGTCGGGGGTTGAAACGCTTACTTATCTAATATAAAAAAAAGCAAAGTAACTTTTTTATTGGTACTTTAAACATTGTTTGAGAAAATAAAGTCACGAAGAACGAAATAGTAATTTATAGGCAGTTATTTTTACAATTTTATATAGATAAACTGAACAAAATATTTTAATATTATTATCCCCTTTATAGATAAATTGGATTATATTACCGCGTGTGGTAACTATTATCTAAAGTAAATAATCCATGTTTTAAAACATCAATTGCACTTATTATTTATATTATATAACTGTATGTTTATGACGCTGGACTGGCAGGGATGACATCGTCATCGAGCAGAAACATTGCGAGATGCTTAACACATTCTAAAATAAATCTTAGCTGGTTCTTCTCATCGCATTGTTCTCCGGATGAACTTGCTAAAACCAAGGTTATATTCAATGAGCGTGAAAATCCGGCACCGATCGCAATACAGTCACAGATACCTATATCGTGAAGTAGTGTGAAAAGGATATGTGAGGTAAATTTCAGTCCCAAATCCGTAACATAGCCACCTTACGGATTTGTCAGCCTTTATCTATTTAGCCACCAGGAAGTAGACTTAACGTTGGCAGATAATAGATAATACCGAGTTCAATCCCCGCCGTGCACCAATGGATTTTTCTATCGTAAAATGTATGTGCGCTTTTCACCGTTGCCCCTCCGGTGAAGGAAAAACATCGTTAAGAAACCAACAATCCCTGCATGGTGGCAGGACACTATCTAGTTTCCGCCTGGCCAGCTACCACCCTCAAGTTATATAATCTGTCGCCAAACATCTAATGTGTTCCGGCAGCTATCCTTGAGAGCCAGTTCCCATTCTAGACCTAGCGTGCTTACCATCTACGACCGCATTATACTTACCAACAGGTGAGATAGTGGTCAAACGCTAGCCTATAAGATATAAAAAACCTATTCTCAACTCATAACGTTTTATTGTACCCTGAGTCAAGTTCCAACTTATTAAATAAGTAGATAAAGTAGTTTTTAATTTCATGGTTTAAATACTACGAAGAAATGAACTGACTATACGCTGAGAATTATAAACTTGTGACTTCTTTTAAATAGGTATTGTACCTTGCTCTGAAATTAGCCTATTAAATTAACCAATATAAAAATAAATTCAACACAGAAATTAGTTTCATATTTCAATTTATTTTTATATTTATCCGTCTCTAAATATTTTTTAAGATAATAGAAGCTGTTTAATTTATATCCAGTTGAAATTGTCATACATTCGAGTACGTGTGTGGAATATTTTTATTAATTTAGGGTTAAATATTAACTTTGTTTCCTGAAAATTAACAAAAACTAGTTGACCAGTTTAACAAATATTAATTAAGCTGTATAGTAAAACTAAAAACAAAATAAACGTAAATGATCACATCTACACAAATATTAATAATAATATATACATCATCATTGACAGTCAGTATTCGTCCACTGCTGGACATAGGCATCTCCTATGGCACGCCACTGAGCTCGATCTTCAGCTATTTGTTTCCAACTGCTGCCAGCCAGCTTTCGTATATCGATCCATCTAGCTGGAGGGCATCCTACGCTTCGTTAACCGAGCTGTGGTCTTTACTCTAGAGAACGTGTATCCCAACGCTTATCGGTTCGACGACCGATATGACCAGCCCACTGCTACTTGTCCTTAGTGTGTGTGTTTACTAATCCTTAGAGTTATGTCTCTGTCGGATGACTTCATTGGCACCGTTGCAGGCACTCCAGAACAGACTAGGTTTCAGTAATGTACCCAACTGCCACGGACGGATAATGTTTTTATTAAATTCTATTTAGCTAGGTTTATTTAGAATAGAAATTACATAAGATAATCATAAAAAGTATGAGTATCTATTATCTAAGGTGCTGACGTTTACGCCGGCAGGCATCGTGTCCAAACGGCAATTTAAAACTAATAATAGAAGGAAAAATAGTTTTCAAGTGTTTCCGATTAAATAGCATTACGTGCCAAGAAAATAAGCGGTTTTCGGTTTACGGAAGCAATGTTGTAAGCTGGATTATTGATAAAAGGTCCGATAAATTGCAAGATAAATAATTTCTTTACCTATCAGATAAATAAATGTCATTACGATAATTCTACTCATTATTGCATAAATATTAAATACATGTAAGTCTACTTAATGCTAAACCTGAAGATTAACGAAATGTCGGTGCAACGACAAAATTATCTTTTTTTACAAGCTTTTATTTAACTTGCAATGTATGTATGTATTAGAAAGTTTAGCATTCCAGGTTTTACTACGCCTACCGAAAAGCTAGAAGACCTATGAGTTGTGTGGATGTCTGAAGTTTTGTTCTTTTTGTTTGTTTGAGATCTTGGCTCAGTACAAGTATTTGAATTATTCTCTGGTGATTTTGAAAGGTTTCTTTTTTTGTTGTTTTTATATGCAGATGTATTCTTTAGTATGACCAGTTTATCATATTTGATTATGGCTGTGTTTCCCTTCTCTCGTTCGGCTTGTACTTGTATTTGTAACTCTTTCCTTATTTCTAAAATTGACTGTGGGTAGTCTTCCTTTATGTAATATATAGTGTCTTTTAAAACTCCTTTATTTTTGATAATGTCAATCTTCTTGCCGAGTGTTGTAAAAGTAATGACAACAGGTCGTGGTTTGTCGGCTTTTTTTCCTACTCTCCTTATAGCTTGTAGATCTCTACAGTCTATTTTTACCGGAAAATGCTTATAATAAATAAAAACAGTAATAACAAGATCAGCACATTTGACAGCACTAAGAACGCATAGCAACTATCACACCAGCCCCTCCCAGAGAACTATAAACACTCAGAAGAAGAAAACGAAACATATGAAACACATCTTCCAAGCCGGGTGGTCTCCGTGGAAGATTACGACCACAACCCTCCAGAAAAACTAAAAAACACTCAAAACAATCAACAACTCTACAAAAAAAAAAATAACAAGATATTAGTCGCTACCTACAATGTTAGAACATTATCAACACACGAAAAACTTATAGAACTAACTGAAGCCCTAAACAATGTTCAGTTTGAAATTTTAGGCCTATCAGAAGTCAGAAGACTAGGAAATAAAATAGAAGACTACGGTGACCTAATACTATGCTACACTGGAGAACGAGCCGGAGTCGGCTTTTTAGTTAAAAAAACACTTAAAAAACCACCTAGAGAGCTACATTGGTCTATCAGAAAGAGTAGCCCTATTAAATCTAATCATATACAATAACAAAACAACATTAATACAAGTCTACGCGCCAACGGAATCAGCCAGCGACTATGATATGGAACAATTTTATACGACCCTCAACGAAACCATGAAAACTGCCTACAAGGATGTTTTAGTCATGGGCGATTTTAATGCTAAAATAGGACAACCTCGGACCGATGAAAATATAATAATGAAAACAAACGGATACGGAACACGAAATGCGCGAGGAGAAAAACTCATTGAATTTGCCTTAGAACATAAACTATCAATCATGAATATTTTCTTCAAGAATAGACCTGGACGTAAATGCACATGGCAATCGCCAAACGGGCAATATAAAAATGAAATAGACTTTGTTCTATCAAATCAACCTTACTTCTTCCAAAAACCTAGAAGTATTAAATATTAACTACCCGTCCGATCACAGAATGATAAGATCAACCCTAACATTAACCAATCCTACAAAAAGTAGAGCAAAATACTCTAACAGGAGCTGTAAAACTCTAGTGAATGAGAATGAAATAAAGCAAATTAAAGATAATCTCTACCAAAACATCATATTATTAGAAAAAACAAAAACAGACACAATTCAAAATATCTACGACAGACTACTCGATGCTATTAATATAAGTCTACAGCAAATAAAAATCACGACCAAAAACCACAAAAATACAAAAATATCAGAGCGCTCTAAAGCTCTCCTGAAGAGAAGACAACAAATTCAAAAAACAGGATTTAAAACAAGAGCTATGAAAAATGAGCTTAAAGCACTGTATAAGCTTACCAGTAAATATATAAGAAACGACTACCTGAATTATAGGAAAAACACCATACAAAGACATCTAAATACAACTGGAAGCTTAAAGAAAGCTCGTAAAGAACTACATACACACAATACTTGGATTGACAGTTTGCATAACCTAGGAAAACATCTCAAAACAGAAGAAAGAGAAAAAGAAATCATAACAATAGCTACCGAATACTATAAAAAACCTATACGACAACCCAGCACCAGTTAGTGAAGCACACCAAACGGCTGACGAAAACACCAAAAACAGTGATACTCCTGAAAGAACACCTATAGAAGAAGTAGAGATACTAAACAACATCAAAAACCTAAAAACAGACAAAAGCCCTGGACCCGACGGCATAACAAACGAGGTATTAAAATACGGAGCAACAATATTAAGCAACCCACTGTCGTTTCTATTTAACCGTATACTTAATACCGCTACCACACCATCGCAATGGTCAAACTCAAACATAATATTAATATACAAAAAAGGAAATCCGAGAAACATCTCAAACTACAGGCCTATCAGTCTACTTTCAAGTCTCTACAAACTATTTTCATCCATTATTGAAAAAAGAATAAGCGCTACTATACAAAAACATCAACCGGTTGAACAAGCAGGCTTTCGCAGGGGATTCTCTACAGTCGACCACATACATACGTTAGAGCTTTTGATAGAGAAATACCAAGAACAGCAGATACCTCTATACGTCGCCTTCATCGACTACCAAAAAGCCTTTGACACATTATTACACCCGAGCATCTGGGAAGCGCTTCGACGACAAAATGTAGAGAGTCAGTATATTGAAGTTCTAAAGAACATCTACGAAAAATGCACAAGCAATGTGAAATTAGAAGCGTCACGACCACAAATAGCAATAAAAAGAGGGGTAAAGCAGGGAGACCCACTATCCCCAACACTATTCATTTCTGTGTTAGAAAATGTTTTTAGACAGTTAGACTGGAATCGTTGTGGTATATATATAAAAGGAACCTATTTTAATCACCTAAGGTTCGCAGACGATATAGTAATAGTGTCTGAGAGCTCTACCCAATTGCAACACATGATTACTACACTTCACTCTGCAAGTTTACAAGTCGGCCTTGAAATGAACTCGTCAGAAACAAAAATCATAACCAACAGTACACAGAAACCTATAAACGCTAATAATATACCACTCGAATATGAGAAGGAATATATATATTTAGGGAAACAAATTTCATTTGCTAAACATAGCAACTTACTAGAAGTTGAACGAAGAATTAAACATACATGGAATAAATATTGGAGTCTTAAAGAAGTATTCAAAAGTGACCTCCCGGTAGAGCTGAAGAAAAAGGTAATGGATTCAAACCTCCTCCCATGCCTAACATATGCATGCCAAACGTGGGAATTTAACTACACTATTAAGAACAAAATTATTTCATGCCAAAGGGGAATGGAACGCAGCATGCTCAACATAAAAAAAACAGCATAAAGTCCGCCACTCAATAATAAGATCGAATACAAGACCAATCGACGCCGTTTCACACGCACTTAGACTAAAGTGGAAATGGGCAGGCTACATAGCAAGACTACAAGACAATAAATGGGCTAAAAAGTTAACTACCTGGATGGGACCTATAGGTAAAAGGAAGCGAGGAAGACCACACACACGCTGGGAGGACGAGATCGTGCGTCTGGCTGGATCACGCTGGTTAGAGATAGCGAAAGACCGAGAATCATGGCACTCTCTGGAGGAGGCCTTCACCTCAGGGGTTCCCTCAAACAACTAAAACCATATTTTTTAATTAATTAACACATTGTAAAACTTGGGAAATATAAGGCTTTTTTATTTTTTTATTTTTAGGGTTCCGTAGCCGAATGGCAAAAAACGGAACCCTTATAGATTCGTCATGTCTGTCTGTCTGTCTGTCTGTCTGTCCGTCCGTATGTCACAGACATTTTATTCCGAAACTGTTAGGACTACAGAATTGAAACTTGGTAGGTAGATGTATTCTGTGTACCGCTTTCCGATTTTTATACAAAAATAAAAAATATAATAGTTTAAGGGGGGGCATCCCATACATAGAACTGAAACAAAAAACATTTTTTTTCTTCAAACCTATACGTGTGGGATGATGTCTATGGATAGGTCTTCAAAAATGACATTGAGGTTCCTAAAATCATTTTTTAGGGTTCCGTAGCCGAATGGCAAAAAACGGAACCCTTATAGATTCGTCATGTCTGTCTGTCTGTCTGTCTGTCTGTCTGTCTGTCCGTCCGTATGTCACAGCCATTTTATTCCGAAACTGTTAGGACTACAGAATTGAAACTTGGTAGGTAGATGTATTCTGTGAACCGCTTTCCGATTTTTATACAAAAATAAAAAAAATTAAAGTTTTAGAGGGGGCATCCCATACATGGAACTGAAACAAACAAAAAACATTTTCTTCAAACCTATACATGTGGGGGTGTCTATGGATAGGTCTTTAAAAATGACATTGAGGTTTCTAAAATCATTTTTTCTTAAAGTCAATCATTCGAAAGATAGGCGCGTCTAAAGTGGTAAAATGTGTGTCCCCCCCCCCCCTCTAACTTTTAAAGTATGGGAGCGAAAAATCTAAAAAAAATATATGCTGTAGATCTCAATAAAAACTAACAACGAAAATTGGTTTGAACGAGATGCAGTCAGCAGTTTTAGAGATATGGCGACCGCAAAGATAACTTTGTTTTTCATACAAACACTATGAAAAACAAAGTTAATTTTGTAGTTGCGAAAAATCATAGTTATGGAATACTTAACTGTGTTACGGAACCCTACGAGTGCGAGTCCGACTCGCACTTGGCCAGTTTTTTTCTCAAAGTCAATCATTTAAAAGATAGGCGCGTCTAAAGTAGTAAAAAGTGTGTCCTCCCCCTCTAACTTTTAAAGTATGAGAGTGAAAAATCTAAAAAAAATATATGCTGTAGATCACAATAAAAAACTAACAACGAAAATTGGTTTGAACGAGATACAGTCAGCAGTTTTAGAGATATGGCGACCGCAAGGATAACTTTGTTTTTCATACAAACACTATGAAAAACAAAGTTAATTTTGTAGTTGCGAAAAATCATAGTTATGGAATACTTAACTGTGTTACGGAACCCTACGAGTGCGAGTCCGACTTGCACTTGGCCAGTTTATTTATTTTATTTTTTATAGTTAGTATGTATGTATGTAACTATGTATGTTCGGGTGGAATCACCACTAGACTAGACACACACTTAGACCCACTTCCCGATGTCCGATTGGACTCAAATTTGGTGTACTTATGTATCTTCGGTGACAATACAATGATATGGTACCATGGAGATGGTCTGATGATGGAGACGGAAGGTGGCCACGGCATCCCTGTGATAAAACAACATAACCCCACCGAGTTTGGGCTCGATTGATTTGTCTTGAAGAGAACTTTATGCCTAGATGATATCCAGGGTCTGATGATGAAGCTGGAAGGTTGCCACGACATCTCTGTGATAAATCAACATAACCCTACCGAGTTTGGGCTCGATTGATACGTGTTGAAGAGAACTTTTACCTAGATGTTATCCAGGGTCTGATGATGAAGCTGGAAGGTGGCCACGGCATCTCTGTGATAAATCAACGTAACTCTACCGACTTTGGGCTCAATTGATTCTTCTTGAAGAGAACTTTACACCTAGATAATATCCAGGGTCTGATGATGAAGCTGGAAGGTGGCCACGGCATCTCTGTGATAAATCAACGTAACTCTACCGCGTTTGGTCTCGATTGATTCGTCTTGAAGAGAACTTTACACCTAGATGATATTTAGCGACTGGTCATGAAGCTGGAAGGTGGACACAGCATCTCTGTGATAAAATTACGTAACCCCAGTGAATTTGGGCTCAAATTATTCGTCTTAAGGAGCACTTTACACTTAAATGATAGCCAGGATCTGATGATGAAGCTGTAAGGGGCCATGGCATTTCTTTTATAAAACAACATAGCCCCACAGAGTCGATTGATTTTCCGCGAAGAGCACTTTACCCATAATCACATCAAATATCCGTGGAATATTTTAAAACATCATGCCTTCTCTTAAATACTTAGGTAGTAGGTAGGTAGTCGGTGTCTATACCTACCTACCAAAAAGTTAAAAATAAATTATAAATAAAAAATATTTTTAAAAACAAGTTTTTATCTGGGACAGTGAACTAAAATGTTAAAAATTAATTCTAGTAAGTATTTGGCGTGTAGGTACTTATTAATGATGTTCAATCTAGTTTTGCCACATTATATCTACTGAAGTATTCTTTAATGTACTGTTATTTTACAGTTGTGCCACAGTTTTAAGTTCTTACATATATACATACTAGCTTTGCCCCGCGGTTTTACCCGCGTGGTCATCGTTCCCGTGGTGTGTAATGTGTTATTCTAAAGTCTAGGCTGTCTACATACCAAATTTTAGCTTAATCGGTTGAGTAGTAAAGAAGTAACAAACATACACACAAACTTTCGCCTTTATAATATTAGTAGAAAGTATGATATTATATAAATTGTTCCTTTTTACTAAATTGCGCATTTTGTTTCAGGATTCAGCAACATTAATCGTAGAGAACGGCAAAGAAATAGCCAAAGTGAACAAAATGCATGTGCCCAATGGAATTAATCACCATGATGCCAAATACATGAACGGTAAGCAATTTTTTTACAGTCAAGTATCAATATGATGAGTGAGAGAATCTCAAATAGCAATTTTAGGGTTCTGTAGTCGGATGGCAAAAAACGGAACCTTTATAGATTCGTCATGTTTGTCTGTCCGACAAGGGATGATTTTAGAAAAACTGTGATCCACGTGTCTTATAATTGATTTTTAGACTTTGTTACCCCACTTCACCCTCTTCGGAGTGGCATTTTGAAATAGCCTGAAACTCGTATATAATTATTTATTTACTGAAGTACTTCTGTGAAGTTTCGAATAAAAATACTATCCAAACTTTTGTGACGGGTACAAGCAAAACTGCGTCACTTTCAACACTTTGAACCCCCGCTTCATCCACTTAAAGAGTGAATTTTGAAAAATGCGTTCATAACGGATACCTAAGTCAAAACAACTATCTGCATGACAAATTTCTGCGCAATCCAAAACAATATGGATTTTCAGACTCTGTTACCCCATTTTACCCTATTAGGGGTGGAATTTTGACAAAACCTGAAACACGTATGTACTTATTTTTTACTGGAGCACTTGTGTGAAATTTCGAATAGAAAAGACTATCTAATCTCCATACAAACGTTGAACCCCCATTTCATCCCCTAAAAGGGTGAATTTTGGAAAATCCTTTCTTAGTACACCCTTACGTATTAAGACAAATATACCCTCCAAATTTCAAGTCTCTACGACCAGCGGTGTAGCCTGTGTAGCGTTGTCTGTCAGTCAGTCAGTCAGTCAGTCAGTATGTCAGGACAAAGATTCTTAATATACCTAGTATTAGAAGAAGAAGATAGATAGATATCTAAAATTTGAAGGAGAATGATTAGTTTCTTATCTCAACGGTGTAGTAAACATTTTTTGACAAAGAATTTTAAAGTAATTGCCAGCAAAAAGAGCTATCACTCTTCTTGAAACTTGATCACAAATTTACTATGACCATCGACTACTGTATCGTGGCGCATAAGTATTAAAAAGCCCAAACACAAAATAAATAGTAGTTTTGCTCAAACGTAGGGGTCTTCGAGTCGCCAGTGAATAGGTATATTTTGGGTAAGCGCGCTACATCATCGATCGCATCATCACTTTCAAAATTTACAGTTCTTTATAGACCATGGAAGGATGTGGTATGGAGTGGTCAAGAGCTACCCATTATCGCATAAAAAAAAACTAAACCAAACAGGATGCAGACACAGCAGATATTAAAAAGTTTAAAAAAAGAATTGAATAAAAGTCAGAGGGCGTTTATAATTTTCGAAAAACTTTAATTATAATTTGCCTTCTCCACCAAACAAAACACGGATAGGTGTAAAGACAAAATAGCCCTGCTGATCTGGTACTTTTTCAATACTTATGTATTATAAGTAACCAAAATGTTTCTTCTCTTATCTTCATTCGATTCTTGTGAATAATGAAACAGTTCCTTTAATTCACTTTTGAATTTGGAAGCTTATTTATTTATAGAAATGTTTTATTTACAGAAGGTAAATATATACAACTTAAAAATAAATTAAACTAAAATGTAATGTCATAAATAAAAATTAAAGTAGTTATAAATAAAAAACAGAACCAAGGTCGCAGCTGTCTGCCGGTAACGTTCCCAAAAAGCTGGCGACGTTACCTCGTTGAATTGCTAGGCTAATCCGTTGGCCGAGGTAAGCGCCAGCTCTTTGGTCATGAGTGACGTCTATTAAGCATCTGAACAGCTCCAGCAGTTTTGTAAACAAAACCCCGGGCATCTCGACCCCACGGAATAATATCAATGAAACATGACTTAATTTATCATGTTGTGGATGGCTAAGTACTATCTATCGCGATCTATCGCAATCTACTGATCGCGATTTACATAGCCGGATAGATGTAAAGCAACTTTATCAGTTTGTGCGATGAGTAAGATAAATAAATTATTAAGATAATAATAGATAAATAAATAATAAGACTAAAATGTTCAAAAAAAATTGATGGTAAAGATGATTATGAAATTATGAAGAACGCGCCGAACTCGCAAATCAATACCAATAACCAAAATCGTAAATGTGAAAATCAGTATTCAGATCATTTGTTTGTTTTTACAAGCTTTTATTTAACTTGCAATGTATGTATGTATGTATGTCACTATGTTTGTTCGGGTGGAATCTTGGAAGCTAAATTAAACCCACTTCCCGATGTCCGATTGGACTCAAATTTGGTGTACTTATGTATCTTCGGTGACAATACAATGATATGGTACCATGGAGCTGGTTTCATGATGGAGACGGAAGGTGGCTACGGCATCTTTGTGATAAAACAACATAACCCTACCGAGTTTGGGCTCGAATGATTCGTCTTGAAGAGAACTTTTCACTTAGATGATATCCAGGGTCTGATGATGAAGCTGGAAGGTGGCCACGGCATCTCTGTGATAAATCAACATAACCCTACCGAGTTTGGGCTCGATTGATTCGTCTTGAATAGAACTTTTCACCTAGACGATATCCAGGGTCTGATGATGAAGATGGAAGGTGGCCACGGCATCTCTGTGATAAATCAACATAACCCTACCGAGTTTGGGCTCTATTGATTCGTCTTGAAGAGAACTTTTCATCTAGATAATATCCAGGGTCTGATGATAAGGCTGGAAGGTAGCCACGGCATCTCTGTGATAAATCAACGTAACTCTACCGAGTTTGGGCTAGATTGATTCGTCTTGAAGAGAACTTTACACCTAGATAATATCCAGGGTCTGATGATGAAGCTGGAAGGTGGCTACGGTATCTCTGTGATAAATCAACGTAACTCTACCGAGTTTGGGCTCGATTGATTCGTCTTGAAGAGAACTTTACACCTAGATCATATTTAGCAACTAGTGATGAAGCTGGAAGGTGGCCACGGCATCTCTGTGATAAAATAACGTAACCCCAGTGAATTTGGGCTCAAATGATTCGTCTTGAGGAGCACTTTACACTCAAATGATAGCCAGGATCTGATGATGAAGCTGTAAGGTGGTCATGGCATTTCTGTTATAAAGCAACATAGCCCCACTGAGTCGATTGATTTTCCGCGAAGAGCACTTTACCCATAATCACAATAAATATCCGTGGAATATTTTAAAACATTATGCCTTCTCTTAAATACTTAGGTAGTAGGTAGGTAGTTGGTATCTATACCTACCTACTAAAAAGTTAAAAAATAAATTATAAATAAAAAATATTTTTAAAAACAAGCTTTTATCTGGGACTATGAACTAAAATGTTAAAAATAAATTCTAGTAAGTATTTGGCGTGTAGGTACTTACCTATATTTTTAGAAGCTTGAGGCACTGAAGTATAGTAATTACCTAGCCTGAAAAACGGGTAGTGCTTCAAGCTTTTAGAATCTGTATTTTGCCACTTCGTATATTTGTCGCTCGCGCTGCCATCTTGGAAAAAGGGCGGCAAAAAACAGTTTTTCGACAATATCTCCTTTACGACTCATTTTACGTTAAAAATATCTTTTACAAAATTAAACTAGATTAAATTTCCTACAATTTATATTGTATCGTTTATTTTCTTAAAATCAATAGTTTCGGCGTACGAGCGCCGCAAAGTGTTCTCTAACATGTGTCATGGCCATATAGCTCATTTCCACATCATTTTGTGGCGCTTTTTAGTTTTCGGAACCTAAAAGATACCAACAGTCCCTATTACTGGGACTTTGCTGTCCGTCTGTCCGTTCGTACATCCGTTTTTGCTTAAACTTGTCAAACATAGTAAGTACATAGAAACTTGAAATAATTAGTATGGCTGATATAACCACAAAAACTAAAAACAGAATAAAGTTAAAAATAAAAGCGGGTCCCCATACAAGAAACGTGTATTTTCAGGTGTTTTATGCTCGATATTATATACCGTAAGATATTTTGTTCACGGTGTGTCATTTTTCCGGCAAATTTTGTTCAAACGGAATCTACGTGTGCGACTCCTACTTGACCAGTTTATTTTTTACTACCAATAATTCAGCGGCAATCGCTAAGCCCATGGCTCAGGTGTCGGCCTGGCTATCGAGAGGTAGTGAGTTTGATCCCCACCCATTGTACTATTGATGTGAGCAAAATACGAGGTGGCAAAATACAGATTCGGAAAGAGCAAATTGAAATCTATAAAATCACTAATATTCAAAACTCCCGGAAAACTTTCCAGGTAAAACTACCAAATGAGTGGACTAAAACTACTATTACATTTTCGTCACTTTAGATCGTCGTGAATATAAAGAACATACGTGGGTCGCACTAAAAGTTTTTAGAATAGAAGAAAAGCAGCCAATGAAAAATTTATTAAACTGTCAAAATAAATGTTGAAAAAATCACGTTCCTTGTAAGTATAATATTTCAATGTTATTGTTTTTTTGTCAAAACAACCGTAATATTCTACTAGTCTATCCTCCGTGCGCATTGAGTATACAGAGACAGTATATTATGCTTTGTAATATGACAATTGTGTGAAAATGTGAAAGTGTCTATCCTAACTCTGTAAAAAGGTCAAGTTACAAGTTCATAAAATCGAGCGAAAAGCGCGAAGAAAAAATCCGATTTCTTGTATGGGGACCCCCTTTAGTTAGTATTAGTTTAGTTTAGTATTTGTTGTTATAGCGCCAATAGTAATACATACTTAGTGAAAATTTCAAGTATCTACGTATTACGGAAAATTATAGCGGTTAAAATAACTTTATTCGTTTAGCAGTAATAGTCGTTAAACTTGGGTGCTGGATAATTTTAAAAATAATTATGTTACATATTATACTACTACGGAACGCTACACTGCGCGTGGCCTCACACGCATTTGGCCGGTTTTTATTTTAAATTGTGTTTAATTTTCATTGGTAGTTGTGTTTTATATTAATTGTTTTATTAATCTCAAATAGTGAAAAAAAATAATTTAGTTATTACACCAACAGCTTCGCAAAACGGAACTACATGTGATATATATCGATGTGGCAAAGTGACTAGATGGGTCAATCGTTAGATAGGTTGCTCTAATCCATCTACCCAACTCTATATTGGGCACAGTCATGAAATAATCGGCAAAAGAAAGAGATGCCGGTGAATGGTAATGTAACCAGTTTAGCGATTGTCCTACGACAAAAACATGAATATTGTATATTTACATATACCACCTATATTTACTTCCTTCTCTTTGTATTGTCGGCCAGACTACACATCCTGTCATTGTTTGAGTACCCTTAACCTTACCTACATTTTGGAGCCAAGTTTACTTCAAAATGACTATCTAACAATCTGTTCTAACTATCTATCTACCTACAAACTTGAATTTAATCTCTGTGAATTAAAATTCACAAAAATTATCTTTCCTCCATGCTGTAAAATATAATTAAGCACGTATACTATATCTATCTATAGAGTTTCTCGGTCTTTCTTCTCTTGAGAGTACATAATATATCCGAAAGAAGGCAGATTCAATGGTCATTTGTTGTAATGACTTTCGGATATATTATGTACTCTCAAGAGAAGAAAGACCGAGAAACTCTATAGAGCTTGCTTTTTTACTTTTTTTTTTCAAATAAATCGTAAGCACTAATATTTATACACATATGACTATACAATAATTTGAATATCTATAACTAATAATAGACTAATATTATAAAGATAACATTTGTATTTTTGTATGTTTGGATTTTTGTATTTTGTATGGATGTTTGTATTGATCTGGCTCAAAAACTACAGGACTGATTTTAAAAATTATTTCACTAATATATAGAATGGACTTTCAGAATGAAAATAGGCTATATATTACACGATTTAAATCATAGGTTCATACGCGGAGACCTATTTTGCAAACTAAGCGACAATAAAACGGTCGAGAATCACGTTTTTACGCGATGCCATAGAAAAGATTATAATACTACGGCGATGCTGCCTAAACGGAAATAGATAGAAGAAATGTGTCTATGTATATATAATATAATATTTATAGAACTTAATAAGTCCTATAAAAAAGTCCGCGGTAGCATATGTTGGCTCTTAAGGTTGACTCTCAGTAACCATTTTAATCTTTAATTTTTAAATAAAAAACATCACATAACTTCCAAGTCTGTTCTACAATACTGTATTAATCCTTATAAAAATAATTACGTTAATTACCTTGGTCACATATTATGGATTAAAATCGTCCTTTACAGTATATAATTTAAATCAATAATTTAGAATATATCACAGATTGAAAATTATGCATCTCGAAAAATAATAAAATATTTCCAGTGACACCACAGAATAGGCCATAGTTACTACGTAAACATTATTAGCTTAGCTATTTCTGTAGATCCCAATTCCCTACCTATATAAATCAATTTGATGTCAATATAGTTTGAGTCCCGCGGCTTCGCCCGCGTTTAAAAGTATCATATGGACTTATTCCTTAATAAGTACTGCCTATCCCTGTCCAAAATTTCTGCTAAATCCAGCCTCTGTCCAGCCGTTTGACCGTGAAGAAGTTCCAAACAACAAATATACAAACTGACTTTCGCATTTATGACTTTGGTATTGATAATGATGGTCAAGGATGGCGAACACGCTAGGCCTAGAATGGAAAGACTCCCGAGCGCTGTGCTGCCGGAACACCGTAAGGTTATGGCGGCAGATTTTTTCTAATGGTGGTAAGCTACTTTTTGGTTGCAAGTGATGCAGAACATCGATTCAATGATCCTACTACCTGTGTTCGAACACCCATGATTCATTAATGCACATAGAAACTTAAGAAAATCAATTGGTATATAGCTAGGATAATAACCGGCGACCGTCAAGTCAGAAGTCAAGGTAAGTAACTATCCTTTACGCCTACGGGCCGTCCAATAATATGTATCAATTTCACCCGTGCGAAGCCGGGGCGGGCTGCTAGTATAATATAAATACATAGAAATTACAATTAATTTAATATTTTGTATCTAGGAGTTAAGGGCATACAGTCCATGCGTTTTTGTCATTCATAGTACGTTTTCGTAATTCGTTTTTTTTAAATAAAATACAAAAATCAGAGTCATGCCCGAACATCTACGAAGAAATTGTACAATTTCCTGGTAGCCGAACATATATAATAAAATAGTTCTTACCAATCATCCTACCTATTTTGAAGTTGGTTTATACAAAAAGCTTTGATAATAATTTTTGTATCGTAGATTTCATGAAAGCCGTTTTGACATTACTCGTATGTATACCTACAAACCTTTTTCGCATTAAAAAGTAGCCTATTCTCAGGCTCTAGACTTGGTACACAGGTGTGTACCAAATTTAATTTAAATCGGTTCAGTAGTTTTGGCGTGAAAGCACGACAGACAGACAAAGTAACATTCACATTTATAATATTAGTAAGGATTTTAGCTTTGGACAATTATTCTCCATACACAAGTAACAAAATTAAAATTTTGAATAAGCACCAATGCCAGTGTTCTTTAGAAAATTAACGTCATAACATATATCTAAGAACCACCACTGATTAATTACGAACCGTACTAGTTTCGTATAAAAATGGCAACATAGATTTGCACAAACAAATGTTTACTGCAACGCCCCCTGGTGAGTTGACACCGTAACACTTATTTAAGAACATGCTCCTATCAAACAAGAACCCATAACTGAAAACTGCGTCAAAATCGGACTAGTAGTTTTGGAGAAAAATTGCAACATCGATTTGCACCAACAAATGATTACTGCAGCGCCCCCTAGTAAGTTGTCACCTTAACACCTATCTAAAAACATGCATCAATTACACCCAAACCCATAGCTGAAAACTGCATCAAAATCGGACTAGTAGTTTTGGAGAAAAATTGCAACATGAATTTGCATACACAAACAACAAACATCGTTTCACACCAGACGCATATACAGTCTCCGTTCCGTCGTGGGTAAAAATATATCACCAGTCCCGATGTTTTTCATCACATCAAATCTTGCAAATTAAATTTGATCCACTTCCCGGTTACCGATTGAACTGAAATTTTGCATACATGTGTAAATCGCGTGACAATGCAGTATTATGATAACATGGAGCTGATCTGATGATAGAGCTGGAAGGTGGTCATAGGAAATCTGTAATAAAACAATGCAACCCCATCGAGTTTAGGCTCGTTTCATTTGTCTTGGCGAGTACTTTATTTTTAGATGGTTACCAAGGTCTGATCTGATGATGGAGCTGGAAGGTGGTAATAAAAACTCAGTAAAGACATTGAGCTGAAATTTTGCATACATATGTAAATTAGATGACAATCCAATGTCATGGTACCATCAATCTCGTCTGATGTTGGAGCCGGAAAATGGCCGTAGGAACTTCAATACTACACATGTTAAACCCGTCGTGTTTGGGCTCATTGGATTTGTCTTGACCTTCTCTGGTCTGAAATTAAATAAAATCTTGTTTTTAAAAATCACTCGTTTTACATCTCAAAACAAAATTAAACTGCAGGTGAAAATCGAAGTGCATTCTTAGCCGATATATCTTAAACCTGCTCTAAACCGTTGTGTTAATTCCTTGGTAAGTGCAGCAGTATGTAGAAAATAGAATCCCGATTTCTCTTCATTACGCTGTATTTCCTGGAAGATAAGATAAAATATTAGATAAAAATTATTACTATCTGAGCATGTTTTATAACGGTCTTACCTCCATATCCGTTGTGACCAAATCTGTTGACATGACATTGTATTGATATGTAGGTATTAGTCTGTTAGCATTTGGCAGTGGAGCTGAGTGTCACTGCCAATGAAAGGTCAATGGGACGTACGAACACGTCTCAGGGTGAAGTGTGTCGGAAGATACTACTACGATTCATCATCAGGTGCCCTAATTCTACGCACTTCACTTTTGTGCTACTGCGTTAAGCAAACATGTCTTTCTCACCTAGACTTACGTAGTAACTAGTGTACTACCTGTGACCTTTTGAACACGTCTACATGTGTAATGAAAAGTACTAAAGATACATACTAGCCCAAAATCGACTGTCCTTCTATTTGCTATTACGGAGTTCCTGTGCCTACAGCTCGGCTTCATCACGATGTCAGCTCGATGGTATCATATTGTTGCATTGTCACTGAAGATACGCAATTATACCTTATTTGAGTCCAATCGAACGTCAGAAAGTGGTTCATATTGCGCATCCAAGGTTTAAACCACATAAACATATTAACACGGCAAGCAAAAATATTGAATAGCTGCGATTCGGTATCTACCATTATGTATAGATGTTTAGTTTGGGTCCAAAACGTTAACACCTTGAGCTAGAGCTCTTCAATTAGCGCAGATAGGGTTCTTTGTATCTTTAAACATTTATTCGATAACTCCTTTTTTTGCACTGATGTAAGGACACATTGAACAGCCACGCCATAAAGGTGGTAGGAGCTTATTATATAGAATTTCCGCCTGACTTGCTATCAAAAAGTAGCTTATCGCCTTCAAGAAAAAAAAATGCCGCCATAACCTACGGTGTTCCGGCAGTCTTCGAACACATCAGCGCTTACCACCAGGTGAGATAGTGATCAAACGCTAGCCTATAATTTATAATATAAAAGCCACTCAACAAAATGAGCTGTGGTCATAAATAAACTGGCCAAGTGCAAGTCGGACTCGCACTAGTAGGGTTCCGTACCACACTACAGTATTTTATAAGATCGAACAAAAAATACCACTATCATTTTTCGCCGGCAAAAAATAATAATTAATAAACATTTTATTTCTTATAACGCCATCTAACGTCTAACAAAGGAGCTAGGGATCGACATTTCAATATAACGCCATCTATGGGACGTTTACCTAACTAAGCGTTCATAGATGGCGTGAAATGCCGAAGAAAACACGTTTCTTGTATGGGGACCCTCTATTATTTTTAACTTTATTCTGTTTTTAGTATTTGTTGTTATAGCGGCAACAGAAATACATCATCTGTGAAAATTTCAACTGTCTAACTATCACGGTTCATGAGATACAGCCTGGTGACAGACGGACAGACAGACAGACAGACAGACAGACGGACAGCGGAGTCTTAGTAATAGGGTCCCGTTTTACCCTTTGGGTACGGAACCCTAAAAATCATTCTTATTCTCTCCTTCTTGTTACAGGACCAGATCAGATAATACCAACGGAAAAAAACACAGCAACTAAACCCGGGGATCATGTAAAGCTCCGAATAGCATCCAGAGGAGTAGCCTCAGAACCCCCAATCTCTGTCCCTGGACTGTTGAGCAGGACAGTAGCTAGATACCCGGATGCCACCGCGCTGGCTACGAAGAAAGCTGATGGAAAATGGCACAAAATTACTTACAGGTATTTAGTATAAGTAATTCAAATTTGATTTGACGAAGTTTGTCACGCATTAGTGCAGGTAATTTCGTGCACTGCTAAAGCAAAGTATTATTTTGAAATATACAACTTCAACTTAATATAGATAGCATGCAAAATTAGAAAATGGAAATTATAGACAATTACATTTAAATTTTGAGTTTCGTCTTGAAAGAATATACATATATGTTTCAAACTTACTTACCTACGAATCAAAAATAAGGGGTTAAATAATTGAAAAAAAACATTTCACAAGGTCAAAGACTATTTAGAAGTCAAAGTTCGTGTATTCATAAATAACACATGTAGATAATGGTACAATAAAAATCTAGCATAGATGTTACGTAAAGATGCCATTTAATATTGCTTATCGACAACCTACCCCTACACATAAGGATCTTGACATTGCTAATTCCATTCCATGTCTCTTAGATGATTGGTTCAAAATATTTAGATCGAAAAATACTATCTTGTACCTCAGGCAAATCATGATCGATTTAAACATTTTTACGTACTACGTATATCGATTTAAAGATCGATTTAAATATTTTTTACGTACTACGTATAGTTTACCTGGACAAAAGCTGGATGAGAGTAGCCGAGGATCGTGCTCAGTGGGGTAAATTGGAGAGACCTATGTCCATCAGTGGTCTAGTATAGAATGATGATGATGAAGCTGTTGCCGAAGATCGAGCCAAGCAACGTGCCTTAGGCTCTCCTAAGGAACGTCACTTGGCTCGATGTTGGACATAGGCCTCTGACTATGTCCAAGGGTGGACCAAGCCGTAATTCTTCATATTCAGATTCGTTGGAAATCTTCAGGTATGTTTAAGAACTTACTTGAGGCAGAACAGTATCAACTGTGCATACCTATTGCATGTAAATTACTTTAATTATTAGATTTTGCAAAAAAAATACAATTTGTAAAGCTAAAATATAATATTTTTGACAGACAATACCAAGATCGAGTTCGGACGATGGCGAAAGCGTTCATAAAAATAGGGTTAGAGCGGTACTACTCAGTGTGCATACTTGGATTTAACTCAGAACAGTGGTACATCGCGGATCTCGCTGCTATACATGCTGGGTAAGTTGACAACAGAACAATATAAATAATGATATCTTAAAACATTTTTAAGAACAAGCTTTGCATTACGATTCGTCACTGAAATTGACACAACCATGTTTGAATTCTGCAAAATGCTAAATAGTCGTCTTGCCTGGTGCTTCTATTCCAAAATCAGTTTGAGATCGAGCAAAGATCTGCAGAGCTGTCAAATTTCACCTAAAGTCGAAGAAAATCATACTACGAAAACTTTCACGAGCTGGCTTGTTTCCAAAATGACTCCACAACGTAAAAACAAGTGACAGTCAGATAAAAAAAACTGTAACAATTTTACTGCCAGAATGTTCAATTATCAAATGTTATTTATTTTAGAGTTTGGGACCTTAAAACACATGAGTAAAGAAAAGGAACTTTACTCATGTGCTTAAAAGAAAAAAACCGGCCAAGTCGAGTTGGACTCGCCAACCGAGGCTTTCGTACCAACGTTGGTTTGTACCAATTAAGCTAGACCGCTAAATTGTATGAGCGCTCATATTACTCAGAGGCCTATCTTTATTGGCGAAACTATGTATGTATGGGGACACTCTTTAATTTTCAACTTATTTTATTTTTTGGAATTTTTCCATTATTTGTGCTGTTTCATGATTCTAGGTCAACGGGAAGTACCCTATAGGTTTTCGACCCAAAACCTATAGGGTACTTTCGGTTGACCTAGAATGGTCAATTTTGGTTAAAAGCAAGGTCTTACAGCATATGTAAAGGAAAAATTCCGAAAATAAAACAGTTGGAAATTTTGGTAAATTTTGGTACCTACTTACAAGTTTCCGCGAAAACCTTAATTTGCCCATATCTTTTTATCGTGTTGATTCAGGACCTTGATTTTTATACAAGTAATAGGGACTATAGATATCTGGTATAAATTTCAACTTGCTAGGTCCTCCCATCCCTGAGAAAATCGGTGGTGATGCACGGACAGACAGACGGACAGACAGACAGACGGACAGACGGACAAGAAAGTGATCTATCTCATAAGGGTTCCTTTTTTTACCCCTGGCAAAACTTATAAAGGTATCTAAGTAGATAAGTAACTAAGTAAGAGTAAGCTTTTGTACTCTACAACTATTACTACCTATCTAAACCTATAGTAGGTAAGCACCTACTCTAAAGGTATTTTAAGGTATAGGTAGTAAGTAATATGCAGTTGTAGAATACAAAAACTCACTAAAACTGTTTGTAACGTACATAATTATAGCTCTAAATTAACATTAAAAATGATTTTTTTTGGTGAAATTAGATTGGATAGTTTTTATATTTTAGTTATCCTGAAAAGGGGAAATCGAATATTCCCATTTTCAGGATAAACATCGTCAATGATCAGTTCAAGCAGCATCACTCAATAGGACGCAATAAGTAGAATATGCTCTAACTAAGATATGAAGTGACACAGGGACTCGAGATCTCGAAGACTCGAGGATCAAACCAAAGGAAGCGAAAACATGCAAAGAAGTTATTTTAAAAGATCTAGGCGATTTTTATCACCTAAACAACAAAATTGATATAATCTTGTACGCAATGTTGCGACTGCTAACTATGATATATTATATGAACTAGATGGTTGTTTATGTTACGCAATCAACACCAAATGTGGACATTGTACCCAAACATAAGATAACCTGCCTGTAGATAACTCGTTTTTTCGTAACACCAGGGTCATTTAACCAGTCGAGTTATAACAAGATTACTTTTTATATCGTACTAGCTGTGCCCCGCGGCTTTGCCTGCGTTAAAAAAAACTTTCATTTATTTCAATTTTTTTTTTCATAAGAACCATCTCCTGATGATATAAAAACACGACAAAAAAAGAATTAGCGAAATCGGCCCAGCCGTTCACGCGTGATGCCGTGACCAAGGGAAATTGGGATTAATTTTTATATATATCGTATTTAGTTTAAAGATTTTTCTTACTGATTTTGTCCGAAAGTGTAAAGGCAGAAAGTTCAGCTACAACTAGTATCTTAATGTTATATTTTTAGTTCATAAACGATAATTTACGTCTTACTGCGTTTCAAGGGTTCGTATCAAAATTTGTTAAATATTTTCAAATACTTGCTGGTATCCGATTTGCAGCTGTTTGGCATAATTACAAGGTGTTACAAAACTACCCGTAAAGCCAAAAGAAGGTTTAATGGGGCCTTATAACGTATAACGTATATAAGTCCATTCACAATTCTAGAACCGTAGTAACGCTGTATGTAACATACCCTAAAATATTACTATTTTCACTGATGTGCAAACCCTATTTCAGTAAAATTAAAGAGTAAACTACGCAGAATGTACCTACATTCGTACCTAATTCGCGGAATGACTATGATTTAGGATATGATGTTACGTTTTATCGCCGTTATTACTATACCATAACTCTTGCATTACATAATAAGATTATTTCTACTTGAAATGTATCCGACTCTTCATATTATCGTTAATCTATAGCCAGATTGAGATAAATATAATGATTAAAATAGCGCTCAATAAAACACTATCTACCCAATAAAAGGTTTCAGATAATTATAGATTCAATTAAAATTATTCTATTTTATATTTGCCGCAGTATCTATTCAAGTAAAAATACTAAAGTGGATATATTGCGACTCATTTCGAGACTTGCGTCACAAGATGACTTCCACTTATCATGAAGCAACAAGACAATTTTATCTAATAAGTAGGTATTTAATAATTAGTCATTATTGTCTTTTGTAACATTTACGGCAGCTCTTAGTCATAATTCTGTCGTGGATTTATGACAAGGACGCGATTTAACCATAGTCTTTTATAGGGGACTGTTATGATACGGATCAAAAGAGATAACGCTGGTAGATAGGTACTTACAAGGTTTATACAATCGATATTGAATTCCAGTGTTATAGCGGTTAATGGTAATATAACAATTCTCACAGATAAGGTATTCAAAAGTAAGTATAGTAGGTACTACTGTACTTGTGTAAGTATTTAGTATACCTATATGTGAGCTTTAGCTGGTTTCATATAATATAAGTATGTTTTGTGGTTTTATTATTTATATCTGATAAGTTAGTGTGTGACCACTATCTCGCCTGGTGATAAGCGAAGATAGTGGTCGAGGATGGTGAACATGCTAGGTCTAGAATGGTCTGTCTCGCCTGTTGTGTGTGTCAAGTTATGGCAGCAGGTGCATGGTGGTAAGCTTCTTTTTGGTAACAAATCAGGCGGAACATCGATATAATGCTCGCACCAATACATCATTTGTTGAAATCTGACTTACTCTAAACCATGATCTACCTGATAATTTCAATACGTTTGGAGCCGACTAGCAGGCTAGCTGGTCAGCTTCACACTCAGTACCTAGAGGGCCTTCTTTACTCGGGGCACAGATTATATATTAGTTGCCCGGGGGTTCACGGGGAGCTGTGCAGCCGGGGGTAGAGTCCTAGAGGGCGCAAGCCGATCGTCATAAATTTCGATAGTTAAGGTAATCGGCCCATTACTCGTCAGTTTCTGAACTAAGCTGTCTTTACGGCTGTGCCGTGCCTCGTTTCTGTCTGTTAACTGAGAATAATCAAATTTCGTGATGTGGTTCTTCATTAATCATGACTTTCAGTAAATATATTTTTATAATAAAAGAACAACATTAAAATAATAAAATAATTAAAACAAAAAAAAAGAAGCGATTTGTACCAGTATCCGACACATTTGTCCCAGTTATCGTCATATCGTCCCAGAACTCGTCAATTTTCAACACTAATTTGAACTGCTTTGCTTAAGACGTAAGGTTCATTTTGATTACAATTTTTAAATGTTTTTTTGCAAGCCACTCATTACCTCAAATAGATCTTAGGGTGAAAAATAAAATATATATGCAATTGCAGTGAAAAGATATTATTATTATCCACGTATATATCGTATTTCTTAAATTTAGGTTTTTTATAATATTCTGTATAAAAATAATAAAGAAAACAATTATAAAAAATAAAACATTATAAAAAACTGAAATCTAGGGTGCCGCCGGCAGCGGGAGAGGGCTCAAGCTAACGGTGGTTAGGGCTGCAGAGAGAGGAACCTCTTGACGATGCGTGCCGTGTCAAAAAGTATTTACCGCCTTCTGTATCTGGCCCTTGATCCAGTCATCTAGCGAGAGTCTCTTGAGATGTTGGTCGAGACTCTTCGCTATCAGACCGTTTGCAGAGACCGACTATCGGGACAATGATGGTCGAGTCAACATCCCACATGGCGTTAACGTCGTAAGACAATTCAAGTTATTTGCAGAGCTTGTCCTTCTCAGCCTTCACGAGGTTCTCGTCATGCGGGATGGTGATGTCGACCAACACTACCCGCCGCTGGGACCGGACGACTATCACGATCAAATATTATGTTTCTTTGAAGTGTCACACACTTTATATTTTTGTAATTTGTTAAGTATCACGACAAAATTGTTGACTATCACGATATCAGGCTTATTGGCGACAATAGTCCTGTCCGTGATAACTGACCGGTCCCAATAGAGCAAAGCATGACCATTTTCGAGAACTAGCTCAGGTGTGTACTTATAGTACGGCACCTCAGACTTGACAAGGCCGTATTGAAGAGCTAGTTGCTGGTGGTTCTCGCTACCTTTATTTACCTTTATTTAAAAAAGGGGACAAAGCGGACCCTGATAACTATCGCCCTATTACTATTATACCTATTTTATCAAAGGTTTTTGAAAAAGCCATACTAATTAGACTGCAAAACTTTCTCACCAAATTTAACATATTAAAAAACGAACAGTTTGGCTTTCGATAATATCGTTTAAAAACTAAAAAAGAACCGACTTCAATGCCGCGCTATTCATTTTCAGTACCAATTATGAGATGTTTATCTCAATATCTCTGGAGATACTTATCATACCTCGATAAAATTACCATGGTACCACACTTGGAATCTCTCCTTTCGAACAAAAAAAGAATAATCAAAATCGGTTCATAAACGACGAAGTTATCCGCGAACAAACATAAAATATATATATATATATATACGGTCGAATTGAGAAACTTCCTCCTTTTTTTGAAGTCGGTTAAAAAGGAAGCTCAACGACTTTAACTTGCTTTAATTTGGTGAAATTAATCACAGAAAATATAAATAATAGTAGTCCAATGGCATCATTGTTCTTAGACATGAGCAAGGCTTTTGATTTCGTAAGCCACACAAAACTACTGCATAAATTAGATTACTATGGTATAAGAGGTACTGCATATAAATGGCTATCAAATTATTTAAAAGATAGAGAACAATACACGGAGGTCACAAAAACTATAACATCTCTAAGAGGTAGTCTCACCAAACAAAATTTCCGTTCAAAAACGGTAATTAACAACACCGGCGTTCCACAAGGTAGCATCATAGGTCCACTGCTCTTCTTGATTTACATAAATGATCTCCCAGAGGCTACGTCACACAAGTGCATGCTTTTTGCAGATGACACTACCATAGTTGTAAAATGCGATAAAGAGAAAACCCAACAATTCTTAAACACAGCACTAAAAGATGTGATCCAGTGGATGGAAAGTAATAATTTGAATATAAATATAAACAAAACTAAACTTGTACATTTTGACTCATATAACACAAATCCAATTTCATTTGACATAAATTATAAAAATGACAAAGTTGACACGTAATAGACAGACACCTAAACTGGAAATCTCATGTCGATGAGGTGTGTCACAAACTTGAGCGCTACGTTTTTGCACTGAAAAGAATCAGACAAACAGTCTCCAAAAAAGCCGCATTAATGGCATATCACGGCTATGTAGCATCCCTTATTAGTTACGGGATTATTATATGGGGAAATTCAGTGGAAGTGGAGAGAGTCTTTAAAGTGCAAAAGCGTTGCGTGAGAGTTATTAGTAAGGCATGGTTCTTGGATTCATGCAGACCCCTTTTTACCCGACTGCGCGACGCAAAGGAGAGGTAATGTGTTTATCAGTCTATATATGTATGTATGTATGTATGTATGTATGTTTGTTCCTTTGTGGCACACTAGAGACCAAACGCGTGGGCCGATTTTGATAGTTGGCACGTCAATAGATTCGCCATGCTAGCGCGAGTATCAACAAAAACATAAAAAATTGAAAAATTCAAAATGGCGGATTTCAGACGCCAAAATTTGGGGTTAAAAAAAATTTTTTTTTTCAAAACCTATCGAGTGGGGTATCGAATTAAAGGTCTTGGAAAAATGGAGATTCCAAATATATTTATAACAAATAATTTATGATCGTACAAATCGAAAAAAAAACTATTTTACATGCCGCGTTAGTCACTTTCAGTAACAAATTTGCGGTGCTTATCTCTGAAGTTACTTATTCTGATAAGTAACTTCAGAGATAAGCACCGCTCTCAATAAAATTACAATGAGACCAAACGAAAATCATGTTAACTCAAACAAAAAAAGAATTTTCCTAATCGGTTAAGAATTAATGGAGTTCTGAGGTAACAAACAACTTCTTCCTTTTGGTATAGTCGTTTAATAGTACAACTGTAAATACTCAATAATCCACATGACATCGACTCTCTAAATGAAATGAGAAGATTACCCCGACCGCGCAAAAAGTGAAGTGTTAAAAAACGAACTGAAAAGAAAAAAACAAGTAAGTCTAGTAGTTTAGACTTCTGTTTAGGGATATCAAAAAACTATACCATTTAAATTCTTTCTCGGTCGATACACTCAGAAAATAAATTATACATTGTTATATGGAATATAGAGACTTAAACAGTCGGGACACATTAATCCCCATTCGTTAAGCCATTAATGTGTTAGACTAGTGTGTGTTAGACTTACTTGTTTTTTTCTTTTCAGTTCGTTTTTTAACATTTCACTTTTTGCGCGGTCGGGGTTTTGATTTTTTAATTTAATGTTTTATTAAAGCATGCAATATTCTTCCTCTGCCGTGCGTATACATCAGAGATTTGTGCCTTTTTGTACCCAGAGTACTTTGTGAACCGAAATGATATATTTACTAGACAAAATATAAAAAAGTTCAAAAATCTACTGTATCAGCTACCTTATCACAAATACATTTATCAAAAAAATGTATTCAACATGTGTATACAAGTAAATAATTTGATCCCTGACAACATTAAGTTGTTAGAAGGTAATAAATTTTATAAAACATTATGTGACTGGCTTCAAAGAAACTGCTTCTATGACATCAAAGAATTAATTGACCTTAGTAAAAATAAAAATAAAAATGTGACTAAATAGCTTATGTTTTACACGATGACTTATTTAATGATTGAAACTATTGTATATGTAAAGATAAATTTAAATATTTGCGCGTCTGCTTGCAGGCAGAATACTTGCACAAACCATATTTTTAAGAACCTAAATGTTAAACTGTATTCTTGCAAATAAATACTTGATTATGATTATGATTATGATACGACATTGTGTCAGTCTGTGCAAGTACTCGCCATTTGCAAGATGAGAAAAGCTGGAAATAATATGTCTGAGTGATTCTCCGGGACGGCGGCATGCCTGAATGTCGACCGTACCGTCCTTCATGATATATTTCCGGTAGTTGTTCGTCTTGACATGAATCCAATTGCACAAACAAAACCTTCGGTTTCCCCAAAGAGGTCTCCGAACCGTAGCCAGTTCACCAATGCGAGCAGGTCTACATCGGGCCCTGTTAAAGTCCGATAGAACCTGCCGTGCAGTTCCTTGCTCTTCCATACATCCTTCCGGTCTTCGGTGCTCAGCACCTGAGGCTTGCGCCAGTTCTCGTTGCCTAAGGAGATAGGCGTTAAGATACTGTCAACTACCACCACATCTCGATGCATCCCGCACTCGTTGTTAAAGAAATATTGCCGGAGACTGCACATCTCACGGTTATGCAGAGTCTTGGCATTTAAAAAACCTCGGCTCTGTTATGAGACTGTATATTCCACGGAAATGGCCCCATTTCCGTGGAATATACAGTCTCATAACAGACAAGCGCGGGTGAAGCATGCGATGTTTGACTAAGGTCTAGATAAACTTCTTTATGCCTGTGTCTACCGGTCGCACAGTGGAGAACAGGAGACGACTAGGCTTACAGAGTACCTAAGTGAGGCGGCGAATGCTGCTCAACACAAATATCCGTCTGCACAACTAGTGTTACTGGGGGACTTTAATGCCCACCACCAGGAGTGGCTCTTCCCACACCAGTTCACCGACCACGCTTGGAGAGAGACGCAAACGCTAGCTTTAGCTTTAAATCTCTCCAAGAGGCAACGCGGGTTCCTGATGTTGACAGCCAGTTGCTTGGACCTTCTGCTGACGACTGATCTAGATCGCTACTTAGTGTCGGTATCATCACTGCTAGATAGCTCCGACCACTGTCTGGTTAAATATGCATCTATCTGCTCCTCGCCCGACCCTAGCCCCAGAGGCCCTGTCGGTGGGTGTGCCTTTATGGACAGTTATTATACTCTTTGGGTGTGGCGATACAAATCAGCAGATTGGGTTGAGATGCGATCGTTCTTTGCATCTTATCGATCTGTTTGCTTTTATTCTGATGATCCTTTGGTTTGCGTGGACGCTGTGACGGATGTGCTGCGTCAATGAACATATAATAATGCTGCGTCAAGGAATGGAGTATCATATTCCATTCTCTAATATGGCAAAGCTCAAACCTGGTTCGGAGCTGAGTGTGAAAGTACTAAAGCACTGAAACAAAAAGCATACCTGGCGTGGGTCGATGCTCGAAACCGCAAGGCCAAGGATTTTTCAGCGCAGAAGATACCATTCAACAAGGCTGCCAAGTCTTCTGTCTTCAAGGTTCTGCGGAAGGCTCGATTTGATCACATAGGCCGGATAGGCACCAAACTAGCTTTGTACCCAGCGGGTAGTAACACTATACGGATTTCGCCAAAATCGGTCCACTAGGGATCTTCTAACGTATGCTACGCACATTAGGAGCGAGGTTATAGATTATTATGGGGAAGCGCTTGCGGTTTCCCTTGATATCTCAACAGCCTTTGCCAGGGTCTGGCACGATAGTTTAAACAAGCTTCCATCGTACGGACTGCCCACTGGTTTGTGTGTCTGGATTTTAGATTTTCTGAGGGACCGGTCGATAAGAGTTTTCATGACTGGTTGCTCTTCTGACCAATTGGCAATCAATGCCGGGATCCCTAAGGGATCGGTGCTCTCAGCAATGATCTGCTAAAGCCCGGTAAAACCTTTCGGTATGCAGATGACAGCACTGTATAGCAGCTATACATCGAGTGCATGGATCAGTGCAGCTGAAATCCAATGTCTTAGGAAGGCGATGATCGAGCGCATGAACTATCTCCAATTGGGGTGATGCCATGTTGGTAAAGCACAATACTGCTAAGTTGCAGCTTATAACTGAAACTTACCATCCGATTTAAAAAAAATGTAAGTGTTGATATGTTGTATATACCAACACTTATAAATCTTTTTTATAAATATAATTTTATAAAAATATATATACACTTATAGGTAAATTTCGCCCGTGCGAAGCAAAGGCGGGTTGCTAGTACTCGTACCTAATACATCTTCCTTATTTTACATCTACCTTACCTTACATCTACCTTATTTTCTAGCAAAATTATAAACCATTTATAGAGAATGATTCAGCGCGCATTCCGTTTTTTTTTTCAAATGTATGACGAATTTACTGCACTTGCCACAGCCGTAAACCGTATTACGGCGCAGTAAGGTTTAAAATATACGCAATGTCGATATCACGTACATTTGTTCATACATGTCCCAATTGTCGTCAAAATAATATTAATTTTGACGGGTAATGGGTCATGTAGGATTTAGTATGTACCAGTACATGTCATTCGAATAAAAAAAGACTTAATAATAAAAATTGCACAGTTTAATAGGTTAAGTCATTAGAAAATTTACTTGAGTATATTTGAAAATAATCCCACTGACCAAAGCAGCTGTCTGATCTCTTTAAAATGTAAACAACAGTGGTGCGCAGCAATACACTTTCAGTCACCGAACCTCGCGAAAATCACAAATTTCGTAATTGCAAATTTTAAGTGTTTTTTTCTCCAGTGCCATTATATTTTTGACTAAAAGTTAACCATTCTAATAATAAAGCATATTACCTAATATATGTTGCTATTTATCATATTCGTTTTAGCTTTTGGTAGAAACAAATAACTATCCTTTTTCTCAATCTGACGAGTATTGGTACACTGATGACTTTACCAGCGTTTACCTTACCTACTACACTGAAACCACACGAGCGGAGCACTGCTAGTTTATTGTTCATAATATGTGTTTATTTACTAAAAAATTAAAAAATATTAAATATAATTATAATTGAGTTGGTTTATTTAAACCCGTCAACTGATGCTGCTAAAAGCTCACTAGAAGTTAAAAACTTTTTCTCAATTGTCCAAGAAATGTTTGTGTTTTTCAGTAATTTCAGTATCAACATTGGGTTGTTATTATGAAACAGATACCTACTTTGACATTTTTCAAATACGCGTTGGGAAAGTAGATCTGATGCTTCAAAAGTTCTTCGCATACGGACAAAATTTACCAAACTGCTCTTCCACGTCCCCGAAAAATACATTTTAATTATGAGGTTGCAGAAATGCAGATGAGCCCATTTTAGACACAAAGATACATGTTAACACAATTATACATATTTACTTGACACGGTTATCATTTGTTATCATATATCTCAACCTACAACAAAAAGTAACATACGAGTATGTAATAATGGGAAGATTTATTCAGTGAGTTAGAGTTTCTGCCCATATTTTTTCCAACTACAAACACAACTCCACTTCATATTTTAAGTTACCTATATATATGTAGGTATAGATAGGTATTCAAATACTTACAAAGTCCCCCGCCGCGTCTGTCTGTCTGTCTGTTTACGATAAACTCAAAAACTACTGAACAGATTTTTATGCGGTTTTCACCAATAGACAGTGTGATTCATGAAGAAGGTGTATAATTTGTTAAGGTTTTGTGTAAATTGGCTGAAATATAACGATTATTGTTGAAGACGATAATTCATACTCGACGCAACAAACTGAGGCAAAAATGCGGGCATATTTATTTATACTCTACCCGTGCGTAGCCGGGCGGGTTGCTAGTAGATGTATAAAAGAGGAATATCCCACCATGCATTGTTTTGTTATATCTCAAAGGGCAGCGTTTTCGATAAGTCTCAGGTGGCTTGACTTTTTCCTTACACAAAACCTTGACAAATTATATACTTTAACCTTCCTCATTAATCTACTACTCTATCTATTAGTGAAAACCGCATAAAAATCCGTTCAGTAGTTTTTGAGTTTTTCACGAACAGACAGACAGACAGCGGGGGACTTTGTTTTATAATATGTAGTGATGATTTCAAGAGTAAATAAATGAAACATAAAATTTATACAGGCTTTTTTTTTACAAGAACCGAGGGCGCAGGCTGACTAACGCACCCCGGCGCCGAATATGCTTAAGACGGCCCTAAATACTTGAATAATCTAATGAATTGATACAGCATGACTTACGTTACATTTAAATTAGGATTTAATATAATGATTTATATTTAATATTTTTAATTTGTTCTACTTACAAATTTTAGCTAAATGTAGAAAATGTATTTAAACAAAATGTGTATTGTAAAACTAGTACCTAAACATGGGAGCACTAGACTAGACCATCAAGCTACGCTACGTCCAGTTTGATGTCTATATATCTATATGTCTATAAGTGTATTTCTTGTACAATAAAACATTTTATCGGTTTTCTATCGGATACATTTCGGAGAGTGTGAAATGGAACTGCATGATTTGATTCCACCATCCCCATTTTATAATCGGACATCCAGAGACACTAAAAGGCGCCACCGATTCATGGTGGATATACCATCTACCCGAACGACGCGATTTGCTTCTTCGTTCATCATACGAACCGCCAAGGAATGGAATACCCTGCCTGAGTCTGTGTTTCCGGTTAAGTATAATATGGGGGTCTTCAAATCGCGAGTGAAAAGGTATCTTCTGGGTTATCACGCTCCATCATCGATCGCATCATCACTTAACATCAGGTGAGATAGTGGTCAAGTGCTACCCAGTTCGGTATAAAAAAATAATAATTTGAATTTGAGTAGAGTTTACTCACCGTTCACACCGAGCACAGTTCACAGATGTGAAACCCTACATGTGCGAATATTTTCTATAGATTGGGTTTTATTATTCCCGTTTGTCCCTTTAATATGTCCCCTTAAGTTGACAAACAGGAAAAAAGTTCACGCTGTCCCCTTGCTACGATTAAGGGACAGCGTGAACTTTTTTTACGTGAACTTTTTTTACTGTTTGTCCACATAAGGGGATAGATTAAGGGGACAAACAGGAATAAACCCAATCTATAGATTGGTGCGCTTTGGGGGTTAAGGGGTTATAAGGGGTTTGATTTGAACTAAACCCATGATCTACGAATTTGTTCTAAACTTCTTGTCCAATCCGCCACAGATTTCTAAAAAGCTATACTTATCCACTCAATATTATTAAAACACAGCTTTATATTTTTGTATACAGAGGTTACGCCGCCGGTATTTACACGACAAACTCAGCTGAAGCATGCTACTACTGCTTGGAGTCCTCTCGCGCCAACATCTGCGCAGTTCAGGATAAGAAGCAGCTCGAAAAAATACTGTCAGTGCGGGACAAACTGCCCCACTTAAAGGCTATCGTACAATGGGAAGGTACCGTGGACACCTCTATACCAGGGGTTTACAGTGTAAGTTGAGAATCTTATCTTTGTAAAGTCTCGACAGGGTTTTTTTATATTGTTATAGGCTAGCGTTTGACCACTATCTCGCCTGGTGGTAAGCGATGATGTGATCGAAGATGGTTAACACGCTAGGCCTAGAATACACTGACTCTCAAGGGCTGTGTGCTGCCGGAATACCGTAAGGTTATGTCGGCAGATTTTCTCCTTGATGGTGGTAAGCTATTTTTTGGTAGTAGGTAAGTCAGGCGGAATATCGATATAACATGTCCTAATCTCCTACCACCTGTGGTAGTGTGGTTTCCTCTGGGTTTTAAAGAGTCGTAACGCAACTTTTTCAATTTAGCTAATTATCATGTCTTTTTCACGTCTCTTTGTCAACAGTGGGATCAGCTGATGGAAATGGGAGCAAAAGAACCAGATACACAGCTGAACAACATCCTCAAAAGCATCTCTGTCAACGAATGCTGCACATTAGTTTATACGGTAAGTTCTTGATAACTTCGATTGGCCTGATAATAATTATGCAAACTCAGGAGCAGACATCTATAACTACTTACCATAGCAACAACCGGTCGTAAGCTAGCCACTAAAATGTCTGAAACTTGCTGTTTGGCCTCGCAAAGGAGAAAATAAACCGCCAAGTGCGAGTCGAACTGACTCGGTCGTCCGGACTCGCACATAGAAAGTTGTAGTTCCGTACCACCATAGAATAAAAACAAAAGTTAAAAAGATCCAGCGAAAAATGTCCAAACACTCTCCTTGTATGTGAACCCCTAAATTTTTTATTATTTTATTTTATTATTATAGCGGATATGCCATAATAACACATTTCTCATTTCACGGTTCTAAATTAGTCAAATTATCACAATGAAACGCTACCGCGGGCTAATTGTATTACTAATGCCATCTAGAGAACTTCAACGCAAAGTGAATAATGCCGAATAAAACACGTTTCTTGTACGGTTGTGTTGAAATTACCAAAGTGTACCACTTTGGTAATTTCAACTATCTACCTCTTACGGTTCAGAAGATGACCCGTCACAGACCGATGGACGGACGGACAGCGGGGTCTTAGTATTATTACTTAGTATGCGATGGTCCCGTTGGCAGCACATATTATAAGTTTCCGTACTCAAAGAAAGGAATTCGAAAACATGTGTTAATGTGTGCCAATAATTATCTAGTAGTAGTTAGTCATAAAGTAATGATGCCTTATTTCATACAGTAGTTTTTGTTCTATTCGACTAAGTTACTTCCTCTTGGCCATTATATATCGTAAAGCTTCGTCTAAATTTCTTGAATTATTATTTTATGAGTTATATTAATTATATTTATATATTAATTAATAATTATTATGACATATATGCTTGTTTGCAATCGTAAAGCATTACGATTGCAAACAAGCAAACGGCCCACCGGATGAAAAGTGGTCACCACCGCCTATGAACACTTGCAACACTAGAAATTGCACTCATGCGATTAATAAATAAATGAATAAACGAAGAGCCAAACATATCCGGTAATATTATAAATAACCGGCCAAGTTCGTGTCAGGCCACGCGCAGTGTAGGGTTCCGTAGTAGCCCGTTGTCACTTTAAAGGACAAAGACGATTTTATTCTAAGAATGTTGTATTTGGTACAAAATTATCCAACACCCAAGTTCAACGACTATTCCTGCTAAACTAATAAAGTTATCTTAACTGCTATAGTTTTCCTTTAAAGTTAATGAAATGCACTATTATCACTAATTGCTCCAGATTTTTTAAGCCAGCAGTTTAGCTTTTAGAGGGGGGGGGGGGGGGGCTGGTAATGGAACAACAAAAATTTACACTTTTAAGTTTATTATTAATATTTTGTAAATGGAGCATTTAATCGAAAAATAGTATTAGCAACCCTTAAGTCATTTTAAAAGACCTAATCAACGATACCCCACACGATTGTGTAGATGATGAAACAAAAATTCATCCCCACTTGTCATATAGGGGAGCTACCCTAAAAAAAAATATTTTTCACAATTTTATTTCAGCACTTTGTCGGCGTAATATATATACATACCCCCACAAAATTACAGCTTTCTAGTATTAACGGTCTCTTAGCAAAACCTCGGACAGACAGACAGACGGACATGACGAAACTATAAGGGTTCCTTGTCAGAACTACGGAACCCTAAAAATGAGCCCTCCCACGGCCGCGTGTAAAGTTGAACAGAAAAAGCTAACGTATTTGCAGAACTATAACGTAAGTACCTTTTCTTTTCCAGTCCGGAACAGTGGGTCCTCCAAAAGCGGTGATGCTATCACATGATAGCCTCACCTGGGATGCGTTCACTATCGGAGAGAGAGTAGCAGATCTACAGCCTACCCAGGATAGACTGGTCTCATTCTTGCCTCTTAGCCACGTTGCAGCTCAGGTAAAGATTTTAGCTCATTCACCGGTGCCTGATAGCCATAGAACTAATCTAACAAGTTTTTTTTCAAATCTGCTCTCCTGGCATAGCAGGTGGATAATGGCTTACATTTTAATGAACATTTTTGCCGGGTGGGGGCGGTGTTGGACTAGTCGGCGATAATCTTAAAATTGTCACCTGCTTTTTTACACTGAAAAATATTTTTTTTCGTAAATGGATAAAAACAGAAGACATAATTTGTATCCACCTGCCATCCTAGGAGGACTGGATCTTTATCAGGAACCGGTGAAAGTGGCCCTAATACTAAAACAAATACCTAATTATTTTTATATTTAAAATTTAATTAAATAATTAATATTGATTTAATATTATTTTACAATAAGGCGGTGGGAGCAATGAGCAGCTGCACTGTTTTCTTGCGTAGGGTGTATTTGTACATTTCCTAACCAAGCCTACCCAGCTAATTTGCAAAGTATATCTCTAAGTCACTGACACAACGCTTGCATTAGTGAGGGTGGTGATTGTAATGGTAATAATGATGGCAAATGTGGCGTATTTGTGAGTAGAGTGCGCAGACTTCGTGCAGATAGTCAAAACTTAAAATCTCATCCAATCATAAGATTGTCTAAAAAACTATAATAACCGACTTTAAATGCCGCGCTATTAATTTTCAGTACCAAGTTTGAAGTGTTTACCTCCATATCTCTGGAGATACTTATCAGATCTTGATGAAATTACTATGGTACCACCCTTTAATACCACCCCTATGGTACCACTCTTGATTTGGCCAACCGATTGCAAATAGAAATATGACCCTTCAAAAATCTTAAAGAGGAGATTAGAAGGCTTATATTTCTTTTTGCAATTGGTTGGTCAAAAAAAGAAAATAATAGGGGCATAGCTACAGCAGACCTTGATTTTTTGTAGAAACAAATTTTTCTCTAGAAGCATTTTCCAGGGAGGAAACGGGGGAAAATACATTTGTATGAAAAAGTTATATGAAAAAAAAAGATCGTTGATGATCGTTATTGGAAAAAGTGCACCCGCGTTCTCTTTTAAGTTTGCATCGTACGAGACGTTTAATACGATGGTGAAGATAGCGGAGATGGTGCCAAAATCGTTGTTTTCTTCTAAAGTTGTTGATCCTGATGTTGCATAAGGCGCTAATGACATTCAATAATAATATACCTCTTATTATAGGTGGTAGACATCTACGCAACCCTTTCAAACGCTGTGGCAGTTTTCTTCGCCCAACCCGATGCTCTCAAGGGCAGCCTTGTAGAAACATTGAAAGAAGTTCGACCCACGAGGTAAGCCTAAGTATTAGCCTAGATTACCTAGAAACAACGATAGTTATGTTTTTCCTATTTGGGTACCCTCCCCAAATAGGGGAAATTACAAATGTTATTTTTCTGATAATTCTCGTCACCTGTCTTACCACTCTTTCTGACTTGACGTTGTTTTACGTGACAACCTGTATATGAAATGTAAACTGAAGGTTGAAGAACGAAGGTCGGTTGACTGGTACTTGGACTTTAAACGAGTAATTAACATTGTCTTGTCATTTACGCAGATCGGTGGTAACGGTCAATGTCAAGTTTACCTATTCGATCTTATTGTCTTTAAATATGCAAATAATGAGCATGTTAATTTAATATTACACTATTTCTTACAGATTATTAAATATGTATTGATTAAAATAACTTATTGAATTAGAATAATATATTTCGTAATCTTTCCGGGCAAGCAAATATTTTACAACGTAGATTACCGTGTTTTATAAATGTTTTAAATTAAGCCACCTTGGACCTACCTTTTCTACCTGTAAAAATACTAGGAAGCAATTTTACCCGCGTTAGAAGGGCGGCGCGCGGGGAATTTCGAATCGGATTTTGGACACAGAGAGTCACCTAAAATGACGGTTGGTACTTGGTACGGTATTCTGAGTATTTCTGAAGCATATACGTCACTCTACGAATTATTCGTAGACGTCACTGCATCGTGTAATTGAAATTTTGTAAATATGTATTGTTTTTAGGGTTCCGTAGCTCAAAAAGTAGGAAAAAGGAAGCCTTATATGATCATTTAGTTGTCCGCCTGTCTGTCGGTCAGTCCGTCTGCCCGTCTGTCAAGACCCTTTTTCTCAGGAATGCGTGGAGGTGTATCACATTGAAATGTATATCAAATTTATATTAAAAAAAGATTATTTTTTTTATATATTAATAATTTAATAACAAAAAGGTTAATTGACTATTACAAACTTATTATTTGCGGTTGGTGCAATACATTTTCTATGGATAGAACTGCAACGTTAAGTTTGTCCTTTAACCTAGTTTGATAAATTTGTACGGAAGCCTCGGTGCGCGAGTCCAACTCGCACTTGGCCGGTTTTTTATTAATATTTATTTATTACAGTAGAATATCTAAATGTATTGGTCTTTCTACTATTTCAGGTTCTTAGGAGTGCCCAGAGTTTGGGAAAAAATGTACGAAAAAATTGTAGCAGTGGGTTCTAAAAATGGCGCGGTCAAAAAAGCGATGGCCAAGTGGGCGCGAGAACAAGGTCTCAATCATCACCAGGCCAGGATAAAGGGGTAAGACTAACCATCTACATTATTTCCTCTCTTCGTAGTTATAGATTTAAATAGGAATTAAACGGAGATATTTATTTAAAATATTGCAAACATATGATGCGGCAAAGAAAATATATTAATCAATATTTCTTAAAGTGAATTTGAACACTACTGTCTTGAAAGCATTTCTTAGGTAGTAAGGAAACACAAATATTTAATTTCACGTCTCGCCTCGCGACTCTTAGACTCGAAATTTCGTTCAAGTCATTAATTCAGAGAATGGGGCCATACAAACAGAACAGACGTATGCTAACTTGCTATCTAGTTTTACCATCACATTGCCGTGGCAGAGTTTAACAAACTAGTTTTCACTCAACGATTGTGTAATTTGACTTATTTGATTGATATATTTGATAAAAATAGTTTGTTATCTCAGGAGTTAGTCTTTAGTACATCACAAAAATGCAAGATATGTAACTATGTGACTATAGTCACATAAAGAAAAATTACGACAGGCTGTCAACTTCCCGGTATATTTTGTACGTCTGTAATTTTACAAATACAAGATAGGTTATATAATATATAAAAATGAAATTATACTCTCCAATAACAATACTTTTGTCTTCGATCAGTTCTTTCTCAGCGGGAATGAATGGATTGCCCATAGACTTCACTTTGCTAGAACTATTAGACTTTTGGTATGTATTCTACAGTCTACGTAAGTGCTAGTTCCCGATAAATATGCATGTTCTAAAATCTATGTACCTGTTTATTTATATAATATCTATGCAGTTTTGTATTTAAACAAGGAAATCATGTCAATACCTACATGTATATATATCGTGCAGTATTCTCAAAGTAGAGCATGGTTTACCTCATCCACAAAAAAATCTTCCTTACAGCTTATGCTAATTAGTATCTAGACCATATCGATTTCCGCCAAGGCCAGTAGTGTAGGACCACAGAATAATTATGTAGTTACTGCGCAAGTAGGACTCACAAATAGATTGCACGTAAAAACATGCATGGTTTGTTTAGAGCTAGAGCGGTCGATACGTAGAAATGCTGTATTTTATAATGAAACTGTGCTAAATATATAAATGTATTGCTGAAAGGTTTATTACAGGTTTGGCTTTGATGCAAGACCTAAATATATTTATTATCAACCTTAGACTGTTTCTAGTTAGACCTTGTTGTAATCAAAGGTAAACAGGTACCTAAATTTAATGCTACGAAGGTTAGGAGACAAATCTAAATATATTTATTCCTAAAAGGAAAATGAAATAAAGAATACCTATACCTATTTGGATTGCATTAACGTTGCACTAGGTAGGTACCTATATTCGAATTCTATATGATCAAGGTGACTGGCATTGAGGCTAATAATTATTGACCATAGAATTGCTCCAACTCTCAGATGAGAGTTGTCTCAGATTATATCAGCAGAATTCTTACGTGCCTAACTCTTCAGCACTTTTAATAATGGAACTAGTTATTTTTTCTATGAGTATGTAGATACTCATAGAAAAAATACCTAGAATACCTAGAAAAAATATCACTGACTGGCAAACTATAAACTTGAAACCATAATTGCGTACGTAGATCTGTACTATTCATTATTCTGTGACGTACCTAAATTAGGTACATACAAGGGCTTAGGTGGCAGCTCACCCATGAGAGTTAACTACTTCCTAAATTTTTCACAGTACAGTAATTGTATGTTTTATGCAGACGGTAATCACTTACACAATCATGCGACCTTCTTAACTTATCAAAAAATACTACCTACTTATCTAAGTTAATGTTCCATGTCAATAAGTGCAAGCTACATAAATAAAATGCATTTTTATCAAATTGGCATGCAATTAAAATACAGCTATAGAATTTCAGGGGTAAATAACCCATCGACCGACAAAATTACGTCGCAAGGTTATTTATAGCATTTCGCGCATGCAACGCCTCAGTACTGTCTGTACACGTAGGTACACGTGCAAACGGGGGCTTTATTAAATCCATTATTCATGGTTAGATATCATACAATTTGCTTAATACTGTGACTATGATACGTGTACTGACAGTTGGTACTTACTCCTTACGAAGTCTTTGAACTCATATCCATTACCATAGAATAAATAATTTAAATAGTTATACAAGGTACCTAGTACCTACTATAACTACAAAGGAAAATATAATGTAGCTATACACTATACACACCTTGTGTAACATTGAATACTTTATGAAATTACTAGTTAGTTATCTATAATTACATACATAGCCAGAGTTTTTTTTATATCTGTAAGGCTAGGCAGCTGCTGTTGCTAGATGTTTTAAATTGGCATTATAAATAATAGTCGATAGACGAGATAGGATTTTATTGGACGAATCATACCTACGCACTAGAATCATAAATAGTATCACTCTTACTCCTACCTACCTGCCCATCAATCTCTACAAGTTCAAAGTTTTACATAGTGGCATGAGTAAAGATGAGTTGGGTAGGTATGACCCCCTTATCGTCGACGCTTTCATTAAAAAAATGCATTCTAACTACCGCTAATGATGTGACTTAATAGTGTTACCATCAGAAACATTGAGTAAAATTAAAGTTTATAATTTCAGTGTAGATATCGATATCGATAGAAGAAAAAGACTAGAACCTAATAGACTTTTTTATTTTTCAGGCAGCATGGATCTTCATTAGGTTACAAGATGGCTAAATCCATCATTTTTAGTAAAGTCCACGAGTCCCTAGGTTTGGACAAGTGTACAACGTTCGTGACAGCGGCCGCGCCTTTATCTGCTGATGTGAAGAAATTCTTCCTTTCTCTTGATATACCCATCGTGGACGCCTTTGGCATGAGCGAAGCGTCTGGAGCGCATACGCTTAGCATATACCCCAAGTAAGTATCTAACTATCAGTAAGTTACCTTGATTATAAGCTTTTATGAAATTAGTAGTGGGCAAACAAGCAGACGGCTCGCCTGATAGTAAGCAGTTACCTACGCATGTGACCTTCTGCAACACCACGAGTGCTATAAATGCATTAAAAAAGTTTGAATACGTTAGATACCATTAAGAACTTATGAAGTTACCAGGAAACATAACTTAGGACGGTAGGTACTCGTAGCAGAGCAGTACCTAACTGTAAGCAGAGGCTTGTGAATTTAGAATTTACGGTTATATCCTAACAGATATTCATTTTAAAAAAACATTGTAAGTATATGTAGAGAAAGTCTTAGGTATAATTGACATGTCTAAAGTAAACATGTTGTATCTATAAGATGACTAGCGTTAAAGATTATTTGGAGACGGTAGTAAGACAAAGCAAAGCGACAAAGCTCTGGACAAACATTCGTGTCAACTTAGCGCGATGTTCCAATACAAATCTAGCTGTATGATTTAGCCATCGAAATTTAACCCTAATCTAACGAATCGCAGGTTCTCTCTAGATTCATCAGGCGAGATCCTCGATGGCACAGAGACTAAATTCGGCGGCTCCGTCAGTCCCAACGGCCCTGGAGAGATCATGATGAGAGGACGGCATGTTTTCATGGGATACCTCAATGATGAGGCGAAAACTGCCGAAGCTGTCGACGATGAGGGCTGGCTCCATTCGGGGGATATCGGCAGAGTCGATAGCAACAACTTACTGTATATTACTGGAAGGATAAAGGTAAGAAAAGTAGCCGTAGTAATGTGTACGATTTATAGGTGTGTAAATTGATAAAATTAGATATTTTATAAATTTATGTGAGATAAATGATGAGATGAAAATTGCCGAAACTATCAACGAGGAATGGTGGCTGCATTCGGGAGAGGTTGTAATAGGATAAAAGTATAAAGATTAGAAGGTACCTAAAGTTATATATTAATTTAAACAACTTAAAAATGACAACATCAAAATTATATAAACTAAACTACCTATACTGTAAATAAAAGACTGAAGTCCTGCCGGTAGTTCCAAAGAAAGATTAGTAGATACCTACCTATCTATCAGCGACTTCGATGGCAAACAACAAAGCAAAGTAGCAAAGCAACAAAGTATATTCGTGGTAAAAATATTTATTTGTAGGTACTTTCATTTAATAAAATGATACTCAAAACAGATAATTTAGTGGCTGAAGGTCGGCCTAATAACGTATGTTGTACATCAATAATTCACAGCTTTTAGTTTAAACATTATAGTTACTCATGCAAAATGTTTAAAAAAAATTTCAACTTTGGTAGAGCAAGTATGTCAAAGATATATATATACAAGCAAGTATGTATGAGCAAGTATGTCAAAAATATATATGTATACTCATAGTATCTTCTATATGATATGTGCCTACATCCTATTTCTCCCCATTAAATCATAGATATTTTTAATTTGGTCTATGACTAGCAGCGCTTCGCGGTTTTACCCGCATAGTTCCCATTCCCATGGGAATGCGGGGATAAAATATAGCTTGTGTTACTTGTTAATAATGTAGCTTTCCATTACCTAGTGAAACATTTTTTTAAATCGGTATAGTAGTTTTTTAAATATAAATCATAACAAAGACACAAACAAACAAAAAATCATCTTACCTTTTTATAATATTAATTTAGATTCAACGAGTATACGAGAACAGTCAAACTTCAAAGCTCTTTAAAAATATTCATTATCTAGGTACTATTTAAATAACTTGAACCTAGAATGTCGTCATGTCAGCCGACGGTCCAAGCTTCAGAAAGATATGTTTAATTAACAATCATAATATACCTACCTTTATTCCATTGAGTGGCGTCGGTGCAACATGTTCCATGTTCTATTTGGGTCTATCTATTGAAATTTCTGTATCCACTCCTTTTACAACCATGCCTTCCACCACACAGTCCATTCACTCTTACTTAGGTCTTCCTTTTACTCTTTAGCCGTCAACTTTCACATCCATGGACTAGAGAAAAAGCAATGGACGAAGTAAATTTTCACATCCATGGACTATAGAAAAAGCATTGGACGAAGCAAATAACAAAATGAATGTTTAATTTCTAGGAGCTGCTAATCACAGCTGGTGGTGAAAACATCGCGCCAGTCCTCATCGAACAGACGGTTCAGTCAGAACTGTTGCACGTCGGGTTCGCCGTGCTTATTGGAGACAAGAGGAAATTCCTCGCCATCCTACTTACACTCAAGGTACCTTAAGAATATATTCTTAGAAAATTTCATAGTGTAAAAGCGACTCGTTATAGGTAATGTTCAGTGCTAGCTTGGAAGACGGGTAGACACATTGCAGTAGCGAGTTTACTCATATTTGGATTGGATGATACATTTTAATCGTCCAGAGTCTTGTTGGTATAACTGCTGAATTCCAATTTTAGAAAAACATAATCGTCACCTAACATGGTAAGAACTTGGTGAAGTGCTAGTTTGTTTACCTACAATGAATAGTCTTAAATAAGAAATAAAGTCATAGAAACCTCTCGCGAGCGATTCGTTGTTGGCCAATGAGAGGTACCTATAAATCGCTTGTACGATCGATGTGTTCAGAAAAAATAACATTAATGCAAATCGAATCTACTTATTTACTTAAACATTATATGAGTCAGATATAAATCGGTTAAAAGGAATGCGCGTAAAATTCGCCTTTTATTTTCGATAAGCCCATTTAGCTGACCTAATTTAAAAAAGATGAATAATACCAAACTTCCTTTCAACTTCATTAATCACTAATGTCCTTCCTCAGTGCAAAGTGAACTCAGAAACGGGCGAGCCGCTAGAAGAGCTAGACAACGAGACACGAAGCTGGGTGGCCGGGCTCGGCAGCACGGCTACTACAGTCACACAGATTGTAAACACTAAAGATCCTGCGGTAAGGAACATCATCCTTATTTTTTTTACTATTTTAGACAGAGTAACAATATTACCAGCCAACCCACGTACTTAAACCATTGAAACCATGTAATTGCTATGAATTGTGTTGTACATGATATTTTATAATTTAGATGCATGGTTGCTAGTGATGCTACAGCCAATCTAATAGCACAGGTAAGGGAGGCCGTGTTTGCCAAAAATATTCTATAAAATATTGGTTGTCCTCAGCCTATTTGCCACAGATTGCAGCCATTTCTGCTGTATTTTAATGTAATATCGAAGTAAATATTAGGAACAGTTTAATCCGAAAATCATAGCGCATAGTATCTAACACATATAAACTGTAAGTTATCTGGCCCGCAGAAAAGAGAGAGATGTAATAACATTACAAAAGTTTCCACAAAGATTCTAATCATAAAGTTGTAATATTATAGGTAAACGTGGAGTAAAACATTTCACAATTTTGTTTCTTGTATTTTGTAGGTTCACAAAGCCATCGAAGCAGGCATCATGCGGGCCAACAAGCAAGCTATTTCCAACGCACAGAAAATTCAGAAGTTCGCCATTTTACCAGCGGACTTCTCTGTACATACCGGTGAATTAGGTGAGATAAATAAACTACCCTCATAATAACCTACATCATAAATTAATCTTATGTACCGGCTGTATTTCACGTATCTTTAGTCAAATTTTCTCGACTTAGATTCGAGCGAGTCCGTCAGTCTTCCTCGGGAGTGAGGTCACAGCTGTACATCGCGCTCTCACCGCGTGACCTGCTTTTATCATAGAATATAAAAAAAAAAAGAAAGAAAGAATAGTGCTAAAATTGAAAGTTAAAAACTATTTTAATCACAAGCTTTTTTTAGAGACTATCATGTGTAATGACTGAATGAAATGAATAATGAATGAAAGTAGGTACTAGCAATAACAATATATAATACCTACTAGCTCAGAATACTTAATAGTACTACTACTAACCAAAATTTAACTGTCCGACCATTGCCGGAGTTCCAGTCCCTGCAGCCCGGCTCCATATCATCAGCTCGATGGTACCTTATTATTACCTACATTGATAGATACGTATATATACGAAATGTGAGTCCACTAGAACAGAAAGAAGTTAAATTTAATAGGCGATATCGCTAAGAAAGTCATAATTAATAATTTATACTTACAATACAACCTTAGACTATTTATTCCTTACGTTGAATAGAAATCAATAAGCGTTTTGTTTCACTAACATTAAATTTTTATTTCCAGGGCCAACGTTAAAAATCAAGAGGAACGTAGTCTACGAAAAGTACAAAGACATCATAGAAGACTTTTACAAAGATTGATCTAGATCTAAGCAATAAGCATAGTCATAGGGAGAGGGACAACACACAAACTAAGTTATTATATTAATTGTAATATTTGTAATTATTAATTATTGCTCAATTAGGGACTAGCGCTACGGAATCAATGTGATTTTAAGTAGGTACTACGGAATTGTATAGGTAATATTTTTGTTATAAATATATTGTTTTTTTAGAAAAGGTGTTTTATTAAAAAACTACATGTAACTTTAGGTAAAATTTATTTTTCAGTACACTTAATAATAATACATTGGAATGATATAATTTTAGGTACATGTAACGAGTTCACACTAATAAATTCTCATTTCTTACTTATTAGTCTACTAGGACTATAAATCTTAATTAATATAAACATCAAATATCCACAAAAAATTAAATAGAGCATAATTTTGATCGTCATTAATATAATATAATCGTACCTAACTTACACTTAATACATACTTACTAATACTATGTAAAACAAATTATATAAGTACATATATAATACTTACTGATATAAACATGTTGATTAAAAAAAGGATATGGATTGCAAAATTGTAAAGTGCGTAGATATTTATTTTTAATTTTATTTAACCACAAAAATAAAATGAATATCTAAGATGTCATTGTTATGTCACAGTATTTCACATTTAAAACATTTACAAGGCTAAACAAAAGGAAACAATGAATAATTATTTTGACTAAACAAGAAAATGTTTCCAATAATAATATTATCGTAATGTAATAATATATTATCGCAAATCTCACGGCAAATTCAGGATTAAACATTTATTTAAAAAAATATTTTCTCTGGTCTAGGAAATGAATAAGAATAATATCGTAAAAGGGAAGGAAACCTTTGATGGATTAACATTTTTAGAGAAATGGAAGCGAGGCTTTTTGTCAGTGGAATGGTCTTTATAAAACGTATAATAAAACGTGTGAGTAAATAAATAGTTACGATAATGGTAAGTTAAGTACTTGAAAGTTTAATGATTTGTGAAATTGGAAGACAGAAAGTTGGGAATTAACATTGCGGCAAAGGGTAATTGAAGTTTTGTCAAAGTCTACATAAGGCTGGCGACATACATGCGGAATTCCGTTTCGAAATTTTGAACGCAGTACATCCATCCAAATCTATAGACTTATCACGGAAAACTACTGTAAGTATGTACGTACAGTAGTTTTCCGTTCGAAGTTTTCTCTGCGAAACGGAATTCTGAATGTATGTGGCCGGCCTAAAACATGTATAACAGGAGATCTTAATAACTAGAGAGATATCCCATTGATAATACTTGCAATAAAATCCAGTTTAAAACGATAGATAAAAGAAGGTCTCTGGAAAGTTGAATTTTACACCATACAAGCTTTGTACAAATTCTTCAAGTCAGGTTTAAGGTGTGGTAGCGTGACCGGACATGGGGCGGGGATGCGGCGGGGCAGTGGCGGGGAGCGGGGGCGGGGCGTCCGCCAACGGAAGCGGCTTAGCTACTCCGATGCGTACTACACCACGCGCCGCGCCTTTCAATGCCGCCACTGCTTGCTCTAAACTCGCATTCTCCAAGTTCTGCAGAAAACAAATATTTCTCTCAGTCATACGAGAAGCAGAGCTGCATAACTTTCTTGTGAGTACTTAATGATACAATACCTGATCGTTAACAAAGAGCAGTCTGTCTCCCGGTATGAGTCGTCCGTCTTGCTGGGCGACGCCGCCCGGTACCAGCGACCGGATCACGACCAGTGTGTGAGCGGGACGGAGCGGATCTTGGTAGTCGAGGATCGAGAACCCGAGACCGCGCTCGCCTTTCACCAGTTCTGCAATAACAATTAGATTTCAAGCATAGATCTAATCTTAACATATAGTGAAGCCATTTGATTGGTTATGACTCGGCGTCTTTCCGTGCTTTCTATAGTACCGGAATTAGCATGTATACAAGTCATTTGATTGATTTAATTGCGCCTACTCAACAACCAAATGGCTTCATTCTATACCAATAGTAAATCGATGTTGTGTAAATAATTCAATAATATTGGCCTTAGTACTCAATCGATTTGTCTCTTGAACCTAAATGCAGATATAAACAATGAAATTAATGTCAGAGTTCTAGTTTGAATATGATCCCTGAAATCATTATTTTTCGAAAAATCTCTTTTCCTTGGAATTCTTGGAACAGAATGTACAAAAATATTAAGTGTATACATACATAACACCTAAAGAAACATAATATTTCATTCCTCCTGAGACACAGCTATGCTAGTTCAGGAGTCTATGGATTCAAAGTTTATTGTGTAAACTATACAGTATGTCAATAAAGATTTTGTATATTTTTTTATATGTATACAGGCTAGCGTTTGATCACTATCTCGGCTGGTGGCAAGCGATGATGTGTTGTTGAAAATAGTGAACATGCGATGAATAAAATACTCTGATAAATAAATGATGTCATCACGGATATAAAATATCATTGCCGGAACCAGACTCACTGCTGGTGTTAATATTTTAATCTTCGTAAATGATATTAACTTGATATTATCTTCCTCGCGACGCGATAAAGGGAGCTAAGGCGATTAATATTAAGACATATATTTGAAAGTTATTTATTTTATTTCCAATGTCAGTTTGTATATTTGTTTGTGACCTCTTCACGATAAAATGACTCATTGGCAGAAATTTTACGCATTGTGAGGCAATAGGGTAGAATAGGACATAGGATACTGTTTAACGCCGGTGAAGGAATCTAAGGAAGGAATAAGGAACACCATAGGAATCACAAAGTTACCTATAATTTGTGGTTCAGAGGACCACATAGCGAGGCCGGTGAGCGGCTCGAGGCTACGAGAGCGCACTTTCCCCGCGACCGACAACGATCCACCTTCTTCTGCCCCGGCGCCGGCTAAACTGCCATCTGATTTTGCCTGGAATTCAAAATAAAATGTGCTACAATACTTTTTCTGACATACAAGCTCTTGACTACCATCTCACCTGATGTAAGTGAAGATGAGATCTTAGCATGTCTGGAATTGAAAGACGGCACTAGTGAGGCGCTAGACTCAACATATCTTTAACCTAAAAACCTAGAACCTTAAAAACAATGAAATAAACGAACAAACACAACGGACACGCGCGATAACACCCGAACGCGCCCGAATATCTCCGATCTCGTTCACCGCGCCTATATTTAAATCAAACTGATCGCGTCATGGAACGCGATAAAGGGCCGAATATCCGGTAGCCGGATATCCGGCGCTCCGGCCTAGTAGCTTGCCGAACGTCCGGTATCCGGCCAAACTACTATCCGTTTCATCTCTCATATACATAGGTACAGTAATAAGTTTAATAACTGATAAGATCGTTAAAAAAACTAAAAAGAACCGACTTCAATGCCGCGCTATTAATTTTCAGTACCAATTTTGATGTGTTTATCTCCATATCTCTGGAGATACTTATCAGACCTCGATAAAATTACCATGGTACCACACTTGGGATATCTCCTTTTTAACAAAAAAATAATAATCAAAATTGGTTCATGAACGACGTAGTTATCCACGAACAAACATTAACATTTAAAAAAACATATATACGGTCGAATTGAGAAACCTCCTCCTGTTTTTGAAGTCGGTTAAAAATAAAAGAAACCGCTAGACTGTCCTAATTCACAGTGTTGATCGTGTGACGTTATCATCACCAATCAATATCAACACCAATATTATAAATGCGAAAGTAAGTATGTTTATTTGTTTGCTTGGGACTTCTTCACGGTCAAACGGCTGGACCGATTTAGTTAAAATTTTGTACTGGGATAGGCAGTACTATGGATTAGGCTATAAGGTACTTCTTAACGCGGGCGAAGCCGCGGGGCACAGCTAGTATCCTATAGAAATAATCAACACCAATATTATAAATGCGAAAGTCGGTTTGTTTATTTATTTATTTGGGACTTCTTCACGGTCAAACGGCTAGACCGATTTAGCTGAAATTTAGTACAGGGATAGCCAAAACTATGGATTAGGCTATAGGGTACTTTTTACAGCACAGCTAGTATCCTTTAAAAATAATAAAAAGTTAATTTTTTTTATCTTATAACCTCTATGTCAACGACCTCATCGAGGAGCTCAGCAGTACCCATACGGGTTGTTATGTGAGTGGTGTATGCGTTAATAATATCAGCTACGCGGACGACATGGTACTGCTGGGACCGTCGGTGGGGGCGATTCGTAAGCTAGTGTCTATCTGTGAGGCATACGGAGCGGAACAGGGACTGAAATACAACGGGAAGAAGAGTGAAGTGCTCATCTTCAAGAGTGGTAGAGTTACGCCAGTACATGTTCCGTCTATTATGTTAAACGGAGTGGTTCTACGGGTCGTAAATAAATTTGTGTATTTGGGGCACATAGTGACGGAGGACCTAAAAGACGATGCTGACAGAGAGAGAGCGCAGGGCATTGGCAGTACGAGGAAACATGATCTGCCGCAGATTTGCTCGCTGCTCGAGGGAAGTTAAGGTTACGCTGTTTAAAGCATACTGCCACTCTTTCTACTTGAGTAACTTGTGGATAGATACACTCAACGTGCTGCAAATTCTCTGCGTGTTCAATACAATAGTATTTTTAGGATGCTGTTGCGTTTGCCAAGCCATTGCAGTGCTTCGGGAATGTTCGCGGAAGCCCGGACGGATGGGTATCATGCCATCATTCGAAAGAAAGTAGCTTCCCTGCGCCAGCGAGTGCGAGGCAGCAGCAACAGTAACCTGAAAATGTTTGCATCGCGAATAGACTGCCCCATACAGTATAAATGGATGCGTCTGATGATATTGTAATTCTTATTTTATTTTATTTTGTGTTTGACATTTTTCTCATGATATAATCTGTTGTTTTAGTTAATAATATTTGACATTATTATTATTTGTATTGTAATTATTTGTTATGTAAGTATGTAATGATAATCAGTTTGTATTTACCTAATTAATTAAGCAAAAACAAAATATGGATTTAAAATCTGAATTAAATGATTTAATAATAATAGGCTAGCGTTTGACCAATATCTTGCCTGGTGATAAGCAATGATATGGTCGAAGATGGTGAATCCGCTAGCCTAGAATACTTTGACTCTCAAAGACTGTGGTGATGCCGGAACACCGTAAGGTTGTAGCGGCAGATTTTCATCATGATGGTGGTAAGCTACTTTTTCGTAGGAAGTCAGGCGGAACATTGATATAATATGCTACCTACCACCCGTGGAAATTTTATGAATTTCAATAATATAGAGCGTTACCTGTAAATAAAAATTATCATAAGATATGAATCGCATCATATTTTATCGCGTTAACATATTTAGCAGTGCGATAAGTTATACATAGATATCAGAACGATGACGTGTAGACATCGCGCGATTCTTGTTTACTCATATTTTTCTGATAAGTTTAAACACATGTTTATTAGAATTCCGTAGCCGCTTGGCAAAAAACGGAACCCTTATGGATTCGTCGTATCTGTCTGTCTGTCCGTCAGTATGTCACAGCCACTTTTTTCCGAAACTATTAGGATTACAGTTGCAACTTGGTAGATGTATTCAATACTCAATACTCAATTGTTTATTGCAATCATATGTTACACTTACAATTAATATTCCTTAAAGATCTAAGAATTCCAAGAATGACAACATATGACCCTGGTAGGGTGTAAGCAAGTAGTGCAGAGCGGACAGACCGATTTAACAACAATCTACCTGTACTAATACAGATATTATTATTAACAAGCAATTATATCATATTATATGGCTTTATAAACCCTATACGTTTAACTAATTTTTTCTTTGTAATTAAAAAAATCGTTCATCGTATAAAACGCATTTTTTATTAGAAATTCTTTAAGCTTTCGAGTGAATACTATGTCGCTTTCTTCTATTTTCAGCTCATCTGATAATTTGTTGTAAGTTATTGCTGCCATATATTTTGGGCCTGAACTACAAAGCTTTAGTTTCGTACTAGGTAGAATAAAATTGTGTGAACCGCTTTACGATTTTTATACAAAAATAATTAAAATAATAATGGGGGCTCTCTCTATTCATGGAACAAAAACGAAAGAATATGTTTTTCATCAAACCTATACGTTCAGGGTCTATAGATAGGTCTTTAAAAATGACATTGCGGGTCCACTATTTTTCTTAAATTCAATCAATCGTTTGAAAGATACACCTCGAAATTGGCAAAATGTGTTTCCCCGACTAAGTTTTAAAATAAGATAGTGAAAAATCTCAAAAAAATATATGCGATCTCAATAAACACGTTCAACGAAAATTGGTTTGAACGAGATATAGTCAGCAGTTTTTGAGATAACTTTTTCATCAAATATAACTTTGACATTTATTCAAACACTATGAAAATATTTTTATATAATTATATAATTTTTCTGGAGAAAATGATTGTGGTATGTTCAGCATTTTTGCATAATCTTATAGAATATTGTACTGTGTTACGAAACCCTATGAGTGCGTGTGCGACTTGCACTTGACCAGTTTATTTATGAGAAATGTCAGGGCATGGTCATTATAGATAAATGAAATTATTTGTAAAATTAATCATAAATGTAGGATAACAGTATACATAAGCCTGGTCTTAAGTAGATAATGCAAATATGCAGTGTTTATGATATCAAAAAGGATTTATTATACATTCTAAGATAATGTCATAGTGTTCCGGACAGCTTCGTACTCCGATAGCATATATAGTTATAAGTATATAATAAAGATAAGTCTTAGCTTACTTAAGCACTCTAGATTAGGTAGGCTAATTTGTAATGTATAACGTTCATATTCGTATAGATGATAGTAACTTGTATTTGTATCGCATTCGTAGACAGCCTTATTATAGATAGATTCTTGTTAGATTCTTATTAGAACATAGGAATATAACTCGTATAAGGTTTGTAACAGTATAATAGGTCTTATAGGACTACAGACAGGTCATTCATACAACCTAGGTAGATAGGTACTAGAAAGAACTAAAGCATGTCCGGCTTAGTAGACAGATGTAACAGATAGTCAACCTAGACCAGGTTAGGTTTAGGAATAGGGTTGGTACTTGCAAATAGCATAGGTCTGGGAGAGCTCCGCACTCTCTGATGGTTAGCGCTCGACTAAACAGCATCTCGGGAGAGTATATCTCCGAAAAGTCGGCATCTCGTGCGTGCGCCCACACAAGGACACGCCCCGCGAGACAGAGTGCGGGCGCTCCCAGACTATCGACCTCTCGCTCTTTTGCAAGTACCAACAACAGTATAAATAGAGCATCGCTACCGTGCCAAATTGTTCAGTTTACCAACGGCGGCTTTAGAAGAAAGAAATCTAGGAAGAATAGTGAATAGTGACTAAGTGACTAGTGAATAGCTCAGTAGCTATAAGAAGAAAGAATAAATTAGCGTTTCAAGGCTTGAAGACGTGTTTAAATCCCAGCTCCAAAGCTTCACAGTATAAGTGTGGGAATCCGGAGTCCTCATCGAAGAAATACAGTCCACTGCTCCACCGCTGTGCTTAGGGTTCCCCACACATAGGATATACTATACTAGCAGATTGACAACTCATATGATAATGACGATGATGTTTATTTTGTTCTGAATTAACCACACAGGGATCGGGAATTTAAAACAAAAAAAAAAATTAATCCACTTTGAAAATGTGTGCAGTAGCGGAATGGCGCGAACGTCGCGTCGCGTAATTCTTCGCATGCAAAACTAATCACACCATATTTTTTTATTCTGTAAACTGTGCTTTATTTTGTAATAGATTTACTTCATTGTTGTATAAAAATAAAGTTTATATTTAGTTTAGTTATTTTTTATTTACACCTCAAAACCCCTGAAATGTATATCTTGGATCTTTGCCTGAATATGAGATACTCAAAACCGAAATATTAAAAATACAATACGCAAATCAAAGTTCTAGAACCCAGCTACCACTATACACAAAGAATTCGGTATCCTATTGCGTAAATGTTTATAAAAACCGAGCTCGAAACCCGACCCACTTGAAAGGGTCTAAGTAGGTACTTACGTTTTTTACGATTGTATAAACATTCGTCAGCATGACTCATACCATCCTGAATTGATTTCTTGAATTGATTTAGTGATTCGTCTACTTATTTGCAATGATATTCGAAATGCTTATTTCATTCATTATTTTCACTAATTTCACTTTTTATTCAACACAGAAACTCGAAATTGCGGGAAAACCGCCACTTGGTAGAAAACCCGACGATCACACAAATACGATGATATTTCTAGAATTCAATAGCTAAGATGGATTCACAAAACACAAATGAATAGAATTTACACTAGATATATACTAAAAACTAAAATAAACCAACAGAAAATAACATTTCAAAACACAATCTAGCGTCAGCATTCCAAGCGTCAATGGCGTCTATGGTCGACCTAAGGCGTATTCATTAAGTAGTTTTCATGGTGCGGGGAAGAATAAAATACAGTTCAAAATGGCATTTTATAAATAGAATATTTCTTCATCAAGCGTTTAAGACCAAAAAATGGTTACAATTTCTAATATTATGCGCTGTAAATATAGAAAAAAAAAGTTGGCTAAGCTGACCCACCGGTGGGTCCGTGAAGCTTGACGGAATTGCTTGTAATTGTTCTTGACCCACCGGTGGGTCAGCGATCCCTGAGTGGTTAACCTCTGAAGGCCGTGTATTGGCGTCAAATCGATTTACGACGTGTACTTCGAATCGATATCGAATCAATAGCGACCTTAACGAAAATATTCAAATTTGCGCCCCCGTGATACAATCTACTATTATAGTATATCTGCCAGCGCAGACTAGTCCAGGGGTGGAAATCTCTACATTGATAGCGATGCGTCCTATCATCGCAAACGTCTAGTAGAAGGAGATGCAGCTAGACAGTTGTTACCTGTTCTCTTCTTATGGACGATTATCGGTCAAAATTCATCGCTATTCATGTAGAGACTACCGGCCCAGGGTTACTAATGTTGCAATTCTGAAAGCTAGAGAAATGCTATTCAGAAAACCCACTCATATGTAATTAATTGATTTTGACAGCGTAGTGTGTCAATCAACAAAGCAGAGAACAGTGCCTTGGCATAGTGCTGGCTCGGCTTTTTGCTCGCTAGCTTACAGAATTGGGACTGGCAGTTGCTGATGATAGTTACCTTGACGAGGGTGGCGGATGGTGGCGCGATCTCTAACGTGGGCGCAGGCCGTGGTCGCGCGCAAACCATGCACACCTCGCTCGATAGCTCCTTCAGGATCGATACCACTTCCAAGTGGTTCATTCCTAGCAGACGGTGGCCGTTCACCTCTGGAACATAAAGTCGTTGTAGATTAATTATAAAGCTGCGGAAATCGGATAAATAATTTAAGATCGTTCACGAAACGAAAAAAAACCGACTTCACATGCCGCGACAGTGACAGTATTCAGTAGCCAGTATCATGTCAAGGTATACAAATTTGTTTATCGCCATATCTGCGGAGATAATTATCAGATTTCGACAAAATTTGAATGGGACCAAATAGGAAGCACTATCACTCAAACAAAAAAAAAACAAATTGGTTTGACGGAGTTCTGAGGTAACAAATATTTAAAAAAAATACAGTCGAAGGACCTCCTTTTTTCTGAAGTCGGTTCAAAATGAAAAGAGTTCAGTGCGCAGTGTTTAATAAAATACATAGCAAGCAATGACTGGCTTAGGGACAACCCTAATGGCAAACTTGATCTGAGGCAGATTTTATAGGCTGATACTCAAGCATAGATCTACTCCTTAGCATAGTGATTGGTTTATTAGGCGTGACTAAACAAATCAGATGGCTTTATTCTATACTAAGGAGTGGATCTGTGCTTCTGTAGTGCCTTTCTATAATACCAGCCACAAAGCATGAACAGGGGAGCTCTTTTCGTAACAAGCAGTTTTAACAAAGAGTTTTAGAAAAAAATTAACCGTAAATGTGCTAAATAGGGCTAAGTTCCTATTGGGTCTTATTGTATAGCCAAATATTATCGATTATGCCTGTCAAATGTATGAACATTTCAGAAAAAGTGGCGTTGTTTTACATACATGTGACGTTATCAGTACACTTAGTACGAGTTTTCTTTGTAAACACTATTGACAGATCTCACATAGTTTCGACTTATTCTGGCTCCCTGATTGGTCTTAATTCAGTGTAGTGTAGTAACCACTAGAAGCGCTGTACTGTTTTTCATACAAAATTTGTTCGATATACTATATCGAGTTTGGTATGAAAACTCATAAAGGGTACAGAGACGTCATGTTTTATAGAGCGTTTGCAATCTCAGGAGGACAGATGAAAAAAAATGCATTCTTTGTATGTAATGACATTAAAACATTTGTATGTGATTTAAACTGACGCGGGGAAACGGTTTTGTATGTCTGTGATATTCTTTACGGCCACATCCTGCACAACTGCAAAACGGATTTCTATAATTCAAATTCAATTCCAAATGTTTTTATTGCGCAAACATAACACATCTATACTAATATTATAAAGAGAGAACATTTGTATTTTTGTATGTTTGTAATGATTTGGCTCAAAAACTACAGGACCGATTTAAAAAATTCTTTCACTAATATATAGAATGGACTTTCGAAATGAAAATAGGCTATATATTATCCCGATTAAATCAAAGGCACATTCGTGGAGACCTAATTTGCAACCTAAGTCGACAAAAAAACGGTCGAGAAAACAAGTTTCTCACGAACGCTGCTCTATTGAAAACAGATGGAAGCATATTTTCTATGGAAGAGTTGTACAACTTAATAAGACCTACAAAAAAGTCCGGGACAGCATATGTCTATCTCTTAAGGTTGACTCACAGTAACCATTTTAATCTTTAATTTTTTGTTAAATAATATATCATAACTTCCAGGGCTATTTTCAAGTATATAGTATTAATCCTTATCCAAATAATTACGTTAATTAGCTTGGCCACATATTATAGATTAAAATTGTCCTTTACAGTATATAATTCAAATGAAAACTCTAGAAGATATCAAGGATTTCACATACACGCATCGCAAAATTAATAAAATATTTGCAGTGAAACCACAGAATAGGTCATAGTTACTAGGACAATATTATTATAAGCTTAGCTTTTCTGTAGATCCCCACCGATCACAATCAATTTGAAGTCAATATAGTATAATAATATGATCTATTGTATAAAATAATAATGATCTATATACATAATATAATATTTTAAACCACCCCGACTGATCTATGTATAATCTTTTCATTAAAAACATTCCAATTACTCTAAACACGACATTTAAAATCTGAGCTGTAAGTTGGTGAGGATTTGAGTATTCTGTGTCCATGAGATGTCCCAGAATCAGGTCAATGCTTCCATGTTCTTACAATAACGTTGAAGAAGAAGATTTTCGAATAGATCAGACCTATGAAAGTTGATTAAAGCTTATAGTTTTATAACGATTGAACGAATTTTCATGAATCAAAGCTAAGAACACTCTCGATGAAGGCATTTATAAAAAAAACTATCAACAATAAAATGAAAATCGGTTCATCCGGTTGGGTGCTAAGATGCTACAGACAGACACACAGATACACACGTTAAACGTATAATACCCCTACTTTTTGCGTCGGGGAACGCCGTAAAGTTACGGCGGCAGAAACTGGCAGCATAGCCCAATGGATAGGGTGTCGGACTGGCGATCGAGAGGTCGTGAGTTCGATCCCCACCCCACCCATTGCGCTATTGACGTGAACCCACTCCAGACACAAGCATATTTAGCTTAGTTGGAGGGGTTAACAAGAATACTAGTAATGTGCAAGCCACATTGCGAGTAAACTTAAAAAAAAAAAAAAAAACTTTCTTAATTATTGGTAGATTTAATGATCCCACGAAAACCCATGATTCATGAATGCACTTAAAACTTACATTGGTAGGTATATAGCTAGGATTAGAACCAACGACCCTCGGGTCAGAATCAGGGTAACTATCCTTTACGCCAAAGGGCCGTCCAATATCACTACGTGAGTATTATAAAACAAAGTCCATCACTGCGTCTGTCTGTCTGTCTGTTCGCAATAATCTCAATAGCTTCTGAACGGATTATCATGCGGTTTTCACCAATAGCCAGAGTGTTTATGAGGAAGGTTTAGGTGCATAATTCGTTAAATTTTTGTGTAAATTGGTTGAAATATGACGATGATAGTTAAATATGTTAATATTTTATATTCGATGCAACACACTGATGCAAATTTTATAGGCATATATGTTCTACCCGTGCGAAGCCGGGGCGGGCTGCTAGTTTATAATATAATCGCTAGATGCCAAACTAGACAAATAAAAGCCCCTATCTTCGGATCTAGTTCCTCCCACGTTTAGGCACCTATATTGTACAAATTACATTGCCTATGTGTTCCTTATATAATATTTTAAGTATAATAAAGATGTTATTAAATTATGAATAGTTACAACTATTCTATATATATTGTTTCGTTTAATTCATGTTCATAGCCTACTTGTAGTTGTAGTACTTTTGCTAGTCCGCCTGGAGCAGTACCACTACTTTGCCAATTAATTTTCAGCCGTGAAATAAGGAATGTTTTTCGGCTGAAATGTTGTGTCCAGTGAAATTACAGGGCCTGAGAGACTCAACATCCTTACGTCTCAAGGTAACAGGCGCAGTCCAAATACATGCAAAATGCAGTCCAGAATTTTGCACGCCGCTGTCATCGCTAACCATCAGGCGAGCGTCGTGCTTGTCCTGTTATCTTATACCAAAAAAAAGATAAGTGAAATAAAAAACAATAATAAGTTATAAGCTAAAGTTTAAAAACAAAAGCTATGTGGTGCCACCGCAATATGGGTATCAGTCATCATCATATAAAGGGCTTATTGATATGATTCTAAAAAGCTATATCATCGCTGTGATATCTCGTCAGCATTCTTACATCTGTAGTCGGGTTTGTGATTTTTAAGTAATTTCTTGTTTAGGTTTAAATAACAGTATTTTTTGACCATGTAAGTAACACACCCAGCAGTTTATCCCCCGGTCAGTGCACCCCGCGCGTCCCATCTGTATCTCCGGTAGCACGGAGTACACGTAGTGATGCGGTTTCACTTCCCTGCCTCCCTCTACATCCACTGCCTCCTCTAGAGATGTCACTCACCTAATAGTTCATCCCCCGGTCGATGCACCCCCGCGCGCCCCACCGGCCCCTCCGGCAGCACTTTGCGCACGTAGTGATGCGGTCTCACTTCCCTGCCTCCCTCTACATCCACTGCCTCCTCTAGAGAGATGTAACTCACCTAATAGTTCATCCCCCGGTCGATGCACCCCCGCGCGCCCCACCAGCCCCTCCGGCAGCACTGAGCGCACGTAGTGATGCGGTCTCACTTCCCTGCCTCCCTCTACATCCACTGTCTCCTCTAGAAAGATGTTACTCACCTAATAGTTCATCCCCCGGTCGATGCACCCCCGCGCGCCCCACCGGCCCCTCCGGCAGCACTGAGCGCACGTAGTGATGCGGTCTCACTTCCCTGCCTCCCTCTACATCCACTGTCCCCTCTAGAGATATACCGAGACCGCCCCCGCCTCGGACTACTACTCCCACTACGATTTCTACATCGTCACCTGTAAACAAATATATAACATTTTAGAATATGGTAATGCTAACTAAGGCCTTAGCAAAAAGTTGAAGGTGTTATAAGCGAAAAGATCAAGTTCGAAAGACTACGCGTCCGTTCCAAAACAGTCATTAAAGATGGAGGGTTCAAAAGCACGGAGCTCAAATAGGACAGGGCATGTAGTCTTCATACATCCAGCCAGGTGAGCCAAAATTGTCACTTATTCGGTATTTGACGGTCGGCGGCGCCATGGTCGATCACGAAAAAGTTGGTGTGATGAAAAATGAAATTAAATAGTAAAGGGGAAATACTACGGTGTCTAGTTTAGTGAGTAGGGGCAAACTTATGTAATTTTAATGCAATATATAATAATTAAAATATAGACTTTGAAGTTTAGGTTCCACTTTGTGCTAGGGTAAATTTTTTTAATAAGGTTAGTAGTTTTTTGTCGCTGCATAACGTATATTGAGAAAATGAATTTACATTTTTGTGTATGAGGATTTTAGGAACCCAACCTAAGACTGGCTGCCATCGCGCCATGAAAGTTATCTCCACACTGATTCGCTGTCATCTACAGTGTTGTCTCCACACACAAACTGGTTTTACATGTAACATTCCCAATATAGCTTGCCACTTCTTTCTGATGGCCTCCTTTTGTTCGTTGGAGCGCGGCATCTCAAAGGCTGAGGTCGCAACGCAAACGTTAGCAGTACACTGTGCGGGGGAGATACTGATATGGGCTATTCTACTGTTGTAGTCTCCACACTGTTTCTACTTATCACTCACCCAGTATAGCCTGCCACTTTTTCCTGATGGCCTCCTTCTGTTCGTTGGAGCGCGGCATCTCAAATGATGGCTGAGGTCGCGACGCGAACGTTGGCGGCGGACTGTGCGGGGGAGATACTGATACTGGCTCTTCTACAGTTGGGATCTCCACACTAGGAATAATTGTTTGGACCAGTTAATCTTTATCAACATCAGTCAAGACATCAATCAATATGTGAAAGCAACCATAAATTATGACATCACTGCAAAAGTCTGTTTGTTGGGCTTGACTGATTTTCCTGCACTTGAATTTAGCACAGGGATGGCTGCATGAAAATCTGCCCTTAAAACTTTATGGTGTTCCAGCAGCAAAGCCCTTGAGAGTCAGGTTTTCTAGGCCTAGCGTGTTCACCATCTTCGACCACATCATCGCTTACCACCAAGCGAGATAAGAGGTCAAACGCTATCCTATAAGTAAAAACCTTACAGCGTATGTATGTATGACATGTATATACTCACGTTGTATGTATATGTGACATCTGTATGTCGTTTTCGTGTTGTGGCTCGGCGCGGTGCATGTGTAGGAAGGGGTTCGGTGCAGGTGTGACGCTCGTTGTCGCTGACTCGCCGGCCGCTATGGCTTGTTGGAGTTGCTCATATTTAGGGCCACGAAGGTATCTAGAAAGAAAATGTCTATTTAGGGAACCTGCTGTAGTAAATACGAGAGACACGACAAACCAAGGCGTGCAATGTGCGTTATTTTAGTGTATATGGTATCGGTCGCGGGTGTCCGTCAGAATGGCCGTTCACTAGTCTTAGTTAACGTTGAAATGGTGGCCAATAATTGCTGCCTGATTGCTTCTATTTGATGCCAACCATGAGACACTTGCTGCCTATCTATATTCATTCACCATTTGAACGTTAACTAAGACTACTGACCGGCCATTCTGACGGACACGGCCGCGGTGGCGCTTTATGACCTTGTCCAGAAACGTGGATGGAGTATTAAATGGATTTGGCATTTAAATAACAATAATAATATGATGGAAGGATAAAACTATACAATCACTAGAATGAGAGAGCGAAATGAACAAAATTTTTTTATCCTTCTCTGCGTATGCGATTTTACAAACTGGCTCCAGCACTGACACCAAGTTCTAGTGCACCCATTGGCTCTCAGTTCTCACCCAGTGTCATGAATAACCCGACCAAATTACGTTGTTCATTGTATCTTATAGCTGGCATATGTATCACGTGTTCATCATTTTAGTCGGGTTATATCTCTATAGCTATTTCATTCGCATACGCTAATGTTCTCTCTCTATCATATATATATATATATATATATACTTTATCTATGTCCAGAAAGGACAAATTCGCCACGAATCGTTTTGAAATGGCATACGCGCGTTGGTGAGATATTGGATACAAATACACCGCATACGTAAATACGACACATATGCAATCACGTGCGTATCGTCAAACGCTCGACCCGCGCGTTATAAAAGTTCAGTTTGTATAAACTGAACTTTCCACCGCAGGTGGATCGAGTTCGCGTATGCGAACCTGCGCTGCGATCGACGCTTTTGGAATACATCCTCAAGAAAATCTGTCATCAAACATCTAATGTGTTCTGGCAACTGTCCTTGGGGCCAGTGCCTATTCTAGGCCTAGCGTTTTTGTATATAGTGTATAATTGCAAGCTATAGGATTTCAATGAACTATACCTACAGAATTTCAACTATACCTTTCCAATTCAAGAGTGACGATGTTCCCGCTTTGTTTCAAAGCATCCACCGCCCTTTGGTTAGACTTGCCCGCCAACGAGACTCCGTCGACGGCCACGATCCGGTCATTGACTCGCACTTTGCCACTCACAGACGCGGCGCTGCCCGGCGTCACAGACTTCACGAATATGCCTGATAACTCTTCTTTTTCACAAACGTAACCTGTGGAAAGGAATAACATTTCTGTAATTTTACATATTTTTCATATTTTGTGGACGACTTCCGGAAAGCGACTGGATGCGGCAAGTCAAAGATCGCGCGCTAAGTGTGAGGTCTATGTAGAGCAGTGGACCGATACCGGCTGGTGATGATAACGATGATGTTATTTAGTAGTGATTAGCGACCCACCCCGGTTTCGCACAGGTGAAACTTGTATCTATCACTTGTATTCGCTTTACCATTTTATCATCGATTTACATTACAATATAGGTCTCTACGAAAAGCCCTTTCATTTAAACGGGATAATATAATTATTATCTATGAATCACCCTGAAGAACAATCTCAGAAATTGTTCGAGACAATTTTAGAATGGGATGGACAGTTACGTAGAAATGTTGACCTCGGTATAATTTTATAGCACAAACAAAATCAATAATGATAATCTCACCTGATGTTACATGACGATGCTGTCCATAAAAAAATGGAATCGTTCCTGAGTGCAAAAGGCAAACAACTGATGGAATCGATTGTCTTACAAATTAAAAAAAAAATCCGGGCGCCATATAAAACAGCTGTTCTTTAGTACGTAGTACTATTAAATTAAGTATTCTGTGTCTTTAGTCCTTTTTGACATGGATAGTCTTACAATCCCGCCGAATTAAGTTGACAACACATTTTTGACTTGTATTTCTTGTATTTCGATTGTATGTTCGTTCACCATTCATTCTTTCGTAGAGTAATAATACAGTAATTTGGGTAAATAGTGACGGTCAAAATAGTAAATAGCTGCGTATATGCGACGATGACCGAACACGAGCAGACGCGTGAAGGCTGACGTCATGATATTATAATAGCCAGCAGATTTGAATAGGAAATAGAAATACAGTGTTCTATGTCCTATTATATCTACCCGATATAGATATAATAGTAGCACATAGAACCTTATAGCTTTTATCTATTAGACGTAGAACTCGCGTCACGTAAAAATAACACTGGCGATTAAGATGCGCATTAGGCGATTTCTAGGTCTATTTGGTGGTATGACGATAGCGTGGGGCGGGCGGGTCGCTATTGGTTCGTCAGTCGACCTCATCTTTCCCGCGCTGGGGTGCGTTCACGACCTACACCCGGAATGCAACCAAACGTTCTAACCGCGTTCACGACCTCAAGCAAATGTGTCGTTCACGTCCTCGGTAGTTTCTCTCCAGTTTCAACTTTTTAACCATCAATTTCGATGGTTAAAATGGTGTACCCAAATGAAGTAAATAAAGGAATAATGAAAATTATGAAGTGAAGAAGAATTATGTAAGTGAAAAAATGTGTATTGTCGAGACCGAGACGTGACATGACGAGATATTAATCTTAAATAGAAACGGAAAATATTCAGTAAAATATAAATATATGAACATAACCTCGAAATTCGTATCAGCGCAAAATGTCAGTCACAATTTGAGTGAAAAAATAATATAAATAATAATATTAAATAATAATAATGATAGACCCGTGGTCGTTCCGGCCTTCGTGCGAGTTGCAAAACAACTAAACAACTTTCCCCAGAGAACGTGAACGCAGCCCTGTGTACTCATTCGTGCGCGAATGTACCCAAGCACAAACATATCCCTCCACTCTCTTCCAGGGTTATTTTTACGTGACGCGAGTTATTATATATATATAAGTATACGCCAGCTATTAACGCATCATATGAAATAACGACTTAATAAAGTACCTGCTATAGTAATACCGAGTCCATTCTCATCTTTCTTGAGCTGAACTGTAAATCTATCAACTTCTGGTGATTCGGCATCTGAAAAATAAACCATCAACTTAATATATGTTTTTTCATCCCATCTATTCGAAAAGAGATGGTTTGTTCCTCGATACGTGCGCGCAAAATAGGTCGTTTCTGCTCTAGGGCGGGAAAGTATTTTTTTAATTTTTGGCTTATGACTGTTATTTTATAGTGCCATGTCTAAGGAAGGAGGTTCAATAATAATATTGTACGGAAAATGTTGTCCTATCAACTAGATAGCGCGCCACGCTTGATAAATAAATAACCGGTCAAGTGCGTGTCGGGCCACGCGCATTGTAGGGTTCCGTAGTAGCCTGTTATTCAATACAAGTCTTTACCCGTTATAAACAAGCAACTAGGTACTCCGTCTTTGTCACTTTAAAGGATGTATTCTAAGGATTTTGTGTTTGGTACAAATATATCCAACACCCAAGTTCAACGACTATTACTGCTAAACTAATAAAGTTATCTCAACCGCTATAATTTTTCTTTAAAGTTCATAAAAAATGGGAAAATTCGTGATAATAGCGCATTATTATCACGAATTTGTCCAGATTTTTCAAGCCAGTAGTTTAGCTTTTAGAGGGGGGGGGACGCCCTACTGGAACAAAATGTTGCTCTTTAAAGTTTAATATTTCGTAAATGGAGCATTCAATCGAAAAATGGCATTAGCAACCCTAAGTCATTTTAAAAGACCTATTCAACGATACCCCACATGATGGGGTAGACGATGAAAAAAAAAACATCCCCACTTCTAATATAGGGGAGCTACCCTAAAAAAAAAAAATTTCACAATTTTATTTCAGCACTTTGTCGGCGTAATATATATACATACCCCCACAAAATTACAGCTTTCTAGTATTGACGGTCTCTTAGCAAAACCTCTGACAGACAGACAGACGGACATGACGAAACTATAAGGGTTCCTTGGCAGGACTACGGAACCCTAAAAAAGCTCGTGAAGCTAAACATTTAATGTTATAAAACAATACCATATATATATAATATAATATATATAATGCAGAAAAAAAAAGTTTAAAACGCGTGGCACAATACACTGATAGTGTGGTAGCCAGGATGAAAAATAAACTGGCCAAGTGCAAGTTGGACTCGCACTCGTAGGGTTCCGTAACACAGTAGAGTATTCAATATGTGTGATTTTTCGCAACTACAAAAATAACTTTGTTTTTCATAGTGTTTGTATGAAAAACAAAGTTATACTTGCGGTCGGTCATATCTCAACAACTGCTGAATGTATCTCGTTCAAACCAATTGTCGTTGAAAGTTTTTATTAAGATCTACAGAATATATTTTTTCTAGATTTTTCACTCCCTTACTTTAGAAGTTAGAGGGGGGGGGGGACACACATTTTACCACTTTAGATGCGCCTATCTTTTAAATGATTGACTTTGAGAAAAAATGATTTTAGGAACCTCACTGTCATTTTTAAAGACCTATCCATAGACACCCCACACGTATAGGTTTGATGAGAAACATTTTTTTTTTCGTTCCATTTCCATGTATGGGATGCCCCCCTTAAACTTTCATATTTTTTATTTTTGTATAAAAATCGGAAAGTGGTTCACTGAATACATCTACCTACCAAGTTTCAATTCTTTAGTCCTAACAGTTTCGGAATAAAATGGCTGTGACATACGGACGGACAGACAGACAGACAGATATGGCGAATCTATAAGGGTTCCGTTTTTTGCCATTCGGCTACGGAACCCTAAAAAAGAAGCGCGCGAACTGTCGTTTAGTCTAGTGAATTTAAAAAAAGAATTTCGTATGAAGAAGAACACAATAAGCGCGCGAATCAATACGAAGTCCTCATCGCATTAATTTTTTGTTACAGTGCTAAATAAACTATTAATTCATAAAGAAAATGAGTTCTGATAACGAAAGTATTACAAAACGACGCAACAAATGTTATAAACAATCTGTTATCAACAAAGTCCTGCGAAAAAATATTTAAAACCCTATACAAAATGTATCGAGTGGAAAAGTGCAAAAAAAGCGAATTCATTTTCAGAAACTGTATTTCTAGCTAATTATCAAGAACTGGCTAAATTCAGGCAACCTTCTTCGAGTATTTACTCGATGCTGATATCGACAGTCAATACTAATAATAATATTCAAATCAGGACCTATACAAAATTGGTAGCATATCTTCAGAAGGACATTAACCAAAGAAATCAAAAGTGCTTGTGTATGTGCTGTGTGTCATATGTGTTTTGTTTAGTTGTTAGTCTCTTTTTTAGTTAATATAGTGTTGAACTTAATTTGAGCATTTTATTTCCTTTTCTCATAGAGGGGGATGAAAAGCAGAAAGAAAGAAAGAATGAAAGAAGAAAGAAAATTAATTTATTCAGTCTAATGCACACAAAAAATACAAACAACAATATAAAACAAAAATAAATTAACACGTAAAAATAAAATGACATTAATTGAAACAAAAAAAAAACAACTAATGTGTGGATAGCTGAACCAGGTCCTTCTCAGCACAAATGTTAAGGTACTACCACCTCAACGCAGATTTTCAGGTGGACCTGTAGCGGGTGTTGACTAACGCGAAAGAATTAATAGATACCTAAATAAATATTTAAAACAAAATTCAGTGGTAAACAATAATATAACTGAACAAAATCAACTTTTAACGTACAATTTACATAATCATATACAGATCAAAATGACACTTATCGTAAGACATAAATAAGTAAGTATAAAATCTAATAAAACTTCATTTACGCAGCTTCATTTGGCTGCCAACGTCACAATCAAAGGCTGCCAGTAGAGTGGTGTGTATGTGGGTGTTTGTGTGTGTGTGTGGTCAATATATGTTAGTTTAGTTTCTAAAAATTAGATTATGGACACATCAATCTTTATATTGCCATGCTTCCTTTGCTCTGCCACTAAGAATTGCTTTAGCTTATATTTAAAAGAACCTAATGTTTTTAAGTTCCTAATTGGAGGCGGGATATTGTTCCAACACTTAGTAGCAGAGTATCATCATCATCAGGAACCACGGAAGCCAACTGGTCGGTGCTGCTGTGTGGACAATTGTTGAGATACATGGCGAACAGAACATGACCTACCCAGGGTAATATAACTGAGCTTGTTGCGCAGATACGAAGGACTCTCAAAGTTAATTACGCCAAAAAGTAGACATGCGAGATGGAGTTTGCGTCGGGACTTCATTTTTAGTGCATAGTGCTTATTAAGAAAAGGTGTAATGTGACTTCTAGGTGGGATATTGAAGCAGAATCTAGCACAAGCATTCTGTACCCTTTGTACCAAATGTTGTGTTCTAGACAGAAGCCGTGGGCCATATACTGTGTCAGCATAATTAAGCTTTGATAGCACTAGTGCTTCTACAAGTTGTGTACGGAGATCTTCGCTTAAATATGGTCTGATCTTGTATAGCATTTTCAGTCTGTAGAAACAATTACTGACCGATTCAGCAATATGTTCTTCAAATCTCAAATGTGCGTCAACTTTTAAGCCAAGATTGCGCACTACATACACACGCTCGACTTTTTCACCCATGAGTGATAGATCTACAACACTAGGGAGCGATGAAAGCTGATGTTTACTACCAAATATCATAAATTTTGTTTTTGTGGGGTTTAATAAAAGGCAATTCCTCTCTCACCATTTTACTATTCTGTTTAAATCTTCTGTGATTCTATGTAAAGCAATGTCTAAATATGTTGGTTCAAAGTCAATATAAATTTGAATATCGTCTGCGTAAATATGAAATTTTGAATTTTGTATACATTTAATAATGTCAGCACTGTACAGAATGAATAGTATTGGGCCTAAAATTGATCCTTGCGGCACACCCCTTTTTATTTCGGTCAGTGAAGATTTTAATATTTGTCCAGACAATTTCTTAAACTCAACATATTGATGTCGGTTACTAAGGTAGCTATTGAACCATTTTACAGCTGATGTATCGAAACCATAAAAACTTAATTTGGCAAGCAAAAGAGGAATATTTATTGCATCGAATGCGCGGGAAAAATCCAACAACACTAATAAGGTGCACTTGCCCTTATCTTGAGAGTCCAAAATGTTATCTGTCACATCTATGAGGGCAGTTGATGTGCTTCTGCCTCTTCTAAACCCTGATTGCAACTCGGGGAGAATTTCATTTCTTTCTAGGTAGGTACTCAGTTGCTGACTTACCACTTTCTCCATAATTTTGGATATACAGGGTAAAATGCTAATGGGCCTAAGATCCTTTAGCTCATTAGGGTTATTGTTCTTCGGTAATGGTCGCACTATAGCCGTTTTCCAAATGTCAGGAAAAGAACAGGTGTTTATAGAGGAATTTATGAGTGAGGCAATGGTTTCAATTGAATTAGGAAGAGTTAAAAATAACATATTTAGAGTAATAAGGTCACAACCCTCTGCGTTGGATTTTAGATTTTTTAGAATTTTGTATATGGTGTCTGAAGTTATAGTTGTAATTGTAAATGAGTTTTCTCTATTGTAACGTGTAAATTCAAAAAAAGTTAAATGTGAAATGGAGACCTCAGTATTTCCAGGGACATTTAGAAAGTGGCAATTTATGGCATTTACATCAGTGAAGTGTGCTGGAAGCTCTTTTTCAGTTGAAGATGATAGGACATTCGATTTTAGATTTTTCCACAAGGTTTTAGGTTGATTTATTTTATTGTTTATATTAAATTTGAAATAGGCTACTTTTTCGAAAAACATGGATTTGCAGCAGAGTGTAAACTCGGCTGCAATATTATTTTCTCTCGGCCGACGTACTTTAAATCCCTCGCTACGCTCAGGATTCTACTTTAGAATCCCTCCCTACGCTCGGGATTCTACCCTAGAATCCTTCGCTTCGCTGTGGATTCAAAATAGCGGCCTCGTAGAAATGTACTATATTGCACCCTTGTTATACAATCTACTATTGTCCCTAACATATAGAGGGTGGATTTTGTAGGTCTCCTAAGCGTCATTACACTTAGTTCTTAGCTTCTAAAAGAAAATCTGCCGCCAAAACATCTAATGTGTTCCGGCAGCTATCCTTGAGAGCCAGTTCCCATTCTAGGCTTAGCGTGCTTACAATCTTCGACCGCATCATCACTTACCTAAAGGTGAGATAGTGGTCAAACGCTAGCCTATAAGATATAAAAAAGGCCGTATACTACAGGACTAACGACCAAGTGTAAATGAACGGGGTCGACTGCGTTAATTTACACTTGGTCGTTAGCCCGAATTCTATAGGCAATCGAATTCTGGTTAACGACTCAGTGTAATTACGGCATTTCATAGCCAAAGTAAAACATTCTGAGGAGAGTCGTAGGGAGAGTCTATAATTTTCGATCTAATTTAGAGCGACGATTACCCTTGAATGTTCATTTAAAAAAAATACAGACGTCAAGGGAATGTGCAATTTACATTAAACTGTTTTTGATGCATATTGATCGAAATCTTATATAGATCAGTCAGTAAGTACATACCAGAATCAGGAGGCGGAGTGATGGATTGGTCGAAGACAAATCTGGAAGCGGTATTATGAGGCGTCGGCTGAGTGTGGAATACTTGCTCGAAACCTGCTTCCATGAGATAGCGGTCGAGAGACTCCGGATCCGAAAGTAGCCTTGAAATTAAAATATTGTTTTAAATCACTACTTGTTGATGCCGTTAAAATAAACTTTTTTTGTTAGGACAATGTGTTTTCGAATGCATATGAGACTCTTGTTTCATGGTAATAGGAGCAGTGTAGACTGTAGTTGACGCGCTATATCCTGTAATTTCAAAGTTTTTGCATGCCACGGTTTTTATTATAGGCAGACATCATCGTTTATCAGCAGGCGAGCGTCTTATCATTATTGCTGGCAAATTTTGTGCTTTATTGTCTCAATAAAAGCAAGCTATTATCCTACTGTAATTATGTTTACGGTTTAACTCATCATCGACTGGACAGGACGTCCAACGGGTTTTGAGGCAATCGGTGCCTCATTTTCATAGGTCAGTATCAGTACGCGTGCTTCTGACGAGCGCCACACCTGAACTGTCGCCACCGTCGCCGGCCAATCCCAAAACACGAAACGAACGCAACAAGGTTTCTCGTTAAGAAACCAACAATCCCCGCATGGTGGTAGGACACTATCTAGTGTCCGCCTGGCCAGCTACCACCCTCAAGTTAGAAAATCTGTCGCCAAACATCTAATGTGTTCCGGCAGCTATCCTTGAGAGCCAGTTCCCATTCTAGGCCTAGCGTGCTTACCATCTTCGACCGCATCATCACTTACCAACAGGTGAGATAGTGGTCAAACGCTAGCCTATAAGATATAAAAAAGGCAGCGTTTTTGTTTTTGACTTGACAGTTGACACAGATTTTTGACAGCTATCACCGGAGTTTATCTTGTTTATCGCGTTGCCTTCCCCCCGCGCCACGCGCCTCTGTGCCGGCACAGCTCACGCGGACAGTGCGGCTCGGGCGCAACCGGCTCCGGTGATTATCAACCTTATTCCATTAGTGACTAAGTTCATACCTGGCTGGCACGAGCGGTGCAGGAGAGGCGTGAACGGCGGCGGGGTCGGCTGCTCGCGCCACCACCAATCTTACACGAGATCCCGATGCCCTCAGCACACCTGCTACTTGTTCCGATCCCATCTCCATCAGGCTAACCTGAAGTAAAATGAGAATGAGAATGAATGTAAATAAAATAATACAGCGATTTTTTTTAAATGTGGAAATGGGTATCGCTTGACCGCTATTTCACCTGATGTTAAGTGACGATGCGGTCGATGATGTAGCGCGCTTACCCTATGTTGTTATGTTGTTATATATCACGCTATGTTGTATCTAATCGGAAACACAGACTCGGGCAGGGAATTCCATTCCTTGGTAGTACGTATAATGAAAGAAGAAGCGAATCGCTTTGTACGCGTAAATCATGTATGAAGTTCCGATGCACACTCTCCGAAATGAATCCGATAAAAAACTGACAAGCAAGCGATCTTGCGACGATGCTCGAGACTCTGGAGTCTTTTGCTTACTAGTTGGTCGTCGTTGATGAGCTTCTTGGCTCTCCTCTCAATAGCTTCCAGTGTCTGCAGCTAGTATTTGGCAGAACCATCCCAGAGGTGAGAACAGTACTCCATACACGACCGGACTTGTGCTTGGTAGAGATTGACAACTGTCCCGGTGTGAAGTATTGTCTCTCCTTAGACAAAATTCCAAGCTTTTTGGAGGCTATCTGGGCTTTAGACTCAATATAAAAACAAGTCAAGTCCAGCCAAGTCGAGTTGAACTCACCCACCGAGGCTTCCGTACCAACGTTGGTATGTACCAATTAAGCTAGACCTCTAAATTGTATCAGCGCTCATATAACTCAGAGGCGTAATCTATGTATGTATGGGGGGCACCCTTTAATTTTCAACTTTTTTAATTTTTTTGATTTTTTCTTTAATTTGTGCTGTAATATTTTAAGTATATGTATTGTATAACTAAATATATGTTGTAAATGTGGTATGTCCGAGTATGTTATGTATGAATATATGTATATGGTATGTATATATTTTACTGTTGTATATGCTGTATACTAGATAATAAAAATAAATTATACGCCATCGCCAAACACCCTGTGTATTTTACCAGTCCACAAATAGGTTGTCTGGAAGAGATCGCTTTATGCGTGTGACCGCCGATTGTATCACCGAGTGACGTTGTTGCTATTTTAGATAATAAGTTCATTATGGTGTTCAATAAAGATTTATTCTATTCTATTCTAAGACCTTGCTTCTTGCCAAATTTCATGATTCTAGGTCAACGGGAAGTACCCTATAGGTTTTCGACCCAAAACCTATAGGGTACTTCCGGTTGACCTAGAATGGTCAATTTTGGTTAAAAGCAAGGTCTTACAGCACAAGTAAAGGAAAAATTCCGAAAAATAAAAAATGTTGAAAATTAAGGTACATTTTGGTACTAAGAAGTTTTCGCGAAAATCTAAATTAGCCCATATATTTTTATTGTGTTGACTCAAGACCTTGATTTTTATACACCCAATAGGGACTATATACTTCAGTATCAGGTATAAATTTCAACTTGCTAGGTGCACCTGTTCCTGAGAAAATCAGTGGACATACAGACAGACAGACAGACAGCCGGACAAGAAAGTGATCTTATAAGGGTTCCTTTTTTTACCTTTTGAGGTACGGAACCCTAATAAGAGCCGAAATTGAGAGTTTGTGTTAATGAGATGCCAAGAAGCTCAAGTTGGTAATCGGCACGGACACGGATTTCACAAGATTACGGAGACGCCGAAAACAAATGTCATTGCAAGCATACATGCAGATTCAGAATCAGATCAGAATGACATTTACGTTTCCGCAAAAAAAATGTCATTCCCATACATTTTGAAGTTGCGTTAGCGTGAAGGTAAACAGGAAATTGGATTTTGTCTAGGAGCCCTGGACATTTAATCTGCGTCTCCGTGAGGAACAGAAGGTGCGGTTTAGCAGTTTCGAGGTGGTGGTGGACTGATATTTGAGTGCAAGCCTCGGATGTTAGAGAAATGCACTTGTAGAGAGAGGACGTGCTTCCGCTGTGAAACCGACTTTCTGTTATTTTTCTTTGCTAAAAATAAAGGGGAGTGAAGGTAGGTTGGGAACACGGAAGTGGATCGAGACGCTCATTTACCAACACAGTGACACATTTAGATAAATAATTTTAGTAAAACAGGTCCGGAGACCGCGGGGACGCCCGAGGCCCCCCAGAGGTGTCCATCAGGTCCTCTCGTCCGGTCGCCAACCAGCACGATGACGTACCCCCGGGATTTTCGCTAGATGGCGGGGCAGCCTTTCGTGAGTGGCTGGCTCACTACTTGGGCCCCCAACTATCTGCGGTCGGCCAGCGGAGAACCGTGCCTCGGATCCCCATGCACTCCGAAACTGGTCACTTAATGAAATATCCTCCAATGTGTCACAATCTGTTATTAAAATTAGCGCAACTGTATCCGACCCGTTTTCCCAACAAATGGCTTCACCAAACATCATGCCGTAAAGCGACCGCTTGTCAATGGCCGGCTTGTCAATTGCCGGCATGGCAATCCAAAGGAGATGTTTATATTTTCCGTAAGAACTCGCTAAACTATACGGTCGGGATTTAGTTTTATTATATCGATCTATCTTGGTACCTTTGATATAATTATTATGTTCGTTGCCACTTTACAATAACTGAAACTGATACATGACTGTGACGAGACGGTCTAAGACGGTATCGTCCTTGTCTGAAACGGTAGCTAGTACGGCACTAAGACGAGAGGTAGGTTAACCGACAGTTGTGCAATGAGGCGTTTTAAATTTTTTTTTAAATTCCACGACACTCGCTATTAGGCGTTTGATAACTTGTTATATAACTTGTGCGGAAACTAAAGAATCGTTCATTCTTTTTAGCGACAATATATATAAATATTGTCGTATATATAGATATTTATTGAAGCAATGGTCGTTAACATTACAAATATAAGGAATATGAAGCGGTTTAGACATCAGTCGAAAATTAATGACGATCTTTATAAGATTTATTGTCATGTATGCCATCTTTTGATAACTTGTTTTTTTAAGAAAGCCTCATTAACCGACTTTACAAAAAAGGAGGAGGTTATTAATTCGTCTGAATCTTATTATGTATGTTCATCGATTACTCGAAGACGCCTGAACTGATTTAAATAATTATTTTTATGTTTGAAAGGATATACTTCCCAGGTGGTCCCATTTAAATTTCATCGAGATATGTTCAGTATCTCCAGAAATATGGAGATAAACACCTCAAACTTGGTACTGAAATTGATTATGTATGGTATTTAAAGTCAGTTCTTTTAGTTTTTAAACGATCTTAAATTATTTACATTGCGCAACTGTATTAAACCGTCTTCAAAACTGGCACGGAACAACATGCCCGAACTCGGCGAAACGATTATAATCGAAGTGTTGAGCTTCACTGCACTACACCCGCTGCTTTAAAACGTCTACACCCAGTTATTTTTAGACTATAGAATAGACCTAGACTAAGACGGTATCACAGCAAAAGTGTATAATTATATCAGACTGGCCATAAATTATTCATGCTATAAATTATTTCCTTGATATATTGCATTACGATCGGATCGTCCGATTAAGCGTGATTAGATAACCAGACAGAGTTACAAACGTTTTTATAATATTCGTATGGTATGGATAATAATAATAACGTTTATTTGTAGTTAAATGACTGTTCGTTGTTACCGTATATTAAACACACTCACGTCACCAATTTGCAGGATATGATCTCCAGACTTCAAGCGTCCATCCCGGTCCGCCACTCCACCAGCTAGTATTGTCTTCACGATGACACCGCTCGTCCTTGCGCCGATGATGCCTGATACCAATAAACAACTTTACTCAGTTTGACCAGGCGTCGTTCACTCGCGTTTTATACCTACCGTTTCGCGTATCGTCCACGATACAACCGACAGTCGTATTTTGAACATCATCGACGTTGTAACTAAGTAGGTTTAATCTCGTAGGTTTAATCTCGCATGTTTGCTGTCAGAGAGTGCATGTTCTGTCCGTAGGATATCTTTTCAGTGGTTTGAATAAATGCAAGGAAATCTTGAGCTGTTAGAGCTTCCCGGGATGAATTACGTAGGATGCCTCTCCAGTCAGAGAAATTGGTACAATTATTAGTAGAAATCCCAGACATACATATAAGACTCAGACATACAATTAATTGATAATTAAGATAGTTTTAAACCTAAAACAACCGACTTCCATGCCCCGCAAGTCTGTTTCAGTAGCAAGTTTGAGACGTTTATCGTCATATCTGTGAAAAAACTTATCGGATCTCGATGAAATTACAATGGGACCACCTCGAAAATGTATCCTAATACCGATTTAAAAAAGAATTATTCCAATCGGTTCAAATTGACGGAGATTACTCCGTCAATTTTTTTAAATTATTTTTTGTATGTATGGTACGCGTAATCGCGTACCATACATACAAAAAATATACAAAAAAAACAACATAAAGACGAATTGACCGAAACAACCTCTTCCTTTTTCGAAGACGGTTGAAAATCGGCATTGAGCGTATCGGCCTTGCGCGAGACTCCTAAAAAAAACGAATTTCTACACTGACGAAATAAATTCTCCCAAAATCGATCCAGATAAACAATAGTAGATAATAAGTATCACGGAGGCGCAAAATAGTACGGAAATAGTAGACTAGTTCTAGGTGTAAAATAGCCATAATGCATGTTTGACCCATTAGTAATTAAAAACCCGTTTTACTTGATTGTTTCTTTCTGCAAGATAGGGGGATGTAAGGGAGCACAATTTCATCTTAGTGCTCCCAGCCAACCTCAACTGCCCGCGGTGCGTCCTGCCGAATAGCGAACGAGGCTCTGGCGACCGACCAATGGCGGTATAACCATTCGAGACAACGTAGCTAAATGCCACAGGCCAGTGACGGGCAGCAGCGTCACTGGTGCGAGCTACGTTCTGCGATCACCCAACCCGCCTGCCCAGCGTGAGGTGATTACGGGCATTTCTATCTATGGGAAGCACACCAAAACAACGGCCCCCAGTTCCCGTTCGCCCCGCTATTCCTGGCCAAGGCGGCGGTCATGGTAACGGCGGGGCAGGGGGTGCTACGAACCCCCGGGCTACGGCAGGCCGCCAACACCGACTGACTCTGACTACATACAACGGACGCACGCTATGGCTCGACGAACATCTGGCACAACTCGAAGAGGAGCTGAGGAACATTAGATGGCACATTCTGAGGTTATGTGAAGTCTGAAGAGAGGAAGAGGATACCGTAACCTTAGAATCCGGTCATCTTATGTACTTCACAGAAAGGGAGACCAACTATCCCAAGGCGGCGTCGGGTTCTTGGTACACAAGGTCCTCTCTGACAACGTCCTAGAAATCTCCAGTGTGTCGACAAGTGTAGCGTATCTTGTGATCAAACTCACCGAGAGGTATAGCCTCAAGGTCATCCAAGTATACGCACCGACTTCGGCACATTCGGATGATGAAGTGGAGGAATTGTACAAGGACATTTCCAAGGCCTTCTACACCACCCAAAAGGCCCACTTCAACGTTGTCATGGGGGATCTCAACGCTAAAGTGGGAGTACAGACAATCGGCGAATTGGTAGTAGGACCACACGGATTTGGAAGCAGGAATCATAGGGGGCAAATGCTTGTCAACTTCCTGAAGAAAGAGGGGCTTTTTTTGATGAATTATTTCTTTCAGAAAAACATTCGGCGGAAGTGGACGTGGCAAAGCCCCGACGCAACCAAAAGTGAGATTGATTTCATTATGACGGACAAGAAGCGTATATTTAGAGGTGTCTAGGTGTGTCGCTAGGTTCAGCACCGGAAGTGATTACAGACTGGTCCGAGGCACTCTAGATATCAATTGCAAGCTTGAACGAGTCCGCTTAATGAAATCTACGCTCCGGCCTAATATGCTCAAATCCGTGGTTGGTTCTGAAACGTTCCAGTTAAAACTGGAGAACCGATTCGCTGCCTTGAAAACCACAATTGACGTTGACGTGGACCAGGATCTCGACCAAGTGGTGGGCATCCTCAGGGAGGAGGGGACGAAATTTTGCGAGACGCGAAGTGCCGGTAAGAAGTCTAAGCTTTCAGAAGAATCTCTGCAGCTAATGCAGCGGCGAACATGTTATTCCGGAACCGATTGCCCTAAACGGAGTTCCTCTCGAAGTTGTACACGAATATGTCTACCTTGGACAAATCTTGCAATTGGGTAGAAACAACTTCCAAAAGGAAGCTCGCAGAAGAATACAGCTGGGATGGGCAGCATTTGGAAAACTTCGTCGAGTCTTTACATCGCCCATACAAAAAGCCAAAGCCTGAACACGAAACGAAACGAAGTCTTTAACGAGTGCGTCCTACCTGTTATTACCTACGGAGCCGAGACGTGGACGCTGACGGTGCGACTGATTCACCAATTCAAAGTCGCTCAGCGAGCTATGGAGAGGGCTATGCTTGGAGTATCTCTGAAGGATTGAATTCGAAATGAAAACATCCGTCAGAGAACCAAAATTATCGACATAGCTCAAAGGATCAGCAAGCTGAAGTGGCAGTGGGCTGGTCACATTTGTCGTAGAACCGATAACCGTTGGGGTAGACGTGTTCTAGAGTGGAGACCACGGCTCAGTAAACGTAGTGTAGGGCGCCCTCCAGCTAGGTGGAGCGATGATATACGCAAGTTGGCTGGCAGCGGTTGGAAACAGAAAGCTGAAGATCGAGCTCAGTGGCGTGACATAGGCGAGGCCTATGATTGTCCAGCAGTGGACGGAGATAGGCTGATGATGATGATCTGCAAGATGTGATCTTCCTTCTGACGAATTCCCTCAACTTGACTAGACAACTTAAGTACCTTCAAAGGGAGTTTAAAAATGTTTTTTAAAAGGGTACTTCTTCCACAGGGCACGAAACACGCGGGTTCACCTCCAGTACTTCAGGTGTCAATAGGCGGTCGTAACCACTTACCATCAGGTGGACCACTAGCTGTTTTATTGTTCTTCGATTATAAAAATAGATTTTTAAATGTTCGACTCACCAAACCCAAGACCAGTGCCGTCATTGACAAGGTTTATTATCTCGACCTGAGCCCAATCACCCACTATAATGCTGTGAGATGTAGAAGCCAGAGAGTCTTCACGTCTAAGTTCTATTAGTCCACGGTTCTGAAAATTAATTATCACATTTAAGTTTTATTTAAGAAACACTAGCAGCGCCTCGCGGTTTCGCCCGCGTAGTTCCCGTACCCATGAGAATATGGGGATTAAATATAGCCTATGTTTCTCGTTGATAATGTAGCTTCAATGAGTAAAAGATTTTTTTTTATCGATCCAGGAGGTTTTGAGTTAAATCGATACCTTTCCTCTCCATAATATTAGTTTGGATAAAAACATCTAGATGGTGCTAAAGTAGGTTAAATAGCTATCTTTGTAAATATTGCCTAAATGTATGTATGATGATCCTGCATCGTGCAAAAGATATTTTCCGCGATGTTAGAACCTGATGTACTTGCGTCGTCATCAAACATCTTAAAATTTGAACTCGTTATAAAATGTTTTCTCTTTATAATATAAGTATAGATAGATAAAGACTATACTGACACATGAAAAGATGCACAAACAGAAAATATTTTCCAAGTGAAAATGGTTTTGCAGAATAAATTTTATTTTAGCACCTAGAATTTAGGGGTAGCCTGAAATATTGATATTTCCTTTTTCAACCGACTTCCAAAAAGGAGGAGGTTTTCAATTTGTCTATATGTATTTTTTTTAATGTTATGCGATTACTCTGCCAATAGTAAACCGATTTAAATGATTCTTTTTTTAAGGTAGGGTTTATTTGCAAGGTGGTCCGTATTTTCATCGAAATCTAATGAGTATCTTCAGAGATATGACGACAAACGAATCAACTCTCAACTGAAACTGATTTGCGCAGTATGGAAGTCGGTTGTTTTAGTTTTTAAACTATCTTAATTATCACACTTCTGACTATAGAAACAAATTTTAAATACTTACTGCTTTGATAAAATTCCCTATAAAATGGTCAAAATGTCTGTAAATTATTCTAACACCAGCATGTTTGATATATCACAGATTTAGCCATGCCAACTTTGCCTAGCAAACATTTATTCATGCAGTAAAGTGTTTTAAGTTGGTGATGGAATGTTTTTAATGTCCTCCACGACACAAGGATAATTTTTAGAATTGGAGTTGTCTTTTAAAAAATAAAACTGGCCAAGTGCGAGTCAGAACCGCGTCTCTTATCGCACACTTAGGGAGGGTTCCGTACAATACGAAACATAACAGAGTTTCAACCTTATATTTGATTAACTGATATTACCAAGAATATTTTGTTTGGTCGCGATCTAGAAAGACGGGGCTCGTTTACTAGCGCCATTTATGTCATTTTGCCGAAACTAATTAGAAAGGTTGTTAGCTTAACAAACACGAATGAGTTGTTAACACCCAGATGACACCTATGAAGGTCTTATAGATGGCGTTTAATAACACATTTTTTGTATGGGGACCCCCTTTAATTTATAACTTTATTTTGTTTTTAGTATTTGTTGTTCTAGCGGCAACAGAAATACACCATCTGTAAAAATTTGAACTGTCTAACTATCACGGTTAATGAGCTACAGCCTGGTGACAGACGGACAGACGGACAGACAGACAGACAGACAGACAGACAGACAGACAGACAGCGGAGTCTTAGTAATAGGGTCCCGTTTTACCCTTTGGGTACGGAACCCTAAAAGGAAACAGAAATAGAGATAGATAGACTTACCCCTTTTGGTGACATGTCAGAATCTAACCCACTGTCCAGTGTAAGTCCAGGAAGGCGTTCATTGTCCGAACCAGAGCCAAACTCAAGGCTAGCCGGTGGAGACACTTGGGGCACCCGTTGCTCTTCCTCTCCTTCATTGCTATCATACAAGTTCCGTGCTTGCAAGGCCAACTCACCTGCAGAGTTTATCAAAAAGATTGTAGGCGTAGCTTAGAATGGAAATAGAAAAATACTCGACTCCTCTCCACGTCTCTACAGTTCTCCCATCAAAAAGGACAGTAGGTATTAATGATTTTGAGGAGCTCCATCATTACAGGTGTACCACCAGATTTCAGAAGCTCAGTGGTAATACCGTCCTCTCCAGAGGCTTTTCCATTCTTATACTGTTAAGGAGCTATCAAGATTTTGTCGAGGCTCACCTCTGGAAAGTCTTCGGTGAAGTGGCACGTCAATGTGAATACTACTGTCCAGTATTCACTATATAGGACTAAGAATCAAAGAATCAAAAGAATCAAAGCATTTATTCAGTACACGTCAAAATCATAAATCATAACCAATTATCAAGTAAACATAGCAAAAGCAGAATTTAACGCTTTGAATTAGAAAAAAAAAGTAATGAACCATTCAGCTGTCATCCAATCGTTTACGTCAGAATATTAAAATAAAATTAAAGTATGTAACTGTGTGTTTCAGTACTTCAGACAATTTTTATATAAAAAAATAAAAAAGTGAAATAGTGAAACACAACATAGAGAAACGCATACTACTAACTAACTACTAAGACTACTAAGTACTACTAACTAACTAAGACTAAATACTATTTGAAGTTATTTAAACAATTCTGTGTCTAATGTTACCTGCAGGGGTGATGTCAAAGTCTCCCGGAAGTATTGATGGATGATGGGCAACTTGAGTGGCTAGCATTTCCACTGATTCATGCAAAGTAGCAATACTCTTAAGAATAGGACTTTCCAGTAGATTTATCAGCATAGTCAAATCATCATTGGTAGCAGCCTGCAATGTGATGTAAAATATACAGGGTTCGAAAATATCCGATATTTATTATAATTATCAAAATATCAGATATTTATGATATATATTGGGTATATATCAAGTTTGATATATATCAATTTTGTATGAAAGCCATATTATTATTTTATTGTATTATTTATAAATAGTATTTTCATGTGTTACATACTAAAATTATCGAAAAAAAACGACAATGATTTTAATGTTTTATTTATGTAGGTACTTAAAATCAGACAAATTAAACCAAAAAATAAATTCTTCTTTTAGATAAGGCAAAATCAACTAAAAAACATAAAATAGGAAGTAGAAATAGTAAACACAGTAACAAACGCTAAAAAATACTTAATAATATAATTTTTTTTAACCACTTTTGTATTGAAATATATTACAAAAAAATCATTTGATATATATCGGATATATATCTTGATATATATATCTTGATATATATTCATTGATATATATCCTCGAACCCTGAACATATATGATAACAATAATAATAATTCTTTATTTCGGGTATCATGACCATATCATATCATATGTATCATGCTATACAACTTAAAATTAACGTTTTACAAGATTATTCCACTTGAACACCAGAAGCTAGAAACTGCATCTTCCATATTCCATAATTATTAACTTATACAAGCTGAGGCCAACATTTTAAATTGTAAAGAAATGACATCTCACAAAAAAATGTATCAGTTACAGGTATCATTTCATTTTTTACTCAGAGCTTATAGTAATTTTTTTTTTAAATATTGTATAGGCTAGCATTCGACCATTATCTTATCTGTTAATAAGTGATGTTACAGTCGAGGATGGTAGCACAGTAGGCCTAGAATGGAAATGATGTTAAGTGCAAATGCAATCTATGAAGGAATCTTGCTTGTCACATGTCTTTGTCTGGTGGCTGGTTCAAGCTATATATAGCTTCGACCCATATCTTGGTAAACCATTATCACTCAGCCATGTATATGCTTAATTACTAATAAATAATCCAAGACTATGGATGCAGGAAAGCAACCATAACCCTCCCATAGGTGACAATGGCCCTATATTACAAATAACCTACCTTTAACTTAGGATCATCACTCTGGTCAACTACAGCTTTCACACTTTCAAGCTGCTGTAGCGCATTTGATATATTCACTCCTAAATGCATGCTGGCAATGTTTGTTACATGCAACTGGAAAGATGTTTATTTTAATCAGTAATCATTATATCAAGTGATCATTGTGTACAGTTTCTTTTCGATTTAACCTTACATTTATATGCACTAGATGGATTTATTTTCATTTAATTTAGATCTTAGATTTTATCTTTATATATATCCCCTCAACACAGCGCGATTGAGCGGATTGAGGGGAAAAAAAAGATAAAGTAATATTTAACAAATTTAACTCTAGAGATACATAGCACTTGACTACAATCTCACCTGATTTAAAGTAATGATGCAGGTCCAAGATGTTTGTTCTTGTCTGACAATGGAACATGGTAGTTAGATAAGACACAGAACAACTGATTTAAGACTGACCAGTTGGTCTAGTGGTTTGTGAACCTATCTACAAAGCCGAAACCTGTGGGTTCAATTCCCACACTTTGTTCCGAGTCTGAGTGTAATTGTGTCCATGATTTGAATGTTTGTAAAGTCCCATGCGACACAAGGTTTCCTAGTGCGGGAGTAGTCTTTCAAAAGAAAGAGAGTACAATCCACATAGCACAACTATACCAACATGCCTTCCACAAATTCTAAAGTTATAAGTTTGTGGTTGTTACTCCTGTATTCCAGTACATTTTGACAATCGCAGAGAAGTGGACTTCCAAGTATTGTCAATAATATATTGAGTTGCAGCCATGCTTAGATTTAGTCGAAAATTGTATTGTAGATAACTATTACCTTGAATAAACTCATATGCTACATTAAATTCCGAATTGCCAGAAAACCGCGGAAGCGCAAGGGACGTTGTATTGTGGTTGTATACATACTGTGCAATGTTTTTTATAAATTGTTTCTACCTACAAAGTTTCAACTGTGTAGTCATAGCTTCGGAATAAAGTGGCTGTGACATACGGACGGACAGACAGACATGATGAATCTATAATGGTTCCGTTTTCTGCCAGACACAAAACATGATTTAGTTTAGCTAAGTGCACAGAGTACCCTTGTTTAGTGTCTCACAATTCCAACATTCAGAGAAAGGTGCATTTTAATTGTGGATTTAACAAATAAAATTAACATTAATCTAATTATGTATTTATTTGAAAACAAGACAGAGAAAATGTATTTTCTGGTTTACCGACAAAATTTTGGACTTACCGTGGAACTTTCAATAAAATCAAATCAAATTACTTACATACAATAAACAGTACACCACAGAACACTATTACTCACGGGGAGCAGTACACACTTTAACACAGATTACTATATGTGTCAGAGACACTTTATTTAAGTTTATTTTGCAAAATGCAAACCACAGATCGTCAATGCAAACAAAATCAACCACAGACACAGTCCACAGATGAGATGACAGATAACCTCCCCGTGAGTAAAAGTATTCTATGATAAACATATTCATTCATGTAAATTGTTAAACACAATCCAAAATTTCATCGTACCAACGGGACTTGAACCCGCTTAATATTTGATTTACGCAGTGCAACATCTCTCGTCGGATTTGAAAACTGTAATGATTTCTTCCGAATGATTAACTTACGTAATAAGTAGTCATAGATGGCGCCACCAATGCATAATTGGGTTAACAAATGCAATCCACTAATTTTGTCGTAACGTTACTTCGCACCATGGCTTAATTGGCAAAGCACCGGAACATGTTATTCCGGAGGTTGCGGGTTCAAGTCCCGTTGGTACGATGAAATTTTGGATTGTGTTTAACAATTTACAAAAATATTAAGTGTGTAACACTTCAAAGAAAACATAATATTTGATTTACGCAGTGCAACATCTCTCGTCGGATTTGAAAACTGTAATGATTTCTTCCGAATGATTAACTTACGCAATAAGTAGTCATAGATGGCGCCACCAATGCATATTTGGGTTAACAAATGCAATCCACTAATTTCGTCGTAACGTTACTTCGCACCATGGCTTAATTGGCAAAGCACCGGAACATGTTATTCCGGAGGTTGCGGGTTCAAGTCCCGTTGGTACGATGAAATTTTGGATTGTGTTTAACAATTTACAAAAATATTAAGTGTGTAACACTTCAAAGAAAACATAATATTTGATTTACGCAGTGCAACATCTCTCGTCGGATTTGAAAACTGTAATGATTTCTTCCGAATGATTAACTTACGCAATAAGTAGTCATAGATGGCGCCACCAATGCATATTTGGGTTAACAAATGCAATCCACTAATTTCGTCGTAACGTTACTTCGCACCATGGCTTAATTGGCAAAGCACCGGAACATGTTATTCCGGAGGTTGCGGGTTCAAGTCCCGTTGGTACGATGAAATTTTGGATTGTGTTTAACAATTTACAAAAATATTAAGTGTGTAACACTTCAAAGAAAACATAATATTTGATTTACGCAGTGCAACATCTCTCGTCGGATTTGAAAACTGTAATGATTTCTTCCGAATGATTAACTTACGTAATAAGTAGTCATAGATGGCGCCACCAATGCATAATTGGGTTAACAAATGCAATCCACTAATTTCGTCGTAACGTTACTTCGCACCATGGCTTAATTGGCAAAGCACCGGAACATGTTATTCCGGAGGTTGCGGGTTCAAGTCCCGTTGGTACGATGAAATTTTGGATTGTGTTTAACAATTTACAAAAATATTAAGTGTGTAACACTTCAAAGAAAACATAATATATTCATTCATATCAGCAAATACAGTCCGACAAGTATAACTTGGCGGTGGTGGTTTTTGGAACTAATTCCGAGAGATTAATTAATTATATTATTAATTGAAAGATTACCACGAAATTATTGTTGATAAATCTGTTACATTAAAATAGTTCAATAATGCCAAAAATAATTAAAAGTGGTTTAAGAGAAACTGTTATCAAAGTACAAAGTAAAAGCACAGTGGCGCACAGCTGCGCCAAGTTATACTTGCCGGACTGTATGTACCCATAGAGAAAACATTAGCGTATGCGAATGAAATAGCTATAGAGATATAACAAGACTAAAACGATAAACACGTGATACATATGCCAGCTATAATATAAAATGAACAACGTAATTAGGTCGGGTTAAAGATGACAGAGGGTGAGAACCAATGCGTGCCGGTGCACTAAAAACTGGCTCCATAGATTACTGGAGCCAGTTTAATCGCAAACGCAGGTAAAGGATAAAAAATTGTTGTTCATCTCGCTCTCTCATACCAGTGATTGTATAGTTTTATCCTTCTCATATTATTATTTAAATGCCACATCCTCTTAATATTTCAACCACGGAGAAAGTATATAATGTGTAGACAGAACATTAGCGTATGCGAATGAAATAACTATAGAGATATAACCCGACTAAAACGATGAACACGTGATACATATGCCAGCTATAAGATAAAATGAACAACGTAATTTGGTCGGGTTATACATGACAGCGGGTGAGAGCCAATGGGTGCACTAGAACGTGGCTCCAAACATTGCTGGACCCAGAACCTCGGCGGTAGTTGTAAACGTAACACCCATTAAAATTTTATGTGATTTTAAATTTGAATTAATACATATTAATTGAACGTTGTGACGAAAAAATCATGCTAAATTAAAGTTTTGTGCACCTCACCTGCCGGGTTATGCTATCTCCGTAATTAATACAGCAAAAAGTGTGTATTTTGTGTTAAAAACTTGCACTGCGCTACAACGCATCACTATGGAAGATATTAAAGAGTCGATGTCTCAAATGGAACAATTGTTTATGCAGCGAATGGAAGAGTTCCAGGCTGAACTGCAGAAAACTGCTAATCCTGCTACCACGGCTAGCTTGGCAACTGATTTCACGACTTTTAAGGCCTTCATAATAGTGGCCTTAAATAAACTTCAAGAACAAGTTCTGATAGTCGCGCGTAAACAAGACAAATTAGAAATGCAAAGCCTTAGGAAAATTCTTCTTTTCTACGGCGTGCCAGAAACAAAGACCGAAGATATCTCAGCTGCCGCGGTGAAGGTTGTTGTAAGCAAATTGAAAGTGGCAGACTTCTCTATAGACAATATTAGTCGCTGTCACCGAATGGGCCATGCATCAGCGTCGGGTAAGCCCAGGCCTATCTTAGTAAAGATCCAAGACTTCGCTCTGCGCAGTAAAATCTGGAGTGCTAAGGTTAACCTCAAAGGATCTGGATTTACACTTTCGGAATTTCTGACTAAGGAGCATCACGACATCTTCATGGCGGCCCGTCAGCGTTTCGGCGTAACTAAGAGCTAAAATAGGGACGGCTTCGTGTTCGTCTTGGGGTCTGATGGTGCCCGCCACCGAATAACTGCGCTTTCGGAGCTGGTGGACATCGGCAGTGAAGAGGGAGACAGATCTTGTCCCAAAGAGCACTGCATCAAGTCTGGCCTCCAAAGCAGCTGGCGCTACCAAGACGCATCGAAGTGGCGGATATTTGAGCAAGAAGTAATATTAACACGTTGCGATAACTAACTACATTTCTACGAGTATCGTTTGTTTACATTTTGCTCGACCCTATCTTACCCTCAATTTATGTACTTATTAATACCTTCCCTTTTTTGTATCGGAGGGTATCTAGTTATGCAACGGCCTTTACCATCGGTTAAAGATTACTAGTAAGACGGTACTAGATTAAAACGCTGACTTGCAAAACTACTTGTTGTCGGCGGATTTAGCTATAAGTTAGAGTAAGCATTTTAAGAACTCGACCACACACTCTGTGTGGCTTTCTTGTATTGTTAGAGTTAGTTTTATATTCAGATTATATTGAGCCTCCAAATCGGCAAGACGTCTCTTTTAGTTTCATTTTAGTTTTTAAAAACCTAATTCCCTAAGGGGAAAGTTTGACTGGCGCTGAGGACAGGATTGTTTCACAAAAGGCTGCGTCGACACCAGCAAAACAGGACGAACGACGCGAATAGCTGGAAACAATCCTCGAACAAATAAATTTGTCACTCTTTCTCATGGTGAAGCCGAGTATGGGAGTAGCGGTCGGTTGGTGAGTAAAACTCTTTGCCTTCCTTACCAATATCCTCTCCTGTATTTTTCATACAAGGTTAACTTCATTTGTGTTATTTTTGAGATCGGAACTCTCTCACTATAACGTATCTGGTTTTAAAGTATCATTGAGCCGAGTGCCTTATCTAATTCTAAGAACTCGATCATACATAGAGCTATTTATTTTAAGAAAGGACATTAACGTAAATAATTTTTATTGTGAATTTGTTTTAGGTATTGTGTAATATTGTGTTTAGTTGATTTAATGTAACAGATTAACTGATAACTCCATAGTTATCATAATATAGCAAATTTCATGATTTTCTGCATATAATTTTATTTTACTTTTTGTGTCATTTTGTGTATTTTACTGTGTATTACTGTGTGTTTTTGCATTTTACTGTGTTTTTTCTCGTGTGTTTTAATATTGTGTGTGTTAAATTATTGTCACTTTGACAACTCTACATCGTGTAAACTCTATCAAAATGGAACAAAATCCACAAAATATGCCACAACAAGAGCCCGAAATTAGAATCGTACAAGTAATCCCTATCCCTAGGGAAATGCTTCAATTAATTCCGTATTTTGATGGTGATAAAAGACAGTTAAATTTATTTCTCAAAAAGTGTGATTACGTGATTAACCGATTTCGAAGTCATGAAGAACAAAACAGATACATTTTGCATGCTATTACAAGCCGGTTAACTAACGCTGCTGCCAATTTGTTATCAGAACGGGATGATATAAATACTTGGTCCGCTCTAAAAGAGTTGTTACAGCAACATTTCGGTGACCCGCGTAGCGAAGAATGCATAAGCATCGAGTTAGAATCTTGTAAAATTAAATCTGGTGAATCGTATCTCGACTTTTGTAACAGCCAGGCTATTCTCTAAGCTAGTTTACGCATCTCGCAAGCGGAATCCGCAGTGAGTCGTACTAAGAAATTCAAATCGTAACACGATTGTAATACGGTTGAATTACGTAACACCAAATTCAAATCTCACTGCGAAGTTCGCTTCGAGATTAGCTTACAGAATACCCCTACAGAGTATAAAATATTCGATCATCGCTGATTGCAAAAGTAAATTTGCTAGGAGACATAGAACTAAAACGCGCGAAAATCGCTATCTACAATAATTTGGCATTAAATGTATTTTTTGTACAATTTACCGGAGAATATGGTTCGAGTAGTGAGATTAAAGTCACCTGGCACAATAGAAGACGCCTTAAGCGTAGTGCTGGAGGAGGTCAATTTCCATGAGCAATATACATTACGTAACCGCATGTACGGAAACAGTTCAAGGCCACCCGCCATCTCTGGCGTAGGACATAGCACGTCTCAGGCGACGTCACTACAACCAACAGGCTATAGACCAATTTTACCAATGGGTAATTTAGGCGCACAGCAAAAATTTAACTTCGGCATTCCACAGAATGCACAAAATAATATCCCTCAATTCGGACAGCAAAAATTCGGTTACCGTCCACCTCAATTCGGATATCGTCCACCACAGTTTGGCTATAGGCCACAGTTAGGATATCGCCCACAATTCGGTAATAATCAAACACAACCCTCAGGTTTTCGGACAGCCCCTAATGTATGGATGACACCCCAACAATTTGGTTATAGACCACCGCAACAGTTAGGGTACAAACCCCCTCAACAGTTAGGGTACAAACCCCCTCAACAATTTGGGTACAGACCCTCACAAGTACAACCGCCACATTTCCAAGCGACAGACGTAACTATGAGGACAGCCCCTCAAGTTCCTCGCGAAGGTTTTAAATTAAATGAGCATACCGAAAATGACGAACAACTAGATTATGACTATTACTATGACTATGACGGAATATAAAGACATTTTCCACTGTGACCAAATACCGCTGACTTTCACAAACCAAGTCAAACATCAAATTCGGACAAAGAACGAAGACCCAATTTATGTGAAACCATATAGACAGGCCCCAATACAAGCTGACGAGATTAACAAACAAGTAGAGAAAATGCTACAAGATAATGTTATACAAGAATCTTATTCCCCTTGGAATGCCCCGGTACATCTAGTACCCAAAAAAATTGATGCAACCGGAGAACAAAAATTCCGAATGGTTATTGACTACAGACGTTTAAACGACATAACTACCGATGACAAATATACCCTACCTAACATAAATGACTTGTTCGATAAATTAGGTAAAAGTGTTTACTTTAGCACAATAGACTTAGCCAGCGGATACCATCAGATCGAAGTTGAAAAACATGACCGACAGAAGACTGCTTTCAGTACGCAAAACGGACATTTTGGGTTTTTGAGAATGCCTTTCGGCTTAAAGACAGCTTCCGCGACATTCCAACGTACCATGGACAATGTCCTCCGAGGCCTTCAAGGTCTACATTGTATGGTCTACCTCGATGACGTAATAATATACTCTTCCAGTCTGGAGGAACATTTACAAAAATTACGACTCGTTTTTGACAGACTCAGACAGACGAACCTCAAGGTCCAACTTGACAAATCGGAATTTTTACGCAAAGAAGTTTTGTACCTTGGGCACACGATTACGAAAGATGGACTCAAACCCAATAACCACAAGATAAAAGCTGTTATGAATTTCCCGATACCAAAGACCACGACTGAAATTAAAAGTTTTCTAGGACTCGTAGGTTACTACAGACGTTTTATACCTAACTTCGCAAAAGTAACTCAACCACTGACAACATGCCTAAAAAAACGCAACAAAATCATTATTGATCAGAACTATATAGACGCATTCAACAAATGTAAAGAGCTTTTGACTCACGCACCCCTTCTACAGTACCCTGACTACGAAAAACCTTTTGTTTTGACAACTGACGCATCGCAAGTAGCCTTAGGCGCGGTTCTTTCTCAAGGCCAGGTTGGCACTGATAAACCAGTAGCCTACGCGAGTCGCACCTTAAGTGATACCGAGTCTCGGTATAGTACCATTGAGCGAGAACTCCTTGCGATAATTTGGGCGACGAAACATTTCCGACCATATCTATACGGCCGAAAATTTTATATATACACTGACCATAGACCACTTGCATGGCTGAATTCTCTTAAAGACCCGAACAGTAAATTGACACGCTGGAGGCTCCGCCTTCAAGACTTTGACTTTGAAATAATATACAAAAATGGTAAACAAAATACCAATGCAGACGCACTATCCCGAATTAAAGTAAATGCCCTCTCAGAATCTGACGATGACGGACGGTCGATGAAAGTTAATGTTGAAAGAAAAGAACGAAAACTTAAAGGACAGATGAAGCAGGTAGTGAAAGATATAATAAAACTGACAGCTAAACAGAAAGAAGAACGTAAAGACTCTTCTACCATTACAGTCTCTGACTCTAGTGCAACTGCTACTGCAAGTAACATATCAATATCTGACTCTGAAACTTTGTCTATTTGCTCAGACAAAGAACCTGACTATCCTATTAGAGAACCATCTGAAACAACAAGGTCTAACACAATTCATTCTGCCATGGACGTAGACGTAACTAACATACCAATTTTAAACGAAGCGGTAGATACCAAGCCAAACCAGATTTTGGTATTTAATTGGTTCAAAAATGATATACAAGTACAAGATCTTTCTCACGATAAACAGAAGATCCTAGAAGTCTTTTTACCTACTGACAACCCCCAGCTAGTTAAACAGTTCTTAAAAGAATATGTACGACCAAAAGTAAAATATTTCATATATTTTGAACTTACAGAACACCGTAGACAGTTTAATTGCATAGTTAGAGAGTTATTTAGGAAAGGTACCGTACAGTTAATGGAATGTACAGAACGAGTGGTATACGTGCAAGATGAGGCAGAGCAAAAATTGATCGTTAATAGATACCATGAAGGGAAAACCTGTCATAGGGGTATTAAGGAAACCCTAGCTAAAATACGTAGGACGTACTTTTGGTACAACATGCAGGAAACAATAGCCGCTATAATTAACGCCTGTGAAATATGTCGCAAAATGAAATACGACCGAAAACCTATCAAACCTTTACTACAATTAACGCAATCACAAGATGCCCCATTTCAAGAATTATTCATTGACCTTTTCCAAATTGAAGGACAATATTTCCTTACCTTGATAGATGCTTTCAGCAAATTGGGTCAAGCTATAGCAATTTCAAATAGATCCACTCCTGAAGTAGTCAGAGCCCTGATGAAATACTTCTCTTTCTATGGAATACCTAAGAAAATAAGTTCAGATCCTGGTTCAGAATTTAATAATGAGCTAATGAAAGAATTTCTTAGTTTACACAAAGTAGAACTACACATTGGTACCCCCAATAATCCAAACTCTATGGGCTTAATAGAGCGTCTACATTCCACCATTAGCGAAACCTACAGATGTGCAAAGTATGAAGAAAAATGTACAGATGCCGCATCAGTAATGATGTATGCTATACTTGCATACAACCATTCAATACATTCCGTAACAGGCCTTACTCCATTCGAAGTAGTTTTCGGGCATACCGATGCAGGTAGCCCCTTTGGCGTTGAGTTTGAAAAACAATACATGCAACAGCTAATAAAGGACCACGCCAAACGCACTAAATGTCTATATAAACAATTAGCAGATAAAATGGTAGAGAAGAAAGAAAAGATTAGGGAAAAGAAAGGCGGTGAGACCGAAATGGGTTTCCCTGAAGGAAAAACCATTTACGCAAAAGATGTAAATAAACGAAAGAGTAAGGATAAAGCGCGGTATGTTAAAGCGAAAATAGCAGGACCAGTAGCAAGGAATGTAGTTCCAATTCTGATAGGTAAAAGGTTAACAAAGGTACCTATTAAAAACATCAAACGCCCTCCACAGGTGGACCATTCTGATGGTAGCGATGCCGGCGCTGGCCCTTCATCTGCAGTCACTTGAAGGGAACCCAGGCATACTCCCGGTAAAGCTAGGTCAAGCCTTTATGCAAACTGATCAATGGATAATAATTAAAAATTTAAATCTCAGTAAAGTTTATGATGACCTTAATTTTATTATAGATAGCTATAATGATTTTAATAATTTGATAAAACGAAATAAATCACATTCTCCTGAATTAGAAACACTAAATTTGCACGTAGAATATTTACGCGACAAAACTGTTCAAAAATACAGGCAACTTGTACCCGGACAACGGTTTAAGAGAGGTATTCTAAACCCCCTTGGTTCAATAATTAAACTTGTTACTGGCAACCTTGACCATGAGGATGCATTAAAGTATGATAGACTCATTACCGAACAAGGTTAAAATGAAATAGTCACTTTCAATAAGAGTGCACAGGAAATTATTTCTTAAGGTGGATACGCACAAATGAAGGCGATTGTACATTAGTAATTTTAGAACAATCTTTATAAAATTAGGTGAAATTGAAACAGCTCTAGCTTTTAGTACAATATCTGTACTACACAAGTCCATTGTTAATTCCACAGAATTATTGTATCATTTAAAGGTAATAGATGAACAGGAAAATTTAGTGTATCCTGCAATAGATACTAATTTGGTAAAACTGGAAGAAACTATTAATATTAAGTCCTATATAAAGCGAAACCAGATCACGTTCATATTTGAGATTCCGCTAACTGATAATAATACTTATAATTATTTCAAACTTTTCTCGTTACCAATGTTCCACGCATCCGAAAATAAAACCCTTTCCATCCTCCCACGATATCCTTACCTTTTGGCAAAGTTCGAAGACAATCATACCAGCTGCATACAACGTCAAATACACATTGAAGAGATCCGACTCCAACCGATCGCTGCTGCAAGCTGGATCCTGTACACCAGACTCAAAACGGTGGTCACAACAAATTGCAACTCGGAACTTACTAAATATCCTGTTCTTGGCACATACATCATCAGCCTCGACACACCCTGCGATATTGAAATTCAAAACGTGAAAATCCGACATCATCATTCTTTCATGGAAAATGACATTACGTAGCCAATACCGATTATTGACTTGCCCCAGCTGTCTACAGCAACTGAGAACGCGCCTCTATCCAGTGCACCTGTACTGGATATCAAAAGAGTCAGTTTGGACGAAGTAAAGTTTATGTCGCAGGCCCTTAAACACAGTGAATTAGTGCAAAATGTTTTAAAAGAACCGGACTCTAGAATCAGTGTCACCATTTTATACATTACCTTATTTTTAGTAATAAGCTGTATTTTGATTTTGTCATATGTGTTTCGCCATACTATTATAATGTTTCCGCAAAATTATTGGAATGTTATTAAAAATGAACAATCCGATAATTTCACTCTTGTGTAGGGAGAAGTTATGCAACGGCCCTTACCATCGGTACTAGATTAAAACGCTGACTTGCAAAACTACTTGTTGTCGGCGGATTTAGCTATAAGTTAGAGTAAGCATTTTAAGAACTCGACCACACACTCTGTGTGGCTTTCTTGTATTGTTAGAGTTAGTTTTATATTCAGATTATATTGAGCCTCCAAATCGGCAAGACGTCTCTTTTAGTTTCTAAAAACCTAATTCCCTAAGGGGAAAGTTTGACTATCTATCTCCAGTTTTATTATATAATATGAAATAAAACGTAAGCCCAAAACATAACCCTGAAGTCATAATACATATAAATATTTTGTTGTGATAAGATACGTGTAAGTTTTTATAGTTGTAGCAACTGTTTGAAATATACAGACAGCTATATTTCTTGTTGTTATTTTAATATATTATTTTAAGTTGCTATTTTGTATATGGTTTACGTTTCATTATGAATGGTTCTTTACTCGCTATAATTAGTTACCTGTTTGTGTGTGTACCGTTCTTTTATAAGTATTCCTTCTTGCTATTACGTAATTTTAATTTTATTTGGGTTAACTTAAAGTGATTATTTATTCACTAGTTTCCAGTTATTTTAGGTCGATATCTATGTGTTTTGTTCGCAACATTATTCTTAGCTTAATTAGTCATACTTACCTATGCTACTTTATTATGTTATTGCAGAGGGACTTATTCATATGCTCCTTTGTCTTTTCTATCCGTAACGTAGAAAACTAGAAGAATAATACTGTACTGTAGTAGTTAATTTATGTTATTACCCGGCTACGGCAAAGTAAAATGGACGGTTACGCTTCTTTTTTTTCACTTTCTTTCTTCTATTATTATCCTTATCTTGGTAAGTATATTACTATTATTGTTTCCTGTCTTTGGAGTTTTGTGTTTTGGTCACGTATTTATAAGCACAACTAGCAGATGGAATGTAATTAGAATTAATTTTGGAATATCTTTTTTATATAAAAATATATTATTGTTTGTATTTAGATTTGCATATATATATTATCTATAAAATTATTATTTATTCATATTTTTGGTATGTTTAATATTCTTGATAATCGTGCAGATTGCACTGATGATGAATACTTTTCTTTGACAGACAGCAGCAGTCAAGGTAGTTGTGTTAGTATTCCGTCACTAGGTGAGACCCTTGTCAATGAGTTTCCTGATGTACCTAAAAATCTTACTGTAATACACATAAACGCCCAAAGTATTCCGGCACACTATTCCGATATGCAGGCATCATTTTATTCTAAACATATTCACGCTATTTTAGTCTCCGAATCCTGGCTTAAACCATCTTTCCCTTCCTCACTTTATCCACTTTAACTTAAAGTTAACTTAAAAAGTTTCGAAACATTTCTCACCGGAAAATCCTAAGTATAACAGTCGGGGTCAAAACAAAACCAATGTTTGTCGTTCACAAAAGTTTATTACGGTGTACCGATGTTAATAATTATATAAAGTTTACAAAACATGTATAGGTAACACGTAGCGCGAACCGCGGAAGATTTGTATGAGGTGCGCACGACCGTCTCGCGCGTCTCGCGTGGAGTAAGCTTTTCTAACTAACTGGCCCGCGCGCCGATCACTCGCTGCGATGGCGCGATACCCCCGCTGCGCGGGGAGGGTAGAGTGGATCGCGCATGCGCGTAGCGCAAGCGCGTCGCGATGTGACTGTTGCCACGCGGATATCGTAAGCATGAAATGAAGTACCGAACCCCCGCGCTACAGTCTCCCCCTCTAGCCCAACTAGGCGCCTCGACTGTGGGGCTAGTCTAGGTAACGGCGTGGTCTACCCCGTTTCCTCTTCTCCCTGATAGGCGGTTCAACTTCGCCCAAGAAAGGCGTGATGTGCGAAATGTGGTATTTACCCATGGGCATCCCAGTCTGGATGTTCTCAAGAAGATAGGTCACCGGTCCAACAACCTCCCTAACCTTGTACGGTCCATCACGTCGCGGGATGAACTTTGGGGTCTGACCGCGTCCTGCGTCATTCGAGCCCTGGGTCTTAAGTAGGACCAGAACTCCTACCTGATACTTTGGTGAGTCACGGCGCGACCTGTTTGTCACATTTTTCCTGTTCGCCTGCGCTTTCTCGTGAGCGTCTCTCGCATCATCTAATGCGGCTCCTATTCGTCTCAGATATGGGGTGATGCTGGGCACAAAGTTATCTTCAGCTAAGATACCTCTCATATCCGACACGGAGTCTGCGGGCGCACGTAGCTCTCGCCCGAAGGTAAGATACGCTGGAGAAAATCCAGTGCTGGCGGTAACCGCCGAATTCATGGCAAACCTGACCGCTGCGAGGTGCAGATCCCATGTCTCGTGGTCCTGTCCTACGAGTATTGCCAACTGTGGCTTGAGGTCTCGGTTCTTCCTTTTGATAGGATTGGCTTGAGGATGATAAAATGGCGTAAGCGTCTGGTTAATTCCTAAGACGTAGCATACCTGCTGCATCACTTCGCTCACAAATTGCACGCCATTATCACTGATAAGGCCGCGTGGCACTCCGTATCTAAGAAAAACCTCATTGGCCAAGGTTTGGGCACATTCAACGCTGGTGGCATTTTCCAAAGGAAACAACTCTACCCAGCGCGAACACACATCCTCGAAAATAAGTATCCTGTTCTTTCTGGGCGTCTCGACGATTGGTCCAAAAAGGTCCACTGAGACGACTTCGAATCTGCTATTCACAGCTGGCGTCTGCAGAAGTCCCGCTGGCTTGCGGTTGTCAGCCTTATAACGCTGGCAGGGCACACACTCTTTGATGTATTTGATTACAAATGAACGCATACCTGGCCAGTAGAAGCGTGACCTTACGCGGCTTAACGTACGTTCTATGCCAAAGTGGCCGGCTGTGGGTGCGTCGTGCAAGTCCATCATCACCTGCCTGCGTTCATGTTCAGGTACAACCAAACAAGCTTCCTCTTCTTTATCGGACTCGAGGCTGTACCGGTAAAGTATACCGTCGGATATCGTATAACCGCGGTCGGACCACGGTCTCCCCCTAGAGGGTTCGTCGGACTCTAAATCTTCGACAATCTTACGTATCTCCGGATCGTTTAGTTGATTTTCTCGGATATCGTTGCCACTCCTTTTTGGCATATCGACCGTGGTGAAGCATACGTCGCAATCTGAATCTTGAGCACAGTCTGGGCGTGACAGCGTATCGGCCACTGCGTTCGACCTTCCAGGAGTATACGTGATATCGAGATCGAAATCCTGTAAAATCAGAGCCCACCTGGCTAGTCGTCCACTAGGTGATCTCTGGCTCATCAACCAACGTAAGGGCTGATGGTCTGTCCTAATGACAATCTTGGCATTGTCCACATAACCACGGAACTTTCCTAACGCCCAGAAAACGGCGAGAGCTTCTCGCTCGGTCGTAGAATAGTTTCTCTCGGCGCTGGTGAGTAAGCGGCTCGCATACTCGATGGGTCTCTCATCGGTGCCCTCCCCCTGCATTAAAACAGCTCCCAGACAATACCCGCTGCTGTCCGTACACAGGATGAATGGTTTTGACTCATCTGCCTGACGCAATATGGGAGCGGTCACAAGAAGGGACTTGATGCGGTCAAAAGATGCCTGCTGTTCATTTCCCCACCGCCATGTGGTTGTCTTTTTCAGGAGGTCCGTAAGAGGCCTCGCGATTTCGGCATAATTGTTGATGAACCTTCTAAACCAGCTCGACGTCTGCAAGAAACATTTCAGATGTTTGACGTTTTGTGGAACCGCCATGTTATCCACTGCTGCTGTCTTTTCAGGGTCTACCTGTATTCCTCCCGGCGTGATAATGTGACTTAGGAACTTCCGACTCCCGAGCAAAGTGACTCTTCTCCTTGTTCACTCGCAATTTGTACAGAGCCAGTCGGTCAAATACCGTCTTCAGATCAGCTAGGTGGTTCTCAAAGGGTCCTGGAGACTGCAGAATTACGTCATCCAAGTAGGTCAAGAGCTCTATTCCCTTGAGGTTGGATCCAAATCGATCCATGAGCCGTTGAAAAGTGGCTCCAGAGTTTCTCAAACCCATTGGCATCCGTTTGAACCTAAAAGTTCCTAGCGGCGTGGTGAACGCTGTTTTGTCTTGGTCCTCACAGGCGACGCCTACCTGATGGTACCCAGATCGGAGGTCTAAAGTGGTCATGTACTCACTGGCTTTGGCCGCGTGCAGCACATCTTCCATCTGCGGGAGCGGGTACCGGTCCGGTTCTGTCACCTGGTTCAATTTCCGGTAATCGATGCACAAGCGATACCGTCTCTCTTGGGTACCAAAACGACGTTGGCGGCCCAAGGTGACTCGCATTCTTCGATAATATCGCCTTGCAGAAGTTTGTCCAACTCTTCCTGCAAAGCGTCCTTCTTATGTTGAGACAACCTATAAGGAGGGGGCGCAATAGGTTCCTGGTCAGGACTCACCTTTATGCGATGGGTAGCGAACTCCGTCGCCGGTATATCGTGGGCGAATTGCGTCGCTCTCTCGCTAATGAACTCGTTTATGATGCGTTTCTGCTCCAGGGTTAACATAGTACCTTCGTCCGGGCAGGCCTGTCGCACTCCGCGCAGCAGCTATGAAACTACAAGTACCTCCGCGCACCCGCTAGGGTCCAAGTTCAGTCAGTTAAGTGTTTCGCGCGCTCTCGATCGGCCGCGCGCCTTACTTGTACCTACCTCAATATTATATTCCTTGCTTCATATAGTAACTGTAAAGAGTAACTATGTAAAAAGCAAAGAATGTCACACATAAAATGGTAGGTAGGTATAAATCAGCTGAGTTTCATGTTATAAGGGAATTCACGTAATGAACTTTAGAGAATTTCTATCGACATTACATCTTAATTTATTTAGTTAGTTCTAAGATAAATAAATAGGGTAGGTACCTACTAACGTTTACTTCAATTTTCCTTTTTTTCTTTCTTAATGATTTTGTCGTGTCATACGATAGTCATATTTTTATAATCGGAGAGTTAATGTAATTAAAGTACTTATAGATCTCAGATCACTGAGATTCACTGAGATCTGATATCTCCAGAGATATGATGATAAACGTCTCAAACTTGCTACTGAAATTGACTCGCGGGGCATGGAAGTCGGTGTTTTAGTTTTTAATCAACTTCACAAAAACGGAGGAGGTTCTCAATTCGACGGTTTTTAGCGTTCCGTACCCAAAGGGTACCAACGGAACCCTATTACTGAGATTCCGCTGTCCGTCTGTCTGTCTGTCTGTCCGTCTGTCACCAAGCTGTATCTCATGAACCGTGATAGTTAGACAGTTGAAATTTTCACAGATGATGTATTTATGTTGCCGCTATAACAACAAATACTAAAAACAGAATAAAGTTAAAGATAATAGAGGGTCCCCATACAAGAAACGTGTTTTTTTCGGCATTTCACGCCATCTATGAACGCTTAGTTAGGTAAACGTCCCATAGATGGCGTTATATTGAAATGTCGATCCCTAACACCTTTGTTAGACGTTAGAAGGCGTTATAAGAAACTAAATGCTTATTAATTATTATTTTTTGCTGGCGAATAATGATAGTGGTATTGTTTGCTCGATCTTATAAAATACTGTAGTGTGGTACGGAACCCTACGAGTGCGAGTCCGACTTGCACTTGGCCAGTTTATTTAAATGTTTGTGACCTCAGAACTCTGTCAGATCTTAACCGATTTGAAATTAAAAATTCCTTTTTAGGGTTCCGTAGTCCTGATAAGGAACCCTTATATTTTCGTCATGTCCGTCTGTCTGTCTGTGTGTCTGTCTGTCTGTCTGTCCAAGGTTTTGCTAGGAGACTGTTAGTACTAGAAAGCTGAAATTGTGTAGGTATGTGTGTATATCAATAACACCGACAAAATGGTGAAATAAAATATTGGATTTGTTTTTTTAAATATATTTTTTTATTTTGATATTCAACTATTACAAAATAAAGTTTTCCTAGAATGAATAAAATACATAATTATTTTTGGTCGAAAAAGTGAGTCAGCTCCTACACTATTATAATGTTACAAGTCAAACAACCTACGATTCTAGGCAAGTGATACTATTGTCGCGTTATTTAACTTACGCAATCTAAAACTTTACTCAATTTTAATTGAACGTCACGTATTTTAGTTTAACTGTAGTACTTTTATCCTACCTCGACATTAAACATTAATATCGTACTTATTATCAGTAATGTACTCATTACATTGTTCTACGAGTATTCTTCTACCAATTAAAGACTTACAAGTTTTCTCATAACATTCAACCCTATAGTAACGGCCGCGAGTTGACCGAGTTATTCAGACTCTCGCTGTGCGGACTTACGGTGCATTTTACTGTGCGCAACACGCGGTTCATAGTTACTATTAGTTGATACTGTGGCGCAAATTCAAGGTCGCACCCGAGGCGTGAAGCGCATTTTGAACGTTACTAGCGTTGTAACTAGGTTTAATCTCACATTTTTGCTCTCAGGGAGTGCAACTTCTGTACTTGTACTATTCATTATTCTGTGGTCCGGGCGTAACGCAAGTTCTGAAGTGTCGGCGCGCATCAAGTCAGTATCTGCAGATTTGACGGTAAATGTCCGGACAAAGTCGTAATAGTGGTGGGGATCGTCATCAAACATCCACCTACCTCGAGCTGCGTCCAGCACTATGCCTGCCTGGGACAGGAACTCCATTCCTAACAAAGTCCTAGTATCATCCCCAGGCAACACTAAAAACTCACAACTAACTTCACGGCCTTCAATTGCGACCGGTACGTTAGCGATTAGCAGTATTTTCTGTATCCGAGATCCGTCTGCTAAACGTATAATGAGTTGTGACTTCTTAAATTCGACTCCCGAGTCTACCAAGACTCGGTGAAGCATCGGGCTCGCAATAGAATGTTTGGCACCCGTATCTACCATAGCTACTCCGTACTTGCCTAAAATGCTAACCTTTATCATCGGTTGTGTAGTACTCATTGTCGATTGAGCGGTGTTTATCTGCGCGGCCGCGTCGGGTAAATCTTTATCCGACGTACTTATTGAATGTTTGCAACCTGATGTGGCCGTTACAGTATTAGAACAAACTCGCGGAAAATCAGTGATATTATCTGAATTGGGTCCCTGCTCATTTAACATTTTACCTGACTCGGTATTTATTTTACCGGAATAACCCCCCTCAATATCGATACGATGATTCGTCTCCCTACTCTGGTCATCTATCGTCACATTGAACCAAGAAACCCCAGTCTCCCCAACACTGGTACAATTGACGTCGGACTCCCCTGTTTTTGAAGAAGTTGCTTTCGTGTTACACACATCACATTTCGACCTCACAACGCCTTGCTTACCGCAACCATAACATCGGATTGACTTCTGGTTGCCGCCGTCGGCGTTGACGCTTTTAGGGTTAGGTACTCTATCGCGAAGCTTACGACAACCGTCGCTTACGTGACCAAACATTTTGCAAAACGAACAGCGGGGCCGGTCTCTATTCTTATGCGGAATGTTCGTTACGGGGTGATCAGTGATCGGCGCATGAGATCTAGCTTCATTTGATGGAACATACGGTTTCTTTTGCGCTGACTCTGAATAAAAATCCTCGGCGATTCGCGCTTTACAGAGTAAATCATCTAAGCTATTTACATTCTCACGCGGCACTCGTTTCCGTACGCGGCGGTGTAAAAGACCGTAACACATATCTATTTGCACAATTTCACTTAGTTTGTATGGCAATTTAGCGATAAGCGCTCTAACTCTGCAAATTAATCGTTCGGCGCGTTCATCTTCGCGTTGTTCAGCGGAAAAAATGTCTCGAAATACCTGGTGCGCAGGGCGGCTGGCTCCATATACGCTACGAAGCCTGGTGAGAGCGTCCGACCACGTCGACACGGTCCCCTTCACGCCTCTCCACCAGAGCGCTGCTTCACCTTCTAGCAGGATAGCTAAACCTCGGAGTGCGTGCTCGTCGCTCACCGCGGCGCACTCCTTGAACGTCTCCACATTGTCCAGGAAGGCCTCCAGGACTTCCGCGTCGCGCGACGATCCGTCGAAACGCGCCGTACAGCACGTGAAGTTAGCGTTCGCGCTGCTGGCGCCGAAGCTCATGCTGCTCGATGCCGCTGCGGGCGCGGGCGTCACAGGCGTAGACGCTCGGAGGTCGCCGGCAGACATCGAAGTGGAGTAAGCTTTTCTATATTCTATATTCCCCGTATAAAAAAGTACTCTGTGCTTTTCTAACTAACTGGCCCGCGCGCCGATCACTCGCTGCGATGGCGCGATACCCCCGCTGCGCGGGGAGGGTAGAGTGGATCGCGCATGCGCGTAGCGCTTGCGCTACTCGCGATGTGACTGTTGCCATGCGGATATCGGAAGCATGAAATGAAGTACCGAACCCCCGCGCTACATAAGTGAAAAAATATTCGACTATGCTCGATAGCCAGCCTTCGAAATTTACATTACCGTACGTCAAAATTAAGTTCATGCTTGCATTTTGTTAATAAAATCTCAAGTATCGTTTACGTAAAGATACATTTGCGATACGAATCAAAACAAAATCGTTCGTGCTACCGAATTTAGTTACTTTTACGCACGATAGGGGCGCTGTACAATTTTCATACATTGATGACGATACGAATACATTTTCGCAAGTCGTTCGTGCTCGGGGCACAGTTCATTCTCTGACACATATAGTAATCTGTGGTTCATTCACGTAGTATTATATTCTCTTTGCATTCAGTAATCTGTGGAATAAAAGGTCACCTGTGGTGAAGAAAAATAAACAACAAATCACCAAAAATAATTTCAAATTTTCTGTTACCAATTAATAATTTGATAGTTTTGCGACAGTTTCAGCTGCTGATTCTTGTTGGAAATTTATTTTAAATAATATCCGATCCGAGATTAGCGATAGCAAATATGAGCGATTCTGAGTCTGTTATCGACTTGACTTCTTCATTGAGACGAGCAGCCCATAATGCTTTGAATAATCTTGTCATAGTATTAGACGACTCGTTGAGTAAGTATATTGTATCCTAAAATATAAACATTTTTAAAATCAGATTTTTTACGCATTTAGAACACAAGTATGTATCATATAAATATATATATACATTTTAGTATTGTAAAGGTATGTATATGCTTGGGTTTATTCCCAACTTCCCGGGACATTGGGAATAAAGCTATGCTTGCTAGCACAGACTACTAAGGAAATACTATGTTTCTTGCTAGTGTTTGACCACTATCCTATCTCGTCTCACCTGTTGTTATGTGATAATGCAGTCGGTGATAGTAGCACTCTAGGCCTGCCTAGATTGCCAATTCCCATTGTAATGGGAATTCGCTCTCAAGGAGAGCTGCTGCAATATATTGGTTGTTGGGTGACAAATTTTCTTAATTTAGGTTAGTAGATGGTTAGTTGGAAACTACACAGTGTTCTATAGCCATGCTGGCGGTTTTTAACAATCTTTTTCCTTTGCTGAGGGGTCACTGAAATGTGCACATACATTTGTTTCCAAAGTCAACTATTCTCTCATTGTGCGACTGGAACCTTATAAATAAAAATAAAAGAAGTCATAAATGTTAAATAGTGCCGACTAACATGGCAAAGCTTGGCAGACTGATAGATAGGTGACTTTTTATTCAATGCAAGCAATGTCGGTTGCACATTACTAGTATTCTTGTTAACCCCTCTAACTAAGCTAAATATTCTTGTGTCTCAAGTAGGTTCACATGAATAGTGCAATGGGTGGGGATAGAACTCACCTCTCGATCACCAGTCCTTAGCCATCAGGCTATTGCCGCTTAATATTTCACCACTATCTCACCTGATGTTATTAAGTTGTAACAGGCCTGTCGCACTCCGCACTGTAGCTATGACAATATTAGTACATATGCGGAAGCCGGCCGGCTACAAGTCACTCAGTAGTGTCACGTGCGCTCTCGTTTGGATGCCCGCCTTTACTTTCTAGGCCTAGAGTGCTTACCATCTTCGACCGCATCATCACTTACTAATAGGTGAGATACTGGTCAAATGCTAGCCTATAAGATAATATTTTTTTTTTTTTACACATGATATTCCATTATAATATATAATACTATATCATTAAAATTACAATCTAGTCTCAAGACTGATAAGTAATTTAAATTTGACCTAAACTGCTAACTATTGTTAAACTAAGAATGTGTCCATTGGCACTTTTCTTATTGTCTCTATTAAGGCGAAGACACTATTATTGCGTTCTTTGTAAGCACTGTTCACTATTTTACTGTCACTTCACTTAACTAACTCAAAAGGTTTGATCCTTTTTAGTCTTCTCACTATGTCCGTGTTGTCGAGGATCTAGATAGCCTCAACGTTCACATGGTGATGAAGTCTACAGTCGTGAGCTTCGGCATATTCTGTAATAACACTAATTACGTCATCTACCTCAAGGTCCCAATGGAGGTCATAGTTTCTGATAGAAGGAAGATTGTAGAAAACATTTTATTTTCCTCTAACGCACTCTCAATGACATTGGCGATATAAAACAAAAAACTTAACTATTCAATCTGTTTTATCACAACACTCAACCTTACAGTATGATACAGCTGACGGCCTGCGAAGTGACCCAGTGATACAGACTTGTAGTGCGGACTTACAGTGCATTTTACGGTGCATGTGGTACCTGTTACTATTAGTTTATTCTGTGACACAAATTCAAGGTCAGTACAGAGAGTACATCTTCTGTACTTGTACTATTCATTATTTTGTGGTTGTAATGTAGCACTATGAGAGCTACAACATTTACCTTAGTTTTATGGTCATTACGTCTCACTCTGACATTAATTTAAATTTTCTGTTACAGATAATTCTGATGAACAAGCCATAGACCTCACAAACTTAACTGTTCAGGTGCTGGATGATTCAGTTCAATCTTCTCAACGTAGAACACAACACAATAAAACTAAACGTCGAACAAAGGTATAATTATTTTTTTAACAGTAAACTAAATTAAACCATTGGATGAGAGACTGCTCCAAAAAAGTACCAACTTTTGTATGGAAACCTACACACAATACTAACTATTATGCATTATACACATACACACTAATGATATTAACACCAATATTATAAATGTGAAAATCTTTAATTTATTCTTAGAGTAATCTTTATAAAAAAAAAAAAAAAAAAAGAAGTTATATATATGTATATTTATTTGTTTGTTTTGGTCTTCTTCATGGACCAATTTAGCTGAAATTTTGCACAGGAATAGAAAGTATTATGTGTTAGGCCTTAGGATCTTTTTAAAGCACGTCAAGTAGCCAATCGGGCCACAGCTAGTATCCAAATCCAATATATTGTTATAACCAGGGTTCGAAAATACCCAATATTTATTATAAAAATTAAAATATTGGATATTTACGATTTATATCGGATATATATCAAGTTTCATATATATCAATTTTGTATGAAAGCATATGTGTTACATAAACATAGGTACTCAAAATTATCAAAAAAAAACTTGAATGTTTTTAATGTTTTATTTATTTAAGTAGGTACTTAAAATCAGACAAATTGAATAAAAAAAATAAAGTCTTCTTTTAGATAAGGCAAAATCAACTAAAAAACATTAAATAGGAAGTATAAATAGTATATACAGTAACAAATGCTGAAAATTACTTAATAATATAAAGTTTTTTAACTATTTTTGTATTGCAATCTATACTATCTATACTAATCTATACTAATATTATAAAGAGAGAACATTTGTATTTTTGTATGTTTGTAATGATTTGGCTCAAAAACTACTGAACCGATTTAAAAAATTCTTTCACTAATATATAGAATGGACTTTCGAAATGAAAATAGGGTATATATTATCCCTTTTAAATCAAAGGTACATTCGTGGAGACCTAATTTGCAACCTAAGTCGACAAAAAAAACGGTCGAAAATCACGTTTCTTACGAACGCTGCTCAATTGAAAACAGATGGAAGAATATTTTCTATGGAAGAGTTGTACAACTTAATAAGACCTACAAAAAAGTCCGCGACAGCATATGTCTCACACACACTCACAGTAACCATTTTAATCTTTAATTTTTTGTTGAAAAATATTACTTAACTTCCAGGGCTATTTTCAAGTATATAGTATTAATCCTTATCCAAATAATTACGTTAATTAGCTTGGCCACATATTATAGATTAAAATTGTCCATTACAGTATATAATTCTAATGAAAACTCTAGGAGATATCACGGATTTCACATACACGCATCGCAAAATTAGTAAAATATTTGCAGTCAAACCACAGAATAGGCCATAGTTACTACGAAAATATTATTATAAGCTTAGCTTTTCTGTAGATACCCACCGATCGCAATCAATTTGAAGTCAATATAGTATAATAATATGATCTATTGTATAAAATAACGATGATCTATATATATAATATAATATTTTAAACCACCCCGACTGATCTATGTATAATCTTTTCATTAAAAGCATTCCAATGACTCAAACACGACATTTAATATCTGAGCTGTAAATTGGTGAGGATTTGAGTATTCTGTAGAGTCCAGGAGATGTCCCAGCATCAGGTCAATGCTTCCATGTTCTTATAATATCGTTGAAGAAGAAGATTTTCGAATTGATCAGACCTATTAAAGTTGATTAAAGCTCATAGTTTTATAACGATTGAACGAATTTTCATGAATCAAAGCTAAGAACACTCTCGATGAAGACATCTATAAAAAAAAAACTATCAATAATAAAATCTAAATCGGTTCATCCGGTTGGGTGCTAAGATGCTACAGACAGACGCACAGATAGACACGTTAAACGTATAATACCCCTACTTTAAATCAGAATCAGTTCATACGGTTGGGTGCTAAGATGATACAGACAGACACACAGATACACACGTTAAACGTATAATACCCCTACACTTTGCGTCGGGGAACGCCGTAAGGTTACGGCGGCAGATGTTCTCCTTGGTGACAAGCTACTTTTCAACCGACTTCCAAAAAGAAGGAAGTTCTCAATTCGTCTGTATGTTTCTTTTTTCTTTCTTTTTTTTGTGTGTGTATGTAACGCGATTACTCCTTCAATTGTGAACCGATTCGAATTATTATTTTTGTAATCGGTAGGGTACGTTTTCGAGGTGGTCCCATTGTAATTTAATTGAGATGTGATAAGCATCTTCAGAGATATGACGATAAACGTCTCAAACTTGCTACTGAAATTGACTCGCGGGGCATTGAAGTCAGTTGTTTTAGTTTTTAAACTATTTTAATTATTGGTAGATTTAATGATTCCACGAAAACCCATGATTCATGAATGCGCTTAAAACTTACATTGGTAGGTATATAGCTAGGATTAGAACCAACGACCCTCGGGTCAGAATCAGGGTAACTATCCTTTACGCCAAAGGGCCGTCCAATATCACTACGTAAGTATTATAAAACAATGTCCATCACTGCGTCTGTCTGTCTGTTCGCAATAATCTCAATAGCATCTGAACGGATTATCATGCGGTTTTCACCAATAGCCAGAGTGTTTATGAGGAAGGTTTAGGTCTTAGGTGCATAATTCGTTAAGGTTTTGTGTATATTGGTTGACATATGACGATGATTGTTAAATATGTTAATATTTTATATTCGATGCAACAAACTGATGCAAATTTTGTAGGCATATATGTTCTACCCGTGCGAAGCCGGGGCGGGTGCTAGTATATTATAAAAAAAAACATTTGATATATATCGTCGAAACCAGTTTGATATATATCGGATACATATCCGATATATATCCTCCCTCGAACCCTGCGTTATACTACTCTTGCATGTAATGTAGCACTGTCACTGTCTAATAACCAAATAAACTGGCCAAGTGCAAATTGAACTCGCACTCGTAGGGTTCCGTAACACAGTAGAGTATTTTATAACTATAATTTTTCGCCACCAAAAAATTAACTTTGTCTTTCATAGTGTTTGTATGAAAAACAAAGTTATGTTTGCGGTCGCTATATATCAAAAACTGCTGACTATATCTCGTTCAAACCAATTTTCGTTGAAAGTGTTTATTGAGATCTACAGCATATATATTTTTTTATTTTTCACTCCCTTTGCTTGTACTATTCTTTATTCTGTACCCTTACTTTAATAACCGGCCAAGTGCGTGTCGGGCCACGCGCAGTGTAGGGTTCCGTAGTAGCCTGTTATTCAATGCAAGTCTTTAGCCGTTATAAAGAAGCAACTAGGTACTCCGTCTTTGTCACTTTAAAGGATTTATTCTAAGGATTTGGTACAAAATTATTCAACACCCAAGTTCAACGACTATTACTGCTAAACTAATAAAGTTATCTCAACCGCTATAAGTTTCCTTTAAAGTTCATGAAAAATGGGAAAATTCGTGATAATAGCGCACTATCACGAATTTTTCCAGATTTTTCAAGCCAGCAGTTTAGCTTTTAGAGGGGGGGGGGGGGGGACGCCATACTGGAACAAAAATTTGCACTTTAAAGTTTAATATTTCGTAAATGGAGCATTCAATCGAAAAATGGTATTAGCAATCCTTACGTCATTTTAAGAGACCTATTCAACGATACCCCACACGATGGGGTAGACGTTGAAAAAAAAATTCATCCCCACTTCTCATATAGGGGAGCTACCTTAAAAAAATATATAAGGCGTAATATATATACATACCCCCACAAAATTACAGCTTTCTAGTATTAACGGTCTCTTAGCAAAACCTCGGACAGACAGACAGACAGACGGACATGACGAAACTATAAGGGTTCCTTGTCAGGACTACGGAACCCTAAAAATTAGAGGGAGTAACCCCCCCCGGGTTACACACATTTTACCAATTTAGACGTGCCTATCTTTCAAATTATTGACTTTGAGAAAAAATAGGAACCTCATTTAAATTTAATTCAATGTCATTTTTAAAGACCTATCTAAAGGCACATGTAGTATTGATGATAAACATTTCTTTAGTTTCAGTTCCATGTATAAGGGAGGAACCCCTTAATTTTTCTTATTTTTGTTTAGAAATCGTAAAGTGGTTCACAGAATACACCTACCTACAACCTACCTACCTACTACCTAATTAGTTGCAACTATGTAGTCTTAATAGTTTCGTAATAAAGTGGCTGTGACATACGGACGGAAAGACAGACAGACATGACGTATCTATAAGGGTTCCGTTTTTGCCATTCGGCTACGGAACCCTAAAAATCAACCTTATATTGGCATCGATATATAGTAATAATAATAATAAAGCCTTTAATTTTCTATCTCTTAAGTATTCCATTACATTTATGCATGAATTAAAACTTATAAATGTACAGTTTTTCGTTTTAGCATAATGTTTTCGTTAAAGTCGTATGTTTTATTTACATTATATATTTTCTTGGATAGGAACCCCTATTTGGGTAAAAGTCCTCCTCTTGCTCAATCCAGTTTTTTTTTTCTCTTTAGCTCGTTCAAGCCACTCTTTTCCTGCTGTTGCTATAATATCGTCACTCCATCGTTTTATAGATCGTCCTTTTCGTCTTTTTCCGCTAGGTCCTTTCCATCTCGTCACTTCTATAGTCCATCGCTTGTCGCTGCATCGTGTTACATGGCCAGCTCATTGCCATTTTAATCTTTGGCAGTAGTGTAGGACGTCTATTAGTTTTGTCTTTTTTCGTATAGATTCGCTTCTTACTTTGTGCATTCTTCTTATTTTTAATAAGCTTCTTTCCATAGCTTTCTGGTAGCTAACCAGTTTTGTTTTTATTTTAGTGTTGTAGGTTCTCGTCTGGCAACCATACGTGAGAGTCGGTAAGATGCATGAGTCCATTATTATTTTCCGATGGAGCGGATAGTCACCTTTCATAATCTCTTTGTGTGACCAGTATTTTTTCCAGCTCATATTTATTCTACGTTCCACCTCTTCTTCTTCATTTCTGTCTTCAAATGATATTTCATTTCCTAGATATATATATATATATTTATTTACGTATTCAACGGTCTTTCCTTCGAGTTTTATTATGTGTGTGTAGCTGTTTGTCATTAGTTTTGTTTTATCTTTTTTATCAAAAGACCTACTTTTATACTTTGATCACTTAATAAGTTTTACATTTTTTCTAGTTTTCTACTGCTTTCGGCGAAGAGGAATTTATCATCTGCGAATCTGAGGTGACTTAAATACCGGTCACCCACTTTCATTCCTTCGTTTTCCCATTTCAGATCCTCGAAGATGTTTTGTAATACTGCTATGAAAATCTTGGGAGATAGGGGGTCGGTCTCCTTGCTTCACTCCTCTTAGAATTGGTATTTCCGGTCCTCGTTTCTCTAATTTAACATTACTGGTGCTGCATCCGTATATGTTTTTCAAAATATTTTTGTACTTTTCGTGGACGTGACATTTGTTTAGAGCTTCCCAGATTGCATCGTGTGATATCGTATCAAATGCTTTAGCATAATCGATGAAAGCTATATATAATGGTCTATTAAACTCTTTGTATTTTTCTATTATTTGCTGCATTACATGTATATGGGCAATCGTTGAGAAACCAGACCGGAACCCTGCTTGCTCTATTGATTGAAGATTTTCGATTTTTCCACTGATTCTGTTTAGTAATATAGTGGTGAAAAGTTTTTAGGTGCTTGGGAGAATGCTAATTGGACGATAGTTGCCTATATCTTGAGGGTCACCTTTTTTGTACAACAGGACTAAATCTGATTTCTTCCATGGTTCTGGTATTTGTCCCGTGTTTATAACTTTTCTGAATAAATATGAGAGAGGACGTGCTAACAGAGCAATTCCAATTATTAAAGCCTAATTTTTTCCTTTAAAGTTCATGAAATGCACTATTATAACGAATTTTTTCAAGCCAGCAGTTTGGCTTTTAGAGGGGGGGGGGGGGGACGCCCTGCTGGAACAAAAATTTGCACTTTAAAGTTCAATATTTCGTCAACGGAGCATTCAATCAAAAAATGGTATTAGCAACCCTTTAATCATTTTAAAAGACCCATTCAACGATACCCCACAAGATGTGGTAGACGACGAAAAAAAAATTCATCCCCACTGCTCATGTAGGGGAGCTTCCCTAAAAAAAAATATTTTTCCAAATTTTATTTCACCACTTTGTCGGCGTAATTTATATACATACCCCTACAACATTACAGCTTTCTAGTATTAACGGTCTCTTAGCAAAACCTCGGACAGACAGACAGACAGACAGACGGACATGACGAAACTATAAGGGTTCCTTGTCAGGACTACGGAACCCTAAAAAAGGGAGATAAGGTACACCCTGCTCTTCAACGTGGACCGTATGAATAAGGTTCGCGAGCCTAATTTTACCTTACTCACAATCGAACTGGCGTTTGTGTAGCAGCATCAGCATTAACAACAATGGCTTCCTCTGTTCTTCATGCACATCAAGCTCGACATTAGAAATTCGTGTTTTCATGTAGTTGTTTACTAGTTCCATTATGTTTACCTGGTCCGTTCTCGAGTCCTTGCAGCGTTGCCAAGTCGACTGGCGATACATCGAAGTGATGAGATGTCTGTATAATGCCGCAACGATGACTGTACAAGTACAGAACCAGCGAACTAAACATGTCCACCTGCGTCGAGGTGTGTGAGACAGGGGGACGTCATATCCCCGAAACTGTTCACTAACCTTGGAGGATATGTTTAAGACGCTGGACTGGAAAGATTGTGGCATTAAAATCAACGGCAAGTACATCTCTCACTTACGATTCGCAGATGACATCGTCATAGTGGCAGAGACGCTGCAGGACCTACAAAGGATGTTGAATGGCCTAGCTGATTCTTCTCGTCGCATCGGTCTCCGGATGAATCTGGATAAAACCAAAGTCATGTACAACGAGCACGTTGTTCCGGAACCGATTTCCGTAGATGGAATCCCACTCGAAGTTGTCAATAAGTATGTTTACCTAGGGCAGACGCTCCAACTAGGCAAACATAACTTCGAGAAGGAAATCCAGAGTAGATTTCAGCTGGGGTGGGCAGCTTTCGGAAAACTCCGTCGAGTCTTCTCGTCGTCTATACCGCTGTGTCTAAAGACAAAAGTCTTTAACCAGTGCGTCCTACCTGTAATGACATACAGAGCCGAGACGTGGACACTCACAGTCCGACTGGTCCACCAGTTTAAAGTCGCTCAGCGAGCTATGGAGAGAGCTATGCTCGGTATGTCTCTGCGGGATCGAATCTGGCACGAAGTAATTCGCCAGAGAACTAAAGTTATCGACATAGCTCAACGGATTAGCAAGCTGAAGTGGCAGTAAGCTGGTCATATCTGCCGCAGGACTGATAACCGTTGGGGTAGACTTGTCCTGGAGTGGAGACCGCGAATCGGCAAACGTAGCGTAGGACGTCCTGTGACCAGGTGGAGCGACGACATACGCAAAGCGGTGGGCAGTGACTGGAAGAGCCGAAGATCGGGCTCAGTGGCGCATCTTGGGAGAGGCCTACGTCCAGCAGTGGACTGATACAGGCTGATGATGATGATGATTATGTTTACATGGCATTAGAGTGAGTACCGCATCTCCCTTTTTATATCGATGTATATTGATAACCGAAAAGATCAAACTGACACTAGTGCTTGACCTTGTTGATAACTTAGTATAGAGAATAACTAATTAACTATGAATTTTTTACTTTTTTATTATTATTACAGTGCTTATTATTACTAAATACATCCCTATTGTCACTACAATGTAGCCTTTTCGGATAAATAAGCAATTAAGCTTTAGCCTTTTTATATGTAAACTAAAATGTGAATGTTTCCATTAATACTTTTCGTAATGTCGATCATAAAGTGTATATAGACATTGTTCATATTGTGTTCTTACACTTCGGAATACAGATAAAACACTAGAATAAGTTTCGGCATCTTTTAATCAGCATCTTACAATCATTACTACTTTTAAGTCCAGATGAAGGCAGGTGAACATTCTAACTTAAAAGTACCCTCAAATCCGTACCTAATAGTAATTTCTATACATAACACCTCCCCTCTAAGGTACTTTAATTAATCTTAAATCATCAATACATAATCCTAATCCTAACTAATATTATAAATGCGAAAGTAACTCTGTATGTCTATCTGTGTCACTTTCACGCCAAAACCACTGAACCGATTTAAATGAAATTTGGTACACAGATAGTCTAGAACCTGAGAACGGACATAGGCTACGTTTTAATGCGAAAAGAGGGTTGTAAAGGGTTGAAAGGGGGGATGAAAAGTGGTATAAAAGTATCGTCATTTTAGGTTAGGAGCTAGAAGCTTGAAACTTATTTTTTAGGCTGTTAATTTGATATAAATTAATTTGACATTCAAAGTTTGTATAAGTTTTACCCTCAAGGGTGTAAAATAACAATAGGGAATAAGGGATGAAAGTTTGTATGGAAATATGTAAGGTTTATGTGAATGTTCTACTGAACGGATTTAAATGAAATTTGGTACACAGATAGTCTAGAGCCTGAGAAAGGACATAGGCTACTTTTTAATTCGAAAAGGGGGTTGTAAGGGGTTAAAAGGGGGGATGAAAAGTTGTGTGGAAGTATCTTAATGTTTAAAGCTAGAAGCTTGAAACTTACACACACGCACAGCTAGTATTATATACAAAGCTTAACTATGATTTTACTTTCTCATCTTACTTACATATACATTTTCAAATTGTCTATACAATATTATAATTTAGTTTTACTTACCTTCATAAAGATTTTTATTAACATACTAGCTGTGCCCCGCGATTTTACCTGTGTAGACATTGTTCCCGTGGGAATATCAGGATAAAAATACTCTTATGTGTTATTCCAAGGTCTATTATTACACCAAACTCGAGGAACATCTAATATTGTACATTTTGAACATTACCATCTGATACATACCAAATTTTAGCTCAATCGGTTTAGTAGTTTTAGCGTGAAGAAGTAACAAACATACACACAAACTTTCGCATTTGTAATATTAATAGGAATTAGGATAAAATTGCACATAAAATAACCTAATATAATTAAAAGCTATTATCATATTTCTCGGGTTCCGTACCTCAAAAAGCTAAAAAGGAACCTTTATAGGATCATTTTGTTGTCTGTCTGTCTGTCAACTTGCCAAGACCCATTTTCTCAGTAACGCGTAGAGGTATCAAGTGTAGATTATCACGAATAAAATTTACAGCTTATTTTAAATAGCCCAAGGACCCCTCCACCTACTATATATACAGTAAAAGCTCCTTATTCGCGCTTCCTTCATTCGCGTTTTCACTATTCGCGGATTAAAAAATAGTGACCCAATTCCTATATTCGCAGCTAAAAATGTCTTTATTCGCGGATCTAATCGGTACATAGTACATACATGCATATTAATAAAAATAATTCCAATATGTATCCATAGACATGTACCTCGAGACTGAACATCTCGAACTGGCATTGTCGAACACCGCAAAGGTGCCGGCCGGCAACTTCCCGCTCACACGTAGCTCGGCACTCAAACGAACAACACGCGCGTTATGAAAAAACCGAAATGCCATCGTGTGTCCTCAGATACTGTAAAAACCAATCAGGAAAAACAAACAAAAGTGACGGAGTCAATTTTCATAAGTAAGTTCAGATTTTCGAATAAAACACGCTAAAATAAAACATTATTTTGTCAAATTGTAATGACACTTCACGACGCGGCGTCATGTTCTGTTTGCACGGGCAGTTCATAGATTGTGTAAACAGATATGACATTATAGCTAAATTAAATTGCCTTTTTTTTAACCTTTAGAGAACAGTTTGACATGTGTGTATATACTGTAATTTACTGTATAATAGGTTATTTTACTCGATATGAGAAATCTAAAAAATCTATAAATGTATTATTGGGATAGCTTAGGCAAAAAGCAGTCGGAAAACATTAGTTGTAGTTCATAAAATATCAAACTATATTTTAAAAATTCAATTTAATTGTTTCAGCCTTTTTACCCGACTGCGAAAGAAGGAGGGTTATGTTTTTCGAGTGTATGTATGTATGTTATGATTAGTACCTATCCTATCCTATCCTAATATCGTATCTTATCCTCCTTTTTTTAACAAAAAGTACTTTAGTCGTCGTCGGTAATTCGGTATCGACGGTATGGCAATAGGTGTTTAATCTACAATTAGTTACATCTGTTTGTCGGTTTTATCTATGGCGGCAACCGCTCCCCCCTGCCCCCGCGTGAATGATAAGCGTTCGACAAAATGTACTCGGGATAGCGACTCTTTGGTTTAACTCTATGTATGTATCCAACAAAGGATATTTGTCCTTTGTAAACGCGCCGATAAATGGACTAATAAAAAAGTAAAATAGACCTTATATAGTTGTAACTATGTAATAAGTATGTTATTAAATTATATCGCCGCTGTATTGGTTCGGCCTTTGACATAAACCGCCTTCGCCGCGGTCGGTGTTTTTGAGAATGTAAACAAACAGAATTGAAGCAACCTTATTACTCAAAGCATAAAGTATATTTTTAAAGGCTGCCACGTATAAGATGTTCCGTTCTTTGGTAAAAGCCGCTTTGCGTGTTTTATTGTTTCATCTTTCCATTCGTTACAAAAATTGTGATCGAGGAATCGTCACCTAGGAACGTATCCCCTATAATCTCATATAAAATACCATTCCATATTCACGGTTTCTGTATTCGCGGCATATTTACGGAACGTATACTCTTTCAAATGAATACATACTTGGTCAGGGATAGTCGAGGAAAAGTTGGGGATTTTTAGACATTAACAGTACCTTCCCTGTTAAGATTGCCAGTATTTTGTTGGTCAATGCATTGCACCGAAATAAATCGGAGAGATTTAAAAGATTTTAGAATTTGAGTACCTACCTATAAATCGGATTTTAGAGTCTCATCTCATACACTCTGATATTACTAGACACTACACCCATCAAACTGAAAACATTTTATTATTATAGATATATTTTCTCTTACAGAAAAGGCAGCAGTTGAACATAGCAGAAGAAAGTCAGATTCGTGAACGAAGTCCTCTTAGAAGTAGTCACGACTGTCCTATATGCTACGAGAGACTCGGCACAAACCCTCTGGTCTCCACAAAATGTGGACATGTGTTTTGTAGGTCTTGTCTAGAAAGTTCTCTAGGAATGGAAAAGAAATGTCCCACTTGCAGAAATCCCCTACGTGGTAAAACTGCATATCACCCCTTATATTTAAATTAAGAATACCTCATAGTTATTTATACATAAATTATTCAGTGAAAGTGTTACTTAAATAGAGGTGGACTGTGATAATTTTTTTATATTGAGTTTGTGATTCGTTGTGTCTATTGTAAAATTTAATGTGACAGAGAACCACAGATTCTTTTAAGGTTCAGGTAAGGAGATTTCATGGGAGACCGTAAAGAAGACGTTTATTTAGCCTTTCCTAAAGAGCTTTCCTTCCAGAGCGCTAGTACATCTTCTTAACGTAAAATAACGCAGCATCAAGAAATTTGGAATAAACGTAACGTCGCGTTTGTGTTTGGCAAAACCTTTTAACCTATGTTGCTGTGCAGTTTGCATTGTTAATGCTATTGCAGTTTTTGATCTGCTGCCTTATCATAAAACTTCTTATTCCTACCTATACTGCATAAAAGATAGCTTGATCTCTGCGACAGTGGCATTTACATAAAAGATTGACATTTTTAGAGTTTGGATAGTGGTGGAAAAAATTTTTTTTTCACTATTATCGATGCTAATGTAACATACAATTGGGTTTAATTTAATTACATATATAAAAATTTATAAATTAAGTTTTATTTAAAATATCGTTAGTATAAACAATCGATATTTTAAATAAAACTCCGTGGTCGCGATCATTCGTCGCCCATCACTAATCGGCATGCCCATAAAGGATGACATTGACAGGTACGGACTGTACTATTAAGAAATTTAGTACTTCATAGGCGTGATTTTTCTGACAGCTGTCACAGAGATCAAGCTATATTTTATGTATTATAATGAAAATCATAAGAATAGAATAACAGCGATGCAGCTATATATGTACAACTGCATCTGTCTTCCACTATATATATATATAATAATTTTCATTGAGATTTACATAGTAAGCTGCAGTTCACTAACTGCAATGGCATGTCTGCTCTTTATTTATACTCATTAGTTAACATTTGTAGTGATTTAGTTTAGATTCTTAAATTAATTGCTGGTGGAAATACCTTATCAATTTCTTATTTTCCAAAGAGCGAATTGTATACTGTCTATTAATACCTTCTTACAATTCTGAATTTATTGTACGTTATTTGTATATTTAGGACTGTAGCACTGTTACTCTGGATTCAACTCAAAATAATACATTTGAAAGTTTTGAGTTGTGTAGAGTTACTAAAGAGCGTGCCATAACCTGTATTTGTATTTTCCATATATATATTTTTATAGGGTTGGTGGTGGTATTATTACTTGAGTTTGTGGCAGCTGAGCGTTATATTTTGCATTTATTTTATGTCTGTGTCAGTTAGCTGAATTCAAAAAAGGAGTAGGTTTTCAATATGGATGTTTATATATATATTTTTATGTATGGTCGGGCATAACTCGGTTATATATAGATCATCATAATCGTCATCATCATCATTATCAGCCTATTTCCGTCCACTGCTGGACATAGGCCTCTGCTACATAGATAGATTTACGTAATTCAATATTGATTCGAAAGAGGTTTATAAACGGTCCCATTTTATATTGTAATAAATTTAATGTAATGTAAAGATCTGATGAGTATCTCTGGCTATATCGATAGAGATAGGTAGAGGATCAGATCTTAAAAAATCAAACTTGGTATTGAAAATGATAACTCAGCATTTGAAGAAAGTACCTAGTTTTCTTTTAGATTCTATACGATCTTAATTTTTATTTTTTTATTATCTGATATTTAATGTAATAAATGTGCTGGAACACTTTAGTTGCATTATTTCTTGTATATCTAACTGACTACTAACGTGATAAATTCATAGAAGAATATGTCTTAGGTTGTACATGTTAAATTACCTATTTGTTTATATAATCTACACTATAAGACCTACATTAATGTTCCGATAATGCCTAGTTTTAGTATAATCATAAGATATGACAAGACAAGTACCTGTTTTCCAAAAATGTTGTGATTATTATTAATTAATATGTGTTAATGTGGTCCTTTCGTTTTTATGACGACAAAGACCTATACATTTGTGTCTTTATGTAATTATTTATTTAACATTAGATACTTAACTAATAGGTGTATAAATTTAACGATGTCCCACGAACACACACTATTCCATTAGCTTGCCTTACATTTTTTTATTGCTGGTTTTCGTTGATTTTCAACTGCCTCTTTGGGACTAAATAGAAAAATGTTTCGAAATTGTGCGAACGCATTGCCAAGCATGCGTCATGTCTCAAACTGTATTACCGGGATGATCGCAGTCAATATAGGTGCTGTGCCGCATGTTCACATGCGGCACAGCACCTATATTGACTTAACTTATTTGACTATATTAACTATTGACGTTGCGTAATTAATGTGAACATTTGATTGTCGTTGTACTATCAAATTTTGCTGATTATTCAGAAGTGACGCGAGCATCTTGCGTGATTGTTTCGGGCTCAGTTTGGCCATGTGCTGTGCGGACGGATGCTTTGTTTATTCTTCGAATGCCTCATGTGTGGCAAGCCATTCGCGACGCATACCACGCGATATCTGTAAGCACCTTTAAATACCAATATACAGACCCCTGAATGGAAAAACGTGAAATTAAAAAAAAAACGTCATTTACAAAAATGTAATACATACACTTGAAATTGTTAATTTATGACAGAATAAAACGGCTGTAGTAATCGTTGTGCCAAAGCAGTATCACACTTATGTTCTAGGAAATGTAGCTCATTGAAAAAATAGTTGTTACATTTTCAAGAATTTTTTGTTGAGTCTTGGTTTCAACTTCAACTCTATTCAAAATAATGCGTTAAAATGTAAGCTTTATAAATAGGATTACCTACGTACTAATCATCAACTGTAAGAAACGAAGATTACTGTGCGTGAATGAAACGAGCACATTTCTTAATGAAGGTGCCTATTATTTTAAATGGCGTTGGAGTTTTATGGTACGATGCTATGTGCTAAAGCATATTCTTTCCTTCATAATATTGTATGTGTTTATCTTTCTTTTGCTATTCATATTTTTATAAGATAGATAAATGAAATATTCTAAATTGTAAATTATAAAAAGTTTTTGGATATGACATGTTAATAATAAATGTTTTTTGAGATAAGATTTGCTTTATTATAAAATGACTAGCGACCTGCCCCGGCTTCGCACGGGTAGAACATATTCATATTATATGCCAAGGTACATAATTTGCCTCATTTTGTTGCGTCAAGTATGAATTAACATCCTTAAAAATCATATTCATATACCAATTTTTACAAAACTTTCAACGAATGATACACCTAAACCTTCCTTATAAATCACTCTGGCTATTGATGAAAACCGCATAAAAATCCGTTCAGTAGCTTTTGATATTATTGCAGACAGACGCGGTGAGGTACTTAATTTTATAATATTGGACGGCCTTTTGGCGTAAAGTAAAGTTGATTCTGACCAATGGATGTTTTATGTGCTTATGGCCTTGTGCATTCATGAAGCATGGCCGTTCGTACACTTGTAATGTGATAATTAAATCGATGTTCTGCCTGACTTGTTACAAAAAAGTTACCACCAAGGAGAAAATCAGCTGCCAAAACCTTACGGTGTTCCGGCAGCACAGCTCTCCAGAGTCTGACCATTCTAGGCCTAGCTTAGTCACCATCCTCGACCACATCATTATTTTTAACCCCCGACCCAAAAGGAAGGGGTGTTATAAGTTTAACGTGTTAATCTGTTTGTGGCATCGTAGCGCCCAAACGGATGATTTAGATTTTTTTATTATTATTCTTTAGGGTTCCGTACCCAAAGGAACCCTATTTCTGTTCTGTGCCTATTACTAAGACTTCACTGTCCGTCCGTCTGTGTGTCTGCCTCACTTTACAGGGCTGTATTTTCTTAACCGTAATAGGTAGATAGGTATCTAATTTTTTTTAAAGGTCAAATTGGAGGCGCCTCCGGACCTCTTGAACTACCAAACGAGAAGCTAACACCAGCTGGGGCCTTATTCAGTATGACCAATGAGATAACGCGTTCCTTAACGCGCCACGTTACGTTATTGAAAAATTGTATTCTGTATGCCACACGATAGGTAAATTATACAAAACGCGCGCGTTACACGTCCTCATATGTCACCTTATTTTGACAGCTCAAAACGCGCTCATAACCTTACCCTACCGCGATTTAATTGGCATAGAGAATACCATAACGCGGAGATAACGTAACACGGCACGGTAAGACTTTAAAATGGTCATACTGAATAAGGCCCCAGGGCTAGCATGGCAAGGGGACTATTTTGTCTTTCCACCTATCCGTGTTGTTTGTTAGAGAAGTCAAATTATAAGTAAAGTTTTTCGACAATTATAAACGCCCGCTGACTTTTAATCAAGTCTTTTTTAATACGAAACAAAATCAATACTCGAGGTTAGACTTCACCAAGCGTTTAATTAGTTGTGTTGATCTCCTGTCAGTGGCGAAAAACAGGGAAATAATTTTGTCTTTCCCCCGGGGATAAGGCCATGCTAGCCCTTCAGGGGTGGAAGTCTCTACATTGATAGCGATGCGTCTTGTCATCGCAAACGTCTAGTAGGAGATGCAGCTAGACAGTAGTTATCTGCATCTCTTTTTTATCGACGATTATCGGTCGAAATTCATCGCTATTCATGTAGAGACTTCCACCCCTGGGCCGGTATTCTCTACATGCATAGCGATCCGTCCCGTCATCGCAAACGTCTAGTAGGAGATGCAGCCACACAGTTGTTATCTGCATCTCTTTTTATATCGATGATTATCAGTCGAAATTCATCGCTATTATGTAGAGACTACCGGCCCTGAGTCAGTTTCTACAGTCTACACGTCCGAATGATATCATCGCGCGCCGTTATTCGTGCGGGAGGGATGGCGTCCCTGAGCGCAACTGGTGGTCGAATGAGTGAGGCGCCATATAGATGGCTATCAAATCAGTCATAAACGACGAAGTTATCCGCGAACACACATAATATATAAATATATATATATATACGGTCGAATTGGGAAACTTCCTCCTTTTTTTGAAGTCGGTTAAAAATTTAGTCTAGCGATCAATAGTCTTTCGGACTAACCGAGGTATGCATAGGATAGGGATAAATGCATAGGAAACATAATAGTACCAAGCGAGGCAACACACGTTTCTGGGACGAGGCATTATTTTAGAACATATCATACACATTAGCGTTTTTGACATAATATAATATCGATAATAATTAATATTATTATTAACTACTTAGTTATTATAATTTTGTTTCCGTAGAACACAATCTTTGGAATCTAATCTAAATAATTAATTAATATTGGAATATTAACTAATACTATATTACGATACGTGTGACTTAAGTAGTCTATTATACCATCTATAAGTCTATTTCTACGCCGTGCAATAATAGACTGCTTAAGTCACGAGTATCGTATATTATTTTATAGCTGTCAGTGTGACATAAACACGCACTTTACACGCATAGTAGGACAATCGAATTTGGGCTATTTGGTATGTATTGTTATCATTAGAACTTTCCATTACACATGTGTTTACATAAAGCTGTGTGTTTAAAAAGTGTTTATATTTCATTGATGTATTTATTGATATTATACAGCACAATACATAGATATGATTATCCTATAATATTATGATATATAATATATGATAAAGTATACCTACTATTAAAAGAACAAATTATCATTTTATTGATCTATACGATATTATATAGCACGATCCTATAGATAGGATAAATGTACATATTATCAAAGAACAATACTTAATACCAGTGAAAGCATATAAAACATGGAAACATTTCTTCAAGGCAGCTTTGCGCAAATGTTGACCCAAAGTCACGAACAAAATCGCGCGTCGTCGGTATTACGGCCCGTTCATACATGTCTCCGTTTTACTGTTCCTTTTTATCGTGTACGTTTTTTAGGGTTCCGTAGCCGAATGGCAAAAAACGGAACGCTTATAGATTCGTCATGTCTGTCTGTCTGTCCGTCCGTATGTCACAGCCATTTTATTCCGAAACTGTTAGGACTACAGAATTGAAACTTGGTAAGTAGATGTATTCTGTGAACAGCTTTCCGATTTGTATATAAACGTAAAAAAAATAAAGTTTAAGGGGGGGCATCCCATACATGGAACTCAAACAGAAAAAAAAAATTTTCTTCAAACCTATACGTGTGGGGTGTCTATGGATAAGTCTTCAAAAATGACATAGAGGTTTCTAAAATCATTTTTTCTCAAAGTCAATCATTTGAAAGATAGGCGCGTCTAAAGTGGTAAAATGTGTGTCCCCCCCCCCCCCCCTCTAACTTTTAAAGTATGGGAGTGAAAAATCTAAAAAAAATATATGCTGTATGTATCTGTATCTCAATAAAAACTAACAACGAAAATTGGTTTGAACGAGATACAGCCAGCAGTTTTTGAGATATGGCGACCGCAAAGATAACTTTGTTTTTCATACAAACACTATGAAAAACAAAGTTAATTTTGTAGTTGCGAAAAATAATAGTTATGGAATACTTAACTGTGTTACGGAACCCTACGAGTGCGAGTCCGACTTGCACTTGGCCAGTTTATTTTTCGTCGATGGCGTATGTAGTTGTATGAGCGACTTCACACATGGCACAGCATTCTGTATACAGTAATAATAAAATAAGTATGTAAAAAACGTACACGATAAAAGGAACAGTAAAACGGAGACATGTGTGAACGGGCCGTTACTCGGAACTCGTAACCGATTAAGCTAACAATGTGTTCCAGTTAAAAGTCGATCTTATTTTGTGGCCGATTGGGTTTAATTCGCCGTATATTGGATTCATATTTCGTGGACGTCACTGCCTCTTTCACTCGCCGCCTGGGACGTTTCATTCATAAGGTGCAATGCAAATAATTAGTTGTAAATTTATGGCGTATTTCATGAAAAAATATCATGAAACCATATATTTAATTAGAATGGTTTTCAACCGACTTCATAAAAAATAACCTGGCCAAGTCCAAGTCGGACTCGCACTCGTAGGGTTCCGTAACACAGTAGAGTAGGTATTTTATAACTAATTTTTCGCCACCAAAAAAATATGTTTGTTTTGCATAGTGTTTGTATGAAAAACAAAGTTATATTTGCGGTCGCTACATCTCAAAAACTGCTGACCGTATCTTGTTCAAACCAATTTAAAAAATACCTTGGGCCCCGCATGGTGGAAGGACATTATCTTATAGTGCCCGCCTGGTCAGCTACCCAGATTTTTCAACATGAGGGCTCATGTTGAAAAATCTGTCGCCAAACATCTAATTTGTTCCGGCACCTATCCTTGAGATCCAGTTCCCATTCTAGGCCTAGCGTGCTACCATCCTCGACCGCATCATCACTTTTCATGTTATCATAATTACAATAAATATTTACACAATTACGTTCTTATTTATGTAGACCATCATATTAACATTTATACTTAACGAATTATACACCTAAACCTTCCTCATAAATCACTGTCTATTGGTGAAAACCGCATGAAAATCTGTTTAGTAGTTTTTAAGTTTATCACGAACAGACAGACAGACAGACGCGGCGGGGTACTTTGTTTTATAATGTGTTGTGATTTATGTAATATTATTTTTTTGCGGTTGGAAATATATTGATATAATGATATAGCACCATCCCCATAGAAATCATAATATGATTTCTTTCTCAGAAAATATAAGAAAAATTATGAAAAAGCGCGATAACGGTGTACTTCCTCGTGAAAACTTATTCCAGTATTATTTTTACGTGTATTTGATCTGTTAATACATTATTTAACGACGCAGGAAGGCATTTTCCAGTATTTAAAATTCATATAACTGACAACTGCCGCCATTGCCGGCTACGAGCGCAATAAACTTATACGAGGCGCAATCGGTAAGCACCGCCTACCAAGGCGCAATCTGTGTTGGGTCATTTTGTATCGCTATTGTTTCATGTTTTATTTGCGTTCACTGCTTAATACCCATCGGGAGCGATATCTCCGTGGTAAGACTTGCGTTACACAGTATTTTTTCAAACATCTGATGCATTTTCATTTGTTTTGTTGGATGTGTTTTTTAACAGAAACGCCATGCCGTGTACCCTAAAATGTTTCTCCAAGTCTTCGGCATTTTGAAATTCATCTCTACAGATCGCACATTGGTTCTCTTTCAGCGGTTCCACCGGCGTGTCGACGTTCTGATTCTTTTCAAGAGCAGTTTCATTGTAACATTGTTTACTGTTTATGTATGCCTCGGCATCTTCAATGCCGTGCTCTAACACCAAATGTTTTGAAAACGACGGCTTTACAACAAAACTCTGGCCACATTCTAAGCACTGATATGCCATACACGGATCTCTGTGAGTTATCAGATGCGTTTCCAATGATTCCTTGCTTCCGCAGCTGTATGCGCACATACTGCAGTCGTGTACCGTCTCTGAACGAACCACATCAGTTGTTATTGTTTTTTCATTCACATTAGATTCAATCTGCTCCAGTTCTGGACTTTTCTTCGATAAAGGTCTCGCATGCCGTTTCCTGGTCCGCTTCGAGACTTTCTTCGGAGACTCCTTTAGATATTTATTTATATCGATCCTTTTAATGACCAGTTTTGGTTCCAAACAACGAAGGTTTTTGTGAGAAGTCGCATAATGTTTTTTAATATCTTTCCAGTTGGAAGGTATTTTCATGTTACACATTTGGCACTTTATATTGGAAACGGACCTGTCTGGTGCGGGTTTGCTCTTCAGTTTAGATGTACACCTGTACGGGCATTCGTTGGGTAATACCTGTATCTCGTTATATTTACATTTGTATGTAAAATTTCTTTTGCATTGATCGCATCTTTTCACCACGCGGTATACGCGCTTCGGCTTTCCATGATTTCCATTTTCTGATTCGTTGACAAGTGACGTAAATGTGTCTTTGAGAATATCGGGTATTAGACCGTGTTTTTTGATTAGGTGGTCGATGAGTACGAACACTTCCTTGAAGGTGGCGCCGCAGGTCCAGCACGGGAACACGCTGGTGTTGACGTGGCTTCGCAGGTGGTTGTCGATGTGGTTCTGCAGCACCAGCCGGCCCGGGCACAGCTCGCACTGGTAGAATATAAGCGCCTTATTTTCGTAACTCGTATTGTGGCATTTCAAATGTTTATTCATCGTCGGCTCGTTAAAACATGCCACGACACAAATAGGGCATTTGAAAACCTTTTTTATGTGACTTGTTTTCATGTGATCTTTGAAGTCGTTGGGATGAAACAGTTGACACTGCGGGACGGGGCATTTCAGTCTGGCCGTGGCCCTCATCATGTTGAATCCCTCGCAGTCATGATTGAACGGGTAGCTCATGTTCTTGTTGCTGATGTTGACTCCGCACTCGGGACAGAAATATGGAGGGCATTTTAAATGAAAACGCATGTGAGCTCTCAGCCCGCATACTGTGGGCAACGTGAATAGGCATACGGGACACGAGAACACCATATTGGAGTATTTCATGAAATGTGATGCCCGATCTTTGTAGATAGCGCCGTAGGATGGAACCAGTTTTTTACATTCGTAGCATACCGTTTTTGGGCCCCCGTCTGCTATCGGTTGATGGCCACCCTCCGCATTGGAGGGCGGATATTTATATACTCCGATTGGCACCGGTTCTACTTTTAAATCTTGTACGTTTATTGTAGCTGTTTTAAATGTATGTGATCTGATGTGACATAGTAATTTGCATCGATTAAAGAAAGTTTTAGTTTGGTTGCAATGACGGCACATGTATGTAATGAACATAGATTTGCGGCCGACGTGATCGTCATAACTGGATTTGAACAAAAATCTGGAAAAGAAAGAAATAATATATTAATAAAAATACGTACAAAAGTACCTACCTCCATACAATTACTTACTGTGATATGCAATTAAAATTCTGAATACCTATTTTTGGCAAGTGAAGTAGGTACCTAGATCATACCCGATCGGAGAAATAAATAAGGAACTCTCTTCTAGCCAATACGTAACTTTTTATTAATGAGGTAGGTATGTTTCAAAAACACCATTCTTCATCGTAAGTAATTAGCAATGTAGCCTTCAGCATATCAACATATTAAGTCGACATTTATTAGATTTAGAGTTATACATAATTACTGTAATAATAGAAAATAACCGGCCAAGTGCGTGTCATGCCACGCGCAGTGTAGGGTTTCGTAGTAGTCTTTACCCGTTATAAACAATCAACCAGGACCTTCGTCTTTGTCACTTTAAAGGATTTATTCTAAGGATTTTGTATTTGGTACAAAATTATCCAACACCCAAGTTCAACGACTATTACTGCAAAACTAATAAAGTTATCTTAACCGCTATAGTTTTCCTTTAAAGTTCATGAAATGCACTATTATCATGAATTTTTCCAGATTTTTCAAGCCAGCAGTTTAGCTTTTAGAGGGGGCGAGGACGCCCGGGGGGGGGGGGGGGGGACAAACATTTGCAAGTTTTTTGTTTAATATTTCGTAAATGGAGAATTCAATCAAAAATGGTATCAGCAACCCTTAAATCATTTTAAAAGACGATGGGGTAGACGACGAAAAAAAAAAGTCATCCCCACTTCTCAAGTAGAGGGAGCTACCCTAAAAAAAATATTTTTCAAAATTTTATTTCACCACTTTGTCGGCGTAATTTATGTACATTAGAAATGAAACGAATATCCGGTAACTATCCGGCATCTAAAAAAATCATCCGGTAAATTTCAAAAAATTCTCATTATTTTACACAAGGCAATAGGTATATACTAAAATAGGTTATGAACATCGTTTATTTATATAATAAAACCCACAATCATTTCGTTTAGTACTCAAAATTGTGGTGAATCAATACCAAACGTACTATATAACACCCGAACGCGCCCGAATATTTCCGATCTCATTCACCGCGCCTATATTCAAATCAAACTGATCGCGTCATGTATCGCAATAAAGGGCCGAATATCCGGTAGCTGAATATCCGGCGCTCCGGGTTCGTAGTTTACCGAACATCCGGTATCTGGCCAAACCACTATCCGTTTCATCTCTAATATACATACCCCTACAAAATTACAGCTTTCTAGTATTAACGGTCTATTAGCAAAACCTCGGACAGACAGACGGACATGACGAAACTACAAGGGTTCTTTGTCAGGACTACAGAACCCTAAAAAAACCGGTCAAGTCGAGTTAGACTCGCCCACCGAGGCTTCCGTTCCAGCGTTGGTAGCTTCCAATTAAGCTAGACCTCTAAATTGTATGAGCGCTCATATAAGTCAGAGGCCTATCTTAAATGGCATTAAGTATGTATGTATGGGGACACCATTCAATTTTCAACTTTTTTTATTTTTTGGAAATGTTTCTTTATTCGTGCTGTTAAGACCTTGCTTCTTGTCAAATTTCATGATTCTAGGTCAACGGGAAGTATCCTATAGGTTTTCACCCAAAACTTATAGGGTACTTCCGCTTGACCTAGAATTGTCAATTTTAGTCAAAAGCAAGGTCTTACAGCACAAGTAAAGGACAAATTCCGAATAATAAAAAAGTTGAAAATTAAGGTACATTTTGGTACTTATAAGTTTTCGCGAAAATCTAAATTTGTCCATATCTTTTTATCATGTTGACTCAGGACCTTGATTTTTATACAACTAATAGGGACTATAGATCTCAGTATCTGGTATAAATTTCAACTTGATAGGTCCACCCGTTCCAGTGAAAATCGGTAGTGACACACGGACAAACAGACAGACAGACGGACAAGAATGTGATCTTATAAGGGTTCCTTTTTTTACCTTTTGAGGTACGGAACCCTAAAAACAAAAATAAAATTTATAATTAAAACATTATTCATAAGATGATATGATAAAGACTAGAACTTACTTGAATTTGTATTGACTAGTAGGTAATACAATATGAGCACACTTTCTAAGGGTCAGTTCACACCGCGACGTTACGATGCTTCTGGTTTCGCGCGGCGCAGCGGGAAGCCCCGTGATAAAAAATTGAACTTTATTAGCTACACAATAAGACACACTTTCATTGAGATAATTCAGCCGCGCTGCGCGTCTGGCAGCGCAGCCTGAAACCGCCGAATTAACTCAATGAAATATGTATCTTTTTGTGTAGTTCTTTTTTAGGGTTCCGTACCCAAAGGGTAAAACGGGACCCTATTATTAAGACTCCGCTGTCCGTCTGTCTGTCTGTCACCAGGCTGTATCTAATGAACCGTGATAGTTAGACAGTTGAAATTTTCACAGATGATGTATTTCTGTTGCCGCTAGAACAACAAATACTAAAAACAGAATAAAGTTAAAAATGATAGAGGGTCCCCCATACAAGAAACGTGTTTTTTTCGGCATTTCACGCCATCTATGAACGCTTAGTTAGGTAAACGTCCCATAGATGGCGTTATATTGAAATGTCAATCCCTAACACCTTTGTTACACGTTAGATGGCGTTATAAGAAATTAAATGTTTATTAATTATTATTTTTTGCTGGCGAAAAATGATAGTGGTATTTTTTGTTCGATCTTATAAAATACTGTAGTGTGGTACGGAACCCTACGAGTGCGAGTCCGACTTGCACTTTGCCAGTTTATTTAATAAGTGCGCGCCGCGTCGTGTCGCGGTCTGAGCGGACCCTTAATGTTAAACACTTTGAATTAGAATATTAGTGCTCAAACTAACTAAAAAGAAGCATGTATATACAATTCACACAATGTTATGGATTATATTCATAATACTTAGGTAAGTATGAACCTACATCAAATTAATAACTTATGATAAGTGTATTAATATTAATAATTAAAGAGATTCTACCAGTACTTGGTTTGTTTTGTTTAATCAATCTGACACTGAAATCTGAATCTATTACTAAAAGGAACACTATTCCATAGAACAGTACTAAAGTCTCAGTTTACAAAATGTTTGTTACGGATATGGGTTGGATATAATATTATTTTAATTTGATGGAGTAATAGCTTCTAATCTGCAAGTTAATATATATATACTGAATAGCTATTCAATCACAAGATTGAAAAACATTGACATATAAAAATATGTTTGGCAAGAGAGAGGCTTGTGACCATCAGAGCGTGAAAATCAACCGAAGATTTATGTTTTATTTATAAGTAAATAATAAAAAGTTAAACTTACTTGTCACCACAGTCTGTGCAGCCGTAAACTTTGTAACCTTCAATAGGTACTGGTATCTCATAGTTTGGTATAGCTTTAGTAAAAAGCAAGTTTTTTATACTGAGTCTCTCAGCAGAATAATCCATCGTCGTTGCTCAACAATGCTCGAGTCTCAATTCTGAGAATGTAAGAATTTCGAAGTTATTAATAGAAGTTTCCTTGTAAGATAATTTTACCTTTTAAAATATAATAATACAAGAAATACAAATATTACCTATTCATATCGCTTTGGACAAAAATTGTCTGGAGTACTGAAACATGCATTAGGAGTGCATGTAATTGCCCCGGATTAATATAGGGTGGCCAAACATATATTAATCCGGGGAATTTATTTTTTCACTAGTCTGATGACAACAATTGTATGAGCAGAATGGCTCATTACTTCTGTTTTATTATTTAAATTCAAAGCAAATTATTATGTTTTTTATATCTAGAATAATAATTGATACCTATGATCTCATCATCATCATCATCATCAGCAGCCTGTATCAGTCCACTGCTGGACATAGGCCTCTCTCAACCTATAATCTATTTAAAGTTATTTATTAGATACTAGCTGTGCCCCGCGGCTTCCCCTGCGTTAAATACAACTTTAATTTATTTAATTTTTTTTAATAATAACCATCTCCTGACGATAAAAAATACAACTAAAAAAGAATTAGCGAAACCGGTCCAGCCATTCACGCGTGATGTTGTGACCAAGGGAAATTGGGATTAATTTTTATATATAAGATGTAATATTGCAGGTTTTTATCTGCCTTTTAAAAATTTTGAATAAAAGTTTTGCGATATTCTCACAGTTATTTTATTACTTGCTAGATATTTAGCCTATGAAGAGGTTCCATATTGAAGCTCCTTAATTCATTTTAATACCTATTGTATATATAAATGCTTAGTATAAGTAGTATTATACAAAGATTAACAATGAGATGCATGAAATACATTTTTAACCATAAAAACAGATACTACCTCTCCACGTAACTACATATTTGTTGTTGTTGGTAGGTAGGTAAAGGGATCATTCCCCTCTCTACACTCCACTTCCTCACCTACCCCCTAAGGAAATAGGAACACATACACATAGAATGAATAGGAACTAAATAACCTACAGAATATAATATCTACGGTGGTGTATTGCTGAAGTTCTCATCAGTATCGATGCTTCACTTTATACTACTGGTAAATAGGATCCATAATAGGTAGCATTGACAGATTGATACATATGTACCCAGTGGGAAATAAAGTACGAACAAGCAAGGAACATCCGTTAACCCAAAGAACTAAGAATAAACGAATATGCACAACAACAGTCTAGTAGCTGGATATGGAAATATTACATGCAAATGATGACAATTAATCGGGACAGTATAGAATAGTACTCTGTGAAAGTAACTTAGTTAGACTTACCATATTTTTGGACACTAATTCCGGAAACAAAATCGCAAGCAATGAATGAATGAAAGTTTGTCTCTGACAGAATTCAGAAGAATATTTTTATTTAGCCCTCTAGCGGAAATTATATAAAAACGGGCGGTAGTATCGCCATAACAAAATAAAATAATGTTACCAATACTAAAATTAGTTATTAGCAGGCGCGGGCATATTATATCGCTGTATCAATGAACAAAATGAACGGAATGACGGGACGCAGCTATAGTTGTAGATATAGCTCCATCTCTGTCATTTAAATCACAATCGATTTCAACATTTTCAACCGACTTCCGCAAAAGAAGGAGGTTCTCAATTCGTCTGTATATTTTTTCTTAAATAAGTATTGACGTGATAACGTCTTTAAAATTTGATGAACGCCGGCTGCATGCACGAAAAAGTGTCACCGTTCCACGTTCCACGTGCAAGTGAAAACGCGGAACAAGCGATAGAGAGGCACGATCGTATGACGTTATCACGTAAAATTATCGTCCGTAAACAGACTTTACAGACAACCATTTTTTTAGTATTGCGCAATTAAGGCATACATATAAAAGTATACATATTTTTTAAGGATCCCCTTTTAAGAGAAAGTTTCTAATGTTCCATTTCCATACTCACCCTTGTGGCAGACAGACATTTGATTATAAGGTTTTAGATTTCACATCTTTGATGTCAAGAGTGAGAAAGTTATTCTTTTTTAGGGTAAGACGGTTATTAAAGTAATACTTTTATTACATCATCATCAATTTTTTTCGTCAATCCATCGCATGTAACCGACATGCATGTCGCATTACAGCCGGTGCTGATTGGTGGATAAGATGTATGATATTTAGGTCTAGCTGTGATTGGCGGACGCTTCCGCAGCCATATTTCTATTCATACTAATTTATCATGTCAACTGCTATCATAGCTACACTTAAACAATAAGTTTCACTTGCATCGTGGTTTCATACAACCACACCACACTTTTTGTGAGCATTGGAACCTACGAGAATCCTACGAGAAACCTTGTACGTAGTATTATTATCTATAGCCTATCGAAATTAGGCTGAATGAACAAAATGACGGGGACGCAGCTATGTGGGCTGTATAGCTCCATCTCTGTCATGTTCGTTCATATCAATCCCTATTAAACTTCGTGATAGGGGGGCAGCCCCCCTACTGTTCTGTGACTGAACCCAGCCCCCGTATCACGAAAACCATTGAATGAACGAAATGAACTAAATGACGGGGACGGAGCTATACAGCCTACATAGCTGCGTCCCCGTCATTTCGTTCATTCAGCCTAATTTCGATAGGCTATAGATAATAATACTACGTAAAAGGTTTCTCGTAGGTTCCAATGCTCACAAAAAGTGTGGTGTGGTTGTATGAAACCACGATTGACGATGCAAGTGAAACTTATTGTTTTAAGTGTAGCTATGATAGCAGTTGACATGACATGTGTTGAAATGTGTTGGAGTAGGATGACTTATCTATGATCTATATGGCCCTTCGAGCATTTACCAATGGAGATCTTAACGCAAGGCGTACCCCTCTGCTAGCCATATAGCCATTTTTGGCCATATAAGCGTGCGTAACTACGCTGTAGTTTTAATGCTGTGTGCGTGTTTCAAGCTAGTGTGCGGGATCGTTAAAGTGAGTGATTTGTGTGTGTGTGCAATGCGTGTTTACCTCGTCCCCCGTAAGTATCGGCAGAAAAAAATGTTTGCGGATTACAACGTTAACATCTCCATTGGTAAATGCTCGAAGATATGGCCGGTTGTTGCGTCATTGTCTGGGGTGCGTTCACGTCCTACACCTACAGTTTAACCAAACCACAGAACAGTTTTAGTGTCGGGACTATTTACAGTGACCGAAGTAAACTAATTTAGTCAAAAATATAATTAAAGCAATTACAATTAATCGTAGAAACATACGAAATATTTTCAGAAACAGTAAAATAAATTAATTTAACCTCAAAATTTGCGTCAGCGCGTAATTCACAATTGAATGAAATAAGTACCTACAATTATTTTAATTTTCTGTGCCAATGACCTAACGTGGCTCAGCTCAGCCCCCGTATCACGGAAACCATTGAATGAACGAAATGACGGGGACGGAGCTATACAGCCTACACAGCTTCGTCCCCGTAATTTCGTTCTGTCAATGATTTTCCTGATCAGCCCCCTGGCAGGGTATCATTATCAATTAGAAAAATAATATCAGCAGATGTGTGTAGTAGGTATTGTAGATGAGTTAATAAATAAAAAGTACTTGTGCTTGAACTTATCGTTAGTGGCAGCATCATGTATAGCGGCGGAATCACAAACTATTATTTTTTTTATCCTTGCAGCACTATTTAATTATTTTTCTTGCCTACTGAACTCACTTACTATACATTATGGTAGACTACTTATCTATCAGTACCACGGTAATATAATAGGTATATTATATGTAGTGTCAGTACTCACTTGTCACTACTCCGTTGCTTAGGTACACAATACAAAAACACCTATCAAATCTTATATAGCTTGCTAGCTACATAAATATACTTGACCTGTGACCCTTATTATCAATCTATTGCAAAACCACTAATAAAATAGATATGGATAGAATAATCAAACTGCCTACACAATATTATGATTAATTGCATCGTGACTGCTGTCTTCCTTTAGCATGTCCAACTTATCTGTCCATGAAATCCACCAATCACCCCCCAAACTCCATTCCATACATATATTTAAAAATAGATTACTTTAATCACACTACACAAAAAGTAGGTATTATTAAAACTTTATTGTACAATACAAAAATACATAAAATCTTTGGCTTAAAAATATGGCACTGATTTGATAGGCTTAAAATTAAAATGTTTAATATTAGTACAATAAATGCATTTAAGGTGACATTCCTACAGTTAGTAAATGTATCCAAAATGGACATAAAAAATTAAGTATTAAGTGTTAGCTATCAGAGTAGCATAGCTCTATGCAGTCAAAGATAGATCTGTTTGGCTCATATACTACTTATTATGTACTTGGATTAGCTATCTCAACATTTAAATGTTCAGCTTCACAGTTAACATTTCTGCTTAGCCTAAATACTTACTAAAAAGAATTATACATTCATAAAGGAACAATTCCATGCATTATGTTATACAAAGACAAACAACCATTTTTTAAACGGTAATAGAATCAATGTTATTATCATTCCCTCTGTGAAATATATTAAGAAGCTTCTTCTCATAGCCATCTCTTTGATAATAGAAAGCAATATCAGAACGTATAGTAAATGATTTAGGGTCTGCTATTGTGCTGTAAATATTCTTATTAGCTAACATATCTTCATCATTAGGCAATATCATCAAAAAAGTAGTAGCTGCTTTTGCAGCATCATCATACCGATCCAAGCGATAGTAACAGATTTGTATATAGTTTAGTATGTCTGTTAAAAATTCAAGGCCAGAATCATAATTAAGAGCTTTAAGTTTGTCTTGACATTGTTGTTGACAGTGCAATAGAGCAGCCATGTTGTTAGATATTGTAATGGTAAACTCAGAGGACCATTCCTGTTCTGGCTGACGTTCACATTCCATGCGGCAACTGTTATCTGAAGCAAGATAGTCGGTCAGGACCTCCTCCATATTTGCTGCAGCATCAGCCCAGTTATTTTGATTGTACGCCTTAATGCCAAGCCCGTAGAGAATGTGGTAATCATCACTCAGTAGATCTGTAACTTCTTTCACATCCACTTCTGGCTGCTCTGTGTAATATTGAAGTTGCTTTATCATTTTCTCATCATTTGGATTTGCTATCAAATACGTGTAAACAGCGGAAGCTGCCTTTGGCAAGTTATTCGTTTGAAAATAGCATAAATGCAAGTATTCATAAGGCTTTCTAAGCTGCATATTATGCAATAAAGTATCATCTATATTACCAAGTACTTGTAAATCTTTAAATCCTTTCTCCTGGCACTTTGTGAGGCATTGTTTTCTGTTAAAGAATCTTTCATATATTCTCAAATCTTCAATATTTTCCTTAATTTCTGTGTCATATGTTTGGGAATTACATTGCAATCTACAGTTTATTATAACAGACTTGTATAATTTATACAAATGTAAAGATTCCTCAAACTGAGCAATACACTCTGTCCATCTTTCACCCTTGTGAGCTTTGACTGCCTTTTCATATCGTTTTTGAATAGAAGCTAACTGAAGACATTGACTAGAAGCTATAAGTGTGAGGAAAACAATTAATTTTGGGCACATTATGCTTGATATGAATGTGAACCTGAAAAGGAAATAATTGTTTAGTAATTTTTTATAGGTAGGTACTGCAAATTGTATTAAAAATTAATTAATCTATGGTTACCATCGCTCATGTTGATAAGTAGGAACGTAAGTGTTTCCCTTTATCATTATCAGCCTGTATAGAGTACCTATCAGTCTACTGCTGGACATAGGCCTATCTCAAGACCCACCACTGAACTTAATCTTCAGCTCTTCTTTTCCAATCAACTGTAATATTTCACTTACATACGATAAATATTATTTTTATATAGTTACTAGCTACTACTATAATAGGCTTGTTTTGTTAGCGTGAAGCGAATGATAACAGAAATTGGATTTTGTTGCGGCCTGGAGCTTACAGATCAGTTTTAATAAACCACACAAATTCACAGAAAATGTATGTTTGTACTACTCAGTTATTCAGTACTTACGAACGTTTATTTTATTTCAGGATATTTCTCAAACTTACTTACGCAGTGATTGTGTTTGCTGTAATAAATAATTTACTCGTCACTTTAAATTTACATACAAATAATTTGTTTCTGAATAGGTAAGTCTTAGATTTTGCTGTCCAGCACAAAAAGTAACGTAAATAAATTGTAAAAAATGATAAATAGGTTTTCAATCGCTTCGTTAAATTCTTTTCGCCCGGGTTGCGTTCACGTCCTCTGGCTGGGAGACACAGAATTACTTAATTACAGATTATATGAGTCAAAGAGCTGTTTCCATTTACGCTAACGCAAGGTTGAAATGTATGGGAATGACGTCTTTGTTGCGGAAACATAAATGTCTTTCCATACATTTTGAACTTGCGTTGGCTTGAATGGTAACAGGAAATTGGATTTTAAAATTATCGTGAATTTGTAACATTATTATTGTTATATACCAGTGAACATCGCGATCTCACCGCGTGACCTCACTCCCGAGAAAGAGCGACTGACTCGCTCGAAACCTAGGTCGAGAAAATTCGACTAAAGGTACGTGAATTACAGCCGGTATATAACAATAATAAGGAAATTGGATGTTGTCTAGGAGCCCCGATGAGTCAAAGTCTGGAGATAAATGGTTCAGATGGTTGTTTAGATGTTTGGTTGTTTTGCTAAGAAGGTCCGGAACGACCACGGGTGTTTTTCACTCAAACTACATTTATTTTTCTTTTTTGAATATTTTCCGTTTGTTTTTACGATTAATGTCTCGTCATGTCACGTCTTGGTCTCGACTTAATCTGTAATAAAAATTACAGTTTTATCCGCCAGATTTACTATCACAATACAAACGTTAGAGCGTTTTACATAATGGAAATTTTGAAATGGTTAAAAAGTTGCAACTGGAGTGAAACAACCGAGGTCGTGCAGTTGCACTTTGCGCTAACCGATTGCGACACTCTGAGGTCGTGAGCATAGTTAGTGCGTTTGGTTGCATTCAGGGTATATGACGTGAACGCACCCTTGCCTACCAAAATGGTTTGCGCTAGGCCACCCACTGGCCAGCCTTGTTTTCTCTATCTACGGGCCAGCCACATCATTTGACATTTGATTTGACTGGTATGACATTGATTGAAAAACAAACGCATATTGGACAGTTAAAAAGTTAGTTAAAAAGCCATAAGAATAAGAAGAAGAAGAAGAAGAAGAAGAAGAAGAAGAAGAATCTATCTTTGGCTCAACACGATTAGTTTATTTAGCCAGTGATATTGAGAAGTTTTACTGATTCAGTACAGGCCTTTGAGTATATATTTTGGCTGTATACTCAAAGGTACAGGCCAATATTTAGCGATCGTTAATAATTACAAGCGAATCTTTATATCGACTGTTGGTAAGGATGTGTGGAAATGATTTTTTGACAGGGAAACCTGACTTACTTGCTCGGTTGGCGGAGTCTCGGTGACGTAAACCAACAAGAAGTGTGTCTGTACTCGCAAACGCGTCCCATTCAGCTGCCCGCGGGCACCAAGCCTCTAGTGGAGGAAAGTTACGCAATCACACTAAGACTCATCAGCATAATCAGCCGGTATCAGTCCACTGCTGGACATAGGCCTCTTCCAAGTCACGCCACTAAGCCCGATCCTTAGCTCTTTGTTTCCAGTCACTGCCCTACGCTTTGCGAATGTCGTCACTCCACCTGGACACAGGGCGATTCGCGGTCTCCACTCTAGAACCAGTATACCCCAACGGTTTTCAGTCTTTTTTTTTTTGACCCAGGTAAATCCTTTATAGAAACCACTCGCCCGGGGAGGCGAGATGATAACGTGGGACTCGCTGCCTAAAAGGCAGGATACCACAGAATCAAAGAATCAAAGAATCAAAGCATTTATTCAGTATGTAGGCAGTATAAATATACGCACATATACACGTCAAAATCATAAATCATAAAATAAATCATAACCAATTATCAAGTAAACATAGCAAAAGCAGAATTTAACGCTTTGAATTAGAAAAAAAAGTAATGAACCATTCAGCTGTCATCCAATCGTTTACGTCAGAATATTTAAAAAAAATTAAAGTAGGTTAAGGACATCTTTTGCAATAAAATGTAAAAATATAAATGGGATTGTGGAAAAAATGTCGGATGGCTGTTGAAAAAATAATTTCTTGAAAAAAAAACTGTTGGAGAATAATTTTATGGCTTTGAAATAACTGGAAATATTCTGGATCTGCACCTTACAAGTTTTGGTTAGTGTCAGTAATAAAATCAAATCTCAAAATTTTTATTTGATAATTGCCTTAGAATCATTTATTTGTTTTAGGGTAAAAAAAAAAAAATCATATTGAATGTTTGCTTAGATTTTCTCATTTTTCCTCGGAAAAATGAGCACTAGCTCAGATTTGTGGAGTGATCCTCCCGATGAGCCCCCGGATTCCCCCATGATTACTCCTTCTTCCGACAATAGTAGGAAAAGATCCCGTGACCATATATTGGAAGATAGCAATATCCCAAAAAAAACATCTATTAACCCAGCGTCTTCTACTCAACATGTATACACAGTTCCTGAATTTAAACTCACTAAAGATATTCGGTTCGATGAGACGGACTTAGGCCCGTATGTCGTCCATGTAGCGAAGATGGTCTCTGACCCTGCCTCAGGTTCATCCATGAGGCTTCTTAAACTAGCTCAATTCCTATTCAAAAATAAAGTTTGCGGGATCGCCAGTGATGGCATTAAGTCCATTGGCCGTAACAAAGCGTCAATTGAGTTTAACTCCCCTAAAGATGCAAACGTCTTTCTAGACAACCCAATTTTAGAGACTAACAAGTTTGAAGCTAAAATTCCGGTTTTTCAAATTACCAGATCAGGAATTATAAAGGGCATTCCAGTAGAGTGGTCTATGGAGGAATTAATAGAAGCTCTAAGTTGCCCTCCTGGATGTGGGCCTATTCTAAAAGTGCGGAGACTTAATCGAAAAACGTTTGTGGACAGTAAACCTCTTTGGGTCCCCTCCCAGACAGTGTCAATCACAGTTAAGGGTAGACTTCTCCCCAAAAAACTATACTGCTTCAATGCAGCAATATCAGTTGAGACATATCGACTTCCGTCTATCCAATGCCTAGCTTGTTGCAGATTCGGACATATTCAAACTGCTTGTCGTTCTAAATTACGGTGTTTTAGATGTACTCAACCTCATAATGGCTCTTCGTGCTCTGTAGTAGTGGATGAAGCTACATGTATTTTTTGCTCTGGGAGGCACTTTGCAACTGACAAAAAATGCCCTGAGCATGGCAGACAAAAGTTAATCAAGTCCTTGGTATCGGAGGAAAACATCTCTTATAATGAGGCAGCTGCCCGAATACCCACTACACATCGACGCTTATATGCGGAAATGGTTAAGTCAAATTCTACTCCATGCTCCGATAGAGTTCAATCTCAGCTTTATAATAATGATGCTTCAACTTCTTATAAAAAAACAGTGGTTACTCCTCGCCGCCCTTCCCCAGCTCTAGGCAAATCATATGACAAAGCTGCTCATGATGCCATAATTGCTTCTCCCTCTCCTTCAATGACCAATGGTTGTTGTCTCAGCTCGGAAGGTTGTTCATCTTCTCCTTCTGACAACCTTCTTGAGTTGATGTCTTATACTTTACTAAATATGATATCCAAATTTGATGATGCCCTACCGAACAATATCCTGCAGATACTGCAAAAAATCTCTTCAATAACAAATTTTAAAAATGGATCGGTTCCTTCAATGGAATGTCAGAAGTGCTCGTCTCAGAAAGTCTGAACTGATTTATTTGTTAAATAAGTATAAACCCGTCGTTGCGGCAATCGCTGAGACATGGTTTAACCCAGGCTCGATTTTTCGCCTGCCTGGATACGCATGTTTCAGGGATGACCGTGACGACGGGTGGGCGGGTTGCGCCCTACTTGTTAAAAAAAACTTTTCATATTCTCTTCTCCCTCTTCCACCTCATAGTAGTAGCATTAATGCTGTTGCTGTGAGATGCTTAAATATTTCTTTTCTGTCTATTTACATTCCTCACCCTAATTCTTCTATTATTGCAGAACTTTCTCCGATTTTTTCTGCGATCCCTCCTCCTGTAATTATACTTGGTGATTTTAACTGTCACAATACTATGTGGGGCTGTCATGTTTCAGACTCATTTTCTTCGAATCTCATTGATCTCATGGATGATAATAATTTATGCCTTCTTAATGATGGCTCCCCTACTCGAGTTACTTCGCCACGTCAAAATCATAGTGTGGTGGACCTGTCATTTTCTTCTCCTTCTCTGACATCTCAACTGTTTTGGTCCGTTCTTCCAAACTCTCATGGAAGTGATCATTTCCCTATTATAATTTCGAACTCCTCTCTAAGTTCAGTTCCGCCTCCCTTACCTCCTCTTTTAAAATACAGACTTGCTAATGCTGATTGGAAAACATTTTCTTCTGTACTTCATGACAAAGTGTTTACATTTCCAACTGTTGATGACTGTAATTATTTATTTATATATTCAAAGTTTGTTGATGCTATTATATCAACCGCAGATTTAATTATTCCTTTAAAAAAAACTTGCTCTAGAATCTCTTCTCCTCCATGGTGGGATTCAGAATGTACCTCTATAGTTAAAGAACGCAATGAGGCTGAGAAATATTTTAATGCAAATATTAACTTAGAAAATTTCATTCTGTTCAAAAAAGTTCTAGCAAGGTCTTTAAGATTATTATCAAAGAAAAAAAAAGCATCTTGGATTCAATTCTGTGAAAGTCTGTCTCCACGATCTCCTCCTTCTCTCGTTTGGAGAAAAATCAAAGCGTTTCGATACTCTAGAAATGATTCTCGTCCCATCACTTCTAATGATTCTTCTTGGTTAGAAGGATTTATTGACAAATTAGCTCCTTCATTTGTTCCTTCCAAAGAGCTGATACCTTCTCTTCCTAACTATCTTTCTTTTACATCTATGGATGGTCCTTTTTCTTATGATGAGCTTTGTGCTGCACTATCGCATCTTAAAGACTCTGCTCCAGGATTAGATGGAATTCCATATTCATTTATATGTCGGTCATCCACTTTCACCAAAGAATATCTTTTGAGTATCCTGAACAAAATATATGAAAAATGTGATTTTCCTGATGTCTGGAAACATCAATTAATTATTCCAATTTTAAAACCAGGCAAAGACCCCAAAAATCCTTTGTCTTATAGACCAATAGCTTTATCATCAGTTATGATAAAAATATTTGAAAATCTTCTCAAAAACAGGCTTGAGTGGTTGTTGGAGCATCGAGGAATCCTATCCAAATCACAATATGGATTTAGGAAAGGTTTTGGTACTATCCATAGTCTTAGTATATTTACATCAGATATTCGCCTTGCTTTCTCTAGAAAGGAAAATTTGATTGGAGTCTTTTTGGATATTACAGGGGCTTACGACAATGTTCTGCTCCATACTCTTAGACAAAAAATGATTCAGCTTAATTTGCCAGCTAGGATGACTCATGTTATATTTAGTCTTTTAATCGGTAGGCTTATTTCTGTAAGGTTCCAGAATTATGTTTCTTCTCCAAGATTAATCTGGAAGGGTCTTCCCCAAGGATCCGTTTTAAGTCCTTTATTATATAATCTGTATACTTTTGATCTACATCTAAGTGTAGATTCGTTTTGTGATATTCTTGAATATGCTGATGATATAGCTCTTTATTACTCATCAGACTCTATGTTGGATACAGTATCACGTCTTAATTTAGCTCTAAGATATCTCAGTGACTGGTTAAGCAATCATGGCTTATCTTTAGCTTCAGATAAAAGCAATGTTGTTGTGTTCTCTAGACAGAGATCCATCCCGGACATTCAAATTTGTATTGGTGATGATTGTCTTGCTGTTAGTAATCAAGCAAAATTTTTAGGTCTTATTTTAGACTCGAAGTTATCAGGCTCTCCTCACATCAATTTCATAAAAAATAAGTGTGAAAAGAATGTTAACATCCTTCGTGCTTTGTCTGGGGTGTGGTGGGGTTCTCATCCCTTCAGTCAAAAACTATTATACAATGCTATCATCAGAAGCCATTTTGATTATGCTTCATTTCTTTTAGAACCTTGTAGTAAAATTTCAATGAGATCTCTTGATTCTATTCAATATAAATGTCTTCGTATCATATCAGGAGCCATGAAATCATCTCCTATAAATGCGCTTCAAGTGGAATGTGTTGATCCTCCTTTATTTCTTCGTAGACAATATTTGAGTGATCGTTTTTTCTTTCAAGCAGCTCAATTTTCATTTCATCCATTATTAAATAAGCTTCATTCTCTTTCTATCATTAATCGTACTTCGGATTACTGGCGACATAAAGATCCATCTTGTCTTATGAATTCTTTTGATAAACTTTCTAATATGCCCTCCTCTTTATTTACATTTCCTATTCACCCTCTTTTTAGTGTTCCCTATGATTGTTTGATATATAGAACAAACATTTTATTTAATTTTGGTATAGATAAAGATTCTCCGGGTGCTGATAAAATTTTTCATGATACCTTGAACCGTCAATGGGCCAATTGGATGCCTATTTTTACAGATGCGTCTAAATTAACTGATAGTGGTTCAGTAGGTTCTGCAGTTTGGATCCCCAAATATAGAATAGTTCTAAGTTATAAATGCCCTTCTTATACGTCCGTTTATTCTGGTGAATCAGTGGCTCTTCTAGAAGCAATTAAATATGTAGAGTCTCATAAATTAAATAAATCTATCATCTTTTCTGATTCCCTTAGCTGTTTGCAAGACATTGATAAGTTTCCATTCCGTTCTAAAGATTTATTACACACAAACCTAAAAATAAAAGAAATTCTTTATAAATGCCACACTTCTGGAATTGAGGTAGCTCTTGCCTGGATTCCAGGTCATTGTGGTATAGAAGGTAATGAATGTGCTGATATGTATGCAAAGCAGGCCGTTGAAATGGGCCTGGACACTTATTCTAAATTGTTTTCCAAAGACCTCCGTTCTTTAGCTAAAAAACTTCTCTATGACAAGTGGTCAATAATTTGGAGCAGGACTAGAATTATCAAAGGCAGATATTACGGTGAAATTCAACCTGAAATCCCAATAAAGCCATGGTTTTTTAAATTTAAAAAAGCTAATAAATGGGTTTCCTCTACCATCATTCGTTTGCGTCTTGGTCACGTTTGTTCTCCAGTTTTTCTTGCCAAAATTAGGGTCAGAGACCATTCTCGCTGTGAGTGTGGTTTAGATGAAGGAACTCTAGATCATATATTTTTCTGTTGTCCAAAATTATCTTTCTCCCTATATGATGCCATAAGCCCCAAAATTCCTCGTCCCTTTAATATAAAATATCTCCTTTCATATGTATTAACTCCATTTGTATATATCTTAAGTAATTTTATTAAATGTCATAATATTCGCTTATAAATTTCTATTTTAAATGCAATGTTTCTAAGCAATTATAAGTTTTAAGATCATATTTATTTTTTCTTTCTTTCTTTCTTTTGTCGGTTTTTTTTTCTTGTAAATATACTGTACACTGGCCATACTTTTGACACTGGCAGAAAAACGCCAAGCAGCGTTTAAAAGCCATAAGAAGAAGAAGAAAGTAGGTTAAAACCTAGGATGATATAATCCATCATCCTAGGTTAAAACCAACCATACATGTACAGTCCGGCAAGTATAACTTGGCGTGCCTGTGCGCCACTGTGCATTTATTTTGTACTTTGATAACAGTTTCTCTTAAACCACTTTTAATTACTTTTGGCATTATTGAACTATTTTAATGTAGCAGATTTATCAACAATATTGTCGCGGTAATCTCTCAAACGTCAAACTCGCAGTTTCAATTAAAAGAATTAGTTCCAAAAACCACCACCGCCAAGTTACACTTGTGGCACTGTAACTGTGTGTTTCAGTATTTCAAACAATTTTTATATAAAAAAAATAAAAAAGTGAAATAGTGAAACACAACATAGAGAAACGCATACCGATCACAGTACATATCATACCGCACTAAAAACCTGGGGTGAGCCGTCATCCACCGTGGTGGGGCACGATGGGGCCGTCGAAACGTTCACCAAATTGCTCCGATGGCAGACTCAAATGGGCCTCTGCCGCTGCGGAGGGCTGACCTTGCTCATCAAGGTCAACCCTCAACCGTCATGTTGGGAGTGCAAGTCGTTGGAGAGTCCCCCGACTCTCCAACAGTTACCCCACAATGACAGAGGAGTGTGGCTCGTCTTCTCGTCAAACTTACCACACCCTCCGTCCCTCTGATGACAGCCTAGGTGTGCGAAGAGCAAATACCCCTACTCGCACACCGTCCGCTGTTGCCTGCCTGCATGCCAATGGCATGCGAGACCCCACTCGGCGAACGTCGGAACGGAACTTCGCTATCGGTCGACAACTTAACCCAGTTGACTGGGAAAAGTTGTCGGCCGATACCCAGGGTACACCATGAGGAGGTGTTCCGACCCGCATCCCAATGCTTATCGGTCCTACGGCAGATATGACCAGCCCACTGCCACTTCAGTTTGCTAATCCTGAGCGCTAATGATGAGCTATGTCGATCACTTTAGTTCTCTGGCGAATTACTTCGTTCCGGATTCGATCCCGCAGAGAAACACCGAGCATAGCTCTCTCCATAGCTCGCTGAGCGACTTTAAATTAGTGGACCAGTCGAACTGTGAGTCCACGTCTCGGCTCCGTATGTCATCACAGGTAGGACGCACTGGTTAAAGACTTTTGTCACACTGCACTGACACACACAGACACTGCGGTATAGGCGACGAGAAGACTCAACGGAGTTTTCCGACTGCTGCCAAGCCCAGCTGACTTCTTCTCTGAAATTCCTTCTCGAAGTTGTGTTTGCCTACCTGTTGGAGCGTCTGCCCTATAGGTAAACATACTTAGTGACAACTTCGAGTGGGATTCCAAATACGGCAATCGGTTCCGGAACAACGTGCTCGTTGTATATGACTTTGGTTTTATCCAAATTCATCCGGAGACCGATGCAACGAGAAGAATCAGCTAGGCCATTCAACATCCTTTGTAGGTCCTGCGGCGTCTCTGCCATAATGACGATGTCATTTGCGAATCGTAAGTGAGAGATGTACTTTCCGTTGATGTTAATGCCACAATCTTTCCAGTCCAGCGTCCTAAACATATCTTCCAAGGCGTTAGTGAACAGTTTCGGGGATTCATATCCCCGACGTCATCGTCCCCCTTTCTTACTCGTCGGGGCAGGTGGATATTTTTAGTTCTCTGGTTCTGTACTTGTACAGTCATCGTTGCGGCATTATACAGACATCTCATCACTTCGATATATCGCCAGTCGACTTGGCAACGCTGCAGGGACTATAGAAAGGAACTCCAGTTTGGGTCGCCAATGAACACAATGAAGCTAAAAGCAATTTGGGGTCATACCAGGCTGGAGGAGCTGGCTTACCCGAGAGGAACCGCTCCATCGGGTTATCTACCAAACTCGGGAGTGAGTTGATAACAAACTATTTTATGTTATGATGTTTGACGACAAACGTTTGTAATATCGGCGGCTCCACACGTTGGCCCAATATAGGCCCCAACGCTACTCGTCCAACGTGTGGATCTAGAAAATGGCATTGGTCCCAACGTTGGGGCGAGCGTTGGTAGTTGGCCGGCTCGTGTCGGTTTCATCAAAGGAATCTGCGCCAACGCTCGCGATCTGTCCACACGTTGGCGCTTTGCTCAGTTCTGTTGCAACACGCAGCGAGTGCGTACGTCGAGCGAGAATGGCTTCCTCATCCACAAAATCGCCACCGGCATGGACAAATGAAAAAGTCATAGAATTTATTGAACTTTATCAAGCACATCCAATAATTTAATTTTATTTAATTTCTGTATCGGACATCTTCACATTGGCCCTGACGGGACACAACTAGTTTATTAGCCAACGTGTGTACGCCTCACCGAATGTGCAGTCCAACGTTGGTACGAGCGTTGGGACCAACGTGTGGAGCCGGCCCATTAGGTTTGTGAAGAGATGTATAAAAAAAATAACAAAGCGTTTTCTTTGTCACTATCATCACATTTTTAGCCTATTATGCCTAGAAGCATATGCCAGAAGAATGAATTTTTAGGGTGAAGGGGCTAATTGTCAGTATTCATTCGATGATTTCACGATTCGGCCAGTTGTTAGCAAAATAAATAACCACAAAATATCGGACTTTAGTTTTGCATTTCCAAGGGCAGACAAAATAAGACATAATTATAACAAAAATTTTAAAAATTAAAACATTAACAATATATCATTTACGCGTACAAAGCGATTCGCCTCTTCTTTCATCATACGTACTGTCAAGGAATGGAATTCTCTGCCTAAGTCTGTGTTTCCGATTGGATACAACTTAGGGGTTGAAAACCAGTCGCGAGTGAATCGTATCTTTCGGGTAAGCGCGCTACATCATCGTCCGGATCGTCATCAGGTGAGATAGTGGTCAAGCGCTACTCAGTTTAGCATTAAAAAAAACCGGCTAGTTGGACTCACCTACCGAGGCTTCCGTACCAACGTTGGTTGGTACCAATTAAGCTAGACCTCTAAATTGTATAAGCGCTCATATAACTCAGAGGCCTATCTTAATTGGTGTATGTATGGGGACACCCTTTCTTTTTCTACTTTTTTTACTTTTTGCAATTTTACCTTTGTTTGTGCTGTAAGACCTTGCTTCTTGCCAAATTTCATGAATCTGGGTCAACAGGAAGTACCCTATAGGTTTCCGACCCAAAACCTATAGGGTACTTCTGGTTGACATATAACTGACAATTCTGGTTAAAAGCAAGGTCTTACAGCACTAAAGGAAAAATTACAAAAAATAATAGAAGTAGAAAAATAAGCAAAATTTTGGTACCTACAAGTTTTCGGGAAAATAAAAATTTGCCCATATCTTTTTATCGTGTTGACTCGTTAACTTGATTTTTATATACCTAATAGGGAATTTAGACTTCAGTATCTGGTATAAATTTCAACTTGCTAGGTCCATCTGTTCCTGTAAAAATCGGTGGTGACACACGGACAGACAGACGGACAGACGGACAGACGGACAGACGGACAGACGGACAGACGGACAGACGGACAGACGGACAGACGGACAGACGGACAGACGGACAGACGGACAGACGGACAGACGGACAGACGGACAGACGGACAGACGGACAGACGGACAGACGGACAGACGGACAGACGGACAGACGGACAGACGGACAGACGGACAGACGGACAGACGGACAGACGGACAGACGGACAGACGGACAGACCGACAGACCGACAGACAGACAGACGGACAAGAAAGTGATCTTATAAGGGTTCCTTTTTTAGGGTTCCGTAGTCCTGAAAAGGAACCCTTATAGTTTCGTCTTGTCCGTCTGTCTGACTGTCTGTCTGTCCGAGGTTTTCCTAAGAGGCCGTTGATACTAGAAAGCTGTAATTTTGTGGGGGTATGTATATAAATTAGGGTTGCTAATACCATTTTTCGATTGAATGCTCCATTTACGAAATATTAAACTTTGCAAATTTTTGTTCCAGTAGGGCGTCCCCCCCCCTCCCTCTAAAAGCTAAACTGCTGGCTTGAAAAATCTGGGAAAGCTTGTAATAATAGCGCATTTCATGAACTTTAAAGGAAAATTATAGCGGTTAAGAAAGCTTTATTAGTTTAGCAGTACCTAATAGTCGTTGAACTTGGGTGTTGGATAATTTTGTACCAAATACAAAATCCTTAGAATAAATCCTTTAAAGTGACAAAGACGGAGTACCTAGTTGCTTATTTATAACGGGTAAAGACTTGCATTGAATAACAGGCTACTACGGAACCCTATGCGCGTGGCCCGACACGCACTTATTTTTTACCTTTTGAGGTACGGAACCCTAAAAAAGAAGTATTTGGTCTGAGTTTCCAAGTTATACAATATAACGCTATTTGGTAATTTAAAAATCAGCAAGATAACTTTAAATTTTGATTTTGTTAATAAGGTAAGTACCTACTGACCGAGTGCTGTTTGCTGTATAATCCCTTCACCCTAAAAAATATTTTTCTGTCAAAAATAGGATGACAGTTATACTATTAAATCGGTTTGTTTTTTTATTAACCGACTTTAAAAAAAGGAGGAAGTTTCTCAATTCAATACAACATATATAGATATATATATATATAATAATCTATTCGGTTCATAAGGGACGAAGTTATTCGCGAACACATATACATACAAATATATTATTATTTTTTGTTGGAAAGGAGATATCCTAAGGGTGTTACCATAGTAATTTCATCGAGAGCTGATTAGTATGTATCTCCAGAGATATGGAGATAAACACTTCAAACTTAGAACTGAAAATTAATAGCGCGGCATTTGAAGTCGGTTATTTTACTTTTTAAACGATCTTATCTGCAACCGTCTCATTCGTTTGTAATTTATTTCTACAAATAATTTAATTATAATTTATCAAAATACATTTATTTGCGGGAATGTAGGCTTTAGGTAGGTATGCTTGTTGATGGTAATTAGTGATAATATCGTTTAAAAAACATTAAATTAATAAATCAAAAAACCCGACTGCGCTAAAAGTGAAGTGTTAAAAAACGAACTGAAAAGAAAAAAACAAATAAGTCTAGTAGTTTAGACTTCTGTTTAGGGATATCAAAAAACTATACCATATAAATTCTTTCTCGGTCGATACACTCATAAAATAAATTATACATTGTTATATGGAATGTAGACTTTAACAGTCGGGACACATTAATGGCTTAACGAATGGGGATTAATGTGTCCCGACTGTTAAAGTCTACATTCCATATAACAATGTATAATTTATTTTATGAGTGTATCGACCGAGAAAGAATTTAAATGGTATAGTTTTTTGATATCCCTAAACAGAAGTCTAAACTACTAGACTTACTTGTTTTTTTCTTTTCAGTTCGTTTTTTAACACTTCACTTTTTGCGCAGTCGGGTTTTTTGATTTTTTAATTTAATGTTTTATTTTACACTTTTTAATTAAGTAAAGGACGGCAAAATCCTTAATCTGAACAAAAAACCGAAATGCGTGAAATAGACAGGGTATTGCTTTTTAAGCTTACTTACTTTACAGTTATACTATTAAACGACTATACCAAAAGAAGAGGTTGTTTGTTACCTCAGAACTCCATCAATTCTTAAACGATTTGGAAAATTCTTTTTTTGTTTGAGTTAATATGATTTTCGTTTGGTCTCATTGTAATTTTACTGAGATCTGATAAGTAACTTCAGAGATAAGCACCGCAAACTTGTTACTGAAAGTGACTAACGCGGCACGTAAAATCGTTTTTTTTCAATTTGTACGATCATAAATTATTTGCTATAAATATATTTTGAATCTCCATTTTAAGACCTTTAATTCGAAACCCCACTCGAAAGGTTTTGAAAAAAAACATTTTTTTGAACCCCAAATTTTGGCGTCTGAAATCCACCATTTTGAATTTTTTAATTTTTTATTTTTTCGTTGACACTCGCGCTAGCATGCCGAATCTATTGACGTGCCAATTATCAAAATCGGCCCACGCGTTTGGTCTCTAGTGTGCCACAAAGGAACAAACATACATACATATATAGACTGATAAACACATTACCTCTCCTTTGCGTCGCGCAGTCGGGTAAAAACTAAAAAAGAACCGACTTCAATGCCGCGCTGTTCATTTTCAGTACCAATTTTGAGATGTTTATCTCAATATCTCTGGAGATACTTATCACACCTCGATAAAATTACCATGGCACCACACTTGGGGTATCTCCTTTCGAACAAAAAAAGAATAATCAAAATCGGTTCATAAACGACGAAATTATCCGCGAACAAACATAAAAAAAAACGTTCGAATTGAGAAACCTCCTTCTTTTTTTGAAGTCGGTTAAAAACAGTTCCTCTACCACATGTAATGGTGTGCAAATGATGTGAGTAGGTACTCAGATAAAATGAATACATTTTAATAATTTTGAACATATTTAATTTTTTTGGTTAGTATTGTATATTTCTTATATATACAGGAATAAAAAAATACATTACAGTTATTATTTTAAATATTATTTGATTTTGAATTTGAGAATATATATAGGTATGTTTGTATACTGGAAAAAACATTCAATAATTCGAAACTAATCCTGAACTTTGATGCAGTTTATGAGGCCGTTAGTGTATAAGTTTTCGCCACCAAAAAAAAACTCTGTTTTTATTATTATTTTTGTAATTTACAGGCATACGTATATTCGGGTTTCTTCACCGTAGTCAACACGTACCCAAAGCATAGATAAGTCTGAGACCTCAAAACCGTTAAGAGCGAACGTGGGGTGCACTTTTCCATACAAATGTATTCCCCCGTTTTCTCCCTGGAAAATGCTACTAGAGCAAAATTTGTTTCAACAAAAAATCAAGGTCTGCTATAGCTACGCCCCTATCATTTTCTTTTTCCAAAAATGTATTCATTCAAAAATCTCAAAGAGAGGGTTAAAAGGCTTATATTTCTGTAAAATTGTTAAACACAATCCAAAATTTCATCGTACCGACGGGACTCGAACCCGCACCCCCCGGATTACACGTCCAGGTGCTCTGCCAATGAAGCCACGGTTCAATCCATCGATATGACGAAATTAGTGGATTGCATTTGTTAACCCAATCATGCATTGGTGGCGCCATCTATGACTACTTATTCCGTAAGTTAATCATTCGGAAGAAATCATTACAGTTTTCAAATCCGACGAACACAAGTGTGTGACACTTCAAACAAACAGAAATTTTGGATTGTGTTTAACAATTTTACAAAAATATAAAGTGTGTGACACTTCAAAGAAACATAATATTTGACTTACGCAGTGCAACATCTCTCGTCGGATTTGAAAACATAATATTTGGCTTATATTTCTTTTTGCAATTGGTTGGAAAAAAAGCAAGCTAGAAGCATTTTCCAGGGAGGAAACGGGAGGAATACTTTGTATGGAAAAGTGCACCCCGCGTTCGCTCTTAAGACGGCAACAGCAAATATCTTCTCGGACAAAAAGGCATACACCGGCCCGACCATGACCTACTAATATTTATTCTGTGGCCCGACGCACAAAACTATGTTCAAGTTTGTAGCCGGAGTAGTGGAGGTATGAAATATCGGGCGGAGAAGATATTTGCGTCTCCGTTAGAAATAAGGAGAGTGGGTTGGCTTGGCTGTTACGAGATGGTGGTGCACGGAATTAATGTTGGAATGTATACCTCAGATATTGTAAAAATCAACGTCACGAGTGGATTTTAAAGCCGCTGGTTTTGCTTTATTTCTTAGTTTTGATTGCCATTATAGGTATGAGAATTGGGGTAGATGTGGTGCAGTGCACATCCAATGAAAACATTTCAAGGCAAAATGTATAAGAATTATGTTCAAGGTAGACCGAGTTGAAAAAGTAGTGAGTCATCGGCGTGGGGTATAACGGAAGGGCCCCCGGTCCTCCCTGGAAGCAGCTGCTGGGTTCCACTCCGGTCTCCTTCTCCGGCACGAAAGCTACTCCACAGGATTATGCACGGGTTGGCGAGACAGCCTCCCAGGACTGAGATTAGTGTAATCCCTGGGTTCGGGCCACCTACTGACCGGGCATCCATCAAACACCCTAGTGCATCCTTTATACACAATATCATGGGTCTTGCAGTATTCATTGGTTTAGCACAACACCAGGGGAAGGGGAACTTGGACTAGCACCGGAAATCGCTATTAAAGTTAACATTAATAACATTTAGGCTGAGTTGCACCATCTTACTTTAACCGTAACTGTAACTATTAATCGGTGTTTTATATGGATTTTGACAGATTTTTGACGTTTGTTATAGTCAAAGTAAGATGGTGCAACTCAGCCTTAATCGGTACAGTTTACCAAGGTGTGGTAATTTGATGGTGGTAATAATTTAAGACAGACATGAGATCTATATGGGTTCCGTTTTTTGCCATTCGGCTACAGAACCCTAAAAACGTTTGTAACTCTATCACTGTCTGTTCAAGCCTAAACGTACAATTCGATCCGATCTTACTGAAATTTAACAAGAAGATACTTTATAGCATGAGGATGAATATAGGCTACTAAATTCTTGGTGTACGTGAACGAAGTCGCGGGTATCATCTAGTATATTCATAAATGCGTATGATTTTATTTCTAGAACTGTGATCACAGCATAGCGCCACCTACCGCTTATATTGTAATTCTTAGTATACTTCAATACAAACACAAAAATATTCATCAAAATCGGTCCAGCCCTCTAGGAATAGTTCAATAAGTAATCAGTTATACACGTACACTATAAATAGTATTTTTTAACGCTGCCAACAGTTAGTAGTTTTACCTTCATATTTATCAAAGAGTATTAACTCAAAGATAATATAAATACTTAGCTGTCCATGATATACCTATATCTTCGTCATATATTTGCGTATATTTTGCTAAAAAAATACATAATAAACTCGTCATGACCTATAGAAATTCTGTTCTAATTGGAAATTGGAGTGAAGAGAGGCTAAAGAATGAAGTATGTATAATTTTTATTCAGGCACAACGAATCCTAGTACTTTTATATTATAATATTTTGTAGGACTTGGTTGCCTTTTTGAATAAAATAAAACCGGCCAAGTCGAGTTGGACTCGCTCACCGAAGCCTCCGTACCAACTTCTCAGATTTAGGCTAAATGACAAACTTAATTTTGTAGTTCGATCCATAAAAAATGTTTTGCACCAACTATAAATAATAATTCGACTAAAGGTACGTGAATTACAGCCGGTATATAACAATAATAATGTTACAAATTCACGATAATTTTAAAATCAAAATATAAATAATAAGTTTGTAATTTTTGTAATAGTAAATTTACCTTTTTTCATGATTCTAGGTCAACGGGAAGTACCTTAGGTTTTCGACCCAAAACATATAAGGTACTTCCAGTCGACCTAGAATTGTTAATTTTGGTTAAAAGCAAGGTCTTACAACACAAGTAAAGGAAAAATTCCGAAAAATAAAAAGAGTTGAAAATTTTATGTGAATTTTTATACTTACAAATATTCGCGAAAATCTAAATTTGCCCATATCTTTTTATTGTGTTGGCTCAGGACAGGACCTTGATTTTATACACCTAATAGGGTAGGGACTATAGACCTCGGTATCTGGTATAAATTTCAACTTGCTAGGTCCGCCCGTTCCTGAGAAAATCGGTGGTGACACACGGACATACGGACAAGAAAGTGATCTTATATGGGTTCCTTTTTTACATTTTGAGGTAGGGAACCCTAAAAATGATAGACAGACTTACCTGAGGTGTTTCACTGCACCCGTAGTTCGTCCCTTAGCCAGCTCAGGCCGTTGTACTTCCACGTAGGTATTAAGTGTCCATATCATATAAGATCGTTTAAAAAACTAAAAGAACCGACTTCAAATGTGGTGTGATCTGGTCGTGATTCGTTCGTCTAGGTCGGCCTTCACTTTAAGTGTCCTTTACTTTACTATATTCTGTGGCTTAACGTTTTCACCATACTCGGCCACATCATCGCTGAACACCAGGCGAGATAGTGGTTAATCGCTAGCCTATCAGACCTGACAGATAGCCTGGCGGTGTTCCGGCAGCACACAGCCATTTAGAGTCAGACCATTCTAGGCCAAAAGCGTTTTCACCTTTTTCGATCACATGGCTTACCACCAGACGAGATAGTGATAAAACGCTAGCGGCCTAGCCTATCTAGCCGCTATCTAAACGCTAGCCTATCAGATAACTAACAAAATAAGTAATTTGTTGTTGTACCAATTGCAGTTAAAATAATATTACAAACTTCACGTCAATAGTGCAATGGGTGGGGTGGTGACCGAACTCACGACCTCTCGATCGCCAGTCCGACACCTTATCCTTTGGGCTATTGCCGCCTTAATTATAAACTCGTCTATAATCAAAGATTACAAACTTACGTGAATTGATAACCTCATTTATTAAAATCGTTAAAAATGTGACTAACGCTCGTATTTATTTGCAGTTTGAATTTCTTATTTTCCTGCGCAAACGCGATCGAAATGAATTGTTGCTACAGAAATCAAGAACATTATTTAGTAACTTACTGAAAGAGGTATCCTTGCGTATAAATTATGTAAAATTAAATGTAGCTACATTTATATGCTGTTTATGTTTAACAGTATTTTCTTGTATGAAGGTACACAGTGTACATAATAGAAATAACAATACCGAGGAACTAAGGGGTACACCCTTTACAGTTTTACAATGCATATATATGAATTGGACATACAGTAGGCCCCTGTCTTATTCGGCGCCACCTGTAATCCGACATGCCTATCACTGTTAAATGTAGGATCACAAACATTATTTTGGTAAATCTTTACTAATGTTACCTACATTGCATGCATGATCGAGCCAGATTGCATCTCGTTATATCGTGTTTAATTAACTAATTACGTTAATTTTATAATAAAACGTAAGGTATCTATTTAATTTACTTAATTTGACATACATTATGTAGCATATTTTGTAGTTCACGTAGAATATTATCATTTTGATCTGCAATTTGTCGGATTACAAGGTACTCTTTAAAAAATATCCGTACTGTAGGGGTTCTTAGGTAGTACTCTATAATCCTACAAATTAGATAGTCCGACACTGCCCTGCAAAACGTTTGTCGCATAACCGGGGATCCACTTATATTATGTACTAGAAGTGCCCCGCGGCTTCGCCCGCGTTAAAAACTTATTTTATTTACTTAAAACTTTTCTTTTGTAAAAACGATTCTATCATTAATTACATAAAATAAGAATTAGCCAAATCGGTTCACTCTTTTTCATGTTATCGCGTGACTAAGGCAATTCGGGATTCATATTTATAAAAACCGAAATACCCAAATTTTCAGACTTTGTTAACCCCATTTCAAAAAATCCTACAACACGTACTTTATCTCAGCTTATTTCGCCATTTTTGCCAACTTTAAATCCCCGTTCAGTATTTGGAAGGAATTTTTAGAAAATCCCTTCTGAGCGGATACCTACGTCATAATAACTATCTGCATTCTAAATTTCAGCGCAATCCGAAACAATATTGATTTTTGGACTTAGTTACCCCATTTCACCATCTTAGGGGTGGATTTTCAAAAAAACCTGAAACACGTATTAACTTATTTTTTTACTGGAGCACTTGTGTGAAGTTTCGGATAGAAAAGACTATCTAATCTTGTTTCTCCATACAAACTTTGAACCCCCGTTTCATCCCCTTCAGGGGTGAATTTTGGAAAATCCTTTCTTAGTACACCCCTACGTACTAAGACAAATATACCCTCCAAATTTCAAGTCTCTACGACCAGCGGTTTAGGCTGTGCGTTGTCTGTCAGTGAGTCAGTCAGTCAGTCAGTCAGTCAGTCAGTATGTCAGGACAAAGATTCTTATAGTATTAGAAGATTGTAAAACTGTGGTATTAATATCTGTTCTGTGACTGTGGTAGTACTAGTTAGTATAGTCTTTATTTTTTGGAGTTCCGTACCTAAAGGGTACAAACGGAACCCTAGATTAATAAAACAACGCTTCCAGCCGTCCATCCTTCCATCCGTCCGCCCGTCCGTCCGTCTATCCGTCTGTCCGTCTGTTCGTCTGTCAGAGGCTGTATTTTCTAAATCGTAATAGATACACAGTTAACACAAGGTATGTATGGCTGCTATAACAAAAAAATACTAAAATTGAATAAATAATTAAGTGGAGCCGCGTGGCGCGCGGTGACCAAGGTATATGCGACCCAAACAGGGCAGACGCGTGAGGGTAGGCCTCATAATTACAGGTCATAATTATCATAGCCAACAGAATAGAATTTAACGGGCAAAGCTATTGCGCATCTCTTATTAATATATAGTAGGTAAGTAATAAAGTATGTGTTAGTCTCACGACACTCTCTAATAGTCTCTCACTCTTTTAATAGTCTCTCACTCTCTAAATAGTTTATATTTCATCCTCATCATTACAATCGGCCTATCTCTGTCCACTGCTGGGCCTTACCTATGGAATGCCAATGAGCTCGTCAAGTTTTATTTAATTGACACATATTTTACAGAAACCTCTTGCGATTAGTGGGATGTACGTTCTCTACGGATATAACGTGCAAGTCGTTGCTTCGGACATGCCAGGCAAGGAATTTAAACTTCTAAATGGGATCATATAGAGTAATGTAGTTTACGTTAAACCATAAACTAGAGTTTGTATTCTAGAACCCAATAGAACAACCTTTACAACTTTTCATTGCTGCTGTACTTGATGGCGATAGTAGACTTTTGGGAAACGAATAGCTTATAATCTACCTGAAAATATGTAAATAATTGGCGGCGATCTATTCTATTTCCTTTACACGTCGTTATATTTAATTTGCTTTTTCAACCTTTCTAAGTTCTATTTTTTCGGCCCGCTGATTCTAATTTCAATCGGATACATTCGAATTCAGAAGCGTCATTTTAAATTTCGAGTATATTTATTATTCTGTGAGCTATATTTTTGGTCGCGGAAACCTTTACGATTAGAATCACTGATTTTTTGGAATTGAAATATCAAACAAAAGTAACCGATCGGAACATTGTGAATTGAAAGATCCAAGTCGAAAGAGAGACAATTTCCGAATCCGAATTTGCTTTCGACTGATTGAGAATATGGGTGCTGATCTCTTTTCTAAACCTTACACTGACGACCTACAAATATATTCGCAGACATCCCCCGATCAGTTGGATATAACTGTGTTCAAGTAGTTAAAGATAACGTTATAACGATATGAGCCGAACTGCTGCTAAACTCTTCCTCCTACTGCTACCAAAGTTGCGTTACTTTTGGTCAGCACAGTTATTCGTATACAGTACAGGCAAAGTTTTACAATGTAAAACTGTGGTACATGTTACACGCCTTTGGAATGATATACCATTCGAAATCAGACAATCTCCTCAGACCTTTAAGGAACGATTATATAAATTCTGTTTTGCCCATATCCACTAAATTGCTATGTCGTAGGTATTTAGTAATTGGTAGTCTAGAATGTCTAGAGTATTTATTGTCGTCAAAACTTAGTGTATTTTATAAATGTACTAGAAGTGCCCCGCGGCTTTGCTTTTATTTACTTAAAACTTTTCTTTTGTATAAACGATTCTATCATTAAAGACAGCAAATAAGAATTAGCCTTATCGGTTTGCCCGTTTTCATGTTATCGCGTGACTAAGGCAATGCGGGATTCATATTTATAAAACCTGAATACCCAAATTTTCAGACTTTGGTACCTACCCCATTTAGAAAAATCTTACAACACGTACTTTATCTCATTTGTTTCGCCGTTCCCCATTCCGTATCCGGGAGTAATTTTTTTGAAATCCTTTCTGAGCGGATACTACGTCATAGTAACTATCTGCATTCTAAATTTCCGTGCAATCCGAAACAATATTGATATTTAGGCTTTGTTACCCCAGTTTATCCTCTTAGGGTGGCATTTTGAAAAAGTCTGAAACTCGTATTTACTTATTTATTTACAGAAGCACTTGTGTGAAATGTCGAATAAAATGACTATCTAAACTTTGAACCCCCGCTTCATCCCCTTAAAGAGTGAATTTTGAAAAATTCTTTTTTAGCGGATGCTTAAGTCAAAATAACTATCTGCATGCCAAATTTCAGCGCAATCCGAAACAATCTTGATTTCAGACTTTGTTACCCCACTTCACCTTTTTAGGGGTGGAATTTCGAAAGAGCCTGAAACACCTATTTACTTATTTAAGTACTTGTGTGAAGTTTCGAATAGAGAAGACTATTTAATCTTGTTTCTCCATACAAACTTTGAACCCCTGTTTGGAAAATCCTTTTTCAGAGGGAGACGAACGTTGTAATAACTATCTGCATGCCAAATTTCAGCGCAATCCGAAACAACATTGATTTTCACACTTTGTTACCACCCTCTTAGGGGTGGAAGTATTTTTTTACTGAAGCACTTGTGGGAAGTTTCGAATAGAAAAGACTATCTGATCTTGTTTCTCCATACAAACGTTGAACCCCCATTTCATTCCCTTAAGGGGTGAATTTTGGAAAATCCTTTCTTAGTACACCCTTACGTACTAAGACAAATATACCCTCCAAATTTCAAGTCTCTACGACCAGCGGTTTAGGCTGTGCGTTGTCTGTCAGTCAGTCAGTCAGTATGTCAGTATGTCAGGACAAAGATTCTTATAGTATTAGATTAAAGTGAAACTTTTATTACATCGCCTCAAATTTTTTCGTCCATCTAGCATATCGCATGTCACCGACATGCATGTCGCATTACAGCCGGTGCTGATTAGTGGATAAGATGTATGATATTTAGGTCTAGCTGTGATTGGCGGACGCTTCCGCAGCCATATTTTTATACATGCTAATGTGTCATGTCAACTGCTGTCATAGTAGCTATAAACAAAATAAATTATAAATAAAAAATATTTTTAAAAACAAGCTTTTATCTGGGACAATGAACTAAAATGTTAAAAATAAATTCTTGTTAGGCGTGTAGGTACTTTACTTACCTATATTCTCAAAAGCTTGAAGCAATACCCGTTTTTCAGGCTAGGTAATTACTATACTTCAGTGCCTCAAGATTTTAAAAATATAGGTACTTACCTATATTTTTAAACCTACACGCCAAATACTTACTAGAATTTATTTTTAACATTTTAGTTCATTGTCCCAGATAAAAGCTTGTTTTTAAAAATATTTTTTACTTATAATTTATTTTTAACTTTTTAGTAGGTAGGTATAGATACCGACTACCTACCTACTAGGTACCTAAGTATTTAAGAGAAGGCATGATGTTTTAAAATATTCCGACTCGACTATTCCTATGCGACTCGGTGGAGCTATGTTGCTTTACAACAGAAATCATGGCCACCCTACAGCTTCATCATCAGATCGTGGCTATCTTTTACGTGTAAAGTGCTCCTCAAGGCGAATCATTTGAGCCCAAACTCGGTAGAGTTACGTTGATTTATCACAGAGATGCCGTGGCTACCTTCCAGCTTCATAATCAGACCCTGGATATTATCTAGGTGAAAAGTTATCTTCAAGACGAATCAATCGAGCCCAAACTCGGTAGGGTAATGTTGATTTATTACAGAGATGCCGTGGCCACCTTCCAGCTTCATCATCAGACCCTGGATATCATCTAGGTGAAAAGTTATCTTCAAGACGAATCAATCGAGCCCAAACTCGGTGGGTTTATGTTGATTTATCACAGAGATGCCGTGGCCACCTTCCGTCTCCATCATCAGACCAGCTTCATGGTACCATATTATTGTATTGTCACCGAAGATACATAAGTACACCAAATTTGAGTCTAATCAGACATTGGGAAGTGGGTCTAATTTAGCTTCCAAGATTCCACCCGAACAAACAGTGACATACATACATACATACATACATACATACATACATTGTAAGTTCAATAAAAGCTTGTAAAAAAACCGTGTGGCACTCGGGGACTGCCGCGGTAAAGCTATTGCATAGAATTTTTTTATTTATACAGTATTTTTTTTCTTTGCTATTAATTCAAGTTACACTTTTTGAGCGTGGTGACCGATAAAAAAACATTTTTTTTCTTTTATTAAATAAATGAGAAGTGAGCTACTTTTAATATCGCTCATTTTAATATCAAAATATTTGGTTATCTTTATAGCAGTATTATGTATAAATTAGTAAAACAAAAAATAATACTGCATTTGTGATAATAATAATAAAATGTATGTATATAGAGTACTCACTGATTTTCTTTCATGACTTTCTTCATTAATAAATGCACTTTGTTTATTCATATTTAAAACACTTTGTACACAAATTATACGAGTACAGATATTCACTGTTGTACATAGATGATAAATACCTATACACCTATCTGTGTCACGGCTACATGTATGAAGGCAGTGAGTGTTTAACAAGGAGGAATTATGTAAAGTTCCGAGGAATTGTTCACCCTTGACATAATTTGAAAATAGAATTCGGAATTTATATTTGAAAAAGGAACGAGGGAGTTTTGGCGGGAACGTGGAAAATTGTGTGTGATTTCATTGTATATTTTCCTAAAACTTGTGTTCTTCCGCGTGTTAATCTATACTTCTATACTAATATTACTCGTATAAAGAGAGAACATTTGTATTTTTGTATGTTTGTAATGATTGGCTCAAAAACTACTAGACCGATTTAAAAAATCTTTCACTAATATATAGAATGGACTTTCGAAATGAAAATAGGCTATATATTATCCCATTTAAATCAAAGGTACATTCGTGGAAACCTAATTTGCAACCTAAGTCGACAAAAAAACGGTCGAAAACACACGTTTCTTACGAACGCTGCTCAATTGAAAACAGATGGAAGAATATTTTCTATAGAAGAGTTGTACAACTTAATAAGACCTACAAAAAAGTCCGCTACAGCATATGTCTATCTCTTAAGGTTGACTCACAGTAACCATTTTAATCTTTAATTTTTTGTTAAAAAATATTACATAACTTCCAAGGCTATTTTCAAGTATATAGTATTAATCCTTATCCAAATAATTACGTTAATTAGCTTGGCCACATATTATAGATTAAAATTGTCCTTTACAGTATATAATTCAAATTAAAACTTTAGAAGATATCACGGATTTCACATACACGCATCGCAAAATTAATAAAATATTTGTAGTGAAACCACAGAATAGGTCATAGTTACTGCGAAAATATTATTATAAGCTTAGCTTTACTGTAGATCCCCACCGATCACAATCAATTTGAAGTCAATATAGTGTAATAATATGATCTATTGTATAAAATAATAATGATCTATATATATAATATAATATTTTAAACCCGACTGATCTATGTATAATCTTTTCATTAAAAGCATTCCAATGACTCTAAACACGACATTTAAAATCTGAGCTGTAAGTTGGCGAGGATTTGAGTATTCTGTAGAGTCCAGGAGATCAGGTCAATACTTCCATGTTCTTACAATATCGTTGAAGAAGAAGATTTTCGAATTGATCAGACCTATGAAAGTTGATTAAAGCTCATAGTTTTATAACAATCGAACGAATTTTCATGAATCAAAGCTCTCACGATGAACACCCACGATGAAGACATATTCTATCAAAAAAAAAAACCTATAAAAATCAAAATCGGTTCATCCGGTTGGGTGCTAAGATGCTACAGACAGACACAAAGATACACACATTAAACGTATAATACCCCTACTTTAAATCAAAATCGGTTCATCCGGTTCGGTGCTAAGATGCTACAGACCGACACACAGATACAAACGTTAAACCCCTAATAATACCCCTCTTTTTGCGTCGGGAAACGCCGCAAGGTTACGGCGGCAGATGTTCTCCTTGGTGGTAAGCTACTTTTCAACCGACTACCAAAAAGAAGGAAGTAGTTCTCAATTCGTCTGTATGTTTCTTTTTCTTTCTTTTTTTGTGTTTGTATGTTACGCGATTACTCCATCAGTTGTGAACCGATTCGAATGATTATTTTTGTAATCGGTAGGGTACGTTTCCGAGGTAGTCTCATTGTAATTTCATTGAGATGTGATAAGTATCTTCATAGATATGACGATAAACGTCTCAAACTTGCTACTGAAATTGACTCGCGGGGCATTGAAGTCAGTTGTTTAAGTTTTTAAATCTTAATTATTGGTATATTTCCACAAAAGATTCCCACGAAATCCATGATTCATGAATGCACATAATACTTTCATAGGTAGGTATATAGCTAGGATTAGAACCAACGACCCTCGGGTCAGAATCAGGGTAACTATCCTTTACGCCAAAGGGCCGTCCAATATGACTACGTAAGTGCGGTTTTCACCAATAGCCTGCAGTGTGTTTATGAGGAAGGTTAAGGTCTTAGGTGCTTAATTCGTTAAGGTTTTGTGTAAATTGGTTGAAATATGACGATGATTGTTAAATATGTTAATATTTTATATTCGATGCAACAAACTGATGCAAATTTTGTAGGCATATATGTTCTACCCGTGCGAAGCCGGGGCGGGCTGCTAGTGTGTAATAAATGTGGATTATTAACCATTAAGTGCCGGTGAATGTGTGCGAGTGTAGGGAAACTGCACAATGTTGTAAAACATGCTATTTGCGTTCTGACCAAAATGCCACTGAAAGTCTTCAGTAAACACCACATTTTTACTGAAGGTATGACTTAGACTAGACTTTTACTTGAAAACTGACCTGAAATGTGACTTTGACCATCTCTATGACTAAAATTAATAAAAACTTGAAGAATTTCAATACTTGACACTGGCTAAATACACTAATCGTGTGGAGCCATGATAAAACAAAAAAAAAGGAACGAGAAGACAAAATCTGTGCAACTGCAAAAACCAACTGTCCATTACAGTTCGATCTAACGAACCTCATTTTTTAAGCCTTAGCGTAGTAGAGATAAGGTCGTCTTTGGTTTCATCAATAGTAGTGAAATGTTGCTGGATAATGGTATTTAATTATTTGGGGTGTTAGATTATTTTCGTTACGGAATTTCTGGATTCGGTCTCCACGCTCAAGGCCCGCGATAGAAGCTATGCAATAGCTTAAAAAGTTTAACTTGCATCGTGGTTTTATAAAACCACACAAAACTTTTTTTTTATTATTATTATCAGCTGATTAGTAATAAAATTGGCCAAGTGCGAGTCAGCGTCTCTTATCGCACACTTAGGGAGGGTTCCGTACAATACGAAACATAACAGAGTTTCAACCTCATATATTTGATTAATTGATATTACCAAGAATATTTGGTTTGGTCGCGATCTAGAACGACGGGGCTCGTTTACTAGCGCTATCTATGTCATTTTGCCGAAACTAATTAGATAGATGGCGTTTAAAAACACGTTTTTTGTATGGGGACCCCCTTTAATTTTAACTTTATTTTGTTATTAGTATTTGTTGTTCTAGCGGCAACAGAAATACACCATCTGTGAAAATTTCAACTGTCTAACAATCACGGTTAATGAGCTATAGCCTGGTGACAGACGGACAGACAGACAGACAGACAGACAGACAGACGGACAGCGGAGTCTTAGTAATAGGGTCCCGTTTTACCCTTTGAGTACGGAACCCTAAAAATTAGGAACTTATTAACAAAATAACATTAATATACCGAAATATATGTAATATAGGTATGTGCTGATTTAGGTACCTATGTGTGACGAATATGTGAAGTAAGAATTTTACTATACTTTTTAAAGAATAGTGTAAAGTAAGAATTTTAATACACTTTTAGCTAAAAAGGCGGTACCGGGAGAAATGCCTCAGTACGGGTTGGCGCTATCAAGTCTAGTCACAGCCCGGCAGGTCGACTTCCTGCAGAACATCAGCGATGGCTGTATGATGACCTTGTCTCCAATTACTACACCCTGTTGCCGAAACACTTTCGTTATTCTTAGGTTTATTATATTTATTTTCTTCTGTTAGTAGCATATCTGCTAGTCCGCTTGGGGTCGTACCACCAACGTAGTGTAAACCGACATATGTGACCACCGCTATACCAGTTATTCAATTGTGAAATAGAAATGTTTGTCGGGATATTTACCATGTTTACTAATTATATTGTTTACTAGCTGCACCCAGCGGCTTCGCCTGCGTCAAAATTAAGCACCATATTTGATATTCTACCATGGTGCCACTGTGCAAAATTTCAGCCAATTCCAATTGATTCCATTCCAATGTGAAGAGGTAACAAACAAACAAATATACAAACTGACTTTGCCATTTATAATATCGGTGTTCAAGAGTTAACGATATTTTGGCTCTGTTGTAAGCGCCTTGATTAGTTCATCCGTGAGGATTTCCTAACAGTAACAGATTTTTTTACCGACGCAAAAAGAAGGAGTGTTATAAGTTTCACGTGTGTTCATGTTATCTGTATCTATGTGTCTGTCTGTGGCACCGTAGCGCCTGCACCGTAACAGATGCAATGATTTTGATTGAGTTTTTTTGTTAATAATTAATGAAAATCCGGTCAGCCGTTTAAAGCTATGAGCTTTTTTCTAGTTGATGTCGCTTTGAGATCAACTTTGATTGGTCTGATCAATTTGAAATTTTAGCAGTCAGCATTGTCAGAAAATTGTTTGCAAAAGATTTGCTCTTGCAAAGTGACGAATGAAACTAAAGAAACAAATCAGGATGTGCAAGCGGGTTTCAGGAGAGGAATGGGATGCATGAATCAGGTCTTTTCCTTACGAAGCATAAGCGAGAAATGTTTGGCTAAAAGCCAAAAGGTCTATTGCGCATTCGTAGACTTGGAATAGGCCTATCACAGAGTGGTAAGGTATGAATTGTGGTCAACATTGTCTATGTATGGGGTGGATATAAAAGGGGGTGGGCGGCAGTTTGATATGAGCACTGAAATCACTCTATGAGGGTTCCAGTGCCTAACATTGAAAAAAGTGTTAGACAGGGATGTGTTGCATCGCCGGGGCTTTCCAACCTATTCATAGACAATTGCTTGTCAGATCTGAAAGAGAGTGTGTACGGATAAAGAATGAATGAGTTATACTATTCTATCCTCCGTGGAGTTAACCATCAAAACCTCCTATACTCTGATGATCAGGTGATATTAGCACCAGCGGAGGAGGAGTTGCAAAGAATGGTTAATATTATGCATGATGCCTTAAAATATGTACGGGATGTAAGGGAGCACAAATACCACCTCAGTGCTCCCAGCCAACCTCACTTTCCCGTGGAGCATCCTGTTGACCAACAAACGAGGCTCTGGCGTCTGATAAATGGCGGCATCATATAACCATTTCAAAATTATGGCGTAGCTAAATACGACAGGCCGGTGACGGGCAGCAGCGTCACCGGTGCGAGGATCTACTTCCTGCGATCGCGAGTTTTGGCAAGAAACTAAGTGAGTGGGGAGTGCCCCACTCACTTAGTTTCGTATGTAGTGACATAACTCTATGCGCAGTCAGAACGTGTCTAAAAAAGCATTACTGGCTGTACATAGGGGAGTGTTGGTTCCCACGTTCATGTTTGATAGTGAATGCTGAGTATGGCAGAAGAAGCATGAAAGCAAAATTAATGCCACAGAAATGAGATGTTTGAGAGGTATGATGGGACTGATGGATAAGGTGGACAACAGTGTTATAAGGGAATGTTGTGGTGTGGTACAAGATGTTGTGACATAGATAGAGAAAAAGATGCTTAGGTGGTTTGGACATTTAGAGAGGATGGATGAAGGAATATTGACGAAGCAAATTTATAAGACGAGTGTAAAAGGGCCAGCCGGTAGAGGCCGGCCTAGGCGAAAGTATCACGACCAGATCGGAGACGTTTTAAAGAAAGGCCAAATCAAAAGTACCTATTACCTACGAGCATGAATGAAGGCGCTCTTGAAAGTAAAAGAAGCGAAAGAGATTAAGAGATATGTTAGGATCGTAGCATGTGGAAAGAAGTGAAATTGTGTGTGAGCATGGGGTCCAGTGAAATTACAGGGCATGTGAGATTTAACATCTTTATGTCTCAAGGTAACAGGCGCAGTGCAGTGATATGCAAAATTCTGGCTGTTCAGAATTTTGCATGCCGCTGTGTCTGTTATAGGTAGACGTCATCGCTTACCATCAGGCGAGCGCCGTGCTTGTCCTGTTACCTTTTACAGTAAAAAAAAAAACTTAGTCTGCCTACCCCAACGGGAAAAGGCGTGATTTTATTTATGTATGTATGTACTTTGAAATTCGGTATCCTCTTACTTCAATGATATTATAAGAACATGGTAGCATTGACCTGATGCTGGGGCATCCGGGAATTTGTAGAATACTCTACACCTCACCAACTTACAGCAGAGGTTTCATATTTGGGCTCATTGAAATGGTCTCAATGGCAATAACCAGAATATATCATTATAGATCAGTCAGAGGTGGTTTTAAATTTTAAATTACCTACTGTATTACTGTTTTTTAGGGTTCCGTCTTCTTATCACTTTCTTGTCCGTCTGTCCATCTGTCCGTCTGTCCGTCTGTCCGTCTATCCATCTGTCTGTCTGTCTGTCCGTGTGTCACCACTGATTTTCTCAGGAACGGGTGGAACTAGCAAGTTGAAATTTATACCAGATACTGAGGTTCATAATCCCTATTAGGTGTATATAAATCAAGGTCCTGAGTTAATACGATAAAAAGATATGGGCAAATTCAGATTTTCGCGAAAACTTGTAAGTACCAAAATTTACCTTAATTTTCAACTTTTTTTATTTTTTGAATTTTTCTTTTACTTAAGTAAGACCTTGTTTTTAACAAAAATTGACAATTATAGGTCAACCGCAAGTACCCTACAGGTTTTGGGTCGAAAACCTATAGGGTACTTCCCGTTGACCTAGAATCATTAAATTTTGCAAGAAGCAAGGTCTTATACAGCACAAATAAAGGGAAAATTCCAAAAAATTCTAGCTTAATTGGTAAATACCAACGTCGCGTTGGTACGGAAGTCTTGATGGGCGAGTCCAACTCGACTTGGCTGGTTTTATATTAAAGTTTAAAGTAAGTAAATTGAAAAAGGACAGTATTTTTTGTTTGTTAGTTCTTTATAAACCCATCAAAAACAACTTACAAACTAAGTTGAAAAGATATCTGTAGAATTGCGCCTTCCTGCCTCTGAATATTTTCTTAGATCCCATTTATGACCAATCTGGATGATATATTACAGTACCAAGGATGAAAGTCTTCGCGGTGTGAAACTACTTTATGGTGAAGAGTTCTTTTTGAGAGCAGAAAATTACACCGAGCCTGATGTTAGTTTTATACGTCTATTTTTCCGAACAAACAAGCACTTCGACACTGTTTCACGCAAGGATGCGGTCCAAGGTGGAATAGTTGAAAACTTGTTTAGAAGTAGAAAACGACAGTGAGACCACTCCTGCTGCCACTGCTAAGTGCTGGTCAATTGACTTTTATCCCATCCACTTAGCGTAACTATCCCAACCCAACCTATCTCTCAGTTTGCACCGAACATCTAAGGTCTATTCAATAAGTACATCATAAGTATTTAAACTAGCCCGTATGAACGAATAAGGTATAACCTATAAATTTATAAAATAATGGGGAGGTCATGATCCCTCACAAGAAGTTTTACAATCTTAGTCACTTGCGTCCGTAGTCTTAGACTCGTGATCTATAGGTGCTTCTAAGTGGGTCACCACGTGTGGTAGGCTTCCGCCGCGGTACGAACACGTTGCCAATCGGCTTGCCGAGTTTCTGCATGATGTTCAGTGCCAGTCAGCTGCGCTATGCGGATTGCATAAAATATGTCGGTTGTCCAGCGCCTCTTCTAGTAAGACGTGTTTTAGATCGCATCGTCACTGAATATCAGGGGAGACAGCAGTCAAGTGCTTGTTCGTGGTAACAGTAAATAAAAATAAAATATCTGCTTATATTCCTATTTATGTATTGTCAGGCACCGCCTCTTTATGTGCGGTATACGCCAGAGGGAGTCCCAGGGCCGGCCGACCGCATGCCCATACACTTGAGTGTCGGTACCGACAGTAACTGTCGCTGGACCACCCTGCCATTGCTTGTGCAAGACCGGCTTGAGGGCCTTAACAGTCCCGTCAAGGTAAGACAAAGGCCCATACTAAGAAAATTCTGGCTAACAACATATACTGCAAAGTTTTCAAAGGTTAGATGTCGGTGTACCAGACTGCGAATCGAAAATGACCCTTTTAACACATTTGGTCAAAAAATGCATTTATGAAGCCTGTATACATTGTTCGAAAAATAAAAATTACGCACCATGAAATGGACCGTGCGGCAAATTAGGTACTCTCACCTACTTTACCGTACGCTCCGTTGTATGGCGCCGTGCGTATCCTTTACGGTTTTTTAATTCTACAAAATAGTTTCATATTGCGAGAACAAATAATCTGAATGTTAGAACCTCCTTGGAAGCGCTTTTGCTTAATACTTTTGTCTCATTTAATTCCTAAAGAGTAAATGAGACGAAAGTTGAAGTTCTTATTATTACCCACACCACACGTGCGTACGTGGCGCCATTTGCAAATTTGCGAAATTTTCATATTAGAAACGTCAAAGATTGCTTCGACTTTCCGACTGATATATTATTATTTATGTTTGTTTTGTATGAGCAAATGTTTTATGAAAAAAGTTGTATGACACACTTGCGGAAATTGGTTTTTACAAGACTATGGTAAGCCCTCGACATCGTATCGGGCTTACATTCGTCTACTCGATTGCAAAAACCAACTTACCGCAATAGTACCATGAATAACTATAGATGTGGGTAACTATAACGTACCTGATGACTGTGATGTTTTTATGATATCGAATTTGGTGTGAAAACTCGTACTAAGGGTACAGAGTACTGAATCACTCTACTACGTTATAAGAGTTGGTACTTCCCTACATTGCTGATACCCGAATTATGAACGTGCTGTGTAGCCAACCTAACAACGGAAAGTATTATTAACGAAGTAACTATTATATAAACTGTGGCATTATGCTTATAAATATTTTTTTACAGTGTTGGTTGGTACAAAGTACGTTCATAATTCTGAGTTATTTAATTATGTATGCAGTGTCGCGGGACTGGCTGGCACCACACGCGTACTGGTGTCGGAGTTGTTCGCGTCGGGTGTCGCTCGTGTCGCTCGCCGCTGCGCACGGATAGCCCGTGCCGTCAACGGCGGTTGTGGCGTTGGCTCAGGTGATGATGAGTCATAGTAGGTATCGTCGTCTTCGGTCGCTGTTATATTGTTAAGGCCCGTACACACCACGCTGACCGTATCTTGAGGAACATAGGTATTTTCTCCTGTGTGTGTGCGTGTGAGAACCGGTCTCCACGCAGGGGCTAAGGTCCATTCTCGATCTCGATTGAAGTTAGGATGACGGGTTATTTCTATTGCTTCAAGTAATTTCTGCGGAATCATAAACTTCTCCTTCGCTAGTACGGAAACCTTGTCAAATCTGAGGAAATGACCCGTTTCCTGCGAGTGTTCAGCCACTGCCGACCTGTCCGTGTCCACGTTCTTCACACTTCTAATGTGCTCGGACAGTCTCGTAATAATGTTGCGACGGGTTTCGCCGATGTAACTTTTACCGCAATCGCATCTGATACACGCCTGGAGTATGCATCGGCTGTCTGTCTTTGGGCGAACGTAACAATTGCTGTAATCGTCCTGGCGGGCGGTAGAATGTTCGAATGTTGTAATTACGTCGCAAGAGTGTACCTATCTTATCCGTAACTCCTCTCAAAAAAGGTAAGTAGATCGGCACTCGGTCCATAGCAGTTGGTCTTTCACGCTCTGCACCATTTACCCATCGCCAGCATTGTCTTCAATTATAACCGTTCCATTTATAACTTCGACCTTATCACGTGAGTAGTTTACCGGTTAAATAGTAATAATGGATTATACTCACGATACGTTTAATAAAATTATGATACCACTTCTTTATTTTTACAAGCTTTTATTTAACTTGCAATGTATGTATATACAGCTGTATGTATTTTCATTTCATTTCAATTTCATTTGTCTCGAAGAGGACTTTACACCTAAATGATATCCAGGGTATGATGATGAAGCTGGAAGGTGGCCATGATATTTCTGTGATAAAACAACATAATCCCATCGAGTTTGGGCTCGATTGATTTGCTTTAAAAATTAGTTTACCTATAATCACATCATAATATCTGTAGAATATTATAAAACATCAAGTCTACTCTAAAATACTTACGTACTTAACCTATACCTACTAAAAAGTGAAAAATAAATTGTTAAAAATATTTTAAAAACATGTTTTTATCTGGGAAAATGAACTACAAAGTTATAAATAAATTGTTGTAAGTATTTTGCTTGTAAGTATACGTTTATCTATAAGCAGCTAAAAGCTTGAGGAACAGATGTATAGTAAGTACCTTCCTAACCTGTAAAACGGGTAGTGCCTCAAGCTTTTTAGAATATAGGTAAGTACCTACACGCAAAATACTTACTAGAATTATTTTATAACTCTTTAGTTCATTTTCCCAGATAAAAGCTTGTTTCAAAAAATATTTTGTACTTTCTAATTTAAGATCTCCGTATTCTCACGGGAACGAGAACTACGAGGGTGAAATCGCGAGGCGCTGCAAGTTTATTATAAAGTTATTATCTAGTACCATACCAACTCAAGCATAGCATTAATCGCGCTTTAATTATATGCTTAAAAGTAGCTCGAATATAGTACGGTGGAACCATGAGATTTAGTTTGCTGTTGAACAATATCCATTCCTATGGATATTAATGCTAAGGGTCAGTTCACACTGCGACGCGACGCGACGAGACGCGACGCGACGCGACGCGACGCTGCATTTGGAGTCGCGTGGCGCAGCGCGGCGCAGGCAGAAGCCGCGCGGCGCAGCCCGACGCCGCGCGGCGCAGCAAAACGCGCGACGCCACCAAACTATCTCAATGCAATTTGTATCTCATTGTGTACTTAATAAAGTTTAATTGTTTATCACGCGGTCCAATTGTTTCTTCCCGCTGCACCGCGCGGTGCAGTGCGAAGCCGCGCGGCGCAGCCTGAAGCCGCCGAACTAACTCAATGAAGTGTAAGTGTGAAGTATCTTTTTGTATAGTAAATAAAGTTCTTTTTTGTAATACTCTCTTAAAAAGTGCACACCGCGTCGCGTCGCGGTGTGAGCCGACCCTAAAGAGATATTAAGAGAGAAGCAAGAAAGCAATATAATTTATTCAGCAGAACCCAATAGCAAACTAATTCCTGTAGTTCGGCATATTCCACCGTATGTTCAAGGTACTACGTAGAGCTTATGCGTCATGAATTGAAGCTTGGTGATAATAGGTTAATCTACAATATTTCTTGAGGATGCTTGGCATTAGTTTCAATTTGAGTTGGATGAAATATATTGAGACTGAGTTAATTTGCTTTTTTTCCAGACGGGAACAAAACTACTTCTGAAGAACTGTGTAGCGGACATGAGCTTATGCGTCATGAATCAAAATTGGATACAGACGTTTTTTGGAGCTGTTAGTTAATATTTGAAGTTAAATACTTTTTCATCGATTACTATTAAAATGCGCAAGTTTATTTGTGTGTGTATGTTAGTATGTTTGTTGCTCCTTCACACTGAAACGGCTGGATGACTTTGGATTACATTTAGAATTGAAATAATTAATATCCTGAACTAAATTATAGGCTAGCTGCTCAGTAGTAAATCTTTGATCAATGTCATCGAGTGGAGGAAAAGTTTTTAAATCGAACAAGCTTATAGTAGAGTCAATTTAATAGATCTCATTTGACACTTCATCAAAATTCAACAGCGTGACCTTGTAATGAAGGGCACATAAAATTATTAATTATTTCAAAGTCAGAAATGCATAATTACTTAACATTTTTCAGTTACAAACACATATTTATTCTAATAATTACAAAAGAAAGCATTTTTGCGATTTACTTTGACTTATAATTAATTTTAAACTTAATAAACAATCTTTGTTCTATAAAACTAAACGTCAGTACAAGGTTACGTCAGTGAACACTTTTTTTTTATAAACACTTGGGATGCTACCGAAAAAATCAAAAGATTGATCAGTCGATAGGTTGAATCGAATGAAATGATTAGTTGTGAAGGATGTTTAACTATAAAAATAACTACACTGTGATTGTAGTTAACACATTATATTATTCTTAGACTAAAAAATATTAAACAGGACAAAAATAATTGAATAGGAACTATAATCAATAATAATTTGGGTAAAAAACTAACGATAAACTACTAAACGGATCCATAGGTACATTTGAGTATGTTTTTTTAATTTTATTGGGCCATTTTCTATGGAGCTACATTCTAGTCCATAAATACATATTAAATCGTTTAAATATGTACAATTTCCGATTTGTATAATTTGTATTAATGTGTCTTATCAATTTCATATGAACGCAAAACAAACAAGTAAATAACACTGAATAATGTAAATACTAATTGTATTTCTCATTTAGAGCTGCCGGAAAATTGTTTTTTTCGAATAACATCCAACTAACATCATTCTTGTTTGTGTTGATGCGTATCGATTCATCAATTGAATCGATGTTTTTAAGCAAGTCACCTTGTTATGAAGCTAAGACTGACAGATGTCAAATGTGATCTATTAAATTGACCCTACTATAAATCCCGACATAGGTAAAGGTACTTAAATGTTTACATAGCGACGTACTAAGACGGAATAAGAAGTCAGTGCGTTGTTCGGTGGGCCTCGGTCTAGACTTTAGTCTGAGGCGACGTATTTGTGAATACATATTTATTCTAATACTGTGAGTGTGAAGGAGTTCGAGTAAAGGCATATTGATATACATCTTTTTTACATAGTATATATAAGTACTTCTTTATATAGTATAAAACAAAATCGCTCCCGCTATCTGTTCGCTTAGATCTCTAATAAACTATGCAACGGATTTTAATGCAGTTTTCAGTAAAGGTCGTGTTTCAAGAGCAAGGTTTATAACTAGGGTTACGGGGACAAAGCCGCGAGGTGCAGCTAGTAATGTAAGTTTGTGCTTACACAACTCTTACTTGTTCTGTTGCTAACAACAGAACTTACCTAGAATATTCCCAGCGATTTTTCAGCACTCAGCTTGTTACTAGCACCACAGAATAAATAATAGTACATACTACAGTACAGTACTAGCACCTGAGCTTAAAATCAAAACTATACGTTTATTAAGCGTAGTTTTTGAATTTTAAAGGTCAAGTACCAAAATTTATGATGGAATTAACTCTACGTAGTGTAATTGTTATACTTTCGAATGTAAAAAATAAATTAATAAAGTGAAAATCTTTATAAAACACAAGCTTTGTATACAGACGTTATCATGTAAAATTAAAAGTAATAATGTTAACAATACCAATACATACTAGCCCAAATTCGACTGTCCAACTATTTAAGTTTAAGAACTTGTTTATAAACAGTTTATGCAATAAAACTATATCTCATCTCTTCTTTGCCATTACGGAGTTCTAGCCCCACTAACTGTTAATTTGTATGGTGTAATAAAGTGTATATATGAATAAAGTGTATCTTCCATTGTTGTTGTTGTATCTTCCAAGTTAAGTTGGAGAGTATAGATGGATGCATGGATGTTTTTAACTCTTTCACGCAAAAGCGCCTGAACGAATTTGGATTAAACTTGGCATACAGAAAAATTTTCACTTGGATTGAAATTTTTTTTTAATTATTATTTTTTTTTTTTTTTTAGCACATAGGATACTTTTAAACGCGGGCAAAGCCGCGGGCGCATCTACTGCCTTTGCCTTTGTCTTTACTCATTTTAAATATAAGTTAAATTATTATCTTCTGTGCAGGAATGTGGAGTGACATGCCGAAATTATATAGACCTTCACAAAAGGCACACGTCAGAAAATATATTCACTTTGGTTAGCGATATCGCGTCCAAATCTAAGGAAACAGAATCTGACTAAGTGTATGATTTATTATGTCTCTATATTTTATAATTTATTATGTATAATGTCGCTATCTTTTATTTTATAGTTTGATTTACTTAGGCTGGATATCTTGCTAGGCTAGTATCGGTCATTGATGGAGGTCTGCGTATATATTCTAATTGAAATCGGAAACGGAATCATCCGAATGCGGAGGTCTGATTTTGAATTTTGGATACATCGGTGAGTTGTGTGGTCGTACGAACCTTTTCAAGTTTAATTACTTATTTTTACCCGACTGCACCGGGAGGGTTATGTTTTTTTGAGTGTATATGTAGTATTGTACATATATATGTATTTTTCTTTGGAACGATATGTAACTTAAACGGGTTGATAGATTAAGGCTTGAGAGGCGTAGTTAGATTAAAAAACGATAAACATTTAAATGTTAGATTTTTGGCACCTTATTATGTCTTTAAAACTTTTCCTCAGTTGTTAAAAAAAAGGATATTATTAATGCCTTACAAAAATATATACTTATGTTTAAATGTAATTTATCTTATGTTTAAATCATATTATACATAATATTTAAGTTTGTATGCATGAATGTATGTTATGCATACTTTTTTCTTAATAGTGCGTTTTTAAACTAAAGGGGTTTTGTAAATGACAAAAATATATATGCATATTATAATATAAATAATGCATTACAAATTATGTTTAAATGTAATTTGGAATGAGAAATACTAAAAAGCAACAAAATATTAATTTTTTCACGCAGTCGAGGTTTTTGTTTTTTTTTCGCAATAATGAACTTATTATAGAATTGAAATGTCAGTAGTTACCAATCGGACTATTCTGAAAGCAGAGTTCCGAGTCGACGGAAAGGCAGAATAATTCGAAAGCAAATTCGGGTCCGGAAACTGCATCTCCTTCGACTCGGATCTTTGCAATTCACAATTTTCCGACCGGTTAATTTAGAAAATCTATTTAAAAAAAAATTGTGATTCTAATTAGAAGGGTTTCCGCGACAAAATAGCTTACGGATTTATCGATATTAAAAATTAAAAATGAAGCTTCCGAATCCGAATAGTATTCCAAATTATTGAGAATAAAGCACTAGATAAATAGCACTATAATAATAAATAGCAATAAAGCACTAGAAAAAGCACTAAATTAGCAGGGCGACTGCCCTGCTGATCTAGTGATCGAATAGCCAGTTCCACGTTTTTGAAGCATCGCACTGTGACAACAGCAGCTATGTAGATGTTTTTTTGTTGATCTCGCTAGCAGTACTACTGATCACCTGAAATTGTTTGTAACCAATGGTATAGCAAGAACTCCAGCCTTACATAATTTTATACATATTTTTAGTTATTCTGTTAAAATTTATTTTAGTTAAATAATTTATTTTAGAAATATTTTTAATTGTTCTGTTAAAATTTATTTTACTTAACTGATTTTAAAATTATTTTTAATTGTTCTGTTAATATTTATTTTAATACATTGAATTTATAATGATTAATTATATATATTTTTAATAAAATTTAGTTTTTCGGTCTGTATTAGTTTTATTATAATCTAATAAAACTTTCAGTTGTTTTGAGAATTTCTATTACCCATCTAATTCTAACTGAATGCTATAGTATGATCTATGGTATATTGGATGGTCAGGGGCACTAAATCGATATAATTATATAAATCTAAATAGATGTTATAAAACGATAAAACCGACTTCAAAAGCCACCAAGCCAAAGCCAAAAGCCAGCCAAGGTGTTTATCTCCATATTATATCTGGAGATACTTATCCAATTTATATACAGGTTGGCGCAAAAGTAATGAACCTATTTAGTTCAGCTACAACTTTTTTTCTAAATTAGAAAACTGCAATTAGTTTTTTTAAATATGTATTAGTGCCATGAAATTAAGTTGCATTATGATTTAAATATGATGTCTATTAAATGTCGACCTCCAGAGTTGAAGCACATATGAGTTGACCTCCAGAGTTAAAGCACATTTGAGCCCTATTTTCCATAATTAGCCGTAACACTTCCTGTGATATATTTTTATTTCTTGGTGTATGTTTTCTTTTAAAGCTGCGAGAGTCTGCGGCTTGTGCACATACACCCGAGATTTCAAATAACCTCAAAGAAAGAAGTCTGGACAGGTGAGATCGGGTGATCTAGCAGGCTAAGGCAAATTGCCAAAACGAGAGATAACACGGCCTGGAAAAGCGTTCCTAATTAACTTAACATTGACACGATTATTTCACTTTTTTTGGGGAGTAAAATGGTCATAAAATCAAATGTAAAATTCACTAAAAATGATTATTTTTAGTGAATTTTACATTTGATTACTACAACATTTTTAATATCAGAATGACAGGATATGTCATAAAATAAAATATAAGGCATTTCTATAGTGCCAGTACTTTTGCGCCAGCCAGCATATAAAAGCGAAAGGTCACTAATCACGAAATCTCGAAAACCACTTGACGTACAAAGATGAAATTTGGCAGAGAGGTAACATTAGTAACATTTGCAACAGTAAACATTCGCTAAGAACGGATTTTGCGACAGGGCCGGATTAAGGAGGTGTAAGGGCTCTCGCGAGTTTGTATGAAAGTTCTTTATTTTTTTCTACTAACTTAAATTTTGGACAAAGGGTATTTTGTAAACGTGCGCTAAGAACCAATTTGCGACAGAGCCAGATTAAGGAGGTCTAGGGGCACTCACGAGTTTGTATGTAAGTCCTTTATTTTTTCTAACAAACTTGAAAATTGGCACAGATGTAGTTAAAAAAGTAAAAATACACGAGTATTTATGTATATGTATAACTATAAAAATAAATAACGATTAAAATAGATACACCACCGTCCGTCACAGTCTCTCAATATTACTCTCAGCTCGGTTGTCTGGAAGAAATCGCTTTAAGCGATAAGACCGCCCTTTGCATTACTTGGAATAAGTATTTTCCTCTGGTATTTTTTTGTAATTATTGGTGTGCAAATAAAGTGTTTATCTATCTATCTATCTATCTATCTATCTAAAATTGACTCGCGGCAAAATATTTGTGCAGCGTTAATATTTTTTTAAAGCAAAGCCACTTAATATAAACAAATAAAAATTGATGTTCATAAATATTCTGGACATAAGTTATCGCTACATATTTTTTTAAGGATCATCACGAAGTATTATTGTTGGTAAATCAAACGCTAAACAGGACTCTGCCGTGCCTAACACCATTTCGGGTTAGGTTTGAATACCTAGTTTATGGAAATAAATAAAGAAATGGCAAAACTTTTCAGGACACACATTGAAAAACATCTTTTTATTTGATATATCCTGGATAGATTTTTCTTAATATCTATCATATTCTTAACTCACATTTTACAAAATCATAAATTTTTTATGGTTTCGTTGTTTTTTAAACTATTTTTTTCTTGATAATAAAGTGACGCATTTACGTAAAATATTATGTTTTAAAATGCCTATCATTTAATTCAATGACAATGTAAAAATTAGCACTCGTATTCAATTATTACTTAAATAATAATAACATGGAGAAAAACTAAAAAATGCAGTTTATAAACAAGAATCGCGTGAAAAATCCTCAGTGGCGGCCAAGCCAAAGAGAATATAACCACTACGTTAAGAAGAGTCGGGACTCCCATAGAGCAAACTGACCAAATAGCGAAATGTCAAAACACAGGGCTTTTATAGTAGCCAAAATACCAGCGAAATAATCTTCTGCTAATTGACCAACATAACAAAAAAAAACCTAGTGATGTACCGTGTCGGCAAAAACATCGATAACGATCGAACTACCGTTGCTTGGTCAATACTTTAGAAGGTTATATTTTGTACTTAACTAATCTTGTTTTAGTGGTTAGATTGTGAAAGTTATATTTTCCTATTTTGGTTTAACAACTCCACCACTAAGACAAAACCAGTTTGAGAAAATGATAGGCAGTAAAACGAAATATTAAATTTTATCAATTTTTTTATTTTTGGAGTATGGTGCTCTGTAGGGTTCGCTCATTCGGCATCGGCATCAGCAGCTTAAGATAACGATATACCTGTAATGTAATATTGACTTATTAGTTTATCGCTTAACACTAATTTCTGGGGCATGCTGTATACAGGGCCGGATTTAGGGGAGGGCAACCGGGGCAGCAGCCCCGGGGTCTACACACACCCTACAATAAAAAAAATTAAATCATCAACGATATTTTGGTTAACAAAACCGGCCAAGTCGAGTTGGACTCGCTCATCGAATAAATAAATAATTCAAAATAAATAATTCATTTATTTGCTACAAAATGTTGGTACAAAAAGCTGTTAGATATCTGTTTAAAAGTTCCATGAACATTTTGCCGCATCGCGGCATGCAAATTAGACACATATATACAAGTTACATTAGAATTATTTAGGATATTATTTGATTACATAATTTACCTACTTTATAATTATAATACTTATGTCATAAAATTCGTCACCAATACAAATGTGCGCAATTATCTATTTATTTAATAATATAAAGGTAATTTGAAAATACCATGTCAAAATATTTTATAAATTAGGATAGAAAAAATGTCAATCAAAAATTATAACGCAATACATTTCAAATCAATTACAATTCAAATATTCATTAACTGAGTAAAAACATCTTTGTAACAACCACAGTTTTAATTTTTGTATAAACCGTGTTTTAGGCAAGTCTTTAATTTCTGTCGGTATTGCATTGTAAATACGACCACACATTGCGTAACTACTTTTCAAGTACAATGCTGTCATCGGTGCTTTAGGTAAAACAATTCTATCTTGGTTCCTTGTGTTTCTAGGATATTTCTCTTTTGCTGTTATAAACAAGCATGGACGAGACTTGACAAATTTAGATGCTTCGAGGATATACATGCAGGGCAATGGAAGTATGCGGTACTCTTTAAATAGCGGCTTACACGACTCCCATGGCGGTATTTCTGCAATTGCTCTTATACACTTTTTCTGTGCTACAAAAGCCCTTTGTATGTCAGTGGAGTTCCCCCACAATAGAATACCATAATTTACCACAGACGCAACGTGACCGTGGTAGGCTTTCGTTACTGTTTCTTTGTTAGAGGTTTTTCGTAGTTTGTATAAGACATACACAAACCGGTTTAGCTTTTGGCAAACTTTATCAACATGAGCTTTCCAGTTTAAATGCTTGTCAATCGAGGCTTCTGATGGGTACCAATTAAGCTAGACCTCTAAATTGTATGAGCGCTCATATAACTCAGAGAGCTATCTTAATTGGCGAAACTATGAATGTGGAGCACCCTTTAATTTACAACTTTTTTTTTTTTTTTAATGTTTCCTTTATTTGTACTTTAAAAACCTTGCTTCTTGCCAAAATTTGTGATTCTAGGTCAACGGGAAGTACCCTATAGGTTTTCGACCCAAAACCTATAGGATACTTCCAGTTGACCTACAATTGTACATTTTAGTTAAAAGCAAGGTCTTACAGCACAAGTAAAGGAAAATTTCCGAAGATTAAAAGAAGTTGAAAATTCAGGTAAATTTTGGTATTTACAAGTTTTGCGAAAATCTAAATTTGCCCATATATTTTTATCGTGTTGCCTCAGGACCTTGATTTTTATACACCTAATAGGGACTATAGACCTCAATATCTTCAGTATCTTCTTCATCTTCAGTATCTCAGTATCATCACACGGACAGACAGACAGACACACGGACAGACGGACAAAAATTGATCTTATAAGGGTTCCTTTTTTAACTTTTTGAGGTACCAAATCCTAAAAAGCTCGGAAGGTTTCGTTCGTTAACGCTAAAATTTCATTTCAGATCATTCTTATTTCCGATTATATTTATATTATTTTTGGTGTGTCACTGATCACAAAATTATGCGGTTCATATTAAAAAGGTGCGATGAAGTCAAAATTAGTTCACATTATTTTTTCAAATTTGCCCGTTCTTTCATAGATGTTTAGATACAATAAGTAGGTAGGTATAAGTTGCATCGCTATATGGAGCAGGATAAAAAATTGATTTGATATAAAATTAGACGGAATAGCGCTACTAATAATAACCTTTTGAGGTCTCTTTTACACGTATTAGTTTTTAAAATATGTAGATTTCGCTGATTTTTGTTACCTACGGGAAGGTCATTGTTGCCTACCAGCGTCCGTAAGCTCAGCTTAGACCTTAAACTACCCTTCACGTGATCTCTGGGTGGTGCTAATTAGGTGACCATAAGCAGTAGGGTTTGGTCGTGGCTCAACGACTCACCGGTAAAAAGAAATGTTGCTAATTTATTCGCCAAGTTCCGGCATGATGTTAGGTTAGGTTAGGTTAGCGGGGTGGGATAGTTGCGCTCTGTCAATTGGCCGACAGTCTACATGGGGGTTCAATAGATGCGCAGTGAGGTCCTTTACCACCCTGCTTGGTTTGATCCATCGATACTGAATCATTCTGTATAATGAGGGAAGTAACAGTATGCGTATGATGAACGATGAGTTGATCCGGATTGAGCAGCGCTAGTATCCACCAGGCAGTACAACCTGTGGGCTGGCGTCGAGCCGAATAAGTCTGATCTGATCTTTGAAAATATTTATACATGGTATGCATATGAAGTACCAGAATAAAGATTACGAAGAGCCCGGATTTTGTATGAAATTCATAGCATAGTTTTTTATTAATATATAGTTATTGTAACCTGTTGTTCATATTTTGTCTACATTCCCTTTATATATGTAGCATGAGGTAGGCGCCGTATTAGGTACGTTACGAGTTTTAATAGGTAGGTGAAGTAAGAAAACTGAAACAGTAATTTGTTAAAAATGAGCTCTTTCTTTAAGTTTGCCGTATGTGATTACTTCCCATAATTCGTTTCTTATTAGCGACACTATCTTATGCTGTGATAATACAGGTGTGTTTTTTTTCTTAAAATCATCGGGTTCGATTCCAGGCTTATTGGATTTTCAAAAGTCCAATGATGCAGTTTTAGTTTTTATCAAAATCGGGCCCGACGCTCCTTTAAGTATTTTTCGCAATTACTCATAGTTTCGGATTTGGCCATCCACGCCCACTTTAAATATTCCTGGCTTTACTCATGTGTTCCTGGTCCCTACAAAAGAAAGGGACAAACTTTGTGGAGATGTCGGTCTCTTTCGGGCCGGTAGTGAACAGTCATTATAGGAAAATGTCTTTGGTTTGAATCTAGGCACAATAGATTTTTCATCTTTCCTATTGTCAAGAAATAACCAATTTAATCTGTGTAATCAATGCTTCTTTCTGCTATCTATAGTTTTAATTAGGGGGGTACAGCCAAACATTGGAAGTCCACCAGTTTATTGTTGGATCAGCCACAGTATCTTAAATATTAAATACAAGCGACCCACCCCGGCTTCGCACGGGTAGAGAAAGCCTACACTAGCAGTGCCCCGCGGCTTCGCCCGCGTTAATAACTTCATTCATTTATTTAATTTTTTTCGTTAACTGTATTTCCCTACATAGTGAATGGAACCAGGGAATACATGTTTTCTATAACTTATAAATTTCATTTTGCACACGAATGTTGAGTGAATCAAACCAAGTATGTAATAAAATTTACCACAGAAACTTTCATCATTTCAATGCTTAACCATTTTAGGGGTTGATTTTTGAAAATTAAAGTACCTTATTATTTTTTTATCCTGGTTTTATTACAGGACCTACACCATCTACGTTTCCAATATTATCAAAATCGATTTTGTAGTTAAGCAGATACGTGAAAATAAACAATGTATTTTCTATGATTCTCCAGATAAAATTAAATGTTCACTCCCCCAAGGGGTAGATTTTGAAACATATAATAAATACATGTTTCATTATTTGTTTTAAGTTTTATTTGTACCGAGTTTTGAGTGAACCGGACCAAGCAATAACATTTTTTATTGAAACTTTATCACCCTATGTAACCCCTTCAGGGGTTGAGTTTTTAAAATCAAACTAAGCTGTGTGTTATTTCAAAACTTACACTATCTACGTTTCAAATTTCATTGAAATCGGTAAATTAGTTATGCAGATACGTCGAAACAAACATGACTGGATTTTCTATGATTTTTCAAAAAAAAATATTTTTTCACACCCCCTAGGGGTAGATTTGAAAAAATGAAATACACGTGTATCATTATTTGTTTTAAAGTTTATTTGTACCGAGTTTTGAGTAAATCGGCCCATAAAAGTTTCCATGGAAACTTTATCACCCTATTTAACCCGTTTAAGGGATGATTTTCAAAAATAAGATTAACCTATGTCTTAAATTAGAATGTACACTATCTATGTTTTAAATTTCATTAAAATTGGTTGAGTGGTTAGCGAGATACGTGGTAACAAACATTCACACACACACACACACACACACACACACACACACACACACTTACTTTCACATTTATAATATTAAGTAAGTAAGAAGATAAGAAGTAAATGGTAAGATGTAAAATAAGAAGTAAGATAAGATTATAGCATCAGTTTGTTGCGTCAAGTATGAATTAAGGTCTTCCGAAGTCACCAGCCGCGTCGTGACTGTTCGCAATAAACTCAAAAACTACTGAAAGGATTTTCATGCAATACACTAATAGATAGAGTGATTCATGATAAAGGTGTGGGTTGTAAATTTGTCAAGGTTTTGTGTGAATTGGTTGAAATATGACGATGTTAATTCATACTCGACGCAACAAACTGATGCAAAAATGCAGGCATATACATATATGGTCTACTCAGGCAAAGCCGAAGCGGATCGCTAGTCAACACCATCAACACTAATATTATAAATGCGAAAGTCAGTTTGTTTATTTGTTTGTTTGTTTGTTTGGGACTTCTTCACGGTCAAACCGACCGATTGACCGGCTTGATCGATTTGGCTGAAATTTTGTACAAAGACAGTAAATAGGGCAAAATAGGATATAGGATACTTTTTTTTGGCTATCAAGTCAGGGGGTCCAGATATTATTAATTTAACTTTGTGAATATAAGACTTCTTCTCGAATAAACGGCTTGACCGATTTGCCTGAAAACCAATATTATAAATGCGAAAGTCAGTTTGTTTATTTGTTTGTTTGTTTGGGACTTCTTCACGGTCAAACGGCTTGACCGATTTGGCCGAAATTTTGTACAAAGACAGTAAATAGGGCAGAATAGGATATAGAATCCTTTTTTTTTGGCTGTCAAGTCAGGGGGTCCAGACATTATTAATTTAACTTTGTGAATATAAGACTTCTCCTCGAATAAACGGCTTGACCGATTTGCCTGAAAACCAATATTATAAATTCGAAAGTCAGTTTGTTTATTTGTTTGTTTGTTTGGGACTTCTTCACGGTCAAACGGCTTGACCGATTTGGCCGAAATTTTGTACAAAGACAGTAAATAGGGCAGAATAGGATATAAGATACTTTTTTTTGGCTATCGAGTCAGGGGGTCCAGATATTATTAATTTAACTTTGTAAATATAACACTTCTTCTCGAATAAACGGCTTAACCGATTTGCCTGAAATTTTTTGTATGAATACATGTTATAGGGTAGACTAGGGTAAAGGATACTTTTTTTCTGGCTGTCGAGTCAGGGGGTCCAGATATTTCTAATTGAATTTTGTAAATATAAGACCTCTTCTCGAATAAACGGCTTGACCGATTTGCCTGACATGTTGTATAATGACAGTTCATAGGGCAGAATAGGATATAGAATACTTTTTTTCTGGCTATCGAGTCAAGGGGTCCAAATTTTTTTTATTGAACTTTGTAAATGTGTGGCCTCCTCTTGGTCAAACGGTTCAACCATTTCAGCTGAAATTTTGTACACAGACAGTCAATAAGACATAGAAGGACATAGAATACTTTTTTTTGGCTGGCAATTTCGTGTGTCCAGATTTTTATTATGGAATAATGTGTGGCCTCATATCGGCCAATCGTTTTGACCGATTCAGCTCAAATTTTGTACAAATACAGTTAAGGCAGGCAGGGCATAGAACGACAAAGGATTTTTTTTAGCAGTTGAGTCTGGGTAACCAATTTTTAGGGTTCCAAACCCAAAGGGTACCAACGGAACCCTATTATTGAGACTCCGCTGTCCGTCTGTCTGTCTGTCTGTCTGTCTGTCTGTCTGTCTGTCCGTCTGTCACCAGGCTGTATCTCATGAACCGTGATAGTTAGACGGTTGAAATTTTCACAGATGATGTATTTCTGTTGCCGCTATAACAACAAATACTAAAAACAGAACAAAGTTAAAAATTAAAGGGGGTCCCCATACAAAAAACGTGTTTTTATAATAGCGCCATCTATGAACGATGGTAACCAACAAAAAGGTCACTGACCTTTGTGTTAACGTTTACATGGTGGGTGTTAGAAGTTCGTTTGACATTCGTTAGATGGCGTTGTAGTAAATAAGCATGTTTAGTATTGACACGGTATTGACACGGTATTTATATATATCGATGTTAAAACTATGTAGATACTTAATTTTTCCGGCAAATTTTGTTCAATCGGAACCCTACGTGTGCGAGTCCAGCTCGCACTTGGCCAGTTTATTTTTTATTGAATTTTGTAAACGTGTGACCTCTTCCTGTGGTTAAACGAGTTGACCGATTGAGCTGAAATTGTACAGAGACAGTCAATAAGAGTAGAGTCTATTATCCGTGCACATAGGTTACTTTTTTTTACAATCGAGACCGGTTGTCAGTTTTTTATTATTGAATTTTGTAAATGTGTGGCCTCTTTTCGGCTAAACAGTTAGACCGATTCACATGAAATTTTGTACAAAGACATTTAATAGGGCATAAAAGGGCAAAGAATACTTTTTTTTTCGGCAGATAAGTGTGGGTGCCTATATTTTTTGTTAACTTTACATAGAGTTTGCATAATCATAAAAGTTTGACCTTAGGTTCGTTTATAATGACTTAATTAGTGTCTTAATTAGGCCATAAAACTGTCTGATTAAAAGTCATCAAAATTTTTGCGCTGGCTTTGCTTGTCCAAAGTGTTTTATCTGCATTGTGGGAAGTATTTCAGAAACTTTCGTGTTTTAACAGCCACTTTTCACCTTAGGGTAATCGGTATTCCCTAAGTAGGTCATAAAACCTGTCAGGTTAATAAAAAATCGTAAAAATTTTCGCGCTCGCTTCGCTCGAACAGTGATAGCGCTCGCTTTGCTCGCGCAAGCATTTGTTTTATCTACTATGAAGGTAATATTTTAGCAACTTTTGTATATAAATAGCCACATGCATCAAAACGAGTCATAAATTTAAACAGTAGAACCTTCAATAATCATAATTATTATTAACCTTAAAATAAGTGGATATCAACTTTAACCTGAGTGTCATCGGTGTTGACTTAGTAGGTCATAAAACTGTCGCATTAACTAGCGCAGTGATAGCGCTCACTGCGCTCGCGAAAGCATTTGTAACATCTACTTTGTAGGTAAAATTTCAGCAACTTTTGTATTTTAATAGCCACATGCATCAAAACGAGTCATAAATTGAAACAGTACAACCGTCAATAATCATAATGAATATTTACCTTAAAATAAGTGGATATCAAGTTTAACCTTAGGGTCATCGGTATTGACTCAGTAAGTAGGTCATAAAAACTGTCAGAATCATAAAAAGTCGCTAAAAAATTTCGCTCGCTGCGTTCGCGCAAACATTTGTTTTATCTACAGTGAAGGTAATATTTCAGCAACTTTTCTATATTAATAACCACATGCATCAAAACGAGTAATAAATTAAAACAGTATAACCTTTAATAATAATAATGATTATTAACCTTAAAATAAGTGGATATTAAGTGTAACCTTAGTGTCATCGGTGTTGACTTAGTAGGTCATAAAAACTGTCAGGGTCATAAAAAGTCGTAAAAATTTATTGCGCTCGCTTTGCTTGCGAAGTGATAGCGCTCGCTCTGCTCGCGCAAGCATTTGACACATTTACTTTGTAGGTAACATTTCGGCAACTTTTGTATTTCAATAGCCACATGCATCAAAACGAGTCATACATTGAAACAATACAACCTTCAAGAATCATAATGATTATTAACCTTAAAATAAATGGATATCATGTTTAACCTTAGTGTCATCGGTGTTGACTTAGTAGGTCATAAAAACTTTCAGGGTCATAAAAAGGCAAAAAACAAATTCGCGCTCGATTCGCTTGCGCAGTAACAACGATATATATAATATAATAGCGTGTTCTAACAGCCTTATACATTAGACTGACTCAAATATACAAACAGCATAACTTGGTAAACCTAACCAATGTTTACCAAGTTTTGCGGTTGCTTGTGTACCAAGTAACGATTAATGACTTTAACAACGATACGAGACGATATCGAGTTCGACCTAAGAGTCATCTAAAGTGAGATGATTATTAGGTCGTAAAACTGTCAGGGTCATAAAAATTCATAAAAAATGTTCGCTCGCGCAATGATTGTACTCGATGCGCTCACGCAGCTATTCACCTTATTTTCTTTGTAAGAAATGTTCTAGGAACTTTTGTGTTGAGTCAAACATTTAAACTGTACGACTTCGTATAACCTAACCTTAATAATACTAACCTAACCAAAATGATTAATGACTTTAACAATAGAGGATATTGAGTTCGACTTTAGGGTCATCTATGGTGACTTAGCCTAAGAGATCATCGATCTTGACCTCAAAGGTCATATAGACTCAAATAACGCGGGCAAAGCCGCGGGTAACAGCTAGTATACATATAAATATGTACCGACATAAGATTTATATAAAAAGTATCATCTAGAAAATAATATAATATCGTTTAAAAACTAAAAAACAACCGACTTCAATGCCGCGCTATTCATTTTCAGTACCAATTTTGAGATGTTTATCTCAATATCTCTGGAGATACTTATCATACCTCGATAAAATTACCATGGTACCACACTTGGGATATCTCCTTTCGAACAAAAAAAGAATAATCGAAATCGGTTCATAAACGACGAAGTTATCCGCGAACAAACATAAAAAAAAAAAAAAAAAAAAAAAAAAAAAAAAAAAAAATACGGTCGAATTGAGAAACCTCCTCCTTTTTTTGAAGTCGGTTAAAAATGAATCAATAGTATTTTTTAACACTGCCAATAGTTAGTAGATTCACCTTAATAATTATCTTCGTCATAATCATAGATAAGATAAGAGTATATACTGGAAAAGTCATAATTGCGTTTGATTTTGCTAATAAAAATAATGGCCTATAATAATTATGTTCTAGTTGGAAATTGGAATGAGGAGAGGCTGAAAAATGATGTATGTATAATTTACACTTAGACACAACGAAACCTAGTCCTATATATGCTTTCGGAGATATAGGTTGAGCATTTTCTAACAAAAAAAATAATAAGGTACTTCTTGATGAGGTACTTATTAAAATCGGTCCATGGGCACCGGGTAGTCTCTGTTTTGCTCCACATCTCTAAAAACAGCCTTAGGATCTTGACATAACACGAACACAGTACCTATAAGACAAGATCATAATTTTACTGAACTAATATAATACCGACTTGACTTGGCATTCTCGTGTATTTTGGTTCAGTTTTGAAGCATTTTATGATTTTCTTACATGTGCATTGTACACCACACGCGTGGTTCTTATCAATAAGCCAGTTAAGGCCGTTACACTTTCACGTAGGTTTAAGTGTCCATATCATAAAATAAATAATCATTAAAACTACTGAAACCGATTTCGATGCAATCATTAATGTACATAAAGTACAAACATAAAGCGGCAATAGCCCAAATGGCAAAGGCGTCGGCTTGCCGATCGAGAGGTCGTGAGTTCGATCCCCTCCCATTGCTCTATTGACGTGAACCCACTCCAGACACAAGCATATTTAGCTTAGTAGGAGGAGTTAACGAGACTACTAGTGATGAGCAACCCACATGCTAGTCAGCTTTATATAAAACAATAAAAATAAAGAGAAAAAGAAAAAATATCTCTCTGTTTTTTGTTACAAAGCTCTTATATACCTAGTATCAGAAATGTAGTTAATTCGCAGTTCCAATAATATTACAAACATACGTGTTGAATCGACAACCTTATCTTTTTAAAGTCGGGAAAAAATGTGAATAAAGCTCATTAATTATTTGCAGTTTGAATTCAATGTTTTCCTGCGCAAACGCGAACGAAAGGAATTGTTGCTACAGAGATCAAGGACATTATTCAGTAACTTACTGAAAGAGGTAACCTTGTTAATTATGTAAACTATAACATAAATGGAGTATAAGTTTAACACTATTTACTTCTATGAAGGTACAAACAGTATATATTATCGTTTAAAAAACTAAAAGAACTGACTTCAAATGCCGCGCTATTAATTTTTAGTACTAAGTTGAGGTGTTTATCTCCATATCTCTAGAGATACTTATCGGACCTCGATGAAATTACCATGGTACCACACTCAGGTTATCTCCGTTCCAACAAAAAAAATCAAATCATGGTTCATAAACAACGAAGTTATCCGCGAACAAACATAAAAAATATATATATATACGGTCGAATTGAGAAACCTCCTCCTTTTTTGAAGTCGGTTAAAAACAGAGATAATAATTCTGAGACTAGCTCTTACCACCAATCTAAAAATAATCTGAAGTACTGAAACATGCACTGGGTTGGGGGTGCACGTAATAGTACGGTTGGCAACCCTACATTAATCAGGGGAATTACAAATTTGTTTTAAGTGTGACGACGACTAGATGAAAGCTGAATGGCTCAATACTTTTTTTTTTTAAATTTAAAGCAATATGTTATGTTTTTGTTATATTTATAATAATTATTATTGAATATGATCTATTTAATGTTATTTAACGTGTGTAAGTGCAAATTTTTAATTTGCCTATTCACTGAATAAATGCTTTGACTTTGATACGATAGATCTTATAAGGAATATTGTTTGTGTGGAAATATATAGATAAAAGAGACGAGGCGTATGAGAACTGACTTAAGTCCAATCAACATAGCGCTATTATTCCAACTTGTCTTCTAAGCTAACCAGCACCGCCGGAACTCGGTGTACTGATCAACGACATGTTTTGCTCGGCGGGTGGTTTGTGCCGCGGCTGAAGCCTACCACCAATGGTGTCAATGACACTCACGAGCAGGATTGATGTCTAGCTAAGCATATGGACGCAGGAAAGTAACAATGACTGATAAATAATAGCCATAATCAGGAGAAAACCATCTATTAATAGTAATTTAAAAGATGTGTTAGTCTCACGATACCCTCTTGTTACAATTAGAATTAAAAAGTAGTTTTTATTTGATCATCATCATCAGCCTATCACTGTCCACTGACCTGAGATAAGCCTTACCAATTAATGGCACGCCACTGAGCTCGTTAAGTTTTATTTATTTACACTATACACTATTTACAGAGACCTCTTTTGATTAGTGGGATGTTCATTCTCTACGGATGTAACGTGCAAATCGTTGCTTCCGACATGCTAGGTAAGTAACTTAAAATTCTTAAGGGTTCATTTAGTAATGTAGCACAGATACGTGTAGCAAGCAAAACGTAGAACCGTAGAATCCATAGCTTTGTACTCTAGAACCCAATAGAAAATACATTTACAACTTTTTATTGCTGCTCTACTAGATGGCGCTAGTAGACTTTTGTGTAATAAAGGATAGCTTACAGTGTAGATAATTCTGACTCATTATTTTACGGATCTTAAGAAAACTTATTGTACATTTTGAAATTATATCATAATCATAGCTTAAGGGGGTACGATTTCCATACAAAAGTATAATGCACAAATATAAGTAAATGGAGGAAAAACTTGCACTGAAATCACATCTATTGGTCTTTTATAAGTATTTACGTGTCGGGAAACGTATTTACCTACATGATTTGATTGATTAAGATGAAATTATTTTAAATAATAGTAAAATTCAAGTTAAACCAACAAATATTGATTGAGTAATATGTTTATATTATTCAATTAAATCATGTAGATAAATATAATTCCCGACATGTAAAGACTTATACAAGACCAAAAGATGTGATTTCAGTGCAGGTTTTTGTTCCGTTTACTCATATTTGTGCATTATAGTTTTGTATGGAAATCGTACCCCCTTAAGTAAGAAGGTTGGTACTTACGCGGATGACTATGACAATAGTAGTACTATTGCACACAGGAGTTGAAATCAAATAGCCAATCTACCTGCTAAAATGACAGCGGATTGAAATTATTGGCATGTTATTTGGGGTAGTTGTTAGTGGTATAGGGTTGCCTATTAATAAAAAAAAAAGGTTGACGCTAGTTACTAATAATTATTACTGTGTAGTTAATGCTGGTTTGAGTAATGGCTAGGGTCTGAGTACTTTCCGTGGTAGTTTTGATTATGATGATTTTATCTAAATAACAAATACCAACTGTTATATCATTTTGGAACTTAATAAACAAGAAAGTTTTATTAGTAACTAGAAGTGCCCCGCGGCTTTGCCCGCATTAAAAACTCCTTTTATTTACTTAAAACTTTTCTTTTGTAAAAATGATTCTATCATTAAAGACATCAAATATGAATTAGCCAAATCGGTTTTCCCGTTTTCATGTTATCGCGTGAATAAGGCAAATCGGTATTCATATTTATAAAACCCAAATATTCATTTTTTTAATGTTATGTTTGGCAAACAAGCAGACAGCCCGCCTGATCGTAAGCGGTTACCGTTGCCTATGGACAACTGCAACACCATAAGTGCTGTTGATGCGTTGCCGACCTTTGAGGAGTTTATGGATACCCTTTTTAAAAGACTGCATCTTATAGCTAGATGGAAAGATTGCGGCGGGTAGATCATTCCACATCTTAGAGGTACGCGGTAAAAATCCTCGGTTAAAACGGTTAGTTCGAGATGTCCAGGTCTGTAAGATGTGAGGGTGAGCTTTTTGACGGTGCTGAGCAGTACGATAAAAGAATGGCGATGTTGGAATCAGGTCAAAAAGCTCTTCAGAGCATTCCCCATATAGAGATGGATAGCGCTCCGACGTTTCTACGGAGGCTGAGTGGCTCCAGTTTTTCACAGAGTTCGAGATCGTCGACAATTCTAGTGGCTCTTCGCTGTAAGGAGTCAAGAGGCTGAAGCTGGTAGCTCGGAGCGCCGTTCCAGAGGTGCGAGCAATATTCCATGTGTAGTCGAACTTGTGCTTTGTAAAGCACAAGCCGTTGACGTGGTGTAAAATATCGCTTCGCTCTGTTAAGCACACCTAGCTTCCTGGATGCAAGTTTTGCCTTGGCTTCCAGGTAACTCTTAAATTGGACCTCACTAGAAATGTCGATGCCTAGGATCCCAAGACTGTTGGATATTGTAAGAGGAACGCCATGAAGTCGGGGAGCTACGGAAAGTCTGGAGTCTTTTTAGCAGTAAAAGCGCAAACTTGTGTCTTAGTAGGGTTAAATCGGACCAAATTACATTCACCCCATTTGGAGACTTTCTCAAGAGAGTTTTCTATTTGAGACACAAGTTTGTCTCTGCATTCCTGCACCTCGGAAGGAGAGGTGTTAACACGACCGGTATGGTGTGCGTCACCCGTGCTATCGTCTGCATAGCAATGTATGTCGGCAATTTGCAACATATCATTGATATGCAGAATAAATAGAGTAGGCGACAGCACAGAACCCTGTGGGACACGAGCGTTGATGGGAATTTGGTTAGACTTGAAACCATCAACGACTACCGATTTACTACGGTGATCAAGGAAGCTGGCCACCCATGTGTAAAGCCCCTCTGGTAGGCCGTAAGATGGAAGCTTGGAAAGAAGCGCCTTGTGCCAGACCCGGTCAAAGGCTTTCGCAATGTCTAAGCTTACAGCAAGAGCCTCCCCTCTACTCTCTACAGCTTCAGACCATCGGTGTGTGAGATACACCAGAAAATCACCAGCTGAGCGACCATGACGAAAACCGTATTGACGATCACTTATCATCTGGTGCTCTTCGAGGTATCGCAGAAGCTGCGTGTTGACAACACTCTCCATAACTTTGCAGAGTAGAGAGGTAATTGCTATAGGCCTATAGTTAGACGGGTCAGTGCGATCACCTTTTTTGGGTATTGGGTGGACTATGGCAACTTTCCAGGAACGGGGCACGTATCCTGAGGTATAGGAGAGCAGAAACAAGCGCGTTAACACTGGAGTCAACTCGGGAGCACATATCTTTAAGACGATCGCCGGAATGCAGTCTGGCCCACTCGATTTTCGCATATCAAGGGAAAAGAGTTCCTTCCGTACTGCTCTCTGGGAGATGCGTACTTCTGGCATGGAACTCTTACATCTCGGGATAATCGGCGGTGATAAATCCCCATCGTCGAGGGTCGAGTTAGATGCAAAAATACTACCAAGAAGATCGGCTTTTTCTTTAGCAGTATGGGCCAGGCTATCATCCAAATTTCGTAGGGCTGGTAGGGAGGATTGGCAGAAGTTACCCTCGGCTGCTTTGGCAAGTGACCAAAACTCTCTGCTTCCCGACGGATAACTGGCGAATCGGTCACCAATCCTCGTAATATGCTGATCTCTGGCCTTAGCAGCCACCTTCTTGCTCGACCTGGAGGCAGCGTATAATTTATTTTTTAGAAGAGCGGTGTTTGGATCGTTTAATGCCCGCTCTGTGGTCCAAGCCTTAAATGCATCAAGTTTGGACTTTGATGCAACCGCACAGGATTTATTGAACCATGGGTGACGCCGCCCTCCGACACGAACCACCAAGTTTGGAATGTAACATTCCATACCCTGAAGCACGACGTCAGTGACGGCATCAGCACACACATCAACATCCTCCGTAGAAGTACAGATTTGCCCCCAGGGATATGACGCATAGAACTCGCGAAGGCCATCCCAGTCTGCTGTTTCATAGTGCCAATCTGTGCGTTTCCCAGCTGGAGAAGGTCTAGCACGATTTAGAGTTGGCACAACTGAACTTACCAGACAATGATCTGAAGAACCTAGGGGTGGACCGACAGGTACCTGATAATTGTCTGGATTTGAGGTCAGCAGGAGGTCGAGCAGGGAGGGGTTGTGGTTCTCTATATCTGGTATTCTAGTTGATTCTGTGACCAGTTGAGAGAGTCCGTATGTCAAAGCCAATTTGTAAACAGTACGCGCCGCATTGTCGCTGGAATTAGAGCCTAACCACTCTTTGTGATGAGCGTTGAAATCTCCGAGCATTATTAATTCCACAGAAGCGTACTGTTCTGTGGAGAAAGAGACGATTTGTCTCCAGGTCACCGCTGCGAGACCTGTATAGGCAAGCATAGACTCGTGTTTGACCACCGTAGTCCACGCGCACCCAGAGAAGCGACAGGTCTTTAATCTCTAAACCGTTAAGGCGACGACAGCAGATATCCTCCAGTACGTACTCACATACCCCAGCTCGTCCCAAGAACATGTGTTCGAGGATATAGCCGGGGTACATCAGATAAGAGGTATCAGCAGGGCAGGATATCTGGGTCTCCGTCAAAAAGAGCAACGCCGGTTTAGCCGTTTCAAGGTGAAAGTGAACGGAATTGATGTTGGTGTTTACGAGTAGACCCCTAATATTACAGAAGTCCACTTTGAGTGTGGAGAGAGCCGCTGCAGAACTTTTCTTATTATTTTTCCTAGCCATGAAATTGTAATTGTAAGGGTTTGGGGGGAAAAGCGACGAGACACTGATTGCATCCAAGCGACAATATTGAATTGCATAAGACGAAAAACCGGTTGAACAGACTATTGAAAAGCTGGCATGGGGGACGGAAGGGCCTCCGGTCCCCCCTGGAGGCAATTACCGGGTCCACTTCGGTCTCCTACTCCGGCACGGTAACAACCTTCCAGGATTATGCGCGGGTTGGCGGGACAGCCTCCTAGAGCGGAGATTAGAAGTGATCTCTAGGTTCGGGTCCCCTACTGACTCGCGGGCGGCCAGCGGATAACCGTTTCACCGGGTCTCCCTGGCCCCCATGCCAACCAGTCACGTCGGGACGACCAGGTCTATCCTCTACATCATTCACGGTCGCCGGGATACTAAACAGGACACGTCACTAGGTGGGAGGGAAAGGAAAGGAAAGGAGCTGGTACTTCCGCGATGATGTCGGAGCACGCCAGTGCCGGAGCAATGACATTCGACGACAGACTTATACGGGAGGGTGGTATTAAACCAGGCGACCAAAAGATGGTCTACCACCAAGAGTTTGAAGTGGAATTACAGTCTTAGATAGGCTGTCGAGAGATGCGGCGGGTACGCCTCCACGCTTATCTCTCTGCTGATTTCACCCTAGAAAATCCCTCTGCCGGCATCGACACCCGCAAGAAGAGAAGGGGTGGCCCCATTATAAGGCGGGAACCACACGGCAAAAGATACGTTCATACTTTGTTACCTACCCCATTTCGAAAAATCCTACAACACGTACTTACTTATTTATTTATTTACAGAAGTACTTATTGTGTAAAGTTTTAAATAAAACAGACTATCTCATCTTATTTCGCCATACAAACTTTGAATCCCCGTTCCGTATCCGGGACAAATTTTTTGAAAATCCTTTCTGAGCGGATACCTACGTCATAATAACTATCTGCATTCTAAATTTCAGCGCAATCCGAATCAATATTGATTTTAAGACTTTGTTACCCCAGTTACCCTCTTAGGGAGGCATTTTGAAAAAGTCTGAAACTTGTATTTACTTATTTATATACAGAAGTACTTGTGTGAAATGTCGAATAAAATGACTATTTAAACTTTGAACCCCCGCTTCATCCCTTTGTAAAGTGAATGTTGAATAATCCTTTCTTAGCGGATTTCCACGCGGTTTCCCACGTCAAAATAACTATCTGCATGCCAAATTTCAGCGCAATCCGAAACAATATTGATATCAAACTTTGTTACCCCACTTCACCCTCTTTGGGGTGGAATTTCGAAAAAACCTGAAACATGCATGTTATTATTTATTTACTTACGTACTTTTGTGACGTTTCGAATAGAAAATACTTTCTAATCTTGTTTCTTCATACAAACTTTGAACCCCCGTTTCATCCCCTTTGGGGGTGAATTTTGAAAAATCCTTTCTTAGAGGGAACTAACTTTGTAGTAACTATTTGCATGCCAAATATCAGCGCAATCCGAAACAATATTGATTTTCAGACTTTGTCACCCCGCACCGTTATACCCTTTTAGGGGTAGAATTTTGAAAAAGCCTGTAACACGTATTTACTTATTTTTTTTACTGAAGCGCTTGTGTGAGGTTTCGATAAGAAAAGACTATCAAATCTTGTTTCTCCATACAAACTTTGAACCCCCATTTCATCCTCTTAAGGGGTGAATTTTGGAAAATCCTTTCTTATATATATACATATATATACATATATATAGGTATACACATATATATATATAGATATATAACACATTTATATAGGTATATTTGTCTTAGTACGCAAGGGTGTACACCCTTAAGACAAATATACAACTTGCATCCAGGAAGCTAGGTGTGCTTAACAGAGCGAGGCGATATTTTACACCACGTCAACGGCTTGTGCTTTACAAAGCACAAGTTCGACCACACATGGAATATTGCTCGCACCTCTGGAATGGCGCTCCGAGATACCAGCTTCAGCCTTTTGACTCCTTACAGCGAAGAGCCACTAGAATTGTCGACGATCCCGAGCTCTGTGAAAAACTGGAGCCACTCAGCCTCCGTAGAGACGTCGGAGCGCTATCCATCTTTTACGGTCTCTATAATGGGGAATGCTCTGAGGAGCTTTTTGACCTGATTCCAACATCGCCATTCTTTTATCGTAATGCTCGGCACCGTCAAAAAGCTCACCCTCACATCTTATAGACTTGGACATCTCAAACTACCCGTTTTAACCGAGGATTTTTACCTGCCGGATGATCTACCCGCCGCGTTCTTTCCATCTAGCTATAAGATGGAGTCTATTAAAAAGGGTATCCACAAACTCCTCAAAGGTCGGCAACGCATCAACAGCACTCATGGTAACCGCTTACGATCAGGCGGGCTGTCTGCTTGTTTGCCAACCATAACATTAAAAAAATATACATACAGAAGAAGAAGATTCCGAGTTAGCGTACTAAGTATTCGAAAAATTATACTAAAAATGTTAATCTACTTTTAGCTAAAACGGCGGTACCGGGAGAAAAGCCTCAGTACGGGTTGGCGCTATCAAGTCTAGTAACAGACCGGCAGGTCGACTACCTCCAGAACATCAGCGATGGCTGTATGATGACCTTGTCTCCAATTACTACACCCTGTTGCCGAAATACTTTCGTTATTCTTAGGTTTATTATATTTATCTTCTTCTATTGGTAGGATATCTGCGAGTCCGCTTTGAGTCGTACCACCAGCGAGGTTTGACCACAATTTTATCAGATATTCAATTGTGAAAAATTATATCTTTTATAAGAAACGTATTTTCACCACCATATTTTGTCTACTAAGGTTGTAAAATATTATCGTCATCATCATCAGCCTGTGTCAGTCCACTGCTGGACGTAGGCCTCTCCCAAGATGCGCCACTGAGCTCGATCTTCGGCTCTTCTCTTGCAGTCACTGCCCACCGCTTTTCGTATGTCGTCGCTCCACCTGGTCACAGAACGTCCTACGCTACGTTTGCCGATTCGCGGTCTCCACTCTAGGACAAGTCTACCCCAACGGTTATCAGTCCTGCGGCAGATATGACCAGCCCACTGCCACTTCAGCTTGCTAATCCGTTGAGCTATTTCGATCACTTTAGTTCTCTGGCGAATAACATCGTTCCGGATTCTATCCCGCAGATAAATACCGAGCATAGCTCTCTCCATAGCTCACTGAGCGACTTTAAACTGGTGGACTACTCAAACTGTCCACGTCTCGACTCCGTTTGTCATTACAGGTAGGACGCAATTAAAGACTTTTGTCTTTAGACACTGCGGTATAGGCGACGAGAAGACTCGACGGAGTTTTCCGAATGCTGCCCAGCCCAGCTGAATTCTTCTCTGGATTTCCTTCTCGAAGTTGTGTTTGCCTAGTTGGAGCGTCTGCCCTAGGTAAACATACTTAGTGAAAACTTCGAGTGGGATTCCATATACGGAAATCGGATCGAACAACGTGCTCGTTGTACATGTTGTACTTTGGTTTTATCTAAATTCTTCCGGAGACCGATGCGACGAGAAGAATCAGCTAGGCCATTCAACATCCTTTGTAGGTCCTGCAGCGTCTCTGTCATAAAAACGATGTCATCTGCGAATCGTAAGTAAGAGATGTACTTGCCGTTGATGTTAATGCCACAATCTTTCCAGTCCAGCGTCTTAAACATATCCTCCAAGGCGTTAGTGAACAGTTTCGGGAATATGACGTCCCCCTGTCTCACTCCTCAACGCAGGTAGCCATATTTAGTTCGCTGGTTCTGGATTTGTACAGTCATCTTTGCGGCATTATACAGACATCTCATCACTTCGATATATCGCCAGTCGACTTGGCAACGCTGCAAGGACTTGAAAACAGCTTGTAGACATGGCTCAGAAGCGAAATCGGGCGGTAGTTTTTTAATAGGGTTTTGTCTCCTTTTTTGAAAAACAGAACCACCATGCTTCTGTTCCATGCCTGTGGAGTTCTCTCAGTGAAAAGAACGGAATTAAAGAGCTGCTGAAGCTTTTGAACTGCTGGAGCTCCTCCGGCTTTTAAAAGCTCTGTTGCGATTCCGTCTTCTCCTAAAACAACAACCAATACTGAGGATTCTAGAGCCACCATAACCCGCCACTTCACAAAAGATCTGCCCGAAATTAGCCGAGACGAAATCGTGATGGCCCTTAAACAACTCAAAAATGGAAAAGCCCCTTTTTCCATCCTTTTCCCAACTCAAAAATGGAAAAGAGGCTTTTCCATTTTTGAGTTGTCTTCTTGCGCTTCTTTGAGATCTTCTGTGAAGTGGCGGGTTATGGTGGCTCTAGAATCCTCAGTATCGGGTTTGGGCCAAGGCCCAAACCCAGCAACAGAGCTTCAAGAAGTATGCGATACGTAGAGCTTGCCGTAAAAGTCTTCAACTTCCGACAGAATCTCCGGCTTGGATGCGACGACGTTCCCCGCTGACGTTGTCAGCTTTGTGAGGTGGCTTCTACCCAGAGGCTTAACAAACACTTTCGACCCCCGATTCTGCTCAATTGATTCTTTAATCAAGAGCGTGTTAGAGGATCGGAGGTCGCGTTGTACCAGCTTCTTAATGGTTTTGTTGCGCACCAGGTTAGTTGACAAAGCTGAAAAAGGGTCTGTTCGTCTCTCTTCCATTAGCCGAAGTGTTTCTGCCGAAAGTTTGGACTTTTTGCCCATAGCTTGCTCTCGCAAAACTTTGTCCCTTTATCCTTAAGGATTTCCACCACTTCTTTGAGTTTCTGGTCTACGTCATCCGTGGTTTCCAAGGCAGCGAATCTATTTTCCAATTTTAATTGGAATGTTTCGGACCCAACAACGGTTTGGAGTAGGTTTAGATGGAGCGTATACTTCATCAATCGGAATCTCTCGGCTTTAAAGTCGATATCCAGAGTGCCTCGTACAAGTCGGTGATCACTTCCAGTATTAAACCTAGTGATCACTGAGACGTCTCTGAATATGCGCCGTTTGTCCGTAATGATGAAGTCAATCTCGTTTTTAGTCACAGTGTCGGGGCTTTGCCACGTCCGCGTCCTTTGGGGCTGTTTCTTGAAGATCGAGTTCATCAAGAAAAGTCCCTCGTTCTCGAGGAAGTTGAGTAGCATTTGCCCCCTGTGATTCCTACTCCCAAATCCGTGTGGTCCTATAGACTATTCGCCGCAAGTTTGTACTCCCGCTTTGGCGTTAAAGTCTCCCATGACAACGTTGTAGTGAGCCTTGGAGGTAGTGTGTAAAGCTCTGGAGATATCTTCATACATGCTCTCCACCTCATCATCTAAGTGTGTCGAGGTCGGTGCGTAAACCTGAATAACCTTGAGGCTGTACCTCTTGGTTAACTTAATTATGAGGTATGCTACCCTGGTCGACACACTTGAAATTTCTACAACGTTGTCACTGAAAACCTTGTTGACCAGACGTTCATCGACGCTGCCTTCGGATGGCTGATCTCCTTCTCTCTAGTACATAAGATGGCCCGATTCTAAGGTTATGGTATTCTCTCCCTGTCTTCGGACTTCACATAACCCCAGTATGTGCCATCTTATGTGTTTCAACTCCTCCTCCAGCTGCGCCAGATGATCGTCCAGCCGAATCGTGCGTCCATTATACGTAGCCAGGGTCAGTTTGTTTTGGCGGCCTACCGTAGCCCGGGGATTCTTAGCATCCCCTGCCCTGCCGTTACTGTGACCGCCGCCGTGGTCAGGAATAGCAGAGCGGCCAGGAACTGGGGGCCGCGGCATATTGTGACTTTCTATATTAAGTACATGTATCCCTTGGGAGGGATATGCCCTAATCGCCACGCTGAGCAGGCGTGTTGGCGATCGCAGGACGTAGCTTTTCGCACCGGTGACGCTGCTGCCCGTCACCGGCCTGTAGAATTTAGCTACGCCATAGATATGAAATGGTTATACCGCCATTTGTCAGTCGCCAGAGCCCCGTCTGTTGGTCAGCAGGATGCACCACGGGCAGGTGAGGTTGGCTGGGAGCACCGAGGTCGTATTTGTGCTCCCTTACATCCCTTACATACCTTTTAAATATGTCTCCATGAAATAATATATTACGATACATTTGACATAAGTAGTATAATATTGCATAGCGTGAAGTTGAAGTGCTAAAGGTCGTGCAATAATCGACTATTTAAGTCACGGAAAACTGTGCGTAAAGTGCGTCTTAGATGACACAGTGCTATAAATGTCTATTATTAAAACGGGATAATAATATCCCCCGAAAAGATCATTTTTAATATAAAAGAAATAATGTTTAAACCCAATGAGTAGTTTCAGAGATAACCTCACAATAACGAACATACAAACTTATAAATTTACAAAAAAACATCTAAGTACTATTAATAACTAAAAGTGTCCCGCGGCTTCGTACGCGTTGAAAACATCTATCAGTTACTTAAAACTTTTCTTTTTTAAAAACCTGTCTATCATACAACATGCACCCTCTTAGGGGTGGAATTTAGAAAAAGCTTGTGACACGTATTTACTTATTTATTTAAGCAAGACCAAAGTAATGGTTTTTGAAAGAGAAGAAAGAATGACTGATTGTTATGTGACGATTGAAGGAGAAAGAGTGGAGCAAGTGAAAGAGTTTGTGTACCTGGGTTCTAAGTTTACGAGAGATTGTAAGTATGAAAGTGATATTGAGCGAAGAGTTTTGGCTGGAAACCAAGTGAGTGGGGCACTACATAACTTTATGAGAAGTCAGAACGTGTCTAAAAAAGCACGACTGGCTGTACATAGGGGAGAGTTGGTTCCCACACTCATGTATGGTAGTGAATGCTGGGTATGGCAGAAGAAACATGAAAGTAAAATTAATGCTGTAGAAATGAGAAGTTTGAGAAGTATGATCGGAGTGACTCTGATGGATAAGTTGGAGAACAGCATGATAAGGGAATGTTGTGGTGTGGTAGAAGATGTAGTGACAAAGATAGAGAAAGGGATGCTTAGATAGTTTGGACATCTAGAGAGGATGGATGAAGAAAGATTGACGAAACAGATTTATGAGACGTGTGTGAATGGGCCAGTTGGTAGAGGCCGACCTAGGCGAACCTATCACGACCAGATCGGAGATGTTTTAAAAAAAGGCCAAGTCAAAAGTACCTATAACCGGCGAGCATGTATGAAGACGCTCATGAAAGTGGAAGAAGCGAAGGAGGTATGTAAGGATCGTAGCATGTGGAAAGAAGTAGTCTCTGCCTACCCCAACGGAAAAAAGGCGTGATTGTATGTATGTATGTATGTATTTACTGAAGTACTTGTGTGAAGTTTCGAATAAAAATAATATCTAATCTGGTTTCTCCATACAAACTTTCAGCCCCCGTTTCATCCCTTTAAGCGATGAATTTTGGATTATCATTTCTTAGCGGATACCTACGTCATAATAACTATCTGCACGCAAAATTTCACCGTAATCCGAAACAATATTGATTTTTAGTATTTGTTACCTCACTTTAGCCTCTTAGAGGTGGAATTTCGAAAGGGCCTCAAACACATATTAACTAACTTATTTACAGAAGTACTTGTGTCTGTGAAGTAAAGCTGTGTCAAACCGTATGTATTCGTTACTACGTAACGGATACACTGCCTGACTCAAATGTTTCGTTACTCGCATCATTCGCATGTGTCGGTATTCGGAACGAGACGACACAAATGTACGACATACGTACGTACGACTCTCCGTCTCTGTCTAACAGACTATGAATGACAGAGCGGCAATTGTTTTGCAACATGTTTTCTGTGCAGTAAAAACATCCGGCAACACTTTATTCGTTAATTTCACAGCTCTAGTGTGAAGTTTCAAATAAAAACAACTATCTAATATTGTTTCTCCATACAAATTTTGAATACCCGTTTTATCCCTTAAGTGGTTAATTTTGGAAAACCCTTTCTTTTTTTACACCCTTACCTACTAAGACAAATATACCCTCTAAATTTGTAGGCTCTACGACCAGCGGTTAAGGCTGTGCGTTGTCTCTAAGTCAGTCAGTCAGTATATCAGGACAGAGATTCTTATAGTATTAGAAAATAGATAAAGAACTACATTATAAATGTTATTACAGTACCGAGGATGAAAGTCTTAGCGGTGTGAAAGTAAATTATGGTGACGAGTTCCTTTTGAAAGCAGAAAATTACGGCGAGCCTGATGTAAGTTTTATATACGTTTATTTTTTCGAACAAACAAGCACTTGGCCACTGTTTCACGCAAGGATGCAGTCCAAAGTAAAATAGTTAAAAACTTCTTTAGAAGTAGAAAACAACAGGTAAGACGTCTCAGATCACATCGTCATTGAATATCAGGTGAGACAGTTATTAAGTGCTTGTCCGGTAACAGTGAATAAAAAATAAAGTACCTATTTATGTTGTCAGGCACCGCCTCTTTACGTGCGGTATACGCCAGAGGGAGTCCCAGGGCCGGCCGACCGCATGCCCATACGGCTGAGTTCCAGTAAGGACAGTAACTGTCGCTGGACAATCATGCCACTGCTTGTACGAGACCGGCTTGAGGGCCTCGCCAGTGCCGTCAAGGTATGACAAAGGTCTATACTAGGAAAAGTCAACTTTTTTTTCCTATTTTTATCTGATAGGCTAGACGTCCACGTGTTGAGAGGTCTATATGATGCCGCGACTATGACCGTCCAAGTACAAAATCAGCAGACTGAACATATTCACTTACATCGAGCAGTGGGACGTTATTTCCCCCAAATTGTTCACAAACGCTCTAGAGGATATGTTCAAAACGCTGAACTGGATAGGACGAGGCATAAATGTCAATGGCAATTACCTCTCACACTTGAGATTTGCGGACGACATCGTCACCATGGCTGAAACCGTGCGGGACCTGCAATACATGCTGACCACCCTCGCTGATTCTTCTGCACGCATCGGTCTCCGGATGAACTTGGATAAGACCGTTATCATGTTCATCGAACATGTTATTCCGGAACCGATTGCCTTAAACGGAGTTCCTTTCGAAGTTGTTCACGATTATGTCTACCTTGGGCAAATATTGCAATTGGGCAGAAACAACTTCGAGAAGGAAGCTCGCAGAAGGATACAACTTGGATGGGCAGCATTCGAAAACTTCGTCGAGTCTTTACATCGCCCATACCACAAAGCCTGAAGACGAAAGTCTTTAACGAGTGCGTCCTACCTGTTATTACTTACGAAGCCGAGACGTGGACACTGACAGTGCGACTAGTTCACCAATTCAAAATCGCTCAGCGAATCACGGAGAGGGCTATGCTCGGAGTTTCTCTGTAGGATCGAATTCGAAACGAAGTCATCCGTCAGACAACCAAAGTAATCGACATAGGTCAGAAGATTAGCAAGCTGAAATGGCAGTGGGCCGGCCACATCTGTCGCAGAACCGATAACCGTTGGGGTAAACGAGTTCTAGAGTGGAGACCACGGCTCGGCAAACGTAGTGTAGGACGTCCTCCAACTAGATGAAGCGATGATATACGCAAGCTGGTTGGCAGCGGTTGGAAACGAATAGCTGAAGATCGAGCTCAGTGGCGTGCCATGGGAGAGGCCTACGTCCAGCAGTGGACGGAAATTGGCTGATAATGATGATGATGATGATGAGGCTAGTGTTAGACCACTATCTCTCCTAGTGGTACTGGTAAGCGATGATGTGGTCGGGGATGGTGAACACGCTTGGCCTAGAATGGTCTGACTCTCACGCCGCTTCCGGAACACAGTAAGGTTATAGCGGTAGATTTTGTCCTTGATGGTAGTAAGCTACTTTTTGATAACAAGTCAGGCGGAACATCAATATATTGCTCCTATCACCTGCGAATACTACAAAGACAGATAAGTTTTCAAATGTTGGATGTCGGTGTACCAGACTGCGAATCGAAAATGACCTTACTGGTAACTATAACGTACCTGATGACTGTAATTTTTTTTATAATTATTCTTATTTATATATTTTTTTTATTTACTAGTACTTTATGTTTAACGTTAACTTCAATTTAATAAAGTAAGCAAATTATTGTATATGGGTTGTGTGGTCTGAAATAAAAAAGATTTGTCCCCAATGTTCGATAATTACATGGAATTTATTAATTAAATTATTGTTAGGTATAAGGATTTTGTTGTAAGGTGCACGGTCACAGAATAATGAATAGTATAAGTGTCACGGTGAACGTTTATACAGTTTTAAGTTATGCAAAGACAGAGTCGTTAGGTCTACAGCTCATAGAGCCGATAGTATTATAGTACAATATTAAAACATAGCACAAATCATGAATTCTAAGCTTATTTAGTGATTTATATAGCAATATAAATCACTAAATACGCTTAGAATTAGCTAAAATATTGAGATTAAACATGAACTAAATGTGAACCTGTGGTTTAGTATATTCGTAGGTTTTTTAAGCTTGGCGACCATTGTCCCATATCATTTGTATCTATGTATAATTATACAAAAAGACTGAAGAAACATATTAGATCACGATCAGAAACTATCGTAGATAATGCCGTAGCAAACATTTTCTTTCCAATTCATGCTCATCACCAGTCCTAATAATTGTCAAATATTGCAGTCTTACATCATTGATATAGGAACTGATATATTCAAAGATGACTTACAAGATGCTACGAACAAACTAACTGCGCTATTGTAATCAAAATGCTTTATCCCAGTATGTAGTATGTTTAATTAATTGCTAAACAAATTTTAATATGAAAATGAAAATGTAAATGCAAATATGAAAAAAAATTCAAGAAATGTTATAGATGATCACTTATTAACGAGAAAATTCGTTTTATTCCAGACGGGAGCTAAACTAATTTTGAAGAACTGTGTTGCGGACATGAGCTTATGCGCCATGAACCAAAATTGGATGCAGACGTTTTTTGGAGCTGTTAGTTGTGATTTTTTAGGGTTTCGTACCCAAAGGGAACCAAAGGAACCCTATTACTTCTCTGTCCGTCCATCCACATTTTACAGGGCTGTATCTCCTTAACCGCAATGGGTAGACACTTGAAATTTTCACGAAGTACGTATTACTATGGGAAATTTAACAAAAAATACCAAAAACAAAATAAAATTATGTAAAAGGAAAAAACGTGTTTTTCCGGCGTTTTCTTGCTTGAATTTATGAACCATAATATATAAACACTTAAAATCTTCACAAAGTATGTGTTACTATGGTCGCTATAACACAAAATACTAATGATACTTAAATTAAAAATTGATGAAAATGAGCCTAAACACGACATCTCAAACGAGGAGTTGAGAGTATTCTGCAGATTCAAGGAGATTTCTCAGAATTAGATCAAGCTTTCCATATTTTTGCAATATCATTGAAGTAACAGGATACTGAATTTCTATTTAATACATGTGATTTGACTACTGTTATTAATATTTCTGTGGATTTGACCACAGAACACGGTCTGTTTAACGTAGTTATTAGTCAAATCATATGACTAATAACTACGTTAAACAGACGGCAGCAGTGTGACAGGTAAGTAGTGCGCAGAAGCACCATTTAGATTTTTTTGACGTCCGTGGTCAAAGGACTACGCACAGAGTACGGAATCACTACATTATAAGAGTCGGCACTTCCCTACATTGTTCATAACCGAATTATGAAAGCCCTTTGTTACCAACCTCACAATACAAAACTAGAGTGAACATTATGAAAACAGGAATATTGGTCTAGGGATTGAACATAACAAATTGCTTTTGTTTATCGATATCGATAAAAGAAAAAAAATATGAATAGTAGTGGTATCATTTAATCCTGTGTTAATTTGGTATAGTAAATGAAACGAAGCTACGGTCTCTGCATTTTTTATTACATTACATATTACATAGTAGAATTAAGGAACCTATATCTAGCAGCAGACGAAAATTAGCTCTTAATGATGATGGTTACAAAAGAACATAATGCAACTTAGAATTAACAACTTTTCAGACATTATAATTTTATTCTATTCACAAACGATTAAATAGCCTTTGGAAAGATGTTATCCAGATGTGAGACGGTAAACTTTTAGTTTTTGTGTGGGTAGGTACACAAAATCTTCGTTTCCGCCATATCGTGAGTTTGATCATATTCGACATCTGCAGTAGCACATTAAATGGGTTATCGATAATTGTTGCTCATCACTACTTTTCGCACTTTTTCACGTTCCCGCCAAAATTAAATCCAAGTTTATAATAATAGGATTTTTCACTTCATTTATGACTAAATCTTAGTAGACTTATAGTAAAATAAATGATATAAGCAATGCTAGAGACTACGTGTCTAGAATTATTCGATAAATATTAAAATTAAGACTTCAAAGCATATCAACACACCGGTCCGGGTCAATGGATATTTAGCCAAAAATATGCCTGAATGTCTTTTTCTCACTCTCCTCACGCCACAAACTTAATGATTTGCTACCCATTATAATAAAACATGAGTTTTTGATGTAAAAAAAATTAGCAGCACGCTCACAAAGTTTTAAAAAATTGCCACAAAAATTCACAGAGTACAAATATGTTACTCTTTGATTCACAGACTACTGTATCACCAGATAGAGTAGCCAACCTAACGGAAATTTAATAGACATAGAGACTGGGTAATTTTTACGAATAGTCATTTAAATTTGGTATAGATTTTTTTTTGTAATGTCGGTACAAAGTTCGTTCATAATTATTAATTGTTTTTTTATCTGTAGTCTGCGCTTTATTATGTATGCAATGTCGCAGGCCTGGGACTACGAGCTTACAAAAGTTGCTATCGTAGTTTTTTTAACCAAAAAAGAGCTGATAATATTTAAACGGCTGAACAGATTTTCAAGAAACAAAGCTAAGAACACTCTCTATGAAGACATCTATCAAACAAAACAAACTAAATCAAAATCGGTTTATCCGTTTGGGCGCTACGATGCCACAGACAGACACACAGATACACAGATACACAGACACACAGATACACAGATACACTTAGAACACCCCTTCGTTTTGCGTCGGGGGTTAAAAACAGAGAAAATAATAATAAAAGGTTAGACCCCATACAAGAAACGTATTTTTGAGGGGTTTTATGCTCGATCTTACAAAACGTAATAGATACAGACTAGAGATTTGCTCATAGTGAGTAAGTATTACAATAGTTGCTGTAACATCAAGATATAATTAAACTAGATTAAATTAAAATTTAAAGCCCATACAAAAACTTATTTTCCGGCAAATTTTTTTTCATTTATTTTTAATTATAGCATTTCCAGAAAAAAAACATCAGCGTTTACTAGAGTCTGACCGAAACTGGTTTTTCGGTCGAAACCGAAACCGAATGTTCGGCCGTGGCTTCAGTTTCGGCCGAAACCAAAACCGAACCTCACGTGGTCAAGTATAAAATTTCTTAAAATACTGAAATATGGTGCATTTAACCCATTATTCTGCAATAGAAGTGCCCCGCGGCTTTGCCCGCGTTAAAGACTTCTTTTATTTACTTAAAACTTTTATTTTGTAAATACCTTTCTATCATAAAAGACATCAAAGAAGTAAAAGCCAAATCGGTTCACCCGTTTTCAAGTTATTGCATGACTAAGGGAAATAGGGATTCATATTTATAAAACCCGAAAAACCATATTGATTTTCTGACATTATACCAACTCCTTGCAAAAATCCTGCAACACGTATTTACTTATTTATATACAGAAGTACTTAAGTAAATCTATAAGTTTATATATATAATAAAAAATAATAAGTAATATCTGGGGGGAATTTTTAGAAAAACCTTTCTAAGCGGATACCTACGTCATAACAATTCATCACAACGTCATAATTCAGCGCAACTATCTGCATTCTATAGAATGCAGATAGTTGCGCTGAATTATAATTCAGCGCAATCCTACACAATATTGGTTTTCAGACTTTTCCCCACTTCGCACCTCTTAGGGTGGCATTTTGAAAAAGCCGTACTTACTTATTTATTTACAGAAGTACTTGTGTGAAATATCAAATAAAATTACTATCAAAACTTTGAACCCCCGCTTCATCTCTTTAAAATGTGAATTTTGATAAATCTTTTCTTAGCAGATACCTACGTCAAAATAAATATATGTATAAATTGTTAAACACAATCCAAAATTTCATCGTACCGATGAGACTTAAAATATAAAGTGTGAAACACTTCAAATAAACATAATATTTAACTATCTGCATGCCAAATTTCAGCGCAATCCCAAACAATCTTGATTTCAGACTTCGTTACCCCATAATACCCTTTTAGAGGTGGCATTTTGAAAAAGCTTGAAACACGTATTTACTTATTTATTTACTGAAGTACTTGAGCGAAGTTTCAAATAGAAAAGACTATCTTATCTTGTTTCTCCATACAAACTTTGAACCCCCGTTTCATACCCTTCAGGGGTGAATTTTGGAAAATCCTTTCTTAGTACAGCTTTACGTACTAAGACTGAATGGCTGTTGAATCTACGGTGTTTCGGAAATACTCCCATCAGAGAAGAAACTCTATGGGGCTTGTCTTGTCATTTTATCTTTTTTTTTTAAATTAATTGTACATGTCAGCTTTAAAATTTTAACAATATATTAATAATTATAATACAATTTATATTTGTTCTTGGAACTTGGGGCATTCAGGCCATGCATTTTTGTCATCCATATAGTCACCTATTGTATAGTATGATTTTTTCATCAAATTGGATTTTACATAGACTTTAAATTTGCTCATAGGCAATTGATCAATATCTTTAGGTAGCTTATTGTAAAAGCGTACACAGTTCCCCATGAATGAACCACTAACTTTCTGCAGTCTGAAATTAGGTATAATTAATCTATTTTTATGTCTTGTATTAAAATTATGTACATCAGACCTTTTCTTATAATCATTTATATTCTTGTGTATGAACATAATATTTTCATAAATGTATTGACATGCCACTGTTAGAATTTGAATTTCCTTAAACTTTTCACGAAGTGAATCTCGCGACCTCATACTATATATAGAGCGAATTGCTCGTTTCTGCAAAACAAATATTGATTGGATTTCAGCGGCTTTCCCCCACAATAAAATGCCATAAGACATTATACTGTGGAAGTAGCTGAAATAGACCAATCTTGCAGTGGCTTCGTCCGTTAAAAATCTAATTTTACGTACTGCGTATGCAGCGGAGCTTAACATACCTGCTAGAACCGATATTTGAGAACCCCATTGAAGCTTTGAATCCAGGGTGATGCCCAAGAATGTTGTGGATTCAACAAGTTCTAATGGTTCATCATTTATTAATATACTTCAATTTGTTGTAACGTCATATAGCCTATAACCAGCAAACAAATAAGACGCGTCCAACGAGACCTCATTTGTCAAATTATGATAAGTAGTTTAGAAGTTATGAGGGAAGAGATCAACATACATACATACACATACATTACTTACTTACTATATACTTACTTACATACATACCCACATACCGGTCAAAAACATAACCCTCCTTTTTGCTTCGCCGTAGTCGGATAAAAAATAGACAGAGACAAAAATCCGTCGGCTTTCGGTACAGCTCTATACTCTTTTGTAATACTTTACCCATATTTTCATAAAGTGATCTGAGTCAACTGCTCGTCCTATAAAAATAGTAACAAGTAAGATGGAATTGCGTAAAAAGTCAGCTTTAAAAAAACGTAAGATAAAAGAGAATCCTGGCTTTAAAGGGAACTTCCAAAATACATATTTTGCTGCGTCATCTAACTCTTTAACCTATAAATGTTAAACCTTAACACATAAATGTTTCGCAGTTGAATGTCTGTGGCGAAACGCTTGTACTTCAAATGACCCTTTCAAAAAGCTCCACTGTTTTAAGGACATGTTTAGGGAACTAGTTGTTGGTATATTTACTAAAATAACTTTACATAGTACACATTCATTACACAGTAGTTTGTTTTTATAAGGTTAAAGTTACTCAGTAGTAAAGATCCTCAGTTCTCTAGAATTTCTGGAACAGCTTTTAATAATGTTAGGTATTTAATAAATATTTGTCATAGCGACGTATTTGTAAATAATGTTTTTTCAATACCGTGAGTGTGAAGGGTTAAGGGATGTTCGAGTAAAGGGATATTGGTATACATAAGTTTGTGTAAGCAACAGAACGTACTTAGAATAATACGAACTATTTTTCAGTACTCTGCTTGTTACTAGCACCTGAGCTTAAAATCATAACTATAATTTATTATTCAGCACATTTGCTCAAAAAATGCATTTACGAAGCCTGTATACATTGTTCGAAAGTTAAAAATTACGCACGCTCTGGTGTATGGCACGTAGTAACTATTATACAATCTGTGGTATGGCACCGTGCGTATCCTTTACGGTTTGTTTTTAATTTTCGTAAAACCTACATAAGAATTCCACCAAAGAGTTTATTATTGCGAGAATAAATAAGCTGAAAAGCTGAATGATAGCACCTCCTTGAAAGCGCTTTTGCTTAAAACATTTGACAAACTCACTTTAAAACTAATTAGTAAATGAGACGAATGGTGTAGTTCTAATTTCTAATACACATAGCACTATTTGCAAATTCGCGCAATTATCATATTAGAAACGTCAAAGATTGTTTGTTTCGACTTTTTTATTATATCATTTATGTTTATTTTATTACCAATTGTAGTGTTTTCTCGCAATTTTGCTGAAAAACGTTGTATGACACATGTGCGGATATTGGTTTTAACAAACTCGTGACTATGGTACTCGACTCGTCTCGGGCTTACATTCGTCTACTCGTTTGTACAAATCAACTTACCGCACTAGTATCATAAATAACTATATCCGTGAATTGATAAAAGAATTAATTCTACGTATTTTGCTATATTTTGGATTGCAGAAACATGTATATATTAGCATGCATTTTTGTTTTAAACTGAGGTGCTTATACCAGATGTAGTGCTGAAAAACAGCATAATTACTTATTTTGAACCCCTGACGTAAAAAGAAGGGATGTTATAGGTATAACGTGTGTATCCATCACACAGTTCTCAGCAATACAGGCTTTTTGTCTAGCGCAGAGTTCTGTTATTATTCTCACTAATTTGTTGCTAATTTGCTAAGTCTTGTTTTCTTGATGTAATATTTGAGTAAAAGTTGAAATAAACTGAAATTGAAATTGAAAAAAAAAAAAAAAAAAAACATACAGACGAATTGAGAACCTCCTCCTTTTTGTGAAGTCGGTTAAAAAATGAAAATCCATCGACATCTTTGCTAGGATGTCGATGTATGTATCTGTATGTCTGAGTTTGTATGTGGCATCGTAGTGCATACACAGATGATCCGATTTCGATGAAGTTATTTTTTGTATTATAGGTGGACTATGAGCTTTTTACTAAATTATAACGCTATGAGATTATTTGCATGGTGGTAGGACACTATCTACTGTCCGCCTGGCCGGCTACCACCCTCAAGTTAGAAAATCTGTCGCTAAACATCTAATGTGTTCCGGCAGCTATTCTTGAGAGCCAGTTCCCATTCTAGTCTAGCGTGCTACCATCCTCGACCGAATCACTTACCAATGCGTGAGATAGTGGCCAAACGCTAGCCTATATAATAATATCTATATAAAAAATAACCGGCCAAGTAGAATTGAACTCGCCAACCGAGGCTTCCGTACCAATTTCTCAGACTAGGTTAAAGGACACGTAACTTTGTAGTTCGATCCATAGAAAATGTATTGCACCAACTAAAATAATAAGTTTGTAATAGTACAACCTTTTTATAGGGTAATGTGGTAATGTACGAGGTACGAGGTGTACGAGGTGTACGAGGTGTTTATCAGTCTATATATGTATGTATGTTTTTTTTTTTTTTTTTTTTTATACGTTATAGGCTAGCGTTTGACCACTATCTCACCTGTTGGTAAGTGATGATGCGGTCGAAGATGTATGTATGTTTGTTCCTTTGTGGCACACTAGAGACCAAACGCGTGGGCCAATTTTGATAATTGGCACGTCAATAGATTTGCCATGCTAGCGCGAGTGTCAACGAAAACATAAAAAATTGAAAAATTCGAAATGGCGGATTTCAGACGCAAAAATTTGTGGATCAAAAAAATTTTTTTTTTCAAAACCTATCGAGTGGGGTATCGAATTAAAGGTCTTAAAGTGAAGATTCAAAATATATTTATAACAAATAATTTATGATCGTACAAATCGAAAAAAAAACGATTTTACATGCCGCGTTAGTCACTTTCAGTAACAAGTTTGCGGTGCTTATCTCTGAAGTTACTTATCAGATCTCAATAAAATTACAATTAGACCAAACGAAAATCATATTAACTCAAACATAAAAAGAATTTTACAAATCGGTTAAGAATTGATGGAGTTCTGAGGTAAATGTTGGGGTGTAACTGTCCATAAATTACAAGGTGACAATACCTTGGACAAAGCTCTGGTCGACTTAAGTTCACGCATTTTTGCGAAAGGTCAAGCCTATGTAGCATTGAGCTGGGTTAGATCTTTAGATGGACTAGTAATAAGTAGTTTAGATCCCCGGAAACTACTCAATAACCCACATGACATCAACTCTCTAAATGAAATGAGAAGATTATGGAATTTGCCGTCCTTTACATAACTAAAAAGTGTAAAATAAAACATTAAATTAAAAAATCAAAAAACCCGACTGCGCAAAAAGTGAAGTGTTAAAAACCGAACTGAAAAGAAAAAAAACAAGTAAGTCTAGTAGTTTAGACTTCTGTTTAGGGATATCAAAAAACTATACAATTTAAATTCTTTCTCGGTCAATACACTCATTAAATAAAAATTGTTATCAAATTGTTATATGGAATATAGAGACTTTAACAGTCGGGACACATTAATCCCCATTCGTTAAGCCATTAATGTGTCCCGACTGTTAAAGTATCTACATTCCATATAACAATGTATAATTTATTTTATGAGTGTATCGATCGAGAAAGAATTAAAATGGTACAGTTTTTTGATATCCCTAAACAGAAGTCTAAACTACTAGACTTACTTGTTTTTTTTCTTTTCAGTTCGTTTTTTAACACTTCACTTTTTGCGCAGTCGGGTTTTTTGATTTTTTAATTTAATGTTTTATTTTATTTTATTTAACTACCTACATATTTATTGTTTTCAGATTTGTTCCTATATAAATGCTTGAAGACCTTGCTTCTTGCCAAATTTTATGATTCTAGATCAACGGGAAGAATTGTCAATTTTGGTTAAAAGCAAGGTCTTGCAGAACAAGTAAAGGGAAAATTCCAAAAAATTGAAAATTAAGGTATATCTTGGTACTTACAAGCTTACACAAAAATCTAAATTTACCCATAGATTTTTATCGTGTTGACTCAGGACCTTGATTTTTATGAACCTAATAGGGACTATAGACCTCAATATTTGTCATAAATTTCAACTTGCTAGGTCCACCCGTTCCTGAGAAAATCGGTAGTGACACACGGACAGACGGACAAACGGACAAGAAAGTGATCTTATAAGGGTTCCTTTTTTACCTTTTGATGTACGAAACCCTAAAAAGATTATCTTTTATAGGTCTGATCAATTCGAAATTGGTATCTTTTTACTTCAATGATTTTGTAAGAATATATACAATATGCATAACCTGATGCTTTGGTATCACCTGGAATCTGCAGAATACTCTACTCCTCACCAACTTACAGCAGAGATGTTGTGTATGGGCTCATTGGAATGGTCTCAATAAACAGATGACAAATAAATCAGTTGGGGGTGATTTTAAATTTAAGTATTATAGTTAATTTGAAATCTTTTTTGCAGGAATGTGGAGTGACGTGCCGAAACCGTATAGACATCCACAAAAGGCACACGTCTGAAAATATATTCACTTTGCTTAGCGATATTCCGACCAAATATAAGAAATAGAAACTGTAACATATAATTTGATTTTATTATCTAGCAATATTTTATAGCTTGATTTGCTTAGGCTGGATATCTTGCTAAGCTGGAATCGGTTATTGATGGAGCTTATGTATTCTAACGGAAATCGGATACATTCGAATTCGACAATCTCATTATACATTTTAAATGAATCCGTGAGCTGTTTGGTCACGGACACTTTTCTGATTGATTTTTTAGAATTGAAATGTCAAACATTTTCGATCAAAGTATTGTCAGTCGCAAAGTTCCTAGCCGATGGAAAAATAGTTTTCAACTATTTGAAAACTATTTTTCCAAATTCTATAATTTGGAGTTGTTTTCGAATTATTTGGAATAGTCTTGCTGGTTTAGTGACCTAAATGCGAGTATAATAGCCAGTTTTCAAGCACCGCACTGTCTGTGGTGACGTTAGCAGCAATATAGACATTTTCTTTTGTTCTCGCTAGCTGAACCCACCGAGACCACCTGAAATTAGAACCGACGTTAGAAGGTAAATCAAGAAATCCAGCCTTACACAATTTTATAAATATTCTGTTAAAAATGTATTTTACTTAATTGAATTTATAATAATATACATAAGGATTTATTTTTATTAAAATTAAGTTTATAGTCTTTATTTTTAGTTTATTAGTTTCAATAATATATAATAACTATGAATTGTTTTGAGAATTTTTATTACCCATCTAATTGTAAGTTAATGCTTAGTTATATGATATATTGGTACCCCAGATAATGACATGATTAAAATAGGCTTTGTTGTTTAGGAGCCAGGTAAGCAACGTAGGGAAATTATAGATACCAACACCATAATTATTATTATGAATTCGAAAGTCAGTTTGTATAAGTATATGTTTGTTACCACTTCTTGGTCAAACGGGTGGACCGGATAAGCTGAAATGTTGCATAGCAGTAAAGGATATATAATAATTTTTAATGCCATATTGGTACACAAACTTTCTTACAAAGGGCTTATCTCAGTACAGTTACAAAGGCAAGGTAAAATAATAATAAACCTTAACATCTCAGACAATATTCTGTTTACATTGTGCAGAGAGAGCATTCTTCGGCTTTGTGTCCCAAATTCCGGTGCCCTTGCCTTGAGCGAAATGGTTCTTCAAGGCTCGTTTGCGGTGTAATACCTATCATACAGGCGAGAATGGCGTATGGTTCGCTGTGTAAATGTAGGAAGTTATGCATATAAAATTATAATAAATGTTACGTTTATTTGCGCCTTGAACTACTGACGAGAGTATAACAATTTAATTTTCAATTTTACACAGTATTTTATTAATATTTATTTTATTCATAATCCTCATCATCATTATTAACAGCTAGTATTTGTCCACTGCTTGACATAGGCCTCTCCTATGGCACGACATTGAGCTCGATCTTCGGCTCCTTGTTTCCAACCGCTGCCAGCCAGCTTGCGTATATCATCGCTCCACCTAGCTAGAGGCCGTCCTACGCTTCGTTTACCGAGCCGTGGTCTCCACTATAGAACTCGTCTACCCCAACGGTTATCGGTTCTGCGACAGATGTGACCAGCCCACTGCCACTTCAGCTTGCTAATCCTTTGAGCTATGTCGATAACTTTGGTTCTCTGTCGGATGACTTCATTTCGAATTCGATCTTTGAGAGATACTCCGAGCATAGCTCTTTCCATAGCTCGATGAGCGACTTGGAATTGGTGGATCAGTCGCACCGTCAGTGTCCACGTCTCGGCTCCGTATGTCATACAGGTAGGACGCACTCATTAAAGACTTTTGTCTTAAGGCTTTGCGGTATCGGCGATGAAAAGACTCGACGCAGTTTTCTAAATGCTGCCCATCCTAGCTGTATTTTTCTGCGGGTTTCCTTCTCGAAATTGTTTCTACCCAATTGCAGCGTTTGGCCAAGGTAGACATATTCTTGAACAGTTTTGAGAGGTACTCCGTTTAAGGCAATCGGTTCCGGAATAACATGTTCATTGAACATGATCTTAGTCTTATCCAAGTTCATCCTGAGACCGATGCGTGCATAAGAATCAGCAAGGGTGGTCAACATGTATTCAAGTCCTGCACGGTTTCAGCTATGATAACGATATCGTTCGCAAATCTCAGGTGTGAGAAAGCCTTTAACTCCATTGAAACCTGGTCTGTTCTGGAGTCCCTGCAACGGTGCCAAGTTGATTGGCGATACGTCCAAGTGTTGAGAGGTCTGTATGACGCCGCGACTATGACCGTCCAAGTACAAGATAAGCAGACTGAACATATCCCTTTACATAGAGGTGTTAGACAAGGGGACGTTATTTCCCTTAAATTGTTCACAAACGCTCTAGAGGATATGTTCAAGACGCTGAACTGGAAAGGACGGGGCATAAATATTATTTTATTACTGGTATTTAAATATATTTTGCAAGTCCGTAAAGACGATGATAATGATTCATAAAAAAGAACTGATTGCGGTTCATTTATAGATAACGATGATTCTGCTAATTCCAAAAAAAAAAAAAATATCTGTCATTTAATTGCTCAGACTCTATCCTCCGTGGCTCAGAGCATCCCATCACACTTCACTGATTTTTAGGATTCATTTGACTGGTCCTATATTCATACAGTTCTTATTAAGTCACTTAACCTTCATGACAATTTACTTTACATTTACTTTTTTTAAAGCTTACTAGTAATGTGGGTTGCACATTAATAGTATCCTTGTTAACCACTCCAATTAAGCTAAATATGCTATAAATGGAGTGGGCTCACGTCAATAGTGCAATGGGTGGGGATAGAACCCACCCTCTCCAGACCTCGATCGCAGGCCGACGCCTTAGCCATTGGGTTATGGCCGCTTGAATTATGCAGTCTCTGTGGTCTATTGGAGGTCCAGCCCAATTAGGTTTCGGCATAAAACTCGTTCGTGGTGTGATTTATTGTCCACCAGGTATTGATATTCTAGTTTTTGGGAATCCTCATGTCTGACTACATTTATTTCTCACTTATGGGTTACCTCAATATATGCTTACTCTTATTAAACTCTCGTACCACTAAGTTCCGCAACCTATTCAATATTCAGTATTATTTATTGCCCACAATGTACATCAATAATAACTTAGCTTAGTGTTAGCGGTTTACCTATTAGCGTCCACGAACCTTAGCATCTTAGATCTTCTTCCAACTCATCACACAAATGATGCCGATACTCATCTAGACCTTTAGACCTAGGACACAATCAAAACTACTAAGTCTAACTCTTAAATCTAAACCAAAGAAACTTCTCTCACCTTGATGTTGAAAAGCTTTGCGAAGACACCCTACCGCGTGACTAGACAGATATGTACGCTACGCTGACGAACTTCAGTTTTACTGTGCGGCCTCTGTAGATAAACCAAAAAAATTTCATTTAAAGTAACGCTATGACGAGTAAATATTGCTTGCGCTGAAAAAAAGTTATCAGATCTTATGGAGAACCAAGCTCCTAGCTCTACACGCCCTAACACTATTTAACTCTCATCATAGCGTAAAGCGTTTTGCGTGAACTCTATTAGTATATTATTGTTATTAACAGAAATATACAGATAGAAATTTGACAACAGATAATTTATAGCTTGGATTAACACACAGGATACAAAAAAAACAAGTAATTATAACCACCAGCGAAGGTGCGCTAGTCGGCCAATAAAGGGCGCACATAAATTTGAGCAAAAACTCTTCTTGTTGAGTCCTCTTTTCCCATTATATTACAGTCGTAATTGGTGCGCAAGAGCGGATCCGCACTACGTCCGATCCAAATCCGTGAAAATGTGTTCCGGAGTAGTCATGGAACTCGTATGGTACTTTTTTCCGATTTCCGCCATCTGATTTCTCTCCGCCATTCGTGAGTTTCCATTTCCCAGAAGATTATTGACGGACCGAAGTACCTATAGTATAAAAATGACGTATGCCAAAAGATGACCCCGATATGCTTGGATATGTGTCAGAGCTTATGGATTTAAATCGGAGGTAGTGCGAAAGGCAATATCCAATTTCAGTCGGAGGGTTCTAGTTCCAAATTCGGATCGGATTCGGATCCGACGGAACGCCGAAGCGCTCTAAACGTCATACCTATACAAAAAAAAAACGTTGTTCTTTATATTTACGTAGTATTTATATTCTCTTTGCTTTATATATGCGAGCAAAGAGTAACGAGCAAAGAGTAAAGAGTAACATAATATATACTGTAACATAATATATACTGACTAAGAGTTGCCTTTCAAGGAGGTTTTTAATATCACGCATTAAGCGCCTCTGGTGCTTGATGCAGGAAGCTTACTATGCATATGTGCGTGGATTAGACACACACACACACACATATACACTCTCTCATATAAGCTCCCTCGCACACATACACACGCACGCCCACAATTGCGGCTATATTTATAATACTTTATTTTTATGGGTTTTTTTTGTTGGTGTTATTTAGATTTTCTATGTGACATGTATTATCAAATACGTAATATTTTATAATATGATATATTTTGAATAATGGTTACAAAAAATACCTACCTCCTACCTACATATATGAAATCATCTCAATACTATTAACTATAAATGTATATATAGTTAATTTATTTGTGAGATAAATACAGACACCTGGCTAAAATAATATTTAATTAAATAAACATTGAAATATGAGATATTTCTGTAACAATGAAACAAAGTTACTTTTCATTATCTTTTTACTTTAAACACTTAGAAAATATGTACATTTTGTAAAAACCTATAAAACTATTAAAAAAAAATATCTTATCACCATTTCAGTAACTACAACAATTTTCCGAGCACACAACTTTAGTATTATGCATACTATTTTATACTTACCAGGTAATATTATCAATATTAGCTGGTAATATAGTAATATAAAATACACACATCAACACTGTCTAGGGATATTCTGATTTTCTCAATTTTATCCAAACGTGTTACAACTAACATACAACATGTATTTATTTTTATAGAGCCCATTTATCAGACTATGCTTTGGAATAAAACAAAGTTATTTGTTTTGCGTAAATATTTTTTTTATGAAATAAAGACAAAAAGTGAAATAATGGTAAACCTAAAGATGAATTTCTTTTTAAGAAAAAAGTGAAAGTAAAGAGAAATTGTTAGGTTCTTTGCAGTTACCCGAAAAAGTAGTAGTCAGTAAAACCACCCATGACGTTAATCACGGTCCTGCAACGGTTTTTCATGCTTCGAATCAATTTATCAAAGTCTGCTGCGGGATATTGTCCCAGGTCCTGCTAAGATGCAAAAAAGTTGCTTTTCAGTCGCAACGTTTGGAGGAAAATTCCTCTAAGCCCTTTTTTGGAGCATGTCCCACGCGTGCTCTATGGGGTTTAGGTCTGGTGATTGCGCGGGCCAGTCTAAGACCGACACGTCGTGCTCCTGTAGCCAGCTGGTGACCACTCGCGCAGTGTGCGGACGAGTGTTGTCGTGCATGAGCGTGAAAGTTTGGCCCATTTGCATTCGATGAGGATAGATTATTGGTGCTAGCTCCTGATTTCGGTATTTTTCTGCAGTCATGGTGTTTCTGATTCAAACGAGGTCTTTTCTTCCACCAACACGAATACCCGCCCAAACCATAATTGTTCCGCCGTGGTATGGATGGACTTCCTGAGGGTGTTGCAGACGCTTCTCACGTCCAGGAGCTCGCGATACACGTACTCTTCCTAAATCAGGATAAAAACCGAATCGGGACTCATCGGTAAACAGCACTACAGACCATTGGTTATCTTCCTAGAGCAAATGTTCTGGAGCCCACTCTGATCTTCGTCCGCGATTTCCTCTGCGTAGTGCTAGAGTACGAAGCGTCCTGCGAGCATGAAGGTAGCCTCATGCAGTGTTCTCCTCACAATTTGGTCACTGACAAGCAACTGGTACTCTGACTAGAGCCTTTGAACCAACTGCATGGCCGTCACATTAAGTTGTCTTCTCGCGGCCACTTGCAAAAATCGATCCTGTGTTTGGGTGGTTATGCCCTTCCCGCCTAGGTGCCTTTCAGCCACTTCACCAGTGGTACGATAATGTGACCAAAACCTTGATATCACGTTTTGTCATGTTCCAATCTCCTCGGCTATACTCCGTTGAGTAGCCCCAGCTTGAAGCATGCTTACTGCCCCTAACATCTCGTCTCTCTTTAAATGGCGCCGCTGCATGATGCATACAGGTACATAAATTCGAAATTATCCGATGATTTTTATTAAAACTTTAATTTGAAACAAAAAAATACCAAAAACTAGGTTAGGTAAATAAAAACATTCGAACTTCGCTACAGTTATGCCGCGCAAATCTTTTGTTTTTAATTTATTTTTCAAATTCAAATTTTGAATCATTCATTAAGCCCTACACAATAAGCTTACATTTAAATAGTTTTAAACCAACCAGTATTTTATGAGTTGAAGAAATTTTTACAAATTATCCCTAGACAGTGTTGATGTGTGTAGTATGTATAATAATGTATATACCTATATTTATATTATATACACCTTATATATATTAATATATACCTTATTAATAATTAAGTGACGATGCGATCGATGTTAACATCGATCGCATCGTCACTTAACATCAGGTGAGATAGTGGTCAAACTCTTACCTATCTGGGAATATAAAAAAAAATAACAAGTTTTTACACATTATTTCATTAGTTCTATACAATTTTCTACAAGTGTTTACACATTATTTCATAAGTTATTTACAATTTTGTACACGTTTTTACACATTATTTGGTAAGTTTCATAATTTTTTTACATGAATTTACAAAAAAAAATTCAAAATTATATTTTAGTACTTAGTCTGCTTGACTACATAATGAATTTGTAGATTATGGATGGTTGAGCGATGCGATGAGGCAGGAGCTTTTACTTATTTTCTGTTTTTGTAGTTTTTATGTTTTGTGTAATATTGGCGAGCAGCAATTTTAGTTGTGTCATCATCACCACTGTAACAAATTTTTCCCGTTAAAATTCTATTAATTGATTTGCACAAACTAAATATTAGGACATTTAATGATGTGTTAATGAATAATGATTTGAATTTGTTTTGATGAATCGAACATAGTTCCGGACAATTTATAAGTAAATCGATAAATGTACATATTTTGTGTTTCAATCTGTTTTTAGGTACATTCCCCTTCAAGAATGATGTTGTTAGGTGTTTAATGTCATTAAAATACTGTTCACTAGGTTTATTGGGATAGCATAGGTTTTTTTTATTGCTGTATTCTTTCGCTTTAATGAAACAATTAGCATTATTCTTATTCTTTCCCTCTAACAATGTTGACTTACATACCTGGCAACCTTTAATGACATTCATGAGGCATTTTTTTAAAATCCACCCGCACACATAGCTTGCTTGGCCAGCGTCACTCGTATCAGGTGGTAAAATTAGTAATTCAGAACTGAAATTTACATTTTCATCTCCATCAACCGGATTACAGGGCTCGACCTCTGTAAGGAAAAACTCCAAAGATTGAAGATTTTCACTCAAATCCTCCTCACAGTTTGCTCTTTTAGAATGAGAACTGATATTATTAACCATTATTGCCTTAAAAGCGCCTTCGAATGCAACGGTATTTGGTGCTATGGTTTCTAGCACCATAACTACGGATGTTTCCCAAAAAATTTTCCAATGGATCTTGGTTGAAATTTCTCGTCAACAAACAATCTAACCCATATTTACTGGATAACATTTTCCATAAATTTTCCATGCCCTCTAGTTTTTATTAAATTGGTTATAGATGGAACATTTGATTCCGTCATTCGCATTTTGTCCCCAATATTAGTTTTTTTTAATAAATCTGACAGTATTTAACACGATTTTTGCTCTTTGCCACAATTGATGGTGTGGTGAATTGCGTTTTACTGGTCCTTTCAATATTTTGCCATTTGGTACGGATAAACAGCTAACATTCAATGAATCAAATAAATTGTCTATCAGTAAAGTAAAGTCTATTATCTCACGACATTCTTCCGGTAAGTCTCCCCTAGCTGTTAAATGTTCAACTACCACAGCAACGCTGTGACTGAATAATTGCGTTGCTGACTTGACTCGCATTTTACTTATTTTGTCAGGATTGACACCGCAACCGCAACTCTCCATATGATTTATCTGCACAGTAGATCTTTTGAAAGTAGTCCCATTTTATGATTTTTTGTTTATTGTTAGTTGTGTACATGAGGTCCTTTGAAAATGGTTACGTATTCCTTTTATTAGATGCGGAGTATCATATAAAGGAATTATGTAGTGGTCTTTAATGCATATCATGTCGTGACGCCATTCTTTTTCATTCCGCAAGAATGTTGCTTTTGTTTCGTCAACTAATTCCGTTATGGCACCGACATTGACGGCGGATTGGTCGCATGTTGTACTTACAATTATAAGACCAGATTTAAGAGCATATTGCACAACGTTTTTTATCAATTGCTTCAGTTCAAATTTTTTTAATCCGCTCGTAAAGTAGTAAACTATAGGCTGCTTAAAATTATTTTTCACTCCCTTGACCATAAAAACAAGAGCATGATCAGCAAAAGATGCGGTTTGGTTTGTCGCAAATCCTCGTAGTTGATCTTTGTGTGGATCGTAAGCAATGTGTGGCGTTATTGACATTTCATCAAAGAAAAGACTGCACAGCCTGTCGCATTTCTTTTTGCCGATAAGTGTTTTTTTTATTTGTTCAAAGATGATTGGGTTTATGCCAGTTGTTATCTGGATTTGACCCAAAAGCCTTTTCATAGCTCTCATGGATGGCAGCGTGAAATATTTACACAGAAGTCTGAATGATTTGGGACTTTTTTTGTAGAGCGATAGTGACAGTATTTTTTGTTTTATAGTAAAACGTCTGCCTATAGGTTTTTTTACGTTTGCAGTTGCATTTGCGTAAATAGCTGTGCAGGTCCAGTCATATTTTTGGTAGTTATTTGAAATGCCGCATTCTCAGATATGTTTTCCGCTTGCGCAAGTCGAGCTTTAAACGACTTGCTTTTTTTCCGCAACTTATATATTTGACTACGTAAATTTATAATTTTATTTTTAAACACTTTTGAAGATGTATTATAGGTATAGGTATTGTTGGAAGGCTTCTTGTTATTTCTTGCTGTAGTACAGTAGTTATGATCCAAAAGTGCTGACTCGGCACTTATGTGGCTCCTTTCACCTGAAAATAAATAATAAGTGAATGATGAGTATCATGGAACACACTAAACAATAATGTCGGAAAAATCAAGTCGACTTCCCAGTCTGCGCTTTACTTGCGTGCGTCCTTAGTATATGTACCTATACGTTTATATTTGTATATTTTATATTACTTAGCATATGTACCCATTATGTACGCACTCATTGATTTGATGATTACGATTGTTTAAAAACTATATATCTATAATAATATTATACAGAGAGAACATTTGTAATTTTGTATCTTTGGACTCTTGTATTTTTAACCGACTTCAAAAGGACGTTTCTCAATTCAACCGTGTATCTTTATGTATAATGTGTATAATTCTTTCTTTATATATATAATTCTACTGTACGAGTGTATGTCACTGAACTCCTCCTAATGGGCTGGACCGATTTAGATGAATTTTGGTATGTGTGTTTGAATAAGTCCGTAGATGATTTAGATTCAGAATTGGACCCGATAGGTGGCGCTGCGATCGGGCAGGACAATGTCTGCCGGATCCGCTAGTATAGTTATGTATATGTTTGTTCGCGAATAACATCATCGATCATGAACCGATTTTGACGATTCTTTTAGGAAAGAAGATATCCCAAGAGTAGTACCATAGTAATTTCATCAAGATCTGATAATTATATCCAGAGATATGGAGATAAACACCTCAAACTTGGTAATAATTATGTGGTCAAGGATGGTGAACACGCTAGGCCTGGAATGGTCCGACTATCGGAAGTTGTACTGCGGTGGTAAGTTATGTAATTTGTTAAGGTTTTGTGTAAATCGGTTAAAAAATGACGATGATTGTTGATTAATTCATATTCATCGTAACAAACTGATTCAAAAATGCAGACATAGTTATGCTCTACCCGTGCGAAGCCGGAGCGGCTCGCTAGTAACTATATAATGTATGTTATTTATAATTTAATAAGTTTAAAAGAAATTACCGAAAAAGCGAAAGTGAACTCTAATTAATAGGGTTCTGTTGGTAGACTTTGAGTACGGAACCCTAAATACAGATGAATTGAGAAACTCTTCATTTTGGAAGTTGGTTAAAAAGTGAAATAATTACCAGATATAGCGGATCCCAAAGGTCCAGAGCTCGAGCCAGGTGCATCGTCAGCTGAGTAACTCGTGTTGGAAATGTGCCCTTAAAGATTATAAATGGGTCAATTCATTCAATTCAATTTTAACATATAAATGGGTAACTTAAATCATTTGATTGACTTCTTGTTTTTCTTGTGCATTGCCACCCATTGGGTAATTTTTACCTATTCGTAGGCTTAGACCTTCACCTGAGCGATATATATATATATTGGCCAAGTGCAAGTTGGACTTGCACTCGTAGAGTTTCGTACCAAAATACAATCACTACATAGGTATTATATAATTTAAGATTTTTTACAAAACGAAAAAAACAGACTTCACATCCCGCTATAGTGAAAATATCCACTAGTCATAATCATGTCGTCAAGGTATCAAATATATATCAAATATTATATTGTTTATCTCCATATCCCCGGAGATAATTGTCATATCTCGATAACATTTAAATGGAACCAAACGGGGGGTATAATCTCCCGAAATTTTTTTTTTCAAATCGTTCCTAATTTGACGGAGTTTTGAGGTAACAAACAAAAAAAAAACAGTCGACTTGAGAACATCCTCCTTTTTTGTGAAGTCGGTTTAAAGAAAAACAGTTGAATTGAGAACCTCATCCTCCTTTTGTGATGTCGGTAAAAAGCAACATCCCCACCCCCCGGGTCTCTGTCTGTTCACAAATTACTCAAAAACTACTGAACGGATTTTCATGCTATTTTGAAAGAAAGGCAGAGTGATTCATGGGAAAGGTTTGTATGTGTGTTTCTTTAGGGTTAATTTGTTAAAAAATTACGATGGTTGTTGAAGGCATTAATTCATACTCAACGCAACAAACTGATTAAAAAATGCAGGCATAGTATGCTCTACCCGTGTGAAGCCGGAGCAAGTGCTAGTATTTAATAAGTTTGAAAAAATACCGAAAAAAGCGACAGTGAAGTCTAAGTAATAGGGTTCCGTTAGTAGCCCTTGGGTACGGAACCCTAAAACCAGATTAATTGAGAAACTGTTCCTTTTTGGAAGTTGGTTAATAAGTAAAATAATTACCTGATATAGCGGAGCCTAAGAGTCCAGAGCTCGAGCCAGGTGCATCATCAGCTGAGTACCTCGTGTTGAGAATGTGCCCTTAAAGTTTATACATGGGTCAATTCATTCAATTCAATTTTAACATATAAATGGGTAACTTGACTCATTTGATTGACTTCTTGTTTTCTTGTTCATTGCTACTCAATGGGTAAGGCCACCCTGTTCGTAGGCTTAGACCTTTATCTGCCCTACACATGATCCCTGCGTGGTGCAAAATGATTGTCTTAAATCACCCACCGGACAAATATTTGTCGCCAGTCAGTCACCGAGTTCTAGCGTGATATATTTAACGGTGGTTAGGTAGTTGTTAGTAACTGTTTTATTAAAATAACTGAGCGTTACACATGAAATTTATGAATAGTGTATTTGACTTACCTGGCAAAAGAAGAGTCGGTACTGCTATAAAACATTTAACCGATTGCAACGATTTTTAAAATTGGTTTCAAAATGTTCGTCGCAAATCCTTTTTTTTTTAATAATATTCATAATCAGCCGGTGAATCTAACTTTCCACCCGGTACACATTTTACCCATGATCGGAAACGTTCGGGATATTTTTGTGGGTCCGGAAATCTATGCAACACATCTGGAATAAATATAGGAATTCATTAGTCATACCAAATAATATCTATTATTACTTAGCTGAACTAACAAACGTTGCTCTATATAAGCTGAAGTCACAAAGTCGCCACATTCTAAGTCGAGTCGATCTGGGCTAAATAATTTTATCATAACTTGTATGATACTAATGTAAGGGTCTAGTTGTAATTGAAGAGGTATGTGTACTTACTTGTTTTATTACAGCACAATAAGCAGTAAAATGGCACAATTTTTAGGATAGAAATAACTATAATTCACATTTATTTTCTTTCAGAAAAATATAATTAGTGATATCATAATTTTTCGTAAATTCCCACAAAAACTCTATGACATAATGCGTTGACGTGACATACTTTTTATAATTATCTAGACCAAAGAGTATTTATTGTACGAAATAATTACTAAAATATGTAATATAAGCAAATATAAGTTTTTAAATTTTAGTAATTTTTTATACAACTATTTTGCATGAAAATAAAAATAAATAAATTATAATTTATTAAAATGTCACTGTAGAGTCATCTACCGAATAAAAAGTGAACGAGAGTGTCACCTATCTGTCACATTTGTTTGGTACCGCTCGTAAGATGCCCCAGCTTCGATTCAAGAACTGTCAAATGTTTTAAGTGTCACCCCCCCTGACAGCGAGTAATTAATTATACTTATCTGTAGTTCAACGCAAATTTATTTATATCTAAATATTATATCTAATATTTTAATTAAATACATTATTTTTTATCGCAAAAGCCAAAATCAAAGAAAATAATAATACATTGATTTTTTCTGTTTAATATATATTTATCAGTCCTACAGCAATATGTCGAAATTAGACGAAGATAAAGGAATTGTGTACTGCAACCGTGTTCTATTAGGCAATTGGTATGAAGCTAGCAAATTAGAGGAGGTTAGTGCTCGCATTATTATTCTACGAAGTTTCTACGACCGCTATTTGCGACCATCTACGTGTTTTCTCTTAATTTGACGAGCCACAGAGCTATGAAGTAAAGATGATGCTAAAATGATGTATCGACAATTGACCAGGCGGTAGCGTGTTCGCTGCCGGCATCAATATTTAAAATATCAATAGATATGTTGTTATTGAATCTTGGTATCGAATATAATATAATAATATAATTTCTTTATGCTGGACAGACAAATACTTTCTTACTTGATATTAAGTGATGATGTAGTCTAAGATGAAAGGTATTTGTAGGTAATAATAAGTAGCACGATGGAGCTTATCTGTAGTTAAATGGAAGACGGCAGGGAAATAACCTGCTGGACATATAACTCTGTCCCAACTCAAATAGCACAACTACCCAAGCCAGGCTTCCATACTGGCTGGCACCATCATGGCAGAGCTCGGTGAACCGATAGCTGACATGTCACCTAATCAGCTCCCATCAATAATCAAGTATCACAAAAAAAAGGCCCAAGCCTACGGACGCGGCAGGGATGAATTATTTTTCATTCATATCCTACGCGACAATGATCGCCATATTATGCCTCCTTGAGGAATAGGGTAACTTGCTGTAATAAAACCTAATAGCAAGGCAAGTCAGTACCAATGCTGTGACAAAACAGTGTTTGAGTGAACTTATTCCCCTGTATCTTTTAATTTACAGTACAAATTAAATATATTTCGGGAGCAAATGCAAAGAGGAGATTTGATGCTGGCAAGATATCGTAAAATGACTGAGAATTTAAACTCGCCTTCTGTGCTGACTCAGTCCACGGGAAGAATTGCCTTTGGAGATAGAGTGTCTTTGATTGCTCCTCACGTTCCGGGTAATCGCGTCTAATGTCTAGCTAGTTTTCATATTATGGAGCAGGTGTTGCCTGAGTTTGCTAAGTAGGTATAGCATATGAGATTGAGGGCACGCAAAGAAAAATGCTTAACTTATTGATTTAATTGGCAGCTTCCGATCCACCGGTGGAAGGTAAAAATGGCCTCTTATTAGGAGGTCGAATATCGTCCAATGAAATAGCTTACTCTCAAGAACTCGTCGATGGCTGCTCTTTAGTGGGCCTACCAGACCTTAAGCCAGCACAACGGAATACGTTCGTCATCACAAGTGGAGATTATTGCGACCGCAACGGAGAACCACTTAAATACAACCAAGAGTTCCTATTAACACTTTCTTCGTCACTGTCTAAAAAGGTTCGAACGCCTATATTTCTCTCTTAAACGTAAAAGTGCTCAGAAAGCAAATATAGAAAACCTTCAATATGTCTTTGGGCACCTTTTGGGATCTGCAGATTCAATACATTATGAAAACAAAATTGCTAGGGACGGATAAAATCTAATCTTGGTAAAAGAACTATACATTCTGTCAGGGACGAAAATCCCATTCATGTCAATGGGTTTGTCCCGACTTACGAGCTTGATATGTTAGTTTTAGCGGATACCTTTGGTCGATGTCGATGTCTGTCGTAGGTATCTAAGTATTTATTTATTTATACAATTTCTGTCTGAGTTCTATCTAAATAGGGACTGTAAACCTAAATTGCTTTGTAGGTACTTTATTTAGTACGTCGGGTTTTGGATATTGCGGTGTTTGTGAATGATGTAATATGTTTCAGCCTCTATACATCAGATATGACTTGGACCCGATTCCTGGGCTTAGCGGTTTTTATCCATTGTACCTAAGCGAGCATTATGTATCAAACACTAGATGGCGAGTGCTACCAATTCGAGGGCCACCTGACCAGCCCACTCGCTTTGAACAAGAAGATTTGCCTATAACTGTAAGTAGCTTTATAATCTAGCGACTTTACTAAAAACAGGGCCTATAAATACAAGTTCCTTAATAATTTTAGGTAAATACAGATGTCATTATAAATCACTGCTCTACGAATATTAATTTGGGCATCAATGTTGGAGTATGGGGGATGGGGTTTTATGGAAAAGTAAGTATACCTATGTTATATTAATACAAGTTTATGTGAAAAATTATTTCGTTCTAGCAAGGTTACGCTTTTAAATATAGCACACAGCTAACTTACCTACTCAAAATATTTTTCCAGATATGTGCTCCATTAATGAAAACATGCTTAGATGTTTTTGGAAAAGAAACTCCAAACAATATTTGGCAAATATTTACACCATTAGCGGATTGATTATATACATTGACGTTATGTATAATCAGTATTTAGAGAGTTTTTTTATTCTTAGATTTTAACCACTGTTTGACTGAATTTTTATCAATTTGTTTTCGAAATAATTATCCATTCTTCTTCCCTTCCTTTTGATTCTCATTGACAAGCTGATTACAAGATAGATTGTATTCAAAGTTTTTCATTTGCCCTAAATAAATTGATTTTAGACGACGACGCGGTAGACCCGGACGCAGATGGTGGGATGAACTTTTGTCTTTTATTTTAAACCTAAGTGAGAGTTTTATTATATTTAAATATAGTAAAACTCTCGAAATGAGCTGAAGTAAATTGAGTCTAGTCGCTTTTATCCAATTAAGCCCTATGTACTTTAATGCATTAACCTGCAGTTTACATTCTAGATTCAAAATACGTAGCTAAGTGTCCAGTGTTATTGCATAGCGCGTGACATATAAAATCTACATGAACAATACTGTACGTATCAGAGCGCAATGCGCTTATATAAATCAGTGCGCAGTGACGCGCATAATTCTGTCATCTCGGTTATAACACATGCAACCATCATTTTATAGGCAGACGTCATCGCTTATCATCAGGCGAGTGTCAGTATCAAAAGTCAAAAGTCAAAGTCAAAGCATTTATTCAGTATATGGGCAAATTAAAAATTTGCACTTACACACGTCAAATAACATTAAATAGATCATATTCAATAAAAAAATATTATAGATATAACAGAAACATAACTTATTGCTTTGAATTTACAAAAAAAGGAATGGTATTGAGCCATTCAGCTTTCATCTAGACGTCGAACGTCACACTTAAAACACATGTTTAATTCCCCTGATTAATGTAGGGTTGCCAACCGTACTATTACGTGCACCCGCAACCCAGTGCATGTTTCAGTACTTCAGACAATTTTTATCCAAAAAATTGTGAAATAATGAAATATAATAAATAAATAAAACGCAGACTAATTGCAGTACAAATCATATTCCGAATGAAACTGATTGTCCGTCTATCAGCTGCATAAAACCGTCTTAATAGTAGGGGAGCCCACGAGGCTAAATGGGGATTTACTCGAGCGTCGTAGAGACCTATTGGGATGCAAAGCTTACATGATAAGAAGAAAAAAATGTTATATGATATATACCTTTACATCGGTGGGGGAAGCGGCTATAGATTTTTAAAAATGTAAAAAAAAAACTGTTGCATGGACATCCTCGAGCGCGTCAGATATTGATAGCATCAATGCCCTACGTATTTTTAATAATGTACGTATGTTAATCTGATCGTTTGCATGATGCGGGTGGTTGTATTTAAGGGTTGAAAATGAAAAAAAATACATTTTTATCGAGCGCGTAAGATTTTCTATGGGAGTGTTAAGTGCACCAAAAAAAGCTCTCATTCACTAATCTGACGATTTCGATGGGACGCAAACTCGCGGCCATTTTCATAATGTGCAAAAAAAAATTCGCCATTTTGAAATACTCAAGCGCGTCAGATTAAGATATATATGGTTCATCTTTATGTTCTAAACGTACTGTCTCATAATCTGACGATTATCTAAACAACAAAAAAAAAAATAATAGAAAAACGGTTCACCTTCCCGCTAATTCCATTCCTGGGCGCTTAAAATTGTACTTATGACATTTTTGAGCTCAAAATATAATTTATGTGATATTTTGAGCTCGCTGAGTTCAAAGAAATAATATTTCTATGCATTTGAGCTCTCCCAGCTCGAAAGTCTGATAGAAGTTTCATAGAACACTATTTTTGGAATTTGCGTCATGACAACAGAAACCAGAGTGGGGACGGAGTGAGAGAGTAATAGATAGAGAAAGAGTGAGAGAGGAATAGAAACGCGGAGAAGGAAATGTAGGCATCACGCAGCTGCACGCATTTAACTTTATCGACGAATTTTTGTTATTTCGGCTTGCGGAAATCGTCAGATTATATATTTTTCATTATTCTTGAATTATTTCCTTAAAGTAAAAAAAAATTTAGCTACGCTCGAGAATGTCAAGATGACGTTTTTTTTTACAACTTTGTTGCCCTCCCCTTTTTTTACGTCACTCTCAAATTGTCAGATTAGTGGAATATACACATTTTAGGATGTAATTAACTCACCCTACCTTAATCTGACGCGCTCGAGAATTTCTGATGGTCAATTTTTTTTTACTAATCTGATCCTGTATCCTTCACGGGCGGCCTTATATATGGGCCTCATGTTTTGTGGAGGTACATAACCGGGTACAAGGTATCCCCCTGTATATTAATCTGCCGCGCTTTAGTAACTCCCGAAATCCCCGCTTGGGCTCCCCTACAATAACAGGCAACCTTAGATCTGCAAACAAAAGATGAAAACTGATTAACTGTTGAATCTACTGCTGTTTCGGAAGTACTCCCATCAGAGAAGAAACACCAAGAAACTCTATGGGGCTTGTCACTTATTTTAATTCATTTAAAAACAAAATCATATTCAATATATATTTTTTTAAATTTACAACAAATAATTATATTATCATACAATTTATATTATATCTTGGAGCTTGGGGCATTCAGGCCAAGCATTTTTGTCATTCATATAGTCATTTTATGTATAGTACGATTTCTTCATTAAATTGGATTTTACAAAAGTTTTAAATCTGCTCATAGACAGTTGATCAATATCTTTAGGAAGTTTATTATAAAATCGTATACAGTTCCCCAAAAAAGAACCACTAACTTTCCACAACCTGAATTGAGGTAAAATTAATCTATTTTTGTGTCTAGTATTGAAATTATGTACATCGGACCTCTTATCATAATCATTCAAATTTTTGCGTACATACATAATAATTTCATATATATATTGACATGCCACTGTGAGAATTTTAATCTCCTTAAATGTTTCACGAAGTGAGTCTCGCGACTTCATGGTATATATAGATCGAATAGCTCTTTTTTGTAAAACAAATATAGATTGGATTTCGGCGGCTTTCCCCCACAATAAAATGCCATAGGAGATTATACTGTGGAAGTAGCTAAAGTAAACCAATCTAGCAGTGGATTCGTCAGTCAAGTTTCTAATTTTACGTACTGCGTATGCAGCGGAGCTCAATCTACCTGCTAGAGCCGATATTTGAGAACCCCATTGTAGCTTTGAATCCAGGGTGATGCCCAAGAATGTAGCGGATTCAACAAATTCTAGTGGTACATCGATTATTAATATCCTGCTATTAATGACACCTTTTCTTACATTTGGCAGCGAGAATTTAATACATTTAGTTTTTTTGGCGTTCAGTAATAATTTATTGGTTGTAAACCAATTCAAAACCTGTGTGATTGATTTGTTAACATCGTCAAATTTAGGCACAATCCTATCTATTTTGAATATTAAGGATGTATCATCCGCGAACAAAACAATGTCACATAAGTTTTGCACGAAAGACGGCAAGTCATTAATATAAACTAGAAATAAAAATAGTCCTAAGATCGATCCCTGCGGAACTCCCATTCTTATGAGGGATCCAGATGACGTGACGCCATTGACCGCAACCATCTGTATTCTATTACAGAGGTAGGATGAGACCAGATCAAGTGCTTTTCCGTTAACGCCGAAGTGTTTTAATTTATCCAGTTAGCTAACAAAAATGTATTGATATCAAGAAATCTGGGACACGGTCCGTTCCTTTTTGGTTCCTTCGTTATTGTCTCGTTCATTATACGGCGCTGAAGTCTTCGTTCGAACTTATTGCGTCTACCTTCAGAACATGAATAAGTCATACCGTTCGTTACAAGAATTGCTATAAACGCCTCACTGTCATGAATATCGGACGATGTTTACACTCATATCATATAACGTTGAAAACCGTTGAATTAATACTTTTTTTCACTTCGTTATTTGAAATTTGAATATCTATAAAGTTTCTTTTAGAAGCGGTCGACCAGTAGACGAATTTTAAGCGGTGACATGATATCGGACAGATTTCGAACATGACTATGGTAATTTGTATTATTTTAATACCTTCTACTATATCAAATCCGACACTCTTCTATGCATGCAATATGCTAAAATAAAACTGGCCAAGTGCGAGTCAGCATCGCGTCTCTTATCGCACACTTAAGGAGGGTTCCGTACAATACGAAACACAACAGAGTTTCAACCAGACCAACAGAACATTTGGTTTGGTCGCGATCTAGAAAGACGGGGCTCGTTTACTAGCGCCATCTATGTCATTTTGCCGAAACTAATTAGATAGATGGCGTTTAAAAACACGTTTTTTATATGGGGACCCCCTTTAATTTTTAACTTTATTTTGTTTTTAGTATTTGTTGTTCTAGCGGCAACAGAAATACACCATCTGTAAAAATTTCAACTGTCTAACTATCACGGTTAATGAGCTATAGCCTGGTGACAGACGGACAGACAGACAGACAGACAGACAAACAGACAGACAGACAGACAGACGGACAGCGGAGTCTTAGTAATAGGGTCCCGTTTTACCCTTTGGGTACGGAACCCTAAAAAGTACCTACTTATAAAGATTTTCGTTGCATATATGGATTTATTTTATTTATTACCTACAATGACTTCACCACTATCGGATGGTGTTAAGTGCTAAAGTGCTATGCTTAAACTATGGAGACAAGACGCTAGATGATATATAAAATCACAGTTTACTCGCATCTACCTGGGTACTGATCGGCAAACTGATTGGCGAGATGTTGTTGTTCTGTGGGTAGTTCAACACATAAGTTGTAATTTTTGTTTTTAGATAATTTACTTTATTTGTTAAATCATCATTGGTGGTAGGTTCAACCATGAGGTATTACCAATCGGATATTGATAAGTATACTATACTTAGTTCGTTGAGTTATTAAATACATTATTATTAAATACCAATGCACAACGAGAATAGATAAATGTTAAATTCTTAACGGTGTAACTCTTCATCAGGTACATACATACTGGACGATCCCAATGAACCCCTAGGTAGGTGTAAATAAAACAACCTTTTCAGCGAGTATAGAAATCACTGATTTCTTCACGTTTATTCATATATACAAGTTAGATTAAGTAGTGTCGCGTGCGAATCTCGTCACCGCGATCTAGAGATTAGAGGTCACAGCAAAGTGCCATCTATTGACAAAGTGGCGTACTTTTATGTTAAGAGTGTTAAGCCATTAACACACATACATACACACAATCACGCCTTTTTCCCGTTGGGGTAGGCAGAGACTACTTCTTTCCACATGCTACGATGCTACGATCCTGACATACCTTCTACGCTTCTTCCACTTTCATGAGCGCCTTCATACGTGCTCGCCGTTATAGGTACTTTTGACTTGGCCTTTCTTTAAAACGTCTCCGATCTGGTCGTGATACGTTCGCCTAGGTCGGCCTCTACCAACTGGCCCATTCACACTCGTCTCATAAATCTGTTTCGTAATTCTTTCTTCATCCATCCTCTCTAGAAGTCCAAACCATTTAAGCATACCTTTCTCTATCTTTGTCACTACATCTTCTACCACACCACAACATTCCCTTATCACGCTGTTCTCCAACTTATCCATCAGAGTCACTCTAATCATACTTCTCAAACTTCTCATTTCTACAGCATTAATTTTACTTTCATGCTTATTCTGCCATACCCAGCATTCACTAGCATACATGAGTGTGGGAACCAATACAATACAACCCTATGTATCAGGTACATATAAAAATATAATTATAAATATCATGTTACAAAAAGTTAAATGCATTGTATCAAAATACTATCAAATTTTTAGTCAAAGCCCGTTACATAAAACAAACTAAACCAGATACGCGATTCACTTTCTTCAATACTTGATTATTCTAACAAACGCTACCTGATCCACAGTACACTGCATAGAAATGTTTACATTGTATATTTGTCCTTGTTCCCTTTTCTACCATCAAAGGTAAGTCGAAGATACGAAACGACAGTTTCCTTTTTCCATTGGAACGAGACAAATTGCGAAAGAAACGCATTCGAGTATTTGTCCCTGTCTCAAGTTTCGGTTACAAGAGTGAATTTATCAAGTGCACTTTTCCAATAATGAGCGCATTGCTTTGAATTCCGAGATCTATTGAAGGCCAGGACATGGTTCAAGTTTTAAAAAAAGTTAGCCGATCGTTCTTCGCTGTATTCCTTTTCATTATCTAGCCCCTGGTTGTGAGGTTTTCCATTTGGAAATTGAGCTCGTTATTGATCCACAATCTTTTCTCGATAAGGGCTCTGCAACGCGCCGCGCTCATCTCGTATTCTTAAAATAAAATGAATTTATGAAAGACGGCTGAGCTTCGTTCATCGAGAATTATAAAGTAGGTAAAATACAGACAAACAAGTGAGTTTGGTATCAGTAGCTCAGACCTTAGCTGCCTCATTAAACTTTAATTGCAGCATTGTCTGTGGTGGGATGTTATATAGTTCATTTAGCTTGCCTCTGTAGAATGCTTGAATTAATATGAAAATTAAATTAATCTACCTTCGCAGCGACTGAGCTACGCATGTGGATTACAAATTTATGGAGTGCAGTTACACCAAGGCTAACTTATTTATTGTTCCACGGACAAGCTTGCGTGCAGTGTGCACATTCTTGAAAAGTTAGGCAACATTGATTGCTCGTTCCCGTCTGGCCGCAAAGTTCCTTCGATCACGATGCCTATCGGGCACCGTGAAAAGGCAAAGAGAGTGGAAACTAATCTCCCCTAAGAGCGGACGACGACGGTGGCGGGCTGGGGTTCACTCAGGTGCGGATGCCAAGCACGTATCCCACCCACGTAGCCAACTCGCCGATACTATCCACTACAAGTTCTTACTAGTGATTTGCTATTAACAAAATCTCTTTTATGTCCTCATTAGGTCCTACACACATTACCTTATTGCAATCTCATAGGTTGTATGTACTTTGACACTGCTACTATGTAGCTGAAATGAAATGCGGATCGTACACAGTAGCAATAGCAAACTATGACAGCGCTTGTGGACTCCTATACTTGCGGCCATATTTATGAAGATTTTGACAAAATGCGTGGTAGTGAATTTGAAACAAGTATTGCCAAAATTTTATTGGTTTTAACTTTTGCGATCGCGAGCACAGTAAGACCTCAGTGTTGTTCGTGAATACGGGGGTAAATGTAATTATGAATTGTTATGTTAGTAGGTATATTTATATATTTACATAGTATAATAAAAATCACTGACACTGTCTGTACGTTTAGATCTTTTAATCTCCGCAAAGGATTTTAAAGCGGTTATAATTAGAATAACGCGGACAAAGCTAACCTCACCTGCCCGTGGTGCAACCTGCTGATCAACAAACGAGGCTCTGGCGACCTACAAATGGTGGTATAAGAACATGCACCAATCAAACACAAACCCATAACAAACATCCTCTCACCTCAAACGCATATACAGTCTCCGTTCCGTTGTGGGTAATAAATAATAATTTATAAGCTAATGTCATATTCATACAGGGTGTCGGGTTTCATATGGTCCAAACGAAAACCATCGATGGAGGACTCCAAGGGCTACCCAAAGAAATGTATGTTCCGCGAAAATCTATAGTTTTCGAGAAAATTGCGTTTTACATGTTTTCGAGTTACTCACCGAAATGTTGCGATTTATTTAAATTTTCTCCCAAACTATAAAGGCCAGAGCCCTAGTTTTTTTGTGGGACTATGAACAATGAATAGGTCTTTCAGGAAAGACTAGTTATTTATTAAGGCTTATTATTTTATGAGAAAAAAATTAAACATCACATTTTTTTATTTAGACGATATTTGAACTTTTTCTTTGGGCAGGCTTTTTTCCAAAAAAACACAGAATAAAAAAAGTTACAATCGATTTTAAAAATTTGTATGTTTAATGGACCTGCTGCTTGCCAAATTTCATACGGCTACGACAAGAGGTTTAGGTCTAAAAACATAATTAACGAAATTAAGAAAGAATTTTAATATTCAAATTATATTTTAACAAATACACTCTGGTAATCTCTTTTTACATAATTAACGCATATGAAGGAAACATGCTGTAATAAAAGCCCAAAATATTTTAATTAAGTAAATTAACGAATAAAATTGAGGTTTAATTTTAAAAAATATCGAAAAATTTCCATTTTTCGTCATTTTGATAATAAAAATTCGAAGTTGCAGCTATGCACATGATATCGCTTAATAAAGTTTCTCTTTAGACGATAAAAGGAGTGATCACTTTTAGTTTTGTTTTTCTATGATCATTTTAGTTTGGAGTTTAATTTACGTAATAAGCAAACGTTTGACCACTATCTCTCTGTGATGATGTGGTGATCAACCATGATGCTCGCTTTCTTAGACGATACTTTTACACTCGCGAGCTTGGGTCATTATCCCATTAAAAAAATTAAAAAATGTGAGTTCAGGCATCTTAATGGCAAGAGGCAGATCCATCGCGCCGGATACATCTACTTGTGTATGTCCCTAAAGATTTCACTTCTCCAGCGAAATCAATAAGAATAAATATCAACCTAAGAGATGCACACAAGAAGAGAAGTGAAGACGATGACTTCTCTCATCATATCAGAAGAAACTTCATAAAGCGTTATCGTATGTGCAATAACGTGCATTGCTGTAAAGGGTCACTTTGTTTGCATTTCTGTAAAGGGACACTTTGAACTTTTATTACAAATTTGACAAGAAAATCTCTTCATTTGAGTTAATTCTGTAAAAAAAGATTACCAGAGTGCATTTCAGAAGAAATAATATGAATATTAAAATTCTTTCTTTATTTCGTTAATTATAATTAACGATTAACGGTTCAAGAGGTTCAGGTCTAAAGACATATCTTTAGACCTGAACCTCTTGTCGTAGCCGTATGAAATTTGACAAACAGCAGGTCCATAAAACAGAAAAGTTTTTAAAATCGATTGTAATTTTTTTTATTGTGTTTATTTGGAAAAAAGCCTGCCCAAAGAAAAAGTTCAAATATCGTCTAAATAAAAATGTGATGTTTATTTTTTTGCTCAGAAAATAATGAGCCTAAATAAATAACTGTAGTTTTTCCTGAAAGACCTATTCATTGTTCATAGTCTCACAAAAAAACTAGGGCTCTGGTCTTTATAGTTTGGGAGAAAATTTAAATAAATTGCAACATTTCGGGGACTAACTCGAAAACATGTAAAACGCAATTTTCTCGAAAACTATAGATTTTCGCGGAACATACATGGGGGGTATTCTCTGGGTAGCCCTTGGAGTCCTCCATCAATGGTTTTCGTTTGGACCATATGAAACCCGACACTCTGTATAATAGAAAGTTTTTAGCTAGCTCTACGGGGTACCGTAGAGATAAAATACTGAACGAAAGCTTCTTCTTTTAGGTATACGAGTTACGAGTACGAGTTCAGTATTTTATTACACTAATCGCTAATACACACTGTTAATATTTACAAAAAATAAAGAAAATAGTCTGACATATTATCGTTAAACAATGGTAGGGGTGTCTGGTTGTCCAGTGTCCAGTACCCGCACTTCACTGGATTGTGTTTGTATGTACAATGCATGTCCTTTGTGAAATGATTCCTCCTGCCCCACGGGATTTGCAATTTAGTCGTTTGACGATATTATGTTACTACCGATATTAAGTTTCCTTAGTCTCTGAGGGTTAGCGAATTCCATCATTGAAAATACTGTGTTAGGTTGCTTAGAAAACATTAATGTTTGCATTGAACTGTCTAGAGTCGTAATTTTCCACAGATTGTCGTCGGCCATTGACTATTATGATATCTTTTTTTTTTTACGACTAAGCAAACATTTGACTACAATCTCACCTGATGGTAAGTATGATCAAAACGTCACAGTTTTACAATCATATGATTCTAAAACTGTGAAAACGCCGCAGTAATTAAAGGGGAAAATACCTTTTAATCTTTTTGCTGCAATAGGTCTTGTATTATTTAGTGTTTAAATTATGAAAGTTTAAAAATTGATGATAGGGAAAATTAAAACACGATTATTTAAAAATTTTAGATTTATAAAAGAAGGAATTAGTTTTGTACGTAGCTGATCGCTAATTTAAAGTTTAAGTTAAGTATCTTTTCCGATTACCATAAAACATTTTCTAAAGTAACTTGTGGTATAGTTATAAGTATGTATTAAGAGACGGGATCTTATCGCGCTAAAACATTAATTTTATTTAACTCGACGTTTTGACCAAGTTGCATTGATCGTGGTCCCAAGACGACGAGATAAATAAAATTGATGTTTTTGCGCAACAAGTCCCGTATTTTAATATTTAGAACTATGTGGTGCCATGTGTTCAAACTGCGACAATAACTTATGGTAATTTGCATCCCTTATTTCACCTGTAGAATAACATTTCAGAATTATTTATCACAAACATAAATCATGGATTTTCTACTAATCATGCTCTTGGACGATTTAAAAGTCAACCAATCAAAACTCTTATAATATTTTTGCTGTAATTGTAGACCTAGCGGCTTGGACTGTGCATTATCAGTCAGTGTTTGATCTCACAGGTGTTTATCATCATTATCAATATCAGCTTGTAATAGTCCTCTGTTGGATAGGCCTCTCATGCCACTTAATTTGTGGTCTTCAGGTGTTCTTTTCTAACCACATTCAGCCTTGCGAATATTGTCACCCCACCCAGCCAGTATCTACTCAAGAAAATGTTTACCTAATCGATTTATCAGTTCTGCGGAATACAGATGTTTCGCCCTTTGCCACATATGCTTGCTAGTATTTATTTACTTGTTATATTATTTGAATAACCTTTGAGTATACAGCCAAGTACCAACTAATGATACTTGAGCATTTGAAGCTGATTTTGTGCCGTGGTCAGAGTTTGTGGTCAGAAGGCCTCAGAAGTTATTATAAGTCATATAAGCTAGCGTTTGATCATTATCTCACCTGTTGGTATATCACTTGATGTTTCTAAATTACTTAAATAATTTTTATCAATTTGGTTGGTACACATCTATACTAATATTATAAAGAGAGAACATTTGTATTTTTGTATTTTTATATTTTCGTATGTTTGTAATGATTTGGCTCAAAAACTACTGGACCGATTTAAAAAATTCTTTCACTAATATATAGAATGGACTTTCGAAATGAAAATAGGCTATATATTATCCCGTTTAAATCAAAGGTACATTCGTGGAGACCTAATTTGCAACCTAAGTCGACAAAAAAAACGGTCGAAAAAACACGTTTTTTACGAACGCTGCTCAATTGAAAATAGATGGAAGAATATTTTCTATGGAAGAGTTGTACAACTTAATAAGACCTACAAAAAAGTCTGCGACAGTCTATGTCTATCTCTTAAGGTTGACTCACAGTAACCATTTTAATCTTTAATTTTTTGTTAAAAAATATTACATAACTTCCAAGGCTATTTTCAAGTATATAGTATTAATCCTTATCCAAATAATTACCTTAATTAGCTTGGCCACATATTATAGATTAAAATTGTCCTCTACAGTATATAATTCAAATGAAAACTCTAGAAGATATCACGGATTTCACATACACGCATCGCAAAATTAATAAAATATCTGCAGTGAAACCACAGATTAGGTCATAGTTACTACGAAAAATATTATTATAAGCTTAGCGATGCTGTAGATCCCCACCGATCACATTCAATTTGAAGTCAATATAGTATAAAAATATATTTTTACTGTATAAAATTCTATTGTATAATATAGTTATGATCTATATATAAACCACCCCGACTGATCTATGTATAATCTTTTCAATAAAAGCATTCCAATGACTCTAAACACGACATTTAAAATCTGAGCTGTAAGTTTGTGTGGATTTGAGTATTCTGTAGAGTCCAGGAGATGTCCCAGCATCAGGTCAATGCTTCCATGTTCTTACAATATCGTTGAAGAAGAAGATTTTCGAATTGATCAGACCTATGAAAGTTGATATCATAGCCCAATTAACTAGAAAAAAGCTCATAGTTTTATAACGATTGAACGAATTTTCATGAATCAAAGCTATGAACACTCTCGATGTAGACATCTATCAAACAAAAAAAAAAATATCAATAATAAAATCAAAATCAGTTCATCTGGTTGGGTGCTAAGATGCTACAGACAGACACAGATACACAAGTTAAACGTATAATACCCCTTCTTTGATCCCATGATTTAATTGATTTTGATTCCATGATTCCACTACCTCTGTACGAAAACCCATGATTCATGAATGCACATAAAACTTTCATTGGTAGGTATATAGCTAGGATTAGAACCAACGACCGTCGGGTCAGAATCAGGGTAACTATCCCTTACGCCAAAGGGCCGTCCAATATCACTACGTAGGTAAGTATTATAAAACAAAGTCCATCACTGCGTCTGTCTATCTGTTCACAATAATCTCAATAGCTACTGAACGGATTATTATGCGGTTTTCACCAATAGCCAGAGTGTTTATGAGGAAGGTTTAGGTGCATAATTCGTTAAGGTTTTGTGTAAATTGGTTGAAATATGACGATGATTGTTAAATATGTTAATATTTTATATTTGATGCAACAAACTGATGCAAATTTTGTAGGCATATATGTGCTGTGCTACCCGTGCGAAGCCGGGGCGGGCTGCAAGTGTATAATATAAAAAACCTCACTAGCATTGTGGGTTGTACATTACTAGTAGTGTCGTTAACCCCAACTAAGCTAAATATACTTGTGTCTGGAGTGGGTTCACGTCTATAGAGCAATGGGTAGGGATCGAACTCACGACTTCTCCATCGCCTGGCCAACGCATTACCCATTGCGCTATTGTCGCTTATATATCGAGATATATGGAGTGAATAACTCAGTTTCCAAACACGTGTTATCTTCATAATATTATTATCATACTTTCTCCAATGGCAGAGGCATTGTAATTAAACCTAAGCCTGAGGCTGATAGGTGTTTGACTGCCGATATGTAATATTAATCTAAGCTGTAATAGCTTGCATAGCTATTTAATGATTGTGAACTGCTACCTACCACTGCCTGTTGTTGCTGTTTACTTGATACATAATTATGTCTAAACTGGTAATTTCCATCAGCCTATCTCTGTCCACTGCTAGATATAGGCCTCATTAGATAGAATAGATAAACTAGAGTGAACACAATAAACATTTAAAAAAGTTTAACGTCTAATTTATAATTTTTAAAAGTTTGTTATATTTAATGCCTTAAACTTTACTTTCAAATTTGACTCTGCTTATTCATCTACTATTTACATACAGGAAGTGTTATCTTTATCAATTTAGTAAAGTTTTATTCCGCTCATCTTCCGCCTTCCTTTTTAATTAATAAAACTGGCCAAGTGCAAGTCGGACTCGCACTCGTAGGGTTCCGTAACACAGTTAAGTATTCCACAATTATGATTTTTCGCAACTACAAAATTAACTTTGTTTTTCATAGTGTTTGTATGAAAAACAAAGTTATCTTTGCGGTCGCCATATCTCTAAAACTGCTGACTGTATCTCGTTCAAACCATTTTCGTTGTTAGTTTTTATTGAGATCTACAGCATATATTTTTTTTAGATTTTTCACTCCCATACTTTAAAAGTTAGAGGGGGGGGGGGGGGGGGGGGGGGGGGACACACATTTTACCACTTTAGACGCGCCTATCTTTCAAATGATTGACTTTAAGAAAAAATGATTTTAGGAACCTCAATGTCATTTTTTAAGACCTATCCATAGACACCCCACACGTATAGGTTTGAAGAAAATATTTTTTTTTGTTTCAGTTCCATGTATGGGATGCCCCCCTTAAACTTATATATTTTTTATTTTTGTATAAAAATCGGAAAGCGGTTCACAGAATACATCTACCTACCAAGTTTCAATTCTGTAGTCCTAACAGTTTCAGAATAAAATGGCTGTGACATACGGACGGACAGACAGACAGACAGACATGACGAATTTATAAGGGTTCCGTTTTTTGCCATTCGGCTACGGAACCCTAAAAAGGTTTAAACTTACCCTGCACAAACGTCTCCGTCAAAACAGTTTCATTAAAGAAAACCAGGATCATTTTCTAAACAAAGCGAGCGAAAACAACTTTTGAATTTATCACAGGTATTTCATTAAAAGTGAAGTGTAACGGTATACAGTATCAGACCCTTGCGTATTGCCGGTGGAAATTATCTGCCCTCGGCTGAGATATGGTAACAATGGGCAGCCAGGTAACCCTTGCTGAGTTTTCACTTTATGCCGGCTCCGGGATCTCCAATTACTCGCAACTGCTTTATATTGTGCTAGTTGCGGTAACTACTTTATCAAGGAGTGCGCAACGTATTTTACTGTTGCGGTGCTCGCTCGGGTGATTGGTGGGCTGATTAGCTGAGTTATAACACCTGTATTTAGTTCGAGATTAAAGTAAGTACCTACTTACTTAGATGAAGGCGTAGATATTTGTGGCTCTTTTGCTTTAGTATATCGGTTATTTTGGTTTGCGTATTAATAATAAAGATTACCATTATTTTAACGGACTTAAAAAGGAGGGGGTTCTGAATTTATTTGTATTTATTTGTGATTGTTACATAAGAGCGCCGTCATTTATCTTCTATACGCATACATTTCAAAGCAATTACCGTATTTCAGCAACTAATACGAAAAATACAACACACTAAAGTTGCCAGTGGGTTTTTACGATAACCGATAGAAAATTAAATAAGTTAAATATCCGTACCTACTCATTATGTACAAAAACCAAATCCATCATTATAATCATGTTTAATCTGTCGAGTTCATTATCGAAAAATTGATTTCTTTCAATCCTCGGCAATTTCCATAGATTTGAATTCGTGAGCCCCTATTTATCCCTGTTGAAACGTTCCCCGTGAAACGTCGTTCATTAACGCCCACAATAGCCTCGATAACAATTCTAAAACACGACACGAAGAACAAAGAGAGGAAACCAAGGTATGTTTGGTTTTAAACCTCACTTACATCCAAAACAAATCCGAGTTCAAGTTATTTTTTGCCATAATAAATGTCAGAGTTTTCTGGACCAAATAAAAAATTACAGCTGAATAAGATAATATAACGTAGGACACACCAAAGAACTGCTTAACAAAGTTAACAAAATGTTGAACTAAAAGCAATAAATCCTACTAATATTAGAAATGTTTGTATGGATGAATGCGACGATGGATGTTTGTTAGTCCTTCACGCAAAAAGTACTGAGCAGATTTTGATGAATCTTTACATTTGTTGAAGCTTAACCGTCAGAATAGCACATAGGCTATGAATATATAAAGATATTGTTAAAATTTACCGAAGTATAACTATAACTATCAAGTTAGTCGACAAACATCCAGCAGTCTGAGAGCTATTTCGGCGTGTGCTGCAGAAACCGTTAGAGTTACATGAAAATAATGTATAGTGTAAATTGTTTGGTTTACAAACTTCACTCCATGATACCATGCATATAACTTTTATATGAAAGCAGTGAACGCAAATAAAACATTAAACTTTAAACATTTTATATGCTTTCACTGTATGAAAGCTAGTATAATCAAAATTGTGACATAACAAAACATTTAATTTGAATACTCTATTTATAATGCATACCTACATACTAGACTAGAAGTGCCCCGCGGCTTCGCCGGCGTTGCTAAACTTCTTTCATTTATTTAAACCTTTCTTTCGTAAAAACCTTTCTTTCATATAGTTAATATGTAATAAATGTGGATTATTAACCTTTAAGTACCGGTAAGTTTGTATGAGTGTAGGGAAACAGAAGGCGTGGCGTGAATTATGATGTGCACTGAACTGAATTTAGTGCAACACACATAGGTAAAGCAAGTCTTACGATCTGGCCACAGGAACTTATTTGGTAAGCTTTTTTTTTTTTTATACAGAACTGGGTAGCACTTGATCACTATCTCACCTGATGTTAAGTGATGATGCGATCGATGATGGAGCGTGCTTACCCAGAAGATACCTATTCACTCGCGATTTGAAGACCCCCATATTGTACTTAACCGGAAACACAGACTCAGGCAGAGTATTCCATTCTTTGGCGGTTCGTATGATGAACGAAGAAGCAAATCGCTTCGTTCGGGTAGATGGTATATCCACCATAAATTGGTGGCGCCTTTTAGTGTCTCTGGATGTCCGATTATAAAATGGGGATGGTGGAATCAAATCATGCAGTTCCATTGCACACTCTCCGAAATGTATTCGATAGAAAACCGATAAGCAAGCGACTTTGCGGCGATGCGCGAGACTCTGGAGTCTCTGGCTTACTAGTAGGTCGTCGCTTATGAGTTTCTTTGCTCTCCTCTCAATAGCTTCCAGTGTCTCCAGCTGGTATTTGGCAGAGCCATCCCAAAGGTGAGAACAGTACTCCATACACGACCGGACTTGTGCTTGGTAAAGATTAAGCAACTGTCCCGGTGTGAAGTACCGTCTCACCTTAGCCAAAATGCCAAGCTTTTTTGAGGCTAGCTGGGCTCTAGACTCAATATAAGAGCCGAAATTGAGAGAGATTTTTCGCGAGATGGCGGGGCAGCCTTTCATGAGTGGCTGGCTCACTACTTGGGCCCCCAACTATCTGCGGTCGGCCAGCGGAGAACCGTGCCTCGGATCCCGCTGCTCTCCAAGATTGGCTGCCAGGTAAATTGACCTTCAATGTATCACGACCAGCTATAGTAATCAACGCAACTGTTTCCGACCCGTTCCCCATAATGGCTTCACCAAACATTCATACCGTAAAGCGACCGCTTGGCGGCATGGCTTTGTTTGGTGGGTGGTAACACGCCGCGGCCTAAGCCTACCACCTGAAACGTACTGCTCTTTTGGCGCCACCCAGGGGACACGTGTAGGACATCGAGGGCTAAATCCTACGGACGCGAGCAGTAATAGCCCCGCCTAAGCTGATTAAGGTTATATTCTTGTTTGATTCGTGGTTATTCCGCCTAGCACCAGTGATTATCCGTGACTATCAGATGATCAGGGGCGGTAGTAGATCTAGGATTTTGGTGTGGGGAGCTTGGCTCTGGATACTATTTGTACAAATGGAATTGACCTTATGGAATAGATGTCACGGGTGAACTTGGACGATTATGGGAAGTAACTTGAGCCACTGGCTCTCTTCCTGGATGCGTTAGTGATTAGGAGTACAGATTTTTATCGGATCCTTATGACGTTAAAGCTGCGTTTTACAGTTTCAAACATCAATGTATGTAATCGACACCCTTACAATACCAGCGTGTTTTGGCCAGCGTTTTTCGGTAAATACATAGTTAATTTATCTATAGTAAATATCAAGAGCTTATATAAAAAAATATGTATGTGATAACAGACGAGCAGTAATAAAACAATGAGCTGTGAAAGGAAGAATGACTATGGATATAAATAATAGAGACTGTATGATTCCATCACTGCGGTTACGCACTGTACAATGCCTGCGGGAGAGGAGCACAATTACCGCAATGCACTGTTTGTTCCTATATTATCTTTGCTCTCTGGTGTAGACTAATTGCTTTATAGATGTTCTGTAGTTCAATTAACCTGTTTGTAATCAAACTTAACGCTGATTTTTTTGTTAAGCTAATTAATTTTCGAATCAACAGACAAGATTCTCAAGTGAACACAACGGTCAATATCAATGTAATGTTTGGTATGGTTAGCCTTCTTGCACCTACCTCTATTTAAACTTGACGAGAACTTATCGAAAGGATAGTTAATGTTTATGTTTAATGGCGTAAATGCGACAACGCGTTAATAATCTATATGATATGTATTTTATGTGAAACAAATAAATATAAAATCTGTAATAGGTAATTTTTTTCATGAAGAAGTAAAAGTAAGCCTACTGCGAAGAAGACATTCCAACATAGACTTTGTTAGCATTCGTGAACTCGACTAATTTCGCACAACCCCTACTTTGTTTTGCGTAACGCCCCGCAGTAATTCTGCTGAATATAAATGAACTTTCGCTTGCTCTATGAATAACATTTACTAAGAGCTCAATTTACATTTTATTTAACGCCATTGTTGTATGGGTATTGTGTTCTAATCGCGGACATTTTTCAGGTTCGATAAATGCGCGCGATTTGAGAGACCCTTCTGTTGAACGAATGCCGCATTTTATATCGCCACATGGCTTTTCTAAGAATCCGCTGAGTCAAGAATGAAAATTGCTTGTCTGAATAATGTTCTCCTTTTATTAACTGTTGGAAATATTGCACGGTGACGTGATGATACCTCAGAGATTTCCCAAAACTTATTCAAAGAGGAAAATGCTTGAACGAATTTATCTTAGTTATGAAATGGACTTATTTTATCAAACCATTATTTGTTGTAAGTCTGTATTTTTGATGAAGTGCTTGTCTAGGTGCAATTTGTGAACATGAAACAAAATAGAGAGAATATAAGAGACTTATTGTCAAATTTATATAACAAGTAATGTACATTAAGTTAAAAAAAATCATATAGGTACCTACATATGTAGTGCATACATGTAGTACATACATATTTAGTGTACTATACTAGCTAGAACAAGTTATAATTTAGTTAAAGTATGAATAATCTGAAATAGATCGATTCTGTAAAGGTACCACGAAAAGATGAGCAAAACTTCGTCTACTTAATAAATTCTTAACTCCGTAAAAGCCGGCAGGTTGCCTTCGTCACGCAGTTAGATACTCATCTTATAAGTTTTAATGATCTCTCAACTTTCTTTGAGGATCATCACCTGCATGAAAATTACAACTCCTACGAGGAATATAATTGAAATTTTTCCCGAGATCCTCAGAAACATTTTTATGTAACATCGGCTCAAAGGCATACGAATTTCTTTTACAAGACTTAAAGTTAAAACATTTCTTGCTCGAGTATAAATTAATTTTGTTTTTAGCGCCCTATCTTACCAAGGAGCGATTGAAATCTATTTCGGGAATATTTCTAACTGCGCAGATTTATAAAGCTGCCTAAATCAATTAAAAATATACGCCTGTGAACTTATAAGAACTTCTATGAATTTTTTAGCAAAAAATATTGTTTTGGTATTTGTTTGTTGATTGTTTGTCACCCTAGTCTTACCTACAATTTTAAATAGCACTGAACACTCACAGACATAATTTTCAGCGATTTCGGTTTAGAGTTACTGTAAAGTATTCGGTGTATGTTATAGTATTACTAGAAGTGTACCGCGGCTTCGCCCGCGTTAAAAACTCCTTTACTTAAAACTTTTCTTGTGTAAAAATGTTTCTATAAAAGAAATAATATAAAATAAATATATAATATTATAATAAATAAATAAAGACATTAAATATGAATTAGCCAAATCGGATCACCCGTTTGCATGTTATCGCGTAACTAAGGCAAATCGGGATTCATAATTATAAAACCCGAAAAACCCAAATGTTCATACTTTGTTACCTACCCCATTTTGAAAAATCTTACAACACGTATTTACTTATTTATTTTCAGAAGTACTTAAGTAAAGTTTCGAATGAAACAGACTATCTCATCAACATTCAACTTTGTATCCCCGTTCCGTCTCCATAAGAAGTTAATTTGGAAAATCCTTTCTTATCGGTTACCTACGTCATAATAACTATCTGCATTCTAAATTTCAGCAATCCGAAACAATATTGATTTTAAGACTTTGTTACCCCAGTTCAGACTTTGTTTCCTCTTAGGGTGGCATTTTGAAAAAGTCTGTAACTCGTATTTACTTATTTATATACAGAAGTACTTGTGTGAAATGTCGAATAAAATGACTATTCAAACTTTGAACCCCCGCTTCATCCCTTTGAAAAGTGAATTTTGAAAAATCCTTTCTTAGCGGCTACCTACGTCAAAATAACTATCTGCATGCCAAATTTCAGTGCAATCCGAAACAATACTCTCTTTGGGGTGGAATTTCGAAAATATCTAAAACATGTATTTTATTATTTATTTACTTAAGTACTTGTGTGAAGTTTCGAATAGAAAAGACTATCTAATCTTGTTTCTCCATACAAACTTTGAACCCCCGTTTCATCCCCTGAATCCCAGGGGTGAATTTTGGAAATTCCCTTCTCAAAGGGAACTAACGTCGTAATGACTATCTGCATGCCGAATTTCAGCACAAACCGAAATAATATTGATTTTCACACTTTGTTACCCCATTTCACCCCTAAGAAAGGGTGGAATTAAAAAACCTGAAACATGTATTTACTTATTTTTTTTACTGGAGCACTTTGATGAAGTTTCGAATAGAAAATAACTATCTAATCTTATTTTTCCATACAAACTTTGAACCCCCTTCAGGGGTGAATTTTGAAAAATCCTTTCTCAGAGGGAACTATCATCGTAATAACTATCTGCATGCCAAATTTCAGCGCAATCCGAAACAATATTGATTATCACACTTTGTTACCCCATTTCACCCTCTTAGGGGTGGAATTTCAAAAAAACATGAAACATATTTACTTTTTTTTTACTGGAGCACTTGTATGAAGTGTCGAATAGAAAATACTATCTAATCTTGTTTTTCCATACAAACTTTGAACCCGCGTTTCATCCCCTTCAGGGGTGAATTTCGGAAAATCCTTTATCAGAGGGAACTATCGTCGTAATAACTATCTGCATGTCAAATTTCAGCGCAATCCGAAGCAATATTGATTTTCACACTTTGTTACCCCATTTCACCCTCTTAGGGGTGGAATTTCAAAAAAACATGAAACACATATTTACTTTTTTTTACTGGAGCACTTGTATGAAGTGTCGAATAGAAAATACTATCTAATCTTGTTTTTCCATACAAACTTTGAACCCCCGTTTCATCCCCTTCAGGGGTGAATTTCGGAAAATCCTTTCCCAGAGGGAATTATCATCGTAATAACTATCTGCATGCCAAATTTCAGCGCAATGCGAAACAATATTGATTTTCACACTTTGTTACCCCATTGCACCCTCTAAGGGGTGGAATTTCAAAAAAACCTGAAACACATATTTATTTATTTTTTTACTGAAGCACTTATGTGAAGATTCGGATAGAATAGACTATCTAACTTTGTTCTTCCATAGAAACTTTGAACCCCCGTTTCATCCCCTTCAGGGGTGAAATTTGAAAAATCCTTTTTCAAAGGTACCTAACGTTGTAAAAATTATCTGCATGCCAAATTTCAGCGCAATCCGCAACAATATTGATTTTCACACTTTGTTACCCCATTGCACCCTCTTAGGGGGGGAATTAAAAAAAAAAACCTGAAACATATGTTTACTTATTTATTTACTGAAGCACTTATGTGAAGTTTTGAATAGAAAAGACTATCTGATCTTGTTTTTCCATACAAACTTTGAAACCCCGTTTCATCCCCTTCAGGGGTGAATTTCGGAAAATCCTTTCTCAGAGGGAACTATCATCGTAATAACTATCTGCATGCTAAATTTCAGCGCAATCCGAAACAATATTGATTTTCACACTTTGTTACCCCATTGCACCCTCTTAGGGGTGGAATTTCAAAAAAACCTGAAACACGTATTTATTTATTTTTTTACTGAAACACTTATGTGAAGATTCGGATAGAAAAGACTATCTGCTCTTGTTTTTCCATACAAACTTTGAACCCCCGTTTCATCCCCTTCAGGGGTGAAATTTGAAAAATCCTTTTTCAAAGGTAACTAACGTTGTAATAATTATCTGCATGCCAAGTTTTTGCGCAATCCGAAAAATTATTGATTTTCACACTTTGTTACCCCATTTCACCCTCTTAGGGGTAGAATTAAAAAAAAACCTGAAATACGTATTTACTTATTTTTGTACTAAAGCACTTGTGTGAAGTTTCGGGTAGAAAGACTATCGAATCTTGTTTCTCCATACAAACTTTGAACCCCCATTTCATCCCCTTAAGGGGTGAATTTTGAAAAATCCTTTCTTAGTACACCCCTTCGTACCAAGACAAATATACCCTCCAAATTTCAAGTCTCTACGACCAGCGGTTTAGGCTGTGCGTTGTCTGTCAGTGAGTCAGTCAGTCAGTCAGTCAGTCAGTATGTCAGGAAAAAGATGCTTATAGTATATTATAGTATATATATAGTATATTATAGTATTACATAGATATAATGTTAGTAGGACGTAGAAGTCAGTTGAGATATCTTATAGTAAGAGCGAGGAGAAGATATATCATATCATATTTCCATACATTAGACTCTACGATAATAGGCGCTTGGGCTAGTAGTGGCTGTAGTCAAAGTAGTGAAGTAGATTAGAAAGTCACATTATATTAAGGTAGATATTTGTCTCACAACAAATATACCCACACTTGACTAATTAGGGTCTTTCTTTGCGGTAGAATATAATAAATTAAGCAAAAGAAACCGCTCACCAAATGGCAAGCGATGATATCTGGCTATGACATTTATATTACGGCATGTAATATTCTGGACAACTAGAAATTTAATAATAGTCAGTCTCTTTTCATGCGAAACCTTTTTTCGATTTAATGAAAATAGGAAGCTAAGTAGTTATTCTCCAGCGTGGCCATTTTCACCATCATTCAAAAACTAATCCAGATAAAAAGAAACAGCTCCTTTTGCCCGGATCTTTGCAATTCACAACGCTCCAATCAAAAAATGTTTTACATTTCAATTAGTAAAATAATTGATTCTAGTCGAAAAGGTTTCAGCAAAATAATAGCTCACCGATTAATTGAAAAATCGAGGTGAGGAATTTTGAATTCTTTCTTATGCGACATAAATTAATAGTACGTAAGTTAGATATGAACATGTATGAAAAAGTAAAAATAATGTGGGTATTTTGAAAACTAACCATTGTAATCCGAGCTCGTAGAATACTTGAAAATATAAGCACAGCTTTTAATTTCTTCACGAAGCAGTAACACTATTTTGGGCGTACATTTTTACTACTATTACCTATGTACTATAGCTTAAAACCCTCAACTTGCATTTTTATAACACTTTGTTTATTTTATAAGCCTCAAAATTATACTAGGCTAAATCACATCTAAATATTCTTATTGTCTCTCTCGCCGTAGTCTTTATAGAAAGATGCAAGTGATGTGATAACATAATAAGTTTCTAAGACTGGATGTCTTTTGAATTACACTAACTTTCAGTCACTAACTTTTGAATTACACACTTTTAATTAGAAAATCGTCGACATTTGAAAAAATAATACACACAAAGTACCGTCCTTTGGTTAATACTGATATCGATATTTAATAATCCTGTATAAACATAAAATAGAAGACATCCTGTGATGTCAGTGCCAAATAGTGTAAGCTCTTTGTGTGGATGGTATGGCTATTATGTTATAATTTATACGTTGTTACGGTATACATTATTTTTTGATGGAAAACTTGTCATACGTACTTCATCCCTGGATTGGGACTGGCATACGTTCAGTCCATTTATAAACCATTAAAATTATTAAATTCTAGCTGTGCCCCGCAGGCGAATCCATAATACTGGCTATCCCTGTGCAAAATTTCAGTTAAATCGGTCCAGTCTTTTGACCGTGAAGAAGTCCCAAACAATTAAACATGCAAACTGACTTACGCATTTAATGTAGGTATAATATTGGCGTTGATTGGCGTTGACTATCTTTCCTACATCAGATTTGTTACATAAATAGATAAACACTTTATTTTTAAACCCAATATAATAAAGGAAATAATTATCATAAAAGACTTATTCTATGTAATGCAAAGGGTGGTATTATCGCTTAAAGCGATTTCCTCCAGACAAATAGAATATTATAAAATTATCTGATAGGATATGACCACTATCTCGCCTGGTAGTAAGCAATGATGTGGTCGATGATGGTGAACATGCTAGGCCAAGAATGGTCTAGATACTCGTCTTTTTGACATAAAAAATACATCTAAAACACTAAAAATGTTCTAGTTAGGGCTATATTAACAAATGTTAAATAAGAAAACGTTTATTTTTATTGTTATCTATGAACACACGAACTATGTAATGAATTTGTTGGTTCAACTCGATATAAAGGGAGTGTTATTGTAACTCAATTTCATGAATAATTCACTTGGGAAAGGTTACAGACCACGAACAACTGTAACAACCGGCTATAAGCAAATAAAAACTTTATTTTTTTAATCGAATGAGAAAACTTTACTATCTGGGGAGTAAAAATCTTCTGATTATGAAAAAACTTTGGGTCTTATTAGAAAATTACGGCAGGTTCTTTCCTTATTATTTAAATTTGATTATTTGAACCGTGTACCTATCTAGTATAATAAAAGTGTTGTCATTGAGTTTGATTGTTAATAAGATTTAAAGACAAATTACAGCAAATTCTAATATTTAGCTTATTTTTTTTTCCGTGGGTGGGGAAAATCCATCATGAGATACCGCAGAGCTCGGGCTCTGCAATTATGTCAGACTCCTACTGACTAAAACCCCCTCTCTTTCATTACCATAGACACGAGGTCCATGCTTTTTTTCTTATATTTTACCTATATTAATTACTCAACACACATTCACTAACACTTAAACACTTAAAGTCTATAATTTGTTAAAGTGGTAGTCGATCCAGTACTTTTTTTTTTCCCTTTACTATACATATTAATATATATACTTTTTATGTAATTATTATTCTTTCTTATATTATTACTTACTTCTTCTTATATAATTACTTACTAACTACCTACTTACATGTTTCTATATAAATATATATATATAATTTTTTTTTTTTAATTATTAAAGGATCATCCAAAACCGACCAGTTTCCACCTGCGGCACCCGTTCACGAGTTGACGCATGTACCAGCGTCGCTCTCCTCAACCATATGTTAGGGAAGAGAGTGGCCCACTACACAACGCCACCACAGGCAGTCACCTTGACGTGAGCATGTCAGGTTTGGATAATCCAATAATAATTTTCTTAGCATATTTATTTCCCTTTTCATCTGCCTTATTTCTGGAGCATAGCCCCAACGAAGTCCATGTCGCGGTTTTTCATGGCCATCTTGAGATTATGCTCCTTGACTTCTTCCGTCGACCCTTGCATTGCCTTCCTGATGAATATACTAATAGCGTCGTCGGTAGTGTCGGTGTAGTACACGCAGTTTTCTGTGTGTCGCGATACCGCCACCACCGCGTGCTGGACGCTATTGTGTATCTTCGTCTTCCGCCCCCTCGTCTGCACTATAAAGACTGTAGCATAAGTCAATCCCTGCGCTTCGTGAATTGTTAGGATTCGTGACCCTTCGCCTGATCCGTATCCCTGGATAGAAAGGGATTTCTTCTCTTCCTGGGTGTGGACCAGGTATAGAGTATTCGGAAGGCTGGGGGGTATTTGCGAATTCGTAAATCCTCTCGACTGCAGGGAGTGTACTCTGGGTTTTGATGAGCTGGTGTAAACTTCACTGAGGGCGTATGCGACATCCATCGGATTTCGGTGCGTGCATAACTTTTCTTCTGTGATGTTAACGGTGAAATCTGGTCGATGATACTTTAGCTCGAATAGGTTTAAGCTATTGTTTTGTCAAACTCAGTTTCATTGACTGTCATTACTAATGACAGTCAATGAAATCATCATCATTCATTTCTGAAACGGTCAAATAAAATGTGCACTCACGTGTAGAGGGTTTGGCTTTACTAAATTTCCACGGCTATCCGGAACACGGAAAAACATAAAAACGAACCAATTGTGTAACTTGTTTGTCTACGGTTCGTGAAATAGACCTGGAGTTAGAGAAATTATCTTTGTAGGGATAATATTTTAATCAGTATTTTTATTACAAGTTATCCCCTGCAGTAACGTAATAACAAAACCAGTAAAAACTAAACCGAAGTATCCTATATTCTAATATATTGACTATCCCGGTGCGAAATCTCAGCCGAATTGATCGGCCTGATAAGCCGTGAAAAGGTCACAAAAAACTATTTTTTGCATAAGTACCTGTACATGATATTGGTGTTCTGGCATACAAGAAAGAAATAAACATGTTGATCAGCTGTTTACAAGAGCCCAGTAAAATATTTGTATTTGCGCCGCTACAGAGCTCTACGCAAACAACAACGGTAGGCGACGTCGGATATGTATTACTAGGGTTGATGCACTACAAAATATCTATGTAAGTACATCTCATTAAAACCTGACTGCAGAATAAATTAAGGACACCGCTTACTCTATCGTCTGTAAGAATACATGCTGTGCTAATAAAATGGGCTAAGTACTTCTAGGCGCGAAGAAGAATGCTAAATCGTGGACCACATCGCTGCGTAAAATTTGAAAAATTATGATACACCAATCAAATTTTAATCTGTTATTGTCCTTAAGTTTTAAGGGCAGTTGATTTTGTTGATAAATAAATAAATGAATTGACTATTTCAAGTTAAAAAAGATAAAAATACCGTAATACCAAAATTAAAGTCGAAATTACGTTTGTATAATGTTTTATTTACTTTAATATTCCAAAAGCTGTTTTCGTTACTTTAGGTGGTTATGTATATGGTATTAATTCAATTATTATAATATTTATACTCAAGGAATGGCAACCCTACGTAAACTGCAAATACACGTCTTTGCGGGTGTTATTAGCTGTGCGTACCTCAAAACAGTATCCAATAACGTCGATGTTATTTGATCCCGCATTGGCAATGCTAATGCAAATCTAAACGACTGGAGCTTGGAATCGAATCTTCATTTTGTTGATGTCAATAAGTAAAGCAAATTGCAATTCCAGAGTTATTTTAATAACGCATAGTTTTCGATTATCTGAAAAAGTTTTTGTCACACCCATGGGAGTGTCATTGTTGTCCGATCGCTTTCGTACGCTTAGTCCAGAATCCTGTGTTAGTCGTGATCCTTGGGTTTTATGACACGTATATTGTATTCGGTTGGGTGAGTTCTTGTATGATGTTTGATACCAGCCAGTTTTAATGACGGGTTTGCGTTGTGTGTGATTGGAATGACGGGTGCACCCCAACTGATGTTCTACGACTAGTTTACCTGGCTTTATGTCAATCAGTATTTCAATATTGTGTTGCAATGTGGGGTAGCGCTGGTAAAAGCAATTTTATAACAGTAGAAAGTGCTCAAAGAGCCCTTATCAAAGTTATCCAAAAAAGCCCTTCAGATATCCCACTAATACTCTCTATGCAGAATTTAACGTACTTAAGGTGCGACATTTGTACGTGTTACTTGCCACAACTAAAGCACACAAACAGTATTTAAATAGTCCTGAATACAATGATATAATTTGTAGGCACACATTTAGGCTTCCGGTACCCCGAACTATTTCTCTACACGCACGTAGGAGCCCGGCGTTTGCACATACTACGACTTACAATAAGGTCTGTAAGTTGTCTGACATTAAAAACTGCACCTTCTCGATATGTAAGAAGAAAACTAAGGATCTGTTATTAAAACTGTCGTATGAAGATACAGAAGACTTAGTGTAGGTTAATAATACTAAGCCAGTAAAGTATAACACACTCACACACACACACACGTCCACATACACACACACACACACACACACACACACACACACACAGAGTACACGCAAGTTGATTATGTTATAAATATAATGTGCAATGCTTTCTTTCTTTAATCTTTTTTTTTTAATCTTATAGGCTAGCGTTTGACCACTATCTCACCTGTTGGTAAGTGATGATGTGGTCGAAGATTGTAAGCACGCTAGGCCTAAAATGGGAACTGGCTCTCAAGGATAGCTGCCGGAACACATTAGATGTTTGGCGACAGATGTTCTAACTTGAGGGTGGTAGCTGGCCATGCGGACACTAGATAGTGTCCTACTACCATGCGGGGGTCGTTGGTTTCTTAACGACGTTTTCATTCACCGGAGGGCCTCTGTGAGAAGCGCACATAAATTTTTCGATGGAAAAATTCATTGGTGCACGGCGGTTTGAACTCGGTACCACGGCATCAAAGCCGACCGTTCTCCCGATTACGCCACCGTATAAGTGTGTATAACAATGATTGCTATAACATCAAATAATAAAAACTAAATTAAATTATAATATAAACTGCCTAAATGCGAGTTGGACTCGCACACGTAGGGAGCTGGAACTTCGTAACGGCAAATGGTAGGATAGTTTAATTTGTGCCTGCTAGTAAGTAGTAATGATTGTTATCATTAGTACTTTTCTTTACACATAATCATGTATTTTTCTTTATAGTTTCTTCTTTCTTTGTTTGTTTTAAATACGCGTCTCGCACTAATGATAGAAATCCCAGTGCCAAATCTATACACCCACCTGGTAGGTACCTCTATATATTTTGTTTTCAACTTAATTTCGGCCGGAATAATAACATTTTGATTTGCGCAACATTATACGCATAGCCTCCGGTGATTTGGAATCAGGTAACATAATGGATTTGTTTTGTATTAATATCACTAGCCTACTATTTCAGAGACTTTAGTGACGGTCTGTCCGTCTGCCAGTGGACTGTAAGTATCCTTCTTAACTATAACAGCAATCACAGTAGAACGTGTCTTTGGCTTGCAGAAACACCGAAATCCCGAGTAGAGTTTACTTCTCAGGAATACTATACATTATCTGTACAGATAAAAAAAAAGCAAATCAACAATTGCTAGTAACCATAGACTTAATATAAAAGATGGTGCACAGAGCACTGCAGATGTTTTGCCAAAATGATTTAATTTAATCCGTATGCTGTACATAAAATTGGCTTCGATTTTGATAAGGCTGCTGCTACTGTAGGGTTGGGTGTTGTGAGAAAACATTTGAATGAATGAATGATTTATTAGATTAGAGTTAATGTAAGCTCATCAAGATTTTCCAGACCGAGGATATATCTATAGTGAGCACGAAGAGCTGGAGTGGCGCAGTAGGACCCCAATTTTGAAGTCCCGAATAACCTCAAATCGTCCCAATTCTTATTTTGTTAATATAATAATTTATTATCTTATCCAATGTTTTTCTTTTGTTGTTCCTGTATAACATTGTAGGTTTCTGGGTCCTTTGGGTATGTACGAGCGGATCGGCCAAGTAGTTAAGAGCTGGCTGGAAGTGGTCAATCCATTACGTTACAAACAACAATTAACAAAAACAAAAAAAAGTAAGACAGAGTAACATACACAAGAAAAAAGTTTACTAGATGGCGTTAGTAGTAAAATTAGACTGCGGTATTGTCTTAATTACCCGACTACGGCGAAGCAAAAAGGAGGATTATGTTTATGACCGGTATATGGGTATGTATGTTTGTATGTTCATCTGTTCCCTCATAACTGCTAAACTACTTATCATAATTTGACAAATGAGGTGTCGTTGGACGCGTCTTATTTGTCTGCTGGTTATAGGCTATGTAACGTCACAAGAAATTAAATGTGGCGCCCTCTAGGGGCCACGAAGTCAAGAACTAAAAAAAAAACTTCGTCCATCGTGTGTGGTATCATTAAATAGTGATAATAAAATGAAGGTAGGGTTTGATACATCATATTTTTGTCAAGCGTAGCGTTTGCGAGATATATCACGTCAAAGTCAAGAAAACTAATGTTTACCCCACGGCGCGGCGTCGCAAAGAAGCAATAGGGAGGGTTATGTGTTTGTTAATCGCTATGTAACGATGTAAGTATGTTGACATGTTTGCATGTATACATTTATGTAAAAACCCCAAAATACTTGAAATGAAAAATAAGTTCAAAAACTAAAACCCGACTGCTGAAATATCACGCTCTAAAAAGTATGAAACAAGAAAATATTTTCATCTGAGATCAAATTCAAATTCAAATTCATTTATTTCTTAAAAAATAGAGTAGGTACACAGATGTTGGTGATGTTATAAGTACGTCTATCTTGTAATGATATTATGACATATGAAATGTAGGTACAATTGATATTCAGTATTAAATTTATTATTACAAATTATATTTAAACACATTTAGTGGTAATTTATACAAATTAAATTATATCAAAAATGTCTCCGTCAATGATTATATTACATCGTTAAAAATTATTTAAATAAATCGTTTACGCTATAAAAATTCTTTGTTTTTAACCAATTTAATAATTCTATTTTGAATCGCTTTACATTAACTATTTTTAATTGTTCTGGTATAGCATTAAAAATTTTAATATACATTGCATGACACTGTTTTTGATATAGTGTTGTTTTTGGGCGTGTATCTAGATTATAGACCAGTCTGTCCGAATTCCGCGTGTTCCTCAGATAGATATTGGAAGCTTTGGTAAAAAACTGTGGATTTGTTTTAACGAACACTGCAATTTCGAAGATGTACATGCATGGAAGGGGAACAATGTTTAGTTTTTTAAATAATGGTTTACAAGACTCAAAAGGAGGAACACCACATATTGCGCGTACACACTTTTTCTGGACTGTAAATATTCTATCGATGTCCGTTGAATTGCCCCACACCAGTAGACCGTATTTAAGGACAGAGTGTACGTAGCCGTGGTAGGCTGCTAGAACAGTGCTCAGGGCGGAAGTCTGTCTGAGTCTATTTAGTACATGTACATATCGATTTAGTTTATTGCACAGATAAAGTACATGAGATTTCCAATTAAGATTTTGGTCCAGGTAAACACCTAAGAATTTTGTTTCAAGAACCTCTTTAATTTCAATGTTATTGTAATGAATGTCCAGTTTAATTTGCTTGTTACCATAATTTTGAAATTGTATGTAATTAGTTTTTGTCAAATTTATATTTAAATTGTTTGCACTTAGCCAGTTTGTCACTACGTTAATTGTATTATTAAAATTTATTTTATAATTATTTATATCATTATCACATTCAATTATTATAGAAATGTCATCTGCAAAAAGCGTACATTTATTTTCTGTTACTTCTGGTAGATCATTGATATATAGTAAAAATAGTAGAGGCCCAAGTATGCTCCCTTGAGGTACCCCATATCTATTAATTCTATTGTCAGATTTAAATTTTGTTTCAACATAGTTTTGATCAAAACCTTTAATATCGACATATTGCTGTCTGTGTCTAAGATATGAACCTAACCAATTTAAGGCTGGTCCACGAATACCGAGGTTTGATAATTTTTCCAACAAAATGTCATGTGAGACAAAATCAAAAGCACGTGTCATATCAAAAAAGATGACACTACACAGTATTTTGTCGTTTATTTTCTTAGATATCTCGTGGATTAAATTATATATAGCTAGCACTGTTGATTTATTATTCTGGAACCCAAATTGTTCCCTTTTGATGATGTCAGAATATTCTGTGTATGAGATTAATCTTTTATAAAATGCTTTCTCAAATATTTTTGAGAATATCGGTATTAATGCGATGGGTCGATAGTTATATATGTCCGTTCTTTCACCTCTTTTGAACAGTGGTTTGACAACTGAAAGCTTAAGGCTTTCGGGGAAAACCCCTGTTTCAAAAGACATATTGATTAAAAATGTAAGTAGTGGTGCTAAAATAAATTTACATTGTTTAACAATTTTTGTAGAGACTTCATCGAACCCTTCTGAATTGGTGTTGTTAAGAGATTGTATTACATTAATAATTTCTGGTGGTGTGTATGGTGCTAGATACATGCTATACGCAATGCGTTTTTTATTTGTATTACTTAAATTATTTGTCAAACTAGAATTCGTTATGTCAATATAATAATCATTAAATTTGTTTGCAATGTCAGTGGGATTTGTATTTTTTATGTCGTTCATTTTAATCTCCGATATATGTTGGAGATTGTCAGCAGCGCCTGCTTCGTCTTTTATTAGTTTCCAGGATTCACGACATTTATTTTTGGACTTACGCAATACGTTATCATTATAGAGGTTTTGGGCTCTATGCAAGCAATGTTTAAGTAGGTTGGAATATGACTGATAATTATTTTTATTCCGTGTTGTTTTATGCTTGTAAAATTTGTAACGTAAAAGTCTTTTCGTTTTACAACTATTTCGTAACCCTCTTGAAATCCACTTCGGCTTTTGATAACTGTTTTTTATTTTTATTCGAACAGAAGGGAAACACAGTTCATAATATAACAAGAAAGCCTTATAAAATGTTTTGAAAGCAATTTTGAGATTAGTCTCACAGTAAACATCTGAGAATGACAGCTGTGTCAGGCAGTACCGGAATTTCCTAACGTTTTCATCACAGTAGTCTTTTCTAGTTATGTAGAATGTGGAAGGCAAGACAGCTGGAAATTTTATTGGAATATGTAGCATTTGTGCTGTGTTATGATCTGAAAGACCGAGTTCTAGGAGTTCACCATAAGCCCTTCTTATATTGCTTAAAATATGGTCTATGCATGAGTCTTTTCGGGTGGGCTGCGATATATGAAAATGTAAGTTATAATTTTCCCCTAAATGTTTTAAGGCTGTGCTGGAGTTACTCTTTATCAACGTATTTATATTGAGATCTCCCGCTAGTATAATTTTATATTTTGGGTATTTCTTAGTTATGTGGAATAAGAGCTCGTCAAGCTTAGATATGAATATTATGCTCGCCGATGACGGTATTCGATAAAGACAGGTTATTATGATACGGTTAGTCGGGATGACAATACCGCAGCATTCAAAAACCTTATCATTTTTCCTGTTATAATTAGATGCTACACTGCAATCCGCTATTTTAAGAGTATTCTCATTTCCCAGTTCAACAAAAGTCTCTGAAAGACAAATTACATTTGGCTTTTGCCCCTTACTAAAAAGTTCGGAAATAGTCATGTCGAAAACATCTCTTTTAGATAAGAAACCAGCTATATTTTGGTGAAATATTTTAAAATGATTCGAATGGTTTAGCTTAGGAACGAAAAAATGACTTAGAATGTTGTTCAGTTTTCTCAACTCTTTTGAAATAAAACGGAATTGTTCCTTTTTTTGGTGAAGATGAGGGTGTTGGAAGTTTACATGTATGTACTGTCTTATCTATTGCATTAGGTGTTCTATTTAGGAAAATATGTTTATTGTAGCTCAAGAATTTAGAGTCATAATCGAACTGGTCTATAATATTATTAATCCGTTTACATATAGCTCTACTTCCATTCATATTTAGTTCATGACTTAAATTATTCTGATCAATGTAGGTACAGTTTGAGAAATTAGAGCATATGTTTTTTAACATGGAGTTAAGTCTGTTTTCGTTCAAATGTGGATTACATTTTACACTGAATACAATTACAACTGGACATTTTTCTAATTGTTTTAAAATCGTGCTTATATCTATCATTACTTTGGCAGGATTTACATCATGCTCTCCTAGTGACAAAATTACTCTGTCATCTTTGTCTGCCTTCAGGCATGTAATATTTTGGCAATTTCTTCCGAAGTGGCGTTCAATTTTAAGTATGCCATAATGTCATAATTCTCATGGCGAGTATTTTGTCTTGATTTATTTAAGTTGTGACGTAGTCCGCGGCATTGACGACCTCCAAAAATAGTTATTTTCTTAGTTGAATCTTCTGGTTTTGCATTTATTTTGTTTTCTTTGTCACTTCCTTCTTGCTTTGTCGTTTCAACTTTATGAAGATGGTGGGATTGCAAAATAAGTGATGGGTGATCTGGCTGGGTGGACTCGCATGGTAAGATGAGTTCAGTGGTGGTCTCATTTGGCTGTGCTGACTTCGATGATAACGATTCTGTATTTAAGTCACACACTGCAGTGACTGGTGTTTGTGTATTTTTGTCCAGTTTCAGTCTTCTCTTTTCCTTCTTGCCAGTAGGAGTTGAGGTTTTTTTAGGTGATGCATTTGAGGTGCATATTTTCTTCAATGTCTGAAGTTGTTGTTGTAAACTAGATATGTCCTTTTTCAAATCCACGTTTTCCAAAATTGTGTTATCTAGCTCGTTACGGGTGCTGGCTAGTTGCAACTTGAGATCGGACACTTCACTTTTTAGGTTTTCTACTTCCTCAGGACAAAAGTTAGTTGATAAGTCATAACTCCTTGAGGCAACACCTGCAGTCAAATCGGTAGTGTTCAAAGATGTATTTTTGTCCAAGGATTCCAGCGAGCATGATCTTATAAGTGTATGTGAAGTATTTGAGAAGTTTTGTAGACATCGCTTTGGACTTTGAAATCTGCGTCGTATCGTTATATTGTCTGAAAATTCGTCTTTGGTATTTGTGTTACTTTTGTAAGCCTGTGGTAATGCAACAGACGTTTTTGGTGATTTTGATATAGGTGTACTGGTTCTTGTAGCGGCTTTTGCCTCGCTTAATTTCCGTATGCATGGTGTACAACTCCAGTTAGCTTTGTGATTCTGTGTCATACTTAAAAATCGTTTAATAGATACGTTTCCGCATTCGATGTCGTAGTTCTGTTTACAATTTGTACAAATCAGAAATTGTCGATTGGGTATACTTTTTTGATAGCGATCGCATTTTTTTGCTGGTTGTTCACGCTTAGTACTCATCCTGATGTAAATAAAAGGTGCAAAATAAAAGTTTCGAACGACTGTGGTTGAGGTTCGAACCCAGGCCGCACGATTGCAAGGCGACGACTCTCACAGCTAGGCTATCGGTGAGGTAACTTCCACGACGAAATTATCGTATGGTAAGATACGACGATAATATTAATTGACGGTAGGTGTAGATTATGATAGAATGAGCTCACACAGTCTTAAGCCGGCGCCAGACACAAACAAATGTTTGACAAAGACTTTGTCACATACTTTGTCACATATTTGAGCACTTATTTGCGGTACCTGCCACACATATTTTGCAAACAACACTTTTTGCAAACAACGCTTTGATGTGCGCTCGAAAAACCGACACCAAATGGCAAAGTGCCAAACTTTGTTCAAACTTTGAGCAAACTTTGAACAAATACTCAAATACCCGTGCTTTACATGTGCTCAAATGTGTGTTCAAATAAGTGCCCAAATATTTGAGCTATGTCTGGCGCCGGCTTCACATAAGTCCAAAGTGCAAATAACGTTGGAATAAAAATAATAGTTTATCTACAAGGAATCGCTGTCTTTTCCGTGTAAAGTTCACTATTTTTGGGTTTATTTCACTATATCACTCACACTATTTCGATCCTGTTATTATAAATATTTCTTATTACACTATTATAAATTTAGTTTACAAATCAGTTTGCTGTTTGTGATCACGAAAATGGTTTTAATTGATTGATTTATTGGTTTTAGAATCACTGTCATATATACAGTTATTTATTACTCTAAATTATTTGATATTAATCACTAAGTACACACTTTACACAAAGGTTTATAATTTTACATGAATAAAATACGCAAGAGCAGTGTTTACTCGACGGCGGCGCCACCCTTGATCGCATGTACAAACTATTCAATATGTATCGTTTATTATATAAAAAACTTACTTTTAATAAATGTTTTATAGTATTTTATACATATTCTTAGTGGTGCTCAGAGGATAGCCGGGGTCGTACGTTACCTACAGTAACAAAACAATGCAATCTGAAAAGTAGCATACGACCACGGTATTGTCTTAATTTGATAATAGACAAAGTGAGAGAAACCCTTCTATTGCGAGTCCGACCGAGTACGTCCGACTCGCACTTGATGGTTTATTTTACTAGCGTTCTTCTTCTACCTTTGCCAGAGACATACGATATTTTAACAGTTTAGCTACAAATACTTATTTGGATAAAATAATGACTGTCTAACCTACTCATTTTTATTGGGACAAATAAAATAATCTATACTAATATTATAAAGAGAGAACATTTGTATTTTTGTATGTTTGTAATGATTTGGGTCAAAAACTACTGGACCGATTTAAAAAATTCTTTCACTTATATATAGAATGGACTTTCGGAATGAAAATAGGCTATACATTATCCCGTTTAAATTAAAGGTACATTAGTGGAGACCTAATTTGCAACCTAAGTCCACTAAAAAACGGTCGAAAAAACACGTTTCTTACGAACGCTGCTCTATTGAAAATAGATGGAAGAATATTTTCTATGGAAGAGTTGTAAAACTTAATAAGACGTACAAAAAAGTCCGCGACAGCATATGTCTAACTCTTAAGGTTAACTCACAGTAACCATTTTAATCTTTAATTTGTTGTTAAAAAATATTACATAACTTCCAAGGCTATTTTCAAGTAAATAGTATTAATCCTTATCCAAATAATTACGTTAATTAGCTTGGCCACATATTATAGATTAAAATTGTCCTTTACAGTATATAATTCAAATGAAAACTCTAGAAGATATCACGGATTTCACATACACGCATCGCAAAATTAATAAAATATCTGCAGTGAAACCACAGATTAGGTCATAGTTACTAAGAAAATATTATTATAAGCTTAGCGATGCTGTAGATCCCCACCGATCACAATCAATTTGAAGTCAATATAGTATAATAATATATTTTTACTGTATAAAATTCTATTGTATAATATAGTTATGATCTAAATATAAACCACCCAGACTGATCTATGTATAATCTTTTCAATAAAAGCATTCCAATGACTCTAAACACGACATTTAAAATCTGAGCTGTTAGTTGGTGTGGATTTGAGTATTCTGTAGAGTACAAGAGATGTCCCAGCATCAGGTCAATGCTTCCATGTTCTTACAATATCGTTGAAGAAGAAGATTTTCGAATTGAGCAGACCTATGAAAGTTGATTTCATAGCGCAATTAACTAGAAAAAAACTCATAGTTTTATAACGATTGAACGAATTTTCATGAATCAAAGCTAAGAACACTCTCGATGAAGACGTCTATCAAACAAGTTAACAAGAATACTAGTAATGTGCAACCCACATTGCGAGTAATTTTTTATTTAAAAAAGAAAAAAAACAAAACAAAAAAACAAAAAAAAATATCAATAATAAAATCAAAATCGGTTCATCCGGTTGGGTGCTAAGATGCTACAGACAGACACAGATACACACGTTAAACGTATAATACCCCTTCTTTGATCCCATGATTTGATTGATTTTGATTCCATGATCCCACTACCTCTGTACTAAAACTCATGATTCATGAATGCACATAAAACTTTCATTGGTAGGTATACAGCTAGGATTAGAACCAACGACCGTCGGGTCAGAATCAGGGTAACTATCCTTTACGCCAAAGGGCCGTCCAATATCACTACCTAAGTGTTATAAAACAAAGTCCATCACTGCGTCTGTCTGTCTGTTCGCAATAATCTCAATAGCTACTGAACGGATTATCATGCGGTTTTCACCAATAGCCAGAGTGTTTATGTGGAAGGTTTAGGTGCATAATTCGTTAAGGTTTTGTGTAAATTGGTTGAAATATGACGATGATTGTTAAATATGTTAATATTTTATATTTGATGCAACAAACTGATGCAAATTTTGAAGGCATGTTCTACCCGTGCGAAGCCGGGGCGGGCTGCTAGTATTAAATAAAGTCTGAGGCTACATTTAACTTTTACCTAAACCACTAATCGAATAATCGAACTTGTTGTATGCCACAAAAACCAAGCGCTTTGGGACTCTATTTGCCCACAAAGAAAACAGACGAAAATATTGTAGTTGAGGTAAACTGTAATAAATATTTTCCAGTCGACAAACAAGCTCGGGGGTACGCTACATTAAATAACATCGACAGATCCAAGCCAATTTCGTACTTTTCGCTAAGCTTATTTCAGACTTCCCACATGCAAACATTTTTCCATGCGAATATTATTCGATTTGCAATTCAGAGGTCATAACAAAATTATATATATGCCGTCTTCTATAGGCTGTTTGACAAAGCGGTTCAAACGATCGTGTTGCTGGAATTAAAATAGACGAATACTGTAAATATTACAAAACCCATTTACGAGCACGTGAGACAAATACACGAGTGAGATTGATGTTACATCTTATAAGATGTCGCGGGTGTTTTGCATCAGCAGCACACACATAACCCTAATATAACACCTAAAATAACACCTAAATACTGTAAAACTTATGCGGTTTCTGTATTTCAAGTAATAGATCTGGTTTTCAATTAAAAAAGCATCCGTGTTGACTTGATAAGTATACAGACTCGTTCCAATATCGAGCATCCCGGGAATCATAACGCAACGAATGAAAGGTGACAACGGAAACAGGGTACGGAATGAAAAAAGGGATTCATTATGATGACCAACCCCTTGAGAACAGGAAGGTAATTTTGTATTATAAACATACAATACGTGTGTGTCGACGTTAGGTGGAGTCAAGCCCGCCCGCGGCAATTAAATTAATCAAGCAAGCTTTGTAGCGTGTGGCAGATTGTCGAGACTCTACCTACATGAAATTAAGTTTGTGCAAACTGTGTCACCTGTGCGTTTTACAAACTGTCGCTCGGGAAGTTTTCACTCCATTACCTAATCTCATGTGAATGTGTTACTTTATTAGTTACGCATATTGCGGCTTTTAGCATATTGCGTTATAGTAAAACAAACTCTTTGAATAATAGTTATTTTGCGGTTTTGCAAGACAAACAAACGATTGGAGATTGTTCTCGGTGCGCATATTTTGAGGTCACTGGAATGTAGACATCTATAATTTAAACTTTGAATATTCATGCTACATACGTAGAATATAGATTCATATATATAATAGATTGAAATGAGTTCAAGAAAAGTAAGGAAATATTATACAAATATTCATTTGTGTATGGGAAACACAATTGTACAAAGCGCAGGAATAGCTAAGCGCAATAGTGGAATAAATAATTTGCGTATAGGGGAGAGTGAGCACGTTCAGGCGATATTTTATTACAAGTGAATTTATGCATTATCGAAGGCTTTTGCGATGTTCGGATGGAAGTGAAGACAATAATGTTAACATCTAAATGTGTATGAACAGCGTTTTCATAAGCTATGTATGGTTAGTGTGGAATTTATTTCTTATATTAATAATGTTAATAATATAATGCAATAATTATAATGTTTGCATTTAGATTTAAAAAAAAATCTTTTACCAGCGGTGCCCCGCGGTTTTACCCGCGCAGCAATCGTTCCCTTAGAAATATCGGGATAAAAAAGCATGTGTTACTACCTATGTGTTATTTTATAATCTGGGCTATCTACATACCTAATTTCAGCCCAGTCGGTTGAGTAGTTTTAGCGTGAACAACTAACAAACATACACATACACTTTCGCCTTTATAATATCAGGTAAAAGCTATGGGTCCCCTTTGCAAGGTACGGACAAAGTAGGAAATGCAGCAAAACTCGACACGTCCATTTGAATGAAAGCTACGATACGTGGGCTGAATGAACCTTCAGAGGTTGAGGGGCGACTGATTTCAAAGTTAGTAGGATGCTTATACCGGGAACAGGACCTATACCGCGAGCTCTTAAATATTCTTATTTTAGCTTTGTTATAAAGAGCAGGTGTAATGATCATATGATCGTACCTATATCTCAGCATTACACTCTCTATAAGTATAGATAAAAACTAGAAGTGCCCCGCGGCTTCGCTCGCGTTAAAAACTTCTTTTATTTACTTAAAACTATTCTTTTGTAAAAACGATTCTATCATTAAATACATAAAATAAGAATTAGCCAATTTGGTTCACCCGTTTTCATGTTATCGCGTGACTAAGGCGATGCGGGATTCATATTTATAAAAACCGAAAAACCCAAATTTTCAGACTTTGTTACCTACCCCATTTCAAATAATCCTACAACACGTACTTTATCTCATCTTATTTCGCCATACAAACTTTGAATCCCCGTTCAGTATCCGGGAGGAATTTTTAGAAAATCCCTTCTGAGCGGATACCTACGTCATAATAACTATCTGCATTCTGAATTTTAGCGCAATCCGAAACAATATTGACTTTTGGACTTTGTTACCCCAGCTTATCTTCTTAGGGTGGCATTTTGAAAAAGTCTGAAACTCGTCTTTACTTATTTATTTACAGAAGTACTTGTGTGAAATGTCGAATAAGATGACTATCCAAACTTTGAACCCCCGCTTCATCCCCTTGAAGAGTGAATTTTGAAAAATTCTTTCTTAGCAGATACCTAAGTCAAAATAACTATCTGCATGCCAAATTTCAGCGCAATCCGAAACAATATTGATTTCAGACTTTGTTACCCCACTTCACCCTTTTAGGGGTGGAATTTTGAAAGAGCCTGAAACACGTATTTACTTACTTAAGCACTTGTGTTAAGTTTCAAATATAAAAGACTATATAATCTTGTTTCTCCATACAAACTTAAAGCCCCCGTTTCATCCCCTTCAGGGGTGAATTTTGGAAAATACTTTCTCAGAGGGCACTACGTCGTAATTACTATCTGTATGCCAAATTTTAGCGTAATCCGAAACAATATTGATTTTCACACTTTGTTACCCCATTTCACCTCTTAGGGGTGTAATTTAAAAAAAACCTAAAACACGTATTTACTTATTTTTTTACTGGAGCACTTGTATGAAGTTTCGAATAGAAAAGACTATCTAATCTTGTTTCTCCATACAAACTTTGAACCCCCATTTCATCCCCTTAAGGGGTGAATTTTGGAAAATACTTTCTTAGTACACCCCTACGTACTAAGACAAATATACCCTCCAAATTTTAAGTCTCTACGACCAGCGGTTTAGGCTGTGCGTTGTCTGTCAGTCAGTCAGTCAGTATGTCAGGACAAAGATTCTTATCATCATCATCATCATCATCATCATCATAATCAGCCGGTATCAGTCCACTGCTGGACGTAGGCCTCTCCCAAGTCATGCCACTGAGCCCGATCTTCTAGTAGATTCTTATAGACATCTTATATTTTCTTATATATATATATATATATATATATATATATATATATATATATATATATATATATATATATATATATATATATATATATAAGAAAATATTTATAAAATGGACTGTCTTACGTTTTTAGGGTTCCGTAGTCCTGACAAGGAACCCTTATAGTTTCGTCATGTCCGTCTATCTGTCTGTCCGAGGTTTTGCTAAGAGACCGTTAATACTAGAAAGCTGTTATTTTGTGGAGGTATGTAAATAAATGACGACGACAAAGTGCTGAAATAAAATTTTGAAAAATATTTTTTTTTAGGGTAGCTCCCCTATATGAGAAGTGGGGATGAATTTTTTTCATCATCTACCCCATCGTGTGGGATATCGTTGAATAGGTCTTTTAAAATGACTTAAGGGTTGCTAATACCATTTTTCGATTGAATGCTCCGTTTACGAAATATTAAAATTTAAAGTGCAAATTTTTGTTCCAGTAGGGCGTCCCCCCCCTCTAAAAGCTAAACTGCTGGCTTGAAAAATCTGGAAAAATTCGTGATGATAGCGCATTTCATGAACTTTAAAGAAAAATTATAGCGGTTAAGAAAACTTTATTAGTTTAGCAGTAATAGTCGTTGAACTTGGGTGTTGGATAATTTTGTACCAAATACAAAATCCTTAGAATAAATCCTTTAAAGTGACAAAGACGGAGTACCTTGTTGCTTGTTTATAACGGGTAAAGACTTGCATTGAATAACAGGCTACTACGGAACCCTACACTGCGCGTGGCCTGACACGCACTTGGCCGGTTATTTATATCTGATAGGATAGCGTTTGCTCTATATCGCCCGGTGGTAAGCGATGTTGTGGTCTCGGATGGTGAACACCCTATGCCTAAGAAAGGTTTTGGCGACAGATTTTCTCCCTGATGGTGGTTAACTACTTTTTAGTAGCAAGTCCGGCGAAATATTGATACGGTATATGGATGTAAGAGTAATGCTCCATCCACATGTGAATACCACTACCACTATATAACACAACATAAGATTTTTTTGAAAAACTTATTATCACAACTTTAAAGAAAAAGTAAATTTAAAATAAATTCATGTAACTCCTTCTATGCTCATATTGCCAAAAGTCCTTGTAACGTAATGTAACGTAATGTAACGGAGCCCTGATGTGGATGGAACCTAAAAGGGGAAATATGAACACAGGAGACGGGTTATAATAATTATATTCCTATCGATTCTACCATAGTCTACGATACTTATCTAAATGACACTTAAGAGTTTATCACTGCTCTTCTACAAAAATCCTCTATATAGACCTTGTGACGTATATCAATTCATTAGCCAAAGTCTGCATCTTAGCTTGTCGCAGCTCCTCCCGTATGAACATCATTTGTGACGTATATCAATTGATTAGCCAAAGTCTGCATCTTAGACTATCGCAGCTCCTACCGTATGAACATCATTTGTGACGTAGCGGTTGGTGAGCCTTCAGACTTATGCCGATGGTCAGTTGAGGGTCTATGCCCGCTAGCTGCTGGTCGAATCTGGCTCCCACATCAGCTTCCAGGACGGCAGCATCTATCATCATTATATCGTATTCTTTGTTCACGTTGAATTATTTTTCTCCTTTTTGAAACATTTTTCCCAGACTGACTTCCTTGTTTTTTTCCGTTCCCCTGGCAACGTGACCCGTCATAAAGAAACAAATCGTTTTAATACAAAAACTGAATGGTTCAGCACAGTTGGCGCCAAATGTAACGTAATGTAACGTAATGTAACGGAGCCCTGATGTGGATGGAACCTAAAAGGGGAAATATGAACACAGGAGACGGGTTATAATAATTATATTCCTATCCTTTTTGAAACATTTTTCCCAGACTGACTTCCTTGTTTTTTTCCGTTCCCCTGGCAACGTGACCCGTCATAAAGAAACAAATCGTTTTAATACAAAAGAGTATATATATGATATATGAAAATGTATGAGGTCGTTTAAAGATATGCCACATCCTTATCTATTACCTTTATATTGTCCTTATTCGTATGTATGCTACAGATGTTAAAGCATCGGTCTTAAAAGCATATGCGCTTAGATTGCCGTAAAAATAATATAAGATCGAAGTTTCAACATGGAGCAGACAGAACCGTCAATTTTAAGCTGTGTAGGTGCTTGCATTTCCTTTGAGACTCTTTCACGCCTCTCTCTGTTTGAATTATTCATCGTGCCTGCAGATATCTACCAAATACATCTAATATTTAGCCGAAATAATACCTGTTTGAGTTTGCGAGAATGGAACTTTAAATTCAGGACGATTTTCTAACTTTATTGAAACTTTTGAAGTATAGTCTGGTAGGCGATATTATATCATATTGTTTTTTTGTATGATAAGTTTATTAATTTAAAATTAGCATATACAACAAGCAAAGCACTTACCTTAATTACCATACCTTTGTATTTATTTGTAGTTTTAGTTACATCTACATAAGTGTCAATATTATCCTTATCTCTCTATTGAACTAAAATATTCAACTGTTACCTGCTGTAAGTTGAAAGTAGATTTCAAAGTAAACAAGACAAATTTTCCGAGCCATTTGAATACATTAATAAACTAACTTAAGTTAATTAAGTAGACATTGCTTCGCACTGAAAAAGAAGGTTCTTAACAAGGATTGGACAACTCACAGCAATAATGGAAACAATGGGAGTGCGGAAGAACAGAATCCAACACTTTGACTGTGAGAAAGTACCAAAGTAGACCATCAATCTTCCGGGACACGGGTCGAGCAACTCTTTCCACTAAACTTTTGTAACAACACCGTGATAAATAGTCCGAACGGCAAATACCTAATTGAGTAACCGGACCGGCAAACATCCCGTCACATTACGAGATTAGATAATTAGTTACTTACTTACCCAATTACCTGAGGTAACAATTTGTGTAGGTGTAGCTGCCCGTTATTTACGCTCTTGCGGCGAAACTACTCGTGGCCTTTTTTCACTATCTTTTGAAAGGACTTCCTGCTTTGATCTCAGCCGGGTAACTTTCCTATATGTTATTACAGTTACAACATTATTAACTGACATATCAACGTGAAATATTTTTCGTAATATATGCACCATAATTTATTTATTTATTGTAAGAATGCTTTGCGTAAATTTAAATTTTGTTTGTAATAATTTATTAAAAAGCTTTCCTGTGCCTTGATATCACAACAGTCGAACAAAAATATTCAAATATCCATGATAATTACTTACTGATTGTATAATGATGTAATGAGAAGTTTATATTTCTAATACATAATAATGTGCAAAAAAATATTACATAAGGCTTTTTATTGTCAAACTTGATAATCACGTTAGGTTGACTTCTTACATCGTAATCCTAGGATTTCAAAGCAATGTTCAACTCAATGGTCGAGCTTAATCAATCGAACCGTTCTAAGCAGTCTACACGCGTATAACACATAAATTAACTGGTATCGGAGGTGGTTACAGAGGATTATTATTTCTCGGGATCCCTTAATAAATTCAACGGTTTAATTTCCTCTGCGGTTGATTGGACGCCGCGGGGGCGCCGCCCAGTGCCCGCCGCCCTAAGAAAATTAAGCCCGTATGTTAAAATTACGGCACAACTTTAATTGCCCTTTATCACATAATTTACTCGTCTTTGACCTTTAAGTTTTATGTTACATCAAGTAACAGGAATTAGGTGCGTCTCCCTTAACCTTGATATTTTTTCTTAGTCTTATAATTTGTGATGATAAAATTGTTGGTGTTCTTTTACGAAAAAACGTGTGAAAGGCAGAGTGGGTAGGACAGTAAAAAAGAAATAATCAACATATACTTTTAACATAATAACTAGATACATAATTTTTATACAAGGAAAGAAGTTTTTTTCTATTGTGTAATTCTGAAAACATAACCTGCTTAATTTCCATTTTGAAGCAGTTTTCTTAACTACGCATATAATTAGAATCTTCGTAACTCGCTACCAACATTTACTTGCAAATTTTCAACGTACATTTAGATTTTAACGTAAGATAGTACCGTGAGATTTCGAAATAGAAACTAGTGTGGCATTTTTGAATTCTTCGACATGCACTGTTCTGTATCAATTTCAGTATCAAAATAAAAAATGTGAACATGAAGTCAAAGCTTTTGTAAGACGGAAAAGGTACAGCGAATAGGCATTAAACACTCTCTAGCTACTATTACAGTAAATAGTCACAAGAACATTTAAGATTATTTTTTTTTCAATTTTTTATTTATACGCATAAAATGAAGCGTCTAAGGTCTTTGGCGCAAGCTAGACAGAAGCCTTTAAGTGGGCTTTCACACAAAATGTAAACCCACTATTCTGTTTTTGGTGATTTCATCGCTTATTATCAAGGGATTATCATGCTAATCCTGTTACAATAAATGAAATAAAAAATCCTACGTAATGGTGTCTAAAGTGCACACGTGTTATTTCGACGTGACAATGCTTTTTTGATTCGATATTCATATCTTTTTCACAAATAAATAGCAAAGACACCGACTTTATAGCTCACAATAACGGGGGATCTATCGCAAAGGGGCCAGATGACGGCCGTAAATCGAACGCTCTCAGTCACATTCGCCGGAAGCTCTTTATGCTAGTTGGCCGTTTGCGGTGATCCGATAAATGTCCATCATTGAATTCAATAAATCCTAGTAATAAAAGAGGAATATTGGATATTGTCCGTTTAACCCTCACGTTAAGCAGAGGGGTGTGCCCGTTTCCGTGTATTTTTAAGGCCACCTTGAAGCTTATGTACTCTCAGTAGATAATAGATTTAGTTAGACTCAGTAGATATATAAACACAGTATATAAATCTATTATCTTTATATACTGTGTTTACGGAAACACCGTACATAAATCTATTATCTACTGCTTAGTATACTATGTTTCTGTGCTTATGTATCTATCTAGAGAAGTTACAATTTTATTTTTTGTGCAAAAGATAGACTGACAACGAAGCAATTTTTTTGAGCTTATTTTTTTCTGATGAGATACGGAACCCTAATAGTCGTACTTATTCTTTAATCTTTTTACCCTCACCTCAACTGATGTTGGCCGTTTTAAGACAGGAAATGTAATAAAGAAGGGAATGAGCAATTTAAACTTTACAATTGTGTAAACTAAGATGCAACTCGCAGCGGCTTGCTAAATAGAGCTGACAGAAAAATAATAAGTTTGCAGATTTGCAAGCCCGCTGGCGGTTTTGAAACACGACTTTCTGATGCCGTATTGTATTTTAAGATTATTTAGTGAGTTAACACAAATCGGTAGGTTTAGACGAGTAAGACTTCTTTTTTTATTTCAAATAGTAATCAAAATAGTATACAATTACTATTATTAATTAATAGTAATACTCTAAGTATTCAAAAAGATAAATATCTAATAATATTTCATTAAACGTATGTGCCACTGTATAAGTTATGGATTAGCGTAATACGACGAGCATGTTGCAATTTTACAGTCGACATCATTAAACATTATTTTATTAAACCTGACAATCATAACATTACCTAACCTAAATATCTACTCATGAGTTCATCTAATAATATTTTAATAATACTTGATATCAATACTTGTTGGTTTCATCACAGTTTGATAATAAGCCTTCATAATATATTATTCAAATACTGAGCTCAAAACGGAGTGAAAAACTGTTATACCTTCCTCAAAAAATCAGATTATTTTATAGACTCAAAATTCAGGATCATAATGCAATTATCACCTTCGGCTTTGAAATAAATTAAATCTAAGTCCACAAAGGGTTGACAAAGGCTTGTTATGATGAGCAGCCGTCAAACATTTTCAGACTGGATTCGAGGGAGCGCTGTCTGCAGAATTCAACTGAAATTAGGGAGTTGGTCTAAGCTCAGGCGCCTTTGTCAACTGAGCAAGGCGTACTTATGACGAGGTATGCGCTTTACCTAGGGAATTTGCCTACAACTCTGTTTTTGTGTTTTACATACATAGTCTAGGATCACATGTCACAAAAGAACGTACCTGTAAATGTATAATTATATTGTTCTAAGTATTACTAATTGTTTTATTTACAAGTCTTTTTGGTATTGTATGCTAATTACTGCATTTTTAGGGTTCCGTACCCAAAGGGTGCCAATGGGATTACTGACCTATTACTGACCCTATTACTTACTAAGATAGCGCTGTCAGTCCGTAAAGTTCTGATTATAAATTAAAAATAGTACCATAATGACAAATTTTATGCATGTACCACCAAAAAGTTTTAGTTTGAGTTAATATTACCTAGGTAATACGCCACCTAATAATAGCACCTAATAATAGCCTAATAATAGCGATAATATTTATAAATCAGCAACGTACTTTCTCGGACCGGTGAGCTGGGCCAACAAACGGCAGCTTTATTTTAACCAATACTGCTGCTACGAACGTACAAACGGATAACACCCTGTTAGTGAGAGCATTGCTATGGCAGCGAGTATTATTTGCAGTAACATCGTTATGGCAAGCTTGGACTGAATGTTGGAGCATGGGCAGAGGGTGCGATTCCCGCAGATTTGCTCGTACCTCGGTAATTAGTGAGTGCACTAATGGCCAGTCAGCTCTTACAATGTTCACGGTAAAAGTTCACCCTAGAAATCCGCTCCCAGAATTTGTAAATATTCGGATCAGGATTGTTCATTTTGTTCACTCAAAATGTATTCTCAAAAAATTAGCTGAGCTACCTACTGCTTTACCTACTTTATTCTTATTTAGTTTATTGTAACGCAGTGTGTTCCTAATAATAGGATAGAGGATAGAGAGGATAATGAAATTGTAAGAATGTGTAATCCTGGAACTTAAATTTTACAATGACATCCCTTCTCTATGAAATGGAACAATCACTTTCAATGAATGATAATGCGATTTCAGCGCATAGAATGAACGTTTCATTCGTGTTGCATGGGGTATGTTTTGTATGAAGCATTTTGCATACGTGTATATATAGAGGTATTATTTCATACACGCGTAGTAATATTGTAGAGCTACGCTGTGTGTAATTTACATAAATCAGTAGGCACTATTTAACAATTCTCTAGAGGTAATTCACATCTACAATCACACTGTTGCCGAAACTATTGTATTTTCAAGTGTCTTAGATTAACTATATGTACGAGAGTAATTTGAAGTCATAGAATACCAACAACAGTAAGGTGATTATTAATACCATTTATATAGGAATAGTAACCTAGAATAAGACCTTAGAAATATAGGTATAACCTTAGAAATATAGGTATAACCTATATTTCTAAGTTCATAGATAATTTCTTATCTTGATGTTAATCAATAGCCGCATGATAATGTACTCTTTGTAACAAAATAAAGGCCATTTCAAATATTATCCGCAACAAACTCTACGTGAAACACTTTTAAACTGCCTATAATAAAATGCTCGTAACAGTGCCGGACATGGTTCTCTATGTCAAAGTGCTATACAGGCAAGTCGTAAATATTGACTGACTGTAGTGACTGAGTGACTGCAGACGGCTTTCAAATAACTTCCAATAAGCGGCGCGACGAGATCTGGCCCGAGTAAGAGGTTCTTTTCACGAGCGTATGGTGATGTCGCGATCAGCTTTGACGCTGGACGTAAGGTCAGCAGATCAGACAGAAGAAGCACTTGTTAGCTTACTGAATCAACAAGGCGGGTGGGTAGTAGTTAGTAGTCTAGTGGTCTATCATAAACTTAATGTCTGGAGCTAAATATTCACTTGGAACCACGTCCAAAACTACCTGCCTATACTTCAGCTAATAGGTAGGACTTATAAATAAAATAGAAAAATCAGGATATCACCGAGAAAGCATTTTATTTGTACCTTTATCATTATAACAACCTTATATGTACCATCAGGAGACTCAGGATACATAGACAATGTCGTTAAGGATACTTTTAGAACAAATAGAACAGCAATATACAAATAAGTATTTAATGTTGCATTGTCAGAATTTATAACAACTTTCAACAAGACATGACATATAAATCTATACCTATTTACATAATTTATACAAAATATTATGGGGTTTCCTCCAAAAGGCCTCCACCACCCCTCATAGCCTTTCCTTACCACCCTCAACGAAGCTAAAACACTTTATCATCACCATTCCTAGGTGAAACCATCATTATTATAAACATATCCTAGAAAACCACATTCTAGCCTCAATTATTCAATACATTATGTAATACAAATACTTAGCTTCATTGAGTTGGACAGCATTTCGTCGTCTGAACGATATTTCCGACAAAGAGAAGATACTGATGTTAGCCCGAAGGCTGCTCGAGCAAAAGTGTCCCAACTAACGTTTCTACCGCCATTTTATAACATCAGTCAAACAGACTACCAAGATGGCGGCTCTGAAACATCTTGTAAGGTTTAGACTACCCTCAAATGTATCGATCACGGTAGAAACACCCTTATATAAGAGGCATTATTAATAATTTATAAATGAAATCATCATCAAACACTGGAAATATGTCGTAAATCTGTATTTACTATGAAAATATCTAACACACTCTTCTTAATCACAGAATAACCGGCCAAGTGCGTGTCGGGCCACGCGCAGTGTAGGGTTCCGTAGTAGCCTGTTATTCAATGCAGGTCTTTACCCGTTATAAACAAGCAACTAGGTACTCCATCTTTGTCACTTTAAAGGATTTTTTCTAAGGATTTTGTATTTGATACAAAATTATCCAATACCCAAGTTCAACGACTATAACTGCTAAACTCATAAAGTTATTTCAACCGCTATAATTTTCCTTTAAAGTTCATAAAATGCGCTATTATCACGAATTTTTTCAGATTTTTCAAGCCAGCAGTTTAGCTTTTAGAGGGGGGGGGGGGACGCCCTACTGGAACAAAAATTTGCACTTAAAAGTTTAATATTTCGTAAACGGAGCATTCAATCGAAAAATAGTATTAGCAACCCTGAAGTCATTATAAAAGACCTATTCAACGATACCCCACACAATGGGGTAGAAGATGAAAAAAAAATTCATCCCCAATTATCATATAGGGGAGCTAACCTAAAAAAAAATATTTTTCAAAATTTTATTTCAGCACTTTGTCGGCGTCACATATCCCCACAAAATTACAGTATCTAGTATTAACGGTCTCTTAGCAAAACCTCGGACAGACAGACAGACAGACAGACGGACATGACGAAACTATAAGGGTTCCTTGTCAGGACTACGGAACCCTAAAAAGGAGATCGACTTTCTGTGACTGAACTTATAAAGGGTGGGATAGAGTACTGTTGGTTAGTAAATACTGTTCAGCAACTAGTTGTTAACAAACAATTACTGCCTCATAGAAATAATATTCTGTTCACAATAAACGATTGCACATAAGTAACTTGTATGATAAGTGAATTGACTTCCTTGGTTATAAGATAACGACTTTTTCTAATTTCTTAAATGAAACAATATGACTCGTATACGGTACGCCGTGGGTAAATTAATTGTTCAACAGCGACATTAGATATTATGTTGTAGTATTGAATGGCGTGGGCACCTTCAATATTGTTGCCGTTATCATCACCTGCGCTTATTGTCAATAGCATTAAGCTCCATAACTATTGTGTAGCGCAAAAATAAACACATAACTTATATGTTTTAGTATATTAGTGAATAGAATGAACTCAATTATTTTAATGTTAGTCTATACTATATCGCCATTGTAGCGTTATAGACGTCCGTGTAAACGAGCAGAATCTTCGACCCCCTCTGCTATCATATTATTGAATTTTCTTAGCTTTAGCTCCGATTTTCCAATAAGCAAAGTATTTTGTAGCTCGGAAACAGCACTTGTATTACTTATAAGTAAAATACACCGTATTTTACTATTATTTATTTTGTGACCCCACTTAGCTGATCGACGACAAAAACGAAAAGTATCAAAAGATCTCTGTCTGTACTTACTAGTATATAACAATGTGATGAATATTGAATTGAAAAATAAAAGTTATTATAGGTCAACTAAATATTTACTCAAAAGTAAATTCTTCTCGACGAACTAGCTGCAGGTGGTATAGACCGAGTTTATATTGACATTTCAGAGCAGGGAATTTCGAAATGGGTGACAAAGGGTGGGCTTATAAATTGTCATCGCATTGCGAGTTACGGCCATTCCTCAAACATAGATCGTCGACTGAACCTCGCTTGGTCACGCACACGATACATACAGCTAGGCTATTCTGTGAGCTATATCGACAGCGGTATCCGCGGTGAGATTCGAATTTCGTACAACGAAATTTAACCGTATTACGAACGTGATACGATTGAATTTCTTAGTACTAAATTCGAATCTCATCGCGGATTCCGCTGTCGAGATAGCTTACAGAATAGCCTAGCAGTATTCACTCGTACACTCGGAACAATGTGCTTTAGTCATTGTTCCGAGCTCGTACAACACACTCACATACACACATTTATGACCAAAGTCAAAATTATACATAAACATACCTAGCTATAGAGGGCGTACTTATATTGGAGACAATTGGTAATGAATCCATCGTGTCTTCCTCACACCTGTCGTTACAAACTTTATTGCGTGATGTCTTCATTAAATCCGAGCTCCTTTGAAGTTTGAACGAGCTTTCAAAATGTAGTGGATTTTCGCCCAAGGAACTTATCGTTCACCGCTCATCTAAATGCTATTTTCTTTTGCCACTATTTTGGGTGAGGAGCGTATTGTCCGCCATCTGGAATTTCTCTGCTGTCGCAATCAAATGGGAAAGTTATTACATAATCACAATAATATCAAGCCTATAACACAATTTTAATGCGTATATTTCCAGAAAAGTATTTCGTTCTAATATAATTTGAAAGGAAGTGATGCATAGAAAATCTGGGTTTCCTCTACACCTCTAGGGAAGGGACATTCATGCCCAGGGAACGTATATTCTATCGTGAGGAAAGAACATGTAATAAAGTATAAGTAGGTAATACGTACCCGCAAGAAGCACCTACGGAGGTCCGGTACCCAGGGGAAATCATGAAATCGCTGATTCCCACATTCTTATACTTAACTAAACTTGACTTTTGTTTATGTACAACGTTCGTTTGTAATAAATAATGAAATCTTGCTAAGCGTATTGCAAAGGTTATTCTTACCGTATGGCTATATCATTGCAAAGAAAAATGTCAACGCTTACTCAGTTTTTATATCTTATAGACGAGCGTTTGACCACTATTTCGCCTGTTGGTAAGCGATAATGTGTTCAAAGATGGTGATTACGCTGGGCCTAGCGCACTATAGTACTCTAGGCCCAGCGTATTCACCATCTCGATAATATATTATCAACTTATCTACTCTACAATCAATATTTTTAGGGTTCCGTAGTCCTGACAAGGAACCGTTATAGTTTCGTCATGTCCGTCTGTCTGTCTGTCTGTCCGAGGTTTTGCTAAGAGACCGTTAATACTAAAAAGCTGTAATTTTGTGGGGGTATGTATATTACGGCAACAAAGTGCTGAAATAAAATTGTGAAAAATATTTTTATTTAGGGTAGCACCCCTATATGAGAAGTGGGGATGATTTTTTTTTTCATCGTCTACCCCATCGAGTGGGGTGTCGTTGAATAGGTCTTTTAAAATGACTTAAGGGTTGCTAATACTATTTTTCTATTGAACGCTCCATTAACGAAATATTAAACTTAAAAGTGCAAATGTTTGTTCCAGTAGGGCGTCCTCCCGCCCTCTAAAAGCTAAACTGCTGGCTTGAAAAATCTGGAAAAATTTGTGATAATAGCGCATTTCATGAACTTTAAAGGAAAATTATAGCGGTTGAGATAACTTTATTAGTTTAGCAGTAATAGTTATTGATCTTGAGTGTTTTTTTTTTGGGTGTTTAAAGTGACAAAGACGGAGTACCTAGTTGCTTGTTCATAACGGGTAAAGACTTGCATTGAATAACAGGCTACTACGGAACCCTACACTGCGCGTGGCACTTGGCCGGCTATTTTGACTCAGCTATCCTTGAGTTGTCACAAAAATAATAGCACGTTACTACGCTTCACTTCCTCCTTTCGAGGAAAATATTTAGTTAATATTCTCATACAAAAATGTATATTTTAAGAGCGTCCATTAACTTTGCAAGAGAATTTCAAGTCAACGTCTTATCTTGAGCATAAACCAATTCTCTGATCCTCTTACCGGCCCCTGCGCGGGCTTAGCTAATGGACGGGTACTTCAAACATGATTAATAATATTATAGGTACCTATACTAACTTGTATTTGACGAAAATTCCGTCCTATTAAAAATATTCAATAAAACGTTTATAATCAGCGGCCAAATTTAATTGATATTGGTCACTGAAATGAAATAGAATTTCGTGTTTCAAACTTAAACAGAAGCTATTCGAGTAACATTATTGATATTATGTATGTGGATGTTTGGGAGTATTTGTTGTTCAATAGCTCGGCATCGGAGTTTTTGATGAGGATTTTTATACATATGTATAATATACATTTACAAGCTGAGTCCCGCGGCTTCGAGCGTCTTGTAGGTATTATATAATGTGCTTGTCTATGGATAGGTAATGACTTTATGATTTTTTTTTCTAAATCTAAACAATGTATCTGTATAATATAAAAGTCATAATCCTGACTGACTGAATGACTAACTGTCTAATATATCAACGCACAGCCTAAATCGCAGGTTCTAAAGACATGAAATTTGGAGGGTGCGCTCTTTGTAAAGTTTAGTTATCCACTAAGAAAGGGGTTTTAGAAATTCCACTCCTAAAAGGGTGTAATGGGTGGTTGATATTTCGGTAAGACTTTTTAGGGTTCCGTAGCCGAATGGCAAAAAACGGAACCTTATAGATTCGTCATGTCTGTCTGTCTGTCTGTCCGTCCGTATGTCACAGCCATTTTATTCCGAAACTGTTATGACTACAGAATTGAAACTTGGTAGGTAGATGTATTCTGTGAACCGCTTTCCGATTTTTATACAAAAATAAAAAATATAAAAGTTTAAGGGGAAGAAGTTTTTTTTATACCATACATGGAACTGAAACAAAAAAAAAAAATTTCTTCTTACCTTCAAAAATGACATTGAGGTTTCCAAAATAATGTTTTCTCAAAGTCAATCACTTGAAAAATAGGCGCGTCTAAAGTGGTAAAATGTGTGTCCCCCCCCTCTAACTTTTAAAGTATGGGAGTGAAAAATCTAAAAAAAATATATGCTGTAGATCTTAATAAAAACTAACAACGAAAATTGGTTTGAACGAGATACAGTCAGCAGTTTTAGAGATATAGCGACCGCAAAGATAAATTTGTTTTTCATACAAACACTATGAAAAACAAAGTTAATTTTGTAGTTGCGAAAAATCATAGTTATGGAATACTTAACTGTGATACGGAACCCTACGAGTGCGAGTCCAACTTGCACTTGGCCAGTTTTTATTATCTGGGTCGATTTACCCAAAAATTACACATTATCTTCAATTAAATTATGAAACACGTGTATCATTTCGTATCGGTGTTTTTTAGGGTTCCGTAGCCGAATGGCAAAAAACGGAACCCTTATAGATTCGTCATGTCTGTCTGTCTGTCTGTCCGTCCGTATGTCACAGCCATTTTATTCCGAAACTGTTAGGACTACAGAATTGAAACTTGGTAGGTAGATGTATTCTGTTAACCGCTTTCCGATTTTTGTACAAAAATAAAAAATATAAAAGTTTAAGATTTAATAGAAACTTTATTTTTATTTTTTTATTTTAGTATACACAATACAAGTATTTTATCGCCTAATCATACTACAATCTAGCCTAGGTAGGCTAATAAGTAATTTAAATCTATCATAAACTTATAAATTGACATAAATAAAGAAACTTTAAACTTTCGCGATTTGATCACATAGTTATAAATAAAATATGTAACTGAAATATTTAACTGTAATATCTAACTGAAACATTCAACTGAAATATTTAACTAAAACATTCAACATAAATATCTAACTGAAATATTAAACTGAAACATTAAACTGAAACATTAGACTGGAATATTAAACTGAAATATTAAACTGAAATATTTAACCGAAACAATGTTTAACTGAAATATTTAACTGAAATAGTTGGGAGCCCGCTATGGGTGTGTTGTTGAGTTGGGAGCGACGGAGCCGGCAGTCGCAGCGTCGTCGAGTGAAGGCAGCGACGCAGCAAGTCGGCGCGTGTACCAGGGACAACGACCTGCGATGCTCTGCCACCCACTGCACCCGCACGCACCACGAGCTCCACTCCCAGCCACCTGAAACACTTAACCGAACATTTAACTGAAATGTTCAACTTAAATTTTTAACTGAAACTTTTAACTGAAATATTTAACTGAAATATTTAACTGAAATATTTAACTGAAATATTTAACTGAACTATTTAACTGAAATATTTAACTGAAATATTTAACTAAAATATTTAAAAATATAAAAGTTTAAGGGCGGGCATTCCATACATGGAACTGAAACATTTTTTATATATATTTTTTTTAATATTAGTATACACAATACAAGTATTTTATCGCCTAATCATACTACAATCTAGCCTAGGTAGGCTAATAAGTAATTTAAATCTATCATAAACTTATAAATTGACATAAATAAGGAAACTTTAAACTTTCGCGATTTGAACACATAGTTATAAATAAAGAATGTGCTCATCAGCACTTTTCTTATAGTCTCTATTGTTAAGGTGAAGACACATTGTTATCGTGTTCTTTATGCATAGCACTTACACTATATTCCACTAAGGTTCACTATATACTATCACTACACTAATTCGAACGGTTTAGTTATTTTGAGTCTTCTCACTATATCTGTGAGGTCGAGGAGTTGTATTGCCTCGACGTTCACGTGATGGTGAAGCCTTCGTTCGTGAGCTTCTGCGCATTTTTTGATGGTGCTGGCGACAACCTCTATGTGAAGGTCCCGATGGAAGTCATCATTGCGTATACCAGGAAACAAAAAATAATAATTTTCTTCAAATCTATACGTATCTATCGATAGGTCTTCAAAAATGACATTGAGGTTTCCAAAATCATTTTTCATCAAAGTCAATCATTTGAAAGATAGGCGCGTCTAAAGTGGTAAAATGTGTGTCCCCCTCTAACTTTTAAAATATAAGAGTGAAAAATCTTAAAAAATTGTATGCTATAGATCTCAATAAAAACTAAGAACGAAAATTGGTTAGAACGAGATACAGTCAGCAGTTTTAGAGATATAGCGACCGCAAAAATAACTTTGTTTTTCATACAAACACTCTGAAAAACAAACTTAATTTTGTAGTTGCGAAAAATCATAGTTATGGAATACTTAACTGTGTTACGGAACCCGTTATAAGAAATAAAATATTAATTAATTATTATTTTTTGCTGGTGAAAAATTATAGTGGTATTTTTTGCTCGATCTTATAAAATACTGTAGTGTGGTACGGAACCCTACAAGTGCAAGTCCGACATGCACTTGGCCAGTTTATTTCTGTATTAAATAGCACCAAGCGTTTGTTACTGTATTAAATAACATTAAAAACTCACATGTATTATTCTTTATTACTTATTCAATTTTATGAGTAATAAGCTGGCCAAGTGCAAGTCGGACTTGCACTTGTAGGGTTCCGTACTACGTAGTACGTACGTAGTATTTTATAAGATCGAGCAAAAAATACCACTATAATTTTTCACCAGCAAGAATAATAATTAATTAATATTTTATTTCTTATAACGCCATCTAACGTCTAACAAAGGTATTAGGGATCGAAATTTCAATATAACGTCATCTATGCGACGTTTACCTAACTAAGCGTTCATAGATGGTGTTAAATTGAAATGCCGAAAAAAACACGTTTCTTGTATGGGCTTCTTGTAGCGTCTATTATTTTTAACTTTATTCTGCTTTTAGTATTTGTTGTTATAGCGGCAACAGAAATACATCATCTGTGAACATTTCAACTGTCTAACTATCACGGTTCATGAGATATAGCCTGGTGACAGACGGACAGACAGACAGACAAACAGACAGACTAACAGACGGACGGAGTCTTAGTAATAGGGTCCCGTTTTACCCTTTGGGTACGGAACCCTAAAAATGAATTTGGATATACTTACTTTAATAATTTACGCACTCACATGTTCGTTCAGTGAGTAATTGTGCAACTTAGAATATCGGAATAAAAGTACCCTCTACATACCGAATTTCACCTCAATTAGTAAAATAGTTTTAGTGTGAAGAGGTAACAAACATACATACACACTCACAAATTTTCGGCTTTATAATATTTTTTCCTTTCATTAGCATAGACACGAAGTCCATGATTTTGTTTATCTTATCTATCTTAATAACTACACACATTTACTAACACTAAAAGTCTATAGTTTGTTGTAGTGGTAGTCGATCCCGTATTTTATTTATTATTATTTTTATTTATTTTGTATCATTCATTATTCCTAACTAGCTGTTTGTTTTATTGAATTATTAAAGGATTATCCAAAACTGATCAGCCTTAATAATATTATATATTATTCTAGTGGTGCCCCGCGGCTTCGACCGCGTTAAAAACTTATTTAATTTACTTAAAACTTTTCTTTCGTAAAAACCTTTCTATCATAAAAATACATCAAAAAATAATTAGCCAAATAAGCCAAATCGATCCAGCCGTTTTCAAGTTATCGCGTGAATAAGGAAATAGGGATTCATTTTTATAAAACCCAATAAACCATATTGACTTTGTTACCCCATTTCATCCTCTTACCTTAGGGGTGGAATTTCGAAAAATCCTGAAACACGTATTCACTTATTTATTTACAGAAGTACTTGTGTGAAGTTTTCTAATAAAAACGATCTAATCTTGTTTCTCCATACAAACTTTGAACAACCGTTTCATCTTGTGTGATCATGTCAGTCCAATCAATGATCCACGCCAAGGGGTGAATTAAAAAAAAACCCTTTCCTATCGGATACTAACGTCATAATAACCATATGCAAGTCAAATTTCAGCGCAATCCGAAACAATATTGATTTTCAGACTGTTTTACCCCATTTCACCCTCTTAGCGGTGGAATTTCTAAAAATCCTGAAACAAGTGTTAACTTATTTATTTACAAAAGTACTTATGTAAAGTTTCGAATAAAAAAGACTATCTAATCTTATTTTTTTCATACAAATTTTAAGCCCCGTTTCATCCCTTTATGTGGTGAATTTTGGAAAATCCTTTCTTAGCGGATACTAGCGTCATAATAATTATCGGCATGCCAAATTTCAGAGCAAGCTGTAACAATTGATCTTCAGAATTTGTTACCCCATTTCACCTTCTTAGGGGGTGGAATTTCGAAAAAACCTGAAACATGTCTTTACCTATTTATTTACAGAAATACTTGTGTGTTCGAATAAAAAAGACTATCTAATCTTGTTTCTCCATACAAACTTTGAACCCCCGTTTCATCCCCTTAAGGGGTGAATTTTGGAAAATCCTTTTTAGTACACGCTTACGTATTAAGACAAATATACCCTTCTTTTAAGTCTCTACGATCAGCTTAGGCTGTGCGTTGTAAGTCAATCAGTTCAGTATGTCAGGACAAAGATTCCTATAGTATTAGATTATAGTAGGACTGAGAGGAAGTGCAAGCGCTTATTGAAAAATATTTGATATTTTTCTTGTAGGTCACGCAGGCAAAGCCGCGGACAAAAGTTAGTAAAACATATTACAAAAAAAAAATTATGATCGTACAAGACGAAAAACCGACTTCACATGCCGCGATTGTCAAAGTAATAATCGTGTCATCAAAGAATACAAATTTGCTTATATTGTTTATCTCCATATCTCTGGAGATAATTGTCATATCTCGATAACATTTGAATGGGACCAAGCGGGAAGCATTATCTCTCATACAAACATATTTTTTAAATCGGTTATGATTTGACGGAGTTCTGAGGTAACAAACATAAAAAAAAAAGAAAAAAAAGACAAATTGAGAACATTTTCCTTTTTTGTGAAGTCGGTTAAAAATACAATAATTTTTTTCAAGATTCAGTCCATCTCGTGTAAGCATTACAACAATGCAATATATTTATACGATGAATATTCAGTTATACAATACTTTTTGCGAATCGCCGCTGACATCACACATAACTGATACATCGCATTGATGCGAACCATTTTAATTAAGGTAAAATTTCAATGTTCGTGCCACGCCACTTGCCATGAAACTTGTTGAAATATGCATCAAAGGAACCGACCAAATTGAACGCATGACGAGTAAGCCCGATTCCCAATGGACCGTGAATTGATCGAAGCTTTATGCACCTAGAGTTGAAGGCTGAAAAAGAATAAGTTAAAATGGGAAAAATTACAAATTTCGAATTATTGCGATGCTAACTTCTTTAGAACAATCTTTAAAAAAAGTTACATTTAATTTAACTAAATAATAACAATACATTAAAATGAAACTTGATATAAATAGAATGCAATTTCAATAACAAAGTGTATTTTTTGTGTATTTTTCGGCACCTTTCCGGCAACATAATCCGTGCTGATATATTAATAACGCTTATCGTTACAAAAATATCGTGGAATCCTGAACATACCTTCGCATTGCTAAAGAGGGCTGTACGGTTTTCGATCCCAGTCGGAGATGGCGTACTTCCGTTTCCGGAAAAGGAGAGACTATTTTCCGCTCTGTGCCGTTCATTTCATCTCTGCCATCTCGTTATTTTTACACTGAGATATTGCAAACAAGTACAAGCTGATATGTCATGCAAGCAATAAATCAAACGATGCAAAATAGATAATATTTTGCTGTTGTTCTATATATCTCAGAAGTTTTACCTATATGGGCACCACCAATATCAAAAATATTATTTTTCTTTTCTTATTCACATCTTATTCACATACATATATGTATGTGGAAATATTAACTTGCAGGCCAAAGAGTGTAAATTTGATGGGTAGAGGTAGACTGCTTAGATTATATTGTTTGGAAACTGCATTATTCTGAAACACAGCACAAAGGTGAAACCTCCCGAGAAGTATCTTCATGATATTTACCTTTTCAGACATACTCGAGATAGGAGCTTCTGAACAACACAATAAAGTTATAATATGATCACTATGGAAATACACTCATGGGGCGTCCCGAGCACAGGACAAAAGACTCCAAAGGAACGTGTATAATGACGTAGAAATTGAACTCAATTATTATGAGATTATGAGCGAAACGAGCGCGATTTTCCTCTCACACACTCCTTTTATTCAAAAAATCGGGATGATTTTCAGCACGAAGATATTTCATTTTGACAGTTTCATGTGACCTAACCGACACAATCGCGAATAGGTATTTATTGTTTACCTGATTCCACAGCCAATTCATATTTCATGAGGAGTAGTAAATGAAATGCGGGATCACGTTCCTATCGTCCAGTCTCATCCATCGACCGATATCGCCGCTATTCTGGCAAATAGGCTGGAATGAGCACGCATTCTCGTTTGGTTAGCGCCTGCCTGGCGGCGAACTTCTCTCTATTACGTATTACCGAAATAGGATCGCTTCGGTTATTACTGCTATTGCTGAGATTTAGAAAACTTCTGAACCGCTCTTTTAGAAGATGTGAGCTCTGATCCTTATATTTCTGGCCTGGAGTCTCTCTAACATGTTTGAAGTAACGCTTATAGTAAATTGGTGGTACGTGGTTTGTATTTCATGCTCGTTTTTCCTAAGATTTTATATCATTTTCTCTCAGCTCCAGACTTGTCCCGCTGATATGAACGTCACGTCGCTCCGCATGCTAAGAATTTTGCAATTCAAACAAGTAACACGGAGCTAAACTTTCTAACTTACGAAGCGAAGTTAGAATTTCTTTATTATTACATTTAGTAGTCTACTCTGAGGCAATGTTCTGGAACGAAGTAATTTAATAAACATGATACAAATATTTCTCAATACAAACATGCCGCCGATATTATCTTCGAGTATCTGATATGAGTTGTGCTTCGTACACTGTTTTGTTATGATAGTAAAGCAATAACTGGGACAAATAGAAAACACAAACAAACGATTCAATAAAACATTTATGTACTAATATGTATTCTGTGGTTCAGTATCAACCATGTGTGTATGGATGGACTTTTCCTTCGCAACGGTCGCGATCCCTTTCCTTAAGTTACTTTTATATGATTCGATATTTTGTCATTTTACGGTGTCATTTTTATTGCTACTTTCATGCAACTTTGTGCAACTATTCTGCAATACTATTTTTATTGACGGATTCAAATGAGAAATTTAACGCTATCTGGCTTCAAAATATTAAATCAAAATCGAGTACTATATTTTTTCTTATTTGGACGCTTGATTTGAAAAGAGGGAGTAAATAATCTTATCAAGCAAGTATTAGATGGCGAGATTTTATTATTTGACCACATAAGCATTGGCTACCGTCTAATAGAAATGTTCCTGAGATGATAATAAAAGTTAGTATATAGAAAGGAAGGACAACGATAGGAGAGCAAGGGAATTTTCTGTTAACCTTAGTCCAGACGACCTACCATAACGCAACGCATATCATACATGCATGTGGCAATACCAGACCTAAAAAAATACACTGAACATATGTAGTAAGTGACAAAAGTTCCAGTAGGAATAGTTGCACTCTGTGGATTCGATTGACCGTCCAGAGCCTTGTCTTACTGCTGTTTTTCAATTTAAAAATTGAGGGTGCGTAGAAAGCTACGCGATAGAAGTGAATCTTCCAAGTTCATTCAATTTATTTCTCAACATCAATAATTATTTGTGCTACAGCTCCATCTGTTGAACTTAGCGGCATGAATGCCCGAATGATAGCGAATTCGTATTCGTAGTTATGCCGTTCTACAATAAAGGGCGTTTATAAATATAAAATGTAACATGATGCTTAGGTCACTTCCGTTGATTCGGACCGTGACGCTACGTCACATCCGTCAAAATGTACCCTAGCGCGGCTAAAGTAGTTTCACTTCAAAAAATCGTATCGTTTCACATAAAGTAGCTGAAGTAACTATAACCTAATCTGTGACCCCATGTGAGCTCTAGGGCTCGTGATATCGCCGGATTGAATGCTGCCCTGGCTTATCCTGCCGCAGACACTTTGTTATTCTTTACTCGCTTACCCTTCCCGCGGCGATGTGATAAAGATATTTTTCCCTAAATATCCTTTATGTACTAAAACTTTTTGCTGACTTTCTGTTACTATGTATAGAGAAACAGTTACTCTATTGAAATAAAATTCATGCAATTTTAGCGAATTTCAGATATGAATTGTTTTTTTAGTCCATGACATAGTAGTACTTATTATTAAAAACTAACCCCCGACTAATCTCTGTATAATATGTTTACAGAAACCATTCCAATGAGCCCAAGCACGACATCTTGACTGTAAGTTGGTGAGGAGTTGAATATTCTGCAGACTCCAAGAGATGCCCTAGCATCAAGTCAATGCTATCATGCTCGAACAATAATGATCGATCTAACCGAATTTGGAATTGATCAGACCTATTGAATTTGATCGCATAGCGTCATCAACTAGAAAAAAGCTCATTGTCTTACAAAAGTTTAATGGGTTTTCATAAATCAAAGATAAGACACTCTCGGGAGACCCAACAACCAAAAAAAAAAAAAATCAAAGTCGGTTCATCCGTTTGGACGCTACGATGCCACAGCCAGACACCCCTTTTTGTGTGGTGGTTAAGAAGAAAGCACAGTTTTTACGCATATGTTAAATACATGACTCCAGAGTAGTTTTTAGAGGCACCTTTGCGTAGCTGTTAGCTAATACAAGTATTTTTTCTTTTAAATGTTGTTGTGATACTCAACGAGTATTATTTTTGTAAAACTGAGCTGATTATAGCTATGAGCAGTATTTCCACACTTATCCTTTAAAGTTTCAAATTTAACTATGCTGAACGATCATTCTAATCGCTTTGTATGTTATAACAATATGCCTAATTATGTTTTTGTAACACTAAGGGCCAGTTTCATCAGTTCCTGATAGCTCTATTGGGAACATGTCTGACATTTTTTGACAACTTTTATATGACGTCATCGGTCAGATAACTATCTGACACACTATCAGGGACTGGTGAAACTGGTCCTAAACAAAGCCATTGATATACCAATAAGTTGTGTGCTTTTTCTGGTAATTAAATCAGCGAATTATACGAAAATGTGCACATGTTTTCCACAGGTTGGAGCATTATATCGATGTTCCACTCGACTTGCTAACTAAAAACTAAAAAGCTTACCACCGTCAAGGTGTAGTAACGTGCTATTCTTTTTGTGACAACTCAAAGATAGCTGAGTCGAAAATGTATTTGATTGTCGAGTAATAAATAGTGTATCTAGGCTTAGCGTCTTTACTATCTTCAACCGCATCATCGCTTAGGTGTGATAGTGGTCAGACACTAGCCATTCAGATTTTTTAAATAGTTTGTATTAACCGACTTCACAAAAAAGGAGGAGGTTCTCAATTCGTCGAAATATATTTTTTAAATTTTATTTTTTATTTATATTCACTGATTACTCGAAGATGCCTGAACCGATTTAGAAAATTCTTTTTTGTTTCAAAGGGTATTCTTTCCAGGTGGTCCCATTTAACGAAATCAGTCGAGCCATTTTTAATATATCAACATTTGTATTACGATGCATATATATACCTCGATGACATGCTACTAACTACAGGCTACTTTGATTAGCGCTACGTTTGAAGTCGGTTCTTTTAGTTTTTTAAACAATCCAGAATTATTTTCTCGTTGCATTTTACTTATATCTTTTCAAACGATATTGCTGCTGCGCATGAACATTTTTCTCTCAGAAAGTATATGTAGCGTAATAGTACTCCAATCTTTAGTTAATTTACCACAATGCTTAGATAACAGTATCTAAAAATAAATTGGAATAAGCCAACAAACAAAATACCGTCAAATATCTACTCATAAACTAAAACTCATCATATAATGCGTCACTCATCATACTCGTAGAATAGTTGTGGGATAGAATAAACAGCATGTATGAGTCCTCATTACTCAAAGAGTTCACAAGAGTGTAGACGACGGGAAAATAACAACGTTCTCTGTGGAATACAACACCGATGGCACCTCTCGTAGTACCGTAGCCTCGTAGCGCTTTCGTAGCAAAAACGTCCCCGCAGAGTTGTTATCTGCAGCGGGTGGCGTAGAGCTTAAATATTTTGGACCGAGCCCCGACTTTTAAAGTTTAATCTTGGTTTATCTATTAACGGGAAAATGTAAAGTTAAGTGAGGTAAAACTAAAGTTAAGCTGGAAATATTTTATGATTTTTTTTGTGACATGAGTCTCATTAATTTTTTCCCAAAAAGGAGGTTTTCAATTCATCGGATTTTTTTTTTACTTGACTAACGCGACGTTTGAAGTCGGTTCTGTTAGTTTTTTTAACGATGATATATTATTTTTACAGCATAATTACATAAAAAATAACACATCGGTGAACAAAAACTATAATACTGTCATACTATAATTTGTTTTTGATATTGCATTTTCAATTTATTTTTAAACTTAGTACTGTCATAAGGGTGGCTTATATTATCGTAAGAATAGGCAAACAAATAACGGTCATAGAGTGCCTCCCGCACTTGGGTCAACAATAACATAACTCTACCCTCATAACGCGTCTTCCATTCCAGCATTATTACCTCAGAGTGTAATAGCTTAAAACGAGCGTCAGTGCACCTCTAGAGACCGAGAAATATGAACAGGACCTACAGAACCTACAGGCTTGCTTATATTTGTACAACAAGCCAACAATGCCGGCGAGATCAAAGACCGCTACCGGAATTAATTTGCGAGCGCTATCTTCCCCCTCCACTCTCCCTCTAGGCCAAATATTTCCCTTTTTTCATACTAACGTATTTCCGGTGATTCTCGTTATCTAATTTTATTCGGTCGCTGGATTAAAAAGGAATATTGTTAGCTTTCACTTGTTTATACTTGTTGTATCGGATACAGAAACTGTCATGCTAGCTTTGAGGTGTAATCAGCCCTAGCGTCTTATATAGCTAAACTTTTATGTAAATATGGTTCAATCATCAATACGTAGAGCCTGGCTCTTGCCATAGATTGTAGATCACGCATTTGTGCGTATCGTGAAAGCTAGATGGCCATTTCAGCTTGATGATAGAAATAAAGCTACGTATTTTAACCGATGTAAAACAGGAGGAGGTTTTCAAGCTCACTGTAGAAAATATATTGCGTGACATTAAAGTCAGTTATTCTTAATGTTTTTTTGATAAAATTGTGATAATGTAATAGATAGGAATTACGACGCTTTTAGTTTCCACGCGGAGCCATTAGCAGTAACAACCAAACAAAAACCAAATTGACTACGGGCTGGAAGTATTATCTAGACTTAAGTTCTAAAGTAATATTGTATACAATTGTTTTATCTGTATATTTTACATTTACATGCGTATGTGACACTGTGAAAGATTTTTATAGACCATATATTTTATTAAATAAAATCTATAATTCTCTGGATGCTGGTTTCATAAAATAACATATTACAAAGACTGAACGAGACATTCAGACTGAATTAAAAAAAATATCTTCGTTAAACTATTCTCTCGTATTCGAAACGTCTGGTTTTTTAGTTTAGCATTTCATTTTGTAATAAAATAGAATCAAATTAACATAGTTAAATACGAATACGTTCGGGTTTGCTCTGAAACACTTATTTTGTCGTTTAGCCATTGTAACGTTTATATTCCCTCTAAACTACCAGGTGATTTTTTTCAAGTGGACGTAGATGGCCAAATCAGAAACTATGAGGAATAGCGAAAAGTACTCAAAAGAGTCAAAATCATAAATCATAATCAATTATCAAGTAAACATAGCAAAAGCAGAATTTGACGCTTTGAATTAAAAAAAAAACAGTAGTGTACCATTCAGCTGTCATCCAATCCTTGAGGAAGAAGAAAGGAGTTCATTTTTAATAAAATACTGTTTTATTTTTCACACGTTACCTACTACTAATCCTTCTGATTAATCCAGTTACTGTGTCCTTTTACCGCGAAGAGACAAAAACCTTCTTACCACAAAAATATTTTTAAACAACATTTCGACACCTGTTTAATTAGACAGTGTCTAAAAGTTAAATAGTGTTTGAACGGGTGTTTTATTTCTCTTACTACAAAACTACGTATAAATTTAAACACAATTTAAATTTAAACATGTGTTTAAGGCATGTTTACCCTTAGGCAAATGTTAGACACGGATTTGTAGTACGAAATTTCTGAAACATCTGTTCAACACATGGTTATGCCGTGTCCAATTCTTTTGTGGTAAGACTGTAAACGTTTGAAATTAGAATGTTGTGAAGATCACTACGCTGCAGGCGTGTTTAAAAAAAAGAGCATCATTTCGCACAAGGTACAGGTACCTAATGTACGTATGGTTATTAAAGACATTACCTTAAATTATGTAGGAATTTATTAAAATTCTATGTTTTCCTTTAGTTTGACGTGTCATTACTACCTATAATTCGTTTCTTATTAGCGACATTCTCGAATGGTGTAATAATAGTAGGTAAAAATACTGATTTAGGGCCAGTTTCACCGGTTCCAGGTGGACCTTGAAGCCTTGTAAGCAAAAGGCTGCAGAGCCTAGAGCATCGCCGCAAAGTCGCCAGTTTATCGGTCTTTTATCGGATACATTTAGGGGATTGTGCCTTCCAACTGCACGAATTAATTCCACCGTCCCGTTTACCATCGTACTAGCAGACGCACAGGTATACGCCATCGATACATGGTTGATATTCCATTCTGTCGCACAAAGCGCTTTCCATCAACATTTATCATACGCACAGCAAAGGAATGGAATTCCCTGCCAGAGTCAGGGTTTTCTGTGAAGTACAATCCGGGGGTCTTGAAATCGCGAGTGAACAGGTATCTTCTAGGCAAGCGTGCTACATCGTCGATCACATCTTCACTTAACATCAGGTGAGATAGTGGTCAAACGCTTGCTTATCTACAATAAAAAAAACATTGTAGGAAATTTTCTGACAGATATTCGACAACTTTTATATGGCGTCATTGTCAGATGACTATCTATCACTTTAAAATGAACCAGTGAAAATTGCCCTGGATACAGTGATGATAGTACATACGAGTAGTTGTTTTAGAAACAACTTTGTACTAATAAAGATTTAACCCTTTGTAGCACAAATTTCCAAAATTTAACATAAGCACTGGTACATGTTACTTGAAATACATTATAAGTCTTATTTATTCGTAATTTGAAAATATTAAAATACATGCGTTTTTTGAAAAATGTATATTTTTATGTCTGAAAAAAAAAACAAGAATTAAAGGGAGTGTGACAGAACTGTCACACTACTTCAAGCCAAGAATCAGCCAAGCTCAAATGTTTATCCTGTTTATCCTATAACGTTTATTCTTAATTAGGATTCTTACGGCAGATCACACCTACTGAATATTAACATTAAGCGATAAAATAAATCATTATGATGTCCCACGTATAATTTATTATTTCGTTACTTTATTATGAATGTTGACGAAAATACATGTGGGTAGTTATTTGCCACGGTTCCAGGTAATAAGAACATCTAGGTAGTCATATTCGAGTATAAGGAGAATAAAATAATTATAATTGGACACATCAATTAGGTTTTTGTAGTGTGCAAATATATATTATTTTAGTTTGCGGTGTGTATTATTTGTATCTATCTAATGGCTAAATCCCACGATGCGTAATATCGCGCACGGAGTAACACCAGTCCGCAGGGGCGCACCGTGGGAGTCCAGAGGCGTGCATAAAACCTCGGATAAGTCTGTACGGTGCGTGTCCGTGCGTGTTCGTCAGCCGTGCGCAATATTACGCACCGTGGGAACTCGCTATAATAGACATGCACATGATTGTGAACGAGTAATGAAGGCAGCTGTCACTGAGGCAGTCTGGTGGATGTGGTTCTTTATGATTTCATAGTGAAAGTACACGACAGAAATCACTCCATGGCGGTTATCACTAAGAAGTGCAAACGTATAAAAGATACCAAGCTATTTTATATCAAAAGTACCTAAATATTAGAGAGAATTAGAGAGAATTTAGAGATTCAAACTAATTTTCATTTTAATTGTACGTGTACTAGCATATCTTTTTAGAATAGCGATGAGCAGGAATCTCGATCGTCGCCTGACCAATATTGTCCAGATATTGTTCAAAATAGATTCAATGAAAAATTGAGTCTATAGACTATAGATAAAGACGCAAAGTTGCGGCAGCGACAATAATCGGAGTTTGCAAAGAAAGCTGTGACGTTTATAAAAAAGCTTATTTAATCTAACGACATTGACCTCAGAAATCGACATAGAGTATTTCGCTCGAAAACCTTTATGAATGTGATAAAAACGAAGGACTATTAGGAATGAAAAGTGACCACTTAAGTACTCCATAGGTTGACCGGACATAAATACAACTGAGTCCAAAGTTAGGTCCGCGGTGGGATGTTCCATGTCAATGGTGGCGATATGTTAAGGTAATGGGCTGGTCCTTAGCTTGATTAACTCGACCCTTGATGCTGCGTGATGACCCTATCAACCACTCGCTCGACCGCGAACGGCGAACGCCTTCTCTAAATCACAAGTTTCAATTGTCGTATTTGCAGAATGTATTGTAACCTTAGGGTACAACCTTTTAGATTGTACCTAAACATGTATAGTTATGAAAACATAAAGATAATGTTTGTCACATTTAAATGTAAAATCTAAGTTCTTGATCTTCGGTAAAAAATACAGAGAATACCAATGATCTCGGATCACACACACATCCTAAATCTTTAGAGAATACCAATGTTAATTGACCTTCTTATAGATTTCTTGTTTATCATGTAATATCATTCATAATGGTGACTCCGCTATCGAATAAATTAATATCAATTTCAAGAAACAAGAACCCAAACTAATGTAAGTCTCGTTAATATTAGGATATCCCTCCATTATTATCCCATTCTATTAAGTAAATACGCCGGTTTGAAACTTTAATGAATAAAGTTTCCCGACTTAATGGAGTTTTTAATGAAAAATTACGTCTTCGGTCAGATCCCAGGGGTTAATCTGCGTAAATAGCCGGCTATCCTGTTAAATAGTCGGCCGATGTCGATGGTCGGAGTGGTTCTTCATTAAGTCGATATCCGGGACCGTCCGCGAAATGTGCCCTCACCGAGATTTACTCTCAAAATATTTTTGCGCTGCACTGTAACTTTAGCTTAGCTCTGATAGAATAATACTCGTATAACACGGCTCTCTTACAATAGGAGCTAATTTTAATTAAATATTTGGTACGCGACTATGCATAAAAAGTCTTGTTTTAGAATTGAATTCAATAAGATAAATAAAAAATATAAAAAGAATAATTTAAGAATGTTATACATTTTAAATGTAATAATGGTAATTCAATTAGAACAGATCAATATTAAAGAATACTTCAGCATTATCATCATGATAATAAACATATTAATTATTAATTTGTTAAAAAAATGTGTCTAGGTATCTACACAATAATTGAAAAGCTAGCAAAAAACTGCTTCAATAAGAGTTTACTGTATGTGAGTTAGTCTGATTAGAACTGGCTCGTTTGACCAAAAGATGGCCGATAGAGGTTCCCATACGATTGATTTATCTTTATTGACGGTCATAAATTATCCCTTACGTTAATAAGGAGGTAAGGTTGTTGCGTATTATTCTATTAAAACGTTAGAGCAGACATTGTCGTTTTATTATCTTTCGACTAGGACATCTAATATAGTAACTAAATCGTAAAATGTATCATTTGCATGTGTCTGGAATAGTGTTTCTACACTTTAGCTGGATTTAACTGTTTCTATTAAACTCAGTCTAGGTACCTACCGTCTGTTGTCCGAGGTTTATTCTCCCACTCTACAATGTCACTTAAAGAGTTTTTTACGACCACTTTCCTCAGCAAGCGCAATACTATTTTACTACCCATCTACTTCCCTAAATGTAAGTAACGTTTTTAGAGCACACCATATTACGATAACACGTGAAGGCGCGGTGTGAAATTTATCGAAAGTGATTTACTTTTAATGTTTCTAAGCGTGGTTTTTAAGTTTTATTTTGGCGTGGTGCCAGACTGGATTACTACTATTCTAGCTATTATTCTGTGCTAGCTTCCGAGAGTAATGAATGTAAATTGTATTTATAGGGAGGGTACGTCTGCGGGCGTCTGCAAAGTTGTAGCAGAACAAAGGGCGGGAAGACGGCGAGTAAACAAGTTGCAATAAGTTTCACGGCAGGCTGACATCACTTACTCTGCACGTAGCTGCTTGCCGCTTCGCTAAATACCGTTATTACTGTCTACTTAACTCTTGGATATGGCTTTATTTTTTTACGATGTTGTTACGATGTTGTTTTAGCAACCGACCTCGAAATTTCGTACCTAATTTGCTGTTGAATGTGGGTACTTGGCAAAGTACTTCAAATTAGTACCACTAACTTTTTATCATTTTATTTTTCCACCGGATACAGTCGTAAGTTTTATATGAGACATTCTACCTACGCGTGCGGCTTAGCTATAAACAGCTATATCATACAACTAAGGGATAGGATGACTCCCCTACGCAATCTGTCAAGAATCACCTCCTTCCGCTTTGCTGTCGAGTTCAATTAATCTAAACGTAGTGGGCCAGTATATTTCTTTTGATTATTATTCGGAAAATTCCACCGCGCGAATAAAAAGTTCTGAAGGAATAGGCTGGGTGTGCTCTGATGTAGATAGGCTAAATAAACATGTTCAGGGAAAAGTACCAGTAAATAAACTCGTTCATGTTCATTCGGTTACGATATTGGCACTGCTACTGGGCCCTTTGCATTGCGTTTCCGTGACAAAACGTTTATTTAGGTGACTATGAGCGGCGCCTTTTTGTGTTTGGTACAAATAAAGGAAGTGTTGGAGAGATATTTCGGAGGAGTCCCGGCCACTCGGGACGGAGTTGTCGCCTCTAGATAACGCTAGCCGCCGATGTGATGGTAACAATTCAATTTTCTGCCCGGACTACGACGCTCGAAAGGTTTTTACTTCCTCTATGAACTTCTGCCTGTTTCATAATAAAAAGTTATTTTCTAAGTCTTTTGTCAGTTTATCGGAAACGTCGGATATTCTATTATTACAAAGAGTTATATTTGAGTATGTATGAAGTTGGTTCTTTTCTTTGTAATATCGCATACAAACATACTTTTATTTTTTTGGTCAATATTTACCTGATGAAGATCATAAAGAAAGAAAGAAAAACGTTTATTTGTCAATACACTCTCATTGACAAAGGTATATTATTATAAAATATATAATATAATTTATTAAATTATATAAGTATTAATGATATTAATCTTCTAATACTACTAATACACAATAATCCAATACAATCAGAAAAACTTAGGCACTAGGTTTTAATAACTAAAAATAATGTTTGCACGTGCATTTGCATTGTATTTCGCGCAAAAAAATAGTCAGATAAAAGACTATACTGGACATCCATGCTATTACAAAAGATCTCTCTAACACAGATTTTATGCCTATACTTCTCTGCGTGGATGTAAACATTGCCGTAGATAACCTATTAGCCACGTTGTCTTTTATTATACAGAAGCACACTAAGTTATTAAAACTAAGTAGAAGGACCAGAATAATCAAACCTTGGATGACCTCTGGTATGCTGCGGTGTTTGATTAACCGTGATAAACTTCATATTAGGAGCAAATGTAATCCAGATAATATGATTCTTAAGATATCCTACATTCGCTACCGTAACTACTGTAAAGGAATGCTACGTAAACTAAAACAGACCTATGAACGAAATGAACTCAGTAAGGTAAAAAAAGACTCCAAAGCAACCTGGAAAATAGTAAAAAAAGTTAATGGTTTAAGCTCGGTCACGTCGCCATCAAAAGATCTTTCAAATGACCCTATTGAATCGGTGAACATGGTGAATACCTTCTTTGCTGAGGTTGGAGAAGGACTTGCAAATAAGCTTCAAAGTGTGTCCAGTCAATCTGCTCACATTTCAAATTCTGCAATAAGTTGTCTCTGTGATTCCATGGCTATTCTACCTACTAATTGTAGTGAAGTAGACTCAATTGTTACTAACCTTCGTAATGACTGTTCTACAGGGTGGGACAACATACCAACAAGAGTAATTAAATTTGCGCGGCGTTATCTTGTTCCATCCAAAACCCATATTTGCAACCTAAGTATTTCTACTGGGATTTTTCCGAAAGCATTCAAAAAAGCACTCATTCATCCGATCTTTAAGAGTGGCGATAGAAGCAGTGTCAATAACTATAGACCTATTTCCGTGCTTAGTACCTTATCCAAAATTTTAGAAAAAATTATAAATTCAAGGCTAGTAAATTATTTGGAAACACACTTCTTACTTGCAGACAACCAGTATGGTTTCAGGATTTCAGGATTCAAGGCAAATGTACAGAAGACGCTGTGAGTGACTTGACTAATAATATTGTCCATCAACTTCACCTTAAAAAAAAGTTTTATGCATCTTTTTGGATCTTTCTAAGACATTTAACACTGTTTCTATCACCCTATTAATTCATAAACTAGAGAGTATAGGTATACGTGGTGTAGCTTTACAATTTTTTAAAGATTACTTAACTGATAGGAAACAGGCTGTAAAAATCGACAATTATGTTAGTACGGACTGCAGTGTTGCTTACGGCGTGCCTCAGGGTAGTGTCCTGGGGCCAACCCTACTCACAGTTTACATAAATGAACTGTGTAAACTATCCTTCCCAAAATGTAAAATATTTACTGTTTTTTTTTTATACATTATAAGCTAGCGTTTGACCACAATCTCACCTGTTGGTAAGTGATGATGCGGTCGAAGAAGGTAACGCTAGGCCTAGAATGGGAACTGGCTCTCAAGGATAGCTGCCGGAACACATTAGATGTTTGGTGACAGATTTTCTAACTTGATGGGTGGTAGCTGGCCAGGCGGACACTAGATAGTGTCCTACCACCATGCGGGGGTTGTTGGTTTTTTAACGATGTTTTCCTTCACCGGAGGGCCACTGTGAGAAGCGCACATACATTTTTCGATAGAAAAATCCATTGGTGCACGGCGGTTTGAACTCGGTACCACGGCATCAAAGCCGACCGTTCTCCCGATTACGCCACCGGGCCCTCAACTTATGCGGATGGCACAGCGATTTTGGTAAATGGTGATAGTTGGGAATCCGTTCGAGCGAATGCTGAAAGTAGTCTGATAACAGTAATGAGATGGCTGAAAGATAATGTTTTGACGTTAAATGTTGAAAAATCTACGTATATTCCGTTCTCCCTTAATACCCAACTTCAACCACCACTTCAATAATTTAACATCAAAGCGCATACATGTAATGAAAACTCTACTGACTTAAACACTTGTGACTGTCTTAGTATAACACGTAGCGAGCAGATTAAATACTTAGGTATTGTCGTAGATTGTACACTTAGTTGGAATGGACAATTGTAGGACTTAATTCCGCGAGTAAGGAAACTAATGTATGTATTTAAAAAACTGAGATCTGTAGCTTCCCTAACAGTTCTAAAAACTATCTATTATTCGCTAACATAGTCGATTCTATCTAGATATATCATATTGCATAACTGTGTGGGGAAGTACTTATGTCACTAAAATGCTTCGCCTAGAACGAGCCCAAAGAGCTGTCCTTAAAGTAATGTATGGTAAGCCATTTAGATACAGTACTGCCGCACTTTACAAGGAATGCTCCCTGTCGACGGTACGACAACTCTTTGTACTTCAAGTAATATTACGCAAGCACTGTCAACTAACATATAACATCAACATATTATCCGGTAGAAGACGAACATATCACGTGTGTGAGATTCCCAAGAGCAGGACTGCTTTGGCACGACGCCATTTTGAAGTCATTCGTTCTAGGTTATATAATAAGATCAATAAATCCATACCTATTTTCCCATTATGTAAAGCTAATTGTAAGAGAACGTTGGTCCTTTGGTTTAAAAATTTGTCTTATGATGAAACGGAAAGTCTAATTAAAAACATTACTTAAATATTATCAAAATTAAAAATATATATTTCGCTCCAAAACACACACACACGCACGCACACACACACACACACGCGCGCACACGTACGCACACGCACGCACACACAACACCCACTCACATACGCACACGTGCATACACGCACCCAAGCACACTAATACCTAAACATAGTAACTGTCAATTATTATAGATTTATAAATAGACTAGCAGCCCGCCCCGGCTTCGCACGGGTAGAACATATATGCCTACAAAATTTGCATCAGTTTGTTGCATCGAATATAAAATATGAACATATTTAACAACCATCGTTATATTTCATCCAATTTACACAAAACCTTAACGAATTATGCACCTAAACCTTCCTCATAAACACTCTGGCTATTGGTGAAAACCGCATGATAATCCGTTCAGTAGCTATTGAGATTATTGCGAACAGACAGACAGACGCAGTGATGTACTTTGTTTTATAATACTTACGTATTGATATTGGACGGCCCTTTGGCGTAAAGGATAGTTACCCTGATTCTGACCCGACGGTCGTTGGTTCTAATCCTAGCTATATACCTACCAATGAAAGTTTTATGTGCATTCATGAATCATGAGTTTTCGTACAGTGGTAGTGGAATCATTAAATCTACCAAAAAGTAGCTTACCACCAAGGAGTACATCTGCCGCCGTAACCTTACGGCGTTCCCCGACGCAAAATGTAGGGGTAATATACGTTTAACGTGTGTATCTGTGTGTCTGTCTGTAGCATCTTAGCACCTAACCGGATGAACCGATTTTGTTTTTATTATTGATAGTTTTTTTTTTGTTTGATATCTATCAAACGACTCGATGAAGACATCTGTCTTCATCGAGCGTTTTCTTAGCTTTGATTCTTGAAAATTCGTTCAATCGCTATAAAATTATGAGCTTTTTTCTAGTTAATTGCGCTATGAAATCAACTTTCATAGGTCTGATCAATTCGAAAATCTTCTTCTTCAACGATATTGTAAGAACATGGAAGCCTCCTGGACTCTACAGAATACTCAAATCCTCACCAACTTACAGCTCAGATTTTAAATGTCGTGTTTAGAGTCATTGGAAAAAGCTATTATACATAGATCAGTCGGGGTGGTTTAAAATATTATATTATATTATTATATATATAGATGAATATTATTTTATACAATAGATCATATTATTAAACTATATTGACTTCAAATTGATTGTGATCGGTGGGGATCTACAGCATAGCTAAGCTTATAATAATATTTTCGTGGTAACTATGACCTAATCTGTGGTTTCACTGCAAATATTTTATTAATTTTGCGATGCGTGTTTGTAAAATTCGTGATATCTTCTAGAGTTTTCATTTGAATTATATACTGTAAAGGACAATTTTAATCTATAATATGTGTATATTTTTTAACAAAAATTTTAAGATTAAAATGATTACTGTGAGTCAACCTTAAGAGATAGACATATGCTGTCGCGGACTTTTTTGTAGGTCTTATTAAGTTGTACAACTCTTGCATAGAAAATATTCTTCTATCTATTTTCAATTAAGCAGCGTTCATAAGAAACGTGTTTTTTCGACCGTTTATTTGCCGACTTAGGTTGCAAATTAGGTCTCCACGAATGTACCTTTGATTTAAACGGGATAATATATAGCCTATTTTCATTCCGAAAGTCCATTCTATGTATTAGTGAAAGAATTTTTAAAATCGGTTCTGTAGGTTTTGAGCTTACTCATTACAAACATACAAAAATACAAAAATACAAATGTTCTCTCTTTATAATATTAGTATAGATGGAAACAGATGTTGAAATTAATAATTAAAACTGTACTAACTACTTAAAACAGTTTTAATTATTAATTTTTTATCGAATAATAAGTTTCTCATTGTAATTTAATACTTGTGTGCAATTCAGTTTTATAATGTTTTAATATTAATTACAAATATCAATTAATTTCTAATTGGCAGTAGTTAACACAACATTTTCTGCAATTCTTATTCAATTAGGTTATTTGTAGGTACTTTAATTTGAATTTATTTTAATTTTTATGTTAGTGCAATAAAATGACCATATGCATCTATCTACCTTAACTTAATGAAATGTAATAGATTTTAGATAGATTAGATGTTTCATAATATTAAAAATATCTTCATTATACTTAAAATAATATTAAAAAAAAACACGTAGGAAATGTAATTTGTACAATATAGGTGCCTAAACGTTGCAGGAACTAGATCCCAAGATACGGGCGATCATTCGTCTAGTTTGGTATCTAGCGACTATGTTATTAATGTGTTACCTTTGTGCAATAAAAACATTTTGAATTTGAATTTTTGAATTTGAAAAAGTTAAATTATATATGAGTTGCCAGAAAGGCTTATCTCAACACATCTCAACATTATCTGGGCTTGCCCATAGACGTTGATATTCAGCTAAGCCTGCAGCCTGCAGGCGATGGACCAGCGCGAATATGTTATGATTATTTTAAAAATATACATACAACCACAATTTTATGAACATACATTACAATACATTAGATACATAGATAAACACTTTATAGATTACCAATTCTAAAAAATACTTCGAACTAAAATTGATCATAATAAAGATTATTATTATTAGAAACAAACACACATAAACAAAGTAGCCATTTTAGTCAAAAAAATACCGGAGCTATTCATAAAATTTGATGCTGGTAGTGGACGAGAAAATAAAATTAGAAACCATGCCTATAAAACCCAACTATTTAATAAACTGGCCAAGTGCAAGTTGGCCTCGCACTCGTAGGAGTTCCGTAACATAGTATAATATGTAATCGTAGTCGTCGTAATAAGATCGAGCAAAAAGTGCTGCAAATATTACTATCATTTACGCCTGCAAAAGAAACTTTGTTTTTCATAGTGTTTGTATAAAAGACAAAGATATGTTTAATAATATCATATTTTTTTAGAATTTTCTGTTTTTTATTTAATGGGGGGAGGGTGGGATACACATTTTACCACTTTGAAAGTGTCTTTCTATTAAACGATTGACTTTGAGAAAAATAGTTTTAGGAACCTCACTATCATTTTGAAAGACTTATCTATAAACACCTTGAACGTATAGGTTTGACGAATTCATTTAATATTTTATTTTTGTTTAAAAATCGTAAAGCGGTTCATAGAATACAACTTCTTACCATGATTCAACTGTGCAGTCCTTATAGTTTCATAATAAAGTGACTGTGACATACGAACGGATAGACATACAGTCATGACGAATCTATAAGGGTTCCGTTTTTTGCTGTTCGGCTACGGAACCCTAAAAACATGTATTCTGTATGACGCGATTGATCTAAACTGATGAACCTACAGGAGGAGGGCGCCACTGCGTCTCTGGTAATATCGTATCCGTATATAAATAAATAAATAAATTTAATTGTGCAGTATTACAAGTGAAAAAGTGTAAAATAATATCAATAACACGATAATCCATCGATACAGTAGATAATTTGTAGTGAATTTATTATTTTAAGTGATTTAATAAAGACTTTGGAAAAACTTTGGAATACTGACGGTTAAAAAATGAAGTGCTAAAGAGACTTACCAATACAATAAAAACAGTGCAAAATATGTTTTGAGTGTGATTCAAACAATAAAACATAGAACTGATATGTTATACATATAAAAAAAACATAAATATTTAAAATAACCTCAAAACTAACGAGTTCACCGATACAAAATTAATTACAAAACGCCTAGAGAAAAAATAGTAGCACTTCAAGACATCAATAAATTGCTTTATAAAAATGGAGGAAATTAAGCAGCTTTTAATAAATATGCAACAAGAAATAAGACAACAAAAAACTGACATGCTAGAAATGAAAGAAAACATAAAAACAGCAATCATCAATAATATAAATGAAAAATTTTGCGGTCTAGAATTGAGGTTTGAAGTTCTGGAGAAAAAAGTACAGGAACAAAATAATATAATAAGCAACCTACAGAGACATATCAGGCGCAAAAATTTGGTCATGTTTGGAGTCGAGGAAGAAGAAAAATCTTATCACGAATTAGAGGAAATAGTATTGAATATAATTAATAAGAATTTCAAAGTACAATACGACTACAACAATATTGAAGCCGTCAGAAGAATAGGTAAAAAAGGCGACAGAGTGAGACCTGTTATGATTACATTTAGTACAGTTGGATTAAAACTAAAACTTCAGATGGATAAAAAATGCTTAATGAACACCCCGTACTACATAAAGCAAGATTATCCCTTAGAAGTCCTGAATAAGCGTAAAGAACTACAGATCCAACTTAAAATAGAAAAAGGCCAAGGAAAAACAGCTTTTATCAAATACGATAAACTGATTGTACTGGAAAAAACCAATAACCACAACTCTCAAAATCGCACAAGCAAAAGAACCCTATTTGAATCACCTTATACATCTAGTTACAACGGTCAAATAATCAAACAAAAAAATTACCAAGCGCAGAAGAAAGTCATACCGACAAACATTAAGGATTTTATTTTAAAACAACCAAAACAAATCTATACGCAAATAATGAACTCTCAAGATCAAACAAAAAATACAAAGCAAGATAAATAATAACAAAAAATGGCCCCTCCCTCCAGTTATCTCCCAGTACGGCCGGTCACCGAGGGAGAGATCGACCACAACCCTCCAAAGACATATACTTGAATAGAAAAAGAGTTACATATCTGCCTTATCAACACCTATCGCAAAGAATGTATTATATATTGGTATTAGAGATATAAAACAATTACGTCGTGAAAATGCATGTACCTACATATGTAACTTCTTGGACAACATTTATAGAACTGCAAATCAACTATAACACCGAGGCAGAGTTCGACCCAACAACAAAATTAAACGCGAAGCACTTGGTTTGAAACACCCTAGACTTAGATGGACAAAATTGGAACTCTTTGGAGGAGGCTTTTACCCGCAAGGGGTCCATACATCATCAAAATATATAATATTAATGTAATATTGCATATTTTAATATGTTAAATTGAACTCATGTTTATTAGATTAGGAATGCTTAAAGAAACTAAAATATAATTGCTACTAACAATTTACTATAGATTAATAAGATAATCGTAGTTAAATTGATAATATAATTGATAATTAAATTGATGTTAAGATATAATGATTACTAAGTATTGATTATGTAAAATGTTATTCAAGTTTGTAATTGCATGTATGGAATAAATAAAGCTCTATTATTATTATTATCTATAAACACCTTGAACGTATAGGTTTGACGAATTCATTTAATATTTTATTTTTGTTTAAAAATCGTAAAGCGTTTCATAGAATACAACTTCTTATCTGTGCCAGCCAAAGACAGACGTGCAGACCGCTTTTTAGAAAGTTAAATGTTTTAACCCTTAGCTCTTTGTACATACTAGAAGCGTGTTTGTTTGTTAAACAACATTCTCATCAATTTATACTACATGAATGCAGACATCCTCGAAAGACTCGCCCTAGAATAGAAGTTTCATCCCACTATATACAAAAAACGACATTCTTCGGAAAAAGTATCTTTAATATGGCACCAAAATTGCATAATAAGTTACCGGACAGCATTAAGAATAATGAATTATCTATATTTAAGAAGACCTTATGTAAACGCTTGACAGAGAAATGTTATTACAAAGTTGACGAATTTTTAAAGGATATTAAATTTGAATGAATTTTAGTATAATCCACTTATTATGGCTATTTCAAATATTTAAGACAATTGTTTTTTTAGCGTTGATTTGACATAGATTCTTTATCTAACTATTTCATTCCATTTTTTTCATATATTGTAAAATTTAAAGAATACACGGATACAGTATATTATATATGCTGTTCAATATTGTACGCCTAAAAGGCATGCTACAGTGTTCTTAATTTTTATATTCCACCACTTGTATTTTTACCTGTAGTGCAACAATAAATAATTTGAAGTTTGAAGTTTAATTTTTTCAAGCACCTAATATTTTGCCATTTTGTTGTCTATTATATGTATGCAATTTGCGTACCTATTTATAAAAACTCATAGAAACTACTTTGTGGACAAACTGGAAGCCTACAGTTTGCGATTAAAAGAACGTTTTAAATACGATATCGATGAACCTATTTTATATATGATACGGAACGGGGATTCAAAGTTTGTATGGCAAAATAAGATGAGATAGTCTGTTTTATTTGAAACTTTACACAAAAGTACTTCTATAAATAAATAGGTAAGTACGTGTTGTAGGATTTTTAGAAATGGGGTAGGTAACAAAGTCTGAAAATGTGGGTTTTTCGGGTTTTATAAATATGAATCCCGATTTGCCTTAGTCACGCAATAACATAAAAATGGGTGAAACGATTTGGCTAATTCATATTTGATGTCTTTAATGATAGAATCGTTTTTACAAAAGAAAAGTTTTAAGTAAATAAAAGGAGTTTTTAACGCGGGCGAAACCGCGGGGTACTTCTAGTTTACTATATAATACTTACGTACAGTATCGGTCATAATTGGAGTAGCAGTTTTAAAAAGCAATAGCATGACAGCAAAATATCCACATACGACCTTCTTCTATAAGACGTTTCGAAAGTTACATAATGAAAGAGAAAGATAGAAGAGATCGAAAGACCCATATATTGCACTCTTTCATTATGAACCCATTAGAGAGAGCGCATGTATTAATTAGTAGCATAGCTAGACCAGTTTTGCTCCTTTTATCAGTTTTACAAATAATGAGTACCCTCATTATTTGATTTGGAACAAAATGTATTGATGGCATAAATGTATGAAGATAACATTGTCGCTTGGTGAACTTCGGTGGTGGTTGAAATTTGGTTAGAATAACTTAAAAAATCAAAATGCAAGCAAATATAATTATTAAAGACGGCGAATATTGAGGCATTGCATAGAAATAGACTAAATAAATTATATTATTTCAAATGTATGGGTGAAAGCGGCATAAATGTAAGTTATTGCTGAGTGATAAGTGTTGAGAAACCGTAGTTGTGAAAGTAAATTGTTAATAAAGTGTGTTAATAAGATTTGGTGTTTTCAGACGGATTTTATACGCCATTATGGAATGTTGGCCGCGCACTTCATGGGCATATTATTATCTTTTCTATGCCATGGGTTTTAATAATGCAAAGGTGAGAAGCGAGAGACGAGAGATGTCCTGAGCAGCTGTAGCACAGATTATATAATAGTTACTTGGCTGTAGTCCCCCTGGATCTAGTTTGGAGAAAATTTACGTGACAGACATAATATGTGCGAATATAGTGGATTACGAAGGCTTCTTGGTTGAATACTCAAAGGCTTCTTATCTGTATCGAAAACAATAGAGGTCACACGAAATATTAATTTAAAAGTATATAACAACTAGGAAACTAGGCGATGTGCCGGCTGTGTATAATTTGTAATAAGTAATTGTGTAAGTTATGATTATCCTCTTTTCCTAGATAAAATTAATAATTAAGCTTATAACCTTAAATAATCAATAGGTAAGAGCAATTCTTAGATGCAACCAAAAAAGTGTTATTTTGTCAAAGTAGAAAATTGTCAATGAAGACGGTTTCAATTTCATATAATATTAAATAAAAATAGTAGTTTATGATTTTTCGATATATCGTAAATCAGTTAATTTAAAAACATTGTTGCTGTGTATTCTTCTAAGTTATACAAATAAATATTTTCACAAAAACTATTAAGATAACATCACCGTGCTGTTTATTTTAATTCACATATATCATAGATCACCAATTTACCTGTATTAGCGAAGTTTGGTTAAACAGAAATAAAATAATACAAGCTATATTTAAAATATTTTTTTTAAAATATTTTATAGGCTAGCGTTTGACCACTATCTCACCTGTTGGTAAGTGATGATGCGGTCGATGATGGTAAGCACGCTAGGCCTAGAATCTAGAATGGGAACTGGCCCTCAAGGATAGCTGCCGGAACACATTAGATGTTTGACGACAGATTTTCTAACTTGAGGGTGGTAGCTGGCCAGGCGTATACTAGATAGTGTCCTACCACCATGCGGGGGTTGTTGCTTTCTTAACGATGTTTTCCTTCCAACAAAAAAAAAACCTTCATAAGCGCACATCAATTTTTCGATAGAAAAATCCATTGTTGCGCGGCGGTTTGAACTCGGTACCTCTGGAATCAAAGTTCAACCAAACGTTCTCCCGATTACGAAAATCCTCAAAATTATAACAAAGTCATGCAATGCATCGAGATTCGAACTCGGGCCTCCCGCTTCCTTATTAGTTCACCTTTCCGCTCGACCAAGATGCTATTAATGACTCATTCGAATTTAAGCATCCGTTACTTGTTGCGTAGCTGACTCGACGTTATGTTCACTCAACAAAAAGAAAACGAGTATACAGTGGAATATTGTTATCTTTTTTGATGTTTACTAAATGTATCTGACGCTACGTTTCACCTTTTTATTCGTCTGTGGTCTGGCTAAGCATGCCATCTATGCCGTACTTACGTGTTATTGTTTGCGTTGGAACATTCGACAGAAATATCGTGCAGGCTACTATGAACATTGAGGTGCTACTGGACTGTTGTCCCTCGATAGTACCTATTTGAGATGATCGCTGGACCGGGATATAACGGAAAATAAAACAACGGAAAATCTAGAATAATAACACTATTACCTTCAATACTAATTTCTAGAACATCTAACGCTGTTCCCAAATTGTTTTGCTCAGCTGCCGGTAAAATGAGATTAAGGTGAAACAATCGGAGGCAGTGAGAAAACAAAACCTTTGTATTCGTAATGTGGCCGCTTAATCCGCGAAATGGCTCCGATGCAGACAATTTAACTTAAGCCCCAGCCAGCTCCGCCTATATCAGGAGAGCCGAAGTGTATCTAATACAACATTTTTTTAAACATAACTGACAGCTCCGGACTTATTACTTATTTAACTGGCCGTGTTAGCATGTATGTATGTATGTCTTTGTAGAAAAAATCTTAGAAGCTAAATTATAACCCTTTTCTGACGTTCGATTCGTGTAGTGTGTTGTGGTGTAATGTGGTGTGATGTGGTGTGGTGTGGTGTGATGTGCTGTGGCGTGGTGTGGTGTGATATAATATTTAATTTGGTTCACCAACATGATGACACACAAAAGTAGGTATTATAGACTATGTCCGCATCCAATTATAGGCACTTTATAAAGTTTAAGCAGTTACCCTGTTTAGATTCCAAAAAGTAGGTAAAAATAAATATTTAGAAACACCTCAATAAATTTAAGCTGCATATACTATATTTTAGGAATTTAAAGAGACAAATCTGCAATATGCGGCTAACATCACTAATCACCGACCCTGAAATAATATATTTTATAATGAATCTTTTGATTTGCCATATATATTTCGTATCCTGCAGTAATTTTTAAAACATAATTTTTTTAGGAGTACTCGCCCTTTTTCAAAGTAACAGGCACAAAATATTTTCGTGATTCACCGTTTTATTCATAGCTAAATAAGTTATCGAGCAAATTAAATTGGAAATGTCGTAACTGAAGTCAATTAATTTGTTATTACCTGCAGAAGGCAGGTAATTGTTGTGATTTATTCTTGATAATAAACCCTCGAGGGACAAGTCGGGCTTTATAAATTAACCCTCCTTTACGGGGCTCTGAAATACTTTTATATCCATGTAATTGAAACCAAATAGTAACATTAATATATATTGAAGTTATACTTCTTTTGGCGCGATAGAGAAAAATGATGAGAGTGAATTTTTACGATGCGCGCGCACACCGACCCCTAAATTTAACATCGTGAAGTTAGTTCTAGGTGGCATGACTATGTTCAAGTTGTATATGTCATATTTTACGTCATATTTTTACGTTAATAAAACCTTTTTTATTTAAATAAAATCTTTTTGATTAATTTGAATATTTATCGTTAATCACTACTGCATTTTAGTTATTTTTTTTCCATACGCCACAGAAGTATAACTTCTAACGCGTGTACATAAGTACACACACTTTTTTTTTTTTAGTAATCGATCTGACTAAAGTCCAACGGGACAACTACAAAATGAATGAGACCGCGCGGCCAATGTTGATTCTGTCTAATTGAAATCAAGTTGCATTCCGTAGTTAATGGCACCAGGGTATATATGTTAGTATCTGTGTATGTTTGACTTTATGTCTAGACGACTAATTGACTGTCATTTACTCGTATACATGGGGATTATTTCGTATTTATTTATTACTAGCTGACCCGGCGAACTTCGTACCACCTAACAGACAATGAATGTCGTGTTACCTTTTAGATGAACTTGTTTTTAGGCTTTAAAAAGAAATATAAACTTTTTTAAGTTGCTTGTAAGCATACATTTCTGAACGCACGCATATTTGATAATCAATAAATATGTCAAACAATTATCATTACTGACATTATTTAACCTTTTTTAAAATCTACGTGATTCACAAAAACTTAAAGAATTTTTACTTGACTTACTACTTGACACGGGCTAAATACACTAATCGTGTGGAGCCATAATTAAACAAAAAAAACGCGATAATCCGAATATTGTAATGCTATCCACACACGGGAAGAATTTTTACACTTGACACTGGCTAAATACACTAATAGTGTGGAGCCATAATTATTTAAAAAAAAAACGGCGGGATAAACAATTGAACATCAAATGATTGGCAGTTTTTAAACCCAGGAACATTTTGGCAAAATATTTTTTCTTATATAATGTTTTTAGGTCAATTATTCATTGTTTTTAATACTTATTATCCTATTCCTGACAAAGAAAATTCCAAAAATACAAAAATCATAAAAATTGGTCCACCCGTTCTTGAGTTATAAGTGTAGTAACTATCACGACTTTCTTTTATATATATATTTAAGAATATTATATATAATTTGTCATATTTACGGACCGGCACTCTCTCTACTTTTTGGCAGCAAGTTCTGACTCGCTGATGGAACATTGATGTAATGGTCTTACCACCTGTGACTGGGTTGGTGAAACCGTGGGGCATGGAAAAATGGGAAAATATGTATCACCGGCATGATTGCTTTTTACCAATGAAATCTCTTTTTTTGGTAAAGTTTGGGAAGCACTATAAATTAATTAATATTTTAGTACAAAAAACTTCAAATGAGTTGGTTTCTAGACAAAACAGATAAGAAAAACAGGAACATTTATAGCATCACTTTGTTGTCTGTCTGTTCGTCTCTCTGTTAAGACTCCTTTTCTCAGGAACACGTAAAGGTATCAAGTTGAAATGTATATCAAAACTCGCGTTTACGGTCTTTTTCAGCAAAAAAAAAACAAACTTGTAAGTCAACGTGATTAAAAGATATGACCGTGTATGCCGCATATTTTCGCGTATTTTGTGATTCCACGAGGGAATCAAAACCCATATGGTACCACTTTCCGTTGACCTAGAATCATGAAATTTTGCAAGAAGTAATGTCTTACAGCAAGCACATGCAGAGGACAAAATCTGAAACCTTTTATATGTACATTGTTTTATAAAAAACTTTACTATTACAAACTTATTATTTGCGATTGTGGCAGTAACTGTATTTCTAGGGAACGAACGGCGAAGTTAAGCTTGCCCTTTAAACTAGTTTGTCTTTAGAGCAATAATGCTCATAATGTTTTTATATAATTGTAAGGGCCTCGAAGACCTTATTAATAGAAAAAGACATTTCAGTGAAGCGAAATGCTTAACTTTTGCAATTATATCCGTTTGCTGCGTCAATTACTTTGTTTTTCTCATCTGATTTCCTTTGAAACATTATGAACAGACATTTTACTCTCTCTTGATAGATTTATAAGCTTTAATGTTTATATCTAAGCGTAAATTAATGACGATAACTGCCTAACTTAAGCTGTTTATGTTCTTCGTTATCTAAAATGGGACATTACCTTAATTTATCCGCTTGTAGAACAGTTAGCCATAGCCGTTTGTTTTTCCAGCTATTTCGTAAGTGTGAATGAGTTAACTTCTTATGAGACGCTGAGTACTTAACAGTTTGCTTAAAGCTGTGCTAAAAATTGATACATTTAGTCTGTATCCAAACTGCAATAAATTTCATTAGATGAAGTACTTGGCATTACGGTTATCGGCGCTAAGCTTAGCACCCGTTTTGGGCACACATTCGTTGTCCCTTGAGCTCGAACACTGGCTTGATAAATAGTTGCCGTTGGCTTCACCTCGCCGCGCCGGGGCGCCAGCAGCAATCGCCGCAATTCGCAATTAATTACACCGTGACGACCCTACGTCCTATCACCGCTAGCGTAGGCCGCCGTAGTACCGTGGCGCCGTAGCATGAACGGTCATCGCCACAGGCCTCCACCTTGTTTATTCGTTTCCACCCGCAGCCGCGGAATGTTATTAAATTTTAACAATTAATAACTCTATGATGTCAAAGGAAAATTTCGCGTGTATTTTAATTAAATTGTTAATTAGTATTGCGACCTACGTAATTAACCGTTGGAAAACATAAGGTTACGGAGGAGTGGAGAGAATTAGGAGAGCTTTGATTTCACAAGAAAATCTTTATTATTTATAAGTTGATTTAATGGGTCAGATGACCGGAGAATGAAGATATTTTCGGAACGGCCTTTCCAGTCCGGTCTAGTGTTTTATTCATACTTTGAACAGCGAGAACGGTAATTATATTATTCATTCGAGGTTGATGAGCATCTCCGACTAGAGGCGCAATGTTTCTCTATGCATAAATTAGTGGACGCAAGTTCTTGGTGGGCATAACTATTGGTGGGAAATGAGTATGCCCGTGGCTGACGTGAGCTGGGGCAACTCGCGGCAATGTATCTAGTGTCTCCAAAACCGGTTAACGTCGCTCGCCAAATTATTCGACCGGGAAAGTCATTAGCAATTCAAATACCTAACCACCGCATGGCTACCCCCAACGAAGAGGGCTCCTCTTTCACATGACCGCTTTTGTAAATTATTTATTACTGTTTGGCCAGTTCGAAAGTCCGCTTTGTTTTGTGGGCTAATACAAACTCACAAATGGAAATGACTCCCTTAGTATTTGACGATGGCGATGCTTCCGATACGCCTTTCCTGTTTACAAAAGCGTAGGGGATATCATTAACTCGAATAATGTCGGGTATTTTTGGCGAAAATTACGAGAGAGTTATTTGCGATGAATATGGCCCGGAACATTTTACGTATCTTAGTGGAACGGTGGTATCTGTCCCGGGAAAGGATATGTATGATACATTTATTTCTGGTCATTTGTTAAAGAATGCGCTGGGAAGCGAGGGTCTTGTGAGATTAATACTAATAGCTACAAGCCATCGTCGTGTAGTCACGTCGCAGCCATGCCTGGAGGAGCAGTAAGAATTTCAATCACAGACGCTGAAGGCGACGCGAGACAAATTGCGAACGACTTTGTTACGTATACGGCGATTCAGGCGTTCCACGACGTTGAATTACTTACAGATATATTTACTCATGTGATAAGTATAAAACCTTTTTTCATTTATTTAGATATCTTTTTCGAAATTCTTATGTGAATTGTGGTTTTTAATAAATATGAGAGCTATTTATGGCACCGAAATTAAAATAATGCTTGCATGAACTAATTACTCTGCGGCGGACTATAAATTAGTGCAATGTTGCCTAACCTTAACGGTTATTAAAATGTCACAAAGTCCTCTGTAGATAGGTAGATAGATGAAATTTCCTTTGACTATTTATTAGAATTAATTTTACTTTGAGCACCCTCTTAAACTACGAGTAAACTGAAGTTAAATTCGAGAGGAGAGAGGCTTTGTTATAACAATCTTACGTTATCGTGACCCAAGAGATAAATTGCACGGTAAATCTATATTAACAATTATGTTATAGCAAATAAAAGTGCCAGAGGGTTTCTATTAAACTAACAAATAATTGATACAATGGCTTGTATATAAAGGCGTATGTAGGTACGCTCATTTACCTTCAATGTTAAAATATCATGAGCCTGCGGGGAAATAAAATTTAATCGGTTGGTCGAATTTTGACATTCCTTTAAATTCTAAACAAATATGCAAAGCAACATACTCTCAAGTAGAGCGTCCCTAAATGCCTTGATTTAATTCCGGTTCCCGAAACATAAACAACGTTTGCGACGACACAGGATAATCATATAGGCGTGGTAATGAAACTGTATCAATTCAGTTAGCGTTATGGCAAACAATTGTCTCCCTTATTGGGTCGGGGTTGCCGATATAATTGGAGATCCGTATAAGGACATTAATAACACAACAGATACTATTAGACGCAGGGTTCCGGTCCCGCTTGTTATAGTCGAAACAAGGAAATTGTAATATAGTTACTCGATACGGCCGCTAGATGATATTGTTAGCGAAAATTGTTTGGGGCGCTACACATATATTTGGATCGGTACATTCTGTTTATTATTTATAAGTCACTATTTTGAAGCTCACGTTGCACCCAAAGTTTTTCGGGGTCTTTGTAATTAACAAGAGCCTGCAATAGCCACAACAGCTGTCTTTGTTCCGCATTATTTGCCTACTCAACTAATATTGATTGCCAAAACCCTACCGGAATAAGCCGGGCGGCTTTTTACGCGAACTTTGATTTACATACATTCCATTTTACCACCAGGCTATGCCTTTTCAAGCCAATCTGCTCAGCTGAGCTTACCCAACTGTATATGTGCGGCTAAGCTGAGCCGAAATGTATCTATACATTATATCGAATTTAACCGGCCAGCTTTGCTGTTTAATTCCGGTCTACCTATGTGTGTAGCACGCCTTACAGGTTGTGATTGAGATTAATCGATACTATGATTAAATTTATTTGTTTAAGGATGTCTCTCACGGACTGTTATTAATTTGTATAACCCTTAATAATTTTCAAAGGCACAAGAATACATCCAACTAAAAAAATGTGCATACATTGTGTAAAAAGTTAAACTCAAAAATGTTCATACAGCTTATAACTCAATAAGAACAACTTAATAAACGTATTCAGCTTAATATATAATATAAAAATTAGAATATTCCTTATACTATGACATAATTATCTTCTATATTTGGGCACTCTACTTAGAATACTCAAAAAGATAATCTAGAAAGCTTTTTCAAAAATATACGCGACGACTTGATAACCTCCTTCGTTTTTTTTCGTCGGTTAATAAAATAGAAAATCTTCTAGAAGTCATATTTTAAAGGTAAGTAAGTCATTTATCATTCAAAGCCCATAACGTACAACCTGGGTCAAGTTTAAGTTCGAATTTCATTTGAATACTTTTGTAGATATTCAAAAGGCTAAGTAAATATGCCGCTGTCATTTTGTATTCACAGGCGAGGAGTCCTAAGGGTGTTGTTGCCGCACCCGAGCCTTGTGTGGGTGCTACAAAGCTAAATCAAACGTCATTTCCACCGAAGCCCTTAATCACCTTACAGCCTTTGATAAACTGAGCCCGTGCCAAGGTGAACGCATTTACACGCAACTGACATTCACACAACTACACCCATAGACAACCGCAATCCCTATCAGAACCATTCATTAGGATTATATGCCCATTAGCATTGTGGTATTGCTACGCCAAAACGTGACAAGTTTACTAGTCGATCAATTAATCTGAGGATCAAAACAATAAAAAGATTTACGCCCGACCCTTTCCAATTAAACATAATCGACTAAAAGAAAAATTTGCAAGCTCTGAAAAAGGAAAACGTATTTTGTTTTTAACTTCATTCCTTTGGATTGAGTTTTTAATTAAATGAAGTGGTGCCAATGGTCAGATTGTTAACGCTTATGGAAAAATGAATGGTGAAGATTTAATTTACATATTTATCTAAAGGCTTTTATTAATAATCTTCTAATACTATAAGAATCTTTGTCCTGACAAACTCACTGAGTGACTGACTTTGAGACAATGCACAGCCTAAACCGCTGGTCGCAAAAACTTGTAATTTGGAGGGTATATTTGTCTTAGTACGCAAGGGTGTACTAAGAAAGAATTTTCCGAAATTCACCCCTTACGGGGAGGAAATGGGGGTTCAACGGTTGTATGGAGAAACAAGATAAAATAGTCTTATTTATTCGAACACACAAGTACTTCTGTAAATAAATAAGTGAAGACATGTTTCAGGTTTTTTGAAATTCCACCCCCTAAGAGGGTGAAATGGGGTAACAAAGTCTGAACATCAATATTGTTTCGGATTGCGCTGAAAGTTAGCATGCAGATAATTATTATAACGATAGTATTCACTGAGAAAGGATTTTCCAAAATTCACTCTTTAAGGGGATGAAACGGGAGTTCAAAGTTTGTATCGAGAAACAAGATTAGTTAGTCTTTTTTATTCGAAACTTCACACAAGTGTTTCAGTAAATAAATAAGTAAATACGTGGTTCAGGCTTTTTCAAATTCAACCTCTAAGAGGAAGAAATGGGGTAACAAGTCTAAAAATCAATATGTTTTTTTCGGGTGTTTAATAAATAAATCTCTATTTCTCTTAGTCACGCGATAATTTAAAAACGGGTGGACCGATTTGGCATTAGTTTTTTTATATGTTTTTTTATGATTGAAGGGTTTTTACTTAAGAAAGGTTTTCGTTAAATGAAAGAAGTTTTTAACACGAGCAAAAGCCGCGGGACACTTTTTGTATCTTATGTAGCTTCAGTCATTTACAAGTATAACATTACTATTATTGCATACAAATCTAAATAAGCTCATGTATCAACTGAAATTCTATGAGTCTTTGAAAGCATTTCAGTAAGCTCTCCAGACATTTTAAGTCTGTAGAGACCTTATTCTCTTAGACAAAATACAAGGATCTTATTTAATTGTTCCAAGAAGATTCCAGGAGCCCTACAGTTTCTAGCATAACGTAAATATCGTTTAAATAAGTATTATGATGCTGAAAGTTCCGGTTTCATAGTTAGGCACCCTTTAGAAGTTATTAGATAGTCTTTCACTTCCGAAATAATTCAGCTACCTGTGGACTTCCCGCAATGACGAGGATTTGGAAATGAGAGCTTTCCTGTCTGGCAACTTTGTCTTTACAGGCTTACAGGAACCACAACGTCAGGGAATAGCTCACTCCGGTGTTTTATGAATACATAGTTGGGTGAAGTTTGGGTGCTTTGACTATAAAGGCGTACTGAAGTATTATAATAATTGTACTTAAATAGTATTCATATTATTTTTTTTAAATATCATAAGCTATCGTTTGACCGTTATCTCGTCTGGTTGTAAGCGATGATGTAGTCGAAGATGGTGAACACGCTAGGTCTAATACTGGTCTGACTCTCGATGCTTGTGTGCATCGGGAACACCATAAGGTTATAATAAGCTATTTGGTAGCAAATAAGGCGGAATAGCTATATAATGCTCCTACCATCTGTGAATGATCATCCATGAATGCACATAGCGACATCCATTGGTGCATGGCTAGGATTGGAACCGGTGACTTTCAGGCTAGAAGGCAAGCTTCCTTTACGCCAATGAGCCGTCAATATAAAAAAGTTATTTTCCTTTTAAATAAGCTAAGGGGCTCCGTTTAACTGGATATAATAAACTTAATCATATTGATCATATATTACTAAATCTTTCCATGAGTAAACTTACCTAGTCATATCGAAGTAGTGGCTGAGAACCACAGAAATAAATACATTATTATTCATATTTCTGTGCTGAGAACACACATACCCAACTAATATACAACCTTGGCGTGTGGGCTTACATTTTTTTATGAATATCTACTAATTATAGTAAAATAAAATATTTAGTTAGGTATACAATGGCACAGTGAATGTTTATATAAAATAATAAGTAATTTCTCTTTACTACATGTTTTATATCTCGATACTAAATATAATTTGTATTGTTACATCGCGTCGTCGAGTCGCGATGTTTCGCCAAGCTTCTCGAACAAAAATACCGTGGGAAAGAATAGACTAATTAGGGGCTATAAACACCCGACCCGACCGTCATAAAAGTAACCTTCCGGGAATTCCGACCCTAGTCAATGTACCTAGTTTTGTAGTTAAGATTGAACCTTATTCATAAGTAGTTAGAGATCAAATTAGCATGTATGGTAAAGTTGTTTACATCAGATGCTCAAAGGAAAGCCGCCCCTTTTGTTTGTGATTTTTATTGCTTTGTTTTGAACGTCTTTTGTCTATTGTTTCGAGTCAATACTGGAAAGTTCTGTAGAAATAGTCTCGTCCTATATAAGACGTTGAAACCGCGGCTTGAGTCAGTATTTCTTTGGAAGCGACAGTGAACTATCTAAGCGCGGATAGCGACCAAGTGATCGTTAAGTGTTATCAGTGAACTCGTGTTGTGAACTGTGAACAGTGAAATCAGTGATTGTGAACTAACGACCTCAGTGTGTGTTAACGGACTTTTGATAATTGTGCAAGACGATTTGGACAACTACTGAGAAACATTGTGCTAACCTAGTGATAAGTGGAAATAAACGTTCATCTCATCGGATTGGCATTTTAATACCACCCCGCACGTAACAGTATTTATTCTGCTACTTTATTAAAAAACTAGCAGCCCGCCCCGGCTTCGCACGGGTAGAACATATATGCCTACAAAATTTGCATCAGTTTGTTGCATCGAATATAAAATATGAACATATTTAACAACCATCGTCATATTTCATCCAATTTACACAAAACCTTAACGAATTATGCACCTAAACCTTCCTCATAAACACTCTGGCTATTGGTGAAAACCGCATGATAATCCGTTCAGTAGCTATTGAGATTATTGCGAACAGACAGACAGACGCAGTGATGAACTTTGTTTTATAATACTTACGTATTGATATTGGACGGCCCTTTGGCGTAAAGGATATTTACCCTGATTCTGACCCGACGGTTGTTGGGTCTAATCCTAGCTATATACCTACCAATGGAAGTTTTATGTGCATTCATGAATCATGAGTTTTCGTACAGTGGTAGTGGAATCATTAAATCTACCAAAAAGTAGCTTACCACCAAGGAGTACATCTGCCGCCGTAACCTTACGGCGTTCCCTGACGCAAAATGTAGGGGTAATATACGTTTAACGTGTGTATCTGTGTGTCTGTCTGTAGCATCTTAGCACCTAACCGGATGAACCGATTTTGTTTTTATTATTGATAGTTTTTTTTTGTTTGATAGATGTCTTCATCGAGAGTTTTCTTAGCTTTGATTCATGAAAATTCGTTCAATCGTTATAAAATTATGAGCTTTTTTCTAGTTGATTGCGCTATGAAATCAACTTTCATAGGTCTGATCAATTCGAAAATCTTCTTCTTCAACGATATTGTAAGAACATGGAAGCCTCCTGGACTCTACAGAATACTCAAATCCTCACCAACTTACAACTAAGATTTTAAATGTCGTGTTTAGAGTCATTGGAAAAAGCTATTATACATAGATCAGTCGGGGTGGTTTAAAATATTATATTATATTATTATATATATAGATGAATATTATTTTATACAATAGATCATATTATTATACTATACTAGCTGACCCGGCAGACGTTGTTTTGCCATATAAATAATTTCGTAGTAATTTCTAGTGTAGACAAAAATAGCTTACTTATTGTAAGTATGTATGGAGGAAAAATGATTAAATTACTAAAATGGCTATTAAAAAATAAGGGTTGATCGTAGAAAGGTGAAAATTGAGGATTGTATGGATTTTTGTATGTTGTATCATAAAAAAATACAAATTAAAAATTTTGTCTAAAAAATAAAAAAAAAAATTTAGAGGTGGACTACCCTTAACATTTAGGGGGATGAAAAATAGATGTTGGCCGATTCTCATAGATAACGGATAAGCACAAAAAATTTCATCAAAATCGGTCAAGCCGTTTCGGAGGAGTATGGCAACGAAAACTGTTACACGAGAATTTTATATATTAGACTAGCTGACCCGGCAAACGTTGTTTTGCCATATAAATAATTTCGTAGTAATTTCTAGTGTAGACAAAAATAGCTTACTTATTGTAAGTATGTATGGAGGAAAAATGATTAAATTACTAAAATGGCTTTTAAAAATAAGGGTTGATCGTAGAAGGGTGAAAATTGAGGATTATATGTATTTTTGTATGTTGTATCATAAAAAAATAGAAATTAAAAATTTTGTCTAAAAAATAAAATAAAAAAATTTAGGGGTGGACTACCCCTAACATTTAGGGGGATGAAAAATAGATGTTGGCCGATTCTCATAGATACCGGATAAGCACAAAAAATTTCATCAAAATCGGTCAAGCCGTTTCGGAGGAGTATGGCAACGAAAACTGTGACACGAGAATTTTATATATTAGATATTATTTTATACAATAGATCATATTATTGTACTATACTAGCTGACCCGGCAAACGTTGTTTTGTCATATAAATAATTTCGTAGTAATTTCTAGGTAGACAAAAAATAGCTTACTTATTGTAAGTATGTATGGAGGAAAAATGATTAAATTACTAAAATGGCTATTAAAAAATAAGGGTTGATCGTAGAAAGGTGAAAATTGAGGATTGTATGGATTTTTGTATGTTGTATCATAAAAAAATAGAAATTAAAAATGTTGTCTAAAAAATAAAAAATTAATTTAGGGGTGGACTACCCCTAACATTTAGGGGGATGAAAAATAGATGTTGGTCGATTCTCATAGATACCGGATAAGCAAAAAAATTTCATTAAAATCGGTCAAGCCGTTTCGGAGGAGTATGGCAACGAAAACTGTGACACGAGAATTTTATATATTAGATTGACTTCAAATTGATTGTGATCGGTGGGGATCTACAGCATAGCTAAGCTTATAATAATATTTTCGAAGTAACTATGACTTCATCATGATATGACTATCTGTGGTTTCACTGCAAATATTTTATTAATTTTGCGATGCGTGTTTGTGAAATTCGTGATATCTTCTAGAGTTTTCATTTGAATTATATACTGTAAAGGACAATTTTAATCTATAATATGTGGCCAAGCTAATTAACGTAATTATTTGGATAAGGATTAATACTATATACTTGAAAATAGCCTTGGAAGTTATGTAATATTTTTTAACAAAAATTTTAAGATTAAAATGGTTACTGTGAGTCAACCTTAAGAGATAGACATATGCTGTCGCGGACTTTTTTGTAGGTCTTATTAAGTTGTACAACTCTTGCATAAAAAATATCCTTCTATCTATTTACTATCTATTAAGCAGCGTTCTGTTATACGGGTTCCGGGAAAACACTTTTTAAAAAAAACACTTGTTTTCACTAAATAATAATATATTAGAAATTATCTTAATGAGATAGTAAAATAGAATAATTGATTTTATGATATGTTGCAAAGATTGGTATAGGATGTTTCGCAACGGAGGATGAGTGAAGACTGACTAAAAAAAAGGTAATGAATAATAATCTATAATCTAAGTTGCTGATATAGCTGAAAGGTGTACATTATTGGGCCTGAAACCTAGGGGTATAACAACCCCCCCGCATAAGAGTAAACTTATTTAATTAATTATAAGTTTACGGAAGTTGTTATTCTATGCGGAGACGAGGTTGGGCAACAGGACTTGGATTCATTGATATATTTTCTTGCTTCGGATTAATAACAAGTTTGCGCTTGTAACATATACCGACCTTTACATTATAAACCATTAAACTTATGATTACGATAAATGCAATTACACTAAATGATAAACTTACAGTATTAGGGATAGTATTATCATAAAGAAACGTATCTTCTACAAATTGATTTGGTAAGTCATTCAAAAGTTTTAAGCTTTCTAAATTTACATTATTTATTTCTGGTACGGCTAATTTGGTGAGGCTTAGCTCGGTAAATCGTTTTAAGTTACAGCAAGAATCGTTTACTATATTAAAATTTGATATGACAAGGCTCGTAGTTAAGTTAAAGTTTTCTCTAGCGTCTAATTTAATATCTTTACAAAATGCAGTACAGTCTGGTTTCAGTAAAAGTATTCCAGTTCCTGATATAACTTTATCTACACATATGTGTTTACATTCGATAGTTAGTTTTGCATGGTTTGATTGAACAAATATCCATTTATTACCATTTAATTTATGCCAAATATCAATATTTCCGTATATGAATTTAGTGGTACATTTTTCTGGTAAGACTTCCACAGCTTTAGTCATGATTTCGATTTCACAATTTGGGTTATTGATTACACTTAAAATATCTAATGAATTACACACAAAATGATTATTCATAATAGTCTTACATAACTCTAAGTTATCTATACTGAAATAAGTTTTCCTATCTTCACTAAGGCCTACATAAGATTTAGGCGTTATTATTAACGCGTAAGAGTTTGGCATGTTTGCGTCATGCGGTACTGGTATAGGTACACTTTTATAGAGATTATAGCTAATCAAATTCACCAAAGGAATTTTAACTACAAATACTAACTTATTGTCTAGATAATATGCTACTAAATCAACTAGATTCATCAATAAATGAATGTTATTTAAACTTAACTCTACTGGAAACTCCTTGTGTTTAGGTATATTCTTAAAATTAATAATAATATCTTCATACAGTTGTTTAGGAGTAATTACAGATGGATGAATAGTATTTGACTTAACGAACAATATGCTACTAACTAGATCCTCAACTTTATAAGACAGTGTTAATAAGGTAGCTTCAAGAACATTCAATATTTGATTTAAATTATTTTGGAAACTGACGGCATTTGTAATGTCTGATACATTTTTTATAATTAATGACATTTTATCCATTGCATCTGTCAACAGGAATTGATTTTTATTCAATTCTATAATAGAGGAATTAAAGGTAGAAATGGCTGAATTTGAAACGAATATGCTACGGGCGAGATTAGAACTTAAATTTCTATTAGTATTATACAGTGTTTGTATAGCATGATTGTATTTATTGGCGTCATCTTCATCTAAGGTGCCAAATATATGTTTAAATATAGTTCCGACGGCAGAAAACCAAGCTGATCTCTTCGAATTTGCAGGTATTAAATGTGATATTGAGTTGTAATCTCGGATGATGTCATGAAATAATGAGTCAAGAGGTTGTATCATATTGTGACATTCAATATTGTTGATGAATTCACTTTGTTGGCAAGTATAACGCACAGCACCGAATATGCTTTTAATGTTTTCTATATGTTCAGGAATAAACGATATATCGATTGGGATAAGTATGTGAATATGGTCATTAATTAGTTTAACTGTTCCTGAAGAGTCAAAGAGGATACCAGGGCTCTTGGTAATTGGTTGGATGAATTCTTCTTGTTTATAACCCAGTGTGAAATGACAAAATATAAGCCTGAAATGAGAAGTATAAAGTTAAGTGCAATATATATATTTTTTTTTTTTCTTAACCTAACTTATTTTATATGTACATTTTACTAATTATATTAATTTATGTTTCAGATGCTGCAGCTGGTTTGACTTCATCAAAGTGGTGTTTAACATGTCGTCGGTTCATTAAAAGAGACAGCAAGTTATTACCATGTACCTTAACTACTTTGAAGGGACCTTTCCAAACGGGGGACAGAGCTTTCCGTAACCTTAGATGGTTTTTCAGGTAAACAAGGTCACCTACTTTATATTTTATTGTTTTAGTGCGTCGGTCATAATATTCCTTCGATTTTTCTTTAGATGCATTTATACTTTGTAAAGCTATATCTCGCGATAATTTAAGACGGTGATGTAACATCTTGAGGTATTCAGGGTAAGTTGTATCAGAGCGGAGTTCGTAGATCGAATCGGGGATAAAAGGCTTGTGGCCGAAAAGAAGTTCATAGGGTGTGAATTGCGTCGTTGTGTGGATATTGGTGTTATAAGCTAGCATTGCTGTGTATACAAATTTGTGCCAGTCGTTTTGATTTTCGTTGACAAATGATTTTAGATATTCTTTAAGTGTGGAGTGGCTGCGCTCTAGAGCACCTTGAGTTTGTGGGTGGTAGGGTGAAGCCCATATCTGTTTAATTTTGAGGAATTCACACGTTCTCTTGAACAGGTCAGCTGTGAAATTTGTACCTTGATCAGTAACAATTGTTTTGGGAATGCCGAACACTGATATAAAGTGTACCAAACATTCGCATGATTCTTCTGCTGTTGCATTAGAAATCGGATAGGACACGGAATACTTAGTCAAATCGTCTTGTATTGTAAGTATAAATTTTAATTTAGGAATACCGGCTTCCGGTAAAGGCCCGACTATGTCTAAACTGATCCTTTGAAACGGATGTGTTGAAGATGTTGTGATTTGCATAGGTGCTTTGTTAATTTGGCGCAGTGCTTTGTTTGATTGACATAAAGAGCACAATTTGACATAATTTTCGATATCAGATCTCATGTTTTTCCAATAGTATTTTTCTTTGATTCTATTATACATACGCGTTGATCCTAAGTGTCCAGCAATAGGTATATCATGGTTTTCTTTTAAAATTTTAGCCACTTCAGACGGGACAGGATATATAATTGTGTTATGGTGAATATTGACTGTTACATTAGTGTTATTAAATAGATACATGAGCATGCCATAGATTTTGACAAAGGAATTCTGTTCGAATGCATTTTTAAAGTCAGATATTGCTATTTCATTTATGTTGCCGGTTAGAAGAATATCGTCTCTGGCTGACTTTAGCGTTTTGAAGATGTCAGGGTAGGAGCAGGTGTCGAAATAATAGACCTTGGTAAAGAGGAGATAGTAGTTTTTGCCTTTTATATTAACTTTCTTAAAAGAGTGCAGTTCGCGTTCGCCATCGTGAATTGTGTCATCAGCGTTGGAGATAATGTCTTGAAGGTATGGGTTTGAGTTGTCAAAGTCTATGGACACGGGGATTAATATTGTCTTAGCATTACTTTTAAATAGACTTTCATTATGTTTTTTGATAAATGTGTTGTATGTTTCGTTTTTGCTCGTAAAAGATTTTAGAAATTCGGTATATTCTTTATTAGAACTGGAAGGCGTTGCATCAATTTGTCTGGTTTCGTTAGTGCGAAAGTCTGGCGAAAAAGAAGGATTAAGAGCAGGAATAGGGGCTGGTGGAGTGAGAGTGATCTCGGGAGACGGAGGATTCAGTGGGGAAAAGTCAATGTTTTGATTAAGTGGGCTAATTCCCAAGTCGCCCAAGTCGATTAAATCGTCAAGAATGTCTTCAGGAATTTCTGAGTCAAAAGTGGGTTGGTTATCGGATAATCCTGACGTTGAAGGTTGTGGGTCTACATTCTCTTGAATGATTGGATTGACTGGGTAACGTGACAATGTGTCAGCGTTGCTGTTAACCTTTCCTTTTTTGTAAATTACCTCGTAGACATACTCTTCTAGTTTGAGTCTCCATCTGACTAATTTTGACCCCGGTTCTTTACAGTTAAATAGCCACTTAAGAGGACGGTGATCGGTAGCGATTGTAAATTTGTGGCCATATAGATACGGCCTAAACATTTTTGTACCAAAAATGATGGCCAAGCATTCCTTTTCAGTTACACTATAATTACTTTCCGCCTTATTTAAAGTTCGGGATGCGTAAGCGGTAGGACGGTCATTTCCTATAGGCCCCTGGGACAAAATCGCAGATATGGCATAGTTTGATGCATCACATGACAGAACAAACGGTTTTGTAAAATCCGGGTACGCCAAAATTGGTGCTGATATCAGGGCACTTTTGAGATTTTCAAAAGCTAATTGCTGCTCGTTGTTCCAAATGAAGGGGATATCTTTCTTTAATAGATGTGTGAGTGGTTTAGCAATTTTAGATAGGTCTGGAATAAAGCGCCGGTAGTACGACACTAATCCTAAGAAAGATTTAATGTCTTTCGGACATTTGGGAACGGGAAATTTTTCTACAGCCTTGGTTTTCTCAGGGTTTGGTCTAACACCTTGGTCGGTAATTATATGGCCAAGATACGAGACTTCCTTGCGGAGGAATTCGCATTTGTCAGGTTGTAGTTTGAGATTGAAACTTCGGAGTCTATTGAAAACGTTGGATAAGTTTTTCATGTGCGTATCAAGGTCGTATGAATAAATTACAATGTCATCAAGGTACACAAAGCATTGGATACCCTGAAGACCGGAGAGTGCAGTATTCATTAATCTTTGGAAAGTGGCTGGTGCATTTTTGAGGCCAAATGGCATACGGGTAAATTCGAAGTGTCCTTGCGGAACGGAAAAGGCAGATTTAGAGGCGTCTCCTTCACAAATTTTGATATGATGGAAGCCAGATGCTAGATCAAGTGTACTAAAATATTTAGATTTGCCGAGTTGGTCTAATATTTCAGATATATTAGGAATGGGATACGAGTCGCCAATAGTAATATCATTTAATTTGCGATAGTCTATCACGACACGCCATTTGCGCTGACCAGATGCATCGGCCTTTTTTGGGACGATCCAGATTGGGGATGACCATGGAGATGTTGAAGGTTTTATGATTCCATCATCGAGCATTTTGTTAATTTATGATTGAACTTCATGTTTATGAATTTCGGGAAAACGATACGATTTTGTATTTATTGGAACTGAGGAGGACGTAGTAATTTCATGTTGTAGAGCGTCAGTGTATGTCAGTTTGTCATCAGGGAGATGAAAAATATCAGAGAATGAGGAACAAAGATCATATAATGCGTTAGTTTCTTCTTCATTTAGATGGGAAATCCGTAACAGATTTAGTACTTCTTCAGTGCGGGTTAGAGTGTCAACTTGGGTATCAAAGTGTGTTGTGTGGAAAATTTGCTTGGAGTTGGTTTTGTCTAATGGAGAAATTACAAATTTGAAATTAGAATCGATTTGTACAGGAGATTCAGAGATATTCACGACAGATACATTTACTCGACCGTTTGGTTTTACTTTTACAACACAATTTGCCACAAGGAGGGAATCGTTTGGATTTTGATCAAAAATAACACCTTCACCAACATCAGGATTTAGTACGGTACATTCTATTATTGTTTCGGTCCGAGGAGGAATAAAAAAGGCTGGCTCCGTAAATTTGAGATTGAGTTTAGTTTTGTCCACGGTGAGTATTTTTTCAAGATAGTCTATTTTACAATTATATTTCGAGAGAAAATCATTTCCAATTATGCCGTCATATGGAAAATCTAAATTTGGTACAATGTGAAAGTGGTTATTCAATGAATTGAAATGTATTTGTATATGTCCAAGTGATTGCATTGGGTTGTTTGTTACGCTACTAAAACTTATGATATGTTTTATTATTTCAGGCATTAGTTCTACGCAATCAACTTTCAGAAGACTAATGGATGCGCCGCTGTCGACTAAGAGCCTTAAAGGCTTGGAAGAGACGGAAGTTTGGACTTCGACAAAAGGTAAGTATTTTTTTGTTGGGTTAGTCATTATATTATATGTTTTTAACAACTTATTTTTTATTTCAGATGCAGGACATGAGGGACACGACTTGGTAGTAAGTTTCACATGATTGGTATGTAAAATCTGAGATGGAACAGCGATAGGATTTTGTGGTTTAATCACATTATTATTATCTTTTTGTATGGTGCCGGAGATATGATTGAGATTACAAGATTTTTCAGCTTTAACGTTTTCTTTTACTTGAGATGTTGTTTTGATTTTGGATTTAAGGACAGTAGAATATAGTAACGGCTTAGACATTTTAATAGCAATTGACGGAGACGGCGGCAATTGAGTCGACTTAGCATTTAGAGATGAGTGAGGTGCATAAACTGGATTCAGTGCATTCAGAGGATTCAGTGGATTCAGTGGAGAACGAGACGACTTAGAACGATTCAGTGGATACTGTGAGGAAAGAGACGATTTGGAAAGATTCGGCGTAGTGTCGATTTTCCTTTCTAGTTTTCCCGCACGACACTGGTCGGGAAGGTCTGCTCGTTTAAATCATCAGGATTCTCAGCTGAGTTAATGACGTGAATAGGTTGGTTCCTCCTAGGGAATGCGTTTGGACTTTGCCGCTGTGCATCTTGGTTCTGTGAACCAAACCGCCTATTATTATTATTATATTCACGCTTGCGGCAGTTCTCAATCGTATGTCCGATGTTTTTGCAGTATCGGCAAACAGGAGGAGATTGTGAATTAGAAGGCCCAGGTAGAGCCCATTGTTGACCTTGAGGCCTTGGAAAAGAGATCTAGCCTTGGGGCCTTGGCAGAGCATATTGACCTTGGGGTCTAGAGTAAGAGGGGGCATTGTTTCTATATGATGTTTGTTGATTGCCATTGAATGAAAAATTATGTTTTTTATATGTAATACCTAGAATTTTTTCTTCCGCTGAGGCGAAGCTGATAGCTTCGTTAAGTGTTGTCGGATCTCTACACCTTACGATTGTGGACAAACGCGGATCGAGTCCCATCATAAAAACGTTTAATGCTAAATCTTGCATGGTAGCTACGCGGCCTGATAACTCGTCTTTCTTTTTAGTGGGAATGGAAATATTTATTTCAGTTAGTAAATTCGACAAGCATGACTCGACTTTGAGCGAAAATTGACTCACATTTTCGGTGTTGTTTTGTTTACAGCCCTGCAAATCGGCGAGGAGATGAGCGTAATGTTTTTTGTCACCGAAATGATTTTTTAAGAACTCTTCTAACTGTGGCCACTTTGTGAATTCTTTAATGGCGCACACTGCTTCCGCTTTTCCCGAAAGCCTGCTTAAAATATATTTGAACAATATGTCTTGTTGGGAACTCGATGCCAAATTAATAGCGTTACGGCAGTTGTTTAAAAATGGAATTAAGGTTTCTCTCGAGCCATCGAAAGTACCGATAAATCTCATAAGCACATTGAGATCCATGTCTGTCAGTGTCATTTGCGCTGCTTCTTCCTTTAATTCCTTTGCTTTATCCTTACTCGACATCTATATACTTACATCTATATATATAATTCTAAAATAGGAAAACAGATACAAAATAATAAGATAACAATAAATCAAGGTTATAACACACAAAATTAAATGTTCTTCTAAGATGCACGGAGTCTCGGGAGTATGCACTTGTTATCGATTCGAAGAAATAGAGCCGGCGGTGCGTGGGCGAAGTTCACGGTAACACAAATGCACTGATATGTTTAGTATAAAAGTAATTGTAACTCACAGGATTAGCAGGAACATTTCGATGGTAAAATTAAAAAACCAGGGTGACGGTGACGAAGTAGAACCAGGTCCGAGGATCAGCATCAGACACTGGGCGCAGTTTCTTCTGGGAATAGCAGCGGGGCCAGAGCCTTCGGGCTCCGGAGACTCGACGTCCAAAGGTAGTGCCTTCACCAGGGGCACTGCAGCACAATCACGACGAGTCGAGACGTCTAGATACACCCAGATTAAAAGGCGTATAATTTGACGTCACGGAACAGCGATTTACACTTATTTATGAAGTTTACTTGAATATCACTTATTTTGAGGCGTCAAGGATTTTTTTAAAAATCCCTTAAGCTGCCACCAATGTTATACGGGTTCCGGGAAAACACTTTTTAAAAAAAACACTTGTTTTCACTAAATAATAATATATTAGAAATTATCTTAATGAGATAGTAAAATAGAATAATTGATTTTATGATATGTTGCAAAGATTGGTATAGGACGTTTCGCAACGGAGGATGAGTGAAGACTGACTAAAAAAAAGGTAATGAATAATAATCTATAATCTAAGTTGCTGATATAGCTGAAAGGTGTACATTATTGGGCCTGAAACCTAGGGGTATAACAGTTCGTAAGAAACGTGTTTTTTCGACCGTTTATTTGCCGACTTAGGTTGCAAATTAGGTCTCCACGAATGTACCTTTGATTTAAACGAGATAATATATAGCCTATTTTCAATTCGAAAGTCCATTCTATGTATTAGTGAAAGATTTTTTTAAATCGGTTCAGTAGTTTTTGAGCTTACTCATTACAAACATACAAAAATACAAAAATTCAAAAATAAAAAAATACAAATGTTCTCTCTTTATAATATTAGTATAGATAAGATCTCTCGTGCCCACTTTCCGGCAAATGTGTTGAAGGTAGATTTATTATTGTAAAATAAATTTTGATAGAATAATATTTTACAAGGGAGGCGCGCGTTAATTGGATTAAAATTCTAGCACTCCTAACGGTTGGCAATATTGAGTTTTAATTTAAGTACTTCCCCAAACGGCGCAACAAAAGTGCAATATATTAGATTGTATCACAACATTCACAGCTAATCACCGTTCTTCGAATAGATGGAACAAAAAATATTTTTGTCGTATAAAAAAATATTTTTTAATAGGAAACTCTACAAAGAAGGGTATCAATGATCATCAAACATTTATAATACGTGTCAAATGTGGCTGAAGTTAAAAGTCCAGTAGCCCATTTTCACCGTCCTCTGTATTCAGATGTTTATCACATGTCGAAAACTCTTAGAAATAAAAATATTGGCTTACTTATCTCCAATAAAAAATACCTTTTATTTATTTGTTGCTAATATATAATACAAACAAATCTAAATCGTGCAATGTAATTTTTAATGTGGTTCAGTCAGATCTGAATAGAACATTTCAGCTGTTGGTCGGCCGGTAATACTCGGTACGTTCCACTGAGCAATTTCAATAGCTATTGTTAACGCCGTGATTGGGCTGACTTGTTCTTGGACATTGGACGTTTGACAGTTCATTCAAATGGTGGTTACGACTGAGTTTGGGTTCGGTCAAATGGAACATTATAGCCGTGTGCAACTATTGGTTACTGTGATACACGTTAAGAGTTATACAACGAACTTGGGAATAAAGACTTAATATCAAAGTTTAAGTCAATTAAATTGGTAAATAGCCATAGTTGCGTGAACAAAACAAGTTTCCAAAGGTGTATACATAATAAACTTGGCACGTTAAATTAATACAATAAAATAATCCTTTATTAATCTGGGCCTTAGAGCATTTCTAAACACGTAATATTGAGACGCACGTAAGGCACGAGTAAGCTTCGCATATTGATTCAACTTTGTTTTCTAAGAACATATGTTGAAATCTGTCTACCGCAGAACTCGGTTATATTTAGATATGGTATGTTTAAAAACATTGCTGCTTAGATCACATAAAACGCTGTAACGTAATGTAACGGAGCCCTGATGTGGATGGAACCTAGAAGGGAAAATATGAACACAGGACACACATATTAAAGATATATTGACTACAAAACACTACGGTACTTAACTTAAACCAAAAACTATCACCGCACTTCGGGTCCATTACTCCATTATCCTTTCCTGGTATGAGTCAGCAAAGCAATAAACTTGGAGTAAGTCATGTTGAGCATGGATATCCTGTTCTCAATGGAAGTCAGGATATCACAGTGTCGTGATAACTGGTGGTATCTGCATTCTGACTCCTGTCTTGGCAGCTGAGCTTTGACGTTCTTCAGAGCATGTGCATGCCTCCGCTCTAGCGTCAGAGACACTCGGTTCAGCATCTTCATACATCTCATTGAAGGCTCTGGATACAATTCCGTTTTAGCGATTTCATCGTAAAAGAGATAATTCATCGTAGAAGATTTTCTAACATAACCATTGGAAGCGTATATATAAAGTACTCTGTGATTGGAAGACCCATCAATTTCATTTTCTCTTGCTGCTTACAGAATCTTGTTTTCTATTTTTTTCATCATTATTCGTACATTTTTTTCGTCCAGGCCCAAAAACGAATCCCCTAGACTCACTTCCTCCTCTAATCCGTCATAGTTTTTCCTTTTTCAAATTTGACAACGTTCCGTAATATGAAAAATAAATTCTTTTAATACAAAAGAGTAAATGTATGATATGAACATGAAATAGGTGGCTTACGAAATGCCACAACGCGTGTAATTAGGTGTATTTTCAAGTAAATTAATTAAAGACTCGGCTTCAAGTGTTTACGTCACATTAGAAAAGTAATCAAAATTTTGCTTGTTGCAGTTGTGGCACAATGGAAAGCCACGTTCTGTCATACGAAGCCTGAAACATTTAAAAGAAAACTGTCTTTGTCAAAATAACAATTATAATAATTATGTAAGTGTTTCGGAAAAACTAACACGTACAAGATCTTACTGCAAGGTCTTAGGCAAGGTCTTACAGCACAAGTAAAGGAAAAATTCCAAAACATAAAAAAAGTTGAAAATTAATGGGTTACATACATAGTTTACGCCAGTTAAGATAGACCTGTGAGTTATATGAGCGCTGATACAATATAGAGGTCTAGCTTAATTGGTACTAACCAACGTACGGAAGCCTCGGTTGGCGAGTGCAACTCGAATTGGCCGGTATTATTACAAATTTTATATACAATTTTATATATAATTACAAATCAAGAACATACTAACAATAAAGCGAGAGAAAATCGATTGACAGACGGCTCGTTACGTAGGTAGACATTTTCATCGGTCAGTTTTATCGAGAGTCATAGGTACGAGTAGACACGTTGTATTGATGCGGTTGATGGGGCGCAAAGCCGGCACGGGTGGGTGGCACCGTTCGTCACCTACTCTATTTGCTTGCACACGTTTTGAATGTCATTGTCAGGGGTGCTAATTGCCGCTGACTGTAGCGTGCGCCGCGCACCAAATCTCTACTCTAGCAATACGTATATTACAAGGACTTTCCTGTACAATGAATGAATATGCAATATGTATATATGGTCCGACCAGATTTTCTCATTAAAACTTTAGAGCAGAACATTCTCAGCGGCAGATAATAGTTTTAGCGAAACGATTACTGAGGTGGTGCGCTTACAAAGGAACACCTACGGGTATGATATTTTTAAGTCTGTTTATTTCGTTTATGAAGAGCGAAAATGATTCTGAAAAGCGAAGGGCGGGCTCTCACCACCGCAGCTACGAATTAATTTTTCCACGCAGTTGAGTTCGAATGCGCTTCCGGCTTGAGTTGCCTCAACTTGAAAGCAAACTTTTCGTGTTTACATTACTTTAATTTCTTCTACCTCTTGGCTTTGCTTTGCGATACTTTGCATAGTATCACTCGCTGTGTTTATTTCATGTTTAGAGAAATGTTTGCGCTCTTTAGCCGTTGGCATTTTTGCTTTGATATGGAAAAGTCTGACATATTTGAGTAGAGTTATAAATAAAAAAAACTAAAGATAGCCCTTCATGTACGCTCAAAGAAACAGTTAAAGTGTATTAAACTCGGGCAATTATGTTCCAAAAATTCGCAAAAGCAAATTCCATTTCCGTTTCAATATTGGCCGGCTAAATTGGCTCCAACAGAGGAAACGCCACGCCAAATATGATTTGGCGACGAGGTGTATCAAAGGCTAATTGCTCAATACGACGAATGGAGCGCATTTCTATATCTACATAGCTGCACAAGCACACGCATATAGGATTGTATTAAAATTTAATGGGTCCTGGTAATGAATGTCTTTGTAGGCGATGCTCTGCTAGATGTACCTAATGAGATGTTAGGTAGGTTTCCTAAGAGTAAAATGTGTTAATAATAGTTCTATTGTAGAAATTAATGTTAATTTAAAATTTTTTGAGTTTTGCAACGGGAATTTAAAGTGATTTCAATGTAGTGATCGAACAGTTTTAGCTTTATCCGGAAGCCTTTAAATATTAGAGTAAAGAATGCAGAGCATATGCATATAGTACCTACTGAAACAATTATAGGTAAGTATTAAGAAAGATTACTTTTTAAATAATTTGCGGTCATTCAAAATTAATTAAAACTATAAAAAATAAAACACATTTTAACATGAAATGTTTAATTTGTTTATTTTCGGTTGAATATGTATAAGGGTTATATGTTATTTAATAAACAAATAGATACATAAAAAAGCTCAAAATCCTATCTAGAGCGCTTTGAATACGATTGCTAGCCCTCGCTGTAAACTTAATATATGGCGACAAGCACTCAGCGTGATTAGAGATGGAGTTACCTATCCTTATTCCATGAATTATACACATACATTTAATATATGAGCCTTAAAACGATATTAATACTCACGTCAGATGCAGCGTTTCATTAATTTACATAAAAGCTGTGACATTTATAATAAAATGTACCTATTGCGTCAGAGAGTACAAATTATCGAAAATTGTAAAACCGTGTTCGATAAATAGAGTAGCTTTGTCTCGTCGCCCTCTGACTTCCCGCCTTTCAATTAACCAGTAATCATACACGCCCCGGAACCCTTTCATTAAATACTGTTAATGAGTTTTCCCCTTCACCGTGTAGTGGACATCGAAGCTTTGATACACCGTCTCTTATTTTGTCTTTTACTTTTCTGAACCTTTACGCAGGCGAAATAGGCGCGATGTCCACTCAATTAACTAGATTAGTTTTTTCGTTTACTTTGATAATATCTGCTACCTTTTGAAAATACTCATTATGTAGTGAAGGGAATTTACAGCGAAGGTTTTGTTTTCTAATCAAATTATTAATATATGAATACATATATTTTACCTATCTATTAAATCTGGACACCCACGGTTAATTTTAATGTAATATTAGTTTTGATAATTATATTCTTACCTTATAACGTTGTTATCAAATGTAATAATATAACAACCTTAGGCTTGACAAAGCAAAATTAATTAATCCTATAGCTTACCAATTAATATTGAAATCCATCAATTATGAGCAGGTAAATGAGTTGGAAGATAATCTATATTGCTTAATATTAAGGATAATAAGAACATTCGTGCAAGGCTATGGGGGAGACCTTTGCCCAGCAGTGGGACATTACAGGTTAAGAAAAAAAAAGATAACATTACCAAAAGAAAGCGCCTTTAACAAATATTTGAGCAATAATGATTTTACTATCTATAACTTAATTTTGATAATAAGATTTTGCGTACATACACACAAGTGGTAGTTATTTACTACATTATCACTCGCAGCTGAAAATAGATCTAATTTCATTTTGGCATGCTTATCGCTTCTGTGCTTACTTCATTAAGGCATTGGGTGCATCACGCCGCAGCAAATACTTATATTTTTAAACCTGATAGGCAATAATTTACCTAATCACCAGTACCAATATGCAAGTTTCCGTTTGGCAGGTAATTTGTTTAGCAGTAGAAAGTATTACAGTAGTAAGACTTCTGCTAGTTGTCGATACCATCATTTTATTACTTATTTGACCGTAGCATAGAACTGTTACCGTTTCTTAGTTTGTTAGATCTTAGTTAAAATCTCATCTCATCAATCTCTTAGTCAAACTTATTTCTCAGCAATGAATATGATATAATATTATATTCTATCGCCTAGCATAAACGTATCACAACTACCACAAGGTCCAAAGGATTATTATGTTCATCTTACTAAGCCAGAGTGCGAGAAATGTTGCTATTCATACGGCCATATTACTTGCGTATTTATCTTTCAAGCGTAGCAGAATTGAAATACTAATGTTTTGAACGTAGCGTAGGACGTCCTGTGACCAGGCGGAATGACGATATACGCAGTGACTGGAAAAGAAGACTCGAAGATGGGGTCAGTGGCGTGTCTTGTGGGAGGCCTACGTCCAGCAGTGGACTGATACTGGCTGATAAAGATGAAATGATGAACAATTTTCAATTCATTTTGGGTCTCCATACAAGAAACTTATTTTTTTGGCAAATTTTGTTTAACCATATTAAATATTGTGCTGTGGTACGGAACCCTACGTGTGTGACTCTGACTCGCACTTAGCCAGTTTATTATCATATTACAATGACACCTTCTTATTTTATGACGTCATGTTGCAAGTATATATGTAGTGGTTCCTACCACCTAGCAGAAGTCCTCTTCTGCTAGTTCGCCTGGGGCGATACCACCACTTTGCCAATTAATTTTCGGCCGTGAAATAGGAATGTTTTTCGGTTGAAATGGCAAGGTGTCCAGTGACTTTACAGGGCATGTGAGACTTAACATCTTTATGTCTCAAGGTAACAGGCGCAGTGCAGTGATATGCCGCTGTATCTGTAATAGGTAGACGTCATCGCTTACCATCAGGCGAGCGTCGTGCTTGTCTTCTTACCTTATATCATTAAAAAAAAGTATTCTTAATGTACGATTACATTTTACAATATTGCTGCCATATGGCGTAAACTACTATTCACTTAACTTATTATTTAGGTTTACGTTAATACGTTTTAACTGGCTGACAAGCAGAAAGTTCTCTCGTGTATCTCTCTCGTTCTATGTTGACTTATATCTCAGGTAATGTTTGATTGGATCGGTTTTATGGTGCCATATTATTGGATTTTCAGCGAAGATATGGAAGTACCTATACCAAATTTGAGTCCAATCGAACGTCAAGAAGTGATTCTAATTTAGCTTCTATGATACATACATAAAACAAGGCAAGTTAAATTGTAATTGGGAAAAGGTTAACGATAAATAAAAACCCATGGGACCATTGAAACAGATCGTTTAATTTGAACAATGGAAAAAATTATGAGAAACATTTAATACAAAACAGTTATTGGTTACAAAATGCAACGATTCGGAATTTACAACATTTTCTTTTTCAGTCTTGTTCCTGTTCGAAATGTAGATTTTTTTAAACAATGTGATTCAGTTACGGAATTTTTAGAAGTCTTAGATTAGATAATTAAATAGCAGGGTCAGATTGAAATTGTTATCATGGTTATAAAATACTACACGAATTGCTTAATTTGAAAAGTTATATCATATTTTAATCAAATAAGTATGGTACTAAGTATTTTCAAACTAGCCTCGCAGCCTTCTTAAAATTTTAACAAAACAGTATATTTACAGACAGATAGGCTAGACGTCGAAAGTATATATTAATATGAAATGAATATAATTTATAAAACTGCTTTTAATACGTACCTTAAAAGCTTTTAAATACTTTCCATTCCATATTACTTATAACTATTTACAGGCATTTTCTTACTTACTATATTTGAGTTGTTTTAAATATACGAAATAGTAATTAACTAACATTAAGATATAATTAAAACTAAACTACATAACAGCTGTACAATACTTAAAAAATAATGATTAAAGCTAACTATGTTTATGAGATTGGTAATCAAAATCTAATAAGTACCCGTAGGTAGATGAACGAATATTAACTTTATAAAAATTCTACATATGAAACGAACTTTTAACTTATGTGTAAATAAATGCATTGTTAAAAAAATATGTTGAATATTATATATATAAGTATCTACTGAATAATAATTGGATTATTTAAGTACCCGAACTCTCGAGGCGAGTATCTACATTCAGATAAATCTTTGGCACAATATAAAATCCTGATTTATGACCAATATAGACTGGTATATACAGTGGGCCGCAAAGAAAGCGGGTTATTAACAGGAGTCGGTCACAAAAACCTCAATAAATTCCAAAGTATTGGAGATAGAGCATTATGAAACAAAAAAGTGTATCATCATAAAGTTTAAGATTTTAAGTTTATTTTTGATAAAAGTTAAGTAAAAATGACTACTTTCACTAGATTACAAAAAATTGTGCTATGGTATCAATAAGCAATTTTAATATTTTTTTTATTTTGTATTGTCACCACGAGCACGGTTTGGCACGTTTTTTCCAAATTTAAAAATCAGCTTTATTTTTTATTTATGGTTTATAATAACATCACTCAAAAAATAGGTTTTACCTAATTCTTCCTATATTTATAATAAAAAAACTTGAATTTAGTTCAAAAGGATTTCTCAAATATTTTTAAAGTTATCCCTTTTATAATTAACCAGCTTTCATTGTCGCCCAGTGTATAAAAATATGTATTACCTATACAGTACAATATATACAAACGTTTTATATTTAGTTTTAATAACATATACCTACTTCTCTTGCTTTAATTTATACTCAGTAACTACTACTAGTATAACGGAAATTTCAAAATTGACTCAACGAATAGTTAAATAAAGACTGAGTATTATAATCTAATATCTTTAATTATGATTACAAAGTAAATAAAATGAGGAAGAATATTCTGCAGATGATCATAATTCAGTGCTCATTTCAGCCGTAGAAGGTTTCTGGATGCCAGATGTGGTCTCAGCAGCAGATGCGTCGCTCGCTGGGTTCAGTGGCTCGGCAGCCTGTTACCATCACACAACATTATAGAACCTAGTATACTAATCTCTAGAAAATATATCAAAAAAATTGTCTCAATAAGTATTTAAATTTTAATGAACATAGACAACTTTTGGGGAGCACATCAACTTGCTACGAAACGCTACGAACGCCGTGTCTCATATAAATTGGTCCAACGCAGCGCGGATCTTACCACAATTACTAAAACATTCTTATTTCAATTTATTACCTTGGAAAGAAGGAGATGATCTAAGCCCATATAGTTGCATCTCGTTCTTTCTCTAGTAAGTACAATAAGAATGCTTTGGACATTATAGTAGGTACCCTGAATGTGCGTTCCATGCGCATCAATAGACGGGCTGTGTGCAGGGTTACCAAAAAATTAACACAAATGTGCAACACATAAATTACCACAAAGACAAATCGTAAAAACACAATAAACAACACAAATAGGTTAGTGAACCGGAGTTAGGTCTAGACTACGACTATCTACCACCGCATGCAAACATAAACGTTCGACAAACCAAGGGTGCGTGCTGCAGGCAATCATTCCGCTACTCTGGGTACCTTAGGCGGCGTACTTACTGCGTGCTTTCTATAAGAGGTTTTAGGATAATGTCGAGCGTGTTGTCCTGCCTGTGGTGGCGTGCATGGGTTCGCGCAAGGTTCGCGTTGTGGTCGCGCGCAGGCCGCGAATAGCGCCGCGCCAGCGAACCGCTCTCTCCCACTATGTTGTTGTTGCTAGCATGTCTCTGTATCCCAACACATACACGCTCAAACTATCTGTGATCGCAGCCAAATCAACAGTTACATTTCATTGAAAGTCGATTAGATCCTCCATAAACTAGTAGTTTATTTCTTCGTACAATAATGATAAGTCCTAAAATCTGCGTCAATATTATGAATGTGGATATCTGTTTCTTTGCGTCACTTAAATGATGAATCTGATTTCAATTACATTTTGCATTACATTAAATATTTTTTCTGTTTTTTTTTTCATATCACTACCAGGCGAGATAGTGGTCAAACGCTAGCTTTAGCGTTTGACCACTATCTCGCCTGGTAGTAAGATATATGTGATCGAAGATGGTGAACACGCTAGGCCTAGAATACTGACTCTCAAGGGCTGTGAGCTGCCAGAACACCGTAAGGTAATGACGGCAGATTTTCTCCTTGATGATAGTAAGCTACTTTTTGGTAGCAACATCAGGCGGTACATCAATATAATATGCCCCTACCACCTGTGGACGAACACTCGTGTTAGGATTCGAACCGGTGACCTCTCGCTTCGAAGTCAAGCCATCTATTATATACGCCAACGGGGCTCTCAAATAAAACGTGAGTACCTAAACAGCTTATCAGAACTGAAGTTTTAATCAAGTTTGTTGAAAAGTCTTTGTTTCTTTACATTCAGCATCAAGCCAAAGTAACTTGTGACGTATTTATATCTACCCACGCCCACAGCATCTATGTCTCGCTGCACCAGCGACACAACAGACATAAAATAGCTCGTAAATTGTGCGATATTGACCCGCAAGGCGCCGTCACAATGTACTAAAGTGGTGATAAAATCATGATAACATCAAATTAGATTATTGTTTCGTCTCTCCGACATAATATTAGAATTTTTGGGCCCGTCGTAAATGAACCACTGTAGTACTTTGTGGGTAATAAAAGGCCCAAGCGAAGAGATAGTTCTCTAGAAGTGTCTACACCCATTTTAATGAGCTTTGCTTTCCCAAATGCACAGAAATATTTAAATCGAGAGTCGGAAATATATCAAATCTACATAATGTTTTTGTTAATATTGAATGCGTAATTGCCTAGCAATTGAGATAATGTGAAGTAATAATCGTACAAAATGTATAGGGTAAATAAAACAATTTGTTCTGCGATGAGCCCGTAGCCTGTACACAGTTAGCGCGAGGCGCCCGAAACAGACTGCGGATTACTCGCCGGCCCTCGTAAGCCTATTTAACTCCGGCAGCATTTTTCACGTTTTTAACGAGCCCTCTCTTTCGTTATAATTACGATTGGAGAGCAAATACGAGAAACAGTTTAGAGAGACTACTGAATTGCAAGTCTAATTAAATTAAAGTCAATTGAATTCTCGACGGAATTCAGGTTTTTGTGTAAATAGCCAACTTTGATGTGAAGTGACATCGTCACGAATCATTAAACTTTATCATATTTTTTTGTAAAATAACAATACAAATAAATCTGCAACAGATAACTTTACCTCGGATTGCTGCGTAAAAAACAACTTGGATATAAAGGCATAATATCATCAGCCACTGAGAACAAAGACTGGAGTAGTATAGGCTGAGCGAGGGCCGACGATCGCGGAAGTATGTTAACAAGCGAAGCGCCCACTCACGAAGAGAGAAAAGCCCGAGTCCTGCGGGTAGTGGCGGGGCGCGGGTTCGCGCGGGCGTCTCGCCGCTGCGCTGTCGCTGGCGACGGAGACCAGGGACCGCTGCGAGCCCGAGATCCGCGGCACCACCGGAGGCCGGCCCCCAGTTACCCTGGCTGTCCACGCCCGCGCCCCGCCGCCCGCGCCGCCCCCGCTCCACTGCCTACTCACAGCAGCTGGCCCCGCTCCGACCTTTGCACTATCACTCGACCTGCACACAACAGACCTAGAATAACAAAACGTCTTAGACTGATATTCGAGAACGTTGCTCGATTATCGATTCGCAATTGGGATGGAGTGGTACTATTTGATTGGTTTAATCGCGCTTAGTTAACCAATCAAATGATATCATTCCGTGCTTAGAGCGGATCGGCACCCGAGCAATGTTCTTTAACGGACCTTAGAGAAGGAAGGGTAATCGGTTTGATGTGATGTGGTTGAATCACAAAATAGCTGTTGTATCACAAATATAGGCAATTTAATCGAGTCAAAATGTAACGTCTTGTCAAATTAAATTACTTCTACTCGTAGGTATAACCAGGAAACATATGGGAATAGATTTTTAGGCAGTTGGATGAGGCAGCTCTAAAGATTCAAAAGCTTTGTTGCGTGATACTGAAAATGAAATCATAACTCATAAGTTTCAATGATTACACAATACAAACAACTTACAACAAAAGACTTAAATATTAACAAATAATCGAGAAAAAAGCTTCTAAGAAAGGAGCTTATATTTTTATAGACATTCAGAACCCATTGTGTGAGAGAAATAAATGATTTTATTTATTATTATAATACGTAGACTATGAGGAAATCAAAACAAATATTTAGTGAAAAACTTGGCAGTAAACGAAACATGTCTAGAATAATAGTTACCTCTCTGAAGAATACGCGTAATCCTGATCAGCACCCAACCCCGAGTCGGTATGTTCGTGTGAAACGCGAGCGCTGCCGATGAGTTCTCCACTGGAGCTATTGCTGTTGCTATTAGTCACTGGACTGTACGGATTGTTGTTGTTACAGACAGGAGTGACGTTTCCTTTATACCCGTTGTTGGTTAGGTAATCCTCGCCGCTGCGGGCTGCTGGATCTTCGTAGCTGGGGTACACTCGCCTGGAAATAATTTGGAGCTTTAATTTTTAGAAAATTCAAAAAAATTTAGAAGACTTAGGGCCAGTTTCACCGGCCCTTGATAATATTTCAGATAGTTATCTGACAGATGACGCCATATAAACACTGTCGAAAATCTGATTAGTTCCTAATAGAACTATCAGGAACCGGTGAAACTGGCCCTTAGATTATAAACTTTAACCATAGTACAATTTGGAAATAATTATATTGAAAAAGTGTCTTTGTGCCAATGGTTATTAAGGATGGAAGTTCTGTAAACTAATATGTGCTTTTCTGTGACAGTTAAAATAATCCGTTTAGTAAGACATGATGTTAAAGCAGAACTAACGAAGTTTAAAAGACAATCAGTGTCTCACTTACTACCTATTTTAAAGATGGCTTTTAATGACTTTGAACAAGTACATTTTTTCCGTTAAAAGGGGTCTTTATCAAATACATAAATTCTCTTAGAGCTTTCTATGCCACATTCTAGTTAACATACCTTCCATGTTTCTCATGACCAGTCCTATGGGTGCTGAGAGTGCTGGAACTGGATCGAAGTGATCCCTGATGTACTTCATGGTTACTTTTGTGTGACGAAGAGCTCTTGTCTCGCCTCGTTAGAGAACCATGTTCAGCCCTGGAAAAGGAAGCTCCGTTATTTTGTTAAAAAACATTAAATTGGGCCATTCAATCGGGAACAGATGTTATAAATAATTTAGCTTACTGCCGATGTTTAGACGAGGTCCTTATCTTCGCTTGCCGCGCGTGACTTGTCTGCACAACTGTGTATGGTATTTCCTTCAGCTGTTCCTCAGTCATGCCAGTAGTATCGACTAGTGAGAACTCCAGATGTTGTTTCAACTCTGTTGGTAGCCACTTCTTCTCATTCGGCGACCGGGATCGGGACCTTATTAAAAGGAGTAATTTATTATAAATGCTCAAGAGTGAGAGGAAGACTAAATATTTAAGGCACTATAATATTTAGTTCTTCCTCTCACAATTTTTATAAGTTTGCGATTTTTTTTTGTGATGTACGAGTACCACTACTAATCGAAAGAACCTGCTATTAAGTTATTGTTACTAAGGGCCAGTTTCACCGGTTCACGATAAAGTGACAGATAGATGACATGACAGATGACGTCATACAAAATTTGTCAAAAATCTGTCAGATAAATTCCTAGGTGATCCTAATGATAGGTCTATCTGGAACCGGTAAAGCTGGCCCTGAGAGTCTACGTCAAAATGTTGTAGGTAGATAATTAAAATAACAACATACGAGTACGTTGTATGAAAAACTTTTTTTATGTTTGAAGTGTTTACCTATGCTTCTTGTGTCTTCTATGCCGATGTGAAGATCTATGTGTTCCAGTTTCAGGCTCCATTTGAGATCGACGTACATTGGCCACCTGTCAAATATTTGTATAAATAACTATTGGTAACAATAAATTGAATCAGATTTTTTTTTTACAAGAAGAACCGACCTGAACATGAGTTCCACCTGACGTCTGTCGTAATACTTCTTTCCATTGCATCTCTGAATCCACAAGCTCATATTCTCTGCAAAAATAAAGAATTTTATAATTTACGCACTGCGATTGCCAAATTCGTTTTGCTCAGCGTGGTAATTTTGAGAAAAACCTCCCAAGGAAAGTCCGAACGAACCACGGCCCCTAGTTCCCGGCTATTCCAGATCACTAGGTGCGGCGATGATATTTGCGGTGGCTGGCAAGAGCTGGATGACAGTTGCCAAGAATCGTGCTCAGTGGCGTACAAGTGGAGAAGCCTATTTCCAGCAGTGGGCTAATATAAGCTGATGATGGTGATACTAATGTTTAGATAACGCTATTAATTGGCAACTATTATACAATTCGCCTTGCCGTAAAGGTACAATCCGAATCATTTAAAAATAATCTCCAACAGGGCAGACAATGCACCAGTATAACCTCTGATCTATACTGGCGCATTGTCTGCCCTATCGATAGTAAAATATAATAATTTTGCGGCAATTTTATGGGACAATCGACACTTCAAAATCGTCAACATTTTATAAAACGTGTTTATCTGCGAATGCTGCATTTTCATCAGATAAATGTTAGATGCTAGATCGCCGAATTGATTGTACGAACCAAGAAATTTACGTTGTTTTTTTTATTTCCAACACCAATAGATAAGCTTAAATTGACCTAGTAAAGATGGAAAATTGATGTCCATTTGTTTGTCGAAATTATACTGTAGTCTGTTTGGGCAACAGGTTTTCTGAGAGTTATGCGAGTAGGTAACTTTTTCTTGGATGTATACATTCTCGAGCCGCGGGACTGTAACTTATTTATGTTGACAGAATATACCTAGTAACAGCTTTGAAAGGTTTTTTAACCGACTTCAAAATAAGGAGGAGGTTATATTATTATGTTCGACGTGTATGTATTTTTTTTAAGTATGTTCACCGATTACTCCGCCGTTAGTGGACCGATTCTGAAAATTATTTTTTTATTTAAAAGAATATACTCCTGAAGTGGTCCCATTGGCACCAAGTCAGGATCTGATGATGGGATCCCATGGAAATTGAGGGCAACCCTCAAATTTTACAGGTATCGACAATGTTTTGTATATATATATATTTTAGCTATTGTGCTTGTAGGTAGTATCTATCTATAACGTTAACTTTTATATTACATCATATACCCGATAACTATCTGAGACATTATCAGGAAATGGTGAATCTAGTGGCCCTTGATGGTTAGCTCTGGTGCTTGTGTCTGTGACAATGTTACTATAGTTAGCTAGTACTTACTTGGTATCAGGCTGCGAGTCATCCCTCTCAGAGCCGGACTCGTGCTTGTGTCGCGAGCGATGCCGCCGGTGGCGTCGTCCCGACCGACCCGACCCTCTCGACAGCTCGCTCTCCGCGTCTGACTGCTGCCGCCGTGACCGGTGCTTGTGTCTGTTACATTTAAATATACTGTCGTATAGCTTGAAAACAGATGTTAATTATTGTAAGAGACTTATGACAGATAGAGCTAATTTTAAAATACGGCACTTATCGCGCTGAAACTTTAATTTTATTTAACTCCACGTTTCGACTTATGACAGAAAAACATATTGGGATGGATCTAGACTGATCAGTGGATAGGTTTATTTGGATGAAAGTTAACTTGGATGAAAGCTGCAGTAAGAAACATTTTATGGCCGTGTGGAGCACTCGCGCAATGGTAGGGTGGTTTTATGTTAGCGAGGGTGAACGACATGATGAGATATTGACGTGATGAGATTATGATGTTATTGATTTTGACTATATTCCGAAGAAGACTCGTGTTATAACGTCCACCGAGAAGTAATACATTGTCGGTATAGCCTATAGCACGAGGCGTTGAAGTTTTGCCTGCCGTGAGGCAGTCCTGTTAACTTGCGAGGCGGTGTAAAGCGAAACATGGTCTCCAAAGATCACTTACTTGCGGTTAGAGCGCGAGTCGTTGGAGCTCTGTGAGTCGACTGATGCGGAGCGGTGTCGCGGCGCAGGTGGCGGTCTGGTAGCGGTAGGCGAGGCAGAGTACAGTCCGCGTCGCGCCGGTGCTGAGCGGGTCGATCGCGGGGAGCTACCACCGCCACCTACTGGTACCTCGTGACCTAACATCTCTCCGCTGATCCTGTACAAGCAGAACAGTATTGTAAATGTGCTTATATATCTCTTTTCTTGTCCCCCGAATTCTTAATTCACACAAATCTTTATCTGCATTATCATTATCTGAAGCATCAAGCAGAATATCAGGAGAATACATTTGTTCTAAGGCGGGTATTATATGTAGAACAATGCTCAAGCATACATGAGTCTACTCTTCAGCATTGAATGAAGCCATTTGATTGGTTACCTAGGCGTGATTTAACCAATTAAATACCTTCACTTAGTGCTCGGGAGTCGATACAAAATCAAATATATTTATTTGCCAGATTGTGGTACATAATGTTATAAACGAATAATAAGATCGTTTAAAAAACTAAAACAACCGACTTCCAATGCCGCGCTATTAATTTTCAGTCACAATTTTGAGGTGTTTGTCTCCATATCTCTGGAGATACCAGTTAGATCTTGATTAAATTACTATGGTACCACCCCTGGGATATCTTATTTCCAACAAAAAAATAATAATTAAAATCGGTTCATAAACGACGAAATTATCCGCGAACAAACATAAAAAAAATATATATATACGGTCGAATTGAGTAACCTCCTTTTATGGAAGTCGGTTAAAAAACCAGCACTGTCAACCGTTTAAAGTATACAAATATTTATCGAACATTATTCTACCAATTTGTAACGGTAATCGGTCTGTTTTACAATTTTTTTCGTTTCAAAATCACTTCTCGGTAAAGAACAACTACTTTAGCTTAGTCAATATCGAAAAAAATGAATTTGCTAGCAACATTTCACCTGTATATTTGAATTAGGTTATAATGGAGCCACCCGTAATATTTCGTAACTGTTCTGTGTAAACAGAGGAAAACTCGAAAAGAATTTTCATTAAATGTAAATTCTTTAGCAAAAATTACTTACGAATTAGGTCGATGCACAGAGGTGGGCTGTTTCATTTCAGGGGGGCAGTCTTTTATTCTCAAGTCTTCTAGTTTTGGTACTGAAAACATACAGCTTTATAGCAAACATATTTTGACGATAAATAATGAATAATAAGAACATACGAAACAATTGTATTTTTTTAATTACCTTTACCCATTAAATTAACTTAATAGATTACCAAGTACCGTAGTGGGTACCTAGGGGTTTGCTAAAGTTAAAACATACGAGTATGTCACCTTGTACCACACATCTATCAAAGCTAATCACACCCTGGTGATTAAGCTTCTATGGTCCGATCCAAAAGGCAGTTTAATGAATTTTATGGTAACAAAATGTCACTTACCAATATACATACCGTCATGTAGCGAGGAAAGCGAAGCGTGCGGCGGACGACCGATGCGTCGCGACGGAGTTCGCGTGAACGTGGGCGGCGGTCGAGGCCTCGCTCCACGCCCACTAGTGGACATAACGACACATTAACATCCAACAGGTAGAAACATGACAACGAACTCAACTCGAAACTATAAAATGTCCTAAACGCCAGTCACTGATGGCCAAACGTAACAATAACGGGAGCCAACCGTGACTCGGAGATAACGTTCAATATTAAGAGCCTGGAAGCGTCGCAAACGGATCCCCCGATTCAATTTGCGTGTGAACCTTCAACGACGACGTTAGAAATGGTCAAACCAAAACTATGGCGAACGTGCGTAGCGTTCTTATGGAAACATTACGCATGACTCAATGTGAACGTTAGCATTTTCCATACAGAGAACTGATAGTGTTTGTAAATAGGCTGACAACACGAAAACAAAGGGCGGAACATGTAAATCAAGCATCATGGGTGCCAAGATCCAGGGCTTATGAACTTTGCGCTCGGAATATTTACGGTGCTCTTCGAGCCAAGCTCTTGGATTTATACCTGACAACAAGCTTAGTTTATATGATATAAACGAGTAAAGTGGGCGTTGGAAAATTATGAAGTGTGGCTTAGCGGTTAAGCCTTTTGTTGAGTGAAATTAAGATGCGTAAATAGAATACATAAATATGTATGTTAATGTAAACAAATATATACCTATGATAGGAGATTAAGGTAGGTAATGTACTTTTATGTTAAGCTGATCTTTGTTTGTGTAAGAAAATTCGTTTGTTTTTATTACTTATAGCAGGCCTCCCTCACTCGCCCATAGGTACTGCGATTTATACCTAAACTTTCGGCAACTCCGGCGGTACTATCTGCCAATCGGTTGTCACTGCTCACGCGCGCGCAACGTATATTATTATTCTAATCACGGGATAACTGCGCATTCGTATTCTATATTACAAACGATTTAAGTTTTTCATAGTCATTTCGCGGATTTGACAAAAAACAATAATAATATGTTTCAGTTTTTTATACTAACGATACTAAAATGACATAACGGCGTAAAATTCACTTTCTAGACTTCTAATTCGACTCTTAGTTAGTAAGTTTGATGTCATTTTGTGAGGTAAATAAAAAGAATTCGTAAACTTTTTTTTTATTTCATTGAGTCAACTCTTTACTGTATCAGGGCGCGCTCCAGTACATCGCGCGCTGAACGAAGTAATAACAACGCTAGGTCGAGCGCCTTAGACACATTTCTGCTTGTATTGTCTAAAATAAACGTTGGTATTGTGTTTTTGTAGGGGAGTGAAGTATCTGTTACGTAGTAACTATTATATAATCTGTGCTTATAGTTTGAACTACAGTTAGAAGAAGAGGAGAAAGAGTAAGTAGTAAGGTAACATATCATCAGGTTAGGTTTATTTTTGTTCAAGATAAATAGGGCAAGGAGTGTTCGTAGTTTAGGTTTTAGATTCGTTTGGATTAGCCCACCCTCACCCCGTTCTTGCTGTTTGCTAGACCCTGTTCTCGCTGTTGCTTTTTAGAATTCCTAGGAAATATTTGTCATATAATTAATGTTCACACATTTCCTGACGGTTTTATGAATAATAAACATTTCCTAGAAACAGTATAAAATTACGTTTTGCATGCACTGCCGATAAGGTAATAATATACATTTCATTTTATGACCTTTATCAGTATCTTACCTGTTCCTCAGACGTGTACCTATAGCGAAGATGTCAGCGGAGGCAGGAGCACTTTGCTGCAGACGGAAGAATGTGTGGTGGTCGGTACAGCACCGCCACAGGTGTCGACACGCCGCGCGGCTCGGGGATTCGAACCCGTATGTACATGTTTCGTTCTGTCATAAATATTGGTCATAAGAATATATTCCTAAACAAAGAAAATGTAGGTATATAAAATATCTTCCACTCATTCCATAAATGCAAAATAAATGGTTTCGTCTCAAATGATAACATTCAAAGCTGGTAGCAGTAATATTATGATAAAGAAATCATTGAATGAGGTCATTTCGATCAAAAATTCCCGATCAAACTTTCTTCTATAAAACTTACTCGTAAAAACATGAGAACATTCTACGAAATTTTCTAGATTTCCATAATGTTTTTGGCTGGGAATATTTTCGAGAATAAATAGAAGGGTTTGGGTTGAAACGATTGTACAATTTATTTGTTTGTGTAATATATATGGAAATTATAACCATTTGTTATATTTTTAATATATAAAAGCTTGCCAAATAAGTAGAAAAGTTGGGGTAGTCCCCAGGGCGGGCGGCGGCTAGGCGGCTCGGCGGCGGGCGGTTATCGCTGCGCCCACAGCGCTGTAAATACTGCGCTCAGTTCTACGTGACTTATCTGTAATTGCCTGCCTGCAAATGTCTTTCAAGGAAACGGCGCAAGGTGGACTCCATCTTGCACCACTATTCAGCTCGCCGCTATCAGCCGCTCGGATCCGCACAGAACCGGGTCAAGAGGCGCGTACCATTTTTATGTTTATTTATTTGGTGGGGTTTCATCTGTGACAAGATTTGTGTACTGCACTGTCGGCATGAAAAGTTTTCCTTACGTTCTTATCCGCTACGCGTAACATGAAGTAGCGCCCCTTGTAGTAAAGTTTGGAGACGCGGGGCCAGTAGTAGTTTGCGACGGTGTGTTTCCCGCGGAGTAGCAACAGCCCGCTCGGAGCGAGGCCCAGGAAATATTCCACGCTGTCTTCACCCTGTAGTTATAAGCGCCTTTGAGCGGTATCGTTCACAAACTTTGAATATTTATATATAATGATACAAAATGCGGTTCATTGAACGTACCAAAACAGGGTGTAAATCTACACCGTACATGTCGAGCCACTTCACTTTATCGAGGTAGCTGAGCTCGGCCTGCGCTGGCGATATGCCTCTGTAACAAGAGAAATGGAGGGTCAATTAAACTGTTACCCGTAATTAAAGGCAGGTAGCGTGCAGTGCGGCGACAAAAGGCTAAGCAAGGATGAATAATCCGGGCGTGGAGGCGGCTCGTGCGATCCTCGCCTCGCTAAGTAGGTACACATAATTTGCATGTAATTGCGGCTTTGTGAAGCTTGCACGGGCCGCAGACTGCATCTTTGCACAGTTAAAAATTTTCAATTAGGCGAGAAAAGCGACGAAGCTTAATTTCCGGGCAGCCGGCGACACTTTTAGCGCGAAACTGCTCCTTCTGAAATCTTAATCTTTAGAAACTCGCTTTGTGCAGGCACTCGCCTCCCTGGATGCAAGTATCTGGCGTACAAAAGTTTTATTGTATCATGAACCAGTCGAGTACAAGTAACAATTTGTTGCATACTTTCAGTTTTATGAAGGTGTGAAAGAAATCTGTTAAATAAGACTGAAATGTTGCTATATTTTTTACGCTTTAGTCTTCGTTCTAGAGAGCAAACGTTGGAGTTAGGGTGTCAGCGAACTTAGTTGTGAACACGATTCAAGGCTAACAATTTAATATCTGTGACTGTGTGGCGTGTGGTAGAGAAGAGAGGATGTACTTGAATATACTTATATAAAGCTTTTCTAAAAGTTGTACCTTTGGACTAATTTCGATTTAAAATATATGCTTATTATACACGCTGACCCGGCGAACTTCGTACCGCGAATAGAAATAATCTGTCCAATTGCGAGTCAGACCCGCACACGCAGGGTTCCGATGAACAATATTTGCCGGAAAAACACGTTTCTTGTATGGGGACCCCCTTTAATTTTTAATTTAATTTAATTTGTATTATTTAATCTTGCAGCCAGTGTAATATACACCATGACACAGAAAAGATAATAGTAACTATTAAAGTTTGTAAGATCGAGCATAAAAAGCTTCAATAACACGTTTCTTTATTATTTAATTTAATTTTGTTTTTATTGGTTTTTCTACACAAATAGCGAATACCCATGTATGGACGCGCTATAATGACAACCATTAAAAATATGTCAATACAATGACAAAAATAATAAAATGTAATATATTAAAATTTAAATACCTACGCAATAATCCGAGTAATGTGGATATATTATGTTGTCGATTTAAAACCCTTAATTTAATACATGCTTCAAATTTAATTTCGAGAGTGGAACAGAGTCTAACCTACTGTACCGAAGGGATGAACGTATTGATTTTTATATATAAGAGAAGATAATAATAAGATTCAAGTAACTCACGTGAGCGTGCGGTGTATATCTGCGGCGCGCGACTCCAGCTCCGGGGTCTGCTGCGCCAGCAGACGGAACTCCGCCACGTAGCCCGGCCCGTGCCGGCGCGGCTCGTAGTCACCCAACTCCGCTGTACAGACAACACACAATCACCACGCTGCAAAAACATCAACAAAACACACACTAACCACCCCTAATTCTAGCTAGGTTAACACCACAAAACCTTTTTAAAACAAAAAATATAAAATATCTCGCAACGCAACATATTCCGCAAATGGAGACCTGACATATCTGGTAAATAGGGAATAGGTCTAAAAGGAAACCCCCATATCTCTTAGCAGACAACGTGAAATATTCCCACAGAATGAAATAAACAACAATATTGTGCTCCCGTTGGCTATAACTTTCCATATAGGAAATGTAAAATATGTGCCGATGTTATTGAACAGTTTATGAGAGTCTGTTTTATGGCGACGACGATCAAAAGTAACTAAACGCAAATTGCTTAAACAAAGCATAATAAAATATAAGATGCAGCCGTAAAGCTGAGAGACGGCACGCGAGGAACGTTTTGTCGCGGTAAAGTCATTTAGTTAATGGCAGTTCAAACGGTATAGAAATAAACTGAGAACGCGTTACGTCCTCGTATGCTCCATTTTTGGAAGAAATGCTGTCTTTAGAACCTCATGCACGAGACTCATATTTGAGATACACCTCGTATATTTTATTATCCCATCCCATTACCCATTATTCTTGTGATTCTGTGTCTCAAATCTGAAACATGGCGCAATTAACTCTGTTAAAGCTAAGGGGCCATATCCTAACCAAATACATTGCAAGGCTCAATGTAAACGTAAGAAGGGTGTGTGTGCAAAGTATTGAAGCTTGATTGCAAAATTGAGGCCTTGTTATGATTGCTCGAGAAACCTTCACAAAGAACGTGTGTTCGGAGAATTTATAGAGAAATTGCTGTGCCACATTCTGTATACACATTTACGGTAACACAGTGTGCTTTCTTTTAATTACACACCAGGGAGAGAATGAGGTATTGCCTCATAGGGTACAGTTTAGAAAAAGTCTGGTTAGTGATGGTGGCTGACAGTAATTTCCCGTCGTATATCTTGTTTTTTTGCTCTCGGAAATCGCAACATCTGGTGCACGTTAACATAACATACGTATACTAGTACATAAATAAGTTCGGACGATCCATACATTACGTTCACGCATGTCTGAAGGATAAAAGTGGTCGTTAGAAATTTCACACGCTTCTTTTACCAGGAACTAGACTCTACACAGTACACATGTTTCTTTTTATTACTCTAAAGTTTATTGACCTTGTATGATAGGAAGGTCTGATACTCCCCTATTTTTGCGTGATTAACGAAGGAGCCGAAGATGATGTTTTGCATGTAACATGTAAACTTATGCAACCACAGGCAATTTAGAAGTTTCTACTTACTGAAAAACATATACGAGTACGTTATTCTTCAATTGGTGAATTTATTTTCACATAGATGACGATATTAACGAGTTAACAGAAAAATCTATCCGTATACCAGAAGATAATCTAGGAAATGTAACGGTAAAATACCTACTCGTAAACATTCAAAAAAAATTACAAAAATCTATCGCTGATTATGAAATACATATTGTGTATTCACGAGGGAACCATCAAACATCAAAGTCCCCAGCGGAATGGGTTCTATCACCGACTGAGAGATACGAGACAGCCGTAGAGCCGTTGAAACTCTGTTTTGCATCGGATGTGAGTGATCGGCGTATCGATCATCAATATCATCCTACTTACTCGCACAGAATACATAATAGTACTACGGAAGCGTGCAGTGTGTAGTGTTGAAACTTGAAACAGCGACTGCCACTATTTAAGAGCGATCTGCGAACGACGACGTTAAAAAAGTTTCATTAGCTTATTTGCAAGAAACGTTGTTTCATTTATACTAGAGCAACAAAGATAGCGTTCAACCGAAAACGAGTTTTAAGTTCTAATTATACATACTTCGTTTCATGCAGATTTCATCTTGTATTTTTGAATATCCGTAAATATAAATGAGACAAAATTACAAATGAAATAATGACGAGTTTATAATCAAAGAAAATAAACCAGCGCATGCCATTTTTAGTACCAATATTTGTTTATCTTAATATCTTTGGAGATACGGAACATATCTCGATAAAATTTGAAGGAGACAATCTGGGAAGTATACCCCTCTCAAACAAAAAATAATTTTCCAAATTGGTTCAGGCGTCTTTGAGTTATCGGTGAACATACATTAAAAAAAAGATTCCGACGAACCTCCTCTTCCATGATTTAAAGCGGCAATAGCCCAATGGATAAGATGTCAGACTGGCGATCGAGAGGTCGTGAGTTTGATCCCCACCCATTGACGTGAACCCACTCCAGACACAAGCATATTTAGCTTAGTTTGAGGGGTTAACAAGAATACTAGCAATGTTCAACCAACATTGCTAGTAAGTAATTGCTAGTTTTTAGGGTTCCGTAGTCCTAACAAGGAACCCTTATAGTTTCGTCATATCCGTCTGTCTGTCTGTCCGAGGTTTTGCTAAGAGACCGTTAATACTAGAAAACTGTAATTTTGTGAGGGTATGTAAATAAATGACGCTGACAAAAAGCTGAAATAAATTTTGAAAAATATTTTTTTTTAGGGTAGCTCCCCTATATGAGAAGTGGAGATGAATTTTTTTTCATCGTCTACCCTATCGTGTAGGGTATCGTTGAATAGGTCTTTTAAAATGACCTTAGGGTTGCTAATACCATTTTTCGATTGAATGCTCCATTTACGAAATATTAAACTTTAAAGTGCAAATTTTTGTTCCAGTAGGGCGTCCCCCCCCCCCTCTAAAAGCTAAACTGCTGGCTTGAAAAATCTGGAAAAATTCGTAATAATAGCGCATTTCATAAACTTTAAAGGAAAATTATAGCGGTTAAGATAACTTTATTAGTTTAGCAGTAATAGTCGTTGAACTTGGGTGTTGGATAATTTTGTACCAAATACAAATCCATAGAATAAATCCTTTAAAGTGACAAAGACGGAGTACCTAGTGTTAACAATACTTATAAATAGTTATTGATGTTTGAATGTAAACGAATGTAAAGAATGTAACATAAACATGTTTTTTTTAATTATTAACACAATATTTATACACTAATATAAATATTGTAGGCGTTAAGTATTGTTTATTATTATAGTTATATTTAATTAGAATATAGTTATGTCAGAAGACCTTTTAAATATTATTTAAACTTAATAAATAGACACTCTATTGGCTATAGACTTTAGTTGTCGAGCGATGGCGCTAGCATCGCATAATGTAATACTGTTAATAACAATACTTGTAACTATAGACTGATAGCTACATTGATAATTATAGTTATATTTAATTAGAATAAAATTAAGTCAGAAGACCTTTTAAATATAATTTAAATTTAATAAATAGACATTCTATTGGCTATAGACTGTAGTGGTAGCGATGGCGCTAGCATCGCATAATGTAATGGCGGGAGACATTTTATGTTCTACCTTTTGATATATAAGGCTGGACTCTCAGTATTATTTTAAAGTTCAATTCAACAAGACTATGTCTGTTTATAAAATAAGTTTTAATATGTACACGTTGATATATTGTGTAGTGATTATAATATATCCCCGTGATGGAAAATGTGAGTACAGTGCTTATTATTTCACCTACCTACCCCATAAATAAGTGTAGGTTAGTAGGAAAATATGGCATACCTACATAATCTTCTAAATTTAGCGCGGGTGTGCCATCACTAGTTGCTTGTTTATAATGGGTAAAGACTTGCATTGAATAACAGGCTACTAGGGAACCCTACACTGCGCGTGGCCCGATACGCACTTGGCCGGTTTATTTATTATTATATATTATTATTATTATATTAATGTTGAAGAAATAAGAACTTGGAATTTAAGTACCGTTTACATAAAAAACACGCGCGCCTTTATACAGTTACTTATGAAACTATGTCCGTAATTTTCAGTAACATAACTTCGAGATGAGTGTAATTTTTTAGGGCTATTTTAATATCCTACGCTTTTCATAATAAAAATATTGTAAGAATTTTCCTTTATTACTTGCACACTGCCATGAAACATGGGAAATATTTTCTTGCCGATATAATATATTCTTGTAGACATTATAGAATTTTCTGATATATAAAAATATAGAACATGGTTTTTTGTAAGTGTTCTCAGTATAAGTTTTAAATAATGATAAACCCATTTTATTAAACAGGAACATATATTTCCAGTTCAGTAAGGTCTCATCTGGAGCGGCGCCTGTGCGATATCATCGTGTTGATTAATGTAAGACGCGTTGCCTGAGTCCGTTAACTTGTTGCGAAGGACGGCATCTCGCTACACCACTCCGCCCGCTTCCCAACGGGAATCTACCGACTGCCCGACTAAAAATAGAACATACAGTGATTAATAGTAGATGTCCGTCCCTTCACTTACTCTCTACCGATTTGGAGAACAGTTTTTGCTAAGATTTGTTCCGAGAATACCTACTATGTATTATCCTTAAGCGTCAGCTTCTATGAAGCGAGCGAAACGCAACTAGAAAGGAAAGATGAAAGCTCGATATTCTTATAATTCCGGAAAAACGTCTCAAAAGGGAACGAAGATAATACACATAACTACAAAAAAAGATTTTTGCCAAAAATAATGTGGATGTTGATACCGCTCGTAAAACGGTGAAAGGGACTGGATAATTTTGGGCGCTAAAGAGCGGAAAAACGCGAATATTTCACTGCGCCAAGGTAATTGTTTCATTGAAGTGTAGACGAGCGCTTGAAACGCTTTTCAGCATTAAACTCTATTGATAATATCTTAAGAAAGATGTAACGTATACACCTGTTTTATTCTTCTTTGACGATAATATTTTGTACTATGTATACGGATAAAATATGTAACAATAAAATAGTTATTAAGTGCTGTCTGAACAGCACATAATAGCATTGTCTACCGAGACAACGTGGGGCTAATAAACTTTGTATCCTCTCTACTCATTAAAAAGCGTGCTACATCGTGGACCGCATTGTCTTTAACATCAGGATCATCATCAGGAGAGATAGTGGTCAAACGCCAGCCTATCTTGAATGAAAAAATTAAAAAATATTATCTTGTTACAAGAATTGTCTATCTTAAACAAATCCCTCTCACCTTCAAAAAATTCATGTCATCGGCAACGCAAGCTACCTTGCAGAGAATTAAGTGGATAGTTAGTTGGCTGGAGTCCCGCGTCTGCACGACTCCCTCGGGACCACTGAGCTGATGTAGCAAGATTAGATGCAAACGATGCCGCGCCGCTGATGGCTCATTTACCTCTTGAATAACGCATCGATATTACACCCCTGCGGCTCTTCCCTACTTAACCTTGCTGCCGTCCGAAACGCAAATGTTACTTTGATGTTTCTTTTAACTTAAAATGCTCGAGCATGCTTATAATAAGTGTTCCATTTTGATCTTTGTTATTTTTAAAAATATTTCACTATACTGTTTCTAAGTGTATCGGGGTTTTTAATGTAATTTTTGTGGGCGATATCTAAAGTTTTAAATAAATTAATTTATTCATATATGTAAGTGAATAGGTACAAATAATGTATTAATATATTCATTTATATGCTCCAAGAACACAGATCCCAAACAAAAATATGAAAATGTTAAATTAAATCGAGGCAACTTATTTGTTTGAGCCAATATCACACATAACTACTACTACTACTAACTACTTTTAGATTTACTTAATTAATAAGTTATAGAACAAATTGCCAGTTCATGTGTTGAACAGTACGCAACTTACTAAATCCAGGCGTGTAATATTAACTTCGTTAAACTTCAAAGGCAGGCTTTAATTATCTTGTTTTATAAAAAATGAACGCGGATAGCGTAAATAAAAAATAAATTTAGAATAATGCGTAGAAAAATTAAGGGAATAGTAACCTTGCTTATTTTAAATTCAGCTCTTCGTTTCTATTGTTTCTCAAGTTGAGATCAATATCTGGGAGGTCGTTGTATCAAAATTAACTAGGATGATGATAGTAAAAATATATTGAAGATTATTTAATTAACTTTATGTACCAAACAAATAAAAATACCACACACAAGTAGGTAACAGTCTATATCCGTCACGCGATTGCAGTTGGGTAAGTCATTACGTTTATGTCTCTGAGCAAACTTAAGTCCCGCAAGCAAAAATCTTCGCACTCAGTGAACTGACGATGAAAATGATCTTCAGCTAAACTTCAGGAATATTAAATTTTAATCGAGATGGTAGGAAATGATTACACGCTCTCAGCTAGTCTATGTGGTACTATTTGACTGAGCAGACTAAGTGAGGCGGAATGTTAGATAAATTTTACTGCATTTGCGGCGAGATACGACCGCGTCTCGCCGCTTGCTGAACTCTGGGAAGAAAAGCTCTAACTATTACTGCCAGCATTGAGCTCCATTCAATGCCATTCAATTCGAAGGGAGCAATTGAACGAACAACGAAAGAAGGGATGCCGTGAAAACTGTCTGGTAGTTTTCTTTCAAAATTACTTCAAACAGCGATTGCGAGTGCATTATTGTAAAGTTGCTGGTTTAGCTTATTTAATTAATTCGTAAAGCTGTTTGGGAACGGTAGCCGTTTCTTCTCCGTTTATTTAACTTCTGCATTGAGTCTCATTGGCTGAAATCGCGCAGAGATTTTATTTCGAATTAGCTGGCTCAAAACTTTTAGCCAATCAACGTGGAGCCCTCAAAGCACACGTTTTGGTAGTTATTTATAAGTAGTATAAGTAAAAATAAATCCTATTCCATTATTAATTCTATTCTATTAAGAATATTGGGAAACTGTACGTAATCCTTAGCTGGGGATGGTAGTGTGACCACAGATGAGATAGTGTGGCGTGACTCGCAGGATGACGAAAATGTGCCTCATCTCACTATCTAATCTTCCAAACTACCGGGCAAACGAGTCACACCCTAGTTCGCAATTGCACTTGTCAGTGTGTGGCTATATATCCAAATAAAAAGGTCATATGATCAAACTCATTATTCAGTTCTTCTCGATACTCGATGTTTATAATATAGTTGATTACATTTTTTTTTATTTATCTGGTAGTCTGATATAACGCGATAAATTTGAGCTGTTCACGCTCACGATTCTGAATAAAGGATCCGATTGATGCCGAAACAATGTCGATAACTAATATCAACATCGTTAATTTATTCACATTTAAATTAAGTTACAATGCTTTAAATTACCACGACTGTTTTATGATAAGGTGCTTTAAAGGACTTTTAAGCATAAATACTTATATCTACTAGCTGTATCATGACTTAACCACATAATCCGTCTTCCCAAGCCGACATTCGGGTAAAATATTCTGCACGTGACACAAAAGACTCAATAAATTCAATTCAGCGAAAAATGCAATAAAATGTTTAGCTAGATAGGCATGACATGAAATTGAAAATCATTGTGTATGCCACTCCACGCGTTAGCTTTAAATTTTCAATTTTTGAGTAAATTTGCATTGAATAAAAATATAAAACGACCGCAACGCAAATTGCTTAGATCTTTGATAGAAACTTTGATATAGGTTTTGCTTATCGTAATTATTTGTTATTTAGGACCTTGGAGTTACTTGCCTGAGTCTGAGTTTCCCGATAAATACTATCTGGGGGTCTGAAAGTCACGAGTGAATGGGAATCTACTGAGCAAGCGTCAACATCTTGGACCACATCGTCACTAAACATCAGGTAAGATAAGTGGTCAATAGCTTGCCTATTGAGCATTAAAAAACTTACCTGATGTTGTCTACGATGGATGTAGATTTTAGATTTATTTGAACGTTTCAGAGACGATAAGGGTAGGTCTAGGCATTATCCAAACTTTTTACAATTTAGCGCATTGAATAGTGACTTGACTTTATTCGGTGAAGTGCTCTCCACGCCTCAATATTACCTCTAACGTAACGGTCAATCTTTATACCTACTATCCCTATCTGACTTGTTCCTACCAGTCATGATATAAACTCAAATGGTATAGAATAAGCCTTAGAGTTTTGTGTAGACGTGGTTGACATTTAATTATTTATTAGGTATATTTACGACACACGGTTCATGTTTACCCTGTACAAAAACAACCGGCAAATACTTTTACAAAACGAAAATTATACAGTTACGTATGAATCTCAATTAATAAGGAATGGAAATTTGTACAACTGTACACGGAACTCGATCGGCGATCACAATCCTTTTTTTAGAGATTTTAATTTGTTTCGATATTTTACAGGGGAATACAACATACGCCATCATAAACATACAATTCATTCTAGTTTAGTTGGCTTTCCTTCAGTGGTCTCAAACATTGCTTTGATACGGTTTTTTGTTTAATATTTAATATCCGAAAGAACTTAACAACATTATCATAATGTTTAATATAACATCTCTCTACTCGTATCCGTGCACTTGCAATGTCTTCGAAACCTGAGTACGTAAGCTCATCTTAGCTGCACTACCCTATCTATATATAAATTATACATACATATATAGATTATAAAATATGCTAATAATGCTAAAATCGGAAAAGATTTGAGATGCAGTACTCGTAATAAAAAATCCACTGAATTTAACACAAATTTATGACTATGATGCGATAAAAAATATTTAAGATCGTTACAAAACTAAAATAAACCAACTTCAAATGCTGCATTAGTTATTTTCAGTACCTACTATACTAAGCGTAAGGTGTTTAAATATCTATATCTCTGGCAAACTCACCAGATCTCGTAAAAATCACAATGAGATCAAACGGGAAGCATACCTACTCTCTCTCAGACAAAAAAAAGCTCTGAGGAAGAAACATAAAAAACAGGCAATTTAAGAACCTCTTACTTTTTTGTGAAGTCTGTTAAAACTACATAATAAGGTTCTAAACGTAGTAGAGTGGATGCATTTACTTAGACTTCGAAACCTGAGAAACCCGGTAGAAACATATTATCTTCAACTATTAAACAGTTTGCAGTATTTTAAGAGAAACCAACAACTGCGTTCACAACAACAAATAAGCACGTATTTTTAAGAGGGCCAAGTAGGGATTAAACTCGTTTCCACGTTGCTATACGGGCTTCAAGCACCGAAGTTCGCAGTCGTACTCTTTAATGTACAGACTTGCCGAGTTATCGTGCATATACATTTAGCAGGAAGTTGTTCCTCGATATTGAAAGTTGTTCGTGTAATGTTTTCCTACGTGTATTACAGTTTAGCAAATATGATTCTGCCAGTATGAAGACGTTTGCAATATTACAAGTTGGCGCACGAGTTCGAAATTGTACTTCGGATCGGGGGAATTCCGACGAGTTACATGAATTTTACTTTGAATTTAAAAGGTTTGTGTGATATGACCTCATACCTTACTGTAACCTCATTATAACCTATATATTATTTTGACGATACTTGAGTACGTAAAATATAATTATGATCCTTTGATTATATTACTATGAAAGTTAAGATCATTAAAAACAAAATTAAAAACCTACTTAACATGCTTTGCGCTAGACATTTTCGTTGCAATTTTGAGGTGTTTATCTCCATATATATCTGTAGAGAAACTCATCATAACCTAATCTTTACATAGTATAAAACAAAGTCGCTTCCCTCGTTACAAACGGGGGAAGCTTAGATCTTTTAAACTACGCAACAGATTTTGATGCAGTTTTCATCAATAGATAGACTGATTCAAGAGGAAGGTTTTCAACTAGAATTAATCGCGCGCATAGCCGCGGGGCGCTGTTAGTATTCAACCTCCTAGTAAAACCTCTAAAAATTATACATTTAAATAACGAAAACTTTATCCAAAACGAATTAACAGTTTTTGAGAAAATCGCAGACATACAAACATTCATACATACGGGTCAAATACAGAACCTTCTTTTTTGAAGTTGGTTAATAAATTATCAAACGATTCAACTTAAACTTTTGTTGAAGCATCAAGTGCATCGATAGGTGTTTTAACTTACACTGCAAGACAAAAGCGGCCAGTTCTGCGGCAAGATCAAAGCTGACAGGAAGCCGGCCTCGCACCACATCTTGTTTCAGTTGTAAGAACAGCTGGTACCTGGAAACAGTATGAGAGATGAGAACTATTGCTATTCGAAACAAATGGCCTTTGCGAAACTTTTGCGGAGTGAGCAGATAAAAGAGGTTGTTAAAATCAAGTTTAAGAATACCTTTAAAGTGCTTATTAGTTTCGAGTCTGAAGAAAGTGCAAATGTTATTTTAAATAGTGAGGGACTTAAAAAAAGGGGGTTCAAATGTCAAAGAGCGGATACAATGTCATTATGTTATGGAATAGTGCGACAGGTGGACATAGACATAGATACAAAGGACTTACAAAAAATGTTTCAATGCGAGCACGAGATTGAATCCGTAAAACGTCTGAAGAGACAGGATAGTGAAGGTAAATGGGTTGAAAGCGAAACGGTTAGGTTGTGTTTTAAGGGTTCTACTATACCCCTGTATGTTATAGCATATGGCTGTAGGTTTTCAGTAGAATCTTACACCTTCCCAGTCACACAATGTGCGGGTTGCTGGAGATACGGCCACGTCATCAAATATTGTCCAGCTAGGAAATTGTTTTGTCCAAAGTGCGGTAGCTCTGAACACGCTAATTGTGAGACGAAAGATTTCGTGTGTATAAACTGCAAGGGGCCACACATGTCTCTACAAAAAAATAGGTGCCCAGCATTTCAGAAAGAAAAGGAGATACGTAGTATTATGTCCAATGAAAACTGTACGTTCAGAAAAGCATACGAGCTGTACGAAGAAAGGATTCGAGCAGAACTAGATGCTCGTTTTATAGACAATGTATGTACTCTACCGGTTGCTGGACAACAAGAGGGCGTGTATGAAAATGAATGTTATGGTAAAGATACAAGTTACAGAGATGCATTATTAAAGAAAAGGGAGAGTTATGAAAATGAGGGAGATAGTTCCACTGCTGAGTCAGCAATATTAGGATCAATTGGCAAACCAAAGAACAAGAAGAAACCTAAGAAGAAGAATAACAAAGAAGAGGAGAGTTATGTTTCAGAAGCTAATGAAATTACAGTCGATATTAGAACAAACCAAGAAAAGCAGAAGGAACCAGAAAGTGTATCAAGTAAGAAGAAAAGATTAAACTTTGTTAGGTTATTTAATAAGTTGAGGGAAATTGTACTATCTGAAAAAATGCTTGATGAGAAGATCACTGCCTTTTTGAGTGCTATTGTGGAAGAATGCTATATTTACATAGCAGATTTATTCAATTTTGGGGATTGTTTTGACAAGTTCCTATCAATCTTCAAAAATGGATAGCAACAGTATCAAACCCAAACTAATAGAATTTGAAAATTTATTATATCAGTATAAAGTACATATTGCTATTTTATGTGAAACTTGGTTAAGCGAAGACATACATATGAATATAAATGGATATCAAATAATAAGAAGAGATAGAGCAGACTCGTATGGGGGAGTCGCCATATTAGTTCATAAATCTATCAGATTTGATATAATACCTATAGAGTTGTCTAATTCCGGTATTGAGGTAGTGGGTGTTAAAATTTTTAATTGTAAGAATTTAAATAATTTATTATCTATTTACTGTCCAGCATCTGTGCGCTCATCACAGACTGATTGGGATGAATTATTCAGTTTATTTAAACATAGAACTATTATAGCGGGTGATTTTAATGCACACCACACCAATTGGTCGATTAAAATAAATACAAGAGGGTCACAAATTTTAGACGCATCAATAGAACATGGTTTTATATCAATGAATCTAGGCAACCCTACTCGTGTTAAATACGTAAACAATTCATTGCAGGCATCATCTCCAGATATTAGCTTTGCATCATCGGATATTGTAGTTGAGTTTAATTGGCAGGTTCTGAATGAAAACTTACGGAGTGACCACTTAGTTATTAAATTTAGTACATTTTATAATGAAACCTTAAATATAATTAGGAAACGAAATTTTAAAAAAGCAGAATGGCATATATATACTAAATTTATTGAAGAGAGTTTAGATAGAGAACAAATTAATTTAACCGATGTACAAAAAATGTATGATGAATTTCTTAAGATTATTAACGATGCGGCAAACAAAAGCATTCCATGGATTAAAATATGTAATGATCCTGCAAATAAGTTTCAACCTAAACCGTATTGGAACCAAAATTTATCTAAATTAGTTGCACAAAGAAGATTAGCACTGAGTACATTTCGACGAAACCCTATTCCTAAAAATTTGACAGACCTTGAAGATAAGAACTCAATAGTCAAACGCAATCTTGAGCAAGCTAGATCAGTTAGTTTTAAAACTTTTTGTGATTCCACTGATGAATCTACCTCTTTATCAGAGATGTGGCGTAGGATGCGCTGGATTAAAGGGCGTAAACAAAATATAAATCAGATTTCGGTTGAGAAAAAGATGATTCTGTTAAGTAATCTAGCTCCAGACTATGTTTTAGCAGAAAAACCAAAATTAAAATCGAGTAGTAATAGTATTTTAGATCAACAGTTTGAAATCCAAGAACTAGAGGTTTGCCTTAAATCGAAAGATACTGCACCTGGCGACGATGAAATTACGTATTCAATGATATTTAATTTACCAGCTAAGGCAAAATCTTTTTTGCTAACAATTTATAATAATATTTATGATACTGGCGATATCCCACAGCAATGGAGAGATATTAAAATTGTACCTATCCCCAAATTAGGCTATAATTGTAATTCTTCTGATATAAAACTAAGACCTATATCCTTGATATCCTGCATCTGTAAAATATTTCATGCAATGATTGGTAAGAGACTAGAATGGTATATTGAAGTCAATAATATACTGTCCCCGGCTACGACCGGTTTCAGAAAAGGACAATCATGTATGGATTCAGTTGTACGACTCGCTAGTAACATTCAAATTGGCTTCACGAAAAATATGCCGACTTTAGCATGTTTTATAGATCTGGAAAATGCGTATAATAATGTCAATATTGAAGAAATAGTATTAACATTAGATCGACTTCTTGTGACTCCTAGAATTTGTAACTATTTATGGAATTTTTTGAGTGAACGTCATCTGAGAATTGGTGATTATAATACCCAGACAGATATGGTGAGATGGACTTCAAGGGGCCTTGCTCAGGGAGATCCAATCTCACCACTTATGTTTAACATTGTTACTCATGAAATATGTAAGAACATTCTTGTAGATTTTTCCCAATATGCTGATGATTTTGTGTTATATGTAACTGATTATGAGTTGAGTACTTGTGTTATGAAAATGCAAGCAGCGTTGAATATTTTTATAAATTATGTAAATTTCTTGGGGCTGCAAATTTCTGCATCTAAATCCAAATATTGCCTATTTAGTAGAGGTCGAAGAAGTTATCACATTGAATTGAATATAGAAAATGTTAATTTAGAACGTGATGACAATATAAAATATTTGGGATTTTGGCTAGATCAATCTCTTCGGTGGAAGACACATATTAATGAAACTTGTGAAAAGGCTCTAAAATTCTTAAATATTTTAAAGGTTTTAGCTGGATCAGGCTGGGGATTACATCCAAAACATCTAAGAAGACTTTACATAAATTTAATTAGAAGCCGTATTGACTATGGTAGTTTCTTATACAATAATAGTGCATATACACATACTTACAAACTAGATAAGATCCAAAATCAGGCGCTTAGAATTATTGGTGGTTTCATAAAAACGACTCCCATACATGTAATGGAAAGTGAGAACTGTATACCTCCATTATTTGTGAGACGACAGTACTTGGCCTACAAGTTCTGTCTCAAAGCTAAGACATGGCGTGGTGGCTTAACCACTAATAGATTGAATACACTTAGTGCTCTTGATTCTGATAGCTACTGGAATAATAAAAGAAAACCTCTACTTATGAGTACATTCATTAATATAGCTGATCAAAAAGTAAGTTCATCAAAATCCTTGCAAATGTATTCACTTAAAGTATGGCCGTCCAAATTAAATGCAAATTTTTTTATTAAAGATAATTTAGATTGTGTGAAGACTGCTAAAAGGAACTATAATCAAAATGTTTTAAAAAGTGAAGTTTTGTGTGAAATTAACCTAAAATATTATAATTGGTATAAACTATATACAGATGGATCAAAGAGTACTGATGTATCAGGTGCAGCGTATTATGACTCAAGTTGTAAGAAAGGTGAAGGCTATAAGAATGTATCGACGGTTTCAATAATGTCTTTGGAATTATTTGCAATTCTAGAAGCGCTAAAATATGTCCACAAAAATGTAAAATCACATTCACGTATTGTTATATTTAGTGACAGCAAATGCGCCCTGCAACACTTACGTCGATGTATATATGGTACGATAGGTGTACCTACAGCGTATCATATTCTTAACTACATATGGAAACTAAATGATAAGAATATTAAGATAGTAGTTCAGTGGATCCCATCCCACATAGGTATTTTGGGGAATGAGGAGGTAGACCATTTAGCCAAATTAGCTGCAACAGATGGATCCGAGCTATTTATACTTCCTATGTATTCTGAGATTATGCATCTATATAGAAAATACTGCTATGAATATTGGAGGGAATACTTTGACGAGCGATCAAAAACAAAAGGGCTATGGTATAAAATAATTCAAAGCCAACCTCCTCAGTCTCCATGGTTTATGGGGGATATTGGTAGGAAGAAAGTTGTTACTGCGCATAGACTACGTTCTGGACACATACCACTGAGGAAATTTGCGCATTTAATGGGAAAGTCTTCGACACCAAATTGTGAGGTCTGTGACAAGCCAGAGGACGTGTATCACGTACTGATGGAATGTGTCCGGAACCAAGTTGAGCGACAGAGTATTATAAATAAGCTTAACTTAACTATTAATAACATAGGCGCATTTCAGTGTTTTCTAGCTTCACCATACTCCGATGAAGCTCAACTAATTTATGATTTAGTTTATTAAGAATAAGTTTATTTTGTTTTTATTTTTCTTATACATTTTAGTAGGTATAAGGTGTCTATGGGGCTGGCATGAACGTGTTGTTCAAAAGCCCTTTAAAATTCAGAAATAAAAAAAAAAAAAAAAAAAAAAAACTTTTGCTATTACTAATACTATCTGCTTGTAAGTTCCTAAGTAGCCTAAGTGTCGAAATAAAAAAATAAAACGAAATATAATGTAGTTTTACATCCGAATTCGTCACAGAAAGATAAATAAAAATAGTAACATGAATTTATGCGATTTTAACGGAAATACTAAGGCAGAATGCTAGTCGATGCAAAATAAAAACTAAAACGATGATTGATACCCTTAGCGCACTTTAAAGGAAATATAATTATATTAAAAGTCCATCACAGGAAAGCTTTGCAAAATCAACGAGAATTAAATTGCGTTTGTCAGTTAAAAGAAGTCGTTTTCGTCGCAATCGCGCCGCCGGCCACGGGGCTCCGTCAACATCGTAATAACAAAATTTTAATAAAATGCCCCCTACCCTTACACAACCAAAGGGACGTTTAAAATAAATGAAAACTTTACGAAAATTTCTCTTTAATGTTGTCATTGTTGTAAAGTTAAGCGAGCACGAAGCAACAGTAAAAGTTTTATAAACTTTTTCAAAGCTAGCGTTTCGAGAGCAGATGGAAATAAATAACATAAATGAATCGCTATTAAATGAATGAAAATAACGAAATGTTTATTTGGCGTGGTGTCCAATTAAAATACGCCGTAGTTCTGCTGTGTACTCGTATATTCGCATTGTCGCATCGTAGTTTAGAGGTGCATACGGGGAAGCCCTTTTCATTGCATCAGGCAGTCGTCAGTTTACGAGCTCGCCAGGTATTACTGCACTACTTCCTTTTGTTTCCTTACCCCACTTCACTTCGTTTTATGGACATAAAATTTTTAACAGTTGGCAATAAAAGTCTCAAGATGTGTGAATATTAGCTAGAAAGGCAAAGACGAGATTAATAGTTGTTTGAATGTGGAAACTTCCGCGAATGTTTGATTCACATTACCTACCTAACTCGTCCAATCCGCATAACATTTTTTTGTATAGCTTGAACAGTTTCAACTATTTTTATTAAGTTTAATGTTGATGAGATCATGAAAGTGAGTTGCCCGTTGGTGTAAAGGATATATGGCTAGAATTCCTTAGACTTCTAACCATATATCCAATGACTTCAACTACAACAATAGGCCTCTCGCTTACGAGAGGTCATTGGTTGAAATCCTACCACGGGTTTTTGTCCACAGATGATAGAGGCAAATTACATTGATGTTACGACTGACTTGCCACCAAAAACCACCATCAAGGAGAAAAATCTGCCGCCATAAACTAACGGTGTTCCAGCAGCACATAGCCCTTGAGAGATTCTAGGCTTAGCGTGTTCACCATCTTCGTCAACATCATCGCTTACCACCAGGCGAGATAGTGGTCAAACGCTAGCCAAGATATAAAGCAAAATTTAATTTAAGTGCATGGCTACATAAATACACAATTCTTACAATACTATGAGTTGCATCGGAAGCCTCACAATATAGATTTCTATACAGGATGTTTGGTGGATGGACCGATAAAATTTTGTGGGGGTTGGTCCATGTGCAAGTTTTCCCCGGTAGACCCAAAGTACAGCCCGAAGTCCTAAGTGTCACGGTGTTTCAGATATGTTTTTTGTTTGTTTTTAGGGTTCCGTACCTCAAAAGGTAAAAAAAGGAACTCTCATAAAACCTTTTTTGTCCGTATGTCTGTCTGTCTGTCTGTCTTTCTGTGTCTGTCTATCTGTCTGACTGTCAGATATTATTCATTAGGTGGTCAGGTTGACTTTTAGTTTTTTTATTATTAAATTAAGAAGTTGCCACTATTTAACACAGTCAAACAGATAGACTTTGAAAGCTCAGAACAATTTTTTTAAAGGAAATGTGTTAAATACAAATACATTTATTTCATAAAAAATAGAGTAGGTACACAGATGTTGGTGATGTAATAAGTACGTCTATCTTATCATGATATGACATATGAAATGTACAATTGATATTCTTTATTAAATTTATTATTACACATTTTATTTAAACACATTTAGTGGTAATTTTTACAAATTAAATTATATCAAAAATGTCTCCGTCAATCATCGTTTAAAATTATTTATATAAATCGTTTACACTAAAAATTCTTTGTTTTTAACCAATTTAATAATTCTATTTTGAATCGCTTTACATTAACTATTTTTAATTATTCTGGTATAGCATTGAACATTTTAATACACATTGCATGACACTGTTTTTGATATAGTGTTGTTTTTGGGCGTGTATCTAGATTATATACCAGTCTGTCCGGATTCCGCGTGTTCCTCAGATAGATATCGGAAGCTTTGCTAAAGAACTGAGGATTTGTTTTAACGAAAACTGCAATTTCGAAGATGTACATGCATGGAAGGGGAACATGTTTAGTTTTTTTAAGAATTGTTTACAAGACTCAAAAGAAGGAACACCACATATTGCGCGTACACACTTTTTCTGGACTATAAATATTCTATCGATGTCCGTTGAATGTCCCACACCAGTAGACCGTATTTAAGGACAGAGTGTACGTAGCCCTGGTAGGATGCTAGAACAGTGCTCAGGGCGGAAGTCTGTCTGAGTCTATTTAGTACATGTATATATCGATTTAGCTTATTTCACAGATAAAGTACATGAGATTTCCAATTAAAGTTTTGGTCCAGGTGTACCTAAGAATTTTGTTTCAAGAATCTCTTTAATTTCAATGTTATTGTTTATACCATTATCACATTCAATTATTATATAAATGTCATCTGCAAAAAGCGTACATTTATTTTGCGTTACTTCTGGTAGATCATTGATATATAGTAAAAATAGTAGAGGCCCAAGTATGCTCCCTTGGGGTACCCCATATCTATTAATTCTATTGTCAGATTTAAATTTTGGTTTCAACTTAGTTTTGATCAAAACTTTTAATTTCGACATATTGCTGTCTGTCTCTAAGATATTAACCTAACCAATTTAAGGCTGGTCCACGAATACCGAGGTTTGATAATTTTTCTAACAAAATGTCATGTGAGACAAAATCAAAACCACGTGTCATATCAAAAAATATGACACTACACAGTATTTTGTCGTTTATTTTCTTAGATATCTCGTGGATTAAATTATATATAGCTAGCACTGTTGATATATTATTCTGGAACCCAAATTGTTCCCTTGCGATAATGTTAGAATATTGTGTGTATGAGATTAATCTTTTATATAACTGCTTTCTTAAATATTTTTGAGAATATCGGTATTAATGCGATGGGTCGGTAATTACATATGTCCGTCCTTTCACCTCTTTTGAACAGTGGTTTGACAACTGAAAGCTTAAGGCTTTCGGGGAACACTCTTGTTTCAAAAGACATATTGATTAAAAATTTAAGTATTGGTGCTAAAATAAATTTACATTGTTTAACAATTTTTGTAGAGACTTCATCGAACCCTTCTGAATTGGTGTTGTTAAGAGATTATATTACATTAATAATTTCTGGTGGTGTGTATGGTGCTAGATACATGCTATACGCAATGCGTTTTGTATTTGTATTACTTAAATTATTTGTCAAACTAGAATTCGTTATGTCAATATAATAATCATTAAATTTGTTTGCAATGTCAGTGGGATTTGTAATTTTTATGTCGTTCATTTTAATTTTCGATATATTTTGGAGATTGTCAGCAGCGCCTGCTTCGTCTTTTATTAGTTTCCAGGGTGCACGACATTTATTTTTGTACTTACGCAATACGTTATCATTATAGAGTTTTTGGGCTCTATGCAAGCAACGTCTAAGTCGCTTGGAATATGACTGATAGTTATTTTTATTCCATGTTGTTTTATGCTTGTAAAATTTGTAACGTAGCAGTATTTTCGTTTTACAACTATTTCGTAACCCTCTTGAAATCCACTTCGGCCTTTGATAACTGTTTTTTATTTTTATTCGAACAGAAGGAAAATACCGTTCATAATATAATAAGAAAGCCTCATAAAATGTTTCGAAAGCAATGTTGAGATTAGTCTCACAGTAAACATATGAGAATGACAGCTGTGTCAGGCAGTACTGGAATTTCCTAATGTTTTCATCACAGTAGTATTTTCTGGTTATGTAGAATGTGGAAGGCAAGACAGCTGGATATGATTATTCTTATGATATGGAGGATATGATTATGATTATCAGCAATTTTATTGGAATGTGTAGCATTTGTGCTGTTTTATGATCTGAGAGACCGAGTTCTAGGAGTTCACCATAAGCCCTTCTTATATTGCTTAAAATATGGTCAATGCATGAGTCTTTTCGGGTGGGTTGCGATATATGAAAATGTAAATTATAATTTTCCGCTAAATGTTTTAACGCTGTGCTGGAGTTACTCTTTATCAACGTATTTATATTGAGATCTCCCGCTAGTATTATTTTATATTTTGGTATTTCTTAGTTATATGGAATAAGAGCTCATCAAGCTTAGATATGAATATTATGCTCGCCGATGACGGTATTCAATAAAGACAGGTTATTATGATACGGTTAGTCGGGATGACTATACCGCAGCATACAAAAACCTTATCTTCTGCAATATTTTTCAGGAAAAGAAGTTCTTTGCTTGCCATACCATTCTCCACCAGTATAGATACTCCACCTCTACGTTGCCTATTTTTCCTGTTAAGTATTGTTTTATTTAGAATACGGACACATTGCAAAATACAGCACAAGTGTATTCATCGTATTACAACCACAAACAAAAAAGTTAGCACTATTTAATTTTAAAGGTAAGATTTTAGGTGATTTAAAAAAAAACAAAAAAATTATATTTGAAATACCGTGACACTTCGGACTTCGGGTCTACCGGAGAAAACTTTGCAAATAACCCCCCCAACTCCCCAAAAACATTGTCGGTCCATCCACCAAACACATTGTATATATCTGAGGTATCATTACGTGGCAGTTTATGGAGTTATAAACCAGAGTTCGTCGTGCCACGGAAGGTGTCACTCCCATTAGTGCCGCGGGTTCCCAAGACATAACATTACTAAATGGATAACTACTGCGGCATGAGAGGTTTCTTATTTAATGTAATTATGTGTCCCTCTGTTTCCTTTATCTCGTAATGTGTGGGAATTTTGTTATCCATCTCACTTTGCTAATATTATATCGTGAGAATAGATACGTGTACGTACGTCAACAAGATTATATTCAATGCCATTTTTATTTTTATTTAAACAATATTATGCAGCTGACAGACGGACTATCAGTTCCATTTGGATCATGATATGTACTGTGATCGGTATGCGTTTCTCTATGTTGTGTTTCACTATTTCACTTTTTTATTTTTTTTATATAAAAATTGTCTGATGTACTGAAACACACACTTACATGTATGGTTGGTTTTAACCTACTTTAATTTTTTTTAAATATTCTGACGTAAACGATTGGATGACAGCTGAATGGTTCATTACTTTTTTTTTCTAATTCAAAGCGTTAAATTCTGCTTTTGCTATGTTTACTTGATAATTGGTTATGATTTATTTTATGATTTATGATTTTGACTGATGTGTATATGTGCGTATATTTATACTGCCTACATACTGAATAAATGCTTTGATTCTTGATTGATTCTTGATTCAATATAGGTTTCATGTAGAATTTGAAGAGAAAGAAGAAACTTTAGAAGACTAAACTTATGACCTTGAATCAAGTTTTTACTATTTTCTTCACGTTGATTTTAGTGTTTTACAAAATATACAAGACTGGTTTACAGTGAGAGTCAGCAGAAACAAAGTCGGGGTGAATTAATTTGTTTTCACATCCATGTTCTGCCTTGCAAGGTTTAGTTAGGATGTAACATTTTTTGAAGTACGTAGTCGTATAATTGTTACTGCGTAATGATCCTGAGATTTTATTTTGTGTCCTGAGTTTAATTGGATAGTGACGTGCTACCTCAAAAATATAATTCATCGGGAGTTATTTGTTAACATATACCTATAGGTAATGCTAGCGTTAAAGAGAACAAAACCGTCGGATACCCAGTCGTACATAACTAATTGCAATATTTTTCAACTTATTATGTTTTTATGTTTTAAAAACGTACGAGATAGCGATGTAGTAAGAGACATAATCGACTTCTTCAAGAAGTTACTATGAATTCCCTTTTAGAACTAAAATAATTCAAAATGAACTTGAGTTTTCATTTCATCTAAAATTACAGCCTTATTACAAGAAAAATATGTAATTATACTGATTGTATAATTTGGCAATGCTCTAATTTCGAATAGTTCTAAAATTAAATCTCTTGAGTCAGCTACTTTAGATGTCAAATAAAGTGAGCATTAGAGGCTCAATACACACATAACTATGGTATGTTTAGACTCAATCCACATACGTCTGCTGAGTGCCCAAGGCCTACGTAAGAAGCGGTGAGTCGCTACTTGATTTGGCTCCGTACATCACAGCGCAGATGTGTTTTATTGCCCCTTACCACAGCTCCGTATCAACGTCCTCACTATATGACTGATGTTACAGTTTTACATACACACGGACACAACATATGCACATATAAACTCGACAACGCTTTGATGGAAAACCACATTTAATAAATATCGTTTCGTATGTTCGTTAATGGTCAACCATTAATTTGATTTTCACATGCAGCGAATGGCTCTGCAACTCATTATAATAACAAATTTCAAAATACACATGGATGATTCAGCATCTCCTATGAATGTATAACATAGTACATTGATTTTTATTGACGTTATAATTATGTACTTGACATTAGAAAGTAGATATTCCAAAGATCGTTAGGTATCATAAAGCCAGTATATTGGTCTGTGCATAAAGTATGAATATAATTAACAGATCACACACACGGTATTTTGGCAGAAATTTATTGCTGGAAGCAATCCAGTAGGTTGTTCCGGCCGTGTAATAGTTTTAAAAAAAATTAATATCCTGTAAAAGAAAATGTTAAAATATCGCAAAACATATATTTTACTTTCAAAGAGCCTTACGAGTAAACATCCATTAGGACTCAAAATCCCTCAGTGGTCAATTACAAAATCCAATGAGAATCTTGTTTATCTTGTACTTTACCGTTTTTGAAACACAGCACAGATTGACCATTGATAAAGTTAACGGAATGTAAATATAAAATTTAAAAACCGTCAACATCGCAGCAGTCTCATGTCTCAGTGTTTAAGGTTTAATGCAAAAGTTTGCAATCAAATTTTATTGAAAATTTCTACCAAGCCCGAAATGGGGACGTTCTCAACATTAAATTTTATGAAATTGAGGCAGATCAGGACAATTTTGGATTTCAAGGTGAAGTAACGGAGTTCAGGCTTTATACTAATGAATTGAGAGCCACGAAACACAGGCCGATGTGATAACAGTACAGTTATTTAGATAACGACCAGCTGTTAAGATGGGAGTCTCGATACTGAGCCTAGCTCTACAGTATGGACTAAAATTAGCATAAGCATTAGCATTTCTAAACAGTATGAGAAAGCTTTTGACTCTATCGAAACCTGTTCTGTTCTGGAGTCTTTACAGCAGTGCCAAGTTGATTGGCTATATCCAGATGCTGAGAACTCTCTATGAGGCTGCGACTATGACCTTTCATGTATGAAACCAGAAGACTGAACGCATTCCACTGAATCGAATAATAAGACAAGGGAACGTCATCTCCCCGAAATTGTTGAACGCATGGACGGATGTATTAAAAACTCTCAAAAATTCGGGCATTGCTATCTAGAAATGCTCGGAGTTTCTCTAAAAAATAAAATTCGATATGAAGTGATACGACAGAGAACTAGCGCGTAAACGAAATAGTTCAGAGGACTAGCAAGCTTAAGTAGCAATAGGCGGATCATATATACCGCAGAACCGTTAAATTCCACATTCGGTTAAGCGATAACTCTGGAGTGGAGACCACGACGTGGTAAGCGCCGCGTAGGACGCCCTCCAGCTAGGTGGAGTGACGATATTCGCAGGTTGGCTGGCTGGTTGAAAGAACAGCTAAAGATCGTGATTAGTAGCGTGCTATAGGAGAGTTCTTTGTCCAATAGTGGACTAATACAAGCTGATAATAATGCCTCATGAATCATGATTGCAAACTATATACTCGTATGTATGAGATTTGATGCAGTGCTACGATTGTGTTGTGCAAATTAAGTCTGATTTTTTGAACATTTGTTTTAGTCTCAATAGTAGTGTGTGTAGCTTTTGTATACTGAACTCAGTCCTGGCTTTTTATTTTTATTTATTTCATAGATAAATAATATTGAGATAACACAAAAACCTCTTCTGGTAATCTGTCATGTGCAACAATGCTTTTATAAGAAGGGGTGCGAAGCAAGCAGAGTGTAAGACTAAAAATAAATAACTGTGAATAGTGAATGTCGGAGGTAAAATAATATGATATGTTAAAGTCGCACTATGCAGAAAAACAACTTAATGTTCAGATTTATTCTACAATTGATGGCCATAGGTAAAATAAATATAAGGGTCAGAGGCTCTATAATGTTTGAACGGACTATACCATTGTACCTACAACTACTCCTAATTCTATGGTCACTAGAGATTGACCAGCGTAAGCTGTGTAGACCTATCATGCAAAGTCAGCTGCTTATAATAAATAATGGAGTAGCTTACCGGGTTATTTCTTCTAACAGCTTGCAAGGATCTGCTGCGTAGAACTTCACTCCGAAATAGAAGGTGTGAGGATCAGATCCCCGAAGCTGACGCCGCAGGCGCTTGCCTGCGTCCAGCCAATGCTTTTAACAAAAATATTTATTAATACAAAATACACTAATGACAACATAGATATATGTATCTCTTTGACAATAATGAAACAATTTAAGATCGTTTAATTTAAAAAAAAAACTACTTTAAATGCTAGAGCTACAAATCAGGATCTCGATGCATCTTTAATTGGACTGAACGGGAAGTATCATTCAGTTAGGTAGACGATATTAGATTCATAAAGGTACGCGACGCAACGCGATCTCAGTACTTTTCAATTGTTTTCTGATCTTGTTTGGTGTGAACCAGTTGGTACAAATACTACTGCGCTTTCTGATCGCCGCCTAGATCGCGCACGCAGGACGCTGCAGTGTGTCCGTACCTTAAATGACGGAGTTCCGAGGTAACAAACAAAAAAAATATAGTTGAATTGAAAAACTCTTCTTTTTTTGAAGTTGGTTAAAGTAGATATAACTATGATTTTTTGTCATGTGTCCGGCCAGAGGGATAAATAATTACTAGATTATAAAGACATATACTTCATAAAAGTATTTGCTAGATAAATATTTTCATGTAAAGTAACGCCAAGAGTAGGTTCATTAATATTTCTGTGGTAGGTTCATATTGCTTGCACTGTAAAATAGTTATGAGATATTATGGAGCGCAAGGCTCCTAGCTCTGCACGCTGCACGCCCTAACCAAACACTCTCCAAGTCTGACCATAGCGTATAGCGTTCTGCGTGAATCCTAGTCTTAAGAGCGAACGCGGATTGCACTTTTCCATACAAATGTATTTCCCCGTTTCCTCCCTGGAAAATGCTTTTTTTTATACTTTATAGGCTAGCGTTTGACCACTATTTCACCTGTTGTGGTAAGTGATGATGCGGTCGAAGATGGTAAGCACGCTAGGCCTAGAATGGGAACTGGCTCTCAAGGATTTTTAATGTCCTCTTTAAGATTTTTGAAAGGTCATATTTCTATTTGTGTGAAAAGTGCACCCCGCGTTCGCTCTTAAGTTACACTACAAACCTACACCTTAGTCAAAATGACCGGCTTGACCGGTAGGTAGAAACTAAAGCTAACTCTATATATAGATATAGAGGTACTAAAACTCGGAGTAGTACAGCAATATACATAGTGCAACAAACTCACCGTTTGACTGTCTTGGTCAACGTATCTCAAGCCGAAATAAGCCGTCTCGAGTAAATCCAGGTGCCTAAACACCACATCCAGTAGAGCCTGCCCCGTATTGTTATCCTGCGAACAAACATCTGTTTCAAGCACTGATATTCAAAAATACCAATCGAGTTATTTGCATCAGAAAAATTGTGTAGATTGTGTAACTATTGTGTACTTATATATTTTTAATCTTTAGGTATACAATATCGTTTGATTAGTTTATTATGAGATAAAAAAATATTTGAATATTCAGTTTGAAATATCAACCATGAAATTGATTGCGACTACTATTTATTATTCGTTGGCATGTTTACATTTTCAGGGTGAGAATATAAAATTTAACGCTGAATTTAAGTAGGATTACGTAACATTTTTCGGCTGGTGGTTAGTTAAAAATTATCCGATTACCGAGGGTTATGATTTTGACCGGTATGCACATAATATGCATGCCGGTCAAAATTACTTGTTTTTTTCATAACTTCTAAACTTTTTACATCATAACCCGACTGCAAAAGAAGGAGGGTTATGTTTTTCGAGTGTGTGTATGTATGTATAAATATACATACATACACACTTATACTTTGGCACGCCCTAGAGCCTAAACTGTTTGTCGTATTTTTATGTGAGTGGTGTCAATTGAGAGATTCGTCTTAGTCGTGAGAGTACACTGGGTACATAAACTATTCAAAAAAAAACTAAATTAAGTATTTTTGGCGCCAAAAAGTAACCTAAAAAAAATTATGTTATAAAATACATCGAGTGTGGTATCAAAATAAAGATTTTTTAACGGTGATTACGATTATATATAACTTATGTTTTATTGAAATAGGAAATGCAAATAAATCTTTTTTTCAGGCAGTCGGGTTTTTTGTACTTTTCAATAATTCACTTGTTTGCCAATTGTGGTGTCGTTGGAAGCGTCATGATAGTTCGATGGTATATATTATATTATGTTACTCTGGCATATATTATGTTACTCTTTGGTTATAAGCTTTGTGATGTCATATTAAGTCATAAACTAATAAAAATTAGTACCTAAAGTCCCCGTCACGAGAAGCTATAAATTATGTAAACAAACATCTTTTACTAAGTAAACATTTTATACTGCGAGATAATAATAAATTGACCATATTCAATCAACATGAAATACAGACGGGTTATATGAAAGTAACAACCTATTTAATTTAGTCGGATCATATTTTAATGACGCAAAGCGCTATCGTTTGTGTTTCTTGGTACCGGACGCAGGGATTGTAAACTATCGGGACACCATTTTGAAATAAACGCGCCATTCGAGTTTCGAATGCGTACGAGTTTGTTTCATAATGGAAAAAATGGAAATGGAAACATCTGAATCTGACGAATAATTATTCTTAAATAATATATGTTAATTAATATTTGTTACTTAATAATTTATTAAATCTTAAACAAATTCATTTTTTTGTTGGTCCAAATGTTGTGAACTCCTGAATACTTGTTTACATAATTTATAGCTTCTCGTGACGGGGACTATAGTACCTATGATACTTTGAGTATACAGCCAAACTATGATAAGATAGTAAAGATAAAAGGGCAAAATAAGCAAATTTCAAAAATAATACCTGGGCGACCGAGCTTTGCTCGTTTTTTTTGTAAATTCGCGTTTTTACCAAATTATGACTATGTAGGTGGGTAAACCTAAAAAACAAAACCCTAATCTAAATAAGTAAAAAATGTTATACAAAAAATAGAGCCGTATTGTTAGCTGTTGGTTGGGCCTTTGCTTGCCATGCGCACGATAAATGAGAATAATTTCTTATGTCACGCCTCAGATATGAACCAAATATAATATTCTTTTCAAACTTACCCAAAATACAAGTGAAAAAACTATTGATATACGCAAGTGAATACTATTTTAAAAACAACACGAATGCGGGAAAAATGAAATCTTTGTAAGCCATTTATAAAATACTAGCTGTGCCACGCGGCTTCGCTTGCGTTAAAAAGTATTCTATTGCCCAATCCATAATACTCTTCGAGCATTTACCAATGGAGATGTTAACGTTGTAATCCGCAAACATTTTTTTCTGCGGGTTCTTACGGGGGACGAGGTAAACACACATTGCACACACACAAATCACTCACTTTAACGATCCCGCACACTAGTTTGAAACACGCACACAGTATTCATAATACAGCGTAGTTACGCACGCTTATATGGCCAAAAATGGCTATATGGCCAGCAGAGGGGTACGCCTTGCGTTAACATCTCCTTTGGTAAATGCTCGAAGATAATACTAGGTAAAATTTCAGTTAAATGGGTCCAGTCGTTTGACCGTGAAGAAGTCCCATACAAACAAACAAGTAAACAAACTGACTTTCGTATTTATTATATTGGTATTGATAAAACCCTTTATTCGATAGAAATTTTTAAGAAAAAAATATGTTTTATTAGATAATAAAAACCGGTCACAACGAGTTGGACTCCCCCACCGAGGCTTCCGTACCAACTTCTCAGACTAGGTTAAGGGACAAACTTAACTTTGCAGTTCGATCCATATAAAATGTATTGCACCAACCGCAAATAATAAGTTTGCTGTAGTAAATTCACTTTTTTGTTATTTTACTACATATTTACGTTTATTTTATAGACATATTCATATATGAGTGCTTCAAGACTTAGTTTCTTGCACAATTTCATAATTCTAGGTCAACAGGAAGTAAGTACCCTATAGGTTTTGATTCTTCGCAAAATATGCAAAAATATGCGACATAAACGGTCATATCTTTTGATCGCGTTGACTTACAAGTTTGATTTTATCACAGCCAAAAGAGACCATAGACATAAGTTATTGATGTAAATTTCAACGTGATACCTTTGCGCATTCCTGAGAAAAGGGTCTTGACAGACGGCCAAACAGACAGATGGATAACAAACTGATCCTATAAGGGTTCCTTTTTTCTTTTTGAGGCAAGGAACCCTAAAAAGAGCTATAAATAGATTGTAAATTATATATATACCAAGTTTTGGTAACAGGTTTACTGTTATCTGGTTATTCATAAGGTATCTAGATCGTCGACTGATCTAGTACAAGCGTTAAATCTAGTTTTCTAATTTATTTTATTTTCTACCTTGTCATTGGAGCAATGATCTCGTTTTAGAATGTTTTTATTGGTGAATGGTAATTTGCATCTCAATCGATCATAAAAAATGTATGTAAATCACTAAATACATAAGTACAAGTACAGAACTTAGTACAAAGTGCAGAGCTAAAATATAATAATCATATATTTATTTTCTTTTCCTCCGGGAAAAGAAATACGCCGCAATCCGTTGCGGCGCTCTCTCTCTCTCTCTCTCTTGTTGGGCAGTAACACTGACTTACAATATTATTATTGGAACCGCCTTAGACATAGCCCGATAGAAAAACATTAATAAGCCAACGATTAAGAAAACACTTTACAGTTCGTTTAAAAGTCTTGAGAATAATTTAAGGTCGTTTACAAAACGAAAAAAACCGACTTCACATGCCGCGTTAGTCAAAGTAATAATCATGTCATCAAAGTATATAAATTTACTTATATTATTTATCTCCATATATATCCGGAGATAATTGTCTTAGCTCGATTAAATTTGAATGAAACCAAACGGGAGGCATAATCTCTCAAACAAAAAAAGAATATTTCAAATTGGTTAAGATTTGATGGAGGTCTGAGGTAACAAACATTTAAAAAAATACAGTCGAATTGAGATTCTCCTCCTTTCTGTAAAGTCGGTTAAAAAGACCTATTTTGCGCGACCTAATCAAGAAACCAATCAGCGTTTTTGTACGGACTAGAGATGGGCGTTGATTAAACGAACTAGTTGAAAAAACCGTCCTTCGACTGTCAACGTTTCGACCGTTAATCGTTTACCGATCAACTAGTTGAATCCATAGACGGCAAATTTCAAGAGTATAGAGAAACGTATCTGTTGACGTCAACGAACGGAGGCGCGTTGCGCGATTAACTGTCAACGTGATTTCGAACGGTAACATTCGTTTTTAGTCTGAGGGAATTTCAACTGCGTAAGTATTTTTTATAGAAAAAACAATAGCTCTTTATTCAAAGACTTAGTATTTTAATTTCTTAGAAATTTACGTCATGAGTAAATCTAAAGCTTAAAATCAAAATATATTTATTGTTAAAAAAAATAAATTACAATTAACGTACAGCGCTATTTGGATTAAACGATTGTATTATCAATACTTCGTTAGCGGTTGAATTCATACGAGCATATGTGAAATCGACTATAGTTGAAGCATTAACTAGTTAATCAATTCAACTAGTTACTCGACTAGTTGACGGAGGTGAATTTAACGGACTAGTTGCGTTAAAAAAAAATACGTCAACGACCCATCGCTAGTACGGACACACCGCAGCGTCCTGCGTGCGCGATCTAGGTGGCGATTAGATAGCGCAGTAGTATTTGTACCGACTGGTTCACACCAAACGCGATCAGAAAACAATTGAAAAGTACTGAGATCGCGCCCGCAGATCGCAGTACACCGCGGTGTGGTCGTACCTTAATAGATGGGATAAAAATAAATATATAGTATCATCTTACCATTTATTTGCACGAAATATTACATGAATACGTGAGTAATAAAACAGTAAGAAGTTAAAGTATCAATCACAATTTAATCTCAATCGATTGCGCATAATTCAAGTCCGAGCAAACTAATTGCAGCTAAAACAAAATCTCCCACGGAACCCATGGCAATTCAGCGCGACTTTTTATTTTGACAATTAGCATTTTTGATGCTCGGCTTTCCACAATTAGGCTAACTCGCACGCGATGGAAACCAGAAAGACCAGTAGTCGACGGTGATATCATATTGGCAGGATAATGAAAGGCTTTGATGGAAACTGCCTGCACCGCAGACAAGTCTCTCACGCCTTGTCTTTCTCTCACTATAAAGTGCACACAACACTCGTGCCAAACGAATTTCTATTTTATAACAATGCTCTAAGAACGGTTTGTAACACTTTGATTTATTTTAACATGTTCTCAGCGCTGGAACATGGAACTTGCGTGCAAAAGCCACGCGTGAGAAGTTGATAGCTGGGTGCAGGTTTACATTTTTAACAAATTATTTAATTTTAGCTACAATTTTAGTATTGGTAATTATATGTTTAAACAAATTCAGGCTTGTAGGTACTAATACTACGCTTATATTTTACATGCAACTTGAAAAAAAATATGAAGTAACGCCTTCACTTTTATACACACACACGTATGGCAATATTTTAGTTAATAAATAAATTATTTTTGTCTCCATATGTAACAGTAATTCATAATTTCAATATCATGAATAATTTAAGTAATTTTAGTGTATATTCATACATTGGAGTGAACCTGTAATTAACTGCTATCCAACACGAGCACGTGTGTTTCATAATAAAATAAATGAACCGTTGGTATACACAAACATATAAACGACAAATGGTTTAATTTAATTAAACCGCAAATTACAGCGGCTGCCACAACGACTGAACTACGAGAACTACGACCAAATAATTCGAGTAGGTAACAAAATATCCGACTCCTGAGATAAGGCGTTAATTAAGGGACGTATACGAATACATCAGTATAAGTGCCTCAGTGAGAGCATACAACTTGTGGGAAAATTGCGAAACAGTTCGTTGGGCTGAATAATAAATGATTTAATAACAGGGCGCGTTTGCTCCCCGCAGCGCACCTACTCACACGGGCCGCTCGAAAAATAACAAACGATTTCAAAATCTGCCGCGGCGCCGTACCTACCTAGCACGGGTATATGATGTGGAGTCCAGGGATGCACGCGATCCCGCCCGCGGGGCTTCGCAGTACAATTCCAATTGGAAAACATTCTGTTTATCCAGTTACTGCCTACCTGTGACATCGCTGTTTTATTGCCCTTGAATAATTAAATAACGCATGAATGGATGTTTTGAATAATGCTCTACGTATTTGCTTTACGGGCACCATGCAGCTGATATTTTATTTGATGACTGATGACTGTTAAATGTATGAAGTATTCGTATTTTTAAGTAATGTAAATAGTCTATTCGACGTTTTTGGCTATCGAAAATTGTGTGCTAAAACCATGAGACATATTAACTCGAAAAGAACGACCTCGAAAAGAAGGTACCTATCAAAAGTTTCAATATACACTTTAGATTTTATTGTTGTTTGAATAATTGAGTGAACAGAACATTATATTAAAAAACATTATTTGAATGCACGTAACGAGTGGCGCAGTACTTTTTTGCATTAATACATTTTCAGTGAAATTTGTGTTCTCTTCGCGTAACCTTGTTTACATCAAGCCCTATACATCTATTACATTTATTCAACGCCAAAAATAATGAAAATATTCCAAAATACACAAAATTCATTTTATAAAATATAATGCAATCTTTGAAAGCTATCGAATATACAATTATAAAAGTTCTTTAGAAAATATTTCAAAATATACAAACGAATTTAGATTGCCTCAAAAAGTGGGCTTCTGTGGCAACTTGCAATCGAGAGCTAATCAGTGAAGACATCATCGATCAATAGAACAGGAAGGTGCATCAGTGCAACAGACCATGAAATGGTGTCGAGACAATCCGGTCTGAGATCGACAATCAAGACATAATACAGCAATCCACGAAACCTCACGCCAGACAGTACGCGCCTCATAAATTGTGCACCAATCGTCGTTTTCCCCTCCGCCTTCGACGTTTCAGCATGGTTTCAGCAAATAAAGCACAGCTCTCCAGCAAAATATTTTAATTTTAGTAACTTCTTCGTAAAAGAAATTAAAACTATTTTTTTGGGCAAAAATAAGGCTTACTTTTTCTTTTATGTTTCATATACAAATGTAAATAATGAAAGGAAAAAAAAGAAAGAAAGAAAATCCTGGAGAAAATCCGCATCCGGAAAATTCTGAGTCAAATTAAAGCTTAATTTACATTCTCAGAAAGTCTGTAAAATACCGCTGTATTTTGAAATGATTTTAATGTCTACTTGGTTGCCTATAATTTTCTGTAATAAATTTGAGCACAGATTATGTAATTATGAAATTCCACTAAATGAAATCATAGCCTTATTGAGCTACCTAAGACACCAACGTAATTAAATTGTTTTCTACTCCAGAAATATTGTTATTCAATTTCAGCGTTCGATCAAAATTATTAGTTTGAAACTTTGCATATCAATATATTAGAACGTCTGATATTGTAAAAACATTTACATTTTAGACTTTTGTTACAAGAACCTGCCATATCTCGTTTAGACTAAGCAAAATCGATGGGTAGATAGATAGATACTCGTAGGTGGATATTTTAGTTTCGAGAAAAAAAGAAAACTTTTCGATTGCGAGATCCATTCAAGACAAATGTCCCTTTGTAGATAGGGAAATAGCTGTGGGACTCCGGTGATTTATCTAAAATATCCATACAATTCGGCGAGAAATGTCGAACTCTCGTCGCATCCACTTTACCCAAATTGGACCATTCTAGCCCCATATATCTTCAGAATTTGTTTGATGAACAAGTTTGGAGGCTCGCGCAGTCTGAACAAAGGCATATCTGCCATAAATTCTTCTGTTGTTTACGGTTATGATGCAGACTTATGAAAGTATTATCTGAGTGTGTAAGGACGGAACGCCTCTAAAGCCAGCGTCTTATATGTTTCGAGTTTGTGGAAGTTTTCAGGATAATAGAGATTGCGTGAGGCCATCTCTGGGACGGAGGATTGAAATTGGATTCAAAGAAGCAGGATTGATATGTTTAGAACTACTTTGTAATCAATGTTGTTGTTGAAAACTGTTTCTTTAGTATCAGGCATCAAACGTTTCTTTTCAATTACATAATAAACAAGTAATCAAGAAAAAATTACGTTTTTACCTGTGGTTTTAATTTTTCTTATCTTTACAAATAGCTGAGACTATTAAGATCAAGTGCACATTTTTGTTTAAAGCACTTCGCGTTCACGTGATGGCGTCACGTTTCCTGTCGACGGCCAGGCGATTGCGCCTATTTGTTCACTGGTTGCTCGCGCTTACGTTGATTCGTAAAATTTTGCTAAAACGCATCTAAGCAGTTGCTTAAAATTAATAATAAATATTGTGTCGTGCCTCAGTGTTTTAATTCCAGTCTAAAAACATCAGAAAAACTGTTTTTTGACGTGCAGAAGGATCCAAAATCCTGAATGAAGTAAGTGAGAGTTCTAGGAAGCTAGTTGATTCAATAATAAATAAATCTGTTGCGTTATGTTGTGAAGATATTTTCTCACAGTCGTTGTATAGGTATATTATTTTTAGTTCATATTTATTATTGAATTAACCAGAGCCGAAGACGATGAAACTGGCTGATTATGTGATTTTAGGTAGTCTGCCTCAAGCACTATTGTACTATTCATTATTCTGTGCCTCAAGCTAGAGTTGAAGTATCGTTTAAACAAAAAAAACTAAATTGTTATTTTTTCCCAGAAAATAATTAGGGTAATTCTTTAATTGTAATTTACTCTGAATGACTAATTATTTGTTTCATGGTCACAAAAAAAGGCTTCAGCTCATAAGATTTAGGAAAATATATAAAAAGGCAAGGAAATTTTCTCGAAAACGAAAAAATCAGGGAACATGCATTGGACCCCAATAGGTGCATAGCAAGTTCCACTACCAAATGATTTAAGCGTGTTATTAATAAACAGCAAAAAACTATAAGAAGCATCACAAAAATAATATTCGACCATCCTCAATTTATAATCGACATCCAGAGATGCTAAAAGGCGCCACCGATTTATGGTGGATATACCATCACGCGAACGAAGCGATTTGCTTCTTCGTTCATCATACGAACCGCCAGGGAAAGGGACACCCTGGCTGAGACTGCGTTTCCGGTTAAGTACAACATGGGGATCTAAGTGTCTTCAAATTGCGAGTGAATATGTGAGGGCAAGTGCGCTCCATCATCGAACGCATCATCACTTAACATCAGGTCAGATAGTGGTCAAGTGTTATCCAGTTCAGTGTAAAAAGAAGAAGCACGTTATACACGTATTGTAACTATCTGTAACCTAAACATAAACCGCAATTAAATAACTAAACATTGCTGCAAGAGATACAAGTACAGGTGCTTTAATGTAAATACAGCCTGATTCAAAACTTAAAAGGTATAAGTAGAACAGACGCATTTTACCTGCGATTCACTCTTGCGTTCAGCATGCATCGACAATGCGAACAGAATAGAATTTAATATTCATAGAGCCGACGTACGATTCACTGAATTCATCGTCCGCACCTTAGACCTGTATTCCGCATATAAAAGACCTTCCTTGAGCCCCTGGGTGTACTTCAAATAATTCGCCTCGGAATAGCTGCACTTCAAAAGTGAGGGGTCGAGAGATACGGAGAAATCTACACGTTGTTTCATAGATACAGAGAAAATTGAAAAATGCCATCAGAGCCCGTCGGGAAATGTTCGCGACCGCAAACGTTGCTTTAGAAAATCCATTACGTCTCATGTTTAGTTGATACTATACTTTCAGAGAGTTTGAAATAAGATTTTATTTTACCTGCACTTTTGCTATGTTATTTTAAATACATAGAATACCGAGAAATATTATTAAAATGGCATTTTACGAGCGATCTCATCGTGATATATTAGTGAAGAGTCTAACGCTGCTTCGAAAGTGTCATATTAAATTTAACTACCGTGGTATAAACTGAAAAATATTTGTTTTATTAACTTTCATCCTAGCTTATAGAAAATAGCATTATGATGTTATAAAAATCACAGTGTCTATCTGGGTTGATTTATAAGTAGGTACAGTGTGAAAAGAGGTTATAGACTTAACGTACATGAAAGATTTTGGAAGCACGAGTCGAAGGCGAGGGTTTCTAACCTCACGAGTTTTAGGAGAACGTAATCTAGTGAAGAGAATACACGACGGTTTTACATACATATGCGAGAAAGCAGGCATATAAATGTTGAGTAAAAAAAACGTGATGAAATAGTAAATGCATACTAATAATTTAATTGTATATAATAAGAATATCAATACTTAAGATAGTTAAAAAAACTAAAACAACCGACTTCCATGCCCCGCGAGTCAATTTCAGTAGCAAGTTTGAGAAGTTTATCATCATATCTCTGGAGATATTTATCAGATCTCGATGAAATTACACTGGGACCACCTCGAAAACGTACCCTACCGATTAAAAAAGAGTCATTCAAATCGGTTCACAATTAACGGTGTAATCGCGTAACATACATTTAAAAAATCATACAGACGAATTGAGAACATCCTTCTTTTTAATACGCTTTTATTAGCTTCAGACGTATGTATGTTAGTATGTAACGGAATCTTTGAACATGATTTTAACCCCCTTCAAAACGTCGGATTAACTCGAAATGTGGCATACTTATTGGGGGCATACGTCATGGGGTGCTTTTCAGGATATTATCAAAATAACCCTTCTAGTCATATCTGTTCATAAAATATTTGGAACTATTGATACCATGCACCCCACGCTTTTTTTTACAATAAAATCATTTTTTCTTACACTATTGTAATTCAAATTTATTAAAATTTATTTTCTATTTTTTAGTTGGTTTTTCTATAAAAGCGTATTTTTTTAGTTTTTTTAAACTATTATTTATTAGGAATTCGGTTGAAAATAAAAAAAATTAGGACATCTATTACTTATTAAATAACTCGGTTGACGGATACCCGTCACAAGTAAAGGTCGCTTCTCACGATGCGTGATCGCACAGTAACGACCACACACAGCCACGGACCTCTTTACCTTCCTATCCCCAATATACATATGTATGTCCTATATATTTGCCCACACATTTACTAACGTCACTCTTCCCACGGTGCACTGGTGCAGGCTGGTCTGCATCTGTCCGCAATATCGCGCACCGTTCATGGAAAGTGAGTTTCAGAAGAAGTGAGTAGACCTGACCTTTACTACAGTTTTATAATTTATGATCGTACAAAACGAAAAAATCTACTTCACATGCCGCGATAGTCATCTGCCATAGTAGCCAGTAGTCATAATCATGTCACATACATACACAAACTTGTCTCTATTGTTTATCTTTATATCTCCGGAAATAATTATCAGAACCGAATTAAATTTGAATGGAACCAAATGGAAGCCATAATCTCTCAAACAAAAAAGATTATTTCAAATCGGTTTAGATTTGACGGAGTTCTGAGATAACAAAAGTTAAAAACAAACAAAAAAACAGTCGAATTAAGAACCTCCTCCTTTTTTGTGAAGTCGGTTAAAAATGAAGGCCATGGTGTGAGCATAGATAATAATAACAAGGCATATTATTTTATATTATATATTTTATGTTATATTTACCTGTATTTCATGCAAGAGCTCCCTCTCGTCCAGTAAGACGACGCGGCAGGCCAGCGTGCGCGGCGCGGGGCACAGACAGTCCATCATCCTGCTGCCACGCCGCCGACCTGCTTCTTCTTCTGCAACAAACATACTTCATGTACAACTATGCTAGGATGCTAGGAGGGCTTAGTATAGGGAGAGAGAAAGACAAGAAAACACAAGGAGCGAGATGCTTTAGAATACGGGTTAGGGGATTTACGCTATAAAGATTGGATCAAAATCTGCAGCTGTCTTGCGCCTCGTCTCAGTACCGTCTTCCATTTCCAGATAAGCACAATTCCATCTCAAACTGTATCTTTACATCAGGTGAGATTGGTAGTGGTCAGGTGTTTGTCTCTCTAGAGTAAAAAAGAGAGATATACCGCTTTACAGCTGCGTAGCTACATCCTCTACTTTCAGGCGTCAAAGGACCAAGTAAAGTTATAATACAGTACTGAATATACATTGGTTAATATTTATACCTCAACACCAATCTACTATATAAAAATAAGTCGGGTTTTCCTTCCTGACGCTATAACTCCAGAACGCACGAACCGATTTCCACGGTTTTGCATTCGTTGGAAAGGTCTCGGGCTCCGTGAGGTTTATAGCAAGCGTGCGAAGCCGGGGCGGGCTGCTAGTATTTAATATTTATTGCTCAAGTCATATACCGTGTTTGGTTTCAAAGTAAAGAACTTAAAAAGCTCATTCCGAATATGTAACAATATACATATACTAGCAGCCCGCCCCGGCTTCGCACGGGTAGAACATATATGCCTACAAAATTTGCATCAGTTTGTTGCATCGAATATAAAATATTAACATATTTAACAATCATCGTCATATTTCAACCAATTTACACAAAACCTTAACGAATTATGCACCTAAGACCTAAACCTTCCCCATAAACACTCTGGCTATTGGTGAAAACCGCATGATAATCCATTCAGAAGCTATGCAGATTATTGCGAACAGACAGACAGACGCAGTGATGGACATTGTTTTATAATACTTACGTAGTGATATTGGACGGTCCTTTGGCGTAAAGGATAGTTACCCTGATTCTGACCCGAGGGTCGTTGGTTCTAATCCTAGCTATATACCTACCAATGAAAGTTTTATGTGCATTCATGAATCATGGGTTTTCGTACAGAAGTAGTGGGATCATTAAATCTACCAATAATTAAGATAGTTTAAAAACTAAAACAACTGACTTCAATGCCTCGCGAGTCAGTTTTAGTAGCAAGTTTGAGACGTTTATCGTCATATCTCTGAAGATACTTATCACATCTCAATGAAATTACAATGGGACCACCTCGAAAACGTACCCTACCGATTACAATAATAATCATTCAAATCGGTTCACAATTGACGGAGTAATCGCGTAACATACACACACAAAAAAATAAAAGAAAAAAAAACATACAGACGAATTGAGAACTTCCTTTAATTAATTTATTTTACGCAATTTATGATCGTATAAAACGAACAAACCGCCTTCACATGTTGCGATAGTCAAATTAGCCAGTAGTCAGTATAATGACATCGTCATCATCAGTCTGTGTCAGTCCACTGCTGGACGTAGGCCTCTCCCAAGATGCGTCACTGAGCCCGATCTTAGGCTCTTTTCTTCCAGTCACTGCCCACCGCTTTGCGTATGTCGTCGCTCCACCTGGGCCCCTAGACAAAATCCAATTTTTTGATTCCATTCACGCTAACGTAAGTTCAAAATGTATGGAATTTGTTGCCGCAACAAAAATGTCATTCCCATACATTTTGAACGTGCGTTAGCGTGAATGGGAACAGGACGTCCTACGCTACGTTTGCCGATCATGTCATAAAGGTATACAAATGCATCGATTTCGAGTTTAAGATGATTTATCTCCATATCTCCAGAGATTATTATAAGACCTCGATAAAATTTTAATAGGACATAAGTCGGTTTAAAATAAGCGCAACCCATTAAGATGTTATATTTACTAATACCTACCGCTATTTGCAGCCATGCAACCGAAGCTATACCAAAGGTAACCGACTTCACACAACGGAGGAGGTTCTCATTTCGACGAAGTATTTTATTATGTATGTTCACCGATTACTCGAAGAAGTTTGGAAAATTATTTTTCTGTTGGAAAAAGTATACATCGCAGGTGGTCCCATTTAAGAAATATGTTCAGTATTTCCAGAGATGTGGAGATAAACACCTCAAAATTGGTACTGAAAATAATAGCGCGGCATTGTCGGTTCATTTAGTTTAGCAATTATTTAACGAATACCTACTGTGTATTTGAAATCTGAGCAACGATGGCTGAAGAGGTTACCGACCGTACTTCATTTCAACCCACCTTTCAGCTTCTTGGATAAATGTATATTAGCTTAAAAATATAAAGCCTATGTATAATTTTATTATTTTTGATTTAATTTATCCTTAGAGTGAGTCGATACAAAAATACTTGAAGATATAATAAATTTTTAGTGAGTCGACAGAAACCATGGTCAGCTAAATGTGTCCCCGCTGAGTGGATACTAGGTAGCCACTTAAATATTAAAGGACCTGTTAAGCGTCACAGGAAAGGTCATGCTTGACATTAAAAGTTCACGTGGTTTACACTACGGATTAACCTATGAATGTGGTTCAGACTAGAATGAATGCTTGCAAGGATTAACAAGGCGGACAAATCCATATTTAAGGCATCATAAAGGGCCGAAGCTAAAAATAGAAAATAACAGGCTATCAACAGCTTTGTTTTTTGTTTTTCTCTATAGACAAGCACTTGACCGTTATCTCTGAAGATGCGGTCTGAGATGGTATTGTGCGTGTTTGGGATTGCGAGAAGCAGTGAGACAAGGCGCTGGACATCAAACTAGTCCAATCCACAGAACGCAACTATCCCAATCCGACTATACAGTATGTGAACAGCGAAAGACAAATATAATACCCGTGCATGTTTAGACGAGAAACAAGGTTGTTTGTAAATAACGTTTTTATATACAAAAACTTTTTATAATTTCGCTGTATACAGGCTGGCACTCAACACTTTTACTTATCTACTTAAACAAGATAATCCCGATACATAACGAGTTAGCAAGCAAGTTCAGAGACTAACAGTCCCGCAATGGATGCTACAAAAGGTGACCTCAGCATTCAATACCAAAAACAGAAGTTGTTTTAAGTCAGTTACGGAGTTATTTGCAGTCAGTCTCAATGCTAAAATCACCAAAGGGTTGTTCGAAACCAAATATATCCTCGTTAAAAGTTATACCGGTCTGGGGAGCGCACGCTGTGGGGTACTGTTTTAACAATTTTATTTTAATTAGTAGCAACGCTTTCCCTAATGGGTGTTTTGATTCCACAGAATTTTTAACGTACACAAGAGCTGTACTACGTTGTTAATTGTTCATCATCGTGCCTTTTTTCACTGTGTTTTTGTATAAATAGGTGTCTTCTAACTTTCTATGAAGCTTTCGTTGCAAAGATTATTCGTTCCATTTTGAATCACATAGACTTGAGAAATCAAACTATAAAAGTGCAAGATTAACTTTTGTCGTAAAACTTCGCAAAACAACATTTCCGAGGCAGCGGAAGCAGGTACAAAATGTGTTTTCATGTTTTCCCCTTGGTGCAACTTTCACTGCAGGATAAATTCCCGGTTGCCGCGTTCACTCAAGTCGGTCAAGAGCACTCTGACCGCTTGATGCCTTTTCATTTTCATTGTTTTTTAAACGTCGCCGTGAAATGGACGACCATCATTTCGGTTATTTTAATGAATGAGCTATTTGAACTCTCAAGGGCTGGCGAAATAAGAATAACGTCTGAGAATCTTCTGAAATAGATAAATCTAGAGTAGATTTAGGAGAATAAATCGAAATAATAAACTAAATCTTCATCCACTATTCCCATGCAAATGATGATATTATTTTTGAATGAAAGTTTTTTTTTTAATTATGTAGTAAATATAGACTAGATTTATTGATATATTATGTACACTTCACTTACAGAGAGATGGTAAAACGCTAACCTACAATAATGTATATAAATAAAAAATATACTAGCTGTGCTCTGCAGCTTCGCCTGTGAGTACCAAATTATCCGAATTTGTTAATTTGTATTTGCGTGAAGAGTAACAAACATTAATCCATCCACGTTCACAAACTTTCGCGTTTATATTATTATAATAGGATAGTAAGATTAAGTAGTAGCATAAAACTATAACATTATAATCATAATTTGAGGGCCCGGTGGCGTAATAGGGAGAACGGTCGGCTTTGATGCCGTGGTACCGAGTTCAAACCACCGTGCACCAATGGATTTTTCTATAGAAAAAATTATGTGCGCTTCTCACAGTGGCCCTCCGGTGAAGGAAAACATCGTTAAGAAACCAACAACCCCCGCATGGTGGTAGGACACTATTTAGTGCCTGCCTGCCCAGCTACCACCCTCAAGTTAGAAAATCTGTCACCAAACATCTAATGTGTTCCGGCAGCTATCCTTGAGAGCCAGTTCCCATTCTAGGTCTAGCGTGCTTACCATCTTCGACCGCATCATCACTTAACAACAGGTGAGATAGTGGTCAAACGGTAGCCTATAAAGTATTTAAAAAAATAATAATATTAGATGGCGGTAGTGATTTTTTTCTGACAACCTTCGGGTTGAAAGATGAAAGATTAGTTGATAAAAAATTGCAACCACACACTACTTTACACCACGATACCAACATAGATAAAGTGAAACTACATTTATCGTTCCTACCAATTAGCAGGTAAGTGTACCACTCAAGTAAACAAACAGAACACCTGCTCGTGAAAAGGAAACGTCGTACCACAAACTGTATCAAGAAACTAGTAACAATTGTAGACAAACCAAGAACTGTGAAACAAACAACGGGCACGGCAATACGAGCCATTAATTCGAGCGATCCCGACAGAGATTAGTGCTCCCGCTATTGACCCCACATCCCCCATCGTCCCCACACGTAGAAAACATTTTCCCGGCATTGTCTCACCGAGCAGGAAGCAAAAAGAGGAGTTGCGATTGACATCGTAGCAGCGCCCGACCGCTGCGCCCCACTGGCGAATATCGCCCGCGACCCTGCTTCCAATCTTTCGCAATTTTCCCCTATTGTTTCCTCTGCGAACAGCCGAGATATAATCTACACTTCGCGGTACATGCTGTTTGTCGAGAACCGCTGGATGCAGCAATTTCCGAACCGCATAACGCCATTTCACAAATAATCACTCACATTCTCACGTACTCGCAATTTCCCATGTGCATTGACATGACTCTATCGAAGTAAAGAATATAAAAATAGTTACAAATGGATTATCCCGTCGTTTTATATACTTACATTCAATTTAGATTTCCATGTTGTTGCGAATAACAAACGGGTTACAAAGAGCCAACTTTTTAGAATGAAACAATAGCTCATGACGAGTTCATGAGACAAAGGAAATATTTTTCATTCATAATAAATTCCAAGGAAGAGTTCTTTCATGTATACCTACCTACATACTAGATAGTTACTTGAATTCTTCGTATTCTCATATTTTATAAATTCTTAGCTACTTAGAAAATACTAGTACGGTTTTAGAGGCAGCTCAAAGGTAACTAAGTAACTGTAGATTATATCAAATATACAAGCAATTTAAAATTTGCCTTAAAAAAATAAGCCTTAATCACTTTTTGTGGTCGTTGAATCTCATAATAATTTGTGGTTACTGGTTACTAACCAACCTTCCGCCTTTACGCCTCTATATAGCCAGTTATAATCATCACTTCGAACTTGCAGTTCTACGGGTAAGAACACGTGTTTTGTTTGGTACAACTCATAAACCGTCTATAGGTAATTGATATATATATATAATTTTTCAGCTTAGTATCAGAAACCTATTTCACTTGTATAGCATTAATGACTACGCGAATTAGATTTTACCTGAAACAATAACATCGCAAGCTTTCCCGTGTTATTTTAAAGCGGCAAATAATCACGGCTCGATGGTAAACTGTCGCCTATGGACAACTGCAACACCGGGGACTAAAACTCTCATTCCTCTTGAAATACTTTACTTAGGCATCCCATATTGTTCAGCTATTTTATCGCGTGCGTCATAGCAAACTAGGTGTAGACAAGTGACAATGTTTGGTGGATGCTTGTATGGTGATATAAACAGAGGTATTAGCACAGATTGTGTATTAGTTAGTAGGTGTGTATCAAGCGGACGACGACGCATGCCGACACGCACCGGCCGCGCATACTAATTTTACCGTGACGCCCGCGCCCGCCTGTGCGACTCCTACACTGTTTTATAATAGTAAATAAATTTACCCACACGAACATACGAGCACTATACTGCACCATTTTATTAAGGGTTCGCTTATTTATCGACACTGCACTCAATCTTCACCACGCGGGCCGCACACGAGTAAATTCCTCTAATACGTCTAAAGATATACGTAATTTGAAACAAGAGCTTATTATACTCCGTTCACAATGACACTTCTACACGCTACGAAAAATAATGAGCTTTAAGGTACAAGTACAAAATAATAAAGGAAATTATTGTATTATAAAACGTGTGTATGTACGTTTGACTAACGGATCGTGAACATTTCGGGCGGATTCACTGCATGAATGGTTGGCTTTGTAGCTACTGCTGCTTAATGACGCCCAAACTATTACGTTTTGAGAATTTCAATACATAGTACTTGCTTTGAGTGCTTTACTTCAATTTGTGATTGCCGTGTAGTTAGGGTCTTATCTATATTCAAATGAATTCCGCCAGTTTATATATCCACAACATTCACAGATTAAGCTTTAACGGGTGTGGACTTAACAACTCTTCTCATATTCAGTATCTGTATATCAGATTACCTAATCAGGTCACTTAAAAAACTCGTACAAACCCCTTTGTTTTAAAATGATACACACTTGAACACGACTGAAGCTAATTAAATTTACTAGGTAGGTATTCGTGTGTATAAAAAGACGAATCTAACTTCAAAATCGATTAAATGCTAGCATTACTTCTTTAAAATTGCCTACAATTACCAAATTAAACGAGTTTCGAGATCCGTTACACTCTTTCGTATTAAGTCAAATGGGCCAACTCAAATTTTATTCGGCAATAACTCGCACGCACTTTTGGGTCGCATGTACGAGTATACTGTGGACGAACGTGGTATATAAACGTAAGGCTATGTTCTCACAGACTTACAAGGCTTACTCTCAGACTTACTTTGAGCTGCAAATGGCTGATGAGCTAATAAGACTGGTTCAACCAAGTAGGCGATCGACTGAGGCAGAATAAATGATGTTACTGCTAAAATAACAAATCGACGAGCAAGAATCAAGAATCAAGAATCAAAGCGTTTATTCAGTATGTAGGCAGTATAAATATACGCACATATACACGTCAAAATCATTAATCATAAAATAAATCATAACCAATTATCAAGTAAACATAGCAAAAGCAGAATTTAACGCTTTGAATTAGAAAAAAAAAGTAATGAACCATTCAGCTGTCATCCAATCGTTTACGTCAGAATATTTAAAAAAAATTAAAGTAGGTTAAAACCAACCATACATGTAAGTGTGTGTTTCAGTACTTCAGACAATTTTTATATAAAAAAAAATAAAAAAGTGAAATAGTGAAACACAACATAGAGAAACGCATACCGATCACAGTACATATCGTGATCCAAATGGAACTGATAGTCCGTCTGTCAGCTGCATAATATTGTTTAAATAAAAATAAAAATGGCAAGCCTAGAAAGAAAATCTGCGGACAAAAGGGGAAAACTGAATGGCTGTTGAATCTACCGGTGTTTCGGAAATACTCCCATCAGAGAAGAAACACCAAGAAACTCTATGGGGCTTGTCTTGTCATTTTATCTTTTTTTTTTTTTAAATTAATTGTACATGTCAGCTTTAAAATTTTAACAATATATTATTAATTATAATACAATTTATATTTGTTCTTGGAACATGGGGCATTCAGGCCATGCATTTTTGTCATCCATATAGTCACCTATTGTATAGTATGATTTTTTCATCAAATTGGATTTTACATAGATTTTAAATTTGCTCATAGGCAATTGATCAATATCTTTAGGTAGCTTATTGCAAAAGCGAGCGTTTAAGAAGTTGCGCCTTACACGCTCTTAAATTTTTATTTGCAAGGCATCTAATGACTGCCTGAACTGCAAATATGAGGTAAATATTATGAATGTAGCGTTAGAGGGGTAAATTGATCAGAGGCCATAACATCGCGGACGTCGTAAACTGGGCAAGGCGCACTTTTCGCGCTTCGTCTATAAACCTTGCGCTCGGCGAATTGCGTCGATAAAGCTCAGGTATAGAGATATTTATCCCGAGGGATAGGTATACTTAGTGATCGCCACCTGAAAGGCAAGCGAAGATATAACCAGAGGTTTTATATGCTTCATTCGTTTTTAGGTATAAGTTCATTGGCTACCTACTGAATAAAATAATCTGCAATGGTTTTAAATTAACGTCGGCATTCTTATCAATAAATATTGACTAAACTAATTAGGTAGTGGTAGTCCGAACAAAAATCAGCGACAAATTAATTAAATTTGATTAAGAATAATTATTAGATTGATATCCTGATTATTAAATATACTTATACTTGTTCAAAAGAAATGCACAGCCAAAATCAACAAAAATCTTAATAACGACAATGTTAACAAAAAATATAATAATTAGCTACGAGTAAGTTTGTCAAATATAGCAAACATGTAGTGTAGCGTTCAAGTAAAATATCATGTAATGCGCGGAGATAATAATTAGTAGTTGGCCATGAGATAGGTATTATAAATCCGAACCGTGCGTGCATGTAAATCTTAATACAAAGCCGCCAAGAAGCCAAGGATAATATGTTTATTTGTAATAAATATTACCTCAAAAAAGACAGTAAAATGTATCAAGCAAAAGCTCGGTTATTTTAACTTGTGACTCATAGATAATATACGCAAGTTTGGAGCTCGCCGCGCCGCCGCGCCGCCGCTCCACGGAGAAGTTTAAGTTGTTTTGTTTTTCAAAATTAGTAGGCTACATTTATTATTATGAGTAATTTGTTCGTCTCAAAATGATGGCAGGTAGCCCCGGGGCTGGTTCTCGGCGATCACCGGAGCACCGGCTGAGACTCACCTCTGGTAACCAGCCCCGCCCACAGTTTAACATTTTTTCCTCTCGCTAGCCTGGGAATTAAACCCGCTAGTTCATTGTATTGTTTATAGTAGAGCACTATAATTATAGTGTCATTATGGTTTTCTACTTAACCGAACTGATCTATATGCATTAACTTTAAGGTCAACGCCACCTTCCTGTTATTACATATTCGGCTAGCGTACTTTTTACTGGCTGATATATTCCGAGAATAATACCCGGCTAAAGATATTAAGTTAAGACCTCATTAAGTGGGCCGTGATCATGACATAAGCACTTAATAATATTAACAAAAGCGTTCTCCGTACACGTCATAAAAGTATTAACCCAGTCAAGTATCACGGTTTCCTCTCGCAAGCTCGGAAACCATACGAACGAGGAAACTGTAGGTCGTTATTTTTTGTGACGCAATAAAAGCCAGCGTTAATTAAAAACTGCAGTTAGGATTCTCAGAGCTGGATCCCGGCGTGCGGCGCTGTTGTGGCCAACCACGGCCTTTCTGCCATCATTTTACACTATACGATACCCTCATTTTAGAGGCTTCACTGGGTTCCTAACGGTTTTTGCGGATTACGAGTGATTACTATATCATTTTCAGCACTTTTGGTAATGCAAAATTAACACGTTTATATTCAATTTAATGTATTTAGTATTATTAGGCAAATAATTGCATATATGTCTAATAATACTAAACACATGAAATTGAATATAAACGTGTTAATTTTCCAGAGCGTCTAGCGTCATACGTTATAGATATACTACTATTCTACTATTTTATTCATAAATTAATTAAAACCCTAGGCACGTCAGCCGATATTCAGATTGTAATTCATAATGAATTCATAGGTCAACTAATCAGAAATTATAGTGTCATATCCCAACCAAGGAGTTTTAATCGCACTGCTCATCGTTCAAAATAACTCAGACTCACAGAAATCAAATCCGCAGGAGCCAATAGATTCAACTGCCGTTGTGGGGTGCACTTTTCTTTTTTATACGAAAATGGATAGCGCTTGACCACTATCTCACCTGAGACGTGACGATGCGGTCGATGATGCAGCGCAAAGAATATTTACGCAGCGAGAGTGTCCAGGGCGGTTGCTCATCAAACTTGAAGGTCTATTATCTAGTCACCGCATTGTGCGTACAACTTTTTTCGTATCAGTTTTTAATTTTATTTTGCTAGAAATTGCTTTGAATATTAGTATATCCGGGGTATCTGCACAACAGAATATACTCCAGTAGGAAATTAATAAATATCTATAAAACTTCTCGACTTGGTGTTAAACTTAATGCAGCTTCATAAAGTTTTAGTATCTAGTATAAGCAAACGATAATAAAGATGGAAAGGTGAAATGAATTCTCGATTAACATACTGGCGCTTTGCTATTGTATAAAAGTGGCGCTCGCTCAACTCGCTTCGCTCCTTCTTGTATGAGTGAGCAACTAACGAAGAGCCCTCGTAAACTTTGTTTTACGTTCGCACCGCTCCCGCTTTGTGAATTAAAAGCTGTGTTCCTTTTGGACTAAACACGCCTTAATGAAACGCGATCATCACAAATTCGTCTAAATTTCCAGTACAATGGGTACGACAAGCGTCTCATTTCGCAGACTGCGTGTTACTCACCCACCCGCATTAAGGGAGGCCAAATTAAATAACAACCAAACTTGAAGCTGGAAATCCCGAGAGTCGGTCCCCGGTTCTCAGATAGCATCCCAATCGATGGTGCTATATTAGTTCGATTTCGATTGGAAGTTTCTGACCGCAAACAGTTCTTCGATGGCCAGATACAACTTAACTACCGCAGTATTCTAGTTTTGCAAGATAATAACTTCTGCGTAACTACCTAATTCTAAACTTAATTTATGGTTAGTTTGAGGCACAGACCTCAGATTATGTTAAAAGACAGTTATGAAAGGTATAGAGGTACAGAGTCTCAGTAATAGGTTTCCCTTGGCACCTTTTGGGTACGGAACTCTAAAAAACCAATATCTAATTGTCTATAGATATGGATATATTATATGGATTTTTTATTGATCCTATATTTTTTTTCTTTTACAAATACAAAATGTATTTATTGACACAGTTAATAAATGTACAAAAGTATTTTTCATAGAATCCAGGCTCCCGAACTAGCCAAGCTATGTTTTCAGGAGCCAGTGGCTTCTCCCATTATTTTATGAAGCTTAATTATTATGTTCAAAAAATATCTATTACCTACTTAGTATGTTGATTTCTATTTATATTCTTACAATGTTATAAATGTGTTTATAATAAAATAGATGTACTACGAAATATCGTATGACAAGCGCAGCATAATAATGATAATGTGCTACGCCGTAATCTATATATTAATACGTGAAGCGAAAATTTTGTACCGCTTTTTAAGAAAATTGCGCAAACGGATGAACGTGAAATTAGACACAGTTAAAGTTTACACAGAGAATAAGTGCATAAAGCAATTTTTTTTATATAAAATGCATTAGAAATACATTTAAAAATTACATGAATTATGGTCGAATTTTGACCTCTGGGCGTCGTCCACTACACTTAAAATACAAATACATTTCAATTCGGATTGAAACCCGTAAGCCCAGTTTTAACGAATTCCCGACGAGAAAATGGTAACCTAGAATATGAAAATATTTTAGACGAAACAAAAACGAGGACTCTTTCGGTCTGCGCACTCGATTATTGGTACGTTGGCGCTTTGACCGACACGATTCAATCTGGTAATCGGAAATGGGCATTGTGCAACAAAGGTTCTATTGTCCGCGTTGGAGGCACCGCCGCCGCCAATGCCATGCCACTGTCCGCGAATATTCATGTCTATAAATATCTGCCATGTAGGTACGCACTTTGTACTCCCCAAGCGTAAACAAGAGCATACTTTAGCGTTGGATAATATTTCGTTGATACTAGATATTGATATATCAGTTTAAGGCGAGTAAAATAAATTATAAGTACCTGTATATGTAGAAATTAGGGTTCTTTAGATTTTGATAGATATGCAGATAATTAAGGTTAAATTTTGGAGAAAAATATGTTATATTTTCCATCATCATCGCAACTTTTCACGTGTGTTTCATAAAAAAGGCGTGTTCTTTTGTGCAATTTCGTTTTTCGTTTTAGAGCTTATACACATATGTTTATTTATTATAATCTATTATAATCCATTTTATGCGTATATATTCCAAATGGCTGATTATGATTATGTGTGGCATAAAATAACAGATAATATGATATTGACTGGCGCTTATAATGTCTGGAAATTTATAGAATTTGGGGATGGACTCACCCTTTTGTTGACTGGGTTTCATCTTATTCGTGATTACTGTGCAGTGCTAAATTGGTGGTCATAATGTCCGGTTGCAGCCAAAGTTGAATGACGAGTTCTGGTGTATATAATGCTATGTGTTGTTGGATAATTTTGGTTGAATTATCTCGACTCGCTGTTTTCTACTCTACTTTAAGACAGGCACAATTTCTCCCTAAGACCACATCCCCGCAACAGAATAAGGTAAGATTTTAGTAAACTCCTTTTGATTCAATTCAAAGAAAAATCTCCTGGTTTATTAACTTAAGTGTACAAAATTGAAATCAAAACACGTTGTCGTTCTATAATCTTCTACCTATTAGCTGTAACAGCGGATGTATGGGTAGGCAATCATCTAACTGCTTGCATTAAAAACCATAAAACCTTAATGAAGCAAATGCCCGGGAAGTCGAAGGTACCCTTTTATCTTTGGCCTATAATTTACCTAATATATAAAATAGCCTAACTATAAGATAAGGTGTATGTGCTACAATAATTACTAATATTAATTTCATAATACTAATATATATTACTATTATTACATGACTAGTAAAATACATTACCCCAGATTAGTTTTTTGTAAGGAATCACCAGTTGTCATCTACCAACTAAACGCTATTGATATATTTGTTTATCTTTATCTGATTATACCCATATATACTAGTATATTTTATCTTTATATTTTTATATACTATGTATTGGAATTGGTATATACTCGTACCTAGGTATTTAGGGCAAGTTTCACCGGTTACTGATGCCCTATCAAGAACTAATATGACACATTTTTGCCAGCTTTTGTATGAAGTCATCTGTCAGATACCTATTTGTCACTTTATCATGAACCGGTGAAACTGGCCCTTAGACTCGTAAAATTTCAATTAGTTAGTAGGCATTAGTTTTTAAGGCAAAACAGTAGAATCGCTATACCAGAAAATAGTAATAAAAAACCTTATATTTTTGCAATATTTAGTTTCGATAGGATTACCTATCGAAACTAAATATGTTTGTTTGTCTGTTTACTAGACAGTATATAATTTAAGTTCGTTTACAAAACAAACAAAAACCGACTTAATGTGCCGCGATAGTTATTTTCAATACCAAGCTGTAAGAGGTGTTTATCTCTATATCTCTGGAGATACTCCTCAGATCTCCATGAAATTACAAAGGGACCCCCTTGGCAATGTATCCTACTAAATAAAGTAAAATTCGAATCGGTCACAAGTGGCGGAGTAATCACGTAGTGGCCATACAAAAAGAAGCATATAGACGAATTGACAACATCCTTTTTGAAGTGGGTTAAAGAAGTAAAAAATTGTTCAAATACACTCGTTAGGTGACTTTTGATGCAAACCTACTGAAATTCATATCTCAGTATGTTCGCATCACATACATACAGATACACCTAAATGTATACATATACATACAAAGATAAACATAATATTTCATACAATGCTATAAAACCAAGCGGACGATCACAGCCGAGCAACAACTTATTCAATCATCAACATCCTTGCTGATATTCCAAACCAATTGGTTATTTTGAAGCTAAGCTACAGTGGAGTACATTTGTTGAAAAAATTATTTGACTTTGACTCGAAGTAACAAGGTTTTTCTCGCATGTATCGTATAATAATGTATATGTATAATCGCTTCCCGCTATCTGCCCCTCCCTATGTCTGCTTAGATCTTTTAAACTACGCAATGGATTTTGATGCGGTTTTCACCAATAGATAGAGTAATTCAAGAGAAAGGTTTGTAACTAGGTTTAAACGCCAGCAAAGCCGCGAGGCGCAACTAGTATATTATAATTAATTTCTGCTCGCTTTCACAAAACTTAAAAGAATTGCTTTAAAGTCTCTAAATATCCTAAAATAAGTATACAACACAGAATCAAAATCTCAAAATATAGATAGGTAAATAAAGCACTTCAGAGCCTATCTGTAATACATTTAGATATTTTGATTCCCGACGTCGTGTTTTAGATATTTTTAAGAATATTCAGTGATTCTTATGTTTAGTGCACACTTTTCATCAATCAATCATTTCATTTTAAACGGGCAGTGTATCGATCTAAATCGGTGTGTGGTTATGTGAGGTGCTCTTGAAACCTGTAAAATTATTTATGATGAATAATCATTGATTTCACTTTTAAACGATCAGGTTTTCGATATTAAACAATATATTCAAGGCGTCACGGATTTATGGTGGATATACCATCTACGCGAACGAAGCGATTTGCTTCTTCGTTCATCATACGAACTGCCAAGGAATGGAATACCCTGCCTGAGTCTGTGTTTTCGGTTAAGTGCAATATGGAGGTCTTCAAATCGCGGGTGAATAGGTATCTTCTAGGTAAGCACGCTCCATCATCGATCGCATCATCACTTAACATCAGGTGAGATAGTGATCAAGTGCTGCCCAGTTCGGTGTAAAAAAAAAATAATATATAAACGAATGCCTAATAAACCATAACTCAGATCTTCAAGGAATGTATACATACTACTGGGAATGTATATTGTCTTAACCCGGCTCTAGTGTCAAGCATATGTGACCGACGCTACAAATCACTTCTCACGACGAAAATATGCTCTCAACCTCTGGCCCGTACAGGGTGACTCATTCAAACTCTAACAACGTACAAGTATACGTATATAAACAATTATCACAATAGGATAGTCGATTCCAAAATCCCTGTAAGCCTCTGACAATCGTCCCAAGAATCTGTATCTCAAGTGGTTGGTCTGAGTGGACCGCGACTTACAAATCTCTATCGGGGATAAGGGAGCACTTGACCCTTTGAAGAGGTATCGCCCGAGCCTACTGTTTCACTGATTATGAATTTATCAGAAGATAGGAGAGCCTACAAAAATCTTGAAGAAGGATCAATATATTAAAGTATGACCAAGTTATATCGTTTTTAGAGTTCTGTACCCAAAGAGTACCAACGGGACTCTATTACTGAGACTCCACTATCCGTCCGTCCGTCCGCCTCGGGACTGTATCTTCGGAACTGTAAGAGGTAGACACTTAAAATGTTCACAAAGTGTGTACTACCACTGACCACTATAACAATAAATAATAAAATCAAAATAAAGTAAAGTATTCCAGGTGGTCCCCACAAATGAAGTGTGTTTTTAACCGACTTCACAAAAAAGGAGGAGGTTCTCAATTCGTCGGACTCTTTTTTGACGGACGAACGGACAACAAAGTCTCAGAACGAGTTCATTTGGTACCCTTTGGGTTCGGAACCCTAAAAATTTGACTTCAAATGCCGCGCTAGTGAAAATATCCACTAGTCATAATGATGTCATCAAGGTATCAAAGGACAATGTCCAAAATGGCCCTGTGCAATAAAGGCATCTGACACACACGATAATTAATTGTCTATTTGATTACAATAATTCCGAATACTTTTATAACACGGACTAGTTGTATTCCAAAATTAATATTAAAAAGTATTATTTGTGATTATTAACATTAATCGCCGCCATTATGGCCGCCATCTTCACCAAACGTCATGCCATGTCAAAAAATATTAGGTATGCTGAAAACGTTGCACCCTAACAAGACTTTGCCCGGTAGAAAATTCCTGTGAAGACAAATTAATTCTCCCCACCTTTGTTTCTATCTCGCTCACAGTTACCGTAAGAATATCTGTCAAAAACCAAAATCAACGATAAGAAAGATGTAAAAACATTATTCAAGGTCATATTTTTAAGTCTTAAATATAATATAATATAATATAATATAATATAATCTTATATCTATAATCTTCTTGGGACTCTTCTTCTATAGTAACTAGTAAGTCGTCGAGAAAGTAAATGCGTCGTAATAAAAATGTTGATGTATTCAAAACGGCTCAGCCGATTTCGTTAAAATTTAAATGAGACCATCTGTGAAGGGCACACTTTCAAACAAAAAAAGAATTTTACAAATCGGTTCAGGCATATTCAAGTAATCGGTGAACATACATAAACAGATTAAAAAAAGAAAAAATTAAAAAGTGTGTTTTATTCGGCATTTTTCACGTCAACAACGTTCACTAGATAATATTAGTTGTCGAATCAGTTCGACTCACACTTGATGGTTTATTATTTTTACATACATACGCATTTATTTATTAGTAGGTATATGGGGACAGTTTTATAACAATTATGTTAATTTTTGCTTCAGAACCTACAAACATTTATAAGTATCCTTTTATAGTTTTAAACCACTTTCTATACCTTTACGGAAGAGATGAGAAGTTATGACTTGTGCATGACACATTATTTTTTAACCGACTTCACAAAAAAGGAGGAGGTTCTCAATTCGTCGGAATCTTTTTTTTTTTAGCATATTCGTGACAATTCTGAAAGTCGTAGGACCATATAATGTACATAGAAATCAATATATAATACTTTTTTAACCATTTAACTAGTTTCATTTAGGCTCCACGCGATTAGTGTATTTAGCTTAACGTAGTAAAATCCTAGGTCTGTAATTTAGCCAGTGTCAAAGTATTAAAATTGTTCAGGTTTTTGTAAATTGAAGACTTATACTCAGTTGATTCAATACAAACTCACATTTTAGGTCAGGTTGAAGTCATACTCAGTCCAAGTCATATACTTAGTAAATATGTGGACTTTACTAAAGATTTTCTGTGGAATTTTGGTGTGAACGCAAATAGCGAGTGTTTAACATTGTGCTGTTACACTACACTCACCGGCATCTCATATTCAATGGCACTCCACATTTATGTGTTATAACTACTCATTATCTCGCGGAAGAACACATATTCTTAAAAAAATATATATAGCACAAACACTTTTTTACGTTTTTGCCGAAATAAAAACTCGATAATACCGCCGATTGTAGTACTTACCTAATTATATTGTTGTTTTTTTTATATTATGTTATTTTTAGTATATCTACAATAAATAGTCAATTCTATTATGTATTTGAGTCAAGAAATGTTGTTATCTGACTAATAGGCTCCATTTTAGGATTTCGTAGCCGAATAGAGAAAAACGGAACCGTTATAGATTCGTCATGTTTGTCTGTCTCTCCGTATGTCACAGCCACTTTATTTCGAAACGATTAAGACTACACAGTTGAAACTTGGTAGGTAGGTGTATCCTGTCAACCGCTTTACGATTTTTATACAGAAATAAAAAAATAAAGATTAAGGGGTTATTTATTATTATATCCACCATACATGAACTGAAACTTAAAAAAAATAACCGGCCAAGTGCGTGTCAGGCCACGCGTAGTGTAGGGTTCCGTAGTAGCCTGTTATTCAATGCAAGTCTTTACCCGTTATAAACAAGCAACTAGGTACTCCGTCTTTGCCACTTTAAAGGATTTATTCTAAGGATTTTGTATTTGGTACAAAATTATCCAACACCCAAGTTCAACGACTTTTACTGCTAAACTGATAAAGTTATCTCAACCGCTATAGTTTTCCTTTACAGTTCATGAAATGCGCTATTATCACGAATTTCTCCAGATTTTTCAAGCCAGCAGTTTAGCTTTTAGAGGGGGGGACGCCCTACTGGAACAAAAATTTTCACTTTAAAGTTTAATATTTCGTAAATGGAACATTCAATCGAATAATGGTGTTAGCAACCCTTAAGTCATTTTAAAAGACCTATTCAACGATAACCCACACGATGGGGTAGACGATAAAAAAAAATCATCCCTACTTCTCATACAGGGGAACTACACTAAAAAAAATATTTTTCACAATTTTATTTCAGTACTTTGTCGGCGTATTTTTATATACATACCCCCACAAAATTACAGCTTTCTAAAAAATATTAACGGTCTCTTCGCAAAACCTCGGACAGAGAGACAGACAGACAGACAGACGGACATGACGAAACTATAAGGGTTCCTTGTTAGGACTACGGAACCCTAAAAATTATTAAACCTATAAGTCTATAAATAGGTCTTTTAAAATGACATTGAGGTTCCAAAACCTGTTTTTTCTCAAATTCAATCATTTAAAAGATAGACACTTCTAAAGTGGTAAAATGTGCCCCCCCCCCCCCCCACCCTCCACCTCTCACTTTTAAAGTAAAAAAAAATATATGCTGTATTATAGATCTCAATAAACACTTTCAACGAAAATTGGTTGGAACGAGATACCTATAGTCTGCAGTTTTTGAGATATAGCAACTACAAATATAATATTATATATTTGATTTTTATACAATAACTATAAAAAAAAAGTTAATTTTATGCTGACATAAAATGATAGTTATAAAAATACTCTACTGTGTTACGGAACCCTACGAGTACGAGTCCGACTTGCACTTGGCCAGTTTATTTTATAGCAAGGACAACCAACAGCCCGATAAACTGTCTGAGCCGATTAATATGGATTACAAGAATGAGATGTTAGATAAGAGGGTCGACCTACCCGAGATTCCTAGAATACCTATTTATCGAAGGAAGGAATAGGAGGAAAAATAGGAATTTGTCTAGAAATGACAATATCCAGCTTGAACGTTTGGTCGAAAAATATTCTATAAAACCAATTATTCTCCCAAAGGTAATGTAATACAGCTCCTGATTCAAGAGTTTTTAGTAGATAGAAGAATATCGGAACATGCATCTACTAGATTTGATGACTCGTATGCATGTCAGTATTTTGAGGATTGAATAGTTTATTGAACTATAAATAAACGTAATAAAAATTAACAATAATAAAGATAGTTTAAAAACTAAAACAACCCGACTTCCATGCCGCGCGAGTAAGTTTCAGTAGTAAGTTTGAGACGTTTATCGTCATATCTCTAGAGATACTCATTAGATCTCGATGAAATTACAATGCGATCACCTCTAAAACGTACCCTACCAATTAAAAATAATCATTCAAATCGGTTCACAATTGACGGAGTAATCTTGTAACATACACACATAAAAAAAACATACAGGCGAATTGAAAACCTCCTTCTTTTTAGGGAAGTCGGTTACAAAAATAAAAGGTTAACTATGACTATAATTAAAATATAAACTACAAATAAAAAACGGAATTTATCTGCAGCCACAGTAGGTACCCAAAAAGCTGGCGATGGCGAACCTAATGCGTTGCCCGAGGTAAGCGCCTCTTTGGTCGTGAGACATAATATCTATCAGGCAGTAGTCCAGCACTAAAAACGTATATAGGTATGTTAGCATTCTCATATTTCTAATAGGTACCTAGATATCTAAACTTCCATACTAATATCACATACCACATAATATTATAAAAACGTAACTCTGTCTGTTTGTTACTTATCTAATCATGCCTAAACAGACGATCTGATGTCACTTAAATATAACAAGGAAATACTTTATAGCAAGAAGATGAACATAGGCTACTAAATTCTTGGTTAACGTGAACGAAGTCGCGGGTATCAGTGGTAAATATAAGATTTCCGGAAGATACGATTATGACATCCAAATAAAAATAATTTAAAATATTGCGCAGAGATAGTAGTTTAATAGGAGTCCAAGACATAATCGAAATAAGTTATGTAAGTTTGAAATTTGTTATTAAGAAAATATTGATTTGATTTAATAATTTAAATTGTAACATTTGATATTGTGGCATTGACTAAAATAAATGGACTTTATTTATTTATTTATAAAAATGAAAATGGTCACGACACAAAATTTATATTGAATGAAAAACTGTCGTTATCAATGACAGAAACGAGATAGTTTCGAAGATGTTAGAGCCTCCCTTAAGACCGTCTTTACCAAAAGGATTCCAATTTGAGATTTAACCCTTTGAATCTCTTGTGAGAAAAAATTTACGCAGGTGTTCAGAAATAAGTTCAGGACATCTAAAAACCAAAAGTAAAAAGGTTTTACTACTATACAGACTTAGGTTGGAACTAGGACAGGTCATAAATGTGTTATGGTTGAATTGTATTTGAAGGTATTTGAAAAAATATTTTAGTTCAGTAAAGTAAGCAGTAAAAGTGTTATGAGTTCAATAAAATATGTTTACATCTGTGTAAATATTAATAACCTATCGAATGTTAGAAGTATTGATCGATATCGAGATATCACGCACACCGCAAAAGGTTTGAGATCTCTAGAATATTTCCTATGAGCGGGTTGTTTATTATGACCAAACGAAGTTTTTAATGTGAAAACTCCAAAGTGCGTAAGCCTTCGGAATATAAAATCAGTTCCGCTAAGAAACAAATGAGATTATAACCGAGGTGAGGTAAGTACTGGTGTTTGGATGCACGGCGACCGCGGCCACCACAGCGGCCATTCAACTCAACTCGGTCGCGCCATGCTCCACTACACCATCACCCACCAACTACCAGCTACCAGCACTCACACTCACTCGACAATATCTCCATATCACACTCATTTGAATCATCATTCAAACGAAGCCACCAACAATTATAGGCACGCAACCCAACACGCATCTTTAAAAACTAATGTCACGCTCGATTCTAACACACGTGCGGACAAAATATTAAATATAAACCCCTCAGCAAGTTATACAACACAGCTGACAGATATCTTTCATCTCCATTGAACAAGCATAAAAATAACTTATCGTGTCGACTTCGAAGCGATACTTACTTGCTAATTGCTTACTAAATCTGAGGAGGTACCGGTATCTGCAAGTTTCACAACAATACGCCTCATACGGTAGTTTTGACCATTCTCAGACAAACTAAGACGATTTTTGCACTTAAATTGTACTTGACGACATGACTGACAAAGCCGGTATTTCTTCGAAACACTTCACTACACTTCTGATTAGTTCACTTTTATACTTTGCTTAACTTTATTCGAACTTACGAAATATCGCTTTTACCACTGAAATGGGAGACAACAAGTGTTATAAACAATAGGATGGTTTCGCGAGCGCAAGTTGAAATGCTTGTATAGGGCAGCGTGCCACCTGCCACTGTTACCGAACCGACTCTACTGCCGGCAGCTAGAGGCTGCCGGTCCCGCGCTCATGCTCCAGCTCACCAAGTCACTACTATCTCAAAGTTATTCTATATACACGATACATTACTGCCAACCTACCAAAGCGCAGCTCCAATACACGTTACAAACGCGCAATGAACACTTCTCAAATATAGAACCGCATATGAATCGTGGGAGGGAAAGCTCGCTTGCTTGGACCAAATAAAGTGTTTCCCTCCGTGAGTCGATACGCTCACGCCATCTGTACGAAGCATATGCAACTATAACAGCGCCATCTATCAGAACATACTCAAACTGAGTTGAGCTCTAAGTTATACATATTCAAAGTTAAGTTACTGCCTATCACTTAACACTAAGCACGCAACCTCCATAATACCTTAGTTCTGAGAGCAACCAATAGATGGACACAGATTTGGTATCCGTAATTACAAATCATCAGTAGCATAAAATATATCAGTCGGCATAACCATAACAACAAAAAGATAGTGCCACGTTGTGTGTTAAATTAAAAAATGAAGTGTAATAGGACTTATGACTCTTCATAAGTCTTTATCCCAATTGATTTTTTTAAACAACTTTCTGAACTATCTATCTGTTCACTGATACCATACTCATGAGTCCAAACACGGTATCTCTGCTGTAGGTTGGTGAGGTATTGGGTATCCTACAGATGTCAAGAGATGTCCCAGCACCAGGTCAAGGTTAACAAGTTCTTGCAATATCATACAATACAATTTAAGAAAAAGGATTTCAATTTTCAGACATGTGGAAGTTGCTCTCATACTACTCGTACTTAGAACTATCGAGAAAAGCGTTAATGGTCTTCAAACCACCGAATAGATTTAGTAAAACAATTGCTATGCAATCGCCTTTTAAACAATAAGGAAACTAAATCAAAATCGATTCAACCGTTCAGGAGTTACGTTGCCATAGGCAGATACAAAAACTATAAACTTAAAACACCCCTCTTCTTGCGTCGGTGGTTATAAATAATATAGCACATATTTGTAGACCTACAATTTAGAAGGAACGTAGTGCCATGAGGCTAAAAACAACATAAAAATAACATAAACGTCTATTCTCCGTGGCTTATACTTAGGCAATCTAACAAAAAAAGGAAACCCGTCACACAGAAGAGATACTAATAATCCACGAAGATTTGCCAGCAAACCTTCTCTCGAAATGCTATTTATTAATTCTGCATAATAATTGTGTATTCCAAGTGAAGCCATAAATGAGTCATCAACTTTAGTATGCTATGTTGCAGCGATTGAAGACCGAAGACAGTCAGTCGACTGACTCACTAAAGTTTATATCAAGGGACGTGACAGAATTTACCATGATATCTGACACATGGCTGCATAGAAATCACTAAATTGTGAAACAATAACACGTACTACGTAAGATATATAAATAATCTCTTTTCTGGTATCAAAATTGTCTTATTTCTTGCTACATGTTTTACCAATGTTTTTTTATTCTCACTTCCAAAAATCAGTATTGTGTTACAACTGGAGTAAATGTCAAGAATAATTCAGGCAATTCACACTGATTTCAAATTATCAGGCGACGCCACTCCAACTCGAGGTTCCCTTCTTAAAACCTCTATTATTATATACTACTAGAAGTGCCCCGCGGCTTCGCGCGCATTGAAAACTTCTTTTATTTACTTAAAACTTTTCATTTTTTAAAACGGTTCTATCATTAAACACATTCAATAAAAATTAGCCAAATCGGTTCACCCGTTTTCATGTTATCGCGTGACTAAGGCAACTCGAAAAACCATAATTTTCAGATTTTGTTACTTACCCCATTTCGAAAATTCCTACAACACGTACTTTATCTCATCTTGTTTCGCCATACAAACATTGAATCCCCGTTCCGTATCCGGGAGGAATTTTTAGAAAATCCTTTCTGAGCGGATACCTACGTCTTAATAACTATTTGCATTCTAAATTTCAGCGCAATCCGAAACAATATTGATTTTTAAATTTTGTTACCCCAGTTTATCCTCTTAGGGTGGCATTTTGAAAAGCCTGAAACTCGTATTTACTCATTTATTTGTGTCTAATGTCTAATAAAATGGCTATCCAAACTTTGAACCCCTGCTTCATCCTCTTGAAGAGTGAATTTTGAAAAATTCTTTCTTAGCGGATACCTAAGTCAAAATAACTATCTGCAAAGACTTTGTTACCCCACTTCACGCTATTAGGGGTGGAATTTCGAAAGAGCCTGAAACACGTATTTACTCACTTAAGTACTTGTGTTAAGTTTCGAATATAATAGACTATCTAATCTTGTTTCTCCATACAAACTAAAAGGGTGAACTTTGGAAAATCCTTTTTTACTACACCCTTACGTACTATAAGACAAATATATATAATATATATAAGACAAATATACCCTCCAAATTTCAAGTCTCTACGACCAGCGGTTTAGGCTATGCGTTGTCTGTCAGTCAGTCAGTCATTCAGTCAGTATGTCAGGACAAATATTCTTATAGTATTAGACAGATTGCCTGTGTATTTATGCTGTGTGTATATACTATAGTCATCAGACCTCAGGTTAAGCAGTAAAGGCACAAAAAAGCAAAAAGCTATTAAACCGTTCATAGAAAAGACTGACTGTTAAGAATAAATAGTATATTTTGTTATTTAATTTTAAAACCTTTAATACCTTTTTAATTATCGTCGCTTGGTAGCACGTTTACGTAAGAAATCCATGCAATACAACAAAGTGTGTAAGAGAACAATGGACATCCTTTATGGTCCAGAAACTGCGTCCGGCCTAGATGTGCGTGCTCGGATCTAGTGAAAGTAATGTTTTGTGAGACATAGATACTGAGATCAACTGTACTTATATCTTATTAAATTACCCCAATTTATCATATACCTTCTATAACATAATATTGTTAAAGACCTTCAAACAAAGCATGGCGTAATGAAGCGTTATCCTTGGTCTTCTGAGTAGCAAATATACAATCAGATAAAAAAGTATAACGATATTCGTTACGGTCATTCCATCATCAATGAACCAACGATATTTGTGAACCAAATGTCAAACAGGATATGCGTAAGGTTAAGAATACCTACGAGTTTTAATGAACTTAACTCTACATTATCGTCAGCATTCATGTTTACTGGATGTTTCTAAAAGGTGCGTTTAAGTTCAGGTTGTGGTCCGCACGATTTATCTATGAATATAGTGGATCCGAGGTCTGTGTATATAAATCGTATCGTTCGGTTTCAGCATGGTGTTTGGTTCAATCAGCAACACGAGTGATATTGATGATGGAATTGTTGCGAATGAATATGAACTTAAGTTATCTTATCGACTTAAGTTAATCTTTATTTGTCATTAACTTTTCACTACAGTTTTCTTCCAAACGTTACTTCCAAAGAGAACAAGAGATAAATTTTATATGGATTAATTTTTCAATATCAACCACCTGCGGCCTTTAGGACTTAGACTTCAATTTTCACACGCTAAAAATTTTACACATGATGCTTGGAGTTTTTTTTTCTGATCTATGGTGATAAGCTTCGTCCAATTAACCAATTTACAAAATTTAGACACTTCGCTTATCGTTTCCGCCAATTCCAGCCTTATGTAAATTCCAGCCACGACAAGTCAGGTTAGGGATAGTTGCACTAAGTCGATCGGACTAAATTGGTTGTGTAAGTACATCTCGTCTTATTGTCGTTATAGATAACCAAGCAATCTTGATTACAACTTGATCTCATTTTCTCTTATCTTCTCTCATCATGTTTCTAATCATCGGGTGAGATAGTAGTTAATAGTTTTTTATCCTAAATAGTTGCACCTGATGTTAAATAACGATATCGCCCAAGATGTAGCTTGCTTACCTAAAAGATACTTAATCATTCGCGGCTTGAAGTCGAAGATAGAAGTTTTCTAGCAGTCAGTCTGGCAGTACGCATGATGAATGTGGAAGCAAATTGATTTGTGCATATAGACAAAATGTCCACAGTGTAGCGGTGTCGCTGTAATTAAGTAATATACAAAAAATAAAAATTAAAAGTAATTATTAAATACTAGAATTTGCTTGTCTGTCTCCAATTAAAATAGTAAGATTATGGGCTACCATTACACTATAATCTGTTTTTTATAGAATATAAACATGCGTAAATGATCATAATATCACCGGATGATAACTGACGATTTGGTCGAGGATGGCGCACGCTAGGGCCAAGAATAGAAGCCGGCTCTCAAGGACTGCGATATTATACAAAAGTGTCCAATCACCAGCAAAGAAAAATCAAGAACAGTACGATTAGCATATTAGCTTTTTCCAACATCATTCTTCAACATAGAATGTAACGTACACCGTGTACGAGAAGACGCGGCACGGCCTCGATAACAATATTATGTTTCAGCATGGGAAACACTTGGTTCCACTTGACGGCGCCTGCGATGTACCTCGACTAGTACTACCGTTAACCACATGAGAACTTACAGCAAACTATGCAAAATTACCCAAGCGTTTGTGTTGTTCATGACTAATGACTATATTAAATTTTTTTGTTAAGAAACCTAAATACCATCGCATTGATGAACATTGTCTACTAGTAGTTTTGTTATTTATACTTTTATTATAACTTTTTGAATCGTGCGTAGGTAAACGTTTTGATGCTCTAGCTTCCTTCCAAAAGAATAAAATTAATAATACGTGGAATACACGTATCTAGATATAAGAATTCTAAAATTCTAATAGAATCTATATGAAATATACTATGTATAAAATGTAGCAAAGCTAAGAATATTTCTTATCATATATATACCTCGCATAAAATCGCATGCCACATGTATAAATGTAGTTATGGGGAGGTGATAAGGAAAGAAAAATACAGGATAAATCAATATTAAAACTATGAAACTATTTGTTTACAAAAAACAAACATAATTACGATTAAAATTAAAAATATCGACTTTAGATGCTGCCACCGTGCCTAGATCTAGAAGATAAAAAAAAATTACAAACGACATAGATCCTCCTTTTTTTGAAGTCGGTAAAAAGAAGTATGTACGTATATAAACTAATTGAAAATTCGTGAATTTGAATTACTTCATCTCCATTTGTATATTTAACTAGCTGTGCCCCGCGGCTTCGCCTGCGTTAAAAACAACTTTCATTTATTTTAATTTTTTTATTAATTTTTTTTCATAAGAACCATCTCCTGACGATAAAAAACACGACAAACAAAAGAATTAGCGAAATCGGTCCAGCCGTTCTCGCGTGATGCCGTGACCAAAGGAAATTGGGATACATTTTTATATATAAGAGAAAATATAAGAAAAATCATCGACCTGTTTATACTTTGATAGACATAAATAACATAAGAATCCTGACGTAAATAGGTAAATCAATTTTAGTTGTATTTTTAACCCCCGACGCAAAGAGAAGGGGTGTTATAAGTTTCACGAGTGTATCTGTGTGTCTGTCTGTGGCATCGTAGCGCCCAAATGAACCGATTTTGATCTAAGTTTTTAGGGTTCCGTAGCCGAATGGCAAAAAACGGAACCCATATAGATTCGTCATGTCTGTCTGTCTGTCTGCCTGTCTGTCTGTCTGTCTGTCTGTCTGTCCGTCCGTATGTCACAGCCATTTAATTCCGAAACTGTTAGGACTACAGCATTGAAACTTGATAGGTAGATGTATTCTGTAAACCGCTTTCCGATTTTTATACAAAAATAAAAAATATAAAAGTTTAACGGGGGGCAACGCATACATGGAACTGAAAAAAAAAATTTTACGTGTGGGGTGTTCATGGATAGGTCTTCAAAAATGACATTGAGGTTCCTAAAATCATTTTTTCTCAAAGTCAATCATTTGAATGATAGGCGCGTCTAAAGTGATAAAATGTGTGTCCCCCCCCCCCTCTAACTTTTAAAGTATAGGAGTGAAAAATCTAAAAAAAATATATGCAGTAGATCTCAATAAAAACTAACAACGAAAATTGGTTTCAACGAGATACAGTCAGCAATTTTAGAGATATGGCGACCGCAAAGATAACTTTGTTTTTCATACAATTACTATGAAAACAAAGTTAATTTTGTAGTTGCGAAAAATCATAGTTATGGATTACTTAACTGTGTTACGGAACCATACGATGTGAGTCCGACTTGCACTTGGCCAGTTTATTTTGTATGTTACAGGTGTTTTCATCGAGAGTGTTCTTAGCTATGATTCACAAAAATGCGTTAAGCCGTTTTAAGAATATCAGCTTTTTGAGTTGATGTCGCTATAAAATCAACTTTAATAGGTCTGATCAATTCGAAATTCAGTTTCCTCTTACTTCAACGATATTGTAAGAACATGGTAGAATTGACCTGATTCTGGGACATTTGGAATCTGCAGAATTCTCAACTGCTCACCAACTTAATGCAGAGATGTCGAGCTTGGGCTCATTGAAATGGTTTCTATTAAAGGTACGGACACACCGCAGCGTCCAGCGTGCGCGATCTAGGCGACGATCAGATAGTGCAGTAGTATTTGTACCGACTGGTTCATACCAAACGCGATCAGAAAACAATTGAAAAGTACTGAGATCGAACGCGCAGATCGCAGGACGCCGCGGTGTAGCCGTACCTTAACAATTTATACAGAGATCAGTCGGGGGTGGGTTTAAATTTTGAATTTAAGTATTATATATACAAAAGCAAAGTAAAATTTCACAAACGTTAGAACCGGTGGCGGGTCCCCGGCCCGTGGGATCAAATACTTGGTAAAACATCTTAACGATTCTCACGGAATCGTAGAAAATTACTGTAAAGAAAACCGCTAGGTAAAATACAGATACATTTTTTTCTTAATACTTTTGAATGTTGACCTGAAGGAAGTTGAAGAGTTCTGAAAACTTACCTTCGTAATCGTAGCTTGCTTTAAATTATGCTCTCCATATATTTTAAGTTTTCATTCATGATGGATGTTTTTTTTTAAATATCTTAAAGGCTAGCGTTTGACCACTATCTCACCTGTTGGTAAGTGATGATGCGGTCGAAGATGGTAAGCACGCTAGGCCTAGAATGGGAACTGGCTCTCAAGGATAGCTGTCGGAACACATTAGATGTTTGGCGACAGATTTTCTAACTTGAGGGTGGGTGGTAGCTGGCCAGGCGGACACCAGATGGTGTCCTACCACCCCGGAGGGCAAAAATCCATTGGTGCACGGCGGGGTTTGAACTCGGTATCACGGCATCAAAGCCGACCGTTCTCCCGATTACGCCACCGGGCCCTCAAAAAAGTATCCCTTATAAGAATGTCCTGAACAGGTGTCCCTAAATAATATAAATATCCTATGTGACTAGATCTGCCCCGCGACTGCGCCCGTGTGAAAAATGTTCCTTTGTTTTTATATTCAGTTTATAAAGAGTGTTTTAGTGGACGGACCGGATTCTTCTCGGATGTATATCTTATTCTGACCACCTAATGATTAATATCTTATGGTATGTAGCATATCGTTGAAAAGGGTAAAAAAAATAACTAATGAACTTTTTAAAAGAATGCTAAATTCAAATGGCTTTTATTTTTTTATATTCAAATTGAGAAGTTGTCACTTTTTAAAACAGTCAAACACATTAACGACCTTGAAATCTCAGAACTATTTTTTTTTATAAGGGTAAGGTGTTACGTAATGTTTTATTTAGAATACGGATTCATTGCAAAATACAGCATAAGTTTATTCGTCGTACGTATTACAACTACAAACAAAAAAGTTAGCATGATTTAAAGGCAAGATTTTGGGTGATATAAAAAAAAATTAAAAAATCATATCTGAAACACCGTGACACTTAAGACTTCGGGTCTACCGGGGAAAACTAGAGCATGACCCCCCAACCCCCAAAAAATTTGTCGGTCCATCCACTAAACACACTGTTTATAAATATATTATATATATTATACCCTATCTGTGGGCCAAATGTCATTCAATTTGCTCAGCCAATTCTCAACCCCCGCAAAGTGAATGGGTGGATAGAAGTTTGTATGAGACTCGCATATCTTGATGCGAGAGGTCTGACAAAAGATTTATGGATGCCGTGTTATTGATAGACAGGCTATGGAAAGAAGCACCCCTGATGTACAAGAAATATACCTCAAAAAAAGAAACATACAAATTAAATACATACAAATCCTAAGCAACATACAAAAAGAAGTGAAATCCCAACCAAACATTTTCATGTAAAATGTTACCAAGACTAGACCATGCGGCTCGCACTGTAAAAAAGTTATCAGATTTCATGTAGAGCCAAGCTTACAAGACCTAACTATATACGCTCTAACTTCACAAGCTCTAACACCTTAAGTCAAAATATGTTACTTGACCATTTTGCTACATTCACATGGGCGTAAGGTGAAAAATGCAGTATTTACTGTTCATTACTTTTCTGGGCATAACAACCACATTAATAGCAAGTCTATTGACATTTTTGGTTCTGTTTTGTAAGTTTATAAGTAAGTATCTAATGTATAACTATACATTTTCCTGTACCCATCGACGTCATAACAATTGCTATGACGTCGATGCCTGTACCTTGTACGCTACCATGTTGTGTTGTGATGTTTCACACGAATCAACCACCGTGACCGGTATGTCAGACTAATGGAAAACTCTAGTTTTTTTTCTTAACAATGGTAAGCTCGGCCTAGAACTCAGACATACATTAAATATACCTCTACTAAATATACTCGTAAGTAACAAACCAATTGCTGTATTAATTTATATTTATTGTTAATGATAAGTATAAAAAACCAATGAGTCGATAGCAATATTCAATGTTTCTTATTTATTACTACATGTGGTTTTTTAATCAATTATTATATTTTGTAGATATTAATATAATATTTATATTATTATAAATTATCTTATTTTGTATTTGTCGCCAAATTTCGTCATGAACATTGTACTAATTTTGAAAATACTATTAATTTGTCATTTAATGGGGAGCGCAACGCAACACAGGGTTTTCTTAGCCTAGCGTAGGTATCTGAGGTTTAAACTATTACTACGCAAAATGTATCAATATGTCAATAAAACATTTTTACTCTTTACTCTTACTCTTATCAACTTCACAATACTAGGTAGATACCTACTCAATTCATGTGAATATTGTTTTTTTTATGTATGGGTACCTAATATCTCCAACGTGCATAGACCAATTCAATACGTTTATTAATATTTTGTTTCAAAGAATAAACCTTCGGTGTTGTTTCATACATTTCTTATCAGTATCCTCTATATACAGTTCAGCGACATAAATAAAGTAAAATACCTGTTAAATTATTAAAGCTGTTAAATTTAATATATTATAATAGCTGTTAAATTTAATTAAAGCGCTGTACATTAATTAGTGGTATACGTTATAAACTAAATTGTATGAAATGAATGAGTCATTCGCAGTATACACTAATTTGGCGCTTAGCCGGATCAGGAGGCATGATATCATTCAGATCTGGTTAACTGATTATGTATATTTGCATTCAATTGTATGGCCGTGGGATTCTGTAAGGTTCTCAGTTATTTTCCAAATCGTCGAAGAAAGTATACATTAAACGCTAAATAAAACAAAAACGGTGATAGCAAGGTTTCGTTCTACTTTATTTTCTTGTTTTTCTCTTTATATTGAATCTTTACAAAACAAATAAATTGTTAATCTAGGTACATTAGAATTTTGCTGTCATGCCACGTTCACATTTTCTATTTTATAACATCAACAAATACTCTACCTACCTATTGAGACAAACATTACCAAAATAAGTTTAACTTTATGAAGAAATGTAAAAATATTTATCATGGATATTCAATGAATTATTGACTTATTCATATTTATAATACAACAATTAGATAAGCACCAAATCAACAAAACCTTGACTTCTGACTTCTGACTTCACATGTATTTTCGATTCGAAATAATTCACAAACACTTTACAAAGCACAAAGCAATTGACATTAAATCATACGCGTTTTTTAGTGTAGTTGAACTCGGTAAAGGTCAACAAAACAACAAAGAGCAACCTTGAGAATTGGCGCACTTTGTCTGTTACATTTAAATGCCTAAATTTGTATATAGATAAACTAATTACATACATCTTTATTTACATCGCAGCCTTCCAAAGTATCTAAGAAGTATACGACTTATAGTTTGGGCTAGTTATTATTATGTGCCGCACGATTAGTAAACTCAGCCAGGATCTAAGGTATTTATGACGAGATTAGTGACAACATGAAATTAAAAAAAATGTTTTTACTCGAGTCTGACTGAACAATTATTCAGTTGCCATCCCATCTAGATGTTTATATGTACATAAAATGAACTTACTACATAAAATTGCACCATTACCTTAATACTTATATCTTTTTAAATACAATGATTATAAAAACAAAGATATAAAATAGAAAGATAGAAGATAGAAAAATCAAAAACAATAATGTAAAGTTAAATAAAAGTAAACTGGACACATATATTAAGTATATTGATTGATCTAGGTACCTAAGTAGAAATCTATTAATATAACAGTTGTTACAGCAAAAGTTTAAGTAAGTAGCAATATTTTGAAAGAATTTGATGTAAGTAACGGCAGTAACAGCAGCAGTATCAGATACAATTCGGAGAGTGTGCCTCTCAACTGCACGAACTTATTCCCCGATCACCTTTTTTCAATCGGATAACCAGACGTACTGATACGCGCCACCGCTACATGGTGGATATTCCATCAATCCGAATGAAGCGATTTGCTTCCACATTCATCATACGTGCCGCCAGGGATTGGAACTCCTTGCCTGAGTCTATGTTTCCGGAAAGGTACCATCTGGGGGTCTTCAATGCGAGTGAATCTTCTAGCCAAGCGTGCTACATGGTCTACGTCCACATCGTCATTTAACATCCAGGCGAGATAATGGTCTAACGCTTAACTATAATGCATTTAAAAAAAAGTCGTTTTAGGAACAAATAGATAAATTTAGGTCAATCATCTTTGGGTATGGAGCGGAACGTAAGTACTTACATACATCGTCTTACGCAAATTCTTAGAACTTTTAGACAGAGATGTTTATTATTGATGTACGAATAGCTTTTGTAGGAAAGCTTTGATGATTGTGGCTTTTCAAGTGTTTCAAAGGGATGCCAGATTTTTCTAGTCAATCCTATTGTGTTGAATGAATAGGGAATACTCGTAAATCACATGCATACCTTTTGAAGATAGGTTACAACAATATTTTACTCCAGCAATTTCTTGCAATTTAGTTGCAAATATACAATCTGTTCATATGTCATAAATCATCTCGTACTTGTTTATCGATTTTATTAAAGTGTCATTAAAGAAATTGTATTAATTTATATACTATAATAAGTGAAACTAAAGGATATTTCCGACTCTATATCTAGATGTTCGCACCCGTTCAGTACAGTAACAGCAAATTTAGGTACCTATTACAAAGATTTGCATTTCACACTTTTCAACCGACTTCCAAAAAGGAGGAGGTTCTCAATTCGTCTGTATGTTTTTTTTGTATGTATGTTACGCGATTACTCCGTCAACTGTGAACCGATTAAGATGATTCCTTTTTTAATCGGTACGGTACATTTCCGAGGTGGTCCCATTGAAAAAAAATCATCAAGATCTGATAAATATCTTCAGATATATGACGATAAACGTCTCAAGCTTGCTACTGAAACTGACTCGCGTGGCATGGTAGTCGATTGATTTAATTTTTAAACTATCTTAATTATGTTTTAGGTAGACGCTATTGCTTACCATCGGGCGAGCGTCATGCTTGTCCTGTTATTATAAAGTACGGTATTGATGGTATAAACCATCAAAAAACTTAAAGATATGTAAGATGCCTACCTCATCGAGGGTAAATGAAACCAGCTTCTTCTTTTTCCAGTGTGTTCGGCTTAAGGTTTTATCTCTTCGACCGCCCTATTCCAGACCTCGAGAAAAAGTACCTCCGTGCCATGTTTTCCTCCCTAATGAAGTTAACTGCGTTTCCCCTTAGTCCTAGGCCAATCCTAGCCCATCTGTCACTGACAACCAAATGACAGAGCACTATGAAGTTGGTGAGGATCGGTATTGTCTATAGCCATAGATATTTATCTGTGGTCATAGACAATAAGGTTGGCGTCAAACTTGCCATATCAAGCTTGACGTTTTAATCCGATTTAATATTATCTAGGATGATGGATTTATAATGGATGGCGTCAAAACTTTGGCAGCATGTCCATTTTCTGTTTGTGTTAGTGTCTAGAACTGCTAGAGTGTGCCTGAGTAGGGAAGTGATCGCTAGTGTAGAACACATCGATAAAAAGGTGAAAAATGTAGAAAACTAAAACTTATGTAAAAAGAAAACAATTTATGTGATAAAATACGTAGTTACTTTATTGAACTTATGGAAATTAGTTATTGATAAAAAATGCTACAGTACTTAACTGTAATTAGGCAACCTTAAATTTGGCGGTATAGATTTCTTAGCTTTTCTTTAACACAAATCTTAAATGTTTTTGCCTTTTCAATACGTCAATTAAATATTACAAATTTGAGCTACAAAGCTATATATACTTCTATACTAATATTATGAAGAGGTAACATGTATGTTTGTATTGAGTTAGCTCAAAAACTACTGGACTACAGGACTATTATTTTTTTCTCTCATATATAAATATATATATGGTCTTTTAGAATGAACATAGGCTATATATTATCCTGTTTAAAAGATAGGTATATTCGTGAAGACCTATTTTGCAACTTAAGTCGCCAATAAAACGGTCGAGAAAACACGTTTTTTACGAAAGATGATTAATCTGAAATAGATGTAAGAAAGTATGTATCGAAGAGTGGTACAACTTAATAAGACCTACAAAAAAGTCCGCGATAACATATGTCTATCGCACAGACTCACAGTAACGATTTTAATCTTTATTTTTTAATAAAAAATGTTACAGAACTTTCAAGGCTATTTTCTTCTATACAGTATTAATCCTTATTTGAATAATTACGTTAATTATCTTGGCCCAATATCATAGATTAAAATTGTCCTTTACAGTATATAATTTATATCAAAATACTAGAAGTGCCCCGCGGCTTCGGTCACGTTAAAGACTTCTTTTATTTACTTAAAACTTTTATTTTCTGAAACCTTTCTATCATACAAGACATCAAAGAAGTAAAAGCAAAATCGGTTCACCGGTTTTTAAGTTATTGCGTGACTAAGGGAAATAGGGATTAATATTTATAAAACCCAAAAAACCATATTGACTGTCAGACTTTTTTACCAATCCCTTGCAAAAATCTTGCAACACATATTTACTTATTTATTTATAGAAGTACTTACGTAAATCTATAAGTTTTTATATATTTAATTATAAATAATAAGTTGTATCCGCGGGGAATTTTTAGAAAATGCTTTCTCAGCGGCAACCTACGTCATAACAACTATCTGCATTTTAAATTTCAGCGCAATCCAAAACAGTATTGATTTTCAGACTTTGTTACCCCACTGCACCCTCTTAGGGTGGCATTTTGAAAAAGCCTGAAACTCGTATTTACTTATTTATTTACAGAAGTACGGTTTGTGTGAAATGTCGAATAAAATGACTATCCAAACTTTGAACCCCCGTTTCATCCCCTTAAAGAGTGAATTTTGAAAAATCTTTTCTTCACGGATACTTATGTTAAAACAACTATCTGCATGCCAAATTTCAGCGCAACCCGAAACAATATTGGTTTTCAGACTTTGTTACCTCATTTCACTCTTTTAGGGGTGGAATTTTGAAAAAGCTTGAAACACGTATTTACTTATTTTTTTACTGAAGCACTTGTATGAAGTTTCGAATAGAAAAGACTATCTAATCTTGTTTATCCATACAAACTTTGAACCTCCATTTCACCCCCTAACGGGGTGAATTTTGAAAAATCCTTTCTTAGTACACCCTTGCGTACTAAGACAAATATACTCTTTAAATTTCTCTGTCAGTCAGTCAGTATGTCAGGACAAAGATTCTTTTAGTATTAGATAAATTATCATATAAAAAACGCGCATCGCAAATAATAAAAAATATGCAGTGAAACCACAAATTAGGCCATACTTACTTTGTAAACATTAATCAGCTTTTTTATTGTAAAAGGTAACAGGACAAGCACAACTCTCACTTGATGGTAAGCGATGACGTCTACCTATTACAGATACAGCGATACAGGAAAATTCTGGCAGTTTAGAATTTTGCATTCCTATGAAAATTAATTGGCAAAGTGGTGGTACCGGTCCAGGCGGACTAGCAGAAGTTCTACCACTACAGAAAAATTAGCTCATCTCTTTTGTAAATGCTAACGATATAAAGTAATTTGATGTCAATATAGTATGATCTATTGTATCATCATCATCATCAGCCAGTGTCAGTCCACTGCTGGACTGTAGGCCTCTCCCAAGATGCGCCACTGAGCCCGATTTTCAGATCTTCTTTTTCAATCACTGCCCACCGCATTGCGTATGCCGTCTCTCCACCCTCTCACAGGACGTCCTACGCTACGTTTGCCGTTTCGCGATCTCCACTCTCCAATACTCAAAATTTGAAATCACCCCGACTGATCTATGTATAATCTATAATGAAAATTAAAAATATTCCAATGAGTCTGAATACGACATCTCAGCTGTAAGTTGGCGAGGAGTTGAGAATTCAGCAGATTCCAGAAGATGTCCCATCATCATGTCAATGCTTCAGTGTCCTTTGTCGTTGAAGAAAAGGATACCGAATTTCGAATTAATCACTATGAAAGTTGAATTCATAGCGCCATCAACTAGAAAAATGCTACTACTACTACTTTTACAACGGCTAAACAGATTTTCATGTATCAGAGCTTATAACACTTTCGATTAAAACACTTTCAAAACCGTTTCATCATCCTTCATTGCGCGCAGAGGAATATTATAGGAAGACTTATAGGAAGACTTTCTATCTTGACTCCACTAGCTTCTATTCTTTTCCGTTTCCTCGGTGTCAGTTCCAGCTTGATTGATAATCTAGTAGGTACAAAATTGATTTTTCAAAATGTTTAGAACAAAGTTTGAAGTGTTTAGTTGGATCCTAATTTTCACGCCTTACTGCCTTTATCCACTTGATTGGATTTTCGGACATTTTGGAAACCTACAAAAAAATGATATAATATATTAATGTGGTAAACTGTGACACATTTTTCATAAAAATATATAATATATTGGCATTATCATAAGTAATAATAGATTGAATACGAGTAAGTATCAGTGCTGATAATATAATTAGGTACCTAGTTACTACTAATTTTGCGCATAATTACTTTGATCACTTTTTATAATATTTTAAGATCGTTCACAAAACGAAAAAACCAACTTCAAATGCCACGCTATCCATTTTCAGTATAAAGTTGGAGGTGTTTATGTCCATATCTCTGGAGATACTTATCAGATTTCAAAAAATGTACAATGGGACCAAACGGGCAGAATAATCTATCGAAAAAAAATAATTTCCAATCCGGTTAAGAACTTGCGGAGTTATGAGATAACAAACATAAAAAAGGCGAACTGAGAAACTCATCTTTTTATTGTGAAGTCTGTTAAAAATGTTCAAATTTCGTTCTAATCAAGGCTTTGAGCTAACCGTTCCATCCTTAAAAAAAATCTTCATATTATAAATCAACTAGCTGGGTCCCGCGGCTTTGTCCGCGTTTAATGACAGCGGCAACATGCGCGTGGGCTGTGCGCGGTAGAAAACACTGCTTAATTTGCATATTCCCTATTTGAATCAGATATTGTTCCCTATTTCATTAGCTTCAATTTTGATTTCGCGGAACTTTATTTTTTTCTAAAATAAAAGTAGCCAAGTTACTTGGTAGTTAATATTTTAACATCAGCATTTTACTAGTGAAAGTCCCGTTAAATTGGTCCAGTCATTTCAGAGATAAACCGGAACAAACAGACAGACAGACAAACATTTAAAATTTTGTTTTTGATGTAAGTACCGTATATTCTTTCATATGCATTTAGTGAAAAGCTGTTATTTTGAAATTACAAACAGACACTTCAATTTTTTATATGTATAGAATTAGTGTAAAATGTATATAAACGATTTATATATTTATATAGTGTAATATTATAATATTACACTTAAAGAAATTTATATATTCCTTTTTATAAGGGTATCAACTATATTTATCGACAAAGTTTTGGAGGGTTCTCGTACATCACTAGCCGGGCGGCGTAAAATAATGTTTGTTATTTACATAAATTAAAGCTTTAAAATGATAACCATTTACCACCTCGGTAGTTATATGACGAAAAAGATGTATATAATGTAAGCAAAATAAATATTTTGATTCAAAAAGTGGTTATATATGAGAATAAATGCCCACAAACACTTACGTGTGAAATGATAATTCTGGATCTTTTACGCCTCCTTTAGTTGTTCTTGATGGATAAAACACAGCACAACACGATATAAATTAACCATGTAACAGGGTTTCAGTCTTTAAAGCTATGTTTCTATTTAATTTTTAATTTATAAGTATGATGCGTCGCTATATTATGGCCTGCTAGCTGGTCAAAAATGGACACGATCACCCATGCGCGAGGTTGTCAATTTGATATTAGCTTTCTCGTTTACTCTTATCTCGCAACCCCTGTGATAGAAAGGGTAGGACAATGTGTTGATAGAATGAAAGTCGATCTGACAACGTCACATGGCTGACATGGCGCCATCCATTATAATCCATCATCCTAGAATATTATACATGATCCATTCTAGTTGAAAATCTAAGATGCTTGATTAAATACTTACAGTAATAGAAAGGCAGAATGATATCTACCTAAATGATGAGTTTAACTATAAAAATGGCTACCATCAAATCGCACCTAACAGATATAATTAAGTAGATCTATGGAGACTTGCTCGACCAATCTTGTTTGATAAGTTTGTAAATAGAGCAAAATTATTACCTACATCTGATATTAATATTATAACTACTACTAACTAAACTAACTACTAATAATATTACTACAAGACAGAAAACATAATTATAATAGGGCTAGGGGCGTAAAGGGTGTTTTTCTAGTAATCTACAAATTCAAAATGATATTTAGACTGTCTGTCTGTGTGAAAATATGCCATAAGACCGCCGATTGTAACACCAAATAATTTTGTTGTTATCTTAAATTTAAGTTTGTTTGGTTAACGATAAAGAGTTTAAGCCAGTTTCACAAATTTCTTATTTAGAATGTCATCTGACATATAATACCATATAAAAAACTGTCCAAAATCTTCAGATAAGTTTCAAATATGGCTATCAGAAACCGGTGAAAGTGGCCCTTTATCTATGTATCTAAAGGTACGGCCACACTGTGGCATCTGCGGGCGCGATCTCAGTACCTATCAATTGTTATCTGATCGCGTTTGGTGTGAACCAAACAAACAAATACAAATACTACTGCGCTATCTGATCGCCCCATAGATCGCGCACGCAGGACGCTGCGGTGTGTCCGTACCCCTGTGTGAATACTGCACAATCAATACAACAAATTAGTTGATTATATTATCAGCATATGGCAATGTTTTTGACACAACCTACAACTTTAAAGCATTTTTCTGTCTAATGACGTATCATTTGTCAAAATAAGTTGAGCCGTTGAATAGTCACGAGGATATAAGAACGGACTTCTTACTGATAATTTATAATTTAAATTGAAATTCATGAAAATAACACTATAAAACGAGCTTAGTCACAGATTATTTCTTTAATTGTTTAAACCTTTTATGAACGGTATTTATTCATGAGTAACATAATATATAATAATAATATGTAATTAAATAAATAATTTGTGACGGTATACCTACGTTATTGTGTACAATAATATAATTTACTAATACAAATAATTTATATTGATTGATCCTCATGCATGATTCATTATCAATAACATAAGATTTACTTGTAATTAAAAAAATAAATAATTTGTGCCTGTGAATATTTTAGGAATAGAGACAATATAGCTTCAGTAAGTATTTTAGAATATTCGCATAAATTATTAGCTTCACTTGTAACTAACCTACAAATAACGAAATAAATCTTAAACGTCAATTTTATCCGACTTCTGATTGTCGTATCATCATGAAACATAATATAAAGAAAATAAACTGACCAAGTGCAAGTTGGACTCGCACTCGTAGGGTTCCTTACTACGACACTACAATATTTTATTAGATCGTTCTAAAAATACCACTATCATTATTCGCCAGTAAATAAATAACTTTGTTTTTCAACCGACTTGGAAGAAAAGAAGGAGGTTCTCAATTCGTCTGTATGTTTTTTTTTTCTTGTTTGTATGTTACGCAATTACTCCGTCACCGAGTGAACCGTGAACCGATTTGAATGATTCTTTTTTTAATCGGTAGGGTTAATTTTCGAGGTGGTCTCATTGTAATTTCATCGAGATCTGATTAGTATCTCCAGAGATGTGACGATAAACGTCTCAAACTTGCTACTGAATTTGACTCGCGGGGCATGGAAGTCGGTTGTTTTAGTTTTTAAACTATTTTAATTATCATGGTGTTTGTTATAATGACAAAATTATATTTGTGGTTTTTACAACGTGCTATATCTCAAAAACTACAGAATATATATCTCGTTTAAACTAATTTCGTTGAAAGTGTTTATTGAGATCTATCGCATAATTTTTTTTAGATTTTTCACTCTCTTATTTTAGAAGTTAGAGGGGGGAGGGACCCGAGGGACACTCTTTACCACTTTGTAAGTGTTTATCGATCAATCGATTGACTTTAAGAAAAAGTAGTTTTAGGAACCGCAATGTCATTTTTTAAGACATATCTATAGACACACGTATAAATTGAATGATTTTTTTTTGTTTTGGTTTCATGTAGGGTATGGGCAGCCTATAACCTGTTGTTTTAAAATCGTAAAGCGGTTCACAAAATACATCTACCTACCAAGTTTCAACTGTGTAGTCCTAAAAGTTGCAGAATAAAATGGCTGTAAAATTCGGATGGACAGAGAGACAGACAGACAGACAGACATGACGAATCTATAAAGGTTCGGATTTTTGACATTTGGCTGCGGAAGCCTAAGAAGATGAAAGAAAAAAAACTTTTATTTAGCAAAACTCACATTAAGAGAGGCTTACTAAATATACTTAGAGACAATAAAGTTAAACCGGATGTATGTTTCGTAGTTCAAATGACAATACAATAATTTGATTTCTTGGAGCTGATCTGATGATGGAGCCAGAAGGTGGATAGTGGAACTCTTCAGTTGCTACTACAAGCCCCTAGAGTTTGGGTACATTTGATTCGTTTTGACTAGTCTCACAGTGGATTTAGTAATAAGGATCTGAGGATGGTGCCAGGAGACTACTTTTTAGTGTAAGCCTCAAGAAAGTCCTGTGTAAGTGCATTTTATTAGTTTTTAAAGCTATGACTTATAAAACTACCTTATAATACCTATCAACTTTGTTGTTAAATGAAAATTCATGTTTGTATTATTCTGAGTATAAACTTATTATTTCTATATTACTCATCCCCATTTAATCTAAAACATAATGAATAATATGAGGAAATAATATGCTGTCAGTTGTGGTCGTGATTACTAACGGCTTCCGTGCTACCCACCGGGTCGGAACTTCCTACACGACCAGAGTCTCAGACAAAGCACTGACTTACTGACTTCCAAAAAAAAGTAGGTTTTCAATTCATCTATATTTTTAACCGACTTCACAAAAAAGGAGGAGCTTCTCAATTCGACTGTGTTTGTTACCTCAGTACTCGGTCTTCATCATCAACCGAACCAACATCTTAACCGAATTGAATTCTTTTTTTAACCGACTTCAAAAAAGGAGGAGGTTATTTGTTCGACGTTATGTTTTTTTTTTGTTTGAGAGATTATGCCTGCCGTTTGGTCCCATTCAATTTTTATCGAGATATGACTATTATCTCCGGAGATATGGATATGAACAATATAAACATTTTTGATACCTTGACGACGTGATTATGAATAGTGGATATTTTCACTATCGCGGCATGTGAAGTCGGTTTTTTTTCGTTTTGTAAACGATTTTAAATTATATAGTTAGATAAGACTAGGTGCAAGTTAATGATACCTTTTACAATTTCTGGTTTCGATTCTTCAAAAGATCCTAGAGTACCTACACGAAATTAAGATCCCACCGCTCTATTTTTCTATGTGTTCCCTGAAGAATTTCCTTGTATGAATTGTTAGCTATCAATTTATACAGACTAAGGTAAGATAAACACATCATCATGTAGGTACAAATGGAATACCTTCCTTCATTACTTCAGTTATAAATGAAAACCTGATTGAACTTCATTATTCTATTTATGAAAATCATAACCGGGATGAATAAACCCATATTGATTAGGTGTAAACGCCTCTAACCGAGCCGTTTGAAAAGGGTTCAAAGAAAATAAACCGTATGCGCCCACACCCACAAATCGTGCTTCGAAACCACAACATTATACAGCATGGTTCAATTAAATTTAGTTGGAAGTTGATTTGTGATATAATTATCTCATTTTCACTATTTCTTTAGCATAAAACTGAGCATTGACAACAATAATGTAGTCAAAAGTAGTTTGGAGTATAGTAATCAACCAGAACTAGCACAATATATTCTGAACATACTGTTTTGTATGTTGATCAAAAAGGTATGCATGCAGCGTAGATCCATGATTTTTCGTCAAAAGAACATTTTGAAAAATACTATACATGGAAAAGAAAATGTCTTACTCAGCCTGTGAAGTAAGACCGTTTAAAACTTTTTGCTGTAAGTATTAGTGTATATTGAATTCTGGTAGTTGGAATGAAGATAGATTTCCTTTTCTTATATTGTGCCTTCTTTTGTCAAAATAGTTATTCTACTCGTTTAAAACTTCACTTTATGTGTTAAGCGCGTCACACACGGTGAAGATAATATAAAATATATATTATCTTAGAGCATATTTTAGAATATCGCTCACCATAGAAATCCTATGAACCATCACACACGACGAAGTTAATTTATATTTTATCTTCAGTATCTTAAGATACCGAGCGAATACGCAAATATGGAAATATATATTTCGTATCTTAATATGTTATCTTAAGATACGAAATATATACATCTTAATATAAATACATGGTGTTTTTGTGTCGGGCTATGTGCGGACGCAGCGCGGGGTGCTCCGGGAAGGGAAAGGAGAGGGGGTAACTTCGCCCCTCTAAAATCATCCTGTATATAGAACTCTAACAAGGAATACGTGTGGCACCAACGCAGACTCGTAAGGAAATGAACAGGTTTTTTAATATTATCGTATCTTAGCCGTGTGTGATAATCTAAGATACTATAATATTTTATATTAGGGCATCTTAAGATCAAATATTATAGCATCTTCACCGTGTGTGACGCGCTTTATTGTTATGTTATGAGTTATGAGTGATGCTAGACAAACGTAATTTTTTGCTATATTATTTTCTTACCTTTGTCTAGTTGCAGTCTTGCATTCTGGATGATAATATTACAACACTTTCTTGTCTATTTTTATCGTCATTACTTTCAGCAACATTCATGTAATATCGCACTAATATACTAAAGAATCGCCCTGGATACCTAAAATATCAGAAAGTCAAAAACACAAATCGAAATATAGGTAAATATAGGCTTCTGCAAAATATATTTAGAGATTTTGACTACAGTTTTTTTTCTTAGATATTTTGGAAATCTTAGGCGAGGCGGTTCTTATATTGAGTGCAAATGGCCATTTATATTATGAAGTACTAGCTGGCCCGGCGAACTTCGTACCACCTAACAGACAATGAATGTCGTGTTACCTTTTAGATGAACTTGTTTTAGGCTTTTATGAACGTAATAAATGAATACAAAAGAGATATTAAGTTTATTAATGTATTATGGCAATCCAGATATAGAATAAAAATGGGTAAAAATAGGTTTTGGAAATATAATTTTTTTTAAGTTGCTTGTAAGTAAGCATACATTTCTGAACGCACGCATATTTGACAATCAATATGTCAAACAATTATCATTACTGACAATATTTGACATTTTTAAAATCTACATGACTTGAATTCACAAAAACTTGAAGAATTATTACTTGACTTACTACTTGACACGGGCTAAATACACTAATCGTGTGGAGCCATAATTTTACCAAAAAAAAATACGCGATAATCCGAATATTGTAATGCTATCCACACATTGGAAGAATTTTTATACTTGACACTGGCTAAATACACTAATCGTGTGGAGCTATAATTATACAAAAAAAAATACGGCGGGATAACCAATTGAACATCAAATAATCGGCAGTTTTTAAACCCAGGAACATTTTGGCAAAATATTTATTCTTATATAATTTATTTAGGTCAATTATTCATTGTTTTTAATACTTATTATCCTATTCCTGACAAAGACAATTCCAAAAATACAAAAATCATAAAAATTGGTCTAGCCGTTCTTGAGTTATAAGTGTAGTAACTAACACGACTTTCTTTTATATATATAGATATGAATATGAAGTATCAGTTTATAAAAATGATATCATACTGTATGCAAGGTAACGTAACACAACATGCCTAGCCGACATTTACGACACGCATTGGGGAGTCGTGCGCGTGCCCCCTCCACGCGCGCGCGCAGGAAACGTCGCTATACGACTACAATCGTTACTAGGGTCCCGTTCCATTCCCTCCTAAATAGGACTTGGAAGGCCTTTATACCAACATCTAAAACTTGGCCGAAGAATACAAACTATCACTAACTTAACTAATACGGTATCTGCAGCTGCGACAGCACCCACCCTGTTTTTAGTATGGAACTCTATAATTGCAACATATTTTCATATTGAACAGAAATATTGAAGATACATTATTTTGGACATTATACTTATGTATTGTGGCTGTATTTTTTTTTTGTCGTTTAAGTAATAGATGGACATCATGTGAATATTTTCCTATAAATGTCCAAAATGCATTATCAAGTTTGTACCTATGTAGTAATCCGCTACGCTCTGCGGTGTTTTTTCTGGATAAGTGGATCATTATTATATTCAGGGTATATACATAGGAGGATATATACATTTCAAATTTTCATCCCAATCCGCAAAGCCGTTTAAGCTTTAAGGAATAATCTACATACTAACTAACTCGCACACTTTAATTGACATTAGATAATCAAAGCTCACACACGGCTACCATTTACTCGTATAAAATAAAGTGTGAAAGTGTAATGAAATATGGTGAAAATTAGGTGTACAGAACAAAACCTTCATATGTATTCTTTAGTAGTTATCTTCCAAGCAGATGAATCGTTATCGACATCAATGTAAGGGAATGTCAAGCACTGGGCACCCTACCTCACCTTAAGGCTTGACAAATGCCTTCCACAGTTCAACCCGGTCAAGGCAATCCACAACGTGTGCAAATGTTACCTGCCAATTTCTGAGTGGCTGTTGATAGGAACTCTATGAATTCCTTGAAAAGACATAAGCTAAAACCTATGGAACCTAAACTAAGAAAAAAAAAATATTTCATTAGGTATATTATTTTTATACAACAAGACTACTTTTATTTTTTTATATGAGACGAGACTATTTAAGATAAGTATTTATTTAATTATACATTTAAGGTGTCGTCTAAACTATATTTATTCTACAAAACCAAATAGGCAAAGTACTATATGAACTCAATAATTTGTATCTACCAAAATATCAGTTGAATTCCAACAAATCCATAAAATTTCAGAACTGAGTCTGGTTTAACGTTCAATAATTTCATAATAATGGCCCTAGGGCAGACAGATTGTCAGCCTTGCAGACGCCACGCTTAAAAGTAATTATGTGGGCTCTCCCACTATACTAAACCTTGTTTGTCTGATCATCTGTGAAACAATAAATATAATCCTTCAAATTACGAGAAGGTTACGAGTATCCTTTATCAACAAGTTTGAGTAGTGAAGAAAAAGATTCCTTCACTATTCTAACTAATTCCATAATTTTATCCTCGAGGTTTGTGTTCAATAAACATCAAACAATCAGGTAAAAATATAGAGAAGAATACTAATGAGAAGAATTTAAAGCAGGTACTTGTTTGCGGCTGTTTTAAATCATTCATTCCTCATGGTTGAATGGTTTCTATAGGATGGGAATTGGATCCGAGGGAGACGCAGGTATACAAATGTCGCGGTAAAAGTTTTTTTTCAACCTGTCTGTCTGGGTGCATTTCAAGTGTGAGATTTTCACAAGTGTCTGTTACTTCGATGAATATCATCGTGGCGGATAGCAATTTGCACAATGAAATACAAGCGACACTTTTATCGACCTTTTGTTTACCTACTTCGTCAAACAGGTTAAAAAGCTATCAACGTGATAAGTAACCAAATTCTCCAAATTTTGTTAACTTTAAGGTGTGTATCTTATCAGTATTTATTTTATTCTTATTCAAACGTTGGTATTTCGCATTAAACGTTAAGCATTGTGAGCAGCAAAATCACCTGCAATTTTTGTAACAAATTGTCCTTATTAAAATGTATTTTTTTTTTTTTTATACTTAGCTGTTATGCCATCGTTTGACCACTATCTCACCTGGTGGTATGCAATGATGTGGTCGAGGATGGTAAATACGCGAAGCCCAGAATTGTTTGACTCTTAAGGGATGTGCTGCCGGAGCACGGAACACTGTGAAGTTATGGCGGGAGATTTTCTCCTTAACAGTGGTAAACTATTTTTTGGTACTTTTGGTAGCAAGTCAGGCGGAACATTGATATAATGCTCGTTTGTACTACCTATCCTATTAGATCTATGGTATTTAATAAGTTGATTTATAATAAATTAATCGATACTAGCATATTAATCGAATGCTTGCTTATTGTACTGGACTCCCCCATCACATTTTACAACGTTCCGTCTTTGTCTGCCATAGAGCCATGGTGTATCCCCTTCCTCTTCACAACTGTACCCCATTTATGGGTGTACTGTACGTACAGACGGCATAAACAATTTCTCGAGCGGCGCGCGTAAATTTTAGGTTATGGCATGGTAGTATTAATTCGACATTCGCTAGAGACGTACGTGCCGTCTCGCGAGGCAGCGGGCTCGCGATCGTGTGTGCATTCGTTACGTCACGATCAATATTAAGTTCAATCAAGTGCATTGATGCAGTGATCTTTTTTACTTCTCCTGATTTGATTTCAAGTTTCCTAGATAAACTCAAAATGATAAAAATATTGGGAGTAACGTCTTGCTCTCGGAGTTCGTTAATGACTTGGATGAATTAAGCGTCTGTGAGGTAAGTGTGTCAACATGATAAGCCATTGTTTGTTGTTTTAAATTAACGGTTTTATTTTGAAATAATCTTGCTTTTTCACTTGTTTCTTTTGCATGGTATCTACTTACATTATATTCTGTAACATGATTTTCGTTGTTATTGTGTCATTCATACAAGCAGCTGTAAAAAATATGAATGCTTGGAACTATTATGAATGCTTAAAAATAACCAGTGGAATTCTCATTATTCCAAGGTTTAAATTTAATTAAATATGAATTTAATGAATAATGAATTCTGAAATTAGATTAAAATGTAAAAAACTTTATAATCTAAGTACCTACTCATTAAAATGTGTAAAATATTACAACAACGTTGTAATAGCGTGATATCAACTTTATCAATAATATTTAAGCTGGAAATATTTTAAGAGCACCCAACTAAAGCAACAGTTAGTCTGATTTTCAATTTGGAGCATCAGAGGGGAATCAGTCAGCTGGAAACTGATAAACGTTCGAATAACAATATTTGCAGAAAAAGCATCAGGGCGACATTCGACGGCTCTACGTCCCCTCATGCCTTGAACCCTCGACTGCTCCACTCCAGCAGACAAACGCACCAACATAATCTTGCATCCTTTACAACCTTAATGATATGTCGTTAAGGTCTATTTTATCACGTTTTGCATGATCATGACGTTTGTAAGCATAGTCAGCGCGTGCATTCATCCCACACCCCCTGTTTATTACCTATACCGTATGCATGTTGCGGTTACTATTGTGACTTGCATCAATCCATTAGACGATTAAACCTCATATTGTTATAGATGTATTGTCGTGCAAATTTCGATATGGATTAATCCATACAAACGGTACAACCGCTATCTGCGGGGCGCGAAATGAAAAATGCAATCATAAAAAACCGTTATGGACGCAGTTAAAACGGATAAATGTTAACAATAGCCGATGGCGTGGCAATTTTGGGCCATTCACTTGAAATATTTCGAGTGAATTTTGCGATGATATTTAAACCACGGCGTCTCATTTTGGGCTCTCCTTGCTCTCTCCTAATAGGGAAACTGGTCTCATTATCAAAGAGTCAATCGTGCCGCCGATTATGGTTAAGGTGTGTAGGTTGAGAGATTAGTAACTTCTGGGTATAAGTAGGTGTTGGATTTCAATAAATTCCCTATTCATAAAAGCTCCACCTGTTTTTAGTACTTTCACCGACTATTTTCTGGTAATATATACCAACTGCATACTTTTTATATTTTCTAGAAAACTTTTTTAAGCTTCCGTAAGTTATCATCAGTTTTATATAATATATTTATTTGTAATAGCCATAGAAATAATAATATTAACAAAGCTCATGTTGGCCTGAGATGGCTCGTTTTGTGTTAATTGCGAAGTTTAAACAAGAAGAAATTGGACTAATTTGTCAAATAGGTCCTTTAGAATTTCTGTGTCCTTGTAGCTCATCATCGTCACTAGTTTATGAGAATATTCACAATAGTTAAATACTATCTATTAAACTATTGTTAATAATCTCATATACCATATAAACATTTTATTGAACACCTTTATACATAAAACATAGTTTACAACAAACAGTTACCTCACCACGGTCAAACGGATAGTCATTAGGGTGGAATAGGACTCGAATCAGACTACTTTGTGACGGATTGGGATTAATTATAAAATATTTTGAAAAAATGTTTCATCAGCTTTCTCTTCCCATCCAAACAGGAAAAAAATCACATGTTCAATCTTCATGCAATTTGTTAATTTTAATAACATTGTTTTTGACATGGTATTCGTATAAATCCTTGATCTATAGCATCGTTCAAGAGAAGTATTTTGTAACCTTTTAAGTTTCATCACGCAAATAAAGATGTAACTCAGATCCGCTTCAAGTATCCAACAATACGAATAAGTAATTTGCTTTGCATACTATTTATATTCGTACTTTTACTTGAACTCATTGCATCGTATTACAACGTATAAAGTTTCGCTACTTTCCTTAATCATTAATATCATTATAAATAAGAAACCTATGACATAAGACGCCACATCATAATTATATGCTATTTATATTACTATTATGAGTAATAATGTAATAACGTGGAGTTATTATAAATTATATCATTCAGTACAATCTTACGTATTAGACAACTGCAGAGACGTGACTATAAACCACATAGACATTTGTTATGTGAGATACTGATTGTTATAAAAACACACAAAACTACAAAGAATCCGATATGTTGACTAAATTTTTTGTTGTAACAAATCAAAAGTTTTTTTGTAAGGAAAATATCTTAAATAGAACAATATTCGAGCGAAGGTCATATATATATTATATATACCAAAAATAACTAAATATCTCGAAAAGGCAACAACGTAATTCGTCTTTAAATCGCAATATTATTTCATTATGCAATGTCTCATCCTAAAATATTGTATTATGTACACATGCAATATAAAATATAAGAACTCATACAAATCATTCATTGGTTAAAGTTTTTTAATCTTCTCCCAACAACCTAAGTATGAACTGGCTAAAAATCATAGGGTAACTAGCTAAGTAATGCTTACAAGTACAAGGAAGTAACGTAACTATGACAAACAGTTCGTCACCACCTCTTCGCTTTTCCGGATCTCCCACGCTTGATAATTGAAGTACGATTACCAACCGGGAGTCAGTCGTATCCAGGGACAAAGACAACAAAAGAATATAAATAAAAAAATACACTATATCGTCCCGGTGCATTCAGACAGAATACTACAAAAACGATTTTTCCGTTTTGAAGCAACGTTATCCAATAAAGACAGATGCTTCATTGTCAGCCAGCAGTTTTAGATATACTTTTCAATAAATATGTTATTAAATACGAAATTATTTTCAATTTGGTTTTTTTTTAAAGTTGACTATTGTAAGTATAGTAGTAGCAATAATGTGTGTTGAACATTACTAGTTTTCTTGTTAACCCCTCCAACTAAGCTAAATACGCTTGTATCTGGAGTGGGTTCACGTCAATAATGCTGGGTGGGGATCGAACTCACGACCTCTCGATCGCCAGGCCGACGCCTTAGCCATTGAGCTATTGCCGCTATTATTATAAGTAATATGTACCCATGAACTACAATCTTATTAATATTTAAGGCTTAACAAGCGGCTATGATTCTAAAACGTATAGAATATTTTTATTGTTGAACACATCTATAAATAGATGAACACTTTATTGAAAATCACCTAAAAAACTGAAAATACTTAACTAAATAATTTAAAACTAATTGCGTCAGTAGGCGATCATATCCCTTAAAGCGATCTTTTTAAGTTGTTAACTTATCAAAAAGCAAAACAGTAGTAAGGTAATTGGAGTCTTATCACATTCAGAAAATTTCTTCCACTTACTAATTACATTTACTTTTATTGTACTCGTATTAACTTAGAATGAAAATTCTAAAGTTTAATAGGATAGTTCATATTATATTCTTGTAAAAAAGGTGTGTATCAAGACGTATGACAGAGTGGCATACAGCTTTTACTTGAGCTTTTACCTTGCAAAAACTTGTCCTACATACGTCGGGGCGGCCACGTGAGAAATGTGCAGATATCTCCACCATTCATAAAATCATCAATTACTATCATATTCTCGCCGTTTTCTTAAAGAAGAATTAAATGATCTCTTTAACGTTACTTATTCACTGTTTTATTCAATAATAATATCGTTTAAAAACTAAAAACGAACCGACTTCAATGCCGCGCTATTAATTTTCAGTACCAATTTTGAGATGTTTATCTCAATATCTCTGGAGATACTTATCATACCTCGATAAAATTACCATGGTACCACACTTGGGATATCTCCTTTCGAACAAAAACAGAATAATCAAAATCGGTTCATAAACGACGAAGTTATCCGCGAACAAACATAAAAATATATATATATATATACGGTCGAATTGAGAAACCTCCTCCTTTTTTTGAAGTCGGTTAAAAAAATAAAGATTTCTTAGATTTTTTCGTATCAATTCATCGACAATACACTAATTAATTGAATATCTTATGAAGTTGATAGATAACGAGAAGTCCTAGACCTAAAATAATATTAAAAACGTAGCTTTTTAGGGTTATAAATTCGCCATGTCTGTCTGTCTGTCTGTCCGTCCGTATGTCACAGCCATTTTATTCCGAAACTATTAGGACTACAGAATTGAAACTTGGTAGGTAGATGTATTCTGTAAACCGCTTTCCGATTTTTATACAATAATAAAAAATAAAAAAGTTTAAGGGATACATACATACATCCCATACATAGAACTGGAACAAAAAAAAATTTTTTCTTCAAACCTATACGTTGGGGATGTCTATGGATAGGTCTTCAAAAACGACATTGAGGTTTCTAAAATCATTTTTTCTCAAAGTCAATCATTTAAAAGATAGGCGCGTCTAAATTGGTAAAATGTGTCCCGCCCCTTCCCCCCTCTAACTTCTAAAGTAAGGGAGTAAAAAATCTAGAAATATATTCTGTAGATCTCAATAAAAACTTTCAACGAAAATTGGTTTGAACGAGATACAGTCAGCAGTTGTTGAGATATAGCGACCGCAAGTATAGCTTTGTTTTTCATACAAACACTATGAAAAACAATGTTAGTTTTTTAGTTGCGAAAAATCATAGTTATAGAATACTCTACTGTGTTACGGAACCCTACGAGTGCGAGTCCGACTCGCACTTGGCCAGTTTTTTTTTACACCGAACTGTGTATCGATTGACCACTATCTCACCTGATGTTAAGTGATGATGCGGTCGATGATGGAGCGTGCTTACCAAGAATTTGAAGACCCCCATATTGTACTTAACCAGAAACAGGCAGGATATTTCATACCTTGGCGGTTCGTATGATTAACGAAGAAGCAAATCGCTTCGTTCGGGTAAATGGTATCCACCATAAATCGGTGGCGCCTTTTAGTATCTCTGGATTTTCGCCATTGACTGTATGCCATTTTCTCAGTTATGCCGGAAAATTCAAAATGTTTCGGTTTAGAAGGCAAAGGTGTGACAAGGTGTCACTAGTGACACCTTTGCCTTCCAAGTCCTTTGCCTTCCAGTGAGTAAATGACAGGACATGTAAGGCGTGCTACGCACTTGATCGGGCCTGCAAAATTGGCAAACCTGAGCGGTAAAATCGAATATGTGTATGTGTGTAGATGAATCTTCGGCCCAGCCTGAAAAATCTGGTCGCATAAAAGCAAACACGTGTAGATTGCTTTGAGTCGGCTATGTCATTCAACAAATACTAACGAACTGAATGTGCCGCTTAAATATTTCAAATGGATTACCTGACTAGCACTAGCCAAATGAAGTCGAAGATATGCAGTAATTACTAAGGGTTGGCCTCAATGATGTCTATCAACAAACACTGCCGTCCCGAATATAATTCTGTAGCACCTCTAAGACACAACATTTTAAGCTCAAAGTAACGGGTGCAGTGCAGTGATGCGCTAAATTCTGACAATTCAGATCTTGTATCTTTGTTTAATCCATTAGGATTCATTTGACAACAAACTAATTTCTTAAAAAAAAAACTAATTTTCTTTTATGTATGCATGTAGTACCTAACCACTTACATATATATAAAAGTAATTAAGTGCGTATCGATTTAAGCTAAGGAATTTTTGGTATACTTCCTTTTATTTAATTGATACTATACATATTAATTACCCTGCTACAATACATATTTATATGTACCCAACTGTTTAAATGTGTTGTGTATGGCTAATTTCTATTTATACGTAGGTACTTTGTATTTAAATTCATGATATTTTCAACACTTATTTGCTTACAAAAGTGTACCTACTGCTTAACCTCAGCTAAGGAAAAATATTTTTATTAGTTTAAATGTAACGACCACAGTGTGATGACATCACTCCTAACGATGTGGTTTCTCACAGACTTTAACTTCCATTGTTCTTTCCTAAGCATACCTAACATTTATTGAAAACATTATTCTAATAAAACCTTCTAGTACTTTATAACAATTTATTTGTCAAGTGCTATTTACAATTTTCATACCAATGAATAACACATCAAACATAATTTAAGATCGCATAAAAAAACCTAAAATTGTTAGATCAGATCTCGATAGATTTACAGTGGGACCACCTCAGGAGTATACATACTTTCGAATAAAAAAAGAATTTTCAAAATCAGTCCTCGATTGACAGAGAAATTTATGAACTGAACCTACACCTTTTTGAATTCGGTGAAAAAGTTAACGTGCTTCAATATATATATAATAGTTTTTTTTTATTATGACTTATGACAGACAAGCCCATGACTGCTATCTCGCCTGATGTAATGTGACGATGTGGATTAAGATGGAGTTGGATGACGGTAAAACGTCCATGCGTAAAATAAATGACTTTAGTACTACATATAGCGCAACTGTCTCAATTCATCTTCCAAGCTGGCTAGCACCACAGACCAGGTTTTGAACGGTCTCGTTGCGTTACCAGTGCTTTACATTTTCTACATTATGTTCGAATTATTTGAATAGCATTATTAAGAATTTTCTGCACTCTGGAAAGAAACCAGATCACCAAGATTTCTCTTGAGAAAATACAACATAGAACACTTCGACATAATAGGTAGAGCGCGATGTTATTTCCCAGATTCACTCGATGGGCAGATCTAGGGCAGCTGTTTCTTAATACAAAAGTAAACAATGTTATTATGAAGAGATCTGCAATCACAATACCGTATTCGGCCTACTTGTTCATAATTATTATAACGCTACAGATTGCCTATGATATTTCTTAACACGACGACGATATATTGTAAAATCGCATGGCTTTAATGTTACGTTAACGCGTGATTAACGCGACTCAATAAAAACTGCTTAGGTACCGTGAGATGAGCTCACGTGAATAAAAACGTTACTATACAAAAATATATATTGTATAATGCAAATCTTAGAATTGGTCCCTTCATGTTGTGGCCGATATTATTACGAAATGGTTGTTTTTCATGAAATGGAAATATCCGCTGACCACATCACAGAACTGTGTTCTGTGGCCCACATCATGATAAGGTCTGGTATATCATTATATTGATTGACCACAACATGAGGTGATCAATTCTAAGATCTGGTCACATATACAAACTGCAAGATTTGATGATGTTACACTTATCAGAAAGTAATAAAGTAGTAGAAATTAAATTGAATGCCAGATTGCCAGCTATATGTTAATACCGAAGTCACGGCTATAGTTTATAAGCAAACAAGCCTCGGGTCACATTCCACGGGCCCTATTGTGCCACTATCGCTCTCTAAGTTACGCATAAATCTGAGTTTAGTTAATCAGTGTGGGCGAACATGGCCACGGAGCCGTTAAGAATTTACAGCGTATATAAATATACGCTGTAAATTCTTACAAACAATGTGTGAGTATTTTATTATAGCGTAGTGTCGCTCCGATGCGAGAAAATTGGCTGAACTAGATATGGGACACAGTTGTAAATTCCATTGTTTACAGTGTGGTGCCAAAGTACCTTGATCGAATTTGGTTCAGCTTAAGTATAAAACTCGCTTACAAACAATTAAATTATCATTCATGATAATATTAAAGCTCAAGCTCACTTCAATACACTGAAAATCGTACGGTTGTTTCAACCATGTGTTATAAAAAAATATAATTGTGACCCGTAATGAATTCACCGTGCTGTTCATTATTGTAAAAGGATACTCTTGGAGTTTTTATTCCGAAAGCCCTTTGATGGTCGGTGAGCCACTTGAAATGCTGTGGAATGGACAATTAATGGAGTCCAGCTTTAATAGGAGCCCACTTGAGTTCAAAGCGAGCCGCAGGCTAACAATACTCATGGCCCCTTTCTATTCTTTGATATTTGTTTTCGATAACATCGTGTTTTAGGGGGCTACAAATACCTATATAATATATTGGCTTACCATGTGTTACAAAATTGGAGTTCAAAAGATTAGATTTGTACAATATTGGATTCTTGTTGCAAAATATAGCAAACTTTGTTTGAATCCTCATTCCACAGTGTTGCTTACATTTATTAATGTGGAGCAATATTTCTTCGATCATTTCTTACCAATATATCTTAGATCAGAATATAATATCTTTGAAGACAGACTCCATTATAGGTTCTTGTTATCTGTACATTGTTGTCTAACGAGTACCTTATCAATAACAAAAAACCTGACACTCATTTCTTGTGAAACAGAGAGTGGGAGTAGTCTCAATACGTCAAAATGAATTTGATCGATGAAATTATTTTCGTTTCGATTGATGTAACCAATACATTCATTTTTATTTCTGAAAAAAAGCCGACGTACTTATACTTAACGTCTGGTTGCAACCGTATACAATGTAATTCGACAGTATTGTGCCTAGACATAAATGTCAATTGCACCGGTTTACAAAGCAAGCCCCTTGTTCCTTTATGTTATTCCAATTCATGCAAATGGCGAAGTCAATCAGCACGGCCTCAAATTGGCTGGACTCTACTTTTAACCCAGCCCAGAGTTCATAGGACCGAACTCGACTCGTATGTATATTATTTGCAGTAAGTAGATCGTGTTGCGAAGAACATTATCATTTTAATATTGTATTTTATAGCTGTTTCTGGCCTTTTTTGCCAAGTTTCTTAATTTGCTTCTGGAAAAAGTCGTGTAGGATGTGCATTGATACCGTTGCATTAACGACTCAAACACTTCGCACATCCGTTCCATATAAAAGTCGTTCGGAACATTCAGTAGGAGTAGAATTTGGTAGCAACAAACCTGCATAGAACGACCGAGCCACCGGAAGATCATCGACCAGTCAACACAACCAAATTCGGTCCACAACGGTACTGTCCGGTGAAATTATTGCCAGTTTCCGACCACTAAATTATTCAACTAACATTAATTTGATGTAAACGGCAGTTAACTGTGACACTATACCTACCTACGATAATCAAAGGTTGTCTCGCAGACCTCGTATTAGGCTACCAAATTTAAACCAATTGTTCTCACTGACTTGTTTAATTATATCCGAGGTATTATCTGAAGTTAGTTTATATTATTCCAAACTGCTTTTGGAGCATGAGCTACTCTCTTTGCATTTTTAACAATACCATGTGTAAGAATATTTAATTCGTGGATATCTATTATACTTTGGGCACTAAATGCACTAGATTCTGAAAATAATATCAATAATCACTACTTCACCAAAATAACCTTTTATTAACGCTGCAAACGCAATGTAATATTCATGGGCGAAAAAGCTCCTGTTGTAAAGAATTCTTAAAAAATGCTATGTACATTGATATATTTCGCCTCAACCATGAGAACCATCTCAGATAATAAATATATACTAAATGTTTACCAAGCCCAAATAGACATGTGCTTCAGAAAGATGTGGATACATCGATAGACACTGGTCTCCCCTTGTTTTTGCAAGTCCGTAGACAGTGTAATCTTGAATAACGAACGCCCTCGGGACTAGTCCTCGCATACTCGGAATTTAATTACTCGCCAATGTCCACAAGTACGTACCCCAAGGAATCATTAATCCTGCTGAACCCATTTAGGGCGAAATAAACTATGGTGGATGTAACTTATCCTTTGTTTCCCCGAATGCCAAATATGATTTACCTTACACATTAATTTTGGTATTAGCATTTTGTTACGATTTACATAATTATAGAACAAAATATATCGAAGTAAAAATTATTCATAAGCCTATCTCAGTCCACTGCTGGACATAGGCTTCACTTATGGCACGCCATTGTGCTTGATCTTGATGAAGACTGTTATTCACGTACCTTTAGTCGAATTTTCTCGACCCAGCTTTTGGGCAATACCGTCACTCTTCTTCGGGAGTGAGGAGGTCACGTGGTGAGATTGCGACAATCACTAATTACATTGTTGTGTAAATATCACCGACTATAGTCCGTTCATGCTTCACTTTTTACTTTGATTATATTTTTTGTATTTTAGTTAAATAAACGTTGACAACGGTCTTGGTATATCTATTCAATGTCATAGTCAAATTTAATCAAATACGTAGTTTTATTTTAGCTCGGTCATAAGTACATCTTGACATTGAACAAACATATGGCACGAATGGTCATGCTTGAGCAATACATGTCGCATTAAAGCCTACGCTCAAAATGTTAATGTGCGAGGAAAATCCGTTTCACAGTAGGAGAAAACCCCGGATAAGAATAGTAAATATTAACTTACTAGAGTTATTGTTTTTTGATCGTGGAAGTCTTTCTAACCTAGGAATATAATAGAAAAGTTTTCGAAACAACCTTAACAAAAGAATAGGCTTCTAGAATCTTTAAAAGAATGCATGTCGTCTAAAGTAAGTTCGTGTCCTAGATTCCACACTGTATACATTTCTAGGCATTGTGTATGTGCGTTATTTAAGGCAGAAAAATGTAGCTTGTTTGCATTGTACATGAACATAATTAAGCAATATTTTACGTAGAAATATAAATAATAAAACATTATTAATTTGCTTATAGTAATAACGTAATCAAGCAAGCCACAAAGAAATTAATTAATTTTAACTTTTAATAAATGAGAATGGTACAATATAATAATTGATAATGTAGTTGTATTTTTAGAGACGTGAATGTTGACTCAAACAGGTCCTTCAAGAAGTTTGTATAAGTAGGTTCATAGTTGAGGCCTTACTCCTAAATAAGTTTACCTAGGTTCTAGGTTCAGATGGGAACCAATTGAGTAAGATCGCTATACTAGTAAACACACAAATTCACCCTACAATTATTTAAAGTTTTACGAAATTGTATGAGTGACAAAAGTGTAGAGTAAAAAATGCATAAAATAAAATTGTAGCACAGTACTACATACTTAATATGAATAAGGAGTAAGCGCGTCTTTAGCGGATATCCGGGACGGTTCTGGTGCCTGCGCAGACGCATTCGGACACGCACCGATTGCTTCAAATAAGGATATAATTAAAATAACATACTCAACATACCAATAATAGTAGATTTGTAGCCAAGGGCTGTAAGGCATCAATTGCAGCCCGAGATATTTAGCGAGGGCGCCTATAGTTCGAGGGTGCAATTGGTGCTTACACCCGAGCTAACTACTCTGCTTTACATCTCGATTGTGAGGTAAGTAGAAAAAAACCGGCATTACAAGAATAAAACATTTTATAAGTTAAAATTTATAGTGAAATGAGAACAATTTTCACATTTTAGGGGCAGGTGTTTTTTGGGTATGTTAATAGTTTGAGATTGTGATATTTGTTGGTCATGGACAAAATCTAACGGGATGAAGCTTTCTTCAGCAGAAGTTGATGGTTGCGGATCATCTCTTGAGAAAGATGTTTCATTTTTTGAAAGCTGAATAGTTTCCGTTATTTAGTTGGTAATTTTACTTTTATTTTGTTTGGAATCTTCAATGTAACCTTCAGCCACCTTGGGATTTCTACCCACCGTGCCTTTTTATAATGGTTAAGTATAATAGTCATCAATTTTACTCAATTCAAGTCATTCAATTTTAAATATCGAACTAGTTAGTTCGATATTTAAAATTGATGACTATTATACTCATAAGAAGACAAGGCTGAATAGCGAAGCGACCTCTTTTGTCATTGGGCTGAATGCATGATGTCTATTGCCAGTATGATGGTTAGATGTACGCGAACTTTTTGAAAGAGTGAAAAGTTTTTTTTTTAATTACTTACCGCCTAAGGCTTTTCTAGCTACATTATTACCCTAGAGCGCTAATTGGTTACCCACAATCTCCATTTGGGGGTAATAAGGACCTACTTACCGAATATGAGAGATGTAAAATATTTTATAACAATATTGTTAAAAATATAAATATTTATCCACAAACATAGTTGCCTACGCTTACTATACGATAATATTAAGCATATAGCTCGCACAGAGGACTGTCAGATTTGGCATAAATAGTTAGGTGTGCTTAGGTATATGTATAGGCATATACATGATGAATATTTTATATTATAAAAATAAAATTATGTAAACTTAAATTACATATATATGTATGTTAATTAGTTTGTGAAGATAATATCGTTTACAACTTTAAAATTACAGGCATCACATCCAATGCGTAAATACAATGAGAACTCCTCCTGCCTTCTTTTGAAATCGGTTAAGGCAATAAGGAAAAAATACGTATTAGTATACGCTCGTAGCTGCCGTAATATATTAAATCTATTAATATTTTTTTAAATATTATCAATATAAAATGTAATATGCAATCAAAATGCATAACACATATTACAATAAAATACAATAAAAATTAAAATATATTATAATCATTGTCAATCGAAGCTAAATGTCGTTTCAAAATATATTTAAAAAGTATCATTACGGCCACTGGACGACCATTGTTTAGATAATGTATTATATTATTATACTAGCAGCCCGCCCCGGCTTCGCACGGGTAGAACATATATGCCTACAAAATTTGCATCAGTTTGTTGCATCGAATATAAAATATGAACATATTTAACAACCATCGTCATATTTCATCCAATTTACACAAAACCTTAACGAATTATGCACCTAAACCTTCCTCATAAACACTCTGGCTATTGGTGAAAACCGCATGATAATCCGTTCAGTAGCTATTGAGATTATTGTGAACACACAGACAGACGCAGTGATGAACTTTGTTTTATAATACTTACGTATTGATATTGGACGGCCCTTTGGCGTAAAGGATTCTATTAAAGGACCCTGATTCTGACCCGACGGTCGTTGGTTCTAATCCTAGCTATATACCTACCAATGAAAGTTTTATGTGCATTCATGAATCATGAGTTTTCGTACAGTGGTAGTGGAATCATTAAATCTACCAAAAAGTAGCTTACCACCAAGGAGTACATCTGCCGCCGTAACCTTTCGGCGTTCCCCGATGCAAAATGCAGGGGTAATATACGTTTAACGTGTGTATCTGTGTGTCTGTCTGTAGCATCTTAGCACCTAACCGGGTGAACCGATATTGTTTTGATTATTGATAGTTTTTTTTTGTTTGATAGATGTTTTCATCGAGAGCTTTGATTCATGAAAATTCGTTCGATCGTTATAAAACTATGAGCTTTTTTCTAGTTAATTGCGCTATGAAATCAACTTTCATAGGTCTGATCAATTCGAAAATCTTCTTCTTCAACGATATTGTAAGAACATGGAAGCCTCCTGGACTCTACAGAATACTCAAATCCTCACCAACTTACAGCTCAGATTTTAAATGTCGTGTTTAGAGTCATTGGAAAAGCTATTATACATAGATCAGTCGGGGTGGTTTAAAATATTATATTAGATTATTATATATATAGATGAATATTATTTTATACAATAGATCATATTATTATACTATATTGACTTCAAATTGATTGTGATCGGTGGGGATCTACAGCATAGCTAAGCTTATAATAATATTTTCTAAGTAACTATGACCTAATCTGTGGTTTCACTGCAAATATTTTATTTATTTTGCGATGCGTGTTTGTGAAATTCGTGAATTCGTTCATTGGAATTATATACTGTAAGGGACAATTTTAATCTATAATATGTGGCCAAGCTTATTAACGTAATTATTTGGATAAGGATTAATACTATATACTTGAAAATAGCCTTGGAAGTTATGTAATATTTTCTAACAAAAATTTTAAGATTAAAATGGTTACTGTGAGTCAACCTTAAGTGATAGACATATGCTGTCGCGGACTTTTTTGTAGGTCTTATTAAGTTGTACAACTCTTGCATAGAAAATATTCTTCTATCTATTTTCAATTAAGCAGCGTTCGTAAGAAACGTGTTTTTTCGACCGTTTATTTGCCGACTTAGGTTGCAAATTAGGTCTCCACGACCTCACACACCTTTGATTTAAACGGGATAATATATAGCCTATTTTCATTCCGAAAGTTCATTCTATGTATTAGTGAAAGAATTTTTTAAATCGGTTCAGTAGTTTTTGAGCTTACTCATTACAAACATACAAAAATACAAAAATACAAAAATACAAAAATACAAAAATACAAAAATACAAAAATACAAAAATACAAAAATACAAAAATACAAATGTTCTCTCTTTATAATATTAGTATAGATAACAAACCGCCCTGGCTTTGCACGGATAGAGCATATATTGCCATGCTCTACCAGTGTGAAGGCGGGGCGGATCGCTAGTAGATCTATAAAAGTGGAATATCCCACCATTCGTTGTTTTGTTATATCTTAAAGGGAGATCTATTAGGCAGCGTTTTCGATAAAAGCTCCCAGGTGGCTTGAGTTTGTCCGAAACTTCCAACAATTATCATCATATTTAAACCGAAAAAAATCAAAACCTTGACAATTTATATACTTATATCTTTCTCAAGAATCACTCTATCTATTAGTGAAAATCGCATGAAAATCCGTTCAATAGTTTTTGAGTTTATCGCGAACAGACAGACAGACGCGGCGGGGGACTTTGTTTTAAATTATGTAGTGATGATAACATTATTTGAATATGCAATGCTTACCATAATAGGTATGTTTTTACAGTCAAATGATAAATGAAGATTAAATAGTGAGAATAACATTCAGATTTTAAAAACAGACAGCTGTACTTTCACTCTCAATGAATTGGCCTGTCTATTCAGTCGGATATACTTTTACTATTTAAGAAATGATTCATTTTAGTTGTCGGCTTCTTTTCAACTGACTTCCAAAAACGAAGGAGGTTCTCAATTCGTCTGAATGTTTTTTTTGTGCGTATGTTACGCGATTACTCCGTCAATTCTGAACCGATTCCAATGATTATTTTTGTTATCGGTAGGGTACGTTTCCGAGGTTGGCCCATTGTAATTTCATTGAGATCTGATAAGTATCTCTAGAGATATGACGAGGAACGTCTCAAACTTGCTACTGAAATTGACTCACGGGGCATTGAAGTCGGTTGTTTTATTTTTTTAACTATTTAACTATGTATTAATAAAATTATGTAAATATAGTACCTTTACATTCAAAGTTACTGTGTAACAAAGATTTTCAGCTTTATGAATATTATTATAATATTATTATTGTAAATATACAATATTATTAGGATATTATATGAATATTTTATTGATTTTTAGCATTTCTCAGGCAACTCTTGCATATTATTTGCTTTGAGTCACCTATGAAGAACTATCAACAATATATACATCCTTGTAATAACGAGCTTACGATAACAGAATGTGTCTTATAATATAATTATTTACTGATTACAGATTATATTATACTGATAAGAAAATTGGACCTTTATTTTCAATTTCTTTAAAATATTGATAAATCGAAAAACGTAAATCCTCATGTGATTATTCTAATGTTAATAGGTATCTTGTAACATTCGCTCAATGTATACTCATTTGTTCTATTCATGCAATTAAATATTATATATACCCTTAAGTTTTCAAAAATAATCCATACTTAGATAATGTTACCGCACAGTAGGAAGTTATTGTCAGCTGTAACACAGGTTCGACCTAGAACGGCTGACAATGTTCAGTTGTACCCTCATATTAGATAAATTTATTATTAAACATTATTATAAGATATATTTAACTGCACATTGTATATTAGTGATTGTATTTATTATTATTATATTTTTATGGTATATAGGTTTAAGGTACTTGATTTGTGTTATTTACTGAATAAATATTTTATTTTTTATTTATTATTATTACTATCTACTCAGAAATGTCTGAAGCCAGAAGTAACATTAATAAATACATAATATATCTTCTTTTATCTAGGTCAGAACTAGCCGTAGTTGTTTATACCATACCAGGGCTTCGGTCACCGGACGTCGTTGATCGTTGTTTGCCGACCATAACCCACGCACTACATCGTTGAACACAGTTACCAATATTACACCTACGTAGTAAAACTAAGTTTTTTTACTAAAGAAAAAATAGAAATAAAAAAGTAGTGTTATTAAACTTTTTTTAAAGTGTTATCTTAGTTTGTCGCAAGTTTAAGCACTGGGCTACATTATGGCGTAGCACACAGTGTAAGCGTTACCTCTAAGGTATTTAATATTGATTATTTAAATCTGCAGTAGGTGATTTATACTACATAATTCAGTCTGCATTATCCACAGAAAAGACAAGGTAACTAGTTGAACCTTTATACCGAAACCAAGTAACTATACCTTTACCACAGAAGAGATACTTCCCTTAAAAAAATCTGTGGTTGCGAAGTTATTCGAACCCAGCTAGTAGACCCAAAATACTTACCGCCGTTTTTGTAATCGTTCAATAGAGGGAGTAGCAAGACAGCTCTGTATATCTGCATTTCACACACAGCCATCGTGATTTTTTTATGATGAAAGGTAACATTAAAGGACGACGCTCGCCTGATGGTAAGCGATGACGTCTACCTATTACATATACAGTCACTGTGCTGCGCCTGTTATGAACTAATTGGCAAAGTGGGGGGGGGGGGGGGCGGAGGTACCGCTCCAGGTAGACTAATAAATTAATATAGAGATTACTATGGCACTGCTGGCATAGACTAAATACATGTTTGTTACACACCAAGCAAAACGATAACTTCAAAATGTATGGGATACAGATTTCTGACTGAGACTTTCCATCAAAGAAATGTATTTTGACTAGCCCGGCCAGTCAACCGTTTGATCTGATGAAGCTCTATCTTTGCGCCACAGACTAATATAATAGTTACTAGAACTAGAACCAAGCATATGCAGTATCTTGGATCATAAAATTTAACCATATGCCCTGTTTAGCTAATAGTTCTAGGGACAACTATTAGCTATTCTGTGCTTATGGTCAATGTTTATTATCTACATCATCGAAGCAAACGGCAGCAATGCTCATAATAAATTCAAACTCTGGTATGCATTAATAAGGGACTGCATTGTGATGTAATAGCTACTGGTTAGTTTTACAGCCCATATCATCGTATCTAGGACAAGGCTGTTTTTAATATTTGGGTTTTTGTAACGTGAAATTTATAAAAAGGCTTTCTTGATAGAAGAAAAACTTTCATGAATGTCATAGTACAAGAAGGTAATGTTAACAACTTCTTTACCATCCATGGAGGCTGTCAAGATGTACTTTGTATATCATATTTTAAATTGCAAAATAGATTAATGTGCTGTGTGAATAAGACTAAACTCAGTTCTCTCTCACAACCGTCTTCCACTTTCAGACTTATAAGATTCCTTTTATACGACTGTCCAGTTGCTGAAGTGGTAGTGAGCCTGTCCAATAAACCGAAGGTTTAGGGTTCGATTCCCCACATGGGACGATTTTTTGTGTAGGTCAGAGTATGGCCTCTGGGTGTAATGGTGTCCGTGCTTTGTATGTTTTAAAGTCCCCCGCGTTACAGGGAATCTCTAGTGCGGTGAGTGTAGGCCACTTTGGGAGTCGTATTTAAGGAAATAATACTAAAAATATAAACCATTTACTCACTTTTTACCAGGCGAGGCCCTGGATTAGTGATTCTCTGCCTAGTAGTGATGTAGTAGTAGGTACTTTTTTTAAGTCACTATAGTCACATCACACGCCTATGTTCGGCAATTCCGATAGCTATTTGCTCTGAGAAAGGCTCTTGGTCACATAAGACGGAGGCTCTCATACTATAGTCTATGTTGCATGTCTACTCTCACGTCTAAGTGGTCATAAAGTCATTTCTAATTATAACATCCAGACTCTAATAACCACAAGTGGTTACTATATTTAGCGATGCGTTACTTGAGTGTATTAAACTCGGTAGGCTTACTTGTTATGAATAATTCGTTTATTTATACTACAGAAAATTAATAAGAAAAGTTATTATGTGAGGTATTACAGAGTAGTGGTAGAAAATAGAGACCAATTTAAATGAGAATTTCACTATTAATTATATTGCTTACGTGCTGAATTGATGACAGATGATATTGTATTCCTTGATCGCATCACACAGCGACACTCATTTCAATCTTGTAGCCTGTGCTCATGACAGTTGTACTCGTGGTTAACTATAATTATATAATATTATGTTTCTTTGAAGTGTTTCACACTTTATATTTTTGTAAATTGTTAAACACAATCCAAAATTTCATCGTACCGACGGGACTTGAACCCGCAACCTCCGGAATAACATGTTCCGGTGCTTTGCCAATTAAGCCACGGTGCGAAGTATCGTTACGACGAAATTAGTGGATTGCATTTTGTTAACCCAATTATGCATTGATGAAATTTTGGATTGTGTTTAACAATTTATAATTATATAACTTAATATCAAAATCTGAAGTAAGTTGTTTACGTAAAATACAGATTCAAATGGAATATTTTACCTCGTATGTCAAAATGTAAGAGTTGCCAATATTTTGGCACAGGCAAGCGCCATGTTCACTGAAAGACGACAAAAAATACCTGGTGATCAATTTGCGAAAAACTTGGGTCGATATCATGTATCAAACATTACAAAGTTATACGACATTCAGACGATTGCTCATAACGATATAAATAGGAATAGATATAGATAGGTACATATAATAGCAATCTGTTTACAGTCTCTGATTCAGTATAAGAGCAGTCTGTCTGACTCCAGTCGAGACGTCTGGCTAGGGAGACATTGATTGGAACACTTTCATTTGCATTTGTACGATTTTATAGTAGTTCAATATCCTTCTGGGAAACCCTGCGACTACGCTGTCTAAATATAAGGATTGTTTATTTAGTTTGCAGCTTGCATTTTTTTTTATGTCGTTTTTTCAATTCAATTTTGTTTCAATTAAATATAAACTTTATCATGATGTTGATTTGAGAGGTTTTATTACATTATATTTATTTAATTAGAAATAGAACATGATGTTTTAATCTGCACCGTGTTTCCTACCTGGGGCCGTAGCCTGATGAGATGCATCACGTATGATGCATCAATTAAGCATACCAAATTCTCTCGCATCGTTGGTTGTCAAATTAAATTTCCTAAAGGTACGGACACACCGCGGCGTCTTGCGTGCACGATCTCAGAACATTTCAATTGTTTTCGCGATCAGAAAACTATTGAAATGTACTGAGATCGCGCACACAGGACGCAGGACGCCGCGGTGTGTGCGTATCTTTAGCGATTCGCTTTCAGGCTCAACCAGTTGTTCATGATAAGACATGTTAACTCTTCACAACCTCATCACTCACCTATGTTAGGCTACAGCTGGTCATAGACCCCTCCGTTGCACACTCCAATGCCCGAACTAAATCAGCTATTTTTCAATTTTCAGGTAGACAGCAATGGGTGCTCCGGCATGGGGCAGCCGAGGAGGCGGCGACCGTCCCCGACTGCTGCGAATGACGCCTCTCAGACACAGCTTCGCGGCGCCTGCCTCGCCGCCTGCCCAGCCCCCGCCTCGGGTACATGACTATGCTTCCGATGCTGACACTAACAAAAAAGGTAATTACAAAGATAAGTAGGACTCTTACTTCAACAAGTAGTAATTTCAAAAACTAAAACCCGATTAAAAACTACGCTCTTATTTTAAACATTATTTCCAATTATCGGGTGCATGAAAGCAAATAGCAACTTATCCTATTGTTGAAGTCGTTTATGTTAATGTAGCCTACATTACCCAGGCGCTACAGAGGTACATTTACGGTAATGCAAATATACATATACATACATAAACTGCTAAAATCATGACCCTTCCTTTTGTAGTCGGGTAAAAAGGAATTCAAGAGGAAGCTGAGACGCCAGTAGGAGTACTGGCGTCTCAGCTGGCTTAAAGTAAGATTTATAAACATGTCGTGAGAGTTACACCATTATCTAAGACCGTTTTGTAGTTTATAAAGGCTAATGATTCATGTAAATATTTAAGAGAAGTTTCTGTAACATGAATGTTGTTGTAAAATGTAAAGTAATGTTAGTATATTTGTGCTGTATGTGTTATTTTTACTGAGGATTTAAAGTACGCGTGCCCAAATCAAAATAGACAGATATCTGCTACTCGCTACCAGCGCTAAAGACCATGTGTCTCGTAAAATGTTCTAAATAGTTGTGAGCAAAGATAGCGTATGACGATAGACAATGACATTTTTGCGATGTTAATTAAAGAGTTCGTTTTCTATAAAATAGAAGTTTATAGTACCTAATTCTCCCAGAGACTGATAATATGCTGTTGTTTCTAATGTACTTTCTACATTACAATGTTTTTTTAAAGATGCTATATAGGTAACACCAATAAGAAGAAGCATATCTTCCCACTTCCTTATTTGCTCTTGTATTACTTGAACAAACACGAAATGTGAAAAAATTTTAGTAAGGTAGCTGCGTTTCCAATTATCAACATCCCACGTTATGTTTGTATTGTTTCTCTAAACATGCAATTTAACCATATAATTCCATATTTCAGAGGAAGGCTGGAATGCAAACTTATCGCAGAGGTGGCGGAAGCTGCGTCGTCGTTGTTCGAGATTACGGCCAGGGTCAGGGAACCGCGAGCCCAGCCCAGTGAGATGCTCCCCATCTCCTCCTAGGCCAACTCAACACTGCTCCCCGGCTCCACCTTCAAAGTTATCATTCAGACATCGTGGCAAAGTGTACACGACCGCTTCCCTTCGAGTTACCAGTGGAGCGCCGGACATACTCCGAGCGCTAGGGAAACTCGGAGGTGGACTTCGTAGGAGAGCGTTATCTGCACATGATGTACTAGCGCCACCACCACAGCAACCGTCCACTTTCTACGTTCCAAGCCCTACGGCAGTCCGGCAGCAACCTTCACCGTCACCGCCCAGGCAATCCTCGGCGACTTTACGAAGACGGTGCAGTTCACCAAACGTTTATAGAGCCAACAAGAACGGCCAGACGACGAAAGATCGTGCACCTCTTATAAAACAAGATGATGAAAGTAGAGATGTCATCGACTACAAATACGTCCCGGAAAGGAGGAAAACAACGCCTGAAAATCGAAATCGGCGACCCTATAGTGAAAATGTGGAATTGGACATTCCGTACAGGAACGGTTACAGTCGGCTTCCTCCTGAGACAGTTCACAGGTTATGGGAAGAGCCATACAAGCTACCTCGAGTGCAGTCTCGTCAGGATCCTATGAACCAGTTAAGGAACGGTGTAGCGGAGCTGCGAGTCAGTGCCACCCCAAGATCGGCAAGACCTCCACCTGCTCCGCCTTCTTCAGGTCCACAGAATATCAAAAGACAGCAAGTTGCTGAATCTAGAGACTCCCACTCTTTTGAGGTAACTTAGTATTTTAATATTCGTCCTGGTAAAATCAAAAGAAAAAGAATACGTATCTACATAATTTTGAATAAGCATTACAATTTACACCAACATTTTATATATAAATGAGAATTTCTTCTACGACGGTCTGGATGACTATAAGTAGATGAGGCAGTAGACATGCTGGACTATAGCCGAATATAAATAGTAAATATAACTTTTCTTCTAAAATCAACATTCATACTTTCCAGGTTCGCTTTACAAAGTCAGCTGGCGGCAAAGGGCTCGGATTCAGCATCGTCGGTGGTAAAGACTCTCCAAGAGGTGACATGGGCATTTTTGTGAAAACTATTTTCAACAACGGTCAAGCAGCAGAATCTGTTCTTCGGGAAGGTACTTATATTTCTTTTAACCTTATCTATATAATATAAACGCGTCTTGAGTAGGTCGATTTACTATTTTTAAGGGATACCTGTACTTAACACCTAGGTATTGTGAGACCTAGAGCTTACAAGATAGAACATTGCTGAGAAAAAAAATGTATTCACCCCAGGATCCTGTCACTTATTGTAGTTTTTTCCTCATACTTACCGCAAGAACAGTCTGTAATATTTTTATATTCTTTCAAATACTAAAATCAACGTAAAATAAAGCAAAAACATGATTTGGCGTCATTTAAGGTAATTTTTTTTAAGTCTTCATAATCTCCATTAAGTATAATCACCTTAAAGCATTTATTATTATCTTCTCAAGTTATCACCTTGATAGCTTGAGATATATCGCTGTGGTCCTTCATGTCTTATAATTTCAAAAACATTAGTGCTTGATGGTTGAATTACTGAGAGCGATGGTACATATCTCCCCTTGGTACACTAGCAGAAGTTCTACCGCTAAGAAATTTAAATGTATGTATGCATCTAAACATCCCTCAGTAAATAACCATATGTAACAATAACTATTATCTTTTGTTACTCATTCGCGCCCATTTGCCAATCCACGACAATTTTATCTCAATTGAAATTACGTAGTCTTATTATTTCACACATCTAATAGTAACTAATAATTAATACTTACCACTGATTAGGCAATAAACTTAATCGACTTTACTTTTACTCGTTGCCAACGAAAGGTGCATTCCAAAGAGACGGTTACATGACAGCTGCATATACCCTCCGCCCATACACCTGCCTTACGTAACAAAAACAAACTGTAGTTTCAACTAACAAAGTTAATTGTCTGAAGGTAAATTAGATAGCCCTTGTCAAAAGTACAGCAACGTTAAATTAAACGTGCTGTGTGAATCATTAGAGTTCACACTTTGATGTACCTATTGTGGAATGTGTTTGTACTTGGTTTACTAGTTATTTGTAATTAGTCGAGAAGGTACCGAGGTTTTAGAGATTCCAATAATATCTTAAGTCATTTTATAATCATGTTCGTAAATAATCGTGTATAATCGTGCAGAGCATTAAAATATTATTCCTCGATTGCAAATTCCAGTCCCTAAAAATAATCGATCGACATCGACATCAAAAATAAAATGTTTAAGGCTTGTAAATATCTTTGTAAGACAATTACGTAGTTTTATGCAAAGTCTATCGAATTGTAAATATGTCTTATGCACTGAATACAAAAAATCCTGTTCATCGTTTCCAGGTGACGAGATAATTTCAGTGAACGGTCGCGGCACCGCAGGGTTGACACATGGAGAAGCCATCAGGCTGTTCAAGGACGTCCGAGCTGGTCCCGTGCTGCTGAGAGTGGCAAGAAGGGCCCCGACCCGTTGACTGCCCTGCGCCTGCTGCGATCTAATGTCGCACCAGGCGCAAACTTACATCCCTGATTCTTACTCTACACTGTAGGCAGCTTCTTCTCATCATGTCCATGCAAAAACCAGCTTGATAACTCCTGACTTGAGTAAATTTCTACTAAGGTCAGATAAATATTTTAAAACGATACTTAAACATATAACTTCTCTTTTAAGCAATAATTAAGTTATGAAATTGGTTAATTTGCACATTATGTCTATACGTAAGTGTGTTTCTGCTATTAGAGTCGTTTTAAGATACTGGCTTTAAGGCTTCACGAGGCAGAAGCGTCGAACGCCACGATTCAGCCTGACGCGGCGGTTTCTTCATCTTCAATATATTGTCATAGTTATTCACAAGTGACGTGCACGTCGCGCCCACATGCGTGTTTCTTTCTGTAATAAAGTAGTAAGTAGTGACGCGCCTAAACCCGCACACTGTCTGGCGAAGCCTTAAATGTTGTATAAATGTATCTAATGAAATTACGATGCTACATAAATCATTACATGTAAACCACTAGATGTAATTTCAAGTAGACAACCAGATGCAGTATAAACATCGTATTTAATTTAAACTACTAGATGCTGTACAAATCATATTATATAATAGATGCTGATTGCAGCTCATTGCTCTTGATCGTGTTACTACGGCTGAAACAACATTTCAAGCTGGTTGGACTATTTGCTCGGATTTCTTCGCTTGGAAATATATATTATTCTGTAATACTGAAACCAAATGTAAGCAGATTATTATATAAGATAATTTAACCCACATTTGTTTCATAATCGCAAGTCCAATTATATTAAACTAATAAAAATGTATTCTATACTTAAAATAAAGCTGCGCCCTTACAGACATATAGTACTACTACGGCAGCTTGCAGCGTCTGCTATGCGATTGATTTATTTTGCACTATAATGTTTTTGTCATAAAACATCAAAACCATTTTTTTAGAACTGTATTAAAGTCTGTATACCTTTCAAGGACCTTGTTTAGAAACCATCAAAGCCTTATGATATATATATGATAGTGAGCTTATGATATGACATGATGTACTTATTAATATACTAAAATTATGGATAAACTGATGTGAGAACAATGTAAGAGCAAGTATTGATTTAATAAAAATATTTGTGTGAGTATTAGCTCCGGCCACTCGCTGTTGTACTTTTTCTAGCGAAAATCGTCGACAATTTAAATTAATTTATTAATTAATAATCATGCTTAATTGGCAAAGCACCGGAACACGTTATTCCGGAGGTTGCGGGTTCAAGTCCCGTCGGTACGATGACATTTTGGATTGTTTTTAACAATTTACAAAAATATAAAGTGTGAAACACTTCAAAGAAACATAATATTTGACAATTTAAATGTAAGATATAAACAATGACAGCGGCATAGACATCAATCGAAAACGAATCAATTTATCCAGTATGTGGACAGGTGGACATTGGAATTACAACAGTGTTAGATCATTGAGTTTTTTTTATATGTTGAGTCTCCAGGAACTGACATGTTTTAATTTTTAAGAGAATGCCTCATTATTAAGCCGTTTTCGAATAAAAAAAAATCTCGGTAGCAGTGGATTTTTTTAAAACCTACTGAGTTGTCATTGTAAAAGCGAATCTTTATTTATTTAGCGAATATATTTAGTATAGCAAAGGACGTTCAAAATTACAAATTTTAGAAATCTAAGGAATGAAAACAGGTCAGACATCATTCGAAAACAAATGAAAGGGAAACATGAAATTTGAATAATAATTTGAGTATAACAGTGACAAATCACGGGGTTTATTTTGTAAGCCATCAGTATTTTATGAAAACGTCTTATTTGATTATAAATTCTGACTTCGAGTATGTAAATAAAAACTCCATAAGTAATACAGTGTGTGTCCGAGTGTATTGTTTATATTACATGTATTAATTAAACTTTAAATTATTGGATATTATAACAGAAATAATCCTTATTGTAACGAGTCCAGTGAGATCTTGTCAATATGGACGAGACTCGATAAAATTGACTGTGATATAATCAAAGCTGAGTAGCACAATATAACTAAAATTATTATAGAATGTATGTATTTTTGTAATATATTAAATGATATAAGTTTAAGCTTAGAATAGTAACTTATTTTTATAACCTACATTTGTTATAACAATACTAATATAATATGAGATAAAGGTATATAACTGATAGGCAGTAGATTGTAATATATAGATATACCTATTAATATTTTACTTAACATGATATGCTTTTGTACTTGTAGACTATTTTTGGGTTGATGACCTACCTTGATATAAAATGCGTATTTTTTTTTTTTTTTTTTTTAATCAACAATTAAGGCCTCTCTCACAAATAAAATGCGTATTTTTACCATTCATATTTTAAAGCCTATCAAATTTGGGTAGCTTTGGCAAAGGCTACACGTTCAGTTTATTATGTAACTGATGTGATGTGTTTATATACTGACCTGATTAATTATGTTGTCTGTTCATTCCGTTCCGTCATACTGATGAACCACATTATAAACTGAACGTCTAGCCTTCGCCTGACATAATAACATATTACCAAACTTAATAGGTGCTACCAAACCATTTTTTTTTTCTTAATACCTACATAAATTAAGCTTTGTGGACATAGGAATGTCCTCTTTACCTTAACATCGCATATGTCTGACTAAGTTAGGATCGAAATCTTCAAAAAATAAAAGTACAACAGCTCTTAAAACATTATTCGTGTTTTTTTTTTAAGAATTACCTCCTTACTTAATGTAGGCTGTCTACTTTTTGTGCAATACTTCTCATAAACTTATTATACTTATCATCATACCTATCATGAACTTATTAAATAAATTCATAGTAAAAAATTATTATACTTGTATTTATGAAAGAAAATTGGTGAATTGTACAACAGTATATGTATATTTTTTTAAAGTAAAATATTCTCCTGATAAAATTGTATTATGTATAACGCCTATTCAAAGACCCTAACATTATTTGTAGAACATTCGTATTTTGTAATCTTAGATAGAATAATATAAGTAGGTAAATTAAGTATAGATATTTTTGCATTTTTCTACAATAAGAAAATAACATAAATTACAAACATAATTGTGCTTGATATATATATATTAATATAGACATTATGTCAAAACGAACCATCTTTTTGTTTTTATTTCTGTTCTAATTTTGGTCCAACCGTCAGACTCCACTGTCCGTCCGTCTGTAACAGGCCTATCTTCTGAAATAGGTAAACTTAAATTTTCAATATGTGTGCATTATTACTGCTGATATAGCATGAAATAATAAAAACTAGACAAAGTTTTATATTAAAATATAGGTATAATGTATAGCTATGCCCCGCGGTTTTACCCGCGCAGACATAATTCCCGTCATAAGAATATTGGGATAAAAACCCTACGTGTTAATCCACGATCTAGGATATCTACATACCAAATTTCAGCTCAATCGGTTGAGTAGTTTTAGCGTGACGAAGAAACAAACATACATACAAACTTTCGCCATTATAATAGTGGTAGGATATGGGCTGATTTTTAATCAGCCCATATCCTACCATCTGCACTTACAAACGTCGAAAATAAAACTATTAAAGTAGGGTTGCCAACCATACTATTACGTGCACCCCCAATGCATGTTTCAGTTCTTCAGACAATTATTATCCAATTGTTTTTTTAAATAATAAGCTAGCCTGTATATTTCATGTATACTCGGTAGAGTCTGTGCAAAAAGAGAACTGTCGTGGCGTTTCGATGAACTAACATTCAAAGATAAGGAAGGAAGGTACACACTTACCTAGTAGCACACGATAATGTTAAGAGTATGTACCTTCCAAGTGTCAAACATTTTTAGTCGTACTAGAAATGACAGCAGTGTTTTCAATGCAACAAAAACAGTAAATTATAACAACCGACGACCGACGCGAACTCAATTTCTACGACCGTTCCCTTTTTGCACAGACTCTAATTCTTGTTTCGGTGGTTGGTGCGAACAACACAGCGATTGGCTGTTATAAAACTATGTCTGAAGGTTATATTTGATAATTTATTTCCGCGTATTCAACGATACCTTAAAAAAGCTATAATATAAAGTAAAGTATATAATAAAAGGATTCCCAATATTGTAAAAGGTGTAGGTAGGTAAATCGTACTAAGCTACCTTTATAACTTAATAAACTTGATAGTAGGAGATAGGAGGTAGGTAGTTACTAGGTTGATCAGAAATAAAAGAAGCATTGAGATTTAATGGATATAATATTTTGTAACCATTTCGTAGGTTAAATATATCTAGGAATAAAATGATTAATAGAACATAATAATTACTTGTTACTTGCTAAACACGCATAAATATATTTTCAAAACAGCTTATACAATATTAATAGGTTAAGTAGGTTATGTACATACTTTTCAAGTTAAATTAGCAATAATGGTAAGATCAGGCTTTCGTAATGGACTGAGCAAGGAATGGTTAAATGTGCTAATAACAAAATTACAATGAAGTACTTCTTGTGTCGATTGTGATATTGTGTGTATATATTAACCGATTTTCAAAAAAAATTATGTTCTCGTAGGGTCACAGGAACGGTCCTTTTATAAATTTTATTGGGATCTCTTGAGTATACTTAATGATATGAAGATAAACACCTCAAACTTGCTTCTGAAAATGACTCTGCTTGCGCGGCAAGTGAAGTCGTTTTTTTTAGTTTTTAGATGATAACATTATTCAGATAGTAATGCGATAAAAAATTTTTGTCTTATTACTTACATATATACTCACTTTTTTTAAACAGTGCATATATAATTATTATTATTAATAAGCGAAATTATTTAGCAAAATACTATCTGCTACATTATACGCAAAAAAATTTAAGTTTGTTATGCGTCGCCTTTCAGTTAAAAGTTAAGACTTTAAAAACTATTTTTAAAGGCAATTTCCCTTTACAAGACAGTCAAAAATCAGTCGTTTATTTCGTTGTTTCTTGCATTACATTGTATTAAAATATATCCGTATAATATATTTATTATGTAAGAGTCTAAGTATCTCAGAGAAGGCATTGTATAACGTATTAGAATCACGACCAGAGACTTATTATTGTGTAACATTATAATAGCCTTTGCCTCTTCGATCTCCAAACTATTATTATGATAAATAACATCGCTTCAGAAGCATTTTATATTACAAAAAGATAGTAATAATATTCCTAGTCTAAACTTAACACAATATAATAATGTGCGCGATGATCACAACAGTGACATATCTGACATAAATAATGGCACGTAATTTCGTTAGGCACAACCAGCCTCGTGAATAATATAGATGCTAAGAACTTTGTCCCGATAAATATTCTGATCATATTCTTTTCCGTCTGAAAGAAATTTCAACTTATTTCATCGCGACAAGATCTATAGCATGTAGCATGTTGGCATATTATTTATTTGCTCAAGTGTGCATTAACAACGAGCCTTAAGATATGGACTCAAACATCGGCGCACTTTCACTTTCCAGACTAGTAGTTAAAAATTATAATTAAAGAATATTAATTACTTTCAAAATGAATAACTTAAACATTATAACAAATAAGTATTTTAAGGCAGTCTTTATTAATTACAAATCTGCTCGTCTTTCCAACTCCTATAAAACGGCATTAAAAAACCCAATATTTTAAAGTTAATTAAAAATAATGAGAAAATGTGTTTTTTTTTAAATAAAAAAGCTTGTAAAATAGTTCTGGTTCATCAGTTTTATCCTTAATAACATAAAATATTTTGGATACCATTTAACAATCCAAATGACCCAAAGTAATGTAAAGTAATACTACATTTCCAAAACATTATCCACAATTTAATATTAATCAATGAATAATGGGTTAAAATTCGTTCGCTTCCCAATTAAAATTAGAATTCTAGCTTATTATGAAATATTTACAAGGTACGAGAACATAAGGCTCCAGACTATTTAAGTTGTCAACTTTTTGTAAAATGTACGAAAAACATGTTCACTTATCTTTATTGTTGTAAGCGTTTCTCGTAGCACATCAAGTGTGTAAGTACCAATTCCTACAACATAGTTAAATAGTTTGAACACTTATTGACAAAAATTAGGCACTGTGAAGTTCAAATATAGAATCGTTAAAAACATTCTTACAATTTTGTCATTATGAAATCTGATTCCACGTTCAAAAATTGTGTCAATCAGCCTATGGCTCTTTAGGGTTCCTTAGGACAAGCTCTACGGGACCCGCCGGTAGAGACTTGAGTGCTGCCCAGGCTTGCGTGCGTGTGAATCCCTCCATCGACTGCCCTCCTGCTGACAGCAGCTCCGCACCGACTAGAACGAGACCGCTTTGTGCTGCGGAACCTCCTGGAATTGATAAAAAGACAACATTAGAGACACGTTATCATCATAAGGCCGTTTTTAGGCCATCGATGATTCTATCATAAGTTTTTTTAAACATTGTGTTAGACTAGCGTTCGACTACTATCTCACCTGTAGGAAAGTGATGAATTGGTCGCGGAAGCATGCTAAGTCTTGAATGGGAACAAGCAAAGCTGTAGGAACACATCATATGTTTGGCGAACTCAGACAGTGTCAATGGCAGCCACTGTCTAGTGTCGATAATAATTGAAATAAGCTTCCGAGTTGCTCTGACGGCACGTTACACGAACACGAGCGACGATGTCGATGGAACAGGTGAGATGGCAGCACTGTAAGCCGCAGAGAATGTGGTACTTTTTAATAAGACGTTTTTTGTAAAGACCTTCGTCATTATGTGTAACGAAAAGTAGTCATAAGATTCAGACATTTATTTGCATAAAACACAGGTATATACAAGCTCGAAAATACAATACAAGTCCTTATCCGTATTTTGCCACTGGTAGCGTGCCGATCTTTCGAAGTGAAATTGTAACATCATAATCGTGAAGTCGATTCTTTTTTAGTTTTTAAACGATATTATTTATTAAATATTTTATTTTTACTATATCGAATAGGCTAGCGTTAGCCTACAATCTCACCCGGCGGTAAGCGATGATGTGGTCGAAGATGGTGAACACGCTAGGCCTAGAATACTCTAAGACTGAAGAGACTGGAGACGTCCAGTGCGTCTCTAACCCGGGCCCATCAGACATCTAAAACGATAAGAATCTTTGTCCTCACATACTGACTGACTGACTGACAGACAACGCACAGCCTAAACCGCTGGTTGTAGAGACTTGACATTTGGAGGTTATATTTGTCTTAGTACGTAAGGGTGTACTAAGAAGATTTTCCGAAATTCACCTTTTAAGGGGATGAAATGGGGGTTCAAAGTTTGTATGGAGAAACAAGATATATAGTCTTTTCTATCCGAAACTTCACACAAGTGCTTTAGTAAAAAAATAAGTTAATACATGTTTCAGGTTTTTTTGAAATTCCACCCCTAAGAGGGTGAAATGGGGTAACAAAGTGTGAAAATCAATGTTTTTTCGGATTGCTGAAACTTGGCATACAGATAGTTATTACGACGTTAGTTACCTCTGAGAAAGGATTTTCTAAAATTCACCCCTAAAGGGGATGAAATGGGGGTTCAAAGTTTGTATGGAGAAACAAGATTAGATGGTATTTTCTATTCGAAACTTCATACAAGTGCTCCAGTAAACAAATAAGTAAATACGTGTTTCAGGTTTTTTGAAATTTCACCCCTAAGAGGGTGAAATGGGGTAACGAAGTGTGAAAATCAATATTGTTTCGGATTGCGCTGAAATTTGGCATACAGATAGTTATTACGACGTTAGTTACCTCTGAAAAAGGATTCTACAAGATTCAAACAAGATTAGATAGATTATATATCTTTTATATTCGAAACTTAACACAAGTACTTAAGTAAGTAAATACATGTTTCAGGTTCTTTCGAAATTCCACCCCTAAAAGGGTGAAGTGGGGGTAACAAAGTCTGAAATCAATATTGTTTCGGATTGCGCTGAAATTTGTCACGCAGATAGTTATTTTGACTTAGGAATCCGCTAACAAAGAATTTTTCAAAATTCATTTTATAGTTATTTTATTCGACATTTCACACAAGTACTTCTGTAAATAAATAAGTAAATACGAGATTCAGACTTTTTCAAAATGCCACCTTAAGAGGATAAACTGGGGTAACAAAGTCTAAAAATCAATATTGTTTCGGATTTCGCTGAAATGTAGAATGCAGATAGTTATTATGACGTAGGTATCCGTTCAGATAGGATTTTCTGAAAATTCCTCCCGGATACAGAACGGGGATTCAAAGTTTGTATGGCGAAAAAAGATGAGATAAAGTACATGTTGTAGGATTTTTCGAAATTGGGTAGGTAACAAAGTCTGAAAATTTGGGATTTTAGGGTTTTATAAATATGAATCCCGAATTGCCTTAGTCACGCGATAACATGAAAACGGGTGAACTGATTCGGCTAATTTTTATTTGATGTCTTTAATGATAGGATCGTTTTTAAAAAAGAAAAGTTGTAAGCAAAGAAGGTTTTAACGCGGGCGAAGCCGCGGGGCACTTCTAGTTTTATTATATGATACAAGGCATATTTTTATACGCAAGCTTTTATTTACCAGCACCGTTCATGTAAGTTGTCCGTCAAAATTTGCAAACCTATTTTCCACTACCTACAAGTGTCCGATTTTGCTAAAATTTTGCACACATAATGTAAGTTCGTTGACAATTCAATATTATAGTACTGTTGAGCAGTTCTGGAACTGGAACTTCCTAATAGCAAATAATAGTTCAGTCGAATATGGGTCATGGGTTTATATGTTTTATTATCATTATTACTTTCCATTACCCGTGATGACGAAGGTATCAACAAAAAGTTTGTTTTAAAATACGCTAATAAGATATTATCTAAACTCTGCTGCTTTCAGTGCTGCCATCTCACCTGTTCTATCGACATCGTCGGTTATGTTGGTGCAAAGTTCTGTCAGAGCGACTTGCAAGCATTTGTTTCTATACCAACCAGAGGGCCCTACAATAAGGTCTTAAACATTCTTATTTTATTATCTACCCTGTAGGAAGCTAGATATTGAATATAGTAGCATCTTTCTTTCCCCGGCGTTGAAACATTTGGATACATAACTTTATAACAATGTATTAGCACTAGTGGCAGACCCCTCTAAACAAATAAGTTGGTGTTATTGTAGCTTCAGTGGTAGGTACAAAACATAAATCAACGAAATTTTTAATGTCAGTTGGCACATTGTTTCTTTTTGTATGTTTGTTTGTAATGGATAAATGTAAAAAACACTAAACAAATTTTAATAATTCTTTCACTTAAAAGCTACATTATCGAGTAACATTGCTTATTATGCATATTTAGCAAGTAAAGCTGCGAGGGCGGTTCGCTAGTGAAATGTAAAATAATCAGCTTAAATATAAATCAAATATTTTAGTCATTTGAATTAAATTAAACTCACATTTCTTTTTTTTTTAAACTGACTTATATTGTTACCTATACAATGAATAATTATTTTACCCTATAAAACAATACCTACAAACCACCATGCAATTATAGTAGCATCGTATTTTATTAACCGTATAACATATATTAGTCTAGACCAGAAATTGAAAATGCACGTTCTATAGTAACTTAACCAAATCATTCAAAAACTTACCAGCAAACAGTTTTTTAACAGTGAGTGGACAATCACCCCGTGGCGAATCCCGACCTCCATCAAGTCCGAAGCCAAGTCCTGCTCCTCCACCAGCCTTCTCAAGCAGCACAGATACCACGGAACCCGCTTTACTGCCATTAGATACACCCTCCTCATGCCGAACCTTCGACTCCGCTGGAGAATAGAAAACAAATTTAGTATACTTTTTTATATGAGGCAGATATTTATTTTATTGGCATTTATTTGTAGCATTGAGTAACGATTCGTAACGAAGCGTCAAACCTCCTAGGTCTGTGTATCAACTCCGACATCAATGTTTAAGTAACAATTTCAATTTAAGATAAAATCTTGCATGTCCGGTAGTAGAAGTCGGCACTGATAACAGAGTTAAGTCTAACCTTCAACGTAACCACCCAAGAGTAGAGTCTATTATCCGTGGTAACTCTACCAAGAGTAGAGTCTATTCTCCGTGGTAACCACCCTAAACTTGTCTAAACAATCGACAGTCATCAGTCATGTCACAACTTAGTGAATCTATTGGCGACAAATCCTTATTTGGTTGGTGGTAAAATTTACGGCCGAAGCGAATACCGATTGTGACCCAATAACCCTAAAATTACGAGATTTTAAGAGGAATAAGGTCAAGGTCCATTGAGGTGCCTGAGTGCTTTATACTCTTGATTCACGAAAAATATATTTGACCCAATTTTTCTTATGGGTAATTTAAATCTGCAGATCGTTATACATATTATAGATTATGTTCTGAATCTCTAAGAAGAAAATACTCATGTAACATTTGTTTATTCGCTAAAATTATACAAATTTAATTAATTATCGTGTTGAAGGACCGTTATCCAATAGGGAGATAACTGTTTAATTTTAGTTTCTAAAAGCAATTCAGTTACAAATTGTCCCATCAAATAGATAGATAATAAATACCTCTTATAGGTAAATCTTATGCAAATTGGTTCCTCTATGTTCGTAAAATAGCGTTTATGGAACTTCTTTGGATACCAATTAGTAGTTAAGCTTTAAGTACTTAGCTTTATAAGGCAAGTGATTCTAATGTAACTATTTACAAATTCTATATGGAATAGAATAATTAAGATAGTTTAAAAACTAAAACAACCGACTTCAATGCCTCGCGAGTCAACTTCAGTAGCAAGTTTGAGACGTTTATCGTCATAGCTCTGAAGATACTAATCAGATCTCGATGAAATTACAATGGGACCACCTCGGAAACGTACCCCACCGATTACAAGAATCTGTTCAAAATTGACGGAGTAATCACGTTACATACAAAAACAAAACATAGAGACGAATTGAGAACCTCCTTTTTTTGTGAATGACGGTTGAAAATCCTAGTAAACATAGCCAAACAACTTAAGGGAACAAGCCAAGCATTTGTCTGACGGTAAACAACACAAAAACATCAACACCAAAAAAAACTAGAATAAGATAGGTTTGCATGATGCTAACTAATAGATGACGATATTAGAATGATAGATGTTAGGCATGATGTTAGCACAACAAGCAAGACATTTGTCTGATTGTTAGCGATGACGCCTGACTATAACAAATACTGTGGCACACACAACTTCGAGAATTTGCATGTCATTGCACTTCACCCGTATAACGCAAAGTCAGCGTCACAAACGCTGGAAAACTGACAAACATTACTGGAAAATTTATCCTTCCAGTGATAAACATTTCTGTTTCTGTTCAAGTAATTCTATTAATGATTATAATTTTTTTTTAGTTTTACATACCTTTGTCAGAGCCGCATTCGATGCTACTGACTTTTTCTGATTCGTTCTCTACTTCAATCACGACTTCAGACCTTTGTTCCTGAAATATGAAAAGAAAACGTTTAGTTATTTACAATACAGATTTTATCACTGCAAAATCAATTAAGGAAGAAAATAAAAAATTGAATCGTACCCATTCCAAAGTTCATCATTCTTTAAATAGTGATAGAAGAGCTTTCTACTTCAGTTACATATTGCTGATATTGCATTTCAAATGGTGCAATATCGGTTCAATAAATACGAGCTATTTCTGCGTCGATTTAGTTGTTCTATGAAGAAATAAAGAAGAATATATTTCCCTACCATAAACATACCACAAATGGAAATATACACACCTTTAGAATAGTAACAGATTGTGCGTGGGTCAATCCAGTCATGGCGCAACTATTAATGCTGCGTACTTTCATGCCTCGCTTCAACCCTGCCCTCGCTGCCACGCTGTCGGCTAGAACTCGGTGGACCTGAAGTTAAATAAAAAGTACGTCACTCTCTTGTTTATGATAATTGATTGAAAGCTATAAATTCTAATAGGCACTTTACACGTACCGTTACGTCTTTAGCTTCGCAGTCGGTTCCACCTGCTAAAATCACACCTACACCAGTACCAGCTCCTCGCTTAAGACGAATGGTCCTAGTCGATACCTTCGCATCTTTTGCTGCACTACCGTTCAAAACTGTCCTATCAATAACACTACTCTTAGTGCTCAGTTTTGTCGAAGGTATTTCTTTATATTGTATATCACAGACTTTGCCCTCTTTCGGTTTCGATGAAATATTGTTTTTGTAACTCTTCTCTTCTTTATTCAAGGTGACGATTTCATTTTTGATGACCCCAAAGCTATGTTTATCCAACACAACCGGTCCTTTGGTAGCGGTAAAGTTCTCGAGACCGGCCTTTTTTATTTCCTTGATTATTTTTTCTGATATCACCCTGGGGGCATCTTCGGCTTTCGGACTCTCGGAATTATTATCGTTTTGCTTACTCTTGTTAGCGGAGCTCGAATTTCGTTTTAATCTCGAGTTTTTGAAGTCGGCCTTCCTCTGTCGAATGTTGACATCGCTATCGCTGTCTGAATCGGTTTCGGCAATTATTTTATTACGCCGTCTGTTTTCACCTTTATTCGACAAAGCACTCACCGATGGCGTGAGCGTAGAAAGGCGTTCAGACGCTTTCAGTACTGGACTCGGAGATCTGTCGCAAGACTCGTGCGAGAATTTAGCTTCGATCAAGGGTGAAGTGAGCTTGGTATCTCTTCCACTTCTACATTTTGCTGATGCCAAAATATTTCTTCTGTTGAGGGTATCAACGGTGCAAGTTTTCGAAACTTTTCTCTTATCGGAGTCAGCGACAGAACTTTCAAGTGAACTGCAACTCGCTTGAGATCCAGATGTGGCTGCTGAACCGGCTGACGAGCTAAGCGACACATTCGTATCGGACGACATTGACCGACAAACGGTTCGTTTGATGAACTCTTCGTAGCTTTTTTCTGTTGGTGATTTTATGTTCATGTCTGATTTGACGAGCGAATAAGTGTAATTCGATATTCTTGGTGAAAGACGCGAGCTATCGGACTCGATTGTGTCTAATGTGTGCATTGGAGATGAAGCCGAAGAACGATAACTCGATTGAGTCGAACTCATTGCAGAGTCGTTGTCACTGTCGACGATGTCTGTTACGGTACATATTTTTATATCTAGATTTTTATAATCACGAATACTATTGATGTTATTATTAAATTCTTTCTTTGTCATATAAGTAGTGTTCGATAGATATCCTTTAGTGGGCAGTATAGATGTGGATAACTGTCTTGGAGTATCATTCAAATCTAAAGGTCTTGTGGTGTTATTTATAGTCGATTTATTCAATTTGTTAAGTGTCTCGATCCTTTCACTAAAATTGCGCTCTGGTGTCGACTCTTTGGACATCGATGAAGGAGAATACACTTGCAGAGACTTCCGTTTAAACGCCGGCGAATATTTGGGAATGTTGTTAGAGAAATGCGTCTTCCATTTTGATTCATTTATGATCACTGGTTTTACATCATTTCGTTTACTTATGTTTACTTTACTTAAGCTGTTAGTTTCGTGGGCCTTCAGAAGGAATGATTTAGTAACGTTGTCTTGTATTTTAATTTCTGGTAATCCCACAACCGGACCTTGCATTTCGGGTATTACCAATCCTCTCAACTTTGACATAGATTTTTTTCTTTGTTCAATCAAGTGCTCCAAATTCGATTTATGTTTTGAAATACTTTTGTTACCAGTGTCGTCGCTCGTACTTCGCGAGTGATATATAACCGGTTGACTGTGAGAGGTTTCTATGCTGGATGGCAAAATCGTTGTACTACCATAAAATAAGGGTTTATTGTCTGAATGCAGCGGTCTGTTTGTCTTTGTAATTCCATAATTAGGAACAGTCGTGGTTCCAAATCCTCCTGACACCTCCGGCCTACTTTCAATAGGTTTCTTGTTGTACCGTGGTAACTCGTCTAAGTTATCTTGTGACTTCGTTAACCGTCTGTCCAAGGTCGAGGTCTCATAGCTGTAGATTGACGTGGATTTCCTGGTATTGACAGCATTGCGGTTTGGAAGAGTGCCGCATTTGTCGATACGTTCAGTAGATATTGCGTGATCATTTGAAAACATGGCAATTTTATCTTTGACGCTGGCTTCACTTCTTGCATCTTGTGACCTCGAGGTGTAGGAGTACCGAGGACGCAAGAAGTGCAGTGGAGGGAGCCGAGACGGCGGGTCAGGGATCTTCTCCACTACATCACTAGGAGTCTCTACTCCATCGGGAGGCTGCCTTGGACACGACGGCAGTGGGCTCTCGTCGTTTGAAAGGCTTTTGTCTTCTGTGTCGCTTTTGTTGATTCGATCTGAAAACAAAAAGAAAAACAATATTAATAACATTACATTGGAAAAATAATACAATGGGTGAGAAATAAATAAATATTTGCTTTTCAAATGTAAAACCATTCATAGGCTATATTTTGCACGTTATCGTTATTATCCTCGTAAAGCAAATATTCACGTGGTAATATAAGCATATTTTCTAACATCTAAAAAGAAGGTGTGTCGAGATACCTCGTTATTATGCAATGATTATAATAAAACGTATCACTCGCTCTAATACCCACGGTGCGCTGTGGTTCCTCTCTACGTGATATGTTATGTGTTTGTGAAGAAAATCAAACAAAGATAGGTACATTCATGAATCACTGCAGTGTCCTATTACTGTTGACCAACTTTATATTAGCCAAGACATGAGCCAAGATAATGCGTCACCTGGTTCCCTCATTGCTTTTGCTTTGTCACACCTTGAAGCAACAAAGGATATTATACTACTATCAACACCAATAATAAATGCGAAAGTCAGTTTGTTTATTTATTTGGGACTTCTTCACGGTTAAACGAATAGACTGATTAAGCTGAAATGTTGTATTAGGATAGCCAGTACTATGGATTAGGTTATAGGATACTTCTTAACGCGGGCGAAGCCGCGGGGCACAGCTAATAATTTCATAAATAAATAAACGCCTAGATTTATGATTCTGTTAAATAGGTTATATTTTACTTGCTAATACTAAAATACTCCGCCATATCAAATTACATATCACACCATCTAAAGGTTATCTGGAACTTCTGGAAGAGTTCTTTTTCACCATCTATTGTTAAACTATCATTGTAATTGACCCGAATCTACGGCTACTTTCAATATTCGATCTATCAGCCACACACATTCGGAATTCCGTTTCGAAGAGAAAACTTCGATCGAATTCGACCTATCACATACGGACGGTAGTTTTCCGTTATACATTTACTCTTAATATATATTATATACGTAGTCGGTAACGGAATTCCGATTTGATACTTCGATTCGGAATTCCGAATGTACCTATGTGGTGAGCAAAAGTCAAACTGTAATCTCAACTACGTAAGTCAACTGTAAGGGTCAGTTCACACCGCGACGCGCTGCGCGGCCGAATTATCTCAATGAAATGTGTCTCTTATTGTGTAGTAAATCAAGTTCAATTTTTATCACGCAGCTTCCCGCTGTGCTGGACGGTACAGCGCGCCGTGTGTATCTTTTTATGTAGTAAATGCCGTGTAGCGTCGCGTCGTGTCGCGGTCTGAGTTGACCCTTATAGTTGACTTACGTAGTTGAGATTACAGTTTGACTTAAAGTACTTCATAGCTTAATAACGAAAATTCAAACTTGAATAATTGAATATTGGAGGCTTAGATCGCCTAACATACACAAAGAGCGAGCTCTTTTTGTTTGTTTGCCTCCAGGAAAAAAAGTGGATCATATCTATAACTAGCTGATCTACTTATAGTTCCTTTGTTATTTATTCAAATATATTAATGTTGTTTGTCACTTCAATCTAACACATTTTGTAAATAAATATCACTGTACCAACACTCCTACTTAATCATAGCTTCTGTCTTACTCTAATCTTGTTAGAATTGGTTAATTTTTTTTTATTAAAATCTAATTATATTAGATGATAAAATGTTATAAATATTACACTATGAACTTACGGAGAAATAATACACTTTTTTTATATCTTATTGGGTAGCGTTTGACCATTAATTTGTAAGTGATGATGGTCGAAGATGGTGAACACACTAAGCCTAGACTCAAGGGCTGTGTGCTGCCGGAACACTAAAAGGTTGTGGCGGCAGAATCGCCTGGAATTATATTCTTAAGCACAGAAGTGCATAAATACGTCTGTAAATTATATTATTCTACGTTTAAATTACTGTCTAAGTCGTGCGCTATTAAATATCTTCATATACAATAACTTAAACATAATTACCGATAAGTTTTCAAGTAAAAACACCTTTATCGATATCTATAACAAATAATTATTAATCTTTGAACACGTCCCTTATGAAATACTAGCAGCCCGCCCCGGCTTCGCACGGGTAGAACATATATGCCTACAAAATTTGCATCAGTTTGTTGCATCGAATATAAAATATGAACATATTTAACAATCATCGTCAAATTTCATCCAATTTACACAAAACCTTAACGAATTATGCACCTAAACTTCCTTCCTCATAAACACTCTGGGTATTGGTGAAAACCGCATGATAATCCGTTCAGTAGCTATTGAGATTATTGCGAACAGACAGACAGACGCGGTGATGGACTTTGTTTTATAATACTTACGTAGTGATATTGGACGGCCCATTGGCGTAAAGGATATTTATCCTGATTCTGACCCGACGGTCGTTGGTTCTAATCCTAGCTATATACCTACCAATGAAAGTTTTATGTGCATTCATGACTCATGAGTTTTCGTACAGTGGTAGTGGGATCATTAAATCTACCAAAAAGTAGCTTACTACCAAGGAGAACATCTGCCGCCGTAACCTTACGCGTTCCCCGACGAAAAATGTAGGGGTAATATACGTTTAACGTGTGTATCTGTGTGTCTGTCTGTAGCATCTTAGCACCTAACCGGATGAACCGATTTTGTTTTTATTATTGATAGTTTTTTTTTGATAGATGTCTTCATCGAGAGTTTTCTTAGCTTTGATTCATGAAAATTCGTTCAATCGTTATAAAACTATGAGCTTTTTTCTAGTTAATTGCGCTATGAAATCAACTTTCATAGGTCTGATCAATTCGAAAATCTTCTTCTTCAACGATATTGTAAGAACATGGAAGCCTCCTGGACTCTACAGAATACTCAAATCCTCACCAACTTACAGCTCAGATTTTAAATGTCGTGTTTAGAGTCATTGGAAAAAGCTATTATACATAGATCAGTTGGGGTGGTTTAAAATATTATATTATTATATATATAGATGAATATTATTTTATACAATAGATCATATTATTATACTATATTGACTTCCAATTGATTGTGATCGGTGGGGATCTACAGCATAGCTAAGCTTATAATAGTATTTTCGTAGTAACTATGACCTAATCTGTGGTTTCACTGCAAATATTTTATTAATTTTGCGATGCGTGTTTGTGAAATTCGTGATATCTTCTAGAATTTTCATTTGAATTATATATTGTAAAGGACAATTTTAATCTATAATATGTGGCCAAGCTAATTAGCGTAATTATTTGGATAAGGATTAATACTATATACTTGAAAATAGCCTTGGAAGTTATGTAATATTTTTTAACAAACATTTTAAGATTAAAATGGTTACTGTGAGTCAACCTTAAGAGATAGACATATGCTGTCGCGGACTTTTTTGTCGGTCTTATTAAGTTGTACAACTCTTGCATAGAAAATATTCTTCTATCTATTTTCAATTAAGCAGCGTTCGTAAGAAACGTGTTTTTTCGACCGTTTATTTGCCGACTTAGGTTGCAAATTAGGTCTCCACGAATGTACCTTTGATTTAAACGGGATAATATATAGCCTATTTTCATTCCGAAAGTCCATTCTATGTATTAGTGAAAGAATTTTTTAAATCGGTTCAGTAGGTTTTGAGCTTACTCATTACAAACATACAAAAATACAAAAATACAAATGTTCTCTCTTTATAATATTAGTATAGAAGTATAGATATCTGCAGTGTGGCAATTAATTAACAAAATTGACAATTTTTGTAAATTGTTAAACACAATCCAAAATTTCATCGTACCGACGGGACTCGAACCCGCACCCCCCGGATTACACGTCCAGGTGCTCTGCCAATTAAGCCACGGTTCGATACATCGATACGACGAAATTAGTGGATTGCATTTTGTTAACCCAATTATGCATTGGTGGCGCCATCTATGACTACTTATTACGTAAGTTAATCATTCGGAAGAAATCATTGTAATGATGAAAACTGTAGTTTTCAAATCCGACGAGAGATGTTGCACTGCGTAAATCAAATATTATGTTTATTTTCTTTATTATGTTTCTTCGATGTATCGAACTGTGGCTTAATTGGCAGAGCACCTGGACGTGTACTCCGGGGGGTGCGGGTTCGAGTCCCGTCGGTACGATGAAATTTTGGATTGTGTTTAATAATTTACAAAAATATAAAGTGTGAGACACTTCAAAGAAACATAAAAATTGACAATTGTACGTAGCATTACATTCTCAAGATTAAGGAGGTATATGACACATTTGAATACATATTCAGTGCATCCTATAGTAAGGTTATTGTACATAATAATATGGCTTACTGATATTAATTGATACTTTCTTATTGACGTAGGCTACATGCAATTTTAAAGACTTCCAAATTCTTTCCCCCGTTAAAGTATTTTTTTAAACTCAGTAAAATTATAGAAATAAAAAGAAAAGTGAGTACCTTCTCTTTCCTCCTCAATAGGATGCAAGCACCGCGAATGTCTGATTTTAACTACACTATACGACTTTGTATCCAAAACAATAATATTGCGAGTGTACATAGTGCTTTTGGAACAATCGCTCCAAAAATAATTAAAAATGAAAAATTATATTCGCCAAAAACATTTCGCCTCTACAATGACTGAGGCAGTAATGAGTGTTTCATACAAAATGGCACGCTTCGATGTTTGATCAGGTGTCTGAATTTCAGTTCTTAGGGGCAGTCTGAAAGGTTTCACCGTTTCGTCACAAGTTAAGACAAAGACAATCGATTTATTCAGTTGCGTAAACTTTGCCAGGAACAGAGTAAAGATATTAATTATTTTGTTGGTTTCTTCAAGAACTGCGTCAGACAAAATCAGTTTAATTTTTGTTTTAAGTCGATATTTAATAATAATTTGTATTGCAATAATAAAAAAGAGAAAGAAAAATAAAAAACAAAACAAAAATACATAAATATAACGCAACAAAAACCATAAAATAGACACAAAAATAAATTAACTTCTGTCACAAGGTAGTGATTGCTGAAAAGGCATATTTCAGCACAAACGTTCTGGCAGATACCCAGGCAGATACCCCAGTGGGTATCTGCCTGAACGGTGATTTTGGGATAGACCTTTCCAAAACTTAAACCTTTTCGGAAATGTTTCTGTTTTTTTTACTATTAGAGCTGTATTTTTTTAAGTTTGGCGGTACGGTATAATTTCATTTTGTAGATTAAGTAATTAAGATATCAAATAATAAGCTCAAAATTGAAATCGCAGAGAAAGAAATTACAACTTAGATAATTTATATACTCTATATAAAATCGATTAGGACGTGGCTTTGTGACTATCTTTTCCTAACCATGGATTGTTTATTTATTATATCTGACTTACATGACCAACTAACTTTCGAATTATGGAAGTAATAAAGAAGACCTATACCTATTTACTTATCAAATCTCGAATGTACTTCAAACAGGAAATAGTTTTAGAACTTCCTATACCTATAAATGCGATTAAACTTTTATGACTATTGCGTGTAAAAATTTTGCTGTCCTTACGTTTAAAAACGAGTAGGTACTAATATTTTGTTCATTCATGAAAAATCGGAGGTATGAGCTAAATTTAACACTACAAAATAATTTGCAAAGTAATCACCCGAGACGACATACGCAATTATTAATACAAATTGAGTATATATTCTGCATTCATGCTATCATATTAAAATTCTGTGCCTGCATCGGTATTTTTAACCGACTTCAAAAAGGAGGTGGTATTCAATTCGTTTGTAGTTTTGTATGTGTGTTACCTCAGAACTTGTTCACAGTTTAAAAGAGTGGTGATAATAGGTCGTCACTAATACGTGAGTTAATCGTAGCTGATCGCGTCGCGTAATCCTCGGGTATTACGAACGCCTCACATTTACCTCTTACCACCTACACCTCTATAATATATTATATAAGTATATTACCTAGTGACACTAAGGATCAAGGATAATAATAAAGCTAAAATATTAACTATGACAAATAATTAAAATTAAAACTACAAATAATAAACAGAATTTAGGTCGCTATCTGCTGGTAGAGTACCCAAAAGCTGGCTACATTACCTCTTTGAATGGCGAAACCTATACTTGACATTAACGTAAAATATATCTTGAATATACATATCTTAGAAAAGTAGTAGACTACTTTTCTAGAGCCATTTGAGAAACGGTACTAAATGCCATTTCTAATGACAAAAGCCTTTACGAAATAAAACCACAAACAGCCTGAAAATTCCAATACACTCATGTCCCCATTGTATTCAAATAACAGCGCAGCCTAGAAAATAAAATACAAGGCCGCTCGCAAAACCACATAAAAAAAGAAAAAGCGACATCGGCGTTAACCGACCACATACAAAGATTCTCAGTTTAAAAGTGCATCGTCGGTGAACAACGCATAAAAATCGTCGCAAAGCAAACCGCGCCTGGATCAGAACGGGTTCTCGAATGGAGGCCACATACTAGGAAGCAAACTTAACTGGCAGGGAGGTACTGTCAGCATGGAAAAGGTGGACCTTACATGAAGCCGCTTACATGACGTGAGGTGAGACCGATATGGACTTGTCGTTTTTCAGGCAATGTCAAACAAACCTTGATTTAATTTCCTTTCGTTTCTAAGTAATTGAGGCCATCGCAAAATTGCCTTCTATGATCTATCAACGCTAAAAATAAAAAGTAGGTGTCCGAAATGAATGCTAATGTACAAGAACTCTATAAGCATAACATTAGATGAGCTATCCCATTAGAAAAACAATACGAACCGTGAAGCGACTGCGATAATCGCGAATATTTTCTCATCTCCATCATTGCGTAGATATAATTCAGCTCCTGAGCCGACGGTCATTTGATCCAAATCGTTACACAACACTTTCATTTATGAAACCAGTTTCCGGATCCTGTTCGTTCTGAAAATGTTTACTTTCATTATGACTCCGCGAGTTTACAACGAGGGTGAACAGTTTCAGAATAAATCATTTTTTGACGTTTCACGAGATAAACAAAAATTCATACACTCGCGTATCCGGTGGCGAGACAATGCCACGGAGAGAAAGAGTATCGGGTTATGAATGCGGAACGTGTCCATTAACAACCGAAATAACAGTAATTTTTCATAGGGTGGTGCGCGGCGAGTGGCGCGCGCGCGGGCAGTGCGCGTGCGTCGGCGTGCGAGCGGCGAGGACGCGGGGCCGCCGCGGCGGGGCGCGATGCACTGACTCGCGGTGGACTTGCAGAAATTTGCAGCGTCGCCGCCCTTGACGGGGGCGTTGCTCCGAGTCAGGGACGACGGCGCTGCGCACGCGACGTTCCCCGCGGCCGCCCCGCGACCCTCCGAAGGCCACCGCGACCTGGCCGACCCACCAACCGACGTTATTAACGGCCGCGCCGGCTCCGATGATCCGACCCTGACGACGTCCGCTCGGAACCAATACCCACGAATCGAGACCACCGATTCTCTAAGTTGGATGTTATTAAACAAAGCACAAGCGGCGATCGGCTCCGCGAGCTATTTTTAGCACCAGGCGGTCGGGGGCGGCGACCCTGAGCTCTAGAGCCGGACGGCGCCCGCGCACCCACAGATGTCGTAGTACTGACTCCTTACTTCCGTAGGTAATATTAGATGCAGATATCCTGGCAGACATCTGACAGCATCCATTACATTAAGTACAGACCACCGATCGCAATAAATAATAGAATAATTTTCAGGATTTTTCCCCAAACGTTCATGATGTTTGCAGGATGCAGTTGGCGATGCCGTGTGGCGCGCGGAGCAGAGTGCGGCGCGGTGCGCGACATGGGCTGGGGCTCGCAAGCTGGAATGCTGCCCTCGCCGCCCGCCCCTCGCAATCCGGACGCGGCCTTTAAACCGCTCCGACGTGTTTGCAGAGTTGTTTGCACATTTTTTTACATTCCCGTCCTTTTATTAAACCTCCGAGTGATGCCTAGCCTCTGTGTACACCGGCTTGTACCTATAGCTGTTATTACTCGTGGAATGCAATAAACGAAGCCATCTGAAAGAATCTCTTTGCGTACGTCCGTCTACCTCCGCGGCCGGAGTTTGCTGGCTCGCTGACACCGATAACCCCGATATGGTTTGGAGTATGACGAGGCATTTTGGGAAACTTTACATCTGACGGTAAGAGATCGATGGATTATTTTATAGATCCGACGGCGAGACTATGAAACGGATAAGTGAAAGAAAGTGCAATAGATTTCACTTTCAAAAAACTAAATTAACTTTCTCCAGTGACATGTCTTACGTAATCTGAACAAAACAAGACGATCGCAGCCGTAACATTTGTAACTGTAAAGGTCGATGGTCAGCATTTATTAAGACTATTTTGGTTTATGGCATGGCGAAATCGTGCATTCAATAGAGATCCGTTTTAAACAAAGCGAGCCAGATGTATCCCAGATACATTCCAGTTAAGAATTCATATGCCTCCCCTAAATAAATTTTTTACATTATGCAATTATTCTCTGGTGACTAATTTAATACAAACCAGATAGTGATCAAATCTCGATACTCCCATCCCAAAACCATGCATGATAAACCAAAAATGATAGACGGTGTGCGGCAATGCGCCAATGCGGTATTCGATGTCGATAAAATTATTGATATAATATCGTTTAAAAACTAAAAAAACAACCGACTTCAATGCCGCGCTATTCATTTTCAGTACCAATTTTGAGATGTTTATCTCAATATCTCTGGAGATACTTATCATACCTCGATAAAATTACCATGGTACCACACTTGGGATATCTCCTTTCGAACAAAAAAATAATAATCGAAATCGGTTCATAAACGACGAAGTTATCCGCGAACAAACATAAAAAAAAAAAAAAAAAAAAAACAAAAAAAAAAATATATATATACGGACGGGTATATGTACGAATTGAGAAACCTCCTCCTTTTTTTGAAGTCGGTTAAAAACCCTCAAATCCGACTCATTGAGAACTTGTAACTTACATTACTTAACTTATTAAACTGTTCAGCAACATTTATATGTGGTTTTGAATGCATAAAAACTATCGGTGACTGCCTTCACCATCAACTTATGAATTACTGTCCACTTTTAAATTGAAGAAACGCATACTGTGAATGAACTGCACACATGCACTGGCACACACAGGAGATGCCGATAAAAATATTTGTGTGTCGGTATGCGAGCGGTCAAGTTGACGGGGCCCACGGAATTCGTTAAACGCTGTAACTCTTATCATTTCACCCACAGTGAATAACGACTTTAAATCCGCGGTCTTTGGGCAGCGAAACCGACGCAAACCTTTTTGCCTCTTCCCTGCAGGAAATGCCGAGCCTTCCAATGTATATGACGACCATGTGAAAGAAGTTTAATTGCGACCGAATCCGAATTGAAATTTTTTACCTGTCTCGCTAACATTCACTTATTATTTACCTTACCTTATGTTCTGCTACATAAATGCTCTTACATACTATATAAATGGACGCACAGATAGTATATAGCAATGAGTATTTGTGTCAGCAGAATATATATGGAAAATCAGCCTGAAAGTGAATGTTTATTAGTGATTATTTGTTTGAAGGTGTGGCGTGTGTTCAGTGGTGGAACAATGAGCATCGCAAGCGCAGGTCGGCGAGCTTTAACGACCGCTCGGCCGCGCCGGAATTCCAGCCTGCATTACTTTCATCACAGGAATTCGCTTGAAAGTGCTTTTTATTGCAAACTTATTATACTATAACCTGAAGTATTAAATTATCTAGAACATACTTATTTTCTTATGTTAATATTGGTTATATTTTAGGTTAAACCTGTTGATCAATCTACGCCAACATTATAAAAATAAATAATGGAAAATGTTATCAGTTTCGAACAATCAATTTAAAATATTTAGTTACGTATGTTACTACTACTACTACTAGCAGTAATAATGTGTAAAAGTTTTCCAGCTTTTTGTCGAATTCATCATTTCGGTGGTATTTCATCAAATCAACCGAAATTTAGGTATAAGACAAAAAACTTTTACATTATGTTTACTGCACAGAATTCCATTCATCGTGGAAACATTCATGGAAACAAGTACAAAACAACTAGTGTACATTTAACATATTACCATAGTCGACATCCCAACCCAAGCAAGCCATATGCGAAATTTTAGCCAAATCTGTCAACTCGTTTGATCAACAATCGTTAAGTCGTTTAAAGAGTTAACAAACTGACTTTTGAATGTAAAGGTACTATTTACATTTGAAATTCAGTTTGTATTGTAAATGAGTAAGAAAGAGGGAGAGAGATAGAGTTAGATTTATAGTAAAATTAAATTTAAACTCACTTTGTTCCATCTGCTTCGATGTGATGAATAACGACAAACGAAAATCCGCCTTCGGAATATCCTTAATGCAGTCACAAACATTAACCATTACGAAAAATTCTTTGACTCACCATTTACGTAATGCATGATGTGCATTACGGCACGACTTGTGCTATTATAGTGCTATTTAACACTTGATCTATTTCGGTGTCATTCGATATGAGCTAAGTGCACGTGCGTGTTTTTGAAAGTATCGCATATCTGCTCTTGAAAGGCTTTACATGAGTGTTTGAAATTCCTATGTAATTAGTTCATTACTGTAATATCTTACATACCTACATACCTACTTCCTAAAATTTGTAATAAGCGTTCAGTGGCAATAATATTTTCAGTATAATCCCTCCCAGAGATCAGCAATAATGACTAAAATATCTTTTTTTATATTTATAGGCTAGTGTTTGACCACTGCCTTGCCTGGTGGTAAGCAATGATGTGGTCGAAGATAGTGAACATGCTAGGCCTAGAATACTCTGACTCTCAAGGGCTGTGCAGCCGGAACATTTAATGGTGTAAGTTTTGATGGTGGTAAGCTACTATGTGGTAGCATGTCAAGCGGAATATAGATATAATGTGCTTCTGGCATTTACTATCACAAAGATTTCGTTAAGGTACTACTTACTAGTGTACATTATTGAACTGGCTTTAAAAAAATGCGTTTCAAAAATTAAAAGACAGTATTGTAGTAAGTAAGCATTGGACCTACTAGAGAGCCCTTATTTTTTAAGTTATATCAAAAATAACTTTTCTCTGTCTAAAAAAGTTCATTGTTTTTACAGAGTTTAATTCATATTATTCAAATTTGTTATTTATGATATTCTCGCAATGTGGTCCAAGATTTGCGAATTACGCCATATGCGAGGAATGGGCAGGTGCGGCGACCGGCGTAGGCGCAAGGTGTACTTTCACGAGGGGTAACGCAAGGATTCTTAAACAAAGTTTAAGTTTAATTCTTAAACCTTTATTCATTTTTCTGCATTCTTTCAAATACTCCTTATAGAAATCCAACTGTAAAATGTGTAATGAATCTTAGTACTTTTAAGAGTAAAAGATCATTGAAAATAATTAAAATTTGTTTTATGCAAAAAAAAACATTGCAATTTAGTGTGGGCCTTATAGGCCAAGTATTGCATGTGTAAAAATGTTATTCATCTGTTTAGTAATATTTAAACATAACATTATAAATAACTTTCAATATAAATATATATCTCAGACTTATTTAGTAGCGGCATAAGCAGTAAATAAATTTTCTCTATAGTTTAAAAACTTCGATATTAGGAAATTTACATAAACTAGATTTTGCAACCATTATACCGTTTTATACTATCGCGAAACGAGTTTAGAATGTGTTGCGAATTTGGAAACTTACAACATACCTACCTAATGCATATCAAAAGGCTGTGGCCATTATGATTTAATTTTATTGTTGAAATCTGGGAAAAGCTGGGCGACGTAACCAATCTAAATATTTAAATCTAATTAAGTTTAAATTGCTATCGGATTGCCCTTCGAACCGGGATCTTCTTTTCATCAAACTCGCTCTAGATTTTTAAATTATAGGTATGATATTGAGTGACATCGAAAAATTTCATTTGGTAGATGCTTTTCGTTCTAATAAATCAAAGCCTTCGCTTGACGGGCTCTTCCTCTAATATATTTTTGAAAGCTCGTAAAGTGACAACGGAGTAATCAGTTCTTGCTGGGATGGCGACGGCGAAGTTGGACGGCCTTATTGTCCCTGTGTTTGCATAATTATATTTACCCAAAAAAATGTGTATTAAGATAAGGTAAGTATGTATTTAGGTACAGATTTGATATTAGATCAAAATAGTATCCAACCATTTGAATCTATTAAAACATTTTATGCTAACTTTTATTAGATAGGTTTAAAACTATTCTAAGACGCCTCAAAGAAATATCATAGCAAATCAAACAAAAAGAAAATACCTTCAAATAGCTCGCGAAAGTCCTACAATCTCACTGAAATCAATCAATTCCTTTTGAAACTATCACGTATTACGCTTTATTATTATTGTATTACTGACTGACAAAAAAAATAACGAAAAAGCTAAAATACCAACTTCACATGTCGTGTCAATCATTTTCTACAGTAGCAAGCTCGAGGTTATCTTCATATCTCTGGATATCATCATATCTTGATACATTTTTTAAGGTACCACTCCTGGGATATACCCTACTCAAGAATAAAATAATAAAAATCTATTCATGTTTAGAGAAAACTTTCAGATGTTATCTCCAGATCCCGATGAATTGTAAATAAACTGGCCAAGTGCAAGTCGTACTCGCGCTCGTAGGGTTCCGTACTGTAGTGTGCTACAGTATTTTAGAAGATCGAGCAAAAATACCACTATAATTTTTCGCCGGCAAAAAATAATAATTAATTAATATTTTATTTCTTATAACGCCATCTAACGTCTAACAAAGGTGTTAGGGATGGACATTTCAATATAACGCCATCTATGGGACGTTTTCCTAACTATAAGCGTTCATAGATGGCGTTACATTGAAATGCTGAAAAACACACGTTTCTTGTTTGGGTACCCTCTATTATTCTTAATTTTATTCTGTTTTTAGTATTTGTTGTTATAGCGGCAACAGAAATACATAATCTGTGAAAATGTCAACTATCTAACTATCACGGTTCATGAGATACAGCCTGGTGACAGACGGACAGACAGACAGACAGACGGACAGACAGACAGACAGACGGACAGCGGAGTCTTAGTAATAGGGTCCCGTTTTACCCTTTGGGTACGGAACCCTAAAAATACCACCGCTATGACATACCTACCCTACTCATGAAAAAAAAACATTCAAATCAGTTCATGTGATTTTGTGTTAATAAAAACAAGTACGCTCGGAAACTCAACAGATGGCTTTCAAAATGAACACAATGATCTGACACTGTCAGTACGACAGTGTCAAACCATTACCATACTCGTAGAGGGAGAAGCTAATACTCCTGTATATGACCATACTGGATAAATTTGACAAACCTCATGTTTTCTTCTCATTCATTTTCGATCAATATTTATATCGCTATCATTCAATAAATTTCCAACGTTTGTAATTTTCGACGACCTTTACTTTAATAAATCTGTATATATAAGGAAATACGTGTTAGACTTTTTCGAAATTCCATTCCTAAGAGGGAGATTCCTTTTGTAAAAATGAATTATTTCCTTTGGTTACACCATCACTTGAAAACGGATGGACCGAAAGTTTTTTATGAAAGAAATGTTTTAAATAAATGAAAGATGTTTTAACGGCGGGCAAAGCCTCGAGGTACCTCTAGTGATAAATAAATGTATAGTGCCTTATTAGAAGATTCACATCAAAAGCCACCTAGCGAGTGTAGTGAATTCATTTTTTTTATGAAATCGGCTCATTGGTGTAGAAATCGAGGAACATATACAAATACATACATCTATATATATTTGTATATGTATATATACATCTATATCTATATGTATATATACATATATGTATATACATCTATATCTATACTACTAATATTATAAATAAAGGACATTTGTATTGCGATTGTTCAAAAACTGGACCGATTTTAAAAATTCCTGCACTTACATTTAGAATAGACTTTTGAAATAAAAAAAGGCTTTATATTTTCCCGTTTCAATAATAGGTATATTCGTGATGATCTATTTTGCAACAAGTCAACAATAAAACGGCCGAGAAAACACGTTTTTTACGAAGGCTGCTTAAAAGGTAATAGATGTAAAAAAAGTGTCTGTGAAAAAGTGGTACAACTTAATCAGACCTACAAAAAAGTCCGCAATAACATATGTCTATATCTTAAGGTTGACTCACAGTAACCAAACTTAAATAACTGAGATCACACAAATGATGATTGACAGAGCTTTACAGTGATAAAATTCTTGGTGTACGTAAACGAAGTCGCGGGTATCAGCTAGTATAAATTTGCGTATGTATTTGTTCGATTACTAATTGATAATTTCTTCCACTTTATAGTTAGGTAGTTTTAAAAATATAATAATGTATATAATTAATGTATATAAAAATGAAGTGATGAATAAAAAGAATAATATTTTCTTTATAAGTAGGTTAAAAATGCATTAATAGATGTCTATGACCAAAATGTTGGTAGCTACAAACCTAATCAAACTTCTAATCATAATTTGATTTTTGTACCCTAGTTTAAAAAGCCCTATGATTTGTAACGCAAGCAAAATACATGGACAAGACCGAAATGCTTATTTTATTACAATATTCGCGTAAAAGTTGCCAAAAGCCTAAATGCCTAGTAGTGCAGGTAAATGGAAAAGATGCTATTGGACCCGAGCCAAAATAAGTTGGCATCAGCTTGTCATACTAATTAAGCAACCTAGTTACCTACAAGGTATCTTAGCGTAACACTTAGGTAAATAAATAAGTACGTCGTGACTAATATACAGAATAAATATGAGTAAAAGTTTTTTAATTAATATGAGGATACCATGAAAATAATAATGATAATAGTTAATACTCTGAAAAGTAAAAACATCTTTGAAATAAACATAAGGCATAATAAAGCGTAAATAGACCTAGAATGGGAGTTCCCATTCTAGGTACCGTAGTGAATAAGTGGTCAAAACATAGCCTAGATACAAAAAAAAATAGTAAGGCTTAATCTATACTACTATTATAATGAGAGAACATTTGTATTTTTGTATTTTTGTATTTTTATATTTTTGTATTTTTGTATTTTTGTATGTTTGTAATGAGTAAGCTCAAAAACTACCGAACCGATTTAAAAAATTCTTTCACTAATACATAGAATGGACTTTCGGAATGAAAATAGGCTATATATTATCCCGTTTAAATCAAAGGTACATTCGTGGAGACCTAATTTGCAACCTAAGTCGGCAAATAACCGGTCGAAAAAACACGTTTCTGACGAACGCTGCTTAATTGAAAATAGATAGAAGAATATTTTCTATGCAAGAGTTGTACAACTTACAAGACCTACAAAAAAATCCGCGACAGCATATGTCTATCTCTTAAGGTTGACGCACAGTAACCATTTTAATCTTAAAATTTTTGTTAAAAAATATTACATAACTTCCAAGGCTATTTTCAAGTATATAGTATTAATCCTTATCCAAATAATTACGTTAATTAGCTTGGCCACATATTATAGATTAAAATTGTCCTTTACAGTATAGAATTCAAATGAAAACTCTAAAAGATATCACGAGTTTCACATACACGCATCGCAAAATTAATGAAATATTTGCAGTGAAACCACAGATTAGGTCATAGTTACTTAGAAAATATTATTATAAGCTTAGCTATGCTGTAGATCCCCACCGATCACAATTGAAGTCAATATAGTATAATAATATGATCTATTGTATAAAATAATATTCATCTATATATAAAATAATATAATATAATATTTTAAACCACCCCGACTGATCTATGTATAATAGCTTTTTCCAATGACTCTAAACACGACATTTAAAATCTAAGCTGTAAGTTGGTGAGGATTTGAGTATTCTGTAGAGTCCAGGAGGCTTCCATGTTCTTACAATATCGTTGAAGAAGAAGATTTTCGAATTGATCAGATCTATGAAAGTTGATTTCATAGCGCAATTAACTAGAAAAAAACTCATAGTTTTATAACGATTGAACGAATTTTCATGAATCAAAGCTAACAACACTCTCGATGAAGACATCTATCAAACAAAAAAAAACTATCAATAATAAAAACAAAATCGGTTCATCCGGTTAGGTGCTAAGATGCTACAGACAGACACACAGATACACACGTTAAACGTATATTACCCCTACATTTTGCGTCGGGGAACGCCGTAAGGTTACGGCGGCAGATGTACTCCTTGGTGGTAAGCTACTTTTTGGTAGATTTAATGATTCCACTACCACTGTACAAAAACTCATGATTCATGAATGCACATAAAACTTTCATTGGTAGGTATATATCTAGGATTAGAACCAACGACTGTCGGGTCAGAATCAGGGTATCCTTTACGCCAAAGGGCCGTCCAATATCAATACGTAAGTATTATAAAACAAAGTTCATCACTGCGTCTGTCTGTCTGTTCGCAATAATCTCAATAGCTACTGAACGGATTATCATGCGGTTTTCACCAATAGCCAGAGTGTTTATGAGGAAGGTTTAGGTGCATAATTCGTTAAGGTTTTGTGTAAATTGGATGAAATATGACGATGGTTGTTAAATATGTTCATATTTTATATTCGATGCAACAAACTGATGCAAATTTTGTAGGCATATATGTTCTACCCGTGCGAAGCCGGGGCGGGCTGCTAGTATCTAATAATTAAGATAGTTTAAAAACTAAAACAACGGACTACCATGCCCCGCGAGTCAATTTCAGTAGCAAGTTTGAGACGTTTATCGTCATATCTCTGAAGGTACTAATCACATATCAATAAATTACAATGTAACCACCTCGGCAACGTACCCTACCGATTAAAATAGACTTATTCGAACCGGTTCACAATTGACGGAGTAATCGCGTAACATACATTAAAAAATAAATAAAAAAATGCATACAGACGAATTGAGATCCTCTTTTTTGGAAGTCGGTTGTAAAGTAACCACTTATGACTTTAATGCTCTATTAAAAAATTACATTATACATATGTCTTACTTTTTAAACTGAAAATTACATGTATCTTATTATAAGAGTATAAAAAGAATCACAACAAGGTTTACGTTACCTTCCCAAAAGCTTCTTTCGAAAGACGATTTTCTTTCCTTTGTTTCAGTGGTCGTTACAGGTTTCCTGTAACAAAATATAACAGAGCTTAGAAAATAGACCTTAAATTGAAATATCTAGCATATAGGTAAAACGAAACAATCAATTAAGTAAAACTCCGAGACAAAGACCAGTAGCGCAAGAAGTGAGTACGTATAAGAAAATAAAAAGGTCGCCTCAGCAAACAGCATTCAAGCTTATGTGCTATGTGTTATTTATTTATAAAACAAGTGTATGGTAATGTTAAACGTCTGTGTGCGCGCTTGCTCTGGCAATGGCAGGGTACTGCGGGGCAAGGTAGTGATTTATGCCAATTCAGAGTAAGTGACCAATTTGTGTAATAGCAACAATTAGTGGCCGACGGGTGGCGCTCGCACCGCCTTCTCTGGCCGTAGTCGTACTCACTGTTAACTAAGCTGAGCTTTTCTCCACTCAGTGAGGGGGCCTACTTAGAGTAGACTTATCGAAAGTATGCTTTACCTATATAATTTGTATTGAAACAAGTTCGTATAGATCACGCTGAACTTTAGAGAGATAGAATGAGATATTGTATATATCTTTATTACAGAGTTATTGAGAAGTTTGGCGCAATTTATAGAAGCATGATATTATTTTACAATACGTGAAATTAAAGGTACATTTTATGCTATCCTGAACAAACTTCACAGGTTATAAATCAGCCTGAAACTCCATACAAAGAGAACATTATCCAATCGGATTTGTTTTTTAGTTTAAAACAAAACAAAAGCTTTTAATTCAGATGGCACAATTTTTTTACCTAATAATTCCTATACCTATTCCACTAAATCAGTTTTTACAAGTATCGTATGTATAACAAAATTCAATAATTACGACCTAAACATGACCGAAATTACACAAGGAAAATCCTATCTCATGATGAAATATGAATAATTGAAGATCCGAAATCCGGAAGGTCTGCGGGGATTCATGGCGGAAAACCGCTTACGAAGACCATCCGATGTTTTGATATCCTAGAATCAACCACAAAGATCTTTGATGAGAAAAGATTCTTGATCTATTTATTTCACCTCCAAACTTTTGCGGCAGGTAGTTCAATAAGGGTTAAATTCATGTCAAGTCTGATGCTGAAAGCCCACTCGCAAAAAACACAAAACACACACACACGTAAGTAATGAAAAAACACACAATGCCTACCAGTTTTCGAACCTTAGCGAGCATAATATTGGCAATAATTCATAAACCTATGGTAAGGTTCAAATGCAGAATCAATTAAAAATGTAATAAAATAAACCATAAACCCATGTGCAGACTGCAGCCGCGGGTCAAGCGCAGAATGAATGGAAATGTTTTAAAGCATATTTCAACTCTATTTATTTCCACGCTTCCCTTATTGTTATATATACTAAGTAGGTTTGTTTTTCTGTATGTAATTTTTACTCAACTAAGGCACAGATAAATGGAAGGGTTTTGGTTTTAGCTGGTGTATGTATGTATGTTTGTATTTACCTATGTGCAGTTGTAGCGCCTACGCTACTACTTTTTTTTTAAGTCGGATTTACTTAGAGAAACGATCTGCATTGTGATAGGAAACTGTCTAGTGTCCGCCTGGCCAGCTACTACCCTCGTATTGGAAAATTTGTTGCCAAACATCTAATGTGTTCTGGCCGCTGTCCTTGAAAACCAGTTTCCAATCTAGGACTAGCTACCATTATCCCTATCCTCGACCGCATCATCAGTTACCAACGAGTGAGATATATAATAGGGGTTAAACGATAGCTATACGATATTAAAAAAAACAAAGTAGCATGATTTTCCCTTACTTGTGATTTTTTATATTGAATATTGTTAGTGTTCCTATGTTGTTTTCACTCGCATCGATTCCCTCTATGTCTTATTACAAACGTAAACCTATAGTAGGAGTTTTGGCTCGACAGCCCGTCATTTAACTTCCTCCTGTATTACTGTTTATACATTAAACACACCTATTACAGCTTCACAATCAGTGTTATGGCTGGCCATGTCAAATTTAACAACTTTATTCCAAGAACTAGCTATTGAAATGTCACGTTCTGAGAAATGTTTTGCCATAACCTAAATGTTAGAACTATAACATTTCGATAGCTGTGGAACGTAAGTTATGGAGTAGAAACAAATAACATACAGGCCTTAGCATTTACGAGTAGTACTTACTTAAACTTACTTACCTATATGCCAATAATTATTGCGAATGTTTGTTTAATTGTTTATTTGGGTACTTCTTTCATCATCATCATTAACAGCCAATATACGTCCACTATTGGGCATAGGCCTCTCCTGTGGCATGCCAATGAGTTAGGTATTTAGTAGTTCGTTCTTTGTTTCATCTTTGGGTATGTATGGTTTGTACTATTATGTATTTATTCTGTGTTAAAGTCGTAGTACTATTAACTATTCTGTGGTATGGTACGATTTTAATATATGTCACGATTGAACTGATTTTGATATTATGTGGTATGAAGATGGTTGTAAAAGGATCTTTATTTTTTAGTATTATAAGAACTTTCTTCACATATATTTAACTAGCTGTGCCCGCGACTTCATCCGCGTGGAATAGTGTCTTTGGGTAGCATTACATTACATACGTCTCCCAGCTACACCGCACCCTACCACACCACAATAATCCCCTTCCCCCCTCCCCTCACTACGCCCTCCTACTTCAACCGCGTTAAAAAGTATTCTATTTTATATTCTATAATACTGGCGATACGTTTCCGTTTGGACCTAATATAATTTGAAACAATGTATAGTATATTTTTAACCGACTTCACAAAAAAGGAGGAGGTTCTCAATTCGTCTGTATGTTTTTTTTTTGTGTGTATGTAACGCGATTTCTCCGTCAATAGTGAACGGATCCAAATGATTATTTCTTTAATAGGTAGGATACGTTTCCGAGGTGGTTCCATTTTAATTTTATCGAGATCTGAGTAGTAAAGTATCTCCAGAGATATGGAGATAAATACCTCAAACATAGGAGAATGTACTGGTTTTAGTAGAAGAGTCCCAAGAAGATTATACACAATGGAGGTTGCTATTGGATATACTTTTGAAGACTAAAAAATATGACCTTGAATAATGTTTTTACATCTTTCTTCTCGTTGATTTTGGTTTTTGACAGATATTCTTACGGTAACTGTGAGCGAGATAGAAATAGAGGTGGGGATAATAATATTTTTTTTTTTTTTTATATCTTATAGGCTAGCGTTTAACCATTATCTCACCTGTTGCTAAGTGATGATGCGGTCGAAGATAGAGAAGTGGACTAGAATGGGAACTGGCTCTCAAGGATAGCTGCCTGAACACATAAGATGTTTGGCGACAGATTTTCTAACTTGAGGGTGGTAGCTGGCCAGGCGGACACTAGATATGTCCTACCACCATGCGGGGGTTGTTGGTTTCTTAACGATGTTTTCCTTCACCGGAGGGCAACTGTGAGAAGCGCACATATATTTTTCGATCGAAAAATTCATTGGTGCACGGTACCACGGCATCAAAGCCGACTGTTCTCCCAATTACGCCAGCGGGCCCTCAATAAATAATTATATATTAATAATTATAATAAATAATTATATATAAATATAAATAATTTGTCTTCACAGGAATGTTCTACCGGGCAAAGTCTTGTTAGGGTGCAAACTTTTTAAACATACCTAAGATTTTTTGACATGACATGACGTTTGCCGAAGATGGCGACCATTTTAGTCCCGCGACACTGCATACATTATTAAATAACTCAGAATTATGAACGTACTTTGTACCAACCAACACTGCAAAAAAAAATTATAAGCATAATACCACAGATTATATAATAGTTACTACGTAAATAATACTTTCCGTTGTTAGGTTGGCTACACAGTGCTTTCATAATTCGGGTTTCAACAATATAGGGAAGTGCCTCTTATAACGTAGTAGAGTGATTCAGTTCTCTGTTGGCCATATGGCGGCAAGTAATGTTAATAATCGCAAATAATACTTTTTTATTTTCATTTTGGAATACAACTAGTCCGTGTTATAAAAGTATTTGGAATTATTGTAATAAAATAGACAATTAATTATCGTGTGTGTCAGATGCTTTAATTGCACAGGGCCATTTTGGACATTGTCCTTTGATACCTTGATGACATAATTATTACTAGTGAATATTATCACTTTAGCAAGGCATTTAAAGTCAATTTTTTTAGGGTTCCGAACCCAAAGGGTACCAAATGAACACTTTCTGAGACTTTGTTGTCCGTTCGTCCGTCCGTCCGTCCGTCCGTCCGTGTGTCTATACATATGTGCGCACTTTACAGATCTGTATCTTTTTAACCGTTATAGGTACATACTTGAAATTTTCAAAAAGTATATATCCGTCAGTGTATAACGGCGCAGACACCAAATGTAATAGATGCATGTAATTTAATTAAAACTAAAAAGGGTAAAATAAGTTATTTTTCAAAAAAAATAAAACCGACTTCATAATCACAAACAGGCACTCAAAAGCGAAAAATAAATTACTTAAAATTATTATAAGCGCTACCCACTTATCTATTTGAAGTCGGTGCCAGCCAAGTCTATTGGATAGTAGATAGATACTATGTATGTAGTAGTAGTAAGTAGGTACATGTAGGTTAGTAAGTAGGTAGATACATGTAGGTATTATCTATCTACTACCTATTAGACTTGGCTGGCACCGACTTCAAATAGATAAGTGGGTAGCGCTTATAATAATTTTAAGTAATTTATTTTTCGCTTTTGAGTGCCTGTTTGTGATTATGAAGTCGGTTTTTTTTTTTTAAATAACTTATTACTTCATATATTCGTAAATAATAAAAAAATCATATTAATTAATAAATCCATCTCTAACGTACTAAATCTAATGAGTAAATACTTATAATACTTATGTATTGTTTTAGTTTTAGCAAGTCTCAAACTCTATTACTTTTTTTTATATTGAAACAGCAATTACAAACATGACATGCATAACGCTTGATAAAATTTTATTAACAATTCTCATGAATTGCAAATCAAATTATGGACATTTTTTTCAATAACCTTGCAAAAAATATTAACATACAGCAAAAATCCTAACTGTTTTAAAATCTCTTTCATCAAACACTTGTAAGCGAAGTAAGACAAAAAACTGTTATTGTGAACGGTTATGTCTTTACAATACCAATAAAATGTTATATGAGAATTCCTTGAACGGTTCCACAAACAACTCAGAATTGATCTCGTCACATAATATCCGTTAAGGTGGTAAGGGAATATATCTATAGAAATTTCATACTCTGTACTACTCGAGTGCATAAATAAGCATTCGAGTGGTGAAGAGATGGGCATTGACAATCAAAAAATGGTAACCTGTGGATTTGAATCCCATGACGACCACATGACACCATTGTGGTTGACCTAAAAAAATATATAAAAGATGTTACCACCTATTTACTCGTATGGCTAGACGGCTGAGGACTTTGGTGACATCAGGTCGGCAGTTGAGCTTTAGATGGAAAAAGCGGTGTAGACAAAGAACAGTGAAAATCAAACTATAAAATATAAAACTTAATCACAATATCGCTAACACAAATACCTAAACCGAATTTATAACTGACTCCTTATATGGCAAAATTCTTCGCGTGAGTTCATAACGTTCAGCACGCTTACCCACTACTGAATAACTCTCAAAGCATAAAGTTGCATGCAAAACAACACTTACAATTAAATTACGTGAACCACTCGAACTAGCCAACACTAAAACCAATTAGCAATGAATTCAGAAACAACCATTCTAATTGGCAATATTAGACCAACTATTGGAATTATTCAAAATCATGTTTTGACAGCAAATATCTTCGAAAACAGGTCATCGGCTGCCTTCATCGAAATGTCAGGGTCTACCCGCGACTGTGACGACTACAACCTGAATGCCAGACGTGTCGATATTAAAACAAGAGCACACATCGACTTTTTTAATTGACCTTCATAATTGAACTGGTTGAGGCGATGATTGTAACACGTATATATATAGGCATTTTCATGTTTGGAAAATTAAATTGTAATCATAAGAGCGTTAACGAATTATTATTTTAGCGCCAAATAAGTTGCAAAACAGTTTTCAACAATATTTCTTCAGGAATGCGGGCAGTTTCTCACCAATGCTCTCACCAAGAATGTTTAAACATGACATAAAAGAACAACCACGTACGCTCCCTTTTGAACACACGAGAGCGAATTCCTTAGAAGTGAAAATGCAGCGTTGAGAAAGGCAACGAGTCCAAGTAAACCTAGTCTAGGCAAACCACGTCGTGACTCCCCGCTGCACCCCCACCTCACCCCCTCGCCCCTGCACAGAGTCTCGCGTAGCGGCGATGTTGCGCGCGCGCAGCCTGCGGACCGCTCACCGGAAAGCCTTCACGTTATTATCGTGTTACATTCTCGCATCGAACCACTCGATCACCTAAACCTTCTTTAGCTAAACCGGTATTTAATGCACATAATGTCAACCTCTGCGCGTTTTGTTCGTCGCATTAGCTAAGGTCAAAGCTGCAAGTGGGACGGCTAAGTTTTCTTGTGTCGACAAAAGCAACAAGAATACTAAAGAGTTAATATTAGTTGTGAGAAAAGTATTTTTACTAGTTTACCGTGTCTGCAATGCAGTCAAGCACCTACTTTCCTTATATGGTGTTGTAATTGCGTGGATAGAGGCGATCATAATAATTATGCGAGCACCAACCCTTATTACGGGACTAGTTTCAACACGGGAATAGACGACACTGTGGGACTGTGGGTAAATATATTTTTTGCTGGTCGTAAACCAGTCTCTAGAGATGTTTTATTTACAAACAACATTTCAAAATAGGCATACAGCTGTAATTAGACGTACTACGTACAGCAAAAGCTTTAAATAATCATCACAGCGTGTGGTGGCCCATAATGATAATATTTTTTTAAAACATCTATACTCTCTACTCTACTGTACGCTACTCTCCTTACAGACTTTATTATGTTTTTTTTTAAATTTTTATTGTTAAGTTAGTAGAACATAAAATCTGTATTAAATATTGATAAAATTACTTTTATCAAAAATATTGCCATTGATTCGACAAAAAATCCACATAATTATCGAACCTGCTCACATAAATTCACGAGAATCGGCTGAGAAATGCGACCTATAGAGGAAAACAGCCAAACATCCGAACTTCCACCGGGCATACGAAATAATTTTTACCCAAGCTTAAACGGAGACGCTTCGCTCGCGTTTCGCGCTCGCTCTGTCAGTAAAAATCCAATAAACTCGAAAAACCAAATACATTTATCACTAAAACATGGCGATCCTTTGCGATTATATTTTTCATGGTTTATTAGATTACATAGATTTGATTGTTAGTTTTCAAGCGAAACAAAATATAACCCAGTGTCTGTCTTTATTTATAACCGACTTCAAAAAAAGGAGGTTTCTCAATTCGACCGTATATATATATATATATATATATTTTTATGTTTGTTCGCGGATACCTTCGTCGTTTATGAACCGATTTTAATTATTCTTTCTTTGTTGCAAAGGAGATAACCCAAGTGTAGTACCATGGTAATTTTATCGAGGTCTGGCAAATATCTCCAGAGATATGGACATAAACACCTCAAAATTGGTACTGAAAATTAATAGCGCGGCATTGAAGTCGGTTCTTTTTAGTTTTTTAAACGATCTTATCCACAAAAACCATCAGCTAAAGGTATAACTAGCCAAGTTATGAATCTTAAACCGTATCATAAAAGGCTGTCCTCTCAACGTGAAGTACGTATAAAAGGTTAGCAGAGGGCGGTCGCGGCCAAAAGTGGCTGTTAAGTGGGGATCAGGCTTTGCGCGGTCCAAACTGAACTGTTAGCAAGCGACGCCTTGTCAGCACTCTGCAAAATCACTGCATCAGCTTGCCCTTTTAGTTGTGCTTATGTTAGCTTATGTGTATTTAGATTTGAGGACCGAATGTTAACCTTCTATGCTAGGACACTAGGGCATGTGGATTTATTATGACGAAAAAAGTTGATACTCTAAATAAGGCCCCATTAATCATCCCAATTGTTTGACTAGGAGTAAATAATAATAAATAGATAATAATAATTGTAAATAGATGTATTTTCCCGCTGCTCAGTTCATGGCATATTAGTTACTAGCTGCGCCCCGCGGCTTCGCCCGCGTCAAAAAGTATCATATGTCCAATCCAGATTATAAAGTCAGTATCAGTATGTATATAAAATTTCTTCCAAATCTATTCATTTATGCGTGAATTTAAATAATAGAATATAAGAAATTAAAATTAATCTGAAGGAATTTGTCCATAGAACGCTTATAATTTATTTAACCATTTTAGGGGATGATTTTCGATTATTAAATTAGCCTTGTGTTATTCCAGAACCAACATTATCTACATATCCAATTTTATGTCTGAGTCAGACCGTTGTAGGCGCGTTCACCATCCTCGACCACATCATCGCTTTACCATTCATACAAAGTTTAATTTCCATTCAAAAAAAATGCTTTATTAACGTCGCCTCGATCAATAGACCTGTATTTTGCCGCATACAATCAAATAAGTCCGCAAACTTGTCATATAGCCAGCTTTACATTCAAAAGTAATAATAAACTGATTAAAACTAATTATAATAAATTCCCAGCAGGCTAAGTTGTCACAACTTCATATACCAATTTGAAGTACCTAGTAGTTTGGCCGCGTGGAGCTGAATCGATAAGCTAGGCAGGGTAGGGTAAACGTGCTCTGTTATAAAGTCAATGGCTGGAGGTCATGCACCCAAAATTTACGTTTCATATCAAACCTTGTCGCATTTTCATCATTCGAGATAAAATTGAAATCGATGTTCGTTTGATGAGGGTAAGATAAAGTAAATAATTAAAACTGACGGCCGAGACATACTCATGTCAATGTCAAAAGGCCGAACTTTGACCAAAGTAAACTTTTGCAATTTACAGTCCTAAATTACTTGGTGAAAAATAACAGGTGATGCTAAACGGCAAATGACAGTATAAACGGGTCTAAAAATAATATTCACTCTTAGAAAGGTTTGGTTACTTAAAACTGAACCTGAAACTGAACGGTTTGGCCTAATATATTATAAAATAGGTAGAGACTTGAAATTTTCCCAGTGTATGAATTACAATGCCAACTATAACAGCAAAAAAATGGTTGGTTTAGGAAATACAGCCCTTTGACGGACATGTGGTCGGACGGACGGACAGCGCAGTCTCAGTAATAGGGTTCCGTTGGTAACCTTTGGGTACAGAACCCTAAAAACTAACAGCAGGGTTATATGTAACGCTTGGGTGTGGTTCGTGCAACTTTCCGAAATCACGGGTCAGGATAAGAAAAGTTAAGATATGCCCTATGCAAGTCAATTAGTTCTGCGTGCTTTCGTCGAATCACACTATTATAAACACATGATATAATAAAAAGGTTAGACAGAAGAACAGAATTTTAAGGTGTGCTGTCTCTCCTTTAAAAATATGTCTTCTAGGTAAGCGTTCTACATTCTCAATTATATCAGTAACATTGTGCTCAAACGTTTGTATTAAAAAATTCAAGGTATATATATTTTTTATAAATCTTGTAGGCTAGCGTTTGACCACTATCTCACCGGTTGGTAAGTGATGATGCGGTCGAGGATGGTAGTACGCTAGTTCCTACCACCATCCGGGGGTTAGGAGTTAAGTTTAAAATATTTCAAGGTATAAAAAACTATGCATAATTTTGAGAACATTTGTCGTTAAAGCCATGACAAGACTAATCGTCGATTACCACACGAATCCAAATTAACTCTACGAACTAAATACTCGATGTAACCTTCTAAATATGGTGTAAGAATTTTCAGAAAGACCTACATTCCAACGGGCCTACAAACACCGCCACACCTCACGTATTTGCGATTCTAGAACGGCTTCCGAGTTATATATTTCTTCTAAGAAAAATAGCTTCTTATTTAACGGGTTTAAAACGTCTTAAATGACATTTCGATCAGTCAAATCCGTTCGATGTTTTCCCACAGACGCTTTCGTTTATTACTTTAAATGACTCAGTTATCATTTTGCAAAACACGTTTGTAACATCAGTCATGCGCTAATTGGGTATACACTTTGTTCTCAGATCATAAATAATGATGAGTGCGATACAACTTGTTTTTAGTAAGTGTGCCTTTTTCTCTTCATCATTTCTCTTCATCTTTGTTCTAAATAATGTTTTCATCTGCCTCAGGGTAGTTTTTCAAGATGCTACTATTTTGCCTTGAAATATTCGGTAGATTTATATTTTAGAAGAGACATTCGTTTCGTTAAAACCAGGAGGTTTATGTCTTTACACTGCAGTACAGAAAATTATATAACCCTAATGATAGCTCCAGTAGCTAACCTCTTACAAAAATGGAGCATGAAACAAGTTTAAATAAAAAAATCCAGAACTTTACAATCCTTTAAGTATTGTTTATTTATACAAAAGACTCCTTTAATCAGAAGTTCGCACTCTCGCGCTATTAGTCTTTGTGAGAAACCGGAAATGGTCGCGCATACAGTTTCAAAATTTTTTTATTCCCGCAATTTAGGTGGTACGATTGCGGTCACATACTACTAGGATATGTAAATACGTAAATAGCTTACGAAGAGGGCTGCAAACAAGTCGATAAATGGAGAGTGAGACGAGCGTGCGAACAAGGGCAAACGTGCCATTGTCACCAACACGTCACTCCGCGATATTTCCTACACACGTGTCCTACCTTTACGTATGTATGTGGGGTACATAATTGAACAAGATCAAGGCACCCGGTTCACCGCTTCCGCCACTCACCTTCGGAATTCCATATATTTCAACTACTCTAAGAGACGGTTAATTAACCCAAGTAAAAAGTAGGTATATGAGTAAGTAAGAACTCGCTGATATCCACAGCCGCATTGCTGAGTTTCGTTTATTTTCAACTGTCTTCATTCAATATGTATAGGATATAAATATTATGAACATGCATGTGACTGTACCGTTGCTGCATTTAATTAACAGCTTACATGAAGAAGAATGACATTGAAGTGATAAAACCTTAGTATCCAAAAAGGGGTTTAATCTTTTTGTTAGTACCTATCTAGATTTCTGTCCATTCAAAGGATGTCTGCTAGTGATCGCTCGAAGCGATAAAACCTCCCACTGTAAAACCTATCTTGCTATAATTATCTTAACTGTGCGCGATTAATTGCACAAAATAAAATAAACATTAAAAGATATGCACCTTAATATAAATGAATAACAATTACTTATTTTTACCTAACTATTTCTGTTAGTTGTATAGATTGCAAAACCCATTTTACCGTGGGTATTGAAATATATTAAGCGGATAAGAATGAGAATCTCGAGAGGTCCGTCGTGATCGATGCCGGTGATTATCATCATACAGGAGAGAAAGTATTGGTTGATGCAAACATAAATTTAATAACAGTATTAGATGTATTGGATTGCAGAGACAACATCTGAGAGTTGCAGGGCCAATCAGTGCGGCCGGCGAGTACCGTTAGTGGTTGTGCCCGGCCGGCTCTGCCAGACATCTCAGCCTACTTAAACCAGATAATGTGTCGATCATGTGAACATACATTTATTTCATTACATTTCTAAACATCTACAGTGAAAATTTTAAGATGCAATGTACAGTATTATACTATAATAATATACCTAGGAATACTTATAGCTGAACCAGTGTAGCGACTGGCTGGCGACCCTGCCTTTTCCAATATCGGTAGCGTGAGTTAACGTTATAATATAATTAGTATACGTGTACTTACCTTCTCGTACCTGTGCTTCTTAAAAGTCACTTCAACGTTTACGGACAATGTGCTCGTTTTCGAAATGAGCACTAACCATTAGGTATATTCGAATGTACTCGCAAGCAGTAGCGTACATTCGCTACTAATAAGTGTTACATGCACACACGCCTTTAGAATACATAACACTGTTTATACGAGAAGATGGGCCGTTAGTCTCCGAGCACACAGACCACATCTACGCGAGACTGACCTCATAATGCCTCGGTGCCTGATATCATGATATGACTTGCACTTCCAAATAAACTTAAACGGCGCTCTAATATTAATAGATTATTATATGCAATGACCACGCCCGGCCGCATTCTGGGACAAGTCAATATTGTGTATACACTGGCGATCATTAGAACGATTAAAGCTATCCATTACGAAGATCGATCGAAAGCGTGGAAAGTGCTCTCTGTTTATCTATACGTTAGCTTCTCTATTGGCACTTCATTAACGGAATTGACGTAGATCACGACAATAATCAAATGTAGGTATTCAAACTTGACTGTCCTTATAAATTGTTTACACAGCAACTAATGGTAATTTCATTTACTTGAAATTTAGTGAAAGTTCCCCTTATCACTACCCGGTTCAGTGTTTGGTTATACATAGCATAAGTCCATTTTATTTTTATATCATACAGCCCATGACTCTATTAGTTAGTAAGTGACGATGTGGTCAAGGTTTTTCGCACGCTAGGCCTGGAATGGGAACTGGCTCTCTAGGATGTGAGCGAAAACATCACTCTAACACGCACAAAGAAATCCGTCGATAGCTTATCGTTCAATGCGTCTAATAGAAATTGTTCAACCACTGTAAAAGCCAGCACCATCATGGGTAAATCTGACTAGCAATATCTTTATGACTAGTGCCCATAAAATAGTGGAATCTCTTTGGCGTCTTCATCTTAAGATAGTTATTGGGCAATAGTTTCAACCGGTAATTTGTTTCTCCTTTCTCTGCTGATGTACGTTCCATAAACACAGCATTGTGAATATTTTTGTATATTGTCTGCTCATGACGTTTATTAATTTTGTCATGAGGTAGCTTAGATTTTATTAAGAGAAAAAGTTCTCAATTCGTCTGTACTTTTTCGTAAATTATATGTTATTTTAGTGTGTATATTAGTGTGTATACAGTGATGATATAAGTAAGCCAACTGCATAAATATTTATTTAATAAATAATACTTGATAATATTTTATTTAATTGTTTTGAAAAAGTTATGCTGAAACATACATAAAATATATCCGATATATTTTTTTTGACGTATAAGAATTACAAATATGTTTTTCATTGTGAGCATATCCTTGAGCCAAAATCACTGAACCTTATAAAAAGTAGAAATAATGCTCTTAAATGATTGTGAGGGATTTCACCCGTTTTTATTTATTTTAAATCGTCATAACTTTTTCATTTTTTATAGATTTGTATAAAATCAACATAATATGATGTTAATGCGATCCCTTCTTCACTATTTGCTTAACACCGCATCAAAATTAAGGCAGCAGCCGTTATTGAGTTTTGCGTTTTCAAACACACCGACAAATTGACAAGAATTCTAAAAACTGTTGTTATAGGCTTAGTAGCATATCTTTAACACTTATTCTTCCTTAAAATATGCAATGAACTGACTCAGTTTTTCTATAACTTTATTAGGTATACTATAAGTGCCCCGCGGCTTCGCCCGCGTTAAAAACTTCTTTTATTTACTTAAAACTTTTCTTTTGTAAAAACCTTTTTATCATAAGAGACATCAAAACAGAATTAGCCAAATCTGTTCACCCAATTTCATGTTATCGCGTGACTAAGGGAAATAGGGATTCATATTTATAAAGCCCGAAAAACCATATTGATTTTCAGAGTTTGTTACCTACGAAAAATCTTGCAACACGTATTTAATTATTTATTTACAGAAGTACTTACGTAAAGTTTCGAATAAAACAGACTATTTAATCTTGTTTCGCCATACAAACTTTGAATGCCCGTTCCGTCTCCTTATGGGGTGAATTTTTAAAAAATCCTTTCATAGCGGATACCTAAGTCCAATAACTATCTGCATTCTACATTTCAACGCAATCCGAAGCAATATTGATTTTCAGGCTTTGCTACCCCATTTCACCATCTTAGGGGTTGAATTTTGAAAAAGCCTGAAACACGTATTTACTTATTTATTAGGTTGGGGAAAAAGTCTTTTCGCATTATAATAAGTATGAACTTGTAATAAAATCTCTTTGGCTATACTATTTGTATCTGGCTGGTTTTGGTATCATTAAAAGTTTACATTTTAAAGAAGATAATTCCATATTCAAATTAGGAAAAAGTGTGATTTTTATTTGTTTTTCGTATTGTGAAGATGCACTCATCTAATGAAAAAATTCGATAAATTTTAAAATTTTACTACAAAAAAGGGTAAAAATGCAACGCAAGCCGAGAAAAAAATTTGCGATGTTTATGGACCTAGTGCAGTGTCTGTGAGAACTCTCACTCTCAACCAAATTTGTGCAACTGCACAAATTTGGTTTAAGCGTTTTCAATCCGGAAATTTTGATGTCAAAGATGCACCTCGCTTTGGTTGCCCTATTACGGATAAAATGGATGGCATTTTTGAAAAAATGGAGCAAGATCGACATATCAGTAGTTACGACGTAGCTGAAGAACTGGGAATTGACCACAAAACAGTATTGGCGCATTTAAAAAAAAACACGAAACCCGGGTTAACTCGCAACAAGGTGATGCTGTGTGTGTGGTGGGATTGGAAGGGCATTATTCATTATGAGCTGTTACCACCAGGCAGGACCATCGATTCTGAACTCTACTGTGAACAACTGATGAGATTAAAGCAAGAAGTTGAGAGAAGGCGGCCGTAATTAATCAACAGAAGGGGTGTGGTTTTTCATCATGATAACGCTAGACCTCACACATCTTTAGCCACTCAGCAAAAATTAAGAGAGGTTGGCTGGGAGGTGATAATGCATCCGCCGTATAGTCCTGACCTTGCACCTTCAGATTTCCACTTTCGGTCTTTCAGAATTCTTTAGGCAGTGTCAGGTTAACATCACGAGAGGACTGCCAAAACTACTTCGCGTTTTTTTGATCAGAAGCCCCAAAATTTCTATAGCAATGGGATCATGTCCCTACCTACAAGATGGCTAAAAGTTATCGAACAAAATGGTACCTACATACTTTAGTTTAATGTAAATAAACTATATTAAAAAATCTTTTGAATTTTCTTAAAACAAGCGAAGAAACTTTTTCCCAACTTATTATTTACTGGAGCACTTGTGTGAAGTTTCGAATAGAAAAGAATATCTAATCTTGTTTCTCCATACAAACTTTGAACCCTTATTTCTCCCCTTAAGGGGTAAATTATAGAAAATCCTTTCCTAATTCACCTTTACGTACTAAGACAAATAATTATACCCTCCATATTTCAAATCTCTACGACCATAGTGGTTTAGGCTGTGCGTTGTCTCACAGTCAGTATGTCAGGACAATGATTCTTATAGTATTAGATAGATGTAGGGATTACAAAGCGTATCAACAAAATTATCTAGAAAACCCGTACTGGAAAACGTAACCCTCTTTCTATAACAGTCAGTTTTTCTTCCTTTGACTAATGCCTATCATTAGTGTTACAGTTGTAACATAGGTATTAGTTTCCATTAACCAACAATGAAAAGGCAATGTGTTGACCCAAATGCACCTATTTTCAAAGTGGAAGTTTATGAGTTGCAATGGATGTGGCAATGGAATAGTTAGACAGAGGCGCAATGCGGTAATGGATGCAGTTGCCCGTGTGTAAGCTTCAGCCGAACTTCGTGATTTATCTGCACTACTAACTTTCATGGATATTCTCGTAGAGGATGACAGAAAGCAAAGGAAGCTTCGCGTTCTAAGGTAAGGTAAGGTAAGGCTATTCACATTCATTCGAAAACACATTCAGTTACTAAAACTATCTTCCAACTAGCCCCATCTTCCTCTTGGATCTTTAAGTCACTCCAATCGGAAACTTACATTTAAATGGGGCTAGCGTAAAATAGTAAATTGGTCCTGATGACAGCCGTCAAGCTATAGAAATTTTATAATTAAGTCAAAATCCAAAAGTGTCAGTGTAGGATAAATCCTAACTAAATCAGGTCTGTGACCTGTGACCCAGTAAATTGCATTTTTATATAATAATATTTCAACTATTTTTTTTTTCACTTTAAAGAACAGTGTTCCGAAATACAAGGAATGAGATGACTCAACATCTCGATGTCTGAGGGCCGCAGTGCAGTAGAGCTCTGACCTCATCAAAAGAACTTAATATACCCAATTTAATGATCACAGTCAGTATTGTTTAAAATCTAAAACCGCTGTTGCCATTGCAAAAAAAATATCTTTTGCAACAAAATTAAGTCAAGTATTTTTCACATAGGAAGCTTAAGTCTTATTTGGTTCACTAGTGAAGATAATGTACTATTTATTACCTTTAACGTCTTCTTTTCATTTTCTACAAGAATCGCTTTCGTCGGGTTTTTATTTATTACGTATTTTTGTTTTTTTTAATCATTAAAGTTATCGTGAAAGTTACACATATTAAAGTTACCGGAAAATTAAGTCCGACCAATTTCGAACATTCTTGATTAATTTTCCGGTAAATAATTTTTTTACGTGATAAAAGCCGTTACAAACTTTAATATTTTTTTTAGTTTAGTACTGAACACATATACTAGTTTAATACTACACAGTTTAATACTACACTATTATTATGATTTCAGTATTTATGTCACTTTTATAACAGGCTTATTATAGGTAGTTATCCAGTGAAAATGAGGACACAGAACAATACTTTGTCATACATAATTTGACTAAACAAACACACTGCTTAACTTTAGTAGTTACAGAGTCCTTATTGCGTATAGCTAGAACATTAATCATAAAAAATCTTCTCATAAACTATTTAGCATGGTATTAAATAAGACATATATGATGTCACATTACCGTCAGACTGAATGACCATGAGAACCTATGACTCATTCTATTCTCTACTTGAGAATCATAACATAACACAAAACAACGATTTTTTAAGAAACCGAGTAATGATAGAGAGAAGACTTTTGTACTGATTATACCAATGATTATAGGTATAGAAAATGTGTAGCTCAACATTGTTCATGTTCAAAGTTCACATTGTTTAATTTGTTTGTTTTTTTTATATACCGATTTAAATTGAAACACATAAGTATGATGCTGGTGCTAAGCAAGACTTGATCAGCCCCCCCCCCCCCCCCCTTCCCCAAGACAAAATACAATTTCTGTTAAATTGCACCCCAAACACAAATTCAAAGAGTTTTTGCGAGACATAAATAACTTCAAACTAATTGGCTGGCGAAGTTAGGTTCAAATCAGCCAGTGTCAGCCCATTGCTGGACATAGGCCTCTCCCAAGATACGCTACTGAGCCCGATCTTCAGCTCTTCTTTTCCAATCAACGCCTGCCGCTTTGCGTATATCGTCGCTCCATCCTGGTCACAGAACGTGCTACGCTACGTATGCTAATTCACGGTTTCCACTCCAGGACAAGTCTACCCCAACGATTATCAGTCTTGCGGCAGATATGGCCACTGGCCACTGGCCACTGGCCATTGGCCTACTGGCACTTCAGTTTGCTAGTCCGTTGAGCTATGTCGATTACTTTAATTCTCTGGCGAATTACTTCGTTCCGGATTCCATCCCACAAAGAAATACCGAGCATAGCTCTTTCTATAGCTCACTGAGCGACTTTAAATTGATGGACTAGTTGAACAGTGAGTGTCCACGTCTCGGCTCCATATGTCATGACGGGTAGGACGCACTAATTAAAGACTTCTGTCGTTAGACACTGCGGTATAGGAGACGAGAAAAAAAAGAAGAAATAAAGAAAGAGAAAGAAAAGGAGTAAGGTCTATCTATTATATATCTATATATCTATATATATATATATATATCTATTTATAATCCAAAATAACGAAGAGATATATTTATAGCTTACAGCGCAATTCTGACATACATTACGAGGTATATATAAAATCTCAACCAATGTGCGGTCATTCCAAAGCTCATCGTTTACTTCAATCTTCGATAAAGCAAGTGCGTCATATAAATAAACAATAGATAAATATCTTTTTGCGTTAATTATCACGAACAATGGACCATCCATTACAAATAAACTAGATACATTTTAAAGTGGCACTTGCCGGCAGCTATCACACATTTGTTTTGAATACTATTTACAGTATTACTTGGAATAAAGCAAATCAAGTAAATTAACTGCTGATTGCATTGTTATTAATTCATTAACAATTTATTCATTTATGAAATGAAATGAAATTGTTATGTACCTATTTTAAATGAATTTATATTTTGTCTGAATTTTGGTGAAAGTACATAAAAAGGTTGTTTGTTTTTTTTACGCTCAATAGGCAAGCAATTGGCCACTATATCACCTGATATTAAGTAAAGATGTGGTCCAAAATGTAGCACGCTAGCCTAGAAGATACTTGTATGTTTATTAATTATTGTGGTAAGTATGATATCTAGCAATCAAATTCCATCAAAATGTTGCCTCATCAGTACATTCATTTTGATAGAGTTACGATTATCGATAGGACTTTGGACTTCATATTTAGTTTGAACGAAATGCTCAATAACTTTGTACTAACTAAAAGTCTTAACAAATTTAATGAAAAGAAAATTATAAATGACAACAATATCGGCATGCAGCACTTGAAACTTTGCAACGAGAGTAAACTACAGAGTAGCAGGTATTTAAAATACATATAACTACGAATACAATTACGTATTTGAAGTATTAGGATTGTAATTATGTAAGTTATTTATTATGTGACGAAAAAAAATCTTCAATTTATAACAATAAAGGATATTTCTTTAAAAGGTGTTTCAATGTGTGAACAAGCGTGGGAATAAGTTGTTTTATATAAAAGGCTACTCTGACTAGACTAGATTATTCTTGGATACGTTGACGAAAAAACGATAAATTCTTAATGATGTCGTTTTCTTGTAGTACTATATCAATAGCAAATCAACACCAAAATTATGAATGCGAAAGTCAGTTTGTATGTATATTTGTTCGTTTATTTATTTGTTAGTTTCTTTGTATGTTCTTCACGGTCAAACAGCTCGACCGATTTAGCTGAAATGTTGTACTAAGTCAGTCAATAGAGCTGAAAAGGACATAGGATACTTTTTTTCTATCAAGTTCATAATTTCAGACAGTTTTTTTTTTAAGATTACTCGCAATGTGGGTTGCACATTACTAGTATTCTTGTTAACCCCTCCAACTAAGCTAAATATGCTTGTGTATGGAGTGGGTTCACGTCAATAGTGCAATGGGTGGGTTAATAATCGAACTCACGACTTCTCGATCGCCAGTCCCACACCCTATCCATTGGGCTATTGCCGCCTTTTTGTAGAATCACCTCCACTTAGAGGTTTTTAATTTTTACTGTTGGCACAGAAGTACAACTTAAGTACACAAGTACGGACAATAGATTATTTATCATATAGATTTTTTTCAAACATGTGTGTTGACTTATAAAGAAGTATGCACACAGCCATATATAAAGAAGTAAGTATTTTTATATAAAATGCTTTAATCTTTTTATACAATAAACTAGAAGTGCCCCGCGACTTCACCCGCGTTATAAACTTCTTTTATATACTTATGACGTTTCTTTTGTAAAAAACTTTCTATCATAAAAGACATCAATAAAGAATTAGCCAAATCGGTTTACCCGTTTTCAAGTTATCACATGACTAAGGGAAAAAGGGATACATATTTATAAAACCCGAAAAAACCATATTGATTTTCAGACTTTCTTACCTATCCCATTTCGAAAAATTCTGCAACACGTATTTAATTATTTATTTTCAGAAGTACTTAAGTAAAGTTTCGAATAAAACAGACTATCTTATCTTGTTTCTCCATACAAACTTTGAACCCCTATTTCATCCCCTTAAGAGAGGAATTTTATAAATTATTTTTAGAGGGAACTAACGTCGTAATAACTATCTGCATGCCAAATTTTAGCGCAACCCGAAACAATATTAGTTTTCAGACTTTGTTACCCCATTTCACCCTTTTAAGGGTGGAATTTTGAAAAAGCCTGAAACACGTATTTACTTATTTTTTTACTGAAGTCAGTCAGTCAGTCAGTATGTTAGGACAAAGATTCTTATAGTATTAGATAGATAAAGATAATTAAGAGGGAACGCTGGGTGCACTTTTCCATACAAATGTATGCCCCCATTTCCTGCCGGGAAAATGCTTCTAGGGAAAAAATTGTTTTCACAAAAAATCAAGGTCTGCTGTAGCTACGCCTTTATCATTTTCTTTTTTTGACCAACCAATTGCTAGTAGAAATATGACCATTAAAAAGTCTTAAAGAAAAAATTAAAAGGCTTATATTTCTTATTGCAATTGGTTAGTCAAAATAAGCAAATGATAGGGGCGTAGCTACAGCAGACCTTGATTTTTTGTAGAAACAAATTTTGCTCTAGACGCAATTCTAGAATTTTCCAGGGACGAAACGGGGGAATACATTTGTATGGAAAAGTGCACCTTGCGTTCCCTCTTAAGATAGTTTAAAAACTCAAGCAACCAACATTCCAAGTCACGCGAGTCAGTTTCAGTAGCAAGATTGAGACGTTTATCGTCATATTCCTAGAGATACTTATTAGATCTCGATGAAATTACAATGAAACTACCTTGTATCGTTCAATGCGTCTAATAGAAATTGTTCAACCACTGTAAAAGCCAGCACCATCATGGGTAAATCTGACTAGCAATATCTTTATGACTAGTGCCCATAAAATAGTGGAATCTCTTTGGCGTCTTCATCTTAAGATAGTTATTGGGCAATAGTTTCAACCGGTAATTTGTTTCTCCTTTCTCTGCTGATGTACGTTCCATAAACACAGCATTGTGAATATTTTTGTATATTGTCTGCTCATGACGTTTATTAATTTTGTCATGAGGTAGCTTAGATTTTATTAAGAGAAAAAGTTCTCAATTCGTCTGTACTTTTTCGTAAATTATATGTTATTTTAGTGTGTATATTAGTGTGTATACAGTGATGATATAAGTAAGCCAACTGCATAAATATTTATTTAATAAATAATACTTGATAATATTTTATTTAATTGTTTTGAAAAAGTTATGCTGAAACATACATAAAATATATCCGATATATTTTTTTTGACGTATAAGAATTACAAATATGTTTTTCATTGTGAGCATATCCTTGAGCCAAAATCACTGAACCTTATAAAAAGTAGAAATAATGCTCTTAAATGATTGTGAGGGATTTCACCCGTTTTTATTTATTTTAAATCGTCATAACTTTTTCATTTTTTATAGATTTGTATAAAATCAACATAATATGATGTTAATGCGATCCCTTCTTCACTATTTGCTTAACACCGCATCAAAATTAAGGCAGCAGCCGTTATTGAGTTTTGCGTTTTCAAACACACCGACAAATTGACAAGAATTCTAAAAACTGTTGTTATAGGCTTAGTAGCATATCTTTAACACTTATTCTTCTTTAAAATATGCAATGAACTGACTCAGTTTTTCTATAACTTTATTAGGTATACTATAAGTGCCCCGCGGCTTCGCCCGCGTTAAAAACTTCTTTTATTTACTTAAAACTTTTCTTTTGTAAAAACCTTTTTATCATAAGAGACATCAAAACAGAATTAGCCAAATCTGTTCACCCAATTTCATGTTATCGCGTGACTAAGGGAAATAGGGATTCATATAGGGGACAAAAAAGGGTAAAAATGCAACGCAAGCCGAGAAAAAAATTTGCGATGTTTATGGACCTAGTGCAGTGTCTGTGAGAACTCTCACTCTCAACCAAATTTGTGCAACTGCACAAATTTGGTTTAAGCGTTTTCAATCCGGAAATTTTGATGTCAAAGATGCACCTCGCTTTGGTTGCCCTATTACGGATAAAATGGATGGCATTTTTGAAAAAATGGAGCAAGATCGACATATCAGTAGTTACGACGTAGCTGAAGAACTGGGAATTGACCACAAAACAGTATTGGCGCATTTAAAAAAAAACACGAAACCCGGGTTAACTCGCAACAAGGTGATGCTGTGTGTGTGGTGAGATTGGAAGGGCATTATTCATTATGAGCTGTTACCACCAGGCAGGACCATCGATTCTGAACTCTACTGTGAACAACTGATGAGATTAAAGCAAGAAGTTGAGAGAAGGCGGCCGTAATTAATCAACAGAAGGGGTGTGGTTTTTCATCATGATAACGCTAGACCTCACACATCTTTAGCCACTCAGCAAAAATTAAGAGAGGTTGGCTGGGAGGTGATAATGCATCCGCCGTATAGTCCTGACCTTGCACCTTCAGATTTCCACTTTCGGTCTTTCAGAATTCTTTAGGCAGTGTCAGGTTAACATCACGAGAGGACTGCCAAAACTACTTCGCGTTTTTTTGATCAGAAGCCCCAAAATTTCTATAGCAATGGGATCATGTCCCTACCTACAAGATGGCTAAAAGTTATCGAACAAAATGGTACCTACATACTTTAGTTTAATGTAAATAAACTATATTAAAAAATCTTTTGAATTTTCTTAAAACAAGCGAAGAAACTTTTTCCCAACTTATTATTTACTGGAGCACTTGTGTGAAGTTTCGAATAGAAAAGAATATCTAATCTTGTTTCTCCATACAAACTTTGAACCCTTATTTCTCCCCTTAAGGGGTAAATTATAGAAAATCCTTTCCTAATTCACCTTTACGTACTAAGACAAATAATTATACCCTCCAAATTTCAAATCTCTACGACCATAGTGGTTTAGGCTGTGCGTTGTCTCACAGTCAGTATGTCAGGACAATGATTCTTATAGTATTAGATAGATGTAGGGATTACAAAGCGTATCAACAAAATTATCTAGAAAACCCGTACTGGAAAACGTAACCCTCTTTCTATAACAGTCAGTTTTTCTTCCTTTGACTAATGCCTATCATTAGTGTTACAGTTGTAACATAGGTATTAGTTTCCATTAACCAACAATGAAAAGGCAATGTGTTGACCCAAATGCACCTATTTTCAAAGTGGAAGTTTATGAGTTGCAATGGATGTGGCAATGGAATAGTTAGACAGAGGCGCAATGCGGTAATGGATGCAGTTGCCCGTGTGTAAGCTTCAGCCGAACTTCGTGATTTATCTGCACTACTAACTTTCATGGATATTCTCGTAGAGGATGACAGAAAGCAAAGGAAGCTTCGCGTTCTAAGGTAAGGTAAGGTAAGGCTATTCACATTCATTCGAAAACACATTCAGTTACTAAAACTATCTTCCAACTAGCCCCATCTTCCTCTTGGATCTTTAAGTCACTCCAATCGGAAACTTACATTTAAATGGGGCTAGCGTAAAATAGTAAATTGGTCCTGATGACAGCCGTCAAGCTATAGAAATTTTATAATTAAGTCAAAATCCAAAAGTGTCAGTGTAGGATAAATCCTAACTAAATCAGGTCTGTGACCTGTGACCCAGTAAATTGCATTTTTATATAATAATATTTCAACTATTTTTTTTTTCACTTTAAAGAACAGTGTTCCGAAATACAAGGAATGAGATGACTCAACATCTCGATGTCTGAGGGCCGCAGTGCAGTAGAGCTCTGACCTCATCAAAAGAACTTAATATACCCAATTTAATGATCACAGTCAGTATTGTTTAAAATCTAAAACCGCTGTTGCCATTGCAAAAAAAATATCTTTTGCAACAAAATTAAGTCAAGTATTTTTCACATAGGAAGCTTAAGTCTTATTTGGTTCACTAGTGAAGATAATGTACTATTTATTACCTTTAACGTCTTCTTTTCATTTTCTACAAGAATCGCTTTCGTCGGGTTTTTATTTATTACGTATTTTTGTTTTTTTTAATCATTAAAGTTATCGTGAAAGTTACACATATTAAAGTTACCGGAAAATTAAGTCCGACCAATTTCGAACATTCTTGATTAATTTTCCGGTAAATAATTTTTTTACGTGATAAAAGCCGTTACAAACTTTAATATTTTTTTTAGTTTAGTACTGAACACATATACTAGTTTAATACTACACAGTTTAATACTACACTATTATTATGATTTCAGTATTTATGTCACTTTTATAACAGGCTTATTATAGGTAGTTATCCAGTGAAAATGAGGACACAGAACAATACTTTGTCATACATAATTTGACTAAACAAACACACTGCTTAACTTTAGTAGTTACAGAGTCCTTATTGCGTATAGCTAGAACATTAATCATAAAAAATCTTCTCATAAACTATTTAGCATGGTATTAAATAAGACATATATGATGTCACATTACCGTCAGACTGAATGACCATGAGAACCTATGACTCATTCTATTCTCTACTTGAGAATCATAACATAACACAAAACAACGATTTTTTAAGAAACCGAGTAATGATAGAGAGAAGACTTTTGTACTGATTATACCAATGATTATAGGTATAGAAAATGTGTAGCTCAACATTGTTCATGTTCAAAGTTCACATTGTTTAATTTGTTTGTTTTTTTTATATACCGATTTAAATTGAAACACATAAGTATGATGCTGGTGCTAAGCAAGACTTGATCAGCCCCCCCCCCCCCCCCCCTTCCCCAAGACAAAATACAATTTCTGTTAAATTGCACCCCAAACACAAATTCAAAGAGTTTTTGCGAGACATAAATAACTTCAAACTAATTGGCTGGCGAAGTTAGGTTCAAATCAGCCAGTGTCAGCCCATTGCTGGACATAGGCCTCTCCCAAGATACGCTACTGAGCCCGATCTTCAGCTCTTCTTTTCCAATCAACGCCTGCCGCTTTGCGTATATCGTCGCTCCATCTGGTCACAGAACGTGCTACGCTACGTATGCTAATTCACGGTTTCCACTCCAGGACAAGTCTACCCCAACGATTATCAGTCTTGCGGCAGATATGGCCACTGGCCACTGGCCACTGGCCATTGGCCTACTGGCACTTCAGTTTGCTAGTCCGTTGAGCTATGTCGATTACTTTAATTCTCTGGCGAATTACTTCGTTCCGGATTCCATCCCACAAAGAAATACCGAGCATAGCTCTTTCTATAGCTCACTGAGCGACTTTAAATTGATGGACTAGTTGAACAGTGAGTGTCCACGTCTCGGCTCCATATGTCATGACGGGTAGGACGCACTAATTAAAGACTTCTGTCGTTAGACACTGCGGTATAGGAGACGAGAAAAAAAAGAAGAAATAAAGAAAGAGAAAGAAAAGGAGTAAGGTCTATCTATTATATATCTATATATCTATATATATATATATATATCTATTTATAATCCAAAATAACGAAGAGATATATTTATAGCTTACAGCGCAATTCTGACATACATTACGAGGTATATATAAAATCTCAACCAATGTGCGGTCATTCCAAAGCTCATCGTTTACTTCAATCTTCGATAAAGCAAGTGCGTCATATAAATAAACAATAGATAAATATCTTTTTGCGTTAATTATCACGAACAATGGACCATCCATTACAAATAAACTAGATACATTTTAAAGTGGCACTTGCCGGCAGCTATCACACATTTGTTTTGAATACTATTTACAGTATTACTTGGAATAAAGCAAATCAAGTAAATTAACTGCTGATTGCATTGTTATTAATTCATTAACAATTTATTCATTTATGAAATGAAATGAAATTGTTATGTACCTATTTTAAATGAATTTATATTTTGTCTGAATTTTGGTGAAAGTACATAAAAAGGTTGTTTGTTTTTTTTACGCTCAATAGGCAAGCAATTGGCCACTATATCACCTGATATTAAGTAAAGATGTGGTCCAAAATGTAGCACGCTAGCCTAGAAGATACTTGTATGTTTATTAATTATTGTGGTAAGTATGATATCTAGCAATCAAATTCCATCAAAATGTTGCCTCATCAGTACATTCATTTTGATAGAGTTACGATTATCGATAGGACTTTGGACTTCATATTTAGTTTGAACGAAATGCTCAATAACTTTGTACTAACTAAAAGTCTTAACAAATTTAATGAAAAGAAAATTATAAATGACAACAATATCGGCATGCAGCACTTGAAACTTTGCAACGAGAGTAAACTACAGAGTAGCAGGTATTTAAAATACATATAACTACGAATACAATTACGTATTTGAAGTATTAGGATTGTAATTATGTAAGTTATTTATTATGTGACGAAAAAAAATCTTCAATTTATAACAATAAAGGATATTTCTTTAAAAGGTGTTTCAATGTGTGAACAAGCGTGGGAATAAGTTGTTTTATATAAAAGGCTACTCTGACTAGACTAGATTATTCTTGGATACGTTGACGAAAAAACGATAAACTCTTAATGATGTCGTTTTCTTGTAGTACTATATCAATAGCAAATCAACACCAAAATTATGAATGCGAAAGTCAGTTTGTATGTATATTTGTTCGTTTATTTATTTGTTAGTTTCTTTGTATGTTCTTCACGGTCAAACAGCTCGACCGATTTAGCTGAAATGTTGTACTAAGTCAGTCAATAGAGCTGAAAAGGACATAGGATACTTTTTTTCTATCAAGTTCATAATTTCAGACAGTTTTTTTTTTAAGATTACTCGCAATGTGGGTTGCACATTACTAGTATTCTTGTTAACCCCTCCAACTAAGCTAAATATGCTTGTGTATGGAGTGGGTTCACGTCAATAGTGCAATGGGTGGGTTAATAATCGAACTCACGACTTCTCGATCGCCAGTCCCACACCCTATCCATTGGGCTATTGCCGCCTTTTTGTAGAATCACCTCCACTTAGAGGTTTTTAATTTTTACTGTTGGCACAGAAGTACAACTTAAGTACACAAGTACGGACAATAGATTATTTATCATATAGATTTTTTTCAAACATGTGTGTTGACTTATAAAGAAGTATGCACACAGCCATATATAAAGAAGTAAGTATTTTTATATAAAATGCTTTAATCTTTTTATACAATAAACTAGAAGTGCCTCGCGACTTCACCCGCGTTATAAACTTCTTTTATATACTTATGACGTTTCTTTTGTAAAAAACTTTCTATCATAAAAGACATCAATAAAGAATTAGCCAAATCGGTTTACCCGTTTTCAAGTTATCACATGACTAAGGGAAAAAGGGATACATATTTATAAAACCCGAAAAAACCATATTGATTTTCAGACTTTCTTACCTATCCCATTTCGAAAAATTCTGCAACACGTATTTAATTATTTATTTTCAGAAGTACTTAAGTAAAGTTTCGAATAAAACAGACTATCTTATCTTGTTTCTCCATACAAACTTTGAACCCCTATTTCATCCCCTTAAGAGAGGAATTTTATAAATTATTTTTAGAGGGAACTAACGTCGTAATAACTATCTGCATGCCAAATTTTAGCGCAACCCGAAACAATATTAGTTTTCAGACTTTGTTACCCCATTTCACCCTTTTAAGGGTGGAATTTTGAAAAAGCCTGAAACACGTATTTACTTATTTTTTTACTGAAGTCAGTCAGTCAGTCAGTATGTTAGGACAAAGATTCTTATAGTATTAGATAGATAAAGATAATTAAGAGGGAACGCTGGGTGCACTTTTCCATACAAATGTATGCCCCCATTTCCTGCCGGGAAAATGCTTCTAGGGAAAAAATTGTTTTCACAAAAAATCAAGGTCTGCTGTAGCTACGCCTTTATCATTTTCTTTTTTTGACCAACCAATTGCTAGTAGAAATATGACCATTAAAAAGTCTTAAAGAAAAAATTAAAAGGCTTATATTTCTTATTGCAATTGGTTAGTCAAAATAAGCAAATGATAGGGGCGTAGCTACAGCAGACCTTGATTTTTTGTAGAAACAAATTTTGCTCTAGACGCAATTCTAGAATTTTCCAGGGACGAAACGGGGGAATACATTTGTATGGAAAAGTGCACCTTGCGTTCCCTCTTAAGATAGTTTAAAAACTCAAGCAACCAACATTCCAAGTCACGCGAGTCAGTTTCAGTAGCAAGATTGAGACGTTTATCGTCATATTCCTAGAGATACTTATTAGATCTCGATGAAATTACAATGAAACTACCTTGAAAATACGACCTACCAATTAAAAAAATAATCATTCAAATCATTTCACAATTGACGGAGTAATCGGGTAACATACATACAAATAATATCGTTTAAAAACTAAAAAAGAACCGACTTCAATGCCGCGCTATTCATTTTCGGTACCAATTTTCAGATGTTTATCTCAATATCTCTGGAGATACTTATCAGACCTCGATAAAATTACCATGGTACCACACTTGGGATATCTCTTTTTGAACAAAAAAAGAATAATCAAAATCGGTTCATAAACGACGAAGTTATCCGCGAACAAACATTAAAAAATAAAAAATAAAAAAATATATACGGTCGAATTGAGAAAACTCCTCCTTTTTTTGAAGTCGGTTAAAAAAGAAAAAAAAACAGACGAATTAAAAACTTCCTCCTTTTTGAAAGTCGGTTGATAAAATATACCAACAATGCGGCTTTGGCGCCAACATGCTACATCCTCAATTTTAGTTTTCTTCAACAGTAAAGTTTTAATTAAACACGAAACATTGAAAGATGCAGCTGTGATGCAATAATTAATTGTGTTCATTGAAATCCATTTCGCTTGCACACTTTTTACTGTCATTATGAAGATCGGTGGCCAGCTAGATATCAAATTGAAGCTGATTGAGTGGAATCGATTGTGGTTGGACCCATACTCAATACAATTGACTTTCTATTTTATGCTTCATACCATAGCTGGACTACGGTCGTGAATATCTTTTATTAAACCTCTTACGCAACTGATTGCATGTCGACATTTTGTTTTCGTATTAGTGCACAATTAAAGTTATCACGTAGAACCTATTAAATTATCTGGGTAGGTGACGGCTGGGTTTGTTTTTTTTTATAGAGCTTAATAGCAATGTGAATTCTACATTATTCATCATGATCAGCCTATTTCTGTCCACTGCTAGACATAGGCCTCACCTATGGCACGCCACTGAGCTTGATCTTCAGCTCTTTGTTTCCAACCGCTGCCAGCCAGCTTGCGTATATCATTGCTCCACCTAGCTGGAGGGCACCCTACACTCCGTTTAACGAGCCGTGGTCTCCACTCTAGAACACGTCTACCCCAACGGTTATCGGTTCTACGACTGATGTGACCAGCCCACTGCCACTTCAGCTTGCTAATCCTTTGAGGTACGTCGATAACTTTGGTTTTCTGACGGATGAAATCGTTTTGAATTCGATCCCTCAGAGATACTCCGAGCATAGCCCTTTCCATAGCTCGCTGAGCGACTTTAAATTGGTGAACCAGCCGCACTGTCAGTGTCCACGTCTTGGCTCCGTAAGTAATAACAGGTAGGACGCCCTCGTTAAAGATTTTCGTCTTTAGGCTTTGTGGTATGGGCGATGCAAAGACTCGACGAAGTTTTCCAAATGCTGCCCATCCCAGTTGTATCCTTCTGCGAGCTTCCTTTTCGAAGTTGTTTTTACCCAATTGCAAGATTTGCCCAAGGTATACGTATTCGTGAACAACTTCGAGAGGAACTCCGTTTAGTGCAATCGGTTCCGGGACAACATGTTCGTTGAACATGTTCTTGGTCTTATCCAAGTTCATCCGGAGGCCGATGCATGCAGAAGATAGCCATGATGACGATATCGTCCACAAACTTCAAGTATGAGAGGCGCTCGCCGTTTATATTTATGCCCCGTCCTTTCCAATTCAGCGTCTTGAACGTATCCTCCAGAGCGTTAGTGAACAATTTGGGGGAAATCACCCCTTGTCTCACTCCTCCATGTAGGGGGATATGTTCAATCTGCTGAGTTTGTACTTGGACGGTCATAGTTGCGGCGTCATACAGGCCTATCTGTACTTGGTACATTATTAGTAGTCGTTAACCCCTCCAACTAAGCTAAACATGCTTGTTACTGGAGTGGATTCATGTTAATAGTGCAAACATTTTTATTAAAAATACAAATTTTTATATGAATAGAGCCTTTGCATTTCGTAGATAGTTTAAAATCCAACATCTGCTTGAAACATGCTCAATATTGGATGAAAGTATGGCTCTTGTTTCAAAGTTTCTTCTTAACTATTTCCAGGTTCTCCATCTGCTTCGCCATAGTTTTCTGTATTTGACGTTCTATTTTAATCATATTATTGCACAAGACGTCTATTAAAAGCAGAATAAATCAAAAGCCAGAATAAATACTTTGTATAAACATTATTATTATAAGATGTATGTATGGTCAGCACCAATACCAACACCAATATTATACATGCGAAAACCAGTTTTATTATATATGTTTGTTTGGGCCCTCCTCACAGTCAAACGTCCTAATTGGCTGAAACTTTCCACAAAGATAGCTTATATGGTAGGGACATAGGGTACTTTTAACGCGGGACAAGCCGATGGGTGCAGTTACTAAAAATAATATTGCTCTAAACGCTCATTCCCACTATTAAGGTACGGCCACACCGCGGCGTCCTGAGTCCGCGTGCGCGTTCTCGATCTGATTTTCAATCGTTTTATGATCGCCGTAGATCGCGTTCGGTGTGAACAAGTCGGTACAATGCTACTGCACTATCTGGGGCCTTATTCAGTATGGCCATTTTAAAGTCTAACCGTGCCGTGTTACGTTATCTCCGCGTTATGGTATTCTCTATGCCAATTAAAACGCGGTAGGGTAAGGTTATGAGCGCGTTTTGAGCTGTCAAAATATCGTGACATATGAGGACGTGTAACGCGCGCGTTTTGTATAATTTACCCATAGTGTGGCATACAGAATACAATTTTTCAATATGAAGTGGCGCGTTAAGGAACGCGTTATCTCATTGGTCATACTGAATAAGGCCCCTGATCGCCGCTTAAATCGCACACGCAGGACGCCAAAGTGTGGTCGTACCTTTAAACCTATTTAACCAGCAGACATTTTTGTCACGTTTGCATACTATGTGAACTAGTATATAGAACTATGTATAAACTACTTTAAAGGATCTTAGAAGCAGTAATTACGATATTATGAGCAAAAAGATGATTACTTAAATTTGGGTGAAGGCCTCTAAATGCCAATACCACTCAATAACGCGCGTCCATTTATTATCAAAGCGCATATTATTAATGATGATTAATGTCTGTTTTATTATAGAAATGGCACTTCATTCTGTAATTAACAAGTGCATAGACTTTACCAGATACGCCTACTTGTTGCTGATGTACAATAATTACTCTGTTGGGTACTTATTAATGGTATATTGCATTCCAAATAGTGGTTCATATCTCAATGGCCATTGGCATTCCCTAAACTAATCATCATATGTAAAATATAAATGTATGTTGTCGAAGCTATTCTGAACTTTATACTATGAAAATTAACGCAAACAAGTTATTTATATTGAAAAATAATTTTGAGAATGAATTTGGTCAGACTAGGCATTTATATATGGTACGTAAGAATGCATGCATGAGCTATGTTTTATGAATGTGCCCAATGTAAGCGACTCTGTATAATATGTCAAGAGTCAATAGCTGTTGTAGGTCTAATAGGTGCATTTTCAGAGTGCGCTAGAAGGGCGAGGGCGCAGATGGTACCCTCCCCCCTGCCCCACTCACTACCCTCTGGCTCTCTCCGCGCCACCCTGCTATTGTTACCCGCTAGTTTGCATGAAAATAGAGAAAACTCGCCATGTGTGTCGCCGTTCCGAATAAAATATTATTTTCTTTGTCTACAGCCGTTATTCCTGTGCAACTAGTAAAAGTATTGTTTGCACACAAACAATGAAGTTATGTTATCTCGAAGACAACCACTTAAGAATAATTTCACGAGTTATGTAAATACATTTCAACAAAAACCAAAGTTATTAAGACTCTCACACAATTCGCGTAACTGCAGCGATATGTGGGACACTTTGTCAGTTTAAAAGCTCGTATATATCTTGCAATCTAACGGATTTCGAAAGCGCTATCGGATGGTGCCATAAAACTACTGAAATACGTAATTAAAATAATCGGCAATCTATGCTCGCAACGCGAGTGATACAATCACGCGCACGCCACCTACGGGCTGCAAACCAGCGAAGACAGGCTCGTTAATTCACCTGTATTTATTACCAACAAGAATACCCCACTAGCCTGTTTTCAGGTATTCAGAGCACAAAAGGCAGTGATAAATACTCAGTTTTACTAGCTGTTACCTCATAAAAACATCGTTCGAACGATCTTCGGCCTAATACTTGTTATGAAACTTATACGAGATTACAATCTTGCATTGCGAGGTTTGCGTCGCGATAGCGGAAATATAGAAATGGGTGTCACTGTGACAATGCCACATTGTCTCCGGGTCAGGAAAATGGAGAAACTGTCAATAAAACAATACAGCATCGCACAATGGCATCTGTCAGCGTTGAAGATTCACATACAACGCATTTCAAATTGCGAACATGATGAACGAATTCGAGAAAACAAGAAATAATATCGACCACTTAGGAAAGGTTAATTTCTAACGTCAAGTCACTTGAAATTAATGTTTGCTTCCAATGAACCTAATCATACCTCCCCTCGGGGAAAATTAACTTTCCTTGCTGTCTTTCATCGATGACTGACTTTCTGGTTAAAAGAAATTCACAAAATATAATAATTTTTTATAAACAGTGTAGGAAACCCACAAAAATATGAAAAATAATTATTAATATTTCTGTAAGGAAACCAGTGAAGTACAGAAAGATTTCGGCTGTAGATGGACTTAAGCTAAAAATACTGAATTATACCTATGAAATGTATACCCGTTAGTCTCGTACAATGACCATCTGTCCCAAAAGCCTTTATTCGTAAATAAACGAGTGGGTCCACATCAATGGCATTATGAAAAAGTTACTCATTCGTAGCTGAACAAGACTTTTAGCGGTAAAGTCGCTCACCCGGCAACGATACAATTTAGGGTGGCAAGTCATAAAAGCATCGACCCGGCAACCGCTTTGCTCACAGCAGTATGTATAATTAGTGGAAAGTGAGGGGAGGGACGAGAAGAAATTAGTTCGTAGCTCGCCGCTCGCTAATGCTTTTCCAGTAATGGCTTACTAAAATAGATGTAAGGTAGCTGTGTACTCTGTAGTCTCTAAGTTTTTACTATCTTGCTAACTAACATTGCCAATGCTTGATAAAGCGAATATTACTATGTATTACTTTATGAATGGTGAAATCACGCTAAAAATAATGTATAGTGAAAGTTTGCATTTGATAAGTGTAGTAGTTAGCAAAGTAACTTGATATAGACTTTGCTGAGGTTTGTTTTTCAGGGTGTATTCATAAAATAGATAACCCTCCAGAACAACAAAGAATGTTTAAACAAAAATTATTTCAGAGATCTCAATAATTAAATCAAGATATATGTCATAATAGATCTATGGTTAAATAGTTGCTGTATTACCTACTGGTACAGGCAAGCAAACTAACAAATAGCGTACCAAATCTTTTGATAGCATTCTAAGCACTAAAAAATGTTATTTATTTGTTCACAAACCAAGGAATTCGTGATCTTTTAATAGCATTCGAACAATATTATGACAAAAAAAACATCTTATGTATAAGCTGTATCTGTACTGTGCGTGAAAATTCGCGTTACCTATTAATAAAGGTGTTATGTCTATACTACGAATACTACGTCGAAATACAGTATGACATTTTGATACTTTGTACTTACGCATTGTCGGTGACGTCGCAACTCTCATCCATTTCGCCGATAGTGTCGAGAGAAGCGCCGGATCCATCTTCCCGAGTCTCAGCTGGTGGCGGCGGCGGAGGGGCAGTGGGTCGCGTTAGAGGCGCTTCATGAACGCTCTCCTTGAATTGAGGCTTTGGCACGAAATCGATTAGTCTCGGTAGCACCTCCGGCATTGAGCTGTCTTCTAATTTTTCATTCGTTTTATTGTTGCTCATCTCGGCTTCAGACCGTTGCAACCAAGTTTCGATACAATTTTTTTTAGTTGGTGTCAACAATGATTCGGGAACTGGAGGTGGTGGAATTTCTGGAATAGGAATGGGCCTCGGTTTTCGTTCACTGGCAGAACGCTCTACTTTTGTACTCCTTGGCATCGGCTTAGGTTTCTCTGCGGTGTCTTCAATTTTATTTTCAGTATTTTTATTTGTCTTTTCATTAGATATTTGAGTATTCGTTTTGTTAGATAATATAGTAGTGTTATTGTTTTTATCATTTTGAATTAATCTCTTGGTTTGTATAATTTCTTCAGTTGTCAAAGGATTTAATGTACAGTTATTAGCACTTGAACCGTTCATGGTAGAGCTTGTAACCTTATCTGCTGGTTTTAGTTGTCTATGTAGAGATCTTTTTGTGGTCATATCCCTTAATATGTCGGAGTCAATATTTTCGATACAGTTCAATACTTTTTGTATATCAATAGTTTTTTGCTGCAAAATTGGAGTTGACGGAATACTATTTTCTACAGAGCTTGCCATTGATCCCAATCTATCTACAACTGTTGATATGGAGCTGCCTGTATCATCCGATTCTGCATCCGCCATAACAAGACATCGTTCCCATTCTGACGAGAGTAAGTCAATGTATATTTCTGCCTCCGGAGGCATGGCTTTTCCATCCGATAATCGACGAACAAGACGTCTTACTTCTTCTGGGGAACCTTTCTTGAGATAAGCAATACTTTCCTTGTTTTGTCGTAGTAAGTGACTATCGAACGAAGATTTTCGTGATAATTTCGTCAATGTTCCATTGTGTTTTCCGTTTATAATTGTTTCTTTATCAATTTGTTGACTTCCATCGAGAAATTGTTCGCCCACAGTTTGTAACAAAGGTTTATCTTTGAAAGAATTCTTTTTACCCAGTTTTCTAGGGGGAACCGGCGGTGGCAGGGTGGTCGGTCTAACAATTTCTATCATCTGCTTGGAAGCCATAGAAGCAGATGCGGCTACTAAGTTTGCCATAATGTCATTAGCTTGTTCCGAATTGTTTTCCGGTTCGAAATGTCGTACCAAAAGCGTAAGTGATTCGTCTGAATCTTTGAGTCTGCGAACGCAATCTATCCTTGTAAGTTCAGAAACGGATACGCCATCTATAGCCAATATTTCATCACCAGGTATGAGATGTCCCCAGGGAGCACTAGCGTTCGCCGCTGGACTATCTTCGGCACATGACTGCACTAGTAATCTTCTTACATTTTCTGCTGCAGCCGATCCGCCTTCAAATTTGAGTCCAAGTCCGAGTCGTTCCCCTTTTGGGCGTCTCACCACCACCTCAGCGGCACCGACCGCGGCACCCACCGTCAGCACCGTGACAAACGAGGGGTCTTTCGCGGCCAGTCGGCCCTCGCCAACCGGTACAATCGTGACGAACTCTTCCCCGGCCGTGTCCGTCGCCATGCCGCGATAATCGCGCGCTCGCGCCGTAAATTATCGCCGCGTTCTTGTATCTGTAGACAAAAAAATATTCATAAGCTTGCGTAATGGAATGCAATAGCGTTGCGCGCGCGACGGCCGGCACGCAAGAACTGGGCGGCCTCTCTCTTTCGTCGCTGCGCCACCGCACTGCACTTCAACCGTTGAAGATGAGCTAACATTGGAGGCGCCGTGGCCCTCTCCGTCAAATATTTTAACTAATAATGGTTTTAAATGCCGTAGCAGAAGGTATATTTACTTATTACTTAAGTAGTAGGTTTTATAACAAGATTTATAACGACACAACAAGAACTTTATAACAAGAACAAGATAATGTTATCATGTTAACAAATAATAGGTACCAGTAGCACGGCTTCGACCGATCGGATCTCAATTTTTATATTGTAGAAACATTCAATCATGATAAATAAATACTTTAATAATGATCTCTGTAATGGCCGTAAAATGCTCCCACAAAGATGTGGGAGCATCTTTGTCACGATTGAAACTTTCGTTGATGGTCGAAAGTGTAACGAGCGTGTTTGGGAACGTACTGACCACAAAGAGTCGCATCATTAGTCGAGATGTGGGTTAGTGGCACCGGACCGGAGGCGGCGCGAGGTGCAGGCGCAACGTTTGCGGAGATCTGCGCATTAGCATATTGCCCGGGGCGGAGGCCCGTTACTCCCGGGTCCCGTTCCGAAGGGCCGCTCATTCTCACGGCTCTGCAATTTTAACCGATGATTGCTTCCACGATCCGATTAAGCCTGAATTTCTTGGAAATCAGCTACTCATTCCAATAATTCCTTATACGTTTTACCTAATTACAGTTAGTGAAGGATATCACTCCTACCGGGTTAAAGAAAAAGGTTATGTATGTACGAGTATGATTTATAAAGTTATGAATACGAGAATATGTTATGGGGAATGTATTAAATTGTTAATTATTAATCATAACCTTTGATTGTTTACGAGCTGTGCCCCACATCTTCACCTGCCTTAAAAAGTACTTGTAAAAAGTATCTTATGCTAGTTATAAACTATACGTGCGCCAAATTTTCATCAAAATCTGTTTAGTCGTTTTTATGTGATTGTATCACAAATGTACAAAAACACAGATTTATTTTAAAATATGAGTAGGATAATACCCAAGAAGCTCGAATAAAGTGGTAAATTTATCACTTTGGCCGAATTAATAATTACAGTTTTTTGCGGTCAGTACATTACATATAAGCTGACTGCGATGCTATTGTAGTCTCAAGGATTAGGGTACTAATTCTTCAAGAGTACCGCCATTACCTTGTCAGACGTCGGATAAGCTCTTGATATGACCACACGGATGTCGGGATGCTCTGTGTTAGATCTATCACTCACAAACATTATTTTTCAATTGAAGACCGCCTGGTTATTAAAATAAACCGGTCAGTGATGAACATTTCAGTTGCTTTGAGTGAAATTTTTGATCAATTCCAATTTTTTTTTATTTCTTATAGGCTAGCGTTTGACCACTATCTCACCTGTTGGTAAGTGATGATGCGGTCGAGGATAACACGCTAAGTCTAGAATTCGGTAATTATGAATACATACTCTTTTATGGCTCTTAGGGCCAGTTTTACCGGTTCCTGATAGCGCTAATATGAAGAAATCTGACAGATTTTTGACAGCTTTTGTATGGCGTCATGTGTCAGATAACTATCTAACGTATTTTCAGAAACCGGTAAAAGTGGCCCTTAGTATCGTTAACCTTTATCGTATTTTAATGATTTCGATGATTTGTGCTCGATTACATGAGAGTTATAATTTTTACTGATATGTATGTATGTATGTATGTAAGTTCATCTGTTCCCTCATAACTTCATAATTTGACAATTTAGGTATTAGAGGTATTTACCGCTAGTTATGGGCTATAAATGATGTCACATTCAATTAAATATGGCACCCTGTCGAGGACATGAAGTCATGAACTAATTTTTGTTTATTAATTTAGTCGTGTTGGGTATCAAATGAGAGGGCTTAATTAGCACATTTCAAATATATATATATATAGGTATATATGTATATATACATATATATATATATATATATACATATATATATATATATATATATATATATATATATACATAGCTTGTTAGCCATTGCTTGCAGATTTGCTTGCATCACCCGATAATTGGGAATAATTCTAAAATTAAAGCATGACTTTTTATTTTTATACTTTTAACTTTTTGTGTTTCTAACTTGTGATTTGATTATTTTGCCTTTCTGATGATCTAAGGACGTCTATCTTTCACCCAAACCACAGATACGTATAATAGTTGCTATATAACCTCTAACCGATTACGTCGGTACCTAAAACAAATTTCGTACGTGACTTCAGTAACCGAGATGCAATCAAGTGAGGACAACAAATATATACCTACAGGTTGCTATAGTAAGCATTTTCGTTCCTCGTTGCCGGGTAAACAAAGAGAGATTGCTGCATCGCATATAGTATTGTTCAACGATATCTTATAATTGAATCTTTACACCGTAACCTACATGATGCTGCTTTGAATTTAAAAGACTTGTGAATAACTGTCTATTCTTCCAATATGATCCGACCTTATCCGTCAATGGTATGGAATGATAGTCCCGTTACGATCGGATCTCTACGCCTACCTAACAAACCTATTCAGATTATGTGGATATTAATATCGCTATGCATATATATATAAATATTATGTATGTTTTTGACGCCGACCTTTGCAGGCAGTGTTATGGCGTTACATTGGTATAATAATTAATTTTTCTAATAATCTGGCTAAGTGCGAGTCGGACTCGCACACGAAGGGTTCCGTACCACCGTATAATAAAATGGTACAAAAATTTCCGAATCAAACACGTCTGTTGTAAGGGGACTCTTAATTATTAACTGTAATTTATTTTTATTGTTTGTACTCTCTGTACACTCTGAGAAAATTTCAAGACTATCTATTACGGTTCATAAGATCGAGCAATAAACGCAGAAGCTGGTACGCTGCTAGGTATTCGGTCCTTTATTTTTTGTCATAGTATTTGTTGTACTAGTAGCTATGGTAATACTTAGATTCTGAAAAAATGCCTCCCTAATATGGTTTAAAAGATACAGCCCTGCAACAGAAGAATGGACAGCGGAGTCTCAGTAATAGATAGGGTCCCGTTGACACCCAAAGTACGGAACCCTAAGAACATCAACACCGGCCACAGAGGCTGAGCAAGTGGGTGAGATTTAATGACAGCCACACTGGCTTCACTGGTGTAGTTCGCACCTTATCACAGAATAAATAATAGTACTTACAAGTAACCTCGTTGACGGTGTTTCTTTAACCATGTTTGTAGACGACGATGTAAAATTATTACGAGTGACGGAAGAAATAGTCGTGCAATAGTTAATTGGTGCTTGAATATAATGGTTAACAATGCGGTAGGGTAAAAGTATTACGACTTTGTTAACGGCAAACAATTAAGAGAGCATTATGCAATTAATTGTGTTTGTATTCTTAATACAATACAATACAAAATTATTTATTGTGACACCTTTTATCATAAAACTACATATCTTCTTCTCTTATATTATTTATAAAAATATATAATAACTATAATTCGGCATAATTGTTTAGGCATAATTTTTTTGTCATATTATTATAGCATAACTAGAAGTGCCCCGCGGCTTCGCCCGCGTTAAATCTTATTTTATTTACTTAAAACTTTTCTTTTGTAAAAACGATTCTATCATTAAAGACATCAAATAAGAATAAGCCAAATCGGTTCATCCGTTTTCATTTTATCGCGTGACTAAGGCAATTCGGGATTCATATTTATAAAACCCAAAAAATCCAAATTTTCAGACATTGTTACATTTCGAAAAATCCTACGACGCGTACTTTATCTCATCTTGTTTCGCCATACAAACTTTGAATCCCCGTTCCGTATCCGGGAGGAATTAAAAAAAAATCCTTTCTGAGCGGGATACCTACGTCATAATAACTATCTGCATTCAAAATTTCAGCGCAATCCGAAACAATATTGATTTTTAGACTTTGTTACCCCAGTCTATCCTCTTAGGGTAGCATTTTGAAAAAGTCTGAATCTCGTATTTACTTATTTATTTACAGAAGTACTTGTGTTGAATGTCGAATTAAATGACTATCCAAACTTTAAACCCCTGCTTCATCCCCTTGAAGAGTGAAATTTAAAAAAATTCTTTCTTAGCGGATACCTAAGTCAAAATAACTATCTGCATGCCAAATTTCAGCGCAATCCGAAACAATATTGATTTCAGACTTTGTTACCCCACTTCACCCTTTTAGGGGTGGAATTTCGATGGAGCCTGAAACACGTATTTATCTACTTAAGTACTTGTGTTAAGTTTCGAATATAAAAGACTATCTTGAAAACTAAAACTTTGAACCCCCGTTTCATCCCCTTCAGGGGTGAATTTTAGAAAATTCTTTCTCAGAGGGAACTAACGTCGTTATAACTATCTGCATGCCAAATTTCAGCGCAATCCGAAACGATATTGATTTTCACACTTTGTTACCCCATTTCACCCTTTTAGGGATGGAATTTAAAAAAAACCTGAAACACGTATTTACTTATTTTTTTACTGAAGCACTTGTGTGAAGTTTCGGATCGAAAAGACTATCTAAAATTGTTTCTCCATAAAAACTTTGAACCCCCATTTCATCCCCTTAAGGAGTGAATTTTGGAAAATCCTTTTGTTATATATATCCTCCAAATTTCAAGTGTCTTTGACCAGCGGTTTAGGCTGTGCGTTGTCTGTCAGTCAGTCAGTTAGTCAGTCAGTATGTCAGGACAAAGATTTTTATAGTATTTGATTATTAAATAGTACTTTTTAAAATTTTCTCTTCACGACTAATCTAGCTAGTAGACCGATTTTGTTTAAATATTGCTCTGGTATACCTAATATATAATATATATAATACTAGCAGTGCCCCGCGGTTTCGCCCGCGATAATAACTTCATTCATTTCTTTAATTTTTTTTCGTAAAAACACATGAAAAACTGAATTAGACGTAGACCATATCGGTTTACCCGTTTTCAAGTTATGGCGTGACCAAGGGACATTTATATAAACGATATATATGCGACTCATTTATATAAAACCCAAAAAATCATATTGATTTTCAAACTTTGTTTTGTTTGTTTGTACCCCATGTCACTCTCTTAAAGGTGGAATTTCGAAAAAGCCTGAAACACATATTTACTTACTTATTTACAGAAGTACTTGTGAGAAGTTTCCAATAAAATAGACTAACTTATGTTGTTTCTATATCAAAACTTTGAACTCCCGTTTCATCCCTTTAAGGAGTGAATTTTGGAAAATCCTTTCTTAGCGGAAACCTGCGTCATAACTCATAACAACTATCTGCATGCCAAATTTCGCCAAATGCGTTAAGTGGTTTGAGCTGTGCGTTGATAGATCAGTCAGTTAGTCAGTCAGTCGGTAACGTTTTCCGTTTATTAGGGTTCCGTACTCCTGACAAGGAACCCTTATAGTTTCGTCATGTCCGTCTGTCTGTCTGTCCGAGGTTTTGCTAAGAGACCGTTAATACTAGAAAGCTGTAATTTTGTTATGTATGAATATAAATGACACCGACAAAGTGCTGAAATAAAATTTTGAAAAAGATTTTTTTTTAGGGTAGCTCCGCTATATGTGAAGTGGGGATGAATTTTTTTTTTCATCGTCTACCCAATCGCGTGGGTTGTCGTTGAATAGGTCTTTTAAAAATTACTTAAGGGTTGTTAATACCATTTTTCGATTGAATGCTCCATTTACGAAATATTATACTTTAAATTGCAAATTTTTGTTCCAGTAGGGCGTACCCCCCCCCCCCCCACCCCTCTAAAAGCTAAACTACTGGCTTGAAAAATCTGGAAAAATTCGTGATAATAGCGCATTTTATGGAAAATTATAGCGGTTAAGAAAGCTTTATTAGTTTAGCAGTAATAGTCGTTGAACTTGGGTGTTGGATAATTTTGTACCAAATACAAAATCCTTAGAATAAATCCTTTAAAGTGACAAAGACGGAGTACCTAGTTGCTTGTTTATAACGGGTAAAGACTTGCATTGAATAACAGGCTATTTCCCTACATAGTGAATGGAACCAGGAAATATATGTTTTCTATACTTACAAATTTCATTTTGCACACGAATGTTGAGTGAATCAAACCAAGTATGTAATAAAATTTACCATAGAAACTTGATCACCCTGTTTAACCATTTTAGGGGATGATTTCTGAAAATTTAAGTACCTTATTATGTTTTATTTCAGGACCTATACTATCTACATTTCCAATATCATCAAAATCGATTTAGTAGTTATGCAGATACGTGGAAACAAACATTAATGTATTTTCTATGATTTCTCCAGATAAAATTACATATTCACTCCCCCTAGGCGTAAATTTGAAAGAAATAAAAATACATATTTCATTATTTGATTTAAGTTTTATTTGTACCTAGTTTTGAGTGAACCAGACCAAGGAATAACATTTTTATAGAAACTTTATCAACCTATGTTACCCATTCAGGGGTTGAATTTTGAAAATCAAATTACCCTATATGTTATTTTAAAACTTACACTATCTACGTGTCAAATTTCATTGAAATTGGTTAATTAGTTATGCAGATACGTCAAAACAAACATGACTGGATTTTATATGATTTTTCCATACAAAATTCATTTTACAGACCCCCTAAGGGTAGATTTGGAAAATAAAAAAATACGTGTCTCGCTATTTGTTTTATAGATTATATGTACCGAGTTTTGAGTGAATCGGGCCAAGGAATACGTGGAAACAAACATTACTGAATTTTCTATCTATTCCAAACAAAACCATTTTACACCCCCCTAAGGGGTAGTTATGAAAAAATGAAATACACGTGTCTCATTATTTGTTGGATAGATTATATGTACCGAGTTTTGAGTGAATCGGGCCAAGGAATACGTGGAAACAAACATTACTGAATTTTCTATGACTTTTTCAAACAAAATCATTTTACACCCCCCTTAGGGGTATATTTGTACCGAGTTTTGAGTAAATCGGCCCAAGGAATACAATTTTCCATAGAAACTTTATCATCCTATTTAACCCCTTTAGGGGATGATTTTAAAAAATAATATTAGCCTATGTCTTAAGTTAGAACCTACACTACCTACGTTTTAAATTTCATCAAAATTGGTTTAGTGGTTATCGAGATACGTGGTAACAAACATTCACACACTTACTTTCGCATTTATAATATTATATATATATATATATATATAGTATAGTATAGGAGGATGTAATAGAGTAGGATATATAATATTTGTTAACGCAGACGAAGTTACGAGGCTCAGCTTGTAGATTTACGAAAATATATCATAAAATTAATAAAAAGTTTGTTGCACGTCAAGATGCGCATAGTAAGTGTAAATATTGTACGGCGGGGGTGAACTTAAACCTACTGTCCTAGTCTAGTACCAAACATTTTGTTGGTATTAATAACTTTATATTACCTACTTTATTTCATAAATTTAATTTGGCTACGGACTTGAAGTTCATATATGAATAAATATTGGTTTAAAAACTTGGAACCACGAGCTGTTTTTTGAGCCAAACAACTCTTAACTAAACATGAGATATTTAACTAAACATGTCTTACCTTAATTCTGACTTTGGAAGTGTTAAATTATTTTTATTATTTAAAGAATTATCGCGTAGGTATTTAAAACAACGTACATACATACAATCACGCCTTTTTCCTGTTGGGGTAGGCAGAGACTACTTCTTTCCAAATGCTACGAACCTTACACATACATTAACATACCTCTTTCGCTTCTTCCACTTTCATGAGCGCCTTCATACATGCTCGCCGGTTATAAGTACTTTTGACTTGGCCTTTCTTTAAAACGTCTCCGATCTGGTCGTGATACGTTCGCCTAGGTCGGCCTCTACCGGCTGCCCCATTCACACTCGTCTCATACATCTGTTTCGTCAGTCTTTCTTCATCCATCCTCTCTAGATGTCCAAACCATCTAAGCATCATTTTCTCAATCTTTGTCACTACATCTTCTACCACACCACAACATTCCCTTATCATACTGTTCTCCATCTTATCCATCAGAGTCACTCCAATCATACTTCTCTAACTTCTCATTTCTACAGCATTAATTTTACTTTCATGCTTCTTCTGCCATACCCAGCATTCACTACCATACATGAGTGTGGGAACCAACAATCCCCTATGTACAGCCAGTCGTGCTTTTTTAGACACGTTCTGACTTCTCATAAAGTTATGCAGAGCCCCACTCACTTGGTTTCCTGCCTCTTCGCTCAATATCACTTTTATACTTACCATCTCTCGTAAACTTAGAACCCAGGTACACAAACTTTTTCACTTGTTCTACAATCTCTCCTTCAATCGTAACCTTACAATCTGTCATTCTTTCTTCTCTTTCAAAAACCATTACTTTGGTCTTACTTACATTCACTTTCATCCCTTTCCTTTTTAAGGCATCATGCATAATATTAACCATCCTTTGCAACTCCTCCGATGATGCTAATATCACCTGATCATCAGCGTATAGGAAGCATTTGATGGTTAAATCATTCATTCTTAATCCGTACACGCTTTCTTTCAGATCTGTCAAGCAATTGTCTATGAATAGGTTGAACAACACTGGCGATGCAATACATCCCTGTCTAACACCTTTTTCGATGTTAAACCAGTCCGTGTACGTAATTAACATAATTTAAAATTATTTATTTAAAATAATATTTTGGATGGTTGTCCCAGGTTGTCATTGTTGGTTCGTTCAGATATTTTAGTCATTGTATTGACATATGTTGATGTCATTGTGGCACTTCCATACATGGGTATTCGCTATTTGTGTATAAAAACCGATAATAACAAAATTAAATTAAATAATAAAGGGGGTCCCCATACAAGAAACGTGTTTTTGAGGCTTTTTATGCTCTATCTTACAAACCTTAATAGATGAAATTTACTCATGGTGTGTATTGCAATGGCTGCTATAAGATAATGAAATAATATAATTACGGTATTCAGACGGTAATACGAGACACGTATTTTCCGGCAAATATTGTTCAATTGAAACCCTGTGTGTGTCCAACTCGCACTTGGAGTGGTACGAAGTTCGCCGGGTCAGCTAGTGTACAATAAATAAATAATAGTTGTAGTGTAACAATGGGCGGCCTTATCGCTAACAACGATTTCTTCAAGGCAACCTTTGGATGGACAGGACTATAAAAAAATCTTTAGACGGAGGTGTTCTTTAAATAAATAGTGATACAAAATGTCTATGAAATATGATTCTAAACTTACTTAATATTTTCAATATATTTTATGAAATATTAATATTTATAGCATACTGTATAACATTTAAAAACAAGATAGCCTTAAGAGTAGACTAGTTTTTATGACCTTTTACTGGCATAAATCTTTTAAATTTGTTGAAATGCAATGATCATCCTAATTTGGATCATCAATGATCATCCGAAAATCAAGGTCAGCGTTGCAATATTAATTCAATTGTAGGATTAGCCAACGTATCTAATTCCAAGGCTAGTATATGCAATCCAGAACAACTTGCAGGTAAACGCAACACTTATCAGCCATTATCGGGCATTCAAACATTGTTATCACTGCCACATTACCATACAGTTGAGACGGAAATAGCATTGAGAAGCATCTTATAAACAATGACTAAGAAGCGCCGTTGCTTTTCTGTTTTATTGTTTGCCTCGCCGACTATTAATTGATTCAGCCATGGCCAGTATTAATTAAATTAACCTACATTTTACACAACCCAAATATGATTTCGCAACTTATAAAACCTTATATGAAAAAAAAATACTTATGTTAGTTAGGGTGATGGTGAGGAAAGTCTTAGAAATGCTGTTTTGTCAGGCAGCCTATTTCTATTACCATTTCTATCTGAACTTTTCCGGTGATGGTAAAAAATTGGCACGTATATATCTAGGTATTTATTTAACTTAACTCATCTGACCTCAGAACAGAAGTTAAAGTGCTCCATCCACAGTCCACACAATATATTTATTAGCAGCACTTGCAATCGCGGCCGCTCATCTAATTAAATGATCCCGAATTGTGCAATGCAGTGTCGAAGGTACTAGTTTTTTTTTTTTTTTTTTTAATACTTTATAGGCTAGCGTTTGACCACTATCTCACCATGTTGGTAAGTGATGATGCGGTCGAAGATGGTAAGCACGCTAGGCCTAGAATGGGAACTGGCTCTCAAGGATAGCTGCCGGAACACATTAGATGTTTTAGTGACAGATTTTCTAGTTTACACGAAATACACGAACATAGCAAGAATTAAAAAAATTGGGGCTGAAAGACCATAATTTTTGGTTCAGAACCCTCAGACTATCGTTTAAAATTATGACAGATTAACAAATGAACTCACGTCGATTAAATGAAATGAAATAGTGAATTGCACACACAACTTAGTAAGCTTTTAGTGTCTGAATTTTACGTTTAGATATACGTTGCGTTTACATAAGAAACAAAAGAATATTTTGTATATCTTTTGTATGAGATTATTCATTATAAGATGAATATCAGTGCTGCATCTGCGATATGCGAAGATTAGGGATAACCATACTTACAAATGGATAAAATACTATCTGTTATCTTTCAGATACGTTTTTCTTGTTTTACATATTAGCACCCATAGTTATTGTAAAGTGTATTATCATAGAACTATTTCATGACATACCTGTATCTATAGTAACATTTCATGAAATTTCATAACATTACATGACATTTAATGACATTTTTTTACATTTCACGACATATATGACATTTCGTGACTTTTCGTGACATTTCTTGACATTTCGTGACATTTCATGACGTTTCGTGACAAATGATGACATTTTGTGACATATCATGACATTTTGTTACATTTCATGACATTTCGTGACGTTTCGTGACATTTCGTGACATTTTATGACATTTCGTGAATTTACATGACATAACATGATGTGCCTTTTAACTTTTTCCTTTTCTCGTAGAGGTGATGAAAAGCAGAGTGTATAACTCGGCCACAACATTATTTTCCCTCGCTATGCTCAGGATTCTACTTAAGAATCCTTCACTTCTCTCTAAATTAAAAAAGCGGCCTCTTAGAAAAGAACTATTTTGCACCCCTGTTATACGATCTACTATTTTTATTTTAGCCTATACAGTAAAAGATGACTAATTTACGGGTACCACCATTGTAAACATCACCATATCTCACTTGATTTTGAGGTGTCGATGCGGTCTACCGTGTAAGATGAAATCGTGAATGACAATAAGCAGATGAAGGCAGTGAGGCGGGGCTACCGCATCGCAAACCGACTTTAGGCCACTGAGTTTTCAAAGCCCCGAGGCGTTTGCCTAAATACAGCCACAGAGGCATGCAATAGATGGCGGAACGAGTACTAATACCGACACATTGCACGAATTTATACGATTCGTGGTAATGTGTGCAATGCCCAAACATTCTAGCGTGGCCACTGCGGTATTCGGTAGCTGTTGTAAACGAACGGGTACTAATAAGGAATTGTTATTGCTGTATAATCAATACCAACTTTACAAATACGAAATTCAGTTTGTATCCTATTTGTTTGATAGAAATGTGTGAACTCTTAGCGGTCAAACGGGCTCTACCGATTTAGCTAAATTAAGTAAATTTTGCACGGGGATAGCCAGTATGGTGAAATAGGACATAGTATGCTTTATGAGATGACGCAAGTAAAGTCACAAGACCCAGCTGGTTATTGATTCACGGTTAATTTGCTTTCTGGTTTAGCGAAAGAGAGTCCGACGCTGGTGACAATTTGTCACTGACAAAATCGTATCAACAGAAAAACCTACGCTCTTTGCGTCATCCTTACAATTCTCCTATATTCTATACATCCTTATAAATTCTCAAGAAACAGTAAATATTGCTAACAAAACAATATGCATAAATAATGTCTTTCCTAAATTCTCCAAGCAAGGGCTTGATAGCTCAAAGGCATCGCGACCCTTTAAAATCGCCTAGCAATTTGTCGGTGCATTATTTCAATTTTTTAACTAATTAACATAAACATATTTGGTTACAATTACGCGGCTTCAACTCGTACTTAACCAGTTTCTATTGTTGTAAATTGTCCTGACCTTGTTAATTTCACAGAAAGGTCAGTTAATAAATATTAAAACTGTTAATGTGACTAATAAGTCATTATAAATATACTTAGTAGATAAAGCAGGTTTAGTGAAGATTGATAGATTTAACAAAACCTGCATTAAAGTAAAGAAAAAGGTCAAATTTAATTAATAAAACACAAATGGAAACACTACATGAATATTAAGCGAACACTTAATTAAATATTATACTACTCGATTACGTAAACGAAACGGTAAAATTAAAATAAAAACCGTGACGTACGAAACAATCAATTTTATATCGTTTTTGTCCACAGGTAATTTCATAATTGCTAAAAAAACTGGTATATAAGTACTGGCAATTTGATGTCCGTTATGTAAAAACACCGTTTTCTTAATTATTTTGCAATATATTTGACAACGAGGGCTATGACTCCATCGGCACGCGACATTTAGGTACACTCGCAGTACGACTTCGCAAGTTATTGTAGGACTCAAACAATCCTCACGATAGATACTTTATAACCTTACAATAAATTACAAGCTTTTTAAATTTATTACTGCTTAAGCAGTTGATAAGCACCAATCTATTTGACGTTGGCCAAACGATATATCAGCATCCTGAAGTGAACTGCAACAAATCACCGAATTCGATAGTTCATCTGAATTTTGGAACTGAAATATCAATAACCGATAAATGCATCAAAATCTAATACTATAAGAATCTTTGTCCTGACATACTGACTGACTGACTGACAGACAACGCACAGCCGAAACCGCTGGTCGTAGAGACTTGAAATTTGGAGGGTATATTTGTCTTAGTACGTAAGGGTGTACGAGGGAGTACGAAAAGGATTTTTTTAAAATCACCCCTTTAGGGGATGAAACGGGGGTTCAAAGTTTGTATGGAGAAACAAGATTAGATAGTCTTTTCGATTCGAAACTTCACACAAGTGCTTCAGTAAAAAAATAAGTATATACCTGTTTCAGGCTTTTTCAAAATTCCACCCCTAAACGGGTAAAATGGGGTAACAAATTCTGAAAATCAATATTGTTTCGGATTGCGCTGAATTTGGCATGCAAATAGTTATTACGTTTGTTTTCTGTCCGAAATGATTTTCGAAAATTCACCCCTTAAGGGGATGAAACGGGGGTTCAAAGTTTGTATTGAAAAACAAGATTAGATAGTTTTTTCTATTCGAAGCTTCATACAATCATCATCATCATCATCAGCCTGTGTATCAGTCCACTGCTGGACGTAGGCCTCTCCCAAGATGCGCCACTGAGCCCGATCTTCGGCTCTTCTCTTCCAGTCACTGCCCACCGCTTTGCGTATGTCGTCGCTCCACCTGGTCAAAGGACGTCCTACGCTACGTTTGCCGATTCGCGGTCTCCACTCTAGGACAAGTCTACCCCAACGGTTATCAGTCCTTTTTTTTAATTTTTTTTTTATTTTACCCAGGGAAATCCTTTATGGATACCACCCGCCCGGGGGAGCGAGATGGTTATGTGGGAGTCACTGCCTGAAGGGCAGTATACCCACTAAAAACCTGGGGTGAGCAGTCCTTCACCGAGATGGGGCAAGATAGGGTCGCGCTAGCAATCACTATCTTGCCCCGGCGGTAGGCCCGGATGAAAACATCCAGGCCCCGGCACAAGGAGGGGTGACCTCGCTCACCAAGGCCACCCCTCAGACGTGTGGGGTCGTGCAAGCCGGCCGAAAGTCCCCTGACCTTCGGCCAGTGACCCCACTATGAGTGAGGGGGGAGGAGGCGGGCATACCGCCTCCTCTTTCCCCCCCATACGTCTGCGCCGGATCGGGTCAGAAGAGGCGTCGTCCTCCCTGGCCAGCTCCGCGGTCTCCTTCTGCGTCATTACCTCTTCGCAGAAGGAGACCACCGCCTGCCATGATCTCTCGCTGTCGAGCATGGCGTTTACCACGCTCGGTAGGGAGAGATCCTGCCCTATGACCGCTGAAAGCGTGCGCCGCTGCGGGCTCCATGCGGCACACACCCCCAGCGTGTGGAGCGCCGTATCCTCTGGCGCTCCACACTCGTGGCAGGCAGGGGTCGCCTCGCGTCTCGCGATTTGGTGCAGGTACATACCGAAACATCCATGCCCGGAAACCACCTGCACCAATCGGAAGGTCAGCGACCCGAACCGCCGCCTCACCCACCTCCGAAGGACCGGCCTGACCGCATCCACCGTCCACTGTCCAGGGACCGGAGGGGCCAGGTCCTCGGTCCACCGCCGCAACAGGGCGCCCTGCGCCTGCCTCCGCATACGTGCGACCTCCTCCCACGCTGAGGGCTCTCCTCGGGATCTCCTCGCCGCCACGAAGTGGTAAACTTCGGCAAGGATCTCTGCTTGGAGCTCCCAGGGGGTTCTTCTCTGGATTTCCTTCTCGAAGTTATGTTTGCCTAGTTGGAGCGTCTGCCCTAGGTAAACATACTTAGTGACAACTTCGAGTGGGATTCCATCTACGGCAATCGGTTCCGGAACAACGTGCTCGTTGTACATGACTTTGGTTTTATCCAAATTCATCTGGAGACCGATGCTACGAGAAGAATCAGCTAGGCCATTCAACATCCTTTGTAGGTCCTACAGCGTCTCTGTCATAATGACGATGTCATCTGCGAATCGTAAGTGAGAGATGTACCTGCCGTTGATGTTAATGCCACGATCTTTCCAGTCCAGCGTCTTAAACATATCCTCCAAGGCGTTAGTGAACAGTTTCGGGGATATGACGTCCCCCTGTATCACTCCTCGACGCAGGTGGACATTTTTAGTTCGCTGGTTCTGTACTTGTACAGTCATCGTTGCGGCATTATATAGACATCTCATCACTTCGATATAATGCCAGTCGACTTGGCAACGCTGCAAGGACTCGAGAACAGACCAGGTTTCGATTGAGTCAAAGGCCTTCTTATAGTCCACAAATGCTAAGCACAGGGGCCGATTGTACTCTTCGGTCTTCTGTACAATCTGCCGCACCGTGTGGATGTGGTCTTTGGTGCCGTAACCGCTTCGAAACCCGGCCTGTTCCGGAGGTTGAAACTCGTCGAGTCTTCGCGCAAGACGGTTCGTGATGACCCTTGAAAACAGCTTGTAGACATGGCTCAGAAGCGAAATCGGGCGATAGTTTTTCAATAGGGTTTTGTCTCCTTTTTTGAAAAACAAAACCACCATGCTTCTGTTTCATGCCTGTGGAGTTCTCCCAGTGAAAAGAACGGAATTAAAGAGCTGCTGAAGCTGTTGAACTGCTGGAGCTCCTCCGGCTTTTAAAAGCTCCGTTGTGATTCTGTCTTCTCCTGGGGCTTTTCCATTTTTGAGTTGTTTAAGGGCCATCACGATTTCGTCTCGGCTAATTTCGGGCAGATCTTCTGTGAAGTGGCGGGTTAAGGTGGATCTAGAATCCTCAGTATCGGGTTCGGGCCTTGAAGCATGCGATGCGTAGAGCTTGCCGTAGAAGTCTTCAACTTCCGACAGAATCTCCGGCTTGGATGCGACGACGTTCCCCGTTCCCCGTTGACGTTGTCAGCTTTGTGAGGTGGCTTCTACCCAGAGGCTGGACGAACACTTTCGACCCCCGATTCTGCTCAATTGATTCTTTAATCAAGAGCGTGTTAGAGGATCGGAGGTCGCGTCGTACCAGCTTCTTTATGGATTTGTTGCGCACCAGGTTAGTTGACAAAGCTGACAAAGGGTCTGTTCGTCTCTCTTCCATTAGCCGAAGTGTTTCTGCCGAAAGTTTGGACTTTTTGCCCATACGCTTGCTCTCGCAAAACTTCGTCCCTTCATCCCTGAGGATTTCCACCACTTCTTCGAGTTTCTGGTCTACGTCATCTGTGGTTTCTAAGGCAGCGAATCGATTTTCCAATTTTAATTGGAATGTTTCGGACCCAACAACGGTTTGGAGTAGGTTCGGACGGAGTGTAGACTTCATCAATCGGAATCTCTCGGCTTTAAAGTCGATATCCAGAGAGCCTCGTACAAGTCGGTGATCACTTCCAGTATTAAACCTAGTAATGATGAAGTCAATCTCGTTTTTAGTCACATAGTCGGGGCTTTGCCACATCCATTTCCTTTGGGGCTGTTTCTTGAAGAACGAGTTCATCAAGAAAAGCCCCTCTCTCTCGAGGAAATTGACGAGCATTTGCCCCCTGTGATTCCTACTTCCAAATCCGTGTGGTCATATAGACGATTCGCCGCAAGTTTGTACCCCCACTTTGGCGTTAACGTCTCCCATGACAACGTTGTAGTGAGCTTTGGAGGTGGTGTGTAAATCTCTGGAGATATCTTCATACATGCTCTCCACCGCATCATCCAAGTGTGTCGAGGTCGGTGCGTAGACCTGGATAACCTTGAGGCTGTACCTCTTGGTTAATTTAATTATGAGGTACGCTACCCTGGTCGACACACTGGAGATTTCTACAACGTTGTCACTGAGAACCTTGTTGACCAGAAACCCGACGCCGCCTTTGGATGGCTGATCTCCTTCTCTGTAGTACATAATATGGCCCGATTCTAAGGTTATGGTGTCCTCTCCCTGTCTTCGGACTTCACATAACCCCAGAATGTGCCATCTTATGTGTTTCAGCTCCTCCTCCAGCTGCGCTAGATGATCGTCCAGCCGAATCGTGCGTCCATTATACGTTGCGAGGGTCAGTTTGTTCTGGCGGCCTACCGCAACCCGGGAATTCTTAGCACCCCCTGCCCTGCCGTTACCGTAACCGCCGCCGTGGTCAGGAATAGCAGGGCGGCCGGGAACTGGGAGCCGCGGCTTATTGTGACTTTCCATTTCATGCATGCATCCCTTGGGAGGGATAGGCCCTATTCGCCATGCTGGGCAGGCGTGTTGGCGATCGCAGGACGTAGCTTCTCGCACCGGTGACGCTGCTGCCCGTCACCGGCCTGTAGAATTTGGCTACGCCATAGATATGTAATGGTTATACCGCCATTTGTCGGTCGCCAGAGCCCCGTCTGTTGGTCAGCAGGATGCACCACGGGCAGGTGAGGTTGGCTGGGAGCACCGAGGTCGTATTTGTGCTCCCTTACGTCCCCTTCATACAAGTACTCCAGTAAAAAAATAAGTAAATACGTGTTTCAGGTTTTATTATAATTTCTCCCCTATGAGGGTGAAATGGGGTAACAAAGTGTAAAAATCAATATTGTTTCGGATTGCACTGAAATGTAGAATGCAGATAGTTATTATGACGTAGGTGCTCAGAAAAGATATTCTAAAAATTCCTACCGGATACGGAACGGGGATTCAAAGTTGGTATCGCGAAAAAAAGATGAGATAGTCTTTTTAGGGTTCCGTAGCCGAATGGCAAAAAACGGAACCCTTATAGATTCGCCATGTCTGTCTGTCTGTCTGTCTGTCTGTCTGTCTGTCCGTCCGTATGTCACAGCCATTTTTTTATTCCAAACTTTACACATAAGTACTTCTGTAAATAATTAAATAAGTACTTGTTGTAGGATTTTTTGAAATGGGGTAGGTAACAAATTCTGAAAATTTGGGTTTTTCGGGTTTTATAAATATGAATCCCGATTTGCCTAGTCACGCGATAACATGAAAACGGGTAAACCGCTTTTGCTAATTCTTATTTGATGTCTTTAATGATAGAATCGTTTTTACACAAGAAAAGTTTTAGGGTAATAAAAGAAGTTTTTAGTTTTTTTTAACGCGGGCGAAGCCGCGAGGCCCTTCTAGTATAATAATAAAGCGGCATTCTATATATTACCTAACTACCTCTTCATATAATTACTGAATTTAGGTATTATATAGTATCATCATCTTCATCATGATTATTCTATATATTAAATACATACGTCTATTTACCTACCTACGTACTAAGATTGGCAGTAGAGTCCGGACCAAATGAAAAACAATTGAAAGCCACATTAACGAATTCTTATAAGCGTAATTTTTGTTTGATTTAATACCTCACAAAATAATAAGTATTCAGATATTTAAAATTAAATTTTTCAAATTCATTATCACATTCCATTTATACGAAATATGTTTGAACCTTATTATGCATGAATTCATAGGTTTACCGGTGTTCGTTGTGTACAGTCCCACGTGGCGCCCTCCTCCGCAGTTATCGCGCACGAAATTGAAATAAGTATGATAAAATCTTCTCTTTGAAAAGCATCGGGCCGCAAAAGGCGAGTGGTCTAGACACTATCTAGATATGTGTCACCAAAAACAGCGCGCAGAGAGGCGTAACAAACGAACGCCGTGTGCCTCCTACCTGATCTGAGATAGCCGAAAGGGGATCTTGTATCTGATGCTCATAAAATGTTTTGTTTGAAAATCATATACCTTTTACACTGGACAAATAAAAGCATTTTCTTTGAATCACTTTGAGATACCTATTACCTTTCTTTACGAAAAATATCATTCCACAAATCTAATATAGACAAACATGTCTCCGTTTGCAAACTTTCTGTACCTAAGAGGAGAATGACCTTTTTTAAGCATATTAAGTAAAACAAAATCTGTTTAGGTTTTCGATAGATGAGCTTATAAAAGCCCAAGGTAAAGATTTTATTAAACGAAAAAATAACATAATTTTGTATGAATTAACCTATAAGCGACTAAATCAGCACGTCTTCCGAAAACTATTAATTTGCCCACGCAGCCCAATAGTTTAGTAACTTAATAAAAACGGAATATAGTTAATTGATTTTCTTGAATCATAGAGACAACTCGATTGTTTATGTTGTTTCGAATAAAAACGTGATTTTCATTGCCAATTAATAAATTCTTATATAAGTATTGACTTTCATTATACCTATTTTATGATTGATGCATTTTCTATGGGTTAAGCATTTCGAAGTTACGCCCGGGGACTTTGACTACGGCTAGTTCTATAACACATAAGTTCTATAACCTTTTAGGGTCGGGGTTACGTGAATAGTGTTCATGCTGCAAAAGTGTTTAGCCCTAGTTTTGTACTATGTTGCTGGGTGTCTGACACCAAATCTCTCTACCTGGGTATAGCTCCTACTAAATGTTAGTTATATGAACATTTTATCTTGAGTTCGTTAAACTGAAAAGATAATAAATACAAACAGAACTCATCGCCTTTCAGTTTTTATAATCAGTAATATATTAATGAGAAAGACTCGTTTAATAGTATACTTTAATATATTTTCAAGTAATTGCTTCAGTTCGTATATATCCGCGTTGCTCGAGGTTGTCGCATGACATCAGGTATTTCTCGGTCGTATTCTCCGCCCGAGGTGAATATCCTGTGTGCGTCCGTGCCTAGCCGATCAGCCAATAAGCTTTTCACCATTAGCTTTTACGATGCTAGAGAACACTGTTGTATTAAATATTATGTTTCTTTGAGTGTTATCTACACTTTATGTTTCCCAGGAGGCGCGGGTTCGAGTCCCGTCGGTACGGTGAAATTTTGGATTTTTTATTTTATTTATAGATCAATGTCCTTTTTGTTTTTATTAAAATTTCGTTTGTCACACGACAACAAAAGACACTCACGACCTATTTAGTACACAGATTGTGCACTATGAATTGTACTATTCGTCTGTGTCCAAAATCGAATAAGTATAATAGGCATCTTATTCGATTTTGAAAAAACTTTACGATGAATTTAAAACGAATATTCTATTCAAAACACACTTATGGAAGTGCGTATTTTCATAATATATATTTTATCATATTCTTTTGTATTACGTCGAAATCAATTCTATGAATAAATTATAATATTTATTACTAAAATTAATTCATAGAATTGATCTCAACGACCACTCGCTATAAAACAAGATATCATTTTTAAAACATACATTTTCTCAGACCTCAGAGTACTTACAGCACGTCATTTACTCTTTAAGCTGCACGTTTATGGAACGCACTTCCAATAGATATACGACAAGCTAAATCTCTTTCAATCTTTATAAATATGGCGAAAAATCATTATCTATCACACTTGTAGTTTATTTATTAATTCCATACCAAAGGTGTAATTGTAATGTCTATGTATGTTTGTATGTATGGTATATGTATGTGTATATATGTATATGTATGTATTTTCTATATGTATATGTATTTATGTAATATAATGTAATGTAATATGTATGTATACTCATATATTACATTGATGTTTATTTGTGTGTAAATTGTAATGTAATTATCGCATCGATATTATTACAAAATTATTGGTTTTTGAGGTTCTGTCCATCCAAAGGTTGTCTGGAAGAGATCGCTTCAAGCAATAACACCGCCCACTGTACTACACTAGTTAAGTTTTTTTGATATTTTTGTCTCTCTATACTGGTGTACAATAAAGAGTTTTTCCATTCTATTCTATGCTATTTTGTAGTTTAAAATTTAAACCAATGAGTAAGTTGAAGGTCATGGTACCCATTTCAAAGACTGTTGTGCTTATATTTGCTTATCATAGGTTGGTACAAAAAGTGCATTGTCACCTCTAGATGAATGCTGCTCAAAGATCTCGACCAAATAATACTGGAAAGCCTGCTCGACACGGACTTATAACCGTTTTATGGTTTCTTGCTCATATTGGAACACGAAATAATGTTCGGAGCTCTACAATATCAAGAAACGAGTCTGCGAAATGTTTGTAGGTATTCATATTTCCATTTGCTCGTTCAGTAATATAGTTCTGTTGATACTATATTCTTTAATAATTATTACTACTACTTATAAGGTTTTACATATTAATAATTATAATCTATTATAAAGAAATAGTATATAAAGGGGAACATCTGTTATTATTGAAAATGGTTTAATTTTTTTTTATGCAATTTAAGATCAATTGTATTTTCAACTGAAATAAATAAACAAGGTACCTATGTAAAAAAACAAAATAGTCAATATTTTTACTATTTTAATTATTAATATTTATTTAGCCGAAAAAAAGTATTTTAATAAATTTTAATATATATATTTTTTTAATTTTATATAAATTAAAGATACATACATATATTTAGGTTTATTATTAAATTATTCGTTAATTTTATTATGAACTTTTTTATTTTTATTTTTTTATTATTATTTTATATATTGTACACCACCGTCTATTACTTCCTGTATTTCTGTCCATCCAAAGGTTGTCTGGTAGAAATTGCTGTCAGCAATAAGACCGCCCATTGTAACCTAATAGTTATTATGTTTGTTTAAATGTTTCCTTGTATTATTTATGTTGGTATACAATAAAGATTTTTTGTATTGTATTTTGTATTTAATAAAATATATTATTTTAAAACTTCGTATAAGAGGAGGATTAAATGACTCATATTTAGCTATTTATTTATTCACTAGCTGATACCCGTGACTTCGTTCACGTACACAAGAATTATATCACTGTAAAGCTCTGTCAATCAACATTTGTGTGATCTAAGTTATCTAAGTTATGTGTAAATGTGATTTTATTTTCACAAAAAGTAGCCTATGTTCATCCTCATGTTAAGTATCTCCTTGTTAAATTCGTCGTTCGATCGTCCGTTTAGGCGCTATTAGGTAACAAACAGACAGAGTGACAGAGTTACAAACGTTTTAATGACATTATAATATAATATAAATCTGGATGTGTGCATTTCGTAACGACATTCCATCATTTTATTGACTTTAATCATCCTTCATCTATGCTTTAATTTAAAGTAAATTGCTTATATCGATTCTAATTAACACGGAATGTAAGTAATTTGTTATATACAAGTTTTATTCTTTTTATGTCTGATAGGCTTGCGTTTGACTACTATCTCGCCTGGTGGTAAGCGATGATGTGGTCGAGGATGGTAAACACACAGTAAACACGTCTTTTTTAGGGTTCCGTACCTAAAAAGGTAAAAAAGGAACCCTTATAAGATCACTCTCTTGTCCGTCTGTCCGTGTGTCACTACCGATTTTTTCAGGAACGGGCGGACTTAACATGTTGAAATTTATACCAGATACTGAAGTCTATAGTCCCTATTAGGTGTGTAAAAATCAAGGTCCTGAATCAACACGATAAAAAGATATGGGCAAATTTAGATTTTCGCGAAAACTTGTGAGTAATTTTAAGTAATGAGTAATTAAATGTACAAAAAATGTTGTAGTTTTTCAGAATTTTCCCTTTACTTGTGCTGTAAGACCTGCTTTTAACCAAAAATTGTCAATTCTAGGTCAACCGGAAGTACCCTAAAGGTTTTGGGTCGAAAACCTATAGGGTACATCCCGTTGACCTAGAATCATGAAGTTTGGCAAGAAGTAAGGTCTTGAAGCACTTATATAGGAATAAATCTGAAAACCGTAAAGATGTCGTTTAATTAAAAAAAAATAAAGTTTAATAGGCACAATACAGTTTCTATGGATCGCACTACAAAGTTAAATTTGTACCTTTACCTAGTTTGACCAGTTTGTACGGAAGACTCAGTGCACGAGTCCAACCCGCACTTGACCGGTTTTTTTATGTATGTTCACCGATTACTCGAAGATGCCTGAACCAACTTGGAAAATTCTTTTTTTGTATCAAAGGGTATTCAGGCTTCTCAGGTGTTCCCATTTAATTTTTAACGAAATCGGTCCAGCGGTTTTTGATAAATCAACAAAAATCATCGATGCATTTGTATACTTCGATGACGTGATACTGGCTACTCAGCCTACTACCACAGCAGTGGACTGTTATTATTTCACAGGTGGTACCATTTACATTTCATCGAGATATGTTCAGTATCTCCAGAGTATTATGTAGCGGTAGGACTTCTGCTAGTCCGCCTGGGGCGGTACCACCACTTTACCAATTAATTTTCAACCGTCAAATAGGAATGTTTTTCGATTGAAATGGTAAGCTGTCCAGTGAAATTACAGGGCATATAAGACATAACATCTTTGTGTCTCAAGGTAACAGGCGCAGAGCAGTGACATGCAAGATTCTGGCAGTTCAGAATGTTGCATGCCGCTGTGTCTGTAATAGGTAGACGTCATCGCTTACCATTAGGCGAGCGTCGTGCTTGTCCTGTTACCTTATATCATAAAAAAAAAGATATGAAGATAAACACCTCAAAATAAGAATTTAAATTGACTATCGCGACGTTTGAAATCGGTTCTTTTAGTTTTTTAAATGATCTTAAAATATTTGGTAGCAAGTCAAGCGGAATATTGCAATAATGCTCCTACTACATGAAAAATCTATTGATGTAGGTGTGGCTAGGATTTGAACCCGCCGGAGCCTAAGTCACGCGGTATCTATCCTTTACGTCAAGGGTCCCCCCAAAACTAATAATAGGTATCATTCACATGTAAAATCTCTATACATTCTCGCGAAGGTTATTTATCTATTCTCCCCCAACTATACGCATTACTTTCTACAATAACAATACGATTTTATCGTTTTATTTTAATAAAGTAAGAATTCGAGTAACAATGCAAAAGCTTTCAGTATTTCTGGCATCGCTTTCTCTTTAGCCACTCATGCAAATATGATTGACTACAAGATAAAATGTTACGATTTGTCATATGACTGCTATTGTTATTAAAATATAGATAACATGTATGCACATTCATAAAAATATACAATAAATTGTGATTGCATGAATATATTATACACGTCGTATAAAGATGCAAATCCTCAGAAAACAATTGATATGAAACATAAACACATAACTCACTGATGATTTCATTTTGAAATATTTCGTTGTATTTTTAAAAGGAAATCTACCCACGTTATATCTTGTTTTATCGTCTCAGCATCTTGTTTGCATGAATATAGACAATTAGACATACCAATGCGTGTATTCGTGATTTTTAAAATATCACTGTATTAAAGACTATTGAGAAAAGCAATGATTGAATAATTCGTTTGTATTATTGTTATTAACTTTATCACATATATAATAAAACAACACATAACGTAGGTAGGTACAAAGTACCTATAAATATTTTTAATTAAATTTTAGTTTAGTTCAATGTAGCTTTTATTGTTAAAAAAAATTACTATTGCTGTGGCTACAGGTAATAAATATTCCACTTCCCAAAATATATACAAAAGTAAAATGATATTGTCATTAAATCAGCTTGTTACGTACGCCTGCAGCGCTTCAGCTGAAAGAGCGGGCGGGGAAATGAAAATCAGGATCGCTGAGAGCGCGACAGGATCGTACTCGGGAGCGGTCGCGGCAGGACGTGGCGCCCGCACCTGCCGCTCGCCCGGTCGGGACCTGCCCGCTTCGCGCGCCCTAATCTCATTACCGGCACACACACGCCTGCCCTTCTGACCTTAGCCCCTACCCGACACCCGCATTGTAATCACGCTTCACTTCAAAAAATTTCTTTCAAATATTTATCTTAACACTCACCCTGATGATGTCCGAGATTAAAACCTCCAGGCACGAATCAAACGCAACCCACCACAACCGATAACGTCCGTACACTTATCAACGTTCAAAACACTGCAGTTCTCGAGTGCGTGGGTCTCGCGATATTCCGTATAAATTGGTAGCGATAGTGCGGCGCGGTTCGGATGTGTAGCGCACACGGGCGCGTCGCGACGTCGGCGGCGCAAGGCGGCGTGTGCGCGGGCGCCGCGCGCGGCGGTGGGGCCGACCGGTCGCAACCGGGCCGCGCTCTCACCACGCGCCGCCGGCCCTGCCGCTACGTTCGCTATAATCGCACTTGACACCGTGCCGCCTTCGATCTACAAGAAAGTTTCACATTTCTATGTCATCCGTTCGAGGAAAGCAGGCGCCTCTACCACTTTTCCGATTCCGATTTTTAACACATTTGTTACTGTCACGACCGCATTCACTTCACTGAGGTAACACCGTCGTCGGCGTCTGACCCACGTACCTAATTAAATTAAAATAATTCAACGGTATTCACTGATGACGTAAGTATTGTTGAGGCTTCGCATTCTTTGCTGCTTGGACTATCAGTAAAATAAATCGACTCTATAATAAAAAGAAACATCATATCTAGTAGTACATACCTACCTATAGGAACTTTCCCTTAAAGCCATGCCTGACTCTCGTTGTCGCAACCGAAGCAGGAGTTTTGATGAACTGAAAGACAGTGAAAGTAATTGCCAATACTCTCCGGCGAGATAACACGACCGATAAGTTCGCTGCCACTTTTCCTTCTTGTCAGGCACACAATCAACCGCTAATTCAATTATTTAACGATCTAAGTGCTAATACCGACAATAAAACAAAAAACATCGACTACTATCTGAATTTTAATGTAACAACTTTCAGGCAAATCAATCGCTCTTCACCAAACGCTTGCCAATATTTGTTGGGTGATCATCATGACTAGGCGAAATCTTCATTAAGATGACATATTGCAAAAATGATAACTGTTTGAATGCATGAATTTCATGAAATGATTTCTACTACCTATAATTAAATTAAAAGGTCCATTTTAAAGTAACACGAAATCGTAAGCTTCTTTATATTAATTTCTTCAAAATCTACAGCCATTTATTTAAAAATGCTAATAGCCTCTGTCTTTAGCGGTAAGATATGCCTAATTTTATTTTGCAACCTAACGGCTGTTCCAAATTTTACATCCAAATATGTTCTCATACATTCTAGATTATGTCTACGCATGCAAACTTGCAAATCATTTGTAAATCTAGAAAATAATGACTAAAGCAAAACAGCATTGGCTCTGACCGCAATTCATCAACGACTTTCTCGAAACATACAAGTAAGCGTTTCGTTAATTCTGTCAATAATTACGTTCGAATTATTACACACCAAGTACCTAGTTCTAGTACTAGTTTTAATAGGGTACTAATAGTTATAATATTTAACTTATGGAAATTAATGCTGTAGTGATAATAAAACAATAATTAGGGCTGTAATTATGCGAGCCCGTTCAGGAGAGCGTAGTGAACTCTAATTACCTCGCTTCGAATAGTTTTCATTAGCAATTTCTAATATTCAAAGCATGTTTAGCTGTGCTGTTAAACTAAGAACAGATACGCCGCCAGCTGCATTTTTATCATTTCAGGTTAATGAAAATCGCCGTGAGACGAACGACACGGCGTCTTCCATAGCAGGCTACAGGCTCACCCCATTTAACCCGGCATGGTGTGAACCGGTCGCGCACCTCAACCACATATACCAACTTCTCACAAAATACTAACGAGATATGTATCATCTATCTATGTGTATACGTAGGAAGACAATTTCGTACGGTCCTCAATTTGTTACACACTCGAGTCTAATATAACGACGAGGTGATTTTTAAAAATCCAATAATGCGGACATTGATTTCTCCTAATGATACTCGTTAAAATTGTAACGTTTTCTTTGATGTCTTACTAATTAAAAACGATTGAAGATAACTGAATCTAGGTCCATGTAGTATATCATGAGCCAATTAATTTTTAAATCTCGGTTTATAAAAAAAATTGTTTATGCGATTTAGTAGCAATTTGAAGAAAGTTTGTGATACCGATAATGATAACCGGTCAAACGAGATAACATTACTTACGTTTATTTATTAGATACAGGGGCCTTATTCAGTATGACCAATTAGATAACGCGTTCCTTAACGCGCCACGTTACGTTATTGAAAAATTGTATTCTGTATGCCACACGATAGGTAAATTATACAAAACGCGCGCGTTACACGTCCTCATATGTCACGATATTTTGACAGCTCAAAACGCGCTCATAACCTTAACCTACCGCGTTTTAATTGGCATAGAGAATACCATAACGCGGAGATAACGTAACACGGCACGGTAAGACTTTAAAATGGTGATACTGAATAAGGCCCCAGATCTTGTTGGATCGGTCACGAATCTCAATCGAACTACACTTCGGTATTTCGTTTATTGAAACTCAACTCAATTAATTATAATCATACTTATCAATTGACTTTAAGATTGTAACACGAGTATTGTTTTATCAGACTTTCCTTAATATATTTGGTGTTATTGTATATAATACCAATATGTATTATAAATGCGAAAGTAAACGTGTGTGTGTGTGTATGTAGTAGTGTGTTATGGAATTTGAATCGTAGATATTGTAGGCTCTGGAAAATTACTTGGGTTAATTTTATTTTCGAAAATCATCCCATAAACGGGGTTAAATCCTATAATAATATGTGTATGAACAATTTTATTCTTTGGTCGGATTCATTCAAAACTCAGTACAAATAAATTTTAAAAAACATAATTAAACACGTATTTTTAATTTATTCAAATCAATCCCTGGGGTGCGATATGAATCTTGTTTGTAACAAGTAGTGTTGTTCTAGTGTTCGTAGTGTAGGTTCTGAAATACCACATATGCCAAAAAAACATCCCCTAAAACAGTTAAATAGGGTGATAAGAATTATTTGGAAATTTCATTTTTACACAATTTAAAAAACTTATTAAACTTAAATATTAACTATGACTAATGATTCAAATAAAAACTACAAATAATAAATGGAATTTAGGTCGCTGTTTGCTGGTAGAGTACCCAAAAAGCTGGCAACATTAACTCTTTGAATCGCGAAACTAATGCGTTGCCCGAGGTAAGCGCCAGCTCTTTGGTCGTGGGAGACATCGATTATGTATTAACATTAAATTAAAAACTTATAACTAGTATTCTTTTTCTAAACTGGGGGTAGTTTAAAATCAGCGGTCTTATCGCATAGAGCAATTTCTTCGAGACAACCTTGGCATGGAAAAAAATAATACAAACAGAAACTTCTGGGTAGTGTACAGTAAAATTAATGATCTGAGAAAACATATTCATATTCATATTCATTTATTAATAAATTGTAAAATTTACATGTCATTCAAATAATTATTAATAATAATAATTCAATTCAAAATAATTAATATTATAAATCAAATTCTGTACAATATTTGTACATAATATCAAAATAATTTTACATTATAATGAAAGAGTCAAAAAGAAATATTAATTGTTGTAATAAAAAAAATATAAAAGATAGTACCTTTATAACCTGGATTAACACATATACTATAGGATACTGTTTAATTCGGGCAAATCCGCGGGGCGCAACTAGTTGTATAATAATAACATAAATAGAATTAAAACTCTTCAAAAGACTAGTAATTTCAGCTGAGATCAAGGTTTATCTCATGTTTTATCTCAACAAAGGGATGAATTTACCTGTAATTAAGAATAAAGGTCGTAAAGCAAGTCTCCCAAGGATAATGTGCGTACTCGTAAAGTCAGCAAGAACACGCTTTACTGATTTAATTACTGGCCATTGGAACAGTTTCTTTACCCAGGTATGCTTACTCGGAGGCTTATTAAATACCTTACGACACTTAAGACGGTTAAATGAACTTGAAGCATACAATTTTATTGTAACTACCTTCTGATTTACAATACTTTTAAAACTGAAGAGCAAAAAAAATTTGATAAATAAATTTAGATTTTTTTAACATTTTTATCTGCTTTTTCTAGTACTTACTATAAAACTTTAAAATGAAAATAAACTGATTATGATGATTGAACATTAATTAGATAGTATACAAAAGTCTAATCGAACACATGAATTGTATTTACCATAAGTAACTGACTCTACCTCGCAAATAAATGCTATTCGAAGCAATTAAATTCAACTGCAGCAAACAATATAAATATAAATAAATCATTGAAGTATCATTAATTAAAACTTTATTTTTAGCAATCACATACACGAAGGTTCAAGTATGTGCAAATATAACCAAGGCGGTTTTTTTTATTTATAATCAAGCTCATTCATATTTGAGATGTGGTACTGGACGGAAGACGTCCAAATTTCATCCGGAATAACCGGTCTCACTGGGCATAGCTGTTCTTGTCTCGTGTTAACTTTAATGATGTAAGTTTGTAACTGTATCCCGCGGATAAGATATCGATAGTAGGTCTATAGGTACTCATAAAATATGCTCCATTCTGGTGATTCTGGTAGCGGAACGCCTAGTCTCCGTTGAGTTAAACAAGTTAGGTATATTATATTAATAATGTAGGAGTAGAGTTTCTAAGGTTTCGCCGCTCTGTTAGCTATTAGAACAGGATTCTAAAAATATAGCAGCCAGTGAGTATAGTTGATACGGGTACATGTACATATACACGTTTTTTCTGATGGCGAACAAATCTTTCCAGTTCATAATTTTGGTCTCACTACATTTTTCATATTGTATCCATCTTACGTGTATAGATTAGAATATGCTAAGAATTACTAGGATTAATTGTTTGGTTACTGTTGCCAGTTTAATTGCAATAACACAACACTACAGATACAATTCAGACAGACTTCACATCATACAGGTAAATTTTTTTAGGGCGCGGGTTGTAAGGGCAGGTACCTACCTCTTCCTTTGTAACTACAGTAAAACACTCCGAGGAGGCTGTCTATTATTTTTTACTAGCTGTACCCGCGACTTCGTCCGCATGGAATAGTGTCTTTAGGTAGCATTATTAATTATTTAGGCTAATTATTTTACAAATAAGACACATGCGTATCCCACCTACACCGCACTGTACCACGCCACGCCAATCCCTCCTCCCCCTCCCCTTCCCCTCTCTCTTGCCCTCACTCCCCTCCCCCTCTTTCCTTCACTTCCCTCTCCCCCTCCCCTTTCCTCCACTTCCCCCTCCCCTCCCCCTCTCACTTTCCCCCATTCCTCTCCCCTCCCCTTCCCCTCACTTTCCTCTCCTCGTCCCCATTCCCCTTACTCCCCTCCACTCCCCTTTCCCCTCACTTCCCTCTCTCTACCCGTTTCCCCCCATTACCCCCTTCCCTCCCCTTCCCCTCACCTCCCTCCCCTTCCCCTTCCTGTTATTTCCACCTCCCCTCCCCTCCCTCCCCCTTCCCCTTCCCCCTCCCCCTTTCCCCTCACAAAATTTGAATTTCATATTTATTTATATCGAATCAACAGCCTAAACAATAAGTTTCAAGCTTCTAGCTTTAACAATGACTATACTTCCATTCCATACAACATTTCTTCACCCCTTTCAACCCCTTACATCCCTTTTTTCGCATTAAAAAGTAACCTATGTCCTTTCTCAGGGTCTAGATTATCTGTGTACCAAATTTCATTTCAATCCGTTCAGAAAAACATTCACATAAACCTTACATATTTCCATACAATCTTTTATTCCCTATTCCCTTTTGTTATTTTACACCCTTAAGGGTAAAACTTTCATAAACTTTGAATGTCATATTTATTTATATCGAATCAACAGCCTAAAAAATAAGTTACAAGCTTCTAGCTCTAAAAATGACGATACTTCCATACAACATTTCATCCCTCCTTTCTACTCCTTACAACCCTATTCTCGCATTAAAAAGTAGCCTTTCTCAGGCTCTAGACTATCTGTGTACCAAATTTAATTTAAAGTGGTTTAATTCAGTGGTTTTGGCGTGAAAGTGACACAGACAAACAGACAGACAGATATAGTTACTTTCGCATTTATAATATTAGTTAGGAGTTAGGATTAAATTTTGAACTACCTTCACAGGACGGCCTCGTCTGCAATGTAAAATTTTCGCCCGCAAGATTTACACATAGGGGCCAATGATTTCCACCAAGGAGATTTCTATTGTAAAAAATCAAAATAGTTTCAACATAACCGGCCAAGTGCGTGTCAGGCTACGCGCAGTGTAGGGTTCCGTAGTAGACCGTTATTCAATGCAAGTCTTTACCCGTTATAAACAAGCAACTAGGTACTTCGTCTTTGTCACTTTAAAGGATTTATTCTAAGGATTTTGTATTTGCTACAAAATTATCCAATACTTAAGTTCAACGACTATTACTGCTAAACTAATAAGTTATCTTAACCGCTATAGTTTTCCTTTAAAGTTCATGAAATGCGCTATTATCACGAATTTTTCCAGATTTTTCAAGCCCGCACTTTAGCTTTTAGAGGGAGGGGACGCCCTACTGGAACAAAAATTTGCACTTTAAAGTTTAATATTTCGTAAATGGAGCTTTCAATAGAAAAATGGTATTAGCAACCCTTAAGTCATTTTAAAAGACCTATTCAACGATACCCCACACGATGGGGTAGACGAAGAAAAAAAATCATCCTCAATTCGCATGTAGGGGAGCTACCCTAAAAAAAATATTTTTCAAAATTTTATTTCAGCACTTTGTCGGCGTAATTTATATACATACCTCCACAAAATTACAGATTTATAGTATTAATGGTATCTTAGCAAAACCTCGGACAGACAGACAGACAGACAGACAGACAGACAGACAGACGGACATGACGAAACTATAAGGGTTCCTTGTCAGGACTACGGAACCCTAAAAAAAGAGTACCCATGTATTTATTCTAAGGCTAACAATTTTCGGAACAACCTAGGTAGGTAGGTGTTGATAACTACTGTTTTTGAAGAATCTTTTTGAAGGAATCTCTATTGATATTCTCTATTGATCTATTGATATTAAAGATCTTCGGACTGTACTTCAAATCGTGAGTGAACTGAAATCTTCCAGACAAGCGTTTGGACAACACGCTGGTCTGGAGTCGACATCGTCTCTTAACATCAGGTGAGATAGTTATATATATTAACATACGGGACTTATCGCGCCTAAAACATATTTTTTTATTTAACTCAACGTTTTGACCATGTTGTATTGATCGTGGTCACGAGACGACTGAATGTTGTGAGTGTCCGTCCGCATTGCTATTTATAGGGGAGTTACTTGGAAATTACCCTCAATTTATTTTAATTTTTAATTTTTATCAGAGTTGCCATTGCGACACACAACACTGACGATATCGGCAGATTTTTGCTGCTTTGATTTTCGATTCGAATACTTGCTAATTACAGGGTTCCAAATTGCGGCCAACCTAAATCCATACTCCCGGTTGAAATTGGGATGTTTTATTATTTCTACCGCTTCACGCACAATACGGGAGTAATAGTAGCGGTCGGTCGAGAGGATCTTAGGGTCATGAAGTTCGATCCAGTGATTCGGTCCGGATTCCAGTAAGTGCTCGGCGATAGCAGATTTATTGACCTGGCGGTTTTTTACAGCTGCGATGTGTTCTTTGACCCATTCAACAATAGTACGCTTGGTCTGTCCGATGTACGATTTACCGCATCTGCAATCGATTTTGTACACACCAGGTATCTGAAAAGGAATCACATCCTTGGGCTAACGGACCTGCGTTGATATCTTCGATAAGGGAGTGAATACTGGGAGTTAATACTGTCTTGATAGAGTATTTACGTAGTACAGCACCGATCTTGTCCGTCACTCCCTTCACGTATGGAATGAACGCCGCCTGCCGTTCAACGTCAGTGGTCCTCTCCTTATATCTGCGTCTAGAATGGCCTCTTCCTACCTTGTAGCCGTTTTTTACCAGAAGCTCCTGAACATGTGCGATTTCTTCCTCCAGGTATTCAGGGTCACAGAAGTGATGAGCTCTGTCCATCAATGACCTGGCTACAGATCCCAGGTGACGAGGGTGATGGTGCGACGAGGCATTCAGACACCTATCAGTATGGGTCACTTTCCTATAGACAGTATGTGATAATGAACCATCAGGTCTCACCATAACTTTGACATCAAGGAAAGGCAGTGTTTTGTTCGTTTCCAGCTCATAGGTAAACTTTATGTTGGCATGAATCAAATTCAGCTTCTTTGCAAGAGTGGCTACTGCCTGCTCATCACCCGTCATGATGCAGAAGACGTCATCAACGTACCGCTTCCACACCTTTACTGATGACGACTGTAGGTCTATGGCTTCTTCGATAAATTCCATCCAGATGTTGGCAAGGACAGGTGCCACTGGACTTCCCATGGCAACACCGTCCATCTGGAGGTAGTGCTGCCCGCTGTATAAGAAATAGTTTCCTTCCAAACCATCTTGAACTTTTAGGTGTCACGCTTCCGTCGAATTTGAACTTCGGTTCCTACATTGAGTTCAAAGCCAAAGTTGCATCTAAAAAGTTGGGGATCCTGTCGAAAGTCAGACGGTACTTCACTCCGAGCCAGCTTCTAATCAAGCCTGTATCAAGCACAAGTCCGCTCGTGTATGGAATACTGTTGTCACCTTTGGGACGGGTCTGCCAAATATCAACTTGCGGCGTTGGACTCAATAGAAAGGCGTGCGACTAGAATCGTAAATGACGAAAAACTAGTAACCTCCAAGCTTCAAAGGCCCACCGTCGTGAGGTAGCAAGCCTATCGGTTTTCTATCGATTGCATTTCGGAGAATGTGCACAAGAACTGCACAATCTTATCCCATCGTCTCCATTCTTCTATAGAACATCTAGAGGAACATCAAGACGGCATCCATTTATGGTAGACATTCCAAAAATTCGCACAAAACGTTTTGCCTCCTCGTTTGTCATAACAACAGCAAATAAATGGAATTCCCTGCCGTCGACTGTGTTTCCTGAAAAATATAACCTGGCAATGTTCAAATCGAGAGTGAATAGGTATTTACTGAGCAAGCGTGCTACATCTTCGGCTACATCGTCACTTACCATCAGGTGAGATTGTAGTCAAATGTTTGCTTAGTCGTAAATAAAAAAAATAAAAAACCGTTCCTCAACAACAAAACGTCGAATTAAATAAAAATTTATGTTTTAGGCGCGATACGTCCCGTATTTAATATTTATAGTTAGATAGTGGTACTTTCATAGTATATAATATATATATATATATATAAAAATCCTGCAGATGCACTAATGGAGTTTGCGGAATCTCAACGGACGGATCTGAACTTCATGTATCCAACAAATGAACCTGTATAAGTACTTAATACATTTCTACCGTCATCAAAACCTTTTCTGACACCGGATAAAAAGAAAAAGGTAGGCTCGTTAATTTAACTAAACTCAGCAAAGCGATTCAATTTTTTTAAATAATGCAAGATCGATGATTCAATTCGTTTTTGGCCCGATTTATCATAGGTCGGGGACGGGAGGTCCGCAGTCATTAATAAGTAATCAGTGTGACCAACCACCCCTCTACGTCCCTCCCTCCCCCCTGGCCCGACCGATATCGCGAAAATGTGGATACCTAGCGCTTAATGTAGAGAACTGAGGTCTACGCTTTTATTGTACTTGCGGAAGCATTTTAATTTGTTAATCTTGTCATGTGATCGTCAACAATTTACATGAGTAATCGTAAAAGCGCGTAATACGAATAAGTATCTACTTACCAACTCTATGTCGAATTTTTGTAGAAGGCTATTCTCGGCTGTAAAGAGGATCTCAAAGGTTTTGCATTGCTTTTATCAACTGTACTTTAAAGATCTAATCTAAAACTTAAAAAAAAACCAGGCTACCAAGTTTACACGTACCTATGAGTATATTTAAAGCACACAATTATCTGTATATATAAAAGGCAATCTTTACTGACTGACTGACTGACTGACTAATGTAATAGAAAATTTAATACTCAAAGTACGCTACGTCACATCGGTGACAAAATAAACAAATAAAAAAATTTAAGTTAATCAAAATATATACGAAATTTTGTCATAGTAACCAATATTTCTCACCAATGAATTTCATCTATATGAATCAAACACGTTTGTGCATATATAATATTGCACTACACTATTACACAATATATTAAATGACGTGTCTTACCAACATTAGCTTTCCAAGAGTCAATACATCCTGCAAGTTTCAGGAGATATCCCCGTGCTCCTTCAGGGAGGTTCTAATTTAAGCTTGCAAAGGTATGTACAGTTCGCATTGTCATTAGCATTCTCGGCGAGGCAGGGAATGGGGTGGCTCCACGTCGCATCTTATGCGTAGGCACATTGTGGCTCACGTATTTTGTTGAATTTTAAGTAGAGCTTAACCATGCTCCAAAATTATACTATGTTATATTATAATATTAAATCCTTTATTTGCTGAATGCCTTCACTTTGTGTTGTTAGGAGTGGCTTTTTTGACAAGACTTCGTTGGGCAAATTTTGCTGCGTAATTTTAGCATACATAATCTATATCTAAAATGAAACGAATATTTAAATATACTTCAAGGTGTTTTTGACATACTATAACAATGCTATATATGTTACGCCTATGTATCTGTCTTTGTTTACATTCTGCGACTCTGGTGTAGTATCTCTCAACTACACTAATAGATTTTAACCGCTGGAATTAGGAATCCTTTGCGCCTTTGGTTGGTGAAAATCGTTGACGGTCGGATTGAGAACCTTATATTAAAATGAATTATCACAAATACGCTTAAGTTTTAAGATTAGGATTCTATAATTTATAGTCTAACTAGGCAGTCAATTAATATACTTATAGCAAGTGTCGGTGTTCACATATAATGAGGTTTTAACGTATAATGAATATGCGCGAGAAAGCATGTTACATCGCATAATCCGAGTACATCGATAAGCATAGATGCAACGATAACAAAGGAAGTTACAAAAACCCTTTATTGTTTTGAGGCTAAATTACAGGCAAATTTCACCAGACTGCAAAAAGTGTAACAGTTTCCATGGTCGGTTCGGTGTGAAGTAATCAGCGGGAATGCACTAATGGCCGGTGGCGCGGAAAATGTGCAATTCTAGCGCCTACCGAGTACTACCGCCAACGGTCACGCCACGTGATGTGGAGCCCATGTCGCGCCGTTTTTTCTACATTTTCAAGAAAAAAGCCTTTATATCCTTCTACAATTTTCTTTTTGTAGATACTACTCTTTATGTTAAAGTTACAAACTTGGTCACGAGACAGCGCAAATATTTGTTTGTAAGTTGATGTTGAGCGTATTCGTTGAAGTTTCAGTATGTTTCGGTAAGCTACTGTTATCTATCTACTGTATTGTTTTCTACTGTATTGGATGCTCTATTCTAACGCCACATATGAAACGTTGTTATTGAACAAATATACATCGACGTCAAAGCATCTTGATTTGTTTTATTTAACTATTCTAGGAAATTCATTGCAATGATGATATCGACCGAAAATATCAATTACATAAGCTTACCGTCAGGCGTTTGCCTGACGGTAAGCTGAGCTTATATACAGTAAGTACCTAAGACAATCAATTTAAGAGGTGACATGGGAATTTATAGACTAAAGTTTTCTCTGCGAGGACATAATTCTTTTGCAATAGGGGCTTGAAATCGTTTTCTGGGGCATCTCTATCGTACGAGGAATATTTATCCCTCTCTAATTCCACTGACTGCGTTATCCATCAGCCACCTTACTTCATTCATGAATTGATATTAATGAGGTCCAACCTATATGCAATATTGTTTAATAGCGTTTTAGAATATAGGTACGGCCACACCGTGGCGTCGTGCGATCTGCGGGCGCGATCTCAGTACCTTTCAATTGTTTTCTTATCGCGTTTGGTGTGAACGTGTCGGTACAAATACTACTGCTCTATCTGATCGCCGCCTAGATCGCGCACGCAGGACGCTGCGGAGTTTCCGTACCTTAAGTGATATTGTTTACAAACGTAATTGTTGCTACCGTTTTTTATCAAATGTCATTTATTTTTAACTAGCTTTGCCCCGCGGCTTCACCCGCGTTGTTAAGTTTCGTATAGCCTAATCCATAGTACTGGCTATCCCTGTACAACATTTCCGCTAAATCGGTCCAGCCGTTTGACCGTGAAGAAGTCCCAAACAATCAAATAAACAAACTGACTTTCGCATTTATAATATTGGTGTTGATTAATTTTTCAAAACTAGAGATAAATACGTAATTTATATGAATTCGCAATAATATTTTTTAGCAGCTAACGTACAATACATACATACAATCACGCCTTTTTCCCGATGGGGTAGGCAGAGACTACCTCGTTCCACATGCTACGATCCTTACATACCTCCTTCGCTTCTTCCACTTTCATGAGAGCCTTCATACATGCTCGCCGGTTATAGGTACTTTTGACTTGGCCTTTTTTTAAAACGTCTCCGATCTGGTCGTGATACGTTCGCCTAGGTCGGCTTCTACCAACTGGCCCATTCACACTCGTCTCATAAATCTGTTTCGTCAATCTTTCTTCATCCATCCTCTCTAGATGTCCAAACCATTTAAGCATCCCTTTCTCTATCTTTGTCACTACGTCTTCTACCACACCACAACATTCCCTTATCACGCTGTTCTCCAACTTATCCATCAGAGTCACTCCAATCATACTTCTCTAACTTCTCATTTCTACAGCATTACTTTTACTTTCATGCTTCTTCTGCCATACCCAGCATTCACTACCATACATGAGTGTGGGAACCAACAATCCCCTATGTACAGCCAGTCGTGCTTTTTTAGACACGTTCTGACTTCTCATAAAGTTATGCAGTGCCCCATTCACTTAGTTTCCAGCCAAAACTTTTGCTCAATATCACATTCATACTTACCATCTCTCGTAAACGTAATAGAACTATTTAAACTCAATAAAACCACATTGAGCTTCTGTATGGGTGGTAATATCTGGAATCCTACAATTGAATTAAATTACGATCAATGGGACAAAGAAGTTGATGGCATTTATTTCCTGGACGACGGAATATATCTATAAGTATATACCTCTAAAACCGTTATTATGGAATGATACTCAAGCCTAGATCCAACCCTTGAAATGAAGCCACTTGATTAGAGAATCGCGTATAATTAAACAATCAAATATACAGCTCCATACTATGCTTAAGTATTGTTCTATAATACCGGCCTAAATATTATGGCTTCATTACCTTGGTTCTTATTTTTTCTAGTTCTATTATTATCTTGGTTCACACCAGGACTGATAGTCTCTATATCGATATTGATTGATGCTATTGTCCTGTCATCGCCAACGTCTAAAGAGAGACGTAGTCTGACGTACGTCTGTAGCTAGACAGTTGAATAATTGCATCTTTATCGCTCGAAATTCATCACTATTCATGTAGTCTTCCAATCCACCCCAAGTAACTACTTGGTTACAAGTTACTACTTATACAAGCGCTCTCTGTCAGAGCATACGAGTAGGTAACTACTTACGTTAATTAACTACAAAGATCTAAAGGAGATGCAGCTAGACAGCTGTAAAATTGTATCTCGTTTTTTACAAGGAACATCAGTCGCAAAGCCATTAAAAAAAAATATAGAGACTACCGAGACAGATCTACGTCTCTGATGCAATGGCGCAATAATTTACACCGGCCTCTCTATGTCGTAAGAATCATAAATATTAGAATCATAAAGCATTGATTTTGTATTTCTTTCAATAATTTCTGTTACCTCGTTATAAATCCTTTATGTTTTATAGGTGGCGGATACCGTTTAGCCTCCGATATCTGTAAAAAGAAATACCTGTCGATAAAGCGCAGTCCAAGGAATCCTTGTGTCCGATAATATCCGTTACAGCAAAGAAAAACAATAAACAGGAACAGGAACATGTTATCTTATAAAACACGGTTACTTACTTCACTTTTATAATAACGGTACAAACCGAGGTTGCGTTATTTTCCAATATTTATTAGCCTCAAACTTGCTACCGACACCATTTGAACGTTAATTATTGCTGTATAAAATATTGGTCATATCAAGTCTTAATGTTTGGGTCACTTACATTAAACCACTATTGATAGTATTTGAAACCAGCGATTTTAAAAATGCATTTAATAAATCGTTATGAGCTAGGTACCTTATACAATTTTTGAGGATTTCTATTAAAATCCTCAAAAATGCGAAAGTTAATGTCATACTGATATTTAATAAGAGCACCTAGGTAGTAAGATACCATCTTCCCTTTTGAGCACAAAAAGTTACTCGTCTCGGCTGCCGCTCGGCTAACCTAATGTTTTTCTTTTTAATTTAAGAAATTAAACATTCTAAAGAGATATAAAAAGAAATAAAACTTTGCAGCAATTTTCTCTCGGGCCAATCTAATCTTTTTATTTAAAGCAGACGGCGAAATCTGCCGTGGCGATTACAATAATTTCGCGGTGGGTTCGCTACAGCTGCTTTCGATTAATATTTCAAGACAGAAATGCATAGCAACGTTGGAATTATTGCACAACTTTTGTAATAAAAAAGAAACCTCTTTTATTGTTATTGTTGAGGCTTTTGCATCTCAAGTACTACTTCTTATACAGGATACGCTTAATAAACTTTTAACCGGGAAATACGTATAAAGCTTTGTGGGAAATGCCGCAGCTCTAACTATAATGTTATTGTAATTATAACGTAAATTTTGTTGGTTAGGCATCAGACTAATAGATCAGTCAATCAATAGTTAGTAAACATTGTAACATCTACTTATGAAAAGTAGTAAAATCGAAGCGTACGTAATACACAGTAGGTAGATAATATGAGGCGCACATAGAAGCTGCGCCTATCTATGCAATCGTAACATTTAACCTTTACTTTTGACATTTCGCTCAGGTATAAGGCGGTCATTATTTCGCCTAGTTTGCAGCAAATGAACCGCTTTTGTTCGTGCGCTATTCAATACCCTATTCCTTGGTCGCTTTCTCCGAGTTTCGTAAACTTCCTACTGGAGAACATTTGCCATTTACAGAACATATCCAATGCCCAATAAAGACTCGAAACTGGATCGTGAACTCTGAGAATGGCTTTGTTCCTTAGCCCTGCTTAGAATTAATTGCCTGCCGTGTACCTACTGTTAGGCTGTTAACCGATAGCATCCAGCGGGCTAAGGTTATACGGGAGTTAAAGTTCATTGTTAGAATGTTATTTATACTATAGTCTCAAGTGTTTATCGTAAAACACTTTAAATTGATAAATGCTTCAGGTCGTAATAGAACAAAATAAATAGTTAAGGAAATCCATATTAAAAAGGTATAACCTGGAAATCTAATGATACAGAGTGAAACAACTATTTGTATAAAAGTTATAACAAAACTCATCAAGATATTTGTCGAATTGCCCTTTTTAGGCACGCCTTTTATAAAGGCTATTAGGGATAGTACAATATCGCAGCAACCAATATATTAGGAAATAAATTCTTGGCTATGCATACTTCTGTCACTCCGCATTTTAAGAGCGAACGCGGGGTGCACTTACAAATGTATTCCCTCGTTTTCTCCCTGGAAAATGCTTCCAGAGCAAAATTTGTTTCTACAAAATATCAAGGTCTGCTATAGCTACGCCCTTATCATTTGCTTTTTTTGACCAACCAATTGTAAAAAGAAATATAATTATGATTTCCCCCCCCCCCCAAAAGTGATATCTCAATATGATGGTAAATTATGTATATTACAATCTAGTCTTAAGACTAATAAGTAATTTAAATTTGACCTATACTGCTAATTATTGTTAAGCTAAGAATGTGTCCATTGGCACTTTTCTTATTGTCTAAAGGCGAAGACACTATTTTATTGTGTTCTTTGAAACCAGTGTCCACTAATTTACTGTCACTTCACTACACTAAAAGGTTTTATCCATTTTAGGGTTCCGTACCTCAAAAGGTAAAATAATAACCGGCCAAGTGCGTGTCGGTCCACGCGCAGTGTAGGGTTCCGTAGTAGCCCGTTATTTAATGCAAGTCCTTACCCGTTATAAACAAGCAACTAGGTACTTCGTCTTTGTCACTTTAAAGAATGTATTCTAAGGATTTTGTATTTGGTACCAAATTATCCCAACACCCAAGTTCAACGACTATTACTGCTAAACTAATAAGTTATCTTAACCGCTATAGTTTTCCTTTAAAGTTCATAAAATGCACTGATATCACGTTTTTTTCCGGATTTTTCAAGCCGGCAGTTTAGCTTTTAGAGGGAGGGGGGACGCCCTACTGGAACAAAAATAAGCGCTTTAAAGTTTAATATTTCGTAAATGAGGCATTCAATCGAAAATTGGTATCGGCAACCATTTCAAAGTCATTTTAAAAAACCTATTCAACGACAATCCACACGATGGGTAGACGACGAAAAAAAAATTCATCCCCACTTCTCATGTAAGGGAGCTACCCTAAATAAATTATTTTTCCAAATTTTATTTCACCACTTCGTCGACGTAATTTCTATACATACCGCTACAAAATTACAGCTTTGTAGTATTAACGGTCTCTTCGCAAAACCTCGGACAGACAGACAGACAGACGGACATGACGAAACTAAAGGTTCCTTGTCAGAACTACGGAACCCTAAAAAGGAATCCTTATAAGATCACTTTCTTGTCCGTCTGTCCGTCTGTCCGTCTGTCCGTCTGTCCGTCTGTCCGTCTGTCCGTCTGTCCGTCTGTCCGTCTGTCCGTCTGTCCGTCTGTCCGTCTGTCCGTCTGTCCGTCTGTCCGTCTGTCCGTCTGTCCGTCTGTCCGTCTGTCCGTCTGTCCGTCTGTCCGTCTGTCCGTCTGTCCGTCTGTCCGTCTGTCCGTCTGTCCGTCTGTCCGTCTGTCCGTCTGTCCGTCTGTCCGTCTGTCCGTCTGTCCGTCTGTCCGTCTGTCCGTCTGTCCGTCTGTCCGTCTGTCCGTCTGTCCGTCTGTCCGTCCGTCCGTGCGTCACAACCGATTTTCTCAGAACCGGTGACCTAGCAAGTTGAAATTTTTACCAGATTCTGAGGTGTATGATGATGCAAAAATGCGACCTGTTGGCGAGATCTGACGTTTGTCAGTTCTCGCCTACAGGTCGAATGTTTCTGAAATACTTCCCACAAAGCAGATAAAACACGTTTGGCAAGCAAAGCTATTGCGTAAATTTTGATGACTTTTAACAACCCTGACAGTTTTATGGCCTAATTAGGACACATATTAAGTTTAGTCATTATAGATGGACCTAAGGTCAAACTTTTATGATTATGCAAACTTTATGTAAAGTTAACAAAAAATAAAGGCACCCACACTTAATTGCCGGAAGAAAGTATTCCTTGCCCTTTTATGCCCTATTTAATTTCTTTGTACAAAATTTCATATGAATCGGTCAAGCCGTATGGCCGAAAACAGGCCACACATTCACAAAATTCCATAATAAAAATCTAGACACCCGAAATTGCCAGCAAAAAAAAAAGTATTCGTTGTCCTTTTATGTCTTATTGACTGTCTGTGTACAAAATGTCTGCTAAAAAGGTTAACCCGTTTGACCGAGAGTAGGCCACACATTTGCAAAACTGGGCACCTAGACTCGACAGCCGGAAAATAAGTATCCGATATCCTATTCTTTCCTATGATATACAACATTTCAGGCAAATCGGTCAAGCCGTTTATTCGATAAGAGGTATTATATTTACAAAATTTAATTTAAAATATCTGGACCCCCTGACTCAACAGCCAGAAAAAAAGTATCCTATTCTGCCCTATGACATGTATTCATACAAAATTTCAGGCAAATCGATCAAGCCGTTTATTCGAGAAGAAGTCCAAAATTCAGTACAAAATTCAGTTAAAAATATTTGGACCCCTGACTCGACAGCTAGAAAAAAAGTGTCCCATATCTTATTCTACCCTATGAACTGTCTATATACAACATTTCAGGCAAATCGGTCTAGCCGTTTGTTTATTCGAAAAGAAGTCTCATATTTACAAAATTCAATTAAAAATATCTGGACCCCCTGACTCGATAGCCAAAAAAAAGTATCCTATATCCTATTCTGCCCTATGTACTATCTTTGTACAAAATTTCAGCCAAATCCGTCTAGCCGTTTGACCGTGAAGAAGTCCCAAACAAACAAACAAATAAACAAACTGACTTTCGCATTTATAATATTGGTGTTGATATATACATATATGCATTAATGGGGTCACATAGATATTATATCAATGATGATTATATCTAGTGGGAAGTCCTAGGCAAAGATAGCAAGATGAAGCTAGACCTCAGAGACCTGCTGCAGACTGAGAAATGGTCGCGGGTCACTGAGGAAAAATAAATTCTGGTGGAGCTTGCCTCAGAAAGATAAACAGTAAAAAATAGATAAACACTTTCCCGTCCCGTCGGTACGATGAAATTTTGGATTGTGTACACTGTATTAGACACTGTACAAATGATAACTTAGAAAGTAAGTAATTTACAAGAAATATAACCACAGGTGGTCTTATCGCTTAAAGCAATCTTTTCCAGATAACATTGGGGAGAACAGGAACTCCTGTAAAAACTTGGATTAAAAAATATTGCTAAATACTTATTTAGCAATATTTTTTACACCTACCTTTTTATACCACCACCATCGTAAATGTACCATGGTATATCAGAAACGACGACCTCCATCGGGACCTTAAAGTAGATGACGTTATTAGTGTAATTTCAAAATATGCTAACTATCGTAGACTTCATTTCAATGTGAACGCCGAGGTTATTTATGATATCCAGCTCCTCGACAACGGACATAGTGAGAGGACTAATAAAAGCTTTAAAAAAATTGGCCAAATCGAGTTGGACTCGCCCACCGGGGCTTCCGTACCAACGTTGATTGGTACCAATTAAGCTAGATCTCTGAATTGTATGAGCGCTCATATAACTCAGAGGCCTATCTTAATTGGCGTTACTATGTATGTATGGGGACACCCTTCAATTTTCAACTTTTTTTATTTTTTGTAATTTTTCCTTTATTTGTGCTGTAAGACCTTGCTTCTGGCCAAATTTCATGATTCTAGATCAACGGGAAGTATCCTAAAGGATTTTGACCCAAAACCTATAGGGTACTTCCGGTTGACCTAGAATTGTCAATTTTGGTTAAAAGCAAGGTCTTACAGCACAAGTAAAGGAACAATTCCGAAAAATAAAAAGTTGAAAATTAGGGTAAACTTTGGTACTTACAAGTTTTCGCGAAAATTTAATAATTATATATATATAATTCTAAATTTGCCCATATATTTTTACCGTGTTGACTCAGGACCTTGATTTTTATACACCTAAAAGCACAGAATAATGAATAGTACAAGTACTAATAGGGACTATACACCTCAGAATCTGGTAAAATGTCAACTTGCTAGGTCACTGGTTCTGAGAAAATCGGTTGTGACGCACGGACGGACGGACGGACAGACGGACAGACGGACAGACGCACAGACGCACAGACGGACAGACGGCATATCTTATTATTGTGTTGACTCAAGACCTTAGTATCAGGTATAAATTTCAACTTGCTAGTTTCACCCGTTCCTGAGAAAATCAGTGGTGACACACGGACACACAGATGGACAGACAGACGGACAGACAGACAGACAGACAGACGGACAAGAAAGTGATCTTATAAGGGTTCCTTTTTTTACCTTTTGAGGTACTGAACCCTAATAGAGATATATGTCAAAATACAGCAACGAGCAACACAAAATTACACAAGTGTCATGTGAATACCCTTTTTCATTGACCATACGAGCGTAGCGAAGCGTCTCAGTTCCGACAATGGCCAAAAATGCTTTTTGCCGGCGACCTGAAAAATGCGACCTGTAGGCGAGAACTGACAAACGTCAGATCTCGCCTACAGCTAGGCTATTCTGTAAGCTATCTCGACAGCGGAATCCGCGGAGAGATTTGAATTTCGTAGTACGAAATTCGAATCTCACCGCGGATTCCGCTGTCGAGATAGCTTACAGAATAGCCTAGCCTAGCAGGTCGCATTTTTCAACCGATTTTGACGATAATCGGCACACGAGTTCCTTGATTTATTTAAAAAAAAATGTCGATCGTGTTTTTTTTGTTTGGGAAGGAAATAGCGAGAGAATTGGAAGAAGCTTGCTGTAGCATTATTTATCGACGGATTTCAGTCAAATTGGAGAGGCACAGTAAGGACATCATTTTACACAAGGGGATGCGAAAAAAAATTCAAAAAGGAGGGGAGTGGAGGGGGAAAGTTTGCTGTAGCGTTATTTATCGATTAATTTCAATCAAATTTGAAAGGCACACTAAGGATTTCGTTTTATTCAAGATGTAAAAAAAAATTACAAGTGGAAATGGGGTGAAGTTTACTGTTGCGTTATATATGGATGGATTTCAACTTTTGTTTTTTTTTTCGGAAAATTTTATCTACCTTACACCAATCTGATCACGCAATCCTCTTAGTCTTTACAAGGCAAACCGTAGAAACCAGATTCAAACAGCTAAGACCTAGGGAATGCGAGTAATTGCTAATAGTTATATAATTAATAATAATAATATTTGACATTATTATTATTTGTATTGTAATTATTTGTAATGTAAGTATGTAATGATAATCAGTGTATATTTACCTAATTAATTAAGCAAAAACAAAATATGGATTTAATATCTGAAATAAATGATTGAATAATAATATACTTTTCTTTTTGCTTAAGCCAAAACTCTGAAAGGGCTTTGCTAAGCCATGGGAAAGGGGAAATATTCGGCTATTCCATGGTTATATAAGGGCACGCGAAGTCTACTCATCTCACAGAACTACCAATACAATATTTTTTCAAAACGCGAAGTATATCGAAATACTTTCCTCCTAGTATTCGATACAGGACTGTGTAAAATTGGAAACCAAGGCTACAACCTCTATCCTATTATACTCAAAGAATATTGCATGTACTCTTGAACTCTTGAAGAATAGAAATTATAAAATTGAATGACCTCACGTTTTTGTTTTGATCTTTACGTTGATTAAGCATTAGATAGATAGATAGAAACACTTTATTGAACACCTTATTAACCATACAGAGCATTACTCAATAACTAATTATGATAGTGTAACAATAGACGGTCTTATCACTAAAAGCGGTCTCTTCCAGACAACCTTTAGATGGACAAATATGTAAAAAGATACGGTGGTGTATGGTGTATTAGTAAATAAGACACCGCTATTAACGGATACTAAATCAATACAAATAAAAATAATAACTTTGATACTTTATATATAATAAATAGTAATAGATGGACAGATAGATTATTTATTATAATTTATTACTTTATTTAGTACTAGCAGCCCGCCCCGGCTTCGCACGGGTAGAACATATTATGCCTACAAAATTTGCATCAGTTTGTTGCATCGAATATAAAATATGAACATATTTAACAATCATCGTCATATTTCATCCAATTTACACAAAACCTTAACGAATTATGCACCTAAACCTTCCTCATAAACACTGTGGCTATTGGTGAAAACCGTATGATAATCCGTTCAGATGATATTGAGATTATTGCGAACAGACAGACAGACGCAGTGATGAACTTTGTTTTATAATACTTACGTAGTGATATTGGACGGCCCTTTGGCGTAAAGGATAGTTACCCTGATTCTGACCCGACGGTCGTTGGTTCTAATCCTAGCTATATACCTACCAATGAAAGTTTTATGTGCATTCATGAATCATGAGTTTTCGTACAGTGGTAGTGGGATCAATTAAATCTACCAAAAAGTAGCTTACCACCAAGGAGAACATCTGCCGCCGTAACCTTACGGCGTTCCCCGACGCAAAATGTAGGGGTAATATACGTTTAACGTGTGTATCTGTGTGTCTGTCTGTAGCATCTTAGCACCTAACCGAATGAACCGATTTTGTTTTTATTATTGATAGTTTTTTTTTTGTTTGATAAATGTCTTCATCGAGAGTTTTCTTAGCTTTGATTCATGAAAATTCGTTCAATCGTTATAAAACTACGAGCTTTTTTCTAGTTAATTGCGCTATGAAATCAACTTTCATAGATCTGATCAATTCGAAAATCTTCTTCTTCAACGATATTGTAAGAACATGGAAGCATTGACCTGATGCTGGGACATCTCCTGGACTCTACAGACTACTCATATCCTCACCAACTTACAGCTCAAATTTTAAATGTCGTGTTTAGAGTCATTGGAATGCTTTTAATGAAAAGATTATACATAGATCAGTCGGGGTGGTTTAAAATATTATATTATTATATATATAGATGAATATTATTTTATACAATAGATCATATTATTATACTATATTGACTTCAAATTGATTGTGATCGGTGGGGATCTACAGAAAAGCTAAGCTTATAATAATATTTTCGAAGTAACTATGACCTAATCTGTGGTTTAACTGCAAATATTTTATTAATTTTGCGATGCGTGTTTCTGAAATTCGTGATATCTTCTAGAGTTTTCATTTGAATTATATACTGTAAACGACAATTTTAATCTATAATATGTAGCCAAGCTAATTAACGTAATTATTTGGATAACGATTAATACTATATACATGAAAATAGCCTTGGAAGTTACGTAATATTTTTTTAACAAAAATTTTTAGATTAAAATGGTTACTGTGAGTCAACCTTAAGAGATAGACATATGCTGTCGCGGACTTTTTTGTAGGTCTTATTAAGTTGTACAACTCTTGCATAGAAAATATTCTTCTATCTATTTTCAATTAGGCAGCGTTCGTAAGAAACGTGTTTTATCGCCCGTTTTTTTGCCAACTTAGGTTGCAAATTAGGTCTCCACGAATGTACCTTTGATTTAAACGGGATAATATATAGCCTATTTTCATTCCGAAAGTCCATTCTATGTATTAGTGAAAGAATTTTTTTTAATTTGTTCAGTAGTTTTTGAGCCAAATCATTACAAACATACAAAAATACAAAAATACAAATGTTCTCTCTTTATAATATTAGTATAGATAACAACAAAGCCGAGGTGAATAAACTTATCTTCAGAGTAATACTCTACGTTGAAAACGCTATTAAGAAGGGTTTTAATCTTTTTGTTTACAACCAACATACTGAGCTACCCGATATCAACAAAGCGCCCGAAGTACAATTTATCAGGAAAGTTAAAGCCATTAATCTAAAACATTTCTTGTGTAGTACAAATGTCTAGAGAAGGGCCACTGCGATAGAGACGGGGGCTAATAGCGGGTTTAGAGCAGAAGCGTAATGAGTTAATGACCGAACTAACACAGTTCATGGAAGATTACATTAAAATAAATCGGTTAGCTGTGTACTAGAATACTCATCGATGTAGCTAGATGGAGGTCGGGCCGAGACGGTTGTTGTGTGAGCAGTTGACTGAACTCAGAGCTTTACTGCTGTCATCAAGCATGTCTTAAGTCGGTATCATAGATCAATACTCAATCACTGATCCACTCTTAAATTAAATTAAAAGTTAAACATATTTTTGTAAAGATGTCTTTTGAAAAGTACTAATGTAATACTTACAAGCTATAATTCAATTGTCCTACCATTTGCTATAAAACAACAAGCAAACACTTGACCACGTTTTTTCCTGATAGAAAGTGGTAATGTCGCCAAAATATCGAGCATTTTAATCAAATTGAATATGTATTAAATTCTAATGTAATAAAAAATAGGTACGTCTTTGCTCAGAGACAAGCAATCTCAATATTAAAGTAGAATATAAAGTTTATGTTTCTTAAAGTTATGAAAAATGTGTAATATTTCTTTTCAATAAGTGAACAAAGGAGAGTCGGTGAACTGCTCAATATCGCATATTATGGTTACAAAGGGAGCGTCAACCGATATTTGAAAGTTATGGTACGAGTAGTGAGTTTGGTAGTGTACTGATCGTAGGCGGATAGGGCTGCCACTATTTTGCATAGGTCCCAATTTTTTGAGTTTATTTTCACCTGACTGCAAGGAAAGGTACTGCTGTAGGACCGATTACCATTAAGGTACGGCCACACCGCGGCGTCCTGCGATCTGCGGGCGTAATCTAAGTACTTTTCAATTGTTTTCTGATCACGTTTAGTGTGAACCAGTCGGTACAAATACTACTACGCTGATCTGATCGCCGCCCAGGTCACGCACGCAGGACGCTGCGGTGTGTTAGGTAGACTGGATCTAAAGCGGAGACCGCGACGGGCAAACGTAGAGTAGGGCGCTCTGTAACCAGAAGGAGTGACGACATACGTAAAGAATAGACTAAGATCATAAAATTGTTGTTTAATGTTCATTAAACAACAATTTTTCACTTCAATTATAAGTTTAAAATGCACATGTTTATTACCATATCTCTGGAGATACTTATCAAATTTTAATGAGACGACCTTGGAGACAATTCCAACCCATAACAAAACTAATCATTCAAATAAGTTTACAATTGGTGTAGTCGTAAAAAAAGACACACACACGAATTAAGCACCTCTTCCTTTTTGAAAGTCGGTTAAAATAAAATATTATATGCATAAGATTTTTTTATTATCATAGAGGTTAGTTCAGGTTCAAAAATGCTTCCTTACCTAACATGTAGGATAATTTTTTCTCTAGGGATGGCGAAAACTAGTCAGTTAGTTACCTTTGGTTTTTATAAATCTGTGTCTTATTTGGACATTTGGTACAGTGAAAATGTTTTCTTTGGTAAAATAGGTTGAGGCAGCCCTATCGCGCTCCCGCGTTGAAAGCGGGCGGATCGCGCGCGCTCGGGCGGGCGGCGCCTCATTGATCGCAGCACGGCAGCCTCCCCCGCCCGCGCCGCACCGCGCCTGCATCCCTCCGCAGCCTCCGGGACACACCACAACACTCGAATCTTTGATCGTTAGCCGCGCCAACCCATCATTACGAAATGCGCTTTTGTTAGCCAGACACATTCAATTATTGCGACACTACCGCCTGAAAATTTACATCGTTTAGATTGTTATCATCCGCAATGATGCCACACAACTCACGGTTTGGCTGTGCATTGCTTGTCAGCTGAAAACTGATAGTACTTATAAGGATGCGTTTTTTAATCTAAATATATGTAACTCCTATTCTATGATAATTTGATAAAACTATAGATCAAGCCACGAATATACAGAAAGTCGCTTGTTATTTCATGGGTCATGCTCGTGAATTATTTGTGATAACAGGTGTTCCTTAGCCGTTAATTCCACTTAACGGCGAGTTAAGCGCGTAATGATATGAATTATGAACATTTTTAGTTATGGCTCTAGTAATTAACGTAAACGAGGAGCGAAAGAGGGTTCGTGGTCGGGCTCGTGTGCCGAGTCCCGGGGCGGGCGCGAAGCAGTGCGTCGGCGCGGCGCGGCGGCGGCGCTTGAATGGGCGGCGACGCGGCGGCTGCGCGCGGGCCCGCTCCGCCAGTCCGCACACCGGCGGCTCCGCTGCCCCACGGTCGGCCGCACTCCGCTGAACAACAATGCTCAAAAACACGTCGTGACTCGACCTCACCACCCGCGGCGCGTCGGCGATGCTCGAACACCGGACGGCGCGCGAGGCCGTCGGCGAGCGGTCCTGAACAGTTCGATATATGAAAACCGTACAAGAATTGAATTTAGTACCGATCGTGTTCGATAGATCCGAATAGAGGCGGGAGTGCGGGTGGCGAGGGTGCAGGCGGCGGCGCGGCGGGGCATGGCGCGGCGCGGGCGGGCGCCGGCGGCGCGCGGCGCGGCGGCGCGGCGCTGACATGGCCGGCCGGGCGCGCCGCGCGGCCCTGGCGGCGCCCCAGCACCTGCTGCTGCTGCTGCTGGGCCTGCTTTGGCCGGGGGGTAAGCTCATCTTATAATCCTCACTCTCTTTCCACACTCAATGCGTACACTGGTGGGCGTAAGAACACAGTTTGTTGCTCTGCTTTGTTTTTAATGAAAATACTTTAATTATGTCACACGTACACTAATGTAGGAAGAAGACTATATTCATTTTCTATGTAGTCAAACTAGTGAAAGTATAAAGTTACTTACAAGCTTTTTGACTTACATTTTTCACACTTACTTAATACTTGGTTTTGCTGTTTAATTTCTATAAATAATATGAAATCTAGTCTACAATTATTCACACACATACGTAGTTCAATCAACAGTAGAAATAGCTTTAACAAGAATCCTCCATAAAGCATTATTCTAAAATATCAATCTAACTTATTTCATAACATGGTTTTTGGCTTCTGATATGTACACAATCGAATTTTTTTGCTGATTATTTTACTCTTATGAGTTATTCTAACACAACATATATAATGTATAAGTACTTAGACTACTTTATTGATATGATCACAGATAAGTTGAAGTTACGTTTCGCTTTACACTTTACCAACACGTAGTGTAGGAGATGTAATGGGATAAAAATATATCCAAGGCTTATTCATTATTTATGAGCCAAATGGCCCATAAATAATGAATAAGTCTTGGATATATTGAAAGTACGAAGTGTAAATAATACATAATACATACAAAAACACATTTAAAATTATTGTGATATTTTTAGTGTTAAGATTTCGGCTAATCCGCTTAGATTGGTATCACTTAGTATAATATATCTTTGTTTAGTTGTTTAACCGAGGAATAGATATGTTATTGTGAGATTTTTGTGAAGCACACTATAATATGTTTATTTATTTAGGCAAAAAATATAGTTTTCTATCAGAAATACAAATTATTCTGGTTGTTTATTTTCATCCAATATTGTCAAAAACTACTTAAAATGTAGGCTATAAATAAAATTTCTCGCATTTTAAGGTTACATAATAATATCAAAAATAAATAAAATATGTCTATCTAATAATGTTGACCATTGAAATAAGAATCTATTAATTGATAGTTTTCATGGGTGATATAATCGTTTTTAAATCACAAACGTACCGGTAGGTACCATAGTTTAGTGTATTGGACAATCAGGTAAAACGCTATTTATACGAAACGATTCAAAATGTTTTACTTAAGTATCATAATTTTTCAGTCCAAGTTTATTCAGAAAAAAATAAGTTTATTCACCAGGGACGGACGATTTTTAATCAAGGATATGGAAAAGTGTTATTACTCTGTAAGGAAGGAATTTTTTTACATTAGAATAGTGCGATTCAGTGCTTTGTTTTGAATTCGCAAGTAATTCTATGTTTTATCAAATTGGAATCAATTTATCGGCTATTTTTTAACTGTAACACTCATTGATATCACATCAATCGAAGTAACAAATTTCAGTACAGTTTAAATCTATCAGTTACATTAATTTTAATTTTACCATACAGTAGAATTAGTTGACCGAGCGAGCGAAGCGTCTCTGTTTTGAGATTGGCAAAAAATGCTTATATCTGGATATTTGTCTGTTCTCGCCTACAGGTCGAATTTATAAACCGATTTTGACAAAAATTGGCACTGATTATAGATGTTTTGTCGGTCGCGTTTTTTTAACTGGGGGGATAATAGGGGGGAAAGGGGAGAGATTTGCTGTATCGTTATTTATCGATGGATTTCAGCACACTAAGGACTTCATCCTACACAAGATGTAGCAAAAATATGTTAAATGGGGAGTGGGGGGAAAAGGGAGAGTTTCCTGTAGCGTTGTTTATTGACGGATTTCAGCCAAATTGGAGAGGTACACTAATCGCTAAAACTTATATCCCTTTTTTTTGGCAAAAGCCTAAACTCTGAAATGGTTTTTCTTTGCTAAGCCAGGGAAAGAGGAAAGTGTTGGTTATTCCATGGTTATAAGGGCATGCGAGGACTACTGTTCTCACAGAACTACAATGTATTATAACGGCGATTGTAATTCATATTTGAAGTACATATCGTAAGCACGTTAGGGCTAGAATGGGAACTGGCTCTCAAGTTTGTATATTTGTTTGTATGGTCCTTCTTCACAGTCAAATTGGCTGGACCGGTTTAGCTGAAATTATACACAGGAATAGCCAATATTATGTATTAGGACATAGGATACTTTTTAACGCGAGCGAAGCCGCGAGATACAGTTAGTGCACATAGAATACATATTCATATATTGTATATATATATAGCATTACTAAAGAGACTGACTGACATACACAAACACAATATTGAAAACATACAGTTTCCGAAACAACTACGAACGTTGTGTATTTTACACTGGATACATTTTTAACCGACTTCACAAAAAAGGAGGAGGTTCTCAATTCGTCTGTATGTTTTTTTTTGTGTGTATGTTACGCGATTACTCCGTCAATTGTGAACGGATTCAAATGATTCTTTTATAAATAGGTAGGGTACGTTTCCGAGGTGGTCTCATTTTAATTTTATCGAGATCTGATTAGTATCGTCAGAGATATGGAGATAAATATCTCAAACATAGCAGAATGTACTTATTTTAGAAGAAGAGTCCCAAGAAGATTATACACAATGGAGGTTGCTATTGCATATACTTATGAAGACTAAAAAATATGACCTTGAATAATGTTTTTACATCTTTCTTCACGTTGATTTTGGTTTTTAACCCTCGACGCAAAACGAAGGAGTGTTATAAGTTTGACGTGGCATCGTAGCGCCCAAACGGATGAACCGATTTTGATTTAGTTTGTTTTGATTGATAGATGTCTTCGTCGAGAGTGTTCTTAGCTTTATTTCATGAAAATCTGTTCAGCCGTTTAAATATTATCAGCTCTTTTTTGGTTAAAAAATCTATGATAGCAACTTTCGTAAGCTCGTAGTCCTTTGACCGCGGAAGTCAAAAAATCAAAATGGTGCTGTCGCAGTATCTTGTTACTTCAATGATATTGCAAAAATATGGTAAGCTTGATCTAATTCTGAGACATCTCCTTGGAATGGTCTCAATGTACAAAGTTATGCATATGCTTTGATTATAAACTCGGATTACGAGATAGAAACAAATGTGGGGAGAATTTATTTGTCTTCACAGGAATGTTCTACCAGGCAAAGTCTTGTTAAAAGTGTGCAGTGTGTGTGTGTCTTGTGCAAAGTTTTTGAGCATGCCTAATATTTTTTGACATGACATGACGTTTGACGAAGATGGCGGCCATATTAGTCCCGCCCGCAACACTGCATACATAAATAACTCAGAATAATGAACGTACTTTGTACCAACCAACACTGCAGAAAAAAAAAAAGCATAATACCACAGATTATATAATAGTAACTTTGTAAATAATACTTTCCGTTGTTAGGTTGGCTACACAGTGCTTTCATAATTCGGGTATTAACAATGTAAGGAAGTGCCAACTCTTATAACGTAGTAGAGTGATTCAGACTGTGTGGGCAATATGGCGGCAATTAATGTTAATAATCGCAAATAATACTTTTAAATATTCATTTTGGAATACAACTAGTCCGTGTTATAAAAGTATTTGGAATTATTGTAATAAAATAGACAATTAATTATCGTGTGTGTCAGATGCTTTTATTGCGCAGGGCCATTTTGGGCATTGTCCTTTGATACCTTGATGACATCATTATGACTTGTGAATATTTTCACTAGCGCGGCATTTAAAGTCAATTTTTTAGGGTTCCGAACCCAAAGGATACCAAATGAACACTTTCTGAGACTTTGTTGTCCGTTCGTCCGTCCGTCCGTCCGTCCGTCCGTGTGTCTATATGTGCGCACTTTACAGATGAACCTTCTTAACCGTAATAGGTACATACTTGAAATTTTCACAAAGTATATATCCGTCAGTGTATAACGGCCCAGACACGAAATTTTATAGATGCATGTAATTTAATTAAAACTTGTTTTGCACTAAAAAGGGTAAAAAAAAATCTTTTTGAAAAAAAATAAAACCGACTTCATTACCACAAATAGGCACTCAAAAGCGAAAAATAAATTACTTAATATAATTATTATAAGCGCTACCCACTTATCTATTTGAAGTCGGTGCCAGCCAAGTCAAATAGGTAGTAGATGGATACTACCTACATGTATCTACCTATTTACTAGTACTACATACATAGTATCTATCTACTATCCAATAGACTTGGCTGGCACCGACTTCAAATAGATAAGTGGGTAGCGCTTATAATAATTATATTAAGTAATTTATTTTTCGCTTTTGAGTGCCTGTTTGTGGTAATGAAGTCGGTTTTATTTAAAAAAAAAAAAAGATTTTATGTACCTAAAAGCTTATACATATTTATTTCTATATAGGTACTTATATATATGTATATAACTAACAAATTTTCTATAACATTAGTTAGCTGCGTCTTTTCTTATAGGTACTTTGAGGTGTTATTATTACTTTAACTGATAATAAAAAATAATAATAATAATAAAAATGTTAAAACCACACTGACCGATATTCATAAACTGTTCAGTTGAGACCATTCTGATAAGCCCAAACTCGACATCTCTGCTGTAAGTTGGTGAGGAGTTGAGTATTCTGTAGAGTCCAGGAAAGGTCCCAGCATCAGGTTATCGCTACCGAGTTCTGACAATATCATTGAAGTAAGAAGTAAGTACACTGAATTTCGAATAGATCAGAAATAAATAAAAAATATTTCATATCGTCATCATTTAGTAAAAGGCTCAACGGCTGAACGGATTTTCATGAATCAAAGATTAGGACACTCTCGATTAAGACACCTACGATTCCACAGACAGACACACTTATACATACGTCAAATTTATAAACACTTATTTTTACGAGGGGGGTTAAAAAAAATTATAATGCACTCTAATATTACTTGCAGCGTTTATAGATAAATATACACAGATTACTAAGAAGATATTACGTGTAAATGTGATGTGATGACTACTTCATAGATCATATTTTAGTCTGTGGTGAATCTGTCAAGCCGTGAGACCGTACATAATATTAAAGTGTTCACAAATAATTAAGTTTTAAAACTTAAACAACCGACTTCCATGCCACTCGAGTCAGTTTCAGTTGCAAGTTTGAGACTTTATCGACATATCTCGTGAGATGCTTATTAGATCTCGATGTAATTGCAATGGTCCCAACCATTGGATGGATATGGAGGGGATATCTCCTTTCTAACAAAAAATAATTATCAAAATCGGTTAATAAACGATGAAATTAATCGCGAACCCACATAAAATATATATACGGTCGACTTGAGAAACCTCCTCCTTTTTTGAAGTAGGTTAACAAATTAACTAACTTTCGCATTTATTACTATTGGTGCCTTTGAATATTCAGCCAAAATTTGTGCTGATCAAAAACGTAGACTTTGCACGGTACAACATTGCGGAATGCTGTGAAGACAAATTTATTCACGCCTCACACTTACTGTAAGAACATCTGTCAAACACTAAAATCAACGTGAAGAGAAAAGCAAAAACAAAAAAACTGGCCAAGTGCGAGTCAGACTTTTATCCCGCACACGGAGGGTTCCGAACCGAACACCAACTAAGTAAACGTTAAAACAAAGGTATCATATAGTATCATATAGTAGTAATAGTAATAGTAGTAATTAATATTATTAAATATCTGGTTGAACGAGCTTTGCTCGGTATTTTTTGCCACTTAAACAGACAAATATGACTCTTCCCGACATCTATTGACGAATAATAATACAATTTTTTTTAATTGAGAGCCACTAACTGCTTTACCCACACAGTAACACTAAAGCTACTTCTACTCGCCAGTTGATTATCAATAAAGTTGATTATTGAAAACACGAATAAAACAACATTTTTTGAAAATGATTCCTAGCTAGATCGATTTATCGCCCCCGAAATCCCTTGTATACTAAATTTTATTTAATCGTTAGAGCCGCTTCCGAGATTCAGATTAAGGTAAAGACGATAGCGCCATCTTTAATGATCATCTAGATGGCGCGGCGCTATCGTAAAAAACTTTTTTTAAACTTTTCTTTAATCTTTAACTTTGTTCTGTTCTTAGTATTTGTTGCTATAGCGGCAACAGAAATACATCATCTGTGAAAATTTCAACCGTCTAACTATCACGGTTCATGAGATACAGCCTGGTGACAGACGGACAGACAGACAGACAGACAGACAGATGGACAGCGGAGTCTCAGTAATAGAGTTCCGTTGGTACCCTTTGGGTTCGGAACCCTAAAAATGATCCAAGGTCATATTTTTAGTCTTCAAAGTTTATTCTACATACAACCTCTGCATAATCTACATGTAGATAAATATGTAGGTACCTACTAATTGTATCCCGTAACTTCGCCCGCTCTAAGCAGTATCTTATGTCTTATTCTACCAAACTGCCCTATGCAAAATTTTAGCCATGTTCAGCTGCTTAGGCACGAAAACAATCTAAAATATTCTGTTTACTGTTAAGTGTCCACCTGGCCAAGTACTATTACTATTATACTACCTTCAATTTTAAAAATCTGTCGCCAAACACGCTGTCATTGAGAGACAATCCTCAATCTACGGTCCAGTTTCACCTGTTCCCGATAGCCCTATTAGGAACTTATCTGATAGATTTTTGATAACTTTGTGTATGGCGTCATCTGTCACATTACTTTTTTCTTAAATATCTTATAGGCTAGCGTTTGACCACTATCTCACCTGTTGGTAAGAGCCGATGCGATCGAAGATGGTAAGCATGCTAGGCCTAGAATGGAAACTGAGTCTCAATGATAGCTGTCGGAACACATTAGATGTTTGTCGACAGATTTTCTAATTTGAGAGTGGTAGCTGGCCAGGCGGAAACTAGATAGTGTCCTACCACCATGCGAGGGTGGTTGGTTTCTTAACGATGTTTTTCCTTCACCGGAGGGCCATTGTGAAAAGCGCACATACACTTTTCGATAGAAAAATCCATTAGTGCACGGCGGGGATTGAACTGACATTAAAGACGACCGTTCTCCCACCTTCACCACCGGGCCCTCAATCCGGCTATGTGAAACTTTATCAGGAACCGGTGAAACTTCGCCTAAATTTAACTTGCTACTATCTTCGACCAGATCGTTACTTACCAACGGGTGAGATAGTGGTCAAACGCTAGCCTATCCTAATAATATTATAAATGTAAAAGTTGATATCTTTGATATTCATTGACGTAAAAATGGCTCCACGGATTCGCAAAAAATTCGGCACACAGATAGTTTATAACCATATATGTAGCACATAGATTAATAGTAAACGACATAGAATCTACTTAAATACTTTTTCACATAGGCAAAACCGCGGGGCACCGCTAGGCGTTGTTCAAAGTGATCATAGTGTTCTATATCAAAGTAGAAGTGCCCTGCGGCTTCGTTGATATAAAAAAATTAATTACAAAAAACAATTTGCCATATCGGTCCACTCGTTTTCTAGCTATGGCGTTACCAAGAGAAACAAGAGTTACTTTTTATAAAACCCAAAAACTATATTGATTTTCAGACTTTGTTACCCCATTTCACCCACTTAGGATTGGAAATTTGAAAAAGCCTGAAATACGTATTAACTTATGTATTTACAGAAGTACTTTTGTGAAGTTTCGAATACAAAAGACTATCTAATCTTGTTTTTTCATACAAACATTGAACCCCCGTGTCATGCCCGTAAGAGGTGAAATTTGAAAAATCCTTTTTTAGCGGATACCTACGTCATAATAACTATCTGCACGTCAAATTTCAGCGCAATCCGTTAAGTGGTTTGAGCTGAGTGTTGATAGATCAGTCAGTGAGTCAGTAACTTTTGCCTTTTAGAAGATGTAACGATTTGTCTGTAGGAGCAAGCGGCGGGTACCACGAAAAGCGGCTGCTGCACCACCTACTGGACCACTACAACGTGCTCGAGCGGCCCGTGGTCAACGAGAGCGACCCGCTGCAGCTCTCCTTCGGCCTCACGCTGATGCAGATCATTGACGTGGTATGATCATTGCTCACATTGTCCTCATAACACCATCTTGTTTCGTATTGACTTCCTATTGTCTGAAGTACTGAAACATGGAGTACGTGTATGTTTGGCAACCCTACTTTAATAATTTTTAATAGTCTTACGTTAACGATTGGATTACAGCTGAATGGCTCATTATTTAGTTTTTTTTTAACTCAAAGCGTTAAATTATGCTTTTGCTATGTTTACTTGATAATTGATTATGATTTATTTTATGATTTTGACGTGTATGTATATGTGCGTATATTTATACTGCCTACATACTGAATAAATGCTTTGATTTGATTTTATTTATTGTCAGAGCCACACTAACGGCTAATGCCGGTAATTATTGCGGACATTAAACATATTGCATAAACCACGTCTTAACGCGAACATTGCATTAAACTCATATCATCATCACCAGCCCGTGTCAGTCCACTGCTGGACGTAGGCCTCTCCCAAGATGCGCCACTGAGCCCGATCTTCGGCTCTTCTCTTCCAGTCACTGCCCACCGCTTTGCGTATGTCGTCGCTCCACCTGGTCACAGGACGTCCTACGTTTGCCGATTCGCGGTCTCCGCTCTAGGACAAGTCTACCCCAACGGTTATCAGTCCATTTTTTTTTTTTTTTTTTTGACCCAGGAAAATCCTTTATGGATACCAAATCGCCCGGGGGAGCGAGATAGTTATGTGGGACTCGCTGCCTAAAGGGCAGGATACCGCACTAAAAACCTGGGGTGAGCCGTCATCCACCGTGGTGGGGCAAGATGGGGTTGCGCTAGCATTCACCAACTTGCCCCGGTGGCAGACCCAAATGGGCCTCTGCCGCTGCGGAGGGCTGACCCTGCTCACCAAGGTCAACCCTCAACCGTCATGTGGGGAGCGCAAGCCATTGGAGAGTCCCCCGACCCTCCAACAGTTACCCCACAATGACAGAGGAGTGTGGCACCTGGCCTCACATCCTCCGTCCCTCTGATGACATGTGTGCGAAGAGCAAATACCCCTACTCGCACACCGTCCGCTGTTCGACCCGCATGCCAGTGCCAGTGGCATGCGAGACCCCACTCTTCGACCGTCGCCGGCCCCACCACTCGGCCCATTGGACCCACGGCCTGGTACACAAGTGCACCCCTCTATTACAGAGGAATGCGGCACGCGCACTTCTGTGCAACGCCCCACACCCTCCGTCCCTCAAATGACTAGTGTGCGAAGGGCACATACCCCTACTCGCACACTGTCCACCGTCTACCTCGCACGCCAAAATGGCATGCGAGAAACCCTCCATCGGCCGTCACCGGCCCCTCCACTTGGCTCGAGCATATGCTCGGCCCCACCACCGGGCGGCTCCCACCACCGAGCCCGCCCTGCTCCGTCACACTGTGCCCTCTGCTAATATCAGACGGACACGCGGAGGAGCCCCTCACGTCGGAACTTCGCTATCGGTCGACAACTTAGCCCAGTAGACTAGGAAAATCGGCCGTTATAGTTGTCGGCCGATACCCAGGGTACACCACGAGGAGGTGTTCCGACCCGCACCCCAACGGTTATCAGTCCTGCCGCAGATATGACCAGCCCACTGCCACTTCAGCTTGCTAATGCGTTGAGCTATGTCAATAAAACACACTAAATAAAAATAAATTAAACTCGTATTACACACTAAATTAATCGCATTAGTTTGTAGAATATATAACGTCATCTTTAATGACGATATTGGGTATTGATGTTAGTGTGGTTACGGCATTAGATAACATGGATTCAGTTGTGGCAAGCAATTTTTTAGAATGCGTAAACTAGCAAAAAGCAAACATTTGTTGTAAAACATTTTAATACCCAGATATTTAAACGGCATTTGGCGTTATTATAAATCATATAATTAACATCTCTACATCTTATTCTATATATATAAAAGAATGTAGTGTTAGTTACTACACTTATAACTCAAGAACGGCTGGACCAATTTTTATAATTTTTGTATTTTTGGAATTATCTTTGTCAGGAATAGGATAATAAGTAATAAAAATAATGAATTATGGACCTAAAAAAATTATATAAGATAAAATATTTTGCCAAAATGTTCCTGGGTTTAAAAACTGCCAATCATTTGATGTTCAATTGTTTATTCCGCCGTATTTTTTTTTTGTATAATTATGGCTCCACACGATTAGTGTATTTAGCCAGTGTCAAGTATAACATTTTTTCCCATGTGTGGATAGCATTACAATATTCGGATTATCGCGTATTTTTTTTGGTATAATTATAGCTCCACGCGATTAGTGTATTTAGCCAATTAGTAAGTCAAGTAAATATTCTTCAAGTTTTTGTAAATTCATTATCAAGTAGTAAGTCAAGTAAAAATTCTTCAAGTTTTTGTGAATTCAAGTCGTGTAGATTTTAAAAATGTAACTATTGTCAGTATGATAATTGTTTGACATATTTATTGATTGTCCAATATGTGTGCGTTCAGAAATGTATGCTTACAAGCAACATAAAAAAGTTTATATATTTCCAAAAACCATTTTTACCAACTTTTATTCTATATCTGTATTGCCATAATACATTAATAAACTTAATATCTCTTTTGTATTCATTTATTACGTTCTTAAAAGCCTAAACTAAGTTCATGTAAAAGTTCGCCGGGCCAGCTAGTATTTATTAAAAATTATAAGGTGGTAAATGTATTAGAGAAGCCTATCAACCTTGAATTTCTTAGAAAAGGCCCTAAGGAGCAATATCATTTATTCATATTAACTTGCCTATAACTATTAATGTGGAGCTAGTTACAGTTATCGTTAATTTTCATTAGCCGCTAATTTGTTTTTCTTTACAGGACGAGAAGAATCAGCTATTAATAACAAACATCTGGCTTAAATTAGTAAGTATTAATTATAAAAGTTTGTTTTCTTTACTCTTCAACTTTTCAAGCATATAGGCTAGCGTTTGACCCCTATCTCGCCTTTTGGTAAGTGACGATATGGTCGAGGATGGTAACGCTAGGCCTAAAGTTGGAACTGAAGGGCAACTATCAAAACACATTAGGCCAGGCAGATATTAAATAGTGCCCAACCGCCGTGCAGGGAGTTTTTAGAATTATGTAATTATTTGTTGAATTACTGTGTTGCGGTTTAAAAGTAAGCCTAATCTTGTATTGGCTAAATCTAATGTTAGTTTTTCATTATAGGAATGGAATGATATGAACTTGAGGTGGAATACTTCAGATTTCGGTGGTGTTAAAGACTTGAGAGTGCCGCCTCACAGGATATGGAAACCGGATGTTCTTATGTACAACAGGTAATCTATAATCTTTGAATCTATATATAAGACTCCATCTATTTTTTTTACTTTATTTATTATCAATATTTATCTCACGATAATATTTAATAATTCAGCATGCCATAACTGAATATGCGTATAACTTCTATTTTATTAACCGACTTCAAAAAAAGGAGGAGGTTTCTCAATTCGACCATATATTTTTTTTTTATGTTTGTTCGCGGATAACTTCGTCGTTTATGAACCGATTTTGGTTATTCTTTTTTTGTTTGAAAGGAGATATCTCAAGTGTAGTACCATGGTAATTTTATCGAGGTCAGATAAGTATCTCCAGAGATATTGAGATAAACATCTCAAAATTGGTACTGAAAATGAATAGCGCGGCATTGAAGTCGGTTCTTTTTTAGTTTTTAAAAGATATTATTAACATTTCGAATAGTTCTTTCATTTGTGTTTAAATTGCCGAATAAGAATTGTATCAAGAAATAATCCAACATCATTTGTATTTACTATTGTTTTCGAATTAACTACATATTGGAATAACCTTTACGGTTTTTATCGTATTGTTTTGTCTAGCATTTATGTAATGTAACGCAGTAGTATCCGTGGTCATTAGACAAAAACTTAGATATCTAAAAACTTTAATGGAGCAGATATTATTTATATCAAGTTCGTAATTTAGTTTCATTCAATGTATAAACTTCAGTGTATTATTTCGCTACACTAATTAATTGTATGTACTGTTGTTCGCCATTTATTATTATGTATATTGTATGTTATTACGCTACACTAATGAATAGTATGTATGGTTGTTCTGTGTAGCGCGGACGAAGGTTTCGACAGCACATATCCAACCAACGTAGTAGTGAGGAACAACGGGTCGTGCCTCTACGTCCCACCCGGCATCTTCAAGAGCACATGCAAGATAGATATCACCTGGTTTCCTTTCGACGACCAGCGTTGCGAGATGAAGTTCGGTAGCTGGACTTACGATGGTTATCAAGTCAGTACATTTATGTTTGTGTTTTTTTTAACGTTGGTTTTTAAGTCAGCACATTAACCTTGTGTGTTTCTTCTCACGATGGTTATCAAGTCATGACATTTGCTTTGTGTGTGTTGTTTCTCTTGCTATTAATATGATATAACTGATATCTAGTCAGTATATTTACCTTGTGTATTTTTCTTACGACGGTTACTAAGCCAGTACATTTACCTTGTGTGCGTCTTCTTGATGTGCATCACAGTGGCTAACATTATATTGTATTTTTTTTGTGCAGCTGGATCTTCAATTGCAAGACGAAGGGGGTGGAGATATAAGCAGTTTTGTTACGAATGGTGAATGGGAATTAATAGGTAATTTGTCTTGCGTTTAATTCTCTAGGTAACGAAAGGCAAAACTGACGGATAATACCCTTACCTTCGTCCAGTTTCTAATAAGCAAATCAACTTAAAATTAACTCTCTTGTTAAACCTTTGTCGAGCATAAAATTGGGTTTACCATAAATCGAGATCAGATCGCTTGGTAAACTAAATAAGCTTGTCAACCGACTCGATATTTGATTTGCGTATTAGAAAACAAGCGCTAATTTCTATCTGACTGTAGTATAGATATTACAATGTAAAGTTTTTTCTTATAAAGTAATTAAATTATAACTGGACTTTAATAGAACGTTGTTTGTAGGTGTACCGGGCAAGCGAAACGAAATTTACTACAACTGCTGTCCGGAGCCATACATCGACATCACATTCGCGGTGGTGATACGTCGGAAAACGCTGTACTATTTCTTCAACTTGATCGTACCCTGCGTCCTTATCGCCTCCATGGCTCTTCTAGGTTTCACCTTACCGCCGGACTCTGGCGAAAAACTATCATTAGGTAAGTCATTATATTCTAAATAACCATGTGTGTGGGATAAATAAGTTGCGGGAAAATTGTTACTTTCTCATGACCTAATAAGCAATAATCTGTAATTTTAACTTTTAGCAATTAATTACAATGCAAATTAAAAAAAAATATCATTGAAAATCTAAAAACATACCAGATAGCAGGCAAGCAGCTGGTACTGGTACTTCAAATGCTGCGCACGTCATTTTCAGTGGCAAGTTTAAGGTGTTTATATCTATATCTCTGAAGATAGTTATCAGATTTTTACGAAATTTAATTAGGACCTTTTCGGTATAAACTTCTTTTGAACAAAAAAAAGAAATTTGTAAACCTGTCAATGTATGACGGAGTTATATAATACCCAAACAAAATGCCCAAACAATAAATAAAAATAAGAACCGAATTGAGAACCTCCTCCTTTTTTAAGTCGTTTAATAAGTGTATTTGTTGACATATTATATACTACCTACGCCCCGCAGCTTCGCCCGCGTAATCTACTATACTGGTTGTCTCTGTGCAAAATTTAGCCAAATCGATCGAGCGGTTTCACCGTGGTGAAAAGGTCCCAAACAAACAAACAAATATACAAACTGACTTTCGCATTTATTGGTGTTGTTTATAATTCGCTGTTTATTTGGATGGCATAATTGTATCTTCCACAAACCTTATATTTACCACCGAACTTCGTTCTACACCAAGAATTTAGTAGCTTACTCGTATGTTTACCCTCATGCTATAAAGTATATCCTTGTTACATTTCAGTAAATTCGTATCGTCCGTTTAGGCTTGATTAGGTAACAAACAGACAGAGTGACAGAGTTAAAAACGTTTTTATAATATTATAGTAAATAGTAAATTTAAGTAAGTTCAGATCGTTCGTTTAGGCTTGATTAAGTAACAAACTTTCTGGCTGAATACTCAAAGTAACAAACAGACAGAGTGACAGAGTTGAAAACGTTTTTATAATATTATATATAGTATGGAGTATGGATAGTATGGATTATAACTAATGGATACCTGGCGTGTGCTATTACGCTAAAAAAGGAATATTACCGAATGCCTACTGCATTGTTTTAGTTTTCTAAAACCATTCTAATGAAACTGGTTCGCATCGGTTGGATGGTTTCGAAGTCTACAACGGACATAGGTAGAAACATTTTTTGTGTTTAATATAGAGGGTGTCCCAAAAAGTAGTGTCAAGCGGAAGCGGGTAGAACACTTCAAGGGGTATCCAAATCACCCCTTATGTATGTTCCGCGATTTTTCATAGTTTAGGAGTTATGGCCTTATTTAAAAATTTCTACTAAATTACAACTACAGAGACATTCTTGGTAAAACTGACCTTAATAATGGAGATAATTGGCTGATGTTTTTTTGGAATGTATAACTGATAATAACGCTGACCGCTATTTTCAAATAACATTTATTGAACTTTTAAGTAAGTTATAATAACAAAAGAAATAAATAAATAAATGGCAATCGAAAATTTGCGGCCAGCGTTATTGCACCAAGAAGATTTTCATGCTAAATCCGTGGCATAACTATTGTAAAAATTGTGTAAGTTTTGTATCAGATCATAAAATTAGTTTTCTGATTAATTTAATTAAGCAAATAAACTAGTTCAGTGCCTACTTCAATTACACTAATAGTTAATGTTAGTTAGTGACTAACTAGCTTATTTGAAATCAGTATTACTTACTTATTTTATGTATTTATTTGCTTTTTTTATTATTATTACTTACTTTAACTCCCCTTGAGGTGTTCTACCTATGGACTTCCGCTTGACACCACATTGTGGGACATCCTGTATTATATATTATATAAATAGATAGGTATTTTCAATAACAAGTTTTGTTTAATGAAGTAATGATAACCAGGTGTTACCATCCTACTGTCGCTGACGGTGTTCCTGAACATGGTGGCGGAGACGATGCCGGCGACGTCGGATGCGGTGCCACTGCTGGGCACCTACTTCAACTGCATCATGTTTATGGTGGCCTCATCCGTCGTCTCCACGATACTTATTCTCAACTACCACCATCGACACGCAGACACGCACGAAATGAGTGACTGGGTCAGTTGCTAGTTTTTTGGTTAATATTGTAGTTACTCGTACAGTTACTAACACCCATTTTAGCAAACAATCCTATGATGTTATTAATGTAATATACCGACTATAATTCACGTGCCTTTAGTCAACATTGCGATCTCACCGCGTGACCTCACTCCCGAGGAAAAGCGACGGACTCGGTGCGAAAACTAGGTCGACAAAATTCGAAATGATACAAATTCACGATAATTTTAAAACAATCCTATGATGCACAGTATTAGCGAAGTCGCGAACGAATAGGATCAGTCAATTGTAATTACTTGATCGACAAAAATCGTCCTGTATACGAGTATAAGCTAGTGTAGTAGAGTGTATAAAGTCTGGAGACAATGAATCGTTTTTTTTTTAAATAAATCCATTTATTTTCTCTCACAAAGTTGTAAAATTAGGTATAACTAATATAAGGTATATTTGTACAATATGTAATGAACTTGGAGGTAAAATAAAGTACACTTTGTGAGAGACTGGTGCCTGCTGTAGGTTTTGCAAAACCTGTATTGCAGGTCACCAGTGCACTCCCGCGGTATAAATATGTACTACAATCCAAGTCCAAATGTGTTAATTCACAAAAATGGTGAAAGCAATGAATTACTTAATAACTAATTAATATATGAGTAGGTATTCAAACTAAATAACTAAGTGCAGTGTGTCATGTAGGTAGGCAGGTAGATATAAATGAATGTGCGTGTGTGAGGGTTAACTTGTAAATAGTGGTGTATGTAGTGTGAAGTAAAAGTGTCATAGTGTGTGAATTTCATGTGATGGAGTTTATAATTAAATGTGTAAAAGTTGTGTTGTGTTGTGTTGTGATGGATGTGAAAACTACGGTTTGAAATTATTTTAGTAGTCAGAAAATGGAAGTTTGGAAGTTTGACAAGAGTAAGTTTAGTTTAGGATTTGTATAGGTAATGATAGTGTGTGGAAATTATACTAGTGGGGTGAGCAAATTTTCTGTGTCTTGATATCCGAGTGTTTTTAAGTAATTGGTGACTGTTTGCTTCCATTGGTACGAGTTAAAGGAGTAGATTGAGAGTAGTGCGTTAAGTTTGTTATATAAGTATGGTCCGAGAAAAATGAAGAATTTGTTTGAAAAAGATGTATTTAGTGAGTGTTTTTCGCATACTGTACCTATTCGTCGCCGATTTTGTGTTAAGGTTGGGTCATTTTGCAGGTTTATTTTTATCTAATCATGTTCATCATGTTTTCCATTCTAAAACTCTTGAACAATCTTTTGGTTTATTTTTTCTGTGTTTATTTATATTAACGTGTCCCATGGCTTTAACTTTTAGCTTCAGATGTTTTCTATGAAACTGGTCAAAGAATTACTATTTGGAATTCTGATTAAAATTGATGGTTTGGCTTGAACTATGGTGTATTGAAGTAAATTGATCCCTGACTGACTTAATCAAGACGATTCCGCAATAGAAACACTATAGTGTTTCTACCTTATCTCATATAAATAATTAGTTTTTCTGTGAGTACTTATAAGTACGTATGTATGTATCAATGATGACAAGAGGTTCTTCTGTCCAACAGATACGTTGCGTGTTCCTGTACTGGCTGCCGTGGGTGCTGCGCATGTCGCGGCCGGGCCCGACGACGACACCGCCGCCGGCGCGTGCGCCGCCACCGCCCGACCTGGAGCTCCGCGAACGCTCCTCCAAGTCACTCCTGGCTAACGTGCTAGATATCGACGACGACTTCCGGCACGCGCAATCGCAGCAGCCCCCTTGCTGCCGTTACTACAGGTCCCTCGACGATCTACACGAACACTACTCGCCGTAAATAGCACGGTTACAATAATTCTCCCCAGCCTCGAACGATCCGCAGTCGACCCGACCCAAGCTTGAAATCACATCATCAATAGAGGAATCATTTTTTCTATGCTCTAGTAAACTGTCTAGTCTCTTCGGGTGTTTGAGAACTTATGACATTTGGACATCTGTATCAGCATAGCATACTCCCGTAGCTCCCCCTCGTTCCTCGGCTCCACCCGTAGAGTAGGGCTCCGCGTGGCCGCTGTCTACAGAGCGCATTGTTGCAGGGAGGGCGAGGGAAACGGCGCGGGCCTCGGCGCGGCGCACAGCTGCTTTGGTGTCGACTACGAGCTCTCGCTCATACTGAAAGAGCTCCGAGTCATCACAGATCAGGTAACTTTACATTCTCTCCCGTCTCTCTCTCACACCTCTTATTGAGCGGTAACTCATGCGGGTTTTAAAACGCTGTCTCTCGTTCCAGATGCGCAAAGATGACGAAGATGCGGACATTTCGCGCGACTGGAAGTTCGCCGCCATGGTCGTGGACAGACTGTGCCTTATTATCTTTACCCTGTTCACAATCATCGCCACGCTAGCCGTGCTGCTGTCCGCGCCACACATCATGGTGTCGTAGCGACCCGCCCGCTTGCGGCTGCGCATGCGTAACGTTCTGTGATACCGCGAATACTTGTTAAGTTGTGATGTGCGAACCGGCGCGGGCGCTGACGCCGCGGCGCACCGGGAAGTTGCCGCCGCCCGCCTCGCCGCCCGCGCCCCCCTGTAGACATAAGTAACCGCTGACTGCCATCCCCTGACGCTCGACCGATGACCGCCTATCCTCTAATGTCCTCGACTCCTCTCACTATCACAGCGACTAATTCTTCCAAAATGAACGGGACGTTCGTCATCGAAGGAAGTCATTGACAGTCCTCGCGACGAATGTTGAACGATGAGCGGTTCCCAAGGCGGAGGTGTCGACGCGAGTGGCAGATCGTGCTCGGCCACTGGCAGACCGGAGAGGTCCACGCTAGAGTAGTCGCCGCCTGTAGCGGCCGCCGGACATGGGCGCCGACGATGCCGGTGATCCGAACCAAAATTGTAGCACAAAAACGTCTTCCTTCTTACCGTTGAACGACCTGATTCGCGTTTAAATAAAACTTTGTTAGAACTTCTTCGACTCTCGAAATCTATTGTACAGATAGAGTTTGGGCGGTTAAGTGCCCTACGTTTCCTTCTTGTTCGATTCCATGAATCGTGGTTATGACCCTAAGTTTATTTTCGGATGTATTTGTGTCAGTAGCTAGTATAGAACTTTACAAACAATGTTGATTCAATTGGTACAGGTTGTGATATGCCTCGTTGTGAACGGGTCGATATTGTTATAATATGATAAAAATATCCATTGCTATAGCTTAATAAAACGTTCGTTAAAAGTTGTAGTTAAACGAAATATTATTTTAATAAAGTCTTACCTGGGACTTTCGGAACGACTTATACAAAATAATAATTAATTAAATTACGTAATAGTAACAAATTTGTACTTCTTTCGATATGGTTACAGAATTTCATAAGCTGAAAATAATATTAGCTTAAAATTTTCTTCTATGAATTCTCTATCGGAATTTACACACTGTTCAGCGACATATTCGGTATAATATACATTGATTATACATGCGCGTCACATTTACGTCGATCACACCGGGAGCGACATCACCCAGTCGTTCTGTAAACGGTAACGCCTATGAATCGATAACTAGTCGACAAGCACATCGACCGGCAATTTACACCGCTCGTCTGCCACATCCACCGACACTCATCTCAAGTTCGTTTCTATTCGAGACTACGTCATGTTAACCGTACTAACGAATACTTCGTTTTGTATCTTATCGTTTTGGCAAGACATTGTGAACCTCCCAAAGGGAAAACGTCCTTAAGCCGAGCGAAAGTGCGGGTACCTAGCTAACGCGTACGTACCCCGCCGAGCTCTCCAATGTTTTCCCTTTTCGAGGTGCCTAATAATCGTAGACGGTCTATTATGGAAGTTGCGGACCGACTATGATTTATAATCGCAAGTGTTGTAAAATAATTAATTTATTGTTATTTAATCTCGTGTTCGACCAGTCGTTAGCGGTCGTGTGACCGGGACCGGGCGGTGGGCGCCGCGCATCGCCGCCGCGTAGCGCCGTAGCGCCTCTACGCCAAGCTGTGGGCGGCCTCCATGCGTTCCCATCGGGACAATCAGATGTCCTTGAGATTTGTTCAATTGTTAGGGTTAATCTCTGAACTGTAACTTTGTTTATTAAATATAAACGAATGAAACAAGCGTATCTTTTATTTCCTTCATGTCATATTATTTAGGAGAAGGGTATATACTTATAGGTTTCACTTAACGTGTAAGGCGAGTCGTAAATTGTGCACATTCCTGACCTATATTACATCGGCGGAGAGGTAGTGCTACGCGTTACCCGCTTCCAGAAGACAATCGATGCTCTCCCGTGGGAGAGCGCACATGCGCAAAGGATCAATGCCGCACAAAGGGAACCACTGCAAAATGTATTATAATATAAAATAAAATTCTCGTACTTACATCCTTCTGAAAACAAAAAGCTAATGAAATATTCAGTAACCTAAATCATTTCTGACTTTGACTAAGGAAGGCAGGATAATACAATAATTTAAAGTAATTAAAATATAGGATGACAAATGTACTTAACTAATGAGTAAATAAATATGACCACATCTGTAATGAGATGAAAAAAGAATAAGTAGTAGTAGATTATTAATAAAAGCATTTAGGTATCCCTCGACAAGCAAACAAACTTACAAAGACAAGTAAAAGTGTATACAAAAGAGTAATAGTGAGTGTTCATTTCTATAACTACCCACACTTTCTCCTATACTTAGAATAAAAACAATTACTTATTCAATATATGCGCAAAGTAGTTGACTTGTATAACCTAAACTAGAGAAGTATTAGTAGTATAAAGATGACAACCAGACACAACGCTGATAATAAATCTGCGAGATTTTCATCTACATCCCGCCAAGGTGCACGACCGAAGCTGTACTTCGTGTGGATATACGTAAGCACTATACCATAGAGAAAGAAAAAAAACCGAGGGAACCTAGAGTATGAGTTAAGTGAAGCTGGTGTAAGGAAGCCGATAAAAATGGTTTTACCAATTAACCAACATAAAAAACTATTGAGATATTGAGAAGTTATTGAGGTTATTATTTGTTCTTAATCGCCGATGTTATAATATTTAACCATATCAACTATTTGTTGTAGTCAATTATTTTACTTATTTGCTGCACTTAGAGTTCCCATAAGAAAATCAAAATAAAATAAAGGCATTCTCATGAGTTCGGCAATAAATAAAACAATTATCATAATATTAGCTCCAGAGGTAACCCCTTCTAACTAATACCAAACAACACACGCTTTCCAATACTGTATTAATATACGTTATGTAAATTTACTAGAGCCAGTATGTTTAGGCGAGAGATAAGGTTGTGGTAAATAACCTTTTGAAATACAAACATTTTTATAATTTGACAATAAATATATATAGATAGTACTTTAATCCTAATTTTGTAACGTCCTTTATAGGAAGATCATAAAATGCTAGAATAATTAATTATTGGTACTTGGTAATTTTTATTAGTAAATGGTACGTCCAGCAGTGGACTGATACCGGCTGATGATGATGATGATTGGTACTAATACCTAACAACCCATTAGAAAAATCTTCTTTGGACCAACTTCTGTACATAATAAATATCAAACAGATTTTTGAAAAAAAAAATGTAGTTGGCATATATATATATACTCTTTCGAGCTCTATCTTGGAGATCGCATCGCATCGCCGTAGCAGAGCTGAATTATTATTCCATCACCACGTAGAGTTTACGTATTTTATCTATATTAATTATTGCTAAATTATTAAAAAATGGTAGACCGCATCGTCACTTAACATCTGTTAAGTGTGATAGTGGTCAAGGTAGTACATTGAGATAATTTAAAAATAATAAATAAGAATAAAAGTACTTTGAATTTTTTTTTTGATGATATACTTAAAATATATATTTATAAAGGCTTTTAAGGTTTTTGAATTCTTATTTATAACCTTGACTATAACTGACTGCTAATACCAATTTGCCATTTAGGCCATCGAAATAAAAATTGCTCTGCATCTCAGAATACAGAAAATCTGAATAACCATAGCACCAATTCGAAATTTGATGGTACAAAAATAGCTTCCATTTTCCTGATTCTCTCGGTGTGAAACGAGGGCTCTTTCTAGCTATATTCTTTGTCTATGGGGCATACATATGCGGGAGTGCAGACGCGCGGCGGGAACCTCCGGCGGCTGCGTGCGGCAGTCCCCGACCGCCCGCCGCCATGTCGGCCGGGACCCGTGTCTTACTCCTCACCATAGCACTCTGCACCATCCTTTACTCAGGTAATTCACTGCATTACTTACACACCATTCTAAACACCAAATAAACCTTTACAAACAACTGAAATACGAATCATCCTTTGCCTCTTTTGCATCCCGTAAACAGTTAGCTCATTCCCTCGGGAATTATATCCTATTAACTTACACGGCATAGATGAATTATAGTGACAGGATATATAAAAAATATATCTATGTATAAAAATAAGATTTAATAACGCGCTCAGTGCTACGACTTTTAGAATTCATTTTTTTAATACATTAGACTTCAACGCGTTTGTATCTACGACGATGTACTAGTTACTTCTTAATTTAAAATGAGTATAATATAAGTAAAATAAAAAATGAATAATTAGTGTGTTTTATAAGTTTGTTATATATAGATATTTTAGACGGTGTCATCGCTTATTTATCTCCCAACTCGCTCCTTATTGATCTGACCCGACGCAGCATCTTTAGGATCTCAGATTATGGTAGCAGTACTACATTTTGTATAATCTTTAAACTTTTCATTAGCAAGGTGCTTCTACTCAATATTTATTGCTGAATGATCTAAGTTTAAAAATAAAACTAAATACTCCAAAACATTGTATATTAATAGAATTACACACTTTTACACAATTATTAGGATTATAATTAAACAGTTGAATAATTATTCATTGGCCATAATTTAAACTGTAAATAACATATACTATGGCATGTTAATTAATTTTTTTTAGAAAGTTTCAACGTTCATGTGCAGTATACAGACATTTTTAAGGACATTTTTTACTACTTCTTAATTGTATACAAACTCCAAATAACTAAAAATAAAAAACATGAGACTTTAAAATAGCAATTATAAAATAGAGTAGAAAAATAACTCTTATCTGGTTGACCAAAGGCGCATAGCGTGTTCTATTTGTCGTAAAGAAAATGCACATAGGCTATCAGCTGGTAAAGAATAGACCCATTGTAAGATAACTCTTATCTTGCCTTGCCCGTAGCGCATAGCGTGTCTACTGGTAATGACAGTTTAAACAGGCCACCTGTTCTTTCATGGCATAAAGTAACGGGAAAAGCAAGACGCTCGTCTTTGTCTGCCTACAACTGATATATTATTGTAGCACGAGAAACTCTGGTTTGCGGGAATTTCAAGAGTTACAGCATTAAGCCTTCTTCAGAGTCACATCTTGTGGTAAATACCAAACTTAATGACTCACGTGTGAGAGTCAGGAGTTACCCCGAGACGTTTAGTTACAGTACCCGGCGGCACAGAATAATTAATAGTACTAAGCGGCGGTATAAAATAATGCACTTCGAGGCGGTGCTCTACGAAGTCAACACCACAGAATAATGAATAGTTGTCACAACTAACCAATTATCTATACCTATATTTATATAATTTTGTGGCCAAACGCTAGCCTATCTGACATTAAAAAAAATCTTTTTTTAGCTCGAAGCGCATTACTAACCGTTGGGAGCTGTTCGACTCTCACATGTACTGTAATTTTTACTGTTCACTTTGGTCTTCAAAAAACATTTGTATTCCGTGAGAGCATTTTCGATGTTGATTTTTTTTCCAGGATGGTGTTCGGAAGACGAAGAGCGGCTGGTCCGTGACTTGTTCCGTGGGTACAACAAGCTCATCCGCCCGGTGCAGAATATGACGCAGAAAGTAGACGTGCGGTTCGGCCTCGCCTTTGTACAGCTCATCAATGTTGTACGTGCACTTACAGAAACATAGCACACCTTTGATAAACATTTTTTTAGGCCTTTGATACTATTGAACAGTCCCTTCGCACGCTTGCATCTGAAGCCCATTTCAATACGCTTCAGTTTTTCATTGATGTAAACTGATATAATTTATAAGAAGCAATTAATATTGAACACTGAATAGTTTTTTAACTGTAAGGTGGCTTACTGAATATGTAATTTTCTGGATGATAGGACGCTCGCCCGCTGAGTAAAGACGTTTGCTTATATAGTAATAAAAACCTTGAACTAAACGTAAATCTAGATCCCGAAAACTTTTCTCATTTTGCTTGCACCAATCAACATACTTTTTTTTTACAGAACGAAAAGAATCAAATCATGAAATCAAACGTCTGGCTTCGACTTGTATGGATGGATTACCAGCTGATGTGGGATGAAGCTGACTACGGGGGCATAGGCGTACTGCGGCTGCCCCCAGATAAAGTCTGGAAACCCGATATCGTGCTTTTTAACAAGTAATTATCTATTTACCACAGTGAAAAGATAAAATACCTATTATTTTTTTATTTTTTTATCAAGATGGTTTAATGCGTGCAACATATTATCATGTTCCTTTTTCTTCACAGTGCCGATGGAAACTATGAAGTTCGATACAAATCTAACGTTCTCATTTATCCAAACGGAGAGGTTCTTTGGGTACCGCCAGCGATTTACCAAGTCAGTACTTCAAATAGACATAGATAGAATTAATATAATTCCTAGAGAACACACTGAACTAAGTATTGTCTTCTTAATTTCAGAGTTCATGCACAATTGATGTGACATACTTCCCGTTCGATCAACAAACATGTATCATGAAATTTGGGTCGTGGACTTTCAACGGCGACCAAGTATCTCTAGCACTCTACAACAACAAAAATTTTGTTGACCTTTCGGATTACTGGAAATCGGGAACTTGGGACATCATCGAAGTGCCTGCTTACCTGAACATCTACGAAGGGAACCACCCAACCGAAACCGATATCACGTTTTACATTATCATCAGAAGGAAGACTTTGTTCTACACTGTCAACTTGATCTTACCTACGGTGCTCATCTCGTTCCTTTGCGTGCTCGTCTTCTACTTGCCTGCTGAAGCTGGTGAAAAGGTAACTTCTGAAACTATTATCATACATTTACTTCTATTTTTTACCCGACCACAGGATGGTTATGATTTTGTTAAGTTTGGCCGGTATGTAGGTATATATGTTTATATGTTCCGTCATAACTTCTAAGCTGCTTATCTGACAAACGAGGTACCACCAATGGTACCACAATCACGTGATTTTCCGCTGGTTGTAAGGCTATGTGATGTCACATTAAGTTGAATTGCGCCCTCTAGTGGACATAAACTCATGAAGTAAAAGAAAAAAAGGTTATTTGAGCATTTATTTGAGCTGTGTTAGGTATTTGCTATGTATATATGCGTATATATACATATTCAGCTGTTGCTCACAGCTTTGCTTGCATGCACTAAATAATTGGGAATAATAATAATTTTATTTCATAGGTCACATTGGGTATCAGCATTTTACTGTCACTGGTTGTGTTTCTGCTTCTGGTATCGAAGATTTTGCCACCGACGTCCCTCGTGTTACCACTCATTGCCAAATATCTGCTGTTTACATTCATCATGAACACCGTCAGTATCTTAGTCACCGTAATCATCATCAACTGGAACTTCAGGGGACCGAGGACGCACAGGTAAAAAATACATTCAGAAATTACGGAGATCGTTACTCACTTTTACTGCTACTGTAGGTAACTAAATAATTTGTTTTTATGCAGAATGCCGTTGTGGATCCGAAGTGTGTTCCTGAACTATTTGCCGGCTGCGCTGCTGATGCGTCGTCCCCGCAAGACAAGGCTGCGATGGATGATGGAGATGCCGGGCATGAGCGGGCCGCCACACGCCGCGACCCCGCACGAACTACCGAAGCACATCAGGTAGTCTTATAAACATTCATTCCATTCCTGTACCATTACCCGTCGTTTTTGATATTAGTTTTATTGACAGTGCGATTGGCGCGAAACAAAGCAAAATGGAGGCTATGGAGTTGTCGGATCTACACCATCCTAACTGCAAAATCAACCGCACACAAGGCGGCGAGGTCGGGGCGCTAGGAGGTCTGGGAGCATTGGGTGGACTGGGACTGGGCGGAGAACGCAGGGAATCCGAGAGCTCTGACTCCGTACTTCTATCTCCGGAAGCGGCTAAGGCTACAGAAGCGGTGGAGTTTATTGCGGAACATTTGCGAAACGAAGATCTTTACATTCAGGTTGGTAATGCAAGAACTCAATTACTTATTGAAAGTTGGTATGCAGGTGACGCTAACTTAATGATTAATATTTCAGACTCGAGAAGACTGGAAGTACGTGGCTATGGTGATCGACAGGCTCCAGCTGTACATTTTCTTCATAGTAACGACTGCCGGGACGATCGGCATTCTGATGGATGCGCCTCATATCTTCGAGTACGTGGATCAAGACCGCATCATAGAAATATACCGAGGAAAGTAATTCCCGGGCCAAATATTGGGTAATAATGGCTTCCATGTCAGTATTTTCTTCCAAGACATAATATTCCTATGGGATATTCGAACTTAGGTAATTAAATTGTGGATATATAGGTAGATATTGCGCTCACTATGGACTCATTCGAGTCGCCATTCTTCGCTAAGCTGATCGATTTGAGTTGCTGAAGTCATCTCCATTCCATTACTTAGAATCCCTAAAAAATGTACGAGTTATGTATAGTAGGTATCTAAAATGGCTGTGTTCGAAGTTTATAAAGCACAATGGATAGTTATGTAAGTTTGTATTTTGTAATCATGTTAAGAATTAAATAAGATTTAATGTAATGTGAGTTGTGATTTATTTTCCCTACTTCCCTGCTTTACAAACCCTATCGTTAAGAAAACAAATATTGATTACAGCATTTTTATCTAAATCAAGAGCATGTTTTGATGAAATCACAAGAACATGCTTCGAAGAACTTACCTGTACCATTAGGATAAGCGATAATTACTCGAAAATCCAGGGGACATCTCTTCGTTTGTTGGGTGTAACGAGTCCTGCTGGCAGATCGCCGAATGGTAATGAATATCATTCACCTCTATCTCTGTCATTTCGATCACAGTTTTCAAGGAATTTATTTATTTATTTATTCATTTTCAACGAAAGACCAAGGGGTTTCAACCTCCAGTACTTGTATTATTCATTATTCTGTGCCTCCAGCTACTTGCAGTGACCACTAAAATTGTATTGTATATGTATTCGTTTATCTTTAGGTGCAACATACTTATGTCAAAAGAGTAACAAAGTGTACAATTGAATATACTTACTAATAAACCATTTTTCAAAAAAATTAAACCGACTTCATATACACAAACAGGCACTCAAAAGCGAAAAATAAATTACATAATATAATTATTATAAGCGCTACCCACTTATCTATTTGAAGTCGGTGCCAGCCAAGTCTATTGGATAGTAGATAGATACTACCTACATGTATCTGTAAAGTGCGCACATATAGACACACGGACGGACGGACGGACGGACGGACAGCTGAGTCTCAGAAAGTGTTCATTTGGTACCCTTTGGGTTCGGAACCCTAAAAAATTGACTTCAAATGCCGCGCTAGTGAAAATATCCACTAGTCATAATGATGTCATCAAGGTATCAAAGGACAATGTCAAAAGGGCCCTGTGCAATAAAAGCATCTGACACACACGATAATGAATTGTCTATTTTATTACAATAATTCCAAATACTTTTATAACACGGACTAGTTGTATTCCGAAATGAATATTAAAAGTATTATTTGTGATTATTAACATTAATCGCCGCCATATGGCCACCATCTCAGACGATCATAAAAAAGGCAGACAGATTCGTGCCGAACACCCGAGTGACCGCAAGTTCAGTAATACTAAATTCTTGAGTAATAAGTTTCCGCGCTCAGTCCGGCATAGTCAATTCAATACGGTACGATTACTACGTAAGCAACGCTGCAAAGTAATACTGCACGGAAGTGTCCGACCCTGCTGCCGCTTGGTAGCAAACTGAGCGCGGAAGCGTATTCCTCAAGCATTTAGTATTACTGAACTTGCGTTCACTCGGGTGTTCGGCAAGAATCTGTCTGCCTTTTTTATTATAGTTTGAGGCCGCCATCTTCGCCAAACGTCATGTCATGTCAAATAATATTAGGTATCTGAAAAACGCTCGGAACAATGACTATCAATGTTCCGAGGAAAAACGTTGCACCCTAACTAGACTTTGCCCGGTAGAACATTCCTGTGAAGACAAATTATTTCTCCCCACCTTTGTTTCTATCTCGCTCACAGTTACCGTAAGAATATCTGTCATAAACCAAAATCAACGAGAAAAAAACCGGCAAAGTCGAGTTCGACTCGCCCACCGAGGCTTCCATACCAACGTAACCAACGTTGGTAGTTCCAATTAAGCTAGACCTCTACATTGTATGAGCGCTCATATAACTCAGAGGCCTATCTTAATTGGCTGAGACAATGTATGTATGGGGACACCCTTTAATTTTCAACTTATTTTATTTTTTGGAATTTTCCCTTTATTTGTGCCATAGGTAAGACCTTGCTTCTTACCAAATATCATGATTCTAGGTCAACGGGAAGTACCTTATAGGTTTTCGACCCAAAACCTATAGGGTTCTTCCGGTTGACCTAGAATTGTCAATTTTGGTCAAAAGCAAGGTCTTACAGCACAAATAAAGAAAAAAATCCGTAAAGTAAAAAAGGTAAATTTTGGTACTTACAAGTTTTCGCGAAAATCTAAATTTGCCTATACCTTTTTATTATGTTATTTTTTTTAACTAAAGATTACTCGCAATGTGGGTTGCACATTACTAATATTCTTGTTAACCCCTCCAACTAAGCTAAATATACTTGTGTCTGGAGTGGATTCACGTCAATAGTGCAATGGGTGGGGCGAGGATCGAACTCACGACCTCTCGATCGCCAGACCGACACCCGATCCATTGGGCTATTGCCGCCTAAACTTGCCGCCGTTGACTCAAGACCTTGATTTTTATACACCCAATAGGGACTATAGATCTCAGTATCAGGTATAAATTTCAACTTGCTAGGTCAACCCGTTCCTGAGAAAATCAGTGGTGACACACGGACAGACAGACGGACAGACAGACAGACGGACAAGAAAGTGATCTTATAAGGGTTCCTTTTTTTACCTTTTGAGGTACGGAACCCTAAAAAGATGTAAAAACATTATTCAATGTCATATTTTTTAGTCTACAAAAGTATATGCAATAGCAACCTCCATTGTGTATAATTTTCTTGGTACTCTTCTTCTAAAACCATTACATTCTCCTGTTTTAGATATTTATCTCCATATCTCTGGAGATACTAATCAGATCTCGATAAAACTAAAATGGGACCATTTCGGAAACGTACCCTACCGATTACAAAAGAATCATTCGAATCGGTTCAGAATTGACGGAGTAATCGCGTAACATACACACAAAAAAAAAACAACATACAGACGAATTGAGAACCTCCTCCTTTTTTGGGAAGTCGGTTAAAAAATACCGACTAATATATTATGTATCCATAGGTTGCACTCTAACAATCTTATTTTTGTGTTTTCTGTCTTTAAATAAATTACATGCATGTATATCCACTCACTCTCAGAACATCCATCCCCTTTAGGGACATTACTCGACTAATCTAAAAGGTCAAACTTGAGTCATACATATATTTAAATAAAAAACAATATGCAATACGTGTTTTTCCCATTATATTTATAAATTTCACCATAAAGATACTAATAACGAACATTGAATTTAGTACATTATACATAATAATTTCATTCTGTAAACGTTTTACCATTTTGAAATGCTGCACGCTACTTTCCTATTTATATATTTGTTTTGTTTCTTTTTACTTGTTGTAGAATATTTTACAATAATGAAATGTTTCATTCTTATCCTAGATTCTTACTTATAGCAATAACATATTGTAGTTTTATATATCTGGCCTAAACTACACTGAATCGAAGTTAAAATAATAGGTAGTAAAATAATAGTAAATCCATTAAAGTAATAGTAGTCTTAAAAAGAGTACATATTAATTACAGAAACATTGCTTGTATCAAATTTTTGCTTATGTGAAATACCACTAACGGCACTAACAAGAAACAAATATTTAGCTTAGTAGTAAAGCAGTCTATATAATTCGGTTTTAAGATGTTTATAACAAATAGAGTAACACAGAATCATTACTCGTTCACAGATAGTTTGTTGCAATGACCTTGAAAATTCCCAAAATGTTTTTTGTATGTTCCCAAAATTATTCTGTACAAATTATTAGATTTAATCGTCACCTTCATCGTATTGGGGCGAAGTTGGCGAATATGTCGGGGAAGTGGGGGAGTAGGTAGACGGACCGGCTGAAGCTGGGGAGTACGCGGGAGACGACGGGGAGTAATTAGGGGACGTGGGAGTGTATGTTGGTGACGTCGGGGAATATTTGGATGAAGTCGGGGAGTAGCCAGGGGACGACGGCGAGTAGTTATGCGAAGATGGCGAGTAATTCGGGGACGACGGCGAATACCGAGTACTGCCCGGATGTTGCGGCGACGATGGTGAATAAGCGGGGCTCGTCGGTGAGTATTGAGGACTCGTCGGAGAATATTGAGGGCTCGTCGGCGAATAGGTAGGACTACCGCCTGCGATGGAAGGCGAAGTCGGCGAGTAGTTCGGCGATGTAGGAGAGTACTTAGGCGACGATGGAGAGTAACTCGGCGACGTCGGGGAGTACGCAGGTGACGTCGGAGAATACGACGGACTCGTCGGAGAGTATGCGGGCGATGTCGGAGTGTAATTTGGAGATGAGGGCGAATAGCTCGGAGATGCCGGGCTGTACACTGGACTCGTCGGGGAGTAACTGGGAGAAGACGGCGAGTAGCCGGGCGACGTGGGGGAGTACGCCGGGCTCGTCGGAGAGTACGAAGGACTAGTCGGCGAGTACGATGGACTAGTCGGGGAGTAACTCGGCGAAGTCGGCGAGTAGCTCGGAGACGTCGGCGAGTACGCGGGACTCGTTGGCGAATAGCTCGGCGATGTCGGAGAGTAACTAGGCGACGTCGGCGAGTATGATGGTGAAGTTGGCGAGTAGCCGGGTGAAGTCGGCGAGTAGCTAGGCGAAGTCGGGGAGTAAATCGGTGACGTTGGGGAATAATTGGGCGAAGTTGGAGAGTAGGACGGGCTGGTGGGTGAGTAGTGAGGCGAAGTGGGAGTGAGACTGGGAGACGCCGGAGCGTACACTGGGCTGGTGGGCGAATAAGACGGGGAAGCACCCGCGGGGGAGGCGTAGGGAGACATCGGGGGCCCGGGGGAACCGGGGGACCCGGGCTGGGGCGACCACGCGCTGCTGTATGCCGGAGACAGGCCGGACGCGTCTGATGTACCGGATGGAGAGAACGACGGACCGCCGGGTGTCATGCTGCTACCCACTGAAACAGAAACACAACAACTTAATCATCTATCCACACTCAAAAGTTACTTTGATACAGCAGCTTATCCATCTGAGGCCTAACCACCGTGACAAATTATTTTCGGTTTGTAGATCTAAATGTCTAGTGAAATTACAGAGCGTGTGAGTTGACACTCAAACTCTATAGTAGAGTCAATTTAATAGATCACATTTGACACTTTTTGATCACAATCAAAATTCAACAACGTGACCTTGTAATGAGGGGCACATAAAATTATTAATTATTTCAAAGTTAGAACTGCATAATTACTTAAAATTTTTCAGTTACAAATACATATTTATTCTAATAATTACAAAAGAAAGCGTTTTTACCATTTACTTTGACTAATAATTCATTATAAACATAATAAACAATTTTTGTTCTAAAAAACTAAACGTCAGTACAAAGTTACGTCAGTGAACACTTTTTCTTTATAAACACTAGGGATGCTGCCGAAAAAATCAAAAGATTGTTCAGTCGATATGTTGAATTGAATGCAATGATTACTTGTGAAGGATGTTTAACTATAAAAATAACTACAATGATTGTGATTAACACACAATATTATTATTTGACAAAAAAAAATACAAAAATAATTGAATAGGAACTAAAATCAATAATAATTTGGGTTAAAAAACTAACGATAAACTACTAAACGTTAGATCCATAGGTACATTTGAGTATGTTTTTTTTTATTTTTAACCGACTTCAAAAAAGGAGGAGGTTTCTCAATTTGACCGTATATATGTTTTTTATTTTTTTTATGTTTGTTCGCGGATAACTTTGTCGTTTATGAACCGATTCCGATTATTCTTTTTTTGTTGGAAAGGAGATATCTCAAGTGTGGTACCATGGTAATTTTATCGAGGCCTGATAAGTTTCTCCAGAGATATGGAGATAAACACCTCAAAATTGGTACTGAAAATTAATAGCGCGGCATTGAAATCAGTTCTTTTTAGTTTTTTAAACGATCTTATATTGGGCCATTTTCGATGGAGCTATATTCTAATCTATAAATACATATAAAATCGTTTAAATATGTACAATTTCCGATTTGTATAATGTGTATCAACGTGTCTTATCAATTTCATATTAACGCAAAATAAACAAGTAAATAACACTGAATAATGTAAATACTAATTGTATTTCTCATATAGAGCTGCCGGAAAATTTCGAATAACATCAAACTAACATCATTCTTGTTTGTATTGATGCGTATCGATTCATCAATTGAATCGATGTTTTTAAGCAAGTCACCTTACTATGAAGCTAAGACTGATAGATGTCAAATGTGATCTATTAAATTGACCCTAATATAGTCAGTCTACTACTCAGGGTAAGGAGCGCAGTGCAGGGACGCGTGATTTTAACAAACCAGTGAATATGTGCCTCAACCTGCCATTGGCAGACATTATTGAGTATCATCAGCCAAGCGTTTTGGCTATGGGGTCGTCCATTAATCATGATATGTGGAGAGGTTTTAGACTACCCTCCCCCCACCCCCCATACCCAAAATCACGTGTATTTTTTGGTACAAAATATATTGCGATTTTCAGAATATTAACTTGGTTTAGAAATCGTGCGTTCAACGAAAAATAAATACACGTGATATTTCATTCTCATTATATCCCCTCCCCCCTCTTTGTGATATTTCGTAATTTTTTTCCAAACTCCCTTTCGAATCTCACGTGATTAATGGAAGAACCCTATCGTGTTAACTCATACAATATAAACAAATAAAAAGACTTCAATTATCCAATAATTGTCGTTTTCTTACCTTGTCCTGGAGACCAGACGCTACTGCTGTATCCCGGCGTGTTCTGTATAGACCAGGGAGTCATTTGTGGCGTCATAGAGGGTGTGCCGACGCCGAAGTACATGCCGCCGCCGACGCCCATGCCGACACCAAGGCCGCCCATTTCCATACCGTTCTTACACTTCACAGCATCGAGGAGCAGATCGAAACAACCTAAAACAGGACTCTAGTTATTTCGACCAATACAAAAGAAATTAGATATTTCTGGCCGTCGCACACTTAACACCAACTTTGTACAGATAATCACTTTCGAGACGGGGTTGCGATGTTGGCTTGGTGTCGTAGTGCATGACGGCCTTTAGATTTAAAGAATTTGCTTACCAGTGCCCATTCGCGGCAACTGTCCCATGATAATATTCTCAGACACGCCTCTCATAGGATCGACTTCGGCGTGACTAGCCGCGTCCAACAGCACATCCACCGTTTCTTCGAAGGAGCATCTCATAAGCGCACCCGTATCTTGTCTGTTGATACCGTGACGAGTGATAGCCATCAAGTGACCTTTTGCCGTCATTACGTCACAGAGCAACGCGAGATGACGGTAGTTCACGTACAGACCGTAGAACTGCAGCACGGCGTTCATTTCCTTCTCCACTGATTTACGCACGGCCTCAATTCCCAGCACTTGGAAGATCTCGCAGATATCGTTACTGAACGTTCTGATAGGATCGACGTCCCTCTCGGAGAGTACTTTCATCAGCGAGGTACCGTCCGTTTCCAACAACCACTCCGCGATAGCTTTATATTCTCCCTGTTCGGTGATTATGATCCTCTTCTTAGCTTCGGTCTGCGGCAAGTGCATGTACACTTTAGCGATGGCCTCGATACCCTGCAGCGTCATGTCTGATAACATGTTAGCTTCGATGCACCTCAGGAACATGTCATCCTCCATCTTATCTACAGTCTCTTCGTCGTTATCTTGGAACTTGCTCTCTTCGTTGTTCATAATTCTGATACGCAGCACGAGCTTTTCAGCGTTGTCGTCGTTGAAGATACAGTTCAAATCATCTCCGAAACCGGCATTAATCTTTTCCGCGATCTGTTCCATGGTCAGTTTCTTATCCGTCATTCTCTTCCGATCCAGTTCTATACGCAACAGCCACGGAGAGATCTTCGTGGGGTCGAAGTCCGGCATTTCATAGTAGACGTTGACGAATTCTTGATCTTCGGCGATGACCGTGTTCTGTGGGTCGGGGTCGTAGTAGATGGCCGTGTTCGCCGTGACTTTACGCAGCGTGGTGTGTTCCAGCCTACAGAGGACGTTCTTTGCCTTTTCCGCGTCTCGGGCGACGCTGCCCGTCAAGAACACCGTTAGAGAAGGAGCTTTAGGTTTCTTCGAAATGTTAATGATTTCCTTAAGACGCGGCACTCCAAGAGTTACGTTCTTCGAGGACACACCGGCGAAATGGAAAGTGTTCAGTGTCATCTGTGTGGCGGGCTCGCCGAGAGACTGAGCAGCCAGGGCTCCGACCATCTCTCCGGGATTCACCTGGGCCTGTTGGAATCTTGCCTCTATTTCACCGATCAACCATTCAAAAGCTTCAGTGGATAATCTGTACTCCTCAGACACGAATTTAGTGCAAAGAGTCGATCGTACCAAGCACTGGAAGAGAAGTGTAGCGTTTTCGTTGGCTTGTTTAGACAGGCGATCTTCTCCCGCGACTATGATACATTTCGTTAGAAGCTCCTTGACACCCTGAATTACTTTGATCGGACTCAAATCTGTCGGCATTCTTTTATTAATGTGGAAAGTTTTCTGTGCATTCCAGATCATTCTCTTGAAGTTGCAGGGAAGTACAACTTTAGATTCTCCACTGGGAAAGATTTCGCGCAATACCTCTCGGTCTTTGGACAATTGCGCCCATTCGCTTTCCAGGTCAGCGATCACGTAGCCAGACTCTGTCAACTCCTTGATAATATCTTCGTTGAAAATTCTCTTTAGATATCTTTCATTTGATGGATCGAATTTAAATTTCTTTTCAAATGCCTTGTTAGACAACTTGACAGTCATCAAGTTCTGGAACTCTACAGTCTCCCCGGCTAAGCCGTCCTCTCCGTATCTCAACTGGATGAGCTGTCCCACAGAGTTACGGACGGTTCCATCGTAGTGCACCATTACAGACTCCATAGCCTTTATCAAACGACGCTGAATGTATCCAGTTTCGGCTGTTTTAACAGCGGTATCGATAAGACCCTCGCGACCACCCATAGCGTGGAAATAGAATTCGGAAGGCGTCAAACCAGCAAGGTACGAGTTTTCTACGAACCCTCTCGACTCGGGACCGTAATCGTCCTTAATGAAGTGAGGCAGAGTACGCTTTCGGAAACCGAAAGGAATTCGTTTACCTTCAACGTTCTGTTGACCCACACAGGCGATAACCTGAGAGATGTTAATGTTGGAACCCTTAGACCCGGCGACCACCATAGCCTTGAGGTTGTTGTACTCTGTGAGAGATTTCTTGGCGGAACCTCCGGTTTTGTCACGAGCGTCGTTCAAAATACGATTCACCTGATTCTCGAAAGTCTGTCTGAGAGTGTTACCGGGACTGGGCTCCAAGTCCATGTTGTGAGCTTTCTGAATGACCTCTATTACGTCGTCTTTGGCCTTTACAATAGCACGCTGAATTTCTTGATAAGTTTGGGGATCGGCAATAGTATCTCCAATACCGATCGAGTGCCCCTCCAGCAGCAACCAGTTGTTGATCACGGTCTGAATGTTACCGTAAAAGCGACCAGCAGTTTCATGACCTAACTCCAACATGCAAATATGCAGCAGAGAACCAGCCGAAGCACCGAGTGACTTCTTACACAGGATACCCATGAGCAGTTCTCCATGTTCCACGACGACTTTAGTGTCGCCGGGAGAGATCCATTTGTAGGGACCGTCGTCTTCTTCGTCGGGATGAGTGGAATGAGTTCTAATCATGTTGACGTGTCCCGGAATGATGAGCGTAAATATTTGTTTGCCAGTCCAGAGTGGCTGGGGTTTCAAAATGCAGGGTTGTGGAATTTTACCATCCCATGTAGGTAAAAACATGAGGAGATTCATGACCTGCTCTTTGGTGAGGAACACGTCTCTTTTAGTCATCTTTCTGACGGCCGTGAGCGTGTCCTGTACGATACCCATGACGGGTTTGTTGGCTTGCGGTGTTATAATCTGACGAGGGGTGATGTGAATGTTTTCTACCTCCGCTCGAGTTTCCATAGATTGCGGCACGTGCAAATTCATCTCGTCGCCGTCGAAATCGGCGTTGTACGGAGATGTGCAACTTAGGTTCATACGGAACGTAGACCACGGGAGAACCTTCACCCTGTGGCCCATCATACTCATCTTGTGAAGGGTGGGTTGACGGTTAAAGATAACGAGATCGTCATCTCGCAAATGACGCTCAACCTTATACCCATATTGTAAATGCAGATCAGACGTTTTAGGATGGAACCTCAAGTCAACCCTCTCCCCGTTTTCGCGAACGATGTATTTTGCACCAGGGTACTGTGCGTTGCCTCTACGCACTAGTTCCTGCATTCTGTCAATATTAAAAGGTGTGACAAGTTCTGGGAATGTTAAGTTTTGTGCGATAGATCGAGGAACTCCTACTTGATCGATACGCAAATTGGGATCTGGCGTGATGACGGTACGTGCTGAGAAGTCCACACGTTTACCCATAAGGTTACCACGAATTCTTCCTTCCTTTCCTTTGAGTCGTGCTTTGATAGCTTTAAGTGGTTTTCCAGATTTCTGCATGGCTCTGAAATTATAATATGTTATTCATTAGAACTAAAAAGTATAGGTACCTATGCTTTATCAGTTGAAATAGAAACAGAATTTCATACTTTGGCATTCCAGGCATGTCATTATCAACAAATGTAGCTACATGAAACTGAAGCATTCTAATATTTTCTGCAAGAACATGGGCCGCTCCTCCTGACTGTTCATTCCTCATGAGTTCATTATTTGCTTTGATGATATCAGACAGCTTGTGAGTCAAGTCATCCTGATTCTTGGCAGAGCCAAACATAACAACAGCCGGCCGCACTGATAGTGGTGGTACAGGCAGTACTGTGATTATCATCCAGTCAGGTCTTGCAAACTTCGGGTCCATTCCCAAGATAAACGATTCCTCATCTGTAACATGGTTAATTATTTTTACAACTATTCAAAATGAACTGTAAAATAAAAACATATGAATGGCAATTTAGCAGAACCAAAACTTTTCAACCATCTTTTTATATGAATCAGTTTATGTGATATTTAAAATACAAATTATATTTATAATGGTTATAATATTATCCTATTATTTTAGACATGACTATTTAAAATGTATTTTAACAAGTTATTCTTCGTTTTCAAGAATCACAGCAATATGGAAATGGAGCAATTTGATAACATAGAAAAAGCATGGATCCAACTGAAGTTAGGGTACTAGAAATGTTTGATATTGCCAAAACTTTTCCTTATCAACCTACCTCAGTTGGTCTGTCATATAAGATTGAATGATTTTGGTTGATTGGAAATTGTCTTTGGCAAAACCATCTATACACATTTTATTTAACAAGGCATTATATTAGAGTACTGTAAATTTCTAATATTTTTTTAAGAATGCACATATCGTTGTCAGTTAAACCATACATCAAGTATTTAAGTACAAAAAAAGCACCTGTAATATGCTTCAATATCTCCCAAACTCTTTCTGCTGTGATAATAATCTTCTTTTCCTGTGTGTCTTCATTCTGATGTTTCCATTCAGCTGTCAAGTCTAAGCCCTGCCGTCGAATTGATGGTTGGTAGTGACCACAACCTCCATGACCTGATCCTTTCTTTGGTTCTTCTCCCTCTTTGACTATATCCATGTCTTCACCTCCTTCACAAATATTCTTTCCTTTGCACAAGTCATAGACATATGTTAACCTCTTACGAGGCTGTCCTTTTGATTTCATTATAACTTCCTTTATCTTTGGATTTGTCTGAAAATATTTGATAATGACAATCATTTGTTTCAATCATTAATTTACCTTAGCAGTAATTGAACACTATCACATTTATGCATGAAAATTAGCGAAAGGTGATACAATCGACAGAACTGAAAATTGTGCCACTGCGCATTTGAATAATTATTTGAATAACAAACTACTACTAATTGAAAGCACTTTGCAAAAAAATAACTGCAGTCGTAAGTTGTGGCACATGGACCTTTAACTATTGATTTGAAGTGCAGCATATGCCTGGTGCACCATCTTCAGAAATTACTTATTCCGTCTAGTATGTATCAGTATAGTAAGTGACAGTTGACACGGTAATGTGTCAGTCATTTTCCCCCACAGTATGCCAATAGTTGATAACAATTCACTACTTTTATCGACTACATTGAACAATTGACTAATGGCCTGTTTCTGAGTACTATTATTGAGAGATTATCTATTCAATAACGATACAATTGAGTAGATAAACTCTCAATAAGCCAACCACAGATTAGTTTTAGTAATAATCGCCCATCGCAAGTAAAAATCAATATGCCACTGCTAAACAACTGTTGTATTAGTAATTTAAACAGTAAATGACTACGCCTTCGATATCTAAATAATTGATAATAGCATCTCGTAAACATGCTTATGTTTATGTGATGCTATTATCAATTATTCCAATTAAACATTATTTTCCATCAACAATGCAACTCACTTCACAGTTACACACCTGATACATAAATAAAATCACCCATATAGTACCCATTAGGGTAGGCCGTGACTAATTCTTTCTACATGATATGATCCTGACATACCTCTTTCGCTTCTTCCACTTTCATGAACACCTTCATATTATTATTATTATACATTTAGTTAGCACTAAAGGTATACTTCTCTTGGGTACCATAAAATTACTTGTTGTGTGCTGTGCTGTCGAAGGTATTAGAGAGAGTTGTGCTCGATCAAATGGAGAAATTCATACACAATGAGAACATAATTCCTGCTTTTCAGTCAGGTTTCAGGAAAAACCACGGCACCGAAACTGCTCTCTTACAAGTTACCGACGACATCATCACGGCTTCTGACTCAGGGCTTAGCAGTATATTGGTACTTCTAGATTTTTCACGAGCCTTTGACTGCCTAAGTCCAGATCTGCTGATAGCTAAACTGTCATATTACGGGTTCTCTGACGATGCTTGCAACTGGTTCAGATCATATCTTTTTGATAGAGAACCGCGACCGGAAAGAAGCATATCTCTGATATAGTAAAGATACCAAGAGGAACTCCACAGGGATCAATACTGAGTCCAATTCTGTTTTCTATTTTCACTGCTGATATGCCTAACTGTATAAATACCTGCAAATATCATCTTTACGCTGACGATACGCAGATTTATCATAGTTTCAATCCGGTCAACACACAAGAAGCCATCGCTATGATGAATACTAATCTAACAGCAATTTTTAAATGGGCAGGACGCAATTCCCTTATACTGAACCCTGGTAAGTCAAAAATGATAATCCTCGGCACGAAAACACAAGTTAGTAGAGTTCAAGAGCAAAATCCAAGATTAATAATAAATGGAACAGATATTCCCGTTGATGCCAGGAATTTGGGCCTCATCATTGACAATGATATGAGATTTATTAAGCATGTCAATGAAAAGATTAAAAACGCATTTTTCAAACTTAAAATCTTATATGGCATCCGAAAATATATTTCAGAAGAGGTAAGGCTACTGCTATGCGATCTTCTAGTGCTCTCTCCATTCAATTATTGCAGTGCTGTATATGGGCCTAGACTCTGGGTTAAAACAGAAAACGCCATTCAACGTGTGCAGAATGCGTGTGTCCGTTTCTGTTTTAACATACCTACAAGAGAGCATGTAAGTCCTTACCTGGTAGAGAAAGGTATATTAAATATGAAACTACGAAGAGAGTTACATATAGCATGTACTACACAGAAGATTCTCTGGAATAAACAACCCGAGTATCTGTTTGACAAATGTACGTGGTTTAAGGATATTTATACATTCAATACCCGTTCAAAATATTCTAATCGTCTCTTCATACCACAACATAGAAACACAGGCTTTAAAGGTTGTTTCAAATACCGGGCCTCTAAGATTTGGAATGACCTCCCTCCTCCTCTAAGAAAAAAAATGTGTACTCATACTTTTAAATCGCGTATGAAAATTTTGCTAATGTTAAAACAGAAAAACATATATGAAACAACTTTTAATACTTAGAAGTCTAAGAAAAATACACATACTAAAACACACACACTCACACACATACACACATAGAGATAGTAACAGAATCAGTCTAAAAGTTTTTTTTAAAGCAATATTTTATGGCAATGACAAAACTAAGAGTTGATGTTTGCTTATAGTTGTAATTTATAGGGTACCTTCTACTGGATATATTATATTATATTGATATCCGCCCTCATTACGAACATCTCGGCGAAGACCTCAGCCCGAGCACTGGGCAAGTTGAAAACCAGCGCTGCGTGTGCAAGAAATTGTGCACGCAGCACAAGCTGAATTTGCTCCATTTGCCAATCAATTTTCTTTTATCTATTATTTTTGTATTTAAATTGTAATTATCTTGTAAATGGCAATAAACGAATTTTTATTTATATATTTATTTGTTTGCTCAATTTGTTTGCTTTGCAACGTAGCATATGTACTGTCCATCTCCATATTAAGTGCTCTATCTAATACTATAAGAATCTTTATCCTGACATACTGACTGACTGACTGACAGACAACGCACAGCCTAAATGGTCGAAGAGACTTGAAATTTGGAGGGTATATTTGTCTTAGTACGTATAAAGGTGTACTAAGAAAGGATTTTCCAAAATTCACCCCTTTAGGGGTTGAAATGGAAGTTCAACGTTTGTATGGAGAAACAAAATTAGATAGTATTTTCTATTCGAAACTTCACACAAGTGCTCCAGTAAATAAATAAGTAAATACGTGTTTCAGGCTTTTTCGAAATTCAACCCCTGCGAGGGTGAAATTAGGTAACAAAGTGTGAAAATCAATATTGCTTCGGATTGCGCTGAAATTTGGCATGCAGATAGTCATTACGACGTTGGTTCCTCTGAGAAAGGATTTTCAAAAATTCACCCCTGAAAGGGATGAAAAGGGGGTTCAAAAATTGTATGGAGAAACAAGATTAGATAGTCTTTTCTATTCGAAACTTCACACAAGTACTTAATTAAGTAAATAAATAATATAAATTATTTTTCAAAAAAAATAAAACTGACTTCATAACCACAAACAGGCACTCAAAAGCAAAAAATAAGTCGGTGCCAGCCAAGTCTATTGGATAGTAGATAGATACTATGTATGTCGTAGTAGTAAGTAGGCAGATACATGTAGGTAGTATCTATCTACTACCTATTAGACTAAAATACATGTTTCAGGTTTTTTCGAAATTTAACCTCAAAGAGGGTAACTAAGTCTGAAATCAATATTCTTTCGGATTGTGCTGAAATTTGGCATGCAGAAGTTATTTTGACGTAGGTATCCGCTAAGAAAGGATTTTTCAAAATTCACTTTTCAAAGGGATGAAGCAGCGGTTCAAAGTTTGAATAGTCATTTTATTCATTTCACACAAGTACTTCTGTATACAAATAAGTAAACACATGAAACGGGTGAACCGATTTAGAATCGTTTTTACAAAAGAAAAGTTTTAAGTAAATAAAAGGAGTTTTTAACGCAGGCGAAGCCGCGGGGCACTTCTAGTACTATATATACGAGTTACAATATCAGCTACTTAGGTTTTCTTTCTTATTTCGGAATTTCTGATTTTATCACTAAGTCTGATACCCAACATGCTCCTTTCCATTGCCCTTTGTGCACAAGCTTATTTTTCTCTATATATGGGTTTTAGCATGTGTTCTATTTTTGTAGGGTCTTCTTCTAGCAGGGCAATGTCATCAGCGAATTTTAAGTGGTTGAGACGGCAACCGTTGATGTTGGTACCAAAGTTTTCCCAATCTAATTTTCTAAATATGTATTCTAGCATGGCATTGAACAGCTTGGAAGAGAGCAGATCTCCTTGTCTCACGCCTCTATGAATAGGAAATGTCTCCGTCGGTTTCCAATTTTATGCAGGTTTTGGCGTTTTTGTATATAGATTTAATTCTTTGTATATAGGCCTCGTCCACTCTTTGTTCTTCTACACTCAGCCAGATAAATTTATGGTTTAGGCTGTCGAAAGCTTTGGAGTAGTCTATAAAGCAGATATATAAGAGCTTCTGGTATTCATTATATTTTTCCAAGACTAGTTTGATTGTGTGGATGTGATCAATGGTACTGAAGTTTCTTCTGAATCCCGCTTGTTCAATTGGTTGGTTTTCGTCGAAGACCCTTGTTATTCTTTCCAGAATTACTTTTATGAAAGTAACTTTATGGTACCCAAGAGAAGACACTAGAAGACAGGGGTGTCTGAAAACAAGATGGAAAGACGATATCCGCCTAACATTGGGGCCATACTGAACCAGAGTACCATATGATAGAGCTCAGTGGAGAGAGCTAGAGGAGCTATGCCAGAATGCACGCCGATTTTCGAGACATATCAAATTGAAATAGAAAACAAGTATTGTCAAGTTGCAGCAAATTCAGAATAAAAAGTCTTTATTATAATGTATTGTAGGTATTCTATTTCGTTACATATATGCACCTACTTAATTTGAACCTCTGCAGCTATTTGTACATATAAATAATAACATATTTATATGAAAAACCTATTTGCAGCTGAGTGTATTGTTTTTAATGAAAGACAATAATATACAATGTGTAACATATTAAACACAAGACCTGAAAATAATTAGTTTAGAATTGGCTTCTGAATCCAATTTATCAATCGACCATATATATATATATGTATAAATCTCTTGTGTTTGTTTGCAGATAACTTCCATCGTTTATAAACCGATTTTTATTATTATTATTTTGTTGGATAGGGAATATCTCAAGGTTGGTACCATAGTAATTTTATCGAGGTCTGATAAGTATCTCCAGAGATATTGAAATAAACACATCAAACTTGGTGCTGAAAATTAATAGTGTGGCACTTAAGTCGGTTCTATTAGTTTTTTAAACTATCTTATTAACTTTCACCTAATGAATTATTAGTATATCTGAAATAATATTTTTTATCCGACTTCACAAAAAAAGGAGGAGGTTGTCTACTATTTTTTTTTTTTCTGTGTATTACTATTTTTTTTTTTTTCTGTGTATTACTATTTTTTTTTTTGTTGTTACCTCAGAATTTCATCAAATCTTAACCGATTTGAAAAATTATTTTTTTGTTTGAGAGATTATGCCTCCCATTTGGTCCTGTTCAAATTTTATCGAGATCTGACAATTATCTCCGGAGCTATGGAGATAAACAATATAAGAAAATTGGTATACTTTGATGCCATGATTACAACTAACTGCCAGTAGTTTGACTATCGTGGCATGTAAAGTTGGTTTTTATGTTTTGTACAATCATAAATTATTTTAGGCTTATGATTCTATCGCTTGTTTGAATTAGAAAACTAAACCTTATTTCAAACATATAAGACTCATTACTACTTTTACTAAATTGGAAGTGCTAGTTTCGAAGTAACTATTAAGTAACTGTGGTGTTAGCTTGAATAAAGTTTCATTCGGTTTTTCATGAATAGACAGCAAACAAATCTTCTTATGATTATGCCATGTTTTGATATAAAATCTTCTAATCCAATAATAAATTCAGTATAAATAAAGATAATTATTCAGTCCCAGGTAATTAGCAAACAATCAGCTGAAGAATAATTTGTCGCCCGTAATAGCGAAATCCGTGCTTGTGTAAGGCTAACATTCTTATTTTTATTGTGTGTGCATGATGTGTGATATGAAACCTACAGAAAAGTTATAGTTACTATGTAACAAGTTAGTGCGTCTATTCCTTTTGAGCTAAGTTGGTATATCTTATACCTTAAAAACAAAATGATTACATGTCTCGAAATGAAGTTAACGCCATTGCTATTATATTAGAATTTGATATACTAATTGGGGTGTCCGAGGTCTTGCACTTATTTTGTTAAGACATTGTATAGCAGAATCTTCAACCGTGCAGACCTCACTCCGACTTACTCAGAGAACATGTAATGTCTTACTTTAGGTTGTATTTACTTAAATAGAAGATAGCAGACGTGGTCCTTACATCTTGTTTATCGTACCCTCAATGCTGAAGATCACACCAATATCAATGCTGGTCAATCTATACTAATATTATAACTAGAGAACATTTGTATTTTTGTATGTTTGTAATGATTTGGCTCAAAAACTACTAAACCGATTTAAAGAATTCTTTCACTAATACATAGAATGGACTTTCGGAATGAAAATAGGCTATATATTATCCCGTTTAAATCAAAGGTACATTCGTGGAGACCTAATTTGCAACCTAAGTCGGCAAATAAACGGTCGAAAAAACATGTTTCTTACGAACGCTGCTTAATTGAAAATAGAATATTTTCTATGCAAGAGTTGTACAACTTAATAAGACCTACAAAAAAGTCCGCGACAGCATATGTCTATCTCTTAAGGTTGACTCACAATAACCATTTTAATCTTAAAATTTTTGTAAAAAAATATTACATAACTTCCAAGGCTATTTTCAAGTATATAGTATTAATCCTTATCCAAATAATTACGTTAATTAGCTTGGCCACATATTATAGATTAAAATTGTCCTTTACAGTATATAATTCAAATTAAAACTCTAGAAGATATCACGAATTTCACAAACACGCATCGCAAAATTAATAAAATATTTGCAGTGAAACCACAGATTAGGTCATAGTTACTACGAAAATATTATTATAAGCTTAGCTATGCTGTAGATCCCCACCGATCACAATCAATTTGAAGTCAATATAGTATAATAATATGATCTAATGTATAAAATAATATTCATCTACATATATAATAATATAATATAATATTTTAAACCACCCCGACTGATCTATGTATAATAGCTTTTTCCAATGACTCTAAACACGACATTTAAAATCTGAGCTGTAAGTTGGTGAGGATTTGAGTATTCTGAAGAGACCAGGCTTCCATGTTCTTACAATATCGTTGAAGAAGAAGATTTTCGAATTGATCAGACCTATGAAAGTTGATTTCATAGCGCAATTAACTAGAAAAAAGCTCATAATTTTATAACGATTGAATGAATTTTCATGAATCAAATCTAAGAAAACTCTCGATGAAGACATCTATCAAACAAAAAAAAACTATCAATAATAAAAACAAAATCAGTTCATCCGGTTAGGTGCTAAGATGCTACAGACAGACACACAGATACACACGTTAAACGTATATTACCCCTACATTTTGCATCGGGGAACGCCGTAAGGTTACGGCGGCAGATGTACTCCTTGGTGCTAAGCTACTTTTTGGTAGATTTAATGATTCCACTACCACTGTACGAAAACTCATGATTCATGAATGCACATAAAACTTTCATTGGTAGGTATATAGCTAGGATTAGAACAACGACTGTCGGGTCAGAATCAGGGTAACTATCCTTTATGCGAAAGGGCCGTCCAATATCAATACGTAAGTATTATAAAACAAAGTTCATCACTGCGTCTGTCTGTCTGTTCGCAAGAATCTCAATAGCTACTGAATGGATTTTCATGCAGTTTTCACCAATAGCCAGAGTGTTTATGAGGAAGGTTTAGGTGCATAATTCGTTAAAGTTTTGTGTAAATTGGATGAAATATGACGATGGTTGTTAAATATGTTCATATTTTATATTCGATGCAAAAGACTGATGCAATTTTTGTAGGCATATATGTTCTATCCGTGCGAAGCCGGGGCGGGCTGCTAGTATAGCATAAATCAACAAAATAATTCAGAGGAGGTTACTCACCGGACTGACTAATAGTTTTGAGCAATAGAAACAAACACATCGGAGAATCTTTATGGTCTTAGTTATGAAACCAATGTGAAATACAGGTTTTGCTAAATCAATGTGTCCGAAGTGACCAGGACACTCTGTCATGTTTCCAGCGCAGGTTTGGCACCTGGAGCTCCTGTCGATGACGCCCTGCCGCGGATCCATAAGGCCTCCCAACTTGGGCCTTCCGCCTTCCATAGTCTCGGGGTAGCGGATGCCCCCCTCAGTAACTGACATACGTCGCTAAAAGTTAACATGACTTCAAAACACCTTTTACGAATAATCATATGGAAATGTATCACAAATTGATGATAAACGCATTTGAGGTAAAGATATAGGAGTACGTAAGTTAGAAGTCACTTTGTAGTTGAAGATAGGACGCGAAAACTAAACAATTTTGGAAACAATATCTCTCCTAATCACAAGCACAATACATTTACAACTTGCGCAATTTACCACATAAACCCTATGAACTATGAAACGCCAAAATTTCCTGTTCATATAATAAAACCAATGTTATACTAAAAAACTGTGAAACTTACGATTTCATCTGGTGATAATATACCAAATTGTACTCTTTTTACTTGGCGCACAGGCGCCTTCGAATCATTCGTGGTCGCCATTTTGGCATTTTCCCCGTATAAAAAAGTACTCTGTGTTGGCAACTAAAACTAAAAAACAGTATTGCCAGGTCTATTTTTCACTTTACCCTAGTTTCCGTCATCTTTTACCCTAGATTTGCAGTTTCTTAGAAAAAATACCCTAAACTCTCATATATTTGTTTAAAATTATTTAAAAATGACATAAAAACCGCACTCTGTGGGTACGTTCACGGAATTGTGCCTTATACTCAAAGCCGGATTTGATTACCCTAAAGATTACCCTAAACAATTCTTTACCCTAAAAATTACCCTGTCACCTCAATTTTACTCTAAATCTAGAGTAAATTACCCTGACTTGGCATCAGTGCTAAAAAAACTATTGCGATGCGACCATAACATAATGCGACAGTGCGACACAGATACAGATGACAGCTCGATGGTAGGGATGATCGATATTAATCGATGGTGAATAAACAGCGATGTTTAGCTGGAAACATCGATGTTTTGACATCGATGTGTTGACTTCGATATCACGATGTTATAAGATAAGGGAGCTGATCACGAAAATTATTGAATGAACGAAATGACGGGGACGCAGCTATTTAGGCCGTATAGCTCCGTCCCCGTCATTTAGTTCATTTCATTCATTCAATAGTTTTCGTGATACGGGGGATAAAATATCGAAACGTCAACTATTCTTTAGAGCGCCATCTAGCGTGCATTGGATGTACTAGGTTTAACTATCAAGTCGTAACTATTTTCCACAAGATGACACTGATCACAGGTATATATATACAATATATTGTATATATTTATAGTATAATATATTGTATATATATATATATATATGAAGATCATATAAAATATTAATTTAATAAATGCTATAATAAAAATATATATATCTATATATCTATATATTAGTCAAATAACCCGCCCCTGAGCGCTCCGGGTGCAAAGGTGCCCATCACACTCGCCGCATTTCCACGTTGAATGGCGATGCTCATCCTTTGCACCAGGAACGAGCCGGAGCGGGAGTCACCTGTACTGTCCCTAAGCCTGTGACCTACTTCATGGACGAACTTCTTGGCCTCTGCCCCCCAACAACCCAGGGTCTCCACTGCGATAGGCACGAAGTGGTAAAGCGGCTCCATAGCAGCGTACTTTAGCCTCTTTTTACTAGCCGCGTCTTCTGCTGCTGCTGACGGGGAGTGGACGGTGCGACTGAGGTGGCTGGCAGCTAAAGTGCTAACGCAAGTCGCGTCCCAAACTAGGCACTTGCCGTTTTTCCAAGGCACCAGAGTCAACCCGTCCGGCCTCTTACCGTCAGATCTGCTCAGACCTGGAGGCTCGAGCACGCAGGGAACGTTTGCCGATATGAGAGCTCTACGGACTATGTCATTCAGCGCATGGTGACGAGGAAACCTCCCTGTGCAACGCCGACAACTCAATGCGTGATTGCCATCGGCCTCCACCATGGAACCGCAGGTGCATATGTGAGGTTCACACACCTTGCAGCCTAGACGGAGAGCCACCGCCACACGCAGAGAGTCGTCATCCAGTAAAGTGCCCAGGTAAGGTGAAGGCAGCGCATGTAACCATGCACCGGATTCAGGCTGTGACACAGCCCGCAGTCTGGCCTTATCTGCTCCCGTGGTACCCTCTAATAATTGCTCCTGGAGCCGCTTCGTCCCTACATCGTCCCATGCCCGCTGAACGTGCTTCAATACTGGGATAGTCACATCCGAATTGAAGCCAGACCAAGCCGACAACGCGTCAGACGCAAAGGGAATGTTCCCCCAGTCACCATTAGAATTGAGTAAAACAGTGACCAGGTTTGCAACCCCATGCACCGACGCTAGAAAAGCTGGCAGGCCAACGTCACGTACGCAACGCACCCCAAGACCACCATATCGGATTGGCAGAGCCGCCTGACTCCACTGATTTTCATCTAAGGAGACATTAAGGACAGACTCCACCACCGATTTTAAGGCATTATCAAATGAAGATACTTCCTCAGGACAGAGCCAGGTAGGGGTGGTACGCAACAGGTATGTGACTTTTGGGAGAGCAAAGCACATGCGTAACATGATAATCGCAACGTGTGCGGAAAGATCTTTTAAACGTTCATGAGCAGTAAGGAGAAGCTTGTTACGAGCATTGATGGCCTCTGGAACTGCACTGAGAAATATTGGAGATCCTAAAATATTGAAATTAGATGCTGATAGCTCCTTGAGGCCAGGAAGAAGAGTATCAAAGCGAGGGTAGTGTACCCGAGCCTCAACACTGCAGGGGAATAACTCACACTTCGAGGGGTTCACTTCCAGACCCAGGTCTTTAAGGCGAGGAATGAGGGCCTCCAGATCCTGGAAAACGTCTTCTGGTTTACCCCCAATAGTGCCATCGTCCAGATACTATATGTTTAAGGCCGATTTGAGCTCAACAATTACTTTATGAATGGCCAAACTAAAAACAAGAGGCCCGAGGTGATCCCCCTGCTGGGCTCCTACTCGTGAAAGAATGAGACTATTGTCGAAAAAGAGATTTGACGGAATCTTGTAGACCTGGTGAAGAAAAGGATAGAGAGAAGGAATTTTTTCCTTAACCTCATTCAACAGAACGTCTCTCTCCAAAGTATTGAACGCGTTGCGAATATCAAGCTTAAGCAAAATACAGTCTTTGTTCTCCGGGTTCATCACAAACGTTCGAGTTGCGTGGATTGCCGCTTCGCATCCCAGGCGTGTACCGAAACCCAATTGGTGTGGCCGTAGGTATCCGGTTATGTCATCTCTCACGGTGCGGCAAGCCAATTTGGCAGTCAAACGACGAAAAACACTACCAACGGCAATAGGTCTTATGCCGCCATCTTTCTTGGCTAATGCAAAGAGCGAGGCACCATACAGATAAGGACACACCAATGGATTCAGCTGGCCACTTAACAAAAAATTCGAAAGCCTGGTTAGGCATCCTATGAGACGTCTACCGTTCTCTCCTGCCGATAGCGACGTCAGTTCCCTAAGATGTCCCGGCCATATCCCGTCCAAGCCCGCTGCTGAGCCAGTATGGAAAGTGCCAAGCGCCGACACCACGTCCTCTACAGTAACTGATATCGCAGTATGTGATAAATCCGGGGAAAAATCTGAGGGAAAATTGAGAGGACGCGAAGGACTCGGATGTTTAAGCTTCAAAGCAGCCAGCGTGTCAGGATCTCGCTGTGCATAAGAGTCCTCCGACACCAGAAGGCGAACGGCCCCCCGTAAGTCACCCTCAAAGACCTTGTGTTCGATAGTTTTTCTAATCGAGTGCACTTTGGATAATGACCTCGTGGTGGCAAAATCTTCATAGAGACAAGCACCGGACGACAGAATATTCGCCTTGACTTTAGCCGTCATGTTCCCAGGTAGTTCTTTTGATGGCACTCTTAGAGCTGTGTATGCGAAAAATAAAAGAGCGCTCCATTCGTCTACCCCGTTACATGAAACACAAGAATCAATAATGTCACACAGTTTGCCGGCGGCTTGATTCCGTGCATTTTTAGGGACGTGCCGAAGGACAGGAACGCGTCCCTTCAAAGCTGAAAGCCTATCTAAGGGACAGTGGACGGGTGGTGGTGAAAGTGGCAAAGTACTCGCCCCCACTGATGGCGTACTCACTCTATCTGTTGGACAGACCCGTGAAGCTGCAACCTGATACTGTACATTTTTGTGCATGCGACCTATATGCACTCTAAGCCCGTGTTCAGAAAAAACGCGTGTGGACCCAGGGCAGTGGGGGCACGTCAAATTGCTAGGCGTACAACTCATGATAAACGCTCTGAAATTAAATCGATACTTACTTAAGTATATTACTAATTATACAAACAATATACAAAACCTAATAATACAAATGCATTGTATAAAGAAAGCTAGCAATAACAAACAAAATAGACAAATCAAAATGAAATCTAACTTAAAACTTGGATAACTAATTAAATATACAATAACCCAATTGCGCCCAACAAAAAAAAACTGAAAAATAATAATAATAAACTTACTAAAAATTATAATTTATTAAATGTCAAATTCATAAAGATTACAATATTTGACCTATATTTTAAAGTTCAATAAAGTTAGGTCACAGGCAAAATCTATTACAATATAAAATTTAAATTATGTTTAATAAAAACTTAGCGTAGCTACCTAGGCGTAATGAATAAATAAATGAATGTCAAGGAATAAAATAAGTCAAAACACTAATTAAAATAATCTGTAGTAATATGTACTAAGAAGTACACAGCTCAAAAAAAAAACAATGATATTAATTTAAGAACATAAAATACAAATACAATGTCAACAACTAAAATTTAGTTCACGACATATGGTCTACTAGATGTTTTAGTACATCTATCTATATTCTACACAAAAATGTTTATCTTCTTACAATACGACTCCCAAGCAGGTTCCGCCATCTGTGTAGTAAATCAGGAAACCGACCGAAGCGCACCAGTGCGCTCTGTTTCGCGAAGATAAAAATGACTTGCACCCGATCCTGTCGTCTAATCGATTAGACCGTCTCACAGCCGAGTGTGCAGCGCGTTGACGAAGTGTTGCGTCCAAAAAACAGATGGCGCTGTATGTGGGAAACTAAAAGGGATTAGATTTAGGGAAGATCAAATGTTCCCATAATTCCCCCACAGCACGGCACAGCACACACTCGACACTGTAGTAGGCTCGAAAACACTGTAGCCTGTAGAAAAATGCGTGAACTACAGCGGCTGATCTTGACGGTTGGTGCCGGGCGGCGGCGGTGATTACAACGCTGAATATCCAGGTATTCCTGTTGCCAGCCACGGGATAACTTGTTCACACATGCAGCGTCGCTCCCGGTACACGGATATATTAAACGACTGTACCGTAATTCGAAACCTAATTATACATGAGAGTAGCGTACTTGATTTCCGCTCCAAAGTATCCGTGCTACGATTGGTCCGCTCGTTGCTCGTCCAATAAGCGTTGACTCCGCCCCTTCCGGTCCCCCTCCAGACGTCAGCCATCAGCCCAGGTAGTGCGCTCTGGCGCAGCTAGCTCCATTGGCGTTTGGATTTTCATCCAGAGCGGTCGTAAGCAAAATACTTACAGACCGCACCGTGCTATACAAATACTTATTGAATAAAATATTTTTTTTTCTGACAATTTCTTTTGAAGTGGTAAGGCAGTGAAAATAATTATTTTATATATTCGATATAATATTAACGGTGTTACCGTTCGTTTATAAATGTATTTACTTATTGAATTATTGTGTTTCAAGGTTTTTAAAATGGATAATGTTGGTCCAGCTCCAACAATGGAAGAAAACGTGAGACCACAAGGACGGAAGAGGACATTACAACGTTCGAGCTCCGATACAAGCTCGAGCTCTTCATCGAGCTTTAGTTCTTCATCGTCAAATAACAGTGTAAATGAAAGGCGTAAGAGGAACAAGCGTAAGAAGAGGAAACACCGTAAGTTCGACAAACTATTGTCCGAAATATCTAAAATAAAGTCCCGCTTAAATGACACCAATCAAAGTACTCATCACCCTGCTTCTCATTACGATGATGATTACCTTAGCATCCATGGCGACCCAAACACATATGGTGAATTTTACGAGGAGGAGTCACCCAAAACAACTTCTGTACAAAACACTGAACTGTCGATCGACGATCAACAGTTTCAACTGTCTGTAAAGACAAAAACAAGCGAGCCCGTAGTCCCTCGGACTTCGGCGGCTCACCTAGAACAACTCAAGGAACTGCAACACTTTGAACAACCTGATTGGAATAGTGTCCGTTACTCGGACACTCAGAAAAACTATATTCATTCTCCTGGGTTCACAAGCCTTGATGCCAATGAGGAAATCAAGCGCTACGGCAGCTCAAAGTCCTCAGCACAAATGGAGAATGCATTTGCTGGCTTGACGTATGCTTTGCTACGACAAAAAGAAGCCCTCCAGTCTGACATGAGAAAACTGATATGTGCCATACAAGATACAGATTCCAGCGCAACAGAAATCGGTTCAAAACTGAACGAAGTATTTTCATGCGGTGAGTACTCAAAAGTTACAAGCGATATTTTTCAGATAGTTTGCGGCCACAGGGCAGAAATAATTCAAAATAGACGAGAGTCTATACTGACGGCTGTTAAAGATCCGTTCCATAAAAGTGCACTGAGGAAAATACCACCTTCTTGCGCTACCCTCTTCGAGCCTGAAAAATTCAGCTCTACGATAGAGAAAGCTGGAGGCGTTAAAAATGTTTTCTGGCCTCCCGCGGCTAATAAGGAACGCACCTCTGATCCTCAGAACGTTCCTGGTCCATCACATCCAGCCAATAACCAGCGCAAATTATTTCAAGGACGACAACCGCAAACGAAACAGCACTCAAGTAAATATGTTTCAAACGACTCCTTTCGAGGTAGAGGTGGTAAGCGACGATCCGATAACCAACCCTGCAAAAGGCGTAACTCTCCCTCATCCCACCAGGATAGGAGAGGAAATAATCGGAGATACTGACTCGAAGCCATTCCGTGCCGGTCAGCTGCAAATATACTACACTCGTTGGAGAATGCTCGGGGCTCCGCCCTACATTCTCAACATCATAAGCGGCTACCGCATACCGTTCAAAAAGAAACCACCATTGCACCTACCAAACGATCGCACAGCCACGATACCATACTCCGTAGAAATGACAAAAATTATTCACAATATGCACACGCAAGGTGTCATAAGAATCGCGAAACATTCACCCAGTTTTGTATCGTCGATGTTCCTCAGACCGAAAAGCGACGGCACGATGAGACCAATTTTCAATTTAAAAAATCTGAACAAATACGTTGTCACCGACAAATTCAGATTAATAAACCATCACCGTGTCCTTGACTTTCTCCAAGGACAAGATTGGTTGGCCAAAATCGATATCCATCAGGCCTACTTTCATCCCCCTGTCGCCCCGAACCATCAACGCTTTCTTCGGCTCATTTACGGCGACATAATGTATTAAATGACCTGCTTGCCATTCGGCCTAGCCTCGGCTCCAAAAACATTTGCCTCACTGAGCAATTGGATCGCCCAGAAACTACGTCAACAAGGCTTGCGAATAATGGTATACTTGGACGATTTCCTCTTAGCCCACCAAAACCCACATATACTACAAAACCACGCTGTCACTGTAGTAAGTCTACTCGAGCATCTTGGCTGGAAGGTAAACAAAGAGAAATCTATTTGGAAACCCCAAAAGAAATTAGAATATTTGGGCGTGAATTGGGACACCTGGAACAATACGAAAACATTACCGCAAAGATTTCTCGCCAGGCTCGAATTGCAAATACAGACCCGAATAAAATCAAAAACAATAAATCTAAAAGAAATTCAAAAGCTCATAGGTACCCTGAATTTCGCAAGCTTTGTTGTCCCAAGGGGACGACTAAACTATCGATCTTTACAAGTTCAAGGGAACGCCCTAGCAAAATCTCAAGCCGTAACTATTACACTGAGTCTAGAGTCACTGAGCGAACTGTATTGGTGGCTGGAAAAGCACAAAACCAACTCTCGCATACACAATCCCCAGCCATCACATTACCTCACGACAGACGCGAGCGACATTGGTTGGGGGGGCAAACTAGACAATCAGAACTTGCAGGGGACTTGGCTGCACACAGAGGTAAACCTTCATTGCAACTTGAAGGAAATAATTGCTATACTAAGAATCCTGCAAGATCAAGGTCACTTCCTCCAATCGCGCTCGCTACTTATTCAATGCGACAACAGGACGGTGGTGTCATATCTTCGTCACGAAGGAGGCACGAAGTCACCAGAGTTAATGCGCCTCACGAAGGAAGTCTTCAAAATTCTAGATCATTACGACATTCAAATGACAATCTATCACATACCGGGCAACTACAACACGGATGCAGACCATTTATCTCGTCTGAAACCACCTCCAGAGTGGCATCTTTTGCCAACAGTGACAGATGTCATCTTCAAGAAGTGGGGTGTACCGGAAATCGATCTATTTGCATCGTGCCGAGCACATGTAGTAGTATGTAGTAGTAGTACCCCATTACTGCACGATCGACAGGTCCGACGATCAAGCCCAGCTTTTCGATGCACTCGGCATGAACTGGAAATTCAGACTAGCTTGGGTGTTTCCACCACCACACCTAATACCGAAAGTGTTAAGTCACTTGAACAAAGCAACAGGAACTTACCTTGTGGTTGTGCCTCGATGGGAAAAAGTTTACTGGAGACCGGATCTGAAAAACAGGGCACTAGATGCTCCATTTACGATCACGAAGTTATCGAAGGTCCTAGTAGATGCGACTACCGGCCGCCCACCACAGCGAGTGAAGGAAATGACGCTGGAAGTTTGGAGATGTGGGGCTGGGATCAGAGTTTGACTGACTGGAGTCACGAACAGAAAACACTCTTATCTGCCGGTTGGAGACAATCCACTCTGAACACATACAGACCAGCCTGGAAAAGGTGGCTCGTTTGGTGCGATAAAAACTCTATTGACCCACGAAAACCTGATGGGTCGCAGTTAGGAAGATTCTTGGCCGATTTGCATCAAAAGGAAAACCTGTCATTAAGTACTATTCTAGTACATAAATCTGTTGTGTCGACTCTTTCTAATCCAGAAGAGACTAATAAGCTAAGTGTACATCCACTAGTGAAACAAGTTCTAAAAGCAATTTCATTAGCAAAACCGAAAAAGCCTCCGTTACCTGTCTGGAACGTCGATACTTTAATTCATCATCTCAAGCAGATATCATCGGATAAAATGAACTTTTACACAACTTCAGGGCACACAGCAGCTATCTTCCTTTTATGTTCAGGGAGACGGATACACGACCTGACTCTCCTTAGAGTCTCACCCGAACACTGCGAAATATCTGATAAAGAAATTATTCTTTGGCCCGTTTACGGTTCAAAAACAGACACCGCAAACAGGCAACAATCGGGTTGGAAACTGTTACGAAATAAAACTAACCGAAATTTGGATCCAGTTTTTTGGGTAACTGAACTGATACGACTATCTCAGTCAAGAAGGGAAATTGCTAATTCTGACAGCCTCTTTATCAGTACGTATGGCAAACCTAAGCCAGCAACACGAGCCATGATCGCAGGATGGATGAAAAACATCCTCAAAGAGGCGAAAATTGAAGCTACCCCTGGTAGCTTTAGGTCAGCGGTTGCATCAAGAAATTGGATAGAAAATTATCAGCTGGAAGATATATTAGCAAGAGGAAACTGGAAATCTGCCAATACTTTCAAAAAGTTCTATCGTAAGGCAATCAAACCCTCAAATATAAAATCTACTTCGCTTGCAACTTGCTTCGAGCCTATACACTTAGGGTAATTTTAAATTATGTATATCAAGACATGTATATATATTGAGAAGCTGATTATGTACTTAATTATCTAAACTTTGAATGTTTTGGTTCAAATATATAGTATACTAACATTGAATAAAGTGATTGCTATCTCTAAACATATCTTTCCTGTGAGGTTTTTATTACTTATTGCTGGTAGAAGTTACTTTATTTTTATACATCACATTGGCGTCACCATCAACACCAGGCGATAACAAACACGTCTCTCATGTATAATTAGGTTTCGAATTACGGTACAGTCGTTTAATAGAGATGTTTTACCTGCAAATAAAACATTTATTAAACATACTTACCTAATTCGAAACCTAACACTTTCAAATTCTGCCTGGTGGTTATAACATGAGATAACCAATGAAGCTAGCTGCGCCAGAGCGCACTACCTGGGCTGATGGCTGACGTCTGGAGGGGGACCGGAAGGGGCGGAGTCAACGCTTATTGGACGAGCAACGAGCGGACCAATCGTAGCACGGATACTTTGGAGCGGAAATCAAGTACGCTACTCTCATGTATAATTAGGTTTCGAATTAGGTAAGTATGTTTAATAAATGTTTTATTTGCAGGTAAAACATCTCTATTAATTATTTTGTCCAAAGGTAACTAAAAATAATTTAAAATATAAATAATTTACGGAGTGGTAAGTGTTGTTGAGGGCCTACCTACCCTCTCCTCACTATATATATATATATATATATATATATATATATATATATATATATATATATATGTGACACTGACATCAACGTAACCGGCCGGAGTAGGAAAAACAACTGTCAAAGTTATTTTTTTCCCAGAATGTGCCAAATAATACTGGGAGTGTTAATTATTTTCTTTAACTTTTCGAATTTCAATAACAATAAACACATTTCATAAATATAATGGACAGTTTTAATGTTACCGAAAACATCGATGTTTTAGACATCGATGTTTTGCAATCGATTTTTATCGTACATCGATACTTTTGATTAGATTTTAACCTCAGATAAATAAACCATGGTCGTAATATAAAAGGATGGTGCACTACAGATGATTTGACAAATTTCATTCGTATGATTAAATTATAAGGTTGTAATTGCTTTGTAGAACCAAACGGCCTAATTGAGAGACACCCGGGCGGGAGTGTGTCCTTGTCTAACAACCTGCTAGTCTTATATATGTTCTATACTATGTGTATGGTATATATTATAAGTTGTCCATACAAAAGAAAGGGACAAACTCCGTTCAAGATCGGTCTCATGGGGCCAGTGTAAGCGATCAAGTTTAATATGTAACAGGTCTGTGAAATAAACCAACCATGTTATCATTAGTACCGTACGTGGACGGGGTATTAAACCCGTAGAGGTAAAATAAGCGTCAACTATTATTATTATTTATTAGAGGCGACATTAGCGTATGCGAATAAAATAGCTATAGAGATATAACCCGACTAAAATGATGAACACGTGATACATATTCCAGCTATAACAACGTACAACGTAAATTGGTCGGGTCTTACATGACAGCGGTTGAAAGCCAATGGGTGCACTTGAACTGGGATCAAGAACTGGCTCCAAACAATAAAATCGCATATGCAGAGAATGATTAAAATGGTTGTTCATCTCGCTCTCTCATACTAGTGATTGTATAGTTATATCCTTCTCATATTATTATTGTTATATAAATGCCAGATCCATTTAATACTCCATCCACGGTTCTGTCCATAGACTCCATAGAGGACTTCTGTGTGAGTTCGCTGTATCGCTGGGCTGCGTTCACGACCTACGCTGGGAGTGCAATCTGTGCATGGATTAAATATTACATACTTTCTCTATGAACCTGTGCAACCAAACGCTCTAACCTCTTTCTCTAACTCGTTTAGCGAATGTGACGCTCTGAGATGTGAGATCCATACTGGGAACTGAGATCGTGAAGGGGGTTAGAGCGTTTGGTTGCACTGCGAGCGTAGGTCGTGAACGCAGCCCTGTATAGACATAGAGAAATAAAATAATTTAGACGGTACCGTAGAGGGAAACAACCGAATCTTACGTAGTACACAGAATAATGAATTGAACAGTACAAGTACAGAAATTGCACTCCCTGAGAGCAAAAATGCGAGATTAAACCTAGTTACAACGCCGGTAACGTTCAAAATGCGCTTTACGCCTCGAGTGCGACCTTGAATTTGCGTCACAGTATCAACTAATAGTAACTATGAACCGCGTGTTGCGCACAGTGAAATGCACCGTAAGTCCGCACAGCGAGTCTGAATAACTCGGTCAACTCGCGGTCTCTCCTATAGGGTTGAATGTTATAAGATAACTTATTGAAGCCTTTAATTGGTAGCAGAATACTTTAAGGTAGAACAATGTAATGAGTATATTTAAAGTGCTACATTCATGTTTAATGTCGAGGTAGGATAAAAGTACTACAGTTATACTTTAATTAAGATAGTTTATGTGATAGTTTAATTAAGATAGTTAAAACTAAAACAACCGACTTCCATGCCGCGCGAGTCAGTTTCGGTTGCAAGTTTGAGACGTTTATCGTCATATCTCTGGAGACCCTCATCAGATCTCGACGAAATTACAATGGTACCACCTCGGCAACGAACTCTACCGATTAAAAAAAAAAATTCAAATCGGTTCACAATTGACGGAGTAATCGCGTAACATACACACAAAGACGAATTAAGAACCTCCTTCGAAAGTCGGTAGAAAATAATGTTCTACGTTCAATTGAAAATGAGTATGTAAAAACGTATAAGTATGTATAAACGTATGCTACGCAATGCTTTGTAGCCCTTCGTTTAGACATACTGAATAATATTTTTGTATGTTAATATCGTAAGCAAGGAATATAATAATGAGGTAGGTACAAGTAAGGCGCGCGGCCGATCGAGAGCGCGCGTGACACTTAACTGACTGAACATGGACCCGAGAGGGTGCGCGGAAGTACTTGTAGTTTCATACACAGAGTACTTTTATTGGTTTCATAGCTACAGCGCGGAGTGCGACAGGCCTGTTCGTAGCTTGTAAGTCAACACGATCAAAAAACATGACCGTGTATGTCGCTTATTTTCGAATTTCGCAAGAGAATCAAAACCATATACCTACACACATCAACACTGTCTAGGGATAATTTGTAAAAAATTCTTAAACTCATAAAATACTGGTTGGTTTAAAAATATTTTAATGTAAGCTTATTGTGTAGGTCTTAATAAATGATTCAAAATTTGAATTTGAAAAATAAATTAATAACAAAAGATTTGCGCGGCATAACTGTAGCGAAGTTCGAATGTTTTTATTTACCTAACCTAGTTTTTGGTATTTTTTTGTTTCAAATTAAAGTTTTAATAAAAATTATCGGTTAATTTTGAATTTATGTATCTGTATGCATCATGCAGCGGCGCCATTTAACGAGAGACGAGATGTTAGGGGCAGTAAGCATGCTTCAAGCTGGGGCTACTCAACGGAGTATAGCCGAGAAGAATGGAACATGACAAAACGTGATATCAAGGTTTTGGTCACATTATCGTGCCACTGGTGAAGTGGCTGAAAGGCACCTAGGCGGGAAGGGCATAACCACCCAAACACAGGATCGATTTTTGCAAGTGGCCGCGACAAGACAACTTAATGTGACGGCCATGCAGTTGGTTCAAAGGCTCTAGTCAGAGTACCAGTTGCTTGTCAGTGACCAAATTGTGAGGAGAAGACTGCATGAGGCTAACCTTCATGCTCGCAGGCCGCTTCGTACTCTAGCACTACGCAGAGGAAATCGCGGACGAAGATTAGAGAGGGCTCCAGAACATTTGCTCTAGGAAGATAACCAATGGTCTGTAGTGCTGTTTACCGATGAGTCCCGATTCGGTTTTTATCCTGATTTACGAAGAGTACGTGTATCGCGAGCTCCTGGACGTGAGAAGCGTCTGCAACACCCTCAGGAAGTCCATCCATACCACGGCGGAACAATTATGGTTTGGGCGGGTATTCGTGTTGGTGGAAGAAAAGACCTCGTTTGGATCAGAAACACCATGACTGCAGAAAAATACCGAAATCAGGAGCTAGCACCAATAATCTATCCTCATCGAATGCAAATGGGCCAAACTTTCACGCTCCTGCACGACAACACTCGTCCGCACACTGCGCGAGTGGTCACCAGCTGGCTACAGGAGCACGACGTGTCGGTCTTGGACTGGCCCGCGCAATCACCAGACCTAAACCCCATGGAGCACGCGTGGGACATGCACCAAAGAAGGGCTTAGAGGAATTTTCCTCCAAACGTTGCGACTGAAAAGCAACTTTTTTTGCATCTTAGCAGGACCTGGGACAATATCCCGCAGCAGACTTTGATAACTTGATTCGAAGCATGAAAAACCGTTGCAGGACCGTGATTAACGTCATGGGTGGTTTTACTGACTACTAATTTTTCGGGTAACTGCAAAGAACCTAATAATTTCGCTTTACTTTCACTTTTTTCTTAAAAAGAAATTCATCTTTAGGTTTACCATTATTTCACTTTTAGTCTTTATTTCATAAAAAAAATATTTACGCAAAACAAATATCTTTGTTTTATTCTAAAGCATAGTCTGATAAATGGGCTCTTTAAAAATATATACATGTTGTATGTTAGTTATAACACGTTTGGAAAAAATTGAGAAAATCAGAATATCCCTAGACAGTGTTGATGTGTGTATATATAACCAAATATTATAGGTTTTGTTGCTATGAAAGCTAATTTACTATTATTTGCAGTTGGTGCATTAACCGAGCCTAGGTATCGAACCGCAAAGAAGTTTTTCCTAGTTTGACAGTTGGTACGGAAGCCTCGGTGTGCGAGTCCTCGTGAGTGATAGTGTTCTGTGGGCGTATCCCACTCGATTAGCCGGTTTTATTACTTTTATGTAACTACTGCCCCTTTTGGTATTCCAGTGGGTGGTTCGAGTCACGACCGAAATCTACCACCCAGTGGTCCCCATTTAGCACTACCCAGGTAACACGTACACGTACGCCAGGAAGGCAACAACGACCTTCCTCAGTACTCATTCTAGTTCCTATTTGAAAAGCAATAGAGACTAGTAAACAGACCAACGAAGGTTAAAGTTTACAAATTAAAGTGGACGGATAGAATATAAAAAACATTTTGTGATAAAGATTTTTCTGTCTCAGTCTATAAGGACTCAAGTCAAGTAGACAAGTCTACAATAGTCGTAAATCACCTGAGATCCTTCTATGTTTTGTAACGAGGTATTTCGACTCGTTACATATTTTTCGTTTGAAAGCACATTTCAGCTTCTAAGACTGACAAAATTACCTTTTGGTTTTAAATAATTTAGAACATTTTCGTATTTAGCCATTTTTAGTCGATTTTAAATAATCGAGTTATTACTTGGTCTGTGGATCATTCAATATCCTATAGACAATCTTTCAAAAAAAAAATGACTTTGACATCTGTCAATTCTCGATGGGAGACGTCACTTTTTCTTGTCCCTGGGGCCTACAAAGAGCTAAACTTTTTGTATTTTTTCTTAATCAGATTTTACAAGATGAATCCATCTTGTTAATGAAATATGCGACGCTAATTGGCGTGCATATTATGTTCAAGGATATGACAACGTCGTGATTTTGCGGTGAGTCAATTTTTGATAACCTAAAATGTTTCGCGTCATCCTTCATGGCGACAAATTACAATCGGATTTTTGGTTACAGCCTATGGCGCTGTTTGGACGACTGTCGTCTACTGTTTGGGCGACTATGGGTGTCGCCAACTGTTGGTTCGACGCTGGAAGACGTCGTTAGTTTGAGGTGTTCGTGCGACGCACACCGTTTGGATGTCGTCGTAGTTTTGAGCTGTTGGTGCGACGATGAATGACGTCTGTTTAGAGTGGAGTGCTCAGACGCCCCCGGACGCTGCAGCTAAGCAAATTTCATTATAACTCTTTTTATTACCCTTAAAAACTTTAATTTCATATTCGCAAGATGCAAGAAAGACAATAACCAAATTTCAGTAGTAAAATGTAAAATAAATTAACCTAAAAAGTAACGAAAACCGAATGGTATTTATAGTCAAATGTTTAGACATAGTATTCCGGCTTTAACTAAATAATGTGTATCTCATTCTGGAGGTAAGGGACGTTTTGAAGTATTAAAATTTGTCATACAATCCCAAAACCGTGTTATCATTTGCCTGTCCCCCGGTCCGAGATTAAAAGTCTCAATGACACCGCTGATTTATCCTGGTAAGTTTTAGATCTTGGTAGAACAAGGGCGCTCGATATTCATAAATACTGTCTACCTAACATTAATTTTTAGCTTTTTATACTCTATAACCTTCATGTTACAACCAGTAACGTTTATATTTTTATAACACAAATTTTTTTTATTACAATTAGCGCGAGAACAGGGACCGGAGTTACCTCCACATACATAATCTTTCTTGCATCTTATTTTTGTTTTTCTTGTCACAATTTAGTGCAATTTTTTGTTATTTTTAGCATTTTTACTTTGTTTTGTGTACTTTGAAAACACAATTGTAACTTTGTTTACAACTTTTTTTGTATTTTAACAAAACTAATTAACATACAATGTTCTTTATATGTCTTATATACTGGATAGACTAATCTAAGTGTGTACTTACTATATAATAACATTTGAGATATGCGTTGTTTACATTTTGTAAGGAACTGACCTTGACCACATTGAAAGTGCTAAGTTTTTGTTTGAATTGATATAACTTTGTCTTATATAAAGTTATAACGTTTGTTTACTGTTGAGAAGCATTAAGCTACATTCATATTAGAAAATACTAGCTTATTAACATAATTATTAACTAGTTTATTGATTTTACTTTTCACAAATAGATATAACCTTAGCCGTTGTTAATAATCTTGAAAATTAAGATAAATTGTGAATCTTTTTTGCATCTTACATACTTCACAATTTGAATGTTTCTTTGTACATTCAGATTTCTTTAAATACTTTTGAACATTATTAAATATTAACATAAACTTTAAAACATAATAACTTAAACCGGTTTTTAACAAAAAATCTTATAAACTTTGATGAGTTTTAACTATTCTTTGAATTTTTAGTTGGTTGTTTGTCTTTGTTCCTTTAATATTTTTGATTATTCATCATGACTGACAAACAGGTTCAATTTCCACCCTTGTTGGAAGAGAACTTACCTGGTACTTCTAGGGATGTTATTTCTAATCCGGCGTTGGATAATTTAGAGGCTGTTGACCCTTTCTTACCTAACTTTGGTCATAGTAGCTTGCATAATTTTACACCTTTACCTTCGTTTAACTCGATGAATGTTCAACTCAATGAACAATTGAAAAAGCATTTGCCTTCAACAAATAAACTTCCTGATTTGAAGCGTAGTAAGATATCTTTTGATGGGAAAACTTGTGTTAGAGACTTTATCACTTCGGTTGAGGAGTATTTTTTGTATAAAAACTTTGATGAAAACTTTTTAGTCGGTTCTTTTTCTGATCTGCTCACTGGAACAGCAACGAAATGGTTCCGTAGTATTCGAATTAGGGTTTCTTCGTGGACAACACTTAAAACTGAATTGTTGAACAGATTCGACAAACCTGAATTTGATTATCATTTGGAGTATGAAATGAGAACTCGCAAACAACGGAGTAATGAGTCACTTCCTGATTTCATTACTGAGATTTTAGATATGTCTAGCAGATTAGCTAATCCAACTTTTGAGAATGTTTTGATAACTATAATTAAACACAACATGTTACCTATTTACACACCGTTTTTATTTGGAAAATCAATAGACACTATTGAACAGTTTATCCGAATTAGTAAGGAATTAGAGATTTTAGTTAACCGAAAACCTGTAAAGGAAATTAAACAAAACTTTCATGCGGTTGAAACCAAACTTTCTTGTTTGAAGTGTAAGTCGACTGACCACACTTATAAAGAGTGTACAGAGATTCTTGGACCAGTGTGCTTTAAATGTCATAAACGAGGCGTTTTGACAAAGAACTGTGATACTTGTCATTCTGACAATATTAAAAATAATAATAATTCAAAAAAACTTGTAAGGCATCGGGCCCAAGTTTTTGAAGAAACTTCAGGTGCTCCGATATCCAATTATAAACCTGATGATGATACGTGTAAAAGAGAATTTTCAGAATGGCTTGACTATTTAAAAACATTTTTTCTGTTCATAAAGCAGCTCCTATACTTTTTACTAAACAAAATGATACTAGACCATTTTTAAAATTTACCATTTATAATGAAACTTTTTCTGGATTGCTAGATAGTGGTTCAAATAGCTGTGTTTTAGGTAATAACCAACACTTGCATCTTTCTAAACTAGGATTTCAAATTAAACCTATTGATGCCTCCGCTTGTACTGCTGACGGTTCATCAAGAAAAGTTATCGGTTCTATGCGATTACCGGTTACCGTTGACAATGTTTGTAAACTTGTAGAATTTTTAATAATACCCTCTTTTGATCCACCTATTATATTGGGATTTGATTTTTGGTTGAAATTTAACTTAGCTAAAGACTTGTGGAAAAATATTGAATATGTTCACAATAATAAAATTCAAGTGAACGCTGTTACTTCTACAGTTCATTTAACTCCTTCTGAGAAACAACAATTAGATGAAACCATTGCTTTGTTTGAAGATATTTCTTATGAGAAAAAAGGTTTAGGCCTTACCACCCTTGTGGAACATAAAATTAACGTTACTGTAAAAACAAATTTGACCCTAATAGTCGTTTGAATTGGAAAATTGTTATACCTAAAGAACATGTTTTAGATACTATTCGTTCTAATCATGATGATATTAATTCTGGACACTTTGGAATACATAAAACTCTTAATAAAATAAAACAACATTATTATTGGAAAGGAATGTTCGGAGACGTTCAAAGATATATTTCTTCTTGCGACATTTGTAAAGCTTATAAACATTCAACATCTGCTCCTGCTGGTAAGATGGTTAACCCTAAGAAAGTTGATCAACCTATGGTAATGTTATCCGTTGATATTATTGGGATTTTACCTAAATCTTATTCTGGACATAGATTCATTCTTTCAATTGTAGATGTTTTTACTAAATATTGTTGGATATTTCCTATGATAAATGCTACTTCTAAAGTAATTTGTAAAATCTTTGAAAAAGAAATATTTCTTAAATTTGGTGTACCTAAAATTTTAGTGGCCGACAACGGACCCCAATTTATATCTAAATATTTTGTAGATTTCTTAAAAAATTTCAACATTACTAAAATATTTTATAATGCACTATACACTCCACAGAATAATCCAGTAGAAAGATATAATAAGACAATAGAAACATGTATTTCTTGTTTTGTTAAAAATGATCATCGAACTTGGTCAAGGTTTTTGCCTCATGTCCAATTAGCTTTAAATAGTAGTGTAAATCTTGCTACAGAGTACACTCCTAACTTTTTGATGTTCGGTAGAGAACTTATTTTTGATGCATTTTTGCACCGTTTTAGTAACTCTTTGGATAACTTAGATCAACTTGAGCTTGGTACTAGAGATACTTATGCTCACTCTTTAAATTCACTTAGTGAAGTTTTTGTTAAAGTTCAAGCTTATCTTTTGAAAGCTTATAAGCGTAATGCTCTTTATTATAATAGGGGAAGAAAAGTCATTTCTTTTGATGTCGGTGATGTAGTTTGGCGTAGAAGTTTTGTACAGTCAAATGCACCTGCATATTTTTCGGCTAAATTAGCACCTAAGTTTATTAAATGTGAAATTGTAGAGAGAATTTCTCCTAACGTTTATGTACTAAAGGAATTTAATAAAACAAGTACTGGACGTTATCATGTTAAAGATATAATTAAATATTAAAATTTTCATTTTGGATTTAACATTTTATTTAGATTTGTTTTGATACTCTGCTTGGGAGGAAGGTTGTTTGTGGAAGAATGAGATTTGATGTATGAAAGCTGACCTTCACAGTGAAAGATGATGATCTGAAAGGAAACCAACACTTTATTGAAATACAACTTTAAATATACTAAACCTAACTTAGGTCTATTTTTGGAACTTATATTCTATTTTTGATACCTTCATTTTATTTTTGATACTTTTAACCTACTTTTGAACTTTTACCCAACTTCAAAAGCTACATCTAACGATTATATTTTCTTTTAGAAATTTTCTTGGCATCAAAAGATCTTATGTATATTTTTGTATATTTTATTATTTTGGTTACTTTGAAAAGCTTTTCACTTTTCAAGTACTCAACTTTCTTTTAGATACTTTGAGAAGTTTTCCACTTTTCTAGTATAAATATTGTTTTAGATTGCTATGAAAAGCTTTCCACTTTTCAAATAGCCTGCACATAGTGTAAATACATTTTTAATATAGATGTGTTTCAGTCTTTGTGAAGCATGTTATATATTATTTAGATTATTTAGTTTGTGTTTGTTGTAGACCTAAGACTTGGATTTGACACTTAGAGCTCTACATAATTTTTACCCGGATTTGCCTCTCGGATTTGACTCTTTTGAGCTTTTGTCTCAGTTAACCTTTTTGGGTAATTTTTTACTCTTCATTTTTTCCTCGCTTTGACATTTTTAGTTCAAGCGTTGAAAACTTTTTAGATATTGTGAACGGAAAGTCGGTGGTGTTGAGCCGGTCACAATACAACTTTGTTGTTTTCCCAACAAACTTTTGTTAACTTGTTATTGTGCACGGAATGTCGGTGGTGTTGAGCCGGTCACAATATACAATTTTTGTTCTTTTTGACAAACCCTTTTATTAATTTGTTAGTGTTCGGAAAGTCGGTAGAGTTGAGCCGGTCACTACTTATTATTTTTGGTTCTCTATTTTTATGAGAATAATTTGAACTTTTGTTGTTCAACTTTTTCATTGAAAACTTGTTCACTGAATCTTTTGCAGTGAATAATTATCTATAGTCGGCAGCTAATGCTTAACCGTACTACAATATGGATAACCTTTGTTATTACCTTTTAATTTAGTTAGAATCGTTCTGAGATTATAAAAGATAGAGGCGATGGTGCTTATCTACACTTTTGTTAAATATTTCAGAAATATTTATTTGGTTTGTAATACAGATAGGTAGATGGAGGCTATGGTGCTTATCCACTCTTGAGTATAATTAATTTGTGATGGATTTTAGGATTGAGTCATATTGATGGATTAGTTTTGGTAAACCTTTACATTGTTTTTCACTTGGTTAGAAAGTTTTTATAACTTGTTTTTCTAGAGCAACTTAGTCAGTGGCTAGAAGCTTAACTGATTTAACGTTATGCTTTATTAGTGTCTTCTTTTAGTTTGAATAAATTTCATATTTTGGTGGCGGAATATTTTCTGTTTATTAATTTTTTTTGAATAAGTTTTTATTAGGAATTTTTTGGGAGTTCTTCTCAAAAATAAAAGAAGTTTCATTCTTTTATTTTTTTTGGGAAGGTATGTACTGTAACGAGGTATTTCGACTCGTTACATATTTTTCGTTTGGAAGCACATTTCAGCTTCTAAGACTGACAAAATTACCTTTTGGTTTTAAATAATTTAGAACATTTTCGTATTTAGCCATTTTTAGTCGATTTTAAATAATCGAGTTATTACTTGGTCTGTGGATCATTCAATATCCTATAGACAATCTTTCAAAAAAAAAATGACTTTGACATCTGTCAATTCTCGATGGGAGACGTCACTTTTTCTTGTCCCTGGGGCCTACAAAGAGCTAAACTTTTTGTATTTTTTCTTAATCAGATTTTACAAGATGAATCCATCTTGTTAATGAAATATGCGACGCTAATTGGCGTGCATATTATGTTCAAGCATATGACAACGTCGTGATTTTGCGGTGAGTCAATTTTTGATAACCTAAAATGTTTCGCGTCATCCTTCATGGCGACAAATTACAATCGGATTTTTGGTTACAGCCTATGGCGCTGTTTGGACGACTGTCGTCTACTGTTTGGGCGACTATGGGTGTCGCCAACTGTTGGTTCGACGCTGGAAGACGTCGTTAGTTTGAGGTGTTCGTGCGACGCACACCGTTTGGATGTCGTCGTAGTTTTGAGCTGTTGGTGCGACGATGAATGACGTCTGTTTAGAGTGGAGTGCTCAGACGCCCCCGGACGCTGCAGCTAAGCAAATTTCATTATAACTCTTTTTATTACCCTTAAAAACTTTAATTTCATATTCGCAAGATGCAAGAAAGACAATAACCAAATTTCAGTAGTAAAATGTAAAATAAATTAACCTAAAAAGTAACGAAAACCGAATGGTATTTATAGTCAAATGTTTAGACATAGTATTCCGGCTTTAACTAAATAATGTGTATCTCATTCTGGAGGTAAGGGACGTTTTGAAGTATTAAAATTTGTCATACAATCCCAAAACCGTGTTATCATTTGCCTGTCCCCCGGTCCGAGATTAAAAGTCTCAATGACACCGCTGATTTATCCTGGTAAGTTTTAGATCTTGGTAGAACAAGGGCGCTCGATATTCATAAATACTGTCTACCTAACATTAATTTTTAGCTTTTTATACTCTATAACCTTCATGTTACAACCAGTAACGTTTATATTTTTATAACACAAAATTTTTTTATTACAGTTTATGTTCAATAAAACTGTTACCGAAAAAATAGATAATAAAGACAAATATGTATAAATAGAACTAATTTATTGCATGTTATTTATTATATTAAATATACTTTGGCAGAACAAAATGATTCTAGCATTCACAAGTATGTATTACAAAAATGTGCACTCAATTGTGATAATTTATTTTAAGATAAAAAATGCGCTTGAGGTTCACTTTACACTTTACTGCTAGTGGAGGCAATGTTAGCATTAAACTCTAAGAAATCTTTTAATAAAGTTGTTCGTCTCTTTTCAGCGATGTCCATTTGATTTTCTAATTCACCTCTATTTGTAGTTTCTGCTCTCTCTACTTTCCATGACAAGTTTTCTATTTCTGCTTCTAGTTGGGCCTGTAATTACAAGATTTTCATTTTAATACAATATTCATAAACTAATGTAGGTAAGGGTGGTATAGTTTTTGAAGATAACTTTTTAGGGTTCCGTACCCAAAGAGTACCAATGGAACCCTATTACTGAGACTCCGCTGTCCGTCTGTCTGTCCGTCGGTCTGTCTGTCTGTCTCCAGGCTGTATCTCATGAACCGTGATAGTTAGATGGTTGAAATGTTCACAGATGATGGATTTCTGTTGCCGCTATAACAACAAATACTAAAAAAAGAACAAAGTTAAAAATTAAAAGGGGTCCCCATACAAAAAAAACGTGTTTTTTTACTAAAGCGCCATCTATTAACGATTGTTTACCTTATTTATAATATTTATTACCTACCCTAACACTTTTGTGTTAACGATCACTTAGTTGGTGTTAGAAGTTCGTATTCGTTATTGTGTTAGGTATTCGTTAGATGGCGTTGAAGTTAATAAGCATGTTTAGTATTGACACGGTAATATAATATAATATTACCGTGGTATTATACTGCGGTTCGGGATATTACCCTCCGTGCGAGAAAAGTCTAACTCGCATATGGCCAGTTTTGTTTATATCTGATAGGCTAGAGTTTGACCACAACTTGCCAGGTGGTAAGCGAAGATGTGGTTGTGGATGGCTAACACGCTAGGCCTAGAATGGACTCTCAAAAGTTTTTGAGAATGTTGAGAAAAGTTTGGAACATTACAGTGGCACTAAGCATGAAAGCAACCAAAAGTCGGTCCAGTGCAATCTTATTTCGAAAACATATTCTTCTTTTTTTTATGATATAGGTAGCAAACGGCCCACCTGATGGAATGTGGTTACCTTCGCCTATGAACAAAGTAACACTTAGACATATTGGCAAGCAACACACAATTATAAGTTATAATGCAAGGTAAATGCTCTTACTCTATCAAGTACCATCAAAAACCACTATCTCACTTGGTGATAAGTGATGATGCGGTCAACGATATCGCATGATTCGCTATAAGATCCCCGAGTTGTAGTTATTACCGGAAATTAGTTCATTCTTTGGCTGTATGTATGATCAAGCAAATGGCTTGTCCAAATACATTTTCAACAATTTACTTGTCGGTAAATTCGGTCGGTAAACCGTTTGTTGCTTAGATTTATTATAGCTTTATCTGAGGTCTGTGGTTGGATGTAATTGGTCGAGCACCTCTGTCAACCACACAAATGTTATATATAAACATTTTTTTTATTGGCCTTCACCAAAAAAAAGTTAAATTCAGTCCAAGTATGTCCTTAGCTCCTACTCTTACACATACAGTAGGTAACATAATTTACCTGCTGATACTCAAACAGCTCTTTCCTAGGCCCAACTTCCATATAATAAGCAAAAGGGTATGTATATTGCAGCGTGTATCTGCAGCGTTTCAAAAGTCTGGCAGAGTCCCAGAGATATTGCCAGTCGATCCATGTACCTGCGCCAGCCATCACCTGTAAAATTATAAGAGTATTTAAGATTTAAGAATTACTTAAGTACAGTCGGCTCGCCGAATTCCGAAGAGGAGTTGGAATAGGTACCTACAATATGTCGGTTAGAACAAAGTCTGTTGTACTGTGCCGTCTTGTATTCCATCTGCCTTATTCAATTTCCAGACTAGCACATTTCCATCTTAGACCACATCTTCACTTAACATCAGGTGAGAAAGTGATAAGGTGTATGTCTGTACGGCTTAAAAATACTGTTTCAATCAATATGAACCTTCTACTTGAATTATTAAAGAATGATAATTAGACCAAACCTTTTGGTTGATACGACTTTTCAAATTAGCTAATGTTTGTTCTTCCAACTTCAGAGATCTAGCGTGGTTCTCCCACCTTTCGTAATAGTGCAAATACTTTTTCAGTGCTTCTCGGGCCTGCAAATGAAAATAATATAATGAAATGCAAGCAAATCAAATTGAAGACAGAAGAATAATAAATTTATGAGGGCAACAGCATACCCATAGCAGTCGCGCCTTTAATTTGTAAACGAAAATTCGTGTAACGTATATTATGACATGAAACAGACACGCTTCACCACGAAGTTAAGAAACGCACTGTTCGAAATATAGGATTGACGGTCAATAATCCAGCGATTCATTACTATATTCCAATCAGACAAACAAGCAATCGGTATTCTTTCATCATACAGACAACATAGTCACTTTCGATCAGGTAATTTATATTATCGTCAAATACTTTTCAGAAAAACTCTATAATGTATGTAATTTTTGCTTAAACGGTATTTTTTTGTTATCTATCGCCAAACATCGAATGTGTTCCGGCAGCTGCCCTTGGGAGCCAATTCCTATTCTAGGCCTAGCTTCGTGCTACCACCATTGACCGCATCATCACTTACCAACAGCTGAAATAGTGTTCAAACTCTATAGTGTATACGATATAAAATAAAACTGGCCAAGTGCGAGTCAGCATCGCATATCACACACTAAGGGAGGGTTCCGTACAGTACGAAACATAACAGAGTTTCAACCTCATATATTTGATTAATTGATATTACCCAGAATATTTGGTTTGGTCGCGATCTACAAAGACGGGGCTCGTTTACTAGCGCCATCTATGTCATTTTGCCGAAACTAATTAGATAGATGGCGTTTAAAAACACGTTTTTTGTATGGGGACCCCTTTTAATTTTTAATTTTATTCTGTTTTTAGTATTTGTTGTTCTAGCGGCAACAGAAATACACCATCTGTGAACATTTCAACTGTCTAACTATCACGGTTAATGAGCTATAGCCTGGTGACAGACGGACAGACAGACAGACAGACAGCGGAGTCTTAGTAATAGGGTCCCGTTTTACCCTTTGGGTACGGAACCCTAAAAATAAGCTTATGTCCATGCTGAATGTCCTTTCTAAATATTGCTGAAAGATTTTTTCAATCTCATGAATAGTTTCAAAGATTACACAGTACAAACACATAAAAGTTACATCTTTTATAATATTGGTATAGATTGGGGTACTCTGAGCTTACTGACCAGTATGTGGTGCAAGTGAGATGCAGCTGCATATTATAGCTGCATCCCACTTTAACAGCGTAACATTTGTTTTTGTAACTGTGCAAAAAGAAACTTTTGGCCGATGTTATAGGCCTATTATTAACATTTTTTTACCCGACTGCGGGACGCAAAGGAGAGGTAATGTGTTTATCAGTCTATATATGTATGTATGTTTGTTCCTTTGTGGCACACTAGAGACCAAACGCGTGGGCCGATTTTGATAATTGGCACGTCAATAGATTCGCCATGCTAGCGCGAGTGTCAACGAAAACATAAAAAATTGAAAAACTCAAAATGGCGGATTTCAGACGCCGAAATTTGGGGTTCAAAAAAAAATGTTTTTTTCAAAACCTATCGAGTGGGGTATCGAATTAAAGGTCTTAAAATGGAGATTCAAAATATATTTATAACAAATAATTTATGATCGTACAAATCGAAAAAAAAAAATCGATTTTACATGCCGCGTTAGTCACTTTCAGTAACAGGACAGGATAAAATAGAGCGGAAAATGTTACCGTTGATATTATGTTGGGGTGTAACTGTCCATAAATTACAAGGTATCCCCATTCGTTAAGCCATTAATGTGTGCCGACTGTTAAAGTCTCTACATTCCATATAACAATGTATCATTTATTTTATGAGTGTATCGACCGAGAAAGAATTTAAATGGTATAGTTTTTTGATATCCCTAAACAGAAGTCTAAACTACTAGACTTACTTGTTTTTTTCTTTTCAGTTCGTTTTTTAACACTTCACTTTTTGCGCAGTCGGGTTTTTTAATTTTTTTATTTAATGTTTTATTTACCAATGCAAGTAGTTCTGAGTCTCATTAAAGGCAATAATATATTATAACTTGGTTTATTTTTATTTCTTTTCCCAATCATGGGATTTTGGCGCCGCACGTTCGATGCTTTTGCCGGAGTCTTGTTTTATATATTAATCTTGCTTGATAACTTGTGCATTGTTATAGTTATGTATTTTTGGTTAAAACAAAAGTAGGGAAACGTTTGACGCGAAAAATGTAAAAATCTTGTTAACGGAATTTGGAAAAGTTATCTTATCATGATCTTATTACAGAATAAAACTGGCCAAGTGCGAGTCAGACTTTGTTCCGCACACGGAGGGTTCCTAACGCCATCTATCGAATTTCTAACGAACTTCTAACACCAACTAAGTAAACGTTAACACAAAGCTAGAATAGTATTATATAGTAGTAATAGTAATTGTAGTAATTAATATTATTAAATATCTGGTTGACCGAGCTTTGCTCGGTATTTTTTGCCACTTAAACAGACAAATATGACTCTTCCCGACATCTATTGACGAATAATAATACTATTTTTTTTAATTGAGAGCAACTAACTGCTTTACTGATACCTTAGAAAAAATAATAATACTACGTAAGTACTTCTACTCGCCAATAGATGTCGGGAAGAGTCATATTTTAAGTTGATTATCAATAAAGTTGATTATTGAAAACACGAATAAAACAACATTTTCTGAAAATGACTCCTAGCTAAATCGATTTATCGCCACCGAAATTCCCTGTAGGTATACTAAATTTTATTTAATCGTTGGAGCCGCTTCCGAGATTCAGATTAAGGTAAAGATGATAGCGCCATCTTAGCAACTAGATAGGTGGCGCTGCGCTATCGTAAAAAACTTTTTTTAAACTTTTCTTTAATTTTTAACTTTGTTCTGTTCTTAGTATTTGTTGTTATAGCGGCAACAGAAATACATAATCTGTGAAAATTTCAACCGTCTAACTATCACGGTTCATGAGATACAGCCTGGTGACAGACGGACAGACGGACAGACAGACAGACAGACGGACAGCGGAGTCTCAGTAATAGGGTTCCGTTGGTACCCTTTGGGTTCGGAACCCTAAAAACTGAAACATTATGGTGTTAGTGGGTTGTGTAATGACTTCTTAAAGTCATTTTTGTCGCTAAGACGACAACTTGTAGAAGTGTCTACCGAGAATGGAATTTAAAGATCGAAGTTCAGTAATCTAGGAAATCTCTCCATACCGCAAGGATCAGTACTAGGTAACTACTTGTTTTTAATACTAGTAAACGACCTTGCTACGTCTACCACCTCCGCTGAACTTGTCGCATTCGCGGATGATAGTGCATTTTTAGTCTCAGCTGACAACATACAAGAGCTGCAACTACGGTTGCAACACTCCATTGCTGATATCTGTGACTGGTTTCAGACAAACGGAATGATATTGAATTTAGAGAAAACGAATGTAATAAATAAGCTTCAATTTGAGAGGACAACCTAAAAATCTGTCTGTATCTTGTAATAACATTCAAATACCCCAAGTGAAACACGCTAAGTACTTAGGTTTTATAATAGACTCAGGTTTGAAATGGGATATGCATATTGACTATCTGTGTGAAAAGCTAAGCAGAGCATGTTTTGCACTATCGAGACTGACTCAAATGATGAGCGCATCAGCAGTCAAAAATGCATATTTTGCATATTTTCAATCACTACTCTCTTAAGGTGCGTATAAATTAAGCGCGGCAGCCGCGCGAGCCAATGTTCGACCAGAGTTGACGTTCATTTGCCGCGCGAGCCAATATGTAGATATAAATTTAGTTGGACGTGGCAGGCGCGCGCGGCAGGCGATCCATCACGAACAAACCGCGGCGGATAGACAGACCACTTTTTGTTTTGCACTTTTCGTTGTCCATTTTTACGTATTCGCCGCGCGAGCCAAATCACCAAAACTACAACCGTCCCCACTGCGCGCGAGCGAACGACTGAAGCTCCTTTGATGCGGTCTAAAAAACCGACAGCGAGCGGATCGCCCCGCGGCACGTTCGAGCGCGGCAATGTTCGCGTCGCCGCGCGCGGCGGTCCCGTCTACATAGAGCGCGGCCGCCGCGCGCACCAATGTTCGATGGTTTGCCGCGCTTAATTTATACGCGGCTTAACGGTATAGATCTCTGGGGCCAAGCCGCAGATCGCCAAAGAGCCTTTGTTTTGCAAAAGAGGGCAATTAGAATTTTGTGTCGTGTTCCATGGGACACACCCGCTCGACAATTGTTCATCGAACAAGGTATACTAACAATGCATTCATTATATATCCTCGAAGTCTGCAAATTTGTTAAACTAAACTTACAGAATTTTCAGTCTCAGTGATATTCACAACTTCAACACTCGTAATAAAGACAGGCTTATACTAACTTCCACAAAATTGAAAAAATGTTCACAATCTGTGTGGTACAAAGGACCAAAAATATATAACAAATTTGACAAAACTATTCATGAAATAGAATCCTATGAAATATTTAAAAATACAATAAAAAACATCTTAATAAAAAAAGCATATTACACATTACATGAATTTCTGGATGAAAAAATAAGGCTGATGTAACAATTGTTTCACAAACACAATGTTTATGTTGTTTAATGAATTTAATTCTATTCTACTCAATTATGAATTCTATAATGACGTTTACTTAATGTAAATCAAATTTATTATACTGTAAAATTGACCTATAACAAATGTTATTAAGAAATAAATGATAAATGATATTAATCATTACTGGATAGTAAAATGGATCAGAAAAACTTGGAGTTAGATAATTAGGAAGGATAGTTTGGCAAATAATGAGATACAATGACGGCCCCTTGGTGTAAGGGTAGGTAGGCCTTGACTTCTAACCCAGAGGTTGCTGGTTCCAATCCTAGTCACGCCAATGGATTTCTATGAGCATTCATGAGTGCTTGTCCACAGAAGAGATTTTATTTTATACAATGTTGGTAAAGCGAATTATTTCAATGGTGGCAGAGGTAGGGCACATTAATTCAATGTACCGCCTGACTTGCTACCAAAAGGTTACCACCATGAACGTTAATATGTTCCGCTAACTTACGGTGTTCCAGCGACACCGCCCTTGAAAGTCAGATATTCTAGGCCTAGCGTGTTCACCATCCTTGACCACATCATCATTTACCAGCAGCCGAGATAGTAGTCAAACGTTAGCCTATCACATATTAAAAAAATCAGAATACATACTTGAGCATGCTGACTGTCATTAGTTAAGTTAGGATCTTCCTTGTATCGACTGCACTCATAATACTCCGAGCCATGGCTCTTCCAATCACCGAGGCAAACCCAGCAGAAGTCATGTCTACAAGCACCACACTGCATGTGATTGCAACCACCATTCTTCTCTATACAGATCTGGCATTTAGGACAATCCTGCAATATAATATAGAGACATCAGATTTAATAATATCCACAAACAATAGACTATCATTGACCGAGTGAAGCGAAGGGTTCTTCAGCATGGCCAGAAATGCTTTTCTATATACGGCTGTTCTCCTCTAGGGGCTGCATTTCTCAACCGATTCTCTAGAATTTTTTTAAGCAGGTTCGATAATTTCATAAATTTTTTTGTCGCTTCAGTTTTTGGAAATTTTTCAAAATGGCTGCCAACTGAACGAAGCCAGTGCTGGCATGTTATCTATGTTTGGCGCCTGTCTAGCTGGCATGCCAGCACTAGCATCGCATAATTACAGCCTTTAGGTCACAAATTAAGATAGCATCCACAAACCTTTGTATGAGCGCTAATGTAATTGGCAGTTTCCGAGTCGTCAGCACACTTGGTCAGCCAGCGTCGTATAGTGGCGCAGTCGGTGGGGGCGTGATGCGGAGCCCCGCAGGAGAAGCAAGTTATCAGCTCGCAGCCTCGACACTCCACGCGTCTTGCACCTTCGCGGGTCCACGCTTGGAATATCCACTGGAAAATGCATATATACTATGACTATGACAAGATTGAAGAACAGGGCAATTCGGCGTGCCTTTAAGGTCGTAGTTCACCAACTTATTTACTTATTTTAACACCCGGTGACTATTAACCAACGTTTTCTGACAAATGTTCTATGTGAAGACACATCGAAAGAGTTGGGTAATTACTACTGAACATTTAAGTTTGATCTTTAGTATCATCATTTTCTTTTACAGTGGAAAGAATACTTCGATAAGACATCTAAGGAAAAAGGTATATCGTATGAAACGTTACAAGCTGAACCTCCTCATGTACCATGGTGTGCCAATGTGAAGATGAGTAGACGTCTTGTCGTTGTTGCTCATAGGTTGCGTTCTGGGCATATGCCTTTGAACAAATTTAAATTTATGATGAGAAAAATAGATAGCCCTAACAGTGATGTGTGTAGCGATAGCGTCGAGGATGTTTACCATTTGTTGTCAGAGTTTAGGCGAAGCGTTACTATGTGGGAGGACCTATGTAAAGAGTTTAACTTCAACTGGCTTGATGTGGGACTGTTCCAGAGCATATTGTCTGCGCAAACTTCAAATGCGGCCAAGATGCTCTATCAGTACACGTACAAGCTTTTAAAAGATAGCACATAATCAACCTATTGTGTATACGATGGGACTGACATAGTTGCTGTGCGACCAAAGTCCCTAAATTAAAATAGAATTTTAAAAAAAAAAACATTTTCTTGTATAAATCCAGGCATCTCAAAAACTGCAACAAATTTAATGAGAGACACATCTTAGAAATATTGTGCTGGAGACTAATGATGTGAATACCATATAGGCTAGCGTTTGACCACTATCTTGCCTGGTAAGTGATGATGTGGTTGAAAATGGTGAAAATGCTAGGCCTCGAATACACTGACTCTCAAGGGATGTGTACTGCTGGAACACTGTAAGGTTATGACGGCAGATTTTCTCCTTGATGGTGGTAAGCTACTTATTTTTGGTAGCAAGTCAGGGGGAACATCGATATTATATGCTATTACCATCTATTAAAAACTCGGGCCAGTTTGACCGAATCCAAGAAATTTTTACTCTGAAAGACTATGCTAAATATTAGTGAACGTTTTTAACAAGCAGAATCTAAAACTACCGAACCTAATTATTAAAATGTTTTTTTTTTATTGATTCAGTAGCTTTTTGATTCTACTTGTTACTTTATATGTTTGTAACAAGCAGAAGCAAAAACTACCGAACCAATTTAATAAAATGTTTTTTTTTTTAATTGGTTCAGTCGTTTCTGATTCTACTTGTTACAAACATATAAAAATACAAATGTTTCTCTATATCATTTTAGTATAGACGGTTTTACCAGTCGGTGATATACCAGCTGCTCATAACAATTTTTAGACTTTATACTACTATATAATACTGATTTTGTTGTTTTAGTGATTACCTGACAATTAGGTCCTGGACAAAATCTTAGCTGAGGATGAGATTTGACATGGTCTTTGAACATAAACTGTTGATACCTCTCGCGCATATTCGGTTTGGTTACATGAGATAATACAAAATCTTCTGGAGCTCTCACTTCACACTCCTGTGCCATACATTGAATAGTGTTGGATACACCTAAAACAAATTAAAACTGGATGAATATCCAAAAAGCAACTTCAAATAAACTGGGGATGTCCATGGAGATGTTTAACTTTATATCTCTCAAGATCTCCATTGTACTTTATACAATAATGTATGTGGAGACTATTATGTTACCACCATTCATTTCAACCATCATAAATGTCTTGTACATCTGATGATATTCAAATGAAAAAAAAAAAAACATTTTTGAGTAATATTGAGGCAGCCTGAATAGGCAGTATGCACATATTTTAAAGGTTCACCCAAAGGGAACCAAAGGAACCCTATTACTGAGACTTCGCTGTCTATCAGTCCATCTATCTGCATTTCACAGGGTTGTATCCCCTTAACTGTAATAGGTAGATACTTGACATTTTCACGAAGTATGTATTGCTACATTATGGGGGATTTCACAAAAATACTAAAAAAAAAATTTAATTAAATATTAGAGGGAGGGATACAAGAAACATGTTTTTTCTGCATTTTTTGCTTGAATTTAGAACCATAATAGATAGAGACTTGAAATCTTCACAAAAATTTACTATGGCCACTATAACAAAAAATACTAAAAACAGAATAAAGCTAAAAACAAAAGGGCTGATAGAACATGTTTCTTGTATGAAGACCACATATAAGAAACATGTTTTTTTCATGTGTTTTATGCTCGATCTTAAAAACAGTAATAGATAGAGGCTTAAATTTACTTATAGTGTGTAATGGTTCCTATTCCTATGACAAAACATAAAAACTAAATTTAAAAAAAAAATTAAAGTGGGTCCCCACACAAGAAACATATTTTTCCAGTAAATTTTGTTCAATCATACATATGCGAGTCTGACTCGCACTTGGCCAGTTTATTTAAAAATATTTTTATTTCACTGATTACTTTAATATAACCTACATAGAATATAACACAACACTGTGTTTTTTTTCAATATTGATGGAATCGTGCTTGTCTGGAAATGGAAGACAGTAATGAGACGAGGCGAACTGATTTCAGTTCATCCACATATTAATCATAGCACAACTTTCTCAACAGATCTTAATTTACTTAGCCAGTGTCATCTAATGTCCAGTGTCATCCAGTGAAATTACAGTGCATGTGAGACTCAACATCTTTATGTCACAAGGTAACAAAGGTAAGGTGCAGTACAGTGACATGCAAAATTCTGGCAGCTCAGAATTTTGTATGTCACTATATCTGTAATAGGTAGATGTCATCGCTTACTATCAGGAGAGCGTAATGCATGTCCTGTTACCTTTTATCATAAAAAAATTGCATGTTTTTTAAGACATTGTGCTGTTTCTACACTTTTACAGATTCACTGACACTTAATGGTTAATAATGCACTTTTAATACACATTAACTTGCTTTAACATTAGTTTTAGGAAATATCAATGATAGTACATATTTTAGGCAATTTAAAAGGAATTATTAAGAAAATTTCGTTTTATTTTAACTCTAGGAGCAATGTGATTTATAAAAAAAAAAATTCAAATGAACTTTATATTTAGCCACTTGCATATTCCTTATTAGAATTAAATCAAATTAACCAGTGTTTGTTGTGTTTAATATTGCTTCAAAATGAAATTATTTTTGAGATAAAAACATACCCAAAAGCTTTCAAACAAGAACTAAAAAGATGGATAAAATCTCTCAGGCATTGTCATCACAAATCCGAGGAACAAGAGCTTTTATGAAACATAGTTAATAAGTATTACATAAAGTTAAACCGTACCTTGCATAATTTGAACTTCAAAATGCATAGCCCAGCAGTCATTGCAGAAGTAGTGTCCACAAGCCAGGGCACTGTATTTGGTCAGCGGCGGAGTGTTGGCACACACACCACAACAAGTGCGGCTGGAGGTAGCATGTACTGAAGGCACTCCAGGTTTTACATGACTGTACACTAACACTTCATTTGCATTCTCTTTATACTTAGTTATTATATCCTGAGCATTCCATTCATAAGCATGAAGGGTAACCTAAAAAAATAAGTGATGTTAGTTATTAGATAGAAACATCACAGCGAGAAAGGATGCAGATACAAACCTTAGCTAACGAAGGCGTTATTTGAAGGCTATTACTGAGCAACTCGATAGATTCGTTCAACAACTTTTCGACTTCCTCGACCTTCAGACAGGAATACAAGAAAAATTCCGGGTCCGCCTTAGTACGATCGATAGTCTCCATGTCGCAGTCATCGTGTTCTCCGTAATAATCGTAATCATCTCCTTCGTTGTCCGAATAATCCATATCAGAATCAGCAGACATTTTGATGCTGGTTGGTTAGTGCATTTCAAGGCAAAAAATCGTGAGGAAGCACTGAAAAAATAATTTATTATAATATATCCACAGATGATTAATTCCGTTTCTTTGTAATATAAGACAAAACTTACTCGCTTTTTTAATTAAATTTAAAGAATAACGTAAAAATATAAAAGTACGTGAGCTTATTTACTACAATTTTTTTTTAAATTATGGTTTGTTTGATTAAAGAGTAGTGGTAACTTTTTGCTTGCTAACGTTATTACAATAAATGAAGCATATATTAGAAGCAGTTTATGCAAAAATCATTAGGAACACAGAAAAAAGCTTAAACTGACCTTAGAATATAATTTAGGATCGTGTAAAAAACGAAAAAAATCTGCCTACAAATGCTGAAATGCCACGCTAGTCGTTTTCAATTTTAGTTTCGTTTTCACTGGAGATACTTACCATCTCGAGTATATTACAATGGGACCAGGCCAGGATCTTCAAAATGTACCCTACCAATAAAAAAAGAATCATTCTAATTGATTCACAGTTGACGGAGTAATCGCGTTACATACATACAAAAAAAAAACGAAACATATATAGACAAATTGAGAACCTCCTCCTTTTAGGAAGTCGGTTGAAAAATGAAAAAAATGGCTTACATTTGACATTAACATTTGTTTATTGATGAACAAAAGATCAGACTAGATACGTAATTGATTGATGTAGTGTTTGCTTGAAATATACAACACTAGAAAACGTAAATGATTGAATTGAAACTGTCACCTGTCACCATAGAACCTGTACCAATTTTATAGGGAGTTTTGGCGGGAATGTGAAAAAGTGTGTGCTCCATGGAGCAATTATTTATTGTGCTCTCATTGTAGCTTTTCCTAAGACTTGTGTTCTTCTGCGAGTTAATGTGTAATAAATGTGAATTACTAACCATTTTATTATTGTATTAGTGTCGGTGAATGTGTGTGCGAGTGTAGGGAAACAGCACAATGTTGAATTACATGCTATTTGCGTTATCACCAAAATTCCACTGAAAATCTTCAGTTAAGTCCACATCTGTACTGAGGGTATGACTTGGACTAAGTCTAGTCCAAGTCGACTCAAATAAATGACTCAAGCTTGACCTGAAATGTGATTTTGATCTTAGTGACTTTTATTCTCAACAACTTAAATAATTTCAAAACTTGACATTGGCTAAATATACTGATAGTGTGGAGCCATAGTAAAACTAAAAAAAAATCTGTGTTATGGAGTCATCAATGTCAAAAATGACAATTTTTTATTAGAATTTTGTAGCAGTGTGACCATTTGTAGCAGATTCCTGCCATTTAGGCAGATTTGTAACCTACATTTTAGCTATGGCTAAAGATGGGTTATACTAGGTAAATTTGGGACTAGGTGAACCTATTCCTAGTCCTTAGAAATACATGATCCAAATATCTGTCCCACCTAGTATTGATCGCGTATAGTAGTCAACAGTATGTATTGCATCATTTCGGTCTCACATACTAGAGTGCGAGTGAGAGAGTAGCTTAGTATCATAATTCCCTCCCACTCGCACTCGCATTGCACCGCGTCTTCGTTGTACGGCGGTACTATGTCAGTGAAAATACTGCATAGATTTGCGCGAAACATCGCATCTATAGTCCGGCAATCTCGTGCGCGACCTTCCTGCTGAGTGACAGACGGTGGCGGGGACGAGGTAGCGGTAGTAACTATTATACAATTTGTGACACGGCTACACCCGGTTCCCTTCTCCCCTACACCACCCGCAACCCGCTGACATCTTGGGTACCTCGTCCCCGCCACCGTCTGACTCCCCGCGGGACGGTCGCGCACGAGATTGCCGGACTATAGTCTCGAGGCCAAATACTAAGTGGAATAGGTAGTGCATACTAGTGTGCGAGTGAGATGGTACTATAGTATGATGCTACCCGGTCCCTCGCACTGTTATTGCACCGCGTCTACGGCGTACGGAGGTACTATGCCAGTGAAAATACGGCATAGATTCGAGTGAAACATCGCGTAGCGTCTTAGTTAGTAGTCCGAGATCGAATACTAGGTGGAATAGGTGCCACCTAATCTCGTAAAATATCTATTCTTGGGATCTGTTCTATTAAATACGCCTCACCTCTATCTGGCAGATTAAGCTGACGATTCCAAAAAGTGGCAGATTTGGGCAGATTTCAAGGATCCTTATGAATTTAGAAATAAAAATGGAATTTTGACAATTTTCTGTTTCTATTAATAGTATAATATTTTTATTATGCATATATTTGGTTGGAAATTTATAAAAGATTGAGTGACAAGGTATATATATCTTCATAATGCAATAATATGATGGCATAATATAATTTTCTGGAGTGGTTGGTGGTTTGGCAGATTATGGCGGTTTTTTTGCCAGTGTCGGGCAGATTCACCATTTTTGAGAGGTTCACCCTGTTTTGTAGTTTTTTTGTAGTCAATGCAAAGGTCACCTTGATGATGAACTTCAAGATTTTCAAATCAGATATTTAAAATATTTTTATCGGTATGTAGTGTAGTTAAGTGCTCCACGAATTTAATTTCTTTCATATTTTTTTTATATTGTGAAGATATTAGTTCATGTTGTGTCATCTTAAATTATCTCGTATTGTCAGTAAACAAACACCGTCTGTTCGATAGGTATTGGGATCTCTGAACCTCTAGGATGGAGGGAAATACTACTCAGAGGTTTATCGGACGCGGTTCCCATAAGGGTAAGGGTCTTGCTGTGTTTACCAGCGGTGGTGACTCCCAGGGTATGAACGCCGCTGTGCGTTCCGTGGTGCGAATGGGCATTTACCTTGGATGCAAGGTGTACTTTATCCGAGAAGGTTACCAGGGTATGGTAGATGGAGGAGACAACATCGAAGAGGCTAACTGGTCCTCAGTGAGTTCTATCATCCATAAGGGAGGAACCATCATTGGTTCTGCTAGATGTATGGACTTTATGTAAGTATTTTGCTCTTGTTTTTATGTTTTATTACATACATGATAAATAAACAAGAGATAAATATCAGAGAAAAAACATAGATTTTTATTAATGGCGAGAAAATATGTATTATGTAAATTTGTTAAAAGTAAACAATTTAAAGAAAAAAAATCTTGTATCTTTACAAGATTTTTTTTCTTTAAATTGTTTACTTTTAACAAATTTACATAATACATATTTTCTCGCCATTAATAAAAATCTATTACTTCTTGTAAATTGTAATAATACAATTTAAATATTTAATAATTTCAATTAAAATTTTATTAATATTCCATATATCAATTTTAGCAAGAGGGAGGGTCGTCTGAAGGCAGCCTACAATCTGGTGAACCGAGGCATCACCAACTTGGTTGTGATTGGTGGTGATGGTTCATTGACTGGTGCTAACTTATTCCGTCAGGATTGGTCAAGCCTTCTTGATGAACTGCTGGAAAATAACAAGATTACTAAGGACCAGAGAGAAAAATACAAGTTCCTACATATTGCTGGAATGGTCAGTAAATTAAATAGTTAATGAATAGTCTATAAATCTAGTTAAATTTGGGCATTCATTGGGTATTCAGACAGGCAAAAGAAAACTAATTCTAATTGATGAATGCTGTTGCGTAATACTTATGTACTTACAATTTTTGTTAAGAATATTTGTTTATTAAACTTTTATTTACTAAATAATATTATAATAATATTGTAATTTATTTGTACTAAACTTTGAATATTTGCTTTACACAGTTGTATTTTAACAGATATTCTATTTTTCATATTCAATAACTATTAAATAAAAAAATGCAGTTAAATTTGGAATTTTTTACACATTTAGAATTTTTTCAATATACCTTTAGGCTGATTGTCCACTGGAACTGCAGAGAGGAGCAGGCATGTTAAGTGGCATGCAGTCAAAGATTAAATTGTGCTTGTCTAAAAGTTGAAGATGGCAATGAGACGAGGCACAGAACAATTTAATTTAATCTGTTACACTAAGTTACGAAGCCTTGAAAATTTTGGTATTACAACAATTAACACCTTTTTGACTTCGCCTTTGCTTAACCAAATATTGCAACTATTCCAACCTATCTACCAAGCTAGCCAGCACAAAACATAATGCAAGAACTTGAACCTATTGGTGACATGTCTTTGTTCGGTAGGCGGTTTGAGCCATAGTTGTAGCCTGCCACTAATGATCATCCATTTAGCACCAACTAGGTATCACATATAGGACTATCTTCTACACCTATGGATGGAGAAAGTTTATAATCGCCCTACTGTAGGTCTCTATTTTATGTACATGCAAATTACATATCTACAATTTTTCAGGTGGGTTCCATTGACAATGATTTCTGTGGTACGGACATGACTATAGGTACAGACTCTGCGTTGCATCGTATCATTGAAGCCATTGATGCCATTGTAAGCACGGCCTACTCTCATCAGAGGACTTTTATTATGGAGGTCATGGGCAGGCATTGTGGGTAAGTGTAACCTATTTCATAATTTAGTTTTATAAAATTTTGATGAATTTATTGGAGTTCATTAGATGAAATTCATTCTTCACCTAATTTCCAAAAAGAGCAGGTTCTCAATTCATGTTGTAACGAGGTATTTCGACTCGTTACATATTTTTCGTTTGGAAGCACATTTCAGCTTCTAAGACTGACAAAATTACCTTTTGGTTTTAAATAATTTAGAACATTTTCGTATTTAGCCATTTTTAGTCGATTTTAAATAATCGAGTTATTACTTGGTCTGTGGATCATTCAATATCCTATAGACAATCTTTCAAAAAAAAATGACTTTGACATCTGTCAATTCTCGATCGGAGACGTCACTTTTTTTTGTCCCTGGGGCCTACAAAGAGCTAAACTTTTTGTATTTTTTCTTAATCAGATTTTACAAGATTAATCCATCTTGTTAATTAAATTTGCGATGATACTCGGCGTGCTTATGGCGTAGTGCCATATGATAACGTCGTGATTTTGCGCCTTTGGCGCTGTTTGTTTGGACGACTGTCGTCTACTGTTTGGACGACTATGGGTGTCGCCAACTATTGGTTCGACGCTGGAAGACGTCGTTAGTTTGAGGTGTTCGTGCGACGCACACCGTTTCGATGTCGTCGTAGTTTTGAGCTGTTGGTGCGACGATGAATGACGTCTGTTTAGAGTGGTGTGCTCAGCAACCCCCTGACGCTGCAGCTAAGCCAATTTCATTATAACTCTTTTTATTACCCTTAAAACTTTAATTTCATATTTGCAAGATGCAAGAAAGACATTAGAGACAACGATTAAAGAAAGACAATAACCAAATTTCAGTAGTAAAATGTAAAATAAATTAACCTAAAAAGTAACGAAAACCGAATGGTATTTATAGTCAAATGTTTAGACATAGTATTCCGGCTTTAACTAAATAATGTGTATCTCATTCTGGAGGTAAGGGACGTTTTGAAGTATTAAAATTTGTCATACAATCCCAAAACCGTGTTATCATTTGCCTGTCCCCCGGTCCGAGATTAAAAGTCTCAATGACACCGCTGATTTATCCTGGTAAGTTTTAGATCTTGGTAGAACAAGGGCGCTCGATATTCATAAATACTGTCTACCTAACATTAATTTTTAGCTTTTTATACTCTATAACCTTCATGTTACAACCAGTAACGTTTATATTTTTTATAAACAAAATTTTTTTATTACAATTAGCGCGAGAACAGGGACCGGAGTTACCTCCACATACATAATCTTTCTTGCATCTTATTTTTGTTTTTCTTGTCACAATTTAGTGCAATTTTTGTTATTTTTAGCATTTTTACAGTTTTTGTACTTTGAAAACAGAATTGTTACAACTTTTTTTGTATTTTAACAAAACTAATTAACATACAATGTTCTTTATATGTCTTATGTACTGGATAGACTAATCTAAGTGTGTACTTACTATATAATAACATTTGAGATATGCGTTGTTTACATTTTGTAAGGAACTGACCTTGACCACATTGAAAGTGCTAAGTTTTGTTTGAATTGATATAACTTTGTCTTATATAAAGTTATAACGTTTGTTTACTGTTGAGAAGCATTAAACTACATTCATATTAGAAAATACTAGCTTATTAACATAATTATTAACTAGTTTATTGATTTTACTTTTCACAAATAGATATAACCTTAGCCGTTGTTAATAATCTTGAAAATTAAGATAAATTGTGAATCTTTTTTGCATCTTACATACTTCACAATTTGAATGTTTCTTTGTACATTCAAATTTCTTTAAATACTTTTGAACATTATTAAATATTAACATAAACTTTAAAACATAATAACTTAAACCGGTTTTAACAAAAAATCTTATAAACTTTGATGAGTTTTAACTATTCTTTGAATTTTTAGTTGGTTGTTTGTCTTTGTTTCTTTAATATTTTTGATTATTCATCATGACTGACAAACAGGTTCAATTTCCACCCTTGTTGGAAGAGAATTTACCTGGTACTTCTAGGGATGTTATTTCTAATCCGGTGTTGGATAATTTAGTTATGCAGAATGCAACAGAGGTTGACCCTTTCTTACCTAACTTGGGTCATAGTAGCTTGCATAATTTTACACCTTTACCTTCGTTTAACTCGATGAATGTTCAACTCAATGAACAATTGAAAAAGCATTTGCCTTCAACAAATAAACTTCCTGATTTGAAGCGTAGTAAGATATCTTTTGATGGGAAAACTTGTGTTAGAGACTTTATCACTTCGGTTGAGGAATATTTTTTGTATAAAAACTTTGATGAAAACTTTTTAGTCGGTTCTTTTTCTGATCTGCTCACTGGAACAGCAACGAAATGGTTCCGTAGTATTCGAATTAGGGTTTCTTCGTGGACAACACTTAAAACTGAATTGTTGAACAGATTCGACAAACCTGAATTTGATTATCATTTGGAGTATGAAATGAGAACTCGCAAACAACGGAGTAATGAGTCACTTCCTGATTTCATTACTGAGATTTTAGATATGTCTAGCAGATTAGCTAATCCAATTTTTGAGAATGTTTTGATAACTATAATTAAACACAACATGTTACCTATTTACACACCGTTTTTATTTGGAAAATCAATAGACACTATTGAACAGTTTATCCGAATTAGTAAGGAATTAGAGATTTTAGTTAACCGAAAACCTGTAAAGGAAATTAAACAAAACTTTCATGCGGTTGAAACCAAACTTTCTTGTTTGAAGTGTAAGTCGACTGACCACACTTATAAAGAGTGTACAGAGATTCTTGGACCTGTGTGCTTTAAATGTCATAAACGAGGCGTTTTGACAAAGAACTGTGATACTTGTCATTCTGACAATATTAAAAATAATAATAATTCAAAAAACTTGTAAGGCATCGGGCCCAAGTTTTTAAAAAAACTTCAGGTGCTCCGATATCTAATTATAAACCTGATGATGATACGTGTAAGAGAGAATTTTCAGAATGGCTTGACTATTTAAAAACATTTTTTTCTGTTCATAAAGCAGCTCCTATACTTTTTACTAAACAAAATGATACTAGACCATTTTTAAAATTTACCATTTATAATGAAACTTTTTCTGGATTGCTAGATAGTGGTTCAAATAGCTGTGTTTTAGGTAATAACCAACACTTGCATTTTTCTAAACTAGGATTTCAAATTAAACCTATTGATGCCTCCGCTTGTACTGCTGACGGTTCATCAAGAAAAGTTATCGGTTCTATGCGATTACCGGTTACCGTTGACAATGTTTGTAAACTTGTAGAATTTTTAATAATACCCTCTTTTGATCCACCTATTATATTGGGATTTGATTTTTGGTTGAAATTTAACTTAGCTAAAGACTTGTGGAAAAATATTGAATATGTTCACAATAATAAAATTCAAGTGAACGCTGTTACTTCTACAGTTCATTTAACTCCTTCTGAGAAACAACAATTAGATGAAACCATTGCTTTGTTTGAAGATATTTCTTATGAGAAAAAAGGTTTAGGCCTTACCACCCTTGTGGAACATAAAATTAACGTTACTGGCGACCCTTTTAAAAGTAGATATTGGCCGTTGAGTCCTGCTAAACAAAAAGAACTTTATGATGAAGTGGAAGTTTTATTAAAGGAAGGAATTATAGAACCTTCAAAATCTCCTTGGTGTTCCCCTGTATTAGCCGTCGATAAAAAAGATGGTGGAACCAGATTATGTTTAGATTCGAGACGATTAAATTCAATAACTGTTAAAGATTCTTATCCTTTGCCGTACCCTTCTAGGATATTAGACAGCCTTCGTGGGGCTAAATTCATATCTACCATAGATCTTTCTAAAGCATTTCTGCAAATTAAACTTGAAGAGTCCTCTCGTGAAAAGACTGCTTTTGTAGTTCCTGGAAAAAACTTGTACCATTTTGTTCGGATGCCTTTTGGAATCACCAACGCACCGGCAGAGTTACAACGCTTGGTTGATAAACTCTTTGGACCTGAATTTGACAATGTCCTGTTTAAATATTTAGATGATTTGATTTTAGTAAATGATAATTTTCAAAATCATATAGAGTACCTTAAAAAAGTCCATGAAATACTTAAAAACTCAGGCTTAACAGTAAATCTTAAAAAATGTGAATTTTGCAAAGAAAGACTCCGTTATCTCGGTTATATTGTAGACAGTCAAGGCCTACATACTGATCCGTCTAAATTAAAAATTATAGAAAACTTTCCACGACCAGAGTCCGTAAAACAACTTAGAAGCTTTTTAGGATTATGTTCATATTATCGACGTTTCATTTGTAAATTCGCTGATATTGCCTCCCCTTTAACTAAATTAACTTCCGGAAGTAAAAAGATAAAACATACTTTTGTTTGGAATGAAGAAGCTGAAGAAGCCTTCATTAATTTAAAAAATGCCTTAATAACTACACCTGTTTTACAGTGTCCTGATTTTGAAAAACCTTTCTTTTTACATTGCGATGCTAGTTCTGTAGGAATTGGTAGTGTTCTGAGTCAAGAAGACGAAAATAATGAACAACATCCAATTGCTTATTATTCAAGATCTTTAAATAAATGTGAAAGAAATTATAGTACCACTGAACGTGAACTTTTGGCAGTTTTAGATTCAATTGAACATTTTAGACCTTATGTCGAAGGAATGAAATTCACAGTTGTGACAGATCATGCTAGTCTTAAGTGGCTTTTAAAACTTAATAACCCTAGTGGACGCTTAGCTCGATGGGCTGCACGTATTTCTCAATTTACTTTTGATATTGTTCATAAAAAAGGATCTTTACATCAAGTTCCTGACGCTTTATCTAGAATCAATATAACTTCAATATTAGTTTCCGCTATAAATATTGTCTCACCAGATGAAGATATAGAAGACCCTTGGTATAGAAAAGTCTTTATAAATTGTCAAAAATACCCTTCTAGAATGAAAAACCTTCGAGTAGAAGATAATACTTTATATCGTTACTGTAAAAATAAATTTGACCCTAATAGTCGTTTAAATTGGAAAATTGTTATACCTAAAGAACATGTTTTAGATACTATTCGTTCTAATCATGATGATATTAATTCTGGACACTTTGGAATACATAAAACTCTTAATAAAATAAAACAACATTATTATTGGAAAGGAATGTTCGGAGACGTTCAAAGATATATTTCTTCTTGCGACATTTGTAAAGCTTATAAACATTCAATTTCTGCTCCTGCTGGTAAGATGGTTAACCCTAAGAAAGTTGATCAACCTATGGTAATGTTATCCGTTGATATTATTGGGATTTTACCTAAATCTTATTCTGGACATAGATTCATTCTTTCAATTGTAGATGTTTTTACTAAATATTGTTGGATATTTCCTATGATAAATGCTACTTCTAAAGTAATTTGTAAAATCTTTGAAAAAGAAATATTTCTTAAATTTGGTGTACCTAAAATTTTAGTGGCCGACAACGGACCCCAATTTATATCTAAATATTTTGTAGATTTCTTAAAAAATTTCAACATCACTAAAATATTTTATAATGCACTATACACTCCACAGAATAATCCAGTAGAAAGATATAATAAGACAATAGAAACATGTATTTCTTGTTTTGTTAAAAATGATCATCGAACTTGGTCAAGGTTTTTGCCTCATGTCCAATTAGCTTTAAATAGTAGTGTAAATCTTGCTACAGAGTACACTCCTAACTTTTTGATGTTCGGTAGAGAACTTATTTTTGATGCATCTTTGCACCGTTTTAGTAACTCTTTTGATAACTTAGATCAACTTGAGCTTGGTACTAGAGATACTTATGCTCACTCTTTAAATTCACTTAGTGAAGTTTTTGTTAAAGTTCAAGCTTATCTTTTGAAAGCTTATAAGCGTAATGCTCTTTATTATAATAGGGGAAGAAAAGTCATTTCTTTTGATGTCGGTGATGTAGTTTGGCGTAGAAGTTTTGTACAGTCAAATGCACCTGCATATTTTTCGGCTAAATTAGCACCTAAGTTTATTAAATGTGAAATTGTAGAGAGAATTTCTCCTAACGTTTATGTACTAAAGGAATTTAATAAAACAAGTACTGGACGTTATCATGTTAAAGATATAATTAAATATTAAAATTTTCATTTTTGGATTTAACTTTTATTTAAATTTGTTTTGATATTTTTTGGGAAGCGCGTTGAATGTGGAAGAATGAGGTTTGATGTATGGAAGAGGACGCGCAGGATGAAAGATGATTATCTGAAAGGAAACCAACACTTTATTGAAATACAACTTTAAATATACTAAACCTAACTTAGGTCTATTTTTGATACCTTCATCTTATTTTTGGAACTTTTATCCTACTTTTGAACTTTTACCCAACTTTAAAAACTACATCTAACGATTATATTTTCTTTTAGAAATTTTCTTGGCATCAAAAGATCTTATGTATATTTTTGTATATTTTATTATTTTGGTTACTTTGAAAAGCTTTTCACTTTTCAAGTACTCAACTTTCTTTTAGATACTTTGAGAAGTTTTCCACTTTTCTAGTATAAATATTGTTTTAGATTGCTATGAAAAGCTTTCCACTTTTCAAATAGCCTGCACATAGTGTAAATACATTTTTAATATAAATGTGTTTCAGTCTTTGTGAAGCATGTTATATATTATTTAGATTATTTAGTTTGTGTTTGTTGTAGACCTAAGACCTGGATTTGACACTTAGCGCTCTATATAATTTTTACCCGGATTTGCCTCTCGTATTTGACTCTTTTGAGCTTTTGTCTCAGTTAACCTTTTTGGGTAAGTTTTTTACTCTTCATTTTTTTCCTCGCTTTGACATTTTTGGTTCAAGCGTTGGAAACTTTAGATATTGTGAACGGAAAGTCGGTGGTGTTGAGCCGGTCACAATACAACTTTGTTGTTTTCCCAACAAACTTTTGTTAACTTGTTATTGTGCACGGAATGTCGGTGGTGTTGAGCCGGTCACAATATACAATTTTTGGTCTTTTTGACAAACCCTTTTATTAATTTGTTAGTGTTCGGAAAGTCGGTAGAGTTGAGCCGGTCACTACTTATTATTTTTGGTTCTCTATTTTTATGAGAATAATTTGAACTTTTGTTGTTCAACTTTTTCATTGAAAACTTGTTCACTGAATCGTTTGCAGTGAATAATTATCTAAAGTCGGCAGCTAATGCTTAACCGTACTACAATATGGATAACCTTTGTTATTACCTTTTAATTTAGTTAGAATCGTTCTGAGATTATAAAAGATAGAGGCGATGGTGCTTATCTACACTTTTGTTAAATATTTCAGAAATATTTATTTGGTTTGTAATACAGATAGGTAGATGGAGGCTATGGTGCTTATCCACTCTTGAGTATAATTAATTTGTGATGGATTTCAGGATTGAGTCATATTGATGGATTAGTTTTGGTAAACCTTTACATTGTTTTTCACTTGGTTAGAAAGTTTTTATAACTTGTTTTTCTAGAGCAACTTAGTCAGTGGCTAGAAGCTTAACTGATTTAACGTTATGCTTTATTAGTGTCTTCTTTTAGTTTGAATAAATTTCATATTTTGGTGGTGGAATATTTTCTGTTTATTAATTTTTTTGAATAAGTTTTTATTAGGAATTTTTTGGGAGTTCTTCTCAAAAAATAAAAGAAGTTTCATTCTTTTATTTTTTTTGGGAAGGTATGTACTGTAACGAGGTATTTCGACTCGTTACATATTTTTCGTTTGGAAGCACATTTCAGCTTCTAAGACTGACAAAATTACCTTTTGGTTTTAAATAATTTAGAACATTTTCGTATTTAGCCATTTTTAGTCGATTTTAAATAATCGAGTTATTACTTGGTCTGTGGATCATTCAATATCCTATAGACAATCTTTCAAAAAAAAATGACTTTGACATCTGTCAATTCTCGATCGGAGACGTCACTTTTTTTTGTCCCTGGGGCCTACAAAGAGCTAAACTTTTTGTATTTTTTCTTAATCAGATTTTACAAGATTAATCCATCTTGTTAATTAAATTTGCGATGATACTCGGCGTGCTTATGGCGTAGTGCCATATGATAACGTCGTGATTTTGCGCCTTTGGCGCTGTTTGTTTGGACGACTGTCGTCTACTGTTTGGACGACTATGGGTGTCGCCAACTATTGGTTCGACGCTGGAAGACGTCGTTAGTTTGAGGTGTTCGTGCGACGCACACCGTTTCGATGTCGTCGTAGTTTTGAGCTGTTGGTGCGACGATGAATGACGTCTGTTTAGAGTGGTGTGCTCAGCAACCCCCTGACGCTGCAGCTAAGCCAATTTCATTATAACTCTTTTTATTACCCTTAAAACTTTAATTTCATATTTGCAAGATGCAAGAAAGACATTAGAGACAACGATTAAAGAAAGACAATAACCAAATTTCAGTAGTAAAATGTAAAATAAATTAACCTAAAAAGTAACGAAAACCGAATGGTATTTATAGTCAAATGTTTAGACATAGTATTCCGGCTTTAACTAAATAATGTGTATCTCATTCTGGAGGTAAGGGACGTTTTGAAGTATTAAAATTTGTCATACAATCCCAAAACCGTGTTATCATTTGCCTGTCCCCCGGTCCGAGATTAAAAGTCTCAATGACACCGCTGATTTATCCTGGTAAGTTTTAGATCTTGGTAGAACAAGGGCGCTCGATATTCATAAATACTGTCTACCTAACATTAATTTTTAGCTTTTTATACTCTATAACCTTCATGTTACAACCAGTAACGTTTATTTTTTTATAACCAAATTTTTTTATTACAATGTGTGTTGCTTTTATGTTACATTGGAACCTTTGCATTCATCAACCAATTTCTGTAATTCTCTGTTTTTTATGGTATAGCTGCAAATAGGTGCGCTATATATTTCATCATGATTTGATGACAGCCTACTAAGTTATATGAAGAGAACTTGCAAACTTGCAACCATAATATCTCGTGCAGTGCGCTTTGAAATTTTTTGAAACAATATAATAGACATGATGACAGTAACTAAAAACCACTAAAGTTTTGTATCTGTTTAATGAAACCCAAATGTTGGATTGGATTGATTGGCTTGATCCAATGCTTACAAATTTAAGATTTTCTGAGGACATCGTCTTTTTTGCCTCAACCACTACAGAACTGCAACAAATGGTCCAAGATCTGAGCGTGGCAAGCCTTGATGTTAGACTTTTAATGAATTGGTCAAAAACCCAGATCATGACTAATAGCACGAAATGCAGGGTCGAGATAGACGGGCAGTTATTACAGTATGTCAACGAATATATCTACTTGGGCCAGATAGTTCCCTTTTAAAATCAGCAAGATAAAAACCTCGGTTGCGAGGTTGTCGAATCGAAAATGCCTGGAGGAGCTAATGGTCCATGTAGTTGCAGATAAAGGGCAACCTTCCTCTGTCAGGTCACTAAAGCGCACCTTAGTCGACATGTGTATACTGCCTGTCATATCCTACGGAGCTCAAAACTGGTCATTGACAGAGGCACAGTAGTCCAAGCTCAAGGTTTGTCATAGAGTCATGGAACGAAGCATTCTCAGAGTTAAACGAACAGACCAAATTTGAAACACTATGCTCCGTTCCAAAACCGGCATCACAGACGAAGGATTAAAGTGAAGTTCAAATGGGTTTGGGACTTGGTAGGGCATATGGTCTGTATGCATCCAGCAAGGTGGGCCAAAATCGTTACAGATTGGGTCACAGATGGTCGGTGACGACGTAGTCGACCACGAAAGAGGTGGCGTGACAATATAGTGGCCCACTAGCCTGGCTGCACCGACATTGCGCTGGATGGCAATATGGGAGAGACCTATGCCAGCGGGACATTACAGTTACCTAAAAAAAAAAATTGGATTACAAATCTACAAAATAATGCAATCTGCTATAATATGCTGAACGCCAATCAGAAAGAATGACTTCACTTTAGAGTAAACTTTAGACAAAATTAATATCAGAATGTCTAGTGTTTTAAACATTATACTCGAATGTGACATCATTGGCAAGGCCACGCCATGACATTTTAAAGCACTGTGGCTTTAATTTTATACCTATAAAATAAACATAAAGCACTTCTTCAAAATTTCATCATGCCTTTTGCAATTGGAATTGAGTTCCTACCTTTTATTTTATTTCCGTTCTCATAAAAGTAGAACTTTTGAAGACATACTGTGTTCCCATTTTCTAAAATTTTCATATTATATACTTTTAATATTTTGTTTTCACTACCGTTGCATGATTTGATAGTGTGAAAAAATGCTATTGGTTTTTGACATACATCTACTCTTAAATGGCTCAGTGGATAATGACCCTTGCCCTTGAAGCAATTTTATTTAGTTTAGAAATGATGAATGATATTTTACCATGAAATTGATATAAAGGCCAATAGTAAATCGAAAATGTAATAATACTAATGTCATTAGGTTTCTTTCTGCATTGGACTTGGCTAAAGTTTTTTTCGTAGATTGAAAACAACTCTTACTAATATATAAATTTCATAATTGTGAGATATTTTTGCCTCACAACAATATTATGCAATCCAAAATGTATGAAAATGGATGCACGCCAATTCAGTTTCAGTGGATAAAGTAATGTATGTTTGCTTATTTAGATATCTTGCTGTGGTCACGGCTCTGGCATCCGAAGCGGACTTTGTATTTATACCCGAAGCGCCACCTTCGGTTGACTGGCGAAATAAACTATGTGATAAGTTAGAACAGGCAAGCCCTTCTTTCACCCTGGTTATTTTAATCCTTTCGTTGAATGCTAGTACCTTGTGTGTTCACTATTCTTTGTTTAGTATCCTTTGACTTAAGTATCCATTTAGTTTTCTTGCAGTATACACCGCCCTATGTACGGATGCTACATATAGCTTTATTTGCGAAGACCCAGCGCCCCCCAATTGGGAACAAAAGTTGTGTACGAAAATAGCAGAGGCAAGAAATAGTTTTATATTGAATATGGGAGCAGGATCACTTCTACTTCTCATACCTACATGTTTATGAATTGGCAGATTCTATTGGCAATTTGGTTCTGATGCGTACGTGATATCGAAATTTGTCCTAAATTGTTTGTCATACCATACCCTCATGCCAAATAAGGAAAGATGGCGGTAAATGTTTATGTACTAAAAACCTAACTGTAACACAGTTAATACTTTAGTCGACTTTAACTTCCTAATGATCTTGATTTGTAAATGTAGTAAATATTAGAATTCAATAAAGTATGTAGGTACATAATATGCCTTCAGCAGAGATGAAAAATAAAATGTCGAAATCGAAATATTTGATCATGAACATTTGAAATTAATCAAAAACTTCTCTCTTAGGAAAACTAGGAGTTTCTAAAGCTATTTTATAGTAATATTTGATAGGCTAGCGTTTGACCACAATCTCGCCTGGAGGTAACCGATGATGTAGTAGAAGATGGTGAAAACGCTAGTAGGCCTAGAATGGTTTGACTCTCAAGGGATGTGTGCTGCTGGAATACCGTAAGGTTACAGCACAGATTTCCTCCTTGATGGTGGAAAGCATATTTTTGGTAGCAAGTCAGGTGCAACTTAGATATAATGCTCCTACCACCTTTGGATCCCATCTTTCCTGTGTTGGCATGAGGCGATCACTGTTGCTTCTTGTCGGTCGAATTGCATGAGGCATCATGCGCGGGCGCCGCTTGTTGCAGTTACCTGGCCTTGGTGGCCGCTCTGGCGAGCGAGGCAGACCAAGTATTCATTCCTGAGGACCCTGTTCCCAATAATTGGGTCGAAAAGCTTTGCAAAAGATTGGCACAGGTACGCAGGCTTAATTGAGTGGCACTGCAATATATATAACACACAATCTTTTAAATACAGAACGCTAATTCGCTTCTTTATGATTTATGTAGTGCAACCACAATATTCTGAGGCTTTTCGCTTTTATTGAGACTGAGTAAGTTAAGTATAGAGCTTAGCATAGAGAGTAACGGCAGTATTCATTAATGACGAACGCATAGTGGTGGATTTGATACAAGTAATATCAATAATGTGTGGTTTTTAATGGCACTGTGACACCTCATAGTGTTGTTCTCATAGTGTGAAATACGGGGGTAAGAGAAATTAAGAGAAGCATTGGAAGGCCAGATTATATTGTGGTCGCAGAATTCACGTGCCTATCAAATGTTACATGAGCATTAATGAATCGTGTCACATTAATTGACTAAATGTGCTGAACAAAAATTGGCATATTAATCGAGTCCAATTGTCCAAAAAGTCTGCAAAAAATGCTTTGATTGTGTGTTGTTGAGATCCGCTTTTAACTTGTACATCTTAATAGTTTAATACTATCTACATACATCTTATATACATACACGACTAACACTTTTTCTTGTAACCTTATAACTTTTAATACTAAATTTCTATTGCATGATACTTACTGGAGTGGGTAATTTATATGTGTGTTTTGTTTCTTTAATAACTAAGGCATTATCGCTATGACGTTTGAGATGACCTCAGTGATCCGAATAAAACGGTATAAATATAAATTCTATAGGTGAAGGTAGATGACCTTCAATTAAAATTCGTTCGCAATATCCCTAAACTTTACGTAGATTTTTATGGTAAATACTTACAATCCACCTGTTATCGATTCACCAATATCGATTCAAAACAGTTAAATTTGGCATGATTCATACGTTACAAAATATTGCTAATAGAGATAATCTCTGTTGCTGATAAAAGAAAGTAAGCCTCTTCATTTGTTAGCTAGTAAATAAAGAAAGCTAGTAAAGTGCGCTTTTATGCTAGTTTAAAAAAAATTACACATCATATTATAGATAGATAATAACTCTTTATTGTACACCACAAATCAAATTACACGAAACTCTTAAAAAAGAATAGGCTTAATTTAAGTTGCACAATGGGCGGTTTTTTTTTTCTAATAGGCTAGCGTTTGACCACTATCTCACCTGTTGGTAAGTGATTATGCGGTTGAAGATGGTAAGCACGCTAGGCCTAGAATGGGAACTAAAAATATCGCTAAAAGAGCGTTTAAATTACGTCCGTTACTTTTGAAACATTAATATTTCGAGACTTGCTGTTATTTTGCCAATCAAAGTTCTACCTATTAGCTGTGCCCCGCAGTTTCGCCCGCGTTAAAGGTATCCCATGTGTAAATCTAGGTTATGTAACTATCTCTGTGATTTTTTTTACCCCAATCCGTTCAGCTGGTTTAGAGTGAAAGAGTAACAAACATCCGTGCATCTACCCATCCATCGTCACGGATATTCGCATTTATAATATTAGTAGGATTAAACGGACATTACCATGGTCAAATTGCCTCTAATTCTTCACGGTCTTCTTCACGACCACGATGAACCTTTCTAACGTTATTTAAAAATATATAGGAAAGGAAGTCCGGGCAACGTCTGAACATCATCATCGTAGCTGAAGGTGCGATCGACCGCGAAGGTAAGCCGATCACTGCCGAGCTGGTGAAGAAAGTGGTGGTGGACAATCTGCAACAGGACACCCGCATCACTGTCCTAGGTCACGTGCAACGTGGAGGCTCGCCCTCGGCCTTCGACAGGATCTTGGTGAGAACCTAACTAATCTAACCTACTGCAAAGGGAAATGGTCTTGAACTGACTACTAAGAAGATACTACGTAGATAGGTACGTAGTATCGTCCTATGTCTTGCTTTCAAAATGGTCTTGAACTGACTACTAAGAAGATACTACGTAGATAGGTACGTAGTATCGTCCTATGTCTTGCTTTCAAAATGGTCTTGAACTGACTACTAAGAAGATACTACGTAGATAGGTACGTAGTATCGTCCTATGTCTTGCTTTCAAAATGGTCTTGAACTGACTACTAAGAAGATACTACGTAGATAGGTACGTAGTATCGTCCTATGTCTTGCTTTCAAAATGGTCTTGAACTGACTACTAAGAAGATACTACGTAGATAGGTACGTAGTATCGTCCTATGTCTTGCTTTCAAAATGGTCTTGAACTGACTACTAAGAAGATACTACGTAGATAGGTACGTAGTATCGTCCTATGTCTTGCTTTCAAAATTGCGACCATTGAGACTGAGAATTTGAGACGAGGCGCTGACTTTAGTCTTATTCACAGAACGCATCTATACCGACCCATCTTGCATACTGGCTAACACCGAACATCATGCTGGAACTAAGCAATTTTTTTTTATGACTTTGCCTAGCGTTTGCCACGGCCAATAATACCTCTAGTGGTCATCCACAGATCAGGTGTAGGGCAAATTAAAGTTAAGCCTTACGGACGCAGGAAGGCAACAATGACCTTCCCATGACAATGAATGCCCCATTAATGAATGAATCATTAGATGTAGCATTTACCCATGTCCCTGTTACATTGATACTTATAGGCATCAGTTGGTCAGGTACGTCAGTTTAATTTGTAGGGATGCCGTATGGGCGCTGAGGCAGTGATGGCTCTCATGGAGGCTACTCCCGATACGGAACCCTGCGTGGTCACCCTGGATGGGAACCAGGCTGTGCGTCTGCCGCTTATGGAGTGCGTGCGACGAACCAAGGCTGTGTCTCAGGTATGTGTACGGTTACACGGTTATACGGTTGGCAACATTACATTCACTAGGGGAACACATCTTTCAGTAGTCTGACAAAGGTGCTACAAGTGGAAATTAAAGGACCAAAAACGCTGAAATATACGCGTTTTCCGGCGTGTTTTGCTCGATTTTAATATGAACCGAAAACCTTGAAGTTAAGACCGCGATTCGCCAAACGTACTCGTAGTGTAGGTTGCACTATGACCAGTTGGAGCGGCGACATATGCAAAGCGGTGGGAACTAAAAGAAGAGCTGAACATCGAGCTTAGTGGCGTTTCTTGGTAGAGCCTATGTCCAGCTGTGGACTGATAAAGGCTGGTAATAATGAACCGAAATAATATTAATGTTGAAATAATTTCGATTTAAGATATTCTTTCTGTTTTTTTGTCGGACAGTGAAGCACTTGACCAAGATCCAACTGCTGTTAATTGAAGATGCCATCTAAAATATAATCGTTCTTGTCTGAAATGAGTGAGAAGGGGCGCTAGATAACGGTTTTTATTAAACGGACATTGAGGGCTAGTTTCACCGCTTACTGATAGTTGATCATATCAAAAAGATTTTTGACAACTTTTGCTGTCATTTGTCAGATAATTATCTGAAACTTTATCAGGAGCCGCTAAAACTGGCCCTCAATGTATTTAATATTTCTTAAATGTAATATAATTCTTAAACCAGCCATGCTCTATTAATTGTCTTTCACTATAGGATGTAATGTTTGTGTATAGGCCATGGCTGACAAGAACTGGGACCTAGCAGTTCAACTCCGCGGCCGCAGCTTCGCCCGCAATCTCGAAACATACAAGATGCTGACCCGTCTGAAGCCGCCCAAGGAAGCCTTTGACACCTCTGGCAAACCTGCTGTAAGTATGTCACAGTTTCCTACTAGTGTGTTACAGACAACTTCTACTAACTATAACAGCTGAAGCTTTTCTGGGTCTAGTTAGAAGTATGATATGAAATGTTTTTTTTTTTAATGGAAAAAGGTAACAGGACAAGCACGACGCTCGCCTGATGGTAAGCGATGACGTCTACCTATTACAGATACAGCGGCATGCAAAATTGTGGCAGTCCAGAATTTTGCATGTCACTGCACGGCGCCTGTTACCTTGAGACATAAAGATGTTAAGTCTCACATGCCCTGTAATTTAACTGGAAACCTTGCCATTTCAATCGAAAAACATTCCTATTTCACGGCTGAAAATTAATTGGCAAAGTGGTGGTACCGCCCCAAGCGGACTAGCGGAAGTCCTACCACCACAAAAAAAATTGTATCGAAATAAAAGTTTTGGCCTGATGATGGAGCCATGAGTCTACTTTTTAGTTCAAGCGTGTTTTAGTAGTTTTTTAGGGTTCCGTAGTCCTGACAAGGAACCCTTATAGTTTCGTCATGTCCGTCTGTCTGTCTGTCTGGTCCGAGGTTTTGCTAAGAGACCGTTAATACTAGAAAGCTGTAATTTTGTGGGGGTATGTATACAACTTACGCCGAGAAAATGCTGAAATAATATTTTTTTTAGGGTAGCTCCTCTATATGAGAAGTGGGGATGATTTTTTTTTTCATCGTCTACCCCAACGTGTGGGGTATCGTTGAATAGGTCTTTTTAAATAGTTGCTAATATCATTTTTCGATTGAAAGCTCCATTTACGAAATATTAAACTTTAAAGTGCAAATTGTTCCAGTAGGACGTCCCCCCCCCCCCCTCTAAAAGCTAAACTGCTGGCTTGAAAAATCTGGAAAAATTCGTGATAAAAAAGCGCATTTGACGAACTTTAAAGGAAAACGAAAAATTTTGAAGAAAAAACTATAGCGGTTAAGATAATTTTTATTAGTTTAGCAGTAATAGTCATTGAACTTGGGTGTTGGATAATTTTGTACCAAATACAAAATCCTTAGAATAAATCCTTTAAAGTGACAAATACGGAGTACCTAGTTGCTTGTTGATAACGGGTAAAGACTTGCATCGAATAACAGGCTACTACGGAACCCTACACTGCGCGTTGCCCGACACGCACTTGGCCGGTTATTTTAGGCATAATTTTTATTATTATTGTATAACGTAACAAGACAAACAGAACTCTCACCTAATGGTACGCGACGACTTTATACTATTACAGAATGGCGTGCAAAACTTTGTACCTATTGCCAAACTTTTGCGCGTCACTGCTCTGCGCTCATTACCTTGAGATGTCGAGTCTTACACTAAGACAATATCATAAAGAGTTTTAAAAATACCTATAATGAGACTATAAATTCATTTATAAAATGCTTAATATTGTTTAGGAAGGGTTCACACTGGCGGTGATGCATGTAGGCGCGCCGGCGTGCGGTATGAACGCAGCCGTACGTTCCTTTGTACGCAACTGTATCTACCGGGGCGACACCGTGCTCGGAATCCACGATGGTATCGAGGGTTTCATCAGTGGAAACATCGTGCAGATGGACTGGTAATTTACTATTATTACCTACATACATATTACAGTACCCGGCGGTAGAGAGTGCAACTACAAGACGACGCTCTATGCAGCCGAAACTAGCCTATTATCTATCTCTTTCGCTCAAAGTGCTTTATTTTTACCGCCGGGTAGGTGTACTGTATTTACTCAGTACCCGGCGGTCAATAATTTCAACTGAACGGCCTAACTGATTCTTATCGTCGCATCGGTCTCTGGCCGGATGACCTAGGCGGAGCGACGACATTCGCAGAGCGGTAGGCAGTGACTGGAAAAGAAGAGTCGAAGATCTGGCTCAGTGGTGTTTCTTAGGAGAGGCCTATGTCTAGCAGTGGACTGAAACCGGTCCTTCAAACCAATACACTATTAAAATTACTTGTGTCAAATCAACCGCTATGCGTTTGTCTACATGTTCATGAATACAGGTGTTATAATCGACAGGTCGGACGTAACCGGATGGGTGGCACAGGGCGGTGCTTTCCTGGGCACCAAGCGAACATTGCCCGGAGACAAGAAGGGCGAGATCGCGGCGCGTATCAAGCAGTTCAACATTCAAGGATTGCTCATCATCGGAGGATTTGAAGTAAGATATAATATAAAGTATCCTGCGGTAAATAATGCACTTCGAGCTAAAGAGGGATATAATCGGCTGGTTTCGGCTTTAAGACCATCTGCTATGGTGGAACGGGCCTGACTAGTTATCTGACCTGGACCACAGAATAAATATAGTACAAGTACCTGCACCCGTATGCTTGAATTTGATAGTGATTGAAATGAACAAACATGACAGCCTGCATAGCCGCGTCCCCGTCATTTAGTTCATTTTGTTCATTCAATAATCAACTGTCAAACTCAAGCATAAGCCCCCTGGACCTAATAATCGACGAACAGAATATTAACAACAAAGAGATTAGGAGACGAGATAATGCGATACAGATAGTAACTGGATCATAAAGTCAGCGTAGACTATTTATTAGAGCGCCATAGTTAAAAAATATTAGCCTATTTTATACGAGCAATTATACCATCGAAACAAAAACCGGCGAGATGATATCTCACCTTACAAGACATAAGAAAATCGAAGTCAGCAATTATTAAATATGGTCAACTAAAAAACTTTTCAGCAGATATCGAGTGTTTAAAAATGAACAAGCTTTTATCATGACGCAGCAACTTTTTGTTCTTAAATCCATTTTTAACGTTATTAGAGAAAGCAGAACACAATAGTAGATTGTATACCAAGGGTGCAATATAGAACGTTTCTGCGAGGCCACTTTTTTGAATCCAGAGCGAAGCGATTAAAGTACGTCGCCCGAGAGAAAATAATATTGCAGCCGAGTTTTACACTCTGCTTTTCATCCCCCTCTATGAGAAAAAGGAATAAATAAAAGGCTTTATAAAATAGCAATTCAAGAGCATAATATTGTAAAAGACGCTGACTAACATAAACAAATGTAATAAACCAATAGATACATACAGTTTCCGATAAAAACTTCGCACCTTTTGCAGAAGTTATATCCATACAAGCATATGTATCGCGGTACCTCCATGTCTATATGTATTTCTTACTCCATGGTTATGTGTTATTATGACAGTCTCTGGACCACAGACAGACTAAAAATGCCAATAATTCTAGCGCCTTTTTTTCTTCTTCTTGGCCACCACAATATATGTATATTGTGCCACTTTGCGCGATTAATTTTTTTTTAAATTTGTTTCCCCGTCTATATGACGTTGCGGCATTTTTTTTCACTTCATTAACGCCGCGCGCTCTCTATTTAATAGGACAGTAACATTTCCCGTACAATATTATTACTAAACCTCCTTAGACATAGCACTATAAAAGAACAGTCAAAGCCAAAAATTAAAAAAATACTTTCCCGCCCAAAGGGCGGAAAAGACCTATTTTGCGCGCACATATCCAGGAACAAACCATCACTTTTCAAATAGATGGGATGAAAAATATTTTTCAATACTATACGTGCTCAAAAAACTTTAATCTTTGCCAGATCCTGTTACAAAATTAAATATAGATTGCCATCCTGTTTCAAATACGTCACGATTATAATGAACTGTAATACTACAACCAGCTGTTGCTGAATCAACAAGGACCCGACATTCGATCGCAAACGTGATGCGAGCTTATCAACTCAGTATCAAACTTATTTTTCGGCGTATTAAATCAGATATTCGTAGAAAAATATGAGCGGGACATTGAACATGTAAACAGAAACTAGACACACATTACTTATCTTTGGAAAAACTTAACACTGGTTGTGGAGGCAGAATACAATATTTTGTAAATAAATTAGCATACCTTAGCGCATCAGTATAACATATGAATAGAAAGATTGACATAAAACCGGAGATCGCTTATAGTACAGTGCCCTCTCCACCACTTCATCGATCGACACGTCGATAATCTAAAATAAAATAAATAGTTGATTATCGTAATCTAATCTAGTTATAATTTCCACTCCACAAAACACAGTGCACAGCGCGCGCACACCGGATATACTTCCGGACATATAATATCTTAATATGACGCAAGAGATACATTCCACAAGGAGTGGAAGAGTACTCGTTCTATTTATATAGTTTCTGAGTGCTTGCTGTAAACGCTATCTTATAAAACTTTTGTAATTATTCTCATACAAAGAAATATAATCTATTTTGAGCAAAATATTTTAACCACAAATCAAGACGGAGATAATGTATCACCATCAGCCAATTTCCGTCCACTGCTGGACATAGGCCTCTCCCATGGCACGCCACTGAGTCCTACACTACGTTTACCGGGTTGGGGAAGGGACGCTTGTGAGGTGTATAATTGGCTGTAGAAGTCTTTTACTTCCTTAAGAATCTCCGGCTTAGAAGCGACGACACTCCCGCTAGAAGGGGTCAACTTCGTCAGATGGCTTGGGCCCAGCTGTTGGACAAAGAGTTTTGACCCCCGGTTTTGCTCTATCGCTTCTTTAATTGTGCGTGTGTTGGAGTTCCAGAGGTCATAATGAAGTCGATCTCGTTTTTAGTCATAGCGTCGGGGCTTAGCCACGTCCACTTCCGCTGGGGGTCTTTCTGAAAGAAGGAGTTCATCAGAAAAAGCCCCTCTTTTTCTAGAAAGTAGACGAGCATTTGCCCCCTATGATTTCTGCTTCCCAATCCGTGTGGTCCTACTACCGATTCGCCGCTTGCTTGTACTCCCACTTTACCGATAAGATCTCCCATGACAACGTTGAAGTGGGGCTTTTGGGTGGTATGCAAGGCCTTAGAAATGTCCTCGTACATTTCCTCCACTTCATCGTCCGAGTGTGCCGAAGTCGGTGCGTATACTTGGATAACCTTGAGGTTATACCTCTCGGTAAGTTTGATCACAAGATACGCTACCCTTGTCGACACACTGGAGATTTCTAGAACGTTGTCAGAGAGGATCTTGTTGACCAAGAACCCGACGCGGATTGGGATGGTTGTTCTCCCTCTCTGAAATACATAAGATGGCCCGATTTTAGGGTAACGGTGTCCTCCCCCTCTCTTCGGACTTCACATAGCCCTAGAATATGCCATCTTATGTTTTTCATCTCCTCTTCCAGTAGTGCCAAGTGTGCATCAAGCCGTAGCGTACGTCCATTAAACTTTGCCAGTTTCAGTCGGTGTTGGCGGCCTACCGTACCCCGGGGATTCTTAGCACCCCCTGCCCCGCCGTTACCGTAACCGCCGCCTTGGTTAGGAATAGCGGGGCGACCGGGAACTGGGGGCCGTTATAAAGTTGTGCTTGCCATACAGGTTTTGCCCAAATAATCACCACGCGCTGGGCAGTCGGGTTGGGTGATCGCAGGACGTAGCTTCTCGCACCGGTGACGCTGCTGCCCGTCATCGGCCTGTGGTATTTAGCTACGTCGTTCTGAATGGATATACCGCCATTTATCGGTCGCCAGAGCCTCGTTCGCTGATCGGCAGGATGCACCACGTGCAGGAGAGGTTGGCTGGGAGCAATTAGGTAGAAGTTTACTCCCTTACATCCCGTAATGTATACATGTAATTAAACTCAACTCGGATAAAACCGCGGTTTGTCACTTATTTAATACAATGATAGATATCCTGTAGTTACTAGAACGCTAGATAGGTTACGCTGTATATAATTTTGTTGTATGATTCAGTTTTTCCTTTTGATTACATCTCAGTAGGGTAGTAGTATGCATCATAATACCATAGATTTATAGATTTCCATTTGAAGCACCACCTACAAGTTGTCTTTGGAAACTAAATGTTGAAATAATATTCGAAAATAATATAATTGGCAGTGTTTCAAATTTAGTTCCAAAGACAATGTGTGGAATCATGTATCAAATACAGCTTAAAACATAATACAGCCTAGCGTATTAGTAACTATACGATATCTATGAATACATCACATAAAACAGTCTTCAATACAAGTTCTTATTAAAAAATGTGTGTAAGGGAGCACAAATACCACCTTAGTGCTCCCAGCCAAGCTCACCTACCCGTGGTATATCCTGCGAGGCTCTGGCGACCGATAAATGGCGGTATAACCATTTCACAACTATGGCGTAGCTAAATACTACAGGCCGGTGACAGGCAGCAGCGTTACCGTGCGAGAAGCTACGTCCTGCAATCGCCAACCTGTCTGCCCAGCGTGGCGATAAGTGCATATTTCTCCCTAAGATGGGAAGGTACACACAAAGCCAAGGCCCCAAGGCAGTGAGTGCAAAGGAAGAGCCGAGGATCGGGCTCAGTAGCGCATCTTGGGAGAGGCCTACATCCACCAGGCACTGACACCGGCTGATCATGATGTTGATTTTTTTAAATATCTTATAGGCTAGCGTTTCACCACTATTTCACCTGTTGTTAAGTGATGATACGGTTGAAGATGGTAAGCACGCTAGGCCTAGAATGGGAACTGGCTCTCAAGGATAGCTTCCGGAAAACATATTAGGTGTTTGGTTTTTGTGATGTTTGGCACTTTATTGCAATAAGACCTGGCATATTATTAATGTATTAGTTACCAATAAAATTATTCTGATTCTGATGTTTGGCGACAGATTTTCTAACTTGAGGGTGGTAGCTGGCCAAGCGGACACTAGATAGTGTCCTACCACCATGCGGGGGTTGTTGGTTTCTTATCGATGTTTTTCCTTCACCGGAGGACCACTGTGAAAAGCGCACATACATTTTTCGACAGAAAAATCCTTTGGTGCACGCGGTGTTTGAACTCGGTACCTCTGGCATCAAAGCCGACCGTTTTCCCGATTACGCCACCGGGCCCTCGAATGATATTAAAAAAATGTTCGTTTCCCAGGCATACCAAGCCGGCTTGGAGCTATATGACGCCCGCGCGCAATTCCCCGAGTTCTGCCTGCCGCTGGTGGTGATACCGTCGACGATCAGTAACAACGTGCCCGGCACTGACTTCTCGCTGGGCGCGGACACTGCCCTCAACGAGATCACGGAGATCTGCGACCGCATCCGACAGTCCGCTCAGGTATGTGCTTAATGTACTCGATGGTGTTTTTTATTTTTTTATATTTATACATATAATTTAACTCCCGGCATCTATATAGAGCGGGCTTTTCACTATGGGATATCTTCTCTTCTCTTATATTTAAAAATCAATTGCTGTTCGTTAAGTCTCGCTAAAACTCGAGTACGGCTGGGCCGATTTAGCTGATTTTGGTTTGGAAATGTTTGTTGTAGTCCAGGAAAGGTTTAAACGGTGAGAAAAATTTGGAAAAATTGCGAGAAAGATAGTAAAAACAACAATTACATTTTTCCCATACAAACTGTTCTACCTACTTTCCTGTCAAACATTTGACTTTCGTCGATCCCTTCGGTACGGCAGGGTAGACTCTGTTCCACTCTCGAATTGAAATTTGAAGCACATATTAAATTAAGGGTTTTAAATCGACAACATAATATATCCACATTACTCGGATTATCGCGTAGGTATTTAAATTTTAATATTTTTAATTTTGATGGTTGTCCCAGGTTGTCATTGTTGGTTCGTTCAGACATTTTTGTCATTGTATTGACATATTTTGATGGTTGTCATTATGGCGCTTCCATACATGGGTATTCGCTATTTGTGTATAAAAACCGATAAAAACAAAATACAATTCAATAATAAAGGGGATCCCCATACAAGGAACGTGTTTTTGAGGCTTTTTATGCCCGATCTTACAAACCTTAATAGATAAAGACTTGAAATTTAATCATGGTGTGTATTACAATGGCTATAAGATCAAATAATAAAAACTAAATTAAATTCAAAATTAAAGAGTTAATATTGTTTAATCAGAACCCTGCGTGTGCGGGTCCAACTCGCACTTGGACAGTTTACTTATATTCGCGGTACGAAGTTCGCCGGGTCAGCTAGTAATATAATATACATTTATTTCTTGAGATATACCTAATACTTTATCGCTCGTCATACATTTTTTATGAGACCGTTTACACTGTTCGATAATATATATCATCCCAAACTATACATATTTTTTCGACCGACTGAGCGATATTTGAATATGTATATTTTATCTCACATCCCCGGACACCGCGCCTCCCCCTGCCTCGCTCTCAATTTGAGTGCAACCATAGATAAACCATAGATAACTATACTCGTATATCTTATAATGTGAACAGCAATTGCGGGATGTGATGTATAGCTAAAGATGTAATAGACATTATATCCCATAGTCAAAGGCCGGCGGCAAATCCTCGTCGATGCCCTCGCATGTCGCCACTGTCGATCGCCAGTGTGCGTGCGCTTAGAAATTTTTGATATTAAATATGTATCTTATGCATGTTACCCTAGCTAGCATCTAGATGTTAAATCGCACATGCCCTGTTATTTCACTGGACAAATTACACTTCAAACCAAAAATAAATATTTTATTATTGAATAACTTACAAAGTAGTAGTGTCAAGCAAAAGCAGAGAAAAAACGGTTTCTTGTATAGATGTCATAATGTACAGCATTTTCGTCGCTTAAAAACAACGCATGTCACTCAGTTTTAATATGGACATATGTCCATAGTGTACTTAGACGATTTCGTCTTTGCAAAGCTGTAATAATTTTGTATTCAAACAATTGTTTTTGTTTTGTAATAGGGAACGAAACGTCGTGTCTTCGTCATTGAGACAATGGGAGGTTACTGTGGATACTTAGCTACATTGGCTGGTAAGTATAGGAACATTTGTTACTTGTTTATTTAATCATCTTCTGGTCTATCATCATCAATGTTAGACATATATAAGTCTCACCAAAAGTGAGCTATTGAGCTCATCTCATGATCACAGATAACTCCATAGTTACTAGTACGCTAGATGGAACCTTACATTTTGCATTTTACATTAATGGTAGATAGTGGGGGTATTGCCATATTGATATTTGTTTCGCTTTGAAGCATCCACTACATAGTCTTTGGATCTAAATTTGTCGTAAAATTGTAATTTTTTGCAATTTGCCGACGATGTAAAGTGAAATTTATATCGGCAAATCATCTATTTTTTTTGTTTCATAATGGCTCCACATTCCACACGATTAGTGTATTTATTTAGCCATGTGTCCATTTTAGAGTAAACGTCATATCAACACGGCAATATTCCATCTAGAGTACTACATAGTATGAAGTAACTATACGATATCTGGGGCTCGATATAGATAAATAACATTTATTCGTTTAATCATTTGCTCGTTTTAAGCGAACTCAGGTTACAAAACGAGAAAGTAGACAATCTTGATCTTATAATGGATGGCGCGCGCTATACATCGCACTATGAGATTAGTGGCATATTTTGTCTAATTACAAGCTTTATCTCTACTTCACGGCGAATTTATATGTTCGTCACAAATCTTGCGATTGATTTTAGAGCAACTTGCAGGAGTTGGATTAAGCTGAAATTTTGCACACATGTGTAAATCGATGACATAATGCTGATCTGATGATGGAGCTGGAAGATGGTCTAAGGAACTCCTAAACTACACATGTTATATCCGTCGTGTTTGAGCTCGTTGGATTTGTCTTGACTTACTCTGGTCCTAGGTTATGTAAAAGCTTGTGTTTAAAAAGGTTTTGTAAATATTACTTGTTGTCAAATGTAATCAACACTAATATTCTAAATGCGAATGTCTGTATATTTGTTTGTTTGGGACTTCTTTATGGACAAACGGTTGGACTGCTATTATGAATTCGGCCATAGGATACTTTTTAACGCGGGCGAAGCCGCGGGGCACAGCTAGTACTTCAAAAGACATGTATTTTAAACGCGTGATGCTTAAAATATGTAGTATATATAGTTATTATTACTCACTACTTCTTTCACATATTATCCAATCAATCAAATAATGACTCTCTGTTAAGTATTTTAAGGCAAAAAATTCAAAACAACCAACTGTTCATAACGTAAATTTTCCGCTTCTTATAAATAAAGATTTAACAAATTATTTCCATTGAAATAAATCAAATTTAACTTCATACAGATTTGCGTATTTCCTGTTTGGAGATGTAGTCTGTAGCACTTTTGAGTAACGGCCTTCATCAGATGATAATAATAATAATCGGATCAATATGTGGTGTGCGCAATGATATTATATTTTAGGAATGATATCACGCACTGTACATTTCACTGCGAGGATATTGGAATTGTGCCGTACCTACAACATACATACCTGCTAGAGATCGACTACGATAACATGGCCCGCCCCTGCAAATTACTGTTTTAATGTGTGTAGTCACATCCTTACGAAAGAGTTTATATGTAGTTGTAATTATTCGTCTTCAGTAGCAGGCCGGCAGTACCAGTACGTACACATGCGTGGTGGTGCGTTGTTAATACTTTCACAAATACTTTCAAACGTTTTGAATTTTGGAGGGGCGGGTCATGTTATCGTGGTCGATCTCTACGTATACATTTGTTTATGGCACGTGATACTAGAACAATGTAACTATATTGTAATTGCTGATTTTTTTACACATTTATTCAAACAATTAGTGACTTTATAATCCGAGTGTTAAGCGTAAATACAAAGTAAGCAACTGTTTGCCAAAGCCGAGCTACAGTATGCGAATATATGCTTTGTGCACCTTGCAGATTTATCTGCGTCAAAAAGTAGTGTTAAACATTATACAGTGCTATTCCCCATTATAAACTAAATAGTTTATATGCCAAATTTCATCGAAAGTTTAACTTTCACAATTTTAATATTAGTAAGATGTATATGCAAGTTTGAGCGGACCTTGAAATAAATTAAGAACAATTACAAACACATTAAAAATTCATATTCTGAAGCGATGATACAGCTTAGCTACAATTTAGACGTGTGTAACTCAGGAGTGATAACTAAAAAGAGTTATATCTCCTTAAACCAAAGACTATTTTAGTATATCTTACGTATCTCAACCGTGTCTTTAACTCTTTTATATCTGCGACGCAACGACTCATTTTGCGGAGTTAGAGTAAGCACCAAACGTTAAAAAGTGAGCGTCACGGAGTTATTAGGGATATAGAGATATAAAAGAGTTATATATATTGTTACGTGCGGGGTGGTATTAAAATGCCAATCCGATGAGATGAACGTTTATTTCCACTGATCACTAGGTTAGCACAATGTTCCACAGTAGTTGTCCAAATTGTCTCGCACAATTATCAAAAGTCCGTTAACACACACTGAAGTCGTTAGTTCACAATCACTGATTTCACTGTTCACAGTTCACAACACGAGTTCACTGATAACACTTAACGATCACTTGGTCGCTATCCGCGCTTAGATAGTTACACTGTCGCTTCCAAAGAAATGACTGACTTAACGCCGCGGTGCGACGCTTTATATAGGACACAATAATTATTCTAGAAAATCCTCGATCAATAAAGAATAAAAATAACAGACAAACAAGCAATAAATCAAAAACAAAAGGGGCAGCTTTCCTTTGAACATCTGATGTAAACAACTTTACCATACATGCTAATTTGATCTCTAACTACTTATGAATAAGGTTCAATCTTAATTACAAAACTAGGTACATTGACTAGGGTCGGGATTCCAGGAAGGTTACTTTTATGACGGTCGGGTCGGGTGTTTATAGCCCCTAATTACTCTATTGTTTCCCACGCTATTTTTGTTCGAGAAGCTTGGCGAAACATCGCGACTCGACGACGCGATGTAACAATATCTTTAGTTAAAAAAGATACGTATCTATCTTTTCTCTTTAAGGATATGGTTTGCACATGGCTACTACAGTTGGCATAAGATTTATATATATATAGATGGATTATATAAATATAATAGGATTTCAACTATCAAATCCATTCAACAGTGAGACATTAACACCATACTATGCCTACTATAATGTTTCACAAGGTGTTTAATCCGCAGGTCTCGCTGGCGGGGCAGATGCAGCCTACATCTATGAAGAGAAGTTCTCCATCAAAGACTTGCAACAAGACGTGTACCATATGGCCTCGAAGATGACGGGTGGGATCCAACGAGGTCTCATCCTGCGTAATGAGAAGGCCAATGATAATTACAACACTGAGTTTATTTACCGCTTGTACTCAGAGGAGGGCAAGGGCCTGTTTACAGCTAGAATGAATGTGCTGGGTGAGTATGGATATTACATACATACATACAATCACGCCTTTTTCCCGTTGGGGTAGGCAGAGACTACTTCTTTCCACATGCTACGATCCTGACATACCTCCTTCGCTTCTTCCACTTTCATGAGCGCCTTCATACATGCTCGCTGGTTATAGGTACTTTTGACTTGGCCTTTCTTTAAAACGTCTCCGATCTGGTCGTGATATTATGGTATTAGTATGGATATTATGGAAAATTAATGTACAGATGAACCCTACCTATGACAAAAAGTATCATTTAAATCGATTTAATTTGATTCACAATTAGCAGAGTAATCGGGTAACCAACAAACAAAATTAAAAGAAAAAACCAACATACAGACGGTTTGAGAACCTCCTCCTTTTTGGAAGTCGGTTGAAAATAAAATCATTATATTACATTTTAAATTTGCATTTGGCGTGAATGCGAACAGAAAATGGATTTTGTCTAGAGGGGCTAATCAACCGTGTTTGCCTATTTAATCTATTACATGAAACATTATTTGACTTTTCGTAGAACCAAGAAGAAGAAGTGGCCGGTTTTTTTGTAATTTGTAAATGGAGTCCCCATTTACAAATGACAAAAAACCGGCCAAGTGACTCGGACTTGCGCACCGAGGGTTCCGTACAAACTTGTAGACATTATTGTTCTACTTAAATGACAAACAAAGTTAAAGGACTAATATTGCACCAACCGCAAATAATAAGTTTGTAATAGTAATAAACTTTGTTTGCTGTCACACTACATATTACTTACGGTTTTCAGAATTTTTTTTCCTACTTTACATGTGCTGCTGCATTTTGCCAAATTTCATGATTAGGTTAACGGGAAGTACCATAAAATTTGTTTTGATTCCCTTGTGTAATCGCAAAATATGCGACATAAACGGTAAAATCTTATGATCCTGTTGACTTACAAATTTGATTTTTCACAGCTGATAGAGACCGTAGACTAGACCCGAGTATTTGATATACATTTTAATTAGATATATCTACGTGTTCCTGAAAAAAAGAGTTTTGACAGACAGACAGACACAACAAAGTGATCCTATAAGAGTTCCGAACCCAAAGAGTACCAACGGAACCCTATTACTGAAACTCCGCTGCCAGTCTGTCTGTCTATCTGTCTGTCTGTCTGTCTGTCTGTCTGTCCGTCCGTCTGTCACCAGGCTGTATCTCATGAACCGTGATAGTTAGACGGTTGAAATTTTCACAGATGATGTATTTCTGTTGCCGCTATAACAACAAATACTAAGAACAGAACAAAGTTAAAAATGAAAGGGAACAAAAAACGTGTTTTTCACGATAGCGCCATCTATGAATCTTCATAGATGGCGCGCGCTATCGTGTTTACCTTAATCTCGAAATCTGAATCTGAATCTCGGAAACAGCTCCAACGATTAAATCAAATTTAGTATAGGGGGCGATAAATCGATCTAGCTAGGATTCATTGTCAGAAAATGTTGTTTTATTCGTGTTTTCAATAATCAACTTTATCGATAATCAACTTAAAATATGATTCTTCCCGACATCTATTGGCGAGTAGAAGTAGCTTTAGTGTTATTGTGTAGATAAAGCAGTTTGTTGCTCTCAATTAAAAAAATAGTATTATTATTCGCCAATAAATGTCGGGAAGAGTCACATTTTTCTGTTTAAGTGGCAAAAAATACCGAGCTTTGCTCGGTCTTCCAGATATTTGATAATATGAATTACCTTTGTGTTAACGTTTATTTAGTTGGTGTTAGAAGTTCGTTAGATATTCGTTAGATGGCGTTCGGAACCCTGCGTGTGCGGGACAAAAGTCTGACTCGCACTTGGCCAGTTTTATTTACTTAAATTACATCTACTTTCTGCCACTCTATACTACTTAAGAAATTTTTAACAGAATTTTCTTAGTAATATAAATTCAATATGTGTTGATGCTCCAAAATAAATAATATCTATGGTTTGAATACGCCAGGCCATATGCAACAAGGAGGTTCGCCTACTCCGTTCGACCGCAACATGGGCACAAAGATGGCGGCCAAGTGCCTGCACTGGCTCGTGGAGTCTATACAACGTGGCCCTTCCAACGCACCCGACACCGCCTGTCTTCTCGGCGTTGTCAAAAGGCAGTACAAGTTTACGCCACTTGAAGATCTCAAAGCTCAGACTAACTTTGCGTAAGTACTTTTTTCTAAAGCATAATATAGGTTAGGTGAACACTATTTCAGCCGTGGTTAAAAAGTAAGGAACGTAGTAATTCGCCAGAGAGCTAAAGTTATCGACATAGCTCAACGGATTAGCAAGCTGAAGTGGCAGTGGGCTGATCATATTTGCCGCAGTACTGATAACCGTTGGGGTAGACCTGTCCTAGAGTGGAGACCGCGAATCGGCAAACGTAGCGTAGGACGTCCTGTGACCAGGTGGATCGACGACATACGCAAAGCGTTGGCTAGTGAAAGTTACATACAAAATATACGTGGATACCTAAACGTCAAAATGGAACTGAAAATGGCTGGCATTGATTGTCTATTGGTCCATTGTTACGATTGTGTCATTCAAGGTCATCAATGGACCAATAGACAATCAATGGCAGCCATTGTATGTGCCATTATGACGTTTCGGTATGCACCTTATTTTGAAGTTATTTACATATAAGCAAATGTATCGCGGCGCCTCCATGTGTGTAGTATTTCCTACCTCCACGGGGCGAAGTCACGGGGTAAATAAAATACATTTATTTATGTTCCAGTCAAAGAATACCGAAGCAACAGTGGTGGATGAAGCTCCGCCCCTTACTTCGTATTCTGGCGAAACACGACTCTACCTACGAAGAGGAAGGAATGTACATGACGGTCGAACAAGGAGAAATTGACTCCGAATGCGTCATCTAAACTGTCACGTACCATCTAAACAAATTAATTTAACTCTTGAAACACGCCATCTGTTAAAAAACATCATGAGTGCCTTCATTGAGAAAGTTTTTTTCGTATACAGCTGGTGCAATCAATAATACGTCACATGTACATATGAAAAGGTGTTTATTACATAGGTAAATAAAAATGCAATCATATCGATTTATTCTTTTCTCAAAAGTTAAATTAATTTGATGATTTTATAGGTAAATATATATTTAGCTCTCAAATAACACAATGTGTTTTTAAAGGAAGCTATTTCACAAAGATTATTGTTACGCTGTAGTTGGATATCAAATTTAGCTTAGCAATGTTCTAATCGTAAAGTATAAGTAGATATTATGACAATCTCTGTAGAATTATTTGTATAAAGTTCTTTGTTAAACGTTATAATGACCGATTTACATTGAGTTAGACATTCGACTTCTATAAACTTGTAAATAAATCTAGGCTCCAGAGCCAAAAGCAAAGCCGCAAAGTCGCTAGTATATCGATTTTCTATCGGATACATTTCGAAGAGAGTGCCATCCAATGGCCCCTACCGTTTTCGCACTCGCCAAGTGTTACCACTAAAAACTAAAATGGTCCTAATGAAAGCTATCAAGCCTTCCAACTTACAACTTATAAAATTTTAAACGTAATGTTCTGCCAGATTTAAGATGAATTTATAACTAAAAATGACATTTGACATTTCGTGGACCTTGCAGTCCACTAACTCTCCTAGCGGCAAATTCACACGCTATTGCCCTCATTGTACAAATGAGTACCGTCATCCCCTATGTTCTATCGGACAACCAGAAATACCATGTGCGCTATCGCTTTGTGGTGGACATTACATCTACCCACACGAAACGTGTTGCTTCTTCATTTATTATACGTACTGCCAAGGGATGGAATTCCTTGCCGGTGTCTGTGTTTTCCGATAACTATAACTCGGGGGTTTTAAATCGCGAGTGAACAGGTATCTTCTTGGTGAGCATGCTACATCGTCCACCAAATCGTCACTTAACATCAGGTATGACAGTGGTTAAACGCTCGCTTATCTGGTAAAAAAAATACTCCAAATTTCAATACATATACTGATCAAGACACAGTGCAAGCTTATAAGATGGATAATATGTTGCCACTGAAAATCAGAATAAAACGATACAATAAAACTGTAGAATCAGATAGTATTATTAAATTATAACATTGCTATTAAGTTTTACATTGAAACTACTGTATAAATATAAATTTATTTATACTCGTATCTCTAATAGCTAACGTAACATTTCATGTTCAAATATATATAACACCGTTACGTAGTTGTACTTCTAAAAAGTTGTATTAAATAGTTATACCTAGTTTGTTTGTATAAATAGTATACCTCCCACAGATCTTTTTATAGTTGCGTTATAGATTATTATTTATTTCCTATTTATTATTACATTTAAATAGTAACTAATTTATGGCTGTGGAGTGACTGTGCAGGATTGTTACTATTTATATTTTGAGATTCTTTTACAGTATAGATATCTATATTTTTTATATGTTATTTTCGTTTTTCTTATTAGAATTATGTTGTTTTTTTTGTTATTGCAGAAATATAGACGTCATAATAACTCAAAGAAGAAAAACTTAAATAGCTTAAATCAGTATTTAAGATGAAATGAAATCGACATTGTTTTATTTATTGTGCTATATTTAAACATACTATTATTTTATAGGAATATTATCAAAATTGTAATTGCATATATTCGTAATAAAGTAAAGAATAGAATTATAGTTTTATTCACTATCCTTTATAAGACCTAATAGAGAAAACTACTTATTTTTCACCGTTATACTAAAATAAAGCGTAGGTTTTGCGCTTGACTATATTTAAGCGAAGAGAGGTAGGGGAGAGGGTAGAGGTGAAGCGAGGAGATGAGAGACAAAAAGGTTTATTTCAGCATGACTGGTAATTCTGAAATAGTAGATTATACAACAAAGGAGTGGATAAAAAGGCAATTTATTTCGAGGAAGTAAGTTGGATCCCGAGAGCAGCGAAAGATTCTAGAGTATAATCCCACGCTACGTTCGGGATTCTACTCTAGAGATTAGAGCGGATCCTGAGCGAAGTGAGGGATACACGTAGTATTTATATTCTCTTTGAGGGATACAAGCTCCGAGATTTATTAATATTTATTTATTTTATTCACGTGTATCTTATTTTGCTTTATCTGCGAGAAAATGATTATACTCATACTTATGGTATTTATATGTTTTTAATTCATTTATGTTTATTATTTTGTAATAAATGTGGATTATTAACATTGATAAAAATATAAATTTAAATGATTATTAACCATTTACTGCCAGTGAATGTGTGTGTGTGTAGGGAAAAATGTTGAAAAACATGCTATTTGCGTTCTCACCAAAATCCCACTGAAAATCTTCAGTGAAGTTCACATCTTTACTAAGGGTATGACTTGGAATCATAGACAGAGAAAAAAATAGACTGCGGGTAGCTCCGTCTCCTTCCCACAAGAAATAGGATATGTGGAGCTATGGAGTTATTCCATGTAACGGAAAAGGACAAAGCTTTAATATTTCCCTCTCTCAGTGGGTACCGGTTTTTACAGGGTCAGTAACGTAGTTAGCCGTTTTTAGCTTAACGAACGTTGACCTTTATTGCTATGTATCACTGGGTTCTAATAACATATATGGTTATTTTACAATCTTCTATCTCATCTGGCCACGCTACCCAAATCTCTATAGTTTTATCCCATCTACGCTTGGAATCTTAACATCATCCTAGCTTGGAATAGACTGTGACTTCAACTTGATCAGAAATGTGACTGACTCAACCTTATGACTTGATTTTACAAAAACTCGAACAATTTTAATACCTAATCCTGGCTGAATATATTAATGGTGTGGAGCCATAATAAAAAAAAGAATTTAACCAAAATTGGCGGGACTTTTATTTTTATTAATTTATAATAGCTTTTTTTCTACCTTAACCTTTTAGCAAGATTTATTTATTTTTTGCTACGAATACATTTTTTGTACATAATACACTTATTATGTGGAGCCATATTAAATAAAATAAAACGTCGAGTTGAAATCACCCACCGAGGATTCCGTACCAACCAATTAAGCTAGACCTCTAAATTGTATCAGCGCTCATATAACTCAGAGGTCTACCTTAATTGGCGCAAACTATGTATGTATGGTGACACCCTTTATTTATCAACTGCTTTTAGTTTTTGGATTTTTTCCTTAATTTGTGCTGTAAGACCTTGCTTCTTGCCAAATTTCATGATTCTAGGTCAACGGGAAGTACCCTATAGGTCTTCGACCCAAAACCTATAGGGTACTTCCGGTTTACCTAGATTGTCAATTTTGGTTATAAGCAAGGTCTTAGAGCACAAGTAAAGGAAAAATTCCGAAAAATAAAAAAAGTTGAAAATTAAGGTATATTTTGGTAATAACAAGTTTTCGCGATAATCTATTTTTGCCCATATCTTTTTATTGTGTTGACTCAAGACCTTGATTTTATACACCCAAAAGGGATTATAGACCTAAATATCAGGTATAAATTTCAACTTGCTAAGTCTACCCGTTCCTGAGAAAATCAGTGGTGACACACGGACAGACAGACGGACAGACAGATGGACAGACAGACAGATAGACGGACAAGAAAGTGATCTAATAAGGGTTCCTTTTTTTACCTTTTGAGGTACGGAACCCTAAAAACAATAATTTAGAACAAAATCATAAACTAGAAGTAGGGGTGTCCACTTAAAAAGCGCATCGATGTATTATTTTTCGATGCAATACTTCGAGCACATGAGTAAAGCTTCGAGGCTGTGCATCGATATTTTCCGATGCATCGGTAAGAAACATCGATGTTTTTTCAACATCAAGTACTTTTTGCTACATAGAATCACAAAGCTATAAAAGTCCGCGCTACGAATAAAGTCCCAAGGACGACGTGGCGCTGCAGTCACAAATACAAAATTTCCAAGTTCCAGTTTTCAATACTAAGCGAATGAAAAATAGCTTAAACAAAACAACACATTACAAATGTTTATTTATTACGGGGGATATTCGAAGGTATGTGTTGTGTTCTAATGTAAATTTCTAGATTCCTCTTAAGGTGGTCCTTCGCTTCACATTGAGCGTAAAATTATTTTTTTTGCAGAATAATAAACAGGAAGGTATAATAGTTAGCTAGTGAACATTGATTCGATGTTTTATGAAAATACATCGAGTAAATTAACAGGTTGTCAAAACATCGGATCGATTCGATGCATCGTACTATAAACATCGAGTGAGTTCGATGCATCGGTGTATATCGAATATCCCTAACTATAGGAGAAGACGGAAACACTGTTGTCTATGTCAATAATAGATCGATTCTTATAATTACTTTCAACTGCTTTACTATTATTAAAGATATACGATTGTTTTAAATAAATGTATATTACTATTTAATTGTAATCGCAATTTAGTAACAAGTTCCAAACCCGTTAAAAACAAAAGAAATTATTTAATTGTTACTTTTAGTGCCAACACAACTTCCGTAATCAACAAACGACGTTGACGTTCAACGCGTAGCAGTGAAAGTGTCACGTCGATTGAATGCTCTTGACTCTTGTCAGAAAATATTTTTGTTCAATTTTGCTCACCTGTTTAGAGGTATGGTTTAAGTGAAAGTATTGCATATTTACGACGCTACAACTAAATATTATTTCACATAGATTTTAATTCACTAAACTCGCAATAGTGAAAAGTGGGACCTAACTTGCAGATAGTTTTCAGGTACAGGTTATCACTGGGAAAGATGGGTGTAAAGCCTGCAATTGGAAGGAAACCTAACAAGAGCCCACCAGTATTGAGTCACGAATTTGTAATTCAGAATCATGCCGATATAGTGTCATGTGTGGTTATGGTTTTCCTGGTCGGGTTGATGGTCCAGGTACGTAAATAGAGGGTGCCACGTAAGCCGAGTTTTCTGCTTGTATAACCAGTTTTATCCCTGTTTTATTGTGTGTTCAATGAAAATGATGGTGTGTTTTAGGCTACGAGTCCCATTGCTACCCTGTTCATCAGCTTGCACCACAATGTATCGGGTACAGAAGGCACACGAGAGGAGCCCAAAGGCGAGCCTTACACATATGAAGCGGGCTGGAAGGATGGCTGCGCTGTATTCTTCTACTCCCTGGTGTGCATTGTCATGCATGCTATCTTGCAGGAATACTTATTAGATGTAAGTAACCCATATGGTCCATTTTTGTAAACAAAGTTATAAGAATTGTATAACTGAATATCTTGTTACCGCTGAGTTTTTTCTTTCAGAAAATATCCAAGAAATTCCATTTGTCTAAATCAAGATTGAGTGCATTGAATGAGTCAGGACAATTGGTTGTGTTCCATTTGATGACAGTGCTATGGGGAGGTGATGCTATCATCAGGGAAGGATTTGTCTTGAATGTCACACAGCTGTGGGAAGGTATGTCAAATGTCAGAAAAGTATGTGCTTTAGAACCAGAACTGTAAATAACCACTGGAGCAGACATTCTTGTGATATTATTGTTTATGATTTTTGCAGCCTAATAGAGAGATAGAGTGATAAAATTCCCGTCTTTAATCTATAACAGAGAGACTGGTTAGCCTAGTATGCTTATAAATTGGCACATCCATATTTTGTAATTGGATGGATGTACACACAGATGGAGATAATAAACTCATAAAGATCATTGTAGTAGGAAACTGTAGAACCCTAATAATATGTGCATTTTGCACCTTTCACACTGAAATTCAATAATTTTAATGTCCTTAGTTTAATATGTCATATCTACACATTTGTAAATTCATGTCTCCTGTGATGATGTGCTGTGTTGGCAACAAAAATTATCTGTTAGTATGTATATATTAAATACCAAGTAAAATAATGCACTTATGCATATTTTTATATCTTATAGACTAGCGTTTGATCACTATCGCCCCTGGTAGTATGCAATGTTGTGGTTGAAGATGGTGATCTGGTAGGCCCAGAATACCTTTGACTCTCAAGGGCAAAAGCTTATTAAAACTTCAAGCTAAAGAGGAATATAATTGGCTAGGTTTGGCTTCATGGAGTGTCATCTTGAAGTGCATTATTTACCGCACAGTACTGTTGGTATATCTGTGCAAATATATTAAAATTGATTAAGTTTGACCCAAGAAAATTATAAACAAACATTGAATTGTATTATTTGTGTTGATTCATTCTATTAGTAAGGTCAAGGCATGCAAATACTAAATGATTGACATGTCTTATTTTTCATTAAAATAACTTTTTACTGTCCAAATAATTTATAATACCAAGGTTAGTTTATATTATATTTACAATATATACCTTATGAAGGACAGAACAAACAATCCATTGCTTTGATATAACAATCGCTATTCAAAGATTTGAATTAAACAACTGAAACATTGTTTACAAATTGTTAAATCGCCCTGGCCTTCAGTGTTGTCTCACATTAATCGAAACCAAATCCTATACAAATCTTCATTGACATAAAGTATATGAGTGGTTGCAACATCCCAATGGTTAAGGTGTCGGCCTTGCGATTGAGAGATCGTGAGTTCGATCTCCACCCATTGCACCATTGACGTAAACCCACTCCAGACTCAAACAAGCATAATTAGCTTATTTGGAGGGGTTAAAAGACTACTAGTAATGTGCAACCTACATTGCTAGTAAGCTTTAAAAAAAATATGGCGATTAAGTTAAAACTTGGCATACTTATGTAAGTTTGGTGACAATGCAATATTATTGTACCATCAATATAGCTGGGGATATAGGGAACTGTTTGATGGCAAATGATAATACAGTCAAATTTGGGTGCATAAATTGTGATCATGAGTACTTTGCCATTACCTACAAATATAATGATGAGGGACTACACAAAGCAAGTTTATACAATGTCTTTTGTTTATTTTTTCTAGGATACCCCAACCATCCCATGAGCTTCCTTCTTAAGCTATGGTGGGTAGTGCAGGCAGCATACTGGATCCATGCCATTCCTGAGTTGTACTTCCAGCGGATCAAGAAGGATGAGTGGGCCGGTCGGATCAAACAAGCGGTTGTTGGCTTCACATTTGTAGCTGCTGCCTATGGATTAAAGTAAGCATTTTATAGTATTTGTCTCAGTGGTGATATTTGTCTATACATATACAAACATTTAAAAATGTTATCTCACAATTGCATCATTGAATGCATGATAACATTGATAACACCTTAATGTACATTAAAAAAAATACATTATATACAAATGTGAGACAAATCGACCAATATTTCAAGGTTAAGTAATGTTCCTAATTAACAAGTTTTGAGTTGCTAACTTACGTTACTTAACATACGTTACTTAAAGTTGTTTAAGTCAATCCATTTCTCATTTACTAAATACTAATAGATAGAAAAATGTTTTATTGACGGCAATATAATATAAGTACATATATACTACATATAAATGTCGATTCATATTTTTAATATAAACGCCGAATAACAAATGACACTGTGTTTTCACAGCTTTACAAGAATAAATATTTATTATGTACATACATGGTATTAAAGGCCACAGAAAGACCTCGGAATTACACTTACTATAAACTTTATACCTACAATACCAACTGTACTGTACGAAATAAATACATCGCACCTACATGTTTAGTTTGGTATATAATGACAGTAAACACTAAACATTCTGTGATCTTGTAAAATAATGCATGCAAATAATGTATTAATTATTTACGGAATATTATTCATCTATCTATCATTTAATAAAATAATACGACACAATGAAACACGGCACTTGCAATAGTGCACTTGCAAATACTATCAAAACTGACAAATAATGAAAAAATTGGCAAATATTTCGTAAATAAAAATAAAAGTAGTCAAACCTTTATACTAGGTATATATAAACTCTCTAAAACAATGAAGGATATCACTAACCTACTCATGTTGTGTACAGATTCCACCGTGTAGGAGTGTGCCTGATCGTGCTACACTCTTTGGCAGAGTTTGTTGCGCACAGCAACAGATTGAACAACATCCTGAGAGGAGAACGGGAAGACTTCATTGACAAACGTAAGGAAATTATTTATTGCATATTTTCTTTTGCTACACAATTTTACCGAATTTTAAGCTCCTTAAAAAAAACGATGTAATACTACTAATTTCAAAGAAGTTAATTAGACTAATTTATTGAAAATTTTATAATGTTTAGTTTTAAAAAATCCAGATGGTATGACTGATGTAAAGTAGCGATACGCATCTTCGACCACATCATTGCTTACCACCAGGCAAGATAGTGGTGAAACGCTAGCATAAAATTAACGTTACTCACAGATTAATTATATAGAACTTATTTTGATGTGTGCAGTTCTGGACGTGATGAACGCGTCAGTGTTCGTGTCAGTTCGGCTGTGCTCGCTGGTGCTCGGCGTGCTCACCTTCTACTTCGGTATGGCGGGCGGCGCGCCGCTGCTGGCTCGGCTCGGGCCTCTCTGTGTGCTCGTGTCCTTCCAGGTATGTACTGCGGTCACGTCACACGTCGAAACAACAGGTAGGAAATACACATAAACAAGGAGACGCTGCGATACATTTGCCTGTATGGAAATAATTTCAAAAAGAGTTGCATACCTAAACATCATAATGGAACTTAAAATGGCCGCTATTGATTGTCTATTGGTCCATTCAATGGACAATCAATGTCAGCCATTTACGAAGACATACTCGTTCGTATTCATAGTCCTATGTTTGATTTGGATACAACTAGAATGCGATATTACATATAGACATTTGATTGATATAGACATTTGATATGTTGAACCACATTGTTGGTGCAGTATAGTAATCACGCGCGTTTTTATAAAATGATGGCCATAAATTAAATCCCTCATATTCCAATGACGTCGATCGATAGAATTCTTGCTCGAACGTCTCACAACTGCATCGTTGCAGCTCTTACTCGCGTAATTTATCAGAAAATGTTACATTACGTTATAGCAGGCTTTCCTATTTGTTTAATAGTGATTTTTGTGTACAGGTGTACCTGATGTTTAACTTCATCTGGGAGGCTATGAAGGCGAGACAAGAAGCGCGTTCGCAAGCACAGATAAAGATTAAGAAAGAGAAGAAAGAAAAACCCAAGAAGGAGAAAGGTAACCCAATAAATATATATTTATCTTTAAGAATTTTAGTCCACTGACTGGTAGTAAGACTAGACTAGTTAGACTTCGCTATCGACGAACATATATGAGGAGACGCTCTAAATCTTGTGGCGTGATCAATACCTGTATATCACTGTCACTGTGGTGGTTAGAGACTGTCTAGTGTCCGCCTGTCCAGCGAACACTCAAATTATATATAATAAATTATATTTGAAATACGTTCGTACAAAATCGATTTTTATAGAGTACCTATATAGATGAACATTATTTGGAATTACAAAAGATTATCATTATTTTATTGCCCTAGTTGTATTTGTATTCGGTAGGTCTAATATTGGCGGTTTTACCCGCCTAGACATCGTTCCCGTGGGAATATCGGGATAAAAAGTACCCTATGTGTTACTCTAGGATAGGCTATCTACATACCAAATTTCAGCTCAATCGGTTCAGTAGTTTAAGCGAGAAAGAGTAACAAACATCCATACAAACTTTTGCGTTTTTTAATATTAGTAAGCATATAAATCGTATATATCATAAGTTCGTTAAAAAAACTTAAATAACCGACTTCAAATGTTTCAAAAGTTTGAGATGTTTATCTCCATATCTCTGGAGATAATAATCAGATCTCGATGAAATTACTAAGGTACCACACTTGAGATATCTCTTTTCCAACAAAAAAAGAAACATCAGAACCGGTTCATAAACGACGAAGTTATCGGCGAACTCCTTTTTTTAAAGTTGATTAATACGTATGTTGTATTGTATAACAGTAAAGAAGGCGCCTGTGGTGGATGACTCCGACCTTCCTGAAGTAGACCAGAACACGAACAAGACGCTGCGTCAGCGCGCCGCCGCTGCCGCCAAGGCGAAGTGAACAAGCTCAAACAAACACTACAACTATAACACCAACGCTCGTAGCAGTCGCACTTGTAAATAAAAGCGCCTATAAATATTGCGCTCTCACTCGCTCTTATCAAGCTTTATCGAATATAAGAGCGAGAGATACCGATCGATACACTAGTTTTGTGTACGCGACTGCAACAGCCGTTGGCGGATACTAATTACCGTACGTACTTCTAGGTTGTCGTCATCCTCGTAACAGAGTCTTTCCACTATTATTTAACTAAATCTTCAACTTCCATTCTTATACTGTAAACTGTACTCGTGTATGTCTTAGCACAAACTTATCAGACTGATTGCAAATCCCGAGATTTGTGTCATTGTGTTGTATGTAGTATCGATGTTGTCTGTCCTTATTAAATATCAAGCACTATGTGACAAGTATTTACATGACGTATTGTTTGGATAGGTCATTAAAAGCATAGTGGATACAGGGTTGTAAAAATATCTACTAAAGTGTAAAATGGACGTCTAGGCTATGACGTTGTTTATATGAATATATTGATAGGGAATATAAAGCGGAGGTATTTACTACCGAACTTTGTAAACGATTAAAAATTCCATTCGTTTTTATTTTGCATTTCTATTTTAATTATGCTTTTATTTATATTGAGGTGTGCGGTAGACGAGATGAAATTATTTTTATATACTATATTTTATTCTTCCGTGAACTATTTAAATAAATGTATGAAATCATTTTATTTTATTTGTCTCGCCGTCTGTTGCTCTGAAATTTTCATTTAAAATGAATATTTGGGCTTGTTCGTGTTTCGTGTTACATGAGATTTATCCACGATAATTGTTAAATGTACTTTAATGTGAAGTAGGTAATGAAATTATTCTTCCCAATGTGAAATTGTGCTCATAAATTATTCTATAATTTTCACAAGGATTGTCAATTTTTAAAGCTTGATGTTATTTTTATTTCAGAATAAATTTTGTAATAATATATTATTGTTTTTGTTTCATTCTCAACTGCCTGTGATTTGACTCTACTCTATTTTTTGTCTGAGTTTTAAGCTACACATTAATATTACAAATAGACACACGGCAAATAAGAAAATGCCACGTGAGGCATTAAAATACTGTAATATATCAAATACTGTGATAATGACAGGCGGAGTACCTAAGTAATAATAATCTAAAAAGTTAGGCATCAGTCGTTTTAAGGGTGTAGTGGGAGAATGGTCGGCTTTGACGTCAGAGGTACCGAGTTCTATCCCCGCCGTGCACCAATGGATTTTTATCGAAAAATGTATGTGCGCTTTGGTGTGGCACAGTGGCCCTTCGGTGAAGGTTAAAAATATCATTAAGAAAACCTCTACCCCCGCCTGGCCAGCTACCACCCTCAAATTAGAAAATCTGTCGCCAAACTAGAGAAGGTCGTTGCGAACCGTAAATAGATTCAATAACTAGGTTTTGGTACAATACCGAAAACATGGTATTGTGGGTCTTAATAACTGCTTATCGGGCGAAACCAGTTTTCGCGAACTACAAGCGTTGCAGCCGATGCAAGAACCGATTGGGTATTGTAGTAACTATTTATTTGCAATACCTAACCTATACAGGCGCTAGGCGTTGCGAGTGACGATCAAAACTAATGAAGTTATTGTTTTTGCTGGCGCCCGATTCAATAAAAACTATACAGTAACCAATTTGTGTCGAATTACAATTAATGTTCTGCCTGACTTGCTATCAAAGAGTATCTTACCACCATCACGGAAAACATCTGCCGCCATATCTGTTATCAGAATACCTTACGGTATTCCGATAACAGATTTTGTCAAATTTCAAATACCGATCGCAATGCCGCAATAACCAGTTATTGGAATACCATGTTTCGGAAACCGGTATTGGTATTAATACCTACACCGCGTTTCGTTATTGCAATATGGCGTACCGACCCACCGCTACGCCAAACATCTAATGTGTTCCGGCAGCTATCCTTGAGAGCCAGTTCCCATTCTAGGCCTAGCGTGCTATCATACTCCACCGCATCATCTCTTGCCAACAGGTGAGATAGATGTCAAACGCTAGCCTATAACATGATATAAAAATAAAATAACCGGCCAAGTGCGTGTCGGGCCACGCGCAATGTAGGGTTCCGTAGTAGCCCGTTATTCAATGCAAGTCTTTGCCCGTTATAAACAAGCAACTAGGTACTTCGTCTTTGTCACTTTAAAGGATTTATTCTAAGTATTTGTTACAAAATTATCCAATACCCAAGTTCAACGACTATTAGTGCTAAACTAATGAAGTTATCTCAACCGCTATAATTTTCCTTTAAAGTTCATGAAATGCGCTATTATCACGAATTTTTCCAGATTTTTCAAGCCAGCAGCTTAGCTTCTAGAGGGGGGGGGGACGCCCTACTGGAACAAAAATTCTCACTTTAAAATTTAATATTTTGTAATTCAATCGAAAAATGATATTAGCAACCCATAAGTCATTTTAAAAGACCTATTCAACGATACCCAACACGATGGGGTAGATGATGAAAAAAAATCATCCCCACTTCTCATATAGGGGAGCTACGCTAAAAAAAAATATTTTTTCACAATTTTATTCCAGCACTTTGTCGGCGTAAAATATATACATACCCCCACAAAATTACAGTTTTCTAGTATTAACGGTCTCTTAGCAAAACCTCGGACAGAAAGACAGACAGACGGACATGACGAAACTATAAGGGTTCCTTGTCAAGACTACGGAACCCTAAAAAAATCACAGAATTTTAAATACTGTGATAATGCCAGGTAGAGTACATCAAAATAATCTGAAAAACCTTATTAAAAGATGGGCCGTTTAGAAAAGACCTTACCATAGATACGAGTATGTGCTCAGAACAGGTTTATGTAGCATAAGAACTGAAGGGAAGGAAAACATCCCAGAGATTTGGCCCTAGGCAACGTAGTACTATTAAGTATTCTGTGCCTAGGCTTAGTAAGCTAGTGGTTGGTCAAGGTCATTTAAATAATAAACTGGCCAAGTGGGAGTCGGACTCGCACTAGTAGGGTTCCGTAACACAGTAGAGTATTTTATAACTATAATTATTCGACACCAAAAAATTAACTTTGTTTTTCATAGTTTTTGTATGAAAAACAAAGTTTGCTATATAGTTGCTATATATTAAAAACTTCTGACTATATCTCGTTCAAACCAATTTTCAACCGAACCGGACACATTTTAGAAGTGTCTATCATTCAAATGATTGAGACATTGAGAAAAAAAGTTTTAGGAATGAGGTTCCTACATTTTTTGAAGATATGTCGTATAGGTTTCATAAAAAAAAGTTATTTAGTTTCTGTTCCATTTATGCGGAGCCCTCGCTCCCCCCCCTTAATCGAGGGCCCGGTCGCGTAATCGGCTTGAGTGCCAGTTCCCATTCTAGGCCTAGCGTGCTTATCATCTTCGACCGCATCGTCACTTAACAACAGGTGAGATAGTGGTCAAACGCTAGCCTATAAGATATTTAAAAAAATCTTTTCTACTATTTATTTTTGTATAAAAATCGTAAAGCGGTTCACAGAATACACCTACTTACCAAGTTTTAACTGTGTAGTCTTAATAATTGCGGAATAAAGAGGCTGTGACATACGGACGGACAGACATGACGAAACTATAAGGGTTCCGTTTTTTGCCTTTCGGCTACGGAACCCTAAAAAATGCATTGCATGGTAGTAGACCTGGTAGGGTACTTTAGTGCTTGCCTGGCTATTATTAGCTACCAAGCTCAATTTAGAAATTCAGTCACTAAACCCTATATTTGGTTCTGCGAATAACTAAATGTACATAAGGAACTAATATTTTTGGGACTAACTTCACATATGTAGGTCTAGGTACACGATAAGTTGCAATACTCTCCATATCTCTGAAGATACGATCAAACCTAAATCCAATGTCTATGGGATCAACCTGCAGTTATTCGAACAATGAACCAACATTCTCCCGAATTTAATGCCCATTTCCTCCTTTAGTGAAGATGGTCAAAACAAAAGCAATGAATACTTAGTAAACTAGTTTTAGTTTTATATATTATAATTTTGTTACTCGTATCGCCATGATCGCTTGACTCTCACGACCTATACTTTAATTTCACAGTGATTTTTTTATGTTCCTATCTACAAATAAGACTAACAATTTCAACTTTGTTTCTATATAAAGATGAAAAGCTTTCTATAACGTTTTATGTTCAATTATACTAGAAATAGAAAAACTAGGTCTATGTAATGATCTAGGCATTTATAGCTCTAGTACCTACTATCTATTCAGGTGCAGCTATACCTAGATCAATTACTTTAGAGGTAGTTTTTTTTAACCAATCTGTAGGTACTTTTTTAAGTTTCTATTCATGAGACGATCGCTTTTTGCGGAACGACCGTTATAGACGCTGCGTTGGGTTGCTTGCTTGTTTATTTCAGTCGAGACTCGAGACGCATAAAAGTGCGAAGTAAAAGCCTTATAAAATGTCTGAGGGGCGCTCTACAACCAGTTCTTTCTTAACAGTAGTGGAGAGTAGACGTCAAACATGCGGACCGCAACTCTGCTCCTACTTGCGGCTATGGCCACCGCAGCTTATGCAGGTTAGTGCCCTTACTTTTTGCCGCCGACCGACGGACTTATGTTTTCCTTTTCTGTTTGTCATTTGTCTGAGTAATTTCCGATTGGTTCCCCGAGATAATCGCACTCCACTCTTCAGTTTCTACAAAAAGATAATGACTAAGTTTAGCTCTGGAACGTGAGGATGCAAAATTACCTACTCTTGTGTTCCATGACAAAGATTACAACTTTGTTAAATTTATTGTTACGGCACTGAACATTACTATTTTACGTTCAGAACTTTATGGATTTTAGAAAATCGTAAATATACGCTTTAAGGGCTTACACAGATTATGTATGTAGGTAACAACAAGTAACTACTAAATAGCCGTATTTGATCTTATACTAGGTATGTAGGTAATCAAAATAAGACCTAACCTAAGCAGGTAGGTAGGTAGTACCTAAGTAGGTATCTAGGTAGGTACAATACAATACAATATACAGTAAAATTAGTAGTAGCTACCTATCGAGGTATATTAATCGGTATCTAGATGTCACGGGTAATGTAATGGGACTATTTCCCACAAATTATTATGACGTCAAAGGCCATCATTATCAACCCTGCTCAAGGAAGATGAGTCAGCTTTGAGATCATCACTTATAATGAAGTGTTACCGGTAAAGTTTTTAGTTTGAAAGTCGTGACATAATCTTGTCTGATATACGTGCGCATCTAATTGTTATTTTTAGGGTTCCGTACCTAAAGGGGATTAAATTGAGACTTCGCTGTCCGTCCGTCCGTCTGTCCGCCCTTTACAGGGCTGTATATATCCCCATAATAGGTATATATACTTGAAATTTTCACGAAGTATTTATTACAATGGGGGATTTGACAACACATACTAAAAATAAAATGAAATATTATGGGGGGTAGGGGGTCCCCATACAACAAACGTGTGTTTACGGCATTTATTGCTTGAACTTATGAACCATAATAGATGGATACTTGAAATCTTCCCAAAGTATGTATTACTGTGGCCACTATAACAAAAAATACTAAAAACAGAATAAAGTTAAAATGGGTCCCCATAAAAAAAAAAATGTTTTTTTAGGCGTTTTATGCTCGATCTTACAAACCATAATAGATAGACTTGAAATTTGCTCATAGTGTGCTACAAAAGTTGCTAATAACATCAAATAATAATAAAACTAGCCAAGTGCGAGTCCGACTTTTGTCCCGCACATGGAACGCCATCTAACGAATATCTAACGAACTTCTGACACCATAACACCAACTAAGTCAAATAACACTAAAGCTACTTCTACTCGCCAAAAGATGTCGGGAAGAGTCATATTATAAGAATAAGAATAAGAATAATATTTATTTACCAAAAAGTACACTTTACAACATTTTTTGTGGTGATTAACAACAAAGTGAGGTTACATATTTTAAGTTGATTATTGATAACACGAAAAAAACAATATTTTCTAAAAATGAATCCTAGCTAAATCGTTTTATCGCCCCCGAAATCCCCTGTATACTAAATTTTATTTAATCGTTGGAGCCGTTTCCGAGATTCAGATTCAGATTACGAGATTAAGGTAAACACGATAGCGCCATCTATGAAGATTCATAAATGGCGCTATCGTAAAAAACACATTTTTATTTTATTTTAAATCCTTTAATTTTTAACTTTGTTCTGTTCTTAGTATTTGTTGTTATAGCGGCAACAGAAATACATCATCTGTGAAAATTTCAACCGTCTAACTATTCACGGTTCATGGAATACAGCCTGGTGACAAACAGATAGACAGACAGACGGACAGCGGAGTCTCAGTAATAGGGTTCCGTTGGTACCCTTTGGGCTCAGAACCCTAAAAACTAAATAAAATAAAAAAATAAAGGGGTCTCCATACAAAAAACTTATTTTTCCGGCAAATTTTGTTCAATCGGAGCCCTACGTAGTGTACGAGTTTGACTCGCACTTGGCCAGTTTATATGTTGTGTATTATATTGAAAAACAATATAATACACAACATATAAACTGGCTAAGTGATAGATCTGGTATTTTATTTAGAGTAGTAAAGGAAAAAAAATGATGCTATTTTCTTTTTACGTTTAAACACATAAGGAAAAAAATGAAGCCATTTTCTTTTAGTGGTAACCACCATCTGCAGAGTTACAAATTATTATACTTAGATAGGAGAGACGAAAAAATGCCCAGTGTTGGGAAAGCTAAAATGTGTAATGACGTCCGCGTCGATACATTTCTCTCGCAATGAAAACTGTAATATACACTGTAATACAGTGTACTAAAACAATTATTGACAGTATTACAGTGTACTAAAAACAATTAATGACAGTTTTCACCAGATCTAGTGGCCTCGAATAGCTGCATCTTCTTGAGTTCATTAATTATGAATCAACAAGTTTAGCTTACATCAAGAAGGAAGTCACAAGAAATGGTCGATATGGATGGATCAATCAAAAAATATTATTTTAGTAGTCAAGATAAATGCAATTTTTTAATACCTATTTATCCAAAGTTTAGTTTATTTAGTAGTTTATTTAGTCTAAAATAAGCCGGTGCATGCATATGCAACAAGTATGATGTGGCTGCCGGGGGAATTCATGAAAGCTTTGCATTCTCGCAGCCACGTGACATACCTTGGTAATTGCACATTCTGGCTTCAAGCCATGCATGGGAACGAATAGAGCCTCAAGTTGTTTGCCGTCCTTATAAAAACTACATATCTACATAACTATTTAAGTACTCGTAGTTATACTTTTATAAAGTGTTTATTGATGTGCAAGCGGGTTTAAAGAAGATATATATATTATAGGTATATATATTTTTTAAATCTTATAGGCTAGCGTTTGACCACTATCTCACCTGTTACTCAGAGCTTATTCAAACTTATAATGTACATACATATCTTAGATATGTAGGCAGGTATATTTCCGGAGATAATAAATATCATCATCATCATCAGCCTGTATCAGTCCACTGCTGGACGTAGGCCTCTCCCAAGATGCGCCACTGAGCCCGATCTTCGGCTCTTCTCTTCCAGTCACTGCCCACCGCTTTGCGTATGTCGTCGCTCCACCTGGTCACAGGACGTCCTACGCTACGTTTGCCGATTCGCGGTCTCCACTCTAGGACAAGTCTACCCCAACGGTTATCAGTCCTGCGGCAGATATGACCAGCCCACTGCCAATTCAGCTTGCTAATCCGTTGAGCTATGTCGATAACTTTAGTTCTCTGGCGAATTACTTCGTTCCGGATTCGATCCCGCAGAGAAATACCGAGCATAGCTCTCTCCATAGCTCGCTGAGCGACTTTAAAGTGACGGACCAGTCGGACTGTGAGTGTCCACGTCTCGGCTCCGTATGTCATCACAGGTAGGACGCACTGGTTAAAGACTTTTGTCTTTAGACACTGTGGTATAGGCGACGAGAAGACTCGACGGAGTTTTCCGAATGCTGCCCAGCCCAGCTGAATTCTTCTCTGGATTTCCTTCTCGAAGTTACGTTTGCCTAGTTGGAGCGTCTGCCCTAGGTAAACATACTTAGTGACAACTTCGAGTGGGATTCCATCTACGGCAATCGGTTCCGGAACAACGTGCTCGTTGTACATGACTTTGGTTTTATCCAAATTCATCCGGAGACCGATGCGACGAGAAGAATCAGCTAGGCCATTTAACATCCTTTGTAGGTCCTGCAGTGTCTCTGCCATAATGACGATGTCATCTGCGAATCGTAAGTGAGAGATGTACCTGCCGTTGATGTTAATGCCACGATCTTTCCAGTCCAGCGTCTTAAACATATCCTCCAAGGCGTTAGTGAACAGTTTCGGGGATATGACGTCCCCCTGTCTCACTCCTCGACGCAGGTGGACATGTTTAGTTCGCTGGTTCTGTACTTGTACAGTCATCGTTGCGGCATTATATAGACATCTCATCACTTCGATATATCGCCAGTCGACTTAGCAACGCTGCAAGGACTCGAGAACAGACCAGGTTTTAATTGAGTCAAAGGACTTCTCATAGTCCACAAATGCTAAGCACAGGGGCCGATTGTACTCTATGGTCTTCTGTACAATCTGCCGCACCGTGTGGATGTGGTCTATGGTGCCGTAACCGCTTCGAAACCCGGCCTGTTCCGGAGGTTGAAACTCGTTGAGATAATAAATATAATAGCAGGTAATTTAAAAAAAAATTCAAATACACATACTTAGTTTTTACTTAAATAGAGAGAGCCAAGATTGTTATAGTTGTCTATTGAAACCTAGATATACGTTAGATAAATTATCAATTTCATCTCTGAATAAATATTCAGAAAAAAAAAGAACGTAACATAACAGATACATAAAAGATCCAAATCGTTACATTCCAATGGTATCGGCATTTGACATATACTTATAGATTTATCGATACAATATATACATATTTAACATTCCAATGTTTTAAAACTTTTACAAATTCTTAAAAACTTTCCGTAAATTCAATACAAAATACTACAAAGTACTAACTGAAAATTCACAACCAGCTTATCCTAGTTTTGGACTACTTATATCATCCACCCACACTTAATCAGGGTACCTACTAATGTAAAATATACCCTGTTGTACTCGCGCACAGACCAGCAAGCTTTCCTGTCATGTGTACTTATATCATGCTTAATATTTTCCTTCGTATATATTCCAGCGGGTCAATACTACGTACCCCGTTCGTACTACGTGATTGACTCGGATGGCCACGAATCGGAGCCAGTGCCGCTCCGTCGTCTGAGGCGTTCCCTGGAGCCCTACCCTCACATAAACCGCAGGGAGGCGAGGTCGCCTAGCCATCACCAAGCTCATGGTAAGTTAAGTCTTAATAGTCAGTACTGATAAGATATATTCTTAATGATTGTAATAATTTGATTTGCAAAAATCATGCATCACAAAATAACTAAGTAACTAAACAGTTTACAAAGTGTTCAAAAACAGCAGCTTTTTTACCCTTTGCTTTACCCTGATGTGTATACACATGCCTATAGGCAATCAGGCCTATTGTAATAGGGTGATCTGTAGGTGGCAAACGGCAGAGCATGAATCACGACAACGAAAAGACACGAAACATAGTTACATAGTTAAAAACTTTGGGCCATCAGGATCAGAGAATATATAAGTAATTCATATAACCAGGATGACTGTGAACTGATAAATAATCTGTAGATGTTCAGTATCATCGTGATTTACTTAGTGTACAGTGTTTTAATTACCTAGGTAACTGAAATTGGTATGCTGATTTTAGTTACCCTCACGACATAGCCTGAACCAAGCCTGAGCTTTACGCAACACCATAGAAACACACACAGTTTAGCAATAAATGGCTCACAAAGATTTTTTTATCTGAGATAGTCAATCACTTGACCCACTTGACTGAATTAAGGTATACGACCATTTACGATAGCAAATGCAGGCCTTAAAGTTTGAAATATGAGAAGAGACGTCTGTAAGGATGATATTACACTGTGGTTACACCAAACATTACGCCCATTCATTGATACCCATAAATAACTTACTGTAATGATCATAAATCTTTATCAGTATGTAGTTATTACATAATACACAGACTGTGTGTAACACAGGTAGTCACTTCTTCTGAGTAAATGAATAAATGTTTGATATTAATAATGGAGGTTAAAATATTTTCTAATAAAAAATATTATAATTCATCTTTACAAGTCGTTTGAGTAATGAAATTAAGTTTACTAACGGAAATCCTTGAATTAAGCAAAAGGTAAATCAGCAGTCACGATTTTCGTTAAGTAGAGGTCAACTTTAATTTTAACGCATTCAGACATGTTTGCGTAGCTGTATCTAAAATAAACGTTAACAAGTAATACAAAGTTTTTAACAAAAACCAAAGTGAATCGATAGTTACTGTATCAATTCACCAAGTTGATGATTAAGTGTTAAAATCTTATTAAATCGGTCTATTTTGTCAGAAATTTACTTATATTACACGGTAGGTAATATTAGGAGTGTTTCAATTTGAAAATAAATGTTTGTTACGCAGCTTGGAATGATGATATACGTTTTTTTTAAATAATATTATAATGTGCTTATATGGCAGCAGATTTTCTCCTCAAGGAGAGTAGTAGAGATAATCTACTTTTTCGTAGCAAGTCAGGAGGAACATCGATATAATGTTCCTACCACCTGTACCTGTACCTTCGTACCTGTAAGGTACCTTGTAAAGTACCTTCTTTGTGTTTTTTACGAAACTGAAACACTTCTCAGTTCAGTGAATGCCAATATGTCCCTTACATACAGGTAGAAAACATTAGATTTTTAAGTACTTATACGAGTTTTGAATCTAGTAAACTAACGAGGTGAACTAATGAAAATGAAATTTTGCGTGGGAAAGTGAAAGATAATTGCTCGTTTCCTTTGTTGAATTGTCTGCGAGATTTTTAGATGATGTTAACATCATGACGTGAATATTCAACGTTGGTGAGCATTAATTAAATTATTAAATTAAATTATTTGTGTTAATTTAATATTTGTATGCTACCCATGAATACTTTCCAATTAATTTTGATATATTTTATAATAATTCCCATTTCTTGCCATACTTACACGAAATGGAGTTGTACGACCCACTTGTACATCCACGACCACTAGTCTACGTAATATACTTATTTAGTTGGTAAAATACCAAGCACCGAGTTGTAGTAACCGTTTATCGTAGTACGGTACTTTGAAGTAGTCTGTGTACAATCTGAAGAGAACCTACTTGTGAACATAATTATGTATGTAGAGACGTCAGTCAGTGGCCCACAAACATGTTGTTAACATAAAGTAGAGCACCGGCCGGCGGTAATATGCGCGAAGCTTTAAAGCCTTTCTAGCCAGTCGTCTAACGGTATCGAATTCCCGAAGCTTCGGCCAAGCGGTCGCCACAAAAAATGATCGATGCATTTCACTTTAAATTAGATTTAGTTTTTTTTAGGTTTTGATACCAGTACATAAATAGGCACTATAGTTACTAGTTAACTAGTTTCCCTGACACCTGATCTTACTAGAACACATATTCAGACAAATTAATACAAATAACCGTTTGTGTTACTTTAACAACAATCAGGCTATTGAATAACTTTACCTTTTTAAGATTAATTTTTATTCGATTCGAACTTGGGTTCAAATGAATGAATAAAAATGCTAAAGCCTTAATTAAGTAACTTAAATACATGAAAAAAAAGCCGGACCATCTTATCTACTGGTATTTTGGTGATACTGTTTTTTTATCTGTTTATTTATTGAGGACTGCGTTAAGCTGCTGTTAAACCTGATGTTAAGTGATGCCGCGGTTTAGGATGTAGTACACTTGCTCAGTAAAACCTTTTTTATTCTATACTAGACTACTTACTTCTGATATTATGTTTCTTGAAGTGTTACACACTTATATTTTCGGATTGTGTGTAACAATGTGCTTACTTCTGAATTAGACTAGGTACTACTTTATACGGAACCACCCTACAGTCGTAAGGTGTATTATATATACCTATTTATTACTGATATTGATTTTTAACATTGCAGGCGACAGCGCGCACGCTCGCGTGGGCAATGGTCGCCACTTGACCGCACACGGAGGTTGGAGGACCATCCCTGTTAACTATGCAAGGTATCACATTTTTATAACATTTCTTTATACTGCCTTTTGTCAACTAATAAACATAATGAAGAAAAGAGTGCATGTAATACGCTCGATGGTGAATAATCATCTCATCAACTGCGACATCATCAACCAAATATGAGATCACTAGTGGTAGGCTTTAAGCTGTGGCTCTAACCACCTACCGAACAAAGATATGTTGCTAGCATATCTTCGGTGCTAGCCTACTGGCTAGCATGAAGCTATGAAGAATATAATAGTCATAGATGGTACATATTTACATAATAAGTTTTCATTTAATTCGCATCAGATATGGTTATGCTTATGTACTATATGATCATTTGTTGTATGTTTATGTACTATATGATAAATAGACATTCCATCTTCTATATAGAAGATGGAATGTCTATTTATCATATAGTACATAAACATTTTTGAGGGCCCGGTGGCGTAATCGGGAGAACGGTCGGCTTTGATGCCGTGGTACCGAGTTCAAACCGCCCAATGGATTTTTCTATCGAAAAATGTATGTGCTATTCTCACAGTGGCCCTCCGGTGAAGGAAAACATCGTTAAGAAACCAACAACCCCCGCATGGTGGTAGGACACTATCTAGTGTCCGCCTGGCCAGCTACCACCATCAAATTAGAAAATCTGTCACCAAACATCTAATGTGTTCCGGCAGCTATCCTTGAGAGCCAGTTCCCATTCTAGGCCTAGCGTGCTTACCATCTTTGACCGCATCATCACTTACCAACAGGTGAGATAGTGGTCAAACGCTAGCCGAAAACGTATTAAAAAAAAGACCATATCTGATGCATTAAATGAAAACTTATTATGTAAATATGTACCATCTATGACTATTATATTCTTCATAGCTTAACTAGGTGTGCCCAGCGGTATAAGTACCTGTACCATGTACCTGTACAATATAACATTGTGCTAAATTATATCTTAATTGGACGAATTATTTGACCGCGAAGAGATAAACTGCGATTTGTATTTATAGTATCTGTAATGATTATTTACACTTAAAAGTAAAAGTTGAATCAAAAATGTCAATCAAAAAGTTAATATCTAATTTCCTTTTTTTTGCAGAAACCCTTAAGGCATTCGTGACTTGAAGACAACTTAGTATGTAAGGTGTTGGCTCATCCATCTCAGGAGCGTATTTTCCACCAGTTGCACATTTGTGTTTTTTTGCTATGCGCGCTTTATATTGCGCTACTATGCCCGTAGCAGACCCGCAAGCGCAACCCTAGTGCAACTGCCGGAAGATTATATTTATTAAAGTTATTATATTTCTTGTAAAACTAATTAATTGTAATAAAGATTTGACGATAATTTGTTTAATTTATTAATCTTAATAGGTCCATTAAAAGGTGTAGCTCCTTGGCATAGCACTTTCGTCCGAACAAAAGACATCAACGAGACCTCAAATTATTCGGTTACATTTTACAAACTTACCAAACTTTTATAATAAAACAAGGTATGGCCCGTCAGGCCGCGGCTTCGCCCACTTTAGAAGGTACTTGTAAAATAGACAAAAATTCAAATTCAAAAATAAAAGACAAAGATTAAAATTCTATGTGTTAATTCAAGTAGGTAGTAAAATAGTAGTGTGCCAAATTTAATTTAAACTAAATATTAAAGTAAGATAAACTCGGTTAATTAGCCAGTGTTTGTGTTACAAGCATTACCTATAATTTATAAGTTACTTTTGGCTACTTTTATGAGTAGGTAACAACTTTCTTTTTGTAAATTATAAATAAAAAAATATTTGTTATATTTTGGTATTGTAAATAAACAGATTTTACATATTAAGTGGACTTGTCACCGATTTTTTTATATCTTATAGGCTAGCGTTTGACTATTATCTCGCTTGGTGGTAAGCGATGATGTGGTCGAAGATGGTTAACAGTAGGCTTAGAACACGCTGACTTCCAAGAACTAGGTGTGCTGCCGGAACACTGTAAGATTATGGCGGCCGATTTTTACCTTGATGGTGGTCAGGTACTCCATGGTAGCAAGTTTGGCGAAACATCGATATAATATACTCCTACCACATGTGGAAATTATAAAGAACCTGTAGATTGTCATATACGATATAAATTAGAGCATTATTGTTGATCTATTTATCCAGAATTATAGCTTGATAAGCCTCATAAGGGTTCGTAACATAACATAATTGTTGCAGAGTGAGTGTTTCGGTAATAATTAAAGATGACCCACTGTGTGACACCAAACACCCCGATCACAAAACTGTAGAAATTTGTGAAAACTGTATTTATACTGCTACACCCACTAAATATAATTTAAAGCACCTATTTGGTGGTTACTATTTTATATCTACTGCTAACAATATGGGTCATTTACCTATTTGAAAATAATAATAGAAAATGTTCTTTACATAGTTAAACGTTACCATAGCTAACGATAGCAGCTATTTGCTGAGTAGGTTAAATTAGCGCCTTGCACCATCTACCGAAAACACATGCCGCAAATCTTTTCACTATTTTACAGCATGATCAGTAGTATACTTAGTTGGTTTGCTTAAGTATAAAATAAAGTCGCCGCCGAAAAATGAGACCATAGTTATAGACTGCAGTATATTATGGGTTCATCAGATAAGACCGTGGTCTAATGTAAGTCGATATCCATTATATAAAAAATCTTGTGTAGAATGTATTATCGTTTCTTGCTTGCGAGCTCACCTCGTTAAGAAATTAACAAATAAGTAGGTAGTGTGTATGGCACATACAGAGATAGAGTTATGACAGGTAAGTTAATGCAGAGAAATGTCTTCCGAAAATATAGTAGCAATTATACAGATACTAAGGACTGAAGGAATACCTACCAACCTTTATAATTATTTTTAATGGGTGGTTTGCTCTAATGTTTCTTTGAAATATGTTTTATCCAAAATATCAGTTTCATTAGTACTTTGAATATCGGAGTTAAGCCATGTCACCTAAGGAAAGGTCAAAGTTGCCTTCCTGCGTCCGCTCCGTAGGCTTAGACTAAATCAACCCAACACGTGATCCTGGGTGATGGTAAATGGTTATCCGCTTGTGGTACGTGGGGTTGAAACACCCCACGCATAAAGACATATCACCAATCGTCATGCAGAGTTTCGGCATGATGTTCGGTGCCAGCTTGCATGGAAGACGGTGTTAGTTGCACTTTGGAGATTGGACTTAAAGTCGATAGTCCAGCGCTTCGTCTCAGGGTCGTCTTGATTCCATCTTAGATCGCAATTCCACTTCACAACAGATGAGGTAGCGATCAAGTGCTTGTTTAACAAAAAAAAAAACCGGCCAAGTCGAGTTGGACTCGCCCACCGAGGCTTCCGTACCAACGTTGGTAGGTACCAATTAAGCTAGAAATCTGAATTGTATGAGCGCTCAATAAACTCAGGGGCCTATCTTAACTGGCGTAAACTATGTATGTATGGGGACACCCTTTAATAATCAACTTTTTCAATTTTTTGGAAATTTTCCTTTATTTGCGCTGTTCTTGCCAAATTTCATGATTCTAGGCCAACGGGAAGTACCCAATAAGTTTTCGACCCAAAACCTATACGGTACGGGTACTTCCGGTTGACCTAGAATTGTCAATTTTGGTTAAAGCAAAGTCTCACAGCATAAGTAAAGGAAAAATTCCGAAAAATAAAAAAGTTGAAAATTAAAGTATATTTTGGTACTTTATTTTTTTAAGTAAAGTTTACTCGCAATGTGGGTTGCACATTACTAGTATTCTTGTTAACCCCTCCAACTAAGCTAAATATGCTTGTGTCTGGAGTGGGTTCACGTCAATAGTGCAATGGGTGGGGTGGGGATCGAACTCACGACCTCTCGATCGCCAGTCCGACACCTTATCCATTGGGCTATTGCCGCCTAACAATTAACGCCTTACAAGTTTTCGCGAAAATCTAAATTTGCTCATCACTTTTTATCGTGTTGACTCAGGACCTTGATTTTTATACACTTAATATTAAAACTCGCTAGGTCCACCCGTTTCCGAGAAAATCGGTGGTGACACACGGACAGACAGACAGACAGACAGATGGACAAGAAAGTGATCTTATAAGGGTTCCTTTTTTACCTTTTGAGGTACGGAACCCTAAAAAGGAGTGACTACTACTAGCACTTACCAGTTATAAAGACTGTACTACTGTTGAAACTTTTGTAATGATTAGGCGCAATGTCAAGTAGCTAAGTAAATAGTCATGTGTTATTGATTTACTATAATGAAGTTGTGTTTACCTATTTAGTAAAGTTCTTACATAGTCATTGGTTGTTTACAGATAATTATAGGCAAATTATTTATTAATTAGGTATACTTACCTATATCAACGCCCAGGCACCACAGATCTAACTTACCATTATTTAATTATTGACTAGCTGTGCCCCGCGGCTTCGCCTGCGTTAAAAACATCTTTCATTTATTCAAATATTTTTTCATAAAAACCATCTCCTGACGATAAAAAACACGACATAAAAAGAATTAGCGAAATCGGTACAGCCGTTCACGCGTGATGCCATGACCAAGGGAAATTGGGATTAATTTTTATATATAAAGAAAAAGATGAGTGACGGCTATGTCACTGTAATGTTTTATATTACCCCACCTACACTTCTTTGTCTTAGGTCAGACTGTCATAATTGAGCTCCGAACCGTTCAAACATTATTTATTTATTTGATATTGACTTGAATCTTTACACAACAAGTCAGTTGCTCAACGATAAAAGAAAGTTAAAAAAGTTAAAAAAAATGCCGCAACGTCATATAGACGAGGAAACAAATAATTTTTTTACAGATTAAGGGGATCAGAAGAAATTTGACGTGACATGACGAGACATTAATCGTAAAAACAAACGGAAAATATTTGGAAATAGAAAAATAAATGAACATAACCTTCTTCGAGCGAGTTGCAAAACAACCAAAAATCCTTCTCCGGCGGACGTGAACGAAGCCCTGTCATAATAACACATTTAATCATGGAGTAGGAAATACATATAGACATGTAGGTACCGCGATACATTTGCTTGTATGGATATAACTTAAAAAGTGCCTAGAAGTCATAATGGAACCAAAAATGACTGCCATTGATTGTCCATTGGTCCATTGATGACCTTGATTGACACAATCCTAGCAATGGACCAATGGACAATTCATGGCATACATTTTAGGTTTAGATATGCACCTTTTTTTTGTAGATATATCATGTCCTTATGTATAATATGTCAATGAGTTAAGAGTAAAATGTTAATCGGGTGAAAACTGCAAAAGGTGCGAAGTTTTTGTCGGAAACAGTATGTATTTATTGGTTTATTACGTTTGTTTATGTTAGTCAGCGTCTTTTAAACACGGCACACTTAACTTAAACCATATAAGAGTTCCAGTAGCAGTCTCCGAATTCCATCATCAGGTCAGTCAAGTCACTCCTAAAGAAAGGTCTCGTCACCACTAACAAAACAAGCCCAAACACGGCACATCTAATCTAACTCAAACCATCTAGGAGTTCCAGTAGCAGTCCCCGAATTCTATCATCAGGTCAGTCAAGTCACTCCTAAAGAAAGGTCTCGTCACTACTAACAAAACGAGCCCAAACACGGTACATCTTACTCTGACCGTGTACATTAGCCTGTCTGAGATGAAAACGAAATATTCTTGGTAATATCAATTAATCAAATATATGAGGTTGAAACTCTGTTATGTTTCGTATTGTACGGAACCCTCCCTAAGTGTGCGATAAGAGATGCGATGCTGACTCGCACTTGGCCAGTTTTATTTAAATTGAAATGTCAAAGTAACCGATCGGAGTATTGTGAATTGCAAAGACGGGAGTTGAAGGAGAGGCAGTTTCTGAAACCGAATTTGCTTTCGAATGATTGAATAAGCCTGCAGGTCACATTTCTACACCGATACTTTTCTACGCAAGGATCAAGTTAGAGGAAGCAAAATTTCCGTGTCTGTACAGCGATGTTTTTTCGTTAAGCTGATACCGTCAACCGTCACTGGTCTTGCCTCTACGGCGGTTGACCGCGGACTGAGATGTAATTTCAGATTATTGTTTATTTATACTCAAAATTGCCATAGGAAAAGCAACCTTACAGGCGTGTTATTACGTTTTATCGAATCTAGCAAAATCTACGATAACTCAACAAAAATAAACCGGCCAAGTGCGTGTTGGGCCACGCGCAGTGTAGGGTTCCGTAGTAGCCCATTATCGCAATATAGAACGATTCCGTTGTTCTTTATACTGAATACTATGTATAAATATAAATTAATATATATAAAAAGAAAACACAATCCAATTTCAATTCGGAATACAATTGAATACAATTCAATATGTATTGTAAACACACAGCTGAACGAAAACAACAAGCACCTGCACTCTACTTTCTATTCTAGGTTCTCTGTCTGTTCACTCCTTTTTATTCCGTATGTATATGTATTAATTTTTACTTTGAAAGTTTTTTTTTTGGAAGCAATCTAAAACGTACAATTTAGATATACCTATTATCTACTTATCAAAAGTGAAATGAGACACGTGTGTGTTTCAACGATGTACACCGCCATTTAATGGTAAAACTTGATATACGTAAAAATGCAAAATGAAACACTTGCGTGTGTTAACGGTGTACAACGCTATCTATCGGATTTTTAATTATATTACTGTATGTAATGCCTAACGTATGTACTACCTATTATTTTTTGTGTGCTACTGCGAAAAAATAGATAAATTATCACTAACCTATGGTCCTATATGTCCGTCTGTCTGTCTGTCTGTCTGTCCGAGGTTTTGCTAAGAGACCATTAATACTAGAAAGCTGTTATTTTGTAGGGGTGTGTATATCAATTACGCCGACAAAGTGGTGAAATAAAATTTTAAAAAATATATTTTTACGATGGTAATAATTGATATACATACCCTTACAAAATTACAGCTTTCTAGGATTAACGGTCTCTTAGCAAAACCTCGGACAGACAGACAGACAGACATGACGAAACTATAAGGGTTCCTTGTCAGGACTACGCAACCCTTAAAAGGTAAAGGTATTATTTTTTCTGAACGTTATTGGAAACATTTTTAAAAATTTTTACTACTTTATTTGTTGTTCAGTATATATGCTTTTTCATTGTATTTTTGTTTCCGTTAGAAAATTGGTATTTTTTGTGAAATATTGTACCGAAACTCGTCTCGATTATGATATTTTCGTGGTAGGAGTCTACGGAAAATATGTTTCATTGTTTAATCATATTCTTTTTTAAAATAAATAAATTTTGCAAAGGACCTGTCTATTGATTGATAATAATAACAGTTGACTAAGTTTCGTGGAGTCATCGCTAATTGTACCTAAAATATTCTAAAATCAGCTATTTTATGACATTTACAGAAATGCGTCCTTAACTGCAGAAAAAATAGTCTTTGCCCTTTTATGCCCCATTAACTGTCTTTTACAAAATTTTAGCCAAATCGGTCTAACCGTTTGACCGTTACGAAGTCCCAAAAAAACAAACAAATAAACAAACAGACATTCGCAATTGTTGAGTCGGTGTGGATTCCTTAAAATTAGCTTATGTTTTATTTCAGAACCTACAATATCTACGTTTCCAATTTAAATAAAATCGATTCAGTAGTTGTGGTGATACGTGAAAACAAACATTAATCAATTTTGTGTGATTTTTCCTAATAAAATTTATTTTTACACCCCATATATAGGTAGATTTGAAAAATAAAACAAAAATACGTGTTTCATTTTTTAGGATTTTTTTGTACCGAGTGTTAAGTGAATCGGACCAATGAAAACGTGGAAACCAATATTACTGATTTTTCTTTGATTTTTTCAAACAAAACAATTTAACACACCCCAACGGGTAGATATAAAAATATAAAATACTTGTTAGATTATTAGTTTTAAGATAGGAAGTACTTGTGTGAAGTTTCGAATAAAAAAGACTATCTAATCTTGTTTCTCCATACAAACTTAGAATAACAAACAACAAACTTAGAAAGAGAATAAAAAGTTTCAAACAAAGTTCAAACCTCCGTTTCACCCTCATAGGGGTAGATTTCGAAAAACCTTTCCTTAGTGGATACCTACACTTCACAAAGAACACAACCTCCAAATTTTATGCTACGTCTAGGACCAGCGGTTTCGGCTGTGGGTTGATATCTCAGTCAGTCAGTCAGTCAGTCGTCAGGACTTTGGATTATATATATATATATATATATATATATATATAATGTATAATATATATAATGAATATCTTCTATATATATATATATATATATATAGAAGATATTCATTATCATTAGACAATATTCGTGCATTGTTGGACATAAGCCAATACTATGGCGCAGCACGCCACTGTGCTCGATAATCAGCCCTTTGTTTCAAATATATTTTTTTATTAATAAAATATAATACAAAATTACTCAAAAAGAAACTAATCGTTACACACAAAAAATATTGAATATAATTATTATTTTGTAGGTACCTAATACTTTTTGAAGTCGATACAAAGTAAACTAGGGTTTATAACTAAATTAATTAACCTTGTTTATGATGTATATATTTTTTTTTTTGTAAAAGGTAACAGGACAAGCACGACGCTCGCCTGGTGGTAAGCGATGACGTGTACCTATAACAGATACAGCGGCATGCAAAATTCTGAACTGCCAGAATTTTGCTTGTCACTGCATTGCGCATGTTACCTTGAGACATAAAGATGTTGAGTCTCACATGCTTTGTAATTTCACTGGACACCTTGCCATTTCAACTGAAAAACATTCCTATTTCACGGCTGAAAATGAACTGGCAAAGTGGTGGTACCGCCCCAGGCAGACTAGCAGAAGTCCTACCACTACGATGATGATATAACGATAAACTTACACATTATCATAAAGCGTGTTAAGGTAACCATTCGTTTGAAACATTAAATGTACGTTTTTGCTTTTAAATATGACTGATCATCAAACTCTGATTTAGGAAGTATAAAAGTACTACTAACTCTACGCAGTTACTTCCATAAGAACATTGTTTTTATTCAGCATAGACAAACAAATTGACCAGTCATTTTACCTAATGTAAGTGACGATGTGGTCAAAGATATACTAGTTAATCGTGCTTATCTGGAAATGGCAGACGACTGAGATGAGGCACAGGATAACTGCAGACTTAAATTCAACCAACAGCGCAATTAATATATATAATACTAGCTGTGTCCCGCGGCATCGCCCGCGTTAAATAATACTTTTAATTTGCATGAAACTATTTTTTCTCATAAAAACCTTGTCCTGACTATTACAAACAACAATAAAAGAATTTGCCAAATCGATCCACCTGTTCTTAAGTTATGGCGTGACCAAGGAAAATAAGGATTAATTTTTATATACATAGAAGATAATATTAGCGAGAGCCCCGTTGGCGTATAGGATAGATGGTTTAACTTCTAAGCGAGAGGTCGCCGGTCAAATCTTAGCATGGGTTCGCTTAAAAGTGGTAAGAGCATATTATATCGATGTTCCGCCTTACTTGCTACCAGAGTAGCATACCACCATTCAGGTGAAAATCTGCTGTCATAACCTGACGGTGTTCTGGCAGCACACAGTCCTTGTGAGTAGGCTCTAGGCTAGTGTTTGACCTACTATCCTGCCTGGTGGTAAGCGATGATGTAGTCGAGGATGGTGAACACGGTAGCCCTAAAATTGTTTAACTTTCAAGGGTTGTGTGCAGGAACACTGTTAGGTTATGGCGGTAGATTATCTTCTTGATGGTGGTAAGCTACTTTTTGGTAGCGAGCCAGGCGGAACATCGATATAATGCTCGTACAACACGTGGAAAAATACCTATGGTAAAATTATGTAAAAGATAAACAAATAGTTTTTGTAGTAGTTATAGTACCTTAAACTATAAGAACTATTCGAAATAACTAAGAGGCTCCTAAATATGGACATATGTTTATTCCTAAATATTAGACTTATATCTATAATATCATTATTTATGATCCTCTTAATTATCTACAAAGGTTTACCGTTTACGGGGTTTAAAATTAAAAAAAAAAAAATCTTTAAAACGTTTAATTTCCGCTAATTTCTAATCACTTTAAACATTTAGGTATATTTATTAAATAATATTAAATACTTTCAGACAATTTAGAATTTTGGAACCATAATTTAACGACGAACAGTATTTAAGAGAGCCTCTTGTGACTACGTTAGTTATTAAGTTAATATTAATATACTAGTTTAATTACCCGTAAAATAGTCATGGATATGGCAAAAGTATTGGCATTAGGGTAGGTAGTTACTTATACATATTTCACAGTTATTAGAAGCATATGTTAATTTATCACGCATTGAATAGAAAATTACTTTAGCCAGATACCATTCGTCTTCAGTCGTTACTGGGATTATGTTCAATTTTATTTAAGAGGGTACTCAAGTCTGACTTGAGGTTTGTTGTAATGGTATCCGGGGCTAGGCTCGGGCGCCGGCGCCGGTGCTACGGGTACGGGAACTGGGGCTGGCGCAGGCTGGTTGATCGGAACGAATGGAGGCGTCACTATCACAGCATCGTCAGTCAGACCTACGTCGCGCCCCGAGGGATTAAACCGCTGATAGTACTGTTGCTGTTGAGGAGCCTGTTGGTAGAACTGTGGCACTTGGTTGAATTGAGGTTGCTGATATCCCACAGCTGCATATTGTGGAGACACGTATTGGTTAGGAGTGCCGTACTGCGGTGACAGGTACTGGTTCCCGAACTGTTGAGTCGCATCGTACCGATTCGGAACACCGTATTCCGTGGGCAGCTCCATGCGACCGAACATGTTTCCGAGGAACGGAAATTTATTGGTCAAGGTCGCCCATAATCCCGTTCCGCCGACTTGGTTCGTACCCTGGTTACCCCAAAAAAGCCTCTGGGAGGGCTCCTGGCCGAAATTAGGGTTCACAGCGACGGAATATGGGTCATTCGGTCCGATGTTGTATGGTGCTTCCCTCCGCACGTTGTAGCCTACCGCACTACCTACAAAAATAAATCAATGCATGACATAAATGTGTTGTTAAATCCGAAAAATATTGCGTACACTAGTTCACTTCACGTACCGACGACACAGCACACCAAGAGCGCAAGGAACGCATTCATTTTCGCACGAGTCGCTGAACCAGAACTGCGTGTCTTTGTTGCTCGTCTTTCCATTTATACCTCCTCTATTTGCTCCTAAAAGAGAGCCTTGAAGTAAAATTCTCGTAACCCAATATTGAAAGTGTGAGGTAATGGCGTAGCGGTGGCTCACCCAGTGGACGGCATGGACAATAGGTGCGACATCTAGGTGACTCGTGCGCCACCGCCCGACGATATCGCACACAGGCTGTTGTCAATCACATGTATTGGACACAAACACAACTCGACATCATCGCTTCGTAAGCGTAACAATGGTAATGCAGTTTTTACGACAGAATTTGACTGAAAGCGTGAATACTTAAGTAGGTTTAGAGGTGCAGAGAGATTGAAAACAATGGCCATCGGGCGTAAGAGTTATCGACTGGTAATGTAAACCTATTACATAACGTAAATAAGGTATTGATGCAATGAGAGAATACAGATTATCACCATCGAAAATGATTCCGATTTTTCTCCGTGCTCGTCAGACCTTTATAGGGACAGATTGATGCAACTCTTATGCAACCGATGATTTATTGTTCAATCCGTCGCAAGTAAACATTGCCTACTTTATATCTGATCGCGCAGGAATAATTAATCGCCGCCGGATAGTATAAAGCTCGTATCGAGCTTTCTCTCATATTTTGACGTCATGAGCTGCATAATGGTCGCGAGATCTCAACGGCTAGTTTATACACCCTGTATATGATAAAGTTTGGTGAAAAATGCACTGGTCCGAGTGTGCGCCTGTTTGCTCAACATAATCGGCATTCGGCATTATTCATAAGATAACAAGGTGGTATTTGTCTTCGCCGCTTGTCACGGCATTGTCGCTTCTGCAGGCGTTTTGCGAAATGTTGCCTAATACGAGCTTCACATACTCACGAAATATAGACTGCGAATAGCTTAGATAAGAAAGTTTACATAGCCGTGCCCGTGTTTTTACAACTCGTTAGGTCCGCAAATAATGATTAAGAGGACTTATTGTACATGTATATTGCTGTAGGTACTCATACTTCTCGAAGAAGATAAACCTAACATATCCACTTGCCTGTATTCAGCGATATGGATAAGAAACAACCTTGTACTCAATATCATATCTTATTTATTTTACTTAGTTAAGAACTCTACTCATAGATACTTATGTTTTCATTCACTAAAATTAGTCATACCAACTGGTACTCCAGTAAAGTTATATAAAGTCGCGTTAGAGCAAAATTCTTTGTTGTTCGCATCTCCCGCTAATTATACAAAGTTACATCGCCAATTGGTTATTTTCGGCGTGAAGTTTAAAACATCATCACCTTTGTCCTTCGTTTCGCCATTCAACCATCGATAGAAATTATAGGTGTTGTTTAATATTCAGGGCAACTGACCTGTGTACAGGTTTTATCTGCAATTAGGATCATTATCTCTTACCTATATAAACATTGTTCTGATCTTTAAACAAAACGAATAGAGATGATATTTGGCACAGAAGGAAGCTTTTTGTAAAGTTTTCCTCCAAACTTTTTTTAAATCACAAAACTAAGCAATTCTGATCAAATGGATAAAACGATAAATAGTAATAAACAATTGAATGGAAATAGTTCAGAAGCTACGAAAAGTTTGTCAGCATTATGAGCGTGAGTAATAAAATTGTACTTGTTTCGATATGTTTCATTAAATAAGTACCTAATTTTTTTAACACTTGATTTCGATATCCTTCTTGCCATTCTTCGCTCTAATAACATGTCTGCAACAGTAATTGACTGGTTTCACAGCTACCTTTACGGTCGCCGGCAGCGGGTTCGTTTCGAAGAAAGTTTTTCTTCGTGGTGTGACACTTCTGCCGGTGTACCCCAAGGTGCCGTGTTATCTCCTCTTCTCTTCGCCATATTTATTAACTCTATATCACACAATCTCAATTCACCCTACCACCTGTATGCAGATGATCTTCAGTTGTACTGCCAAGCACCATTGAAACAACTTTCTGATGCTATAGAGGCTACAAACAACGATTTAAACCGAATCTCAGAGTGGAGTAAATCCTACGGCTTTATTTTATATTTTATCTTTATCTAGCTTTATCCATCGAAAACACAAGTAATTATTGTGGGTAGTCCTCGATACAACAGCCTAGTCGAATTCGAAGTTATAATAGGCTATACCTTTTAGTGATACAGTGAAAAATTTGGGACTTTTTATCGATCGGACTTTATCATGGGGCCCCCAATTAGCTGAAACTAGTCGCAAATTATTTGCTTCTGCAGGCTTCGTAACTTCTTACCCACTACCACTAAAACTGCACTTGCACAGACTCTCTTGTTACCTATATTAGACTACGCTGACGTCTGCTATCTCGATCTGACCCAAGAGCAATTACATAAACTTGAGCGACTCTAAAATTTCTGCATACGATTTATTTTCGGCTTACGAAAATACGATCATGTTTCCGAATTACGCTCTAAGCTCAAGTGGCTCTCTATTCGCCGTCGCCGGGATGCCTATATACTATCACTCCTTTAATCTATCCTTTTCAATCCTGCTTCTCCGCGCTACCATCATGAACGCTTCGAATACCTTTACCTATCCCATCCTCTCCGTTCACTTAGGTCATCAGAGAACTTAAGGTTAAAAATTTCCTCGCACAATACGAATTTCTATGGTCATTCTTTTACTGTTAACGCAGTCTGTCTATGGAACTCTTTGCCCATAGAAATTAGACGTATACAAACTCTGGACGCTTTTAAAAATCTCTCCGAGTAATCTGCTGCTAGTTGTTTATCTTATATCACTGATAATATGCATGTACTTATGTATGTATATTGTTTGTAATTATATATATATATATTTATAATGTATTTTATTATACTATATTATTTAATATATAAATAGTATTTACATGTAATAATATAGGTATTTGTTGTAGGTATATTTATATATTTTTACAAAATAGTTTTATGATCACCGCCATGCATCATGTTCTATTTTTAACCTCTCTATGCATGGTTGTCTGGAAGAGATCGCTTTGAGCGATAAGACCGCCCATTGACTCTATTTTTAAGAAAAATGTTTTAGTACTAAGTTTTTTGGTGTTCAATAAAGAGTAACGGCCTTACTAATAAAAATTTGCCTATACGTCTGTTAAACGGTTGTGCAGTTGCACAAAGAATAAGCGCTAAACACGCGTCAATCTATTGTTTGACTAATAAACGTTGAATAGGAGGTGGGTATCTACATAGACGTTTAACACTTTTTTCTTTTTCATCTGGCAACTATTAGTCAATTCGTTTAGAAACTGTTTACGTCTTAAATAGTTCCGTAAATTATTATTTCATAAAGTTTACTAATTATTAATATTAGTCATGAAATTTTATTTTAGGAATGCAATATTAAACAAACTACTACTTGTTTTTGGAACTTTTTATTGAAATTAGTTGACATAATAGAAAATATTTTCTTTTAGTAGGAGTGAAAGGATTAAAACAAATTTTAGAACGAAACACTCAAATTGACTGTTGTCCTCTGTCTACGCTGTTGGCGGTCTCCATGGCTACAATATAAACATGATTGTAGCCATCTTTGAATAAACTGTCAATTTGCAAAGAGAATGTAATCACTGCGTTTAGTTTCTTCCGCATAGCTTTTCGTAAACCCGTTATTTGTATTTAAAATGGAAAATCTGAATTGTTCAAAATAATGGATCTGCACGGTCTTCATAATGTTTTCGATTTTTTTATTTGCCTCTTCTATCTCCCAATGGTCAAATATGTCGAAATAATTTATGTAATCCATTTCAATGAGAACAAATCTAACACATGCAAACGATCCTCAAATGACAGCATACTTTTTGAAGTTTGAAGAATCAAAACTTTTTTTACAGAATACTAGACACAGATTCAATAATAGTTACTATTTCTAGACATGATTTCAATCAGCTGATAATAGAGAAATCCGCCATTTTAATCCTTAACACACTCGCTAAACTAGGGTCTCAGGCTGTTTAAGAAATGGACAGCCTCCTTTGATAATGGCACATCTGTATACCAACTTTATCCAAGGCTTACGTCAAAAATATTTTTATTGGTCAGCTTTTGTGGTATACAACGTGTGTACAGAGTGAAAAAAACTTTATTAGTAAGGCCGTATATCTATATATCTATCTAATACGAAGAATAAAGAATATCTAAACAAATATAAATATTATGTTTCTTTAAGTGTTACACACTCTATTTATTTGTACATTGTTACACACAACCAAAACTTCATCTTACGGACGGGATTATAATATTTAAAAAAAAATTATATAAATAAAATATCTAAATTTTCCATGTGTCTATTCTATCACATTTGAAAGGCAACAATCGATTATAATGTAATCGTATTATTGTCTATCTCATAATGGATTTGGTCGAAAAGTGGTCTGTGCCAAGGGTCAAGTGTCAAGTCGCAGCGTGTGTGGTTTATGTTGACATAAAGCTTCTTTATTATGTTAATCTTTTTACCCTTATTATTCACCTTAAAGGTCACTGGAGTAGGCTTCTATGATAAAGCAATGAAGATATGTTAGGTACGGTTATGGAATTCAGATTCATAACGCATGCAACTAACTAGCTGCAAAATAGTACCACATTACTGATATTTTATAAATAGTATATTTATTTAAAATCAGTTATGAAATACTTAACCGGTATGGAAGACGGGTTGGAATAGTTGCATTAAAGTCGCTGAAAAACTGAAAAATTCACCCGTTATGGTGATGCAACGGGGGTTTAAAGTTTGTTTGGAGAAAAATATTAAATATTCTTTTTTATTCGAAACTTTTCACAAGTACTTCTGTGAATAAAAAAGTAAATACGTATTTCAGGGTTTTACGAAATTCCACCCGATTCCATCGATATGATTTTTCGGGTTTTATAAAAATGAATCCCTATATCGCTTAGTCAAGCCCGTTTTTTTACTCATCTGGTCACGCCACTTGGAAACGAGTGGACCGATTTGGATAGTTCGTTTTTGATGTGTTTTTATAATAGAAAGGTTTTTACGAAAGAGACGTTTTAGGTAAATGGAAGAAGTTTTTAACGCGGGCGAAGCCACTTCTACTATATAATATATACTTTTATTTATCAATATTTTTTACCAGAGTTGCGTAAAGGTGCTATTTGAGAATGAAAAAGAAGGAAAAGTTGTTGTATTTGTAATTGTCACGACAGGGTTTTTTGGAAAGAAATAAGTGAAAATAGTTTTAAACGCGGGCGAAGCGGGTACATCTAGTATTTATATACGAATAATCGTTCTTCATCTAATCTGATCAGTATTAATGTGTAGGTACTTGTACTATAAATTATACTCTGGTGTAGGTACATATACCTATTACTAAACTGTGTAGTACTTACTACTAGTAATTATTATTTCCGTACGGTTTGAAGTATCTACTAAGTACAAACATTTCTAAGTATCTACTTAAAGTTAAGTACCTACAGTTATAGTTTCTAAGAACTGTAACCACTAAAGCCTGGAATTTATTACAATTTTAAGCCGCTTTTACAAAAAAAGACGAGGTTCTGTTTGTTACCTCAGAACTGTCCTGGTAAATTATTTTTGTATTAGGGAGTATGCCACCCGTTTGGTCCCATTAACATTTTATCGAGATCCTGGCAGGTTATTCTCAATCATTCGAAAGCAAATTCAGATTCGGAAACTGCATTTATTTCGACTTGGATCTTTGCAATTCACAATGCTCCGATCAGTTACTTTTGATATTTCAATTCGAAAAGGTTTCCGCGACAAAATAGCTCACGGATTTATCAATATTAAAAATTAAGCTTCCGAATCTGAATAGGTTTTCGAATGATTGATAATCAGGGGGCAGATAAGTACATCCAAAGATATGAAGATAAACACCTAAAACTTGGCTAAAAATGACTAGCGCGGCATTTGAAGTCGGTTTATTTAGTTTTGTAAACGATCCTGAGTGTAATATTATAAAGGCTTTAAATTTCTTCTGTTCTGTTTTACCAGACTTTTAGGCAAATATATTGGATCTTCGATTTCCATCAGCTGAGTTCGTGGTCAATACTTGGTTAGTGTCCAATAAAACAATACGCATTAGGAAGAAGTACCTACGCTTATGAAGTTTTATGTGAAAGAAAATTTTCAATTAAATACGATCTAATATATTTTAACACCGCAATGTTACCACTCAGATTTCACCAGTTACTTAGCACACTTACCTATCTGTCTATCGTAATATTAGTCAGTGAAATACCTAGAGACCTAGACTTAGGTAGCACGTAATGTTTGTTTTCGGGTATTTAGTCATGCCAGACTATCGACGCTGTACAAACATACAACTAAAAATGCAGACTTGAAATAGGTACCTAGTATGAATCTTACCTGATGAATACAAATTGGTAGGTACCTATCAAACGATTCAAAGTTGTCTGTACAGACACAGCTGACAATACCTTTAATTATTTTGGGGAAAATTAAATTATAGGGTAGAGTTTTATGTTGATAAAAGTATTTAGTAATCTGTGGTATAATAAACTAAAGGTTGCGATGTTCCTGCGTAATTAGTTAAATTGGTAATCATTAACAAGACGAAGCTATAATTATCTGATATTTATGAAATCCTTTGGATATACAAACATGCACTTACATAATTTTGTAACCAATTTGCTTGGGTCTGTCCAGCAAATTTTGGGTTAAAACTTGGTTTATGAGTACGATCCCAATTATTACAGATAACGGTCAGTTTCAAATAGGTGAAATACCCAATTTTTGTGAAGTTGAGGAAAGGACTTACGACCTTTCAACCAAAGGGATAATTAAGCTCATCTTTTTATCAACCTACCTTATTTTTCTGTTGTAAGTAAAGTTAAGTACATCGACATTATATGTATTTGATACATCTGGTAGGTTATTAAGGAAAACGTTTTGAGATGAAATTTAAGACCAATTTCCAAAAATGCCGTGAAATCAATAATAGCTGTCCAGATTAAGATCCCGTTAAATTATGATGTAGGCGCCTTAACAATTTCTTGTTCGAATGGTTTATAATTACGTATAAATATTTTACAACTAACTACATGCAGTCAGGCAACTTAACATTAATAAATATTCAATGTTTATAAGTACTTTGTCTTAATAACTAGTGGTTGGTTTTTGCTACGGTCAATAAATGTTGGTTAATGGAATATTTACTTTGACAAAGAATTTTATCTCCACATTTTGTTTATTTATTGCATATAAATGAAATGGCATATTCTTTCATAAATATTTTGTTTCATGTTTTTGTAGCGTGAACGATCCTTTGTTGAGAAACATTCGTGAAATAAGTTATAATTATAATTATATACCTACTTACTTCTACCTACTCACCTATTACGTATCTTAAGATATACAAAAATATTAAGAGCCAGTTTAATCGGTTCTTGATAAAGTTTCGGATAGTTTCTAACAGATAACACCAAATAAAATTTGTATCTTGTCTGGCAGACAGGTTCTTGAGGCTGCGGTTTTTATTCGTCTATCTGTGAACATCACCAATGAGAACATTGGAGTCCGCGCGCTGCGGAAAAATATTGTTCGTATATTTTCTACGTAGTAGTGCGATTTATTTTCGGAACGACAAAAATCGTGGTGCGCGCTTAGCTTAATAAGTAGGCTGTTAGGGTTTCTGTGGTCAGGGAATTTTTCAGTAACCGGTGAAACTGTGTACGGTGTTCCGGCAGCACACAACCCTTGGGAGTCAGCAGAGTATTCTAGGTCTAGCGTGTTCACCATCCTCGACCACGTCATAGGTTACCACCAAGGTCGAGATAGTAGTCAAACACTAGCCTTGATATCTATACTAATCTATACTAATATTATAAAGAGAGAACATTTGTATTTTTGTATTTTTGTATGTTTGTAATGATTTGGCTCAAAAACTACTGAACAAATTAAAAAAAATTCTTTCACTAATACATAGAATGGACTTTCGGAATGAAAATAGGCTATATATTATCCCGTTTAAATCAAAGGTACATTCGTGGAGACCTAATTTGCAACCTAAGTTGGCAAAAAAACGGGCGATAAAACACGTTTCTTACGAACGCTGCCTAATTGAAAATAGATAGAAGAATATTTTCTATGCAAGAGTTGTACAACTTAATAAGACCTACAAAAAAGTCCGCGACAGCATATGTCTATCTCTTAAGGTTGACTCACAATAACCATTTTAATCATTAATTTTTTGTAAAAAAATATTACATAACTTCAAAGGCTATTTTCAAGTATATAGTATTAATCCTTATCCAAATAATTACGTTAATTAGCTTGGCCACATATTATAGATTAAAATTGTCCTTTACAGTATATAATTCAAATGAAAACTCTAGAAGATATCACAGATTTCACATACACGCATCGCAAAATGAATAAAATATTTGCAGTGAAACCACAGATTAGGTCATAGTTACTACGAAAATATTATTATAGGCTTAGCTATTCTGTAGATCCCCACCGATCACAATCAATTTGAAGTCAATATGGTATAATAATATGATCTATTGTGTAAAATAATAATGATCTATATGTATAATAATATAATATTTAAACCCCGACCCGACTGATCTATGTATTAATCTTTTCATTAAAAGCATTCCAATTACTCTAAACACGACATTTAAAATATGAGCTATAAGTTGGTGAGGATTTGAGATTTCTGTAGAGTCAATGCTTCCATGTTCTTACAATATCGTTGAAGAAGAAGATTTTAGAATTGATCAGACCTATGAAAGTTGATTTCATAGCGCAATTAGCTAGAAAAAAGCTCATAGTTTTATAACAATAGAACCAATTTTCTTGAATCAAAGCTAAGAACACTCGATGAAGCCATCTATCAAAAAAAAAAAACTATCAATAATAAAATCAAAATTGGTTCATCCGACTGGGTGCTAAGATGCTACAGACAGACACACAGATACACACGTTAAACGTATAATACCCCTACTTTTTGCGTCGGGGAAGGCCGTAAGGTTACGGTGGCAGATGTTCTCCTTGGTGGTAAGCTACTTTTCAACCGACTTCCAAAAAGAAGGAGGTTCTCAATTCGTCTGTAGGTATGTTTTTTTTCTTTTTTTTTTGTGTGGATGTTACGCGATTACTCCGTCAATTGTGAACCGATTCGAATGATTATTTTTGTAAACTGAAATTGACTCGTGGGGCATTGAAGTCGGTTGTTGTAGTTTTTAAACTATCTTAATTATTGGTAGATTTAATGATCATGAATGCACATAAAACTTCCATTGGTGGGTATATAGCTAGGATTAGAACCAACGACCGTCGGGTCAGAATCAGGGTAACTATCCTTCACGCCAAAGGGCCGTCCAATATCACTACGTAAGTATCATAAAACAAATTCCATCACTGCGTCTGTCTGTCTGTCTGTTCGCAATAATCTCAATAGCTACTGAACGGATTATCATGCGGTTTTCACCAATAGCCAGAGTGATTATGAGGAAGGTTTAGGTGCATAATTCGTTAAGGTTTTGTGTAAATTGGTTGAAATATGACGATGATTGTTAAATATGTTAATATTTTATATTCGATGCAACAAACTGATGCAAATTTTGTAGGCATATATGTTCTACCCGTGCGAAGCCGGGGCGGGCAGCTAGTAAAAAATAAAGTGGGCACGTGCGAGCCGGACTCGTAGAGTACCGATTAAACATAATTTGCCATGGAAACATTTTATTTTTGTACGTGGACTCCCTTTTATTTAGTTTTTATTAGGTATTTAATGTTATAGCAACCTTTGTAATATTATACACTATGAGCAAATTTCAAGTCTCTATCAATTACGGTTTGTAAGATCCAGCATAAAACGCCTGAAAAAACACGTTTCTTGTATGGAGACCCCTTTTATTTTTTACTTAATTCTGTTTGTAGTATTTGTTGTTATAGCGGCCATAGTACCTAATACATACTGTTACGTGCGGGGTGGTATTAAAATGCCAATCCGATGAGATGAACGTTTATTTCCACTGATCACTATGTTAGCACAATGTTCCACAGTAGTTGTCCAAATCGTCTTGCACAATTATCAAAAGTCCGTTAACACACACTGAGGTCGTTGGTAATCACAATCACTGATTTCACTGTTCACAGTTCACAACACTAGTTCACTGATAACACTTAACGATCACTTGGTCGCTATCCGCGCTTAGATAGTTACACTGTCGCTTCCAGAGAAAGACTGACTCAAGCCGCGGTTTCAACGTCTTATATAGGACGAGAATATTTTTACAGAACTTTCCAGTATTGACTCGAAACAATAGACAAAAGACGTTCAAAACAAAGCAATAACAATCACAAACAAAAGGGGCGGCTTTCCTTTGAGCATCTGACGTAAACAACTTTACCATACATGCTAATTTGATCTCTAACTACTTAGGAATAAGGTTCAATCTTAACTACAAAACTAGGTACATTGACTAGGGTCTGAATTCCCGGAAGGTTAACTTTTATGACGGTCGGGTCGGGTGTTTATAGCCCCTAATTAGTCTATTCTTTCCCACGGTATTTTTGTTCGAGAAGCTTGGCGAAACATCGCGACTCGACGACGCGATGTAACATTATCCCCTTCTTAGTTATGATCGTCCCGATCATCATTTGTTCCATGGTATCGTGTAAGTCGATCGATGTGTACTACCCTCGGCTTTCCTCTCTGGCCTCGTTTAATGCGGTAGGTAACGTCGTTTATCTTCGTGATAATCTGGTATGGTCCTTCCCAATGAGCCTGCAGCTTCGGACTTTTTCCTTTCCTTCGTAGTGGGTTGTGCAACCAGACGAGAGTTCCTTCTTCGAAACCCATCGTATTCGCTCTACGATCGTACCGGGTCTTCATTTTTTCACCAGTTTTTAAACTATTCTCTCGAACTATCCTGTGCACTTCGTCCAGCTGACTACGAAGATCACTGACATAGTCGGTTACAGGCTTCGGAGCATCTGGCGGGGAACCAGTGATGGCGTCGATAGGAAGTCTTAGTTCGTGTCCAAAATTCACATTTGCAGGAGTCATACCAGTGCTGTCATGGGTAGCCGAACGGTATGACAACAAGAACAGAGGTATGTACTGATCCCAGTCACGTTGATGTGCGTCCACGACTTTAGCCAGGTGATTCTCCAACGTCTGGTTAAACCTCTCAACCATTCCGTCTGACTGTGGATGAGCTGCCGTTGTCCGCGTCTTTTGGATCCCGAGGAGGGTGCACATTTCCTGAAATAGGGCAGACTCGAAGTTCCTTCCTTGATCGGAATGCAGTTCCATCGGTACACCAAATCGACAGATCACTTCTTGTACCAACTTCTTTGCAACTGTCTTTGCTTCCTGGTTTGGTGTCGCGAAAACTTCGGGCCATTTGCTGAAGTAATCTTGCACTACGATGATGTACTTGTTGCCTTCTTCAGTCTCGGGAAATGGCCCGGCAACATCCACGGCAATGCGCTCCCATGGTGCCCCAACATTGTACAATTTTAGTTGTCCTTTACTTCTTGTCTTCGGTCCTTTTACTGACGCGCAAGCGGTGCACTTCCTGCACCAATCTTCTACATCCTCGCGGCTGTGTACCCAGTAGAATCGTTGACGAACCTTCACAAGAGTTTTCTTGACTCCTAGATGTCCACCAGAAACTCCATCATGAATGTGTCGTAGTAGAGATGCCACTTTACTCCGGGGAACAACGACCTGCATCGTAGTTTCTTTTCCATTGCTGTTTTCCCATTTTCGGTACAAGATTCCTTGTTCCAGAGTCAGGCTGTCCCACTGAGCCCAGTAAATTTTTGTGATTGGGCTGCAAGCTGACACGTCGCTCCACTGGGGCTTGTTTCCAGACTTTATCCAATCCAGTACAGGTCGTAAATCTCTGTCCTCCAATTGTGCTTGTCTCATATTTTCGCCGTTCCATTCGTCATCTGTTCTGTCCATCCTGATGACTCTGACTTCTTCTCTAGACTCGTGCTTTTCGCAGTGTTTACAGTCATCTGCACAAGGTCTTCTTGACAGGGCATCGGCGTTGCTATGGCCCTTTCCACTGCGATGTTCTGTCACGAAGTTGAACTCTTGAAGTTGCTCGATCGATCGTGCCACTTGACCTTCCGGGCTCTTAAACTGTAGAAGCCATTTTAGAGCAGCGTGGTCAGTTCTGAGCGTAAACTCCCTTCCGATGAGGTACTTGTTGAAGTGCTGAAGAGTCTTTACCACGGCTAGCAACTCGCGGCGGGTGACACAGTAGTTTCGTTCTGGTTTGGATAATGATTTACTGAAGTATGCTATGACCACTTCTTTGTCTCCTTGGATCTGTGAGAGAACTCCTCCAATTCCCGTGTTGCTGGCGTCAGTGTCCACAATAAATCTTCCATCTCTGGTAGGGTATCCCAAGATCGGCGTTTCACACAGTCGCTGCTTTAGATCGTTGAAGGCGGTTTCACACTCCAAGTCCCATACAAATGTGCGTTTTTCTTCTGTCAGCCGATGTAAGGGTTTGGCAATTCCAGAAAAGTTCTTGACAAACCGCCGATAGTAAGCGCATAGTCCCAAAAACGACCTTACATCAGTTTTATTCTTCGGGGTAGGCCAAGTTTGAACAGCCTTGATTTTGTCAGGATCAGTTTGTACCCCGTTTTCCGAAATGATGTGTCCAAGGTAGCTGACTTTGGATTTAAAGAAGTCACACTTTTTGGCACTCAGCTTCAGGTTTGCTTCACGTAGACGGTTCAAAACCTTCTCCAGATTCTGCAGATGTTCAGTAAAATCACGGCCCAAAATGATGACGTCATCCAGGTACACCAAGCATACGTCTCCCAGTAATCCAACCATTACTCTGTCCATAAGACGTTCGAACGTTGCTGGAGCATTACACAGTCCAAATGGCATGACGTTGAATTGCCAGAGTCCATTTCCAATGCCCGTACTGAATGCTGTCTTCTCTTTGTCTTCTGGACTGATTTCTACCTGCCAGTAGCCACTTTTCAGGTCAACCGTTGAAAACCACTTCATTCCACTGAGCATGTCCAGTGTATCGTCTATTCGAGGCAAGGGGTAGCTGTCCTACTTTGTGACTTCATTAAGCATTCTGTAATCTACGCAGAATCTGGTGGAGCCATCTTTCTTTTTCACCAGAACCACTGGCGATGACCAAGGACTTGTAGATGGTTCGATGACTTTTTCTTTGGCCATGTCTCGTATCATGTCTGCAACTTCAGCTTCTTTCGCCCATGGAATCCTTCGTGGCCTCTGTCGTATAGGTCTTGTGTCGCCAGTGTCAATTTTGTGTTTAACAAGTCCGGTACGTCCACAGTTGTTTCCAGCGGCGAAGACGTCTTTAAACCGCATCAACAGACGTTTTGCTTGTGACAGCTGAGCGAACGTTAAGTTGTCTTTGGATGATTCCAGCAGCTGTGAAATTTGGTCTTCCGAGCTTGGTTCCGTAGAAGTAATATCCGTTCGTCGCAGGTACTTCACTTCTTGACATTTTCCAATTATGCTGTTTTTCTTCAGATGAACTTCTTCATTGCCAAGGTTGAGAATCCGCACACTGGCCGTTCTGTTTGTCATGAGCAATGTTCTTGCAGTAATCCAGGTCGGATGTGTGCCCTCATCTTCGGCAACTACACATAGTCCACTCTTGACTGTATTTGGAAATTTCACTCGAACAATATTTTGCGATTTTGGAGCCAACACGACGTCCTTGAGACAGTAAAGCTTACACGGTGCCGTTCCTTCGAAGAACACTTCTTGTTCGGGAAACCGGAGAACACCACGGGCCACATCCAATATGCAATGCTGCTTCTCCAAAAAGTCCAATCCCAGAATGCAATCATCAGTTATGTTGGCAATAAGCACAGGATGAATGTATGAGTGCTCACCGATGACTATCTCCACATCTGTATCGCCAAGGACAGGAACTGACTGGCCGGTTGCTGTCCGTAGTGAGCATGCTGCAGATCGATGTTTCCGTGATATAAATCGTTGCAGGAATTCAGGCTTCACAATTGTGCGCGATGCTCCTGTGTCCACTGTGAACTTGCAGGTCTTGTTGTTCAGGGTGCCCTCGACGATTAAGCTGTTCCCGTTGCACACTTGCGTCACAGTGATGGTGGGGGCTCTCTCTTGACCAGCCAGCGCCCGCCCCGCGGCCCTGGCGACGTTTAGTTTAACGCCTCCTCATCCACTTGGGTCTCGCAATTTCTGACCCGTTTCTTCGTTTTCGGGCAATCAATCCGAATATGCCCTTTTTCTCCACACCCATAACATGTCGGTCCATAACGGGGCTTCCTGGTTTCAGTCACTAGCTCCCGAACTCTGTATGGTTTGGTATCTCGTCGCACTGCTTCCACTTCCAAGGCATGAGCGAGGGCGTTCTTGAGTGTCTGATGATGCCCCAATCGTACCGCAGCGCGTACCTCATCATCCCTGATTCCATCCACAAAGCTCTGTAGAGATGTCACTTCAATGGTTGATGGCGTCGACACGTAGGCTCGTCGGACCAACCTCTCGATTTCATCTGCCCACTGTTGCAATGTCTCTGTGGGCTTCTGGGTGCGCTCACGTAGTTGGGCCCTGTACGCATGCTCCATATGCTTGTCACCATAGCGCGTTTCGAGGGCTTCCAGCAGGGTCTTCAAAGTCCTTTCCTCTTCAGGTATGCGTTCCAGGATAAGCTGAGCGTCTCCTTTCAGCGCTAATGTGAGCGCTGTATTTGCGTGCTCGTCAGTCCAGCCACAGCTTTTGGACAGCGTTGTAAACTGGAATTTGTAGGCTGCCCACGAAGATGTTCCGTCGAAGTATGGTAGATCCAGTTTGAAGGGCGAGGTCGTAGTGGGAACCTGGCTTATCTGTCCAACTCCTCGTAACTCCAGTTTCTGTACCTTATTACATAGGTCATGCATGGTTTTCTCGTGCACTTCAAGCCGCCCTTCCAAACAGTCGGTTTTCATGACGACTTCCTTGACACTGGTTTCCACCTTTTTGATCTTTTCTCCCATGCTGGCAAGCCCGCTCTGCAACTGACGTTCAATTGTCTCTTCTAGCTTACGGCTAGCTTCATGTAGTACAGCCTTTTGTTCCTCACGTACAGCTTGTATTGCAGCCTTTTGTTCCTGGCGTGCAGCTTCTTGTCCAGCTAGGAGAGCGGCTAGCATGGCCTCCAGGCCTCCATCCGTAGTTCGACTCGCCGGCGGTGGTGTAGGTGGCGCTGCCATTGGTGTTGCTGCTGGCTCTTCCAATGTGGATGTTCCTCCTCCCGATGCTTCAAGCTCCTTCTGCCGGGTTGCATGCATCTCCGCCTGTCGCCTGGTGCGTGGAGTACGCGTATCTTCCCTCGGAGTGATTGGCATTCCGCTTCTGACACCAATTGTTACGTGCGGGGTGGTATTAAAATGCCAATCCGATGAGATGAACGTTTATTTCCACTGATCACTATGTTAGCACAATGTTCCACAGTAGTTGTCCAAATCGTCTTGCACAATTATCAAAAGTCCGTTAACACACACTGAGGTCGTTGGTAATCACAATCACTGATTTCACTGTTCACAGTTCACAACACTAGTTCACTGATAACACTTAACGATCACTTGGTCGCTATCCGCGCTTAGATAGTTACACTGTCGCTTCCAGAGAAAGACTGACTCAAGCCGCGGTTTCAACGTCTTATATAGGACGAGAATATTTTTACAGAACTTTCCAGTATTGACTCGAAACAATAGACAAAAGACGTTCAAAACAAAGCAATAACAATCACAAACAAAAGGGGCGGCTTTCCTTTGAGCATCTGACGTAAACAACTTTACCATACATGCTAATTTGATCTCTAACTACTTAGGAATAAGGTTCAATCTTAACTACAAAACTAGGTACATTGACTAGGGTCTGAATTCCCGGAAGGTTAACTTTTATGACGGTCGGGTCGGGTGTTTATAGCCCCTAATTAGTCTATTCTTTCCCACGGTATTTTTGTTCGAGAAGCTTGGCGAAACATCGCGACTCGACGACGCGATGTAACAATACTTTGTGAAAATTTCAAGTCCCAACTATTATGGTTCAAGTTCAGTTCAAGCAAAAACCGCCGAAAGACGTTTTTTGTATGGGGACCCCTCTTTAATATTTTGTTTTTAGTATTTGTTGTTAAATCCCCCATAGTTACATACTTTGTGAAAATTTCAAGTCTTTCAAGTCTACCTATTACGTTTAAGGAGATACAGCACTGTGAAGTGCGGGTAGACGGACGGACAGACAGCGAAGTCTTAGTAATAGGGTTCCTTTGGTACCCTTTGGGTACGGAACCCTAAAAACTGGCTCTTAGATTTATATATTGTATGTATAAGACTTTAGGTAGGTAGGTACTTTGATCAATTTATCCAAGTATTATGAAAAAGCTATTAAATTAATGTAACAACTCAATAATTATCTATGGGTCATGTCACCCTCCTGGATCCGTAGGCTTAGTCCTAAATCCTACAAGTGACGTGATTCTTGGGTTGTATTAAAATGCGGGTGGCCACTGGCAGGCTTCAGCCATAGCTCTAACCACCTACTGAACAAAGACATGTCACCAATCTATTTGCCGAGTACCGGCATGATGTTCGCCATGTGTACTGGACAAATGTAGGTTATCAGTCAGGTTGTCCAGCGCCTCGTCTTAAGCATCATATAAATGTTACCTAACCACATGTTACCTAAGTATCGAAATTACAAGACGGTGAAAAATGTGTCAGACAGATAGGTAACTAAGTAGTAGAGGGATTTTAAGAAATTTAATTTATTTTTTATTTTAAGAAATACTTACCTATTACAAGCAGGTATAGTAGACATACTTGTAGTAGGTTACTATATGCCAGTACTATACAGTGTGGAAATTAAACTCAGGCCCTGGAGGGAAACTACTTTAAATCCTTAAGCTAGCTCATTTTACTTAAAGGAGACATTCCTTTATTTTTGAAAAGAAACAAATCTGCATTAAAAGATTTTTTTAAACTCGCTTGCTTCGCCCGGGACTCGAACCAACTAAAATTAAAAAAAATAAACACTCTTTATTTTAATATACTAATCGGTAGTATTAATATTCAGGATAAAGTTTCTCTAACAAACATTAGGTCTTAAAAATAAAAATAATCGTTAAATCTAACATCAACTTTATTTTACTATCAATTTTGTAACACTTAAATTATTTAACTGATAAATTGTTACTCGCGATACCACTGCAGAGCTAAATCGTAGCTCTTGTTGCAAACAAAGTAAGCTTCTAATAACTCGAATTGTTCTTGATACGCCATTATGAGATAATTTAATTACGTAAGGAAAGCAACACTACTTAAATAAAATCTGTTGATAAAAATCGTTCGAATTTTAAAATTATTGTCCCGCATTGCAAACAAAGTCAAACGTTCCATTTTTAAACTTCTCCACTGAACGCCTCGGATCATGTAAGAAGGAAATGTGCATAGAGGTATTACCACCATTGAACAATTTTCTTATCGAAGATTTCAACAAGGTACTTAACGATAAATTAGCAAGCGTGTACTTCATACGAAGTCTTTGAGTGTTGGAGAGATAACAGAACTGTTAAGTGTCTTTTACTTGTTAAAAGTGAACAGTAACCAAACATTTTTTAGAGAAACTTTATCCTGAATATTAATACTACCGATTAGTATAATAAAATAAAGAGTGTTAATTGTTTCTTTTCAACTATAAAGGAATGTATCCTTTAAGTAAAATGAGCTAGCTTAAGGATTTAAAGTAGTTTCCCTCCAGGGCCTGACTTTAATTTCCACACTGTATAATTTTTCCATTGCAGCACAAAATAGTCAATAAGTTATATCAAATGATTACTTAGATATGTCGAAGTAAAATAGGTATTATCAAGTCAGGGCTGTCCATCCAAACTGCATACCTTCGCGGGCTAATTAAATTTCCGTTAAATTGTATCTTGTTGACAGTGACATGGTTCAAGGTTTGGTAACACTGGGTTCATTTTGTAAGCCATCTGTTGAACCTCCGGGAACTAGCATGTTATTTTTTAAGAAAACTCGTCAATTAGAAGATTTGCACAAAAAACAGACGAATTAATATAATTCCCTCCTTTTTGGAAGTCGGTTATTTAAAAGGTTTTTGTTAGCTATAAATGCGGACATAGACTATCCTCGTTTAAAAAACTGGCCAAGTGCAAGTCGGACTCGCACTCGTAGGGTTCCGTAACACAGTTAAGTATTATGTATATATATACCATAACTATGATTTTTCGCAACTACAAAATTAACTTTGTTTTTATAGTGTTTGTATGAAAAACAAAGTTATCTTTGCGGTCGCCATATCTCAAAAACTGCTGGCTGTATCTCGTTCAAACCAATTTTCGTTGTTAGTTTTTATTGAGATCTACAGCATATATTTTTTTTTAGATTTTTTACTCCCATACTTTAAAAGTTAGAGGGGGGGGGGGGACACACATTTTACCACTTTAGACGCGCCTATCTTTCAAATGATTGACTTTGAGAAAAAATGATTTTAGGAACCTCAATCTCATTTTTAAAGACCTATCTACATGTATAGGTTTGAAGAAAAAAAAATTTTTTTGTTTCAGTTCCATGTATGTATGTAAGGGATGCCCCCCTTAAACTTTTATTTTTTTTACTTTTGTATAAAAATCGGAAAACGGTTCACAGAATACATCTACCTACCAAGTTTTAATTCTGTAGTCCTAACAGTTTCGGAATAAAATGGCTGTGACATACGGACGGACAGACAGGCAGACAGACATAACGAATCTATAAGGGTTCCGTTTTTTGCCATTCGGCTACGGAACCCTAAAAAGAGCTTATAGCCTATTTACCTAAAGCTTTATAATTAAAAAAAATAACGATGACGCAATAAACCGGAACAGCTAGAATAATTAAAAGCTGAAGTCAATTTAAATGTGCCATTGTTATCTAGTCTTAGTCGCAGGCTGTATTCGCCTGATTTGGATATACCTAAATTATACTAAGGATTAGGATAGTCTTTATGGAATAGGATACTTTATCGCATGCGTAGTCACGGACAAATGACTTGTTAAATGTTTTGATGCTAACATAAGTTATTTTTCAAACAAAATAAAACTGACTAGTAAAACTGAATAGTATCTATCTACTATCCAATAGACTTGGCTGGCACCGACTTCAAATAGATAAGTGGGTAGCGCTTATAATAATTATAAGTAATTTATTTTTCGCTTTTGAGTGCCTGTTTGTGGTTATGGAGTCGGTTTTATTTTTTTTGAAAAAAAACTTATTTTACCCTTTTTAGTGCATAACAAGTTTTAATTAAATTACATGCATCTATTACATTTGGTGTCTGGGCCGTTATACACTGACGGATATATACTTTTTGAAAATTTCAAGTATGTACCTATAACGGTTAAGAAGATACAGATCTGTAAAGTGCGCACATATGTACAGACACACGGACGGACGGACGGACGGACGGACGAACGGACAACAAAGTCTCAGAAAGTGTTCATTTGGTACCCTTTGGGTTCGGAACCCTATAAAAAATTTACTTTAAATACCTTGCTAAAGTGATAATATTCACTAGTAATCATTATGTCATCAAGGTATCAAAGGATGATGTCCAAAATGGCCCTGTGCAATTAAAGCATCTGACACACACGATAATTAATTGTCTATTTTATTACAATAATTCCAAATACTTTTATAACACGGACTAGTTGTATTCCAAAATGAAAATAAAAAAGTATTATTTGCGATTATTAACATTACTGCCGCCATATGGCCAACAGAGTACTGAATCACTCTACTACGTATAAGAGGCACTTCCCTTTATTGTTGAAACCCGAATTATGAGAGCACTGTGTAGCCAACCTAACAACGGAAAGTATTATTTACGTAGTAACTATTATATAATCTGTGGTATTATGCTTATAATTTTTTTTTGCAGTGTTGGTTGGTACAAAGTACGTTCATAATTCTGAGTTATTTAATAATGTATGCAGTGTCGCGGGACTGAAATGGCCGCCATCTTCGGCAAACGTCATGTCATGTCAAAAAATCTTAGGTATGTTTAAAAAAGTTTGCACCCTAACAAGACTTTGCCAGGTAGAACATTCCTGTGAAGACAAATTATTTATATTTATATATAATTTTTTATTATAATTATTAATATATAATTATTTATTGAGGGCCCGGTGGCGTAATTGGGAGAACAGTCGGCTTTGATGCCGTGGTACCGAGTTCAAACCGCCGTGCACCAATGAATTTTTTGATTGAAAAATATATGTGCGCTTCTCACAGTTGCCCTCCGGTGAAGGAAAACATCGTTAAGAAACCAACAACCCCCGCATGGTGGTAGGACATACCTAGTGTCCGCCTGGCCAGCTACCACCCACAAGTTAGAAAATCTGTCGCCAAACATCTTATGTGTTCAGGCAGCTATCCTTGAGAGCCAGTTCCCATTCTAGTCCACTTCTCTATCTTCGACCGCATCATCACTTAGCAACAGGTGAGATAGTGGACAAACGCTAGCCTATAAGATAATAAAAATATATATATATTATCCCCACCTTTATTTCTATCTCGCTCACAGTTACCGTAAGAATATCTGTCAAAAACCAAAATCAACGAGAAGAAAGATGTAAAAACATTATTTAAGGTCATATTTTTTAGTCTTCAAAAGTATATCCAATAGCAACCTCCATTGTGTATAATCTTCTTGGGACTCTTCTACTAAAACCAGTACATTCTCCTATGTTTGAGGTATTTATCTCCATATCTCTGGAGATACTTATCAGATCTCGATAAAATTAAAATGGGACCACCTCGGAAACGTATCCTACCTATTAAAAAAAGAATCATTTGGATCCGTTCACTATTGACGGAGAAATCGCGTAACATACACACAAAAAAAAAAAAAACACAGACGAGAACCTCCTCCTTTTTTGTGAAGTCGGTTAAAAATTGTGAAAGTAGCATTTATGTCCACGCTGCAAAGAGCTCTAAACACAGGTTCTCGAAGACGTAGCGAACAAGTCTCAGGCACATAGTTATTAAATAGAATATCTAGGTATAACTTATAAAGCCTTTAAAGGCCTCGGAACGTAGCTACACACTCACACTCGCCTGTGGTACCTATGCATATGCGATGTTTCATCAGCAACGAGTAAAAAGGCTCGTGTCATTATCAAAGTAACCTTCTAAGTACACAGCTGTAAGTTCATTTATGAATAATTCATACAAACATCCGCGATCCCCACTTTATGCCGGTCGTGAACAATAGATGAGAGAACTAAATGATTGTATCATATTGCCTCTGATTTATTATCGCTTAGCAAAAGAACCACTCCTTAGAAGGCTAGTCGAGGTAAATAAGTATACTTACGTAATTATTGTAATGTATTGTGTATGTATAAGCATGCTATAATTACGGCGGCAGCGTAAGGTGACAAATTGGCCGATATTACTTATATTTTTAAGTTTCTGTACCCTCTCTATTATGTGCTAAGTCTCCGCTGTCCGTCTGTTTGTCACAAGTCTTTATCTTTGGAATTGTGATTGACAGACTTTAGAATCACAGAATATGTGATAGGCATTATGGCCAATATAACAACACATAATAATAAACTTGCCAAGTGCAAGGCGGACTCGCACTCGTAGATACACTTCCGATTTCGTACGAAATATATAGATATACTAGCAGTGCCCCGCGGCTTCGCCCGCGTTAATAACTTCATTCATTTCTTTAATTTTTTTTCGTAAAAACACATGAAAAACTGAATTAGACGTAGACCATATCGGTCTACCCGTTTTCAAGTTATGGCGTGACCAAGGGACATAGCGACTCATTTATATAAACTCAAAAAATCATATTGATTTTCAAACTTTGTTTTGTTTGTTTGTACCCCATTTCACTCTCTTAAAGGTGGAATTTCGAAAAAGCCTGAAACACATATTTACTTACTTATTTACAGAAGTACTTGTGAGAAGTTTCCAATAAAATAGACTATCTTATGTTGTTTCTATATGAAAACTTTGAACTCCCGTTTCATCCCTTTAAGGAGTGAATTTTGGAAAATCCTTTCTCAGCGGAAACCTATATATAAACTCATAACAACTATCTGCATGCCAAATTTCGCTAAATGCGTTAAGTGGTTTGAGCTGTGCGTTGATAGATCAGTCAGTTAGTCAGTCAGTCGGTAACGTTTTCCGTTTATATATACAGATTTCATGATTTACGTTAAACTGTATTTCCCTACATAGTGAATGGAACCAGGAAATACATGTTTTCTATACTTACACATTTCATATTGCACATTAATGTTGAGTGAATCAAACCAAGTATGTAATAAAATTTACCATAGAAACTTTATCACCCTGTTTAACCATTTTAGGGGATGATTTTTGAAAATTAAACTACCTTATTATGTTTTATTTCAGGACCTATACTATCTACATTTCCAATATCATAAAAATCGATTTAGTAGTTATGCAGATACGTGGAAACAAACATTAATGTATTTTCTATGATTTCTCCAGATAAAATTACATATTCACTCCCCCTAGGGGTAAATTTGAAAGAAATAAAAAATACATGTTTCATTATTTGTTTCAAGTTTTATTTGTACCTAGTTTTGAGTGAACCAGACCAAGGAATAACATTTTTATAGAAACTTTATCAACCTATGTTACCCCTTCAGGGGTTGAATTTTGAAAATCAAATTACCCTATATGTTATTTTAAAACTTACACTATCTACGTGTTAAATTTAATTGAAATCGGTTAATTAGATATGCAGATACGTCAAAACAAACATGACTGGATTTTATATGATTTTTCCAAACAAAATCATTTTACACCCCCCTTAGGGGTAGATTTGAAAAAATAAAAAACACGTGTCTCATTATTTGTTTTAAGGTTTGTTTGTACCGAGTTTTAAGTGAATCGGGCCAAGGAATACGTGAAAACAAACATTACTGAATTTTTTAACATTTTTACAAAGAAAAATCATATTTCAAGCCCCCCTAAGGGGTAGTTTTGAAAAAATGAAATACACGTGTATCATTATTTGTTGGATAGATTATATGTACCGAGTTTTGTGTGAATCGGGCCAAGGAATACGTGGAAACAAACATTACTGAATTTTCTATGACTTTTTCAAACAAAATCATTTTACACCCCCCTTAGGGGTAGATTTGAAAAAATAAAAAACACGTATCTCATTATTTGTTTTAAGGTGTGTTTGTACCGAGTTTTGAGTGAATCGGACAAAGTAATATGTGAGAACAAATATTACTGATTTTTTTATAATTTTTACAAAAAATCATTTTTAAAGCCCCCTAGGGGTGATTTTGAAAAAATGAAAAACACGTGTCTCATTATTTGTTTAAAGGTTTATTTGTACCGAGTTTTGAGTAAATCGGCCCAAGGAATACAATTTTCCATAGCAACTTTATCACCCTATTGAACCCCTTTAGGGGATGATTTTCAAGAATAATGTTAGCCTATGTCTTAAGTTAGAACCTACACTACCTACGTTTTAAATTTCATCAAAATTGGTTTAGTGGTTATCGAGATATGTGGTAACAAACATTCACACACACACACACTAACTTTCGCATTTATAATATTAGTAGGATTATATATGTATATATTCGAGCATAAAATACTGAAAAAAATCACGTTCCTTGTATCTTTTAAATAACATTTCAATGTTATTGATTTGTTGTCAAATCGTATTGGTCGTATACAGAGTCCTTACACTCCTTACGGTATTGGTAATCATATGACAAGTGTGTGATATCGAGCGAAAAGCGCGAAAAGACGTCCGAAGGGACCCCCATTAGTTTTTAGTATTTGTTGTTAAATCCCCCATAGTAATACATACTTTGTAGAAATGTCAAGTATTACAGTTATAGAGATACAGCCCTGTGAAAGGTGGACAGACGGACGAATAGCGAAGTCTTAGTAATAGGGTTCCTCAAACTACCATAAAAAAGGCAGACGGAGCCTTGCCTAACACCCGAGTGAACGCAAGTTCAGTAATACTAAATGCTTGAGTAATACGCTTCCGTCCGCGCTCAGTTTGCTACCAAGCGGCAGCAGGGACGGACGCGTCCGTGCGGCTGCGGTATTACTTCGCAGCGTTGCTTACGTAGTAATCATGCCGTATTGACTATGCCAGACTGAGCGCGGAAACTTATTACTCAAGCATTTAGTATTACTGAACTTGCGTTCGCTCGGGTGTTAGGCACGGCTCCGTCTGCCTTTTTTATGGTAGTCTGAGTAGGGTTCCTTTGGTACCCTTTGGGTTCGGAACCCTAAAACTGAAGGATCTCGATACAAGAAACGTGTTTTGCTGGTGTTTTTTAGTTTTCGCTCTAGCGTAAAAAAGCTAATACAAAAAAGTGTTAAAAGAATGACTAACACTTAAATTTATCAACAAATAATAAAGTCATGTTAGCGTCGAACTTGCGCACGCACTAAGTAACGTTTCACATCACCACGTTAATATTTAATTATTTATTTGTTAATATTTTGCAGAATGGTAGGTAAGTACGAGTCATCGCTGGAACGGAAGTCCGACTAGCACTTGGCCCGTTTACTTATAAAGATGATGCTGTCTTAGATACATAAAATCTCGCTTAAATAATTGCAAGACGTCTTTATACGGATATGGCCAGAGAAATCCAGATTTGATTATTGAAAAAAAAAAAATTATTGTGTGACAAAATCGGCTCATTTGCCTGTAGCATTGTGACACAATTTGTTTGATAAGATCTACGAATGAATTACTACTTCAATTGCTTGCTTATTGTTATGCATTATTCGTGAATCGTGAGAGTAATTATCGTGTCATGCCTACATAAATTAGAATGATACTTTTAAAATGTAGTGTTAAAAATTGTATCATCGTTTTCACTTTTCATACTGTAATTTAAATAATTTTGAAAGGAATCAGTTGGTCGCTTGGCTGCGGCAACCATGGTCTGAGATCCTTGTATTCAATTTGCAAACATACCTGTATTTGAAATTTGTACAATAGACACTTACTATCGTCACAATATCGTAAAAATTTCATATGCCAAGAGGTATAGGTATTCTTCTATGACGACAAAGAGTAATATAAGTACTTGTACTGCTATTTCTTCTGTGATATAAGTAAGATCAATACATCCTTGTTTTCTGATAACGGTGAAAACTTCCACAGGTAGTAGGAGCATTATATCGATGTTCGCCTGACTTGCTACCAAAAGAAGCTTACCACCATCAAGGAAAAAATTTGCCGCCATACCCCGTAGCACACAGCTACAGAATAAATAATAGTACTACAACACAGCCTTTGATAGTCAAACTATAGCGTGTTCACATTATCGCTTACCACCAGGCGAGATAGTGGTCACACGCTAACCTATCAAATATAAAAAGGTTCTCGAGCACCTTATTTACCTAAATATACCCACTTTATAAAACTAGCTACTTGCATGCGTAGGTATGCTACCTATTTATTTCATTAAGTTCAATCGAATGTTTATTTTCTGCTTTGATTAGAACACTAGGTTTTCAGAATTCATAACTAAACCGACCAATAAGCTACGAATAGTCGGGTGGTAGAACGAAACAGATAAATAGAGAATAAAAATATCCTTGATGTTGATGCTCTTTTAATCTAAACGAATATAATTTAAATAAATACATGGTTTTTTTATGAGTTCACCTAGTTTCCCTTTTTATCACCTAACCTTATAAAAGGCCCATCCTAATAAAGACTTGATATAACCCAATTGTTGTGGAAAGAATTAAATAAAAACGAATACATTACTTTGTATGAAAATCTTTAATCATATAACTTACAGTATATGTTCTCTTTTTAATGAGAATTCTTATTGGAAAAGGTATCACAAAATTCTTATTCTTAAGATTCGTTATATCAAATAAGTCTTTTTATATTCCTAATTCTAAAGCTTATTTAATTAGCGCCTTCCATAACCTGTAAAGAAAAATAACATTAAAAATCTTTACAAAACAACATACAAATGAATCGTGATCGCGTATGATGTTAACTAACAGGTCAGTGGCAGTCAACAAACATTTTGAATGAGTTATTTGTTTGTTTTATAATTATTCCGAAATTCTTTAGAAGGTATTGATGGTCAATGCCCCCCTGCATTTAAAATGTATATCAAAACAAGTATTCATGAAACATCTACTAATGATTAGTGGTTAAATCTAACGAAACATGGTTGGTTATTGCAGTGTTGAATAAACGTATTAGGGATACCTGCAATGACCTGCATATATTAAAGGTTTAAAATCGTTAATTGCTGATTACCAAAGTGAAAGAGATTTTTTTAACTAAGGTCTTATAAACAGTTTTTTTTATTAAGATGTGAAGAATCGTTTAAAATTTGTTACTTTATTGCGACTCACCTCCTTTTACTGCGGCTCCAGCAGAAGCGTGTGCCGAGGCTGAGCTACTCGCATAGCCTCCGTAAGATCTCGCACCGCTGGATGCATTGGCCACACTCTTCGCAGCAGCGCCCGCTGTCACTAACCCCTTGCTAGCATCGTCCAACTCTCCAGATTTTGAATATCCGTAGCCTGTGGTGTAGCCAGAGCCACCGCTCCCACCGCATCCACCCCCACATCCGCCAGCACCGACCCCAGCAGTACTTATGGCCGCTGCATTCGATTGAGCTATTGCGCTTCCACTACTCAGAGATCCATAAGATCCGACGCCACTTCCACTCGTCCCGTGATGTATATTGCCGGAAGAGCCGGCTATTTGTCCACTAGTTGTATCTTTAAGGTCAATTTTACCGCTGTCGTAAGGTTTGAGGAAGCCTGGAGGTCCTCCGAATCCACCTGTGTACGCTACTACATCAGCACTAGCAGATGCTCCGGCAGAAGGTTGAACTCCAGCAACCGATCCGGAATGAGCATGGCTAGGAGACGTGCTATGTGTGGACTGATCGCAGCTTCCGGAAGAACAAATCGGTTTTCCACCCGATATTGTGGGTTTACTACCATAAGTTGACGTAGGAGCACTGAATTCATTCGGATTTAATATACCGGACGGACCCCCAAATCCTCCGGTGTAAATTGGCTTTTCTTTACCACTTTGCTGTACAGTAGTTCCAACTGTGGCTGAACCACTTGATGTGCTAGGAAATCCAGAAGATGGTTTGTTATATGAAGTCTGTACAGATCCTGTACCATGAGCTCCAAAGTTTGCTTGATTTATAGAAGATCCTGCACCAAAGGCACCGTAACCGGAAGTGAGAGTACTGGAACATCCCGGGCTCCCTGGGACACAGCTTTGAGGCGAAAGTGATGCACCGCAATTTCCGGATGTACAACCCGCACCACAACCAGGTGTGCCAGGCACGCATCCTGGTCCTGAAGGTCCGGATGGAGATATACTGCAACCAGGAGTACCTGGTGCACAACCAGATCCTGACGGACTTATGGGAGAATAAGAATTACCAGCATAGCCTGGTTTGATGCTTGAGGAGCCAGTATATCCTGGTGATGACAGACTACAACCAGGAGTGCCTGGTGCACAGCTGGGTTTGGTACTGGTTAAATCACTGTAGCCAGGAGCAGATGGGGATATACCACAACCAGGAGTTCCAGGTGCACAACCTGATCCTGACGGAATTACAGGAGAATAAGAATTGACAGCGTGGCCATGATTGATACTTGAGGAGCCACCATATCCAGGTGTAGACAGAGATGAACCACAACCTGGAGTTCCAGGTGCACAACCTGGTTTTGTGAGTGATAAACCACCGTACCCTGGAGAAGAATTGGATATGCCACATCCAGGAGTTCCTGGCACACAACCTGATCCTGTAGTGCTCACGGGGGGATTAGAACTTCCGGAATATCCAGGTTTTGTACTTGGAAAACCTCCATATCCTGGGGTAGCAGAAGATGTACCGCAACCTGAAGCGCCTAGTGCACAACCAGACCCTGACGGATTTACGGGTGAATAAGAACTGCCAGTATAGCTGGGTTTAATGCTCGAAGAGCCTGAATATCCTGGTGATGCCGGCGTTAGACTACAACCTGTAGTTCCTGGCGCACAACCTGGTTTGGTATTAGACAAACCACCGTACCCTGGAGCAGAAGTAGGTATATAACAACCAGGAGATCCAGGTAAACAGCCTGATTTTGACGGGCTCACAGGAGAATAGGTACCACTGGCATATCCGGGTTTAATGCCTTGGGAGTCGGTATATTCTGGTACTGGTGGAGATGCATTACAACCAGGAGTACCTGGCGCACAGCCTGGTTTGGAGCTAGGCAAAACACCATAGCCTGGAGCTGAAGGGGAAATATTACAACCAGGAGATCCAGGTGAACAGCCTGATTCAAACGGACTTACGGGAGAATAAGAACTGCCAGCATAGCTAGGTTTGATTTCTTGGGAGCCAGTATATCCTGGTGCAGTCGGAGATGTATTACAACCAGGACTTCCTGGCGAACAGCCTGGTTTGGTACTAGACAAACCACCATAGCCTGAAGCAGAAGGAAATATAATACAACCAGGAGATCCAGGTGGACAGCTTGATCCTGATGGGTTCACGGTTGAATACGAACCACTGGTATAACCTGGTTGCGAATTAGGAGAACCACTGTATCCTGGCGCAGATAAGGATGCGCCACAACCAGGAGTTCCAGGTGCACAGCCTGATACTGTAGGACTCACGGGGGAATTGGACACATCGAGATACCCGGGTTTTGCACTAGGCGATCCTCCATACCCAGGAGCAGAATGAGATGGGCCACAACCAGGAGCACCTGGTGCACAACTAGGCCCAGATGAGCTTACGGGAGAATAGGAACTTCCGGAATAACCGGGCTTGGAACTAGGAAAGCCACTGTATTCTGGCGCTGATGGCGATGCACTACAACCGGGAGTTCCAGGCGCACAGCCTGGTCCCGAGGGGTTCAATTGAGAATACGAGAGAGAACTGCCATAGTGACCGGGCTTTATGCTTGATGAACCACCATATACTGTTGACGGAAAAGAACCACAATTTCCTGACGCACAATTAGAGGGACTACTGGCCGACGGGATTGAACCACAACCTAGAGTACCGGGCGCACACGCTGATCCAAATGGTTTGACTGGAGAATACGTAGGTGAAGACCCATAACTGGGCTTTGTGTTGCTTCCATATCCAGATCCTGGTGTCTGATTTATTTTGTTTACATTTAGAGTGTTACCACAACTGCCTCCAATGCACGAAGGATTATTTTCAGCGGGATTATCATATGTATTAGATCCAGATTCAGGCAGTTTCGGAACTGTCAAATCTGTCGCAGGTTTATTATAGTACGGCGCAGATGTACTTTCAATTCCCGACGACAGGTTACAGTCACCATTCGAGCAACCAGATCCACCTATTCCATAACTCGGTTTTGGTTTCGTTGCTCCAGTTTTTGATATATGTATATCATTACTATCAAAGTAAATGGAAGAACCTTCAGTATCTTGTTTTGGTCGGCATTGACCTGACATACATTTTCCAGTTCCCGCGTCATCGTCGCAATTTCCAGATGAACATTTATTTGCTTCGCATTTTCCGGAAGTGCATTTGCCTAAATCTGAAGTACTGCTACAGTCAGAGCCACCACAGCCGAACTGTCCCGATCCAGCAGCGGCAGCCGCTTTAACATCGCTCGTCGACTGTACATCGGCTCCATTTTCATGCAGAGAGTCCGAGCCAGTTCCTTGGCAGCCTTCGGATCCACAACCCTGGCCTTTGTTAGCCTGTGATGCACCACCGCCGTACTTGTGGCCGTAACTGCCGCTCGGAACTTTGCCACCATATCCACCAGCTATAACTCCTGCGTTGGCACCACTATATGCTTGAGAGTCAGCGGCCGGTAAACCTTGAGAGCCTGTTGCTCCGCCGCCGTTACAGTTTCCGGTTCCGCAGTTACCTCCGTGGGTCCCCGAGCCACTGTAGCTAAACGAGCTGGCGCTCGAACTGGAACTAGACGAAGCGGAGCTTGATGAATACGCCTTGGAGAAACTGCCTGAGTAACCAGCACCACTAGGGATGCTTACGGGTATTACGCCGACGCCACTGTAGGCTCCGGCAACGGCACTCGCGTCAGCTATAAACGAAAGTAAATACACTGTACATTAATTACTGCTTTTAATTTGTAAAGTGATATATTGTATAAGTGATAATAACTTCAAACTTCAATGGATAACATTCATAGTATAGTAAATTAAATATAGCAAGGTTAAAAACCAAAAAGTTATGTAAGCTATTTAATTATAAAACTCCATTAAAATACACAGATTATTTTTTGTTAGATAAAGTACACAAAGTCAACTGATTTTTTCCTGACTCGAACGAGGTAATTAGTTATGATATAAAAAATTAAGGTGTGTTTAACTGACCTTTAGCCGCGGCTCCTCCTTTAGTACCGTATCCGTAAGGGCTCGCTGTGGCGAGCCCGACGATCAATAAAACTAAACCACATGTGAGCTCCATCGCTGTGAAGCTTCCTAACTACAATGCTAACACTCCTCAGCCAACCGCTTTTATAAAGCAATACACAAATAGGCACCCATTTATATTTCAAGCAAAAAACCAGTCGGCGTTTACTGCGAACTAAGAGTCGCAGGTTGTATCAGCGTAGGCAGCAGGTATTGTATCCCGACATCATGACTAGCGCTGCGGCGCATTGTAATCACTTCAAGTAGACACTCGCAAATATTTATTACTCACGCTTCTTAATTCATAACATACTATCTAACAATAAGTCGCCGGTTTGCGGGAAAATACGCTGACACCACCGAGGTTGCTTTACCTTAGCTCCGGTTAGTATTTTTTTAATGTTGTGGTCAGTTCGAGATGTGAGTGAGATACAAATCGTTGTTTCTTTTCGTTACCATATATGCATTGAGTGTATTTTTAGAATTACCATAATTGTGGATAGTTTTAAAGTTGTTAGACTTTTTGTCGATGAAGCGACGTAACACTTCTCTATTTTTGGTATACACAGCATGCATCCAATAATGGAATATAATTGTATTGACGTTATAATAGAGCTTTAAACTTTTAACTTAGGTATTTAAAGATAATTACTGATAATGACTTTAGAGTTAAAAGTTAAGTAAATAGAACGCACAGTTACATTCTGACTTTTACAGATGGCTTCGTAAATCTACCAACTTACACGATATTAAATCCGTTACACCTATTGTCTCTCATCATCATTATGTTAACTTAGCACCACCTCCTCCAAAACAGGTGTTGTTGAATAATCGCTTTGAGTAAAGAAAGCCTACGATATCAAATCTATTTTAGGTCTAGATATATATTTTTAGAATACTTAATCATTACCCCTACAATAATAAGCACTCTGATCTGGAAATAATTAATATTGCCAATATTTATGTAGGTAGATTAATTTTATTATCTATGTGGCAAATAGAACTAATCTAAAAACCAGCAATTTTTATATCACATCCGACTCATATAACTTAAAATACTATAGTATGTACTTACTTAGTTTATTTACCCTGAAGACATAAATAGTATCAAATAGCTGTAGTGCCGTTTGTTTGACACATTGTAGGCAGTTATGAGATAATCATAGGTGTACGTCTCGCGGGTATATGCTAATTGCATGCCGCAGTAATCATCGACAATAGCACGCACGTAAAGAAGCAGACGACACTTGCAAGACGATTGGATGCGATGCAATCACACTCCTCGAGATCCGGGTGACTATACCATACCTACACCACCATACCACCCACACGACAAATCGCTAATACATATTTCTAATCAACACCAATATTATAAATGCGACAGTCAGTATGTTTATTTGTTTGGGACTTCTTCACAGTCAAACAGCTGGACTGATTTAGCAGAAATTTTGCACAAGGGTAGCCAGTACTGTGGATTAGGCTATACGATACTTTTTAACGCGGGCGAAGCCGCGGGACACAGCTAGCAATATAATATATTAGATAACATACCATACCAATTAATAAACCTACATTTCCTTCATCTTTGTTTATGATATCTGTTGTTAATTTTATACAGATCATAACACAACTATGGATGTATTAAATACATAAGTCATGAAGGTGTCATCGGATTAAACGGTGAGAAAAATACCTACCACATCATCGAAAGTGTACTTCTGGAATTGAAATTATGCTAGATAGAAGTTATTCACATTGCGATGGTCGCACCGTCCGTCTGCGGCACATACACGAAACACAAAAAGATCAAATTGTCACCTACAACATACAGTAGGTTCGTGAGACATACCAAGGGACCGAATCAACTTAAATACCCTCGCCTTAGAGATGGAATTATCATAGGCAGCTTATGACTTTTTGTTCTATATGACAATGTTTGACCGACGAAGGTAATCTTTTAGAGGTCAAGGTGCGACAAAATAATTCAAATCTCGTATAGTACCGAGTAGAACATAATGACTACTTACAAACAAGACGGTCATTTAACTGCATAGTTTGGTAAACCTCTTACCTGTGTTACCTTGTATATTTATGTCGATAATAAAATAACGTTTTGTATTTTCCTCCTCATCTAATAAATATTTCAAAGAACTTCACAAGAAGGTCGTTATACCTAGCTACTTTGTACCGATATTGTAATATTATTAGAAAGGATCCTTCATGATGTTAGGTCAGCATCCTTGTGTGCGGTTTGAAATTAACATCTCACTATTCTGATAATTTGGGTTCCGTGGGTATCAGGAAGTTTATAATTGCATTGGTAAAGGTCCCCACTGTGATTATGATACTTATGCCAATTATATTAGGTACGGTTTAAAATTTGATGCGGATATATAGATGATAGTGTAGTGCTATAACTGATTAAACCGTTGATGATTATTTGAGTATAGCTATTCTCACCATGCCTTTTATATTTATGATAATTCAGGCGCTCCCATCGTCTACAGCAGACAGAGGTTGTCTTGAATGTTAACTTCTGGCCTTTGGAAATAACCTATAGTTAGTCATACGTTTGGACATTAACGTGCATTCATTTTACAAAAGAGGAAAAATAATTTTATAAAAATAAAGATTGTTTATTTATAGTCCACAGTCACGGAACTTGGGTTTATTTTATCCTCGCATCACCGACCGCAGATTATAATAAGTAAATCGTCTTATCCGTAATCATCACTCACAATTAATGAGAAACATATGGGATTTCTGAAATTCTTCACCATAAATGCCATATGGAAAAATCAAGTAAAGAACTACATTATTATTTACATCTCAGTATATTTTCATCAACTCAGCTTTTCCACAACCGGGTCTAAACTAAACTAAACTAAAAATAAATATTTCACAGTTAATTAGGTCTATCTACCAAGTGTGTTGTATTCGAATGAAAGTAGTCAATGGAATTATGACTAATTATATTACAGCGATTCGCGTCGTCTACACTTTAAGAAGTAAAGTTAGGTACGTGCGTAACATTTCCTTTGGCAAGTGGTCGCGGAGAGCTGCGCTATATGAACTCGTCCGGTTCACGCGGCGCGTCCAAGTCGCGGTAGTGAATGACCGGGCGGAAATCCCCGCCGCCGCCCCTTTAACAACAACCACACACTGCATTAGCGGCGACTTCTCCGACACACTACAAAACACACAAAACTTCACGCTACGCTATGTGCAACTACCTAAACCGAACTGTCAAATCTCAGCTTCCCGGGAGTCGCCTGACTTACAACTTATATTATACTTATATAATTATACTATACGGACACGGGAGACAGTGAGGAAAACATTTACATTTCTAAGTTTTATGCAGTTTATTAAAAACAACGATACATTATGTAATCGAAAGTCATGACATAAAAGGTGAATAAATAGACTTTACACATGATAATGACAATTATTTTGTTATAATTATGTCTAAATTGTACTACTACCATCTTATAGTATATCAAATATACTGCACGGTTAGGCACTGACCAATTGTTACAACTTTGTATATCTTATCAGAATTACATACATTTTATTAGTAGCTATTGTAGAATATGCAATGTCTAAAACAGTCATTTATTAACTTTAGTTAAAGTTATACTAGTGAGTATACAGCATGTAATACAAGTCAAAAGAAAGATTTAATAAAAAAATTGAAAAATTAAAAGTGTACAACATTGTTAATATTATGTGTTAACTAAACCGGCAGTGCCATTTAAACGGAATGCTTAAGATTATGATACCTATCGTTTACTGCTATAATAATAACAGTATGTCATGGATTTATGTCACACATATTAAAATATGTCACCACTGTCCGGGAAGTCAAGATCGTTGTATGCAATAATAGGCCGCGACCGATCCACATTTTCCCTGTAAATTATTTCCTTTTTACTTAAAAACATTTCCCGATAACATCAGCAATATACGCAATATACATGAAAAGAAGCGCTCCCCAATTTATCGTACGTGCAAAACGACCCTAACCAGTGTTAAGCGTTCAAAGCCAAAACAATACTTCGCCCTCTCAGGCGCATAAGTCAAATGTTAAGGTCATGCAAAAAATATGTTAAGATTCAATCGCATTGTTTGCAGTTGACTCTAATAGGTCACCCGAATTCGACATGCAGATGCCTATGTTATATATAATCCCCATATTATGTCCGTGTGAGTATTATTGTGCGATGTGAATATGAATTTTGTTTAAAATAAGCTAAAGCGCAAACATAAATGCTTGGCTAGAATGGCAAATATATCTTTGTGTTTATGGTGAACATAAGCAGTTGACAACGACGTTATTTTCTGAATATGACGTAATGTAATATCATCATCATCAGCTATTCACCGCAGGCAATATGTAAGTCACACATGATCATTCTTTATGTTGAATGAATTTATATAAAAATGTGTTAGTTAACAGTAAGTATGTATACTAAGTTATTCATACAGAATCTACATGATTGATATCTCGTACATATATTCGTTTTAGGGTTTGGCTCTCACATATGAACTTACGATCTTTTACGTTATTAGGCTATGTAAAAACTATTTTTAAACTATTTTGAGCACAATAGAATTAAGATTCTATAGAAGAACAACATTTCAAGATAAGCCAAGAAAACTTCTAAATACTTCAAAGTTATGATTCAAAGATCATCGATCTGAGAGAAAAGGCTATTGTCAAACAATGTTCCTTTTTAACCCCACCGGATTATAGGGACTATCTGGTGTTAACGTTAAATCTATGAATTTATGGTGTTTTATTTTAATTTGTAATGAAAAAGACTGACGTATGTACCCAAATGAAATAAATAAATGAATTATGACGCAAAAACACGGGTGTTATAAATTTGACATGATATCTTTGTGTGTCTGTGTAAATGTGTCTATGTCTGTGGCATCGTAGTTCCCATACGGCCGAACCGATTTTGATTTTTTTTTGTTTGATAGATTACTTGTTCGAGTGTTCCTAGCTATGATTGAAGAAAATTTTTTCAGCCGTTAAAAGATCATCAGTTCTTTTCTAATTGATGTGGGAATGAGACGTACTTTCACAAGTCTTATCAATTATGATATTGCAACAACAAGGTGACTTGGCCTGTCGAGGATTTTATAATATGTTATGTTGGGACGACATTTGTTTGAAATTTGGCAAGTTAAATTTTTGAATTATTATTTGATTTTTTAATTCAGCCAATTAGAATTACACAGGTTATAATTACAACCAATTGTGCGTTAACGGAACCCTAAACTAAGTATGTCCCGTGATGCTCTTTAACCATATATTATTCGAAGTTATCAAAAACACCCTTCCCTAAATGAAGTAAATAAAGTATGAGCAATAAGTAAGCTTAGCTTAAATTTTATAAACGAGTTCATAGTATGCATTTTGCATAGTACATACATACAGCATAGTGCAAGCATACAAATAAGCATTGTGCAAGAAGATACATCAGTAGTTAACGTTAACGCGGATACATCTCTGATATTATGTAACTTAGTTACGATCATTATTATTTGGCTGTGGGATATGAAATTGCATGAGTTATTGTTTAAGAACGTGATATCGCTTTCTTTAGTGTAAAGTCCCAAATAATACCCACAACACAACACAACAGTACAAAGTTTTAATATTTTTGTTAATACTGATTGTATATCTTCAAAGTATTATCAAAGATAGATAACCTTATAGTTGCAGGTTTAGCGCTGAATACACACATTTTAACTTGGTACCGCGCAGTAATAATTTTAGTTTTTTTTTGCGTTTTTAAAAACTACATAACACATTTTATCCACTGCTGTAACATTTACAATGAAATTGTAAATTGCAACGAACGTAATTAAATCAGATCACAGGTCTTAGCAGTGGATGGATAAACAATAACTCATGTAACACCAGTCATTCAGTTTCAATATATACCGTCAAAAAAGGGCTAAAATTTTAAGAAAATTTAATAGTTGAGGAATATATTGTATCTTTTAGCCATACCAATAAGACCAGGCCAAATAAAAAACGATCAATCAAAGCTTGAACAACATTGCTACAAACACGTGCAAAAAATATGAATCAGGTAGCTTGTTAAATGAAATTATTATGATGGATGCGTCATTGATTATCGTACAATCACATTAATTTTATACTCGAAGTTAACATTTTAGAGTAATAAAGTTGAAAAAAATTCCCTAACTTTAGAATAGTTTGCCACGAACAAAGCCTGTAGAAACCGGATACAATGAAATTGTATAAGATTCTGTGTTCCAGGGGTTCTATAGCTTGATAATAATGCAATTAAAATAATCCGCATTAATGTTATCAAAAAGACAGAAATTAGTGAGCTCAGTTTATGTCATTTTTTACAGCATAAGCGGATCAAATCCATAAATGTTACTAGTTTTACTAGCATCTCAGAGAAAAAAACTTGTTTTGAGTATGAAATTAGTGTGAATAAATATGGTACAGTTTTAGGCAATATTTCTATTATCACCGATCGGTCGATATTATAAAACAATAAAAACAAAAGCACGATTAAGTGACTTTGCACTGGAGAGCGGTTTTGTTTTTGTGTTAAGGTGGTGACTGACTTGTAACATTTCGTAATAGTGAATCGCGTTATAACTTGAGCACTAGGAGAGTTGAACCGCTCGATTAGAATGTAACATACTCAGGGTAATATCATATCATATATGAGAGATGATAAAGTACAATGATTCTACTACTTAAACCACATAGCTTTGAGTACATTATAAAATTGCTAAATAAATTAATAAAATAAAATTCGTCAGTTCTTATTTGCGACGCATAGCCGCATCTACGTAACGATCACCACGTGGCGGATACCAACAGTTACGAGGGCCCAGCGAGAGCTAGCATCGAATGTTTGCGACATTACAAGTCAATAACCACACAATGTTAGTAGATAGTGTCTTTTGAATGGTTTACCTGGGTCGGGTGAAGCGCGGGTGTCGAGGCGCGTAGGGCGCCGGAGGAGCCCAGCCGCCCCACGCCCAGCCGCGACCGCCACCGCCGCCTGCCCCGCCGCCGTATCTACACAAATTAAACAAATGAAGAATGTTGATAAATGTAGTCCATCATTTTTCATCCCATCTATTCAAAAAGTGATGGTTTGTTCCTCGATAAGTGCGCGCAAAATAGGTCTTTTCCGCCCTAGGGCGGGAAAGTAATTTTTTAATTTTTGGCTTATGACTGTTCTTTTATAGTGCCCTGTCTAATAAGGAGGTTCAATAATAATATTGTACGGAAAATGTTACTGTCCTAAAAAATAGAGAGCGCGCGGCGCTAATTAAGATAAAAAAAATGCCGAAGCGTCACATAGACGGGGAAACAAATTAAAAAAATAATTAAGCGCGCAAAGTGGCACAATACACATATTTTGTGGTGACCAACAAGAAGACAAAAAGGGCTAGAATTATTGGAATTTTTAGTCTGTGGTTACAGACTGTCATAATAACACATTTAAGCATGTAGTAGGAAAGACATATAGACATGGAGGTGCCGCAATACGTTTGCTTGTATGGATATTACTTTTAAAAAACTGGCCAAGTGCGAGTCAGCATCGCGTCTCTTATCGCACACTTAGGGAGGGTTCCGTACAATACGAAACATAACAGCGTTTCAAACTCATATATTTGATTAATTGATATTACCAAGAATATTTGGTTTGGTCGCGATCTAGAAAGACGGGGCTCGTTTACTAGCGCCATCTATGTCATTTTGTCGATACTAATTAGATAGATGGCGTTAAAAAACACGTTCTTTGTATGGGGACCCCCTTTAATTTTTAACTTTATTTTGTTTTTAGTATTTGTTGTTCTAGCGGCAACAGAAATACACCATCTGTGAAAATTTCAACTGATAACTATCACGGTTAACGAGCTATAGCCTGGTGACAGACGGACGGACAGACAGACAGACAGACAGACAGACAGACAGACAGACAGACAGACAGACAGACAGACAGACAGACAGACGGACAGACAGACGGACAGACATACGGACAGACAGACGGACAGACAGACAGACAGACAGACGGACAGACATACGGACAGACAGACGGACAGACAGACAGACAGACGGACAGCGGAGTCTCAGTAATAGGGTTCCGTTGGTACCCTTTGGGTTCGGAACCCTAAAAAAGTGCCTAGAAGTCATAATGGAACCTAAAATGACTGCAATTGATTGTCCATTGGTCCATTGATGACCTTGATTGACACAATCCTAGCAATGGAACAATGGACAATTAATGGCATACGTTTTAGGTTTAGATATGCACCTTTTTTTGTAGGTATTTCATGTCCTTATGTATAATATGTCAATGAGTTAAAGGTAAAATGTTTATCGGGTGAAAACTGCAAAAGGTGCGAAGTTTTTATCGGAAACTGTATGTTTACTGTATTGGTTTAATACGTTTGTTTATGTTAGTCAGCGTCGTTTACAATATTACGCTCTTGAATTGCTATTTTATAGAGCCTTTTATCTATTCCCTTTTCTCATAGAGGGGGATGAAAAGCAGAGTGTAAAACTCGGATGCAATATTATTTTCTTTCGGCCGACATACTTTAAATCCCTCGCTACGCTCAGGATTCAAAATAGCGGCCTCGCAGAAACGTACTATATTGCACCCTTGTTATACAATCTACTATTACACATCTAGCATTATTAGAATACTGTTAAGCGCCGTTTCCGTAGCATGTAACTAATAAACACACGGAATTAGGACAGTAAAGAGGACTAGCGAAGACGCTTTACAAATCCTAAAATCTAACAATTGTCCATAGTTTACATGTTACAAGCAACGAAAGCGTGTCCATCTATTTTATCAGTGATTCCTTTTCATTAAACATACATAGTTCGACTAAAGTAAACTAACACACAGATAGCTTGGTGTAATTGAGTTTTTTTTTACGTCGATATAGGCTAAAGTTTGACTACTATCTCGACTTTTTTAGTTGGAAAGTTTTTGGCGATAATTATTCATATTTAATGTAAACGTAACGGCTTTTTTTCGCGTTGTATATATTCGGATTATGCTCAGGATGATGACCTACTTACTAGGTCGAAACCTGGTCGGAGCATAATCCGAATAAATACAACGCGAAAAAAAGCCGGTACGTTCACATTAAATACTATCTCACCTGTTCGTAAGTGACGATTTGGTTGAGGATAGTAAGCACGCAACTTGTATTTCATTAAAATAATGTTCTTTTATTTTAACGGAAACATTTTAAGACCTCTAATTTTACTCGTATTTTTTTTTGTGACAGAACCAACCGTTTCATTTGTAAGCCATCTACTGGGTCTCCAAGACCCCCCTCTATTTTTGTTTAATGAAAACTCCCCATGAATGTAGTATTTAATGATACTACGCTTGACCACCTATATGAAAAAAAACTGCATGGGTCGATCCATTGTTTAAATTAAAAGCTGTTACGGCCAAATTTTAATTACGAGTATGTACCTATAATAATAGATCGTAATTTAATTATCCATAATATTGCAGTATTTTTTCCAAAAAAAGATCCACTGTTTAACAAAGAACATCAATAAAATCGTTTTTGTATATTTTACAATTCTGGTTATCTATTTGTTTAAAAATCGCAAAAGTCAGAATAAGCCAATACAGTTTACTCTAATCAATTTTATTGAACAAACCAACTAAAATAATTACTATTTATGCAGACAAAAAACGTTCGTGCAAACAAGCAATGTCGAAAGTTCGTCACCACGCTGACTCGCGATAAAATAACCCTTTTACCGCTTTATTTCGTGACTAAAGCTACGACAATAGCATTTGATATTCGAATCATTACTGTCGTCGATGTTTCATAAAAACTGTGATTTATATTTGTGAACGAAAGTGGAGCTATGAGCTCATTAAAACGATGAACTCACTATATCAGCCAGATACCGACAATACATTTGTGGTAGTAATAAATCGTCGGAGAAACATGATCTATGGCATTTTACAAGCGGGGAAGGTCACGGTAGGTCAACTAAGGTTGTAAGGCATCTACTGATAAAAAAATAATTGACTGTATCTTGTTGTTATTATTTTTATTACTTTTACGGCATTTGTTCGTTACTGTAAGAAACACTAAATTGTTGTTCAATTATTGATTGTTTGTTGAGTATGAAGTAGGATATTTAGTTAAATCTAAGTAACCCCGACGCAAGACGAATGGTATAGGTAAGTTTGACGTGTGTATCTGTTTAATCGTGTGTGTCAGTCTGTGGCATCGTAGCTCCCAAACGTATGAACTGATTTTAATTTAGTTTTATTTTGTTTGATAGGAGACTTGATCAGAAATGTTCTTAGTTATGGTATGATTGAAAAAATCTGTTTAGCAGTTTGAAAATCATCAGCTCTGTTCAGTTGATGAGGGCTAATAGCAACTTCCACAGGCTTGATTGTTTTGAAATTTGATATTCTGTTACTAAAATGATATTGCAAGAACATTGACAGTTCAGTCGGTGATTGTTTAAATTTAAGTAGTTACCGGTTATTACTAACGTTACTACGTAACTCAGGGTGTGCGTTATACTTATGCGTTGTTGACCTGTTATAGTACATTACGATATTAGTGCGTTATGATGGTTATAACATGCGAGGCGGAATTTCAGCCCGAGCCGAAGGCGAGGGCGTAATTGAGCCGAGCATGTTATAACCAATACGCACGTATATCGTACGACGTTTTTTAACACATTTGCGAGGAAGCAGAAAAAAAAAACGTTTTATATTTTGTTCATTTCTAATTATTGAAACAGTTAGTGAAATTACAATTATTAAAATGATACGTAGTTGTAGTTGGTTTTTTAATTATGTTTTCATACGTGGTTATGTATCTGTCTTTGGATATTGACGGCAGCAAGCTGTCGCATGCGGTTCGCGCTTCTGTTAGTATATCCGGTGGAATTGAAGTAATATATGGCTCTTCTTCATTATTGAAAGTTGTCATATTTAAATTTTCACAATACAAGTACAAAGAAAAGAAAAAATAAGAAAAGAAATAAAAGAAAAATGGCGCAAGGATTATTTTCTGCCGTAGCTGCGTGAAAATGTTGGCAAAGACGTTAGAGCATGCAGTCAAGGTTTTAAATTACCGAATAAACTGATTTTTTTATTTTAAATAAACTGAATCTGTGAATGCACACTGTTGCTTTCCCGCCATTTTAACAGCGCGCTAGCGCTGCCTACTGACTGGCGCCGCGCGGCCATTAGTTCGAAATTTGAATAGCAACAGCGCGCGAAATGGCAAATAATACTGTTATGGAAAATGTATGGACTATAACTTAACTATTTGCTTTGGTAACACACGCGTTTTTTATGACCCGCTTTACATATTTAAAACCGGTGGAATTACATCAGCTTTACGAGCAACGGTGTTAAAAAGATTGTTATAACAATCCTCTCGAAGAACTTCATATTGTAGCTAAAGTATGTAATGTAAAATAAGACATCGGTGCGTAAGGGCCAGACGCGTGTGATACGTGACTTATCGATAACCGATATCTTCCTACTCATTCGTATTATTAACATCGATACGATAGTAGTGCGTCAATATCAGTGCCGGATTTAATTTTTTTTTAGTGTAGGCTACTTTATTTCCGCCGCCCCATGTACCTTTTTTTTTACTTTTATCCTCTGAAATTGAGTAGGCGTCCTCTGCAATCTGCCGCCCCTAGGACGCTGCTGCCCCTAGGCCGCGGCCTATACGGCGGGCCTATTTACATATCCAGCTCTGGTCACTATGCCTACCGTAAGGCCCGAATTGCGCCCGAGAGCGCAACAGGCGGCACCTGTACCCACATTTTATTGCATCGGGAAGCGAGCGTTTTCCATTACCATAAACCTTCGTTGGTGGCCTCATGCGTCTATTATAGAAGATTCAATCAATGTGCGTACACGGCTGTTAAAGACAGCGTACGTGGCTGTATAAGCCAATACGGTAGCGACTTGTTAACCACAGGTCGAATAAACTGTACACGTCATAGCAGAATGTCCAGTGTACGCAAAGGATAAATATAATATAGAAAATGAAATAGAGACAAATGCAATAATAGAAAATATAAGTAAATTAATTGCATGTAATGGTATTAGAAATACATTTGTAGAATATTGCAAATGTATAGTTAGTAAGTAAAATAATTGTAAAAACTAAGAAGTAATAGATGTACACACATTCGAGTATATATGTTATGTACACTCAGTATAAGTCACACATAAAACTAGATTTAAGAATATTGTAAACAACAAACATAACTACCGCATGTATGAATTAATGAGAGATCTTGAATGGAAGAAAAGCATAACAAAGACTCCCATTCAGAGGGAGGGTCAATTTAATAAAAAAAAATATATGCGGCAGTGACAAGTTTCCCTATACTTAACACAAAGTGTATTGCGGCAAATGGGATAGTATCGCTATTGTACCTGTTAACTTTACTATAACCGTAAACACTGCAGGATGGATGGAAGGGTTGGAAACGCGTTGGTTGAAATTGAATAGTGTGATGATAAGGGTGGGATGATAAGGGGTAATACATGGGTTACAACCTGAAATAAACGTTGTTTTTTTTAAAATAATACTGACGTGGGCGGCGGCTGGTGCGCGGCGGGCGGCTGGTTGCGCTGCGTGGGCTCGGGCTGCTGCGGCCGACGCACGTCGCGGACGTACGCGTTGAAGTACGACACTTCACGCCGGACCTCGTCCACCTGTACAACAAACATTACATATAATTAAATCTATACTAATATTATAAATGCGAAAGTAACTCTGTCTGTCTATCTGTGTCACTTTCACGCCAAAACCACTGAACCGATTTAAATGAAATATGGTACACAGATAGTCTAGAGCCTGAGAACGGACATAGGCTACTTTTTAATGCGAAAAGAGTGTTGAAAGGGGTTGAAAGGGGGGATGAAAAGTTGTATGGAACTATAGTCATTTTTAGAGCTAGAAGCTTGAAACTTATTTTTTAGGCTGTTGATTCGATATAAATAAATATGACATTCAAAGTTTGTAAAAGTTTTACCCTCAAGGGTGTAAAAATAATAATAGGAAATAAGGGATGAAAGTTTGTATGGAAATATGTGAGGTTTATGTGAATGTTCTACTGAACGGATTTAAATGAAATTTGGCAAACAGATAGTCTAGAGCCTGAGAAAGGACAGGCTACTTTATAATGCGAAAAGGGGTATCGTCATTTTTAAAGCTAGAAGCTTGAAAGTTATTGTTTAGGCTGTTGATTCGATATAAGTAAATGTCATTCAAAGTTTGTGAGGGGGAAGGAGAAGGGGAAGGGGTAAGGGGGAATGAGGGGAGGGGAGGGAGGGTGGAAGTGAGGGGAAGGGGTAAGGGGGAGAGGGATGGGAGGTGAGATAAAGGGGAGGGGAGATGGAGTGGGGGAGGGGGAGTGGAGGAGGTGAGGGGAGGGGGAGTGGAGGAGGTGAGGGGAGGGGGAGGGGGGGAAGGGGAGGGGAGAGGGAAGTTAGGAGAAAGGGGGTGGAGGGAAGAGAGAGGGAGAGGGGAGAGGAAGGGCGAGGGGGAGGGAGAGGGAAGGGGGATTTGCGCGGCGTGGTACGGTGCGGTGTAGTTGGGATACGCATGTGTCTTATTTGTAAAATTACTAGCCTAAATATTTAAAAATGCTACCCAAAGACACTTCCACGCGGACGAAGTCGCGGGCACAGCTAGTAATAATAATAAATAATTAAAATGTTCTTCATTCATATACACCTGGATCGCCTTAGTCGTGGGGCTCATATAGAGCTAGAACTTTGTATAGGAACTTAGATTAATACTGTTTAAATCTGACTAACAGCTTGCTATGGGATAAATAAGCAGCAATCATTAAAAAAAATTTGGTGTTAGGTTTGTATTGAAAAGTCATTGCACGCCAGCCTCAATGGAAACCCTAATTGAAAACTAATCAAATATGTAAAATTAAGACAACCGGCGGACTAACGGCGACGCCTACTTATCCGGGGCTGTGCCTTATTATGGTTATTCATATATTTGCTCATGCCTTCCTACCCATCATATAATATGTCTAAGATGCATTTAGGCATCATAAAATGCATTGTGCCCAAAGCAATACTCACACATTACGCCGACTCAAATTCCTCATCAAAATACAAGATGTAATTTGGTGTTCAATGTCTATGTCGTGAGAGAAAAAAACTGACATTCCCACGACACACTTTTTGGACAAGTAAGCATACAACTATTATCCTACACAGCATTACATCTACATTTGCTTTGTCCATTCACAAGTTAATGGTGCTAGATTGCCCAACGCAGTATTTTTAGGGTTCCGTACCTTAAAAAGAAAAAGGAACCTTTTGTTGTATGTCTGTCTGTCTGTCCGTCTGTCAAGACCCTTCATCTCCGGAATTCGTAGAGATATAAATGTATACTAAATACTTGGGTCTACGGTATCTTTCGGCTGTGAAAATAATCAAACCTGTGAAGGCAACGCGATCAAAAATATATTATTGTTTATGTCGCATATTCTACAATTTCACAATGGAATTAAAACCTTGGCCTAGAATAATGAAATTTGGCAAGCAGCAAGGTCTTGAACCATTTATATAGGAATAAGTCTGAAAACCGTAAAAATGGAGTTTAATACCAAAAAAGAAGTGAATTCGGACTACAAAGTTAAGTTTGTCCTTTAACCTAGTCTGCGAAGTTGGTACGGAAGCCTCGGTGGGCGAGTCGACTTGGCCGGTTCTTTTTTTGTTTTGTACTAGCTCAGCCTACCGCAGCATCCTGACGCTTTAGTAGACTATCGATGTCGAGCGGTTACTACCGCTCCATACTTTTTCTTTTCTTTAAAAGCTTACTAGCAATGTGTGTAGCCGGCAATCTAGTGCGCGACAGTCCCGCGAGGTGACAGACGGTGGCGGGGACGAGGTAGCGGTCATTCTACCACCCGCTACCCGCTGACATTCTGGGTACCTCGTCCCCGCCACCGTCAGTCACCCCGCGGGACGGTCACGCACGAGATTGCCGGGCTATAAAAGTTTTGTTAACCCCTCCAACTAAGCTAAATATGCTTGTCTGGAGTGGGTTCACGTCAATAGTGCAATGGGTAGGCATCGAACTTACAACCTCTCGATCGCTAGGCCGACGCTTTAGTCATTGGGCTATTGCCGCATATTAGGTATATTTTAGTAGAGTAAGAAGTCTTTAACATGTTATAAATGCTTTTGCAATACAAACCTACCCTTCCCTATATTTTTTTAATTACTCTTTCACCTTTTGCCATTGCTACATGTCTACGAAATATAATATTTTTTAATATAGTAGAGGATTTGTAAATTAAAAGTACTGATATACCTTTTCCCCATGCTTGTTGAAGATATGTTTTCTGATGAAATCTGGCCCCTTGAACTTTTTGCCGCTAAGTGGACACAGCCACTTGTCTTTCGCCAGCTCCTGAGTGTTGGCTTGTATGAACTTCTCTACTTCCACTTCTGGGTCCTGGAAATGAGGAAACAAAATATTAGGTACTTTGTATCCTACTAATATTATAAAGACGGAAAGTTTGTGAGTATGTATGTTTGTTACTTCTTCACGCTAAAACTACTCAACCGATTGAGCTGAAATTTGCTATGTAGATAGCCTAGCCTGGAATAACACAATGTCACATTGGGTACTTTTTATCCCAATATTCTCACGGGAACGATGTCTCCGCGGGTAAAACTGCGGGGCGCATCTAGTTATTTATAATTAATTAATGCGTCATGTATTAGTTTATTATTATGGCGATGAGTCAAACTTCTATCTGAAGCGTCTGTGGAAATGTATTCAATAATTAGTTGGACCTCGCCGCCATATTGATCAAAATTGAACCCTCGACGATCGACTTTTTATCCGTAAAAAGATAACTTATAAACTGACTTGCATTTAATAATATTGTTGGTGATGATCTGATCCAGACTGATCTAGTCTATCCAGTTTAGACTGGAATACTAATAATTTAAAATACATAATATGTAATATATATATGTAATATATATATATATATACATATATTTAAAATACATAATATGTATATTATACTTATATAACAAAATACAAAAACATCAAGTAATATTTGAATGTACACTAGGAAGGAAATAAAATAAGGATCCTGTGTCATATCTTACCTTTATGCCTAACTTCTGCAACTCCTCATCTGAAAGTGGCTTTACATCTTGCAGAAAGGCTGACATTTTTCCTTCAAACGTCTTTATGTATTCCTGAACTTCTTGTTGCGATGGCTGTAACAAATATTTTAATGAGATACGTTGTAGCTTAGAACTTTGAGGTTTCGTCAATGAGAATCATCATCATCATCATAATCATAATCAGCCGGTATCAGTCCACTGCTGGACATAGGCCTCTCCCAAGTCATGCCACTGAGCCCGATCTTCGGCTCTTTGTTTCCAGTCACTGCCCACCGCTTTGCGAATAATAATATTAGAACGAAGTAATTCGCCAGAGAACTAAAGTGATCGACATAGCTCATCGGATTAGCAAGCTGAAGTGGCAGTGGGCTGGTCATATCTGCCGTAGGACCGATAACCGTTGGGGTAGACTGGTTCTAGAGTGGAGACCGCGAATCGGTAAACGTAGCGTAGGACACCCTGTTACCAGGTGGAGCGACGACATTCGCAATGAGAATACTTAGCGTTAATATGTTCAGTTCAGTAAACATATCCTGACGCAGCCTTATTTTGCGAATTATATACCTAACGGTCTTTAGGTATATTTCATACATTACACGTCGCATTAGGTAAACCAGAGTTTATAATTTTAAAATAATTTCTACTTCACTATTGAGGACCGAGTAGAATTAAAGGGCTATTAAGCAAAATTCTAAAGTCAACAATGACAAGCTTATGGTCGCCCACTTAACAAGCGTTAAGCTAACCAAAACAAAAAAAATTGTTAGGCAGGTTGTTTTTAAATTGCTATCAATAGTATAGTAACAATAATAATAAAACTGACCTTATTAGGAGGGGTTCCAGAGCGAGCATGCATGATTCCACAGCGATTAGGCATCTCATCTTCATAGGGGTACTCGCAGTGGTTATAATAATCCACCGAGTGGACTATACGTAGGTACAGCACCAAGCGGTCCAGCACTCGCATCAACTCTGGGTCGGGTTGTTCCGTGGCATTAGATTCCGCTGCAGCTTCTAGCCCCAGCAGTTCTTCCTCTTCTGTTGAAGCCTCCTCGATCAAGTGCTCCGTGATTTTATGTAACACCGGGTTGGCGGAGTTGAGGCTGAAGTTCTGAAAATTGAGGCAATAAAATCGTGATGAAACAACACTGATGTACGGCAAAGTTTATTTGTAAGTAAATTTAATATGCTTTATACAAGGCTGATAGTTCTATTGCTACACCTATTACAAACATAAACAAGTAACAAAATTAAAATTTTGAATAAACACCCACGACAATGTCCTTTACAAAATTAAGTCATAACATCTATAAGAACCACCGCTGATTAATTACGAACCGTTTAAAGACAAAATCGAACTAGTTTTGGAGAAAAATGGCAACACGGATTTGCACAAACAAATGTTTATTGCAGCGCCCCCTGGTGAGTTGTCAACGTAACATCACATGCACCAATTCAACCCGAACCCATAACTGAAAACTGCATTAAAATCGGACTAGTAGTGTTGGAGAAAAATGGCAACATTGATTTGCACACACAATCAAACAAACATCCTCTCTCCCCAAACGCATATACAGTCTCCGTTACGTCGTGGGTAAAAATAGGTAGTAAAGCTAAAAGAGGGTTTTCTACTTTCTACCTGTTACTTCGCCATATAAGTCTTCTGGTTCCTCAGTATGGTGCGTGTGTCTTATACTAGTATGCGCGATAAATTTCTGTATGTAGTATGTGGCCCTTCTACAGTAACACCTGTTCAAGAGACCTATGCATACATTATTTTTATGTAAGGGTATGTATACTTACATCAACCGGTTGCTTCTCTCCGTCGGTCTCTTGGTTCTCCTGATTCCACAGTTTGGTGCGCGTGTCCAGTAGATGTGCAAGTCTAGCGGCAAGACGCGCGTCTGCTCTCAGCACGGGCCGTTCTAGGGTTACTCCAGTTACAGGTCGAACGCGACGCTGCAAATCTCTGTTCACAATCGCGCCCAGTTCGCATTCACGGAGCTAGAAGAAAATTATTTTTATACATTTAACTTTATCTAACTGAACAGAGCTACAAAAAATAATGCTTCTTATGGACGGCAAATTGTTCGAATTCATTATTTTATACGTGTAGGTGTAATGCTTGTAAGCATTCATTAAATAAATAGCTATTCGGCAATTTGGTTCTTGGTCTCACAGAGATTAATCTTATAGCTAATGCAATAGAATGATACTGATATTGTAGCAAAGTCTGTGATTCAATGTAAGTAGTGTATAGTGCAAAATAAATGTATTTTCTTTCTTTCTTTTATTTTTTTTCTAAATAGGCGTTTAGCCCACAAGCATATTTTTTTAGCGTTTAAACCTATTTACATTTTCATAAACATAATACTTTTATCACATCTTCATAGAAAACCAAGAAATTAATAAGGAAGTAACTATTGCCAAAAGTCACGCAACCACCGGTCGTATAACGCTAATAATCATTAATCACATTTATACCAAGAAACATCTATCTAATTTATCTAGCCTGCTTGTACATGTAACTTACTCGTATATTGTTGAGATTCCAGCAAATGTCCTTGATGTTGACCTCACGTCGGAACGTGACCCATCCGCGGCGGAACCAGCGTCGCTCCGGCAGAGGGTCGGCAAGTGCAACGCGCAAGAAACCTCCGTAGCGCTTGCACATCTATTACATAAACGATAAATTAAACTGTTGATATTTTTTACGAGTACATTAAACGTTTAAACATCAGACTATGGATATATAAAAATAAAGTACCTAACCTAACCGAGATTTTGTCAAAACATTTCATTCTCATTTATAGCAGAGAAGAAATATGTAGAGAAGTAAAGCTTCATAATGCGTGCGCTGGAGCAACGCACACATAGATAACGTTCACGGACAAGAAATCTCGGGCGGGAACAGTCCGAGCGCTAGTAACGCCTGCTGCAGACTAGCGTTACTCGACTTTATAGTGTAGAAATAAAAAAACGAAAAAAGTTTGTGTAACTGTTAAGTTAGTGGGTGCTTAAATTAGACTTTAAATAGTGACCGGGAACTGGGAACGTAGTTTTGGTGTGCTACCTATTAGTGGTTAAGGCCGTAATCACCACGCTGAGCAGGCGGGTTAGTTGATCGCAGTAGCTCTCGCATGGTGACGCTGCTGCCCGTCACCAGCCTGTGCCTTTTATCTACGTTGTTTAGAACGGTTTACCACAGTTTTACAATCATACAGTTGAGAATCGCCTTTGATGTCGGACGACACCGCCGCCCGGGTAGGTACAGCCATATCGCTATCAGCCGCAAATGTGCAAGGGTTGTCAAAAACAAACTATGAGCTGATATATTATAAGAGACAAAAATTGTTATTGATTAAGAAAAATAAAAGATCAAGAATGTCTCACAGAGATATTCTATATTTCTATTTATATAAATAAAATAATCTATCATCGCGTGATCAGCCGTAGCCCGTGCGCAAAGCGTAGGTAGGTATTGAGGTAACCTATCTATACTAATATTATAAAGAGAGAACATTAGTATTTTTGTATGTTTGTAATGATTTGGCTCAAAAACTACTGAACCGATTTAAAAAATTCTTTCACTAATACATAGAATGGACTTTGGGAATGAAAATAGGCTATATATTATTCCGTTTAAATCAAAGGTACATTCGTGGAGACCTAATTTGCAACCTAAGTCGGCAAAAAAACGGTTGAAAAAACACGTTTCTTACGAACGCTGCTTAATTGAAAATAGATAGAAGAATATTTTCTATGCAAGAGTTGTACAACTTAATAAGACCTACAAAAAAGTCCGCGACAGCATATGTCTATCTCTTAAGATTGACTCACAGTAACCATTTTAATCTTAAAATTTTTGTTAAAAAATATTACATAACTTCCAAGGCTATTTACAAGTATATAGTATTAATCCTTATCCAAATAATTACGTTAATTAGCTTGGCCACATATTATAGATTAAAATTGTCCTTTACAGTATATAATTCAAATGAAAACTCTAGAAGATATCACGAATTTCACATACACGCATCGCAAAATTAATAAAATATTTGCAGTTAAACCACAGATTAGGTCATAGTTACTACGAACATATTATTACAGGCTTAGCTATGCTGTAGATCCCCACCGATCACAATCAATTTAAAGTCAATATAGTATTATAATATGATCTATTGTATAAAATAATATTCATCTATATATATAATAATATAATATTTTAAACCACCCCGACTGATCTATGTATAATCATTCCAATGACTCTAAACACGACATTTAAAATCTGAGCTGTAAGTTGGTGAGGATTTGAGTATTCTGTAGAGTCTAGATGTCCCAGCATCAGGTCAATGCTTCCATGTTCTTACAATATCGTTGAAGAAGAAGATTTTCGAATTGATCAGACCTATGAAAGTTGATTTCATAGCGCAATTAACTAGAAAAAAGCTCATAGTTTTAAAACGATTGAACGAATTTTCATGAATCAAAGCTAAGAAAACTCTCGATGAAGACATCTATCAAACAAAAAACTATCAATAATAAAAACAAAATCGGTTCATCCGGTTAGGTGCTAAGATGCTACAGACAGACACACAGATACACACGTTAAACGTATATTACCCCTACATTTTGCGTCGGGGAACGCGTAAGGTTACGGCGGCAGATGTTCACCTTTTTTTTAAATATCTTATAGGCTAGCGTTTGACCACAATCTCACCTGTTGGTAAGTGATGATGCGGTCGAAGATGGTAAGCACGCTAGGCCTAGACTGGTGAACTGGCTCTCAAGGATAGCTGCCGGAACACATTAGATGTTTTTGGCGACAGATTTTCTAACTTGAGGGTGGTAGCTGGCCAGGCGGACACTAGATAGTGTCCTACCACCATGCGGGGGTTGTTGGTTTCTTAACGATGTTTTCCTTCACCGGAGGGCCACTGTGAGAAGCGCACATACATTTTTCGATGGAAAAATCCATTGGTGCACGGTAAGGTTTGAACTCGGTACCACGGCATCAAAGCCGACCGTTCTCCCAATTACGCCACTGAACCATAGCCATAGCTACTGAACGGATTATCATGCGGTTTTCACCAATAGCCAGAGTGTTTATGAGGAAGGTTTAGGTGCATTATTCGTTAAGGTTTTGTGTAAATTGGATGAAATATGACGATTATTGTTAAATATCATATTTTATATTCGATGCTACAAACTGATGCAAATGTTGTAGGCATATATGTTCTACCCGTGCAAATCCGGGGCGGGCTGCTAGTATCAAATAAACTTATTAGTAGTGTTAAACTCTGTTCACACCAAATCATAGCGCCGTGATGCGTATGTACTTAGGTTCAAACCTTAGTTTATATAGAAGATCATTGCCTACATAGGTACCAAATATTAATGATGCCGATAGTAATTATTTTCACAAAGCTTCTTGAAGTCATTTTTTATCTTCAACCCAATTTTACTAAATAACTTTGTATAGAGGGGGTATTATTAATTTAAACAAAATAAATATTGTATCGTATTAATTAATAGTATTAATGTTAATTGAACATTTGTTTTTTTTGTTTAAATCATCTACGAGTATGTGCTATGTTATGTGCGAAATAATTTAACAATCAACTTTTATATACTCTAGGTATTTCACGTGAAATAAACTCTTTTCATTGCAAATAATAGTATTAGACAATATTTGGTTAGATACTTAATTAAAGGCTTTGAGTATTTAGCCAGATAGGAATAAATTTCCCTCGCGTCACGGGCAAATAAAGTCGTAAGTCCTTGTTGTATTTTGCTGTTGGTACATCAATACACAGAAGAAGTGTGTACCATTATAATTAATGTCATCAACGATTCTCGTAATTAAAACTTGATCTTACACTGTCGCGGCGACCCGCAAAGTGCGAGTGCACAAACTAAGCGAGATTGAGGACCGCGATCCACGCCGCCCGCTTTTCCGCGAGTACCCCGCCGTTGCTCTGCGCAAGTACATTCGATTCCAAACTGTATGATTGTAAAACTGTGGTTATACCGCCATTGGTCGGTCGCCAGAGCCTCGTTCGCTAGTCGGCAGGTTGCACCGCGACCAGGTGAGGTTGGCTGGGAACACTGAGATGACATTGTGCCCCCATACATCCCCTATTTTTAACCGACTTCAAAAAAGGAGGAGGTTTCTCAATTCGACTGTATATTATTATTATATATATTTTTTTTATGTTTGTTCGCGGTTAACTTCGTCGTTTAAGAACCGATTTTGATTATTCTTTTTTGTTCGAAAGGAGATATTCCAAGTGTGGTACCATGGTAATTTTATCGAGGTCTGATGAGTATCTCCAGAGATATTGAGATAAACATCTCAAAATTGGTACTGAAAATGAATAGCGCGGCATTGAAGTCGGTTCTTTTTTAGTTTTTAAACGATATTATTACAATATACAGTTCGACCCATGCTCGTCGTCACTCTATCACGCCCAGCCCGCTAGGCGTGATAGAGTGACGACATCTCTAACACGATCGCCGATCGTAGGTATAAATAAACTGGCCAAGTGCAAGTCGGACTTGCACTTGTAGGGTTCCGATTCCGTACCACGCTAAAATATTTTATAAAATCGAGCAAAAGTATAATATTAGTTTAGATTTTTAGATAATACTAGCTGACCCGGCGAACTTCGTACCGCGAATATAATTAAACTGTCCAAGTGCGAGTCAGACCCGCACACGCAGGATTCCGATTGAACAAAATTTGCCTGAAAAATACGTTACGTTTCTTGTATTTGGGTTGTGTTCCTTTAATTTTTAATTTAATTTAGTTTTTATGATTTGATCTTATAGCAGCCATTGCAATACACACCATATGTAAATTTCAAGTCTTCTTAAGTCTAAGTTATCTATTAAGGTTTGTAAGATCGAGCATAAAAAGCCTCAAAAACACGTTTCATGCATGGGGAGTTGAGGACCCTCCTTTAATATTTAATTTTATTTCGTTTTTATTGGAATTTTATTCACAAATAGCGAATACCCATGTATGGAAGCGCCATAATGACAACCATCAAAATATGTCAATACAATGACAAAAAATTCTGAACGAACCAACAATGACAAACTGGAAAAACCATCAAAATTAAAAATATTTCAATTTAAATACCTATGCGATAATCCGAGTAATGTGGATATATTATGTTGTCGATTCAAACCCCTTAATTTAATACGTGCTTCAAATTTCAATTCAAGAGTGGAACAGAGTCTACCCTGCCGTACCGAAGGGACGAACGTCAAATGTTGGACAGGAAAGTGGGTAGAACAGTTTATATAGGAAAATGAAGTTGTTGGTTTTACTATCTTCCTCGCAATTTTTCCATATTTTCTCACCGTTTAAACCTTTCCTGGACTGCGACAAACATTTCAAAACCAAAATCAGCTAAATCGGCCCAGCCGTTCTCGAGTTTTAGCGAGACTAACGAACAGCAATTGATTTTTAACCGACTTCAAAAAAGGAGGAGGTTTCTCAATCCGACCGTATATATATTTTTTTTTTGTATGTTTGCTCGCGGATAACTGCGTCGACTTCAAAAAAGGAGGAGGTTTCTCAATTCGACTGTATATTATTATATATATTTTTTTTATGTTTGTTCGCGGTTAACTTCGTCGTTTATGAACCGATTTTGATTATTCTTTTTTTGTTCGAAAGGAGACATCCCAAGTGTGGTACCATGGTAATTTTATCGAGGTCTGATAAGTATCTCGAGAGATATTGAGATAAACATCTCAAAATTGGTATTGAAAATGAATAGCGCGGCATTGAAGTCGGTTCTTTTTTAGTTTTTAAACGATATTATTATACATAAGAAAATTATATAAAGAATAATGGCTAACTGTTTTAGCACTATCTCGCCTGTCGATGTGTTCGGGGATGGTACACGCTAGGCTTAGAATAGGAGCTGGCTCACAAGCAAGCATTTAGCGTTACCCATTTTCGCTTTAATAAACAGTTTGTTTTCAAACACATTTCAATAGGTTCGACATGAAACTTACCGCTTCAACCTCAGCCTTAGTAATGGTGGGCGCCAAATTTCTCAAGAATATAGACGTAGTTTTGTGCAGAGCTCGTGGTTCCTTCTTTTCTGCAACGATTTCCGCAGGTTCAGTCTTTTCTTCAACGTTTGGTTTTTCGGTATTATTAGTGGTGGCTTTCTCGACGCTCGGCGATTTCTCTTTGCGTTTGGGAGATTTGTCCGGGGTTTTGGACTTGGATTTTGATTTGGACTTGTGACGAGTGGTAGCCTCTCCTTCTTCTTCTGAACTGGATGACGATGAACTAGACGATGACGAACTCGAAGAAGACCCGGGCGGCGCTGGTGATAAAAACCATATGATGTACACATTGACCGTTTACGTTAATCGGATAATTATCTTTCCTTTTTTATTTAATGTTGCAGAGAGAATTAACATTATTTTACTTACCAGCAATATAACCTACATTGATAAACTAGAATTAATAAACGAGTAACAGTTTGGGACAAGAGTGGGGATATGTGCGCTTTAAGGATTGGACCAAAGTCAGTTGTCCTGCGCTTCGTTTCACAACCGTCTTCCATTTTCAGATAAGCACGATTCCATCTTAGACACATTGTGGCTTAACATCAGGTTGAATAGTGGTCAAATGCTCGTCCATCCGGAATAAAAAAACACTGACTCAGTCGTAATTAATCCACACTCTACCGATACCAAGACAATTCGCAAAAAACATCTAATGTACCATTCTAATTTCTACTACACAGACTGTTGATCTAAAAATTTGCAGGTTGTACAAAATTTCAGCCATATCAGTCAAAGGAAATAGTTTTAGTCGAAAGAGTACAAAACAGATAGAGAGACAGAGTTACATTCGATTTGTCCTAGAGCTCCACCGAAGAGTATTTCAACTAGTTGAAGACTTACGCGGCTCCTTTTCTGGTTCGGGTTCGGGTTCGGGTTGCGGTTCCGGCTCCGCTTCGGTCCCGTTCGAGTTGAATCGCGAAAACAACTTCGCTTGTTCCTGCAATTGACGCAAATGTGGGTCGATCTCCATCGTCAAAGGTGCGGACGGCTTTGGAGATTCAGCCTTTTTATCCTGAACAATCACGTAACAATCAATACAAAGAAATAACGAACATAGGCACGCCAATTCTGTTTATGTGTTAGTGCTCAGCTGAAAATGTTAAACGTTAAACGTAAGGGTTGTGCTTAGAACGAACCTTCTCAAAATTGGCATAAAAGCGTAACACGCACTTTTGTTCTCTTCTTCTCTTTTTGGATGGATATAAAAATTGCCGTTTCGTTTAAGTATAAATTATCACTTTACCATTTTGAGTTTTGAAAACAGCATACAAAAGCAATAATGCATCTTGATCTTGAGACTGCTATTACTGTATTATATACTAGCAAACCCCCTTCGCCCGCGAAAAATGGTCCATGTTACTCGCTAATGATGTAACTTTAGATATGTGAAACAATTTTTTTTTAAATCGGTTCAATTTCTTCAGTTTCTCCATTGCAAGGAAAACATTTATTGTCTTTATACTATTCGTATAGATAGAATAAATATGGAAGGACTGGAGCACTTTCTAAGCATATCCCAACAAAAAAGATAGATACCGTCCTGAAGGCCGTGGCAAAGCACATGAGGGCAATGACTCATTAGAACAAACCTTATCCTTCTTCTCTTCTGTTACTTCTTCCTTTACTTTGACTGTATCATCTTCTATCACAATGGGTTTGTTAGGGTCAATTTTTTCTGAAACAACAAGTATTTAAGAATAATGTAAGTTTGTTTTCAAATACTCTATGGCATAGCAAAAACAAATAAAAAGGGGTATTATCGCTGTAACACAGAATTCATTATATATTTATACGTATTATTACATGATTGAATACTATAAGAATCTTTGTCCTGACATACTGACTGACTGACAGACAACGCACAGCCTAAACCGCTGGTCGTAGACTTGAAATTTGGAGGGTATATTTGTCTTAGTACGTAGGGGTGTACTAAGAAAGGATTTTCCAAAATTAACCCCTTAAGGGGATAAAATGGGGGTTCAAAGTTTGTATGGAGAAACAAGATTAGATAGTCTTCTCTATCCGAACCTTCACACAAGTGCTCCAGTAAAAAAATAAGTAAATACGTGTTTCAGGTTTTTTTGAAAATCCACCCCTAAGAGGGTGGTGAAATGGGGTAACAAAGTGTGAAAATCAATATTGTTTTGGATTGCGCTGAAATTTGGCATGCAGATAGTTATTACACCGTTAGTTACCTCTGAAAAAGGATTTGTCAAAATTCACCCCTGAAGGGGATGAAACGGGGGTTCAAAGTTTGTATGGAGAGACAAGATTAGATAGTATTATCTATTCAAAAACTTCATACAAGTGCTCGAGTAAAAAAATAAGTAAATAGGTGTTTCAGGTTTTTTTAATTACTAGTTTTTTTTAAGTAAGAGGGTGAAATGGGGTAACAAAGTGGGAAAATCGATATTGTTTCGGATTGCGCTAAAATTTGGCATGTAGATAGTTATTACGACGTAAGTGCCCTCTGAGAAAGGATTTTCCGAAATTCACCCCTGAAGGGGATGAAACGGGGGTTCAAAGTTTGTATGGAGAAACAAGATCAGAGAGTATTTTCTATTCGAAACTTTATACAAGTGCTACAGTAAAAAAATAAGTAAATACGTGTTTAAGGTTTTTTTTAATTACACCCCTAAGAGGGTGAAATGGGGTAACAAAGTGTGAAAATCAATATTGTTTCGGATTGTGCTGAAATTTGGCATGCAGATAGTTATTACGAAGTTAGTTCCCTCTGAGAAAGTATTTTCCAAAATTCACCCCTGAAGGGGATGAAACGGGGGTTCAAAGTTTGAATGGAGAAACAAGATTATAGTCTTTTATATTTAAAACTTAACACAAGTACTTAAGTAAGTAAATACGTGTTTCAGGCTCTTTCGAAATTCCACCCCTAAAAGAGTGAAGTGGGGTAACAAAGTCTGAAATCAATATTGTTTCGGATTGCGCTGAAATTTGGCATGCAGATAGTTATTTTGACTTAGGTATCCGTTAAGAAAGAATTTTTCAAAATTTCAAGGGGATGGTTCAAAGTTTGGATAGTAATTTTATTCGACGCGGGGGTTCAAAGTTTGGATAGTAATTTTATTCGACATTTCACACAAGTACTTTTAAGTAAATAAATAAGTAAATACGATTTTCAGACTTTTTCAAAATGCCACCCTACGAGGATAAACTGCGATTGCGCTGAAATTTAGAATGCAGATAGTTATTATGACGTAGGTATCCGCTCAGAAGGGATTTTCTAAAAATTCCTCCCGGATACTGAACGGGGATTCAAAATTTGTATGGCGAAATAAGATGAGATAAAGTACGTGTTATAGGATTTTTTGAAATGGGGTAGGTAACAAAACTGAAAATTTGGGTTTTTTGGTTTTTATAAATATGAATCCCGAATCGCCTTAGTCACGCGATAACATGAAAACGGGTGAACCGATTTGGCTAATTCTTATTTGATGTATTTAATGATAGAATCGTTTTTACAAAAGAAAAGTTTTAAGTAAATAAAATAAGTTTTTAACGCGGGCGAAGCCGCGGGGCACTTCTAGTTATTGTATAAGAATACGCAAACTGTAGGTGTATAAGCTTTAATTGTAAAATGTGGGTACTACCGATGTTTTTACATCTACCTACCGCAGCGGGAATAAACATTTACTTTACTGCCAACTGGTGTTTGAAGTGCAACCAATTCCCTACTCTCCCGAATCCTGGATAGCTCAGTGGCGACGAGGATAAAAAAGTGACTGATATAGTGCTGCAGTGTGTGACGGACATTGTTATAATCGATAACAATCATGTCGTTTGGAAAAATAAACGAGTTTAATGTGAGTGCGGGCAACTGGATTTTGTACTGTGAGCGTATTGAAATGTATTTCCAAGCTAACGGTATAAAAGACGAGCTCAAGTTGCCGACGTTCGGCAACGACGACAGGAATGCGGCGAGAACATATCACATTACGTTACTTCATTGAAGAGCATGGCGAAAGAGAAGACTGTGATTTTGGAAGTGCACTTAACGAAAACTTACGTGATCAGTTCGTGTGTGGGGTTGGTAGCGAGTTGGTGCGGCAGAGGCTGTTTTTTGAGCCAGAGCTAATGTACGCGAGGGCGGTATCTTTGGCGACGGCCCTGGAGGCTGCGGAAAGGGACGCGGCGGCCGTGGATACAACGGTGGTACGGGCGTCGAGCGGCGGGGCGGCTAACGTCACGAGCGCGATGCACGCGCTACGCGTGACGTCATCGCAACGCGTACATAGTCGCGGGGCTGCGGTAGTGGCGACGGGAACGAGACCAGGTCTCACTTGCGAGGCTTGCGGTGGTCAACATCAGACGAACGGCTGCAGATATGTACACTTCGTGTGCAGCAGATGCCGGAATGAGGGGCACCTGAGGAGGGTGTGCCCGTACAAAGGGTCGGACAGAGCGGGAGTGCGGCGGGAGTGCGGCGGGAGTCGGGGGCCAGGCGCAGCGGCGCGCGCCCTCACAACGCGCACTACGTGCCGCCGGCGGCGGCGGCCGCGGCGGCGGTGACGGACGAGAGCGATGACGCCTCGGAAGAACCTATGTTTCAAATGGGACTAAGTCACTATAAACCGGTGAGTCTCACAGTAAATATCAACGGGACTTTGTTGGATATGGAAGTAGACACTGGTATGCCTTGTTCGTGCATTAATAAAGCAACCTATGAGCGAGTGTTTAAAAATATCACATAAGAAAAGTCGAAAGTAGTGTTTCTCTTTTACGACGGCAAGTCTAAGGTGAAGCCGTTCGGTTGTTTGAAGGTGAACGTGAGATACGACGGCGGCGAGATGAAGACACTGGACCTTTTCGTGATTGATACGGGCGTGACGTCATTGATAGGTAGACAGTGGCTCGCGGAGCTACGTATACAGATACCCGTATTGCAGTATCCTGTAGGTAATCCAGTAGGTAATAATTTTAGCCTGTCATTAAACATGTGTCTAATATTCTCGACATAAGGAGGTGTTGAGCGACGGCCTGGGACGGTACACGGGAGGGAGCGCGGTGCTGCGGGTGCGCGAGGGCGCCGCGCCCGTGTTCCACCGCGCGCGGCCCATGCCCTTCGCGCTGCCTGAGCGGGTCGACGCGGAGCTCGACGCCATGCTGCGCGAAGGTGTCATCGAACCGGTCGAGTGCTCGGATTGGGCCACGCCGCTCGTTTTGGTACCTAAAGGTGACGGCTCGTTGCGCTTATGTGCCGATTTCAAGGTAACACTCAATCCCGTATTGCTGGTCGATAGGTATCCGCTGCCGAGGGTCGACGAATTACTCTCTAACCTAGCTGGGGGGGACGAATTCACAAAAATCGATTTGTCCCAGGCCTATGCGCAGATTGTTCTATCGGAGGACTCTAAAAAGTTCACTGTTATCAATACTCATCGCGGTTTATATAGATATAATAGATTGGTATACGGATTAGCATCGAGTAGTGGTATTTTTCAGCGAATTAGTGACGTGGTTAAAGACGTGCCCGGAGTACAATGTTTCGCTGACGATCTTATTTTAACCGCAAAAAGCAGGCAGGATCACTTAAAGTCCTTGGAAATACTTTTTAGAAAATTAAAAGCGGCTGGCTTGCGGGTCAAAGTGAGCAAATGTTACTTTTTAGAAAAGGACCTTTTACGCGCGATTTGTACGAAACTTAAGCGATATTCTGCACCCCTTGCACCCCTTACTCCGGAGTGACGAACGGTGGGCGTGGACGGCGAAACACACTAAGGTGTTCCAGCGTGTGAAGCAGTTAATGGTGAGTAGTCGCGTGCTGGCGCACTACGACCCGCGGCGCGACCTGACGCTCACGTGCGACGCGTCCTCTGTCGGCGTCGGGGGCGTGCTGTCGCAGACGGACGAGCGGGGGGAAGAGCGCGCGGTCGCCTATGTGTCTAGGAAGCTCACGAAAGCGGAACAGAGGTATGCTCAGATACATAAAGAAGCGCTAGCTATAGTGTATTGTGTCAAAAAATTCCATCAGTACCTGTACGGGCGCAGGTTTGTCTTGAAAAGCGATCATAAGCCTTTAATAAGTATATTCGGGCCCCAAAAGGGTATTTCTACGATGGCCGCGAGCCGAATGCAACGGTGGGCTATCATCCTATCCGCATACGATTTTGATATACAGTATGTCAACACAAACAGTAATGGTGCTGCATATTGTCCCGCTTACCTGTGGTCGAGGAAATCGGTATTGAGCCGCCAGAGCAGACATACTTACACTTCGCGACGGAAGCTATGTTGTTGGACAACGATAAGATAAAAAAAGAAACGGCGCGCGATCCGTTGCTTAGTCGTGTTTAAGGGTACATCGAAAACGGCTGGCCCAGTCAAGTTGATGTTAAGCAGCTAGAACCGTACCTAGCTAGAAAAAGTGAGCTGTATACGGAACTAGGATGTATCATGTGGGGACATAGACTAGTTATCCCCGAGTCGTGTAGGCCATGGGTAGAGAATTGCACGGGGCTCACATGGGCATTGTCAAAACAAAGGCATACGCCCGGTCGTACGTGTGGTGGCCTGGTGTGGACGAGGCGGTGGAGGCGCAGTGCCGTGCGTGCAGCACCTGCGCCGCGATGGCGCCAGCGCCGCCCGCCGCGCCCTCCGCGCCCTGGCGTTGGCCTAGCACTCCATATGAGAGATTGCATATTGACTTCCTGGGCCGATCGATGGACAGACCTATTTGGTTATAGTAGACGCTCGGTCAAAATGGGTTGAAGCCGGTGGTGACGCGGAAGACGGCCGATGTTACCATCTCTAAACTGCGAGAATCGTGGTCAAGATGGGGAATTTCGAAGCAGTTGGTTTCCGACAATGATCCCTCTTTTTCTTACAGGCAGTTCGAAGAGTTTTTAAACAAGAATGGTGTGTATCACGTGTTCTCGGCTCCGTACCATCCGGCCTCGAACGGTGCCGCCGAAAATACGGTGAAACTAATAAAACTGTTATAAAGAAGGCTCGTTGCGACGGCATTGATCCCGAATTAGCGATACAAAGGTTCCTGTTAGTGTATCATAACACGCCCCACTGTGCGACCGGCGTAAGTCCCGCTCAGATGTTGCAGGGCAGGCGGTTGCGAACCCGGCTTGACATCATTAAACCTGATCCCGGTAACGTCTTGCGAAATAAAGTGCTAGCGATATGTGAAGATGGCAGAGGGTTACGGCCTTCGATCAAGAATCTATAGATATAAGGTCGACGCAAAAAGAATGTCCCGACGAATAAGAGCTCACACCGGGCGGTGAGCTCTTATTTTGTTCGTCTAACACAAATACTTTTGTGACGAATAGCCGTAAGTATATAAGATGATGTTTTACAGAATTGCGACTTTATTTTAAGGTATTATGGTCGTAAAGATGTTGATCATAAAACGGTTTTATAACTTTTGTCTCTGTTTATTAGTCAGTATACACTTTGGACAGAATTTGGCTTTGATTTTGTAGGTAACCCGTTATCTATAGATTCTTGATCGAAGGTTACGGCAACTAACAGGACACCTGTCCTGACCGTATAATTACAATATAATAAACAAACCATCGCCTGATGGTTTGGCAGCGCATAGGCATATTGACCAGCTAAAGCGGAGAAGCACGTGCGTATTTCCATCAGAAGGTACTGATACGGACGGAGCGGTCGCGGTCGAGCACCCGCCGGCCGAAGCGCAGGTCGAGGGGGGTCTAACTTCGTCCCCGGGGACGTCGAATGTAGGGTTAGAGGAGATGGTGGAGCAAGTCACTGAAACTCAACCATCTGCGGTGATCGTCCCTCCCGTTACCGTTCCAGGCGCAAGTCAATACAGCAGGCCCACAAGAGTAAGAATAGCGCCTGTTCGGTACGGTTTTGAGATAGATTAGATGTATTAATGTAAATATAGATTAGTTAGCTATAGTTTTGTATAATTATTTATGTCAATATATTTTGTAGTATTGTGTAGTTATGAAGCGAGTACTGAGTGTATAAATAGGTTTAGCTAATGTAGTGTTCTAAATTTAATATGGGAGGATTGTAGTGTATAAGCTTTAATTGTAAAATGTGGGTACTACCGATGTTTTTTACATCTACCTACCGCAGCGGGAATAAACATATACTTTACTGTCAACTGGTGTTTGAAGTGCAACCAATTCCCTATTCTCCCGAATCCTGGATTGCTCATGAATGTCAATATACAGGTTGTTATGCAACAGGTTTGTGGCGAATTGCAGCAACACAAAATGTTGAACGACATTTAAATGACCAAACTCATCTTCTTATACATAAAAATTAATGCCAATTTCCCTTGGTCACGGCATCACGCGTGAACGGCAAGACCGATTTCGCTAATTCTTTTTTTGTTGTTTTTTATCGTCAGGAGATGGTTCTTATGAAAAAAAAAAATTTAAATAAATCAAAAGTTGTTTTTAACGCAGGCGAAGCCGCGGGGCACAGCTAGTCTTACATAAAAATCATTGAAAACATCAGTAATGACTATGAATAAAAGCCTACCAGCTTTATCTTTATCATTCTCCTGAGGAGTAGGTTCATCCAATTCCTTGAGGTCCTCTTCAGTTCCACCTTCAAGCTTGATGACAACAGTGTCTAATAGACGGACCAATTTCTCAGATTTGTCAACATCTACAGTCACTTTGTCAAGCTCACCACATTCTAGCAACTCGAGGAAAACGTTGAGACGAGTCTGGAAAAAAATCCTCACATTTCAAATCATTCAGGGCTAGGCATTTAAAAACCATTGAACAATTTGAGGCTATTTAGATATTCAATGATTTAGCTCTTTTTTCAACTTGCACAATTGGTCATTTTAAAATGTCTCAGGAAGTTATGACAATGTATGTCCTTGTCTCCATATAAGGTATTATACCTAACCTACTAGAGTCAGGTGCTCTACTATTTTGTTAAGTAACCGTTTTAATTCGGAACAGATTACACTAGTGGTTTTTTGAAAACAGTACACCTCGCGTACCCTTATAATCATGCAAGAACCGAAACTTTCCCATTAGGGGTATAAGTTTTAGCGATTACTCGTATTCCGCAAAGAGGACTGCGTAGTCAGATTGGTATCGGAAGGCAATCATTTTCCAAAAAAAAATCAAAAATTAAAATCCGTCCATATATAAAACGTGCTACTTCACCCTCTTTCCCCCCGCCACCCCCCGTTTTGGAAATTAGTTCGCAACATCTTGTGTAGAATTAAGTCCATAATGTGTAGTAAGTGCATCTCATATTTTATTGAAATCCGTCTATAAATAACGCTACAGCAAACTTCTCCCCTTTTCCCCCCAATCAAAAAAACGCGATCGACAAATATTTTTAAATAAATCAAGGAAGTCGTGTGCCAATTTTCGTCAAAATCGGTTGAAAAATGGGACCTGTAGGCGAGAACAGACAGACAGACAGATGGACAAAAGCATTTTTGGTCAATTTCAAAACAACCTAGCAAGCATTGTGGTACTTTTTAAAAAAATGAGAATTTAAGATCGTTAAAAAAAACTAAAAGAACCGACTTCAAACGTCGCGCTAGTCAAAGTAGCCAGTAGACGAAGTAACTATTATCTAATCTGTGCCAGTAGTACTCGTAAGTAGTAAATCGTCGAGATAAGTAAATGCATCGTAATACAAATGTTGATATATTGAAAACGGCTCGGCTGATTTCGCAAGTTTGAGGCGATTATCGTCATATCTCAGGAGATACTTTCAGAACTCGATGAAATTACAATGGGACCACCTCGGAAACGTACCCTACCCATTAAAAAAAGAATCATTCGAATCCGTCCACAATTGACGGAGTAAACGCGTAACATTCACACAAAAAAAAACGTACGAATTGAGAACCTCCTCCTTTTTTGGGAAGTCGGTTAATAATGGGTCATAGGCTATAAATTGACCACTATCTCACCTGATGAAAATAAAATAATCATTGCAATTCGTATATATTTTGCCTATTGAAACAACAACGGGCACAGTAAGCTCTAATTTTACTATTAATTATTCTGTGCTTTAGCTCGGTTCCAATAATGAATTCTTAGCAAAACCATTGCTCTGAATAACATTCAGGGAAATCAGGGATAATTTTACCTTTAGAGCTGCAAATTGTTCTTCTTTGCGTTTCACAGACTCTTCTGGGTGGTACTTGATTTTGAACCTAAAGGCGAAAACAAATACTCTGTCAATTTTCTTTCTTGATTGAGGTATTCCCATGTAAATACTCAAGATGCTGAGTTTACCATACTGACCAGTTTTCAAAGCACTACAGAATTTAATGGGACAGGAATTTTGGCAAGAGATCTTTCTCGAATTAGTAGGAGATAATATTTGCTTCTAAGAATATGTGATTTGTCTTTAAAACAATCTATGTATTAAGTTTCATAGTAAATTTAGATAGGCTTGTAAATAAATCATAAATGATTATTACCTTACTCAAGTAGAACCCACTTAAAACTCTTTAATTAACATATATAATATAGCTTATGCATGAGGAATGAATAGAAAAGTATACATACACATATTCAAATCAGTTTTATAGCAAGTGTACTATAAATTGAAACTTGTAATTGAAAAATAGGTAATAATTATGCTAAAAGCATGATGATTTATGGGTTATATTGGTAATGTAATGGTATAAGGTAGTTAATTGATCAAAATTAGTAATCTTTCATGAATGAAATATGAAAAAAAAAACCTATTTATTATGTGGGATACAGGTATGTAGGCAGAAAGGGAGAGAATTGCCATAATATTTAATACACCATTTAATTAAGGTATTTAGCAGATGGTCCATGCTACCTCTTCAGACATTTTAAGCAGATTCTACATTATATTAGTGCATCTAAGCTCAAAAACTGGTCTTCAAAATGAATACATAATGTATGCATGAACCACATTTTGTTCATAGTCCAGTATGGTGAACAACATAGATAAACTAAATGGCATATTATCATACTTAAAAAAATCTTCATAATCTCACCTGTTCCACACTTGTGGAATATCATAACCCTACCCCTATCAGTAACGAAACCTGTAGCATTGCGCGCTACTGGTCAACGCGATATTAGCTAGCTACACACGTTTTAATTTTAATCATTTTCATAAAATGTTTCTTTACGACGTCCAGCATTCCACACGATAACGCTGTAGACTGTAGGGAAAAAAGTTTTCAGTTAAGATTTGCATAGTCAGCCTAAAAAATTCTAAGCATAACTATGAAAAGAGGTGACATTAATTGATGTATTATATTATGAGGCATGTGTAGTTTAATGCTTAGAATTTTTTATTACCAGCAAATTACATAATGAGCAATCATAGAACATTAAAATACTCAAAACACTTTTAAATAAAACTCAAGAAAAATCTTTAAAGATTACAACATTTTCTAGGATAAATGATCTAAGTTTCAGATAGGGTGCAATAGTGATAATAAAAGTGGCTTACCATTCCTCATCTTTGTGAGCTACAAAGAATTCATTTAGCTGTTGTCTTCTGAACTCAAGCTTGTACTCATTGTACTTGAGAATGGCATCGTCAACCGTGATGGAGTCTTCTTGTGCAGCCAGGAATGCTTTGAAGGACATCATGGAAGGAGGTCCGTCAGTCGGGCCAGCCGGTCCACTATCCCTGATATCATAAATAGCAACATATAGTGTTACAGTAACGCTCAAAATTTGAGATGCATTTATAAGATCAAGGAAAATCTCACTTATATACAGTAATCAATGTTGAGAGGTGCTCAATGGAGCATGCAATAAACAGCTCTCAAAATGCCACATCTAGACTTGTAGGGATGCGGTCAGGGACACGGCTGCAGGCAGTTGAAATCAGAAAATAAGATATATCTATGTATAGAGTGTTCACCATCTTCCATCACATTACCACTTACCACCAGGCAAGATAGTGGTAAAATGCTAACCATGAGATATAAAATAAAAAATATTCCATAATTAAAAACTGCACGCAGGCCGAGTCCTTGATGCTACTGCAGCAGTCTAAACATGGCAATAATCATTTTTTGATTTCCCACTATTTTCTCTGCCACTCGATCTGTCAAACAGAGGGCTGGAATCGACCTTTAGTTGACTAATTTGGTTATCTTCTGTGCTAGTAGCCCATCGAGCATATCTATTTCGTGTCTTAACCAAGCATCAACTGATTAACATTTATGAGTGATAAAAAGTTGAGCTATGACCAAGTCCTTGAGAGCTTCTCAGCTGAGAGGCAGTTAAGCAGTGATCAATGAGATTTTTAAAAGTAAAACTCATAGTAAACATTGGGTCAGTTTACAAAATAATATTGCTAATAGTAATTTCAAACTGATATTCACAGATAATTATCATAAAATGCCAGCCAATCTATTACAATATGAATTTTCTCAGACATTATTCTAGCACAATTACAATAGATGAATTATCTGATTTTTCAAGAATAGTTTTATTGGTATGTCTGTGAAAATTGTAATTGAATCTAATATTATTATCAGTTACATAAAACCTTCAAAAATAATACAATAGGGATGAAGACTGGGTAAAAAATAATTATTCTGATTATACGTAAGTTAGATTATCGAAAAATTTTGGATACATTTTTTTATTTTACATTCAAAAGAAGTTGACACAGATAAAGAATGTCAAAATTCGGGTAGAGGTAGGGGTAGGGGCTTGTGATGTCACGAAGTGACTAAAAAGCGTACTGAGCTGTGACATCACGCAGTATTTCAACTCTCTATTTCTTCGTAATTTTTTGTTCAATTGACAAATAAAAAAATATGTATCCAATATTTCTTAATAATGTACATGACACGCTAAAAATAAATTTTTAGGCATCCAGCCTATTGTGTAAAATGAGTTATAAGTACTAACCTAGCTGGAACTGGCGGCATTGGCTGCCCATAGCCTTGGTGTGCTGGGTGGGGCCCAAAGTGATCATGAGCCCAGCCATAAGAACCGTACGAGTCATGAGGCATTCCTCCATATCTTCTCTCATCCATTGGCCATTCAGGTCGAATACGCTTGCTTGGAGGGCCTTCACCTCTCACAGGCGAATACCCACGGCTGGCACTGCCCCCGCCACGATAGTCACGGTAGTCTGGCCCAGACCGACCACCTCGAGACCTTCAATTACATTTACATTAATTAAACACGAATAACAGTACTATATACTTTTTTACTACTAAATTAATAAAAAAATCTAGATAGTTTTTTTACTACAACTAACTAGGATAAGATAGGTACATACATATGACTAATGGTCAGTAATAATATAGGTATTTTCACTAATTAGCAACAATTATTATTTATAAAATATTGATATTTTAGAAGATTATGTAACAAAAATAATGTAGTACCCACTCATGTAATTTACTAGTACCTTATAATTAGGGCTAGTGAGCGCTTCCTGGGTTGGAAAACGTGATGGGGAGGATTTTTAGGTTCGGGAGGTTGAGGTTGGGATCTGTAAAAAGTAATGAATTGAAAGTTTATAGTTTAGAAGTCTATCAGAGCTGATCACGCACCTTTCATTCCAGTCTTCACGGCCCCGGCTTCTCTCCTCGCGTCGATCGCTACTTCGATAGCTGCTCCCTTCAGCAGTTCTCTCGCCGCGGAATTTGTCACGACGTTTACGATCATATTCATCATCACTGTCTCCCATTGTTGAATTACAATTTAGTTTTAGATATAACTTTATTGAAAAGTTTCCCTCGGTAAAGAAAATACTTAAATTGAAACAGAAAACTCAACTCAGTGAAAGGGGGAAATTTGTGTCAGGACGGACAAGAAGATAGAGGAGAGGAATAAAAAGCGACGCGTCAAACAAAAGCACACTGCACAGAACGAATATGTCTAAGCAGTGCTGCCAGACAAATACTAAAATAATTATTATTTAGTGCTAATTCTTTGATATATAAATACTAGTTTAAAAAAACTAAACACGCTTTTTATAGAAAACCGTACTAAAAAACAGAAACTAATTTAAATTAAGAATAGTGTTAGAAATTTCAATAAATATAAATTTATAATAGTGTGAGTAAAAAAATTCAAAATATATTTTAAAAAAAGCGTAATAATTGGTCGTATGCACTAAACTTAAGAATCGCCTTAGTTTCTCAAAATGAACAAATCCGACTACCAAAATATAGTTGAATATAGGATAATGAGCCTATCTGCAAGATATATTTTAAAATTTTGACTCCCAATGTTGCTTAAATCGAGATATTTTGAAATCTTAGGCAACTATCTATTAACTTTTCTATAGGAATGTACTTTACCTGACATCGATTTTAGGGATGGGAGGATGAGGGGGAGGTAAAGGGGTAGAACCGCCTCCTTGAAGGACTAGTTGCAGACACCCCCCCCCCCCTCTCCCCTTTAGGATATATGAATATTTTAAAATTTTGAAGTTAATTACGAAAAATATAATATAAATTTACTGTGACCATGACCATCATTAAAATATTTACAAACCTATGATACAATAGATGCCATTTAAATGCATCAAAGTTTACATTATAAATCGTTTGTAAGTAGATATAATAATGAATATAATAATGAAAAACTGGCCAAGTGCAAGTCGGACTCGCACTCGTAGGGTTCCGTAACAGTAGAGTATTTTATAACTTAAGTTTTAGCCACCAAAAAATTTACTATGTTTTTCATAGAGTTTGTATGAAAAACAAAGTTATCTTTGCGTTCGCTATATCTCAAAAACTGCTGACTGTATATCGTTCAAACCAATTTTCGTTGTTAGTTTTTATTAAGATCTACAGCATATATTTTTTTAGATTTTTCACTCCCATACTTTAAAAGTTACGAGGTGGGGGGACACTCATTTTTTGGATGTGTCTATGTTTCAAATGATTGACATTGAGAAAAAATAGTTTTTGAAACCTCAATGTTATTTTTAAATACCTATCTATAGACAACCCGCACGTTTGATGAAAAAAAATTTTTAGTCAGTTTCATGTATGGGGATTTATGCCCCATGTTTAATGTTTTTTTAATTACGCCATCTGCCGAATCCATTTAAAACTAAATTCATGAAAACCAATGATAAAATCATGACTCGTATAGTATCTGTGATTATCGCATTTAAACTAGATGGCGTTGGCTGTCTTCCTTGCACATTGTAATATAGATAATATTCCGCCTAGGGATGATTGACAGCTGTCATTTAGTAATTTTAGTCGAGTCAATGACTTCTAAATATGTAAAATTTGTGTTTGCATCTAACTAAAGTAGCAACTCTATGAGTATAGTGATCGTTATGAGAACCCCCTTCCGGTTAACTTTAACTATTACCGGCGTGACTAGCGGCCAAGCCTTTTTTACTGTCGCCACTTTTGCAAGTTTACGTTTTTATAAGGATTGTTGTCGCATGTATTTGGAAGATAATAAACTTGTGCCATTCAACCATCGTTTTTGGATACTATCATCGCCTCCGCCCCACTCGAAAGGATAGAAATCATCGAACCAGCACTTACAAAGCGCAGAAGCGCAAACATAGTCCTCCGTGTCGGATTAACAACGAGGTTGGCGGCGTCGAGGTGTGAAAATAGCGTGTGTGGAGCGTCTACTACGTGCTGTAGACATCCAAGGCTATAGGCACGGCGAAGACCAGTGTGGTCATCGGCCAGGTTGGCAACTTCAATCGTAAAAAGGGCAGACCAAGCTTTGAGGTCGAAGGTCGGCGGCGTGGCCGGCCATCTTCGGGACGAGAAATCGCTCGACGTGGTGAGCGATCGCGGTCCAGGAGGTCTGCGCATCTACAGATAGGTCATCGATTCTACCAATCGATAAAGTGTAGAAATAAGCGTGAGTTCAGTGCGGTACACACAGCATTGGGTTATTTTCTAATCTACTCGAGTACGAGTGAAGAAACCTGTAAGTACTTCGAACATTCATAATACAAAGAAATTTCTTTCATCGAGATCCTCGGAGTGATAATTAGTGTTTGTGCGGTTGATATTCCTGTGTTGGTTTCATAATAATTATAGATATTATTTGGTACACTAACTTAATTGTAATTTGTCTATTTATGGTTAAATATGGAAGCGTCAAGGCTCATTGAATACTTGGAAGATATTTATCAGAGGGTTTTAAAAGGGCGAACCAATTTTAGAAAGAGTCCAAAAGATAGAATCACTAGAGAATACATAGAAGGCAGGCTAGAAATTCTAGAACAACTTTGGCTAGAATTTTTAACCGGCCATAAAGAGCTAAAACGTAGTGTCACATCAAAAGAGTTATCAAGCACATCTTATATTCAGAATAACACTTATGATTTGTTAGAGGAACTTTATTTAGAATATAAGTGTGAGTTGAAAGGTGGTCTTGTAAAGGATCTTAACATTCAAGGTGAAAATTCATCACAGTCTCACACACAATGTGACATTAGGTTGCCTCAGGTTCAGATCCCTAGGTTCTCTGGTAAATACCAAGAGTGGAATACATTTAGAGATTTATTTGTGTCACTCATTCACAACAATGAGCGGTTGGATGATGTTCAGAGGTTGCTCTACTTGAAGAGTCACTTGACAGGGGAGGCAGAGCAGCTTCTCAACAACATTCCCATCACACAAGATAATTATAAAAGAAGTTGGCAACTTTTAGATGAAAGATATAATAATAAAAAGTACTTATGTAGACATATAATGAAGAGACTCTTATCTCAACACAATTTAGTAAAGGAATCTGCAAAGGGATTGAAAGAATTGTTAGACAATACCGATGATTGTTTGGCGGCTTTGAAAAATGTTGGTGTTACGACTGATAACTGGGACGTGTTAATAATTCATATAATTAATTCTAAATTAGATCCAGAATCCAAGCGACAATGGGAATTTAGTGATGAGTGTTCCGGTGATGACTTGCCCACCTATGAAAGTTTCAAGGAATTTATTACCAAGCGTTACCGAGCATTGGAATACTTGGATTCTGGAACCAGTTTAACTCGTAAACAGTCAAATCAGTCATCAGTAAACAAGATGCGTGCTATGCACATTGCTAAAGTTCAGTGTCCTTATTGTTCTGAAGAACACAAACTTACATGCTGTGGCGGTTTTAGTAAAGATTCAATTGAGTCGCGGAGAACATTTGTTCTAACAAATAATATATGCTTTAACTGTCTGGGTAGTAACCACTGTGCCAAAAGCTGCCAATCAAAGTTTAGATGCCGTATATGTAAAAAGAGGCACCACGTGTTATTGCATCCTTCAGGTGAAGGAGGCAACGTTCAAGTCACTCGTACTACGGCTACAGTCAGTGACGCGGGTAAAGGTGAGGTTGGGACTTCGGAGACAGCTCCGGTAGTGTCTTGCTTCACGCAGAAAGGTAATACTATTTTGTTAGCAACTGCTCTTGTGAATACCATGTCGCGGACAGGTCAGTCCCATACGGTACGCACATTACTGGATCAAGGATCGCAATCTTCGTTTGTTACAGAGGCGGTGGTGCAGGATTTGGGTTTAAAGAAAATTAAATCTAAGGTACAAATATCTGGAGTAGGTGGAGAGCGGAGTATCTCCAAGGCTATGGTAAAAATCAAACTCCAGTCACGGATCAATCCCCAGTTGGAAATTCCTGTGAAGGCACATGTACTTAAAAATATAACGACCCTGCTCCCTACAACGAAGATTGAAGATGTAAAATGGGACGAGCTCAATAAGCTGGTGCTGGCTGATCCAGAGTACCATACTCCCAACCGGATTGATATTTTATTAGGCGCTGATGTCTATGGTCAAATAATTCAAGACGGCCTAAAGAAGAATCCTCACGGTGATCTGATCGCGCAGGCTACAAGTTTTGGTTGGATCATATCTGGAGTTGTGAGTACTGGAAGAAATTTATCTCCTCACAATATTGTCATGCACACTTCTACTGATGATCATGAGATGCTCAAGAAATTCTGGGAGCTGGAAGCTGACATTCCTATGCCAAAGGAAAAGAGGTATACGGAGGAGGAGAAACAATGTGAAAAACACTTTGTAGATACAACTCACAGAGATCAAGATGGAAGATATGTTGTGCGTCTCCCGTGCAAGAACGGAAGAGCACCAGAAGTGACTGGATCAAAGATTATCGCTGAAAAACGGCTTATGTCCCTCGAAAGAAGACTGGACAAAGATAAAATATTAAAGGGAAAATATCAGGCAGTCATGCAGGAGTATTTGGATTTAAATCATATGGAAAAAGTACCTGCAAATGAAATTGACAATCCCGATGCAATTTACTTGCCTCATCATGCAGTGATCCGAGAAGATAAGGATACCACAAAAGTAAGAGCTGTATTTGACGCTTCCTGTAAAGGAATAAATGGTAAGTCACTTAATGACAACTTACTAGTAGGGCCTACTTTGCAAGCAGATTTGAAGCATCTTGTCATGTGTTGGCGTACCTCGCCTATATGCTTGTCAGCTGACATTATAAAAATGTATCGTCAAGTAAAAGTAGACACAGCAGATATTAACAGTCAAAGAATATTATGGAGGAGTGATGCAAGCCAAGACTTAAAACATTTCAGGATGTTGAGGGTAACATTTGGAGTAGCGTCAGCCCCATACCTGGCGGTTAAGACCTTGCAGCAGCTGGGCAAGGATGAGGGGCATAGGTGGCCAGCAGCAGCTGAAGCAGTATTAAATCAGTTTTATATGGATGATCTTCTTTCAGGATGTCAGAGCATTGAAGAAGGTATTAAACTGTATGAGGAACTGAATGAGCTTCTAGCTATGGGCGGTTTCAGTCTACAAAAATGGACAAGTAATAGTGAACAACTGCTGCAAGAAATGCAAAGACGGAATCTAAAAGCAGAAGGAGAAGGAAAGAAAGCAGTGTCAAAGGAAGGACTCAAGATTAAAACAGATGAGATAGTAAAGATTGTGGGAATTACTTGGAACCGCAGCGATGACTCCTTCCAGTACAAGGTGGAGATGCCAGAAATTGTTGAGAATAAACCTGCAACTAAAAGAAATATTATATCAGAAATATGTCGTTTTTATGACCCACTTGGATGGGCAGGACCAAGTATTATAATGTCAAAAATATTAATACAGAAGCTTTGGCTTACCGGCTTGGACTGGGATGAAACTGTTCCAAATAACATTCTGAATGAATGGCAAAACTTCAAAAGAGAATTGAAAGAACTCACTAAAGTCTCCATACCTCGATGGTTAGGATTTAGAACGGGTGACCATGTGGAATTGCATGGATTCAGCGACGCATCCAAGGCTGCATTTAGTGCTGTACTGTATGCTCGTGTGAAAGATTCCAAAGGATGCATCCATGTATCATTGATCGCTGCAAAGACAAAAGTGGCACCGATCAAACAAGTATCTATTCCTCGACTGGAGCTTTGTGGAGCAGTTTTGCTAACCCGTCTCATAATAGAAACAGCTTCAGTCCTGAAAATAGAGAAACCCCACTTGCACGCCTGGACTGATTCTACAGTGGTACTTGCCTGGTTAAATAGCCACCCCAATCGCTGGAAGGTGTTTGTGGCCAACCGAGTATCTGAAATCGTCTCTAATTTGGATTCATACCATTGGTCACATGTGTCCACGAAATGTAACCCAGCGGACTCGGCATCTAGAGGCCAGTATCCATCTGAGTTAGTAAAAAATGAGATGTGGTTTCAAGGGCCACAGTTTCTTCATGAAGCTGACATCAACTATAAGAAATTAAAAAATGATACAAAAGAAGAAGAAGCTAAAACACAGACTCACTTTGCCACAGTAACAGAATCATTATGGGAAAGGTTCTCAACACTGACTAGAATGGTCAGGGTCTTAGCATATTGTAGACGTTTTATCTGGAATTTAAAGTCTGACAAGTCAGAAAGACATTGCGGTTTTTTGAGTACCCAGGAATTAAACTATGCTCTTAATTGGTGCATACAGCAATGTCAAATGGAATATTTCAAACAAGAGATCGCCATTGTGAAGAGAAGAGAAAACTTAACAAAACAAAGCTGTTTGCGTGCACTAAATCCCATATTGGACTCAGATCAGATACTTAGAGTTGGTGGCAGGTTGGAACATTCTCATCTGAGTATGAATAAGAAACATCCAATTTTACTACCTAAAGACTCACATCTGACCAAGCTGCTTATTTTAGATTCGCACAAACAGACTCTTCACGGCGGTCCACAGCTTATGCTTTGTTACTTGAGAAATAGATATTGGATTCTAGGAGTTGCACGTCTGGTGAAGTCTTGTTTCCGTAGTTGTGTGATATGCGTGAAGAATGCTGGTAAAACCAAAACGCAGCTGATGGGGCAGTTGCCGTCTGTACGATCTGCTCCAAACCGTCCATTTAAATCAAGTGGGGTAGATTTTTCAGGCCCGATCCAGATACGAACTGCAAAGGGACGTGGTCACAAAGCACATAAGGGTTACATATGTATATTTGTGTGCATGGTAACACGAGCACTTCACTTAGAGGTTGTCACTGATTTGACTACAGAAGGGTTCCTTCAAGCATTCAAAAGATTTGTTTCCAGACGCGGATATTGTACTGATATTTGGAGTGACAATGCAACAAACTTTACTGGAGCAGCCAGTGAACTGAACAGGTTGTTCAAAGACGAGAAAGGTTCTCTGCTTCCGGAGATTGCTGAAGTATTAGCTACAAATGCATGTTCTTGGCACTTCATACCATCTCATGCACCCAACTTCGGTGGATTATGGGAATCTGGGGTGCGTTCAGTAAAGCATCATCTTCGAAGAGTAATCGGCCAGTCAACATTGACTTACGAAGAGATGGCAACAGTCTTGGCCCAAGTAGAAGCCTGCTTAAATTCCAGACCTCTCTCCATACTTACTGGGAACACTGAAGATGACATAAACATACTAACTCCGAGTCATTTTCTGGTTGGAGAAGCAATAGTGACTCCACCTGAAAGAAACTACGAACCTGAAAAAATGGGGTCACTACGTAGATGGCAGCTCACTCAGAAGATGACACAGGATTTTTGGCGTAAGTGGTCTCAGCAATATTTAGATAAATTTTATAAGAGGTATCAATGGGCTTCTCAGACATCTCAACCCCGTATCGGTGACATAGTTGTAGTACGGGAGGATAATCTACCAGTTTGTAGATGGCTTTATGGCAGAGTGGTTGCAACTCATCCGGGAAAGGATAACTTAATTCGGGTTGTAACTTTGAAGGTAAAAAATGGCAGTATAAAGCGTCCAATAAGTAAGTTGTGTATCTTGCCAGTTACAAATTGACATTTATTTAAGTAATAATGGATTTAAGTTGTAACTGAACTGAACAGATGATTTATTGTTAAAGATATATGTAAACAAATGTTTAGTTGTTTAAGTTATATCATTCTGTAAAAGAAATAGTTGTCGTTTGGTTTAGGCTGCCTATGGCCTATTATAATAATTATATACAGTCCACTAATAGAATTAACTTGTATAAGTACTTGTATGTATTGTAAAATTCATGAGTAAATTTGGTTTGAGCTATTATATTATAATAAGATTTTAGTTTGTGTTTTGTTGGAAATATTTAAAAAATTGAAGGTATAGTAGAAACATAAAAATAAAAAAAATTGTTTCAATTGATTTGTTTATTCCATAACTTATGATCATAAGATTTGCTTGCTTATGCTGATTTGTTTGTTTTTGTTTCATTTACTTAATGGAAAGGATCTATCATATTTGTTGTAATGATAGAAGTAGATACTTAGTTAAAATAAGTTCTTTATAAAACTATCGTGATAAGTGTTGTCAATGTATGTTTATGATTTGGGGTTCTCATTCGACAGTAGATTCAGATTAAGTAGTAAGTAACAAATAGGATTTATAATAAGTTTATTTTGTAATTTGAGAGTGTTCAACATGTTGTAGCGTTGGTCATGGATGCTCATGGTGGGCGATGTCAATGTTTGTTGAAGGACAAGCTAGGGTTGTCCTTGGTGGGCGATATGTTTAATGTTTTTTTAATTACGCCATCTGCCGAATCCATTTAAAACTAAATTCATGAAAACCAATGATAAAATCATGACTCGTATAGTATCTGTGATTATCGCATTTAAACTAGATGGCGTTGGCTGTCTTCCTTGCACATTGTAATATAGATAATATTCCGCCTAGGGATGATTGACAGCTGTCATTTAGTAATTTTAGTCGAGTCAATGACTTCTAAATATGTAAAATTTGTGTTTGCATCTAACTAAAGTAGCAACTCTATGAGTATAGTGATCGTTATGAGAACCCCCTTCCGGTTAACTTTAACTATTACCGGCGTGACTAGCGGCCAATCCTTTTTTACTGTCGCCACTTTTGCAAGTTTACGTTTTTATAAGGATTGTTGTCGCATGTATTTGGAAGATAATAAACTTGTGCCATTCAACCATCGTTTTTGGATACTATCATCGCCTCCGCCCCACTCGAAAGGATAGAAATCATCGAACCAGCACTTACAAAGCGCAGAAGCGCAAACACCCCATTTATGTCCCCTCTTAATATATATATTTTTTAATTTTTGTATAAAATTCGTAAAGTGGTTCACATAATGCACCTATCTACCAAGTTTCAACTGAGTTTCGGAATAAAGTGGCTGTGACATACGGACGGACAGACAGACAGGCAGACATGACGAATCTATGAGGGTTCCGTTTTTTGCCATTTGGCTACGGAACCCTAAAAACGCTTTGTAACTTCGTTTGGTAAGTGAACAACGATGAGGACGGGGGTTTAAAAGTTGCTAACAAACATCACTTGTTCCAGCAACACAACCTTTGAGACTCAGACCATTATAGGCCTGGCGTGTTCACCATCTTCAAGCATCGTTTACCATCAAGCGAGATAGTGGTCAAACGCTGGCTTATAACATATAAAACATTAAGTCGATGCCCTCGTTAAATTCGGCACTGACCATGACAAAAATCACTAAATCTAGTGATGAAGGCACTAAATTGGCAACATTGTTTTACAAAGCAAACGCTACTGGGCTGCGTTCACGACCTACGCTCGGAGTGCACCCAAACGCTCTAACCCCGTTCACGACCTCAGAGCGTCGCACTCGGTTATAGCAACTGTGTCGTTCACGACCTCGATTGTTTCACTCCAGTTGCAACTTTTTAACCATCGAATTTGATGGTTAAAAAACGCTCTGACGTTTGTGACAGTAAATTTGGCGGGAAAAGCCGTAATTTTTTTACAGATTAAGGGGATCAGAAGAAACTTGTATTGTCGAGACCAAGACGTGACATGACGAGACATTAATCGTAAAAACAAACGGAAAATATTTAGAAATCGTAAAATAAATGAACATAACCTCGAAATTTGAGTCTGCGCAAAATGTCAAAGACAAAATTTGAGTGAAAAACACCCGTGGTCGTTCCGGACCTTCGAGCGAGTTGCAAAACAACCAAAAAATCTTCTCCGGAGGATGTGAACGAAACCCTGTTGATCGGGCAACGAATGATTTAGTGTTTTTTAGTTTTTCACACGATTGGTGTATTTAGCCAGTGTAGAAAAAATGCTTTTAAAATTGGATTAATTATGGTTCCACACGATTAGTGTATTTAGCCAAGTAGTACAAAGTATTAGAAAAGTAAGTCGTAAAGTAAAGTCAAAGTCACATTTAAGTCATAGTCATAGTAAGGCATCCTTACGTCACGCCCTCAGTAAAGACTGGACTATGACTTTTAACTGAAGGCTTTCAGTGGAATTTTTGTTAAAGGAAAATTGATTGTTTTTACATTTAGAGATTATTATAGACTTATTCTAATTTTACATATATTATTTACAACAACTTTTAATTTTCTAATTCTTATGTTAATAAAAATATACAAAAAACAAACTGGCCAAGTGCGAGTCAGAGTCGCGTCTCGCTGTCTCGCATCGCACACTTAGGGAGGGTACCGTATTACAGTACAATACTAAAATATAACAGAGTTTCAATTCAGCCTCATATTTGATTGACTGATATTACCAAGAACATTTGTTTGCCATACGAGTTCACGGAGAATCTCGACAGCGCGATCTAGAAAGGCGGGGCTCGTTTACTAGCGCCATCTATGTCATTTTGCTGAAATTAATTAGAAAGGTTGTTAGCTTAATAAACATAGATGGCGATATATTAAAAAGACACGTTTTTTGTATGGGAACCCCCTTTAATTAGGGTTCCGTACCTCAAAAGGTAAAAAAGGGACCCTTATAATATCACTTTCTTGTCCGTCTGTCCATCTGTTTGTCTGTCTGTCTGTCTGTCTGTCCGTGTGTCACCACCGATTTTCTCAAGAACACCGTTCCTGAGAAAATCGGTGGTGACTAGCAAGTTGAAATTTATACCAGATACTGAAGTCTATAGTCCCTATTAGGTGTATAGAAATCAAGGTCCTGAGTCATCACGATAAAAAGATATGGGCAAATTTTGATTTTCGCGAAAACTTGTGAGTACCAAAATTTACCTTAATTTTCAACTTTTTTTATTTTTCGGAATTTTTCCTTTACTTGTGCCATAGAAATGATAATAATACTACGTATAGAACGGACACTCTGTTCCCCCCACCAATTCCGGGCTTCCTCACCCCGCCGCCGATTTTGATTTGTCGAGGCGTCAGTCTGAGCAAGGACGCTACACGCGTACGGCTACAGAACAACAGGTACTACTCTCGAGGAGAAGAACATCAACTTCATACATTTATGTTAAGACCAGTAGACACCGGAGGTTCAAATTTACGTAGGTTCTTATCATGTAGGTATATTATAAATACTTATATACCTACCTATATATTCGAATTTTAGAATTCATTTTCATAAATGAAACAACGATATATACTCGTGCGTAAATAACATTTAGTTTGTAAAATATTTAAAAAAACTATCACGGTAAAACATTTTTATAACACAGCAATTAGGAACTTGAGGTAAGTACCTAAGTACCTGTGAGATAGTACCTACACTTGATAATGGGCTATTCTTGTACTATTTACGGCTGCTTATCATGCAGACGTGACAAAGAATAAAGAACAATGTCTGTCTGTCTGGAGTTTTTATAGATTCCCTAAGGATAAAACATACGGTCAGTACGTAGTACGTATGTACGAAGTAACTATTATATAATCTGTGATACGGTGATTACGGGCGACAACCTTAGACATCACGCACACAAATGCACGTATAGAAAAACGACATGTGTGTAGTGTATGTGTCGGTGTCACAGTGTCGGTCGTTAAAACGCTAGTTTGTATGGAGATTTAGCGAGTGTCCGGGGTGTGCTTGTGCTGTAAGATCTTGATTTTGACCGAAATTGACAATTCTAGGTAAACCAGAAGTACCCTATAGGTTTTGGGTCGAAATCCTATAGGGTACTTTCCGTTGACCTAGAATTATGAAATTTGGCAAGAAGCCAGGTCTTCTTACAGCACAAATAAAGGAAACATTCCAAAAATAAAAAAAGTTGAAAAATAAAGGGTGAGATTCTGAGAAGACTTCTGAGATATATGAGCGCTCATACAATTTAGAGGTCTAGCTTAATTGGTACCTACCAACGTTGGTACGGAAGCCTCGGTGGGCGAGTCCAACTCGACTTGGCCGGTTTTATTTTTAACTTTATTTTGTTTTTAGTATTTGTTGTTCTAGTGGCAACAGAAATACACCATCTGTGAAAATTTCAACTACCTAACTATCATGGTTAATGAGATACAGCCTGGAGACAGACGGACAGACAGACAGACAGACAGATAGACAGACAGACGGACAGCAGAGTCTTAGTAATAGGGTCCCGTTTTACTCTTCGGGTACGGAACCGTAAATAATTTTTCTTTTTACTTGTACTGTAAGACCTAACTTTTGGCCAAAATTTACAATTCTAGGTCAACCGGAAGAACCCTATAGGTTTTGGGTCGAAAACCTATAGGGTGCTTCCCGTTGACCTAGAATCATGAAATTTGGCAAGAAGCAAGGTCTTACAGCACAAATAAAGATACAATTCCAAAAAATAAAAAAATGAAACTTAATCAACGTTTAATTTAAAGTTTAATTACTAACATTATATGAGCGCTCATACAATTTAGGTGTCTTGCTTAATTGGCAACAACATTAAACATTAAATAAGGTAAATAAATAAAATTGCGCTAGTGTGTGATTTATTTTATACATAGTTGTATATATATGTATGTAAAAGTATATTGTATATGTATTTAATGTATTATATATTGTTATATAACTTTGCAGCTGTACACCGTCTGCAACATTTATATGTGAAATCCTCTCCATCCAAAGGTAGAATTCGCTCCAAGCGATAAGACCGCCCATTGTATTACCATTGTTTTATTATGAAAAAAAATCTGTATGTATAAAAAAATAATATTGGTGTACAATAAATAATCATTCTATTCTATTCTATAGTTGACCAAACTACAGTCCCAAGTCAAGTTTGTCCCATAACCTGGTCTGAGAAGTTGGTACGGAAGCCTCGATGGGCGAGTCCAACTCGGCTTGGCCGGTTTTATTTTTGTTATTAAACTACATATTTACGGTTTCTTAATATTCTTATAAGTGCTTCAAGACCTTGCTTCTTGCCAAATTTCATGAATTTAGGTCACAGAAAGTAGACCAACTTTTCGACCCAAAACCTATAGGTTACTTCCGGTTGACCTAGAATTGTCAAGTTTAGTTAAAACAAGTAAAGGAAAAATTCCGAAAAATAAAAAAAGTTGAAAATTAAGGTAAGTAAATATTGGAACTTACAAGTTTTCGCGAAAATCTAAATCTAAATAAAAACCGGCCAAGTGGAGTTGAACTCGCCCACCTAGGCTTCCGTACCAACGTTGGTATGTACCAATTAAGCTAGACCTCTAAATTGTATCAGCTTTTATATAACTCAGAGGTCTACCTTAGTTGACATAAACTATGTATGTATGGCACCCTTTAATTATGAACTTTTTTTCTATTTTTTGGATTTTTTCCTTAATTTGTGCTGTAAGACCTTGCTTCTTGCCAAATTTCATGATTCTAGGTCAACGGGAAGTACCCTATAGGTTTTCGACCCAAAACCTATAAGGGTACTTCCGGTTGACCTAGAATTGTAAATTGTGGTTAAAAGCAAGGTCTTACAGCACAAGTTAAGGAAAAATTCCGAAAAATAAAAAAAGTTGAAAATTAAGGCACATATGGTATATTTTAAGAGTTTCAGGTCCAGATTTGTTTATTCAACTTTTCCTACTAAATGATTTGGTATTGGTATCTATATTTTTAAGAATAAAACAATGTGTTTTTTAAAACTTTATTCACTCAGGACAGTTTTGTTCATCAGTCGCGTCTCCGCAGTGATCTTCGCCATCACAAAGCACCGCGCGAGCTACACAGCGGTGGTTTTTGCAGCGGATCTCATGCGCGTTACATTCCCCGTCACAGCCATCCGGCTCATCGCTGCTGTCTACACAGTCTGCTAATCCGTCACAAAACCTCGATGAGAGAATACATCCCCCATCCGTGCACGTGAACTGCTCCTTGGGACATTCTGCGAACAAAACTAAATCATTTTAGGTTCTCCTCTACAGGCATGTTTACAGGTTATATTTATGAAAAAAAAAAGTTTTAAAGACATATCTCCCCACCACGCACGTATGGGTTTGAAGAAAAACATTCAGTCCATCAGTTCCATGCATGGGGAACCCCCCTTATTATTTTAATTTATGTATTTTTGTATAAAAATCTTAAAGTGGTTCACAGAATACATCTACCTACCAAGTTTCAACTGTGTAGTCCTAATAGGTTCGGAATAAAGTGGCTGTGACATACGGACGGACAGACAGACAGATATGACAAATCTATGAGGGTTCCAGTTTTGCCATTCCGTACGGCTGAACAGATTTGGATAAAATTGGCACACATATACCAGTTCAGGAGCTGGGAACACAGGTCACTTTCTAACGCCGGCGAAGCCACGGGCACATCTAGTGTGATATAACAATCTAACGTTTACCCACTGCCAGACCTTAAGACTGCCTAAATTATAGATCTTTTAAATTGAAGACTTTTAAAGGACAAGGGGGCATTATCACCTACAGGAAGGTTATTGTCGCCTTCCTGCGTCTAGGCCTTAGACCTTATTCTACCTTTCACGTGACCACTGAACTGTAGGCTTCGGCCGTGGCTCGAACCACCCACCGGACAAAGACATCTCACCAATCTGGCCGCCGGCTCGCCGCGAGTTCTGACATGATACTTATTTAGTGCCGGCTAGTTTGGAAGACGGGTTGCTCTATGACGGGTTGGGATTGGGATAGTTGCGCTGTGGCTCTGTGGAGTGGACTTAGTAAGTTTAGCGGTCTACATATTACTAGATTGGAATATCTACAGCTATAAAAATGTCTCCTCATACATTATGACTTTTCTTTTACAAAGCTACATAACAATATTTCCAATCCAATTCCGAAACCGGTTGTGTTACACGATTTATTAATATGATCACTGACACAGCGCGTTATCATAATACATATTGTATTGTATTGCGATCTAGCATCAAAGTTTTTATTGAATCGTGATTATTCGAGCGATCCTTCTTTCAACGCAGATATTTACGGTATATGTATTATCACGATACAGTATTGATAGTGTGACCTGTGTGACGCACAGTCAGTGTGTGTGCGTATTAGGCTAATCGAGAACTGCGATTTTGATTCGTCAATCTGTGAATAACAAACACCAATGTACTAGTGCCCGCGCACTGCGGATAAAAACTCTAGTATATTTTGTACACAATAGTACAATTTTATTTCGCAACAAAAAAATCGTAGTGCTCGCTTAGCCTTACATATCGTACGATTTTTCGATAAAGAGGAAGTTCTCTATAGGAAGCCCCGTTAGGTTGAGTGAGCACATTCATAACCCAGTTTCGTGAGCTACTGAACGGTAAGTACCACTCATTTTCATTTGTAGGTATGTCAAATTATGGACATAATAAATTATGTAAAGTAAGTGAAGTATTTAATCTTTGATAGGTCATATTGTATTATTTTGGTTTGTATACATTTATTATCTAATAAATAATTATCGAGGTATTCCTATAACCTACCTACTTATGCAATAAATAGTTTACTGTGGCTCTGCACTGCATTGAGTAAATACCTATCTTTTGAATGTACTCTGTTTAAAACGTTATAAACTTTATAACGGCTGCGTCATCAATTATCTTTTGTTTAAAAAAAATAGGTTATTAATTTTCAGACGTTTGAAGTGGAAAACCCTTGGCCTAATCAACACACTTCCGATGTTGTCTTTCCTGTGCTGCATAAATAGCCGGGAACTACAAATGCTACGTAACCTGCAGACACAGTTATATTACGAAAATCCACTTATAGATAGAACTACTCCCAGAATAAATATAGGTAATAATGGTTCTAAGAAAGCATTGTAAAATTCATAATCACGCTAGCAAATAAGTATCCCATTCATCCATCTTATTAAAGTGAAATTCAAATTCAAAAATATTTACTTATTGCACAAAGATAACACATTTAAAATATAATCGATAGAAACAAAACTAGACGAATGAAATGGACGCCCGTATCTTGGGATCAAGTTCCTCCCACGTTTAAAACCCATTCATTGTCAGTCAGTCAATTTGTATATTTGTTTATTTGCAACCTGTTCATGGTCAAACGGCTGTACCGATTTTAAGACGTTTTGCTCAAGTATATAATAGCAAATACCTGTGGTAGAATAAGACATGGGATAAGTAGTGGAGATGCAAATGGTAGATTGCAGTGAGACGAGGCAAAGGACAACTGAATTCATTTCAATTCCCATAGTGTAATTATTCCAACCCGTCTGTCGAACAAATCATCTATGGTCAAGATAATTCTGACTGACAATAACCTTTCTATAGGTAGGTACATAATTCTTACCCGTAGTGCAATTAAATTCGTCATATCCATCCCAGCAGTCGATATCTCCGTCGCAAAGTTTGTTATTCGGAAAACATGATATAGAGTGGCCACAGCGGAACTCTTTGGTTAAATCGCAATCTGGAATTAAAAAAGATGCAATATATCTTTTGCATTGTGTATTTTGCCCTAATTTAAAGAAGGAGGAGGTGTAGGAGAAAGAGAAGGAGAAAAAAGAAGGATAAGGAGGAGGTGGAGTAGGTGTGTATGTATATATTTTACCTTATATGTTTAATTAGAGATTGCCACACGGATTCAGTCAGTCCTCCTCCTTCTTTAAATTTGGCGCCAAAAATCCTTTATTTTTTATTTTGATGTTATCCAGTGTCACTCTCACGACTTAAGACGAAAATTGACGCCACTCACATTAAAATACGACAAGTCGCTTAGGCCCTAGTGTGTGCTAAAGTAATATACATATATACATAGTTAAATACATACACTCGAAAAACATAACCCTCCTTCTTTCGCAGTCGGGTAAAAAGGTTTTTTTTTTTCTCTGTTTGTTACCTCAGAACTCCGTCAGTTCCGATTCGGAAAATGTCAGTTTTTTTCAGAGGGTCTTCCCCTTTTGTCCCATTGTGCATTTCATCGAGATTTTATAAGTATCTCCAGAGATATGGAGTATTTAACTCCTTACTAACTTAACTTACCTCAAACTTGCAACTAAATATGACTAGCGCGGCATGTGAAGTGGGATATTTCATAAAATCTGCAGAATACTCTACTCCTCACCAACTTACATTCTACCTTACTTACAGTAGAGATGTCGAGTTTTTGCTCACTGGAATGGTCTCAATGGACAGAATATACGTAAATCAGTAGAGGATGGTTTTAAATTTTGAATGTAAATATTATTTTATAAGTAGATGTTACTTTGGCAGATTTCAAGAATTTTTTTTTTGATAGGGTAGCTGTAGGTTGGTACCTTAAAATTTGTACCTATCAAAATTTTATGGTAATGTTCAGAATACCAAATAGCAGGGATTTGGTCCTATTTAAAAATTTTTTGAACGATATTACGTTATTAGCATTACTAATAATAGTAATACAAGACAATAATTACTAGTGTTTGTATCTGCACCCTACATATTATATAATGAACCAGTTTTAAAGCCTACTTCAAATGATTGGCAATGGTATTTAACTTTCACCTTCACTTTACCGATTTGCTTACAAATGGAAGGACATTTCAAAAGAAAACATTCGTTTTCCATTTCCTCGTTTAACTATAGCGTGATGACAAGTAAATATTGATTGTTTTGCTTTGCACTTAGTACTTGGACTATTTAAAATAAACTGGCCAAGTGCAAGTCGGACTTGCACTAGTAGGGTTCCGTACCACACTACAGTATTTTATAAGATCGAGCAAAAAATACCACTATCATTTTTTGCCAGCAAAAAATTATAATTAATAAACATTTTATTTCTTATGAGGACATCTAACGTCTAACAAAGGAGTTAGGGATCGACATTTCAATATAACGGCATCTATGGGACGTTTACCTAACTAAGCGTCCATAGATTGCGTGAAATGCCGAAAAAAACACGTTTCTTGTATGGGGACCCTCTATTATTTTTAACTTTATTCTATTTTTAGTATTTGTTGTTATAGCGGCAACAGAAATACATCATCTGTGAAAATTTCAACTGTCTAACTATCACGGTTCATGAGATACAGCCTGGTGACAGACGGACAGACAGACAGACAGACAGACAGACGGACAGCGGAGTCTTAGTAATAGGGTCCCGTTTTACCCTTTGGGTACGGAATCTTACCACAATGCATTTCATCAGAGCGGTCATAGCATTGAATGTCGCCGTCACAGCGAGCTGTCGAGGGTACACAAAGTCCATTGCGGCAGCGCCACTCATTTGACGAGCAGGTTGTCATTGTTAGCAGACGGCACACACGGACTCCGCGAGTTTTGTCCACTAGCTGACAGGCCTCTGTCTCTAACGCACACAGACCACCGCAACCTATGACGAAAACATTTATGTAAAAGAATTACGTACACCAGTAGTGAGTACAAAAAGGTAACAAATGGTACACCAGGTACTATTCCATCGAGCTTGGTGCACCAAGTACATACCTGTAGGATCATCTTCGTCGACTGGCGTTCGACACACAGAAGTTCCACTGTTCTCATCTAACATACAAATCTCATTTCTTTGGCACGTACAAAATCTTTGCGATATATCTCTGTTAATTATATCTTTTGGTTTAGGACTACTTTGAAACTTGTGTCTAGGATATGTTCTAATATTTTTTCTAACTTTCGATAGAGAACTGGATAAATTTTCTGATCTATTTCCAGCACTCGAGTTAGTGATAGTCGCAGTCGACGACGTAACTAATTCAGTAGTATCAAGTTTCGTAGATGCTGGTATATCTGTACTATAAACGTTTATTATGGCTGACGATGTTTGATTTATATCACCTTCGGTTGGCACTACAAAAGTATTACTAGCGTTTGTTGCATGTATAAAATGAGGAGTAGTAAAGTTGACTAAAACAAAACTTATGACTACTATTGCTATAATCATAACACTTATTGAGCATGCCTGTATTTGAGTACGTTTCTTTACAGGACTTTCTGTCAAACTGAAATTAACAATACAACCCATTCCTCTGAGAGTTTTCCTTATTCTTTTTCGTGGATGAGATTGCTCGTGTGTTTCGCATGAAAAATATTTATGCCGAAAACTAGACTCTACTTGTCGCGATATGGAAGGAATGTAGGGTTTATCGTCGGAGTTTATCATTTCCATGTCTTTGGTATTATCATAGGACCGAATCGCTTCACATGTATCGTTCCGAGAATTATCTTGTAGTTCGTTAATTGCGGTCTCTTCTATTTCAGTTTCATGTTTTCTGTTATTGGGTGTGGAATGATTGTTTGGTAGAAAATTTGTATGCGGCATCAGTTCATATTTCCTAATTTTACCCTTACATGTATAACAGTATTTGATCATTTGGCCTTGCTTATTAGGTGCAGTAATAATCGCATTTCGTAGACAGCTATTTGACCATAAATGTGAACAATAGAGCGAATCCAAATTTGTTGAGACATTTTGACTGCTTGATGTTGGCAAATCGTCTTCAAATATTCCATCGGAAAGAGTCATCATGCCTTCGCAACATCACAAAAATGTAATTAATTATGTACCTGAAATAGAAAATTGAAATGTTTATTCATATTGCATTTTTATTTGGTTGAAACGCTAACGCCTGTAGATTACAACACAGCGTACAGTTATTTAATTTATTTCAATTGTATTGCTATATAAACCCCACTAAATTACAAAGTAGTACATCAGTACATAGATCCACTAAAATACAGACTTCAATGCCGCGCGAGTCATTTTCAGTAGCAAGTTAAGTCTAGGATCTAGGTATATAGATCTCTGGAGATACTCATCTGAGTTCAATAAATTGTATTATAGGACCAAATGGAAAGTACAATCTGTTAAAAAAATAATATATAATAGAATTTTCCAAATCGTTTAATATAATCGCTGGAGTTGTGAGGTATAACACACATTAAAAAATACAATCAAATTGAGAACCTTCTTCTATATTTGAAGACGATTAGTACAATTTTCTGACAATGGAAATGACAAAAATATTCCAATATTCTTACCTAATATTGGAATATGTTTTAATAATTATTTAATAAGAAATACTGTTCATTTATTCAAATAGAAGATTGGAATAGCCACTAAGAAGCTAAACTATCGGAGTAAGCAATGATCCCCTACGACAACCCTTCGACAAAGGTGCATTCAAAAGGTTACACAATATCAATTCAACCCTGTCTGTTTCAGCTTAATTAACTTTGTAACCGATATTCTGAAACTTCCCCTCAATTTATAGATCTTCAAGGGGTTCGTTCACAATTGTTATTTAAATTGAATTCTTGGCGGAATGTAGGAAGGTAATAGAGTTTGTAAAGCCAAAGTTTCTATTAAGTATTTAGGTAAACTTTGGTAAACACTAGACAATAAATTATATAAACATGTACATATGAAAATGCATCCAAAACTATTTTGATTACTCTAGTCTTATCGCGTCTTCACATCTGTCGTGTGTCGGATCCGATTTTTAATCGGATGTTCCAGTGGCAGAACATATTGTATAAAGCTATTGTCACTTGTGGGCCCGATTTTGTCATTTGTTTTAACAGTCCGATTAAAAATCGGATCCGACACACTACAGATGTGAACATGCAATTCCATTCCATTAGATATAAGACCGTTTAAAAAACTAAAACAACCGATTTCAAACGTCGATAGTCAAAGTAACCATCAGCAATGTCATCGATGTATACAAATGCATCGTAATGTAAATGTTGATACATTAAAAACGGCTTGACTCATTTCGTTAAAATTTAAATGGGATCACCTGGGAAGGGTACCCTTTGAAACAAAATCATAATTTTCCAAATCGGTTCAGGCATCTTCGAGAAATCGGTGAACATATAAGATTCTGAGCAATTGAGAACCTCCACCTTTTTTGTGAAGTCGGTTAAAAAACTACGCTTGATCCTTCGATTATGATTATTTTAGTTTTATATTGGGCATTCTATGTTATCCTAACAGTAAGTCCAGTGTCTTTGTTATAAACATAATATGCATTAATTAATTTAATTGGGGATCATTGTTATCCACAGGAAGGTCATTTTGTCACCTTCCTGCCTTCGCTTGCAAAGACCTAATCTAGGCTACCCTACACGGGGATCCCTGGGTGGTTATTAATAGATGACCACTGGTGGTAGGCTTCGGCCGTAGTTCGAACCATCCACCGGACCAAGATACATCGCCAATCGGTTTACAGAATTTCGGCATGATGTTCTGTGCCAGCCAGTTTGGAAGGCGGATTGGGATATTTTGCGCTCTGTGGATTGGACCAAATTTAGTTGTCAAGAGCAACAGAAAAAATAATAGTACAAGTGCCAGAGTATCTTCTCTTTCAATTCCAGACAAGGACAATTCTAGCTAAAATCGCATCTTCATTTAACATCAGAGTGGTGGTGGTAAACTAGTGCAAGTTTCTTTAGATTTCTTTACTCACTCGATCACGTTAAAGTAAACGTAGATTCGTATGGAAATTACAATGCTACCTCTTATGCACACTAGATGGCGCTTTTTAATTCCATACAAATCTGCATTTACTGTAACGTGATCGAGTAAGTAAACCAATCTATAAAACTCGCACTAGGCACCCTGGTGAGATAGCAGTCACCTGCTTGCCTGTCAGACATAGGTACTTGTACTATATTAATTTTCTGGTAGAGGTACCTAATAAAAGCAGGAAATTCTCATCATTATCCACTTAGGTCCACTGCTGGACGTAGGCCTATCCCAAGATGCACCACTGAGCCCGATCTTCGGCTCTTCTTTTCCAGTCAATGCCCACCGCTTTGCGTATGTCAACGCCTGGTCCACCTGGTCACAGGACCCTACGCTACGTTTGCCGATTCGCGGTCTCCACTCTAGGACAAGTCTACCCCAACGGTTATCAGTCCATTTTATTTATTTTTTTTTCCCAGGAAAATCCTTTATGGATACCACTCGCCTGGGGGAGCGAGATGGTTATGTGGGAGTCACTGCCAAGGGCAGCATACCCACTAAAAACCTGGGGTGAGCAGTCCTCCGCCGAGATGGGGCAAGATGGGGCCGCGCTAGTATTCGCCATCTTGCCCCGGAACGGTTATCAGTCCTACGGCAGATATAACCAGCCCACTGCCACTTCAGTTTGCTAATCCGTTGAGCTATGTCGATAACTTTAGTTCTCTGGAGAATTACTTCGTTCCGGATTCGATCCCGCAGAGAAATACCGAGCATAGCTCTCTCCATAGCTCGCTGAGCAACTTCAAATTGGTGGACCAATCGAATTGTGAGTGTCTACGTTTCGGCTCCGTATGTCAGGACGCACTGATTGAAGACTTTTGTCTTTAGACAGTGTGGTATAGGCGACGAGAAGACTCGACAGTTTTCCGAATGCTGAATTTTCAGGAAGGTCTTGTCTTTTATATTAGAAACGCGTTAGAATTCCTAAGTGTGTGAAAATGAAAAAAAAAAAAACAACACGCAGGTAGTATATAGGTGTCATAAATCAGCCCTAGAAACCACGATCAGAATAATAACACATTTTATTGGTTAGACTAAGTTATAACCATTATCTAAATACCTACCTTCCTAAGCACTGTAAATCAAAAGAAAATATTTTAGGCAAAGGTTGGTATCATAAATGGATAATTGATAAACGTCTCATTTTCCTTTCTATAAACCGATTACAAATGGAACGGTATCAAGACGTATATAATATTAGTCGAATTCTAGTCCCAATGTTATTGATTATTGTCATGAGTAGAATGTATCTCAGGGGCCTTATTCAGTATGACCATTTTAAAGTCTTACCGTGACGTGTTACGTTATCTCCGCGTTATGGTATTCTCTATGCCAATTAAAATGCGGTAGGGTAAGGATATGAGCGCGTTTTTAGCTGTCAAAATATCGTGACATATGAGGACGTGTAACGCGCGCGTTTTGTATAATTTATCTATCGTGTGGCATACAGAATACAGTTTTTAAATTACGTAACGTGGCGCGTTAAGGAACGCGTTATCTCATTGGTCATACTGAATTAGGCCCCAGGTGTTACTTTTTTAATTCATAGCAGACTCACAAACTCACATAAAAACATTCGCATAGCACAGTTTCACAATGTGTGTGATGTTCACAAGTGTGATGTTGATCTGGAGCGGGTAGAGAGAAGGTCTGTTTGTTACTCAATCACCGGGAAACGGCTGAACAGATTTGAATTAAATTTTGCACTCAGATAGATTATGATCTGGGTTAACACATAAGCTAATATTTTATCCTGTTTGGCAATCCTAATTACACGCGGGCCGGCGGGCGAACTCGCGGAGTGAAAGACTAGTATTTGTATAAAGGTAAAAAAGTGATACTTGTTTCGTGGAGTCAAGCGCGGTGAGCTATAACACGGGAACCAATGCTTCTACCATAATGATTTTGGTGTCATATTGTAGCTCAATAAATAAGGTATTTAACTTCTATAGCCCATTTTATCATTACTCTTGTCATTTTCCCATAAATGGAACAAGAAATATCAAAGTGTATGATTTTTCATATTTTTATAAAATGTTGATGGCTGTATTTAAAAAAGTATTAATCTTACCCACTATAAACATAGTACCGTTTTGTAGGTAATCTATTGACAATGATTTGGTCCTTTGAAAGAAAACACCTTAGTCCTACCGTTTTTGTAGAAAATGAAGAAAACCAGAATAAGGGAGATAAAAGGGGGGGGGGGGGGGAGTGGGGGTAAACAATCATCCCTCGACTTGTTTCCTTATCGTGATTGAATCACATCTATGAAAGCTACATGCATGCAAAGTTTCATGCTTTCTTCCGGATGGGACCGTATTTCAAGTTAAGGACCCGTACTATATACGGTGGTCTCTAATTTCAACTCAATAAAATTGGTCAGTATCAGATTTGTTAAAATCTACGTAGCTTGTTTATAAGGAAAAAAATCTACATGTGGTGTTATGAACACACCATTGGTTGCGGGGAACACTTGGGGTATTAGATATTAAAGTTACGTAATGTGCTCATATGCAGATGGCTAAATTACATTAAATAATAGTATATATATATATATATATATATATAGTATATATATATATATATATATATAGTATATATATATATATATATATATATATATAATACATAAAGTAAATAACAGTCACTTGTTTTTATTAAAAAAAAAAGAAACTGTGAGATGCATTTATGTTTATATTAAATACATTCCAAATATCTAAAATGAGTATCACAGATTAATTTGTTAATATCAAATATTTTTTTGAGTAAATAATGAGTAAATTAAAAATGTAAAAATGCACAAGTACCTATTTACAAAAGTATGCGGAATTCAAAATCACGTGTCTTGGTTGTCGTCCTGAATTGTGTAAGCGCGGTAATATAGAAAAGTTAAATATTTTAAAAGTAGAACTACTTGATTATTGACTATTTAAGATATTCACTGAACTTACCAATACTATTTATCCATGAATGATGCACAAAATTATTTTACACTAAACTAAGGTATTGTCGAGTGGAAGCTATCGAGTACGCCAGGTCACTGCGAAGCAGAGTCTTATGTCGCTACACCGTTGCCTAGGACAACGTCTCTAACAACTCTACCATCACCCCTCTTTACCAGTGAAAGAGATAAAATATCAGAAACTCCCTTAGTTAGTGAACGATAGCAATAAGGGTTGGTGGTGTCGGTGTACCAGCTACGAAGGTCGGTGCTCACTCAAGAGTGACACGTGGAACGGTTTTATGTTCGCATGCAACTGAATGAACAGCTGTTCCTTCAGTAAGCACATTACCCTTGGCTTAACACCATTCTATTATTTAATTCATTATTGCATTATCCCAAACGTACTGATACCTACCTATAGTAAATCAACACCAATATTATATATATTATAAGCGCAAGTCAGTTTGTATATTTGTTTATTTGGGACCTTTTCACGCTTAAACGGCTCGACCAATTTGATAGAAATTTTGCACAGGGATAGCCAATATAGTGGATTAGGACATAAGATATTTTTAACGCGATTGAAGCTGCGGGGCGTAGCAAGTAATATAATATGTATAACACACGTAAATGTACTATTTGGTTACGGGCTTTTCGTCGTATTTAGTTTAGTATATTTTTATTATTAAAAATACAATGTAATATACCTACTTTATTTAATACTTAACCGACATAAAAAGGAGACGGATTTATGTTCGTGTGTATTTTTATTTCATTATGACACCTAAGATGAATTGGCTACTTTCTACATTTAGGCACGTATATGTATCCTACGTACCTAACCTACATTAGTAGTGGTCACATAAAAGTGACACAAAGTCACTATTGGTGGTCACACGCGATAGCCCCCATTACTTAATACCAATATATACATATTTAACTTAGTTGGAGAGATTAACAAAATTTAATATTTAAAAAAAATCTACCAATTTCTTTAGTACTGGCAGTTGGACAACTAATTAGAAACAAAGTGCTACGTATTCTTTGAAAAGAATCACATTTTCATAATGTTATAGACATACAGACTAGAAATGCTCCGCGGCTTCGCCCGCTTTAAAAACTTCTTTCAAGTCGTAAAAACCTTTCTATCATAAAAACGCATAAAGAAAAAATTATCCTACTCGGACCACCCGTTTTTAAGTTATCGCGTGACTAAGGAAAATAGGGATTCATTTTTATAAAACCCGAAAAATCATATTGATTTTCAGGCTTTGTTACCCCATCTTAGGGGTGGAATTTCGAAAAATCCTGAAACACTTATTTACTTATTTATTTACAGAAGTACTATTTAAAGTTTCAAATAAAAATACTATCTAATATTGTTTCTCTATACAAAGTTTGAAACCCCGTTCCATGTTTTTAACACGTGAATTTTGGAAAATCCTTTTTAGCGGATACCTACGTCACACAATACAAAAATTACCATCTGCATGCCAAATTTCAGCGCAATCCGAAACAATATTGATTTTCAGACTTGTTTTTCCCATTTTACCCTCTTAGGGAAAGAATTTCGAAAAAGCCTGAAACATGATTTTACTTATTTATTTACTGAAGTACTTGTGTGAAGTTTCAAATAAAAAAAACTATCCAATCTGGTTTCTCCATACAAACTTTGAGCACTGCCATTTTTTTTATAAAGTTGCACATTACTAGTATTCTTGTTAACCCCATCCAACTAAGCTAGATATGCTTGTGTCCGGAGTGGGTTCACGTCAATAGTGCAATGGGTGGGGATAGTACCTACAACCTCTCGATCGCCAGTTCGACCTTATCCATTGGGCTATTGCCGCTTAATTACCGTTGCATATTATTACTCACAACTCAAGTTGTATTTTATAACCGACTTCAAAGAAGGAGGAGGTTTTATGTTCGACGTGTATGTATTTTTTTTATTTTTTATTTATATTCATCGATTACTCGGCCATTTGTGGACCGATTCTCAAAATTATTTTATTATTTGAAAGAGTATACTCCTTAGGTGGTCCCATTGGTACCAAGTTAGGATCTGATGATGGAATCCCATGGAAATCGAGGACAGTCCTCAAATATTACAGGTATCAACAATGTTTTTCATATATTTTCTAAAGCTATTGAGCCATTTGCGTATGGTCATCATCATCTCATGACGCTGAGCTGATGAAGGAAGGTTCAACTCTATAACGGTTAGGAGTTCACTGATGAAATTTTGTAAATGGATTTAACTATAATATAGCCTGTTTTAAACTCTATCATGACATGGCTGCTGACTCAGGGTTAACTTCCGGCGAGGGAACTCCTCAACGTTGAATAGGACAGACACAAAATTTTGAATTTAACCGTAACAGCTTGTTCTAAACTCCTCAATGCTGAACAGCCCAGACACGAAATTTTATATATTCATGTAATTAAAGTACTTAAAAAAATAAACCGATTACAAATAGATGAGTGGGTAGCGCTTATAATAATTATATAATTTTATTTTTCTCCTTTGAGTGCCTATTTCTGGTTTTGAAGTGGTTTAATTTTTTTTTTAAATAATTTATTATAAGTATTTATTTATAGCAAACGTATGTTATATAAAAACATAGGAACTCTCCCCATATTAAATACAAGTTATTTAATGAAAATAGAATCATTGTGGTTTCTAATTATAATATGACCACCACTATATATATGTATGCGCCAATGAAAGTCGACAAATATAACATTTTGTCGACCCGAAAGCGATTATTCAATTTAAAGAGGATGAGCGGGTTCAGATGTATTCAGTCAGAAACTGTTATCGGTCATTATCCTATCATGGAAAAAATTGTGATGATGAATGTTCGATGCGGTACCGCTGTTCTGTTGCGGTAGTAGATTTTGGCGCGTTGCGGCAAGTGAGTTACGCGCGACGTCCTCGCAGACCGCGGCCGGCCGGGTGCCGCAGGACGCTGCCGCTGCTCCGCATCCGACCGCGGATCGGATGCATGTGCAACGTCCAGCATCTCACGGATGCAGTGCCCTTCGCCGCTCCGCGTGGGGCCTGCGACACGACACGCAACACGCAAGCTGAGGAAGGAAGGCAAGGCACAACTCTCACTGCGCGCGCCGCGTGCGGTTGTGGTCACTCGCCCGCCTGCTTGCTTCATTCGCTCGGACGTGCTGTGATTCCGAACACTTCAGTGTTCTATCACACAGCTATTCGTATACGCGTTTTACCGTACATCGCGCAGTTTCTCTCGAAAATTAATTAGTATGTGAATGCGGCGTTTTTATTTGTTCAGCACGAAACGAATGAAATGTTCGCTCGCTGATTAGCGCACATTCGCTTCGTCTCTTGACTGGATTAACTCCATGAGGAGCTGACACTTCTATTTCGGGTGAGTCAAGTGTGCTGGTTTCGCCTTTTTTAAATCTTTGCGTAGGCTCTATCGGTTGTGTATAAATATGGATCATTTCATTTTAGAAATTATCCTCTAGAACAGATAAAATATGAGACATTGCTAAGAGACGGTATTAGCACTTATTTGCGAGACAGATATACCGCAATTATTTTGTAATCTGAGCCTCTAGGAAAGCCTGTGTAGGTCACAATGTCAGAATGATGTCCCACTTCTCATCGCAACGACGAGTCTGGCAGGTAGCTAAGCTGCGGACTGTTATTTATTCCGCTTATTTGTATCAATTTAGGTACAAAACTGTTTCACCGATGAAGCACAGTGTCAAACTTTAAATTTTTGCTGTTACACTTATTGGTAAAAGAGCGGAGAAATCGCCAGAAAAAATGTTTACGTGTTTGTTTTGATGTCTTTACATAGAGTTGAAATCTTTTAATTTTTTGATACTGCTTAAAGTCTTCAATAGTGCATCATTTCATTTTAGAATATTCGAAATTTTATACGAAAATACTTCTGTAATATATACGAAATACTATAAGACAAGTTTGGTCTATATTAGGAATCAAAAACTTGGTCCAGGTTTGATAGACCTTTACATGCATTAGTATGTGCATTAGCATCAATTTGACATAGGTAGGACTTTTTTTGTTAGAATCTGGGAAAACTTTAGATCCTTAATGAACAAATCGTCAAAAAGACAATATCATATCAACAGTGCTGATAATATCGACATGTATGTGGATAATTTAGAGGGCTGTTTTGGCAGCACCTTAATATCAATAATTATGGCAGACAGTTTAAAAACAATGATTTGATTACCTTTTTAACCGACTTCACAAAAAAGGAGGAGGTTCTCAATTCGTCTGTATGTTTTTTTTTTTTTTTTTTTTTTTGTGTGTATGTTACGCGATTTCTCCATCAATTGTGAACGGATTCAAATGATTCTTTTTTTAATAGGCAGGATACGTTTCCGAGGTGGTCCCATTTTAATTTTATCGAGATCTGATTAGTATCACCAGAGATATGGAGATAAATACCTCAAACATAGGAGAATGTACTAGTTTTAGTAGAAGAGTCCCAAGAAGATTATACACAATGGAGGTTGCTATTGCATATAAGATATTCTTACGGTAACTGTGAGCGAGATAGAAATAAAGGTGGGGATAATTTTTTTTTATATCTTATAGGCAAGCGTTTGACCACTATCTCACCTGATGCTAAGTGATGATGCGGTCGAAGATAGAGAAGTGGACTAGAATGGGAACTGGCTCTCAAGGATAGCTGCCGGAACACATTAGATGTTTGGCGACAGATTTTCTGACTTGAGGGTGGTAGCTGGCCAGGCGGACACTAGATATGTTCTACCACCATGCGGGGGTTATTGGTTTCTTAACGATGTTGTCCTTCACCGGAGGGCCACTGTGAGAAGCACACATATATTTTTCGATAGAAAAATTCATTGGTGCACGGCGGTTTGAACTCGGTACCACGGCATCAAAGCCGACCGTTCTCCCAATTACGCCACCGGGCCCTCAATAAATAATTATATATAAATATAAATAATTTGTCTTCACAGGAATGTTCTACCGGGCAAAGTCTTGTTAGGGTGCAAACTTTTTTAAACATACCTAATATTTTTTGACATGACATGACATTTGGCGAAGATGGCGGCCATTTCAGTCCCGCGACACTGCATACATAATTAAATAACTCAGAATTATGAACGTACTTTGTACCAATCAACACAGCAAAAAAAAATTATAAGCATAAAACCACATATTATATAATAGTTACTACGTAAATAATACTTTCCGTTGTTAGGTTGGCTACACAGTGCTTTCATAATTCGTAATCCACAATATAGGGAAGTGCCTCTTATAACGTAGTAGAGTGATTCAGTACTCTGTTGGCCATATGGCGGCAATTAATGTTAATAACCGCAAATAATACTTTTTAATATTCATTTTGAAATACAACTAGTCCGTGTTATAAAAGTATTTGGAATTATTGTAATAAAATAGACAATTAATTATCGTGTGTGTCAGATGCTTTAATTGTACAGGGCCATTTTGGACATTGTCCTTTGATACCTTGATGACATCATTATTACTAGTGAATATTTTCACTTTAGCGCGGCATTTAAAGTCAATTTTTTTAGGGTTCCGAACCCAAAGGGTACCAAATGAACACTATCTGAGACTTTGTTGTCCGTTCGTCCGTCCGTCCGTCCGTCAGTGTGTCTATATGTGCGCACATTACAGATCTGTATCTTCTTAACCGTTATAGGTACATACTTGAAATTTTCAAAAAGTATATATCCGTCAGTGTATAACGGCCCAGACACGAAATTTAATAGATGCATGTAATTTCATTAAAACTTTTTTTGCACTAAAAAAGGTAAAATAAGTTATTTTTCAAAAAAAATAAAACCGACTTCATAACCACAAAAAGGCACTCAAAAGCGAAAAATAATTTACTTAAAATTATTATAAGCGTTACCCACTTCTCTATTTGAAGTCGGTGCCAGCCAAGCCTATTGGATATTAGATAGACACTATGTATGTAGTAGTAGTAAGTAGGTTAGTAAGTAGGTAGATACATGTAGGTATTATCTATCTACTACCTATTAGACTTGGCTGGCACCGACTTCAAATAGAGAAGTGGGTAACGCTTATAATAATTTTAAGTAAATTATTTTTCGCTTTTGAGTGCCTTTTTGTGGTTATGAAGTCGGTTTTATTTTTTTTGAAAAATAACTTATTTTTATACCTTATAGGCTAGCGTTATTATACTATAGTTAGTATTATATAGGCTAGCGTAATACCTTATAGGCTAGCGTTTGACCACTATCTCACCTGTTGGTAAGTGGTAATGCGGTCGAAGATGGTAAGCACGCTAGCGTGCCTAGAATGGGAACTGGCTCGCAAGGATAGCTGCCAGAACACATTTTAGATGTTTGGCGACAGATTTTCTAACCTCGACGATATTCCTAGCTTGACGAATAAATCCAAAAGCAGTTATAAATTGTTAGTGTAGGTAGTCAAGGAAATAGACAACATAATTTTGTAAGGTTAAGTAACTTGTTGGTCACAATAGCAACAAAGAGAAAGAGGTACTATGCCGTCACGTGTTCCAATAGCAATAAAAAGTGATGCTTTGTCATCAGCCTCTACTAGTACACTAAGGTGAACAAATATGAACACTCCTACTTTGATTATAAGCACTTCTATTGCACGCCACTGAACACTGTGTTTGTGGCCACTCTTTTCCAGTTGCAGCAGCCATCTCGCGGATCATAGCTGGTCAGATCAGAGTGCCAAGTGCAATTTTCTTTAGATTTGTTTACTTATTCGATCACGTTATATAAAACGCCTAGATTTGTATGAAAAGCAAAAAGTGCCATATAGTGTGCATAAAAGGTAACATTGTAATTTTCGTACAAATCTGCATGTGAGGACATTATCTAGTGGCTCCTGGCCAGCTACCATCATCAAAAAGAAAAGTCTAATGTGCTGCGGCAGCGGAACAAATCTAAAGAAAATCGCACCTACACTCAGTGCCTACACTCAGAGGTAGGTCATCTTAGACAACACGTCTTGCCGTTTCGCGGTTTGAACCTAAGAACTCGTAAAATTTATCGTTTAAAGCTTGTGGCCCATCCCATTGCCACTTACCTATGCTTGTTATCCTATGAACTATGTCAATGACATTTGATCTCACTGTTTTGTCGGATTTTTTCGATTCGGTTCTTATATTTTATAGAAACTCCGACCATACTTCTACCATAACTTGCTGATCGGCTTTAAACATGACGGGATGAACACACTGATTGAAAACTTTCCTCTCTTGACCTCTGTGAAATTTACATAAGAAATCTTCTACAATTTCTCAAAGTTTGCAAATGCTGATGATAGGGGCCGATAATGTAGTCTATACTATCTATAAAGCCATATCCTCTTTGTAACTAGGTTTGTTTCTGAAGCTAGAATTGGTAGTTCTTCAAAGAGTTTTAGCTTCATTTTTAAAAGATATAACGATACCTAAAACAGACAAAACTACGCATCCGGAGTTCTTTCATCAATTAGATTTTCTGGAACTCTTTGAAAACTCCTGTCCCAAATGCTTTTAGCACTTGGTTGTGATACCACCCCCCTTTTTAGGGTTCCGTAGCCAAATGGCAAAAAACGGAACCCTTATAAATTCGTCAAGTCTGTCTATCTGTCTGTCCGTATGTCACAGCCATTTTATTCCGAAACTATTAAGACTACAAAATTGAAACATGGTAGGTAGATGTATTCTGTGAACCATGTTCTGTTACATGTATGGTTGGTTTTAACCTACTTTAATTTTTTTAAAATATTCTGACGTAAACGATTGGATGACAGCTGAATGGTTCATTACTTTTTTTTTTCTAATTCAAAGCGTTAAATTCTGCTTTTGCTATGTTTACTTGATAATTGGTTATGATTTATTTTATGATTTATGATTTTGACGTGTATATGTGCGTATATTTATACTGCCTACATACTGAATAAATGCTTTGATTCTTTGATTCTTTGAACCGCTTTCCGATTTTTATACAAAAATAAAAAATATAAAAGGTTAAGGGGGGGTATCCCATACATGGAACTGAGACAAAAAACAAAATTGCTTCAAAGACCTTCATTTTTTCATTGACTTTCATAGACCCCACACGTATAAGACGTGTGGGGTCTATGGGTGTCTATGGATAGGTATTTAAAAATGAAGTTGAGTTTCCTATACCCATTTTTTCTCACAGTCAATCATTTGAAAGATTGAGTGTCCCCCCCTCCCCCTCTAACTTTTAAAGTAAGGGAGTGAAAAATCTAGAAAAAATATATTCTGTAGATCTCAATATAAACTTTCAGCGAAAATTGGTTTGAACGAGATACAGTCAGCAGTTTTTGAGATATAACGACCGCAAATATAACTTTGTTTTTCGTACAACACTATGAAAAACAAAGTAATTTTTTTGATGGTGAAAGATCATAGTTATAAAATACTCTACTGTGTTACGGAACCCTACGAGTGCGAGTCCGACTTGCACTTGGCCAGTTTTTTTGCAGGTATAGAGACATCATTTCTATAAACTTAATTAATTTTATTTCTTTTAGAGCAAATAAAATAATCTACATCTGCACTGTACCCTACACTTTTCAGTGCCTGGTACTCAGATCGTACCGTGATTTCATTCACTTTATTTTCTTAAATAGCGTATATAAATATTAAACAAAAAAAAACATACAGACGAATTGAGAACCTCCTCCTTTTTTGTGAAGTCGGTTAAAAAGTCATGGTATTTAAACGAAACAAAATAAATGAACGCAAGTTTATGTAAGTTCATCAAAAATAATAATTGATATGTGTTTCAATTGATACGAGAGTACCTACTCGTACGTGCACGTCGAAAGAGAAAATGTTGCATTCTTTTGTGAGAAAAAATACATAACAATGTAGGTAGGCATATTACTATCTCTAGATTATAAAAGTTTAAATTGTCTTTGGCTAACTACATGCACATAGAGGAAATTAAATAAACCGAAGAAATTACATATAACCCAAGTTATCTAATCTAAATAACAACTAATTTAGCGAAGTACCTAAGTTTACAATATTACATTTAAATTGTAACCAACCACACAACATTTTATACTTATAAGAAACCAAACCAATCCTAAAACTTGTTTGCCATCCTTTTGCAATTAGGTGTCGTATTAATTAAATGATATTTGTAATTATTGCTTGTATGTACGCTAATTCGGTGTTAATGATCCATTTGCAAAACTTATTTTGACTTCCTTATGTTAGTTTAATTTACTAGACAAGTGTAGCTGCACATTATTTTTACAGATACTTTAAATGGCAAACAAATATTTATTTATGAATATTTTACCTTAAATATTATGTACACATTTTGCTATGTATCTAAGCATACGTATAACATATCAGAATCGAATGCCTTGAATGCTTGTCTAGTTAGTAATAATAACTATATAAATTAAGATTAAGTTAAAAAACTAAAACAACCGACTTCGATGCCCCGCGAGTCAATTTCAGTAGCAAGTTTGATATAGTTGAGATGGGACCACCTCGGAAACGAACCCTTCCGATTACAAAAATAATCATTCGAATCGGTTCAGACTTGACGGAGTAATCGCGTAACATTCACACAAAAAAAAAACATGTAGACGAATTGAGAACCTCCTCCTTTTTTGTAAAGTCGGTTAATAATATATGTACATAATACATTATTGTGTACACATGTGTATATTTAATATGTATAAGCAGTTAATTCATTTTGGGACGTGTATGTAAACAAGATACTATAGATAGGTAAGATAGGTGCTCGATACCAGTTAAGTAGCTTTCCAGTAGGTAACAACATTATGAGCTCAGTTAGTTTCTTTTGAAAACTTTATCTAGCTAGCGATAGATGCCTCATAAAAAAGTAATTGCTTTGAGCATTTAACAGACTTGCATCCAGATTACTTTAGAATAGCTCCTAAGAGTTGTCATTGATCACATTATCTTGTACCTAATACCTACTATACCAATTTCAGGACAAGAATTTCGACACATATTGATAGGTAGGTACGTAGGTATTAGGTTTAGGTAGGAGATTAATAGAAATTAGACGTTTGTCTAGGTATCGAAACCTATTATTTTATTTCATATTATATCATAAATGTTTGACCTCTACCTCGTCGGGTGGCAAGCGATGATGTGTTCGAAGATGGTGAATACGCTAGGCCGAGAATACTCCGACTCTCAAAGCTGTGTGCCTATTATAGTCATATCAAACTATTATATAGTCTGTGGTCATACTAAGCATGCAAATATGCTTGATGCTTTGTACCTATACTTTAAGCATCATCAACATATATACCTATATTTGTTATGAGCTTAGCCTGAAAGTGCCGGAGCAATCAGCCTCTAGAGGCACATGTACATTACCTATGAAATTTGTATTAGCACAGAATAAACAATAGTACGTATTAGTCGGATAAACCCGCGGTTAAACATAATTTATTTTTCATTTTATCACACTAATTATGTTGTCACTTCGGTTTATAAGACTGTATGGAATAAATAATATTCGCGCTCGCTTCCCTCGCGCGCGCATTTTTCTTTTTATTCCTTCGTAGCAAGGTAGGAGTGAATGAAATTAAAGTGAAAATTGTTTAGACATATTTATGATGACGTGTTATGAGTAATTGTGTGTGCCCTAAGTAGTGTAATAACACATAAACGAGTCCCGGCTGATTTTCAGTGCCAGCCACTTTAGAAGTCGGGTTGAGACGTTGCGCTATGTCCAGCGCCTAATTTTTGTGCCACCTCTAATTCCAGCCAAGCGCGATTACTGTCTCCAACTTAATATCAGGTGATCTAGCGGTTAAGAGCTTCATCATTCATAATTATCAGCCAATTTCCGTCCACAGCTGGACATAGGCGTCTCCTATGACTCGCCACTGTGCTCTGTCTTCAGCTATTCGTTTCCAACCGCTGCCAGCCAGCTTGCGTGTATCATCGCTCCATCTAGCTGGAGGGTGTCCTACACTACATTTGTCTACCCAAACGGCTACGGCCAACAGCCAACAGATGTGACCAGCCCACTGCCATTTCAGCTTGCTAATCCTCTGAGCTATATCGATAACTTTAGTTCACTGACGGATGATTTCGTTTCAAATTCGATCTTTCAGATAAACTCCGAGCATACCTACCCATAGCTCGCTGAGCGACTTAGAATTAGTGAACTAGTCGCACCGTCAGTGTCTACGTCTGTAAGTAATAATAACAGGTAGGACGCACTCGTTAAAGACTTTCGTGTTCTTGACGAAGTTTTCCGAATGCTGCCCATACCTATATGTAAGTTAGGTTAAGTGCTTATCTGCATGAAAACAACACTTTCTTGGGTTATCAAATTTACGGTAACATAACGGTAATAAATGTTGTCATTATCAGTACGCTTTACAATTGTATGTAACGTAAAGACTGAAAAGTCATCAGCGAAAGTGAATTGATTTTAGATCAAGATCCCTCAATGAACCAGAGCTATAAAATATATTTGAATACTATGTATTAATTTCATCTTAAGCTAACAACGTAGGTACAAAATTACAACTTTCGAATGATTCATTTTACATTTCAAGAGAGAGCTTGCGCACGCGAAAATTAATATCAAAGTGTGCAATCAATTTTAATGCAAATACTTCAGAGTAGGTTCGTATAATTTGTTTTCTGATTATTTTTTATGATTATTCACAGAGCTGATCGATTTTAACAAAATGTCATACAAGTATGTGTACAATGTCTGTGAAATGTAGCATAAATAAACATGGCCAAATGCGAGTCGGACTCGCACTCGTATAGGGTTTTGATGAACAAAATTTATCGGAAAAATAAGTTTTTTAATAATCCCCATTAAAAAACTTATTTTCCATTTTATTTTTTTTATTTAATTTAGTTTTTATGAATTGATGCTACAGCAGCCATAGTAATCACACTATTAGCTAATTTCAAGTATCTACCTATTACGGTTTAGGAGATACCGCCCTCTGCAGACATAAGCAGTCTCAGTAATTGGGTTCTGTTAATAACCCTTGGGTACGGAACCCTAAAAAACATACATACGAATTGAGAACCTCCTTCTTTTTGAACCGTTAAAGGAAAACTAAAGCAAAGAAAAGTGATTATATCAACAGGTAACCAAAACTTTCTGAAATATCTTCACGAGAAGTCCATCACTTTACGTGACTTGTTTTATATTAAACTTTATTGTTTTATAAACGGTAAACATACGTGATGTCAAAGTCTATTGAGAAGATCAGAAAATAACAAAAAATTAATGACACAAGTGTGTTTTGACGAAATATTTGGACATAATATAAAATCATGTCATGTCCGATACAAGAGTTCGATTGCGACTACTTTCTTTCTAAAGTAGGCTAACGGCGGTTTTCGATGTGAACAGAATCGCAAAGTAACTTGAACCTTTATCTGCACTAGCAACGCATACAAAATATCGAATTGGTTATTTTATTTCATAGAACATGAATTATTCAGACTAGTGAGCAAATCCGGGCAAGTTTTTAGATGCTATTTGAATTCATTAACAACGAAGCAAGGATATTATTAAATTGAGGACAAGCATCTACTAGTGTAGCTTTTATCTTTCTGTAAGTCTCAAATGACCTAAAGCAAAAAAACGTAAATGTGATGTTTCCATAAATATTCCATATATGTATGGTTAACCATTAGTTTTATATGTATACGCAATATAACATGATTAACATGATTGTGCTTTCATAATAAATGATAATGTAACATCTGGAAGTGAGTGTTACGCCACACGATGGCAAAAGAAAGCGTGCCAGAGGTCACTTGGTCGATAATAGGAACACTTGTATGCTGCTGTATGCATTGTAGAGACTGACATCTCGACACCTTCGAATGCTTTTGACTCAATCAATACTTACCTACTTATTTGTGGAGAATTCGATAAGTATAGTAGGAGTATGTCATAATACGCTTAGGCATCATAAAGTGCTGTCGCATACCATTTCCTCAATTAATCAGTCACAAAATGTGAGATATTTAATGTTAAACAACATTTAAAATAACCTATATACTTCACAGGCTGCGTGAGTCATTTTCAGATGTAAGTGTCTTCATATCTTTAAACTGATCCACATCTTGATAGAATTTATCAGAAGACTACCCCTAGGGCTAAGATATGAAAATAAATAATCATTACATACAAACGGTTGACAATTAGCACAGTAATCGAGGAAAATAACATAAAAAGTAACACAAAAACAGACAAATCGAGATCCTCCTGCTTCTTGTCAGTTTGTTAACAGTAGTTAATAACCGGCCAAGTGCGTGTCGGGCCACGCACAGTGTAGGGTTCCGTAGTAGCATGTTATTCAATGCAAGTCTTTACCCGTCATAAACAAGCGACTAGGTACTCCGTCTTTGTCACTTTAAAAGATTTATTCTAAGGATTTTCTATTTGGTACAAAATTATACAACACCCAAGTTCAACGACTATTACTGCTAAACTAATAAAGTTATCTTTACCGCTATAATTTTCCTTTAAAGTTCATGAAATGCGCTATTATCACAAATTTTTCCAGATTTTTCAAGCCAGCAGTTTAGCTTTTAGAGGGGAAGACGCCCTACTGGAACAAAAATTTGCACTTTAAAGTTTAATATTGCGTAAATAGAGCATTCAATCGAAAAATAGTATTAGCAACCCTTAAGTCATTTTAAAAGATCTATTCAACTATACCCCACACGATGAGGTAGACGATGAAAAAAAAATTCATCCCCACTTCTTGTATACGGGAGCAACCCTAAAAAAAAATATTTTTCAACATTTTATTTCAGCACTTTGTCGGCGTCATTTATTTACATACCCCCACAAAATTACAGCTTTCTAGTATTAACGTTCTCTTAGCAAAACCTCGGACAGACAGACAGACAGACAGACGGACATGACGAAACTATAAGGGTTCCTTGTCAGGACTACGGAACCCTAAAAAGTTGGATTTCATTTAGATATCATCAGTGCAGTGGGTACACGCTAAGCGCTAACTTCAAATATAGGTCGAAAAACAAAGGAAACTAAAACTGAAACGGAACAGTTCGTAGAACCCTTCGTATTACATTTTCGTAGATGTAGTAGTAGGTACACTAATACTGATATAATTTCGATGAAGATATTGAAGAAGAGCTCTTTGTTACAATATACCGATTATACGATAAACCGACCTATAAATTGTTCGCGTGTGTACTCAATTAAAATGTTTCGTTGTTTCTATGTATTTACACAAAGCAGAAGGAACTGATAAAATAACAAAGAATCGTCAAGTCGTCCTTCGAACTCAGCAGTGGCAGTTTAGTATAGTAGCTGTGAGTAATACAGTTAACTGTGATAGTAGAATTATAATGTATTGGTGTGCAGTTATTTTACGAAATTGTCTTCCGTCTTTACGTCACAAAGTGAAGCTTTGATCTTGCTGTTCATATAAAGAACTAACTTATGAACAAATAAAGACTCGAGTAAACTCTGTACCAATTATAACATGGCACCTACTCTCAAGTAGTTATGTATACCTAATATACTCTATTTTTATCACTATCTAGCATCTTCCGGGTTTGCAACAAAAAAAAACGAGCCACAAATTTATTTATTGGCCACATGACCAAACTTCTAATTTTCTAAATAAGCAACGGGAAAATGAATTGGGCCCTAATAAACTAATAAGTCTTTTTTTACAACGCCAAAATATATATTCCATAGAAAGCGTCAAGTAAGATCAACAATTTATCATATCTTGTCCACCTTCTTTAATTGCCATCTAATTTACTAACTCGGCCACATATTTTCCATCTCATCACTATGTTATGTCTTATAGCTTCAAGACAAGGCCCTTAAAAAAATATAATTCAAGCTTGTATAGACTAACATCATTAATTATAACTTAGTATTTATAAAATGACATCATATACTTTTATCGTGAAAATAGCCACAGCAATTTGAACGGGGCCTTATTTGTTACCCCACTTATATAGAGGGGGAGGAGGGGTCCTCCTCTAACCCTCGAATTTAAACGAATTATTGATAATTTTTTATACTTAACCTCAAAATTTTAAAATTATAATAGTAATTATATGGTTTTTTTTATCAAAAAAATGTGGAAAAAAAATCTCTTGAAGAGCTGAGGGAAACTGTAACTCTTCATTTAAGGGGAGGTTTCTATCCTTCCCTTTACCCTTAACTCTTTCAAGATAACAGAATAAAATCACAGAATAAATAATGATATACCTTATACTCTTATTAATTTGATCTGAGCTTGTATTCTATTATCTAAACATTTAATGTTATAAAATTATATAAACATATATATATATATATTTATAATATAATTATTAAGCCATCATAATTTCACTGCAGATCATTACACACACGTTTAATAATTACCTTGACAAAATAGATTTTTTGCATTCTATCGGCAAGGCTACCCACAAAATTAGAACTAGGTAGTCCTAACTAGTCAACCGAAAATGGTAAGTAGTAGGTGCCTATCTAAAGTCAATAATTCTACTGTCGTAATTTATGTCCATGAGAGATATTAAATTAATCAGAGCATAGTTAAGAAATAGATATTATCTTAATTTATATTGTGTCATTAATGTATTATTGATAAGTTAATTATAAATTAAGAACTTCTGTAATTTAAAATAATCGATTATCCTAATTCTCTATATAAGTATCGTAATACTTTGTTTATATTCAGATTGTTTAATTTTGTAAACAATTATGGTGTGACTTGTGAGCGTGGCTCGACCAGTAGTAGTCTTTTTATCGCGTCGGGGCCAGTCAGGTCAATAGACGTCTGATTTTCATACTAGTCCGATTAACTCAATTAGGTACGTACTTAGTAATATTTTTATCCTACATCATTCATTGATTAGTTGTGTATTGTGTAGCGCCGCTTTCTACGAAAGCAGGACGGTTCTTTAACTTTCTCAGGCACAGATAAATTAATTATCGGGTGAGTACACTAATTTTAGATTTTAATAATTATTAATTTTTAATAGATATACATAAAAAACATGCTTGGATTGGTTTTTTAATAAAATTTCTGTTTCATTTAGAATTTAATGGTAAACAATAGTTCATGTAGGCACTTTTAAATATGAATTTTTTCCTTATGGCTGATGCTATTCGCATCTACAGCTATGAGTGTAGTTGTAGTAGGTGGTTACTTATGTTACCTATGTGAGCATGCGAAAGTGGAAGCATTGTTGTATCTTGATCAAAAACAAGCGTTTCCCGTTATACACGCTGTTATGTTACACGTTTCTCTCAGTATCTTGATTTGATTACGCGTCTTACCTTTCAGTTGCTTTTATCCCACTTTGATTCTCATTTGAATTAGAATAATAATCACATTTAATAGATCTCTGTACGTTTCCCGGCGTCCAAGCCGGCTACACTATTAATACGCCACTATAGATAGCCAGTGCGTCTCGGACACTGAGTAGCGAATGAGAAAAATCTCTTAGCTCGAACGGTGACTCTGTCGCGACCTCAACCTCATACATTAACTCATGATTATACTGATTATTGACTATAACCAACTGTTATTTACATTACAGTACCTACAGAAGCTTTACTAACTTTAAACGTTTATAATTATTAAACTAGCTTACTCGTAACTGAATTTTCATCAGTCACGAGTCTTATATATCGGGTGCTAAGATTTAGACAATGAAAGTACCTAGTTAACTTAAATATGTACCAAGGATCGTAGAAATAATTTGGTTATCATAGTTTCTAAAGTGACCCGTTGCTATGAAGTAGAAGATATTCCTTAATCAATGGCAGAGTAAGACTTAGACAGTCAAACTACAAACAAATTATTGATATCACATATACAGCGCAAGATCATCATGATCAGCCGGTATCAGTCCACTGCTGGAGATACGCCTTGCCCAAGATACCTACGCCACTGAGCCCGCAGTGCAAGATGCGTAGTCTACTATGCTGATAGATGTTGGTACCACGTACCAAGTTGGCTTGAAATGTTTAATTTCAGCAGCAAAATCCAACTGAGCAAATATGTTTTTACTTAGAATAATAAACGTTATGTGTAATTTATGTGACACGATTATCTTACCTTAATAATACCGCTGTAATAGTTTTCTTTAGATATATTTCTGATAAAAAAGTTCTATTTCTGTGTTGGCTTTTTCAGTACGTTATTCAACGAAGTGAATTCAGTTAGTTCCATTACACAGTTGATCAAATAGCTCGCAGACTGGACGTGACCAACCGACCGTGTTACGTACGTGATTACTGTAAGTTTTTGCGATCGAAACTATTTCAGGTTTTTTAAGGGAACTTGAAATGATTTCCTGCATGTGGTAGGATCATTATATCAATGTTAAGCCTGACTAGTAGTTACCAAAACTATCAAAAGCATAATTTAATTTTATTCTATGCCAAAAGATAGCTTACCACCACCAAGTAGATAATCTGCCCCCAAAAACCTTAGTGTTGCGGCAGTAAAGCCCTTGAGAGTTTATTCTAGGCCTAGCGTGTTCAATACCCTCGACCATCATCATCGCTTACCACCAGACGAGAAAGTAGTCAAACGCTAGTCTATCCGATTTAAAAAAAAATATATTCAACTACTAAACCAGGCAATGCTCTACTAAGAATTATCATATAGGATATAAAAAGATATAATTCAATTTGTATTTTGTTAAACACATAAACATCACATTAATTATGATTTCGTCAGTAAACGCAAATAAAACATGCTTTCACTGGATTCCGTAGCCGAATGGCAAAAAATGTAACCCTTATAGATTTGCCATGTCTGTCTGTCTGTCCGTCCGTCCGTATGTCACAGCCACTTAAGCCACTTTATTCCGTAACTATTAAGACTACACAATTGAAAGTTGGTACGTATTTTTACACAAAAATGTTAATACAATTTTTAGAGTTTTTTGTTTAAGAATTAGGAATTAAAGATTAAGGGAGGCTCCCTGAGGGGCTTTGTTTTCATACAAAAACTATAAAAACAAAGTAATTTTTTTGGTGGCGAAAAATTATAGTTATAAATACTTTACTGTGTTACGGAACTCCACGAGTACGAGTCCGACTTCCACTTGGCCAGTTTTCTTTATATATATATTTCAGTTTTGAATCTTATGAATTGTATTGCCCATGTGTTCAAACTGCAGGCAGGCGTACAAATATTCATATTTAGTCATAATGGTAGTAGGACTTCTGCTATAGTCTGGCCATTACTGCTGTGCACTCCCTGAGGTATGCGCGCGGCGAGACGGGGGGGACGCGCTCCGTCAGTCTGCCTTTTTCCCCGGCTCCCACCTCGCCGCGCATACCTCAGGGAGTGTACAGCAGTTATGGCCAGACTATAATCCGCCTGGGGGGGTGTACCACCACTTCGCCAATTAATTCGGCCGTGAAAAGAGAAGGTTTTTCGTTTTCAGAGTTGGTATTGTCACAGAATAATGAATAGTACAAGTATTTCGGGCAATAACATAGGCATTTTAACGAGTACGTAATATTTGACATCGTACTTATGCCAAGTTGGCCGAGACATCATTGGGAGTTAGGTAAAGAATTTTTGCAACACCACTTACCTTTGATAATAATTTTTTCTACTCCTCTGCATACCTGGTTGTCTGGAAGAAATCGCTTTCAGCGATAAGACCGCCATTTGTACTTATTCTCATAATTTGTTTTTGTTCTATTTGTTATATCTTAGTGTGCAAATAAAGAGTTATTGTATTGTATAGTATAGTAAAGAAATAATCCAGATAATATAATGCAAAACACTTGCAGCCTCTAATCCAATCTAAGTCTGTGAGCTCGCCCAATAATTTCACTATGGCGCTACCAAAGATATCATCGCGAGTGAACAAACGTGCAGTAGAGGGGAATGTCCTTACACAATAGGTATTATATATCATTACCAACATGTGGGAGGCGCTAACAAATGAATTTGAAATGCATTCCGTGGGGAGCAAGTGCTTACAAAAGGTGAAAGTATAAAGTTCGATGAACTAAACGAAAGTTTTCAAAAGGGATTCTGGAGAAGTGATCTAGAAAGTAAAAGGAGAGTGATATGGTTTAACACAATTTATAAACCTGTTTGAGTCCTTTCTGCACACGATAGCTTGTTTATTTTACATTATACCTAATGCTATTCCAAGCATATACGTTCATTATACATACCTACAATAAGTACATGTCTCTTAGAATACATATCTTAGAGTGCACCTGCATTGCATTAACAAAAGTCGTATTCTAGTAACGTGGGCGTAGGTATATTATGTATGTATATATTCTGATTAATATAACATACAGATATATAAGTCGCATTTTTTAAATAGTTTTTGTTGCAATTTCTACCCAGCCAATGAATCTGCAAGAATAAGAAAACTTGATTAAAGGCAAACAGTCTTTCTAAAAACCGAACGTAAAACTACTTAGTTACACTTATTTATTGGTAAATAAATATGTCTGATGTAGGTACGGAAAATATTATCTATATAATATATAATATATCGCCTGTTGTGTTACCAATTTGTCGTATTGTTTTCACGACATCTCGGAAGCTAGACTCTTCCACGCTCTACCAGTTTTCCTGATAGACCTATTCGCAATACTTACTCTGTGCTAAGTAATAAGAAAACTTATTACATACTTATATACTTTGTGCTAAGTAAAATACTATATAGGTAAAATTTAGTTTCACATTTCAAAACTCTTGGAATAGTTCTATGATTTTTTATTGCATTAGAAGTGAGAATATGATAAGAGTAACGATAATATCGAGTGCGAGGCAGAAGGTAGGACGCATCAATAACCGTTTATAATTAACTAGCTGAGCCCCGCAGCTTCGCCCGCGTGTTAATTGATGTGTATGCAAGTGGAGAACAATAACAGATTCACACACACACTTACTTTCGCGTTTATAATATAAGTAGGATTTTAAGGTTTATTTGTATTGAGTTTTGGGTGAACAGAACAAAGTTATAAAATTTTCCATAGAAACTTTAGCACCCTGGGGATGATTTTTTAAAATAAAATTAGCCTTTGTGTTATTCCAGAACCCACACTTACATTTCCAGTTTTGTAGTTACGGAGATAGTGGAAAAAACATAAATGAATTTTCCATGCTTTTTCCACGCAAAATTCAATTATGTCACCCCCAAGAGGTAGATTGGAAATAATTTAATATCGTTTAAAAAACGAAAAAAAACGACTGTACATGCCGCGATAGTCATAGCCAGTAGTTATAAAGCATGTCATCAAAGTATACAAATTTGCTTATATTGTTTATCTCTATATCTCCTGAGATATTTGTCACATCTCGATAAAATTTAAATGGGACCAAGAAGGACGCATAATCTCTCAAACAAAAAAATTGAAACTAAGACATAGGCTAAATCGTATTTTCGAAATTATAGCCCAAAATATACAAGCTTTTTGTAAAGACAACATATGTAATGCAAAGTGGTACCTACAAATAATAAAAATACACACTAGCCCAAGTTTTACTGCTCTACAATTTGCCATCAGTTCCAGTACCTACAGCTCCATCATCAGGTCAGTTTGATGGTACCATATTTTTGCATTGTCACCGAAGATACGCATGTATATATTTGAGTCCTTCTAATTTAGCTTCCAAGATTTGATCCACACATACATGTATTACATACAACACGGCAAGTTTTATAAATAAAAGTTTGTAATCATAGACATACCTATTACTAGCATTTTAAATCAATGCTTGTAATAATTAAGAAATGAGAGTCATGTCAGTGACCTTTGGCAAACTAAGTAACAAAGACAATCTCAACTTGAAAACGGTTATTTATGGCTTCTGCGACAACCGCTTATATTTGGAACAGGCGAATGTGTTTCATAATACCAAAAACATGCCCCAAGTTTAACAACATTTTGGTAGGTATAACGGTTGTATGGACAACTCGTACATCGAAACCTTTCCGTGTTTTCATGCTAAAAGAAGCTAAAAACATGCGCTAAAAATCAGCAAATATAAAATTGCAGCATTTATAATTGTAGATTACTAAACGGCAACAGTCACTGCATAATAATGATGCATTGGTTTATCTTGTCCCCTATGCCAACGTAACAATTACGTAAATAAATATTCTATGTTAATATAAGAACTGATATTACAGATCACCCACAGAGCACAGGTAGATTGAATGCCTAGAGCTCTTAGTCTACAGGTAAACTGCAAAAGCCTCTCGATTAGAAGTTTATAAAGTTAACAAACAGGTTTTTACGACTTACGTCCGAGAGATCTAGGCTGTTGGAGGAACTAAAATAGAATAGAAATTGTTAAAACTTAAGAATACGGAAATTACGTAAGTTATCGAAAGATTTGCAAGAGCTAATCTTTATTGAGACAATGGCGATGACCTTTATAGAAACAAAGTAAAAGTTGCACGCGGAGCGACGCATGTTGAATCAGTTTACTGCAGTTTGTTGATCCTGCTTAAATGAAGTCACAGCCCTCGGATTTAACATCCATAATATGCTAATGCTATGGGTGAAGTTGACTGAAATATTTTAAATTCCTTTATAAAAAAATAAAGTAAAAGATAAACGTTACCGGACTGTACAGTTACCAAACAATGGTCGATCAAGTAGGTACCCAACCAGCAAAAATTACACTTAAAATAATCTCTAGACCACTGTTTTCTTGCTCTTATACCATTCTTATATCGTCGTATAAGCCTGGATTTGGGCACCATTTATAAGCGTAATTTGTTTATATCTTTCTAATATCAGTCTTATTGAATGTTGTTTTCACTTAAATTATTCTTACCAAAACTAATTTAAGCGTACATAGGTTTTTGACGTTAAGAGTCCTGTGAGCGTAAGAAAGTTTATTTTGATTTTACATAAGATCAAACACAAAAAACTTGGTGTAGTGTTTGTTTGAAAGTTACAACTAATAAAAAAGAAATCGAAAACAGTAAGGATAAAGGTATTTGATAATTATATTGTAGTAACCGTACCATTATTAACAAGTGTTTCGTTTTATGCTTTTCGATAAGTATTAGTCTTGGAAAATATTATTTACTGTAAAGTAGACACTAGTTTACGCTTCACAACTCGTGCGCTTCATCAATATATCGTATTTAGTATTCTTGTTTAATTATTTTATGTCTTAATTTGTATTAAAAGCGACGCCATTAGTATTGCATTTATTAGAATCACTATAAGACTATTTTAAGCTCATTTAGATCATTCCAACATGACTCCATGTTGGAATAACTTAGAGATCCTTGAATTGAAATAAAACATTTATTTTCATTTAAGAGTGAACGTTTGGGATGTGATATGGTATTTTATGTGTCCGCACTAAAATACTTTTGGTGAAATATAATAGTCAACATCAAATGTTACTCTCACAATTTTAGTCACAAATTCGATTTAAGATCAAACTTTCTTAAATTAGACTCGTTTTCTCTATTGTAAGTATGATGATTCAATATCACTCTAATACTGTGCCTATCCACTGCTGTTGATCTTATAATAGTTTTGAATAAGATCAATATTTACATGTTTTAAGTACTTTAATTAAATGCTGATATTAGTCTAACATTCTTACAATAGCATTTAGAAAATATGAAATAAAATTAAATGAGCTTAGAAAATGTGGATATGAGAGCTAATTTCTCTCAAGTGTGATAAGTCTTAATAAATGCTTTTTTAGGAGTGTGTGGCTTACAAGAGCACTGTAAATTTAAACTTATATGCATAATTAAGACAAGGTATTAAGATCAAGCGTATTAGAGCCTGTAACGGCTTGTCAGAGACTAATATAGGAGCGATAGCAATGACGAAAACAGATAAGAGACCACTATAAGCTCAGTACTCTTATAAAGTGAGAAACGTAAGACGATTTTGCTAGTTGGGTAGGTTACGTACCTACCCTATAGAAAAGCTGAACGATAGCGAAGTTATGAATAATTTACATTCAAATTAGCTTACATACAGTCAGTACTACCTATGTTGGTATTCAAATGATTACACTATCTATGAATCTCCGACTACAATCCTAAAAGTCTGGCACACGGCGCAAGCTACATGTTAGCTAAGGTGATTAGTTACATCAGATCATCTGAAACGATTGAAACGAATCTAATTTTCTTATCACATTCAATCGCATTCAATTAATTTCAATTGATTTTACGCCTGTTCCAGGAGGTAAGTACCTAATAAATTACGCCCGGATACAATGACATTTTATAGCACAGGTTGACCTAAACCCGCACTTTACGCACGCTTCTCCGTGACTTAAATAGCCGATTATTTCACGACGTTTAGCACCCTCGCTGCGCTCAGGTGCCAAGTTCACGCCGTGCAATAATCTTCTATTTGACGGAAAAGCGTAGCAAGCGTAAAGTGCAATTTTATAGCTGTCAGTGTGACATATATTCATAAATATATGTCACACTGACAGCTATAAAATTGTATACGATACTCGTGACTTAAGTAGTCTTTTAAGTAGTAGTAATTATTGCACGGCGAGATGTTGGTAACTACGCCGTGCAATAATTAATTAATTAAGACTACTTAAGTCACAAGTATCGTAATATCTAATACTATAAGAATCTTTGTCCTGACATACTGACTGACTCACTGACTCACTGACTCACTGACTCACTGACAGACAACGCACAGCCTAAACCGCTGGTCGTAGAGACTTGAAATTTGGAGGGTATATTTGTCTTAGTACGTAAGGGTGTACTAAGAAAGGATTTTCCAAAATTCACCCCTTAAGGGGATGAAATGGGGGTTCAAAGTTTGTATGGAGAAACAAGATTAGATCGTCTTTTCTATCCGAAACTTCACATAAGTGCTTCAATAAAAAAATAAGTAAAGACGTGTTTCAGGTTTTTTTGGAATTCCACCCCTAAGAGGGTGAAATGGGGTAATAAAGTGTAAAATTAATATTGTTTCGGATTGCGCTGAAATTTGGCATGCAAATAGTTATTACGACGTTAGTTCCCACTGAGAAAGGATTTTCCAAAATTAACCCTCGAAGGGGATGAAACGGGGGTTCAAAGTTTGTATGGAGAAACAAGATTAGATAGTCTTTTCTATCTGAAACTCCACACAAGTGCTTCAGTAAAAAAATAAGTAAACACGTGTTTCAGGTTTTTTTTTATTCCACCCCTAAGAGGGTGAAATTGGGTAATAAAGTGTGAAAATCAATATTGTTTCGGATTGCGCTGAAATTTGGCATGCAGATAGTTATTACGACGTTAGTTCCCACTGAGAAAGGATTTTCCAAAATTAACCCTCGAAGGGGATGAAACGGGGGTTCAAAGTTTGTATGGAGAAACAAGATTAGATAGTCTTTTCTATCTGAAACTCCACACAAGTGCTTCAGTAAAAAAATAAGTAAACACGTGTTTCAGGTTTTTTTTAATTCCACCCCTAAGAGGGTGAAATTGGGTAATAAAGTGTGAAAATCAATATTGTTTCGGATTGCGCTGAAATTTGGCATGCAGATAGTTATTACGATGTTAGTTCCCTCTGAGAAAGGATTTTCCAAAATTTACCCTCGAAGGGGATGAAACGGGGGTTCAAAGTTTGTATGGAGAAACAAGATTAGATAGTTTTTTCTACCCGAAACTCCACACAAGTGCTTCAGTAAAAAAATAAGAAAACACGTGTATCAGGTTTTTTTGAAATTCTACTCTTAAGAGGGTGAAATGGGGTAATAAAGTGTAAAATCAATATTGTTTCGGATTACGCTGAAATTTGGCATGCAGATAGTTATTACGACGTTAGATCCCTTTTTGAAAGGATTTCCCAAAATTAACCCTCGAAGGGGATGAAACGGGGGTTGAAAGTTTGTATGGAGAAACAAGATTAGATCGTCTTTTCTATCCGAAACTTCACATAAGTGCTTCAGTAAAAAATAAGTAAAGACGTGTTTCAGGTTTTTTTGTAATTCCACCCCTAAGAGGGTGAAATGGGGTAATAAAGTGTAAAAATCAATATTGTTTCGGATTGCGCTGAAATTCGGCATGCAGATAGTTATTAATTACGACGTTAGTTCCCTCTGAGAAAGGTTTTCCAAAATTCATCCCAGAAGAGGATGAAGCGAGGGTTCAAAGTTTGTATGGAGAAACAAGAATTGATTGTCTCTTATATTCGAAACTTCACACAAGTAGTTTAGTAAATAAATGAGTAAATACGTGTTTCAGGCTTTTTGAAATTCTATTCCTAAAAGGGTTAAGTGGAGTAACAATGTCTGAAATCAATATTGTTTCGGATTGCGCTGATATTTTGCATCCAGATAGAAATTTTGACGTAGGTATCCGCTGAGAAAGGATTTTTCAAAATTCACTCTTCAAGGGATGAAGCGGGGGCTCAAAGATTGGATAGTCATTTTATTCGACATTTCACACAAGTACTTCTGTAAATAAATAAGTAAATACGAGTTTCAGACTTTTTCAAAATGCCACCCTAAAGAGTGAACTGGGGTAAAAAAGTCTGAAAATCAATATAGTTTCGGATTGCGCTTTATTGGGTTTTCGGGTTTTAAAAATATGAATCCTGATTTGTCTTAGTCACGCGATAACATGAAAACAGGTGAACCAATTTGGCTAATTTTTATTTGATGTCTTTAATGATAGAATCGTTTTTACAAAAGAAAAGTTTTAAGTAAATAAAAGGAGTTTTTAACGCGGGCGTAGCCGCGGGGGACTTCTAGTCTAATACTATAAGAATCTTTGTCCTGACATACTGACTGACTCACTGACAGACAACGCACAGCCTAAACCGCTGGTCGTAGAGACTTGAAATTTGGAGGGTATATTTGTCTTAGTACGTAAAGGTGTATTAAGAAAGGATTTTTCAAAATTCACCCCTTAAGGGGATGAAATGGGGTTTCAAAGTTTGTATGGAGAAACAAGATTAGATAGTCTTTTCTATCCGAAACTTCACACAAGTGCTTCAGGACATAAATAAGTAAACACGTATTTTAGGTTTTTTCGAAATTCCACCCCTAAGAGGGTGAAATGGGGTAACAAAGTCTGAAATTCAATATTGTTTTAGATTGCGCTGAAATTTGGCATGCAGATAGTTATTACGACGTAAGTGCCCTCTGATAAGGGTTCTCCAAAATTCACCCCTGAAGGGGATGAAACGGGGGTTCAAAGTTTGTATGGAGAGACAAGATTAGATAGTATTTTCTATTCAAAAACTTCATACAAGTGCTCCAGTAAAAAAATAAGTAAATACGTGTTTCAGGTTTTTTTTTAATTACACCCCTAAGAGGGTGAAATGGGGTTACAAAGTGTGAAAATCAACATTGTTTCGGATTGTGCTGAAATTTGGCATGCAGATAGTTATTACAAAGTAGGTTCCCTCTGAGAAAGTATTTTCCAAAATTCACCCCTGAAGGGGATGAAACGGGGGTTCAAAGTTTTTATGGAGAAACAAGATTAGTTAATCTTTTATATTTGAAACTTAACAGAAGTACTTAAGTAAGTAAATACGTGTTTCAGACTCTTTCGAAATTCCACCTCTAAAAGGGTGAAGTGGGGTAACAAAGCCTGAAATCAATATTGTTTCGGATTGCGCTGAAATTTGGCATGCAGATAGTTATTTTGACTTAGGTATCCACTAAGAAAATTTTTCAAATTCACTCTTCAAGGGGATGAAGCGGGGTTTCAAAGTTTGGATAGTCATTTTATTCGAAATTTCACACAAGTACTTCTAAGTAAATCAACACCAATATAAATGCGAAAGTCAGTTTGTTTATTTGTTTGTTTGTTTGTTTGGGACTTCTTCACGGTCATTTTATTCGAAATTTCACACAAGTACTTCTAAGTAAATCAACACCAATATAAATGCGAAAGTCAGTTTGTTTATTTGTTTGTTTGTTTGGGACTTCTTCACGGTCAAACTGCTTGACCGATTTGGCTGAAATTTTGTATAAAGATAGAACATAAGGCAGAATAGGATATAGGATATTTTTTTTATGGCTATGGAGTCAGGGGGTCCAGATATTATTAATTGAATTTTGTAAATATAAGACTTCTTCTCGAATAAACGGCTTGACCGATTTGCCTGACATGTTGTATAAAGACAGTACATAGGGTAGAAAAGGATATAGAATACTTTTTATTTGGCTATCGAGTCAGGAGGTCCAGATATTTTTAATTAAATTTTGTAAATATAAGACCTCTTCTCGAATAAACGGCTTGACCGATTTGCCTGAAATGTTGTATAAAGACAGTTCATAGGGTAGAATAGGATATGGGATACTTTTTTTTGGCTATCAAGTCAGAGGGTTCAGATATTTTTAATTGAATTTTGTAAATATAAGACATCCTCTCGAATACACGGCTTGACCGAATTGCCTGAAATTTTGTATGAATACATGTCATAGGGCACAATAGGATATAGGATACTTTTTTTCTGGCTGTCGAATCAGGGGGTCCAGATATTTTTTTATTTAATTTTGTGAATGTGTGGCCTCTTATCAGCTAAACAGCTAGACCGATTGGACTGAAATTTTATACATATTACAGTTCATATTGCATAGAATTACATAGGATACTTTTTTTCTGGCAGTCGAGTCCAGTTGTCCAGAATTTTTAAATTGAACTTTGTAAATGTGTGGCCTACTCTCGGTCAAACTGGTTAACCATTTAAGCTAAAATGTTGTACACGGACAGTCAAAAAGACATAGAAGAGCAACGAATACTTTTTTTTTGGGTGGAAATTTCGGTTTTCTATATTTTTATTATGGAATTTTGTAAATGTGTGGCCTCTTTTCGGCCAAACGGCTTGACCAATTCAGATGAAATTTTGTAAAGACATTTAATAGGGCATAAAAGGGCAAAGAATACTTTTTTCGGCAGTTAAGTGTGGGTGCCTATATTTTTCTTTAACTTTACATAGAGTTTGCATAATCATACTAAACTAAGACTAAACTTAATAAATACCTTAATTAGGCCATAAAACTGTCAGGGTCATTAAAAGTCATCAAAATTTACGCGATGGCTTTGCTTTCCCAACGTGTTTTATCTGCTTTGTGGGAAGTATTTCAAAAGCATTCGTGTCTTAACAGCCACATTTAACCTTAGTGTCATCAGTGTTGACTAAGTTATAGGTTATAAAAACTGTCAGGGTCATAAAACGTAATTATTTTCGCGCTCACTTCGCTCGCGCATTGATAGCGCTCCCTGCGCTCGCGCAAACATTTGTTTTATCTACTTTGCAGGTAATATTTCAACATTTTTTGTATTTTTATAACCACATGCATCAAAACGGGCCATAAATTGAAACAGTACAACCTTCCATAACCATAATGATTATTAACCTTAAAATAAGTGGATACCATGTTTACCCTTTGTTTCATCAGTATTAACTTAGTAGGTCATAAAAACTGTCAGGGTCATAAAAGGTCGTAAAAATTTTTCGCGCTCGCTTCGCTCGCGCAGTGATAGCGCTTACTACGCTCGCGCAGTAATAGCGCTCGCTCCGGTCGTGCAAGCATTTGTAATATCTACTTTGTAGGAAACATTTCAGCAACTATTGTATTTTAATAGCCACATTCATCAAAACATGTCATAAATTGGAACAGTACAACCTTCAATAATCATAATGATTTTTAACCTTAAAATAAGTGGATATCAAGTTTAATCTTTGTGTCATCAGTGTTAACTTAGTAGGTCATAAAAACTGTCAGTGTCATAAAAGGTCGTAAAAATTTTTCGCGCTCGCTTCGCTCACGCAGCTATAGCGCTCGCTGCGCTCGCGCAAACCTTTGTTTTATCTACTTTGTAGGTTATATTTCATCATTTTTTGTATTTTCATAGCCACATGCATCAAAACGAGTTTATAAATTAAAACAGTACAACCTTCAATAATCATAATGATTTTTTACCTTAAAATAAGTAGATATCAAGTTTAACCTTAGGGTCATCGGTATTGACTTAGTAGGTCATAAAAACTGTCAGGGTCATAAAAAGACGTAAAAATTTTCGCGCTCGCTTCGCTCGCGCATTAATAGCGCTCCCTGCGCTCGCGCAAACCTTTGTTTTATCTACTTTGTAGGTAATATTTTTGCAATTTTTGTATTTTAATAGCCACATGCATCAAAACGAGGCCATAAATTGAAACGGTACAACCTTCAATAATCATAATAATTATTAACCTTAATATAAGTGGATATCAAGTTTAACCTTTGTGTCATCGGTGTTGACTTAGTAGGTCATAAAACTGTCAGGGTAAAAAGTCGTAAAAATTTTTCGCGCTCGCTTCGCTCGCGCTGTGATAGGGCTTGCTACGCTCGCGCAGTAATAGCGCTCGCTCCGGTCGCGCAAGCATTTGTTATATCTACTTTGTAGGAAACATTTCAGGAACTTTTGTATTTTAATAGCCACATGCATCAAAACGAGTCATAAATTGAAACAGTACAACCTTCAATATTCATAATGATTTTTTACCTTAAAATAAGTGGATATCAAGTTGAACCTTAGGGTCATCGGTGTTGACTTAGGGTCATCGGTCTTAAAAACTTTCAGGGTCATAAAAAGTCATAAAAAAGTTTCTCACTTCGCTTGCGCAGTAATAACGCTACATAGCGTATAATAGCGTGTTTTAACAGCCTCATACATTAGACTGACTCAAATACTTAAACAGAAAAACTTGGTAAACCTTGGTTAGGTTTACCAAGTACCAAATAATGATTAATAACTTTAACAATAGACGATATCGAGTTCGACCTAAGAGTCATCTATAATGACTTGATGATTAGGTCATTAAACTGTAAGGGTTATAAAAAGCCATAAAAAAATGTTCACTCGCTCAATAATAGCGCTCGCTACGCTCGCGCAGCTATTCACCTTATTTTCTTTGTAAGAAATGTTTCAGGAACTGTTGTGTTGAGTCAAAAATTTAAACAGCACAATTTCGTATACCTAAGCAAAATGATTAATGACTTTAACAATAGAGGATATTGAGTTCGACTTTGAGGGTCATCTATGGTGACTTGGCCTAAGAGATCATCGATCTAGACCTCAATGGTCATAGACACAAATAACGCGGGCGAAGCCGCGGGTAACAGCTAGTACTATTATAAGTGTAAAGCAAACCATTATATTTATACTCAAATATATGTACTAGCGATAGTAGCGATACACGTAATATATTATTTAAGATCAACAATGTTATAACTATTGTTAACAATTAAAAATTTAAATTATGATGAATTACAATTATATATATATATATATATAAAATTTATATTAAATTAAACTATTATATATACAATATAAACTACTCCCTAAAACGTAAGTAATATTAATTATAAGAAATCTGAAAAATATGATATGTCTATTCTATATAATATTTTGACCGCTTTTACAAAAGAAGGTCCTCATGTTTACTCAAATCTGTCTGTTCTCTATGATCTGTGTGAACGTTCCTTTTTCACCGACTACGGAAGAGGGAGGGTTATGTTAATTTTAAAAAAAATTGTTTAAAAGACCAGTAGCTTGTATGTATGTTCATCTGTTTCCTTATAAATCTTTTAAACTACTTATCATAATTTGATAAATGAGGTGTCGTTGGAAGCGTCTTGTTTGTCCGCTGGTATAGGCTATGTGACGTCACATTCAATTGAATATTGCGCCCAAAAAATTGTTATAAAAACATATTTTTTTTGCCTCACCCCATCATTGTGTAGTATCATTGAACAGATATTTCAAAATGAAGGTACATCATACTTTTGTCAAACGTACCGTTTCCAAGATATATCCCATCAAAGTAATGAAGATATCGATATTAAAGGGGTTTTTTTAATAATAACGATGTATGAAAACGAATTTTTTAACCGGACTACGGCGTCGAAACGAAGCAAAAAGAGTTATGTGTTTGTTGATCGGTATGCATGTATATACATTTATTTTATGTTCATTTGTCCTTTTATAACTTCTAAACTACTTATGATTATTTGACATATGTTGTATGTTGTGGTAGCGTTGGAACGTTGTTTATCTGGATATTGGGGTATCGCTGACGTCACATTAAATTTAATATAAATATTATTGCCTGGCATCCTCTAGAGGACATACAGTTTTGAACTAATAAAGTTTTGTCATATACCTATCTTTTTTTACTGAAAAGTATTAGTCCACTCTTGTAACTTATGCATTATCTAGTTAAAGGACAAACTTAACTTTGCAGTTGTATCCATAGAAAATGTACTGCATCAACAGCAAATAATAAGTCTGTAAAATAGTAGATTCACTATTTTTTTATTTAACTACATATTTACGGTTTTCAGATTTATTCATATATAAGTGGTTCAAGATCTTGCTTCTTGCCAAATTTCATTATTCTAGGTCAACGGGAAGTAGGTACCCTATTAGTTTTCGATTCCCTTGTGAAATATGTCTAGACCCTGGAATAACACAAAGGGTACTTTTTATCCCGTTATTCCCATGGGAACGACGTCTACGCGGGTGAAAGCGCGGGGCACAGCTAGTAAAAATAAGTTCAAAAACTAAAACCCGACAACTGAAAAATTGTGAATTGCTCTGAAAAGTTATGTCAAGAAACAAGAAAATATTCTCATCTGAAATTTTTATGTACAAACTATTCGAAATGCATCGTGAAATAAATAAACAACTTACACGTGTAATAAATATTTTATTGTATTTCATACATATTCATAGTGTGGTGTTCAGGGAAAACCGTGGTCGTCCGTCGTATGCCACCTACCGTACAATTGCAAATACATTTTGCAAAGTAGCAACATTTTCAATCAATCAATCAATCAAATATTTTATTTGCTAGAATACAGTACAAAATGATCTTATTTATTAACATGTAGGTTAGTGAATCCAGCCTGCAGGCAGGCGTGCAAATATTTATGGTAAGATGTCAAATAATAATAAAATAAATATGAATTAAATTACACATTTAAAATTAAATTTACTTTAATTAAAGCATTTACTGTTAATTTTCTTAGTTATCAAAAACTCAGATAGTCTTTAATATGATAAAAACAATTTTCCAACAACCATTGATGCAAATGAATTTTAAATTTATTATTCTGTAACAATTTAATGCTGTCAGGTAACTTATTATAAATAATTATACACATATTATACGCATTTTTTTTATAAATCTCTCTATGACATGATGGTTGAAACAGAAGATTTTGAAATTTTGCTCTTTTTTGTTTTAGAATGATTTCGTTACGTTTTATAAAGTAATCAGGATGGTCTCGAACAAAAATACAAATGTCCTTAATATACATGCAGGGAAGTGGAAGGATATTACATTTCTTAAACAAAGGCTTACAACTGTCTAAAAACCAAGCTTTATTTAACACGCGAACACATCTTTTCTGTACTTTGAAGGCTTTATCAGAGTCCACAGAATTTCCCCACAATATTAAGCCATAACTAAGAGTTGAAGATACATAGCCATGGTATGCAGCAAGAGCAGCTTCTACAGAGACAGTTTGCCGTACTCTTTTTAGTGCAAAAACAAAGCGACCAAGCTTTTGACAAACCGTGTCTACATGTTTTTTCCAGTTAAGGTGTTCATCTACATGCATTCCTAAAAAATTAAAAGAGTTTACCTGCTCTAGTTTTTGATTGTCAATGGCAATGTCAAGAGAAATTAATTTGGAATTATACGAATGAAATTGAATTATTTTAGTTTTATTAATATTCACATTTAAATTGTTGTTATTAGTCTAATTAATTATATCAGCAAGAGCTTCGTTTATATCATATTGACTAGAGTATTTATTTTTTGATTTTACAATTACTGTTGTATCATCAGCAAAAAGGATGCATTTATGTCTAGTAACATCAGGTAGATCATTGATATATATCAAAAATAACAAAGGGCCTAATATACTTCCCTGAGGGACTCCCTTGTTATTTAATATTGTCTTTGATCTAAAATTATGTTTTGTAAAAGTATTTTTTTTTACTGATCCTTACTTTTGTTATTTGAGTGCACTGTGCCCTGTTTCGTAAATAACAACTTAACCAATCTAATTCTTTACCCCTTATACCATAATAATCAAGCTTAATTAAAAGTTTAGAATGATCAACAAAGTCGAAAGCTTTCTTAAACTCCAAAAATAAAGTGACTGCTGAATTGCTACTATTTATGGTCTCTGTTACACTTTTAATTAAATCGAAGTTTTATTATTAATTTTCAGAAGAAAATATTTTCTTGTTTCATATTAGTGTCCCTCTGAACCCTGGATGATTTATTATTATTGACAAGTGTATAACTGGTTGGTCCTCTATACAATATTTTGCCGAGATCTGATGTTTATATTCAGAGATATGGCGAGAAATTATTTGCGTGGCTTGTGAAGCTGGTGTTAAAAAAGCCTGACCATAAAATCGTAAAGTTTTAATACCATATTAATTCTGAGTTCTGAATGATTTATTTATTATCAAAACAACAAACAGGTATTGAATTGATACGTTTTGTAGCTAAAACGTTAACCCTATCACCAAATTAATTGAAGAACGAAGTTATCTAATACTATAAGAATCTTTATCCTGACATACTGACTGACTGACTGACTCACTGACAGACAACGCACAGCCTAAACCGCTGGTCGTAGAGACTTGAAATTTGGAGGGTATATTTGTCTTAGTACGTAGGGGTGTACTATGAAAGGATTTTTCAAAATTAACCCCTTAAGGGGATAAAATGGGGGTTCAAAGTTTGTATGGAGAAACAAGATTAGATAGTCTTTTCTATCCGAAACTTCACACAAGTGCTTCAGTACAAAAATAAGTAAATACGTGTTTCAGGCTCTTTCGAAATTGCATCCCTAAAAGGGTGAAGTGGGGTAACAAAGTCTGAAATCAATATTGTTTCGGATTGCGCTGAAATTTGGCATGCAGATAGTTATTTTGACTTAGGTATCCGCTAAGAAAGAATTTTTCAAAATTCACTCTTCAAGCGGGGGTTCAAAGTTTGGATAGTCATTTTATTCACCATTTCACACAAGTACTTCTGTAAATAAATAAGTAAATACGATTTTCAGACTTTTTCAAAATGCCACCCTAAGAGGATAAACTGGGGTAACGAAGTCTAAAAATCAATATTGTTTCGGATTGCGCTGAAATTTAGAATGCAGATAGTTATTATGACGTAGGTATCGGCTCAGAAAGAATTTTCTAAAAATTCCTCCCGGATACGGAACGAGGATTCAAAGTTTGTATGGCGAAATAAGATGAGTACGTGTTGTAGGATTTTTTGAAATGGGGTAGGTAACAAAGTCTGATAATTTGCGTTTTCGGTTTTTATAAATATGAATCCCAAATTGCCTTAGTCTTAGGCTAATTCTTATTTGATGTATTTAATGATAGAATCGTTTTTACAAAAGAAAAGTTTTAAGTAAACAAAGAAGTTTTTAACGCGCGCGAAGCCGCGGGGCACTTCTAGTTAATAATACAAAAAATAATACAATTATAAATCAAGGCAAACAACTTCTTAAAATTTACTCATTTGATTTGCATACTGTTAATTTTTGCATTATCACATAAAGCTTCGTCGCTATCCTAGGTACGTATCGCCAGGGAATGTAATATCCTGCATGAGGCAGTGTTTCCGGTTAAGTATAATATATGGGTCTGTAAATCGCGAGTAAATAGGTATCTTCTGGGTAAGCACGCTCCATCAGGGATCGCATCATCACTTAACATCAGGTGAGATAGTGATCAAGTGCTGCAGTTCGATATAAAAAAGTACATATTAAAATTGTTTGCGCCCAAGCAGCAGGTCGAGAAAACTTAAATGAATAGAGTACAACGATGCATGTAAAAACGCAATAAAGACCGACAGTAGGTAACATATAATATATTCCAAAGAAAGTTTACCAATATAGGTTCGGATAAAATCGGTAAAATAGCAACAAGTCGCAGATGATGATCTGGTAGACGTACTTACGATGTATGAAGCCATAGGAATTGTCAGAACTGATTTTCGTGATTTACGGCGTGGCGAGTGCGGCACAAAATAATGAATAGTATGAGTGCGGTAAACCAATTGTCGTGGTAATCTCACTTCCTATTGTATTATTTTTTACATTTTTTGTTGAGAAAGCTGTTTGTTATCATATTAGTTTTTCAAACGCATAGATAAATTAGTTAAGTAAGTATACATACATTCGTGAAAACGTAACCTACACTCTATTTCTCAACGAGATGTGGCAAGGTAAAGTCCAGCTAGCTTACTCTCGGTCGTGTAGTACAATTTAAATCGAGGTCTTAGTGATCTGTAAATATACCCAAAGACCCTGAAAAGTATTTACTCAGTTCCGTAAAATATTTGAATAACCACTGCCTTCATATATGACATCTTTCGAAGGCGAATTCAAATGAGCTATCCAGTCATTGATTTCAAAAATCTTCTTTATAAATATAAAAGAAGATTTTAGAAAACCTGTGACTCACGGTTAAAGTCACGAAGGTAATAAATTATTTCAACTGTTTTTACTCTTAAAATGTATCATGTCTGATGTCTACATCCTATAAGAAATCTACTTGCCAAATTTCAACCACGCCAGTAAGCTTACAGTTTCGAGATTTCGTGATAATGTCAGTCAATGATCTTTCGCTTTTATAAATATTATATTCTGATAGGTGATTACTATAACAATCGATATGTGTTGAGCAACATCGGTGTAGGCGCGTTCACAAAGGCGCAAACGCATCGTGCACCGCAGTCACTTTCCAACAAAGTCAATGAAGCGCGGTGAAAGTGGAGACCTCGCGTCCGTGTGCTGCCAACGCTGTAAAATTCGCTGACTCACATGTTCACATAATACCTATCATATGACCGTTTTATGGACCGGACCCAGAAATGTAAACGATTATACTCGTACGCTACCGTAACATCAGAAGTCGAGTTCGAACAACAAGTTTCAGTAGCATTTGTGTTTATTTTTACTTGCATCAAACTGCACACCTACCTAGTAGTAGGTACACTATTCTCCGATCTATGTTCTATGATATACTTACTACATTTGTGATTCAAATTTACTTACATTCTGTCAAACGAAACGTCAACCGTTTTAATTAAATCTTTTCAAAAATATAAAGCATCAAAGCTATATATAGCCAGGCACCCTTTCTCCTTTTAACAGATAATCAAAGAGAAACTGTCGTACAAATACGAAATGAGCATGAGAAAAGTTGGCTTTATTACGTAAAATATGATGTCTACGTTTCCATTTTTGTCACAGTAACAATGTTACTTCAGCTTATAAGTCACAGACGCACACACACGAACAGAGACCCACAGGATGATAGGAATTACAGAAAGAATTTAGATTTTACGAGTTATGTAATTTAAGGCATGTCATGTCATTAATATTATACCTATTTATAGTCAATTTATGGTCAATATTACAATCTCCGGTGCATATAAATAGGTCATGTACGGATCATCCCATGACCCACTTTCACTACAAATTTCTACTGTAGTTTACTATGTTACAAGAGTATAAAGACTTGAATAAAAAATAAGAAAGAACGCGATTATTAAGAACATTTTATGAGATACCTGCGAGATTTACAGTAGGATTAAATATGTTAAAGTCATAGATATTTACGACATTTCTTTACTCGTAAAAGAGTAAGCATTATGATACTTTACTATTTCAAATAATAGTCCAGTCAAAAAATGAGGTGTAGACTCCGTGAGCAGGTACCTAAGCAATTCATTCAGAAACTTGTTCAGGGTGCTTACCGTTTGAACATGCAAAAGTTCTTAGCTCTAGGTGGTAAGCCAGAGGAGGGAACGGTGAAAAAGTCTCAATTTTGGGGTTTGTTTCTACTTATATCTTGAAAACGGTACATAAGGGGAATTTTTTCCTTCCATGAATGAATAATGAATAAAACTTCTATTCTATAACTTTTGTTTCGAATTCTCTACTGTTTTCAAGCTTCACGCTTGGAAAAAGTAATTTTTTTTTGAAAATAATTGTATGATGGGTACGTAAACCAAGCGAAGAGTAGTAAATCACAAGTACAGATGCAACGATACAATCTGAAAGTCAGTTGACATCAATTTGACATGCAACATATATGTAGGGCAGCTCAATTTGCGAGCCATTGCTGCACTTGGTGGTAGATGCGCCAGAAATGCTGTTTATGTGCGTTCTCTGTTTGAGGGAGGGAGCTGATATAATGCTTCGTATTTGACACCTGGAAGTGGTATTAAAAGGTTGTCTGTCTTTCGGCGCCAAATCATTTCAGGAAGCATATCTTCCTAGCTACCAGATATCGATATGTTCCATGTCGAATTGATGTCAGCCTTCAAAGTCTGTATCGTCACATCTGTTGGCTGGGATTATATACATTATTATACCCAATAGATAATCAACGATGTAGAAATTGATAATGGAATATAATATAATGGATAGTATAATTTCAATTGTATCTAATATGATTAATTTGAAATTGTTGGGTTACATATGTATATACCTGAAATAAATTTATTTTAATTTAATTATTTTAATGTAACTCGCAAACGGATAAGAACTTGAAACACCGTACTAATAGAATAAACGATTTGGATAAAATAAACTTTCATTAATTAGTCAAAATTTCCTTGCGACGCACAGTTTTCGAGATTTGTGGTATCGCACACTATACCTAAAGGAAACGGATCGTGACCTAGCGCCACGCTTTCGACAAAGCGTTATATGGGGAAATGGTAGCAAAATTTGAATCGAAAATGTCGTAAAAATTATTTTCAATGAATAGCCCGCAAAATAAGTTTGTACAGCTCTCTCCTCGTCGCGTGGTCGACGCGACGGGCTGTAATCGCGGCTACGGCGAGTTGACCACGCAGGTCCCGAGGCAAGGCGATTACGTTACGATTTACGATGTATCTGCGGCAAGCGGTATTTAGGGACTTTTCGCCCTTCTCTTAGAATAAAACTTAGTAAATAGTTCAAATCCTTCTGCGGTAAAATAAAACAAAACGCTACAATTTGTAGAACTCTAAACACATGAAAGATATGTTGTTTTATTTGTTACTCTAACTCAACATATTTATTTCTTTGGTTGCAGTGCCTTCTCCTTCTGCTTCCCAGTTATGATTATAAGAATATCATGGCTACTTCGAGTTCTAGTCATTATCACGACAATTACTACGATATCAGGTATGTATTTTTTTTCTTATTTACATATTTTATAATTCAAAACAAAAACTGACGGTTAATTTTAATTCAGGTAACCCAATTTTTCTGTCACAACAATCTGGTAGACAGAACAAGCCTGTAATAAAATGGAATCCTCCGATGGATACGTGGAATTGGACACAAGCACCCCGGAACGACGAACCATTCTTTGTGCCTTCAAACTTCTCTCATAAGTTGCCACCTTCGGCCAACGAGACTGAACTTATAGCACACATGGCTGCCTTGAAACGAAACTACTCTAGACTCCTCTGGGACAGTGACAAGAGCAGCAATCTACCGATCTTTGTCGAAAAGGCTTTGAAACTTCTCAACTTAAAGCAAGTGTACTATGAAGTGGAACATTCTGTGATGTCTAAAGTTTCATGCACAGCTTGCAAAGCTGGCGCAGGTTTATTGCAACATTACATAAGACTCGGCAAGAGTAAAGAGGAAATCAACAAAATGATCTACCAGTTCTGTGTATCGCTAAAAATTCAGTCGGCTAGAGTTTGTGAGGGAATCACAAGATTGTTCGGGGTAAGAACGAAACAAAATATGGCATGATGTTTCTACGAAATTTAAGAAATTTATAAATATTTTATAATTTCAGAGTGAAGTGGTGTACGTGTTAAAACGTGTAACTATTGGTCCCGACGAGATTTGCAGTTTCGTTATTGGGGACGCTTGCGGAGATGTCTACAATCCGTATCACGAATGGGAAGTAGCGTTTCCTCCAGTACCAAAGCCCGCAGTACCAGAACTGGAATCTCCTGTAGATAAGGCACCCACATTCAAAGTCTTGCAGATATCGGATACACATTTTGATCCCTATTACGCTGAAGGTATGACCTGCTCGGTGCCCCTTGCAATGTTATGTTTCTCTTGTTATAATATCAGCGTAAAGATTTAACTTGGTGTTACAGGTGCGAACGCGGAATGTAACGAGCCGTTATGTTGTCGAGCATCAAGTGGGCCCGCTTTAACGCCAGGTGGCGGTGCGGGAAGATGGGGAGATTATCGCAAGTGTGACACTCCGAAAAGAACTATTGACCACATGCTGAAACACATAGCTGATACACACGCTGTAAGTATCAACGAACTTAAATAAGCCGAATAGTCAAAAGTGATCGTGTATAACTGAACTAAAAATGTTCTTTTGTTTTAGGATATTGACTACATTTTGTGGACGGGAGATTTGCCTCCGCATGACGTTTGGAATCAAACGAGAGAGGAAAATCTGAAAGTATTACAAGAAACGGTCGCGCAAATGTCAGATATGTTTCCAGGCGTTCCCATATTTCCCGCGCTTGGAAACCACGAGTCGTCACCAGTAAACAGGTACATACAACCAAGCTAATTTAAACAATCTTTTAACATATGATATCATCGTGTAAAAAACCAAAGAACAGACTTCACCTATGTCGTACGAGTCGTTCTCAGTAGTAAATTTGAGCTGTTTATCGCCATATCTCTGAAGATACTCATCGAGATCCCGGTAAAATTTAGTAAAGGATAACATTTGAAACATAATACCCTACACATGAGAAATAAATCAATACAACCGATTGACGATTAGCAGAGAAATCACAAAAAAGCCAAACACCGACGAATTGAGGACCTCCTTATTTTTTCAAATTTGGTAAAAAATATATTTATTCATAAGCCTAACGGTGTACGTCACCTTAGTTCATTAAATATCGAGTCCAATGTTCCTTAATTGCTTGCATCCGTCTTTCTGCGTCGAGGTTTAATAGCTATTATTAAAGTCTGCTCATTGTGTAACAGTAATTTGTTTTTATTGTCAATAACTAAAAATACAAATTAGCCAAGTTACTTGAAAAAGATTTGTTGCAGTCGTAAGAATAATTAATTAGACCTAAATAATATGAAATTAGACACCTCTGTCTGTAGTAGTTTTTACAAGCGCCATGTTAGTATGTATGTATGAATGTTTGTGTGGGTACCTTGTACTATTATCTATTTTGTGGTGTGGGTCAAATTTTGTTAACTAAATTAGAACCATTTCTTGACGTTCGATTAGACTCAAATGACTCAAAATTACTTAGGTATACATACTTACATTAGATTAAGAACTTAGTTATTATGTTTAGTTAAAAACTCAAAACAATTACAAAAATATATACTTAGGTATACTAACAGTATTTTAAGAACTTCGTTATTAAGGTTAAATAAAAAAGTTTAATTATTTTTTGCTTTTCAGTTTTTTCGGCGGTTTAATTTTTTTGTTAAAAAGTTTTATTTTATTATTCGTCATTGCTTAACCCTGGCCTAGACAAACGTTATATAGAACATTTATGTTCTATAATAATTATAGAAATAATTTAAGATCACATAAAACACTTAAAAAAACCGACTTCCAACGTCACGCTAGTCAATTTCAATACTAATTTTGAGGTGTTTATCTTCATATCTCTGGAGAAACTGAACATATCTCGATGAAATTTAAATGGTACCACCTGTAAAATATCATCATCAGCATCATCATAATCAGCCGGTATCAGTCCACTGCTGGACATATGCCTCTCTCAAGACACGAAACTGAGCCCGATTTGTTTCTGAGCTCTTTGTTTTTTCCAGTGTTTGTTGACATACATTGATGATATGATAAAATCATCAAAAAATGTATACTTTTATCCATTATTTTTCTTGATTTATTCAAAACGGCTCGACCGATATCGTTATAATTTAAATGGGACCCCCTTGGGGTTATACCCTTTCCAATAATAAAATAATTATCGAAATCAGACTACTCTGTAAAAAGTTATGCGTGGTCATACATAAAAAATAAAAATAAAAATACGCGTCGACTTGATAACCTCCTACGTTTTTTTTTCATCGGTTAAAAAGCAAATATGCTATCTGTTTGGCAAAAAAGAAAACAAAAGCTACGCAAAATTGACTATTTGCATTGACGCATTGGGCTCATCCACTTACTTATTTAAGTTCTGTCTAGAGAATTTAACACTCGTATTCATCAATAATATTAGGGGGTCACACTGCTCGCGAACGATTAGGGTCATTGAAAGTTCAAACCAATACAACTCAGACTACTATACAGATGATATATTATTATTGATAATACGGAAGAATAGAAGAAGGTCCGCGCCTGCGCTTTTTAAATCTTCTATGATTTAATTCAATGAACAGGGATCGCATAAAATCATTAAAAAAAATTAAACAGAGGTTGCATCACATCAGGTGAGATAGCGGTTAAGTGCTAGTTTGTCAGACATAAAAAAACTACTTGAGTAAAGTCCATCACTAATTGTGTTTGTAAAGAGTTTCTTAATTACGGGATTAAGTTGGATAGAGCGTAGCGTGATCCGAGGTCTGTGACGTTATGTTACTCTTAACTGCAAATACCTGATCCTGAGAGATCCTGATGAAGGCTTCCGGATGAAGTTCAAACTTATTATTAAATACTGTGCGTTGAAACATTTTATGTAGAGGTAAGACTTCTTTTAGTACGCCTGGGGTGGTAGGTCCCACCAATTTTCAGCCGTGAAATAGGAATGTTTTCGGTTGAAATGGCAAGGTGTCCAGTGAAATTACAGGGCATGTAAGTCTTAACATTTTTATACCTCAAAGACACTGCGCAGTGACATGCAAAATTCTGGCTATCCAGAATTTAGCATGCCGCTGTTTCTGTAATAGGTAGACCGTTATCGCTTACCATCAGGCGAGCGTCGCACCTGTCCTGTTTCCTTATACCATAATATATATATATATACTAGCTGGCCCGGCGAACTTCGTACCACCAAACAGACAATGAATGACGTGTTACCTTTTAGATAAACTAATTAGGCTTTTATGAACGAAATACAAAAGAGATATTACGTTATTAACTTGAAATTAGATCGATTGAGTTTAATTTTAATTGTAAAAAAATAATCAGCATCACTCATAAATTGGCTATCACCTTTTTGCATATCTCTGTATTTACCTACATTCTGACAAAATATAAAATTGATTAGGCATTGATTATTATTGTCTTGATTGCTTGTAAGCATATTTTTTTTATTTCATTATGGAGCCACAAGATTAGTGTATTTAGCCAGTGTCAAGTATTAAAATTCTTCAAGTTTTTATCAATTTTAGTCGTAGAGATGGGTTAAAGTCACATTTCAGCTCAATTTTCAAGTAAAAGTCTAGTCTAAGTCATACCTTCAGTAAAGATGTGGTGTTTACTGAAAATTTTCAGTGGAATTTCGGTGAGAACGCAAATAGCATGTTTTTCAATATTGTACTGTTTCCCTACACTCGCACACATTCACCGGCACTTAATGGTTAATAATTCACATTTATAACACATTAACACGCGGAACAACACCAGTTTTAGGAAAAATGTTCAATGAGATCACACACACTTTTCCACGTTCCCGCCAAAAACTCGTAAGCATACATTTATGAACGCACGCATATTTGACCATCAATAAATATGTCATACAATTGTCATTGCTGACAGTATTTAAAATTTATTAACATTTTTAAAATGTACATGACTTGAAATCTCAAAAACTTGAAGAATTTTTTATACTTGACACTGGCTAAATACACTAATCGTGTGGAGCGATGACCCTTATCAATTTGCGGTTTAACGTATCGACGGGATAAACAATAGAACATCAAATGATTGGCAGTTTTTTAACCCAGGAACATTTTGGCAAAATGATTTGTCTTATATATTTTTTTTAGGTCAGTTATTCATTGTTTTTAATACCTATTATCCTATTCCTGACAAAGACAATTCCATAAATACAAAAATCATAAAAATTGGTCCCGCCGTTCTTGAGTTGTAAGTGTAGTAACTAACACGACTTTCTTTTATATATATATAGATATGTCGATCGTTACATCAACATCGCGTGAATTACGTTAAATTCCCGTTTTGAAATGAATCACTATAAATAACTGTGTGCAGTTTCCCACCGCCATACATCTCGTCTCCGGAGTTGAACATCGCATGGTTGTACGACGAGTTGGACGCACAGTGGCGACGGTGGTTGCCAGCCGGGGTGTCCCACACCGTCCGGCGAGGAGCTTTCTACTCCGTGCTCGTCCGACCTGGCTTTCGCATCATATCACTCAACATGAACTACTGTAACAACAAGAACTGGTAAGTAATCCGTTACCAACATTGTGATACAATTTCGTTATGGGTATTCGTCTATTATACAAAATAATAAAGATTTTGTATAATAACAAAAAAAAAAGACTTACATGCAGCGCGATTCAGTTTCAGCAGTAAGTTTGAGATTTGATTATAAAAATTATCGTGAAAGTTACACATATTTAAGTTTGTAACGGCTATTATCACGTAAAAACTTTTTTATTTTTTTACGTCATTCTAGCCGTTACAAACTTAATAAGTTTAAGATGTTTATCGTCACATCTCTGGAGATACTTATCAGATCTTGATAACATTTTAATGGAACCTCTTTGGAGATCAATTCTACATATGAAAAAAAAACATTCAAATCGGTTACGAATAAGCGGAGTAATCGGCAAACAAACATACAAAAAAAAATAAGGACGAATGAGAACCTCTTCCTTTTCGGGAGTCGGTTTAATAATGCGTTTGATGGCCCCAACTCACTATTGCCTCGCAATTAAAAAAATATTTTTTAATGTAGTACTACTAATTATTTTCATTATTTAATATGGAACATATTTTCAAGTTACATCAAGTCAAATGGTAGTCAAATGCTAATTAGTCTAGAATAAATCATTATGCTATATGATTGTGTGCGATGGCGGTTATATTTATATTTGCCAAGCAATATCGAAACGTTAGATAATTGCCAAGTACGTAACTCACAAAATGTATATTGAAATACTATTTGTATTGATTCTGCGTGCCTACCAAGGTAAAACCACTGTTTTCCTTTCTGTGCGGAACCGCAGTAAATGTTCCGGTTTGAAGGGTATATAGTAGCTAGTGAAATTAGTGGTCATGGAACCAATTCAAAACAATTATCATCGTGTTAGAATAGAATGTAACGCGCTAGTCAGCGTTATGGCGAGTTCTCAGTATTCTCAAAATTATGATCAAATTGGAAAATTGCGATCAGTATGCGTTTTATTTAGTTATTGTGTTTCATATTTCACAATTTTTGGACAGAAATTGTCTAAAGTATGAAACATCACCCCCATGTTTTGAGTAATAGTACGGTTGGCAACCTCTAAATTGATCAGGGTAACCTTTTGTTCGTAGTATCTGTCAGACTGATAGGACATAAGACCTTAAATAAAAGTCAGTTATCCTGCGCCTCGTCTCACAACCGTCTTCTAATTCCAGAGATCTGAGATAACCTACATGGAATACTTTTTAACGCGGGCGAAGCCTAGTTCATAAGTACGTTTCTATCGTATACCGCATCATCACTTAATATTGGGCGAGATAGTGGCCATATGCTTGTCTATCTACAAAAATAAAAAAATATCTCATTCAATATGCATTTGATAAATCTATTTCATCGGTCATGTCGTGTACAAACAAACAATTTAACATAATAGCTGATATTTATGTTTGTACTTGATCTGTAATCATATTATTCGCAGGTGGCTGCTCATGAACAGCACTGACCCGGCCACTGAACTACAATGGTTAATTTACGAGTTACAATCTGCCGAGTTCAGTGGGGAAAAGGTCCATATAATCGGGCACATTCCTCCAGGCCACTCTGACTGCTTGAAAGTTTGGAGCCGTAATTACTACGCCATCATAAACCGATATGAATCCACGATTACCGCACAATTTTTCGGACATACACATTACGATGAATTCGAAGTATTTTATGATCCTAACGACCTTGGTAAGTGAACCACAACAGGGCTTTTTGTTTATATAGTGGATCAACTATGTAGCCTAATTAAAGGTCTAATTAAAACTTATTGATAAGTACCAAAGTACCAACTTATTTATGACGTTGATTAATTAGGTCATGAGCATTGCGGAAGTGATCAAATTGGTCACCGTCGCCATGCTCACGCTCACACACCAATTAATCAATAATAATAATAATACCTACAGATAAATTGGCACACAAAGGTTCGTCGGTGGGATTTATTCTCCCTATTTTATGATCGTAGAGTAAAAATAATATTTGTTCTGCTAACCACTATTAATATTCATAACCTTTTTACATAATTCTGAATATGAACATGAACAAATGAACAAATTAAATAGAGGCGCCGCAACTACGCGATAATAGGATAAAATAATATGACCTAGCTGCGGTGCGCGCAGTATGTTAGACAGAGTTTAATTTATATTTTTCATTGAAATCGTGAGCCTTTAAAGTAATACTAATTCAGTTATGAGTGGCTTAGTTTTTATAATTACTAGATAGTTGTCATTAAGGCTGTACGTTACAATGGTGATTGAAAACGGTGAGTTCGATCCCCACCCCACCCATTACACTATTGACGTGAACCCACTCCAGACACAAGCATATTTAGGTTAGTTGGAGGGATTAATAATAATATTAGTAATGTGCAACCCACATTGCGAGTAATCTTTAAAAAAAAAAAAACTGTTACTAATATAGTTATGTTATGAGCGGCTTAGTTTTCATACATACTAGATAGTTGACATTAAAGCTGTAGGTACGTTACAATGGTGATTGTTCCCTGTTTCACAAACGGAGGTACCTACTTTTATATATTTTTGCAAACTTTATTATGTAAGTTAAGGTTAATAACCATGTATGAAAACTTGTTTGTTGAATGAAGTTGCTGCAACGAGGTTGCTGGGTACCAATAACAGTCTAAAACTGTATTGGAAGCAAACATTATGCAAATGTTGTATTAATGTTTTCGAACAAGGCCGCAATATAATCAGTTAATGACAGAGACGAAATTGCGAATACAAACCCAGCATATAAATATCATACAATACAATGCTTTATATAACAATGTGTAATTACAGGTAGAGCTACGAGTATAGCGTACGTAGGACCATCTGTGTCTCCGTACTATGACTTGAATCTCGGCTATAGGATATACTACGTAGATGGCGACCATGAGGCAACGACTCGGGTAAGTCCAACCCATTAGCCAGTTCATTGAATCAATTAACTGATTCCTTACTGTATATCTGCTTTAGTCTACAGTTCTACACAAAGAACTGTTTTGCGTGAATGATTCAGAATGAGGACAATGGTTTTTTAACCGAATTTAAAAAAAGGAGGAGGTTTCTCAATTAGGCCGTAAATATATATATACGCTATATATATATATTTATGTTTTTCCCGGATAACTTCGCCGTTTATGAACCGATTTTGATTATTATTTTTTTGTTGGAAAGGAGATATATCAAGTGTGGTACCATGGTAATTTCATTGAGGTCTGATAAGTATCTCCAGAGATATGGAGATAAACACCTCAAAATCGGTACTGAAAATTAATAGCGCGGCATTTGAAGTCGGTTGCTTTAGTTTTTTAAACGATCTTATTGGGTGTATTCATCTTATTGTATTACATCATAATTAAGTACCTAACGAATATAAATAATAAGAGAAGTGTCTTATTCGTTTTCTGATACTTGTTGACTTATTACGTCTGATGCCATGCGTAAACATTGTCATTGATTGTCAAACTGGACTTTTCAATGGCCTATTTTATCGTTAATCGACTTAATTAAGGAATCTTTGATTTTCAAATAGCATTCCAAATACTGCTTCACCGATCTAAACTAGGTTTTGCCACAGAATTAATAATAGTACCTACTACTTACTTTTGCGTAGAATGACACATAATATATCAGTGCGGTTTAGTCTACGATCAATAAATTATATATCTTTATAGGTTTATGATTAATAATTCGTATTATTTTTAAATTTTAGCAAGTAGTAGACCACGAGACTTGGATAATGAACCTGAAGGAAGCCAATCTATACGGCTACCCGATCTGGTACAAACTATACTCGGCACGATCTTCCTACTTGATGCCAGCGCTCCGGCCGCAAGACTGGGACAAATTTATTGATGACATGACTTCTAAAGAGGACGTCTTCAATCTATATTTCAAGTAAGTACCGTTGATTGTAATGAATTGAGCTTGTCGACTTTTATGAGATGTTTCCAATTAATAAGCTTAGATATAAAGTGAGGAAAAGCGCAAGACATATAGAAGGCGAAGGCGTGGACAAGGCGTGGACGTGGCGGGTATAGGATAAGTACATTCGCGATGCAAAACATATAGAGGGCGGGACGGAGACGCGTCTTTGTCCAAGTCTTACGTCTCTAATATCTAGCTTACCACCATAAAGAGGCCGATGAGAGCGCTACTTAGTACTATTTAGGGGTACCGGAAAGAGAGGGAATATGAGTTGTGTGTCGAGTTTCATGTCTTTTGGAAAAAAATTAAATGGGTAGCAGTTAGGATCAAGACCAGTAGAACATAAAAAAATAATTTATATCCAAGAAAGTTATAAGAAGGGTATCCGTATGATTCACAAACTTAAAACAAAAGATTTCGAATTGCTCAATGTTGTTCGTAGGACACAAGATATATTATTCCATTTGAGTATCATGCCGCAAGAATATACTTTGCATTACTTCGGTTTTCGTAACCAACAATGGGCAGTTTTATTGTGACAAACAATTTAGTGTTCTCAAATGGATATGCAGTTCAACTGTTTGGTTTTAAGTATTTTCAAAATAATGTGCACTGTGCAATACAATGAAGATGTTTTTATTAAGTGGCTACTGGCTATGCCTTTGTTGACAATATTAATTCACTGGTACATTGTCCGTTAAAGTCATTTGTAAAACTAAAAATAATACTTTCGTGCACAATGCTTTTCTAAACTATGATGACAAAGGCAAGGTGTTTTCATTCAATCTCCACGTAGTAACTCATCGACCTGCGTATAGTTACTGTAGGTACATACCTATGTATCGTACCTACCAATATGCTAAATAGCTCAAAACTTAGATACGAGTACGAGGAAAATTTAACAAAAAGTTGAATGTGAATGTAAGTATTCGTAGGTACGATTGTATAAATGTAAACTAAGTGGGTTTGTGGTCGAAGTAATCATAAAAAACAAACAGGGCAAGCCCATCGAGGTACATGTGAACATTACATTCATATCGATGGGCAAGCCAAATAAAACCGTTTAATAATATACGGTCGAATTGAGAAACCTCCTCTTTTTTTAAGTCGGTTAAAAAGGCGAAAAGTAGTTTTAAATTTTCATAATTTTGTAAGCAACGTAAATGTATCGTTCTACTTTGTACAGATAGATATAAACGCCGATGATAAAAACCCTCGGGATATCGAAGCGTTCAAAGTTTGACGATACACATATGTGTAGCGGTCCTAGTACCTATCTATGGTACCTAATAATACGTTTTTTTTAAATTGATCTCGATATTGTAATAAACCTATGCACGTTTTATGATAGAAAGCAACAGGTCAAACAAAACGCTAACTTGATGGTAAGCGATGAAGTCTGCTTATATCAGAAACTGTGGTACGTGCCACAGTTTCTGATACACGCAGACTTCATTAACTATATGAATCTCTAGATTACCAGGATTTTCTACCCCAAGCAGACTAGCGGTAGTCCTACCCGTAGTATTTATATTCTTTTCGGTCCTACCACTGTAATACTATGTGAGCCCTGACATTTAACATCAACCCCTCAATGGCAAGGCAGATAGAAGAGACGTGAGACGTAGGACAAAGAGACGTCTCCGCTCCGTCCTCTCTGTATGTTTTGCATCGCGAGACTTCTTTACACTTTGTATGGGAGTCCATTTATAAGACGGCACGTCCGCGCTCTGTCCTCGCCTTACGTCTCTTCTATCTGAAATTGAATCCGTAGACTTTATCTTTTTAGGGTTCCGTACCCAAAGGGTAAAACGGGACTCTATTACTAAGACTCCGCTGTCCGTCTGTCTGTCTGTCTGTCTGTCACCAGGCTATAGCTCATTAACCGTGATAGTTAGACAGTTGAAATTTTTACAGATGTTGTATTTCTGTTGCCGCTAAAACAATAAATACTAAAAACAAAATAAAATTAAAAATTAAAGGGGGTCCCCATACAAAAAACGTGTTTTTAAACGCCATCTATCTAATTAGTTTCGGCAAAATGACATAGATGGCGCTAGTAAACGAACCCCGTCTTTCAAGATCGCGACCAAACCAAATATTCTGGGTAATATCAATTAATCAAATATATGAGGTTGAATTGAAACTCTGTTATGTTTCATATTGTACGGAACCCTCCCTAAGCGTGCGATAAGAGACGCGATGCTGACTCGCACTTGGCCAGTTTTATTTTTATTAACCGACTTCAAAAAAAGGATGAGGTTTCTCAATTCGACCGTATATATTTTTTTTAAAGTTTGTTTGCGGATAACTTCGTCGTTTATAAAAAGATTTTGATTTTTTTTTGTTCGAAAGGAGATATCCCAAGTGTGGTACCATGGTAATTTTATCGAGGTTTGATAAGTATCTCCAGAGATATGGAGATAAATACCTCAAAATTGGTACTGAAGATTAATAGCGCGGCATTGAAGTCGGTTATTTTTAGTTTTTTAAAAGATCTTATTATTTATCTTCTGTTTGGCAGGCATTACTGGAAGAACAGTCCCCGACGTGGCACGTGTGACGGAGAATGCCGCAAACGGTTGATATGCGACGCTCGGTCCGGCCGGTCGCACGACCGCCGCGCCCTTTGCGGCCGCATCGAGGCGCGCATCGACGGATCCGCGCCCGCGCCGCAAACGTGGCGCGCTTGGCTCTACAACAGCCTTTCTATCTCGTGAGTTACTTATTGTTATTGGTGACTGGTATTTCACCACGATCTCTGTATAATAGAATTAACCAATTCTATAATTCCTAGTTTAATCGAATATGGTTGGGTAGGTTGTATATATAGATTATAGGTACTTACACTAATCGAACGCACGCAATGATGCAATTGCTTATAAATACTATTTCGACCAAGTGTGTCAATATTTTTTTAATTACGCCGGCAGCGAAATATTGCCTACACATTGCTAATTTACAGTTCCTATCTGTATTTAAACCTGTTTATTACCTACATTACGATTCACGGGTCAGTTTCACCGATTTCAGTTAACTTTCAGATCAGATTCAGAGCCGTCGTAAACCTGTCAAAAAATAATTCAGGATTAATATCGATAGTTTTGTTTACGCATATTAAAATCTAGAGGAGCTGAACTCTGTTACCCACTGCGTCCTAGTTATATACTTCGTGCGAATGCCTAAGTAGGTACTTACCTATTACGTTTTCATAAAACTAATTATCTTTTTTGACTTACTTCACAAAAGGAGGTAAATACCTACCAGTACCTACTGAAGATATCGCCGGCGATAAATAACATTCTTAAATATTTGACTCGCTAGTGCTGATGACCCATCTTATAAAGGAATAGCAGTTGTCTGTCTCGTTCTAACAAAGTCGATCGATTTTATTAATATTGGTTAATGCAACTTTCATTTTCAATTCCTTGCATTTTCTACTTACATCTTCTTCACAGCAACTTGTTTATTTGTAGCATTTGAAGATGACATTTTCTTCTGTCATACGAGAAACAAAGGCGTTATCAACCGACTTCCCCAAAGAAGGAGGTTCTCAATTAATACTACTACTCCGTCAATTTTGAACCGATTTGAATGATTCTTTTTTTAATCGGTAGGGTTCGTTTCCGAGGTGGTCCCATTGTAATTTCATCGAGATCTGATAAGTATCTAAAGAGATATGACGATAAACGTCTCAAACTTGCTACTGAAACTGACTCGCGGGGCATGGAAGTTAATTATTAGTTATTCTACCTATACTTACATTATTGCAATTTGTTATTAAGAATTTCAGTACCGTAAAATGCTGCAACTTCATTATTTTTAATGGTAACTCCATTGGTGTTATGACAGTTGAGCGAGAAAGAGGCGCGAGGGTTTGTAATGTTTCAAGTATCCCGTAACTTTTGCAGTGTCGACCACATAAAAGGTGTTTTCGTACAGCGGTAAGGTTTCAAGGTATGATAATATTTTCCTTCTGTATTGTTTGACATGAATATAAAGAGGACACAATTTCATAAAATTAATTTACTAGGCAATGTTGTCCACTGTTTTAGAAACTTGAGTGACACAACTTTGCCTGGGTCTATGGTTGTCACATTAAATCTCTATTTTTACCCGACTACAGCGAAGCGCAAAAGGAGGGTTATGTGATAGATTTATTGCATTTATTATTCTACTAGCTGTGCCCGGGATTTCGTCCGCGTGGAATAGTGTCTTTGGGTAGCATTTTTATTAAATATTTAGGCTAATTATTTTACAAATAAGACACATGCGTATCCCACCTACACCGCACCGTACCACGCCGCGCAAATCCCCCTCCCCTCTCCCTCTCTCTTCCCTCTCCCTCACTCTTCCCTGGCACCCCTTTCCCCACACTTCCCCTTCCCTCTCTCTTCCCCCCACTCCACCTCCCCTCCTCTTTCCCTCACCTCCCATTCCTCTCCCCCTTTCCCCTTTCCCTCACATCCAAGCTTCTAGATCTAAAAATGACGATACTTCCATACAACTTTTCATCCCATCCCCCCTTTTAACCTCTTAAAACTCTCTTTTCGCATTAAAAAGTATAAGCTAAAATGTCCTTACTCAGGCTCTAGACTATCTGTGTACCAAATTCGATTTAAATCGGTTTAGTAGAACATTAACATAAACCTTACATATTTTCATACAAACTTTCATCCCCTATTGTTATTTTACACCCTTGAGGGTAAAACTTTCAGAAACTTTGAATGTCATATTTATTTATATCAAATTAACAGCCTACAAAATAAGTTTCAGGCTTCTAGCTTCTAAAATGACGATACTTCCATACAACTTTTCATCCCCCCTTTTAACCCCTTACAACCTTCTTTTTGCATTAAAAAATAGCCCATGTCCGTTCTCAGGCTCTAGACTATCTGTGTACCAAATTTCATTTAAATCGGTTCAGTGGTTTTGGCGTGAAAGTGATACAGACAGACAGAGAGACAGAGTTACTTTCGCATTTATAATATTAGTTAGGATTCATAAAAATCTAAATTAAGCTAACATGTTTTGATATTTCATTGAAACATAATGAATATATTTTCAGTATTTTTTATTAACATAAAATACTACTTACCTTAATTAATTGATTGATTTTATTTTAACGGATTTTTACCAGTGAGATGTGTTTCTTTGTTGAAACTTTCATTTTGAGTGCTTTTTGAAATGACAATTTTTTGGATTAACGGGTAAAAGAAAAATATATAGAACTGATAAAAGTATCAAAAAATTATCTGTTTCAAATATATCACAACCCAACAGTCTATGTTTTTGTATGGATAGTCAAAGAGAATATAAATGCTACGTATTGGATAGTTTGTGCTACCTGTTACAACTTTAGTTTATGCCTACTAGCTGTGAAAAAAAAAACAACGGGCAGCACTCCGGGAGTGCCGGCAGAAGTGAAAACTTGAACATTATCTAACGTTGTGCTCTCCTTCTGTCATACGAATCAACGTCACGTGACACGTCATCAGGTCACGTGTTCTGACGCGAGTTTTACATTTTTGACCCATCCCAAAAAAGTTCATAACGCCGCTAAAGAAGTTTTCACATCAATAACCTCTTATCTATACTAATATTATAAAGAGAGAACATTTGTATTTTTGTATGTTTGTAATGATTTAGCTCAAAAACTACTGAACCGATTTGAAAAATTCTTTTACTAATATATAGAATGGACTTTCGGAATTAAAATAGGCTATATATTATCCCATTTAAACCAAAGGTACATTCGTGGAGACCTAATTTGCAACCTAAGTCGGCAAAAAAACGGTCGAAAAAACACGTTTCTTACGAACGCTGTTTAATTAAAAATAGATAGAAGAATATTGTCTATGCAAGAGTTGTACAACTTAATAAGACCTACAAAAAAGTCCGCGACAGCATATGTCTATCTCTTAAGGATGACTCACAGTAACCATTTTAATCTTAACATTTTTGTTAAAAAAATATTACACGAGGGCTTTTTTCAAGTATATAGTATTAATCCTTATCCAAATAATTAAAATAATTAGCTTGGCCACATATTATAGATGAAAATTGTCCTTTACAGTATATAATTCAAATGAAAACCCTAGAAGATATCACGAATTTCACAAACACGCATCGCAAAATTAATAAAATATTTGCAGTGAAACCACAGATTAGGTCATAGTTACTACGAAAATATTCTTATAAGCTTAGCTATGCTGTAGATCTCCACCGATCACAATCAATTTGAAGTCAATATAGTATAATTATATGATCTATTGTATAAAATAATATTAATATATATATATAAAAATATAATATTTTAAACCACCCCGACTGATCTATGTATAATCTTTTCATTAAAAGCATTCCAATGACTCTAAACACGACATTAAAAATCTGAGCTGTAAGTTGGTGAGGATTTGAGTATTCTGTAGAGTCCAGGAGATGTCCCAGCATCAGGTCAATACTTCAACGTTCTTACAATATCGTTGAAGAATATTTTCGAATTGATCAGACCTATTAAAGTTTATTTCATAGCGCAATTAACTAGAAAAAAGCTCATAGTTTTATAACGATTGAACGAATTTTCGTGAATCAAAGCTAAGAAAACTCTCGATGAAGACATCTATCAAACAAAAAAAAACTTTCAATAATAAAAACAAAATCGGTTCATCCGGTTAGGTGCTAAGATGCTACAGACAGACACAGATACACACGTTAAACGTATATTACCCCTACATTTTGCGTCGGGGAACGCCGTAAGGTTACGGCGGCAGATGTTCTCCTTGGTGGTAAACTACTTTTGGGTAGATTTAATGATCCCACTACTACTGTACAAAAACTCATGATTCATGAATGCACATAAAACTTTCATTGGTAGGTATATAGCTAGGATTAGAACCAACGATCGTCGGGTCAGAATCACGGTAACTATCCTTTACGCCAAAGGGCCGTCCAATATCACTACGTAAGTATTATAAAACAAAGTTCATCACTGCGTCTGTCTGTTCGCAATAATCTCAATAGCTACTGAACGGATTATCATGCGGTTTTCACCAATAGCCAGAGTGTTTATGAGGAAGGTTTGGGTGCATAATTCGTTAAGGTTTTGTGTAAATTGGATGAAATATGACGATGATTGTTAAATATGTTCATATTTTATATTCGATGCAACAAACTGATGCAAATTTTGTAGGCATATATGTTCTACCCGTGCGAAGCCGGGGCGAGCTGCTAGTTACCAATAATTTAACCACCAGGGACAAGCACGGTGTCTCATATATTCGGAAAAAATACTGAACATTTTTTATTCATTAAATGAAATGAGATATCCTTCAAGGCAAATATGCATCTTCTGCCTACAACTTTGCCTACGACTTTAAATTCATTTAATCCGGTAAAAAGGAATGATTTATTTATTTGGATCCTATATGGGAAGACATAAGGTCTATTTTTCTCCTAATACTCATTAAAGTCTATAACAATTGATACATTTTGAGGTAAAAAAACTTCAAAATCTAGGCAAAGTTGCAACATTTTACGGTACTTACCTAAAATCTTCAAGTGTGTTGGACTATACCGGATGGCTCTTTCTACCAGCCAGCACGGATTGCTCTAACTGATTGCATGCATCTAATATTACCTATTCATTGTACACTGTAACTTAATGTAAATTTTCTTTGTACAGAAATAATGAACCTAGTGTACGGCAAGTTTAACGGTGGTGGCATACTTACAGGTTTCCACGGTCGCGTCAGGTTGGTATGGAGTACTGACTCTTGTAAATATTATTATCTTATTTTAGGGACAGTTTCACTGGAACCTGATGGTTATCTGTCATATACTATAATATAAAGTACAACTTTTATACGATGTTATCTCGAAAATATGTTCCTAATGGCTATTAGGAACATTTCAGTGACGGTTGAAACTGTCCCATGTACAACCATGGACGTACGTACTAGTTTGTATAGTAGGTACGTCCACGTGTACAACATACTGATAAAAGCTTTAGTAAGTATAGTATACCTAATGCAACGATTTAATACCATCCCGACTTACAGTAAAACATTGAAACTGAGCTTTATCCTGTATCCCGTAAATACCATTTTAAAGTAAATACATTAAAGCTGAGCATGCATGGACCACTCATCTTTCGCTATAAATTAACATTTTATACTGATATAATACAATAATAGTATATGTTCCTTTAAGATACGATATAAAGCTCATATTTCAATGTTTCATGGTAAGTCGTTGCAGTAATGCTATGAATGATCATAAACACAAAAATCACTTTAACCATCGCAAATAACTGGTGAAGGATTAATAATAATGCAGGTAAGTATTTAAAAAGGATCAATCTATAAATAAATATAAGTTACTCGCATACCACTCAAATAGTATGAAAGCACAGGCACGTACCTACATCTAGTTATACCTTTGAAACCTTTCTGTCTTCTTTGGATAAAGTGAAATTTTGACATTCAGAGTGTAGGTATAGAAACGCATAGCAGCCTTGATGCAGTGAATTACAGTTTCCCTTTATTGAAGTACTTTTTTATCAGTAAGAATTTTTATTTTATTTTACATTTAATTTTAAGAAGAAAGATAGAAGATGGTTAGGTACCTACGCTATATGGTTGTGAATTAAAAGTGATTCGGTCAAAGATGGACTGGGGACGAATCACAAGGCCTAAAACAATACCATTGCTGGATATAGGGAATCCTTTCTGTACCTACGGCTTAGGTAAATTTATGTCTATAATTCATTTCACATAGCCGTTTAAAAGTTTTAGTTGTGTTGTCATCTGAATTGCGCTTATTTATTGTGAATAAATATATTCCAATTCATTACGAACTGCTATCGGACCCAACTCCAGCTTCAGATTAAAATGACTTTAAGGAAGATCACTCTACCTAAGGAAGTCAATGACGGTTGTAAAAAAAAGGAGACACTGGACTAGCCGACTTCATTATGTTGAATACTAAGTATCACAACCCATCTTCACACCAACATCCTCCCAAAACTGGAATCGAATTATAAAATATATACTCGTACGTATCTGGTAAACGATTACCAGAATAATACAGCATGTTATATAATTACCTTATGTTAATTAATTATGCAATGGTTCCAGGTTATCAATGCTGAAGCAAATACCTCAAGTGGCTTCTCAAATACCAAAGTACGTGATGGGGCTCGGCTGACTATCCTAGTTTAATTTGATGAGTGAAAATTGTGCATACCACCGGATTTAGTCATGACAGCAATATTACACTGACAAACAAAATCGTGAAACTTTACTATTTATTAAAGACAATTGTAGGCATAATTCATAAAATTTGCTAGTGCCTTTACTAGAATACAAATTAAATTTAAGTATCATATTATCCTCTCAAACACTTCAAGTTATGTTCTAGTTTCTATATAGTAGTATAAAAACTACGGTGGACCAATGCGGGCTATAAGCGCTTGAATAAATTGTATGCTATATTATTTAAGATACTTTTTGTAAATATTACCAATAAATGTATAAATACAATTTTATTTGTGTTGATGTATTTCTTTACCAATTCGTACGTTCAAATCTTAGGATATTATATTTACACGATAAATTCTCGTTCGTATATTATATTTTGCATATCTCGAAAATGGCATATGATTTGGATGAAATTTTGTATTTAGATATTTTACACGAAAAATACCGAGTAAAACTCGGTTGCTCAGGTAGTACTATTAAAAATACTAAAGTAACTGATATCTTTTACACGCATTTTAATAGCAAACAGTTCAGAGGATTTGACTGACTTTTACATAGGGAAGCAATAATTATAATATCTAGAGCCTACTCTAGTATTCCACATAGAAAAGTATCCCATGTCCTAACATGGGATACTTTTCTATGTGGAATACTCCGTGAAGCGCAAATAATAAATTTCTCGCCTCTCTCTCTCTCGTATATCGAAAGAAGTAGTCTCTGCCTACCCCAACGGAAAAATGGCGTGATTGTATCTATGTATATATATACAGTGTGGAAATTAAACTCAGGCCCTGGAGGGAAACTACTTTAAATCCTTAAGCTAGCTCATTTTACTTACAGGAGACATTCCTTTATATTTGAAAAGAAACAAATCTGCATTTTAAGATTTTTTAAAACTCGCTTGCTTCGCCCGGGACTCGAACCAACTAAAATTTAAAAAAATAAACACTCTTTATTTTATTATACTAATCGGTAGTATTAATATTCAGCATAAAGTTTCTCTAAAAAATGTTTGGTTACTGTTCACTTTTAACAAGTAAAAGACACGTAACAGTTCTGTTATCTCTCCAACACTCAAAGACTTCGTATGAAGTACACGCTTGCTAATTTATCGTTAAGTACCTTGTTGAAATCTTCGATAAGAAAATTGTTCAATGGTGGTAATACCTCTATGCACATTTCCTTCTTACATAATCCGAGGCGTTCAGTGGAGAAGTTTAAAAATGGAACGTTTGACTTTGTTTGCAATGCGGGACAATAATTTTAAAATTCGAACGATTTTTATCAACAGATTTTATTTAAGTAGTGTTGCTTTCCTTACGTAATTAAATTATCTCATAATGGCGTATCAAGAACAATTCGAGTTATTAGAAGCTTACTTTGTTTGCAACAAGAGCTACGAATTACGAATTATTTGTTTGCAACCAGAGCTACGAAGCTACTCATTTCGAACAATTTATCAGTTAAATAATTTAAGTGTTACAAAATTGATAGTAAAATAAAGTAGATGTTAGATTTAACGATTATTTTTATTTTTAAGACCTAATGTTTGTTAGAGAAACTTTATCCTGAATATTAATACTACCGATTAGTATATTAAAATAAAGTGTATATTTTTTTTAATTTTAGTTGGTTCGAGTCCCGGGCGAATCAAGCGAGTTTTAAAAAATCTTTTAATGCAGATTTGTTTCTTTTCAAATATAAAGGAATGTCTCCTTTAAGTAAAATGAGCTAGCTTAAGGATTTAAAGTAGTTTCCCTGCAGGGCCTGAGTTTAATTTCCACACTGTATATATTATCTTCCTACCCTTATCCCACCCATGTGGGGTCAATGCAACATTAAGGCTGAGTTGCACCATCTTACTTTAATCGTAACTATAACTATTAACCGGTGTTTTCATATGGATTTTGACAAATTTTTGAAGTTTGTTACATTTAAAGTAAGGTGGTGCAACTCAGCCTAAATTTTCTTCCATATAAGTTTATCCGCTGTCATTACGATATCCACGCCTTTTCACACATATCTTCCATAACACAGTACATCTACACTTTCTAAGCCAATACAGAACAAATATATCAATCGTGGATACATATATACGATAATAGTAAAAAAAAACTGTTTGTATCAAAACTTTTATTATTAAGACTTAAAACACAAAGCTTTTAAAGCTCTTGGTGGAATACAATCAATTAAAATTTATCACAGTCCACACCCACAATTAAATATTTATGTTCTTTCTTTAATATTCATCATCAGCAATATCTCTGTCTACATCTGGACATAGCTTACTTTAATGATGTAGTTTAAGTAATACATTTTCATGTTAACAACCATCAGTATTGATTAAAAATTCCAATCTCACGATTACCCTCTTAATTTTGATGGAAATAATACGCCACGTGAGCGTTTAGAGGGATATCAGTTCTGAGATTATATTTTTTATCAAATTTTAACACTTTCGATTCGGACGTTCAATCGTTTCAATCACGTTCGAATTTATAATGGTGGAACACATCGGCACAAAACAATGACTTAAATATAGTTTCAACTTGTAGAGTTTCTTGCTTTATGTTTTATTGTTTTTATTTTATTTTATTAACCCCCGACGCAAAAAGATGGGGTGTTAACATAAGTTTAACGTGTGTATCTGTGTGTCTGTATGTGGCATCGTAGCGCCCAAACGGATGAACCGATATTGACTTAGTTTTTATTTGCCGGTGTCTTAATCGAGAGTGTTCTTTGCTTTGAGTTATGAAAATCTGTTCAGCCGCAAGCAGCCAGCAGTTTAAGACTAATAATCGGTTTTCTCTTACTTCAACGATATTGTGAGAACATGGTAGCATTGACCTGATGCTCGTGCATCTCCTGGAATCTGCAGAATACTCTACTACTGCCCAACTAACAGCAGAGATGTTGTGTTTGGGCTCATTGAAATGGTCTCTTATTGATTTTCAGCAACAATATTATAATAAGCCTCTTATTTTTTATTTATTTATCAATTAAAAATGTCATGTTTACATACTGCATCATTTAAATTAGTGCTGGAAATATATATCCAATTGTGGGGTGTCCATGTCATTAAATTTGAGCGTAATTATAAAATATTCGAGAATACTTGGTCCCGCCTTAAACTAAATTAAAATAGAATTACTTATTGATATGGAACGAGACGAAACATTAAAATTAAACCAAATTGTGACTTGAATTAAACTGTTAAAATTATAAAATCAGTATTTACAATCGTCCATAAAATGTTCATGAATATATAAAAATCGAAAATTATTCGAAAAATTGACGATAAAATCATTGAAATTGACAATAATAGAGAGAACCTGTATAATAGTGAAACATTATAATATAAATTGTCGTACAGTCTGATAAACAGACTCACACACACTCACACTAATATTAAAATAATTAAAATTAAGACTAGGAGTATTTTTACATTCAATAAAATCACTTGGGGCAATTCAAACAGTCACTGGATAAAGGTTTTATCAACCTAAGCAATATTATAAAGCAAATAAGGGTAATTTCAAACTATATTTACATAAGTCTTTTAAGAAGCAAAAATAGTAAAGATGAGTATTATTAAAATTAAATGCAAGAGTTATTCATTAGATAAAAATACATACAATGTCATTGTAAGTTTAAAACATTTCAAATATGAGTGTGATAACTCCAGTTTTAATATAATCTTTTTTTAAGAAGTAACCATAGGCAGTAGGCGCATTATATCGATGTTCCGCCTGACTTGCTATCACAAAAATAGCATACCACTATCTAGGAGGAAATCTGCCGCCATAACCTTGATGTTCCGGCAGCAAACAGCCCTTGAGATTCAGACTATTGTAGGCCTAGCGAGTTTACCATCTTCAACCACATCATCGCTTACCACAAGGTGAGATATTTAAGTCAAACGCTAGCCAATCAGATATAAAAAAAATACATTTTATAAAAGTTTTAAATATATGTCAAAGTGATGTACGACAGTCTTTTTACAGTAGGTGTAAGCAAATTACCCAGTTACACAATGAGAAATAATTGTGAAATTTGGCATAGTTCACATAATTATGTAATGCGATTTGTGTTGTGGAACATAGTCCTGTCATGACACAATGCTATTTTTCTTGAACAGGTAGAATTCCAGAAAGGAAAGGGTCTTATGTTTTTTTCCAACGGAGCTTTTTAATACTATAGAAAACAGACCAGCTTGTTAAAATTAGTTATCACACAACTGTAGGGTTAATAGAATTGAAACAAAAAAAAAATTGAAGTTAACCTATTATCTGCATTGTGTAAATTGGGCCTATTCATGCTCATTGCTTGAACAAGGTATTCAGCAACATACAAGTACATAGGTACTTTTTTAATTTGAAAACTGTATCAAGCATCAGTACCTCACACAAACACAAGAAGAATAGTTATATCCTGTGCAGCATTCATTCAAATTATATATGTGGTGTGTTAGATAATGTAATTCAGACAGGATATAATGACATTTGATGTGATGTGATGATTTTGTTTATGTTTAGGTGCAAAATAATATCATTCAGAAAAACATGCAGTGGTCATTTTGATTCCATTTGACTGTACTAATTTATAATTATACAGTACATCATAAAAGACACCACACTCCTAGTGTAAAAGCACACACAAAAATATTCTAAAATAAACAATTACAATATAAGATATTTACATCACTAAAAACTTAACACAGACTTTGTCATGATGGCTTAATAAATCAGTCTATTTAAATGTTATAAAACTATGGCAATCAGAGATGTAAGAATTGTAAAATGTTATGACATTATTTTATACAAATTCAACTTAAATTTAGAAAGATTTCAATAAAACCAAAATGTTGTTTAACACACTATCAATCTCACGAGCTAAACTCTAGCTGAACCTACTTAATTTGCCTAAATACACTTAACATTTTTGAGGTAGGCAATAGCTTGATCACTAGATAAAATTTTGGTTTTTATCTAGAGGTATTAAACTAATAATGGCACTGCATTTAGAGGAATAAACCCTCTATAATCTCAAAGTAATATACTTCCAAAACATTTAAGTCTTTGGAAACGGAATGCAGTACAGTATCTTATAATCATCACTGGTATTAGAACTTATAATTCTATTTAATCATAGCCGCATCAAATTCCGCCTACTTTTCTTGGATCCAACGGCAGCACATTGGCTTCGCTTTCGTTTAGTGGGGCTCGGAGCATCAAGATCATATCGAAAACAAAACTTACCAGGGTGTCTTGTACACTGGCAGTATTTGCAAAACTGGTAGAGACATGAACTGCTTGTGCATTGTACCCAAACTTCACCTGATGTCTCCTCAGTTACTTTAGCCGGCTGTTTGCAGCGTGAGCATGGCATCTGGCTGCGGGAGTCTAATGACCCTGACTGAAATTCGAGATATTGCAAGGTAAGTTGCAGTTTATGCTGTAGATACCAAATGAAATCTAGTGAAAATAAAGCTTTTGTCCACTATAATGATCTCTGTGCTAAATTGCAGTGATACCAATTGATTAAAGCTATAAAGAATATTAAATAATCAAACAAAACTTTTCATTTTAGGCTATCACAAAAAATATATTAGCACTGACATGAAGCACATCTATACATCAAATAAAATTTTAGAAAAGCTGTTTCAGAATTTTTTAGTAATTGTTGAATTTGTGCATATAATTATCAGCCAGCAATTTATTTCAATTGCTGTAGATGGAATCCCTCTCGAAGATGTTGTGCAGTATGTTTACCTAGGGCAAACGCTCCAATTAGGCAAACATAACTTTGAAAAGGTAATCGAGAGAAGAATTCAGCTGGGCTGGGCAGCATTTGGAAAACTCCGTCGAGTCTTCTCATCGCATATACCACAGTGCCTAAAGACAAGTCTTTAATCAGTGCGTCCTACTCATCATGACATACAGAGCTGAGATGTGGACACTCACAGATCGACTCGTTCACCAATTTAAAGTCGCTCAGCGAGCTATGGAAAGAGCAATGCTCGGTGTTTCTCTGTGGGATCGAATCTGGAACGAAGTAATTCGCGTAGTAGTAATTCGTGATCGACATAGATCAAAGGATTAGCAAACTGAAGTGGCAGTGGGCGGGTCATATCTGCCGTAGGACCGATAACCGTTGGGGTAGACTGGTTCTAGAGTGGAGATCGTGAATAGGTAAACGTAGCGTAGGACGCCCTGTGACCAGGTGTAGCGACAACATTCGCACAGGGGTGGGCAGTGACTGGAAACAAAGAGCCGAAGATCGGGCGCAGCGGCGTGACTTGGGAGAGGCCTATGCCCAGCAGAGGACTGATACCGGCTGATTATGATGATGAATTCATTTAAATTAATTGCCAATTAAAGAAATTATGAATATGGTGTGCCACAATTCAATATTACAATGAGAATATGTATTCATTCTGATTGTAATCATATTACATTACATTTGATGCTTGCCATCCACATTATCACTTACCAACAGGTGAGAGAGTGATGATAGCATTTATATGCTATCGTTTGACTACCATCTCACCTGACCACTGCTACAAAAATAAAAAAGAATAGAGTAGAGGGGATGCTGATATATAGTTTGTATTGATACATGATAAAGCTACAGATCATTCATTGTCATTAATGTATCAAATATTTACTTTCCTTAGCTGCTCATAGGCTTACAACTGTTTAGTTTATTTTCACTGGCAGCCAACAAAATGTATTAAATAAAATTTTAAAATCCCAAGATAACTCACCTTCGTAAACTTCCTGAACCTATTAGACCTTGGAGAGATGGGTGGGCTCCCAGGCATGGCATTGACTGGATTACCATTGTTTATTGCTCTCAAGGGTCTTGTCACTTTACTAGTCATGAGTTTAGGTTTGATACCTTTGTCTCTATTCTCCTGGTTCTTTTTCACATTTTTCAGGTAGTATTCATAGTCTTTTTTCGTTTTACTATTGTCACTGATAGAATGCCATATGTTATTCCACACTTTGCTGACCAGGTTGAAGTTACGTATGTCTTCATTGGATAGAAAGCTCAATATTTTCATGACTGGAGGCGTAGTGCCCGCTTCCAGATACAATTTTCGAATGATGTCTACTTTCTGATCGGGCCAGAAATTTATATTTTTAACTGCTTTAGAAGGAACTCTTCGATTTGGTACATTCTGTAATTCATTTGCTTCGCAGGATAAAGAATGTATGGCAAAGTGTGATTTTCTTCCAGATTTTCGGCAGGGACTTCGTTTACAGTTTCTCTTCACTGGTGTAGTTGGATAAGACTGGATCTGACTAAATTCATGTTGATACAAACGCCTTTTTATTCTATCGGAGCACTGTGAACTCACTGGAGAAGGAAGAGCTGAATTTTCCTTATTTTCATTAACAACAAGGCTTTTTATTTTGCCTGCTATGAAACTAGTCGGCGTTGGGATAGAATTATTTAACTGATCCGTCTTCTCAGCAGTTGAGGAGTGTGGTCGCTTGCAACCTCTTCGCAACGGTGGCGTGTCCAATAAATTGTCATTGTTTACCGTAGAGTGGGTATTGTACCTTCTGCAGTTAAGGTTCACATCCGATGTGACATGAAAATATCCAAACTGTATCTGACCCGAGATACCAGTCAGACCGCTGCTTGTGATGATGGACTGATCAAGGTATTCGTTTGAAATCTCATCGCATCTAAGGGAACTTGGCGTGAAAGTGCGATAACCGCTGTCTTCTCCTTTACTAAAGCTTAAGTTGTCGTACGATAGAGCCGATGAAGGGGGCTCAACATAATCCGTGTGAATTTCCATGTTTTCCTTTCTGTCTACCTATTGCATGATTGTTGATTGTAGCCACTCAGAAATTCGTTGTAATTCGACGCTTCTAATTTATTACCAAACTATAGAACAATGCAAGGCATTATGAGGCTGATTAGATGTTACAACGCCGTCAAAGATAATTAAAATACTTGAATTAATCCAACTAAGTCTGTAAACGCCATTGAAAATTACGTACGGGACACGGGTTTTACTTTTTTTCAACAAACAAATCAACAACGAACTTCAACCTCAACGAACGAAGTCAGTCAACCATAGACGTAATATAAAATTATAAACGAATGGTGCACTGCAGATGTTTTGACAAATTCAATTTAATCTGTATGCTTTACACATAAGGTTGTAATTGCTTTGTAGAACAAAACGGCCCAATCGAGAGGCACCCTGGTGGGAGTGTGTCCTTGTCTAATAAATTGCCATTGCAAAAAAATAATTGAGTTTGGTAGAAATTTAAAAACGAACGACGTCATTCACTAGACTTGGAAGTATATTATTTTTTACTTCTACATTGTTTCTTAACAAGATTAATATAATCTTCATCAGCAATAATTAGTTATTTACGTGCTTGGCATGTACGTGGTAATATCAATTTACAATTAAGATTTATTTAATAGGATCAGGTAACACTAAGTATGGCGCGATAATTTTTTTATTGACATACATAGAGAAAGTTTATCCGTGTTGACATATAACAATTTTAGGGTTTTTGGCGGAAACGAGAAAATATGTGTGTGCTCTCATATTATTTAATGATAATTACACTAAAAAGGCGTGATTTTATGTATGTACGTATAAGTGACGGTGGTGTATAAGAGTGTATGGTAACAATACGATCGACGAAAATTCGATCATAACATAAAAAAATCCACTTCAGTAAAGTTTAAGTAAAGTCCACGTCTTGACTATGACTATACTACTTTAACTTGACTTTATTTCTAATAAAACTTGAAATTATATAATACTTTGATACTGGCTAAGTAAATTTGAAGAACCTCACGAAGTATATTTAATTTTAATCATTACGCAGAATTTTTTGTCTATGAAACATAAAACGTATCCAAAATTTTAATAAGACTCGACGAGACTTGACGAGACTTGACGAAAATCGATGAGACTCGACGAGACTTAACAAGACTCGACGAGACTTGACGAGAATCGACGAGACTTGACAAGACTTGATGAGAATCGACAAGACTCGACGAGACTTGACGAAAATCAATGAGACTCGACGAGGCTTGACGAGAATCGATGAGACTCGTCGAGACTTGACGAGATTCGACGAGACTTGACGAGAATCAACGGGACTTGACGAGACTCAACGAGACTTGACGAGATTAGACGAGACTCGACGAGACTTGACGAGACTTGATGAGACTCGACGGGACTTGATGAGACTCGACGAGACTTGACGAGAATTAACGAGAATAGACGAGACTCGAAGTGGGGGGATGAAAAGCAGAGTGTATAGTAGCAGAGCTCAGGACTCAGGATCCTCGCTACGCTCGGAATACTAAATGGCGGCCTCGCAGAAACGTAGGTACTATATTATTACTACCAACTTGACCTGAAATGTGATTTTAACCCTTCACTATGACTTGATTACGAATAAACTTGAAAAATTGTAATACTTGACACTGGCTTATTACACTTATCGTGTAAAGCCATAGTAAAACTAAAAAAACCTTATTATGTCAAGTTTATAGACCTTCTAGTTAATAGTGACTGCGTACTAAACCGCAAAACCGGCCCGCATGAGACAGACCTTGTACAGAGTTTGTCCCTTTCTTATGTAGTGACCACGAGTTTAGGAATGTCTAGGACCTTTTTTTTTTTTAAGATTATTCGCAATGTGCGTTTCACATTACTAGTAATCTTGTAAACCCCTCCAACTAAGCTAAATATGCTTGTGTCTGGAGTAGGTTCACGTTAATAGTGCAATGGGTGGGGTGGGGACCGAATTCACGACCTCTCGATCGCGATATCAATTAATGATATTTCATGACGTTTCATGACATGACATTTCATGAAATGAAATAACATTTCGTGACATTACGTGACCTTACACGACATTTCATGACATTACATGACATTTTATGACATTTTGTGACATATTATGAGATTTTATGACATGAAATGACATTTTATGACATATTATAACATTTCATGACAAATAATGATCAAATAATCTACATAGAGAATAGGAGAATACAGCTTCAGGTTTTAAATTTCTTCTTGTGATTCCAGGCAAGTAGTCATCACGTTTAAAATGTGCACTACAGAGAGAATATTTTGTGATGTGTCCAGCCAGACACTAAATTTGTCCATTCCACTTTACGTTGATCATCCGTAGTAAATCTACAACATAAGATAAAAATATTGAAAAACAAACACAGTTAAATATTAAATTTATTATCTTTGTGAAATGATGGTCACCCTACTGAACTTATATTATTATTTTTGTGAAAACCCTTCAGTTAAAGAGAAGTTTACCATTTTCTGTTAGTAAGATATTTTATCTACACTAATGTTATAACATTCTACTTATGTTTCCAATACTTGACTTATAATTACTACTGTTATAGCGCAGATAACAAAACACTCAATTTAAGCAATTTCACATGATGGTATAATATCCACATCGATATCGTAAAATCTCATTATAACATCAATAAAACGCGACCAATTAACCTGGCGAGCCTTATGTCAAAATCCTCATACAAGTTGTATAAAATTTTGATATTAGGCTGGCTTTTGAAAACAGTTGGGTTATACGTGAAAACTTCGTCGAAACTACTAAACTTACATACACAAAACTCTTTGGTAAGATCTTGTGCCAATTAAATAAAAAAAGAACAGCGCGCGCTCGTTCCTGATTGGCCCTGCGCGCGCAGCTACGCTCTCATTGGTTAGATTTTAATGGCGGCAAGTTCACTGACAATACACGTACGCGTGAATTTAATGTTTTGCAATGTGTTTTGTTTTTAAAATACAAATTAAAAGTTAAAAATGGATAGCGACGATGATATTTGTACGCCTCCGGATATTCTAGAATTGGCAACAAAAGTAACTCACAATCTTTTGCCAGAAAAATCTAGAAAATTATATGAAAAAGAATATAATAACTTTTTGGCATGGAAGATCGAAAAGAAAACTACATCATTTTCTGAAAATGTCATTCTTGCGTATCTCAAAGACCTCTCCGACAAATTCAAGCCATCTTCTATGTGGGCTAAATATTCTATGCTCAAGTCCACACTGAGTATCTACAACAATATTGATATCACGAAGTATTCAAAAGTCATAGCGTTCCTGAAACGCAGTTCAGAAGGACACAAGGAAAAAAAGTCCTTGACGTTTACATCAGGTCAAATAAAGATGTTCCTGGAAGATTCACCAGATATTTTGTATCTTTTTGAAAAGGTAAGTGTATTTTAGTTCTGTTATTTAATCTACCTAGTACTTACGTACTACACACGCAAGTTATCTAGACACTCCGTTTAAGCGCTTTGTGTATAAATTTGGTAGTAGGTACCTACACTTTATTACTTCATAAATCATAGTTTTTGCCTTGGCTATGTACCTCAAGCTTATTATATCGTTTATTGTTACAGGTTGCACTAATCTTCGGCATAATGGGGGCATGCCGAAGGCAAGAGCTATACAACATCCAGTTCGATGAAGTCTCTAACATAGACGACAGTACAATCATGGTGAAAGTTTCGAAAACAAAAACGAAAATAGATCGTTCTTTCGTTGTGACGGGCAACTGCTATGCCGTATGTAAAAAATACATGGAACTTCGACCCACCCCCTGTCGAAACCCTGCCTTTTTCTTGAGCTATAGATCGGGGAAGTGCGTCGATCAAAGAACTGGTATTAATAAATTTGGTGCTCTGGGAAAAACTATCGCAAGTTTTTTGAATCTGCCTAACCCAGCGTTGTACACGGGGCATTGCTTCCGGCGTACCTCGGCGACCCTTCTCATAGATAGCGGTGGTGATTTGACCGCACTGAAACGACACGGGGGGTGGAAGTCTTCTACTGTGGCTGAAAGCTACATTGATGAGTCTTTAATGAATAAAATTCAAGTCTCAAATACGATCTTGAACAGTATAGAAAACAAGAGGAATGAAGTAATTATAAATATTCCGACTCCGTCTACGAGCTCTACTGCTTGCCCCGCGGCCGCTACAGCTGCTGGATAAATAATTAACATTAACTTTCAAAATTGTACCATCCAAAATTTGAACAATTATTATAAATAAACTATTGTCAGCTTTTACTCTTGTTGTTTGATTAATTGCATTAGTGAAGATAAAGTAGTGTATGCAACTGCATATAACACGGGTATTAAAACACTCGTTACTATTAGGAAACTCGCTGCGCTCGTTTCATAAACACACACTCGTGTTTTAATACCCTTCATTATATGACAGTTGCATAAACTACTATTATAATATTAAGATTAGTAAATAAAATAACCTGAAACGGTTTTTATAAGGTTAACACACGATTAGTGTATTTAGCCAGTGTCAATGTATTATTTATTTCAAGTTATATTACAAATAATATAAATTTCTTACACTCTTAATCACCGTCACTTATACATACATACTTAAAATCACGCCTTTTTCATGTTGGAGTAGGCAGACACTACTTATTTGTCAGGTATTCGTTAATAATCGACATTAATTAGTATAATTTTCAATAATAATTGAATACAACAAGAGCTTACACACATTTTATCGTTCCGCCAAAAACCTGAAATTGTTATGTCAATTAAAAAATATTCGCGCCATACTCAGTGTTATCCGATCGTACTTTAAATAGATATTGCACGTTAACAATGATAACATGCCAAGCGTATTAATAACTAATGGGGTTAAAAACTGAAAGCTCTAAGCAGGTGGCGCTACTGTTGAGTGTTCCTAAAAACCGCCATATTGCAAATTTTGTATGGATTTTTCACAAACTTATTGCCTTATAAATATATAATAATGTATTCGACCTCGACTTTAAGAAGTATAACATTTATAATAAATTTTTGTAGATAAAAAAATATCAAATAAAATAATGTATATCGTTACTTTTAATTTCATTCGGGAACACATTAATAACAGTGCTTTTGTAATTCATAGCTGCACATAGCGTTATAATAAGTAAATATTCCAATGGGAATTTATTTGTTTACAAAATTACTATTGAAAATGACATAAAGCTGTCAGATTTAAGGAACACTCAACAGTAACTCAACCTGCAGTGAGCAAAAGGCAGTTTTTAACCCTATTATTACTGATGAAGATTATATTAATATTGTTAAGAAACAATGTGGAACTCAGAGTAACAATTACTAAAGTTAAGTTTAAGTTTTACTTTAGTAATTTTTGCAATGGCAATTTGTAAGACAAGGACACACTCCCACCCGGGTGCCTCTCGTTTGGGTAGTTTTTATGTACAAAGCAATGGCAACCTTATAATTAGAGCATGCTGATTAAATTGAATTTGTCAAAACATTTGCAGTGCACCATCCAATTATATTACGTCTATGATCAGAGGCAATGTCAAGTAAAACTGGCGCTGTCAAGTCAAGACTGTCAAGAGTGTCAACTGTCAAATGTCAACAAGAAGAAATAGAAGAAATATAATTTCAATATTTTAAATTATTAATTTATAAATGTTCATGTGGATAATTTTCACGTATTTTAAGAATTAAGAAATGGGCTTTAACAATATACGAATTCGATTGAGATGAGAATTACTACAAAGATAAAAATACTGTTTATTTACACATTTACACAAACAATATGGCTACGAATGTAAAGGATTTGTGTAGATTATGTGCTGGAAAGGACTCGTTCTCAAAAGATCTATTAGATGAAAGCAATAAAAATGTTTTAAAAATGATACAAGATGTCATACAAATATTTGTAAGTGCTATGTGTTGTTCTTATATTCAGGCTAGACGAATGTATCCTACTTCAGCTTTGCCGATCTAGTTATTTATCCATCGGATCCGACGTCTGGAAGATGACAGTGTCAAAATCAATTTATAAGCCGAAGACTGAGGCCAAACATCTAATGTCTTCCGGCTTACCTTGAGAACCAGTTCTCATTCTAGGTCTAGCGTGCTACCATCCTCGACTGCTTCATCACTTACCAACAGGTGAGATAGTGGTCAAACGCTAGCATAAAACAAAAAAACGGCCAAGTGCGAGTCGGACTCGCGCACGAAGGGTTCTGTACCATTTATCTTTAAAAACGGCAAAAAAATAATGTCAATTGTATGGGAGCCCCCTTAAATATTAATTTATTTTAATTTAATTATTTATTCGAGTGAGTTTAAGTGAATAGTATAACTCAATATTCTGTGAATATTTCAAGCGTCTACCTGTTGCTGTTATCAATATTGAGCAAAGACGAGCAATAAAATCATGTTAGTTCAATGGGAGCCCCCTTCTAAATTTATCTTATTTTGTTTTTTAGTATTTGTTGCAATAGCTGCAACAGAAATACATCATCTGTGAATATGTCAACTGTCTATCTATCATGTTTCATGAGATACAGCCTAGTGACAGACCGACAGACAGGTCCCATTTTTTACCCTTTGGGTACAGAACCCTAAAGAGACACATGCAACGTTAGTTTTTATTTGTATCATTGTAGATGAGCTAACTTAACTTTCTAAACGGTGAAACGGTGCTGTAAACGCGCTGTAGTTTAGTTGCTGAGTCAAAAGCTTGATTCTTTCGAGTGCTTTACTCAAGACTTTACTTGACTTGAACAATTGGTCAGTTGAGGGATAAAACATATACTCTCTTATAAACTCGCATTTATAATATTAGCAGGATAGAGATGGCTCCATAAGTAGATTTTAATAGCTTTAAAAATTGCCTAAATGATGAGATCCTGCATCACGCAAACTATATTTTTCGCAATATTGGAACTGATGCACTTGCTTCGTGATAAAACATCTCAAGAGTTGAACTGGTTATAAAACGTTTTCTCTTTATAATATTAGTGTGGATTGTCAGGGATAAAGTTCCTGCTTTCTCAATATAACCATATATATTGGTTATGATCTTCTGTTATTCAGATATTTGAAAATGACAATATGCCTACGAAGATCTGCTTAAATTGTGAAGACAAGATGGTTTCCTTTCAACTGTATATATTGGAATGCTATAAGGCGCAAGACACCCTACGTAAATTGTATGCAGATTCACTTAAATACTTAGACACAGTTAAACTAGAGGAAGAGAATGGACCTGTGATAAAATCTGAGGTGACAAAAATATGTTTTTCATGATCACATGAATTAATTTTATTATTTTGCTTGACACAACAAATATTTTTATGGAATTATTTTTATCTGATGTTATTAATGACATATCTAATCCATCACATATTTTATATGTTTTTAGGTTCTTGTTAAAGATGAAATGACTGCGGATGAAATAGTCTGTGAGTATTATACATTTCTGGGTAAATACTGATCTCTTAACCTTTTAATATCGAAGTAAGACATATGCCACAAAACGAAAAATGTAATAATATCGAAGTGAGTCATATGTGCAATATGTGCAATATCATTTTGGTATTCAAGCTTTATTTCATCATCACCATCATAATCAGACGGTATCAGTCCACTGAACATAGGCCTCGCCCAAGTCACTCCACTGAGCTCGATCTTCGGCTCTTTGTTTCCAGTCACTGCCCACAGCTTTGCGAATGTCGTTGCTCCACCTGGTCACAGGGCGTCCTATGCTACGATTTTTTTTTTGCCGTTTCGTGTTCTCCACTCTAGAACCAGTCTACCTCAACAGTTATCGGTCCTATGGCAGATATGACCAGCCCACTGCCACTTCAGTTTGCTAATCTGTTGAGCTATGTCAATTACTTTAGTTCTCTGGCAAATTACTTTGTTCCGGATACGATCCCGCAGAGAAACACCGAGCATAGCTCATTCCATAACTCGCTGAGCAACTTTAAATTTGTGGACAAGTCGAACCGTGAGTGTCCACATCTCGGCTCCGTATGTCATGACAGATAGGACGCACTGATTAAAGACTCACTAAAGACTTTTTTCTTTAGGCACTGTAGTATATGCGACGAGAAGACTCGATGGAGTTTCCCAAATGCTGCCCAGCCCAGCTGAATTATTCTCTAGATTTCCTTCTCGAAGTTATGTTTGCCTTAACGGTACACAGAAATTTTGGATTGTGTTTAACAATATAAAAAATATAAAGTGTGTAAGACTTCAAAGAAACATAATATATGTTTTCCTAGTTGGAGCGTCTCTCCTAGGTAAACATATTGCGTAACAAGTTCGAGTGGGATTCCATCTACAGCAATCGGTTCCGGAACAACATGCTCGTTGTACCCAAATTCATTCGGAGACCGATGCAACGAGAAGAATCAGCTAGGCTATTCACCATTTTTGTGTAGGTCCTGGAGCGTCTCTGCCATAATGACGATATCATCTGCGAATCGTAAGTGAGAGATGTACTTGCCGTTAATGTTGATGCCGCAATATTTCTAGTTCAGCATCTTAAACATATCCTCTAAGGCGTTTGTGAACAGTTTCGGGGATATGACGTCTCCCCCTGTCTCATTCCTCGATGCAGGTAAATATGCTTAGTTCGCTGGTTCTGTACTTGTACGATCATCGTTGCAGCATTATACAAACATCTCATAACTTCGATATATCGCCAGTCGACTTGGCAACGCTGCAGGAACTCCAGAACGGACCAGGTTACGATTGAGTCGAAAGCCTTCCCATAGTCCACAAACGCTAAGCACAGGGGGGCACAGGGTGTACTTTTCGGTCTTCTGTGCAATCTGCCGCACCGTGTGGATGTGGTCCATGGTGCCGTAACCGCTTCGAAACCCAGCCTATTCTGGAGGTTGGATCTCGTCGAGTCTTCGCGCAAGACGGTTCGTGATGACCTTGAAAACAGCTTGTAGACATGGCTCAGAAGTGAAATCGGGCGGTAGTTTTTCAAATAGGTTTTGTCTCCTTTTCTGTAAAACAAAACCACTATGCTTCTGTTCCATGCCTGTGGAGTTCTCCCAGTGAAGAAACAGAATTGAAGAGCTGTTGCAGCTGGCTTATAGCTGGGGCTCCTTCAGCTTTTAGAAGCTCCGTTGGTTCTATCTTCCTGTGGCCTTTCCATTTTTGAGCTGTTTAAGGGCCATCACGATGTCATCTCGACTGACTTCGGGCGGGTCTTCTGTGAAGTGGTGAGTTAAGGCGGGTTAAGGGCTCTACAATCCTCAGTATCGGGTACGGGCTTTAAATCATGCGATGCGTAGAGCTTGCCGTAGAAGTCTTCAACTTCCGACAGAACCTCCGACTTGGATGCGACGACGTTTCCCGTTGACGTTGTCAGCTTTGTGTGGTGGCTTCTACCCAGAGGCTGGACGAACACTATCGACTCCCAATTCTGCTCTATTGATTCTTTAATCAAGAGCGTGTTAGAGGATCGGAGATGGCGTCGTACCAGCTTCTTAATGGTTTTGTTGCGTACCTGATTTATTGACAAAGCTGACAATGCGTCTGTACGTCTCTCTTCCATTAGCCGAAGTGTTTCTGCCGAAAGCTTAGACTTGTTGCCCGTACACTTGCTCCCGCAAAACTTCGTCCCGTCTTCCCTGAGGATTCCAATTCCATCTGTGGTTTCCAAGGCAGAGAATCGATTTTCCAATTTTGATTGGAATGTTGCGGACTGAATGAATGATATGAATGACCCAACAACGATTTGGAGTACGGTCGGAGCGTGGACTTCAGCAATCGGACTCTATCGGTTTTGAAGTCAATATCCAGAGTGCCTCGTACAAGTCGGTGATCAGTTCCAGTATTGAACCTAGTGATCACTGAGACGTCTCTGAATATTTTCCGTAATGATGAAGTCAATCTCGTTTTTAGTCACAGTGTCGGCTTTGTTACGTCCACTTCCTTTGGCGCTGTTTCTTGTAGAACGAGTTCATCAAGAAAAGACCCTCTTTCTCAAGAAAGTTGACGAGCATTTGCCCCCTGTGATTCCTGCTGCCAAATCCGTGTGGTCCTATAGTCGATTCACTGCAGGTCTGTACTCCTACTTTGGCGTTAAAGTCTCCCATGACGTTCCCGTTGTAGTGAGCCTTTGAGGTGGTATGTAAGGCTCTAGAGATGTCTTCATACATGCTGTCCACCTCATCATCCAAGTGTGCCGAGGTCGGTGCGTAAACCTGGATATCCTTGAGGCTGTACCTCTCGGTTAACTTACTTATGAGGTACGCAACCCTGGTCGACACACTTGAGATATCTACAACATTGTCACTGAGAGCCTTGTTGACCAGAAACCCGACGCCGCCTTGGGATGGCTGGTCTCCTTCTCTGTAATACATAAGATGGCCCGATTCTAGAAATATGGTGTCCTTCCCCTGTCTTCGGGCTTCACATAACCCAAAATTGTGCCATCTTATATGTCCCAGCTCCTCCTCCAGCTGCACCAGATGATCACTCAGCCGAATCGTGCGTCTATTATAAGTAGCGAGGGTCAGTTTGTTTTGGAGGCCTACTGTAGCCCGGGGATTCTTAGCACCCCTGCCCTGCCGTTACCATGACCGCCGCTTTGGTCAGGAATAGCAGGGCGGCTAGGAACTGGAGGCCTTGGCTTTAAGTGACTTTCCATGAAAGGTAAAATGCCCTAATCGCCACGCTGGGCAGGCGAGTTGGCGATCGCAGGACGTAGGTTCTCGTACAGGTGCCGCTGCTGCCCGTCACCGGCCTGTAGTATTTATAGCTACGCCTTAATATGAAATGGTTATACCGCCATTTGTTGGTCGACAGAGCCTCGTTAGTTGGTCAGCAGGACGCACCACGGGCAGGTGAGGTTGGCTGGGAGCACTAAGTTAGTAGTGTGTATGCTCCCATACATCTCAAGCCTTATTTCGTGCCAATCCAAAAAAAGTAGAAAGAAAATATGCTTCAATATTGAGAGACAATATATATAATAGAGTTCGAAATTGATTGATAAATAGCTATCTCAACTTGTATTATAGAAAAATAAACTGGCCAAGTGCAAGTCGGATTTGCACTCGTAGGGTTCCGATTCCGTACCACACTACAATATTTTATAAAATCTAGCAAAAAATGCTGAAAGAAATCACGTTTCTTGTAATAAATTGATAAATCGATCTAGCTAGGTTTTCATTTTCAGAAAATGTTGTTTTATCCCTGTTTTTAGATAATGAAAAACTCGTAAAATATAATTAGAATATGAAGGTTACATTGTTACGATAGCTCAGTGGGAGATCGTTCGGATGGCGATCAGAAGGACCCCGGTTCGAGTCCAGACGAGATGATTAATTTTTCCAAGTTTGTTCTTTTGTAAGAAGACTATTATTGGGAGCCAAAAAATTACATAAAACACGATGTACAAAAAAAATATATAGCGAGCAAAGCTCGGTCATCCAGATATTATTATATTATATTACCGTGTAAATTCCAAACAATTATTGATACAGGAGCCGCGTGCTTATTCAGTACAACGAACACTAACGCCAACTAAGTGAAAGTTAACACATAGGTAATTAATATAATTAATACAGTCAAACATTCATAGATGGCATTATAGTAAAATGCCGAAAAACACGTTTCATGTATGGAGACCCCCCTTTAATTTTTAACTTTATTCTGTTTTTAGTATTTGTTGTTATAGCGGCAACAGAAATACATCATCTGTGAAAATTTCAACTGTCTAATTAAACACATAGGTAATTAATATAATTAATACAGTCAAACGTTCATAGATGGCGTTATAGTAAAATGTCGAAAAAACACGTTTCTTGTATGGGGACCCCCTTCAATTTTTTACTTTATTCTGTTTTTAGTATTTGTTGTTATAGCGGCACCAGAAATACATTATCTGTGAAAATTTCAATTGTCTAACTATCACGGTTCATGAGATACAGCCTGGTGACAGACGGACAGACAGACAGACAGACAGCGGAGTCTCAGTAATAGGGTTCCGTTGGTACCCTTTGGGTTCGAAACCCTAACTAGGTAATATATGGCAAGCCCACATTGTACATCAATCTTGGGCCCCTTATCTGTAAGCTAGCAAACTGTTTTATAGCAAGCCGTTTGCATCTCATCATTTAAAGCACCTTAGTTGATAGCATTCATAGTCTGTAATCACAACTGCGCATCAGCATCATGCAGGCTCAAATTTTTGCCCATTACAGAATTAGGGCTCTGGTACAATAGACATTTTATTCCTTTTATGATGTCTCATGTAGATTTACATTGTGCATATAAAAGGATAGATCAATTTTACATTTAATAACTTGTTCTGTTGTAGCTGCCTTGAAAAATGAAGAGGCTCTGGCTGAAATAGGTATATATGATGATGACATCCTTGAAGATGATGATGAACACATTGATGAAAATAATGATTCCGATGATTTGGATAATGTTGCCATAGCCACTCTTAAACAAATTAAAAGTAAAGAAATACGGAAAAAAGTGGAAAGCAAAAAGGATATGTCCAAATTGGAAGACTTATTGAAATCAGCAAATTTTAAACTTAAAGACATTGTGGAGTAAGTTGCTTATTATTTTGATGTTTTAAAGAAATCTTGATTATTTAAAATATCAATATTATAATAATCTGTAATTAGAGGGTATTTGTGTGTGTGTGTGTGTATATAGGTAGCATAGAGAAGATATTATGTAGTATGATGTACTAACATAATTTTTCTCATTTCGTACATGAGTTCTGTTTGCATTGACACCATGGTTGCAGCTCAGACAAGATAGACAGAATGCAGAGAACTTAGGAAGAGCAAAAACATAAAGTATTTTAATCAACATAAAACAATGAGGTTATCATTACCACACTTGTATGAACGGTAAAATATTAACATATATTTGATATAATGATTACACTCTTACATATAAACGATTAGATTATCTACATACAAAATTTTAATATGGGCATTGCATCTTCAGTGATAAGGAGACAAAAACCTCTAACTTGCTACTCTGAAAATGACTCATGAAGTCTGTTCTTATATTATGAAGCTTGTAATTAATTTTTGAAGTGTTTTTTATTAAACTTAGATAATTTCAAGTCCATGGTTATGCGTCACTATTTGTCAATATTGATATAGCAGTGTGAAAACTAAAAATAACCGGCCAAGTGCGTGTCGGGCCACGCGCAATGTAGGGTTCCGTAGTAGCCTGTTATTCAATGCAAGTCTTTACCCGTTATAAACAAGCAACTAGGTACTTCGTCTTTGTCACTTTAAAGGATTTATTCTAAGGATTTTGTATTTGGTACAAAATTATCCAACACCCAAGTTCAACGACTATTACTGCTAAACTAATAAAGTTATCTTTACCGCTATAGTTTTCCTTTAAAGTTCATGAAATGCGCTATTAGCACGATTTATTCCAGATTTTTCAAGCCAGCAGTTTAGCTTTTAGAGGGGGGAGGGGGCGGGGGGGAGGGGGGGGGGGGCGGGACGCCCTACTTGTACAAAAATTTGCACTTTTAAGTTTAATATTTCGTAAATCGAGAATTCAATCGAAAAATGGCATTAGCAACCCTTAAGTCATTTTAAAAGACCTATTCAACGAGACCCCACACGATGGGGTAGACGATGAAAAAAAAATTCATCCCCACTTCTCATAGCTAACCTAAAAAAAAATATTTTTCACAATTTTATTTCAGCACTTTGTCGGCGTAATTTATATACATACCTCCACAAAATTACAGCTTTCTAGTATTTACGGTCTCTTAGCAAAACCTCGGACAGACAGACAGACAGACAGACAGACGGACATGACGAAACTATAAGGGTTCCTTGTCAGGACTACGGAACCCTAAAAAGCAGTTTTAACAAGGCAGGGACCTTTGGCAGGGACTGCTGATGAATGATTTATGTATGATGTATGTATATTGTTTTTGTAGAAATATATAAATAACTAGCAGCCCGCCCCGGCTTCGCACGGGTAGAACATATATGCTTACAAAATTTGCATCAGTTTGTTGCATCGAATATAAAATATTAACATATTTAACAATCATCGTTATATGTCAACCAATTTTTTTTTAAAATATTATTTCGGCTAGTAGCGTTTGACCACTATCTCACCTGTTGGTAAGTGATGATGTGATCGAAGATGGTAAGCACGCTAGGCCTAGAATGGGAACTGGCTCTCAAGGATAGCTGCCGGAACACAAAAAACAAATTACACAAAACCTTAACGAATTATGCACCTAAGACCTAAACCTTCCTCATAAACACTCTGGCTATTGGTGAAAACCGCATGATAATCCGTTCAGATGCTATTGAAATTATTGCGAACAGACAGACAGACGCAGTGATGGACATTGTTTTATAATACTTACGTAGTGATATTGGACGGCCCTTTGGCGTAAAGGATAGTTACCCTGATTCTGACCCGACGGTCATTGGTTCTAATTCTAGCTATATACCTACCAATGAAAGTTTTATGTGCATTCATGAATCATGGATTTTCGTGGAATCATTAAATCTACCAATAATTAAGATAGTTTAAAAACTAAAACAACTGACTTCAATGCCCCGCGAGTCAATTTCAGTAGCAAGTTTGAGACGTTTATTGTCATATCTCTGAAGATACTTATCACATCTCAATGAAATTACAATGGGACCACCTCGAAAACGTACCCTACCGATTACAAAAATAATAATTCGAATCGGTTCACAATTGACGGAGTAATCGCGTTACATACACATACAAAAAAAGAAACATACAGACGAATTGAGAACTTCCTTCTTTTTGGAAGTCGGTTGTCGGAAAAGTAGCTTACCACCAAGGAGAACATCTGCCGCCGTAACCTTACGGCGTTCCCCGACGCAAAAAGTAGGGGTATTATACGTTTAACGTGTGTATCTGTGTGTCTGTCTGTATCAACTTAACACCCAACCGGATGAACCGATTTTGATTTAAAGTAGGGGTATTATACGTTTAACGTGTCTATCTGTGTGTCTGTCCGTAGCATCTTAGCACCCAACCGGATGAACCGATTTTGATTTTATTATTGATAGTTTTTTTTTTTATAGATGTCTTCATCGAGAGTGTTCTTAGCTTTGATTCATGAAAATTCGTTCAATCGTTATAAAACTATGAGCTTTAACCAACTTGAATAGGTCTGATCAATTCGAAAATCTTCTTCTTCAACGATATTGTATGAACATGGAAGCATTGACCTGATGCTGGGACATCTCCTGGACTCTACAGAATACTCAAATCCTCACTAACTTACAGCTCAGATTTTATATGTCGTGTTTAGAGTCATTGGAATGTTTTTAATGAAAAGATTATACATAGATCAGTCGGGGTGGTTTAAAAGATCATTATTATTTTATACAATAGATCATATTATTATGCTATATTAACTTCAAATTGATTGCGATCGGTGGGGATCTACAGAAAAGCTAAGCTTATAATAATATTTTCGAAGTAACTATGACCTATTCTGTGGTTTGACTGCAAATATTTTATTAATTTTGCGATGCGTGTATGTGAAATCCGTGATGTCTTCTAGAGTTTTCATTAGAATGATATACTGTAAAAGACAATTTTAATCTATAATATGTGGCCAACCTATGAACGTAATTATTTGGATAAGGATTAATACTATATACTTGAAAATAGCCCTGGAAGTTAAGTAATATTTTTTAACAAAAAAATAAAGATTAAAATGGTTACTGTGAGTCAACCTTCAGAGATAGACATATGCTGTCGCGGACTTTTTTGTAGGTCTTATTAAGTTGTACAACTCTTCCATAGAAAATATTCTTCCATCTATTTCAATTGAGCAGCGTTCGTAAGAAACGTGTTTTTTTCGACCGTTTTTTGTCGACTTAGGTTGCAAATTAGGTCTCCACGAATGTACCTTTGATTTAAACGGGATAATATATAGCCTATTTTTATTTCGAAAGTCCATTCTATATATTAGTGAAAGATTTTTTTAAATCGGTCCAGTAGTTTTTGAGCCAAATCATTACAAACATACAAAAATACAAATGTTCTCTCTTTATAATATTAGTATAGATTAGATTATATAATATATTTAGTTAATTTAAATTATGTTATGTATGTATGTTTATAATGCTTTTATCTAGTCCTTACAAAGTTCTGGAAGAGATTGCTTTGAGTGATTAGACCGCAGATTATTTTACCAGATTATTTTTGTTAATTAAGCTATACCTAGTACATTTTTATCTTGTTTTGGTAATCAATAAAGAGTTTTGTATTGTATTGTATATTTTTCTTGCATTAAATTATTATGTTTAATTTCAAGTAATTCTGAAATGTTTCTCAATTTACAGTTTTGAATGTATGATTTGTGAAGAGAGATCAAGCAACTGGAACAGCTTACAACACCATTATGAAACAAATCACAAATATATGGAGCCATTAGTAATTTGTCTTTGTGGTTATCAAATTAAATCTAAAGCTGTTCTTTATAAACATGTATCCGATCACAGAAATGAAAGCAGAAAGCTGAATAAAAATGAAGACAGTGGAGATGAAAAACTGGAACAGTATTATGCAAAGCCCAACATAAAAGAATTAATTAGGTAAGTTAGTATATTTAGGTCTTTTGAATATTGATTACTTTACTTATTTTACACTTTATTTATTCATTTAACATCAAGAGGCCCTTTACAATTTTAACTTAGTTATTACTATGGATGAGGAGGAGATATGGGAAACTATATTATAAAAAGATGGTACATTATTTTATGAGACTATTAGGTGAGCTGATTAATGTCGGATTACTGGTCTATGGGATGAGGTACGGCACCCGCCAATTATGCCTCATTACTAAACATATAGGGGGGTGGTGACTTGCCACCCACTGAATGGACCCCCATAAAGGCGGACCGTTATATTGGCGTCGAGGAGCAACATTGGCGTGGATAGCTTAGGGTGTTGAGAGGGGTGCTGCACTTTCACTAAACGCTACTAGCGGCTTTATGCCTTTAACACTTCCACCCTGGAGCTTAGATCTTAGCTATTGCGATTCCCACCACCGGCCGGCCAGTCAAGGCAAGCCGGTGGTCAGAGGGTCTCATTTAGCCCTCACGGGATAGGGGTACGCAGTGTCGCCACTTACCGTCGGCTCGCCACAAAGCCGCCCCAGCGATAAGTAGATAGTGCGATAGATGGTAATAATAAAGAATAATTATTTACATTAAGAAATGTGAAGTGAAGTAATTGTGTGACCGCACTGTTGGAAGTGATTGTCAGCTGTACCACAGGTACGACTTAGCACGGCTGACAATGGCAAGATGTGCCCTCATTATTTGTTACATTAATATAATACTAGTTTAAAATTGTAAAGGTAGGTACATATAAAGTTGTTATAAGTCTATATTAATGAATAAATTATTATTATTATATTAACTTGAATATGTATGTAAGCACTGTTAAGTTGAAACCCAAGTAAAAAATGTAGAAGTAAAGTTATTATTTATGCTCTGAGACTAACCGAGATGAAGTTGTTTATATTTAATATTTTGTTATATTTGTTGTAATGTAACCTGTGGCCTTATCGTGGCAACAAAAGCAATGGTGAGCTCAATGTGACCGCTATTATTAGCGCCAACGCCTCAAAGTTATGGTATCAGGGATTCTATCAGGAAACTGGCCCTTAAAACAAGTAAGGTAAGCGACACACTGGCAATGTATCCGATACTGCGGAACCAGTAGCCGGCGATGACCACTTACCATTTGATGGGCAGCTGGCTTGTTTGCCGCTCTGAAATAAAAAGAAAAGAACTAAAGACTACCAAGCACTTTACCTTATCTCACCTAGTACCAGACCTGCGGTGGAAGTCTAAATTGACAGCGATGCGGCTCGTCATCCCAAACGATTTATAGAGAGAGATGCAGCTATACAATAGCATAATTGCATCTCTTCTTATCGACGATCATCGTTCGAAATGTATCGTTATTCTACATACTACTATACTATACTACCGGCCCTAGTATGTTTGTTTTAGTTTTCGCTAGCATATAACTGCGCTGCATTCCATGATTATAGCTTCTTAGGTTTTATTTTTGAGTCGAGTAGTATTGCAGAGAAGATAGAAGGCGTAAAAGTGTTCTTATTGTTTTAGGTTTATATGCCATAATTGTAATAAGGAATGTAGCAGCTGGTATAGCCTGCAGGCGCACACTGAAAGACATCATAAAACGGCGCCTTTTGTAAAGTGCAACTGTGGCGTCATACTAAAGTCTAAGTCAGTTATGTATAAGCACGTCCAAGATCACAGGAGTCCTAATGTTTTAGCGTAAGTATTGTTATTACCCTAAAGTCCTATAGGTACTTATTTTATACGAGCAACCGGAACAATGGCTCTAGAGGGTTAAGACATTTATTAGAAACAACTTATATTAGAAAGTATGCTTGAGTGATACCCCTTGATACTCACTCAAATGTATTTTAAGTTAACTGAATACCAAAAGGGATGACAAGAATGATTTATAAAATATGAATTTTCCTATATTGTATAAAGTTTATAGAATTATAGGCTTTACTAGCTGTGCCTCGCGGCTTCACTTGCGTTAAAAAGTATCCTTTAGCCTAATCCATAATACTGGCTATCCCTGTGCAAAATTTCAAGTTAATCGGTCTAGCTATTTGACCGTGAAGAAGTCCCAAACAAACATATACAACCTGACTTTCGCATTTATAATATTGGTGTTGATGTTGATGACCACTTAGTTTGAAAAGGTAACGTATAAATATAGACGCAATCTTTTATAACTCACTAGAAGTGCCCCGCGGCTTCGCCCGCGTTAAAGACTTCTTTTATTTACTTAAAACTTTTATTTTGTAAAAACCTTTCTATCATAAAAGACATCTATGAAGTAAAAGCCAAATCGGTTCACCAGTTTTCAAGTTTTTGCGTGACTAAGGGTAATAGAGATTCATATTTATAAAACCCGAAAAACTATATTGATTTTCAGACTTTGTTACCCCATTTCACCCTTTTAGGGGTGGAATTTTGAAAAAGCCTGAAACACGTATTTACTTATTTTTTTTACTGAAGCACTTGTGTAAAGTTTCGGATAGAAAAGACTATCTAATCTTGTTTCTCCATACAAACTTTGAACCCCCATTTTATCCCCTAAAGGGGTGAATTTTAGAAAATCCTTCTTAGTACACCCTTACGTACTAAGACGAATATATTTTAATTTTAAAAATTATCGTGAATTTGTAACATTATTATTGTTATATACCGGCTGTAATTCACGTACCTTTAGTCGAATTTTCTCGACCTAGGTTTCGAGCGAGTCAGTCGCTCTTCCTCGGGAGTGAGGTCACGCGGTGAGGTGAACTCATATGTCTGTACACTCATACGGAAAGGTATCTACACGCCAACTCGCATCACCACCCGGCACACTTATCCTCGGTACCCAGAGCATTAATCAACCGAGCTCTAAGAATATGCGACCCTCAATACCTAGATGGTGAGCTAAATCACGTGAGGGGGTTACTTGAGGATAATGGCTACAGCTGGCGACAATGTGGCCGGTGGTGTAAACAGAGTGAACGTAAGCGACCACAAGTAGCGGATCGATCACCGGCTTATTTACCGTTCGTAAAAGGAGTAACGGACAGAATCGGATATCTTTTACGACGGAAATATGATGTCAAGACGATCTTCCGCCCACCAGGTCATCTTAGACAGATGCTGCGTTCACCGAAGGACAAGGACGAGCTGAACGTTCCGGGTGTGTACAGAATACCATGCGACTGTGGCAAGAGCTACGTGGGAGAAACTCGACGCAATATCACGACTAGACTTACGGAACACATAAGGAGCATTAAGAATTCGGACACGACAAGATCCGCCATCGCGGAGCATGCACATCTCGCGGACACAAACCACTTTATCCGTTTTGATAAAGCCTCCGTACTAGCTAGAGAGAAGTTCTTTGTACCTAGAAAAGTACGTGAGGCTATTGAGATAAATAGACACCCCAATTTCAACCGAGATAGTGGATGGACCTTGCCGTCAGCGTGGAAACCGATTCTTAATGCGTCCTCGAAAAAGAAAGTGTCAGTCAGTCTAGAGTGTGACACAGTCAGCATTGTTTGCGACGGTACTTATGGCGATAGGAGTAGCAGCGATGAAGAACCGACGATGACATCATTCGGGCTATCTCAGGCATCCTCGGTACCGAAAAGGAACAGCCGTTACCGATCGCCGCCGAGTCCGCCCCCACCCCGGCTATCAAGCCGAGCGCAGCGAGCGGCGGCCCGCAGTGAACATCGCGATCTCACCGCGTGACCTCACTCCCGAGGAAGAGCGACTGACTCGCTCGAAACCTAGGTCGAGAAAATTCGACTAAAGGTACGTGAATTACAGCCGGTATATAACAATAATAAAGACGAATATACATATCTAATACTATAAGAATCTTTGTCCTGACATACTGACTGACTCACTGACTCACTGACTCACTGACAGACAACGCACAGCCTAAACCGCTGGTCGTAGAGACTTGAAATTTGGAGGGTATATTTGTCTTAGTACGTAAGGGTGTACTAAGAAAGGATTTTCCAAAATTCACCCCTTAAGGGGATGAAATGGGGGTTCAAAGTTTGTATGGAGAAACAAGATTAGATCGTCTTTTCTATCCGAAACTTCACATAAGTGCTTCAATAAAAAAATAAGTAAAGACGTGTTTCAGGTTTTTTTGGAATTCCACCCCTAAGAGGGTGAAATGGGGTAATAAAGTGTAAAATCAATATTGTTTCGGATTGCGCTGAAATTTGGCATGCAAATAGTTATTACGACGTTAGTTCCCACTGAGAAAGGATTTTCCAAAATTAACCCTCGAAGGGGATGAAACGGGGGTTCAAAGTTTGTATGGAGAAACAAGATTAGATAGTCTTTTCTATCTGAAACTCCACACAAGTGCTTCAGTAAAAAAATAAGTAAACACGTGTTTCAGGTTTTTTTTAATTCCACCCCTAAGAGGGTGAAATTGGGTAATAAAGTGTGAAAATCAATATTGTTTCGGATTGCGCTGAAATTTGGCATGCAGATAGTTATTACGAGGTTAGTTCCCACTGAGAAAGGATTTTCCAAAATTAACCCTCGAAGGGGATGAAACGGGGGTTCAAAGTTTGTATGGAGAAACAAGATTAGATCGTCTTTTCTATCCGAAACTTCACATAAGTGCTTCAATAAAAAAATAAGTAAAGACGTGTTTCAGGTTTTTTTGGAATTCCACCCCTAAGAGGGTGAAATGGGGTAATAAAGTGTAAAATCAATATTGTTTCGGATTGCGCTGAAATTTGGCATGCAAATAGTTATTACGACGTTAGTTCCCACTGAGAAAGGATTTTCCAAAATTAACCCTCGAAGGGGATGAAACGGGGGTTCAAAGTTTGTATGGAGAAACAAGATTAGATAGTCTTTTCTATCTGAAACTCCACACAAGTGCTTCAGTAAAAAAATAAGTAAACACGTGTTTCAGGTTTTTTTTAATTCCACCCCTAAGAGGGTGAAATTGGGTAATAAAGTGTGAAAATCAATATTGTTTCGGATTGCGCTGAAATTTGGCATGCAGATAGTTATTACGACGTTAGTTCCCTCTGAGAAAGGATTTTCCAAAATTGACCCTCGAAGGGGATGAAACGGGGGTTCAAAGTTTGTATGGAGAAACAAGATTAGATCGTCTTTTCTATCCGAAACTTCACATAAGTGCTTCAGTAAAAAAAATAAGTAAATACGTGTTTCAGGTTTTTTTGTAATTCCACCCCTAAGAGGGTGAAATGGGGTAATAAAGTGTAAAATCAATATTGTTTCGGATTACGCTGAAATTTGGCATGCAGATAGTTATTACGACGTTAATTCCCTCTAAGAAAGGATTTTCCAAAATTAACCCTCTAAGGGGATGAAACGGGGGTTCAAAGTTTATATGGAGAAACAAGATTAGATAGGCTTTTCTATCCGAAACTTCACACAAGTGCTTCAGTAAAAAAATAAGTAAACACGTGTTTCAGGTTTTTTGTAATTCCACCCCTTAGAGGGTGAAATGGGGTAATAAAGTGTAAAATCAATATTGTTTCAGATTGCGCTGAAATTTGGCATGCAGATAGTTATTACGACGTTAGATCCCTCTTTGAAAGGATTTCCCAAAATTAACCCTCGAAGGGGATGAAACGGGGGTTGAAAGTTTGTATGGAGAAACAAGATTAGATCGTCTTTTCTATCCGAAACTTCACATAAGTGCTTCAGTAAAAAAAATAAGTAAAGACGTGTTTCAGGTTTTTTTGTAATTCCACCCCTAAGAGGGTGAAATGGGGTAATAAAGTGTAAAAATCAATATTGTTTCGGATTGCGCTGAAATTTGGCATGCAGATAGTTATTAATTACGACGTTAGTTCCCTCTGAGAAAGGTTTTCCAAAATTCATCCCTGAAGAGGATGAAGCGAGGGTTCAAAGTTTGTATGGAGAAACAAGAATTGATTGTCTCTTATATTCGAAACTTCACACAAGTAGTTTAGTAAATAAATGAGTAAATACGTGTTTCAGGCTTTTTGAAATTCTATTCCTAAAAGGGTTAAGTGGAGTAACAATGTCTGAAATCAATATTGTTTCGGATTGCGCTGATATTTTGCATCCAGATAGAAATTTTGACGTAGGTATCCGCTGAGAAAGGATTTTTCAAAATTCACTCTTCAAGGGATGAAGCGGGGGCTCAAATTTTGGATAGTCATTGTATTCGACATTTCACACAAGTACTTCTGTAAATAAATAAGTAAATACGAGTTTCAGACTTTTTCAAAATGCCACCCTAAAGAGTGAACTGGGGTAAAAAAGTCTGAAAATCAATATAGTTTCGGATTGCGCTTTATTGGGTTTTCGGGTTTTAAAAATATGAATCCTGATTTGTCTTAGTCACGCGATAACATGAAAACAGGTGAACCAATTTGGCTAATTTTTATTTGATGTCTTTAATGATAGAATCGTTTTTACAAAAGAAAAGTTTTAAGTAAATAAAAGGAGTTTTTAACGCGGGCGTAGCCGCGGGGGACTTCTAGTATTATATATATATATAAAAGTCTCCACGACCAGCGGTTTAGGCTGTGCGTTGTCTGTCAGTCAGTCAGTCAGTCAGTCAGTATGTCAGGACAAAGATTCTTATAGTATTAGATGTGTACAATATATACATACTTAATTAATAATTGCAGATGTGACAAGTGTCCTAGAATAACGAAAACCATAGAAGCTCTCAATAAACACAAAATGAGACACGTCCCCAAGTCTGAGAGGAGATTTAACTGTAGATCATGCGACAAATATTTTACATCATTGGATGCTGTCAAGTCACATGAGAGATCTCATATACCGATAGAAGATAGGAAAATATACCATTGTGAAATCTGTAATGTCAAGTAAGTGAAAAGTTGATGCATACGCGACGTCTTTTATCACGTCCCAGAGAGGAGTGTTTTAGTATATACATAACTATGTACTAGTGATAGGGCTCGAACCAGCCACCAGACAACATGACACCAATCGGTTCGTCAAGTTACGAAATGATGTTCGGCGCTAACTGCTAGCCAGGTCAGCCAAAGTCAGTTGTTTTGCGCGTCGTCTTACTATCATCTTCCATTATCAGACAAGCATGATTGCGAAGATGCTTGCGAAAATTGACCTTGTTTCTTCTACTAAAAAAAATTATAGATTTTTTTTTTTCTGACTTCTCTATTCCAGTACTCAAATCTTAGTTGGTCCCAAAGAGGGTTTTTATTCTTATAAAAAAGCGCATTCAGAAGAGTTCTTGTGTGAATGTCCCATTTTCTTGCTGGCTACAAATTTTTATTCAAATCTATGAATGCTGCTCCAAATTTATTTAATAATAACGGGCAGTACTTTATAACGTTTACTATAGATACAATAAAACAGCTACTTGCTCCATAAACAAAATCCAATTTGTGCTAGCGTTCATTTGCTAACATTTTTTCTAGGGGTCCTGTCCTTATAGACACATCTTAAAAAGCCACTCTGTGTAACAGTACCCTTAGTACGAATTTTCATGGTTAACGCTTTTGACAGATCTCACATAGTTTTCAACTTATTCTGGCTCCCTGATTGGTCTAAATATAGTGAAGTGTGAAAACCACTATAGGCGCTGTACTGTTTTTCATACAAAATTGGTTCGATATACGATATCGAGTTTGGTATGAAAACTCGTAATAAGGGGACAGTTCGCTTACATGATTGGGAAGATAAAGAAACTGCACAGACTGGTACAGCTCTCTTCCACCTTCCTATATAACGTTTGCAGGTTTACAACCCGTGCGTCATGCATGTCTCACAAGCGTGTAGTGCACGACAAGATCAAGGGCTACGTGTGTGATCTGTGTGGCTACGCATGCGGTACGGGCGGGGAATTACGTCAGCATCGCGCTATACACAGCGATAACAAGCCGTTTGCCTGCAGGAAGTGCCCTAAAGCGTAAGTAAAATTTTCCACAGAATAATTAATAATAGGTATAATTCATTTAAATCAGCCCCCTTATCGCAAAATTGACATATTTCGTGATAAGGGGGCTTGAGCTTTTTATGCTGGATAGGCAAGCGTCAGACCACTATTTCATCTGATGTTAAGCGACGATGTTAAAAGTACCTATAACCGTCGAGCATGTATGAAGGCGTTCATGAAAGTGGAAGAAGCGAAGGAGGTATGTCAGGATCGTAGCATGTGGAAAGAAGTAGTCTCTGCCTACCCCAACGGGAAAAAGGCGTGATTGTATTGTTACGTGCGGGGTGGTATAAAAATGACAATCCGATGAGATGAACGTTTATTTCCACTAAACACTAGGTTACACAATGTTCCACAGTAGTTGTCCAAATCGTCTTGCACAATTATCAAAAGTCCGTTAACACACACTGAGGTCGTTGGTAATCACAATCACAGATTTCACTGTTCACAGTTCACAACACTAGTTCACTGATAACACTTAACGATCACTTGGTCGCTATCCGCGCTTAGATAGTTACACTGTCGCTTCCACAGAATGACTGACTAACGCCGCGCGTTCGACGTCTTATATAGGACGAGAGTATTTATCTAGATCTTTCCAGCATCCAGTAGATACAAATGATAAAAGACATCAAAACAGAGCAATAAAAATTACAAACAATACGCGGCTTTTCTTTGAACATCTGATGTAAACAACTTTACCATACATGCTAATTTGATCTCTAACGACTTAACAATAAGGTTAAATCTCAACTACAACTAGGTACATTGACTAGGGTCGGAATTCCAGGAAGGTTACTTTTATGACGGTCGGGTGTTTATGGCGGGTAATTAGTCTATTCTTTCCCACGCTATTTTTGTTCGAGAAGCTTGGCGAAACATCGCGACTCGACGACGCGGTGTAACAGTATGTATGTATGTTAAGCGACGATGCGGTCGACGATGTAGCACGCTTGAAGTTGATTATTAAATGAACTAAATGATGGGGACGCAGATGTGCAGACTGTATAGCTCCATCTCTGTCATTTCATTAATTTCAATCCGTATAAAATTTCATGATAAGCCTGCAGGAGTGCGATCACTTTTATTGTCACTGACATAGTGGGGATAGATGTACTTAAATAAAATATAGCTTTTAGGTACATGTTTATAAGCTTTCCTTTTTTATTTTATAGGAGCCAGTCCTATAAAATAAATTGACCAGTAACTACGCGAACTTAAAAATTGCCGCACAAGTTTGCCAGCGATCAAACATGTTTGAAATCTTGCTACGAAGCTGGCTCGCTTGTATGTCATAGCCGCGAGCCGACATATTCAAGTGGTCCCTACTCAAGAACTCGTCTACCCCAGCGGTGGTCGGATCTTCGGCTGGCCCACTGCCACTTTAGTTATGGAATAGCAGACCTCCTAAGTTAACCCTAAATCATCTGTTCCAGGTTCAAAACGTATTCGAACCTGAAAACTCACATGGACACGCACGAGGATACATCGTACGAGTGCTACATCTGTCGCCGCATCCTCAACAGCCGGCGAACGCTGCGGAAACATTTACTGGTGCACGAGGACATGTGTCGACATGTCTGCTCTTATTGTAACAAGGCGTTCAAACGACGACAGACCTTGAAGGTACGTGCGACTTCTGTTCTTCTTGTCTTACTGCTAGACCGTCCGGGACTTTGCCCAGTTTTCAACCTGTACCAATAGTACAAGTTTTCAAACCAAACAAATTTTGTATGAAAATCAGTACAGCGCCTCTAGTGGTTTTCACACTTCACCAAAAGACCAATCAGGGAGCCAGAATAAGTCGAAAACTATGTGAGATCTGTCAAAAGCGTTTAGGATGAAAACTCGTACTAAGAGTACTGCCAAATATTAGAATTGAATAAATATTTTTGGAGATTATATTCTAAGATAAATTTATTACCTATCTTCGAAATCTTCGAAAATCTATGATACCCAAGGCTGGTGTTGGGGGTAAGGCCGTAAAATTGCCCTCATTGTATTTACCTTCAGCGTTCAGTAAGTAATAAAATAAAATTTGACATATACCTATAATTTTTCTATTTTCTTAGCTTTGTATTCTATTTTCTTATCTTAGCCGTTTTTCTAGTAGGCTAACTATACAAACATTCGCAAAACATATTGTTATAAATTATTTTTCATAAAAATAACATGTGATCACAACATTTTCAATACAAAATAAAATATAAGTTTTTAAGTTGTCATGGTCACTGACACTATTATTAATATTGTTTTCGGGATATTTACCATGTTTCTCTTTTGATATGAGTTTCCAATATTTCGGCGCTGTTACAAGCGCCATGTTCATGGACGAACTGAAGATTGCGGGTTCAGAGGGTATCACGAGCAAACAAAGCGATCTACCCGCTTTTTAGAGTTCCGTACTCCTGACAAGGAACCCTTATAGATTTGTCATGTCCGTCTGTCTGTCTGTCTGTCTGTCTGAGGTTTTGCTAAGAGACCGTTAACACTAGACAGCTGTAATTTTGTAGGGGTATGTATATAAATTACGCCGACAAAGTGGTGAAATAAAATTGTGAAATATTTATTTTTAGGGTAGCTCCCCTACATGAGAAGTGGGGATGAATTTTTTTTTCGTCGTCTACCCCATCGTGTGGGATATCGTTGAATAGGTCTTTTAAAATGACTTAAGGGTTGCTAATACCATTTTTCGATTGAATGCTCCATTTACGAAATATTAAACTTTAAAGTGCAAAGGTTTGTTCCAGTAGGGCGTCCCCCCCCCCTTCTAAAAGCTAAACTGCTGGCTTTAAAAATCTGGAAAAAATCGTGATAATAGTGCATTTCATGAACTTTAAAGGAAAACTATAGCGGTTAAGATAACTTTATTAGTTTAGCAGTAATAGTCGTTGAACTTGGGTGTTGGATAATTTTGTACCAAATACAAAATCCTTAGAATAAATCCTTTAAAGTGTCAAACACGAAGTACCTAGTTGCTTGTTTATAACGGGTAAAGACTTGCATTGAGTAACGGGCTACTACGAAACCCTACACTGCGCGCCGACACACACTTGGCCGGTTATTTACTCGTTTCGGTCGTTCGGTGCCCCTACCATTTGTTATCGATGAAACTCGTTCACGAATCACGACACACAAAACTCACAGTATCTTCATGCTTCTTGTTGTGGACTACATATATTGTATGAGGCTGACATAAACCTACCACTGGACGCCAGATATTCAGCAGTTTGAACCCATCCTCACGATTGAAATTTTTGAATTTAGTTGTTTCAATCGCTTCTCTAACCAATCTTGGTATGTAGTGGCGTTCCGTCGAAAGTATCTGAGGGTTGTGTAACACAATCCAGTGGTTGGTGCCAGAGTCCAATAGGTGTTCCGCGATCGCAGATTTATGTGAGTCATTGTCTCTGACTGCCTTAATGTGCTCCTTTACCCGGCATGCAACGGTGCGTTTCGTTTGGCCTATATAGGAGCTCCCACAGCTGCAACTGATCTTGTAGACCTCCGGTTTTTCTAAAGGAAACACGTCCGTTGTGTACGTAAGAGTTGAGCCAGTTTCTTCCAAGGAGTAAAAATGGTCTTTACTGAATATTTTTGCAGTATATTAGCAACTTTATCTGTAACTCCTTTTACGTACGGCAGGTATGCCGGCTGTCGTTCGGCCCTATGTTGGATCTCACGATGGCGTGTGTGTCTGGGTGGTAGAATCTTGATATATTTGATATAATAGATTGATATAATAGATTTGATGCTTCTATGTTACGATATTTTTTACTAAAACTTAGCATTTCAGCAGCAGAGTTTATTTCTATAACATGGTAACACCATAGTCTACTTGTCTATGCTACATCTTTCACTCGTCGGCCATGTTTCTAGCTGTGAGCTTTTGTTTTTGAGCGGAACGGAGTCATTTTTTTTGGTTAATTTTTGTTACAGCTGAATACAAGTAACAGTTTTACTTTTATTCAGCTGCATTCATTTATCATAGAAGATTTATTATTTTGATGAATCTAATGTTTATGGAATAGCTAGAGGCTGTGTACGTGCTTTTATTCTTGCCGCTTAACCGTTGCAGTGAAAATGTTTTGACGAGAGGTTAGCTTTTAAGGGACATTTATGTCACATTTTTATGTAACGTTACATAAAAGTCCATGTACATTCAGCCACACACTTTTAAGTTTCTTGTATGTCGAACATATATAATCATGCTTAAGCATATATCTGCTCTAGGTACAGAATAAGGCCATTTCATTGGTTAAAACGCGTCTAGTTATCCAATCAAATAGCTTCATTCTGTGCTAAGAGTGCAACAATGTTTGAGTATCGTTTTACAATACCGGTCAAAGATCAATAATCCTAACCGACAGCGAATCATTAATACTTACTTTAAAAATATCAAATTAGAAGACTAATATAAAAAAAATTGGTTGTCTGTAATACACCACATACACCGATTTACGGACGATAATTTTACGTGATATCGTCATACGATCGTGCTTCTCTATCGCTTGGTCCGCGCTCTCGCTTGCACGCGGAACGTGACACTTTTTCGTGCGTGCAGCCAGCGTTCATCGATTTATTAGACGTTGTCACCTCAATAATAGAAGTTAATAAAATAATAATAATATAATGTGTTTGTTGCAGGTGCACATGTATACTCACACGGGTGACAAGCCGCTCTCTTGCAAGTGGTGTGACGAGAGGTTCGCGTACGCGTCCACGCTACGTTCACATCGACTTCGCTGCCACCCCGACAAAATGACCAGCCAAGCACAAACCAGCTACCAGAACTTTCCACACATTAACATGACACAAGAGGTAACTATTGCAAAATAATTAAGATAGTTTAAAAACTAAAACAACCGACTTCCATGTCCCGCGAGTTAGTTTCAGTAGCAAATTTGAGACGTTTATCGTCATATCTCCAGATATACTTATCAGATCGCGATGAAATTACAATGGGACCGGACCACCTCGGAAATGTACTCTACCGATTAAATAAAAAATCATTCGAATCGGTTCACAATTGACGGAGTAATCGTGTAACATACTAGTACAAACAAAAAAAACATAGACGAATAGGGAATATGCATGTAGCTCAGATTTATTGGAAATATTTTTTATACGAATCTTTGTTGTCCTGGAGTTATATGTAAAACCTTTTTTTTTATATTTAATTTCATTTTATTTGCTTAAAATAATAAATGAAAAATGCAATTTAAGTGAGGGAAATTTAAGTTTGTAAAACAGATCACCATTGGTCGAATCGAAAGTTGACGTCATAATTCACTACTCCACGTGAAACATTGAGCGCGGGAACATAAAAATGAATGTATGGTGTGGTCTTATTTTATTTATTTCCAGATATTGTGTTTGCCGCGTATTATTGTGCAAAAATGTATATTACTAACCATTTAATATAGGTAAAAATGAGAACGAGAATAGAGAAACTGCATAATTTAATAAAAACATGCCATTGGCTAAATACAATAATCGCGCGGAGTTTAGTTAAAGAAAAAAAGCTAGTTTGCTTCAAGCGGCGCGTGTCTGACGTAAGTGCGTGACGTCACAATTCAGTACCAAAAAGCCCGGGAAATGATGGCGTTTAAACTGCTCAAATTTATTTGTATATTTAAATATTTATTTAAAAAATAATAAGACCAATTCCAGCAGTATTTTATTTTTTTGTTATGTTATATGGATGTAATGAGTGAAATAAAAATATTTTAAACAAACATGCATATTCCCTATTGAGAAACTCCTCCTTTTCAACCGACTTCCAAAAAGAAGTAGGTTCTCAATTCGTCTGTATATTTTTTTTGTGTTTATGTTATCCGATTACTCCGTCAACTGTGAACCGATTCGAATGATTCTTTATTTATTCGGTAGAGTACATTTCGGAGGTGGTCACATTGTAATTTCATCGAGATCTGATAAGTATGTCCAGAGATAAGACGATAAACGTCTCAACCTTGCTACTGAAATTAACTTGTGGGCATGGAAGTCGGCTGTTTTCGTTTTTAAACTATCTTAAATTATTGGAAGTCGGTTCAAAGTAACTATTAATACTATTTTTATTGGTCTCTTACACGCTCCACGGCGAGACGGAGAAGAGATAATTAGTCAAGATTTATTAATTGTTTGATGCTATCGACTTCTACCAGACTTTATAGGCAGGCCGACAGAGTTCGATGAAATGATGTCTTCTGTCTTTATTCTCCGACGACAATATTTTGTCTATAAAACACCGACTATTTCCGACCGACTAACTCGACCTAGGTTTCGAGCATGTCATGTGGAGAGAAGAATACTACAGTGAATGGAGTGGCTATGGGATCGCCCATTGCTCCTGTGGTGGCCAACTTATTTATAGAGTGGTATGAAAGTACGGCACTAGCGACGAAGTCAAACAAACCGAGATACTGGTGGCTTTATGTTGATGATATTTGCGCGGTTGTTACCAAGGAAGGACTAGCAGACTTCGTAACGCATCTAAACAGCCTGCACAGAAATATACAAATCACGGTTGAAATGGAGAAAGAAGGAGTTCTGCCGTTTCTGGACGTACGCGTGATTTGCAGATCTGATGGTAGTCTAGCGCACACTGTATATCGCAAACCAACCCACACTGAGCGTTATTTGCATCATCCTGCACAGTTGTCCTCGGTACCTAGGTCATTAATTAACCGAGCTCTGAAACTATATGATCCTCAATATATAAAGACAGAGCTCGAGCACGTGAGGGGTGTACTAGAGGGCAATGGATATAATTGGAGACAGTGTGAGCGCTTGGTTAGCAACAGTGAACGTAACCGAGCACCGTGGGTGGAACGTTCTCCAACGTACTTGCCGTTCGTAAGAAGAGTAACGGACAAAATCGGATATCTCTTACGACGGAAATATAACATCAAGACATTCTATCGTCCACCAGGCCAACTCAGATGTTACGTTCACCAAAAGACAAAAAAGACAAAGATCATTTGAACGTACCAGGGGTATATAGAATACCGTGTGACTGTGGCAAGAGTTACGTGGGAGAGACTCGACACAATATCGCGACCAGATTGACTGAGCATATCAGGAGTATTAAGAATATGGACATCAATAGCTCCGCCTTAGCTGAACACGCACATCAATCGGATACCAATCACTACATTCGGTTCGACAAGGCCTCCGTATTAGCAAGAGGAAAGTACTTCATACCTCGAAAAATACGTGAGGCCATCGAGATAACCCTACCCGAATATGAACAGAGATCGTGGATGGAGCCTGCCTACAACATGAATACCTATTCTTTATGGTTCCTCAAAAAAGAAAGAGTTCTCCAGTCTGGAACGTGACACGGTCAGCTTTGTTTGTAACAATGCTTTTGACGAGAGTGACGATGAAGATCTGTCAAGCATCGGACAAACTCAATCTCACACCATCACTGAGCAGCGCCGCTCGCCGAGCCCCTCTCCCCCGGCGAGCCGCGCGCTACGAGCGGCGGCCCGCAGTCGTCGTCGTGAACTCCCGAGGATGTGCATCGGACATGCACGAAACCTAGGTCGAGACAGTCTACAACAAACAGTAGTGAGTATAATAGTCGGTGTTTTATAATTATGATTCAAACTCACGATAACTATAAATCTAAAATAAAAAGTCTGTTGTCTTCTAAGCGATTAATTTCCCTGAGGCTACCCTAAACCAAATGTAAATATAGTGCACAATTTTCATTTTCACCGTTTCTAAAATGAGTTTTTCGTTTTCAGAACTTCATCAAAAACGATGCTGAAGTTGTAAGTGTAGCGATAGCTGTAAAACAAGTTTGAGGCTCTGTAGAGTAGATGTAGAGAATCTTACTGGCTTCCGTAGCTGTTACAAACAATCAATCAACAATTACATTTGTATTTGTATCGACAATTAACTGATAGTATCGTAGCTCATAGTGATATGTACATAAAATACACGAATTTTGTATTATTTAATTGTTATGTTAAAATATGAATAATGTGTTACAATAGTAAACATTATTATAAGAAGTAATAATTCAATAAAAAATAATATTATACAATTTATACTCGTTTCAATGACATCCACATAAAATACAACTTGGTCTAAAACCCACATTATAGTACACCACATAACACCCGGTTCCCGAGGCAAACTTTATTGTTCAACTGTTTAGGGATGTACTTTTCTTTCGATTTCAATTACTTTTAGTGTCGATACTTTGGAATCGATACCGAGCTGGGCTGGTAGTTCCTACATGAATTTCGACCCATGATTGTCGTTATGAACAGAGATGCAAGTATACAACAGTCTAGCTGCATCTCCCTCTACTAGACGTTTGCGATGACAGGACGCATCGATATCGCAATGTAGAGACTTCCACCCCAGGTATCGGTTAAAAGTACTCGTATCGTTACTCAATGGTATGCCTCGGAAGAATATTTAGGCTGGCATTATACAGCGATACTAAAGTTTAGAATTAAGCTATCTGATCAAGCGCGATTTAATCGATAGAAAAGTATCGAATACGAATCTACGATACAAGTTTTAAACTCGTATCGTAGATTCGAATTTGATCCCTAGGCAGTTGAACAACTAAATTCGCCTATTGTGAACTTGGTATGACTTGAGCCTATTGAAATTTATAGCGTTGGTAGTGTTGCGTGTAAAATTCATTTCACCTTTAGAACTACCGCGTATTTTGATAATTATAGAAGTACCTAAATAAATTAACTTGACAAAAAACTTTAAAAGGCAATGGTCTCCAAGATAATCTTTTGGAACAAAATCAATCAATCCAGGTCCAAGTTAATGTTGTACACTATACTTACCTTCCTCATTCGTAAACATGCATGTACACACACTTAATGAAATACATTTTAGTAGGTATTAAAAACATTTCTTTTTCATCAAGTTTCATTACGTTAAGGTAACTCAAAGTGGGTCATAACTGACTTTCAAGATTTGATTAGGTGCATTGTTTGTTTGTTCTAACAAACACAAGTTACAAGTTTAGCAAATCAAGGCGTGTTAAAAAGTTTGAGTTGAATATTGCTGTAAATAAAAAGTTGAAAATGCGAAAGCCATTGTCTTTGTTCCACGGCTAAACAGATCGTGCGACTTGACCATGGTAGGTATTTATAATAAGTATTGGAGACTTAAGTAAGGACGTAAACTCAAGTAAACCAATATAGTTTACGTCATATAAATTCAACGCGATGAAGGTATCCAATCTAAATGCATCGCTTAAGCTTTGGAATAGATTTTCTCTCAACCGAAATGAGATGAACGCATGAATAATGCAGCAGGACCGATTTGGTGATTTTCTTTTTATCGTTTTACGGTGTTTGCTTAGCCATTCCACCTTTTACTCTAAAGAATCGAGAGGTAAGAGCATACATACATATTTATTTATTAAACCCATACAGTAAATGTACGAAAGAAGTATATAATAATATATCATAATTTAGTGACTAGTTACACAATAGGTTGTAATGTAACGGAAATATTCTATACTTTATCCAAAAAGACTATTTATGTCTTAGAGAAATCATACCCATCAAATAACACTACTATAAAACTATTAAAACAAATCAAATAACTGATACATTTTATGGAAAGTACCTACATCGGTCTGGGATCGAACTACAAAGATTGTCCTTTAACCTAGTTTGACAAGTTTTTACGGAAGCCTCGGTGTGCGAGTACGTCTCGTACTTGGCTGGTTTACTAGTTATTGTGGTCATGCGTGTTAAAACCATTTTTGTTTAATGTCCTTCGTCATCGTGTGTAAGGGAAAGATCTCATGATAACATTAAGTATTAGATATATCTATAGCTCAAATTCTACTGTCCTACTATTTGCCATTTAAAAGTTCCAGTCCCTCCCTACATCCCGGCCTCATCATCAGATTAGCTCGATCGTTTTATGAGAACCAAATAGTAATATTAAATTGTCATTGACCGCCAAATTGCAGCTCAATCGAATATCTAGCAAGCAACAGACAACGTATACACGCAGATTATAACTTAACAAATTGGATGAAAAAAGAAACAGATTTTTTTGTTTAGATACTGTCCCCAGATAGCTGATTTACTTAGAATTTAAAATACTCAAACATAATTAGATATGGATAACATATCTACTGAAGCAAAGATTTGTGAAAAAAGTTGCTAATACAAGTTACAATTTAACAAACAAATTAATCAAATTCCCACTCCCAGAAAATAAAATGAATCTAACAGCTCTATCTCGGTAAAAGTTCGTAGCGGGAGTTATTCTTCCCAGTGTTCCAAGGCACATATTCGATAGCGGGGAACAAAGCGAGCCGTTTCGCATTGATGGCGGGCCCATCTATGGAGAGATAAGGCGCTTGTTCCCATTGGCTATTCGATTCACGATCAATTTTATACTGGTTTGTAAAGAAATCAGCTCTGACGTTCTGTTTATATATAATTACTAGCTGACCCGGCAAACGTTGTTTTGCCATATAAATAATTTCGTAGTAATTTCTAGTGTAGACAAAAAATAGCTTACTTATTGTAAGTATGTACGGAGGAAAAATGATTAAATTACTAAAATGGCTATTAAAAAATAAAGGTTGATCGTAGAAGGGTGAAAATTGAGGATTGTATGTATTTTTGTATGTTGTATCATAAAAAAATAGAAATTAAAAATTTTGTCTAAAAAATAAAATAAAAAATTTAGGGGTGGACTACATTTAGGGGGATGAAAAATAGATGTTGGCCGATTCTCATAGATACCGGATAAGCACAAAAAATTTCATCAAAATCGGTCAAGCCGTTTCGGAGGAGTATGGCACCAAAAACTGTGACACGAGAATTTTATATATTAGATAAATCGGAAAATCCATAAAATAATATAGCAGCGGCACAGAATAATGAATAGTTCAGCGTTTAAATATGATGGAAGATTATCACTAACGATGGTTTTAAGCTATATTCCACGTCTTCTCTGTCGAAAAAAGCCTGTCAAGTGCGGTTGACTCGCGTACTGAGGCTTCCGTACAAACTTTTTAGTTCTATACCTAGAAAGATGCCAGACACTGTTCATGAACCAACCGAAAATAATGATTTTGTTTATAAGTGCTTTAAGACCTTGCTTCCTGCCAAATTTCATTTTGATGATAGGTCAACGGGAAGTACCCTATAGATTTTGATTCTCTTGTGTAATCGCAAAATATGCGGCATAAACGGTCATATCTTTTGATCACATTGACTAACAAGTTTTTTTTTCACAGCCGAAAGATGCCGTAGACCCAAGTATTTGATTTAAGTTTCAACTTGATACCGCTACGCGTTCCTGAGTAAAGGGGTCTTGATTAACGGACAGGCAGAGAGACGGACGTACCTCAAAAGGAAAAAAGGAACCCTTATAGGATCATTTTGTTGTACGGAACCCTAAAAATGAGGGTAAAGAAAACAAACTACTTAATTGAAGTGGCCGTTGACACATAACGAAAGCCTAAATTTGTCCCTAGTCATGCTATAGGCTCATCTTGTTTATAGGTAGTATAGTAACGTAAATATTTTTTTGCAACTAGAATGTAAAAAAATCAGCAGTGTCCAACGCGAACGAGCCGATAAGGCTACGCTTTTCAGCGGCTGGCGGGTCGCCAAGTTGCGCCTAGCGCGGTCGCCCGCCCACGCTTATACATGGCTACTTATTACGCAACTTTTACTATTCTTGCTAATATTTGTTGGAAAATATATTCGTCGTGTTCGCGATAGAATTAGAAAGGGGTAAGAACTTTCGCAATGATCAAATTTTGATTTTTATGATTAAAGCAAGTTTCTGTTTTCGCAAGTGATAAGGTGCTGATAATGATGATCTCTTGGCCTACTTAAGTCGTAGCAGCTGTTAATTTTAAGATAGGTAATACTATATTCATGTTTCGAAGCGTTTGGAAACTCCTTTTATTTTTTTGAGCGAGTATTCTTCCCGTTTGGTCCCATTGTAATGTTATCAAGATCTGATAATTATTTCCAGAGATATGCAGATAAACACGTCAAAATTAGTAGGTATACTGAAAATGACTAGCGCGGCATTTGGTGTCGGTTTTTTCATTTAATGTTAATTTGCAGTTGCACGTTTATATCAGAAGAATTTTATCGGACCATTTGAAATGATTGCAATAAGCTTGTTCTACAAAACATCGTTTAGATACCTACTTTCCCTCTCCTAAAAGCACGTAAAAGGATGGAAAAGTTTTCTCGACATAAGCTTGATAGACCGTTTCCGAACGCGAATAAGCAATTTAGCCAGGTCACGACTTAGGAAAACTCATTTGTGGAGCTAAGTAGGATGGTTAATGACTTTTCTGCCCAATCTTAAAGCTAGGTGAAGCGTGGTATAATGGGAAACTATTGAGCGATAGAATTCGTTTCTTCTAGTCTCCGTTTCATAGGTAATATATAGTGGAGTTTTAGATCGTGTAGCTTCAAACATCTTTAATATGACTTTTTGTGACGAAATCGAGTTATCATAGAAATTGGGCTATGGCAAAATATGAATTGTAAAATATAGCGTATGTTGTGAATGCCATTAATGCAAGTAATTTTAGTAATTAAAGTAAAAGTAATTAAATGATAAATGATCATTTTATTGCCAAAAAAAAGATACAAAGATTAAACTAGTTATAAAAGAGCGATTGTCTTAAAATTAAATCGGGTTTGCCAATAAGTCTCAAACTAGGCACAAGGCCTGTATCTTGAGCTAGAACTCAAGATACAGGCCATACTAAGTTTACGTTTATTTATAATTACGATCGTTTAAAAACTAAAACAACTGACTTCCATGCCCCGCGAGTCAGTATAAAGTTTGAGACGTTTATCGTCATATCTCTGGAGATACTTATCAGATCTCAATGAAATTGCAATGGGATCACCTCGGCTGATTAAAAAAATAATCATTCGAATCGGTTAAGAATTGACGGAGTAATCGCGTAACATACATACAAAAAAAAAAAAAGAAAAAAACATACAGACGAATTGAGAACCTCCTCCTTTTTGGAAGTCGGCTGATAATACATTGGCAATAAGTAATTGGAAACGAATAAAAATGCAATTACACGTACGTTTGTGTGTGTGTGTGTGGTTGCGTGAAGTTGCGTGTACGTGCGTATGTATCTGTGCGTGTGCATGTTTATGTGTACGTGTATTATATATTGGCGCGCAACGCGATCCGATTAGATTACCTGATTTTGTCAAATTGAAATATCAAAAGTTTTCGAACGGAGGAATTGAAAATTGCAAAGATCCTAGTCGAAGAAGAGGCAGTTTCAGAAACCGAATTTGTTTTCGAATTGTTTTAAATAGCTCTACAATAAACTGCACATTTATTGTTTGCTGAATTCCGCCATGACTGATGACATACTTATCATCATCATCATAATATAACGTTATACATCTTTTCATTCCCTTCCTACCTTTATTTCAACCGTAGTATCATCACATTCTGTTATCTAATCGTGATGATTGATCCTGTTAATCGTGATTAGTATTAACACCTGTAAAATATCTAGGCTATCTATATGGTATCTAGGCTAATAGGGAATATGCATGAAGCTCAGATTTATTGGAATTTTTTTTTTCGATTCTTTGTTTTCCTGGAGTTATATGTAAAACCTTTTTTTTATTTAATTCCATTTTATTTGCTTAAAATAATAAATTAAAAATGCAATTTAAGCGAGGGAAATTTAAGTTCGTAAAACAGATCACCATTGGTCGAATCGAAAGTTGACGTCATTATGCACTACTCCATGTGATAGAAACATTGAGCGCGGGAACATAAAAATAAATGTATGGTGTGGTCTTATTGTATTTATTTTCAAATATTGTGTTTGCCGCGTATTATTGTGCAAAAATGTATATTACTAACAATTTAATATAGATAAAAATGAGTACGAGATTAGAGAAACTGTATAATGTAATAAAAACATGCCATTGGCGCGGAGTCATAGTTAAAGAAAAAAAGCTAGTTTGCTTCAAGCGGCGTGTGTCTGACGTAAGTGCGTGACGTCACAATGCACTACCAAAGAGCCCGGGAAATGATGGCGTTTAAACTGCTCTTTATTTGTAAATTTAAATGTTTATTTAATAAATAATTAGACTAATTCCAGCAGTATTTTATTTTTTATTATGTTATATGGATGTAATGAGTGAAATAAAAATATTTAAAAAAAACATGCATATTCCCTATTTAGCTTTTAACAGAATTGTATTCTTTATAACATTTTGTTTGTTATATAACACATATCTTAAATTATCTCCTGTGTGTAAGTGAGCGATATGGACTTCTTTATTGTCCCACCACATAATAGTTCAAACATGTACCTATCTTATAATAAAAAACAACGTCTTTCAAGCTGAATAACTTATTTGCCAATCTCCTTGATGGATAGACATTTCCTGCTAAGTCAGATAAAAAAGGAGAGCCTTATCAACACGTCTTTTAAAAATCGATCGTCATCAATCACTTTCACTGTGTTTATTTTTGTAAACCTTATTAGTAATTCGATGAGCAAGTCTTTGACTAGGCTTAGGCACTAATTAATTGCTTCTATTCTCAATACCATTAAGAGTTGTAGAACTATCATTTCTGCGTAAATAAAGGAAAGTTCTGTACTAGGGTTGCCCGATTTGGATAGTATCGTATACCATTAAGTCGATTCCCGATCTATTCACATTTGAATGAATCGTTCTTTCATAGATCGTAAAGATTGTGTCGTAAAAATTGAATAAATAAAAATAAAAAACGAAATGTATCTTATTTTACAAAATAGCGATTCGATCTAGACTGAGACTGCATTGTCGTAAATCGATTAAAAAAATAATTTTGAGGGCCCAGTGGTGTAGTGGGAAAATGCAGGTCGGCTTTGACACCATAGGTACCGACTTTTATCCCCGCGGTGCACCAATGGCGAAACATGTATGTGTGCTTTTCACAGTGGCCCTCCGGTGCAGGAAAAACATAGTTAAGAAACCCCCAAACCCCGCATGGTGGCCTAGCCAGCTACCACCCTCAAGTTAGAAAATCTGTCGCCAAATGTCTAATGTGTTCCGGCAGCTATATATTCTAGGCCTAGCTTGCTACCATCCTCGACCGCATCATCACTTACAAACACGTGAAATACTTACATATTAATAACCGCCAGGTTAATAAGTCCGCCATCGCGGAGCATTTGCTAGATTCGAGACCTAACCACTGGATTGAACTTCACGATCCTAAAATTCTCTCCACCGAACGTTACGATTACTCCCGTAATGTACGTGAAGCGGTTAAAATAAAAAACATCCGAATTTCAACCGGGAGGATGGTATTAGATTGGCCACAATTTGGAACCCAGTGATTAGCAAGTGTTCCAGTCGATGTTTAAATCAACGAAAATCTGCTGATGTCATCACTATTGTGTGACGCAATGGCAACTCCGATCAAGATCAAATGAGGGTAGTTTCAAATTACTCTCTATCATAATAATGCTGATACCCACAACTTCAGTCTTCTCGTGACCACGGTTAATGCAACTTGATCGAAACGTCGAGGTAAATAAAATTATGTTTTTAGCGCGATAAGTGCCGTTTTACAATATAATTATGTGTGTAAATCGCTAGCCTATATGACAAAAAAAGTTGGAGACCGCATTGCAAAAGATCAATTTTGATAAGACCGATTCAGATCGGGCATCCCTACTCTTTAGTCTGTACTACATCCATCGTAACTATGCAGTCGTTTCTCATGCGTACCGTGATTAGGCGTGTAACAGATTACGTGCTTTCGTATATGATGGCCTCATTAATTTCGCTACTTAATACACCTATCTAGATAAGCAGCATAGTATATTCGTAACGCGAAAATATATTACGGACATATTTATTGATGGATATTTCTCTGAATAGTCATGTTGCGTCATTTGTAAAGGCATTTTTATGACTTATAAAATTTTAAAAGAATGATATGTTTTGAAATGTCGTATGTTTCTATTCGCATTTTGTGTTTAGACCATGTAGAAAACTTGAAAAATGGTTTACTTACGATTTTGATCTGCCGAGATCTGTGATTTGCAATATTTCTGAAAGGTTGAAAAGAGTAAGTAAGTTCTAATACTAGTGTAAAAAAAAAAAATAAAATAAATAGTAAGTTGATTCGTGTCAAATGTCAAGTTTGGGTATATTTAAGTAACTTTGTATATATCATCCTCAGCTTGACGTGGCACCTGTTCTCGGTAGTTCATAGCAAAAATAAGACATGAGGATGCACATTAAAAATCAATAAATAGTAAATAATCGCTTTAGCTGAAAATTCCTAAGAATAATACATCATCATAAAATAATACATATATATGTATAAATAAATTACATATATTACATTTATGAACATCACTAATGTAAATATTACTGAAAATCTGTACTACCCTGTAATATACCTATGAAAATTGCGCATTATTATTTTGTAATTTAATCAATCTCTGTCCATGAGATTCAAACTCACACTTATCGAGTTTTATGAAAATAATCGTTTTCTATGTTTTAAAACGACGCATCAGTGATGTTTTACATTAGATACCGCAAGCTTATGTAAACATAACAAATGCGTTAACACGTTACCTCATTAGGTCTATTTTATATCGATGCATAAATCTAACGTTAAATGAGCTCATTAGTCTGGCTAATTTCATTACAATATAATTAAATACTGGCGGAATGAGTGCTTTGATTAGCAAATTTATTCGTGAGTATGAACAGATAGCGATAAAATTATGCAATTAAGACTGAATCGACAGCCATAAATATGTCGAATAACTTTGTGCATACATTATCGCCAATAACTAACCGATATTATACATTTTATACCGCCGTGCACCAATGGATTTTTCTATCGAAAAATTTATGTGCGCTTTTCACAGTGGCCCTCCGGTGAAGAAAAACATCGTTAAGAAACCAACAACCCCCCGCATGGTGGTAGGACACTATCTAGAGACCGCCTGGCCAGCTACCACCCTCAAGTTAGAAAATCTGTCACCAAACATCTAATGTGTTCCGGCAGCTATCCATCCTTGAGAGCCAGTTCCCATTCTAGGCCTAGCGTGCTTACCATCTTCGACCGCATCATCACTTACCAACAGGTGAGATAGTGGTCAAACGCTAGCCTATAACGTATTAAAAAAAAAAATATGCGAAAGTCAGTTTGTAATTTTTCCCTGATACGATGCTTTAAAATGGCGAATGAAGTATAATATAGAACCTGGCATATCACCGCAGTCGACACCACATTGAATCTAATAATATCCCACTTCCGACTATCCTAATAATATTATTATTGCGAAAGTTTGGATGAATGAATGTTTGTTACTCCTTCACACAAAAACTACAGAATAAATTTTGTTAAAACTTTACAATGTTATAGTTTATACATCAGACATTTATGCTATATATAAATATTTTGTGTCAATTGGCCGAAATATCTACTCTAGCCCTAACAACTACATATTTAACTCTGGTATTCATTAGATTATTAACATTTTCTTTACTGATATAAAGAAATTATTTTTTCGGTGAACTTATTCCAGGTATCAGCTGATAGAGGTATGCAATCCGTAATGTAAAGTTATCAGTTCGCAGGATACCTTAAAGAACTGTTAGACACGTTTCGCAACGAAGCGCAACGCTATACGTAGCTACACGTGTGTTTGTTCTAACTCACCGTTAGTGTATCGTTTAATCCGCCTCGCTAATTAACACATTTCCTGGGCCCGCCGTCTGCTACCGTTCGCACGGCTGGATCTATACTAATATTATAAAGAGAGAACATTTGTATTTTTGTATGTATGTAATGATTTGGCTCAAAAACTACTGAACTGATTTAAAAAATTCTTTCCCTAATACATAGAATGGACTTTCGGAATGAAAATAGGCTATATATTATCCCGTTTAAATCAAAGGTACATTCATGGAGACCTAATTTGCAACCTAAGTCGGCAAAAAAACGGTCGAAAAAACACGTTTCTTACGAACGCTGCTTAATTGAAAATAGATAGAAGAATATTTTCTATGGAAGAGTTATACAACTTAATAAGACCTACAAAAAAGTCCGCGACAGCATATGTCTATCTCTTAAGGTTGACTCACAGTAACCATTTTAATCTAAAATTTTTGTTAAAAAATATTACATAACTTCCAAGGCTATTTTCAAGTATATAGTATTAATCCTTATCCAAATAATTACGTTAATTAGCTTGGCCACATATTATAGATTAAAATTGTCCTTTACAGTATATTATTCAAATGAAAACTCTAGAAGATATCACGAGTTTCACATACACGCATCGCAAAATTAATGAAATATTTGCAGTGAAACCACAGATTAGGTCATAGTTACTACGAAAATATTATTATAAGCTTAGCTATGCTGTAGATCCCCACCGATCACAATCAATTTGAAGTCAATATAGTAGGTATAATAATATGATCTATTGTGTAAAATAATATTTATCTATATATATAATAATATAATATTTTAAACCACCCCGACTGATCTATGTATACCTAATCTTTTCATTAAAAGCATTCCAATGACTCTAAACACGACATTTAAAATCTGAGCCTAAGTTGGTGAGGATTTGAGTATTCTGTAGAGTCCAGGAGATGTCCCAGCATCAGGTCAATGCTTCCATGTTCTTACAATATCGTTGAAGAAGAATATTTTCGAATTGATCAGACCTATGAAAGTTGATTTCATAGCGCAATTAACTAGAAAAAAGCTCATAGTTTTATAACGATTGAACGAATTTTTATGAATCAAAGCTAAGAAAACTCTCGATGAAGACATCTATCAAACAAAAAAAAACTATGAATGATAAAAACTAAATCGGTTCATCCGGTTAGGTGCTAAGATGCTACAGACAGACACACAGATACACACGTTGAACGTATATTACCCCTACATTTTGCGTCGGGGAACGCCGTAAGGTTAGGGCGGCAATGTTCTCCTTGGTGGTAAGGTACTTTTTGGTAGATTCAATGATCCCACTACCACTGTACGAAAGCTCATGATTCATGAATGCACATAAAACTTTCATTGGTAGGTATATAGCTAGGATTAGAACCAACGACCGTCGGGTCAGAATCAGGGTAACTATCCTTTACGCCAAAGGGCCGTCCAATATCACAATGTAAGTATTATAAAACAAAGTCCGTCACTGCGTCTGTCTATCTGTTCGCAATAATCTCAATAGCTACTGAACGGATTATCATGCGGTTTTTACCAATAGCCAGAGTGTTTATGAGGAAGGTTTAGGTGCATAATTCGTTAAGGTTTTGTGTAAATTGGATGAAATTTGACGATGATTGTTAAATATGTTCATATTTTATATTCGATGCAACAAACTGATGCAAATTTTGTAGGCATATATGTTCTACCCGTGCGAAGCCGGGGCGGGCTGCTAGTATAAAATAAAGTTAGGGCAAACTTATGAGAACGTGTACATGCCCACGAAATATCATATTTGCACGGAGTTTGTACAACGTTCGTAAAACGTTTATATAATACCACACGTAACACTTTTACGTGGGTGGAACTAACAGGTTACTGAAAAGGTAAAGGTGAATATAATAATATGCTACTGTGACATTTCACAGTGTGTTATGAATGAAGCCCGATTTTGTTGTATGCCGTTTTTATTGTAGAAATCAAATAGTCCTCATGATTTTAAGCAATAGAGTGAGACTAGGATATCTATAGTCTTTATATATAAAAATGAATCCCAACTGACCTTGGTCACGGCATCACGCGTGAACGGCTGGACCGATTTCGCTAATTTTTTTTTGTTGTGTTTTTTATCGTCAGGAGATGGTTCTTATGAAAAAAATAAAAAATGAATAAAAGTTGTTTTAAACGCAGGCGAAGCCGCGGGGCACAGCTAGAAGAAACTAGAGTGAAACTAGGATATCGATAGTGTAGTATAAAAATCGACTTCTAATTCGACCAGAGAAAAAAAAACAAAACGATGAAATATTGAATTTTACCAAATGGCGTGATATTGATATTGATGATTGATATATATGCTTTATTGTTGTACATGAATTAAACTTCAATAAATTGTTTAGGTAAAAAAAAATCTCATTTTTTATACAAATTTCTTTATAATTTTAAATAAAATTATAAAGAATATTGATTCCTGTAATAAAAACGACATGCAACAAAATCGGGCTTCCTAACACAGTGCATTTGTATCTACCAAATATAAGATTAGAGAGAGAAATATAAGAATCTTTACAATCAATAAAATACTCGTAACGCGCGTATACTTTTTTTGAAATATTGCGTAAAATAAAGCGAACACATAAATCACGCTCTTTCATATTTCTCTCCAACGAAGAAAAATATTTTCAATCCAGAAAAATGTTATTGGATCGTAATATTGGTGCTTCCTTCGGAATGTAATGCAATAAATATCTGGCGGTGGGCAGCAGAGGCTGCGAGCGAGCGGGGCCGCATTATACATGATGTTTACAATCTGACCCGGTGGGACATGCTCGCCCGCAAAATGAGGTTTAGCTCAAAATATTTCACAGAAGTGAGTTTAGTATTATTACCGATTCGCAGATCCATCTAAAATAGAATGTCTCGTAGCTTCTAATACCGTAACGTTAAGGAAATCGTTGGCATTTCAAGCTCGAAGTAAAATTAAGTAAATATACAGGCGCGTAAAGGGAAGGTGCGGCGCGGGACGCGGGGGCGGCGCCCTGCCTCAGTATCGTGGAGGCTGCGGTCGACTCAGCCGCCCGCCCTGCGCACCACGCTGCCGCCGCCAAAACATTGCATAAAACACTCACTATTTGACAGTCCTATTATTTTTTAAACTTCTTCCTTCAAATAAACAAATTAATATATAACAAATTTGACACCATAATAGTCTTGCAAATGATGATAGCCTTTGATCTTAATTATCAGCAGATTAAGTTAAAATCATCGTTTTCATCTCAGTGACAGTGTCAGTAGGGATTACTCAGTTTACCTTTGTTGTGAATTATTGTCGAGAGTCCCGTGCCCAGAGAAGAGAAACATATTATTCTGCATTCTTACGTAAGTACTACCCATATTATTGTCTTTAAAATTTAAGGACTAGTTTTTTTGATATCCTTTCAAATTATGTTGTTATCTGTTAGACCTCAATCCTATCCTAGTTTATTTATGACTTATTTGATATTTTAGTTTGTACATTTTATTGTAAGCTAATTTATACGTTAATTTTATGGCTTTGATTTATATATGGTGGATTGTTTTTTCACATGCAGTAATTCTTGCAGTATTGCTTTAATTTATTATTAAGTTTTAAATAAGTTGATAAAGTAGAATACTTATTCAATTTATGTATATATACCAATGATAGTGCATCTGTGTATATTTTCAGCGATCGATTTCTTTACAATAAAATGGATTTATCAAATTTAAATGCCTAGGTAAAAATGTACTGTATTTTAGTAATAAAATTGCTTAGGTATAGATTTCTAAGTCCAGTAATGCCTGTTTGTCGTCACATACACGTTAAATAAATGAATTGATGATTTAATAATATCATAGTGTGACGATGTGTTTTTTATGGAAGATTATAGAAATATGTTTCGTAGAGATAACCACCCGTAGCACTCGTAGACGTCGTAGAAGCGTGCGTAGTTCGTATCGTTAAAGATCTGTAATTCAGTATATATTATAAGTATTTTAATTATACAGAAGCTTAACATTTTATGCACTATTATTCTACCACTAAACCACATAGGTTTGTACTCAGATTAGCTACGCGCTTATATATAATATATTCCTTACGAAATACAAAACCAGGTTCACTAAATTTTTCGTTAATGGATAACTTAAGAGTGGTAGCTAGCTAGCTGGCACTAGATAGTGTCCTACCACTATGCGGGGGTTGGGGGTTTCTTAAAGATGTTTTCCTTCACCGGAGGGCCATTATAAACTGCGCATATATTTTTTTCGCTATAAAATCCATTGGTAACGGTGGGGATTAAACTGGCTACCTCTGAAAGCCGACCATTCTCCCACTACGCCACTATAGGTAGATGACACATTGAGTAATTCAGTAAATACGTGACTGCTGGATAACTAGGTGTTTCAGGTTGAAACCAACATAATTCAGTACATTTATACACAATAAATTAATAACTGATTTATTCCATCTTTTATATGATATAATAAGTAAGATAAGTAAGTAATATATACCTTAAGTAACACGATAGGTCCCTTGACATAAGGAATATTTGATTAATGTAAGATCGAACCAATTTTATTATTTGATATAATTACTAAAAGCTCTAGATTCTTGTAGGCGTTTTTGAAAAAGTAACCGGTTATAAGGCAGTAGCTGGGTCGAATATTAATATTACTTTTGTATCACAATTATTAATATTTCAATAATATTTATAATTATATCATGAATGATAAAATAAAAACATTGGCACTATTTTTATGCACGCAATACAAGCCTTGCCAATTTTGTTTCGATTCCGTATGTTGACAAAATGCTTACTTAAATTAACTACTTTTATCTATATTCTAGTATAGTGTTTTTAACGTGTGGGTCACGTCCCCCTGGGGGTCGCGAAGCCACTATAAGGGGGTCGCGAAGCCTCTATAAGGGGGTCGCGAAGCCTCAGTTAAAGAAAAAAAAAAACAAAGTTTGAAAATATAATTTTATTAGTAAAATATTAGTTAAAGAGCATTTGTAGGTGTTTTAATTGAGAGGATGTGAGAGCGCATATAATATTCGTTTTTGAAGAAATATATGTTATTTGTTTCCTGTAAGTAAAGATGGCAATAATGGTTGAAATATTTTAATGGTTAACAGTTAATTGATAAAAAAAATTATCGATAATTTTATTGGTTAAAAATAATAGTTAATATTATTCGAGTAGGTTTGGTTTTTTTCATTTTCGACTTCCACACACATCGAAATGAATCCATATTATTGCCGTAGGCATTCCGTCTCAGCATTTTTAATAACAACTTTAGTTTTCCACTACACAACAACACAAAATAAGTAATAGTACAACAACAACAACTTTATTATCTAATAAAAGTAACCATAACCACAGAGAGTACTAATAGCATTAACTCATTCCATACACTACAGTTAATTGTTTAATATACCACTTCACTTTGTTAAGAATGAAAATATCGGAAACATCGATTAACTCATTCCATACATTACAGTTGATTGTTTAAAATATCACTTCTCTTTGTTAAGAATAAAATTATCGGAAACATCGACTCGGCGAATAAATTATTAAAGTGTTTTATTTTGAGGGCAATAGACCATACAATCGAGTGCAGTTAATTGTTTAATATACCACTTCACTTTATTAAGAATAAAAATATCGGAAACATCGATTAACTCATTCCATACATTACAGTTGATTGTTTAAAATATCACTTCTCTTTGTTAAGAATAAAATTATCGGAAACATCGACTCGGCGAATAAATTATTAAAGTGTTTTATTTTGAGGGCAATAGACCATACAATCGAATGCAGTTAACTTATGGAATATTTAATATGGTTGAAAACAACATGTTCGAACTTCACTCCGGTCATCGTATAATGTATCAATTTTCGAATATGTTCCTTATCTATTACCGTTTAAAGCTTAAATTTAAGTGCATACAAATGTGTTAGTTCGTGATTCGCAAGGCGAGGTCATTATCAGTTGAAGTTGATATAATATTATTATTCGTTAATGTTAATTTCTTTATTGAATATTATGGTTAATTTTGAATATTAGTAATACTATAATAATAGTATAATAAATAAAATACAGATTGTAAATAGTGCAGGTAGGGGTCACGAAATTTGTTTTCATATTAAGGGGGTCGCGTCTTGAAAAAGGTTAAAAAACACTGTTCTAGTAGATTGGTAGTACTAGTATTTTTTTTTATTGTGCACTTTAATCGACGATGTAAGAAAACTTACAAAATTATTAGATAAAAAGAAAAGGCGGTCTTATCGTTGGAATAGTATCTTCCAGACAACCTTTAGATGGTTATGATGGGAACAAGCAGACGTTTCACTTTCTGGTAAGCAGTCACCGTGGCCTATGAATGAATAGTATATGGCAATACCCACTGAAAGTTATAACGATTTTTTTTTGTACAGAAAATTAGAGATTACAAAAATAATGGGGTCGCACACATGACAGCAACGTCGGTTAGTCCCTTTGGGTATACGAGTACCTAGAACATGTGGGTCAAACTCTGCATATTATGAAAATTCAAATAATAGGAGGTTATCAATTCGATGCGACTACATACTACGTATATGTTCAGTGGACGATGACGGAACCTTTCGTGGTAAAATGTACGGTCAATTTCATACACAACACAATTTTTAGGATTATAAAAAAAAAACAAATCGGAGGAGAAAAAATAACGTGGTTATTCATAAAATAAATTCATACATTTTGTCCGCTATTTGAACCACTAAAGGCTATGACATCGACCACCGGACACATTAAATATTAATTGACACATTGAAAATTAATATTATTGATGTTACATCAGCAGTCTATTAGATAGACACCAGTTTTCTAGATTTTTTGTGTATTTATTATTTATATAAGTGAATAATATAATAATAGAGAATAAAATAATATAATAATAATAATAATAATCCGTAATCTATAGAGAAAATGAATGTCTTTAACCATATTTATTTTTTAGAAAGGTTATTGCATAGGTTGCTTGTATATGCATATTGCATACGGAATTCAATGGCGAAGAGATAATCGTTTTAGTTCGAACGACTCAAGTGGTATTTGTAGCTGATTCATTCAACATTTTTACACGAATTTATGTGTCGACATTATTCTATAAAATTTAACAATAAGCTCATCCGGAAAAGTTGTAGGAAAAGTTGTAACGATAGCGATAATAAAAACCTACACAGGGCTATTTTAAGTCGTATTTGCTCTATTCAATAGAAAAAATAATGTATTAGACATATCTACGTTATGCTTACTTACATAGTAAGTTCGTAGGTTTGATAACAAAAGAAGTAAGGGACCTGCTGCCTACGCTTCAACATGTGCTTCAACCTCACAGGACACTTAGCATCGTGTTATGGCCGATGTTGCTTCAAATAACAAATTGAATTTTTGAAGGCTGACAAATTCTATTATCCGTGAAGATAATGCCGCGTATAATATAACTTTATCTGATATTTGGAATGGAAATAAGCTTTCCACCCGAGGGCTGCACTCGTTCAGGAGAGGGTCACCACTCGAGTTGAGTGCTCTACAGCTTGTCCAATTATAGGTGTTTTCACTGAGAGGTGTTCGCCTTTATATTATGGCAATGAGAGGATCGCGACCCTTTCGTGTACCTACTCGTTGTCTGTAACATAATTATGCTGTAGGGTATGCTTATACAATTTCTATATTGCTTTGTTCTATTTATGTCTACATGCTCTCTATGTTTTGTTAGGTTTATATCGGTCCTTTGTTTTGGTTATGTTCAGGAGTTTATGTAGATAGATGTAACTTGTGGGTTAATGTGCAGGTACTGTTTCTATTTGTAATGACACCCTTTGCGATGCTTGATTGCCGAACAATGTCTCCTATCAGGGTTATTTAGTTATACTTACATAATATTATGTTAGTTTTAAACTCATCGCTTCGGAGACGTGCTTTTTAGATACAGAGAAATTCAAACATTGTATCTTTTGTCAGGTTATAGAACGAATAGTGCCAAAGAGTCCGTGCTGAAAGGTAAAGAGTGATAATTAATTCTGAACAAATCAATATGAGAGTCGTACCGAGACCGCACTTTTTGCTAATGGCGTCGGCGTTAATCCTGTCATTAGTCGGCGCCAGCCTCTGCGAGATAGCCAAGAACCAGATTAAAAGCGTATCCAGTTCCCAAGCGCCGACTACTACTTTAAAGCCGATTGCGAAGCCATTAGAGAGCACAGCGACGGCGACGAGTACGTTTCCGACTACAAAGAGAAGCTTAAAAACTACAAAAGCGGCCGAGACGACCGAGAGCCCGACGACCACCGAGCCTCGTTCAACTATAGTGCATACGAGCACAAAAGGCGTAGTGAAAAGTGCAAAAAGGCAAAAGTTGAACCGAAGTTCTAGCGCTACAGGGGCGCACTCTCCTGCAAAGTTACAAGAACGGCTCGCGGCGCTGGACTGCGACCTGCCCGTGCTGCCCCGAGAGTCCCGCGTGTGGCGAGGAAACGAAACACACGAGCTGAACCTGCCCGTCACGGTAACCATACACCTCATTACTTACAACCCTTATAACACACAACCTCTCATAACCTTAACAACTTAAAGCTTTATATGCGCGACCAGTAAAACTTTGCGATTTAGATAAATATTGAACTTGTTCTCAGACCGCACTGTCTCTGTGAATTACATTACGTAACGCTCAAAGTTGAGCGAAAATTTATGTAAGTAAGACTTTACAAATATGAGTTACTAAGTATTGACACGGGTTGAGTATTCTTATGGAACTTGTCAAGACGATATGTTTCTGACAAACAAGTAAGTTTATCAAAATCGATTCACTTTAGTATCTTTAGCGTAGTGAGTGTGATGAGTGACAGTTTAATGGACAGGCCATCTTCCGTAGGGTTCTCCCTCGATACATGTCGCGTGTCGATTCATGACGAACCGTACTTCGCATGAGCTTCTTATTTTAGGATTCGTTTAGTTTACGTCTCGGCTTCGCCTATAAATATTATAATATGCATCACAATTTGCTGTGTGATGGGCTTTCTTTTAGGATTATTATCGCACAAAAGACAAACTTAGTTATCTCTTGACATAGTAAAGTTAACGATGAAACTAATGAAACGATGAAATATATTTAAAGTTTAAAAATATAAGACATTCAAAGATAAAAATGCAAAGTACCAAGATAATAGATAATAGATAATATAAGGTAATATGTTTGTGATGTAAATTTCATATCTTTCTAGATCGTTAGGCTACAGTGAATATTTCATGTCAATAAATAAAGGCCCAAGGCATGAGAGTATTAAACTTAATGTTCTCAGGCAGTTTATAGAATGTATTTTCTTCCGCTCCCTTATTTCAGAGCATAATATTCTTGTTCGCACAAGTTTGATCGCGACAGCAGCGAGCACTGCGAGGTCAAATACATAAACCATAAATCTTCTTAGTGAAGGAGAAATAAGGGAAAAGCTTTTCTTGCTTCAACGGTTGAATTCTTCCTATTCATTATTTTTGTTGGTAAATCGCGGTTGGGTTTCTTTTAAAATATGATTGCGCTCTGGTCTCGGATTGCTTTCAGTTTGCAGTCAGATGTGTTACAAATAGAAGCATTCAATAGCCGTGTAACTTTTATTTCCTTTTTGGGATGTCTATTTCCCCCTAGAAGCTTTTATATTTGCCACTGGGGAAATTTGAAAGCTTTTATTAGCCCGAAGCTTCACTACAAATTATTAGCGAAGAATTGAATTTAGCTTCAGGGCTTATTTTTGAAATTGTTTCGAGCTAATTGTTCTTAGATAAGTATATGTATACATTCTCTCTGTGTTATTGTAATTTTGCGTGTACTCACAGATCAATGCTTCAATTTAAGTTAACAATGTCCATATTTTCATCATCGCTAATAATGTTTTCGCTACAAACATCACGGCAAAGCAAAACTAAGCCTATTTTATTTGCTAATCAGTTAGACTGCTGTGCATAGAGGCAGTTCATGTCTTAATGACCTCATCGATCTGACGATAATAAAACGACACTGCAAACGAAAGGAAAGGAAATTCATTAAACATTCACAAAGGTTGACGTTGGTAATGAATTAATGTGTGACTTTGCGGTGTGGATGGCGGAGGAGTGTGCGGTGGGGGGCGGTGCAGGGGACGAGGAGTGTCCGCCGGTGGTTGTGTCCTGGGAGGGAGCGGCTGACATACAGAGCGGGGACATCCTCATCGTGCGCATCGCAGACTCCCTGCTCCTCGACTCTTTCGAGCCCAAGAACTCTACGTCCGCAGCAAACGCCTCGCGGCTCGTCGCTGACAGGTGTGTAGATCATTCACTATAGATGATACACCTAGATACCAAACGGCTAGGATAACCAATATCGATCTCCCGGTGCACTGACCGGAACATCTGTATTTCCCATTCAACGCATAAATAGGCACGCTTTCACGTTAACCACTCGCTCTGTTCACACGACACGTTCTATATTCACATAAACATTTGCCTTATCCGGTGTTTACTTATGGATAAGTTTACGAATAACACGAATATAGATAAAGGCAAGAAAACACGCTACATTAAAACAAACTAGTCGTCTGAGGTTGCGTGTCCGGACGCTATAAAGCCGAAAAGCTAACAAAACTAACATTTTTCATAGACTTGATTCGTGATACTGACAAACCTCACTGAGCCACATAAACAAATGCGTAGAATCACTACGTATACCGTAGTGTATGTATCCATTTTTGAAAAGCTTAGAGTAGGTATGTACTAAAAAGGCGACTCGTATTTACATCCCTCGAGGGAAAGCGTTGGTGTGCTGTCGCATGTCGGCAGAGTTGTTTTGTGATATCTGCCGCTCCCGCTCCGGTGTTTACGTATCACGTTTGTTTAATGTTCATATTAGGTGCAGTAGTGTGAGTTCAGGATTAGAACGGCAAGCGAGAATTTAGAGATAATGTTTTCAGCGAGCACCGCACGTTGCTACAGCCCGCAGTGTATCAAGTGACCAGACAAGGACACGAACACTGCGACGACTCCGAAGGCACTCTTTTAGACATCACTCCCCTCGACGAGCACGGCGCTAAGATTTTCACTCTCTACGAGAAAGATCTCACCGACGGCGTCAACTTACTAATAGGTAATCTTTTTACTTCTTTTATTTTTAACAGGTTTATCGTTCCCGTGAAATATAAACGTTAAACAATGGCCAGGCCAATAATTAAATACACAAATCCACAGAATCTAAGAAAAAAATTAGGTACGGAACCCTAAAAAATTACTAACATTATAAGAAGTAATATAGATTTTTCCTTATTAATTTTCTATGGCAACTATCTACTTTTTTATCTCTATCTTTACCTTTTTTTATACAACACTTACTATGAAATACATATATTATTATTTTAATGTTTTATTTAAAAAAAAACAATATCGCGTTTTTTATTTTTCACTAAAGGGTATAAAATATTCTTTCAGTCTACCATTTACTATATAGGCAATTTCTGTATATATTATATTCTGTATATTGTTAATGGATGAAATCTTAAATATCCATAGATTCTGTTGAAGTGTGTGTGTGTGTATATACACCGACTCGGGGCAGGACAACAATCCGAGGGCGACGATTTTATTCCACCGTCGCACAATAGCTATGCCCAGAATTTTCTCCATACTGTACGATGCCTCAGTAAAAACGTGTCGACGTGCTCATTATTACAAATTAAACCTCAGACCAGCTATATTAACGACGCAAGCTCGCTGACAGTACCTAATGAGTTTTGTTTTTGTAGTGGTCTCGGAAAATTGGAAGTCCCAGTGTGTGAGGTTGAAAGTCACCGTCAAGTCGGATAGCTGCGGAGATTCCCAAGACTGTTCTGCGAAGGGCATCTGTTACACAAACGTATCTATGGTAGGTTTTATATCCTTTCGCTCGCAATAAGTGCACAGAAATCTTTAATAGATTTCTGATACAAATGTATGTAGCTTTGACCGTGTATTTATAATAAATACTCGTACCTATTTGCACAATAAGCCACTCGGCTTTAAATACCGTCGTTAATTTCAGGCTCTCCAAATAAACGAGCGACGACGGTTAGAGCTTTTATTAAGGCATTAAGCGTTGTTGTACCTCTGCAACCGAGGGCGATGTTGGTCATGTTTTTATGATTATTGCAGGAAGGGTACGAGTGTCAGTGTTGTGCGGGGTACTCGGGATCGCGATGTGAAGAGAGAGACGCTTGCAATCCTTCACCTTGTCTCAATAACGGCATTTGTGTGGATCTGACGTCATCACCCTCTCCGCTCAACTATTCCTGCGTGTGCCCTTATGGTGAGTTCATAGCATTATTGACCAAAACCGTTTTTACCCTATTGGACGCCTAACCTATAGGAGATTATGACTGTATAATATATTATATTCTCAGTTTCACATTATTTAAGACAAAAATAGCCTTCCTTTGCTGGGACGCCTTTGGCTATCTATGTGCAAATCGAGCCTGTCTATTGTTACGAGTACGACTCAATATACTGAGAGTTCCAATTTACAATATACGATTATCATTATATTTTAAATTAATTACCGAATATGAAATATAATTGAAGTGAAAATTCTTTAGGCGCACAGGGGTAATATGTGACGTAGCGTCACGATCCGAATGCAACGGAAGTATCGTTAGCGTCATGATATATTTTATATTTATAATCGCCGAAATCGTACATCGGACAGACCAAGCGTACTATTGCAGAAAGGGTCATAGAACACATCGCAGCTGTAAAAAACCGCTAGGTCAATAAATCTGCTATCGCCGAGCACTTACTGGAATCCGGACCTAATCACTGGATCGAACTTCATGACCCTAAGATCCTCTCGACCGACCGCTACTATAACTCCCGTATTGTGCGTGAAGCGGTAGAAATAAAAAAAGCATCCCAATTTCAACCGGGAGGATGGATTTAGGTTGGCCGCAACTTGGAACCCAGTAATTAGCAAGTGTTCGAATCGAAAATCAAAGCAGCAAAAATCTGCCGATATTGTCGGTGTTGTGTGTCGCAATGGTAACTCTGATAAAAATTAAAAATAAATTGAGGGTAGTTTCCAACGAACTCTCCTATAAATAGCAGTTTGGACACTCACAACATTTAGTCGTCTCGTGACCACGATCAATGCAACTTGGTCGAAACGTCGAGTTAAATAAAATTAATCTTTTAGGCGCGATACGTCCCGTATTTTCATATTTATAACTATGTGTTCAAATCGCGAAAGTTTACAATTTATAAACGCCTTCTATGATTTTAAAACGGCGTAAATACGAAGACGTATTTTCTATCATTCGGGCATTCGTACCGCTAAGTTCTACAGATGGAGTTGTACAAAAAAATATTAGTGATGTTGAGAAACAAATTGAATGAACTTAATACTTTGAAGTTTTTTTTTCAAATTTATATAAGGTAAGATTTTATGTTAATTTTTTTTTATTTAATGTTATAATTTTATTGTTAATATTATACTTAACTTTTAGAGTAATAAATTTATTTATATTTTATTTATTTTTTGAGGGAAGACTTATTCCTACATTAATATTAATTATTGGTTGAGGATATCAACCTGAACGAGTTCAAGCTGGTATATATTTATTATTTTATACTTTATTTGCTTCTTTACCTTTATTATATATACATATATTTATTATTATATATATATCTCACTCTATAAAGAAGGTTGCACTTCTAACTCGTACCTTTCTACACATGGACGAATGTTTAAATATAACTGCACTGTATGTATGCACAGAGTAGTATTATGTAATCTTATCAATAATTTAACACTAATATTGAAATACGGACTTTTTACGGATAGGATATCGTTTGACCACTATCTAGGTTGGTGTATCACAGAATACAAAAAAAAATTATATGTATGTATTCGATGTCCTGACTTGTGCATGATTTAATACGAGAGGCTCAAACGGCCGCAATCACAGATATTCTGTGGCCGCAATAAATCACTGAGCCTCTACAGCACTCATGTTTGTCACAACACAGACTTACTCGTACATACATATATGTATGTGCATTAGGGAAATGCAACCTCTCTCTGAAATAGCTTCAACATCAGTACCGACAAATTGGCTGAAAATGAAATATGTTGCTCGTTTGCCACCACAACCAGGGCTGGCATCTCCTCCACGAATTGTACGTTTACATTAATAAATGTTAAGTACTTTGTGTTTCTTTCTATTGTTTCATTAGGTACAATAATACCTTGTCTTGATTTTAAAAAAATCAAACGGAAGATCAAAAGAACATTTTGATGAAAATGTTACTCTAATATTCGCCCGTAATTAAAATAATGGGGAACGAGGGAACTTTCTCGATCTTAAATGATTAATGGCGCTCATTTATCAAATCGAAATGTTATCTGAAACATTTGTTTTATCATTATTAGAGCTTAGAAGATGGGATAATGTTGCCTTTCATTCGACAGGAGGTGAAAAATTAGGGACGGGTATTTTCTTTCTCGAAATGAAATCGAATTCGCCGAAGCAAATTGAACATGTTAAAAAAGCAATTTAATTTAATAGGGATCGAGCGATAAATTGTATTTTTCGGTCAATTAAACATCGATGTGACGCAATCTGGCGCTCACGTGGAGCGAGTTATTACGCAACCACTGGGCCGTATTTGCACGCTTAAAAATTCATGCGAAATCGAGATTTTCGATTTGTATCTCTGCCAGATTTACCCAGTATTTCGTTTTTAACTTTAACATTTACTGATGCGAATAATGAAGCACCGCTTTCAATGCTCGGCGATATTTAAATGGGTAGATAATTTGCATATCGACCTAATAAGCATCGCGCGACGTGTTCTGATTTATAAAGAGATACTTTTTACCAATTACTGTAAGCGGGAAGGTGCGGGTGCCCCCGGAAACATTTTCCTTGCCCCAGATAAGGAAATCCGTCCGGGCTATTGCTTTAGGTAAGTTAGTACCTGCTGTCCTGACTCGGTCGAAAATAAATAATACGTTAAACTTATTTCAGCAAAGGCTTTTAAATGAAATGCTACTCAATAAAGGCCGGTGTGATTGGAGTTAATGATTTTCTGCAGACAGATTGTTTTAGGGTTTTATTTAAATCTATTGAAAACTAGTAAAAATTGTGAACCAGAACTACTAAAGGCGTATTTAGCAACTAGTTTAAAAAAACTTTGTGATAATTATTGATTATTACATAAAGCTATTCAGTAGTAGTGGCTCGACTTCATTAGCGCACAGTTGAGAAAATAATAAAAAATGTTATAATGGACAGATAACATTGGTAGAGTTTATTATTTTAAACACGATTTAAATATTGGAAACATTTTCTAAAAATTAATAGGGATGCACATTGCACATTGACAATAATACCTCATCAAATGTTAGCTTGTTTTATCGTATCAGAATACATCATTGTTTTAAAATTTTTGGAGCCATCGCGAACGGCCTGAAACTGAAAACAGTGTCGCGAAAGCACAGCCTTTTAGCACACAGTTCTTATTTAGCTCGATTATTTTAAAAAGATTTTTTTTAGGTATATCTGGCACCAACTGCGAAAAGGACCCTTGTTATTCATCCCCGTGTCTCAACGGTGGGTCGTGTATGACCATGGCTCTGAATGGATCGTCCACGTATCACTGCGCTTGCACGGACGGCTGGGCCGGCGCGCAATGCGAACTCTCCATCACTGGCGGCGCCTGCTCCTCCAACCCCTGCGTCAAGGGGATCTGCATCGAGTCAGTCGACAATGAAGCCGACGGTGAAGGGTACAGATGCTACTGTCAACCGGGTGAGTAAACATACATATAAGTGATTGAACTGAAATCAGTGGTCATGCACCTCGTCTCACTGCACTCATAGCAACCGCAACTATAACTTTGTTTTTACTACAAACACTATGAAAAACAAAGTTTAATTTTTTGGTGGCGAAAACTTATAGTTATAAAATTCTCTACTGTGTTACGGAACCCTACAAGAGCGAGTCCGACTTGCACTTGGCCAGTTTGTTTCCTTTTAAGGTACGGAACCCTAAAAACAGTGGTTTCAAAGAATTCTCTACATTCTTTGTGTTACTATAGGTACTTCATTCTAACTGTAGTGTTAACTGAATGAAAAATCGTCGTTCCATATCGATTTTATGAATTTCTTTAGTTAGTTAGAAACAGAGATTAATAGGTAAATATTAATAAAGCGCTCAGATGTAAGTTTGATTCGGGTCGAGGTTTAGAACTATTTCATTACCGGTAGGATTGTAATAATTTAGAATCTTGGCTTTGTATTTTCTACGTATATAGTAATATTTCACATTGTTATACACAGTCATTTGAGACGGTTGAGGATAAAAATGTTAAATTTAAAAAAACCGGACAAGTGCGAGTTGGAATCGCCCACTGAGGCTCTGTACCAACTTCTCAGACTAGGTTAAAAGACAAACTTAACTTTGAAGTTCGAGCCCTAGACCGATGCCTAGATAATAAGTTTGTAATCGTAATATCGTTTTTTTTTTAGTTATTCAGCTGCATATTTACGGTTTTCAGATTTATTCCTATATAAGTGCTTCAAGACCTTGCATCTTGCCAAATTTCATGATTCTTTGCAACGCGAAGTACCCTATAGGTTTTGATTCCCTTGTGAAAAGGTATTCCGCACAATATGCAAAAAAAAAACGGTAATTCTTTTGATCGCGTTGACAACATAACAAGTTTAATTTTATCACAGCTAAAAGATACCGTAGACTCGAGTATTTGATATAAGTTTTAACTTGATTCCTTTACGCGTTCCTGAGAAAAAACGTCTTGACAGACGGACAGACAGACAGAGATACAACAAAAACAAAGTCCTTTTTTTCCTTTTGAGGTATGAAATCCTAAAATATTGTGAAAACAACGCCCAATTAAAAATTCAATTCCATTTATTACCTTCACCACCTGACTTCATCACCATGTGAACGTCGAGGCTATCCAGCTGCTCGACAACACGGACATAGTGAGAAGACTGAAAAGGATAAAACCTTTTGAGTAAGTGTAGTTGCATTAAATTAGTGAACACTGTTTTCAAAGAACACAATACAATAGTGTCTTCGCCTTAATAGAGACGATAAGAAAAGTGCCAATGGGCACATTCTTAGTTTAACAATAATTAGCAGTTTAGGTCAAATGTAAATTACTTATTAGTCTCAAGACTAGATTGTAATATTAATGATATGTCATTATATTGCAATATCATTTTAGAAGAAAAAAAAAATATATTACCTTAAGTCCTGCCACAGAAATTAACAATAAAAAACTTGTTAATTGTGGTACTTAATTATACAAACTAATAATTTATGATCGTACAAAACGAAAAAACCGACTTCACATGCCGCGATAGTCAAAATAGCGAGTTGCCATAATCATGCCATCATGGTATACAAATGCACCGATTCCAAGCTTTAGAGGTTTATCTCCATATCTCCGGAGATTGTTATCAGATCTCGATAAAATTTGAATAGGAGCAAACGGGAGGCATAATTCTCTATCATCTCTTTTATATCATAGTCTCTTTTTGTAAAGTCGATTAAAAAACAACATAACAGAATAAAATAAAATCGTTTTGTAGGATAAAATAAATTGAGAGTGCTGCAAAACAAACCTCTAGAGACATGCAAATGTATAGCTCGCCGAGGTCTATCAATAATTAAGTTTTACCCGGTCTAAGTTTGCAGTAAGGCACTAAAGGTGTCTACATAATAAATCGTCCGAACTTAGTCAATTCAATAATGCTTAATCTTGTTTGCAAATGTTTGGGGCGCGGGTATTTCTACTGGTGATTTATATAAAGCGGAGTTGGAAGGTTGCCCGCAAGCTGGGACGTGCGGCTTTGCTGCGTTCGCTCGCTGTCTCTCGCCCGGCCAGGGAAACGCGCCCTTGTCTCTCGCCCGGCCAGTGAAACGCGCCCTTATCGCTTTGAGAAATGCTAATGTTGAACGGTTATGACGGTTATTTATGATTTAACTTCGATATAATGTTCCTGCCTACATCTGCATATCTTAACGTGAAAACCCCATCTACATGTTTACTACGATGATGTTTACTACGATGATTCCTTAGAATAACGTTGAGCACTGATAAGCAACGTGGTTGTTAACGATCTAATAAACGGCGCCTCATATGTCAGTCTCTAACATCTTATATACCGAGGAAAATAAACTAATTTTCCGAATGTCCCGTCGAATACCACCTATTTATTTCACCCCGAACACAAAAGATCTTTCCCTCAATAGGAAAAATTTCCAATTTTGATGTAGCGGGTGCGGGTCGTAGCTCATTTCTTTTTTCCATTAAAGAAATAGGTAGACACTTCGGAAATACAAGGGCAAGAAGGGTTTTTCCGATGTTGGAATAAATCGTGGTGAATTAATCAAGTGCCTTGTTTCCCCGACAGTCAGCAACGAATTCGGAGCGGATGCAAACAAACACTCCCTCGGGACGGATTGTATTTCACCATAAAGAAATTTGAAACTTTCCGCTGTCTGCGTTATACTTAGATACTCTACGTCGGTACCTAAACAAAAAGCTTTTTACCCTAACTCGAAACTCGACATCTTCTTCTGAGTTATAAATGGAATAAATGGTTTTTTACTGAACATAAAATCTCGATTAATAAAACACTGAAAAGCTTGCGAATAACTTTGGTAAAACCCAAGTTTTTCCAAGTAAAATCTCTTCCCATTATTTCAGTCAACTTATTATTAACTGGCAGACTCGTGTTTGAAAGTATTGCTAATTGCCAAAAAGAACCTTTTATTATTTAAGTTTTGTTTCTTCGCTTTGAACGTGTTAATTTGAGTATTGTTGAACAAATCTTGCTTATTATTGAGCTATTTGAGTAATTACGTATAACCGTTTTGCTCGACAACGGCTTGGCGATTGTATTTAAATCAAAATATCGCGTGAATTAAAATTAAGTATCTTGTCAAGGTCGTTGAATATTTTGTGTTGAAAGTCAGTAAATCAAAATACCTATTTTTTGTAATGCCCATGCAGTATACCTTTTGACTCTACTGTTTTAAAGTGTAACAAAGGCCTGTTTTGTATTCAAAGGCAGTGTGGTCATTCGTGCGTTAACAAATCTCTGTCAGAATTTGAATCGTGTCTCGTTCACCGCACGGCTACTGGATGAGTCGGGGGCTGATCGGCGTGCCTAATCGGACGTAACATTAATGTGCACTAAAAATATCCCTAGCTACTATACTTAGGGATAGTACGCAAGTATTCTACAGCTCATGTTCAGACACACTTCATACGGGAGCGGTAAGGGTCGAGGCGTGACTATGCACATGAGTGGTTTTAAGTTGAGAGCAAAAATGTTTTTATTTTTCCGTAAAAGTACCTGTACCTTGCAGGTGCCTATACAATATGCCTTCTTCTACAGATTCTGGTAATTCTAAGATAATGCTAATAATGGGTCTTTTTTGTCATTGTATAGTATCCAAGGTTCTATAATATAATCCATTTATGAGTTAAGACATGTTCATTGACATTTTGAGAAAAGTTCTTGACCACGGTCCCTTCGGTCGCTAAATGCCGTTTCAGATAGAATAGTGTTTATGTGAAAATGTACTATGAAAGTTGGAGGCTGAAGTGGATATGTTAATTAGTGGACAACTTAATTAAGTTTAAACAACAAATTGCAGCAGCTACCTTACCTAATCAGTCTACCAAAATGGAGCCAAACATCGTGCCGCAACTCAGCGAGCCGATTAGTGAATTGTATTTTTTGGATGTTTGTATGAACCACGAGAAGAGATACTAGTGGTGTAGATCCGCATAGCTGCGGGCGTAGGGCTGTTATTGCGGTTAAATTTTTACAGTTAACTGAGTCGCAACATGCTAATATAATTAGTGTCTGTATGATATAAGTACAACATGAGAGTGAGGATTTTTTGAGGAGATTAAATAAGGGGGTTCATCGTTGCAAAACGAGGTGACTCCCTCGTTTTAGTGTTTGAGGTCCTCAAATGAGGAACTCGTGAGTGAGTTCCTCATCACTAGATCAGTGCTCGGCGGAAAGTCGCGCAGAGCGGACGTAAAGTACCTACTGTCGTTGTCATGGCGGCATTTATCCATGACACTGTACCACTCTCGATCACGATCCGCATCGCACTGAACGACAAATTCATCCGCGACGGACGAAAAACCTAGTCCGCGTGCGGACGGTCCGCGTCGCACTGAATAGGGCCTTAGAATCAACTAAATGCCGTCTATAGATTGAAATTTGCGCACCACTATCTCATCTGATGTTAAGTTAAAATACAGTCGATGATGTACCATAAGACTTAAAGACCCATAAGTCGCATCTAATCGAAAATACAGAAACAGAAAATACAGAAATACATTAATATAAATTTCTGCAGCAATTTCTACGGTAGCTACGTACATGTTACACAAAGGGTGGCTCAGAAGCAGAACTAATAGAACAGGATTTAGCCTAACATAGAATCTGTTTGTCCCTAAAAATTAAGAGGCTGGTTGTGACAGATATAAATGGCGAATGATGAAAAATGATTACTTACCGACTATTGATTACAAAGGAATATCAAATAATTACTATCATGTACCCGGTTATATCGGATGATTACTAGCGTTTACCCGGGCATATCAGATGATTACTATCGTTTACCTGGGCATATCAGATGATTACTATCGTTTACCCGGACATATCAGATGATTACTATCGTTTACCCGGGCATATCAGATGATTACTATCGCTTACCCGGGCATAATTAATGGTGACTATTGTTTACTAGGATACACCGGCAACCAGTGCGAGTTGGAGTATAACGAGTGTGAGTCGTCACCGTGCGCCAACGGTGGCACTTGCACTGACCGCATCGACAGATTTTCGTGCTCCTGCGGCCGTGGGTACACTGGCGACACTTGCCAACTGAAGGTATGGGTTGGTGATTGGTGATAGTTGATAACATAATATAAATTGTTAGAAGTAAATTAATATGACTCTATTAAGGTAATGATGATGAATGAATGATGACCCCTCGGATGATTTACGAGCCACGTGTGCTCGTAAGAATCGCCGCCACTGTAGCGACTTACGAGCACACGTAGCTCGTAAGATATTGCGCTCATTGGTGATTTTTTTCCTACATTGGTTTATAATGTCACAAATAAAATTTTGACACAGTGTGGTAGATTAGTTCACTCACAACAATTTTAGAACGGATTGTATCATGTAGAAGGGTCATTATCGGAGAAATAAAAACTTTGCGGACTGTACTCACTACATAAATCTTAACATAAGATTGCATATAATACCAAAACAATCGATTTTCAAAACGTCGTTTGACAATATTTTTTCGTGTCAATAATTTGTGGCACGTCGCGACCACTCGGTGCACGTAGGGGTAAAACATCCGACGGGTTAACAGTCCCGCCCATGCAAATCATAAGATTTGCATGGGCGGGACTGTGTTTTATTATAAAATAAAACACACAATTTACAGAACATAAGACCTACAAATTAACATATTGAATAAATCCATTACCCTATTTTTATGTTTGAAAACTTGAATTTCACGTGAGTTACCCAATGTCGATTCTTTTTCTTCTTCTCTCATCTTTTTCCTAAGATTATTATAATTAACGCGGTAACTTTAATTATAAAATGTCCAGTTATAACACACGCTTTTTGGCACTTTCACAGGGGTGGACTTGTGTATTGCTCACTTGTGGTGTCACTTTTTACCTCCGTTCTCTACATATATTTATAGCTAATTTGTGATGTAATTTTAAACTTACAAGGTTTTGCAACATAGCTGAGTAGTATAGAGTAGCTATAAGAGTTAGAAAACCATACGTCCTTCGCAATCCGGGCTCGATGTCGACGCCCACGGTCACGGCTTAACTTCTGATGCCCTTATTTCTATAGGGCGACCTGTTTATTGACTTTGGAAAAAAGTGAATGCCAATCGATCAATCTTATTATATGATGTAGTAAAAACAGTTGAGCGTTTGGTAAAGTTAAAGTAGCAGTCTTCTATGCTCGCGGGCTAGTAATGAGTACACAGGTGAAGAAAAACTTAATATTTAGAAAGGACCAAAGAGTGCACCTTTTCCCTTTTCGTTGCCTCATAATTGTCGGATATTCAATTATATAGCAGTTAAGTATTACTATACATCGAAACAAAGAGCCGAAGATCGGGCGTGGCGATAGTGGCGTGTCTTGGGGGAGGCCTACATCCAGCAGTAGACTGATACCGGCTGATAATGAAGTATTACTATAGAATTCGGTTCAATAAATTACGAAAAATCGTAGCTATATGCCAACGCAAGGACTCAGGGATCTGCTCAAAAAGAACAAGTTATTTAAATATAACGTGACAGTCTTATAAGCTGTCGAAAGTGACTGGTAGAGTCTGAAAACGAATCTAATAAGCAATCTATCCAGATCAGTGGTTTACTCAACGTCCAGCTGAGGCTCAATCTAGGTTGAAGATGATGTCTTACATGCTGTATAGCTGTAGCATTGATCTTGTGTGTTCAAGGTGGACCTATGTTCGGATAGCCCGTGTCCTTCACACCGGAACTGCGTGGACCGAGGTAACATCTACTCGTGTGAATGTCCGCGCGGTTTTGTCGGGGACGAATGTCTCATACCTACAAGATCTGTAAGTATACTTATAATTCTTCTATTCAATATCATCATATAACAAAATCTATCGACAAACATCTAACGGTGTGTTCCTACAGTTGTCTTTAAGACACTGTTCCCGTTCTAGGACTAGCGTGCTACCATCCTAGACCACATCGTCATTCACCAACAGCTGAGATAGTGGTCAAACGCTATAAAAATACTCAGGGTGAATTTTTGATTCATGTAACAAGTAACAAAATTAAAATTTTGAATAGAAACCCACGACAATGTCCTCTAGAAAATAAACGTCATAACATTTATCTAAGAACCATCACTAATTAATTACGAACCGTTTAAAGACAAAATCGAACTGTTTTTGGAGAAAAATGGCAACATGGATTTCCAACAAATGTTTACTGCAGCGCCCCCTGGTGAGTTGACACCGTAACACCTATTTAAGAACATGCACCAACCAAACACGAACCCATAACTGAAAACTGCATCAAAATCGGACTAGTCGTTTTGAAGAAAAATGGCAAAATCGATTTGCACCAACAAATAATTACTGATGCGCCCCCTGGCGTGTTGTCACCGTAACACCTATCTAAAAACATGCACCAATTACACCCGAACCCATAACTGAAAACTGCATCAAAATCGGACAAGTCGTTTTAGAGAAAAATGGCAACATGGATTTGCACACACAAACAAACAAACATCCTCTCACCCCAAACGCATATACAGTCTCCGTTCCGTCGTGGGTAATTAAATGAATGTGTTCGGTAAACATAATTTATGTACCTATTTATTATTCAAAACACGCAAACCTATGTATAACGTGACGAAAAGCCATAATTACCTTTCGAAAATACCTTCACTTAGATTAAGACTTACTTTAGTTACCATGCAATAATTTTTTAATTGAAATCTAATGAAAATATTTAAATATAGTAGTTTATGAAACTGTTACATAGTGAGGGGCATTAAAATATGACTGTTTTTGTTAGTATCATACGAGTTATGAGCAATTTCATACGCTACTACTATCTACACTCATGCAATAGGTAACCTATATAAATAAAACAAAGCTAGCAAAAACTCAACAAACACAACAATGGTTCCGTAACCATAGTAATATAAATTAGGTTACTATGGTTACGGACTAAAAATCTTGTGTGTGTTCACGTCACTAGTGCAATGAAGTCAAAAGTATAGTATATGGGCTAATTAAAAATTCACACCTACACACGTCAAATAACATTAAATAGATCATATTTTATAATAATTATTTTAAATATAACAAAAACATAACTTATTGCTTTTGCTGAATTTACAAAAAAAAAACAAAAGTATCGAGCCATTCAGCTTTCATCTAGACGTCGAACGTCACACTTAAAACAAATATTTAATTCCCCTGATTAATGTAGGGTTGCCAACCGTACTATTACGTGCACCTCCAACCCAGTGCATGTTCCAGGACTTCAGACAATTTTTATCTAAAAAATTGTGAATTAATGAAACACAATAAATAAATAAAACGCAAACTAATCGCAGTACAAATCATATTCCGATCATTGGAATGGGTGGGGATCGAACTCGCTACCTCTCGATCGCCAGGCCAATGCCTTAGCCATCAGGACTATATTCTATAGCCGTTTGACAATATTTTTGAATTAATTTCAGGCTTGTGATAACAACCCGTGCGCCCACGGCGGCACTTGCTGGAGCGACATAGACTCCTTCTACTGCTCCTGCCGGCCCGGACACACTGGGAAACTGTGCGAAGGTAACTATGTCTCAAAAAACATTAAAATAGCATGAAATAAAAACTTCTCTCATATATCGCACTATGAATAACTTTTCTGTTGTTCTCCATTTTTAGCCCCATCATCATCATCATTAGCAGTCAGTATTCGTCCACTGCTGGGCATAGGCCTGTCCTACGGCACGCCACTGAGCTCCATCTTCAGCTCCTGGTTTCCAATCAACCTTGTTTAGCCCCATATTATATGGAATAATTAATAGTACTACGTAACCATAATTTCGCCCATGGGTGATAAAACCAACACTCTACAAAACTGCCTGTGCCCGATATAATTTTCTAAAGATTGTTTTGATTGTTACATTTATAGTTGACAACAATAGATGAGATTCCTTTTCTTCCAGCAAACTTTTTTTATTAGGTTTTTATTAGCTTCACCTGTATGTTTGTATGTTTGTAACCGACTTCTTTGGGCGCGATTTTGACCCACTTTAAACGGTCAGATATCGTTCAAACTTTGTAGATTTATCGAGGACCGATGACAAGACAATATTTATAACTATTGACACCTCATGGTGTCAATCTCAAAATATTTATAACTATTGACACCATGAGGTTTTTTTAAACTATTATATATTTTATATATCATATATATATATATATATAGGCTAGCGTGTGATCCACTATCTCACCTGTTGTCAAACTATCTGTTATTACCTTAAAATTACTTACATAAATTGAGAATTGCCTGTTTTTCACATTTTTTCTGACTAAAAGACGGAAAAGTACCTACTATAGTCTGGTCATAACTGCTGTACACTCCCTGAGGTATGCGCGGCGAGGTGGGAGCCGGGGAAAAAAGAGTGTTGACGGCAGACTGACGGAGCGCGACCCCCTGTCTCGCCGCGTGCATACCTCAGGTGTGGATCAGGAGTGTACAGCAGTTATGGCCAGACTATAGTACAAAGCCCTAACTACCTACTTAGTAAAATGTGTCGCTACATATACAAAATTATCATTTTCATCACCATCTTCCTCGTTTACATTTTCTCTAATATTATTATCGTCATTTGCATCTTGTTTTTCAAATGTGATTTTAATTCATTTATGGCCATTAAAGTTAAAAATATTAGCAATAGACCTAAACTCAGTTTTTTTTATAAGATAGGTTAGCGTTTGACCACTTTATCGTCTAGTAGTAAGTGATGTTGTGGTCGAAGATGGTGAACACGCCTAGAATGTTCTGCCTCTCAAGTGGTAGTGTGTTGGTGGAACACGGTATGGTTATGGCGGCAGATTTTTTCCTTGATGGTGGTAAGCTAATTATTTGCTAGCAAATTAGGCGGAACATCGATATAATACTCTTACCACCTGCGGTAGCACCTCATGCTTGTCAAAAATCCGAACAATTAAGGTAAGCTCAACCCAGACGATATCATAATCGTCTCTTTTCATCTTTCTATTTTTTTATCATATTTTTAACTTTCGCGTATAAACAAGAACTCCCACTGTTATAATTATCATGAAGACAAGACAAACAGGCCAATGTTATCTGATAAATAACTCCAAATAAACGTTGTAAATTAACTAGCACACAAGTTCCTAAGTAACAGGAACTTTATTAGGAACCAATGAAATTGGTTCTAAATGGAGCTTGTGGGGGTGTATAATTCCAACATATCGTTCGATACGTGGGATTGTACTGACTGAGAACTGCATAATATTGGTACGAGTGTTTTTTTTTAACAAATAAAAGCTTACTAGCAATATGGGTTGCATATTACTAGTATTCTTGTTAACCCCTCCAACTAAGCTAAGTATGCTTGTGTCTGGAGTGGGGTCACGTCAATAGTGCAATGGGTGGGGATCGAACTCACGACCTCTCGATCGCCAGTCCGACACCTTGGGTCATTGCCGCTTCATTCATTGCAATCCGTTGTCAGTTCACTGCTGGACTTGGCCTCTCCCAAGATGCACCACTGACCCCGATCTTCGGCTCTTCTTTTCCAGTCTCTGCCTTGGGGCCTTGGCTTTGCGTGTGCTTCCATCTTTAGGAGGAATATGCCCTTATCGCCACAATTATTAGATATGTTAAGTTATATTGATTAAATACCCATGAAGTACAAACATGAAACTATCTTGTATAATATTACAGAGGACTTTATCCTGGAGCCAGTGATGAGCGGGTCAGGCATGGAGAGCGGCGGCAGTGGCGTGAGAGAGATGCACACACCACTAGGGCTGTACCACGACCGGCTGCACAACGTGTATATAGCTGCAGGCACGCTTGGAGCGGCCATCGCCATCGTTGGTGTCGTCGTATGTATTATTTTATTATTTATAATTGCAATGTTTTTACATGCTTATTTATTTTCACCTGCCCCGGTGTCTCATCATCATCATAATCAGCCGGTATCAATCCACTGATACCAGTAAGTGATCACGTCTCGGCTCCGTATGTAATCACAGGTAGGATGCACTGATTAAACTAAACTGACTGACTAACTGACTTTTGTCTTTAGACACTGCGGTATAGGCGACGAGAAGACTCGACGGAGTTTTCCGAATGCTGCCCAGCCCAGCTGAATTCTTCTCTGAATTTCCTTCTCGAAGATGTGTTAGCCTAGTTGGAGCGTCTGCCCTAGGTAAACATACTTAGTGACAACTTCTAGTGGGATTCCAAATACGGCAATCGGTTCCGAAACAACGTGCTCGTTGTACATGACTTTGGTTTTATCCAAATTCATCCGGAGACCGAAGCGACGAGAAGAATCAGCTAGGCCATTCAACATCCTTTGTAGGTCCTGCAGCGTCTCTGCCATAATGACGATGTCATCTGCGAATCGTAAGTGAGAGATGTACTTTCCGTTGATGTTAATGCCACCATCTTTCCAGTCCAGCGTCTTAAACATATCCTCCAGGGCGTTAGTGAACAGTTTCGGGGATATGACGTCCCCCTGTCTCACTCCTCGACGCAGGTGGATATGTTTAGTATGCTGGTTCTGTACTTGTACAGTCATCGTTGCGGCATTATACAGACATCTCATCACTTCGATATATCGCCAGTCGATTTGGCAACGCTGCAAGGACTCCAGAACAGACCAGGTTTCGATTGAGTCGAAGGCCTTCTCATAGTCCACAAATGCTAAATACAGGGGCCGATTGTACTCTTCGATCTTCTGCACAATCTGCCGCACCGTGTGGATGTGGTCCATGATGCCCTAACCGCTTCGAAACCCGGACTGTTCCGGAGATTGGAACTCGTCGAATCTTCGCGCAAGACGATTCATGATGACCCTTGAAAACAGATTATAGACATGGCTCAGAAGCGAAATCGGGCGGTAGTTTTTCAAGAGCGTTTTGTCTCCTTTTTTGAAAAACAAAACCACCGTGCTCCTATTCCCTGCCTCTGGAGTTCTCCCAGTGAAGAGAACAGAATTGAAGAGCTGTTGCAGCTGGCTTACAGCTGGGGCTCCTCCAGCTTTTAGAAGCTCCGTTGTGATTCCGTCCTCTCCTGGGGCCTTTCCATTTTTGAGCTGTTTAAGGGCCATCACGATCTCATCTCGGCTGACTTCGGGCAGGTCTTCTGTGAAGTGGCGGGTAAAGGTGGCTCTACAATCCTCAGTATCAGGTACGGGCCTTGAAGCATGCGATGCGTAGAGCTTGCCGTAGAAATCTTCAACTTCCGACAGAATCTTCGACTTGGATGCGACGACGTTCCCCGTTGACGTTGTCAGCTTTGTGAGGTGGCTTCTACCCAGAGGCTGGACGAACACGTTCGATCACTGATTCTGCTTAATTGATTCTTTAATCAAGAGCGTGTCAGAGGATCGGAGGTCGTGTCGCACCAGCTTCTTAATGGTCTGTTCGTCTCTCTTCCATTAGCCGAAGTGTTTCTGTCGAAAGTTTGGACTTTTTGCCCGCTTGCTCTCGCAAAACTTCGTCCCTTCATCCCAGAGGATTTCCACCACTTCTTCGAGTTTCTGGTCCGCGTCATCTGTGGTTTCCAAGGCAGCGAATCGATTTTCCAATTTTAATTGGAATGTTTCGGACCCAACAACGGTTTGGAGTAGGTTCGGTCGGAGCGTAGACTTCATCAATCGGGATCTTTCGGCTTTGAAATCGATATCCAGAGAGCCTCGTACAAATCGGTGATCACTTCCAGCATTGAACCTAGTGATCACTGAGACGTCTCTGAATATGCGCTGTTTGTCCGTAATGATGAAGTCAATCTCGTTTTTAGTCACAGTGTCGGGGCTTTGCCACTTCCTTTGGGGCTGTTTCTTGAAGAACGAGTTGATCAAGAAAAGCCCCTCTTTCTTGAGGAAATTGACGAGCATTTGCCTCCTGTGATTCCTACTCCCAAATCCATGTGGTCCTATAGACGACACTTTGGCATTGAAGTCTCCCATGACGACGTTGTAGTGAGTCTTAGAGGTGGTATGTAAGGCTCTAGAGATGTCTTCATACATGCTCTCCACCTCGTGATCCAAGTGTGTCGAGGTCGGTGCGTAAACCTGGATAACCTTGAGGTTGTACCTCTCGGTTAACTTAATTATGAGGTACGCTACCCTGGTCGACACACTGGAGATTTCTACAACGTTGTCACTAAGAACCTTGTTGACCAAAAACCCGACGCCGCCTTGGGATGGCTGGTCTCCTTCTCTGTAATACAAAAGATGGCCCGATTCTAGAGTTATGGTGTCCTCCCCCTGTCTTCAGACTTCACATAGCCCCAGAATGTGCCATCTTATGTGTCCCAGCTCCTCCTCCAGCTGCACCAGATGTTCATTTAGCCGAATCGTGCGTCCATTATAAGTTGTGAGGGTCAGTTTATTTTGGCGGCCTACCGTAGCCCGGGGATTCATAGCACCCCCTGCCCTGCCGTTACCGTGACCGCCGCTTGGGATGTAAGGGAGCACACATACTATCTAAGTACTCACAGCCAACCTCACCTGCCCGTGGTGCATCCTGCTGACCGATGAACGGGGCTCTGGCGACCGACAAATGGCAGTATATCCATTTCAAATTATGGCGTAGCTATAAATACTACAGGCCGGTGACGGGCAGCAGCGTCACCGGTGCGAGGAGCTACGCCCTGCGATCGCCAACCCGCTTGCCCAACGTGGCGATTAGGGCATATCCCTCCCAAGGGATGCAATAAAGATGGAAGGTCGTAATATGCCGCGGCCCCCAGTTCCCGGCCGCCCTGCTATTCCCCGGTGTCTGTGGGTAATCAAACCTTATACATTTCACTCACTTTCCAGTGTTCCATTGAGCTGAAATTTTGTATACATAAATATGTTAATCGAATGATAAGGCAATGACATTCAAATCACCTTGATGGTACCATAGTATCATCGGCTTATATATCAAATATTATGCTTCTGTAAGTATAATCGGCTATTTATATTTTTTTACATTATTAGAAACAATCCAACATTTTACGGATTCAAAACCACGCCTCGTGGGAAACATGGCCAGCGCTGTACCAATTCAGCTACAGTAGGACCCGACCCAGAAGTGAAGTGATTTGCTCTGAACAGTCATCACAGATGGCGCCACCAATGCATAATTGGTTAAAATGAATTCTATATTGTTTCGTCGTACAAGCCTATCAATAGATAGGCTCGTAGCGTAGCTGAGTTGGAACAGTGCCGGGCATGATTCTCGGAGGCGCGGGTTCGAGTCTCGTCGTTACGATAACATTTTGGATTGTAAGTATATAAAATGTACAGAAAACACAACAACACTTTAAAAGACTTCTTCTGTTCTATGATTCTCTCACAATGTGATGTCATTATGATTGTACTCGTATTATCATTCCAGGTAACAGCATGCCACTGCCGAGTGAACAAGACGTACTCCAGACTGTTGTCCCGACTGTCGCGCGTCACCGAACCCGGCCCGCCGCACCACTGGCTGCAAGACAAGCGAGCTCCCCCCGCGGCACCCTTCGCACCCCCCTCCGCCGCCCTCGACACCACAGATATGTATTACACTCTCGACTTCAGCGATAGCCAAAGCTCTCCCCTCATACAATAGCAATCATTCTCGAACTGCTCCGAAGGGGAACGGTTCAAGATACAGATTTAGGTTTGATGTTAAGGCCTGATACCACTTTAGCAGAATGACTCAAATATGCCAGTCGTAGAAACTAAACAGGAGCGTTGTTTCCAGCTTAATAAATTAGTCATTTCCTAAGTCAGTTGAATCTTTAGGCTTTAGGCATTTCTTACTAAGTTGGTCACGTTCACGAAGCAGGATAAGCAAACAAACCATTTACGGTAGTGTCTTTCGCGTAAAATTATGAGGAAATTAAAAAAAATAGTCCCCTACACCTCTACTCATAAAAAAGTCACAACACCTACAGTAATAAGACGAAAATTAAAGCATTACAACAAACAAAAAAACTGTTTATCCTGCTCGATTATGTTAGTCTATGTCATTGGAAATGTTTCTATATTGATGCTAATTACCTCTGACAGTGTGGTATCTGGATGATATTGTATGATGACGTCAGTTTGCAAAAGATTAGCTTGCTATGGCCAATAAGTCCTCTATTTTCAGTGGGTTTGCAGTGTAATGTTAAAGGTCGTCCATTTTAGGGTATCTCAAATATAAAACTGTTTAGAGAAATATATAAAATTAATAAAAAGTGGACATTGTTATTACATATTGGCCTTGTCATTGTCAAATTCAAAAACTCTTATTCTCTTTCGCCTCTAAACTGAATATAAGCCTGACTCCGCAATCGTGTTTCTATTTTGCTATTATACTTGATTATGCAAAAGGATGGCTTAACGGTTATATGTACATATACGGTATTTTGTTATGGCTATATACCAACACGGTAGCCCTTAGTATACGTCGTACCTTACGTACCTATAGTAGTATACGTGAACATTTGATGTCTTCAAAGACCGCAATATCCAAGTTGATCTTGATATCTCTCTGAGACGTACTCACAAAGTCACCTTTACGTAGGTACCTAAGTCATGACTATCTTTTGACATTACAGTAATGTGAAAAACGTAGTCCGTATTAAAAACAACATACGACGTTTGCATAAAACCACGAAGGTCAGCATTGTTTAGTTTATGGCCATTTTTTCGCGGAATTACATTATCTTAATCACTTGCGTGGGAGCTGTAGCTCAGAAATAATTTTGAGCCATTATACTCGGCCTTGGAACTTATGACTCAAACTATATACGTACTAGCGTCTATGGCATAGCAGCTATAAATTAGCTAGACAGCTGATGTATCTCAAACTAAGATCATGTGTTGGTGTTTTAGATTATAACTTTTTAACTTTGTCGTTGTGAATACAAGTGTTAAGTATCATATTTAAGGCCCAGGTTTTCAAGAGAAAAAATCAAGTTAACAAATACATTTTGCTATCCAAATGGAAAGATGTCGTTTGGCAATAAAAATGATACCGCTAATTATGAGCGTTAATAAGTATCTACATTATACAGTAAATTGTGTTTTGTACGTTCTTGCCCTTTAGGTACTTAGCAAAGTGTATATACCTAATCTGTCTTTACGATAATAAATATATTCAAAAGAATAGATTTTAGTTGACGCTTGATATGTCTAGGCCTTAAGTATGAATTGCCCTTAATCTATGATCTTTAAATTACCTAATTGTGATTTACCTAGACATTAAGAATCGTCGTAATGTGTGAGATGAATATGCTTATTTTTCATAGTTATTAACATATTGTTGTAGCTAAATTACAGTAAATGCCAAATATATTACCAAATTTTGTTAATTAAATATTATTATAGGCAGCGTAGCACTGACAGAATAATGGAATAGAAGCACACAGTAGGAAACTATAAGAATGTTTAGAAAGGAAGATATTTAAACAATACTTTTCAGTTTTTTTTATAAGTATAGATATAAATATTGTATTTAGTCGTATAAATACAAGGGTATATTTTTATGTAACAAAAATACCACAATGAATGTTTAATATGTATTCACGCTAAGTGCCTGTTGAATATGGGAAGCTTTTATACCTTGTTTCAGTTACCTAGTACCTATTATTAGTTTTCATTTTATTGGTAGGTTGGTAGAATTGCATAAGTTGCAGTAGCTTCGAAGAATACCTAATTATAACCAAAAATTTAAGGGTAACTTAAAAACTGTTACGTTTACTGTAGGAATGTGCCCCCTGGGGTATATGTATCTAAACATAAAGTTGACGTAAAAAATGACTGATCTTCCAGTTAGAGATCCTCTTATCTTTCAAATAGCTTTATGCTTGTGTCTGCATGGAATGAATGCCTATATACGTTACAGCATTCATTTCTAGTTGGTATTCAGTCAGTATTCAGTAGCTATTTATGTAAAAAAAATGTAACTGGTGATCTTTATTTCTATATGTGCCTCTTCGAAAAGACTTAAATTCGTATGAACGTCTATTGGCTTGCGCATGCATCTTGATTATACTTTTTAAAGTTTTTTTATACCATAGCAGAGCTCATAATTTTTTTTAACTATAAATATATGCTGTAGTTTAATTAACGCAATTTAACTTGAAATGTTGTATTGATTTATTAGATTTTTGCTGACTGCTTACTGAATCTTGCTGAATTCTTCGAAAAATTCTAGTCCTCTATACGCTTTCGTAAATCTAAAAGCTTTCTAAGTGTATTATGTAAATATGTCGAAAACTGTAATATATGCTAAGAAAGAAATAAAGTACTCAAAATAATGTTATCTGAGACTTAATGTATTGCTCATACCTACTCACCTCTTTTAGACTAAATAATTTTATGTATCAAACCACACTCGAATTAAATAGCGCCAACACATCTACCTATATGCTTTGGACTAGAACAAATAAAATTAATATTTTATTGATCGCCTTTTAATAATATTATATTCAGGATAATAATAAAACAAAAACAAAAACAAAATGTACGTTTTGAAGAAAAACATTTTTATTTAGATTATAAACTTTGATAAAAATAATTATATTAATATTTTATGACAACTTACAAATATTTTTATAAAAGAATAACGTAACATCTATTCAAATTAAAACTTAAGTATTTTTCTTAACGAAAATGTGCTACCACATTCGGGTCATGTTTAACTAGTGTGAGCGCGCGGCGAGGCGTGACGTTGTCTCGCGGCCCGTACCACGCTCCCGGTCTCCCCTGTCCAACATATAAACAACTACACATATGATATCCTCTGCCTCCGCTTACTGTAACATTGCACAAGCTCGCCGCCGCGGGCAACGCCGCGCCTCGCCAACACACAATTACTACTAAACTGATTTACGTATTTATTGCTACTGACATTTGTGACTTATGACGAGATTCTGAATCACGATCTAACATCATTGTAAGTAAATATTAAAGCTGCACAATTTATATTAAATAAGTACATAAATAAATATGATTACGTTCGCGTACTATCGTAGCGCGACATCGTTAGAGCCCGCTGCGATGTTCGCAGCTCGGGCTTTGAGCGATCGAGCATATACATATACTCGTATGATTAAACGATAAAAAGATAAACTAAGTAGAACACGTTTAAAAGTAGTGAAGATACATTAACGAGTGTATTCGAGAAGAACGGAAGAGATATCCCGCGACTTGATGCGCGTATTTTAATTGCAGCTATGAAACAATGAAGAAACAAAACAAAGTTACATATAATACATAATAAAATTAATCTTAATTAAGATTCAATGTCTACCTGCAAGTCACACGTAAAACGAACTATATTTGAGATTCTACAGCTAAATCGAGACTAACTCTAGTCAATTATGTGATAATATGGCAGTTAATGCAACCGTCCTCACGAGGCACAACTCATTGCTCGCACCATCGAGCTCGACCAACCCTTTCAAGGAAACAGAACCTGGTTCTGAATTTCGAAAATAAATCGGTGGAAAACATTACATCACTATTTACGCACATCGATCCGATTAAAATATAAATTAACTTTGAGTTTTACATTGACATTTATAAATTTAAAAATTACACTACCCGAGAAGGGCACTTAGTTATAATAAAATTTCTGCGTTTCCGGTATGATAAAGTTGAGGTTCTATTCACATGAAATCTTAAAATATAAATAAGTCTTGGACACGAATACTTTTCATACGCTAAGGAGATGCTAAGCTGTCATGGCCTGATAATAATCTACACATTGAAATTATTTATAACAAAATCTATGATCTATAATAATCTTATAATTAATACTCAAACACCGCTCCCTCAATGATACTGTAAATGTTGTTTAGATGCTCAACTTCTGTGACTATATTTAAAATGACTATGATTAATAGATACATAATTATCTATCGCACATTATGCAAAATGGTGACTGTTTCATTCGAAATACATATATTGGTTGTTCATTGCCTCCGTACTATTAATCTTTGAAATTGCGGGTATATCTAAATAATTAAATATATGCGAATAACATATACATTTCCGAGTGGTCCGAATCGATTTACAGCATAAAAACTCAAACATTAAATTAATTTAACATTATGTAAATCGAAATACATTTATAGTATGTAAATAAAATGATATATTATTACAATATTGATGAATATTTATTTACCGAGATCTAGGAAGCAACGAACGAGTCAAGTCAGACACTAAAACTAAATTTAACTTCACTTAATGAATGAATTGAGCGAACTTACACGTATAGCAAACTAATTACGCTTATTTCGATAAAACTTAACAAATTGGATGGCATTTATTGTGACTTAACTCACTTACATATCTAAGAAATAATAACATAATTATTATGATAAAGGCACTTTATGTTTTATTTCATGTAGGTTTTAAAATCTACAAACACATTATTTGACAAGAATTTCTTACTTTATCATCAATATCATCATGGCAAGATAAAAAGGTACCTGTTGGAGACAACTAACGTTCAATTGTATATCCGAGCGAATGGCACATACGAGACAACAGGTTCGGTCTCAGTTATACAAATATCGTCGTAACGATAACGATAACGTCAACCCGAACGGGCACTCAGAGTAACTCAACGGTTCGTTCTGCCATCACCAAACAAATATCGAATTACACAATTTTCATAAGGCACTATTATAGATTTAAAAGTATTTACACGAGGTCGTCCTGGGACCGGAGTCATTTGTGACATTCATTTTATGATGATGAAACGCTTAAAAGTAATTTTCAATCTGAGATCGATGTTTAAACAACCTTATCCCGTTTCGAGTGCAAGGGGAATGTATAAGAAGTTAGAGTTAGAGGGTGCTAGTGCTCCCCCGGCAGCTCCACGAACGTTATGTCGTAGAGGCGCTCCTCGCCATTGTCCCCCGCGGGCCGCACCTCCAGGAGGAACATGTCCTCGTTGCAGTAGTAAGCCAACATTTCATCATCAATTTTGGCCGTAATCCTGAAATAAATTGTATCATTAATTCCACCGAACCCGGCTCGCCGTCGCGCTTCGAACTATATCTCCGATTTGCGACGTAGGCACCTACACTTCGCGAGATCACCTACGAGACTGATTAATCATTATTAGCATCCCCTTATCGGTTAAGTGCACAATAGTATTAATGTAGTGCTGTGTTTGGCGATGCATATTATGTTAAACGGGGACCGTAAAGGTGCTTGAATTTGATTAAGAGGAGTGATTAAATGATAGGATCTCATTAAAAGCTGATCGGCGGCTTGGCGGGGTCGGCCGGGTGACGGGACGCACCCGAGACAAGCGTGGCGTGGAGTTAGTGGCGCGCCCTTCGACAGGCGATGCTGCGAGCGGCCGCGGCAGCCTACACAACAAGACTCTACTGCGTTTTACTGAACTGAACTGAGGCCAATGAAAACCACTTACCCTTTCTTGTTCTTTCGATAAAGATTATTAATTGCCGTACTTGAAATTTTGTACTTATTCTCAATCTGAAAATAAGCAAAAAAGAAACAATTACAATGGGCCTTTCGCCTTTTGCAACCGAGACGTCTCGTCTGACGGAACTGAAGGTTCGGTAACCGGTGTAGTGGTTTCGCAAGGAGACTTGTACGTGCCGCGGGGTTAATTACAACATGCGGTTATGATGATCGCGTGCCGGGATTAGACGGGTTATGAAGCGCCCACTCTGTCCCAGCGGCCGCGGCCGACGCGCCGGCGTGGCCGGCCGACGGCCGCGGCGGACGAAGCGTCTCGATTCCAACGTTACACATCACACACAGTCCGAGCTCCGACGCTCGAGGCCCGCGGTTAGTCGCTCACCGGGTTAACTGACTCGACACCGCACCGTACTTTGATAGCAGTGCGCCAGTTATAAGAAAACAGAGATCGCTTCCACGTTGTTCAGCGGCCGATAAGTTTCCCTAAAGGTTTATTAATATATTATCGTGTTTTCACACGTTCCTAAGGAAACTCATTGTTCGCTAATGAATAACGGTCGATGAATTACTAAGTTGAACGAAGTGATCGCTGGTATCGAATAATGGCCGAGGCTCGAAGTAACGGTAGCTTAGGAGACACCAAACATATATTACCAGCAAATTAGAGACGGGTATACCAAAACAACCAATAGGATTGAAATTATTAAAATCTAACCAATAATAAGTTAGACACGATCCAATAATAATTAAAATAAAAACATCAAGTCGATATTTAAAGGTCAATAATTACAAATACGACAAGGTGCCAAAAATGTTGAAACAGCGGGTAGCGATAGCGTGCAATCCGATTGGTTGTACATGTACGTACAGTACAGTGTAGTAAGTGAATTCTCAGTGTGTAAGGATCTGTAAGGGTGTGTATTCAGTACTCACGGCATGCAGCAGGCCCTGCGTGGTGGGCGGCACCACGTGCAGCGCTGTGTACACGTCCTCCTGATCCTGCCGCACGTACAGCATCACGCGCTCGGAGAGCGGCGGCGTGCCGACGCGCGCGCGTTTGTTCAACACGCCCTCTAGCTCGAGGGAGTCCTTACGGTCGCTGTACGGGGATAGTCCACCGACGTCGCGGTATCTGTAACACACATTACCAGATGAAGGTATATGTGAAAGTAGTAGGGTAATTAAAAAAAAAACAAAAAAATCATATCAATCATAAATATCCTGTATAAAATATGTCAATATGTTAATATTTGTGACTACAGGTATTGACAATATAATATAGTAGCTATACTAAGGTTCAGTCTCTAGGAATATCAATTAGTACGATTTTTTGATCGATTTTTTGTATCTTAGATAAAGAATTGTTAAATTATTCAGATCGAAGCTAGCATAGGAGTGTAATTAAAAATCTCGATCATCGTAGGAGTAGTGAGCGCCACGTCGATTCTTAATAAAGAACGGTGGAAATGAAGTAGAGGTGCGCCGCACGATATCATAAATTAACTTCGTAAATATTTATGGTCGCCGTAAACTTATTAATTGGTTATTCCACGATCCGCTCAAATTACTACCGATAAATTGTTTTGTTAGTTAATTGCGAGGTGACACTGGTGTCACACAACAAATGTTGTAGACTTCTCCTGAGGTCAGGGTATAGAGAACATTTCATTGTACATCGCAAGATATAAGACGGTACGTAAAGCTAAGTTTAACAGCTTAAAAGGAGCTTCAGTATAAAACTAGGTACCACACACATGGCATGTTATCAAGTTGTGATACTGCCTCTTCGTCGTCTACGATGATATAAAAGAATACACACAGGAATTATAATATTAATGTACTCACGCAGGCGCGTCTGGAGGGAAGTGGTTGTGGAACTTGAGGGCCGGCGTTTGAGGCTTCGCCGTGTGGAGGAGGAAGGGCGACGCTCCTTTGAGGTGGGCTTCGGCGAGGGTGGAGTCGTCGTGTCCATAGAACCCTTGTATGTCCATGCCGGCCAGCTTGTCAATGTCCTCCGCCGGGCTGAACAGCACGGGTGGCTTGGCGAGGTCTGCCATCGTGTAGAACTCGCTCCGCTCCGTCACCGGGTGGTAGATCTCGTCCAGCTTCTTCCTGTTCGTGGCAGACATTTTCCTTTTGGCCGCTCTTCTCTCCTCGTCTCTCGTTTTTCTTTCGGCGCCCTTCAATAAACAAGATTTCTCATTGCAGTAAATTATATATTACGAGTTTCTATTACTCGGTTTGAGTTATTTACGACGCGGTGTGCCATTTGGTCGTCTAAACTTACCTTATCGCAGAAGACCTTGATTTGACAGTACCCTCTGTGGAAGACTTGCGTGTCTCGGGGATCTTCGAAGGTGTCTATCTGAATATGCAGCGGTAAACCCTGGAACGAAAGAACGTTAACATTAGACAGCGACCAACGGTACTTTCTAATATACCATTTAATCGACCTTTTCTCCCATCTAGGTCGTCTTCGGACCGTCCAAAAATCAATCTTCTAGACGAAATTGGAAAAAAGGCTAGGTCTAATTGGCCAATTACATAGATCACGCTATTTCCGCGTCCCCTTACGAAGGCTCCGCTACGTCGTCCGTGGTTTAACAAACAAATCGGATATTTTCGAGGCGAGCGATTTCACGCTCGTAGTCTACGCTCATCTCGAAATCATAACAAAAAACGGTTTTAATAAACGTCCATAAGGGATAATTGCGATAAATTCACGAATGAGGAAAAAATATACACGTGTCTGAATCGAATCGCGTTGAAACGTCTTAATTGCGATGTTTCGAGGCCGTCGCGGATAGACGGGGTAATTGCGAGGGCTGATAGTGGTGGCGCCGGGACGAGTGCGGTGCATGCACTACGACGGGCGGGACGCGTCCCGCCGTGACCTACAGCGGCCACCCTGCTGATAAGTGACCCGATAACGGCTATCCCTATGCACTAAGCTCGCTGACATTGCTGTAATAGCGCAGGTATCTTATCTCGTGCCTAGGATATAGCGGCATTTTATGTGTTGTTCGAGGGCTAAAGGTCGGAGAGAGGTATTTTGTTAGTCAAGCCCTGGGAAGGTGTATATTTTCAGTTTCCATCATTCCATTACGCTCATTCGCTCTATCACATTTCTGTCGATGACGATGCGGTTGTCGACCTCGTCCTTCGACCTTCGCGTCGGCTATCATTACCGGAATTTACATACAACATAATTTCAGCTTCATTTGCGGTTCGCAGTGTAACCTCATCAAATGTATACTGTTGTATCGAACACCTACATAGTTTCTATTCTCACGTTAATTAAATGCGATATCGTGTGACATCGAATTAATTTTGTCGCTTTATTGATTTTGGAATGTAGCTTGGTGTGGATATAATAACATATTTATGATAATGGGAAATCGAAGCCAGCGTTTTCATTAGCCTGCCTCCGCAACTAGTAATTACTAAGATTGAGAACATTTTATTGGCCCTTATCTTGCACTACCGGTAGGTAAGATTATGTTTACTAAATAATGTTATTAGTATATTTATATATACCTACACAAGGTGCGTTGCGGCTTTAGTTCAGCGCTCTTAAGAAAATGTCGAATGATTCGTACCTATTATTCGATTGCATGTTATTTTCTCATATATTTCTATATAATACATATGCGTGATATTCAAGGAAAATTAATCAATAAACAAAAACAAACCTGTTGTCTAAAATAGCCTGTACTTATTGGCTTAGTTACAATTTTACTATTGTAGGTACCTAAAGGTTAATAATGGAAGTATCTAACTTATATTAAGGTAGGTATGCATACATTAATAACAGCAAATCAGTATTTTAACGACTCCCAATGCCATTAAATAATAAAATAAATAAATTATTTAAACCCATGTTTCTGAGTCATAGTATATGACATAGTATAGAATGATGTTGTTTAAATTTAAATATAATATCAGCACGCATTTAACTAAAGACGAAATAAGGAAAATCATAAATTGTTTGTATCGTTATTCTTAATAGACCTTTATTTTATGCGAAGAAACAACGTTAATGTACTAACCTTTACACCTTTTTGGCTGCTAAAGTCCGTACTGAGGCACTGTACAGCGATGTTTATCTGGAAAAAGTAGACAGATATTAGATTAGCATAAATGTTTTTTCATACAGAATATCTGCAGGTACATCCTGAGAGTCAGGCGCCAAGGATGCGAGACATACACGGATGACTGCATATTTCCAATCTAATATTGTCGAAGCGATCCAGAAGGGAACATGCGACGATCGTTTGCAGTCGTGCGGGCATGAAGGGCAGAGCGGCCCAGGGGTTGTATTAGAGCGGCCGGCGGTGGCAAGGAGCAGGCGGCTCGACTGGGCGGCCGCCCGCTCATTACCGCGGTCTATGCAAATGACCACCTCGCGTTTTTACTGACCGCCGCGCGCCCACCGATCACTGTCCGTACGTATATTATCTGTCGCAAACGACTCGCATCCGCTTCGGTTTCACTCCAACAATAAATAATTACGGATATCGATAACCAGTAGCCGGCCATCGATAGCTATTAAATAAAAACGCCGTATTTGTACCGGCTTAAATTAAAACCGTAAGTTTAATTCGAACTATCAATTTTACGATACGCCCCGAATTGTGATTAGACGTACGAGTCGTTAAGACGTAATTACTCCCTTGACTCGCTTTGCATATACTGTCATAGAATTGAGGCTATTTCACGCGGACTTTTAATTGTTTGATGAATATTAAAGAGGCTCCGCGAATAGTGTTATCAATGAAATATTGTTTTTGTGATGGCTGATAGGTTCTGTATAATGTTATGTTCGCAATTAAACACGGTCGTTTATTATTGAATAAAATAATGAGCGTTTAGTGCGCGGCCGTCGACTCGGATACGTTGGCATCCCGGGCCGCATTGACCGCTACGGAGGTACAATTTGCAGTTTTTGTTCCATTTACCGCACCCAAATAAGGTAGCGGGTTCAATTTAATTACTCTTTAATAAACGTAATAAAATCATGACCTGACTTTTATTTTGTTTAAGAAATAGTTGGTATTTTGCTTGCTTGAACATTTATGTGTTGTTAATTATGCACATATTTTTGCATCGGCGAGGCATGTAGTTACTTGGTGCGCTTAGCTCTGACAGAAAGACACATTAGTCCAATTATAGCAGCAAGTTAAACTTATATGTGTTAACTCGCATAATAACAACTACCTAATCAAAGACACACACACACACACACACTGGCACATAAGCACATAAGCTTAGCTTTAAGTCTTTAGTTCTAGTATTACAAATTAACTTAAAAATGTGAGGTAGTGCTAAATAGGTAACTGGTAAGTTTCGGCCGTTTTTCATCAAGCGAAGACATATCGCCAATCAGTTCATCGAGTTTCGTCATTATGGCCCAGGCCAGCTAGTTTTGGAAACGGACTGAGACAGTTTTGTCATGAGAATTGGACATATGGTCGGTAATCCAGTGCCTCTTACTCTTCTTACTGCCATCTTCTACTTCAAAACTAGAACCAATACATCCTAGACCGCAAGATTATTTACATCAGGTGAGTTGTCGTCAAATTTTTCATCATCATTATTATCAGCCAGTATCAGTTCACTGCTGGACATAGGCATCTCCCAAGAAACGTTTGTGTGTCCACAATTCAAAAACAAAATTCAATTCAATATTTAAATTAGAACAACCTTTCTTAGTTATCTGAATTATTTCAGTATATCTGTACAAAATAAGTATTGGTTACAAAATGACTAACCTTGGCAGCGCTCTCGAGCGGGTTCCAGTAGACGGCGATGGCGTTATGTGACACCTCCTCGATGCAGCCCGCCAGGCCGATGCTGTTCTTGGTGTCTGCAACAACCACACACATCCTCATTTATCTACATCCAACTCTCGACTCGATGCAGTTATGCGCCGGAGATTTCGATTAAGATATCAACGCACAATACGTCATCCGAGGACGGAAATTTATTTGCAGGGCGTGAATAATCGACCGATTGTATCGATTTAACGACGATCGCAATGTCTCCGCGCCTGCCCTTCCTAGCTCGCATTTATTGTAAGTAATTAGCACGTTGCAATCTTGAGCGGCGAAACTCGTAAACGACCGGCCTACTAATTTATTCACCTCGCGACCGGTCTACTTACGTTTTATTAAAGTTCCGCTTTAATAAAGCGTCAAGGATAATAAATAAGTAATTTTCATAGTCTACCGGTGATTTAGAAGTAATGGGCATTAATAAACCGCATATGTATCGTAATCAAAATAGTGTGAAATAGTAGTAATTTTTTATGTTATAAGGTGTTTTGTAGTGAGATGTAGGGGTTTGTCGGTGAGTAATGTGGTCGCAGCGAGTGGCGTGGGCGTCGGCTATCGGTGTGCGCGCGATCTGTGCGGCTAGCGCAGCGCGCGCTGATGTGTTTATGTGCCAGCCGCCAGCCGGGATGCCGCCCGCCCTCCGCCGCTTATTGTCTTAACAGCTTCTTGTGAATTTACGAGCTCGCCCGACCGCCAGCTACTAATAAATCCACCTACTCAGGCAGCCATCGTCGCCCCGTGCGATTCTGTCTTCTAGCAAACTAACATCGCGTGTCTTATTAACCAAAGTTTTTCTGATGCGTTGCTTTTTATGGCACCTACGTTTTTTTTTATACAAAATACATCAATATTATACAGATTGTAATAATGTTTGAATAAACCTGTCATATATTTTTTGCTCGATTTATACGCCGCTTTATTCTCGTCCGATTCGAGGATCTTCATCGATCAATATCAAAGAAGTTCAAATTTGAAATACCGATGCTTATAAATAATTATCGGTGGCTTGCATCTGCGCAGAGATTCAAACTTAACACAATCAAAACAAATACTTAAGAGTAATCTGTCGAATCGGTGAGGCGTGTTTACGAACGAAAACTGTCAAAAGAAATAAATGTAGAGGTTTCGTAGCAAGCATCGGACGTCGGTCGTCGGCCGTCTGGCGGCGTGCAGTGTACAATACACGCGATACAAGAAGATGGAGGTAATCGGAGAAGGCATTGTGCGGAGGCGCGGTGCGTTGCGACCCTTCCCCGCGGCACCCCCGCTGCGCTTTCACACGCCGCGCACAGGTGTCCGATGTCGCCCTTGACGAGGACTCACCAGATCCTCATATACATGTCCGAGATGGAGTGCATCCTTTTCTACATCTCACCCTAATTATTGTTGTCCTACCTACCAACCATTATATTTCATATCTCATACTTCTTAGTTATATTTTAAACTGCTTTATGATGGGAACCTATTAAAGTTTCATAAAATAAGTAGATAACCAAAAAGTTAATTATTTCACGTATCGGACATATTATTTAATTCTACATAATAACGCCAGCTACGTAAAAAATAAAACATAACTAACATCGAGATAAGCTAAAAAACCTTGACATTAAACTTGGCCCGGCGCGCGAATTAATGGCTTCCACGTTTTTATTTTCCTTGAGATTTAATTTATAGGCACCGCTCGTGGCCGCGGCGTCACTCATTACGAATGCTGCGAGCCTCGAGTAATGTTAGAATGTATAAAGTGTCATATATCAGCGCTGTTTACCTCGCTCCCCGATTAATAAACGAACATTCCGTCGATGACGTAACTCCCATTCGGTTAATCCATAGCACTAATAAAAATACACAAAATTCAAATTATACCTATAATTACCGAATGTTTTTGTTGTGATTTAATACCACCCATTTACATTTTATCGAACTTAATGAGGAAAACTCGCTGAATAAGTTTTACATATAAAACTTATCGACTTTGCTATGATAATGTAATATGTATGTTATGTTAGGTCTTTGCAAAATTATCAAAAGTAATATTTCCCATGTTTGTACGACTTGGCCGGCTAGATGTCGATGGACCGGCGCACGCGGCGCTCGCGCAATTAACATGCTAATGAGCGCGCCGACGATATCATCGCGGTAATTATGTCCGCGCGCTTCCATATTGTATGCTTCATTATGTCTCTTCTGCTCCTTTTAGACGACTCTACGTGCGTTACAGATGCGACTCCAAGAAAACGTTTCTAAATATTCTCGGGAGGGGAGCGAGGCTGATCCGACTCGAGGATGGAGCGCTTTCTCACGAATTTTAACGATTTCCTGTTATTTCCTCCTAGTCCATGAGCACGTCTCAGGTATCTTTATTATATGGATGGAATGGAACCCGGATCGCGGCAGGAGCGGTGCGTCGCATCGGCTACTTAACGCGAATCTTAATCTGGTTAATGCCGGAATGTCATTATAAGCAGTGTAATGTGAAGGTACGGGCTGTCGGGCGCGCGGTGCGTGCGGTGGTGCGGCGGTGCGGTGGTACGGTGGCGGCGGCGGCGCCAGGAGTGCGTGTTTATTTTTAGCCGAGCGATTGATAGGTTTGCCGGGCGGTGTGGGCCGCGGACGTCGTACAAATTATTTATGCAAATGTCCTAACGAGATATAATGGCGGGAGGGGGTGCGTCTCCGCAGCTTTCTGCCCGCAGCGTGGTAATTAGGTCCTGCGTGCGAGGGCGAGCGCTACCGAGCGCATCGCTGCCTGCCGCTGCACGCAACACAACCTGCGAGTTTCTGTGTCGCCTCGAGCACGACTCTGTTCTTTTGCGGTAAATATCGTGTTAGGTCTCGGTACTCGCAACCGTTTGAACACCGTAGTCTAGGGAAATTATTTCTAACTAGACACGAAGATATTTAAAACATACAAGTACTCGTATTTACTTCATAGTCGTCGCTGAAAACTCACCAGCGTCTAATATCCTCTGTTTGACCGAATGTTGTCTGCCGTGCCAAAACTGCCACGCTTTGATTTCGTCTTCTGGTGATTTCTCTTCTCGGAACATTAGCATTACTACACTCTGAAACAAACAAAAGAAAAATATCATAAGTAGGTACATATTAAATGTACTACTTTATACGTTTATACTACTAAAGTATACTATAAAAGTATCGGTTATCACTGAATGTATGTATCCTATGTGAAACAAAATTAAGCGTCAAGTTAATGACACACACAATCTTGAATTACGTGCGTAAAAGAAATTGACTGCAACATACACCAATAAGTAATATTCATCGTGCTCAAGTATATATAATGTATGTCTATGTATATTGACACAGAGGGTGGTCATTAGACACACCTGACACCGGAGAGCTATGTTTCCACATTATTTATTACCGAGTTTTAATAGCGAAAGTACCAAGTGCCGTGAGCATTTTGCGAATAAGCAAATCGCGATTACCACCGTGCACTGGCGCGCATTTCTCAGCTATTACGTTTAAACGAGTGCGATTACGTCATTACCGCAGCCATATTACTTTTAAACACATTTAAACGAACTTAAAACAGCTACGTGAAATCATTTGACGGTACTCATTCAGTTGAAAAAGTGAAATATGCTGTTAGGACGATTTCTATAGACGAGTTAGAAAATGCAGTGAAAAAGTAGTGGTATATGCCAGGCGTGGTGCGGCCGCGCCATGTAGGGCTAACGACGAGAAAGCACCTGCGATCGACGCTTCAGATTGATAGACTCGCGCGACCTGCGCTCTCCAAGCCCGCTCTTTCGCGATGTTTCTTCTACGTCTACTCGGGACTCCCCTACAGAATATATCGTACACCGTTTTTCTGAATATCCTTCTACGACTGCAATACGTACATTAATTACACGCATACGTACACGTATTCTGATTTTCTTGTCATATTATGTAAAAATTGTATAAACAAAGGACAAAATCATCCACATCGCTTTGTATTGGTTAGGATGCAGCAATATAATCATTACGTGTCAATTTCTAAAACCAGACAGTTAGTTGTCTCTCTAGCCGTTAGCGAAGGTTTCTTAGTTACGTTACGACTCTTCTAGGAGTGGCTTTATAGCTGGCCGTAACGCAAATAATTATTTACATCTCAACTCCAGAGTTAGACGTCGTTATAACTTCATGAATATGCATCGAGCGATAAGCTAAAATGAGATGGAAAGGCAGGTATTCGGCGTCTGAATCGTCCAATTACGCTGCACCGTAATTACATATCGAAAGGACTTCGGTTACAATGTATGCTGCCGGCGATAAAGACACAGTTTTACTGTGAATCGATGCATTCGCTAGTGTGTCGGTTAATAGCTGAGCATTTGTATAAGCGGGACGCGGGCTTTCTCCGGAGATCGTTGGGCCAGCCGCGTAAACCCAACGGAACTTCGCATACTAATAAATAGCCCATGTATACATTTGTAACGGTGCACTCCACATCTAACCAATCGAATCATCTCTTATAATTTATATAAATATAAACATTTACTGCTTTATTAGAATTCCCCGCGCCCAAAGCGTTAGACGAAATACATAATACATGGGTAACTGTAAAATTGTATTAGCTATAGTATAATCGCATCAATAGGTTTCAAAGCGGAGCGACATGGCAAGAATTAACAGTCGACTTTATGTTGTTTTACGTTTTTATTTATTGTTCTTCGTAGAGACTGTTTATTTCGCAATTTATCACCGGTAATAGTTTCGACTAGCTGCTTTAGTTTATTGTATTCAACTAATGATTCATAAACACTTGCCAGCTAATTTAGAGGTCCAACCGGTAATGGTTTACGTAATTTAGTGCCTATTTTGTAGCCGCAATTGGCACTGAACAATGTTGGCTATTGTTGCATGACAAAGATACATTGTAATAACTGGCAATCTTAAACGTTTCATTTCTACTATTTATCAAAGACAACCACTATTTTGATTTTATTTGCCATTGGAATGGTTTATTATATTAAAATTATACTACACTAAATTACATTGTAAACGTGATAATTCTGTTGATTGCTATTTGCAAGTATTGTTTCCAAATATCTCAACTGGCCTATACCCATAGTGCGTGTAGGTACCCTAAAATAATCTGTGAAATATAATTGTTTCGAACCATTAAAAGATAATAATAAGTGTTATATTGGTCATTTATTAAGTGCACGTTTCACAAGAGCTTGTTCAGTTTTGGCTACTTGAACCAGTTTCAACTTTTCTGGCCGTCAATTAATTAATCGTGTGTATCGACATTCGACCCGATTTCAGGAGCTCGGTTGGGTTGACAATCTGAGTTATCTGATTAAGCACGCTTTCTCTGAGCGTGACACACACACGCAGTGTAGTGCCGCATGTCACTCGCTTCGTTCCGACAACCACTCTGCATTCATTTCGTTACTCTATTTGAATAAATAACCTATTGCATATTATTTATATCACATGTGAGCGACTGCGCAATCCGACGATCGGTATCTAACATTTGAGTGTGACAGCTAGCGGACGCTCATTAATCTAACCGAAAGTAAATACGTCGGTATCTGGTCGCGACTCTGTGATATTATATCCGCGTGTTGATATGCGAACGTGTCAAAATTATTACTTATTATTATTTCTAGTATTATTAACACTCTGGTGGTGATAGTGGCTACTTATAACACAAGCCGGTGGAAAGAAAAGAAATAAGTGCCAAAAGCTTACAGTAATAACAACTCAGTAATAGCTCTTACTTACCGGTACGTATATATACACATAGATGAGTATGGTATGCATGCATCATCCGGATGCATCCTACAATAAGGTAAGATATTCCATAAAATTACCTTCGAGAACATTATGTGGAAATTAAGATAAATAGCACAATTAAGAACAGTGCTCGGACATGTACGCACTTTATTCCTACATCGTCACCTATTTTTCATTTTGACGGCATAGTGGCTGTCGGCACCGCATACAACTCCGCGTATCGATCTTATTGTTTACTATAAATTGTGAGTTAATGGTGTAGTTAACTTCTAATAGCAACAATTATTTGATACCACGTTATTAATATTTCTGTGTTTGGTACGGCTTAATTTAGCGTTACTCACTGTCACGTGAGATGGTTGTTACACGTTCAATTATTAATGAAGCCGCGTAGGTGTAATAAAATGTATTATATATACTAATAATTTTAAGACATAAAAATATCCGTGCCATAAAGTCCACCACAATATTGTAATAACGTAGCATAGTAGTATCTTTTTGTTCATTGCCTACGCTTCCTCGTTAGTCGCGCGAGACTCGCGCCCATCCATCAGTTGCTATCTGTTTTATGACAATTATTTATGTTCACTGCGTGGCAAAACTATTTCGCTCACCGTTGAGCTTTATCGATAGCGCAGAAGTAATGTCCTGCCGTCTCGATACGCTATATCTGATACGGATACGTCTGTTTGTTAAGTGCGCTAGTTGTCCGTGCCAGCTGTTTTAACGCCTTGGTTATTTGCTGGAGTGTTCTCTGCAGTGAATGTCTGTTTCGACATAAATACTGAGCGGAACTGTGGGTGTAACTGCTGCACGGTTGCTGAGTGTCACTATTTATTTTACATCAGGTGAAATATATATCAGCTTCTATTTTTGTACCGTAAACAAAGAGATAAGAGCTACCTCGCGTATCCGTTCAGTGTAGCAAGCTACAAGTGCTTATCACAATAATAGTACTATATAGATTATATATGTATAGATAGAAATGTAGATTTTTTTTAAATCTCTAGGGTTAATCAATATTATTATTAGTAAGCTTAGATATTTTGAGATCAATTCCTTTTGCATAAAATGATAAAAAAGTAAAATCTATGCATAAAAAACCATGCAGCATCACAACACTGCGCGCGTGGTTTACCCCCAGGTTGTAGCACTAATGTCCATACATAAATACGAAGCACCAGCACTGAGTTCTTCTGATATAAAAATTATTTGCAAGTCTCTGCGATTGTATTAAAGTAGTGTTTGCAAGATTTCGAGTGCAAATAAAACGAAGTGTGCACGACGTATCTGCACCGAGTACCTACCTACAGCGCACGGCGCGACACAGACGCTGCAGCCGCGGGCAAGGGATTGCTACGAGTAGAGATGCGCAGCTTCCGCCGCCGGACAAATTGCTCACCGCGGCTTCGCATCCGGTGCACGACTCTAATTGAATATTAACCACGTATCTTCGAATTAGTTCCGATACCCCATGATGAAGCAGTTCGTGCGTGAAATCGTTTCATAAAAGTTTACCTTATGTTGGTTCAATACAGAGATACAATCAATATATGTCGATTACATAGTTGACTATGTAAACAATCAACTTTAAGATAATTTAGAACTTATTTATCTCCAAGCGAGATATCGTTTGTTAGCACATAAACCGTTGGTGCTCGGTGACCGCTAAATCTCGATTAAATCGGAGCAATTCCCGCGACCCGTCTTGCGTCGGATTAACATCCGAAGTCTCGTAACACTAATCTGCTCAAATGTCGAAAGGAAATGTCAGATTGTAATGTGCAGCGGAGCCCTGGCTGGTGCGGCTTAACGTTACCTACCGCCGACTCCACGTTTTTAATCACGCGCGAGCCCTTCTTGCGTAATCACTTTTAATTACGCAAAAGACTCCCAAATATAGCGTGAATTAAGGCTTATTATTTGGTTGCTTGTCATTTCAATGGCAAATTTACGATATCTGGCCAACCTTAACAGCGTAAAAGGAATTGAACGATGGCAGCACCGATTCTGAAAGCCTTGCGAAGGAAGTTGCGTGTAGTCGTAACCATTTAGTTATGAATTATTAGATGCATCCTATTATCTACCGCTCATTTCTTTTAATAGACTCTGTTAGAGCTAAATATGTTAGCAAACAACAGCTGGTGTGTCGATACTGGCCGTGTTGCGTAATTGCGTGTTGATCCCCTAATGTCGCTGATTGCGCCGGTTGTCGGCTCGAGATGGTATCGAGGATTGACGCTAAATACGCGTGCGCTGTGACAGTTCCAATATCGAGACAATGACGGACTTCAATTACGTAACGCAGCTTGCGTCCAGCTTTAGCTAGGCTTTTGCAAGAGAAAGCCGTTATTCTATATAGATAAAAATAATCGCTCTCTATTGTTTCTCGGTCACAGTGGACACTAATGCTGATCTTATTTGGTAAAGAATTTTAGTTGTGTTATTATTATTTTATTATTTTAGTTAGGTTTTAGTCTCCTTATTGATAAAATTACGCCTTTTTACTTAACGTCAATATAGGCACTCGAATATCACAGCAATATAATTTAATTGTAAATATAGAGAAGATGATATCATCGAATTACATCAATCACGTCGTCAGTATACAAACAGCATTACACATTCACGATCGATTACTGGCATAATTATGCGTGTTATGTATTTTCAGGCATTACGTGGGTATTACCGAATAGTACGTAATATTTGGAAAGCGTAATAGTTACCGTGCCGTTACGCGAACCTGAAACCGAACGTGGAAAATTCACGCTCGGTGGAGCGGCGCGGTTGCCTGCATCTGAGGCCCTGCCACGCATTCGTAACTACAATGTATCGTAGCTAAATAGTATTTTTATTGAAAAATTGTAATATTTCCAGGGGTCATTGTCACCCACCCGCGTTTTTAGACTTAGATCCTTATCCTACTACCTATCCTGAGTAACGCTAAATGGGCGACTACTTCGGCTGCGGCTTCGGCAATATTATCTCCAACCATGATGCGTGATATTACGGCATGTGGTCATTTGTACACAGATTAGGTAGTGGTCAAGTGCTTGTCTGTTTTCATGATATGCTGTCGAAATTCAAACTCCAGTAGCAATTTTTTGTTTATTCGATTTGATTTGAGCTTCTTGTTTCGTAAGTTCGTTGTGACGTAAGCGGTACTTAGTTAGTATCTAATAATGAATAGACGTGAATACTACGCTCGAACCGCGGTCATGTGACTGTTCGTTTGTTTTTATTGTAATTAACTTCCATGCCAGTGTTATGTCGCTATCTTCTTATTGTGCCAATATAACTCCTGTATACATTGTAGCAGAAATTACCTGATTGGATAACTGTGATGCCATTGCAGTAGGTATTTTTATAGATCCCTTTTTATAGATCCTAGATATTATCTTGTAGTATCTAAAAAGAATTTTAGGCCTAGCGTGCTACCATCCCCGACCGCATCATCACTTACCAACAGGTGGGATAGAGGTCAAACGCTAGTCTATATGATATAAAAAATAAGATAAGAGTGTGATTTGGTTATCTCAAATAAATATATTTTTTATATCTGGTAGGCTAGCTTATGTCTACTAACTCTCCTGGTGGTAAGCGATGATATTTTCCAAGATGGCGATCATACTAAGTTTAAAATGTTATGACTCTCAAGGGCTGTATGCTGCCGGATCACCGTAAGGTTATAGCGGCAGATTCTCCTTGATGGTGGTAAGTTACTTTTTGGCAGTAAGTTATGCGGAACATCCATATAATACTCCTACTAGAAATGATTTCACAATGCAAAATATTGATAAATCGAAAAAAGGAAGGAGATACATTATGAAATAATGTCTTGTTCTGCTTCACCCAACGTGGAAGACTGAATTTATTTAACAAGAAAAAGCGACGTAATTAGGGTGAACATTAAAATCACATAAATTATTTTTGAAAATATAAGAAATAATACAAAAAGTACATTACGTCAAGTCTGCTGTTGATAAATGTAATCCATAATGGCGAATCACCGAAAACTAAGTTTATTGAAGAGTGTATAGAAATTAAATAACAATAATCTCAAAGAGTTCCTATAATGTGATTGAATACAGATCGATCGCAGGTTATTAAAGAAAGTTGCGTTGGTAAGAGATTTCTGTTGTATAATTCTGCGATTTATAATCATTATCGTTTTTGTGGTGTGACAGGGCATGTACAGCATCGCATGGCTTCGATCGCGGGAGCGGCGGGAAGCGATGAGATCGAAAGGCGCACTCGAGGGTGCAACCTTAATTGAGACATCTCAACACATGATTGATTGCGTTGCAAGGATGATTGGCAACTCGAGACTCGCAACAGTCAAACAACAAGAATGCAAATCGTGCATTTTTTGCTCACGGCATTGTGAAATCATTTTCGTGTGTCTGTATACGAAAATGTAATTATGGCCACTTGCCCTGTGTGAGAAATATTTTGTACGTCTCGTAAGACAGCCCTTCACTCGGTCGCCGAAGCGGCCGAAAGGTGCGTGCCACTAGGAACCGCCTTCAGAATGCGACCGTTATAATCCCTCGACGAGCGTAATATGTTCAGTGTAAAAGGCATCATTAACCATTGCCTTAAAAAGGAAAACTGGAGCAATCATTAAAATCGCAAAATATTACAAAAAGAAAATAAAATGACGGCGAGTCTCGTTACTCGAGTTTCCGTTGCTACGAAAGTGAACACAATGATGTCAGTATTACTGCAAAAACTCTTGCAAAAAATGATCTGAATGAGTGGGTGCGCTTGAAGCACGCAATGCTTCTCTTGTAGACTCGGCTCGAACATAAATAGATCGAACGGAAGGTCGTGACTAACCACCAAGCCGTTTATTGATTTTCACTTACAAAACAAATAAATTTAATTACGAACTAACTCTTAATCTTCCATATAATTTTGCATAATAATTATTGAAAGTTACATTTATTTACATTAATTCTGCATTAATAAATCGTTATAGCAGTTACCTACCTAAAATGCTAGATTAATATATTTTGCAATTCAAATAATTTCAACTTCTTTTTTTGCACGTACATATAAATAAAGTTTATAGAAGGATAAGATGAGAAGATATTGCGTATAAAATAGTCGTGATTAATGATGACGATATAATGTGGTATTATTAATTTAGTAAAATATGTAACCGTGGTTATTACCGAGGGCGGCGAGCAACCCTTCTAGTGAGGAGCACCATCCGATCCGACGCGGGCACCGCGCCGGTAGTGCGATGATTAATCTCTGCTATGTGCGTATGAGCGGTGATTGATCGATCTCTTTTCATACATTCATAAAAAAATATCAACTTAGTGGAGTGTGTATTTTGTTTATTCAGATACTTTAACGTCTTTTGATAAACATTTTAAGAATCTATTAGTCAATTTAATTTATGTGTAAATAAGATAAGGCATTGTACATTCCGTGCGAACTCGACGACCGATGTTTTTCAGTTGGGCCGCGGCGGTTTTTAATTAGGTGATCTCGAATTTGCCGCGTGTTGGCAGTATTCTCCGTGCGGAAATGGCGAGGGCGGCGATGTTATCTCGCGTCGGCAAACCTCTGCAGAAACGGGGGCGGTGCTGCGGTAATTACAATCCACCGAACTCTCTCGCCTGCTCGGCCATTTCTCTCTGTTTGCCAAATATTATTACGAGATCCTAACCGCTCTCCGACACGCGAATCCTCACATGCATATTTGGGCCGCATTGCGTGTGAACATCGAATGTTTCAGCTACGGTTGATAGCGAACATTATTCGAAAATAGGTATGGTTATAAATTTTTTGCTCGTTTATAGAATAAACATCGTTACTAAATAGTACGTTCATTTTAACAATTAGTCTTAAAAAAATTCCATAAGAAAATCGATTATCGGCGCATCGGCAATTAAACGTGAGTACAATAAAATAAGTCCAATACGATCGAGAAGTGTTGTTCAAATATTTTCTCATGTTGTTAATTAACTATAAGTAGATATCGGTAGTCAATACCATACACGACCAGCGCGCACTGACATATAAATACATCGGAATCTTAGCAACTTTTTGTTCCACGGTCCGAAACATAAAGGAATTCTCGTTAAGAAAACACGATGTTTGCCGCATTGAAATTGTTTTATCATAATGCAGAACGGTTATTGTTTAAGGGACGATATTATCCGAGCGCGAGCGCGGACTCCCGGGGCGGTCATTGTGTTCCTTTAAGGTGAATGTCAAAAGCATCGTCTTAATTATCGGGTGCGGCTATACAATGCGGACTCGATTGCGGCGCGATAAGGTTCCCCACTCCCGCGCACTAACCCTCGCATTGAATGTGATGATACACGCGCGACTGACTCGCGACTCGCGACTAAAGCGACCAACTCGCCCAGCCCTCTTTCTGCTTTAATAATCGTTTCAAGCCCGTGCCTCATTGTATCTCTGATTATTCCGATCTAAGCTCATTGAATTGAGATAAGACCGTGTTCGGATATGTTATCTACTCATGAAACACCGTAAAGGCCGATGCGATGTTTCTAAAACATAAGAAACGATGATGCAGTTATTTTATAGTGTAACAGAGCGATATTAACCCTCGTAATACAATCAAAACAGTGCTACTATGAATACTACAATTATATTACCTAAACCTGATTAACCAGATTAACCGAAAGTGGATTTTCTCGTTTTTCAAGAATACCCAGTAATTTGTTGAGATAGTTTTGTAATTTCATTGTGTAGTTATCGTGTCGACATAAATTATAAAGTGTCATTTTCCAAGGAAGTGTCAGAAAACAATAATAAGGGGATTTCCGATTTCCACGGTGGCACGTGGGTGCAGCGCGCTCGCATCTTTTGTTTGATCAAGATTTTCTCACCGGATAATGGCGCATCGAGTCACGTTAATATAGCATTATTTATTGTTCTGTTTTAGTTCTTTTGTAATATAGTTATACACCTATAAATACACAACAATATTGCAAATCTGAGATCAAAGTTGAATATTCTGGTGATGGCTCTCGAGAAGAAGTGGATAACATTCAATGTTTGCATATTATCACGGACAGAAAATGAGTCATTCTCCATACATTTCCAATCAGTATCGTATTATGTTACTCGAGCTGGTTAATTTTTGTTTTGTAATTCGAGTGCTTAACCGAGATTTAACAAAAAATGATGAAAGTGAATACATCGAAGGTGAGCCAGATACGGTAACCGGGAGCGGTGTAACCGAGCCTGGATGCCTGCGGTCAGACTTCCCGCGCCGCACCACCGCACCGTCGCACCACTTCGCCAGGGGCTTGCGTGCGCACACCCGAGTCCCAAGCTCCCGACTCACAAATAAACATCACCATCTACTCACTATCATTACGTTATTTTACTGCTGCCTTCTTATTCCCGTGACTCTGAGTTAGCATACAAGCTATTGAGACATGCTGTGCGAAAACATTTTCCGTTTATCTTGATAAAATATTTGGCACTCAAGTCATAATTCATATAATAATAAAATATTTTTATATGATGCAAAGGAAAATTTATTTACGAGAATTTTAACGTACCTAAATCATAAGTAGACATTAAAAAATTGGTTGCAATATGCAAAATAACTATCCGAATACATTCATTGTATATTTTTAGTTTGAATTGTGATATATTTCAGTTCGTTATTTTCGATAAAAGTTCAAAGAATATTAATAAACTGGCCAAGTGCGAGTCGGACTCGCATTCGTAGAATTCCGATCAAATTCATCATTTGATTTTGATTGATCAATTGTTTGATGTTATAGCAACCATTTTAATTCACACTATGAGCAAATTTCAAGCCTCTATCTATTATTACTTGTAAGATATTTCATGAAAAACGTGAAAAATAAAAGTTTCGTGTATGGTTTCTTGTTTCTCCCTTTTTTATTTTTAACTTTACTTTATTTTTAATATTTGTTGTTATAGCGGACATAGTAATACATACTTTGTGAAGATTTCAAGACTGTCTATTATGATTCATAAGTTCAAGCAAAAAATGCCAAAAAAACACTTTTCTTCTATGGGGACCTCCTTTAATATTATTTTTTGTTTTTAGTATTTATTGTTAAATCCCCCATAGTCTATCCCCCATACTTCGTGAAAATTTCAAGTATCTACATATTACAGTTAAGGAGATACAGCCCTGTAAAGTTAGAACAGACGGACAGACGGACGGACGGACGGACGGACAGCGAAGTCTCCGTAATAGGGTTCCTTTGGTACTCTTTATGTATCGGAACACTAAAAATCTCATATTACATACAAAAGACATCAACGGGCAAGCTACGTTTATCAAAATGCTGTACAAATAAGACATTATGTATGATTTAAATTAATTACATGCATAATACATAATCATATGTAATATATGCTTTATTTTACACTCAACCAATAATTATTTTTTTTAAATGTGTATCTTGCCATATTGATCTGGGGATCGTAAAAATGTCGATAAAATACTCGTAAACAAACACTTAAGTAAATATTTATTTCGATGCATATACGAAGAATAGTAATAAAAGCGGCCGAAATTATCGAAAGCATTAAACAACAATGAAAAATGATATTTAAGGTTCTTCCGAAAAGAATTTTCAGTACCTACTCATATGTGTTAAAGGCTTCATTTCACACATATGACCTTTATATTTTTCTCAAATTTTAGAGTTCAATTTGTTTTGCATGATCAAGTTGCATAATGCAACGTGTGTTCGATTTAAAATTTACGGTGAATGTGATTCGATGATGGTGCGAGGTGACGTGGGCGACCGCTACCCAATAAAATTATACGCGTTACATTCCGCTCATAAATATTGAACAACATCGATTACATTTCCGCAAGGCAGCTATAATTTAATACATTTTATTTATAGAAGATCGCTATACATACATTGCGTTGTTCATCGATTGAACAAGCTCGTTTACGATTCCCTGAGCCTTCAACTCGGTGCAGCTTTCTAAGATCCACTAGAGGCAAACATCCGGTCGCGGCAGACACCGACTTCACTTTCGACATAATGTTATCAACGTGAAACATACAATAACTCAAACTCACTTTATGGTAATAACAAGTTTAAACATTGTTATCAAGTAATCATACTAGCATCAAGTAACTTAATAGCCTACAAAAAAAAACTAACAGCAAAACTGGTACTTGCTGTGTATTAGCGTAGCGTTTGATTTCACCCTTTTTAGGGTTCCGTACTCAAAGGATCAAAACGCAACTGTCACTCACATATCAGACAGAATCTGTCCGCCGTCTGTCACACAGACTCAAATCAGCTTTTATTTTTACAAAATGTTGTTCCGAAGATTTTTAACTTCCCACACACGCAACAACTTGATCTTGAAATTTGCCAATAATGTTTATATTTACATATATGTTTCTAACAAAAACAAAAATATAGATAAATCAGATAATTTAATTTATTACAAAAAAGCGTATTTAATATTACAAACTTATTATTCGCGGTTGGTGCAATACCGAGCCTATGGATCGAAGGACAACGTTTTTTTTTCTTTTGGGTATATGGTTTTGTCAAAAACATATTGAGACCCAAAGCATTGAAGTACAGTTGACGCTACGATTAAATCATCCAAATAAACGTAAACCTAACTGAATTTTAGTAATTCATTTTTGGCAGTAGAGTCACATAACTTGTGTTAGATCCTTCGTGTCCATTATTAGCCGCATACAAATCCGAAAAAAGAAAATAAAAGATCTTGAATCCCAATTTTGAAAGTTAACCAAAATGTGCATATTAGCGAAGACTTACCTTAACAGTTTGATTCTTGAGTGGTTTGTCTGGATCGTGCAGGTACTCGAGCGTGATGCCGTAGAACTGTCCCTTATTGATGTAGGTGATGCGGTCATCCTCGCGTCGCTGCGAACTACTGCTCGCCGTCTCCAGGTGGTACTTGAACCCGTACGGCGAAAACCTGCGCAACACAAACATCTCATACAGTCACCATAACTACTCGCAAATAAACGGCTATGACATTCGACACCTGCGAATATAAGATTTTAGATAAACACCGTCACTCGCATATTACGGAGTAGCGCAGTAGGCGAGACGTTGTAAAACGGTCGTTTGAACATAAAATGCACAATAAGATCTGGTTTCTGAAACATTTAGAAAAAGTGCGATTTCTTCTTTGAGATACATATCTACGGATACCCGTTCTCGACAATAAAGTTTCCATGAAGTGAAGCAATAAAAGTGCGCAAAAAGTGGAAATCTTAATTGCACTGCCGGTAAAGCTTGTCAGCGGCGACGTTACATAAAGGCGCGCGTATCCAGTTCGTAGCGTGTAATGAAAAAGTACGTTTTCTCGTGATTTCCAGAGCATCAGAGTGCCGGAAGGAAAACCCCGCTAATTTAGCTGGTATCGCGTGCCGCGAGTCGTCGGCGTCAGGTCGAGCGCACGGTGCACGCGCTCGCGCTCACTCGTCGCGCCACGCCGTCCTACGCCATGCCAGCCACCACAAAGAGAAAACCACGCTAGGAACGGCGACGTCATTATCAGCACGGTCTATTGTGCACCGCATTAACTTATGTAACTAGATAAAAAGCTATAAATCGTTATGAAATATTTAATCCTCTAATAAATCTCTCCGAGGAATGTGGATCGAGTAGTTTGCGTCGATTCCGCTTGCGGTTACACCATTACTTGGGCTTATTGAAAACAATTCGGTGAACAGACTTGCTGATGTTTCGCGATTTAAACCGAGTCCTCGAAGATAAAGGCCGTGTAATGCAAACGCAGACCGACATTGACGGATCGGTCGCAGCGGCCGCACGCCTATCTGATGCTCTCTAAGTGATTCCGACCACAATTTACATTTGCGACGTAGCTATGTATTATAATTTCATCATTCGTATACCTATCTTCCCTTTGTTTAGTCTTCCGAAAGAATAGGGGATTAAATAATTGATATGTGAGTAATTAGCCCGGACGGTAAGTGAACGCGCTCATGTGGTAAACATGAGTTCGCCGTACTCGGTAATAAACAACACATTGTTTTCGGATCAGCCTCATTACAAATTTTCGCGGCACGCAGCCGAAAAAAGCACTTCCTGAGTACGAGACGAGGGCTTCGCGTTTCATGAATAAATCAATCGGCGAGGCGCGGAAATTGATGAGTGCACAAAAAGACTCAGATCACAGCGACAACAAAGTGGGGACAGTAAAAACGATCACCGCGATCTGATGGCAACCGAGCGTCCCGCAGAGATACACGCTACGCCCAAATTATGCGCATAAATACTTGGACCGTACCCTTTATGTCTTTACCCTATACTTCAAAAATAATATATATATAAACTATAGCCATTCAATTTGCCATTCGTATAGGTACGATTTGTAATTTAAATGTTATAAGCGCTACAATTGTAAATAATTGACTGTCAGCTGAGACATATTATCAGGTTTAGATATCAAAATATACTTCAAAATTCTACATTGAATCTATTCGTAGTGAACTGATTAAAAATTGACCTATAAATTGAATATCACAAAAAAAATGCTATCATTCGTTGGGGGTTTGAACTTACAGAGTTATACTATCATACTTAATGAAGACGGCAGTATATCAAAAACTATCTGTCTGAAAGGTCCTTCAAAAATATCGATTGATCCGTGATTATTATTAGTGAAAATAGAAAAATTAAGCCGTGGGACAGACCCGGATAAGTTACATTTGTTTTTTTTTACACATTTGTTAAGTTCTTTTCGCGGGTGTCTATTATTTCTACTTAGCTTATTCTATGTATTTTATAAAAGTTTGTGAATGAATATTATACATGTGTGAGTTTATACACGTAAAACAGGATCAATTGTCAAAACATTCAAAATACTCAAATTTAAAACCACCTCCACCTGATTTGTATTTGTATATTTTTTTTATTGAGACCATTCCAATGAGCCTAAACAAACATGACATCTCTGACGAGGAGTTGAGAATTCTGCAGATTCAAGGAGATATCTCAGCATTAGGTCAAGTTTACCATATTCTTGCAATATCATTGAAGTAAACTGAATTTCAAAATAATAAATTTGTGATGTTTTTAAAGTGATAAAACGTAGTAAAAGTTTATACATAAGTCAAGTAGCTCGGCCTAACAAACTGGGCCCAGTAACTCGGGAATTACTCAATTCGCCTTCCATCATTTACATTGGTAAGTTGAGCCTCTAGTAAAAATACTGGGCTCAGATTGTGAAATGTATAAAATAGATGGTGAGACAATAACTGGGCCGAGAAATTACGCTCCGCGCGAGATTACTCGACTCGCTCAGTACTCGGCCTAGTTTACTTGCCCTTTCGTTTACGTCGGTCGAGTTTGTCAGCTTTTTATCGCTCACTACTCGACTCGGTCGCTTACTTGACTAATGTAAACCACGCTAAACAGACGGCAGCAGAGTAATGCCTCCTCTACACTACTCGCGAAGTTGAACGAGGTTAGACGAATAGAATAATGTAGAGAGGCAGTTCGGCTTACTTCGTCCAACTTTACCTCGCCTCGGCCGACTTCCGTTTGTTGTCGGTTTTTGCGCCCGAGTCAAAGGGCACGAATGCGCTCCTCGCGAAGTTGAACGAGTGTGTACGGACTTCAGTCAACTTCGGCCGAGTACTTTGCCGAGGAACTTCACGAGTAGTGTAGAGGAGGCATAACGGGTGAGTAGTGCGCAGAAGCGCCATTTTGATATTTTTGATGTCCGCGGTCAAAGGACTACGAAAGTTGCTATCGTAGTCTCATCAACCAAATAAACTGAACAAGGGCAAGTCAAACTCCCACTTATAGCGTTCCGTAACACACTACAATGTTTTATAAGATCGATAGAAAAAAAGACCATTATCATTTTTCGCGAGCAAAAAATTAACTTTGTTTTTCATAGTGTTTGTATGAATGACAAAGTTATATATGTGGTTTGGAAAATATTCTACATATATCAAAAACTGCTTACTATATCTCGTACAAAAAAAAATCGTTGAAAATGTTTATTGAGATCTACAGCAAAAATATATTTTTTAATCTTTCTATAAAACCTTAATGTCATTTGTAAAGACTTATCTATAGACACCCCCCCCCCCCCCCCCACCCCCGCACGTATAGGTTTGAAGATATATATATTTTTTTTTTTTTTTTTAGTTGTGACTTCATCCTCCGGGAGCTTTTCCGTTTTTAAACTGTATGGGAGCCATCATAATTTCATCTTGGCTGATTTCTGGCAAATCTTCGGTATAGTGGTGGGTTACAATGGCTCTAGGATCCTCAATATCGGGGTTGAGGAAGGAACACTTGTGGTGTGTATAATTGGCTGTAGAAATCGTTTACTTTCCTAAGAATCCCGGCTTAGAACTGACGACACTCCTGCTAGAAGTGGTCAACTTCGTCAAATGGATTCGGCCCAGCTGTGGGACAATTAAGACTTTTGACCCCCGGTATTTGCGTCTTTAATTAAGCGTGTGATGGAGCTCCGGAGGTCACGTAGTACCCTAAAACCTACTTTAATTAGATATGAGAACTTGAAAAACCCCTTGTTTGTCTCTTGGGTATTTTCATTAATAGTACCCACAGGAAATCCCATCCATTACATACTCACAATAAGAGTGAGTGATTCACGTTCACACGTAAAAAAGCGTTATTTTTTACTGATCAGTTCACTGTTCACACAGTAAATTAATGCGTTACGAAAAAGGTAGAAGTAATCTCCTTGCCAATTTCGTTACAGCTATCCTGTTACTAGAAAAGCTATTTTCTTGTTATAAAGTAGGTTTAGCGGAACTTCATTGAAATTAAAAGATAGTATCTCTTTAATACATCTTTAATACATGGAGGCGGGTACGTTAGAACGCGCGGGCGCATCGGGCGGCCGCGGGTAATGAGAACGCTTAGCCTCGGTAATAGCGTAGCGGAGATTGCCGGGTGTGCCGCGCCTGACACCCGACACGCAGCGTCACTACACTCATCATCCTAACCTACTATTTGCAGCCACTGACCCAGCAAACCATCGCAACAAATTGCACGTCACAGAAACACGCACGCCAACAAATTCCTGGAGTGTTACCATCATTAACGTACGTCTTCAAATATAAAAGTTCATCGGACTGTAAAACAGATAGCGAACTGCGACTCCGACTAATCGAGTCGTGGAATAAAAATGTCCCCTTAATACGCAAAAGAGGTAATGGAATGCCATTTAAAAGTGAACATTAATTCGGCTTACAGCAGACAGATGTTAGGTTTGCGTGTACCGCGATCCTGAAGCATCGCCACAATATCGTCTGCGAGGTTATAAACGCCGATAATGAACTTGTACATTAAAGAAAGATAACGAAAATAACTGTTTCTTAGCCATATTAAGTTTACGACGCCTGAAAATTTAACAATAACTGTTTTGGAATGCTTAACATTAATTTCATCAAAGCCGATCATATAACCGTAATCCTGGTAATATTTTTGAACGAACATCTTCGATAATCAGAAACGCACACGGCACTTGATTAAGTTTTGCCTTTAAAGAGCTCGTTCCTGCGTTGAAGCGGTGACTGTGAGTGTGAGTGTGTATGGAGTAAACAAAGTGGCTGTTTGAGACATCGAGCGGGCGAGCATCGGGAGAGTGCTTAACTGGCCGGTAAGTAATAGTCCAAACATTTGAGAGGGCGTCGGAACAAGTCGCCGCGCCGGCCGAGGGCTGGTAATCGCCGGCAAACGAGCGCGTATCGCCATCGAAGGTAATTTAAGACGGTAGAAGCGACCGAGCTATTTGGGCCAAATGCAAGCGAGTAATTATCGAGATAATAATGCTAATGCACTTATCATGTCAACGAGTGCTTCCGCCGCGACATCGTCGATCGCGCTCGTTCGGCGCGTTCAACTCTACTCAAACGCAGGGTTTCACTCAATCCACATATATTTTTTTATTATACTTCATTGGCAGAGATAATAGCACTGATAATATACATGTATTATTAATAACGCAAACACTCTAACTATAAGTTAAGTTTATATTAATAACATGTATTTATTTAATACAACGTCCACTTACTCTGTATGTCCTTGGATCCATATCGACTGCATGAAAAATAATAATAAAATAAAAATTCATTACATATAATAGGTAACTATTGTATTTTGGTAGGAGCTAAAACGGTATCCGATTGTGAAATTGATAAAATTGTTTCTATTCCGGCTTTGCGCCGGGAATGGGTAGTAATCAGCAATCAGAATATTTCTTGGTCGAACCAATTAGTTTCCGTTGATCTACTTAGTCAAATAATTAAGGGGTATATTAGCCTTTTAGAACGCAATTAAGTTGTCTGTTTAGGAAATTACTAATTAACGTCTACTTTTACCGGCGTATTCAAAGATCACGAAACTTGAGTTAGCACCTATTGGAGAAGTACCTCCGAGTACGTAATGTAACGGACACGAGGTGCGCCCGCGCAGGGGACGACACCTAACGACTGTTCACTTCATTTAGGGTCTACAGTTTACAAGAGGCTGTTTTTACACATCCACTGATAATAATAATGGCAAACTTATTAATATTTTTGCTTATATTATGTTTATTTAAGTGTTTCTACACTTAATATTTTTGTAGAGTATCGGTACGGTTAAATTTCGGATTGTTTTTTTTTTGTAGCTGTAACTGTATTGGTACTGCGCCTTGGCATGTACCCCGAGAGGCGCGGGTTCAAGTTCCGTCGGTACAGTGACATTTTGGATTTTATATACCAATATTTTTGCTTATTTAAAGTTCTATCTGATATTTATCAATTATCATATTAAATAATTCAAGTTTTTAATTCTTAAGGCAAGAAACATATTCATAATTTAATTTATAGATTTAGGGCCGGTTTCACGGGTTCCTGATAGCGCTAGTATGAAGAAATCTGACAGATTTTTGACAGCTTTTATATAGCGTCATGTGTCAGATAACTATCTAACGCATTATCAGGAACCGGTGAAACTAGCCCTAAATCTATAATATTTCATAAATAGCATTTTAGCGTATGACCAAAAATGTATGTAGAAACACCAGCACCCGTTGATGTCTTTTATAAGGATATTTTCTTTGAATATAAAAGAGAAGACTTAAAATGTTCCTGTACCTTCAAATATCGTATAATAGGCAAGTATTTGCTTCGAACCATTGCGTGTGTTCAAACATTAAGTACAAAAAGCTTTTCCTAGAAAGGGCCACGGTGTTACAACCATGCGGGGAGGTGCAAAGTGGTAAGTCAACACCACTTGGTCTCTACTTAGACTCACACCAACAAATTATTTACATGAGAGAAAAAGGTTTAATCAAATTGCTTACTGTGCGTGCTATCTATTTATAGACATTCTTTTGTTTGTGTTTGATTCACAGTTGGACCTCTTACATTGTGCTAACTACACAAAGTCGTTTGTTCCGGTCTTTTACATATCACATTTAATTTACATACATATGTACTATTTTACTGTGTATGTTTTTTCATAATTTGTTCAAAAATTTTGAGTCAAATCTTATTTCTATTCGAAGATGTTAACACAAATGTCTGGTCCCATAGATCAATTCTCAATATTGATGATTGGAAATATGTATTTCAATGTGGTTAAGATGAAACAATTATTTATATACATAAAATAGATACATAAAATGTTTGACTTTTCGATGGAAAATTTAGAATTATGTTAAAATTGGTAGTGGTAGTGGAGGTAGTGTATATGTATATCCTATATAATAAATTGCTATTGGGTAGCTAATATACTATAATATACATATAATATATATATATATATATATATATATATATATAATATACTATAATACTCATGAACTTTAAGTTAACGAATACAAGTATAATAAACGAATGAAGTTTAAAGATGCAAATCATCTGGTAAATATATGGCTCGATCAGATGTTCGACTAAAAGTTACGGAATGGCAAAAAATTGGTGCTGCATTTAACGAATGAAATTAGCAAACAACACGATGCAAATTTAGAAATTACAGCTGCTATTATGGCGTTGAGAATGCATGAATTTGCGTGAATCTTTATATGGACGAATGCACTGGTGCTTTCAGAAATGCTCGAATATTTTATACCAAACTAGTTTCAAGAACGTTAAAAGTAAACTTTATTCATAAAGCAAGAAAAACCTAAGGAGCTAAATAAGTTACAGGTGTATGGTTCGGATGTCATCTTTTATCATTTATTACGAGATGCCATCGAGTATGATATCCGTTGGCCCAATAACGGCCCACTCTCTTTCCGTATAAGGTCCGAAGGTGTACATGATTAATCGGAACTCTCGTACGCGCTACAAGTAACCTACTGATAGCTGCCGTTTGTGGCAATATTTGATTTCGTTATCTACTTTCCATTGCCTCGGTTAATCATACTACATACTTAGAAACAATTAGTTACGTTATTTCTTATGAAAGCAATTTGAATATTCATATAGTAGATTATTTGTAGTAAATGACCATTCGAAATAGGTATTCTGTGGTACACAGTGCGGCGATTAGTTTATATGATGAAGTAGTGAGGTGATACTTACAGTTTGGCTATTTGAATCTTGTCAGCATCATTTTGTCTGCCGAAGTCATGCCAGGGTCGCGTGCGCGGTGCTTGTGAGGGTGAGTGGTGCGCTGAGGGCGTCCCCCGGCCGTCCTCGCCGACGCTGCCCGGCTGCTGGCATATTACCGTGTAGTCGAACGACTGCGCGGACAATAAACATCTCTTATAATCCTACCTCTACCCACTATATTACTCAACGGCATCTTATTCGGTAGACGCCGCATATTAGGAAGGGCATAATATGAGGATGTTTATGCAAACTTCAAACATCCTGATTTAAATTGATTTCAACTATGCCATTTAAAAATGATTTCCGGATATTGGCGAATGATAAATATTCAATGGTCCCAAGTTCAGGTGGTATGATAACTAATAATTTTAAACTGTTCACAATATTTAGATTAGGTTGATTTTATGTAAGCGATTTTTGTTAACATATTTGTGTCCCCTGCATACATATTAATTTATTTATATTATGTGATGTTTCCAAATTTTCGTAAACAGTCACCACAGCTCCGAAAAGGTACAACAGAACTGTAAAGAGATATTTATGTCGTAATATTCCATAAATTTTATCTAATTGGCAACTAATTTATGGTAATGGTTATACATTAAAATATCATTGTAATTACGTCATGGATTAACTTTGAAGGTTCAAACATTTGATGGATACGAATTATAATATATTTCAAATGTTAAAACTGTGTAATGAACCGAGTTAAATAGCATTGACATTGTATATTCGTGTAATAGATAGAAATGTAAGTAAACGCAAGTCTAATAAGATCTTTAATCTCTCTGTTCTAAAGTGCTTAGGTATTGTTAACAAAAGCCAGTAGCCAGACGTCTTATTAAAATTTGTTGTCAGTCAGTGTTCCTTTACGTCAAGATAACAAAAGGCGAATAATTAAACGTCCAATCTAGATCAAGTAGGTGGGTAGACAAGCAGGGTTCAGTTGCATTGTTCGTGATTGCCACACCCTGGACTGCAGTCCTTCAAAATCACTTTTGTAGCTGTAGCTCTCAGCTCGACAGTCGCCAACGTTCATGATAATTTGTCATTTTAGTATGTAAACTCATAAATAATCAAATGCGTGGTGTTGGCAGTATATTAGCGCGAAGGTCTCGCGTGGCGTCGACTCCATTGTCTGCACATCAATGGAAGTGCAATTAGTGGAACCTAGTTATTATGCCTGGTTTGTTGTCTTAACATTATTCTAATAAGAATCCTCTAAGTAACGAGCATCCAATTTCAAAAACCTACACGATTTTATCGATGACTCTTTGGGAATTAGGTATCATACCACCGAAGCACAGTTTTACAATCATATGATTGTAAAACTGTGACCGAAGTAAGCATTGCGTATTTGAATAGTAAGTCATAATGATCATAGATAGACATATTTTTCTTAATATATATACTAACTTAGTACTTTTACTATTGACACTTTGAGAACTTATTAAGAATTGGAAAGTCACATATTTAGTGAATCACTTATAAAAAACTTGCGATAGCATCAACAATGATATTTAATTTAATTGACTTGTTGCAAACATAAACAAATGTTGTAGCTACTGCAACATCTTAGTTACAGAAATCTTGATTGGGTAATGTAAAAGTTGGTGATAAACCGAGGAAGTCACATAACTTCGTCATTATATAAATAAGTTAACATACAAAAATATATATTTTTAATAATAAGGGAGGAGCGCGGGAGGGCTTCAGAATTTGTGCGGCAGAAGATTTCTCACAAATAGGACTCGTCTATTTATAAGAAACTATTGACTTTTAACTTTGTACTCCGAAATGTAAAATGTACCTAAGTCTATGCTCGAATAGCTGTATAACTGATACCGAAGGGTCTAGCTAGTCCATGTTAAAGCAACATTAGTAAGAAAATGTAGTAAGTAGCAATGTAGTGGTTCGATGGATGTGTACAGTGAGTGTGGTTGTGGATGAGGTGTGAAGCCCGCCCGCCCGCGCCCAACTTGTGACACCGACCTGCTGAACGGTGGTGTGGTCTCGAGGAGTGACAGCATCGGCACCGATCCCACTGTCTGGCGAGGGCAAGTCAACTGTGAGGCCAGCGGCCGCGATCACACTTTTACTATGATAGCGAGGAGTTGCATATCGGTCGCTGAACGCGGAAGCCGAAGCCGGCTCGGCATCTCCGTACGGCGGTGCGGCCCTCTGCTGGTATCCGTCACCGACGAAGTACTCCCGGTAGTAGGGCTCGCTGGCGAAGGTCGCCGGCTGCCTCGAGTACTGGTCTGCGTACGAAGTGGGGCTGGGAGGGCCCGGAGGCGCAAACATCTGAGCCGCGTACATGGCGGCTTCGGGCAACAGCGAGCCGGCCGAGGAGGCCCGCGACGGTACCGGGGACGGCGACGCCGCTTCTCCGGGCTCGGCGACCGCCACCTGCGGACACACGCGCCTGTTATACGCGTTCTCCCACGACAATTGTCCGCTCCGCAACGTCGACGCGTACATGCCGCGTCGAAGCACAGTTCACAGCCTCACGTACACTATATATGTTCGACAACAACACTGGCGCGGTACAGCCTAGAGTAGTCCAAGCGGTCGCACTGGGCGGGCGGCGCTGGCCGGCCAGTGGGGCGCGGGCGGGCGCGGCTAGTGCGTGGCGGGCGCCGCGCTCGGCGCATCGTACGCGAACCGCAGTAAATAAAACATGAGTGACCGGTAAGTTAAGTGTGTGAGTGCGTGCGCGCGCGGCGGCGGCGTACGGACGTGTGACGCACCTTGTGTCGCGGCGGCTTGAGCGCGTGCGGCTCGGGCTCGTCGACCACCTTACGGCTCAGGTCCTCGGGCTCGCGCTTGACGAGTCCCGCGTGCAGCAGCCCCGACAGCTCGCCCAGCTCCGCCCCGTGCGCGCCATTGGTCGCCTTCAGCGTAGTGCCGGCCCTGCGGAGGGGAGACAGCGGTGATTGGCGCCGGAGCGGTGTGTGCGCCACTAGCCGCGCGGCCTCGTCGTGCGCGCACCGTCGTCCTCATGCTATCATTTTCGCTCTACGTGCAACATACTGTCAAATTGTCTTTCATTCGCGATATAAATAAAATTATCATACGAATCGCCACTATACTGAGTAATGTTTTCCAAGAACATAAACAGCTACAAATTTATACCTTTTAATAGGGATATATATAGTATATTACTTCTTTGTCGTTGTTAGTCTATTGAGAAATATAAAACTACGACGAAAATAAAATTTGATGAGATCTTAATTGAATAATTATTAATTTATTAACTATTCTCTTTTACCCACTTAAATAAGTAGGTAAATAGAGTTTTAAAACATGAAAGCAAATATTTTAAAACAACGCCATCTGTCGGTAATTGAACATAACTCTTTCCAGTCATAAATCCTCTATTCTTGTATAGATCGTAAAAACAAAAGCTGGTGCCTCAAGTGATTTTTTTTTAAATATATATTATTATTCAATAAATAAAAACTAAAATTAAAAACAATGAAATTGTTATTTTACTAATATTACAATTTAAGTTCACTTACTGAAGGTAGCTTATTAGCATATATTTTTTTGAATTTGGATCTTTGATTGAATAAGTGAAAAGTTGACACCTTATAAGTGTCATAAGACCAGGGTTTGATTTTTCCTTTCTAAATAAAAGTTATGAATTTGGTAACTACAATACATGAAAATAAAAATGTTAATCACTAGAAAAAGTCTTACCTCCTTCCTATGAGGTACTTTATCTAGATAAGTCAAGGTTAGATTATTATTTTATGCATGCTCACGATAGTGTCCAAGACCAAGGCTGATTTGCGTGATGTGTTCCGGCAGCTATCCTTGAGAGCCAGCTCCCATTCTGGGCCTAGTGTGCTACCATCCTCGACCGTATCATCACTTACCAACAGGTTACCAAACGCTATATGATACAAAAATATATAATATACATTTTTATACCGGTATGTCAGATGATCCATTAGATGAGTCAGTCAGAACGTGGTATTGTATAACTATAATATAATAATAATATAATATACATGTATATATAATATACATATTTGATTTACGCAGTGCAACATCTCTTGGCGGATTTGAAAACTGTAATGATGTCTTCCGAATGATTAACTTACGTAATAAGTAGTCATAGATGGCGCCACCAATGCATAATTGGGTTAACAAATGCAATCCACTAATTTCGTCGTACCGATACTTCGCACCGTGGCTTAATTGGCAAAGCACCGCAACATGTTATTCCGGAGGTTGCGGGTTCAAGTCCCGTCGGTACGATGAAATTTTGTGTTGTGTTTAACAACTGGGCTAATCTGAAGATTGCCTGAAAATTTCATCAAAATCGATTCAGGTATTTTAGATTAGTTCAAAGGAATTTGGTCGTTCATTTTAGAGTTAAGAAAACTGCATTTACACATATTCATTAAAACTCATTGGTTTTGGTTGTTGTATGTGGTTCATTACTTTTTTTTTTTTTTCTAATTCAAAGCGTTAAAATTCTGCTTTTGCTATGTTTACTTGATAATTGGTTATGATTTATTTTATGATTTTGACGTGTATATGTGCGTATAGTACTGCCTACATACTGAATAAATGCTTTGATTATTTGGTTAATTTTTGACGCGGGTTTCTATTATAGCGAATTCCTTGCCGCCACTAGAAATTTTCATGAAAATGTATAGATACTTTTTTTTATTATTAAGTTTACTAGCGATGTGGGTTGGACATTACTAGTATTATTGTTAACCCCTCCAACTTAGCTAAACATGCTTGTGTCTGTAGTGGTTTCACGTCAATAGTGGAAAGTGTGGGGATAGAACTGACGACCTCTCGATCGCCAGTCCGACACCTTATTCATTGGACTATTGCCGCTTAAATTAAAAAAACTGTGGTTGGTGTATCACTTTGAGTTTCTGGGAAATAAATAGTTTATTTATTTTAACCTATTTGTTATCAATGCGATGAATCATTATTTAACATGTATGTAAAATTAACATGATAAATTCACATTTCAAAGAATTTACATGTTTTTATGTATACTTTTTTTAATACTTAAATGAAAACGGATTAGTACCTGGACAATTATTAAGTAATCTATACTAAGATTATAAAGAGAGAACATTTGTATTTTTGTATCTTTGTATGGATATTTGTATTTATTTGGCTCAAAAACGAATGGACCGATTTTACAAATTCTTTCACTAATATATAGAATGGACTTTTAAAATGAAAATAATATATACAGGTTGAATTTTTCAAGTGTGCGTGGATTGCCAAATCCAAAACTATGGGAAATAGCGAAAAGTACTCTAAAAGAGTCTCGGGCCCGATTTTATAGAAACCAAAACTGTATAATTAGATTTTTTTAAATCTATATTCTATATAATATTCTGGTAATCGAACCCGTTGATTTTGAAAAAATAACACAACCTGTATTATTACACCATTTGATAGTTTCGCTAATAAACTTTTATTATCTTTTCGCGGTTAGGTTACAGTAGGTAAACGGATCTTACACTCTTAGATGAATATCTCTGGGAGTATGTAAAGCAAGAAATCCATAAAGACTTACAAATAATTAATCTACAATATCTGCAAATAATGAAATTGAAGACTTGACACGATCTTTGGAAAATATTCTAAATGGAATCAATAATACTGTAATGCTTGATGCAGTACAATTCTTGAAACGACAAATCTAGCTATGTATTGAGAACAATAACGGCTATCATTTTGAACAAACGTAAGAAAAATAAAACAGTATTTTGTTAAAAATTAGCTCTTTCTTTATGTTTGTCGTATGTCATTACTTCCCATAATTTGTTCCTTATTAGCGACACTATCGAATTGTGTAATAATACAGGGTGTTTTTATTTCAAAACAACGGGTTCGATTCCTGGCTAGGAATATTATAATAGATTTTTAAAAAATCCAATGATGCAGTTTTAGTTTTCATCAAAATCGGGCCCGAGACTTCTTTGAGTATTTTTCACTATTCCTCATACTTTCGTATTTGGCCATCCGCGCTCACATCAAAAGTTCATGCTGTATATTATCCGGTTTATATTATAGCACATTCGTGGACGCACATTCTGCATCCTAAGTCGAAAATAAAACAGTCGAGAAAACACGTTTACCATTTTAATCTTTATTTTTCTTATAAAAACCATTACATACATTCCAAGGCTATTTTCTATTATACAGTAATAATCCTTATCCAAATAATAACGTTAAATACCTTGGCCACATATTATAGATTTAAAATTTCCTTTCCTAAATGAAATTTAAATTATATACCGCAAAGGAAATTTTAGAAGATATCACAGATTTAAATTACGCGCATCGCAACTGATAAAATATCTAGCGAAACCACAGATTAGACCATAGTTTATACCAGGGGTAGCGACCAGCCGATCGCGGCTTTTAGCCCAGTCGATCGTGGCAAGGCTAAAAATATATAAGAACTTAAGTCCAGTAGTAACAAAGCAAAAACATATTAGTACTTAAGTTTGGTAGATCGCACAGGGTTTCGTCAGTAAACAGTAGATCTTAGATCTTATCAAGTTGGCAACTCCTGGTTTATACACAAACATAGTTAGCTTAGCTATTCTGTAAAATATCTCAACCGATATAAATGAATTTGTTGTCAATATAGTATGATCTATTATACAATAATAATGAGCAACTGATCAATGTATAATTTTTTCATTAAAAACATTCCACTGAGTCCAAACACGACATCTCAGCTGTAAGGTGGTTAGGAGTCGAGTATTCTGCAGATTCCAGGAGGTGTCCCAGCATCAGGTCATTGCTTCCATGTTCTTACAATAACGTTGAAGAAGAGCATACCAAATTTAGGATTGATCAGACCTATGAAAGATGATTTTATAGCGCCATCAACTAAAAAAGAGCTCATAGTCTTAAAACGGCTGAACGGATTTTCATGAATTAAAGCTAAGAACACTCTCGATGAAGACATTATCAAACAAAAAATACAATCAATAAAAAAATCGAAATCGATTAATTCTTTGGGCGCTACGATGCCACATGCCACAGACAGACACACAGATATAACACACGCTAAAGTTATAACTCCTCGTTTTTGCGTCAGCGGTTAAAAATAATGATGTATGTGGTTGAGGATGGTGAACATGCGAGCATGCATACATTAAATGATCCCACTTCTTTTGTACGAACACCCATATTTCTTTAATGCACATAAAACATTCATTGGTATTATAGCTGGAATTAGAACAAATGACCTTCGAGTCAAAATCAAAGCAACTGTCCTCTTCGCCAAAGGGCCGTCCAATATAACTACATATCCTATACAAAGTATTATAAAATTTGTTAAGGTTTTGTATAAATTGGTTGAAATATGACGATAATTGTTGAAGGTGTTAATTCATACTCGACGCAACAAACTGATGCAAATTATGTAGGTATAAATGTTCTATCCGTGCGAAACCGGGGCACTTCCAGCTACGCTTCCGGCTATTTTAGTTTATGTTTTTTTTAAGAATGTTCGCCGTTCCAGTATATGACATATCAATAACAGCTTGACAGACAAATTTAGAAGATACAAGGAAAACGGGCAGATACCTAAGTAAGAAAGAGATGAGAAGGACACTCTATTCTTGAAAAACTGTCCATCTAAGTGAATTATTTAGGTAGTACTACTGTAGCCAGATGATATACCTTTTCTAAGGCTGAGTTGCACCATCTTACTTTAACTGTAACTATAACTATAACTGGTGTTTTTGTATGGAGTTTGACTGGTTTTTGTCGTTTGTTATAGTTAAAGTAAGATGGTGCAACCCAGCCTAAGACAATGTCATAATATCGATAGAGACAGGGAAAGCTAAATGTAAGGTAGCCAAACTGAATATGTCTGGCAAAATAAAGCAAATGATAATAGTTCTAAAAACAACCAGAATGGCGGTAGTGTAGGTAGAAAACTTAATAACTTGGACTCGATTTGGACGTTACTTTGACTTGAAACTTAAATATCAAAGACTCGATACTGGGTAGTTATACTAATCGTGTGGGCTCCATAATAAAATTAATATATTATAATAATAAGACAATTAAAAACCATTTCTGTAACAAGGATTGTGCATACCATGATATTATATTGCATTGTCACCTCCTCTCCTTCTGATCAGGCTTACATTTCAGCCTGATCAGATAGCTGGGGTGGAAGTCTCTACATTGATATCGGTGCCTCCTGTCATCGCAAACGTCTTATAGAAGGAGAGGAGGAGAGAAGTTGTATATGTGCGTATTCACTGCTATACGTGTAGAGACTACTATGGCCGTTGATAATTTCATGTGTTTGCAAAGAAAGACATACGAACGTAGTTAATTAAAAACATGTAATAAGAAAATACAGTCCACGACAAGACATTCTACTTAAAAATAAGTTTGGTACTGCAGAAATTAAGAGTAAAAAAAGAAGAAGTAGAATAAATAACGAGTCAAGGGAAGGAAAGCTTAAAAAAATTGATGACGATTCCAACGGCGGATCCAGGGGGGTCATGAGGGTCATGAGCTGAGCCCCCCTGAGCTGGTTGAATTTCGTACCACCTTACAGACACTGAATATGTCGTGTTACCTTTTAGATGAACTTAATTTAGGCATTTATGAACGTAATACCTTGAATACAAAAGAGATATTAAGTTTAGTAATGTATAATGGCAATACAAATCTATATATATTAAAGAAAGTCGTGTTAGTTACTACACTTATAACTCAAGGACGGCTGAACCAATTTTTATGATTTTTGTATTTTTGGAATTGTCTTTGTCAGGAATAGGATAATAAGTATTAAAAACAATGAATAATTGACCTAAAAAAATTATATAAGAAAAAATATTTTGCCAAAATGTTCCTGGGTTTCAAAACTGCCAATTATTTGATGTTCAATTGTTTATCCCGTCGATACGGTAAACCTCAAATTAATGAAGGTCATTATTGCTCCACACGATTAGTGTATTTAGCCAGTGTCAAGTACAAAAATTCTTCAAGTTTTTGTGATTTCAAGTCATGTACATTTTAAAAATGTTAATAAATTTTAAATACTGTTTGATTAATTGACAAATATGCGTGCGTTCAGAAATGTATGCTTACGAGTTTTTGGCGGGAACGTGGAAAAGTGTGTGTGATCTTATTGTATTTTTTCCTAAAACTGGTGTTCTTTCGCGTGTTAATGTGTAATAAATGTGGATTATTAACCATTAAGTGCCGGTGAATGTGTGCGAGTGTAGATAAACAACACAATGTTGAAAAACATGCTATTTGCGTTCTCACCAAAGTCCCACTGAAAATCTTCAGTAAACTCCACATCTTTACTGAAGGTATGCCTTAGACTAGACTTTTACTTGAAAACTGAGCTGAAATGTGACTTTAACCCATCCCTACGACTAAAATTGATAAAAACTTGAAGAATTTGAATACAATTAATTTATTAATTTTGGCACTGGCTAAATACACTAATCGTGTGGAGCCATAATGAAATTTGAAAAAAATGTATGCTTACAAGCAATCAAGACAATAATAAAAAATAACAGAGATATGCAAGAATGTTATAGCCAATTTATGAGTGCCGTATGTAATATACAGTTTTATCCATAAGGCAAAAAATATTAAACAGTTTATTCATGAAGTAAGTATACTTATTCAGAATTAAAATTAAATACTGGTGATTATATTTTTACTATAATAACATTGTTTCATTGCATCATGTCTTGCTGACACGCGGTCGAAGTACTTGATTGTTGTATTTTTATTATTTTCTGTATTGCCATAACTTTGATTATTTACTTGTTAATCAAAGTGCCATAATACATTACTAAACTTAATATCTCTTTTGTATTCATTGTATTACGTTCATAAAAGCCTAAATTAAGTTCATCTAAAAGGTAACACGACATTCATTGTCTGTTAGGTGGTACGAAGTTCGCCGGGCCAGATAGTATGGAATAAATCAATTTTTTTGATAAGGAATAAGTTCGATTGAATTTTTTTTACCTGTACAAATAAAATTACCTACCAGTATTTAAAATAATTCTTAATGAGTAGGTATACTTACTTCATGGATTACTGTGACTTTAGCTTGAAAAAATCATAGAAAAACATTTTTTTCCACATAAATATGTGGAAAAAAATGTTACTACAAAATCGATTTGAATTAATTTTTCTTTTCTTTAACAGGAGAATTAATTGGAAATGTAGATAGTGTGTAAGTTCTAAAATAACACAAAAACTCAGATATTAGAAATACGAAAGTAAGCGTGTGTGAATCTGATATTGTTCTCAACTTTCTACGCATCTAACTTTCCACGCGAGCAAAGCTGCGGAGCTCAGCTAGTTAATAATAATACTCGCACAAAGAAACTGCATTTTTAGGGTTCCGTAGTCCTGACAAGGAACCCTTATAGTTTCGTCATGTCCGTCTCTCTGTCTGTCTGTCTGCCCGAGGTTTTGCTAAGAGACCGTTAATACTAAAAAGCTGTAATTTTGTAGGAGTATGTATATAAATTACGCCGACAAAATGGTGAAATAAATTTTTTTAAATATTTTTTTTAGGGGGAGGAGGGAGGGGAGCCTTCCCCTACATGAGAATTGGGGATGATTTTTTTTTCATCATCTACCCCATCATGTGGGGTATCGTTGAATAGGTCTTTTAAAATGACTAAAGGGTTGCTAATACTATTTCCCGATTGAATGCTCCCCCCCCCCCTCCCCCCCTCTAAAAGCTAAACTTCTGGTTAAGATAACTTTATTAGTTTAGCAGTAATAGTCGTTGAACTTGGCTGTTGGATAATTTCGTACCAAATACAAAATCCTTTGAATAAATCCTTTAAACTGACAAAGACGAAGTACCTAGTTGCTTGTTTATAACGGGTAAAGACTTGCATTGAATAACGAGCTACTACGGAACCCTACACTGCGCGTGGCCCGACACGCACTTGGCCGGTTTTTATTTAACCTTCGTGATAGATCTTAGAACTTGTTTTTGGAAATTTACCTTTTTTAAGTTGCTTGTGATACCTATACGTACGTCTATAGATGGGTCTTTAAAAACTATGGGTCATTATGGGTCATTAAGTTTTCTTAAACCATTTTTTCTCAAAGTCATTAATTTGAAATATAAACTCTTCTAAAGTGGTAAAATGTGTGCCCCCCCACCTCTAACTTTTAAAGTAAGGGAGGGAAAAATCTAAAAAAATATATGGTGTATATCTCAATTAACACTTCCAACGAAAATTGGTTTGAACGAGACACAGTCAGCAGTTTTTGAGATATAGCAACCGCAAATATAACTTTGTTTTTCATACAAACACTGAAAATCAAAGTTATTTTTTTGGTGGCGTAAAATTATAGTTATAAAAAACTCTACTGTGTTACGAAACCCTACGAGTGCGAGTCCGACTTGCACTTGGCCAGTTCATTTCCTTTTGAGGTAACGAACCCTAAAAAATGTTATATATTTTGAGTATTTTGAATAAATATTCAAAAATGCACATTAAATGTATTAAGGTTACAGTCAATTGATTTGTTTACGTGTGAGCGTAGGCAAAGCATGCACGCGGGCGCGGCTTTCGTCGACCGGTGTCAGTGCGCGCCGATTTATGATAATTGAAGGCATGTTTCATTGGCGCCCCGATGTTTATTTTAGATAAGAGGCTGTTGCGGCACTATTTCATGCGTCCGAATTGGTAGGAACCCGCGACCTCCCGCGAGCCTCGTGCACCCAATGAATCGCGCCCGTGCCCGATTGCAAGTCTCGCCTCACACAATCCTCGAGATTTGCGAGCGCGATTTGCAAGCGAAGCACGATGACGTGTGAAATCGCTCATCTGATAAGATAAAGCTTTGCTGTACAAAGCGCTTGCTGAAGAACAGCCAAATTGCAGATACCTATACATACAATATAAGGCGTTACAAGGCGTACCCAAATGTATTTTGTAACATACAAATATTTGGTAAATCTCGTGCGTACGATTTTAAGTAGTTATTTCGCAAAGGGCTCGAAACATTTAACTCAGTATGCAAATTGAATTGAAAGCTAATCCGGGGTGTATGTGCCGGAGGCGAGGTTTGTAGACATCGTTATTCATGCGCTCCTGACACAATACAGTGTTTGCTTGTCGCTCATTGTTGGCGCCTACAAAAACGAGCATGGAACACAAAGCGCGCTCCGTTGACAGCTGGTTGAGGATCTTCGAACCCTTCGCCCGCCATAGGTACACTTCTAGGCAGAACCTATCAGCAAGCTCTGAGACAGAATGCTATCATGAAATTAAAATTTAGATAACCATCTTATTTGCAAGGAAAGCTACATTGCGCAGCCCTTTGACATATTATCTAGCTTTAATCTCTTAGCTAAGATCGGACATTTGCAATATAGTAAGGACCCTCTTGAATAACGGACGTGGTAACGTAGAATTTATTTACATCTCAGAACTTAACATATATTGCCTTATCTGTAATCTGTATGGAGTTGGAGAATCTGCATTATTATAGTATCTTTTACCGTTAAATTCCTTACACTGGCGATGATGTTAGCATGAGATCAGGTAGCCGAAATTCAAATGTTCAATCTCATAATCTGATATCAGTGTCATGTTGCATTGAATTACCATAACAGTGCGCGTAATAAAAGATAGGAATAATCACCTTCCTCCGAGACTGTTGTTGCTTCTTACATGCAAATGTGTGATTTCTTATCGAAGTTGCATCGTCGGAACTGCGAGATGCAATTGCTATTATAATTATTTGCAATGTTTACTTAACACCCTTTCACAGTTGATGAGACTCGTACAAAGTCGACCGTGGGGCGCGACGAACCCTCCAACGGTATGATATTCAATGCATTTAACGAAATTCCTCCTATAAATCACAAAGACGCTGACTGAATATGATTTACACTTCGACGCAGCGCTTTGTAATAGATGTGTTTGAGTGTTTCAAAAACATAAAAACTAAAAATTGAGAATTTACCTAGGCTCGAAGATGGTATGACGTCTCTCTCTTTACTATATTTTTTTCTTTGTTTTTTTTTTATTTTAGCCGTTAATTATAGGTATTTATGTAATATAGGTATTATGACTTTATTTTTCGCACCTATGCTTTTTTATTTTAAGGTACGCACACACCGCGGCGTCCTGCGTGCGCGATCTAGGCGGCGATCAGATAGCGCAGTAGTATTTGTATCAATTGGTTCACACCAAACGCAATCAGAAAACAATTGAAATGTACTGAGATCGCGCCCGCAGATCGCAGGACGCCGCGGTGTGTCCGTACTTTTACCTCTAATAAAAAAATAATAATTTAGTAATTTATTTAAACAATGATTTATCGCACGATCAATTTATAAATGAACGTAGTTATGAACATGAAAATATATCACGTTCCTCTCAATCCTTTACAATAAAAAAAAACGTGAAATTGAATCGATAGTATTTTTTATCGAGATTCTATTCCACGCTACCCTACGTTGTTGCATTACTTTGTTAGGGTAAGTAAGTTCGCTATCCTTAATAAAGATCTGTCGTAGCGTCAGTGCCTATATTATCCATCGTTTGACGAGCCGATAAGAATCGCTGAAGCCGCGGAATGAGACGCTCTGCGACGGATGCGAACGCAATTCCATTCTATTTGAATATATAATCTGACTAAATGTAGGTTTATTGCTGCTTTTCTCACGGAACTAATACATTATCAAATACTTTAATTGAAAACGATTTCGCCATTTGTCTATGTCATAAAAAATTGGTAGTTTGATTACATACAGTTATCTACAGTCAACGAGTGATTAATTTTCCGTTAGACCATTCCCTAAACCTAATTACCGGAGTGTGATAATAATAACGGCGTGCATAACGTCGCCGCCGGATAACTTATGGAAGGACGTACCGCTAGACGAATGTAATTGAATTTCTTCAATCGACCACTTCAATAGGAACGCTCGCATAAAGGGTGGTCAAGAATGGAATGAATGGTCAAGCCCCGAATTCATATTTCGCTACGTGATGACCATCGGGGATATAACGATGTAACTGATTTTTTTACGCATTATCTTCGTATGAGGGTCGGGTGTCTCTAAGGGAGTTGAATGGTTTTAACTGTTGTGCTATTAACAATACCGACGTATCTTCAAGAGGAAACCGGTTTAGTACTAAATGGGTCACACGGTTCTAGCTCCCTGAGTTTTTATTAATCCACCGCGACGCCAACGGCGCATATTCTATTAACGTATCGCATGTAGCGCCGTTTATATCTGCACGCTCAGAATTACGGTCCACGTATAATTATTTTTTGTTTTTGAAAAATAAAATTATGATATTCTCATCGTATTAATAAACCCGTGAAGTTATCTAAGTGACAATCTCAATTCGTATCCGGCGTACGCATTCGCTTTGCGTTCGTACAGAGTAATTAAATATCAAGATAATTTCTATCATTAGCTCGTAAAGTAAAGGCGAGTGTGCGGAGAAACTTCCCGTTAGCGTGGCGAGTGCGAACAGTGACAGGGTCAAGAGGGCGCGGCCCTCCCCGGAGGCATCCCGCCGCGCGTTTCTATGCTAATCTCAGGTTTACCATTCGACAGCCTCCGACAACTTATTAATGGTTATGGCCGCAGTTTCCATTTAATACCTGCTCTCCCGACCACTTATAGTTACCCGCCGATACCTAGGTCATATCCGCTGCGCCCGCGCACTACGCAATGCGTTTACGAAACACTCACGCCTACGTCCACGGATCTCAGAGGAATACAGACGGAACTAGTTCATTTCTACATCTATCGAGCATTCAATTCAAATAATACGAGCGATTTAGACAACAAATACACCGTTCATACCTGACGATGCACTGGCGCTGAGCTATTAGCATACAAACACCTCGGAGACAGAGCTCGGTGAAGGGTGCGGGCGAGCCGCGCGTTCGTTATAATTTTGAATGTATGAATGTAATAGCATCGCGTGGAGCGAGTGCTGCGCGTGGGACGCAAGCCGCGGCGCGATGACTCGGGCTCTGGTGCTGGGCGGCCTTGTCAATGTGAGCCGCTTCCAGCCACATCCGTCTATTGTCGTTATTTGTATTTATGCACTCCCGTAAACGGTGACGAGGATGACGAGCCGAATGTGTTACACCGCGTCCGCGCATTCTGGGGCATTCTGTTTGTGACACGTGGAGAGATATACGACTTCAAAGACTGCATCGACCACGTGTGAGGTAAACCCGTAGGTGGCTATTTTCCATTTCTACTACGATCCGATACCTACACGCTTCTATTCAACCGAATACAAGAGCATCATAGGAAAAAATATTTAACACTGTATAACAATTCCATTGTCCTGTCCTCATTTTATGAATCCGTGACATTTACATTTTCATGGATATAAACTAGTTTTCTTCGTAACTACTATTTATAGAATATAATAAAACATTCATAAAGCTGAAATGGTTTGTATGGGGTCAAGTTAACATTATGCACTGCCTGTAGAGAATGCGACACGGCGTTTGCTCATTTTTGCGCCGCCATTGAAGGGATGCTGTTAACAACCTCTTTCAAAGAGCGAGTATAATTTGATGGGGGTCACGTTTCTATGGGAATGCGTTGAATGCGCCGACCTTACACTACTTTACTCGGAACTTAACTATTTTTGGATGCCCAAGATTTATCTAATTTAAACTACCTACCAGTATTTATTTTGTGAAGCCACTGTTTTATTTCTCATTCTTAGCTCAAACTGGCACAATCTACTAAAGCTTTGCGATCTTTGGTTGAAAACGAGTGAATTTATAATACAAAAATTAATTTGAAATTATGATCATATCTAGATATTATATCATATGTTATGGAACATTTTTGCACGAGTTATCACATATACCTAAATATGCAAATATCTAAATGATATATACACCGGCGGGTACGAGGGGAGGCTGGGTTCGCAGTTGCGAACTGATATTTCGTTAATCCCGGCATAGGTATTCAAATGAGCGCTTATGATTTATTGAGTGGAACATTAACATTTTTATTATTTGTTATTCTTATACGTTCGGTTGGGGCCGGAAGCCACGCGGCGCTTGTCTCAGGGTACTCGTCCGTGAGACTCAGCCGATACAACCCTGTCTTCTGATAAAAACACGGCGACAAAAAGATCGCGTATTATCATAGTTTACATATAAATTTTACGCAAATTCATTCCGTATTCACCGTGCTTCAAAACTCTTCGATTATAATGATAATTGTTTCGATACACGAATGTTCGAATTGATCTACGGCCGTGAGAATTGACGATTGATTTTCCGCGATCATTTACTGATTCCACTTGATTGTTGGATATCGATAGAAGTGTATTTGCATATTCGATTATGTTTCGCATAATAATATTAATAATAGATTTATCAAATATTTACAGCAAATATACAACTTAAAAATAAATAAAACTATTTGAAATGTTATAAATAAAAATTAAACTAGTTATAAATAAAAAACAGAACCTAGGTCGCAGCTGTCTGCCGGTAACGTTCCCAAAAAGCTGGCGACGTTACCTCGTTGAATTGCTAGGCTAATCCGTTGGCCGAGGTAAGCGCCAGCTCTTTGGTCATGAGTGACGTCTATTAAACGTCTGGACAGCTCCTTTACAAAACCCCGGGCATCTCGACCCCACGGACCCATTGTTTCGACCCCAAACGGAAGAAAAATGTAGCCATCACCAATGGCAGCATATTTCCTCCGTTTGAGGGTTTCTGCCGCATCCGCTGCCGCACCCGCTGCTCGTGAGGTCCCGCATATGTGGGACGCTGCTAACGTGTCAGCACACGTCGCGTCCCACACCAACGGTCTCCCTCGGCACCACGGAACCAACGTCATACCGTCGGGTCTCTTGCCATCGTCACGTGATATACCGTTCGGCTCTAATATAGCCGGCACGTTCACGGTGGCAAGGGCCTGACGAATGACGTCATTCAAAGAGGCGTGACGTGAGAGACGCCCTGCACTGCGGCGGCATGACAGGCCATGGTGGCCTAATCTGTCTACTTCACTGCCGCAGTGACAATTGTGAGGTACTGTCCGGGAGATGCCCAGACGTAATCCCACAGCAATGGAAAAGCTGTCATCGTCCATAAGGGTACCTATGTTGGAAGAAGGTAATGCGTGTAGCCAGTATCCAGATTCTTTTTCACGTGTAGCAAGGAGACGAGCCCGGTCCCTAATATCAACACTTTTTTGAAATAGTTTATCTTGAATAATTTTACAAAGGGGCTCGTCCCATAGCCTTTGTGAACTAAGTTTTTTGGGTAAGACCTCCCCTGGACAAGCCAAAGACCAGGCCGTTTTAGCTTCTTCTACGTATGCTATGGAAATTTCAGATGATGATTTTGAAATTATTTTTTTAAAAAGATCTGAAACACTATTAGTAGAAGATAAAAAGGCCGGTAGCGAAACACTTGAAATTTTGCGGATTATAATAGATTTATTATTTAAATATTTAAGGAAATTAATAGCTTTGGAAGCAATGTGTTATTTAAACGACGATGGAATAAATACATAACAATTATTGCAAGAAAAAAATCACGCTCGTTTATATTTTGACGCTTTTTTATTTTTGATTGTAAGTTAGTACATAATGATAACGTTTTTTTAAATAAAAAAGTTGTTGAATGTTCAGTTATAAAATAATTTTCCAGCGTAAAAATTAATTAGAAAAGCATATTTAGTTTGTATTTATGTTAGATGTTTTTCTGTAGATTCTTTATTTTGTTTGTACTTACTTTTAGGTACCTTATAATATTATATCCAGACTATAATAACAATTATGTTAAGTCGTTTTGTAGTTATTACGTACTACACTCCTCGACATGTACTATATGTACACGACAATAGGTACCTATTCAAGGATAGACAGAAACTGTGTTGAATATACCTCCTATATTAAACACAATGTTCGTCTGTTCAGCAGACTCACTGATACTACCGAGAGTAGATCTCGGCCGTAGCTCGAACAATTCAACAAAAATAAGAAATGTCGCCAAGTTTTACGAGCTCCGGCATGATATTTAGTACCAGACTATTTTAAGGGTCTATTTAGGATATTAGTTCTATAGTACAGTTCTATACTACATTGTCTGAACGCTATCTTATTTTAAAGGGATATAAAGCAAAATTACTTTGAGGTTGCGTATCCACAATAGCTGTGTTAGAAAAATAAGCCCAGCGAGGATTTGTAGCAAAGCTGTGAAAATATGTTAGCGTTTCCAGCAGAGACGTGCTAGGGAAATAAGCGGAGCGAAGACGTGTATCGGTGTAGCGAAGCTGTGAATCGGTATGCAGATGAGTGGGGCGAGCTTGCATGCAGTTTTCAATTCCTCTGGTATTTGTGTGTAGGTATGACCAACTTTCATTTTTTAATTTATTTAACTTTTCAACCGACTTCCAAAAAGAAGGAGGTTCTCAATTCGTATGTTTGTTTTTTTTGTTATGTTACGCGAGTACTCCGTCAATTGTGAACCGATTTGAATGATTCTTTTTTTAATCGGTAGGGTTCGTTTCCGAAGTGTTCCCATTGTAATTTTATCGCGATTTGATAAGTATCTCCAGAGATATGACGATAAACGTCTCCATCTTGCTACTGAAACTGACTCGCGGATAAGATAGGATAGTTAGATAGGCTAAGATAGTTTAAAACTATAAGATCGTTTAAAAAACTAAAAATAACCGACTTCAATGCCGCGCTATTAATTTTCAGTACCAATTTTGAGGTGTTTATCTCCATATCTCTTGAGATACTTATCAGACCTCGATAAAATTACCATGGTATCACACTTGAGATATCTCCTTTCCAAAAAAAAAAGAATAATCAAAATCGGTTCATAAACGACGAAGTTATCCGCGAACAAACATAATATAATTCGTTTATTCATTAGGTCGAATTGAGAAACGTCCTTTTTATGAAGTCGGTTGAAAACAACCGACTTCAATGCCTCGCAAGTCTTTTTCAAAAGCAAAGTTGAGACGTTTATCGACATATCTCTGGGTAAACTTATCAAATCTCGATGAAATTACAATGGGACCACCTCGGAAACGTACCCTACCGATAACAAAAAGAATCATTCAAATCGGTTCAGAATTGACGGAGTAATCGCGTAACAAACACACAAAAAAACAGATAAATTGAGAACCTCCTTTGTTTTAGTCGGTTGAAAAGCATGTTATCTCTGCGCCTCTACTCACTGCTGTCTTCATCTTCCAGACAAACACGATAACACCTACTACTGCAGCGTTTATTATCAACAGGTTAGACAGTAGTCTAGTGCTATCTCTCTCCAATAAATAAAACAAACAAATAAATGTAATATTTTGATGATGATGACATGAGAAAAAATATCCATGTGTTAGTCTAGGGTCTAGGCTATCTACATACCAAATTTCATCTTAATCAGTTCCTTACTTTCAGCGTGAAGAAGTAACAAACATACACACAAACTTTCGCCCCGCGGCTTCGCCAGCGTTAAAAGTAACCTATGTTCTAATCTACTTTATCGGTCAGCCAAATCGGTCGAGCCATTTAACCGTGAAGAAGTCTCAAACAAACAAACAAAAATACAAACTGACTTTCGCATTTATAATATTGGTATTGATGATTGTAGGATAGTAGGATAAACTAGCGTGTGACCACTGTATCTCACTATTGGTAAGCGATGATATGGTCGAGGATGCTAACACGCAAGGCTAAAAACAAATTTCAAGGGCAGTTGTCGGAACATACAGTTAGAAGTTTGGCTATAGATTAAATAGACTAAAATAATGTTGATAGCAAACTTACGGCCAGACGTCTACAAGTTTAGCATCCTTGTGCAGTGTAAGATGTGCGTCCTGAGCCAGCGGAGGCAGCTTGTAGTACTCCGTGACGAGGGGCTGTTGGTCATCTGGCACGCCGAGCACTGCCGACGTCGCCGCACTCAGCGGGTGCTCCGGCCCACTGGAGTAGTATGCTCGCCAGGAGTCTCCGCTGACCTCCATCATCTCCTTACGTCTTCTGTGGACGATAGAAAATATCACATCATTACAGTATAGCAGGTAAGACGCTTCAGTTCCTCCTTCTGTAACAAGGTAATATTTTATCGTATCTATAGGCGGTAACTTTTACTCTTGTCTATGTAAAAACTTTAGGTGCAGTAGTGCCGAAATTCATATCATGCTGTGACGTCTCAAATCAATGTATAATTATAACGCTATGTTCCTAACGTGTTCTCATTCATTCCGTCATGTTTTCGTAGAGTAAACGTACCGTAACATACTGGTACTCCGAGCCGAGTTTTACGTACGAGACTACTACGACTTACGAACCAGTTATTAGGCGTGACCATTTCGGTACGGATACTGACCTCTGATGCTACAAACGTACGGTGATCGCATATTGTGACGCTAGGCTCGCTAATTGTTGGCGCTGGCCGAGATGAGTCAGCGAAGCGAGTGTCCGGTGCGAGAGTGAAACTGGCCTGCAGAGGTAGCGAGGGACGCGTATTGTCGGTAGCAGGCAGGATCCGATAGTGCCGAGTGTTGGCTCATACGTCACGGTGCCGGTGGGTCGGGTGTCGCGGTTGTTGCTGCCGGCTGGTGCGGTACAACCTGATGTAGAACAGGTCCCAACCACTCGCAGAACCGGAAGGATACAAGGCAAATCCCTGCTCCCTCGCCAACCAGTTTAGGTCGTCTGACGTCACGCCCAGCGGTATCCGACGATGCAGACAAATAAATAAAAAATGTTGGAAGCACGCGTCGGACGGGTTTGACCGGATCGTAGTTCTACCTGATTCCTGTTCCTGGTCGTATGTTCATATCTCGCCATTTATCGTGCAAACGCACACGTCCTAATACCGATCTAGTAGGAGTGCAAAAAACAATAATGGCATTTTATAGTAGTTCCTCTCATAAATACTACGCAATACCGTATTTTGGTACATTTACACTACCGGCAAAAATAGCTATTGCAAAATTTATATTTATGTTGGTTGTTCTTAAAAGTAGGTACATATATAGTTACTACTTACAACAATTTTAAAATACCTAATAATTTATAGAATTGAAACATGATTATGGGAAATTAAAACAAAAAGAAAGTTTAATCAAGAATCAAGAATCAAAGCATTTATTCAATATGTAGGCAGTATTAATATGAGCACATATACACGTCAAAATCATAATCAATTATCAAGTAAACATAGCAAAAGGAGAATTTTAACGCTTTGAATTAGAAAAAAAAAACAAAATTAATGAACCATTCAGCTGTCATCCAATCGTTTACGTCAGAATATTAGAAAATATATATTAAAGTAGGTAAAAACCAACCATACATGTAACTGTGTGTTTCAGTACTTCAGACAATTTTTATATAAAAAAATAAAAAAGTGTAATAGTGAAACACAACTTAAAAAAACGCATACCGATCACAATACATATCATGATCCGAAATGAACTGATAGTCCGTCTGTATTTCAAGAATTGTTACAGGAAGTTGCACTATAAAATAAACTGGCCAAGTGCAAGTCGGACTCGCACTCGTAGGGTTCCGTACCACACTACAGTATTTTATAAGATCGAGCAAAAAATACCACTATCATTTTTCGCTAGCAAAAAATAATAATTAATAAACATTTTATTTCTTATAACGCCATCTAACGTCTAACAAAGGTGTTAGGGATCGACATTTCAATATAACGCCATCTATGAGACTTTTACCTAACTAAGCGTTCATAGATGGCGTGAAATGCCGAAAATAACACGTTTCTTGTATACCCTTGGGACCCTCTATTATTTTTAACTTTATTCTGTTTTTAGTATTTGTTGTTATACTAAAAACGGCGGCAACAGAAATACATCATTTGTGAAAAGTTCAACGTATTCAAATTTCAAATTTACTGTCTAACTATAACGGTTCATGAGATACAGCCTGGTGACAGACGGACAGACAGACAGACAGACAGACAGACGGACAGCGGAGTCTTAGTAATAGGGTCCCGTTTTACCCTTTGGGTATGGAACCCTAAAAATAGAGTCGAAAGCCTACTATGATCATAAGCAATCAAGCCGGTACCTCATTGATATAAATCACATAAAGATTCCTAAAATATCATGATAGTGTCAAATGATAATAGAATGTGCGAATTGGATCAAAGAACTGGAAAAGCCAGCTTCTGGCATTTAACCAGCCGAAGCGTGAGTCATTTGACGAGTTAACTGGAAGCAGGCGGGGCGCGGGCGGGTGCACCACGTCAATGAGATTCCGGTAGGTGCGCACGTAAAAATCGTGCAACGAATCTAACAGGTTTGCTGGGGTCCTTGCGAGGCCGCCGGGACTGGTCTAACCTGCCCTGCGCACCTGAACCTCGAATTTCCGAACGTTTCCTATCGCATTCACATTGAACTGATACATGTAAACATATGAATTTGTTTACATCGACAACTCTCGTACACATCTAATGTTGTTACACTATTTGAGTCATCGAATTTCGTAATTGTTCTGCAGATAAATCGCCCGAGAGACATTATAAATAATTAATCGATAGCCCCTCGCTCTGTTGTCAATTGTTCGAGACATTTGATGTTTCGCAAGTTGCGCACTCCTTGTGTTTGTTTGTAGAAGAATTGAATGGAGCGATTAGAAAGTATCGCACAGCTGTCACGACGAGACGTGACGTATGCTGGAGCGGAACGGATGGCTCCGAGCAAGGGTTGGAGGAGATTCGGCTATACCAACAATTAATTCGCTACGGCCATTCGATGCACGATCGTTTCTTAGATAGATTACACACGTTCTTGTAGGTACCATCGACGACCAAAGATATACCGTTCTAAAGAGAAACGGCTAAACAACGATTCCAAAGTATTCAATTCTTTTGCAAGACGTTAATGAGCGGAAACATCTCGTTCGCTGACATAATATCGGCCGTGACAAGAACAGCGCCTCAGATACATTCGAATGAGACACACGAGTGAAAGCCCTGTTTTAAGCACGTTATTCTAAGCGTGTGCATTTCGTGCTCGATCGAGCTGAAGATATTGCGGGATAGATTTATCGGAGGTCCGAAGAGTATGGTGAAGCGATCGGTCAACGACGGCTGCGGCGGTGAATTTCGAAAGGCTTCGCTCGTCCACGTCCACGTCCGGTGACGCGTCCAACTATCGATCATTCGGTTCGTTAATAAATAACACGTCGGCGTCGCTCTCTGCTTATCTCCTGCTCGGGCATGTGGAAAAATTTGGTGTAGGTGTCGTAACGGAGCGGCGCGCATGTCGTGCAGGGTTGCGTGCGGCCGCGCTCAACCCGCCTTATCCGCGCTGCGACGGGCTGCGTCTCGCGGTTCATTATTGATCTCTTAATTAAAAACACGACGATGCTTTTAGACGGACCAGCGCGTATCTCACTAAAAGCTTTACCAAAGTCGGATATTGATTGCGCCGCCGAGATGTATCGCCATTAATCAATCGAATGGACTCAGTCTACCATTTGCGGGAAACTTTCTCGTGCACCTATTTAACCCGTCTCGCATGCAATAACCTCACGTAGATACATATCGATTCCATAAATGTTGAAGTCGCATTGCAGAATATACTGAATGAGGCATTAGCAAGGGCCTCAGTGAACAGTACCTACCGAGAGTCGACGGTAACGGCGACGCGGTGCGGGGCGCGGCAGGTGCGCGCCTGGAAGGGAAAGTGCGGGGTGCGGCACCAATATACGCATGTTTTATCATCGATGATAAGAGAAACTAGCTGCACCTAACGGCTCATGTGCGATATAAACTATTACGGATTAAAAATATTTTCTCAAAGTACTTAGACGAGGAAAGTTGGTAATTGCAATAATTTACAACCATCGTTTAAGTTGCGATAAAACTTAACTTTAAAGCTGGGGAAAGCCCTGAATTTAGGTTGGTAAGTGAAATTACTGACCCCTATTCTTCTTAAAATAAGCGATCATAATAGGCTCTTGATAACAGTCGAGAAATAAATGTATTATGGTTTATTACTTTTGTTTCGCAATAGATAAATAGGTGTATTGTTGCGACATATATTTAGTATAATTTTCCCACATTATAATTAACGACTGGAAGCGGAATGTCGCAGCGCTGCATTTCGTCAATTAAGGAATTTGCAGTTCGGATCGTGGCCGCGCCGCGCACAGGCCGCACGCTGTTATGACAAAAAATGAACATTCTTCATACCAGTATAAATAAATAAGGGATGAGTACAGCCAGCGGGCACCCGACTACAGACCGAACTAAACGAGAGGAGCATTTTTGACAAACCTCTTTTTGCGTTCAGACGAGGAACGCATATGCGATGATTCATTTACGGAGTTCTTCGCAGTGCAAGTATGGCCAGCATTATTACTTCTGTTTTCTTGGCAGCATTATGTACGGTCGACAAGAAATGTTTTCTCAGAAATATGCGCCCACGCAGATTAAAGATGGAAACGCAACATGGGCACTAAATAAGTCATGTCTTCTGCCCGAGTAACTAGGGGCTCTTGAGTAATCTGGGTATATAATGGCGCGAAATAATTATATTCCGAGTTTTCAATAAGGTATCGAACGCCTTCATCGGACGAATCGCATCCGGAGAACAATTAATGAGAAAACTTGCTAATTGATTTAATAAGTTGAGACTTTTCTTTTTAAAATATAAATATAATGTTTAATAACTCTATCCATACATATGCAAAGCATAATTGAATTCTTGCTGCTACGAGTGCTACGACGACGCGACGTTTTTCGCAAACTCATTCAATATATGACAATATCTCATCTTAAGATTGACAAGAACATTAACATTTTGTGACAGAACTGTAAAATTCTTATTCATATTTTTTATCGCAATAAAACCGTTGTGTGACCGTTGAGTGACACCGCAGTATGGTGGTTGACACACTGAATAGAAGCAAAGTTAACTCGCGTTTATATGAAGTGTCCTTTGTATTGTACGATGTCAAGGATCACTCGAAAGGCACTATTGATGACATCAGGATATGTCCGAATTTTTCTGCGACATATTCAATGGCCAATGAATTCGCTTTTATAAAATTGGCATGATATAATTTTTGCATTATGATAGAATTGAAGAATATTAAGTAAGTAAGTTAGATTTATTCTTACTTAAAGTTCGCTATGAGTTCCAAAATCATAAATTCAAGATTATCATGTCTCACTTAAATTACATACTATGAATGTAAGTTAAATACCTATATACAACGTATTACAATAATGACCTTACCACAAGTATAACTCGTGTAGAACATAAGATAATTATACGGTACAAAATAACAGAAAAACTTTACCGGCACTTGATCATTTATAGAACAAATTATCTCTAACAACCATTAATAATAAATTAATGTAAATATCCGTTGAAAAGTCTATATCGAGCTTTAAATATGTCATGTTCAAAATGTTTAAATTGCTTACATAAATATCATACAGAACGGCGGTCGACGTAAAAATATTACGCTAATCGTCTTAGCAGAGAAAACTCTGAACCGACCGTAGCCCAAATGTTTTGGTCTCATCACAAATCAAAATGAAATATACCAGCCAAGTGAGCTAGGTAAGCACTAGTTAATCTCGCGTTAAGTGTCTTATTAGAAGAGTTACGAGCTTCAATAGGGACGGCCGCGGGGCGCACAGCGCCCACCGCTCACAAAACCAGAATAAATGCATCATTTCCGTTTTGTCAGACTTTTCTAATTTGAATGCCCGTGTGTGGTCCGTGTTCATCGAGCACCTACTTAATAGCTTACAGAATGAAACGATTCTTATAAATCAGACATACAGTTCACAAGATTACGAAGATATATAGGTGTAAAGTAAATTGTTACCTCAATACGTTACTTTGTTTGTTTCAACGGATAAAAAGTTTACTGAATAGAGCTTTGCAATGCTGTCAGTGGATAAGTCATGTTTTGGGTTGAGCGACTTGTATCGGCTGATTAAAGCAAGCACGTTTCAATGGAAATGTTAATACTCTCAATTGTGTGTTAAACGAGACTCACTGAACGGATATCTGAACAAAGAAAATATATCTATAAATTTTATAGAAGTAAAAACGTCTGAACCACAACATAATTGAATTTGTAATCTTTTGAGTTATATTGTGGCGAGATCTTGATATGTTTATAATTTTGTGTAGATTCGGGTGTCGCTAAATGAGCATGAAGGTATAATTTAGCAGCGACGTCGGCGGCGCGGGCGCACAATGGTCCGTCCGACGCAGCGCAGCGCACATTGTGCATTTGTGCCGCGGCATCGAACAGGTTGCGGTTGGCAGGTATCTATATATCGTGATTTATGTGCGATTATGTTCAAATTGTGCGACTATAATTAAAGCGCGAAGCCATTATTCCCAAAAGATCAGCAAACAAGTTCTCATAGTCCCCACTGGAACTGAATAGACCTCTAAGCATAATTCACTCACATTCCAATATAAAATAATCTTAATACACATATAAGTGATATTTATGTAAATCATTGATGTACCACAATTTGGTTCGATAATTTTTACTCTTTACGCAACTAACAGAAATTTCATTTCACATTTCCCGTTGTTCAAATAGCGTCAATTGCGAGTAATACTAAAAACCGTTCCAACAACACCTCAAAAGTGTACAAAGCGATTAAGGAGTACTCCGACTGATAGACGAGTCAATAAGCTTCTTAAAACGAATCTAAATATTTGTAGTATTAAGATAATTTATCAGGAATCTTCAACGAAAAAACAAAAAGCTGTTACGAAGCACCAAGTGCAGTTAGTAAGAAGACAGGCGGCGCCGCCTCCTGACGACGCGGCATCTTAAAAAATCGCAAACTACTCGTCAGCCGGCTGACAATTGTGAGAACCCGATCAATTATCCTGTGCAAATAGTGATTGTCAACAATAAATAAAATATGAATTAAACCAACAGGACGTTTTCATTATCGCTACGCTGTTAAAATAGCATGTCAATCATTTTACGAAGCAATCAGCGAACCTCCGATGGCAGCGCGCGAGATAAGCTTTAATTACCACGGATGCCTATTTACATATTGTAGGAGATACTCGCGGATATATCGCAATTAGGGGCGTATGCTTCTTCCTTTTACGCCTCGGAGTGGTTTAGCTTCGTTGCAGTGGATAACATCTGTTTGACGGAAAGATTAAACGTTCTTTCGACGAACATTGCCGCATGCAGGCCGCCTTGCCATTTACAGACCCCATTTGAGCATTTGGTATATGTACTAACATACTTTACTTAAAGCATAAGGTTTTTTCTGCATCAGTGCTTAATGGAATATTCATGTGCCATTTTCGTAAACTTCTTGGTGATGATATTGTTTAGAAAACATGTTTTTAGGGTTCCATAGCCGAATGGAAAATAAACTGGCCAAGTGCAAGTCGGACTTGCACTCGTAGGGTTCCGTAACACAGTTAAGTATTCCATAACTATGATTTTTCACAACTACAAAATTAACTTTGTTGTTCATAGTGTTTGTATGAAAAACAAAGTTATCTTTGCGGTCGCCATATCTCTAAAACTGCTGACTGTATCTCGTTCAAACAATTTTCGTTGTTAGATTTTATTGAGATCTACAGCATATATTTTTTTTTAGATTTTTCACTCTCATACTTTAAAAGTTAGAGGGGGGACACACATTTTACCACTTTAGACGCGCCTTATCTTTCAAATGATTGACTTTGAGAAAAAATGATTTTAGAAAGTTCAATGTCATTTTTGAAGACCTATCCATAGACACCCCGCACGTATAAGTTTGAAGAATTTTTTTTTTTGTTTCAGATCCATTTATGGGATGCCCCCCCTTAAACTTTTATATTTTTTATTTTTGTATAAAAATCGGAAAGTGTTTCACAGAATACATCTACCTACCAAGTTTCAATTCTGTAGTCCTAACAGTTTCGGAATAAAATGGCTGTGACATACGGACGGACAGACAGACAGACAGACAGACAGACATGACGAATCTATATGGCTTCCGTTTTTTGCCATTCGGCTACGGAACCCTAAAAACGGAACCCTTATAGATTCGTCATGTCTGTCTGACTGTCTGTCCGTCTGCCTGTCCTATCGTATGTCACAGCCACTTTATTCCGAAACTATTGGGATTGGGACTACACAGTTGAAACTTGGTAGGTAGATGTATTCTGTGAACCTCTTTACGATTTTTTTAACAAAAATAATAATATATATATATTATGGGGGGCTCCCCATACATGACTCTGAAAGCAAAATAAAATGTTTTCATCAATCCTATAGGTACGTGTGGGGTCTATAGATAGTTCTTTAATAAAAAAAATGAAAATTGGTTTGAACGAGATACAGTCAGGAGTTTTTGAGATATAGCGAACGCAAATATAATTTTTTGGTGGCGAAAAATTATAGATATGAAACTAAATTTGGTAGACTAAATTTAATTTTTATTGTTATTTATTAGGTATATTTGTTTGTTTATAGGTAGTTTAAAAACACATATTAATGTATATAATATTATGCGAAACATTAAATAAATATAAGTTATAAAACTCTACTGTGTTACGGAACCCTACGAGTGCGAGCCCGACTTGCACTTGGCCAGTTTATTAAAATTAACAGACATCGACCAATATCGACTGTAATTACACCAAAATATGTATAGTATGACACTGTTAAATCGCGGTTTTTGTATATACTATATAAACTTTTTGATTTATTTGGAAGTACATAATTTTAGTCATTGTATTTCAATATTAAAATCTTCATCTCGGCCGATGAGCATTAATGGGGATTAGTTTGAAATAACAAAATAATGGGCAGACATTTTATAATTTGGTATATTCTCAATAAGTAGACATAGTTCATGAATAACAGTTATGAAAATAAGTTATTAGGGTCAGTCAATGTACCAAGTGGGTGCCTGATAATTGCAAGAGTTGATAATTTACGAGCAACCTAAATAGCTAGACGCCCGCTATCCCAGCTAATATCGAAAATTAGTCCGCATAATGTCAGTTACATTCAGTCCATTGACCATAATAACAAGCAATGTTCGACTCCTAAAGTAACTGTTCTCATTATAAAATACTCTCCTTTTTATCGCATGTATACATATTACAATCAATTTTTAACTAAATACTAACCGCTACATGATTACAAAATAATTTCTTATTTAAATTCATGAAGATCTCAACTCTTCGACAGAGTAAACGCTTAATTTAGTAAATTGCTTATATGGATCACACGATAATGAGCTCCCATCATGTTAATTATTACAGTTTTGTCGATTGAAAGTCATGACATCCGCCGTAAACTGAAAAAAAGTTACGAAGATTGGATGATTAAATCTCTTATTGGTATGCGAAGTTGTCTTTTTGCCGGGAGAAAATTTTGTAGTTAATTTATGTAGGAATAGAGTAAAGCCTGTGTAGTGGGAGGGATCGGTGGCGTTCTTCGTTGCCCGCGCGGCAGCGTCCCGGCACGCTATCTAAATGCAAATCGCATAGGTTCGGTGGATGTCCACGATAAATCAGCCTCGACAACCGCCGTTATACCAGTACGAGTACGCGGCACTGCAGCACCGTTCGCCCGAGGGCGCTGCGACTTCATGGGCCTACCGACATTGCACGTAATACTTTCATAAATCTAATTATAGAAATCTTTTCTTACAACACATTTTTGTCACAAGATGAGTTTAAGATGGCCTTCATAATGAGGAATTATGAAGACCACCTTAAACCCTTAAAGCTTTTAAAAAACCAGCTGTGCCATTAACTAACAAATGGTTACGATAAATACGTACTAAGGAGACTTCAGGTTATTTTTAGGCGTTATATACTGGTACCTAGATGCTAAAAGCGCATAAGGAAATGCAACTTGTTAAATCGTTTATCATTAATCATTAGAGAAGTACAAGCTAGGACGGACAACGTCGGTACTCTATCCATAACCATGTCTATACATACATACGAGTATCTATATTAAGTATTACAAATTATGCTATAAGGCTCTGCGCAATTACAGAGGTTTAAATATACTTAGTAAATATTATCGTCAAGTTGAAAGGTTTACAGAAATATCATAAAAATAAATTCTATCTATAAGATGTTTTATAAGAATCTTTGTCCTGATATACTCACTGACTGACTTAGTAAGACAACGCAAAGCCTAAACCGCTGGTCGTAGAGTTTTAAATTTGAAGGGTATATTCATCTCAATACTTACTACTACTCAGGTCTTACAGCACAAATTAAGGAAATAATCCAAAAAATAAGAAAAGTTAAAAATTAAAGGGTGATACATACATACATAGTTATTATACATACATAGTTTACGCTAATTAAGGTAGACCCTCTGAGTTATATGAGCGCTGATTCAATTTACAGGTCTAGCTTAATTGGTTCTTACCAACGTTGGTACGGAAGCCTCGGTGGGCGAGTTCAACTCGACTTGGCCAGTTTTTATTTTATATTTAATCAGGAACATCCGTTTATTACTAACGGTGACAGACTAGTAGACATCAGCCAGTAAGTCCACGATTTTAGATAAAAGTGCTTTATAATCTTTATTTATTAAAGCCAAATACCACTTACTTGCATCTCACAAAATCTCCGAAAAAAGAGGAGACATTTGAAATGTCCTGCAAAGGCATGAATGAAATAGATGACATCTTTAATAAGATTTTTGTATTTTATTTATTTTCTTGTCAATTATTCGTTCCGTTAGAGGTCGTAGGAACACGTTTTAGGTCCACAGTATGTGTATTTAAGTAATAGCTCAATCATGATACTTTAGTTCGCACAGTAGACAAAGAATACCTACTGCCGAATAGCTATTTCGATAATAGTTTTAGTCGTCCACTATTAATCGAAATCCAATTAGATTAACCGAGCGCAGGTCTCAAGATAATATATAAATCTCTAATCGTGTACTGAACGGAAATGTCTCTGTAATAAAATTGTTTTCTGTTACACTTTTTTCTGTCATCCGTTCTCATTTTCCGCAAGTCGTGTTTATGATGTCATTGAACACAAACCTAATCTTCTAACTAGCAGTGCTAAAGTAATTATGTGTACCACTTTATATGAAGTCGTGAACCTCTGAGTGGGTCTCTGACGTTAGTAATAAAATAACTTATCGAATAGCAACCTCTATAATCCTTTAATATCTTTGTATTTAGCTTCACGAGACAAGTAAGTACCATAGTTTAGTGTTACTTAAGTCCATTATATCGAGTATAGTTTTAATAAAATCTCAAAACATTGCGTAGCTACCTTAAATACATGAGCAGATGTTTATTCTTTGTAGGTATTTTGCTTGTGGTATTTTAGGTGTTAAGTTAGTATTTAACTATGAAATTCTTCTTCCATAAAATAATGGTCATCTAAACAAATTATTTAGTCATTGTAGAACGAAACCTTTTGTTAAATAGTAACTGACTACATATATCCAAGACTTGTCAATTAATTTACACATATGATGTATTTGATTCTTATTAGAAATTGAACAACATTCTAAATGGTGCCTATCATAAATAGACTTTATGAGTTTTCTAGTCAATTAGTTATAATTTAATAAGAACATGTCGTTCTCATGAGCCACGGATATCACCATCGGAAACACATATTTAATTTTCTTTGAACACCTGGCCTATAAAATTAATTATTAAAGTATAATAGCTTGTTACAAAATAAGGCAAGAAAGTAACTTCTCTGTATAAACTATACATTAAAATTAAATATTTAACACAATATTGAAAAGTTTATATGTGGCCAATCTTTTAGCCTCATATGATTGCGATTCGAAACATAATTTGATCGATATAAGATTGATAGTTCCAATACTTGCAATATTATAAGTTTTTATACATTAGTTTATAATCGACTAGAAACACATATATTGTATTATAAATAAATATTAAATTATTACTAATATATTAATATTTTAAAATATTATCGACGAGGTCGACCACGAAAGAGGTGGTGTCACGATATAGTAGCCCACCAGCATGGCTGGACAGACATTGCACTGGAGAGAGATTCGTAGAAAGGATGACATGATATGAAGGAGACCTTTGCCCAGCAGTGGGACATTACAGGTTAAGAAAAAAAGAATTAAGAAGCATAGGTTCGTCAAGAAAACGGATTGAACCAATTTTCATCATCGTTAAATATAGAGGAGTCATGAAAAAGACGCAATTTTATGTAGATACGGACACTTGGAGGGCACAATTATGCAAATATAGCACGTCAATTATTGCCGAGTAACCACTGACTAGACTACGTAGAACTATTATTTATTCTGTGACATGACGCGGGAATTTATCGTCCTGCCCACTGCCCGGTTCTAGCAACCGCTACATCTAAATGTCCTCCTCTAGAACCACTAATTGCAAACGAGCACACTTGCAAGTACATAAAATGCTTCTATAAAAACGAGCCATAATAGCTCCAAACAAACTGCAATAAAATGTCACACAAATAACTTACTCGGAATGGATTACGTTTAAGTGTAATTAGTGTATTAGAAAATTATTTACGGACTTATTAGGGGTGAGAACAACGTACTCTTTTGGTAAATGTTTAGCGTTTTTCTCGTGTATCACTATCAATTATAATGGTATGTTTATCATCAAATACTCTATCTCAATATATTTTTATCAAATTACAAAAAGATCGTTTAAGAAATTTGTAAATTTGAGTTTTAGCTATTAACGCTGCAACACTTTTGCGATTTCATTTTTGGTTGTTTTTGCATATTTTCACTTTAGCTTGTTATGTTGTTTTAAGCGCCATCATTTATTTTATCACGTTACAGTATATAATCTTAGACAGTCCACTGGCCGGCAGGATAAAAATAATAACGATTCTGGAAATTAAAACTGAAAGGAAAAAAATGAACAGGGTTGGACGTCAGTCAGGGCCCGGAGGCAAGAGATGCCGGGATGCCTGGAGAATTTTGATCAGAATTATTGTCAAGTGTGTGTCAGTGTTTCTCATGTAAGGCGTATTATGCCTTAATAAAGGAGGTATACGTTTTGTACTGGAAGCCAGGACTCGCAAATGATCCTGTGGTGCTGCATCCTTCACACCCTACTTTGGTAGCTAGTCCTGGCTTCCAGCACGAAACTTATACCTACTTTGTTAAGACATTGTACACATATAAACTCCCTCGTCACTTGCAATTCAACTATTCAGTCAACTATTAGTCCTCAAAATTCTACAGGCATCCCAGCATCTCTTGTATCCGGGCACTGACTAGTATATATTATTATGTTACTCTTTGCACTGACTGTTCAGTACCATCCTTTTGTTTTTCTTCTTGCTTCCTTATTCAAATCCAGAATCGTTCTAATAATAATTTAAAATTCCGCCAGCCAGTCAACTATGAAAGGATTATTACAAGTACAAAGAGTTATTAATGAGACGTGAAAAAATGTATGAAGACGCGTAAAATAATATTACAAGCTTTTTGAAGTTAATGTATATAACTATTCGTAGAGCCAAAAAATATCGATATTTCCTCCTTACACCCGTACACCCGGCTGCGTGGGAGAACTTCGCCGTAATACCATACTGCATAATAATTTTTCACCAAAACTCTTTGTGTATGCAATTATAAGTGCATTTTGCCGGTGTGTCTGTCATTAACTTAAACGCACGATGTTATTTTAAGGACCGTAATCTGCGTGCCAGCGAGCCACTGCACTTTTTTGCGTACACTCACGAAAAGCTATGCATTTAAACGCTTGAATTATGAAATTATAGTATTGAGTGTAAACAAGAGACGCCGAGAGCATTGACTATTAAACGTGAAAATATCATAAAAATCATAGTAGTTTTATAATTACACATACCTACTATATATCATATAATCCTTAAAGCTGACTTCAGATGGTGCTATTAATAATTACTAACAATATTTTTTTAATCTAATAAAATATGCATCAGTCATACGTATACACACCCTGTACAATATACAAAAAAAACAGTTCAAATATTGGCAGTTATGACTTGTTAAAGGCAAAACCATCCTTAGATCGAATCAATAAATGATAAATTATGCAAAACTACGTAATTTATATATCATCAAAAATATGAATGTAGATTGTATATTATATGCTATGAACTTAAAATAACCCATTGTAACAATTCATCATAATATATCAAATCGTTCATTACAATTTAATAGCATTATCGAATAATAGTTATTCGGTAGAGAGAAACCGCGTTGTCATTGAAATCAAACCGGATGTTTTATCATATTGGCACAATATAAATGAGTGGCCATTGTCTGAGCCAAAAGTATCCACTTACGAGCCACTATTTTAATGTCATATCCTAATATAAGGTTACGTAAGCTCGACACCCAGAAACAAAGGTGTGTATAGATGAAATCATTATATCGATTCACAATGCGTAAGTTTATTCTGTTATGACAGGCGAGCATAAATTGTGGATGGAACCCTCGGATGCTGCGAAACAATGAGAATCCCCCGTCAGCGCATTGTCGAAACGGTGAGATACCGTAGGCCTCGACGCTCATGGACACAGGCCGAAGAAAGGGTTCAGCACAATAAATGCTTCGCGATTTTCTTTTTTGTGACTGACGAGACAATGGTCAGTGCAACGCTCACCGTGTGAAATCTTCAAGACAGTTTAGATACGAGATGGTCGTGTAAAATAACAGAATAAATTAATTACTTGTGTGTTTTAGCTATAGCTACGTTCATGATGATGAAGCTGCAGCCTGCAGCTTTAATATTTTTTACTACATCATTTATTTGAATGTAAAATAAAAGATCTTCTAGTCTTTCAGCAAATAATATATTATCTAAACAAATCGTGAAAAGTGCTCCGGATACACTTAGCATAATTTAAAGCTAGTTAAGTTTGTCCGAGAAAACTGCAATCAATTTATTTAAGTAGCGAAGCAAACAAGTAAATAACAATCCTAATTGACGCATCCTGTCGTCCTATACCCAATATTATTGGAGCTTAGGCGGTTAATGTAATAAACACCTGCAAGGGTTGTGAGTAACCGCAAAATTACAGGATCTGGTCCCAGCAGGTTCTCCGGTGCACAATAGCTCAGTGCCGCGGTGTAACTCTGATCGTCAAATTGCAGGGTATAGTATCATAACTACCGGGTAGTACTCGCGTCTATTTCACTTTATTTGCTAGTTCTATTGTTGGTCGCCGCACCTCATTGACTAACATCAGTTTAATCCCTATTTATGAGAAATTAGTGATGGCAAACGGTGATAATTGCAGCTGATGGTAACATTTTAATTAGTTCGCATATTTTATTTTTTATTCGTATTAGATGTTCTTATGCAGTATCCTATAGTAAGTATCTAAATAAATATAAGTATGTATTCAGTATTTATGTAGAGTACGAATAAAAATAACAGATACTTAATAAAATGTACTAATATGCACAAATACGATTTCAACGCGCAAATAACAATTAATTTATATTCCTCCCTAATGACAAATACGGCGGTTGCACAAAAACCCTAAAGCGTCGCGGACCATAATAAAGGGTAGTTTATAAGTAAGCGACAAAAAATTAAGAATCGCCCCGATGCGCTATTATCTTCGTATGTTAAAAATAAAATGGTCATAGGGTAAGGAACATTCATGCGAGCCGCGTCCAGGAGCGTATTTGAATATTCCTTTGTGTGCCGCCCCATGCCTGCGCCGGACTTCACACGCTCTCGGCAGGTACACTGCAACCCCGGCTTGCCCTACGACCGACAAGAGTACCTTACGGCTACTGCGATTACAACTATTTGATCCTTGAGATGCGACTGATTTTTATTCACCTTCCACAGAGTTCAGTATCGCTATTTAAGTTATGAAATAATTTATGTCAATTAAAATACGTAAGTATTTTATACTTATATTTTATGTATGTTTAAGAAAAAAATGCTACGTTTTGGGCCAATTTCACCAGTTCCTGATAGTCCTATTGGCAATTAATCTAAAAGAATTTTGACAGCTTTTATATGGCGTTATCTGTCAGATAACTTTCTGATACTATATCAGGAACCAGTGAAACTAGCCCTTTATCTCGATATGTTAAAATTTAGTATTTTATGCCAAGAGTAAAGGTAACCTTTTTTTTAACCTTACTAGAAACGTGTTTTTTTGGCTTTTTTTGCTTGAACTTATGAACCATAATAGATGAAGACCTGAAATCTTCACAAAGTATGTATTACTATAGACGCTATAACAAAAAAACTAAAAACAGAATAAAATTAAAAATAAGAGAGAGAATAATAAGAGAGAATAATAGAAGAGGGTCCCCATACAAAAAACTTGTTTTTTCAGGTGTTATATGCTCGATCTTACAAACTGTAATAGATAGAGACACAAAAATTGCTCATAGTGTGTTTTATAATGATTGCTATAATATCAAATGATAAAAACTAAATGAAATTAAAAGAGTTCCCCATACGAAAACTTATTTTCCAGCAATTTTTATCAATCGGAACCTTACGTGTGCGAGTCCGACTCGCGCTTGGCCAATTTTTTTTATATCTTATAGGCTAGCATTTGACCACTATCTCACCTGTTGGTAAGTGATGATGCGGTCAAAGATGCAGGCTAGGCCTAGAATATTTATTTATGTGAAGATAATAAGCAAAATGTATGTAGCACGGACACAAATATCAAGATTAGTTTCTTCAACTATTTTGATACGCGTTTAGCTTCATTGTGATTAGTTCGCTTTTGCTAATAATATGATTAATAATAGGCAAATGTATTGTTATTTAAAAGAAAACGTAATATTGCCCTAATTTATGATCCGGTCACCTACTTTCTTAAAATTCCTTTGTGGATACGATTACACCACGATATTTCAATGTAATTTTGGTAAAAACAGACTGTTAAACCTAACTACAAATATAAAACATAGTATTATTTAAATACTTACCATCGTGTATTCGCCTTTTATGTTCTAAAATTTAAATTACCTAGAGCTTACTTCGCACCGTGGCTTAATTGGCAAAGCACCGGAACATGTTATTCCGGAGGTTGCGGGTTCAAGTCCCGTCGGTACGATGAAATTTTGGATTGTGTTTAACAATTTACAAAAAATATAAAGTGTGAGACACTTCAAAGAAACATAATATTTGATTTACGCAGTGCAACATCTCTCGTCGGATTTGAAAACTGTAATGATTTCTTCCGAATGATTAACTTACGTAATAAGTAGTCATAGATGGCGCCACCAATGCATAATTGGGTTAACAAATGCAATCCACTAATTTCGTCGTAACGATACTTCGCACCGTGGCTTAATTGGCAAAGCACCGGAACATGTTATTCCGGAGGTTGCGGGTTCAAGTCCCGTCGGTACGATGAAATTTTGGATTGTGTTTAACAATTTACCTAGAGCTTAAAATGTTTAACATCTGATCGCTTCAGCTTTAAACCGACGTGTCGTGTTTCGGAATTGAAAGCCATTTAGTAAAAGAACGCAATAAATTTTACATTCCACTCCGTTATACCAGAGGTTTCGTTTGTGAGATAAACTTATCTATACTTTGAGATTAACTAACAGTACTAATCTACATAGTTCATTTGTGTGATGTATAAGTGATAGAAAAACGTATTAAAGTAAGAAAATAAATAATACACCGTTACGGTTGCTATAAATATTTTTTTTAATCATTATTATATTTAATTATTATGAATATTTTAACAATATATTACGATTAGGTGGTGACTATTTTAACAGAAAATATTGTTGTAATAAATCTAGTATTCTGTCCATAATTATTAACATGAAGATTGAATTCTAATGTTGATGATTGTAGTCTGCTATAAAGAAGCTCGCGTGTCATGGCTGTCGTGAGTGTTCGATGTTAGGTTTGCATGGCAGGCGCAGGCGCAAGGCTGGGCTTTAGAAAGCGCGCTCACCAATAAATACGCGTCTGATTATGATCTACGGCGCGTAGCCCGTAGCCAAAGCATTCAGTAGGTATCGCATCTCGCTACGTTTTACCGCTGCGCCTGTGTATCTTGATTGCGTATGCTTGCAGATAACCACGGTTTGATTCCTGCGTACAGATTAGACAGCTTCTTAATTTATAAATATTTGTGTGCTAGTGGGCGTTCTAGTAAATGAGCAACTTAACTTTAAAGCAACGCTTAAGATATATTTTGATAGTTGCGTAATTTTTAGCGAGTGTGCTCGCTAAAAAAATACGCACTTACAAAAAACACTAACAAAAAAATACTTTGCTGAAGCAAAAAAGTTACTCAATTATAATAAATATATACGTTTAAAAGACATTATAAACTTTGCTATTGAAATATCCAAAGACGAGAATACGTCTGAGAGTCAGCGGAGATGACGGCCGCATTCCTGGCTGTACTCACGCTCATACCTAGAAAAACGTATACGGCATGCGTGGGATTCTCGGGAACACGCTAAATAAACACAGAAAAAACGCGGCCACATTGGGATACAATGGACACCCACATAATTGCGTCGTCGAAGTTTTATACCCTTCCAAAGATGCAGGCGAAGTGTATCTAAATTGTCAATTTGTTTTATTCTTCGATGCACTAGTGAATTGATAATATATGCGATCGAAGGCAAATAAATGATGACGCAATGATATCAACCGATAGGATGGTTCTTTATTATGAATATTATCAAATTATATTTAATCTAAACTGATAAATAGATTGCGTTTCAAAATGGAAAATATACAAATAAAACATTAAGTGCAATATATTATAAATGCTATAAGGATTAATCAATGTTCGGCAGAATAATTTGATAATTTTTTTAGGTGAGATTGTAACACATTGGCACAATGTACGCGCCCTGCTGTTCGCGCAGTTTGCCTCGGGCTTGAATTAGCATACACTACGTTAGCCATCGGGCGTCGCGCGTCGCTCGATGTGGCCATATTCAAATCTCGCATGCAATATCGACATGTCGTCCACACGTGTAGGTGGCTATATCGCGAAACGTATCTACATGTAGGTCAGCCGAATATAAGTTCAGCCCCACATAATTGGATGTGGAAGTAATTGTACACCTATGAGGCATTTATGTTCTACTACACCAAAGCCTGTGATTACGATACACGATTTTGATTTATTCTTTATTAAGCGCAATTTAGTAAGATAAATGTTTCTTTGTATATATATATATCTATGAGGCAGTTTTCTCTTTTGAATCACGATAAAATAGGTCATCAGATTTTGTTTTATTTTTATAATTGACTTATTAACATACCGTACAGCCTCGCGCCAACATTGGCAAAACTTCCTGTATTGATTACGTAAAATATATTTATATGTTAGATTATGTGTAGAGTGTCTTTACAGATAATTATTTATAAAACCACAAACGAGTACGTGTAGTTATAGAGTATAGACGTTACACACATGCGACCGCGTCAGCTACTTTCACGCGAGACGGGCGCACCCATATTAATTGCTCCCGTTCTTCGTCGAAGCTTTATTTATTGCCCTCGCCGGTGATTGTGAAAAGCTTTGAGTTCAATGTACATTAGTTTTAGTTTTATCTCGTATATTTGATCTGACGTGTGACACACGAGCGGCGCGGGCGCGGACCCGGTGCGGGCGGATACTGGTGAGCAACGCGCACATATCTTTTTATTTTAAAGCTTTTCGCAAGAAAATTATAACGGACAGGGCCCAGCAACCTGCGCTCCGTGAGAAAACGACCCAATGCTATTTGCCTATGTCTTCGTACAGCAACACTCGTGGAGTAAATAAAAAATCTATTATTATCTAAACAAAAATGTGAGCGAGCGCACGCCGATGTTTTAAGAGAAATAAACATTAATTGTTTGCACAACGACCGCCGCCAAAACCAATATTTGATATTCGAAAACACTATTCTAATGTATGTCGTGGTACATAAGCTATGGGTGCTTCTCGGGCCATCTGCCACTTTAGCGGCTCTTTTGGTCTCTGTCTATATTACGTGACATTTTAACATTCAACATAAAAATTTAAACTGTAATCGCTTCGAGGTACCTAACCTTTGTATTGGTGACAATAAATAACGCTAAACGATAAATTATAATGGTATACTTAACAACCCATGTGAGATTTTTTCACTGATTTGCCAGTTTGAATTGCTATGATATCTAATATAGATGTATCAGACATAGATTCATATTGTGATTCTCAGATATAAGGAACATATTATTATATCAAAGTTCCACCTGAATTGATACAAAAAAGTCGCTTGCCACCATCTAGAAGAAAATCTGCAATAACCATACGCTGTTCCGGCAGCACATAGCTCTTGAAAGTCAGAGTATTCTAGGTCGTGTTCACCATCTTCGACCTCATCATCGCTTACCACCAGGCGAGTTAGTGGTCAAATGCAAGCCAATGAGATATATAAATAAGTTATTTTTCAAAAAAAATAAAACCGACTTTATAATCACAAACAGGCACTCAAAAGCGAAAATTAAATTACTTAAATTATTATAAGCGCTACCCACTTATCTATTTGAAGTCGGTGCCAGCCAAGTCTAATAGGTAGTAGATAGATAATACCTACATGTATCTACCTACTTACTAACCTACATGTACCTACTTACTACTACTACATACATAGTATCTATCTACTATCCAATAGACCTGGCTGGCACCGACTTCAAATAGATAAGTGGGTAGCGCTTATAATAATTTTAAGTAATTTATTTTTCGCTTTTGAGTGCCTGTTTGTGATTATGAAGTCGGTTTTATTTTTTTGAAAAATAACTTATTTTACCCTTTTTAGTGCATAACAAGTTTTAATTAAATTACATGCATCTATTACATTTGGTGTCTGGGCCGTTATACACTGACGGATATATACTTTTTGAAAATTTCAAGTATGTACCTATAACAGTTAAGAAGATACAGATCTGTAAAGTGCGCACATATGTATAGACACACGGACGGACGGACGAACGGACAACAAAGTCTCAGAAAGTGTTCATTTGGTACCCTTTGGGTTCGGAACCCTAAAAAAATTGACTTTAAATGCCTTGCTAAAGTGATAATATTCACTAGTAATAATTATGTCATCAAGGTATCAAAGGACAATGTCCAAAATGGCCCTGTGCAATTAAAGCATCTGACACACACGATAATTAATTGTCTATTTTATTACAATAATACCAAATACTTTTATAACACGGACTAGTTTATTAGTATTCCAAAATGAATATAAAAAAGTATTATTTGCGATTATTAACATTACTTGCCGCCATATGGCCAACAGAGTACTGAATCACTCTACTACGTTATAAGAGGCACTTCCCTATATTGTTAAACCCGAATTATGAAAGCACTGTGTAGCCAACCTAACAACGGAAAGTATTATTTACGTAGTAACTATTATATAATCTGTGGTATTATGCTTATAAAATTTTTTTTTGCAGTGTTGGTTGGTACAAAGTACGTTCATAATTCTGAGTTATTTAATAATGTATGCAGTGTCGCGGGACTGAAATGGCCGCCATCTTCGGCAAACGTCATGTCATGTCAAAAAATCTTAGGTATGTTTAAAAACGTTTGCACCCTAACAAGACTTTGCCCGGTAGAACATTCCTGTGAAGACAAATTATTTATATTTATATATAATTATTTATTATAATTATTAATATATAATTATTTATTGAGGGCCCGGTGGGAGATTGGAAGAACAGTCGGCTTTGATGCCGTGGTACCGAGTTCAAATCGCCGTGCACCAATGAATTTTTCAATCGAAAAATATATGTGCGCTTCTCACAGTTGCCCTCCGGTGAAGGAAAACATCGTTAAGAAACCAACAACCCCCGCATGGTGGTAGGACATATCTAGTGTCCGCCTGGCCAGCTACCACCCTCAAGTTAGAAAATCTTTCGCCAAACATCTTATGTGTTCAGGCAGCTATCCTTGAGAGCTAGTTCCCATTCTAGTCCACTTCTCTATCTTCGACCGCATCATCACTTAGCAACAGGTGAGATAGTGGTCAAACGCTAGCCTATAAGATATTTAAAAAAAAAAAAATTTACTATCCCCACCTTTATTTCTATCTCGCTCACAGTTACCGTAAGAATATCTGTCAAAAACCAAAATCAACGAGAAGAAAGATGTGAAAACATTATTCAAGGTCATATTTTTTAGTCTTCAAAAGTATATCCAATAGCAACCTCCATTGTGTATAATCTTAAAAAAAAAAAAAAAAAAAAAAAAAACATACAGACGAATTGAGAACCTCCTCCTTTTTTGTGAAGTCGGTTAAAAAAGAAATAATCATGATTATTGTGGTCCATGAAGTTCAACTCAAACGATTAACAAGATAGGATTTTAATGTAAACCTAGATACATATTTGCGGCAATAAGTATTATTACATTTACAAGTAGCCTTTATACGTTTATAGATACCTGATACTAACTTTAATTAGGTAAATTGAGGTCTCTTGTCATGAATAAACAAATATATTTAACACTGTATTTTGATAAATATTCATGAGTCTATCAGTATAAGTTCATATTTATGCGTTATGTTTAAAGTTTTGACATGTAGTCGTTTTATAAAATCAGCTTGGGTTGTTTTATGATTAAATTTTAATAAATAACACATTAGGCAAAAAACGGCTATGGTTGAGGTCTCACGGTCAATCTTGCTATAAAATTTGTTGACGAGCGTGGACCGTGCCTGCGTAGATGCGGAAATGTGCTGCCTCTGATATTACCACCTAATTATCTACTATAACCGAGAAACAAAATAGCTTATTTATGCACTATCATACAATGTATCTAAACATTTTTGTTCTTTGGAACCATATTTTTCTTATTCATCTATTAACTTTTTGTAAGCTTATTATAACAAAATGTTTTTTGTTATCACTGTTCTCCCAGTTATTACTATACTACTATCATTCATTATCTATTATTATACATATACCATATTTTTAGCAAAACACTGAGTACTTTTAATGTGGTTACTATGTAAGGTATGATTATAATTTGAATGTGTACTAATACTAACATATTAAATTATTTCATTATTAACACTTTTATATTATGCAGTACTTTACCTACGTATTAGTCAGTACTTTTCCACCCGTCGTTGTTGCAACCCTTATTAAAAACACATGGAATCGAAATTAATCTTTATATAGTAGGTTAAATTCAACAATGAAAACATTGCATGTAACATGTTCTGTATATTTCTAGGTATTATATAGTCTGTAATTAAATAAAGGTTTGCTAGATTAGCTTTAAGGTTAAGTCTTCGAGCATTTACCAATGGAGATGTTAACGCAAGGCGTACCCCTCTGCTGGCCATTTAGCCGTTTTTGGCCATATGAGCGTGCGAAACTACGCTATATTTTTAATAATGTGTGCGTGTGCGGGATCGCTAAAGTGAGTGATTTGTGTGTGTGCAATGCGTGTTTACCTCGTCCCCCGTAAGTATGGGCAGAAAATAATGTTTGCGGATTACAACGTTAACATCTCCATTGGTAAATGCTCGAAGGGTTAAGTATATTATTGAAAAATTGTAAATGTTGACAAGACATGGTAAAGTAAATTCTTCTTAAATTATTTCATTGTTTTAGTACCTATTTATATTTTCCCCGTATTGACTTTTGTATTTATTACATAACTAGCAATGTTATTGTTCACATATTCAATACTATTTTAAGTATTAATTACTAGAACAGTAAAAACATAAAGTAAATCAATAATTTTGCTACCTACCTATCTACCTACGTCATTTACGAAACCCTATCTAAAAATATATGTTTAAACCACACGATAATTAGGATGTCTAAAAATTATTGCATTAACACAAATGTTGTAAGATAAAACCAATTATGTTGTTGTTCAGGAATAAAGTTTCTTAGCGCTTATACAATATAAATACCTAAAATTAAAAACTTGCAAAATGATGTACAAATAAATCCCTATCTAAATAAAGAATTTCATCCAAACCGTTACTGCTGTTTACGAGATTCGCAATATATAAAAAACAATTGCTCGTTTAGCTAGGTATATAAATTTACCAATTTTTGTGAATATTATAGCTTGGTGTAGAAATTATAATATATTTGAGTTATTAATTATAATCTTATTATTGTGCCAAAATTAACAAAAGGATTTGGATAAATCTTACTCAAACTAAATACCTAAAATGAAAAACTTGCAAAATTATGTACAAACATTTTAGTTAAACAAAGTTTGTCAGTGTTTTATAGGTATGATAAGGCATACCATGAATTCATCAACTAAATTAATTAGTTTTATCTCGATGGCGTATCAGTTCATTACGAGCGATGATATCGGAATGATTCAATATGTTGTTGGGCAGTGGTCAAGATGAACGGGTCATGACAATAAACGAAAATACCTGCAAAACTAGTCCGAAACTGGTCGCGGAGGGGGCAGCTGGGCAACCCGCATCAACTGAGGGCGTTTTGCATGACGCGGTCAGGTACCGGTCAGTCGACGGGTCGTCCAATAGGGGTCACTCGAGCACAATGCGATGTCCGGTACGGCCGCCCTACGGTCCGATTGAGTTGGGGTTGTATTTAGAAACAGGTTTGCGCGGTGGTGTGCGATGGACAAGGAGGTCGGTGCGCAGTGCGCGGCGAACGGCGGCACGGTGCGGTCCGGGTGCGGCGTCGCTCGCTACTGCTGGCCGCACGCACCGCCGGCACGGCCGCGCTCGACGACCGTTCACTCCATCAAGCCCCAAGGAGAAGGGTGACATCGCAGCTCTTCCTCTTTGTACTATTCCATAAAGGGTTGATGAGCGATAAATGCAGGGTGCCCTTTTAACTATCCCCTGTTTGCGCTAAGAGGTCAGAAGAATAACATTTTTTTATTCGAAAACAATGATAGCATACCATATACCGTTATTTCGACGGATCCCTTATTAGATAGGTACTATTAGTAAAAGCATAAAGAAATATGGAAACGATATTCACACGTGAGCACCAATCGATAGAAATTTTAGTTTTGTAATCAATTCGTTTTATGTATCTACCTATTATTATATGCTACGTATAAAACGAATAGGTATACAAAGTTCTGAATTCTTAATTTATTTTTTATATATTTTATAGCCTAGCGTTTGACCACTATTTCGCCTGGTGGTAAGCGACGATGTGTTCGAAGATGGTAAACACGCAAGGCCTAGAACACTCTGACTCTCAAGAGCTGTGTGCCACCGGGACACCGCAAGGTTATGGCGGCAGATGTTTTCTTTCATGGTGGTAAGCTACTTTTTAGTAGCACGTCAGCCGGAACATCGATATAATATAATTCTACCACCTGTGGACGAACACCCGTGCTAGTATATGACCCAGCGGACTCTCGCTTAGAAGTCTAGCCATCTAACTTTTACGCCAACGGGGCTCACAAAATAGTACTTAAATGACTCTATTAATCGACCAAAAATAATCCCATTGAGTATCTGTACGCAAACACCCAATATTTAATTACAATAAAACAGCGTGAGAAAAGCTTAGGCCCAGGTAAGAATTAATTAAAATAATGGCCCAGAGGAAACATAAAATGGCGGGGCAGGTTATTAGAAGTCAAAATTGAGTTGAATCGGGAGGCGTGGAGACGGACGCGGAAGTCAAAGACTATTGCGTCACGCGTGCTAGCTAATTAAACGATAGCTGGAGGGATCACAAAACATAGACAAACAAACTTATAACACTTATTTGTTTAGTGTAGCTTACCTATCACGTTCTAGTCGTGATCTCGTGTATAGGTCAGTTTTAATGTGTTATTTTTAAATTCTGATATAAAACAGGATGTTTTGCGCGCCATAGTCACATATAAATTGTTACCACATTTTCACCGTGTACATTTATTTCTTTTGCAAATATATTCTAAATGTAAATGTTAAATGAATGAACCATAAGGTTTAAGTAAAATATATTTATAGTTTTGAAAATTCGTGAAAGCATCAGCAATTAGGAAGTGTGGAATTTTACCGTTATATGCAGAAACAAAGCAACGTGTAAATTAAAGACCTAAAGGTAATCATAGTACAAAAACAAACGATAAATTGGCACTCCCCTTTGAACTAAATATTTCCAATAAGATTCTTTTACATTAACCTAAACTCATTCGACCCACGGATGTATTATATTATTGTAAATAGTTACATTACAGTGGGTCAACTACAAGCGCATACATAATCGGTTTATAGTACTTTTCCAATTCTTATAGAACTTGATACATACCTGTCACGAATAATATATTGCCTTAGTGTATCTAACAACCACATCATATAAGCTTAATTGAATGATAAAAGTAGAACACTTACGTCAATTGATTGGAACCAAATAGCTCTAAAACATTTCGCCGTCTCAGATATTTATTTTAACGGCCACTAATTTATGGCGCGTTGCATGTAGCAAACGATTTTAGTCTCGATTTTTACCGTTTTACATAATTACAAAATTATGTTTTATATTTACGAGTAAGCTAGTGGACGGTGGCTCGCCCACGCACTATCGCTAATAAGAGAATTATAGGAGCTCAGCCGAGATGAATACCTACAGATAATGTGTCATGTTAATTTTTTAAATTATCAAATAACACTAACTAATGGAGCGGATCGCTAATGGCCTGTCCAATAAGATACTTAACTATTTGAACAATAGTCTGTTGTATTAAGATTAGTTACTCGGTGATTCGCGTAATCTATGATGGTACATTTTTTCTATTGAATTGTAATAAAATAATGATGTTGAAATAGAATATATTCTAAACTCATACAGTTAAATTCTGGCTAAATAACAGGGACTATTGAGACTACTTTGTCAAACTTGCCAGATAATCAATCGATCGCTAGAGTAATTCACTAAACATAGAACAAATAAACTACTAACAATTTTTGTTTTTGTTTCTGTTTAAAGTAGCTTCGTTGAGCAATGTAAATAAATTTAATTAAAATAAAATAAATAGGTGGGTAATAATGTGTTCATTTTTTTATATTTTATTCTAATACAAAAAATATGATGCACTCCAATATTTTCTGAAGGCATACATTTAATTCTGGTTATACAGAATGTTCGGTAAAACGTTGAACATAGGAAAGTAATTGATAGAACCGCCGCCTGCTACTTACTCCACTCAAACCTTAGCCTCATGGTGTTTTTTACATGAAAGCAGTAAGGATAGATAGATAGGACTAAAGTAGCTGAAGATCCCACCCATAAATATCTGTAGTCCTATCTACCTACCTCCCATTTTCCTATGTTCAACGTTCTGCCGAACATCTTGTATAACAGGAACCAACGCATATTTTTCAAGAAATTTCATAAACAAGAGTATTGGTATTGAGTGACTGAACGAGTATATGATTGGCGTAACGAGCACTGGTACCGATTTTGGGCAATAACCGCCATAAGTATAGTAGGTACTTTTGTACTGAATGCAACAATAATTGGAGGGTACGATTTATCACATCAGTGTTCTCCGAAATGGCCGAACAGTTCTTGTGCAAGCCCTTCACGTGTGCGTCGTGCGCACGAAAATATCTCGAGGAGTCCATGCCCAGTGCACGTAATTATAGGTGGAAAATAAATGCATGGGAAGTTTGGACGAGAATATTTTTTATCTTTCTTACATCGTCTAACCGTTTCGTACGCAAAAAATAAATAATCGCAGCGTACCGAATTATCATTCTTTAAACTGACCCCTTTCTAAAAGAATGGAACTTTGTCTAAAGATTTACAAAGGAAGGGTCAAGCTGATACAAAGCTAGGAACGGCGCTTCCCACACTGGTCATTCGTTTTTTGGCGTACTGGTCATCGGCGGTCATCGGAACCTTTGTTTGTGGATGGTCTCCCTAAAAGACAACCCCTTCGATTTTCGAAGCTTTGTAAGACATTAGATAGGTGCGCAGTTCCCTTTTGAATTGTGCGAAAGGCGGTTATTCATCACAAGGTGAATGGCATGCAGACATGAATGTGTTTATATTACAAGGCACAGGAGAGAGTAGGGCCTGTATTCTGTGAACGATTTGCGAGTCCGTCTGTAACGGGCATCCACGACCTTTTTACTGAAATCTGCCATCGACAATTTATAAATTACTGTTGTGCATAAGTACTATACTCCCAGGCTATACGTAGATTTAATGTTTTTTTTTTGTAAAAGCTCGTTGCTATCAAATAGAAGGATAGGGGAATCAAATCGTTTATTCAGAATACAATATTAGTTTAACTTTCAAAGTAAGGTAGACAATGCACTGTAAGAGATGTACAGTGCAGGTGAGGGGCGGGGCGCGTATGTGATGCTGCGACGCTGGAAGTCTGTGCATGGCCGCGGCGGGAGCATCGACTCGGAGAAAGTTGGATCATGATAAGCGTTCGCCGTCGATAAATTTATGCGCCCTTTGTTTCTTTTCGACGATTTATCAAAAAAGCCCCCTTATACAGCGACGTCATAGACGGGTCAAATGGTCACGGTTTTATGCGATTGTTCAGCTGTTCCCGCGATATCTTCAATGAAATTTACACATAACTGTATGTAATGCACAGGTCCATATCTCAGGTGCTGGTTTCAAGTTTCATTGTTAACAGGGAGTACGGTGCTTTATATGCATTGTGGTTAGTTATATGATCATCATTTAAAATAATCGAATTACTTACTAATATTTGTGAATATTGTTAATATTGTTAATATTTGTGAATATTTAAATGGAAATGTCCACAAAGAATACTTAGTGTCTATGTATGTATGTATGCTTGTTGGGCAAATCTTGGAAACTGAATTAAAACTACATCCTAAAGTTTGATTGGACTCAAATTTAGTCTTCTTGCGTATCTTCGGTGATAATCCAATAATATGGTACCATCGAGCTGACCTGATGATAAAGCGGGGCTGTAGGGATTGGAACTCCGTAATGTCAAATAGTAGGAGAGTCGAATTTGGGCTAGTATGTATTTTTATCATTAGTATGTTTATTACACATGAAAACGTCTTTACAAAAAGCTTGTGTTTAAAAAGTGTTTTACTTTTATCTGTTATGATTTACGTGTAATCTTGAATCAATCTTTAATTATATCCAAGCAATGCAACAGAGTACAGAAACAATAAAACTTTAATACAAGTGGTCGAAACTGCTCGTTTGTTCAGATAGGCCGCGGGCAGCTCAATTTGACCCTTATCGAGAAAATAACTGACGAAAGCGCACTCCTATTAACTGCTCCGAGAAAAAATTAATTGCTCGTGATTATGGATTGTGGATAAATTGATTGTTCGAGACGGGATGTGTCGCGGGCCTCCTCTCGCTGCGTTAAATTACGTCAATCGAAGCCGGGACTCTAGCTGGAATAACTGCACAGTGCAAGGTATACACAAATACCCATCCAGCTTCCAGCGTACAAGGTCCAAGCACATAAACATATACCTCATGCACGCCGAGTTAACTGCGTGCATACACATCCTAATAAATGTATACGTCAATGTTGTAAGTCTCTGCTATTAATGCGCGCCGTAGCGCCAATCGAATTTGTAAAATACTAAATAAATTGCGTTTACTTTATATGGAAACTAATTGGTGAGTCAAGCACTTATAATAAATAGGCAACACATTCTTTTCGAATTAATCACAGAGATGTACGTATATACGTTTATTGATAATAGCTATTTATTGACAGGAAGTTGTATTTTATATTGCGAATAAATTAGCTGCTGATAAATTGGAAATGTAAACCTTACTCAATAAATGAACTTGTTTTATAATAGAAAGCTCAATGTATCATGTAATCTTAGCGATGTCTACAAAAATGATTCATCTGTTTAATTTAAATCTAATTAATCTTTTTATTTGATACTTAGGTACTAATTGGTAAAGATAATAAAATAAATAAAAAGTACGAATCGTATTTATATGAAAGAAGTATGTCCAATATTCTAAACAAAAACAGCATGGCACTGTAAAGCACAAACACTGTGATATGATTAAACCATTGTATATTTTATGCCCATGCAACCAGCCAAAGCGTATATTCAACCAATAACTTTATTGCCTATAATCAAAACAAAGCGATATCCGTGTACCAGAAAATAAACCACAATTCTAAAGGCTTACTTGAGATATCTTTCTTGAAAATCGTTTCAGCCTTATAAGGCGCTCGAAAATAGAGCTACAAAGAAACACGTGTGATTTGAACATAATATCAGAACGGTAACTATTTAGAATCCTATACTCTTGAACTTATGGTCAAATTCGAAACACTTATTAACATGAAGCACATTATAGCTACCTAAAATGGTAAAGTATATCGACAACCTTGATGTAATTGAGTAAAATGTTGCCAATGATATGATAATAGCCCACATTTACGGTAACTTCCGGCTCGACACGCATCCTATCATGGCAACACTGTAGTATTAATACAATACCTTTTTTAGCAAATAGGGTGATAGCGTGTTGCGTTTATATGTCATTATTGTTTATGATCCTGAAATAATAATGTTTTATGTGTTTCTAAGTTGTTCAGAGTAGCCATTTATCAAGTTAAATGTTTAGTAATAAGTTAACTCTCATTATATTATTTGAACTGTTTTAAACCAGTTGCAGGTGTCAATATTTTAGATTTACACAAAAAAAAACTTTGTTTAAAGAAGATAACCAACACCAAATTATTGCAGTTGTAGCCTTTTGTAGTATGGTTATATTATATATATGTATATATTAATTTCAATAAATTATGCCTTACAAAAATCACTTAGGTATACTTTATATACTTTATTATACATGCAGTTTATGTGACTTCGTTATAGTTCCACTACGGAACATATTTAGGTTCTCTACTCCGCACCGCCCTACGAAAAACAAAGGCTTGTAAACGTGAGTGGGTCCCGACGACTGATGTCGAATTAATGCAATTAGGTTTCTGTTAACAACAATGTTGTAGCTTGTCAATGAAATATAAATGGCTCAAATGACAGACAACGGACAATATTATTCACTTCTATCGGTTGAGCAAGGAGTGGGCATTTCTCAATATTTATTGAAATAAGCTATCAAATACGAATAAATCCACTTTAAATATTATTCATTCATAGAAAATATTATTTATATTTCGGTTTAATTACTTCCTCTCGTTTTGTGCATGGGTCAACTGTTTTAATTAAATTAATAGATTAGTTAATTATTTAGCTCAGAGACTAAGCATCGCCTTTTAACGGGAGATTACAGCCAGCATTTTGGGAACTTTACCTACTGGTAGTGGTTTGGTAGATTAAACGTTAGTTTTTATTGTTTTTATTTAAGGTTAATTTATGTGTTTATAGTTAGGTATTTTTAAAGTTATAATAATGTATATACTGGATATGACCAAAAACAAGAATAAAAATTAGTTTCTGTAAAAAAAATTGATTGATAGATATTTACTAAGGTAATTGCATACCAAATTACATCGCAAGAGAATAAATGATACAGTTTGAAGCAATCAGCTTTAACACTTATCCATCAAGAGGCTATTTTAAAGAATACTGAGCACAACAATACCTTCCAAGGATACATTTACCTTCTCAGTATGAGTTTTATAGACAGTCATTTAGAAGCATATTGACATAGCTATTTGTAATACAAACGTCATACCAATCCTGGTTTACGAGTTGTGAGCAATGCAGTCGAAGGTACAAACGCTACTTATGATAATATAAGTAATATTATGCGCAAAGAATGCAAAAGACATCTTTCTCGTAAACTTTGTTGCTAATGTTTTCGATATCCAGAGAAATCATAAAGTTAATTTCCTCTCTAATAGTGGCATGAATTCTTAAGCAGCTTCCTAACGGGCGTCGCCGATAACTACGCGTACGTTTATGACGATGTAATCGAACTCGAATTGTTAATTGCGTACGTCGCATGAATTTAAAAATGCATGGCATTTAAATGCCAGCTTGGTCGCCATTTTAGTTGGACGCGAGAGAGACTGTCACCTTGAATACGACTTAAATCTGACAGCCTCGAATGTCACTCTCGCCCGAACCAATTAAATTAAAATTAAAGCATTGCTAGCTTTTGTTTTACGATTTGTTAAACGATCATATTTTTCTTCGTTTGTTTTCAATGTCGATCATTTTATTTTTTGGGTTCGAGAATAGTTTACCATATTTATCAGTATTTCTAACACAGAATTAATATATTCGTTTACATTATTATTAATCTGAAATGAAACAGTCATCAGACTATAAATAAGAACTAGAACAAAAAATATGTTCTTAAAGTTGAGCACAACACAAAGTATTGCGCATGAGTAGGTAGGTATAGGAATGTATATGTCGCTTATATGTTATGTTGCGAAAGTTTTATGGACCGAGAGTAAGGCAGATCTGAAATATAAGAGCGCAACGCGCAGTTACGAGGATGTGATTGAGAGATAAGTTACCAGAACACCTTAACCAGAAAAAAGTGTGACGGTGACAGTACACTTCCAGAGCAGCAGTCTCTCATTCATCTGCAGATAGGGATCGTCTCTTTCCCGGTACCGCTAAATTACATTTCTAGTAGCCGTGTAGCGCGTTTACGAGCCACTTTGAAGATGCCACGGTGTGGCCGTAATGGCCATTGCAATATTATACGGTCTGATCCCCGAGTGATATGAGTATGTACTCTACCGTATAATTTTTGTCCACAGAACATACCGCATTCAGGGTCAAAGAAAATTGTAGGGGGCATATCGCTTGATGCCTAACATTTGCCGTGTATCAGGCATCTAAGGTTTCTAAGAAACGTGGACGACGTTATTTTGTGCCGGAGACTCCGGCGTTTTTATATCTCGCTTTTAGTGTTTATCATACATAGCCCATAAAAAGTGCCGTGATAGTTGATAGATGCCGTTAACGTTCTAAAATTCGTACATTTAGATTGTTGTTGTAAGACTTTCGACAGTTATTCGTTGTAAAGTATAAGTGTAACCGGCCATGATGTGTGAAAATACATGTCCATTCTTTAGATATAAAATGTATTATCAGATTGATGGGTCTGTCTTGAGTCGGTGCTCAGCCGGCGCGATCTCCAGTAGCCGCTCTCTCGAAGGCTGCCATTGTAGCCACAAACATTAAAACTCACGCTTGTATTCTACTCTCTAAGATACTTATCTTGGAAGCAGTGTTTGAACTCAATTATTTATGAGTAGCCTACACATACGAGTATGACAGCTGCATTACGAAAGTTTAAATCGTGCAATAAGATATACTTAAAATTATATCTATGAATTATATCAAGTTATTTCAATAAGTAAAAGCACGCATGTTTATCGACTGGGTATATTTAAGCTTTATTTTAAAATGTCATAAAAAATTAAAATACAACAATTAGGCTAAGAAAAAGCTATATCTTCTTTACGTGGAAATAAAATAACATTCTTGTTTGATATGCAATGATTAGTTCATCAACATTATGAAACGCCAAACAGGAAAACGTTAAGATGTAAATCAACGATTGTCGGTGTCCACTAATTGGATATTAGAAGATAGCATAGATGGTCATCACCGAGTATAACCATTGTAACGCAGCGTCCAGATTAAATTGTTTTGCAATCGGATGAATAAGCGCGGAAGCGATCAGCTTTGGACTCTGATTAATCAATCATAAACACTATCGTAAAAGTGTAATATCCAAATGAACGCCGGCGGCTAACCGCAGCGCCCGCGCCCCGCGCCGCGCTCCTCGACGACTCCACATTACACCTCCATGTTGCTATAAAATTTATGGGGGCTCTATTTTGGAAGCTAATTAAAAAAATTGTGATGGCCGTTAGAAACTTCGATCGTGAGAGAGTGATAAAACTTCTGGAAAAATAATTTGAGACGTAGGTATTATACTATAGCATAATTAGCGTCCGCGTAGCCTTAAATAAGTTGTAAGCTTGGAATTTAATTTAATTGATAATTCTGCTCCCAAAGCCGCAATTAAGGTAAAGCTTATATCAACATAGTGCATTATTTACGTACGTACTAAATTATTTTTCGAAACTTTTATAATTATACTACTGAAATGAGGCGATAAAGCGATAAAATTAATACTTTTATTCATAGGTTTATAGTATGTTGTAAGATGATACCTATAAAAGAACTTAATTTACCTGATGTATCTTTGTGCAATAATCAATCAGTAAAAAAATACTGTTTATAATGCAGCATTTGATGAACCAGAAGAAACAACGTAATATGTAAATAAATATCAAATTAAAAAAAATGAAAATATACTTGTCTAAATAAGACTGTCAAGAAAACACGCAATGATTACAATTGTAAATTAGTGGGTAGTAGTGGGTTAGTGACACGAAGACAATCATTAATGTGACATAAGGGCAATCAATACCGAATGCAACGGGACTTGGTGCCAGCCCACAGCAATATTTATGGTGACCCGGCACGGTCAACCAGCTTATCTTGGGCACCACACGGAAACCATTCGTGGTAGTTAGTGTACTATGTAAGTTACGATCTGTGTAATATGACTATTATATATCTTATTCTAGTGCCCATTGCTCGCTGTCTATTATTTTATTCGTAAAAACAGATAAGTTCACACCTCCTTTTATTGTAGCACTTATTTTAAAGCTTACAGCAACCCTTAAACTTAATAGTTTTATTTACACAAAAATTGCAGGTTTATTTTAGTATTAACAAACATTAATAACTTCCCAGATTTTTATATAAATAGTTACAAATGTGATCAATAAATCAAATCAATTCACGTAAACATGTGTTATTTTTAAAAGATTAAAATTAGATAAGGTTCTGCTACACGTCTGTTTTATACGAAACATATCTATCATAATATGTAACTATTATTCATCAAGATTTATAAAGATAATATCTGAGGTATCATGATTTTGCACTGTTATATAAATCAACTGTACATAAGTTAGTAAGTACGAGTAGATATAAATATATTTAATGAACATCTATCATAGATTATAACTTATAACCGACGACGTTGGTTGGTGATAAATGTTTCCATATACGCACTTTAGGATTATCTAGTAAAGAAATCTGCGAGATTTATATGGAGAGCATTATTTATTGACCCAAAACGAATTCGTTTCTAATGTATCGACTCATTAATTACGAGGTTGGTGCGACGCGAATGAATTGCGAGCCAGATACAGTGTCTGCGTCTCAGAATTTAGTCACGCAATTATCCCGAGCTGGTGAAGCCCCAGACAATTTAAGTGACGCCGAATCTTACCACTTCTATTACAGAACATTTGTATATAAATAAATTGTCTCCCACTAACACTACATAGTATTGCGTTCAAACATTCAAGCTCGAAAACTACATTTACTTATAAATTCTCTACAGCATGAAGACCATTAATATAATTTTGTCCAATGAGAGACTTGCAATTGTATCAAATCGCTGTCGAATAGAACAAAATTTATATAATGAGCCGTCTAAGTGGTCGGTTTAGTTGTTTTTAATAACCGAATCACGTTCGTTTTTCAGTTGACTACAATGAATGGCGAAACGGTACAGTGACAACGTAAAGGTTGTCGATTTAAAACGAAGGCTCGAGAAGGTGACCACTGTCTACTGACACTACACAGGACTAGTTTTTAGGGTTCCGAACCCAAAGGGTACCAACGGAATCCTATTACTGAGACTCCGCTGTCCGTCTGTCTGTCTGTCTCTCTGTCTGTCTGTCCGTCTGTCACCAGGCTGTATCTCATGAACCGTGATAGACGGTTGAAATTTTCACAGATGATGTATTTCTGTTGCCGCTATAACAACAAATACTAAGAATAGAAAAAAGTTAAAAATTAAAGAAAAGTTTAAAAAAGTCTTTTATTATAGCGCCGCGCCATCTAGTTAGCATCAAAGATGGCGCTATCGTCTTTACCTTAATCTGAATCTCGGAAGCGGCTCCAACGATTAAATAAAATTTAGTATACAGGGGATTTCGGGGGCGATAAATTGATCTAAAATGACTCCTAGCATTTTCAAAAAATGTTGTATTATTCGTGTTTTCAATAATCAACTTAAAATATGACTCTTCCCGACATCTATTGGCGAGTAGAAGTACTGTGTCGGTAAAGCAGTTAGTTGCTCTCAATTAAAAAAATAGTATTCATCATCATCATCATCAGCCTGTATCAGTCCACTGCTGGACGTAGAGCCCGATCTTCGGCTCTTCTCTTCCAGTCACTGCCCACCTCTTTGCGTATGTCGTCGCTCCACCTGGTCACAGGACGTCCTACGCTACGTTTGCCAATTCGCGGTCTCCACTCTAGGACAAGTCTACCCCAACGGTTATCAGTCCTGCGGCAGATATGACCATATGACTTTTGTCTTTAGACACTGTGGTATAGGCGACGAGAAGACTCGACGGAGTTTTCCGAATGCTGCCCAGCCCAGCTGAATTCTTCTCTGGATTTCCTTCTCGAAGTTATGTTTGCCAAGTTGGAGCGTCTGCCCTAGGTAAACATACTTAGTGACAACTTCGAGTGGGATTCCATCTACGGCAATCGGTTCCAGAACAACGTGCTCGTTGTACATGACTTTGGTTTTATCCAAATTCATCCGGAGACCGATGCGACGAGAAGAATCAGCTAGGCCATTCAACATCCTTTGTAGGTCCTGCAGCGTCTCTGCCATAATGACGATGTCATCTGCGAAACGTAAGTGAGAGATGTACCTGCCGTTGATGTTAATGCCACGATCTTTCCAGTCCAGCGTCTTAAACATATCCTCCAAGGCGTTAGTGAACAGTTTCGGGGATATGACGTCCCCCTGTCTCACTCCTCGACGCAGGTGGACATGTTTAGTTCGCTGGTTCTGTACTTGTACAGTCATCGTTGCGGCATTATAAAGACATCTCATCACTTCGATATATCGCCAGTCAACTTGGCAACGCTGCAAGGACTCGAGAACAGACCAGGTTTCGATTGAGTCAAAATCCTTCTCATAGTCCACAAATGCTAAGCACAGGGGCCGATTGTACTCTTCGGTCTTCTGTACAATCTGCCGCACCGTGTGGATGTGGTCTATGGTGCCGTAACCGCTTCGAAACCCGGCCTGTTCTGGAGGTTAAAACTCGTCGAGTCTTCGCGCAAGACGGTTCGTGATGACCCTTGAAAACAGCTTGTAGACATGGCTCAACAGCGAGATTGGGCGGTAGTTTTTCAATAGGGTTTTGTCTCCTTTTTTGAAAAACAGAACCACCATGCTTCTGTTCCATGCCTGTGGAGTTCTCCCAGTGAAAAGAACGGAATTAAAGAGCTGCTGAAGCTGTTGAACTGCTCGAGCTCCTCCGGGGCTCCTTCGGGCAGATCTTCTGTGAAGTGGCGGGTTAAGGTGGCTTTAGAATCCTCAGTATCGGGTTCGGGCTTTGAAGAATGCGATGCGTATAGCTTGCCGTAGAAGTCTTCAACTTCCGACAGAATCTCCGGCTTGGATGCGACGACGTTCCCCGTTGACTTTGTCAGCTTTGTGAGGTGGCTTCTACCCAGAGGCTTAACGAACACATTTGTCCCCCGATTCTGCTCAATTGATTCATTAATCAAGAGCGTGTTAGAGGATCCGAGGTCGCGTCGTACCAGCTTCTTTATGGATTTGTTGCGCACCAGGTTAGTTGACAAAGCTGACAAAGGGTCTGTTCGTCTCTCTTCCATTAGCCGAAGTGTTTCTGCCGAAAGTTTGGACTTTTTGCCCGTACGCTTGCTCTCGAAAAACTTCGTCCCTTCATCCCTGAGAATTTCCACCACTTCTTCGAGTTTCTGGTCTACGTCATCTGTGGTTTCCAAGGCAGCGAATCGATTTTCCAATTTTAATTGGAATGTTTCGCACCCAACAACGGTTTGGAGTAGGTTCGGACGGAGTGTAGACTTCATCAATCGGAATCTCTCGGCTTTAAAGTTGATATCCAGACAGCCTCGTACAAGTCGGTGATCACTTCCAGTATTAAATCTAGTGATCACTGAGACGTCTCTGAATATGCGCCGTTTGTCCGTAATAATGAAGTCAATCTCGTTTTTAGTCACAGTGTCGGGGCTTTGTCACGTCCATTTCCTTTGGGGCTGTTTCTTGAAGAACGAGTTCATCAAGAAAAGCCCCTCTCTCTCGAGGAAATTGACGAGCATTTGCCCCCTGTGATTCCTACTTCCAAATCCGTGTGGTCCTATTGACGATTCGAAGCAAGTTTGTACTCCCACTTTGGCGTTAAAGTCTCCCATGACAACGTTGTAGTGAGCCTTGGAGGTGGTGTGTAAAGCTCTGGAGATATCTTCATACATGCTCTGCACCTCATCATCCAAGTGTATCGAGGTCGGTGCGTAGACCTGGATAACCTTGAGGCTGTACCTCTTGGTTAGCTTAATTATGAGGTACGCTACCCTGGTCGACACACTGGAGATTTCTACAACGCTGTCACTGAGAACCTTGTTGACCAGAAACCCGACGCCGCCTTGGGATGGCTGATCTCCTTCTCTGTAGTACATAAGATGGCCCGATTCTAAGGTTATGGTGTCCTCTCCCTGTCTTCGGACTTCACATAACCCCATAATGTGCCATCTTATGTGTTTCAGCTCCTCCTCCAGCTGCGCTAGATGATCGTCCAGCCAGTAAAAAAATTGTATTATTATTCGTCAATAAATGTCGGGAAGAGTCATATTTGTCTGTTTAAGTGGCAAAAAATACCGAGAAAAGCTCGGTCAACCAGATATTTAATAATATTAATTACTACAATTACTATAACTACTATTACTACTATATAATACTATTCTACCTTTGTGTTAACGTTTACTTAGTTGGTGTTAGAAGTTCGTTAGAAATTCGATAGACGGCGTTCGGAACCCTCCGTGTGCGGGACAGAAGTCTGACTCGTACTTGACCAGTTTTATTATAATACACATCTAGTTTTTTGAAGATTTACTTAGCAATAGCGAAGAATAGGTCACGTGCTGGGTGGGACCTATATCATGTGGCGATCACTTTAATGCGGCTCAGCTCATGCGCATGCACTCTGACATAACAAATAGCACCTCCGACAATGACATACCAATAGAAACAAAATCCTGTGCAGACACCGATAACATGGAATGGCACACGAATGGTTTTAGAGTAACGTGTCGATGACAATATTATTGTATGTATACGAAATCGTGTAGTAATTTTTAACTTCGTTGTATTTAATCGATTGTGTTAAAGTTGACGTTTAGAACGCTTTTTAACCGAATCCCAAATAGTAACACATTCTTAATTCTTTGGTTCTATTTTCTAGTATGTGACTTGATGATCTGCCAATTGTTATTACATATTTTACTCATGAGAAGATATGACATATGTCAGGAATTTTCCGAGATTTCTCGTTACATTTCTCAAGGTCTAATGAGTAGGTATCTTCAGAGATATTATGCGGATTAACTTGCTGCTGCAAATGCTGACGTTTATTAAGACAATTTGAATGCTATTATTGTAGATGACTTCAATGCAATCTATAGTAATGAGTTGGTAAATAACATAGTATATCACATCAATATTCTCGGTCTCGATCCTGCAACTTTGATGCTTACTAGCTAACAATATGCTACGGCTCGATTTTGCAGCAGCTATTACCTAATCAGGTGCTGAATGTGCTGATTGAAAAAGCTCCTTCTTTGTAGACACTACAGATAAAAGCTTATTCACATAAAGCTCCCATTTAACGATTAAAACCGTCTACGAACTGTGAGTAAAAAATAAAATGCCTAAATGTTCATAACTATCTGTAAAATGATTACGAGTATAACGGTTTCACTTTGCTAAAACTATTTACAAACACGACAGTTAATTTCCTGTGTTACTCCTATGTAAACATTCTTTATATTCGCAAAAAAGTTACTACGTGTCGCGGAAATAATAAAATAAATATTATGACTCTCCTATTTTTGATAATAATACACTATCTGCAATGTTTCGGTATACTGAAAGAACATCGTTGTATCCCTGTCAATATTAGAAATACAAAGGTTCCTTTTTTTTATATATCTTATAGGCTAGCGCTTGACCACTATCTCACCTATTGGTAAGTGATGATGCGGTCGAAGATGGTGTGCACGCTAGGCCTAGAATGGGAACTGGCTCTCAAGGATGGCTGCCGGAACACATTAGATGTTTGGCGACAGATTTTCTAACTTGAGGATGGTAGCTGGTCAGGCTAGATAGTGTCCTACCACCATGCGGGGGTTGTTGGTTTCTTAACTACGTTTTTCCTTCACAGGAGGGCCGCTGTGAAAAGCGCACATAATTTTTTCGATAGAAAAATCCATTGGTGCACGGCGGCCATTGAAATCGGTACCTCTGGCTTCAAAGCCAACCGTTCTCCCGATTACGCCACCTCAGTTTGTTTGTGCTCTCTTCGCGGCTAATCGACTTATATGTAGCTGAAAAGTTCACAAAATTAGGATAAAGGATACTTTTTACTATAACGCGGGCGGAGCCAATTCATTGTACATATGTAGTTAAATTATTCGTTGGCTTCTGCTAATAAAGTACTTTAAAGACAGCCTATGTTCTATCATAAAATACTTAAATAAAGCCCAAGAGCATTAAACGCTTCGGAATTATATGAGTGCTGATAAAGCTACCTGTAGCTTGGGCGCAGCCTTAATGCTGAAACGAATAATTAGTTCTCTGTGAACTTTTTATCTGCCGCCCTCGGACAATGGGAACGTGACTGCAATGCCGATCTCTGCGCCGCTGTGCTCATATTATTGGCATCGCACATCGGAACATGGTACCTCTTATACCTGAAATGATCGTTCGTTTATACCTTATAGGCGAGCGGCTAGCGGTTTTTTTATACCTTATAGGCTAGCGTTTGATCACTATCTCGCCTGGTGGTAAGCAATTACATGATCGAAGATAGTGAACACGCTAGGCCTGTAATACTCTGACTCTCAAGGGCTGTGTGCTGCCAGAACACCGTTTTTTCCTTGATGGTGGTAAGCTACTTACTTCAAAACAATAATCTTGCACAATTTTGAGGGTCTAGTATGCCAGGTTCCAATAATATATTTCCTCTCGATATGGAGCAAAAACTAATTTTGGAAATTAATTGTACCAGTTTAAGGTTAACTTGATTTTGACGAGGAAGCTGTGCTACCTTCGTAATTGCGATTTATTTTTATGAATACACGCATTTGCGGGACTGCTTGTTTTGTTGACATAAACATGATAAGGAAATGTCAAAGTCATATTTATTTAAAGCAACGTTCAAAACTTGACGCCGTCGAGGAAACTTCTTAAATTATCAACAATACTGCGGGAGGCACTAAAGCGACCGTCGCATTACTTCTCTTTACGCCTTTCTTTACAGCGGCCATTACTTTGGCAACATTCGCGGTCTGAAATGTAGGGCCTGCCTACGTACCTGGGAACACGCTATGCACTGTTATCGTGACAAGGTACCTTACAGGCTCCGGGCTGCAGCAGCCACAATCGATGCAAATAAACTGGTGCTTTATAATATCTATTGTAGTGTGTGTTTCTTAGGTTTTGTGAAGTAGGATTGATTACGCTGGGCTTGCACTGCATTATATTTTTAATCTAAGGTAGACAAGTACGTAAAATTTAATAAATTCAACGACTTTTTGGTTTTACAATCCGTTTCTCGCAGGGACCTCTTCGCCTTCAGTTTACTTCTAAGGTTAATGAGTTATATATTATTAATGTGTGGTGTACGATTAAATGTTATACGTCTATTAGTTCGGTTTATTGACATCCAACATTTTCGATAGAATGAAATACTGGCAGATTTCATAACACAAAATTAACTCAGCCCGAGATTGTTTTAGAATAGGAAATAGCCGAATAATAATAAAACTACTATTTTGTTACGATTTTAGCTAGCCAGGCTATTATTTTGACTAATTATGTAAGAGCATAGCCTGCAGCTTTCAGTCAACAATGTCCCAAAGATATAGTATGTAATTTATACAGTGCAAAATACACTGAGCCGCGATGAAAGTGGGTCGGTTATAAAATAAACGATAACTCTTAAAATATTTAAGCAATTCTTTTTAAAATTAAATTAAAGTGTATTTCATTACATTTATAGGAAGTAGTAAAACCTTTTTATTTCTTTGTATATACTTTATAAACAAAAAAAATGTGATTACAGTGTTAATTTTTGTTACATTTACTCATATTTGTGCATTATAGTTTTGTATGGAAATCGTACCCCCCTCAAAATAAAAACAGATATCCGAGATACGGCTATCTAAGAAAGAATCAATTGGGGAAAAAAAATTTATCCTGAATCAGAGATATAGGATATTGGAATTTTTTTTAGTAATTTTTTTTAGCAAACTGTTTACGACTGCTCTTTTTTTAACCCCCGACGCAAAAAGAAGGTGTGTTATAAGTTTGATGTGTGTATCTGTGTGTCTGTCTGTGCCACCGTAGCGTCCAAACGGCTGAATAGATTTTCATTAATTGATTAATAAAAGAAAGGTAAGAACACTATCAATTAGTATACCTATCAAACAAAAAAGCCTTTTTCTAGATGATGACGCTATGAAATCAACTTCTTTAGTTCTGATCAATACGAAATTAGGTTTAAATTATTATTCATTAAAATTAATTACTCTTACTTCAACGATATTGTAAGAACTTGGTACCGTTAACCTGATGCTGAGGCATCTCCTGGAATCTGGAGAATACGCAACTCTTCACCAACTTACAGCAGAAACATCAAGTTTGGGTTCATCGGAATGGTCTTAATGAACAGATTATGAATAAATCGGTCGGGGGTGGTTTTAAATTTTAAATTTAAGTATTATTTAATTAAATTTCCTTTGAAGATTTTTTGGCTTTTTTTGAATACGTCCATTTTTCATATTTATTATAATTTATGGTTATACATTTAATCCGCAATGTTCATAAATTAAAAGCCATATAGAATTCGTTCATATATAGTCTATTTATTCCCTGTTTATTTTTACTATGTTCATTTTACTATATTTTCCGAATGTTATTATGCATAACAACTATTTTTGAACGGTTTTTATTTCGTACTAAATGCGCATCGTGGCTTCGCCCGCGTTGAAAGTATCCTATGAACTAAATCTACTATCCAGTATTGTCAAACTTTCAGCCAAATTGGTCAAACCGTTTGACTGTGAGAGGACACTTATAAACAAATATACAATCTGACTTACAGGCAGGCAAATCAGCTTGCACTGACATCTGAGTGATATGTTATGATGATGATTGTATGCCTAAATAAATGTGTATAAGAAGAAGGCTTCAGATTTAGATTAGAAACCTTGCAAACAGTTTCGACAATCTTTTTATATTTATGGGTATATTAATACACTGAAAAACTCAAATCATTAATTAAAAATAAGAAGGTAGGTACTACACGTCTTATTCTGACATTATAAAACTTACTTAAATGTTTTGATTGTAAAATAAAAATACCATTACTACATATTACAAAAAATCTTTGTACTTTTATTATTGTAATTTATTAAGTACAGTTATTACCCAATGTTTATGTTTACTACTTACAGGGTTTATTTCAACAGTTCCAGTTTTCAAAGCGCAGTAGTTCTTTTGAAAATAAAACAAGAAGTTGGAGTGTAAAGGTGCCATATCCACGAGCTCAAATAATGGCTGTCAATAAAACGGTTATGGTAGTGTGCGCTCAATGACCATAAATTGTAAAGATTAAGGTCAATAACGCGATGGATATGATAACTGCCAAGAAACGTAAAGCACAGCTTAGTTCAATAGCCACCTTTGCGGAATTCAATTTGCGTTGAATTATATCTTAGATAGATAGGGTGCAGTTAAAACAGCGGCGACTAATCACATACATGTTGCTTTAAAACGGCAGTTGTTTTTGTTACTTTTGTTGATTCGTTCCTCTTAATGATATCTAGACTATGTAAATAGATGACATGATAGCGTTTTGATAATCAATATATTTGCTGCCATGAGAGTGCATACTATGCATACGTGCACTCATGGCTTAACTACGGAATCATACTGCGGGGTAACAGTCTAGACGTATGTATACTAGTTTATATAAAAGGATACTTGTAGACAACACTTTAAAAACTTAACACACGGACTCTTGTCTTAATTTCTGTATTAAAACTTTGCGAGCGTGTGCGTAAATTCCCCCAATTCTTTAACAAGAAGATAGACCGTCTTAGGGGCCACAACCCGATATAAACGCTATTTAGTTCTCTCATGTTCTGGATTTTAAATTCATAGTACCGGTCCAAATAAAATGGCTGTAAGTATTTTTCGTAAACTTCCAGGTGACATTTAAAATGAACAAAAAGAACCCAAGTAAATTTATAAAATGTAAAATATTTCCAGCTGAATAAACCATTTTATACATTAAACTAATATTACGATAAAACCGTATGTGTGTTGTAAAATTGATAGATTGGTCCGCTCGCTCCCAGCTTTTCCTGTCAGGGCCATGACATAATCACATGAGTAAAGAAACAGTTACTCATGTGGCATAATGTTGCAATCAGATTTAATTTTATTTTGAACCCCCGGCGCAAAAATAAGGGGTGTTATAAGTTTGACGTGTGTATCTGTGTATGTGTGTCAGTCTGTGGCATCGTAGTGCCCAAACAAATAAACTACGTCTACTGACTACTATAAAGTAATATTGTTAATTCAATTCTCAGCTGTTGAATAAAGTTGCAAGACTTTTCTTAGCTAGCACACACAAAGTAACTAAATACTGAATATAAAATAAACAAGGATTGTATGTGTGAGCGGTGATTGGCGGAAGACAGGGCTGTCGTCTGCAACGCGGCAAGTATGCGGCCCACGTCCACTATTGTTTTAAAATGCTATCTCTCTGGGGACACAAAAACGGACCGAAGTGAGTCGAGCGCGCCATCTCGTTACCCTCGAATACTGTCATTCATTCAACATCATTGAGACTCTTCGTGGATATCGATAAAACATAAAAGCTCACACAATAAAATATTATGTAGAATTTATTTCAATATATATTTCTATGGTAGTGTTTGTACCTTAGTACTGTCGCTTTTAATCTGCATTCATTTATAACATTTTAGTAAGTAGCTATGCTAGGTATGCTAGTGCTAGCTATGCAAGTCAAGTTAAAAACATTACAATTACAGACCTTTACCTATACCTAATAAAATTAGGTTTGTGCACCAACGTATAGTTATCTTGCCAATGTTTTGTTCCATAACGGGCATATCCATTACATTGAAGCAAATCACATATTGTATGTATACACCTTTTTCATAATTGGCGAAGGTTTCAAAAGTTCTTTCTCAGCGTCTGAAGGAGTTAAACATTCTGAGCGTGCGCTGCAAAAGTCGCCTATTATATGTAATTATGTGGCCGCATAAACCGAGCACTTTGCTGCTCAACTCCCAATTACACTTAGCGGGCCTCTTAATATTTTGTTCATTATGCTAAAGGAAATGACAAGATTTTGCTACAATCCGATATCCTTATTCAACATTTTAGCATTTTAGGCAGACATATGTTTTAACTATAGCTAAGTAAGTACTTAATTGTTAAAAATATTTTTTATAACCCCTGATTATTATGTTTCTTTGAAGTGTTTCACACTTTATATTTTTGTAAATTGTTAAACACAATCCAAAATTTCATCGTACCGACGGGACTTGAACCCGCAACCTCCGGAATAACATGTTCCGGTGCTTTGCCAATTAAGCCACGGTGCGAAGTATCGTTACGACGAAATTAGTGGATTGCATTTTGTTAACCCAATTATGCATTGGTGGCGCCATCTATGACTACTTATTACGTAAGTTAATCATTCGGAAGAATACATTACAGTTTTCAAATCCGACGAGAGATGTTGCACTGCGCAAATCAAATATTATGTTTCTTTGAAGTGTTTCACACTTTATATTTTTGTAAATTGTTAAACACAATCCAAAATTTCATCGTACCGACGGGACTTGAACCCGCAACCTCCGGAATAACATGTTCCGGTGCTTTGCCAATTAAGCCACGGTGCGAAGTATCGTTACGACGAAATTAGTGGATTGCATTTTGTTAACCCAATTATGCATTGGTGGCGCCATCTATGACTACTTATTACGTAAGTTAATCATTCGGAAGAATACATTACAGTTTTCAAATCCGACGAGAGATGTTGCACTGCGCAAATCAAATATTATGTTTCTTTGAAGTGTTTCACACTTTATATTTTTGTAAATTGTTAAACACAATCCAAAATTTCATCGTACCGACGGGACTTGAACCCGCAACCTCCGGAATAACATGTTCCGGTGCTTTGCCAATTAAGCCACGGTGCGAAGTATCGTTACGACGAAATTAGTGGATTGCATTTTGTTAACCCAATTATGCATTGGTGGCGTCATCATCAAATCCGACGAGAGATGTTGCACTGCGTAAATCAAATATCACAAGCACCGTGGCTTAATTGGCAAAGCACCGGAACATGTTATTCCGGAGGTTGCGGGTTCAAGTCCCGTCGGTACGATGAAATTTTGGATTGTGTTTAACAATTTACAAAAATATAAAGTGTGAAACACTTCAAAGAAACATAATATTTGATTTACGCAGTGCGACATCTCTCGTCGGATTTGAAAACTGTAATGTATTCTTCCGAATGATTAACTTACGTAATAAGTAGTCATAGATGGCGCCACCAATGCATAATTGGGTTAAATTGGGTTAAAAAAAAAAAAATTTGCTTTGCCAATTAAGCCACGGTGCTTGTGATATTTGATTTACGCAGTGCAACATCTCTCGTCGGATTTGATGATGACGCCACCAATGCATAATTGGGTTAACAAAATGCAATCCACTAATTTCGTCGTAACGATACTTCGCACCGTGGCTTAATTGGCAAAGCACCGGAACATGTTATTCCGGAGGTTGCGGGTTCAAGTCCCGTCGGTACGATGAAATTTTGGATTGTGTTTGACAATTTACCCCTGATTATTTCACTTGATTTTTTTTTTTGTTTTTAATATTTATCTTATGCGATTTGAACTCATATTAATCAAATTATAAATATTAAACATGACTACTGGTACTATACAGGGTTAATGGTAATTCGACGTATTCCCGGCAGAAGCAGATAGGGGGGCTGAAATGCGACATATTCGTCCCCTACAATGTATGGCCGAAAGTTAATAGTTTACGAGATATTTGGAAATTAGCAGTTTTTGGAAAATACCAAATTTTAGAGGATTTTAACAAAATTTTTGAAAAATGGCTGATTAAATGTTATTCAATATCTTTTATTAATAGGGAACTTTATGATAAAGCTTAAGAAGCAATAAAATATCCAAAAATACTTAAAATGTAATAACAATGACTTATATAACGTTATTTATTTTTTTGATAATTTTTACGATTAGAGCTAAGCAATGTAATTTTTCTTAAAAAAAACACTACAACATAAAGCGTGCATATTACTTATAAACTTCCTAGTTTAATAAGCTTTTCAAAAAGGTATAAAAGTTGGTATTTATTATTAAAACAAAATCTAAACTACCACGGGAAGTACTGAGACCCATTACGTATTACATGCATTAACAACGCAGTAATAATTATCAGTAACTGGCGTTAACCGGTTTTTTTTACCCCCCGACGCAATAAAAAGGGGGTGATATAAGTATGACGTGTGTATCTGTGTATGTGTGCATCGTAGCGGCCATACGGATGAACCTATTGTGATTTAGTTGTTTTTGCGTGGATATGTGTCCCAATGAGAATTCTTAGTGTTGATTCATGAAAAATCGTTTAACCGTTTTAAAATTGAATTTTCATGAATCAAAACTAAGAACACTCTCATAAACCTATTTATTATTTGTAGTATTTGTCCAAAACTTGCTAATTTCCAAATATCTCGTAAACTATTAATTTTCGGCCATCACATTGTGGGGGCTAAATATGTCGTATTTTAGCCCCCCTATCTGCTCCTGCCGGGTATGCGTCGAATTACCAATAACCCTGTATAATGCGTAACTATCAAATTACAAGAAAATAATAGTTATAACAAAATATTTACAAGTTAAACATTATGTAAGTAGCTAGGTATATCTTTAAATAAAGCTGATCTATATTTCAGCTGGTGGGATTTGTACCCAAAAAAAACATGGCCTTAAACCCAAAACTAATTAATTTAGTATGTAGGTATATATATTGGCGTACATAAGCCTAAATGCTGAACTGCGCTTCTCCAGTTTATATTATTTCTCTTTGACTACGCTATAAAACTTGAACTTGTCTAACTTCAACACCACTAACGACATCTCTCGAAAACGCTGAGAACTACCTTTGCATCGAGGAAATCAAATTATGAACGTAAGCGCACAAAGCATCCACGTACGCAGTGGTTTTGGCTCTAGAGGCGTTGCGAGCGGTGCGATGGTACCGGACGTTGATATTACGTTTCCTTCTAGCTCCGTATGTTTGTTTTTTAATGCAATCTATCCCATCTACTGTGCAATAGGTCTTATATAGGTACGTTTGTATTTTTTTAATAAATTTGGAGGTCTAAGCAAATCCAACATGTCTAAAGCCCAAAAAAGCATCACTAAAACTTGTAGTTAGGGCCGCCACTACCACCACGTGATCAATGATAAAGCCTTAATTGAGGTATATTTGTTTAAAATTATCTTTAATTAATTAGGCTTTCACCATACTAAGTATTACCATTACAAATTATAAATGTGAAATTTTGTATAATTGTAATTCAAGCATGCGAAAATGATTGAACGGATTTAGATATTTGGTTGACAGATAGTTTATAATTTCGATTGACACATATACGGATACTATTTATCTCGCTATATGACATATAAGATACTTTTTGACGCAGGTGAAGTCACGGAGCATAACTAATTAATATTAAATTTATAATTTCCAAAAATATGTTTGTTGTCCACTGAACCTTAAGAGCACGGTTAAGCTATTAATGTGTTGTGATTTTCCGAAAGAGATGGCTCTTTCAGCAATAGTTTTTTAAATTCCAAATGTGTAATTATCCTTGAATTTTTTACTCCGGCGTTCATCACTCATCAATCACATGCAAAGAAACAACTTTTTTGTTAAAATAACTGAAACGAAGAATGATCAGTCATCTCCTGACATGTCCTTGGACACACCGAAATTATGAAGTATAATTTTGTATAGTACTAATCTATATTAATAAGGTGCGAAGTTGATCTACGTTTAAGCGGGATTGTTTTTATTTATATATTCTTGTATGGCGACACCCTTTAATTTTTTTTAGCATTTGTATATGTATAAAATATTATGTCTTAGGCCTTCGGTTTCAAGTGAAGGCACGTTAATGAGAGCCCTGTTGGCGTAAAGGTTCAAATCATTGCACGGGTGTTCGTCCACAGATGGTAGGAGCATATTATATCGATGTTTCGCCTGATTTGCTACCAAAAAATAGCTAACCACCATTAAGGAAAAAAATTATCAACATAACCTTATGATGTTCCGGCAGCATACAGCCCTTGATAGTCAGAGTATTCTAGGCATAGCGTGTTTACCATCTTCGAACACATAATCGCTACCCACCAGACGAGATAATGGTCAAACGCTAGCCTATAAGATATAATAAACTGGCCAAGTGCAAGTCGGACTCGCACTCGTAGGGTTCCGTAACACAGTAGAGTATTTTATAACTTTGATTTTTCGCAACTACAAAAATAACTTTGTTTTTCATAGTGTTTGTATGAAAAACAAAGTTATACTTGCGGTCGCTATATCTCAACAACTGCTGACTGTATCTCGTTCAAACCAATTTTCGTTGAAAGTTTTTATTGAGATCTACAGAATATATTTTTTCCAGATTTTTCACTCCATTACTTTAGAAGTTAGAGGGGGGGGGGGGACACACATTTTACCACTTTAGACGCGCTTATCTTTGAAATGATTGACTTTGAGATTGATTTTTTAGATAAAATGATTTTAGGAACCTCGATATCATTTTTAAAGACCTATCGATAGATACCCTACACGTATAGGTTTGACGAAAAAAATATTTTTTGTTCCAGTTCCATGTATGGGATGCCCCCCCTTAAACTTTTATATTTTTTATTTTTGTATAAAAATCGGAAAGCGGTTTACAGAATACATCTACCTACCAAGTTTCAATTCTGTAGTCTTAATAGTTTCGGAATAAAATGGCTGTGACATACGGACGGACAGACAGACAGACAGACAGACAGACAGACAGACTGACATGGCGAGTCTATAAGGGTTCCGTTTTTTGCCATTCGGTTACGGAACCCTAAAAATGTATGTAATGAAACGAAATTATTTTTATGTGATTTGTTAATAAGCTAATAAGTACCTAATTATAATGTAAGCCAGTAGATTAAAAACATCTAGGTCTTACTTTGTCTTAAGGGTAAATTTTATTATGTATAACAAATTTAAAGCTATTCAAGTAAATATATCTTTGCATTATAAATAGAGTACAAAGTCAAATCAATAATAGTAATAATACCTTTGGACGTTATAAAGAGGACACAGTTTTCCTTGTGAGTCATAATATAGGTAGTATAATATCATATTTTAATTATATATTTTCTTGACACCAAAGTCCTTGATCTTTACGAATTTCAAGTTAATCGTTAATCAAATTGATGTGATAATGAATTAACTTAGCATAATATACAATGAGCAGGTAATTTAAAATCATCTGATAAGATTTGAAGGCAAGATGCCTTCAAATCGTCAGTATTGTGAAGATGATGATGGTGGCTATAAAAATGGTACCTATGCGTTGACTAATAACCTAGATGTTATAATTTATGATCATTTATAAAACGAATAAATATTTGCATGCCACTGTATCTGTAATAGGTAGACGTCATCGCTTACCATCAGGTGAGCGTCGTGCTTATCCTGTTACCTATTACAATACATTTAAAAAAAGATAAATAATGTAGTAGCAATAGTAATAAATAATGTTGTAGTAAAATAAAATATGTAGTTCAAATACCGCGCTAGTCATTTTTAACCGACTTCAAAAAAGGAGGATGTTTCTCAATTCGACCGTACCTACATGAGAAGTGGGGATGATTTTTTTTTCGTCGTCTACCCCATCGTGTGGTGTATCGTTAAATAGGTCTTTTAAAATGATTTAAGGATTGCTTATACCATTTTTCGATTGAATGCTCCATTTACGAAATATTGAACTTTAAAGTGCAAATTTTTGTTCCAGTAGGGCGTCCCCCCCCCCCTCCTCTAAAAGCTAAACTGCTGGCTTGAAAAATCTGAAAAAATTCGTGATAATAGTTCATTTTATGAACTTTAAAGGAAAGCTATAGCGGTTAAGATAACTTTATTAGTTAAGCAGTAATAGTCGTTGAACTTGGGTGTTGGATAATTTTGTACCAAAATGTTTAGAATAAATCCTTTAAAGTGACAAAGACGAAGTACCTAGTTGCTTGTTTATAGCGGGTAAAGATTTGCATTGAATAAGGGGCTACTACGGAACCCTACACTGCACGTGGACCGACACGCACTTGGCCGGTTTTTTTTTAATTTTGAAATTAAATAAGTATTATGTTCATTCAATAATCGTCTGTCAAAGTTCGTGAAAAGGGGGCTGTTCGTAAGTGACAATGTGGTGAAGGATTGTAGCAAGCTTGGTCTAAAACTGAAAGTTGTAAGTAAATTTTCCTTAAATTAACAAAGGTTTAAACTCTTGCTCGTAACAATATCACGGTCCACACTGTAGTTAATATAAAATAACTGCGTAGGTATATTAAACGTACTGTGTATAATAAAAGGTTAAAAAACAATATCAGTAAATATATGTTTCACTGTATAATAAATGCTTATTGGTATAAATTGGAAATACCTAACTGCACATTTATAGGGTGCAGCCACACCGAGAGAGAGCCTACACTGGAGAAAGTACGCAGAAGCACGCAACGAGCCCTGTTATGGCAACGTTTCTCATTCCTTCATTACTTTTCTTCTATGTATTTATCCGCATAAATAGGATAAACACAACTCTTTGAGCTTCTTTTAAACATCTTTGAAATCTTTACACTGTTACAGAATCTTATTGATTATATTTAACTATCTATAAGTTTTCATTACGACTGCCGTCGAAGTCATTTTGTCTCATAAAGATTATATCGTAAACCTCCGTTTGAATAATGGGACATCTAGAAATATATTTTTTAGTTTATTGCTCTATTCGTAATCTACGATCTCCGGGTTGAATGAACTCCTGAGTCCTGAACCTATGATACACCTGTCTGATTAAATTAAATACTTAATGTTATATGACGGTATCTACACCCCGTGGAGAATTAAATCCACGTATGAAAAATATATACGATTTTTTAAAATTAAAATTGTACATGCATTTATTGGTACACCACTGCAAGGATGATGTTTTTGAATTATAGAATGAATATATCTCGCAATAAGTCAGAGTGTGTGGCTTTGTCATTGTGTACATTACACGGTTACAATCTCACTTGATTATCAAGTAAGTGTTAATACGTGGAATTGCTCGTTTGGTTAGACACTTCTGGCACAGCTGGGTGACGAAGACAAGTCGTTCTAGGTGCGCTTGAACTTTGGAAAGCGTGGTCTGTAGCGCTTTGCGCTAGCGCATCAACACAAGAGTGTGACCTCTGCGAGGCTCGCGCGCAAGGTCACGAACGCGCGTGCGCGTCAGTCGTGACCCGCTCGCAGGCCTTACCTATTCGCAAACCATTCTACAATCGTTCTAGCTGCATGACTGTAGAGCTCATTATCATCTGCATGGTACACTTGGCCACAATGTCTCGGTGTTCCAATGTGGTATTAGTGTCGTGTGCTAGACCGTCTAGGGCATATATTTGCTCCTAGATTTGTGTAGTAAATTTCAACAGCCCTTTTTTTAAAGATATATCATCTATCAATTAATAACCCAGTTTGCTTACAATATTGTCACCCACAATAACACAATGATAAGTCTAGCAGACGTCATGGACAGCCCACTCCAAGAAATAATAGAGTTGCGTAATATAGAACATTAGTCGTTTCGGTCATGTCATGCGTCATCGAAAGTGAATCGAAAGTTGTAATAATTCTCTACACAATTGAAAATAAATGATTCTATTGCTCCAAATAATGTAAAACAGACATATATGGATTTGCTAATATTTTTATCATTTGCTTACTTCTTAAACTTGATTTTCAGATGCTTTATAATTATAATAATAATAATGAGTTACATATATGATAACCTAATGTCACTGGCTAGTAGTGGTTAACACCAGCGGCGCTTTGGAAGTCTACTGGAACCTACTACAGGAAGACGACAGGGGAGTGGTGCGGTATTGGCGTAACCAATAGTAGTGTAATAATAGTAACCGCGCCTTGAGATATTCTTTTATAAACTTCTTTTCTTAGATTTCTTTTTTTTATAAAGTAAATTCATCTATTTGTGATTTAGTCTTTTATTTATATTCTGTTTACGTGTTAGACGTAACATAACGTTGTATTAACTATCTGCATGTCAAATTTCAGCGCAATCCGAAACAATATTGATTTTCACACTTTGTTACCCGATTTCACCCTCTTAGGGGTGAATTTTCAAAAAAAACAGAAACACTTATTTACTTATTTTGTTACTGAAGCACTTGTGTGAAGTTTTGGATAAAAAAGACTATCTAATCTTGTTTCTCCATACAAACTTTGAACCCCCATTTCATCCCCTTAAGGGGTGAATTTTGGAAAATCCTTTCTTAAAACACCCCTACGTACTAAGACAAATATACCCTCCAAATTTCAAGTCTCTACGACCAGTGGTTTAGGCTGTGCGTTGTCTGTCAGTCAGTATGTCAGGACAAAGATTCTTATAGTATTAGATAATTTCAATTAGTTATTAAACTTATAATGTACTTATGCTGTAATAATATATATTTTATCAACACTCATATCATAAACTTCTGATAGTTTTTATGCATGTACAACTGGAATTAAATTAAAAAGTTTTATTACGATACAGATTTCTTAACTTTGTTTTTATTTTTATTTAAATAAGTAACTACCTATTGCAGGAGAATAGATAAAGTATTGTCTGAAACTGCACATAACTAGGTAATTATTAAAACACTCTTGTGATATTGTTAAAAACCGAGCCGTACTCGGCTATATTACCGATTCACGTCACAGATACATGCATCAAACTTATAACACCCCTTCTTTTTGCATCGGGGGTTAAAAAATTATAGGACACCGTCAATCAGTTCAGTCTCAAATGTGACGTACACATATTGAAAATAAATAAAGGTGTTACACGTTTTTTCATTAACTAGGTATACCTACTTATATCACGTTGACACAAAGGATACCTACATTTATCTATAGGTAAACACTAGCTATTGTGGAAAAATACATTCCTGTCCTTAGCTTGCTTAGTCGAATAAACTATATTTAATTATTATAATATCTTCCAAATCCAATTAATGTAATATCTTGAATCACTGAGTGTATTATTCTGCAAAGATTCATTTTTGCATCGACGGTCCGCACGAGATGACAAATCTTAGTAATTTCATAACAGGCGTGTTCGAGGTAAAACATTTTGCTTGATGTTTTTGTGAACCGGAACAAAAACAGGCGGAAGAAATAGCAGATATCCATATATACGGCGCATGTGAAGCATGTAAGTACCTACTATTTCGAAGTATGGAGATATTTCGGAAGCCGGAAGACATCAACATAATTTTTTTTTTTAAATCTTGTGAAGTACAACAATAGTAATTATTTGCATATAGTGCAAATAATTACTATTGTTGTACTTCATATTCTATATATTGCACTTTGCCATTTCTATATTTCATATATTCAAACAAGATGACTATTGTATGAGTAATCCAAAAGGCTATAGTCATTAATCGACAAATTCCTTAATCACGTGGACGTCGTCATGTCGTTTATAAAGACGCTTTAGCATTTTTGTTTTTTTATAATAGCTACCCACCGGGAGCGGTTAGTGTAACGGTAGATTAAATGTGCCATATATGCGATTGGTAGAAGTGGTAGCCGAGAATGGGATACATTATTCAAGGGGATCATTTACATCGGCGAGCGGCGGACGTGGCGGATCGCAGCGCCTTGTATGTACGACACAGCCTCGCACGGAACCCACTGTGCGACCTAAAAAAACCTCCATATTGCTCCTTGAAGCTTTCTTTTTTAATGCACGCCAAGTATTCACTTAATGATCGAAGACAACGTCTGTAGATTGCATTCAATTCAAAAGATAAGAGGTTATATCTTTAAAACGTCAAGTGCAGCAAAAACTCAGTTGCCTAATGTATGGGTAATTGTTGAAAAACTCTACAATTAAAATGTCCAATAAAATTAAAATGGTTTCATGGTCCGCAGCACAGCGTAAACAAGCCACCTAGCTACCTGCTCGGTCTCGCGAGATATATTTTTACAACATTTTTGATAAATTGAGTTCAATAAGTGCGAGATCCTGTTAAAGTAAGTAATTGCCCATAAATAGGAATATTGTTGATTTCGTTGTGAACGAGTCTTAAACTCTCAATTAAGTTAACTATAATTACTGCTCCGATATACCGACAAGTACAGTGACGTTCTTTTATCTTAATCTGCATATATATACCTAGTCTAGATACTGTAAGCATACCTTTAGAACTACAATTACCTTTCGCTTTGTGCTTCACACTTCAACTCTTTGTCTAACGGGACATGTACTACGCATTCCGGGCTTGGGCTTGTACCTATTATAATACTACACAAGTATTTGATTAAGACTATTTAATTATGCATGAATGTGACTAAAATACAGAGTCAAGCATAATTTTCAATTACAAACTTAATGGAAATCTGGGGAATTTTAGAAACGCAAGACACACATCTTATTCTACTTACTAAGTTAAATAGATAGCAAAATTTCGCAGACCCTACCTTCAAAATTAGTATTTGAACATATTCAAGTTAAGCTTTTTTAATAAGGTCATATTCTAGATTGGTCGCAAATCAAGGTAGGTATTGATTCAGTTCTATAATTACTTTGGCATCCGAAAAACGTGTGAGGTGCGTGACGAGAGTGAGAGGTGCGCCCTTGCAGTTTCCACCACAGATTGGGCGACAGTAGGTGCAGCAGCCACCTTGTCACAATGAGTGGACGCGCCAGGGCAACACTGTTGTCCGCAACCCTGCCAGTTTACCATCCACTACCACCTCTCCATCGCATCAAGGAGAACGTAATAACATTGAATACGATTGAAAACAACAAAGCAATTATTATATTATTATGGTAATACATTTTTTGAAAATACTACCGGCCGTCACATGTTATGAGCTAGTAAACATTTTTCAATACCTACGACCTTTGTACAATACGCGTTTAAATTATCATGCCTTATCAACCATTGCTTATCAGCCGGTAAAATCGTTCATTCAAATAATAAACATTAAGTTTTATAGTGAAATTAACATAAGAATCTAGCTTTTACTTTAACCGAACTAATAACTTGAATATTTACAAATCACTGGAATAAGGTGAGCGTTTATGTCTTTTACAGGCAATTTGTAACTTGACTTCGCGCCTTATTTTATCATTATCACACTGTATCAACACAATTTATCGAATTCCAAGTATTGAGATAAGGAATATTTTATGTCAACTGCCGAACACAATGTAAAATAGATATCAGAGCAATAATTAAGAATCGACTTCAGATAAATTTACTGTTCCAACTGCATCTGTCGTGAAACAGGAAATGAAACAGTATCGAATAGTGAACGCAATTAACACAATGCACCTTTATCTGACTGTTTGATAAAGATTGACTTTGATCTATCTAAGTTCTGAATTAACGGTCCTCTCACAGTCCTATTTCATTTTAATGTTGAAAATTATCGCTTCATTATCATTTCATACTAATACCATAAATGCTAATGATTGTGAGGATAGATGGATAAATATTGGAGGTAGTTACTCTTTCACAAAAAAATTTGGTAATCAACGGATTTGAATTAAATTATCCGCACAGAGTTTATATCCTGAACTAACATAGGTATGTATAGAGTAGGTACTTTAAACATAACTTTTTAACGTGGGTGTAGCCGCAGGGCACCGTTAATATTAAACAACAGTAAAATCGTACCTTCACCAAGGAAATTGTATATACTCGTAATATCGTAAAACTAGATGCAACTTCCACTTGTACATCTTTACTCAGCTTACATCATCGTTAGCTCACATTACTTATAAAAATATATAGTTTTGTTTATCCTGCTTCTGCCAGAGCCTAAGCTCCTATTTGTAGGTTTGACCCACTCCCGTAGCTTAGCAACACAGCAGCTCATCCCCTGTAGAAAAGCAGGCTGACTGTCTTTTTATCTAATACTATAAGAATCTTTGTCCTGACATACTGACTGACTGACTGACTGACAGACTGACTGACTGACTAACTGACAGACAACGCACAGCCTATACCGCTGGTCGTAGAGACTTAGAATTTGGAGGATATATTTGTCTTAGTACGTAAGGGTGTACTAAGAAAGGATTTTCCAAAATTCATCCATTTAGGGGATGAAATGGGGGTTCTCAAAGTTTGTATGGACAAAAAAGATAAGATAGTATTTTCTATTCGAAACTTCACACAAGTGCTTCAGTAAAAAAATAAGTAAATACGTGTTTCAGGTTTTTTGAAATTCCACCCCTAAGAGGGTGAAATGGGGTAACAAAGTCTGAAAATCAATATTGTTTCGGATTGCGCTGAAATTTGGCATGCAGGTAGTTATTACGACGTTAGTTCTGATAGAACGATGTCCTAAAATTCACCCCTTAAGGGGATGAAACCGGGGTTCAAAGTTCGTATGAAGAAACAAGATAAGATAGTCTTTTCTATTCGTAACTTTGCACAAGTACTTCAGTAAATAAATGAGTAAATACGTGTTTCAGGCTTTTTCGAAATGCCACCTATAAAAGGGTGAAGGGGGGGTAACAAAGTCTGAAAACAATGTTATTTCGGATTGCGCTGAAATTGGCATGCAGATAGTTATTATGACGTTAGTATCTGTTAAGAAGGGATTTTCTAAAATTCACCCCTTAAGGGGATAAAATGGGGGTTCAAAGTTTGTATGGAAAAACAAGATTAGATAGTTTTTTTCTATTCGAAACTTCACACAAGTGCTTCAGTAAATAAATACATAATAAAGTGTTAAAGTTTTTTGAAATTTAACCCCTGAGAGGGTGAAATGGGGTAACAAAATGTGAAAATCAATATTATTATTGTTATATACCGGCCGGTGAGATCGCGATGTTCAGTGAACATCGCGATCTCACCGCGTGACCTCACTCCCGAGGAAGAGCGACTGACTCGCTCGAAACCTAGGTCGAGAAAATTCGACTAAAGGTACGTGAATTACAGCCGGTATATAACAATAATAATGTTACAAATTCACGATAATTTTAAAATAAAAAAAAACAATATTGTTTTGGATTGCGCTGAAATTTGGCGTGCAGAGTTATTATGACGTTTGTATCTGTTAAGGAAGGATTTTTCAAAATTCGCCCCTGCAAGGGATGAAACGGGGGTTCAAAGTTTGTATGGAGAAACAAGATAAGGGTGCGTACAGACTATGTAACATAACATGTTATAAAATTATTATTTAACATGTAAATTTAGAATGCAGATAGTTGTTATGACGTAGGTATCCGCTTAGAAAGTATTTTCTAAAAATTCCCCCTAGATATTACTTATTAATTTTAATTATATATATAAACTTATAGATTTACTTAAGTACTTCTGTAAATAAATGAGTTAATACGTGTTGCAGGATTTATGCAAAGGGTTGGTCAAAAAGTCTCAAAATCAATATGATTTTTTGGGTGTTATATATATGAATCCCTATTTCCCTTAGTCACGCAATAACTTGAAAACGGGTGAACCGATTTGGCTTTTACTTCTATTATTTATTTTATGATAGAAAGGTTTTTACAAAATAAAAGTTTTAAGTAAATAAAATAAGTCTTTAACGCGGGCGAAGCCGCGGAGCATTTCTAGTCTACGATAAAATAGGTAATCCTTACCAATCTCAGAGTCACTTATACAGGGAGTAAAGAACCCAACAACGAGCGAAAGCATGCAAATTCCATCAATGCAGAGTTTTGCAAGCCGCAGTTCAGCGGCCATCGCTTGGAATCTTACTAGCATTTAGTCTGTTCCGTTACCTCATCTTATTTAAAAATAAAATTACTAATATCTAAATAAATAGAATATAACAATATTGGTATTCGTGTCCGTTTGTCATCATCACATATTGACGCAGGTTTCACCATAATATATAATCGAGTTATCTAGTTATTTCTTTAATGTATGCTTTATATGGCATTTAGTTATTGCAAATAACACATATACATTTTATATGAGAGTAGATACTAATTTAATAACTAACGAGTATCGTGATTATACACAGTGGATGAGCTCAAGCCAAAATGCTTGCAATACCAAGAGTCACTAGGTATATCTTTCCACGCATGTACCATACAATGATCAAACTTAATTTTTCAGTGCATGTGTGCCATAACAGCTACACAAATTATATAATTTTTCAAAATATTAAGTACCAGTGATACAAACTTAACTGTCGCCACAGGCGTAATCGTAAAATGCGCAATATCTTCTGCCACCAACAAAATATTTTGCGCGATTTAGCGCTATAATCAGAAGTATTTAGTTTTCTATTAGCTCCGTAACATTCATTAAATATTAATTTAAAGTTATATAGATAAATTAATATAGTTTTGACAAATGTTATAATGTGAATCTGATACAAGATGTGAAAGGGATTAATTTTTCATTTTTCAAAGATGTTTATATTCATCGTCTTGACCAAAAGTCAATAAAGGTACGGACACACCGCAGCGTCCTGCGAGCGCAATCTAGGCGGCGATCAGATAGCGCAGTAGTATTTGTACCGACTGAACAAACCGACTGTACCGACAAATGCGATCATAAAACAATTGAAAAGTACTTAGATCGCGCCCGCAGTTCGCAGATCGCAGCAGTGTGGCCGTGCCTTAAGTCATTAATATTTTGGTATATTTACTATCACTATAGTAACCCAAAACCTCTTCCTTGTTTGGTAAATTGTATTTTTCATTACTGATCTACAAAAAAATAAAAGATGTTACTGTATAGCGGTTATACATGGTTTCAAAATCCGAACAAAATCCACTTCAAGTGAAAGTACACTTTTTCGAGAAACATTATTGAAAATAATTTTGCTATTGAGCTAATCATAATCTATGAACGTATTCTTCATTGTCATTGTCTTATTCCAGCCTTGAACAACGAATAATTAAAATGCAATCACGAAAACAATAGTGTTAACTAAAGTTCATTGTTTATACTTCACAAAATAGTACTGGAATCAATATACCAAGTTGTTGTTTTTGCATTTTTGTTTTACTGGAGGCTGTAATCTTCGAGTTGGACTGAATTGTGATTATATGTACTCGTATATTATTATAATGGCAGACCGTATAACGAATCGAGTTAATAAAAACGTACATTCATATACATATAAGGCGAAGCTAGCCTTGTCGACGTCCGTTCTTCTCAGTCGCACAGATCGATGCCATATTCACTGTCTTTATCGCACTAATAAGCTACAATGTAGCTATACCTACATTTCTTACACACACACACACATATTTTTAAAATGTGGGGTACCGCGATGTCAATATGATAAATAAACAGTTTCTTCGATTTTACGATTCAGTGATTAAAGATTCTATCTTAGCAAAGTTGGTTAATAATATGGAAATACATTAAATACATGGAATTGTACAAGCGCTATAATTAATCTAATAATAGCAGAAACTGCTTAAATTGTACGGTAATATACGGAATCACTTAATTACACCAAGATAACACCAAGATAGTTTAAACTTTTAAAGGTATGTCTTTTGCTGTCGTTCGACTGCAGGGCTACCATGAACTGCTTTGTCTGTTATTTATCCGTGAAAACAAAATATTATTTGAAGGGCACAGACACAGCGTCCAGTTAAACACTGGTTCCTGATACAGTGTCAATCAGATAATTATCTGAAAGATAAATCCATAAAAATGTTGCCTAATATCTGTCAGTTAAGTTACTAACTAACTAACTAACCCGTGAATCTGGCCCTTAACATCATAATGTTACCAGGGCGCAGTGTGGTGACGCCCAAATCTGACAAACTTCAGTTTTAGGTTTATCTGTTTAAGGATTTTAGGTCATGGCGTACCATAAGGCGAGCATTCCGCTTGTCTTGTTACTTTGTGCCATTTAAAAAATAATGACAATACCTACATAATATCTAATAAAATATAGTAAGTATCTAAGTATACAACATAAATCAATATAAATAAATAGATAAGGGATAACTTTTATTATATCTCTCACGTGGTAATAAACAAAGTAGGTTTACATTGCAGGCGTCACGCAAAAGCTCATCAACACATTCTCGACTTTGGACAACGCACACATTAGTATATAGAATTAGATCTCTATCCCGGCACATGCATGCACATGCAAATTTGAGGATTAGCTTCCATCCGAGGTCTGCCTACTAATATACAATATGGGATTCTTTACATATAAACAACAGGCTATGCGGATCATTGGTTTATTTGTAGTCTATTTATTATTAAAAAGGGAAAATCAATAAAACGTTTCTCTTAGCTTTTAAATCAAAAATTGTAATGCTTAAAATCAAGTTACCACTGGGTTTTTGTGCATTTTTGGAATTTAAAGCGTGCCTTTTATTTTAAAAATAGATTTTTATTTCGGAGTCTTGGTACAAATTCGATCCATATCAACCAGTTATTTGAGCCGCTCAGCTTCGCCCACGTAAAAAAATGATATTGTGTAACAAACAGATCGTCTGCTTGATTTACCTGATACAAGACGCTGAACTCAGAATTACTAGTTTGCACGTCTCTGCACTATGCTTGTTACCCTATTAATTAGATGCTTCCTCCGTATTCACAAACAACACTATTATATAAGGTCTCACAGTGCCGGCTAACGCATAGTGTCATTCAAACCAATACATTATTGTCATTACTTGTGTCAAATCCTCCGCGAAAATAAATAGGAACGTAAGTCTCATACTACTTTATAAACTCTATTTTAAGGCCCATTCTGACAATTTGCATTTTCTCAGTCAATAGCTTTTTAACCACTGACGCAAAAAAGGGGTGTCATAAGATTGGCGTGTGCATTCTGTGTATGTGTGTGTCTGTTTGTGTCTGTTCGTAGCGCCCAAACGGATGAACCAATTTTGATTTAGTGTTTTTGTTTGATAGGTGTTTTGTTCTGGAATCTTTGCAGCGGTGCCAAATCAATTAGCGATATATCCATGTACTGAGAGGTCTTTACAATGCCACTAACATGACCGTCCAAATACAGAACCAGCAGTCTAAACCTATCATCATGCATCGTGGTGTGGGACAAGGGGATATATATATTTTTTTTATTCAGCCTGTTTTGTCCCACTGCAGGGCAAAGGCCTCCCTTCCCTCCTTCCACACATCGCGGTCTATTGCTTGTTGGGTCCAGGTGCTATAATAGTTATCCAGCTCGTCCCGCCATCTCCGTCTGGGTCTACCACGTCGTCGTCTAACGTCTAACGTAAAGGGATATTAAATCCCCCAAATTGTTCACAAATACATTGGAGGATATGGTCAAGACGCTGGACTAGAAAGAACGTGGTATCAACATAAACGGCGAGTGCCTCTCACACTTGCGATTTGTAGACGACATAGTCATCATGACAGAAATGCTGCCAGAGTTGCAATATATGATGAACGGCCTAGCTGATTCTTCTCAAGACATTAACCTCCGGATGAACTTGGATAAAACCAAAGTTTTACGAGTATGTTCAATGACCATGTAAATCCGGAACCAATTGCGGTACATGGCAGTATTCTCGAAGTTGTTAAGGAATATGTTTCTCTTGGGCAAGAGGCAAACAGAAGAATACAGCTGGGCTGGGCAGCATATGTGAAACTACGTCGAGCTTTTACATCGCCAATCCCACAATATCTCAAGTCGAAAGTCTTCAATCAGTGCACCTTATGACATACGGAGCCGAAACGTGGACACTCACGGCTGGTCTGGTACACAAATTTAAAGTTGCTCAGCGTGCTATGGAAAAAGCTATGCCTGGAGTTTCTTTGAAGGATCGAATCCGTAACTAGGTGATCCGACAGAGAACCAAAGTCACCAACATAGCCTATCAAATTAGTAAGCTGAAGTGAAAATGGGTCGGCCACATTAGCCAAACAACCGACAACCGCTGGGGTAAACGAGTTCATGAGTGGAGACCGCGAATCGGCAAGCGTAGCGTAAGACGCCCTCAGGTCAGACTAGGTGGAACAATGATGTTCGCAAGGTGGCTGGCGAGAGCTGGATGAGATTAGCTGAATGGCGTGCAATGGAGAAGCTTATGTCCGCAACATGTGTAGCAACTTTCGTAGCCCTTTGACTACGGACGTCAAAAATATCAAAATGGCGCTTCTACGCCAATGAACAATTAATTATACATAAACAAATCAGTCGGGGTGGTTTTAAATTATTGAAAGTCGTTTTGTCGTGAAAATTCATAAACATTAACTTAATCATAAGTTATGTAAATACAAAAGTGTGATTGATGATCAAAAAAATGTAAGCAGATAAGCACTTTTAGCACGATCTCACCTGATGTTAATTGATGATAATGATGATGCGATCTTAGATGGTATTAGTAGTGATTTTCTGGAATTGTTGCCCTGCTGCCGCAAAGAATTGCAGCCAACATTTATCCACATTGTGCTACTGAGACAGTAGCACAATGTGGATAAATATCGGCTGCACAAAACTCTTTTGACACAAAATATCATGCCAAAGCTCAGCGAACCGGTTGGCAACAAATTGTTTGTTCAGTATATATATAGCCTACTATCAATGGTAGAGACTGAGTTTATTTTAGTGATATATTATGTACCAAACTGTATACCACGGCTGTATACATAAAATGTAATACACAGATTGATCGAATTGTCAAACACACAGAATAATATCCAGCTCAACGGGGGTTCGCTGCATTGCCTCTAAATCATGACAACGCGAAATAATGACATCCACTTTATACTGTTATAGCCAATACATATATAAAATATTGCACATATGTATGTACATCTTCGTTTTATAACTACCTAACGTATAGAATAATTCTGTATTCACAAAGATAGCATATTGCTCCAAAAATATTTATTACACTCTGTTGTATAGATAGAAGATATGATCAAATGTTTAGCTCATTTGGTTTAAGTAAGTACAGAAAACTGGCAACAAATATACATTATGCCAATATCCAAACTTCGTGACTTAAAACGTATTCTTAGTATATCATATATTTAGTATATCATACTAAGGTCTAGTTTAACCGCTTTCTGATATTTCTATAGTTGTTCATAACATTTTTTACATACTATTCTGCTTGCCTGTGGTCAAAAATCTGTCATCATATAAGTTCCTGAAAGAATTATTATTAATTGGTGGCAGACACTACATGGCGTTAACTATCAGATAACTATCTGGGACATTTTTACAGTATACATTTTTATAATAGCGCAATATTGCGCAATATTGAAAAACATGCATTGTTTTTATATTTAGAAACCAAAACTCCTCAGAAAGAATGTATATCTTTAGGATACCCTGAACTGGACCGTGATTTAAGCATCCCTTTGAATTAATTTAACGACCTGTATCAACTTAAAACTAGAATAACTATAATAATACTGAACAACAATTCATTATTTTTTAAAATTTTGTTCGAAAGTGTTTTATTTTTTTCATTTATTAATAGTATATATAAACATATAAAATAGTTCATACACCATAATTATTTTCTTCTTTTTGAAGCAATCAGTGCAAGAAAAACTTAGAACAATAACACACAAAAACAATAACCGGTGAATCTTTACATAAAACAAAAGACAAACAACGGGACCAAAATCTCTATCACCGATATTTATAAAAAGATCTCAACCACAAAGGAATCCCCAAAAACATTTAAAAAAAGTTGCGTATCTCTATGAATGCTTAACTTCCCCAGTCACCTGTACTTTCATTTTCAATCGTATATTCAGATAGCATAGAAATTATTTTTAATCAAACGGCCGCTGCCCTTTGAGCTCGTTGCCTTACGATTTCAAACTTTGATGTAAGATAATAAAACCCTATAATGGATTTGCTGTTGTGCGGCTGTGGTTGGCGGGAAACAAAAAAGGATAAAATATTAACTACATTGCTGTGTGGATATGGTACCTAACTGAAATATTTTTAGAAGGTGAAATCTCTGATGGGTAGTAAGATTATAATTATGTGCAATACTAGAAGTGCCCCGCGGCTTCGCCCGCGTTAAGAACTTCTTTCATTTATTTAAAAATATTCTATCGTAAAAACACATAAAAAAAGAATTAGCCAAATCGGTCCACCCATTTTAGTGTTATGGTGTGACCAAGGGAAATAGGGATTCATTTTTATATAACCCAATAAACCGTATTGAGCAGACTTTGTTACCCCATTTCACTCACTCACTCACTCTTAGGGTTCATACGCACTATGCGGTTACCCGCAATGCGGCTGGCCGTCCGGCTGACCGCAGGATGCGGTTGCGAATGCGGCCAGCCGGATCGCAGGCAACCGCATTCGCAACCGCATAGCTTTGCATATATAAGCCACAGACTGAGCCGCACAGTCCGTATGCAACTTAATTGTGCTTGCGGTCAGCCGGACGGCCAACCGCATTGCGGGTAACCGCATAGTGCGTATGAACTCTAAGGGTTACGCCGTAACCATACGCACTATGCGGTTACCCGCAATGCGGCTGGCCGTCCGGCTGACCGCAAGCACAATTATGTACGTAATATTCATTTCTATGCGCACTGCGATGCCCGCAGACCGCTCCGGTCGCTCGGAGGGCTGCGGCCCGAGTGACGGTCACCCGGACGGTTGCATATGCACTGTGCGGCTCAGTCTGCGGCTTATGTATGCAAAGCTATGCGGTTGCGAATGCGGCTGCCCGCGATCCGGCTGGCCGCATTCGCAATCGCATCCTGCGGTCAGCCGGACGGCTAGCCGCATTGCGGGTAACCGCTTAGTGCGTATGAACCCTTAGAGATGTAATTTCAAAAAAGCCTGAATAACTCATTTACTTATATATTTACAGAAGTACGTGTGTCAGGTTTCAAATAAAAAAGACTATCCTTTCTTAGCGGATACCTACGTCATAATAACTATCTGCATGCCAAATTCAGCGCAATCCGTTAAGTGGTTTGAGTAGTGTTGATAGATCAGTCAGTCAGTCAGTAACGTTTGCCTTAATATATACAGAAGATTACTACATTCTATTTTGGTTTTGATAGTTTATGATTAGACTTAAAACATGAAAATTAAATAAATTTAGTAATGATCAAAACTTATTCTTTTACATAAATAAATATAAAGCCTTCAGAGGGCTGTAATTTCAAAATCTATTTATAATTTTATGGTTTGCATTCAGCAGTGATAGATATGTCTAATATGTAAAACTATGATAGATGTCAATTAAAATCTATGGTAAACTTGTGTTGAAATAAGATTAAAAATTAAACGTAAAAATGTATATTTGAAAACAAAATTCAAACGATAAAAGCAAAACTCATCACCTAGACTAACTTCTACTAGGTCTTTCAACGCTTTAAATAAATAATGTTGATAGTTTAAAAACTAAAAAAAACAACTTTCATGCCTCGCGAGTCAGTTTCAGTAGCAAGTATGAGACATTTAGCGTCATATCTCTAGAGATACTTATCAAATGTCGATGTTATTGCAATGGGGTCGATTCGAAAATGTACCCTACCGATTAAAAAAAGAATTATTCGAATCGGTTTACAATTGACGGAGTAATCGCGTAATATACATACAAGAAAAAAAAATACAGACGAATTGAGGACCTCCTCCTTCTTGGAAGTCGGTTGAAATTATTATTTAAAAAATACTCTACATGATATCAGTTTTGACTTTATCTCGCAAAATATGATCCTATTTGTACCTTTTTTGGACTGTGAAGCTCATAAGTTTGCTGTACGCAGCATAATGACCATACTCTTGAAGAATATCAAGTAGCGTAGAGCGGTAACTTGAGTGAGTCTGATCGTCACTGAATATGCTTTGAAGTTGTAAAACATTTAGAAAATAATAATATGTAGGTAATATAGAATAAGATGATAAAAAAATATTAAAAAGCTTTGTACAGAAATGGCATCCCAATAATAAAATAAATGCAAGTTCATATGTTAACATCGTTTTTATACAAAAAGTATTTTGTATAAAAACTGTATTTACAACGTAAAGTAATATTTAAGGCATATCCACAACATTCTTTCGTCGTTAAGAAATTTTATCCCCCGTCGAGATTTCTTCGGACTCTGGCCCTTAAGAGCCTAAAGTTATATACCAATTTAAGTCATATGTGTGCATCTAAGGTTGTGTGCGTGAGTACCTTCAACCTCCAAGTGATGGGAAGTGAACCCTTTACGCGGGGAAACCGTTTTTTTATAAAGTTTTTATTTGCGCTCGGACACCAACGTCAGGTAGAAAGGATGATCGTTAATTTTTAAAGGACACACTGAACTTTTAGTTTACTGTGGGGATTATTGATCTTACGACTTCTTATTTTGATGGTGATTTTGGTCACTGATTCAATTTTTTGAAAGGTCGCTTTTGCAAGGTCTTGAGTGTCAGTAGTACTAGACCCCAATTTATTTGTTTTTTTTTTTAAATAGTTTAATAATAATACCTGCAAGAAAGACGTTAGGTATCAAATATAATGATAGTTGTCAAATTTGCTAAACTTTATTTAAGCCGATTAAATTATCGATAAACATTTATTGAATAATCTAAAATATAAGTCCGTATGAGTTTTGCTCTTTGTCTTTCGCTTCAAACTTTTAGTATGAACAAATTAATCTGGCTGGACTAATTAAAATCCTTAAAACTGTTTACTATATTTTTACGTGCTAATTAATAATTTTTTTGTTATGGAATTTCATATACCTAAGACTTGTATCTGATTTGTTTGACAAACAATCTTATAAATCTAAAATCTTATAAGCATGTGAAAATTACTTTACTAAAGCGCAATTTAGTAAATTAAAAAAAATACACGTATTTGTACTCATACGAGACCAAATACGACGTTCTTTCATTTCATGAACAAAATTAAACAATAAACAAGCATCTACGCGGAACCTAAGCCTTTTAATAAAAGTGTTTATTGAAGAACCGGCTTTTTAATTAGTGTAAAATATAAATAAGATAAACGAAGAGAACGTTAATGTCACAAATCGAGTGAAGCACAGAGTTGCACTCGGCCCCGGCCCTGCTCGGCGAGATCCGAGCGACACTTCATAGCGCGAGAGCTCGTTGATGTCTTTTGCTAAGAACATTGGAGTTTCGCGCTTTCACGAGTTTGTTGACTTCTTGGGCCGATTATGGGACCGCTTACGTAATTTTTACACCTTTATGGCACTAATATAAATAAAATATGTATTACACGGCAGACAGTAAGTGATTATTTAATTTTTATGAATTCTTTCTCGATAACTGCCTCGGTTCTACGACAATATGATACGAATACTTAAAGGTGTAATTAAAGTTATATGATTTAGCCGATGCGGTATTAAAATGATACATAAAATACATTTATACGAGTACGGCCAAAGTTTTATGTTCAGAGACATGGTGCAAAAGATACGACATCAAAATCAAGTAAAGCCGAAGCCGACGTCTCCCGATAAAAAGTTGTATTTAACTGTTATGATAAAAAAATATCGCCTAAAGAATTACATGAAGTAATAATGATTGAGAGGAGAGCGCGAGGCGATGGCGGGCTCATCTCGAAGGCTTGCGTGGCGCGGCCGCACCGACGCTGTAAAATAAGGCTCTGGAGAAGGGGCCCCGCGGAGGGAGGGACGCACACTCCAACTATATTATGTTCGCCAGTGCAAGAATAAAACAGACAGCGTTTATAATATTTATATCACTATATTGGGTATGTTATTATTTACTTCAAAAAGTACGAACAGATATTTGAAGTTTCCAATTATTTAAAATTATCTTATAGTTTTATGATTATAAAAATCGAAATCATAATAACTGTCTGTGAATTGCATGTGCATCAATAAATAACCTAACCTAACCTAAAGGTTTTGCATATAGATGAAAATTATAAAGGAACACTGAGACAATCATTTCGATTACGATTGGCATTATCCTTAAATGTAACTGAAAAGAAACCAAGTGTGATCTTCTTTATATTCTTTGTGGTCCATCTGAGATACGTACAAATATGGTAATAACAAACAAGATATATTTAAATTCGCGCACCGCTTTTGGTGTGTACCCTGGGAGAACAAAAAGTGATCATTAAAGGCTCGGAGGCGCGGCGGGTGAGGCGGCGGTGCGCGGCGCGCGGCTCAGCCTCGCGCTTGCTCCTAAACGATTCAGCCGAGTTTTTATCACTCACCAATCCATATCGAGCTTATTTATACATTTTTACCAAGAAGCTACTCATTTGATATTCTCTTATCAGCATTATCCCGCGATAATTCTAGAAATCAATCCACATATTAAGTCCGTATGCAAACGTGTATAATCATTTTATTCACATCGACGTAAAGATAGAAAATTCTTGCATAGATTAGTATAATCTTATATCTTCGAATATTTCTCGAACTGAGTATACATAAAAGCTTATTATCGCCTAGTTTAGTACCGAGGTGGTTTCGCATTACATTTCGTATTCGTGTTATGCTACCACTTTGTAATAAAATGTTTAACCTGTTAATATCAGAATATTTCCTTAACGACTAAAACGGAACTTTTAATTAAAGCCTGGTTTCATTTGAGAGGGTCGGGATAAAAATAGCTTTTAGAACCTTAGACTCTGCCATCACTTTATAAAGTACAATTTTACGGCATTCGAGAATCACTCTCATAGGTATAGGTAGGCACAGTTATCGTATAGTTAGTAGTACGCTAGATATGCTACGCTGTATTTGTTGTATGTTTCCATTTGAAGAACCCCCAACATCATAGTCTTTGGAACTAAATTTAACATTATTGACATAAAATTAACAGTTTTTTTGCAAATGGCCGACGAAATGAAGTGAAGTTTATATCGATAAATAATCAATTTCGTTGTAGCCTAATGGCTCCACACGATAAGTGCAATTTTTTAGAGGATGCTTCAAATGGAATTATGCAACAAATACAGCGTAGCATATTTAACGTACCAGTAACATTACAATATCTATGGGTGACTGGGTGTAGGTAATTCAACGCATAAAATAATGTCCTATTCCTACTAGCTATAATTAGTGATCAAAATTTGACAGCCCATTAGCGTAAAGGATAGATACTTTGACTTCTAACCCGGAGATCACCAGTTCAAATCCGTCAACAATGCACTAATGGACTTTCAAGCGATTTCCAATAATATCGTTTAGAAACTAAATAGAACCGACTTCAATGCCGCGCTATTCATTTTCAGTACCAATTTTGAGGTGTTTATCTCAATATCTCTGGAGATACTTATCAAACCTCGATAAAATTACCATGGTACCACACTTGGGATATCTCCTTTCCAACAAAAAAAAGAATAATCAAAATCGGTTCATAAACGACGAAGTTATCCGCGAACAAACATAAAAATATATATATATACGGTCGAATTGAGAAACCTCCTCCTTTTTTGAAGTCGGTTAAAAAAGAGGAGATTCTCAATTCATCTGTATGTTTGTTAAACGATTACTCTGCCAATTGTAAACCAATTCGAATTATTATTTTTGTTATGGATAGGATATATTTTCGCGGTTGCTTTTTTATATGATTTATTGAGATTTGATGAATATCTCCAGAGATACATCTCAAATTTACTACTGAAACTGACTCACTTGGCTTGTGAGTCGATTTTTGAGTTTTTAAACTATTATAATTATTCTATGTGCATTCATGGATTCTCTATAGGTGAAACGAGCAGTATATATCGATTTTCCGACTTGCTACCAAAAAGTAGCTTATAACCATCAAAGTGAAAATCTACCATTACAACTATAATATAATCAACAATTAAAATAAAACCGGCCAAGTCGAGTAGGACTCGCCCACCGAAGCTTCCGTACCAACGTTGGTTGTTACGAATTAAGCTAGACCTCTAAATTGTATGAGCGCCATATCACTCAGAGGCTAGGCTAGGTTTTCGACCCAAAACCTATAGGGTACTTCCGGTTGACCAAGAATTGTCAATTTTGGTTAAAAGCAAGGTCGTACAGCACAAGTAAAGGAAAAATTCCGAAAAATAAACAATGTTGAAAATTAAGGTAAATTTTGGTACTTACAAGTTGTCGCGTTTCTAAGTTTCTAAATTTGCCCATATCTTTTTATCGTGTTGACTCAGGGCTTTGAATTTTATACACCTAATAGGGACTATAGATTTCAGTATCTAATATAAATTTCAACTTGCTAGGTTCACCCGTTCCTGAGAAAATCGGTGGTGACACACGGACAGACAGACGGACAAGAAAGTGATCTTATAAGGGTTCCTTTTTTTACCTTTTGAGGTACGGAACCCTAAAAATATATATTTATACGCATTAATATCGCAAAATGTTTGATACATATCACAATCGGCGCGACACTTATTTTATTGTTTATTGAGAATATTATTCCACTAAAAATCTCAAATATTTTAGTCGGAAAAGACTAAACTTATTAATAAAAAATCTCCTCTTTCTCAGCTACTAAATTCTGTGCCTGCAGTAAAAAGATCTTCACGTTTTCGGTTTTATATTCCTAATGTATTCTCAAACTGGTATCCGTAAGAGATAAGGTATCGTAATTTATTGATTAAGTTGGAGAAAAGAGATTTTGTTACGTTTCCTTGAGTGATTTTAGGCTCGGAATTAAAAGCAATAAGATATATTTAGATTTTGATAAATTTATGAGGTTTCATTAACTGAAGTATAGCGTCAGTAATACGTAATAATAGTAGGTAAATGTGTCGTATTAAAAATGTATTGACTTATTCATATACCTATATTGAGGTACCAATGTAAAGTACTGTGTTAAGTTCCAATATAAATTAAAATACCTGCTTCTATGCTACTACGTAAGTACCTAAATGCAATCATAAAAACAGATACTTAGGTACTCAGATTCGTTTATTTCTTTGTTCAATAAGGTACGAGTCATTAGGTACTAATGATTCAACAGTCATATATATTTTGTAATAAACTGCAAGCATTCTAAACTTGAGAAATGACGTACTTAACGTAGCTATTTAGTATTATTAAGTTGTAAACCAATGTTGCATTTGTTTGTTCAAATATTAATTATAGTCCCGTTACGATGAGATATAGCCGAAGTGTCAGTGTTTATTTCTGTAAACGAACAACGACTTATACAACCATACTAATTCGTGTAGAGAACTCGTCTGGGCAGCGAGCAGACGTAACTAATCTTACTACACATGCCTGCCCCGCGTAGTTAGAACGCATCAACGTCATGCAGTATGAATGACATGCGCGAGCACATGGTAACGTGAGTACTGGCTTTTTGCGCCGGTTACGTTACTCGAATGTGCTCGTGCATATCTTTTAACAAGTCAAATTTAAGTAAACATTCGAGTATGACTCTTATTACGGGGTGACTGATCCTGCACTCGATATACTATTACGATGACATATATATATATATATACATGATTATTAGTAATAATAGGTCTATTGATTTTAGCTATAGGTAACACGACCGCTAGTACTACAAATTCCTTAGCCAGATGAATGTGTCGTAATATAAATTCGTAATGAAGGTTCGGTGGCAAGGGAGGAGCGGCGGCGGTGGCTATCCGAGCCGAGCTCGGGCACTCTCGCGGCAAGTTCAAGGTGAGCGCGTCGGTCCGCCCACACACGGCCGCACCGCTCCCAGCACAACCGTTACACTCCGAACCTCGGCGGACCTTCCACTCCGATGCGAGCTACGTCTCATTCCTCTCCGTGTGTACCTACTACACTGCACTGCGCCGCCGCCAACCGCACCACTCACTTGCTCAAACAACGATTGTTTCTAACGAACTAAACAAATCTCCAAGTCTACAAGGTGCCAACACGCAAATGAATTAATTACCCGAGGTCGCTCCGAAGCCGCGCCGCGGCGGTTAGGCGTCTTAATACATTCCATTAAAAACGCAATTATAATCTTGATACTGAGCGAGTTACCGCTTAAATAATAATTACGCTGGTACGTTTCGATGAAAAAAATCATCAAAACGAATCACTCGTCTATACCTTCACGTATCCGATACCAGTGTCGTTTGCGACATACCTCTATAAATTTTAAATAAGTCACATTTTTATTTTAATCAATGTAAGACGATTTCGACACACCGACCGCCGAGATGGAATTTCCCACTAACGAATGGCGAACACCTGGCAACAGTGGCACTGTGATATTTCCATAATATCATCTAATAAACCCGAGGCAATAAAATACGACGCGTTACGAGTTTGTGGACGAACTCATTAGAGTTTAGAAGATATTTATATATACCTACACACTCGGAGAATTCATCTCGCGGCCCGTCTATAAATTGTGACAGTGGTAAGGATGTGTACGTTACCTGGGTATGGTGGTGATGACCTGTCCGAGCTCGTCGACAACGTGGTCTGCCAGCACCAGAACGGTGGGCTGCCCGGGTGCACCCACCACCACGGACACGCCGCCGTCCACCAGCTGCCCGCCGCCGCTCACTAGGTGGCCGTCGTCCAGTTGCCCGCTGATCATCTCAACCCTCTTTTGATCCGGCGTGGACGTATATATCACGGTCTGCTTGTCATCCTCGTATATCAAGTCGATCGGCGTCTTTTCGTCTATCGATTCCATCCCCTGATCGTAGACCTCGGGTTGGCCGGGAACCTTGCCGTCGGTCGCGTAGGCGGCGAGGCCGTGCGGTGAGTGGCGGTAAGAGTGCGCGTCCGGGGGGTAACCGTCGTCGGAGTCCATCTCGACCTTGTGCGGGTAGTAGTCGTGCGCGGGCTGCACGGGGGTCATGGTGGCGAGCACGGCATGCGCTGGCGCGGGCGAGCGTGGCAAGGACGCGGGCGAGGGGGCGCCGCGTGTGTGCTCCTCGTGCCCCACTGACGGTGATGACGACGCGGACATCGCAACCCGCTTTTGCGCAAAAGGCGACGTCTTCGTGCGCGGAGGCTCCACTCAGGAGCACCCCGCTTTATACTGTCTTGACTTCAATTCCTGGAAAAATTAGTTCTCTCAGATCGATGCTCAGGTTACGCATAATCTTTCGTAGGTATAAAAGGTCATATGTGGGAGATAGTACCAATATTGTGACGTGCTTGTATATCCTCAAATTCGACGCACCAGTAAACGACGTAAATCATTCCTATGAAACCCCAGGAGAAATATTTTATGGTTTATTTCTTTGATTCATTTGACCTATACCTACGAGTATATTGACTTCGACTGTCGACATCGTTAAATATAGAATTGTAGATGAATAAAGGTGATTTTCAAAACTACGAGTACCTACATTTGTATTTTTTTTCACCATTTAAAAATACTAATGTATGTTTATGTATAAGATTTTGTTAAACCAATTTGTACTTATAGAGTAACTGCTATTTAAACGCATTTTCTTATTCTTTTTTAGGGTTCCGTACCTTCAAAGGAAAAATGGAACCCTTAAAGGACCATTTTGTTATCCGTCTGTCTATCTGCCTTTCTGTCCGTCTATCTGTCTGTCCGTCTGTCCGTCTGTCCATCTGTCCGTCTGTCCGTCTGTCCGTCTGTCCGTCTGGCCGTCTGGCCGTCTGTCCGTCTGGCCGTCTGTCCGTCTGTCCGTCTGTCCGTCTGTCCGTCTGTCCGTCTGTCCGTCTGTCCGTCTGTCCGTCTGTCCGTCTGTCCGTCTGTCCGTCTGTCCGTCTGTCCGTCTGTCCGTCTGTCCGTCTGTCAAGATCCTTCATCTCCGAAACGCGAAGATGTTACAAATTGATATTTTTTTTATTATAGATAATAATAAGCAAGCGTCTGACCACTATCTTACCTGATGTTAAGTGAATGATTTGCGACATACACGGTCATATCTTTTGATCGCGTAGACTTACAGGTTTGATTTTTTCACAGCCAAAAGATACCGTCGACCCAAGTATTTAGTATAAGTTTCAACTTGATACCTCTACAGATGGACAGACAGACAGGCAGAGAGACAGACGGACAGACAAACAAAGTGATCCTACAAGGGTGCTTTTTTTCATTTTAAGGTCTAAAAAGTGAATTTATTATTCCAAACTTATTATTTGCCAATGGTGCAGTACATTTTCTATGGATCAAACTGCAAAGTTAAGTTTGTCCTTTAACCTAGTTTGAAAATTTGGTACGGAAGCCTCGGTGGGCGAGTTGGCCGGTTTAATTTTTGATATCGTAAGAACACTGTCTCACTTGTTGGTACGTGATAATGTGGCAGAGGATTGTACCACGAAGCTAAATGAGAACTGGCTCCTAAGGAGCTGCTGGAACACATTAGATATTTGGTGTAGCGTGTGTGTAGGTGGTAGCAGGCCAGGCAAACACTAATAGACAGTGACCACCATGCCAAGGGTTTCTTAACGATTTATTTTTCTTCACTGGAGTGCCACTGTGAAAGGCGCATCTAAATATTTCTGATAGGAAAATCCATTGGTGCACGGCTGGGATTTGAACCCTGCTACCTCTGGTGTCTAAGCAGACCATTCCCATGGCGCCACTGAGCCCTCAAAATCTTAGTGATTCTGACGAAGGCATAAATCTAGCAGGTTGGTTCAAAGGGTAACAAAGAGGCCCGAGCAGCACTATTTGTAAAAACCTGATTCACTCACTAAAGAAGTAAATACGCTCATTCAATAGTGTGTGAACTAAACAGCATCTAAACGAGAAAAGTTGGTTCATTGAGATACACGCGGGTACGGCACACGAATACAAGAGCCCAAGGGCGAGTCGGTAACAGCTGATCTGAGTCCAGTTAGAAAAGAACGAGTATCAAGTGGCACCTGATCGGCGAGAAGCGGCCCAACTCGTCGAGCAGCCCCTGCGCGGCCGCAGGAACACTACGGAACGGTACAAACTGGTAACTATTGTACCCACGTGCCTGCCAAACTTGTCAATAAACAACTCACAGAGAGACGCTCTTAATCACGACAATGCCTGCACCTTTCCTCAGTAAACGTTAAGCCTACGCTTTCTTACGTTTATAAGCAATTCCGATTGACACAATCGTCTAGGTAAGTTCTAAGGTATTGTATTTATTAGTCAATATATAGGTAAATTAAAATGCACTTGCACAAGACAACATTGTTTCACAAAAACTGAAGAAAATCACTACTATACATACATGTAGTATGTAGCCTGTAGACCCATTTTATGAAAATCACAAGTAAAACAAGATCCTTTCATGTCGTCGAATCAAACAGAAAAGGTCTGGAAGACGAAACTCACGCACATCAGTTCACATCACCAATAGACTTTCTTTTTTGAAGAAGTCTAAAAAAGGAAAAAAGGAAATGCTTTTAATGCTTCAGAAGCGGTACCGAGCGAGGCTGGCACGGAGGCTGCGGGGCGATCTTGAGCAAGAGAAAGGAACAGATACATATCGAACGTTAACGTTCGAGGGAGAGGGATATGTATCACTCAGTCAAGACTTCTCCTTTACTCTGTCCATGTGTGCATTAAGGAATTTCACGACTTAAAGCCAGCTCTTTGTCTGCGTGCAGCCTTTAAAGAATCATCCATGAAAATATTCAAGTTGCGATTACGACCTAACATTGAGTGGGATTCAATTTAACTGTGATTGAGTCCACCTAATGTTGAAACTTCTTATTGGTAAAGATATAATGGCCAATCGTTAAAATCTGTTGACTTTGAACCCTAAAGCCGTCAGAAATCGTATATAATTACATTAATGTGAAGTAATTTTTATACGACAAGAACTAGGGACTAATGGCTAATAATAATTTTACCCCAACGAAAATTGTGTTATTACGAAATATTGCAAAATACTGTAAACAAATAAGTGCCAATAACCACGATACATCAGCAATCTCCTTTATGTCTCTGGCTCGTTGCACTGAAGGAGGAAAAATAAAGTAACAAAAAGGCTCTGCCGCCGAGCCGGTTGTGTGCGGGGGCGCACACAGGCACATGGAGAGCTCGGACCACGTCGTTTTAAAATACGATACGACCGCATAATATACTCATACGCAGAAAGGTATTGCTCATGTGTGCTTATATACACGATCGCGGCAACATATTCGTATATTACTTACACACAACCCTGCAGCCACTTTTCATAACTTCATAACGAAGTTGAAAGATACAATTTTAATAAACACTGACAAACCAGAAACTTTATTGATATAAAGCTGCCACTTTATTCATTTAAGACTAATTCAGTCGTAGATTGCGTGGATACAACTTGCAAAACGGACACTGCTCTCGGATAATTGGGAAGGCAATCTTGTAAGATTCAAAGCAGAACAAGTTATCGAATAATAACAAACGATGACATGCTGTGGATGTCTGTGACGTACGCACGAGAGGTGTACGTTACGTCGAGTACGTTGAGTTGTCGCAGCATCGTTATCACTGATGATTGTGTAGAGGAAACAAACGAGCACGTCATTGCACTGGTACTAAGGTCGGGGGCGACGGCGGCGCGGGCGTCCTGGCACAAGTCGTCACGCACGCGCTTCAAACTAGTCTCGTGACGTCACAGCCCGCCCGGCGAAATTACAAAACCGGCCGGGCGGTGAAGCCGAGTGCGCCAGCAAGCGGCGCGGGCGGCGGCGCAGTGGCGGGCGCGCTGCCGGCCGACCCCGACGCGCCACCGGCGGATTACGTACCGTGGGCGGCGTCTCGACGCCTCGGCGGCACGGGCCGGAGCGCGGGCACGGATACACGAGCACGCGGCGAGCGGCGCTACGGAGCGCGGGCGCAGGTGCTCTGAGCGCAGCAGCCTCCGCGCGCCGGCGCCGCCGCCCTCCGCACCTCCCCGCGCGCCCTCCGTGCCGCTCTCGCACGCACCAAAACGACGAATTTATCTTCCGTGCATGCTGCGAGCCGTCCTGCCTGCCCGGCCGGGGACAACGGCCAGCGAGCAGCCCGCTCCGCTCATATATTTTATATAGACCTCTAGAAGTGTCAGTAACAATAATATCCTGAATTGAAACGATTACAACTATATAAAGCTAACGCTGATGTCAAACTTTATCCAACGTTCATACAATTTAATATATGTTATATTAAAATCAATGGTGTTATCTTTTGCATGTAGTGGTGGCAGTGTGAGAGGCTGCATCCATGGAGAAGCGCAGAGCATGCGGCGGGCGGCGGGCGGCGGCTGCGCCCGCGGCTATGCGCGCGCTCGCAGACGAGCTCCATCGCGCAGCCGTTACAAAATCGGCGACCTGACGATGTGATTGGCTAACTTTACGCAATTTCCCTTATTGGACTTTCATGCGATATGATACACACTTAATAAGTGTCTCAACTCTTTCGTTACAACAGTTACCTTACTTAGCTCGTTAAGAATACTCTAGCTAGTACTTACCAATCCATTAGGTTTGAATTTATTTTTTATTATTATTTTAAATAACGGCAATTACATCACTTCTACTTATCAAATTTCAAGAAGTCGTCCATTTATGACTACAAATATTTGCATTATTATGTGTTTTTATAGTGCCAATATATTACTAATATATCTGTATGTATATATGTATATATATATATATAATGATAATAACTAATCTGTAATTTCTTGGTGCAATGCAGATATTGCGTAAAGCGATTGTAAACAAAATCTCACTGTTTGCGTGGGTGAAGACGGAAGCTCGGCAAATCGTGATATTACATTGGTACCCATGTTTGAGCTACTTTACTTGGATAGTTACTTTTGAAATTAAGATATGCTTGAGATACGTACAAAATAAAGCCATATCTATGTAATATTAGCGTTATTTCAATTTATATGTTCAGTTAAGCAAATTAAATATATTTTGAAAAGATGGTACTACAAAACCAACATTATCTATTAGTTTGATTATAAAAACGCGCGGCTTTATCAAAATACCTCCTTTTAAAAAGATTTATATTAATGTAGCACGAAGCATTACGAGCGATTATTTAACTTCCAAGAATTGTTGAAATGAGCGGTGAAAGCTCCTCCACACAGGTGTGTGTGGCTTACAACCAGGGTGCACTAAGTGTACGTATTTATATATAAGTTTGGCTTCATTAATTATAATATGTACAAGCTTAAGGGCCAGTTTCACCGGTTCCTGATAGCTCTATCAAGAAATAATCTGACACATTTTTGACGGCTTTTGTAAGAAGTCCTCTGTCAGATAACTATCGGTCACTTTATGATGAACCGGTGAAACTGGCCCTAAACCTTTACTTTATTTTATTATAAATAACTTAATTACGCATTTATCGCAAAATGGCCCTACATCAATTCCTATATCTAGAGACCTACATTTTATAAAAAAAAACGTTAACTATCTATATCTATCTATTGTTAAGGGATTTACATCAAAATCTAATTGACGTAAGCTTGTAAGTCGACCTGTTCGATTTTTGGGGTCCTGAGTCCTGAGGTCGAACGTGACCTCACAGGGTTACGTTCGATTCCATCAAAATAAAGATTTTCCTTGCTTATTTTGCATATTTTATTTATTATTCTATTACAACAGGGATTCAAACTAGACAACACTTACGAAAACATAAAACCAAACTGAGGGTGTTGCTATGCTAAATTAGCTTAATCTCTGATAAAAGGTTTCTTTATTTTTCACGAGCAAATGATTTTAATTAATCAGCATACTTCACAAAAAAAATAAGCCTTACGAAGATGAAAGCTTAATCTTGCAAATCAAAATCGTCCAAAAATGTTAGTTATGTCAAATAATAAGTTGTGTCAAATAATAATGTGTAACCTTATTATCATTACCTAGTAAGACAACATTGTCATGTCTCTCTTCCATCAATAAATATAATTCATTTAAAATTTTGAATATTTTATTATTCATATTATTTTTCATTTCAAATTTCATTTTAAACAATTTCATTTTAAGTGGAAGAAGCGAAGGAAGTATGTCAGGATCGTAGCATGTGGAAAGAAGTAGTCTCTGCCTACCCCAACGGGAAAAAGGCGTGATTGTATGTATGTATGTAATAAGCCATTTAGCTCTCGTACAATCATTGACGTCAGACTACTAATAGGTACACTGGCCAAGTGTGAAATTCCGATTGACAAATATTTACCGGAAAAATAAGAACCAAATGGGAAGTATACCCTCTCAACGAAAAGATTTTTTCAAATCGGTTAATAAATGTCGAAGTTCTGATTTTTTTACGTTTTCTTATTTATTTTATTTTTTTTTATTAAGTAATCATACAGCGATTTAAAATACTTAGCATTAGGTTAGGTTATAACTTATAAGCTATGGCCAAACAACCCGCATGTATCCGCCATTCAAAAAAATAATCCAAAAACTTTATCGACAAAAAAATCTATGAAATTATCGAAGCTGCTCACAAAATTTCACGAGAATTGGTTGAGAAATGCAACCACAGAGAGAACAGCCGGACATACGAAAGCATTTTTGGCCATGCTGAAGCAGAGAACTTCGTATCGCTCGGCCAATCAGTAAGATTAGTACGCAAAATATATCAAGATGCATTTTTTATACTCTGTAATAGATTTTTATTATATCAAATAGGCTAGCGTTTGGCCACTATTTCACCTCTTGGTAAGTGATGATGCGGTCGAGGATGGTAGCTCGCTAGGCCTAGAATGGGAACTGACTCTCAAGGATAGCTGCCGGAATAGTTGTTTAAGGATTTTTTTAAATTCAACCCCTAAAGGCGTGAAATGGGGTGACAAAGTCTGACAATCTATGTATCTAATCTATCAATCTAATCTAATTTATTAATCTATATGTTTTTTGGGTTTTATAAATATGAATCATTTTTTCCTCGGTCACGCCATAAATTGAGAATGGGTGGATCTATTTTATACATACATACCTTTAAGGGTCAGCTCAGACCGCGACGCGACTCGGCGCGCACTTATTAAGAGAGTGATACAAAAAAAACTTTATTTACTACACAAAAAGATACACATTTCATTGAGTTATTTCGGCGGCATCAGGCTGCGCCGCGCGGCGTCGCGCTGCACCGAACCGAAGCCGCGTGATAAACAATTGAACTTATTAACTACACAATAAGATACAAATTGCATTGAGATAATTTGGTGGCCTCGCGCGTTTTGCTGCGCCGCGCGAAACTAAAAACATCGTCACGTCGCGTCGCGTCGCGTTGCGTTGCGGTGTGAACTGACCCTAAGGGGATGAAACTGGAGTCCAAATTTTGTATGAAGAAACAAGATTAGCTTCGCACACACATAGAAACTTCACACGAGTACTTCTGTAAATAAATAATTAAATACGTTACGTTACGTTTACGTTATACGTTTTCTGTAAATAAATAGTTATACGTTGTATAACTTCATAAATAAAGAACTTTTGACATGAACTTTCATCCTCCATTGGACCACCTTAATGCACCCCTGGCATAAAAATATTGATAACTTAATTTAATATCAAATGAACTACTCAAATGCCTATTTTTAACCGACTTCACAAAAAAGGAGGAGGTTCTCAATTCGTCTGTTTTTTTTTTTTTTTTTTTGTGTGTATGTTACGCGATTTCTCCATCAATTGTGAACGGATTCAAATGATTCTTTTTTTAATAGGTAGGATACGTTTCCGAGGTGGTCCCATTTTAATTTTATCGAGATCTGATTAGTATCACCAGAGATATGGAGATAAATACCTCAAACATAGGAGAATGTACTAGTTTTAGTAGAAGAGTCCCAAGAAGATTATACACAATGGAGGTTGCTATTGCATATAAGATATTCTTACGGTAACTGTGAGCGAGATAGAAATAAAGGTGGGGATAATTTTTTTTATATCTTATAGGCAAGCGTTTGACCACTATCTCACCTGTTGCTAAGTGATGATGCGGTCGAAGATAGAGAAGTGGACTAGAATGGGAACTGGCTCTCAAGGATAGCTGCCGGAACACATTAGATGTTTGGCGACAGATTTTCTGACTTGAGCTGGCCAGGCGGACACTAGATATGTTCTACCACCATGCGGGGGTTATTGGTTTCTTAACGTTGTTTTCCTTCACCGGAGGGCCACTGTGAGAAGCGCACATATATTTTTCGATAGAAAAATTCATTGGTGCACGGCGGTTTGAACTTGGTACCACGGCATCAAAGCCAACCGTTTTCCCAATTACGCCACCGGGCCCTCAATAAATAATTATATATAAATAATTATAATAAATAATTATATATAAATATAAATAATTTGTCTTCACAGGAATGTTCTACCGGGCAAAGTCTTGTTAGGGTGCAAACTTTTTTAAACATACCTAATATTTTTTGACATGACATGACATTTGGCGAAGATGGCGGCCATTTCAGTCCCGCGACACTGCATACATAATTAAATAACTCAGAATTATGAACGTACTTTGTACCAATCAACACAGCAAAAAAAAATATAAGCATAAAACCACAGATTATATAATAGTTACTACGTAAATAATACTTTCCGTTGTTAGGTTGGCTACACATTGCTTTTATAATTCGGGTATCCACAATATAGGGAAGTGCCTCTTATAACGTAGTAGAGTGATTCAGTACTCTGTTGGCCATATGGCGGCAATTAATGTTAATAATCGCAAATAATACTTTTTAATATTCATTTTGGAATACAACTAGTCCGTCTTATAAAAGTATTTGGAATTATTGTAATAAAATAGACAATTAATTATCGTGTGTGTCAGATGCTTTAATTGTACAGGGCCATTTTAGACATTGTCCTTTGATACCTTGATGACATCATTATTACTAGTGAATATTTTCACTTTAGCGCGGCATTTAAAGTCAATTTTTTTAGGGTTCCGAACCCAAAGGCTACCAAATGAACACTTTCTGCTACTTTGTTGTCTGTTCGTTACAGATCTGTATCTTCTTAACCGTTATAGGTTTATACTTGAAATTTTCAAAAAGTATATATCCGTCAGTGTATAATGGCTCAGAAACGAAATTTAATGGATGCATGTAATTTCATTAAAACTTTTTTTGCACTAAAAAGGGTAAAATAAGTTATTTTTCAAAAAAAATAAAACCGACTTCATAACCACAAAAAGGCACTCAAAAGCGAAAAATAATTTAATCAAAATTATTATAAGCGTTACCCACTTCTCTATTTGAAGTCGGTGCCAGCCAAGTCTATTGGATATTAGATAGATACTATGTTTGTAGTAGTAGTAAGTAGGTACATGTAGGTTAGTAAGTAGGTAGATACATGTAGTTATTATCCTTACAAAATAAAGAGACAAACTCCGTTGATGTGTCGGTCTTTCGCGCCGGTTTTGCGCTTTATGCACAGCCAAGTTTAACATAGTGAAATGACGTTGATATCTATATAATCCTCAGATCTAAAATGACGCTACGCTAAACCTATGCCATAATCACATATTATTTGCAATAAAATACTGAAAGCTGTGCTCAAAATTTTTCATCGGCTGTCCAAAAATACACGCCTTCTATATAATAACATGCCACGACTGGGCTAAGTTAGAACTTTAAACATTTGAGCAGAGCTTACATGAGGTATTCGTTTCCATTTAAACATAATATAGTGAATATAAATTAACATTAATACATCATATTTGCAATGTTTTTCGAAAATCAAAATTTCATACAAAAGACTTCAACGGGTTCGAGATATGAAAATAGGGATGCTATACCTGATATCCTAGAGTACCTACATCCTCTCTGAATATTCTACTCGTATTTGAATGCAATCGTTATGGTCAGTCAGTGGTGAAGGCAAGGTTTTTTTTTAATTCTTGCTTGATAGACACGCACTTGACCGCTCTCTCACCTGATGCTAAGTGACGAAGTGGTCTAAGATGGAATCGTGCTTTCCTGGAATTGAAGATCGCAGTGAGACGAGGTGCAGTATAACTGACTTTTGTACAATTCAACGATGGCAGAAGGTCTGCGCCTTAGTGCAACGATCCCAAACCGTCTTCTATACTGGCACCAGGACCACCACCAGGACAGAATATGCTAGAAGAGTCTCTATCTATTATGGTTTATAGGATCCAGTAAAAAACGCCGAAAAAAATCACGGATTTTGTATGGGTACTCCCTTTAATATTTAACTTTATTTTGTTTTTAGTATTATTTTGATGAAAAAACAAACTTTATTTACAGCAATAGAACATAATTAATACCTAACCTAAGACTATTTAGTCTTAGGTTAACTCGGTATTTAGGTACTACAATAATTAAGATCTAAGGCTGATTTATTTAAACAACAGGGACAATGATTTGTGACCTTCACACTAGGCAAGCCTGTATCGTGAAGACCTACTTCGATCTACACAACTGTATTTGACATTGTAGTCATACTATTTCCAGATTAGTGAAAAAATTTACAACTATAGCTTAATACATCTAACGAAATACATCTATTACGATAGTTCATAAGAACTAGGCAACAAATACACAATATCTGTGATTGGGTTAGTAGTATATTAATAATAAAGTAAAAATAGTCATCAATATGAGAAATATATAAAAATGTAATTTAACATAAGTGATTAGAATGTACCTTTAGTTATGTGTATGTAATATACTATAATAGTGAATTTATATTTAAAAATGGATGTTATATCGAGTGTAATGTCAAAAAAGTGTCTATTTATTATATAACTGATTCTATGAATTCAGTTCGATTATGAGTTAATTACTAAAAGATCTTCGGTATTATCATAACTTAACGACGCCAGCCATTTTTCTATTAAATATTTCGCCTCATTTACAGTTTTTTTTTTGAGGTAGCAATGCTTTAGTACAGTATTGTAGATGTGTAATTTGGCAAACTGTCCAAATCTACTAGCAAACACGGAGTTAACTATAGAATAGAATAGAATAGTAGAATAATAATTCGCTCGCATAGCATGTCATAATCATTTGAAGTTAGGCCAGTGTGCATAAAGCACAGCTAAGGATACTCTTAGTATATATAACTGTCTAACATAGAAAAATCCACTTTCTTTGTATACTAGGATCGTGGGGTATCGAAAAGGCCTCCTCATCATTACTTTAATCACAGAGCGTTGTGCTCTTTCGATTTGAATAAGGATTGTTTTGGCGGAGCTACCCCAGCAAGTGATGCAATATGTTCGTAGGGATTGACAGATTGCAAAGTACACAGTTTTCATGGTTTCAATGGATGCCACATTTCGTAAATGCTTAAAGATGCCGGTAATTTTTCTAACGCGAGCAACGAGTGCTTCAATTTGTGTCCGAAACGTTAATTTCTCGTCTATAAGCACACCGAGGTATCTTACAACATCCACTCTTTTTAGAGTATCGCAGTCACATGGCTTAATATTGCACACAGTATTCAATCCCCTACAGTAATACATACTTCGTGAACATTTCAAGTATACGGTTAAGGAGATATAGCCCTGTGAAAGACGGACAGACGGACGGAGAGCGAAGTCTCAGTAATAGAGTTCCTTCTTTGGTACTCTTTGGATGCGAAACTTTAAAAAGAGTCTTGATAGAGGGACAGACAAACCGACAGACAAACAGACGGACAACAAAGTGATCCTATAAGGGTTCCTTTTTTCTTTTTGAGGTACGGAACCCTAAAAAGGGGTATGAGAAATTAAATGGATGCATACTGTTATAATCATTATTTATATTCACTATTATAGTTATAGTGAGTTCAAATCGGGATCCCTTTGTTTCGCATAATTTTATTCCTAATTAACTTAGGTATAACGGGTTACGCATAATTTTTAAATGGCATAATAGTACTATTGCGTAATTTCTTTTGGCACATTGTAAAGATAAGCATAACTTTCATTTAGGCTATATTGTTTCGGCCTAATTATGATTCGCATAAAGTTATAGAGCATATTTTTTATTGGCTTAATAGTTATTAGACATAATAAATAAAGTCATAATTGAATGTAGACACATATTTTATGCTAAATGATTCTAATTAAAATATTTAATTTATTTAGTAACACATTTATTATTTCTAAAGAAACAACTTAAGTCAAGTATCAAGTTTTTAAATCAATATTTATCAATATACTCGTATGAACTTCAAGTCTGTAGCCAAATTAAAAATTAAATAAAGTAATATTAAGTTATTAATAGCAATAACATTTTGTGAATGTATTAGGTTCAAGTTCGGCGGGGGTGGCCATTGGGCCACCCCTACGCCGCGATTATTTTAGAACTGAAAGTTATTTGACCTAACGCGAACATTATATTAACATATCTTTCCTTTTTTCGAAGTGCATCTATCTTACAATTTTGCAAATGCAGAACGCATTTGATTAGATATCAGCTCATGATTTTGTTCGTAATTTGGTAGGTATATTAAAAAGTCAATATTTACATTTATTATGCGCATCTTGACGTACTTCACACATCCAACAAACGTTTTATTAATATTATGATTTTTTTTCGTAAAACCACAAGCTGAGCCTCATAGCTCCGTCAGCGATTAAAAGTATTCTATGTCCTATTCCATCATAGTAGGTATATCAGAGTAATATTTAACCTTTTGAGCGCCACGCTACAAACGCACTTCCGTGTCCTGTACGCCAAGCAGTATGGTTTTTGTCTTCTCTAAACAACGCTTGGCGTACAGGGCCCGCAGGTGCTTGTCACGTATATGGCTTTGGCGCTCAAAAGGTTAAACAAAATCAGTCTACTAGCTAGATTGATCGTGAAGAGATAAAAATTAGTGTTAGTAGTTAGTAATATTCTACATATTTTATAATTATGCTATAATCTTATATATAATAAATTATAAATAAAAAATATTTTTAAAAACAAGCTTTTATCTGGGACAATGAACTAAAATGTTAAAAATAAATTCTAGTAAGTATTTGGCGTGTAGGTACTATATTCTTAAAAGCTTGAAGCACTACCCGTTTTTCAGGCTAGGTAATTACCATACTTCAGTGCCTCAAGCTTTTAAAAATATAGGTAAGTACCTACACGCCAAATACTTACTCGTACTAGAATGTATTTTTAACATTTAAGTTCATTGTCCCAGATAAAAGCTTGTTATTAAAAATATTGTTTATTTATAATTTATTTTTAACTTTTTAGTAGGTAGGTATAGATACCGACTACCTACCTACTACCTAAGTATTTAAGAGAAGGCATGATGTTTTAAAATATTCCACGGATATTTGATGTGATTATGGGTAAAGTGCTCTTCGCGGAAAATCAATCGACTCGGTGGGGCTATGTTGCTTTATAACAGAAATGCCATGGCCCCCTTACAGCTTCATCATCAGATCCTGGCTATCATTTAAGTGTAAAGTGCTCCTCAAGACGAATCAATCGAGCCCAAATTCACGTTATTTTAACACAGAGATGCTTTGGCCACCTTCCAGCTTAATCACCAGTCGCTAAATATCATCTAGGTGTAAAGCTCTTCAAGACGAATCAATCGAGACCAAACTCGGTAGAGTTACGTTGATTTATCACAGAGATGCCGTGGCGACCTTCCAGCTTCATCATCAGACCCTGGATATTATCTAGGTGTAAAGTTCTCTTCAAGACGAATCAATTGAGCCCAAACTCGGTAGGGTTATGTTGATTTATCACAGAGATGCCGTGGCCACCTTTCAGCTTCATCATCAGACCCTGGATATCATCTAGGTGAAAAGTTCTCTTCAATACGAATCAATCGAGCCCAAACTCGGTAGGTTTATGTTGATTTATCACAGAGATGCCATGGCCACCTTCCAGCTTCATCATCAGACCCTGGATATCATATAGGCATAAAGTTCTCTTCAAGACAAATCAATCGTGCCCATACTCGGTGGGGTTATGTTGTTTTATCACAGAGATGCCGTGGCCACCTTCCGTCTCCATCATCAGACCAGCTCCATGGTACCATATCATTGTATTGTCACCAAATATACATAATTACACCAAATTTGAGTCCAATCGGACATCGGGAAGTGGGTCTAATTTAGCTTCCAAGATTCCACCCGAACATACATAGTTACATACATACATACATACATACATACATACGTACATACATACATACATACATTGCAAGTTAAATAAAAGCTTGTAAAAATCAATTGCTATTCGTTAGTCTCGCTAAAACTCGAGAACGGATGGGCCGATTTAGCTGATTTTGGTTTTGAAATGTTTGTCGTAGTCCAGGAAAAGTTTAAACGGTGAGAAAATATGGAAAAATTGCGAGGAAGATAGTAAAAAAAACAATTTTATTTTCCCATATTCTCGCTAAAACTCGAGAACGGCTGGGCCGATTTAGCTGATTTTAGTTCTGAAATATTTATCGTAGTTCAGGGAAGGTTTAAACGGTGACACAGAATAATGAATAGTACAAGTAACGGTGATAAAATTTGGAAAAAAGTAAATTACATAGTTATACAAATAGGGTATACCTCTCGGTGAGCTTTATCACAAGACAAGACAATGACACACTGAAGATTCCTAGGACGTCAGACAGGACCATGTGGACCAAGATCCCGACATCATCTTTGGATGGTTGGTCTCCTTCTCTGAAGTTCGTGAGATGGCTGAATTTTAGGATAACGGTATCGTTTCACTCTGACCTGTGTGATCTTATTTTCCATGTCATCCATGCCATCGAATGTGCCATATGTTGTTCAGCTCCTCTGCCAGTTGTGCCAGATGTTCATGCCGTAGCGTGCGTCCGTTAAACGTAGCCAGAATCAGTCCTTGTAGGTGGCCTACCGTAGCTTGGGGATGCACAGCACCCCCTGCCCCGCCGTAACCATGAACGCTGCCTTGGTTAGAAATAGCTGGGAGATCGGGAACTGAGGGCCGTTGTATGAGCGTGTCTGCCATATCCATAACCAACACACGCTGGGCAGACAGGTTGGATGATAACAGGACATAGCTCTCGCACCGATGACGCTACTACCCCTCACCAGCTTAATGGCATTTAGCTAAGTTGCTTCGAATGGATTCGCCAGAGCCACGTTCGGTAGTCGGCAGAATGTACGCGGGTAGGTGAAGTTGGCTAGGAACACTGAGATGGAATAGTGCTCCCTTACATTTTGACGCAAATGACACAATAGTGACACAAAATGTTGTGCGATGGTGAAACAAAAGTCGCACAAAAATGTACACTACAGTGACAAAATAGTGGCCAAAAAATGGTAGCAAAAACTATTAAGTTGAGGTTACATCTGAACTTTATTAATTATGTGAGTAATTTGTATTTTCATTAGAATCATTGAGCATTAAATAAATGTCTTAACTCAAATATGAAAGCTAGAAATTAAAGTAGAAAAAGAAAATGCTAAGCATAAACTTGTAGTTTAAAAGCACTTTTAATAAATAAAGAATTTAAAAAAAAAAACTAATAGACAAATAAATAATATGCCTTTTAAGTACATGCGAATCAAAATTAAGACAAAAATATAGCCGAAATCGTATTTTATAGTACGACCCTCCCTTACCCCCTCACCTCCTCACCCTCCCTTTTTCGTGCCAAACGATTCAAAAATTTTACCTAGTGAGGTAATGATTTTGCAAAAAAAATCATAACTCAAAAACTATGCATTACCTTGTAATGAGAGTGGTGGGGTAGTGAAAGGCGGACCCTCACCTACCCCCTCCACCGCTCCACCCCCCCTTTTTCGTGCCAAACGATTCTAAATTTCAACCCAATATTACAGTTAGGTGCTATGATGCCATCAAAAATTATGCGTAAGCCGTTATAACAAAGAAATTAGGGAAAAAATATTCGAATCAAAAAGATCCTAAATTATACGACGTAAAATACCACATTTACTCACTCATACACAGCGAGACACATAAAAGCTCTCTGCATCTGTAGTTTTTTCTAACCTTCTGTAGCAAATTACACCCTTTCAATTATTTCTTTCTTTCTCAAATGAAAAAAAAAACTATAGTACTAAGTATATCCCAACCATATAATGGTAGCACAATGGGGTTAAAAACTGCCTATTGCTCACTGTAGGTGGCGCTACTGTTGAGTGTTCCTTAAATCTGACAGCTATCTGTCATTTTCAATAGTAATTTTGTAAACAAATAAATTCGTATTGGAATATTTACTTATTATATTGCTATGTGCAGCTATGAATTACAAAAGCACTGTTATTAATGTGTTCCCGAATGAAATTAAAAGTAACGTTATACATTATTTTTTTTTTTTTTTTTTTTCTACAAAAATGTATCAAAAATGTTACACTTTGCTTTATTTCTTCTTATAATTGTCTGAAAGTGCAGGTCGAAAGCATTATTCTATATTTTTAAGGAAATAAATTTATGAAACATCCATACAAAATTTGCAATATGGCGGTTTTTAGGAACACTCAACAGTAGCGCCATCTACTTAGAGCTTTCAGTTTTTAACCCCATTGTGGTGACACAGAAATTGAACAACTGGTGACACAAAAGTATTACAAAAGTATCACAATTGTAAGGTAGCACAGTGAGTAAATATGAATGACTCCGAAACTACGCCGTAAATGGTATTAATATGAATATTACACAAAAGCCCATGCTTTTTTTTTATCTATAGCACTTTAAATCTGAGTTAAAACAAAAAAATATACAGTAATAAATATAAACTGGCCAAGTGCGAGACGGACTCGCTAGGGTTCCGATTGAACATTTGCCGGAAAAATTAAGTAGGTACATAGTTTTAACATCGATATATATATAAATACCGTAGACAGAGAAAAGAATGGACTGCGGGTAGCTCTGTCTCTTTCTCAAATGAAATAGGATATACTATGGAGTTATTCCATGTAACGGAAAAGGATATTTCCCTCTCTCGGTGCGCGCCGGTTTTTACAGGGTCAAAAACGTAGCCGTTTTTAGCTTAACGAACTTTGACCTTTATTGCTATGTAACACTGGGTTCTAAATACATATATGGTTATGTTATCTATCTCATCTCATGTGGCCACGCTACCCAAATCTCTATAGTTTTATACCTCTACGATAATTACCGTGTCAATACTAAACATGCTTATTTACTTCAACGCCATCGCCATTTCGCCGCCAAGCTGTAGCGTCCTTAGACAATTCAGCGCAGTGTGATCAGTTCTCGAAAACGAAATCCTACCATGTTTCAAATATATAGAAACTGTCAATGAAAATGGATGCACAAAAAGAGTAGCACAAGTAGGAATGTTTTTCGGTTAAAATTGCAAGGTATCCAGTAAAAAAATACAGGACATGTGAGACTTGACATATCTTTATGTATCAACTCCGTGGAGGGAATTCCATCTACGCTCAACTCTCAAGGTAACAGGCGCACTGCAGTGACATGCGAAATTCTGGTAGTTCAGAATTTTGCATGCCGCTGTATCTGTTCTGTTATAGATAGACGTCATCGCTTATCATCAGGCGAGCGTCATGCTTGTCCTGTTACCTTTTACCAAAATTCGGTCGTAATTTTTTCTTAGTCTTTAATAATACGTTACGTTTTTTTTTTTGCAATTATCCTAACATGTTTTAAAGAATTCAGAAATAGACATGCATTTATAACAATACAGAAGAAAGCATAAGACGCATTCGCTATCATTAAGGCATTCGTCCTGCTAAGTTCAAGAGATGGAGTTGTACAAAAAATAATTAGTAATTTTGAAAAAAAAATGTATATATGTATATTACGTCCAAAATAATTGCATCATTTTATATAAAAGCATACTATTTCTCATAATTCATCGATCTAAAATATTATATAAGCCAACATACATCACGGACACTCCAAAAATTCTATATGAATATATTTTTAGCGTCAGCAAGTGGGTACCTTTCTCAAGCATTCGTCACTACATGATGTTTCCGTAGTACTAATAAAACTTACACACAAACATAATACATTCAACAATACTAGAAATAACACATACAAGCTTTACTCACACTAATTGCTTCTAGAGTAACCACACACTACACTCATACTTAATACTCGTACAACGACAATAATACATTCGCATCACTATACAACAAACTGACACTGTAACCCGATTACAGCACACATACACTATATTCAAACACTTATACACACTTTAGCAAAAATTACATTCAAAAGTACCCACTTTTGAATGTAATTTTTTGATTATATCCTGGACTAGGGTGATACTGCTAGTTATTGGTAATGTTACCTATGCAACTTTCATATCTATTTTTAATATATATTTTTTTTGTAAAATTCAAGACCAATAACTATTACTATTTTAATATATTAACTATATTTATTGTTCATTATTTCCACAGAGTACCTTCTCACCTACGCAATAGTCTAAAAAAATGTACATACGACGAGGGGGCCTGGCGACCTGTAACACAGGTTTTTGTACAAAAACCTACATCAGGCGCCAGCTCTCACAAAGTAGTATAAGTTTAAAGATCTATTGTTCACGTACTTTTATTATCCTGTGTTAATAGTTACTAAGCTGCTTTTGTGAGGAGAAATAAATACTTTTATTATTATTATTAATAATAAATTAATCATAGATAATAATGATGTCGCTAACACATTTGTTGAGTTCTTCTCACAAGTACCTATTATTACTACTCAGCCTTTAAACTCTTCCCCTAAGGATGCTTTTGTTTTACTATCAAAGTGTGTGAATGAATGTGATTCTATGTTTGAGTTCAGACACATAACTTCAATATCAATTATCAAAACGTTTAAAATGCTCAATCAAAAGAAAACCGAGGATCTGTGGGGTATGTCAACCAAAGTACTTAGTTATATTATTAATGTAATTACCTCACTTAGCGTTTATTTTCAACAGATGCGTCGATGAAGGTGTCTTTCCTGATGTAATGAAAAAAAGTAAATTAATTCCCCTATTCAAATCAGTGAACAAAAATGACCCTTCAAACTATAGACCAATCTCTATATTACCGGCGCTCAGTGAAGTTTTTGAAAAAGTTATTTTAAACCAGCTTTTGGCACATTTTAATATTAATCATCTTTTAAATAACAAACAATATGGTTTCACTAAGGGGCGTTCCACTACTGATGCTGGAGTAGATCTTCTTAAACATATATTTGATGCCTGGGAGAAAGCACAAGATGCTATCGGCGTTTTTTGTGACTTATCTAAAGCGTTTGATTGCGTCTGTCACAAAACGCTAATTTGCAAATTAAAACACTACGGCGTTAACGGAAAAGCACTTGATCTGGTCTCATCCTACCTCTGTAATAGAATACAGATGGTTGAGGTCAATGGCGTCAGGTCATCTGGATTCCTCATAAAAATGGGAGTTCCGCAGGGATCGATCTTAGGACCATTTTTATTTCCAGTTTATATTAATGACTTGCCGTCTTTCGTGCAAAACTTATGTGACATTGTTTTGTTCGCGGATGATACATCCTTAATATTCAAAATAGATAGGATTGCGCCTAAATTTGACGATGTTAACAAATCAATCACACAGGTTTTGAATTGGTTCACAACCAATAACTTATTACTGAACGCCAAAAAAACTAAATGTATTAAATTCTCGCTGCCAAATGTAAGAAAGGGTGTCATTGATAGCAGGATATGAATAAACGATGTACCACTAGAATTTGTTGAATCCGCTACATTCTTGGGCATCACCCTGGATTCAAAGCTACAATGGGGTTCTCAAATATCGGCTCTAGCAGGTAGATTGAGCTCCGCTGCATACGCAGTACGTAAAATTAGAAACTTGACTGACGAATCCACTGCTAGATTGGTTTACTTTAGCTACTTCCACAGTATAATGTCCTATGGCATTTTAATGTGGGGGAAAGCCACCGAAATCCAATCTATATTTGTTTTACAAAAAAGAGCTATTCGATCTATATATACCATGAAGTCGCGAGACTCACTTCGTGAAAAATTTAAGGAAATTAAAATTCTCACAGTGTCAATATATATATGAAAATATTATGTGTCAATATATATATGAAATATATAATAATATAATATAGTCAATATATATATGTGTCAATATATATATGAAAATATTATGTATATACGCAAAAATTTGAATGATTATGATAGGAGGTCCGATGTACATAATTTCAATACAAGACACAAAAATAGATTAATTTTACCTCAATTCAGGTTGTGGAAAGTTAGTGGTTCTTTTTTGGGGAACTGTATACGATTTTATAATAAACTTCCTAAAGATATTGATCAACTGTGTATGAGCAGATTTAAAACCTTTGTAAAATCCAATTTAATGAAGAAATCGTACTATACATTAAATGACTATATGAATGACAAAAATGCTTGGCCTGAATGCCCCAAGCTCCAAGATATAATATAAATTGTATGATAACATAATTATTTGTTGTAACTTTTAAAAAATATTGAATATTAATTAAAACAAAAATGAATTAAAATAAGTGACAAGCCCCATAGAGTTTCTTGGTGTTTCTTCTCTGATGGGAGGTACTTCCGAAACACCAGTAGATTCAACAGGCAATCAGTTTTCATCTTTTGTTTGCAGGTCTAGGGTTACCTGTTAAGACGGTATTATGCAGCTGATAGACGGACAATCAATTCCATTCGGAATATGATTTGTACTGCAATTAGTCTGCGTTTTATTTATTTATTATGTTTCATTATTTCACAATTTTTTGAATAAAAATTGTCTGTAGTACTGAAACATCCACTGGGTTGCGGGTGCTCGTAATAGTACGGTTGGCAACACTACATTAATCAGGGGAATTAAACATGTGTTTTAAGTGTGACGTTCGACGTCTAGATGAAAGCTGAATGGCTCAATACCTTTGTTTTTTTTTGTTAATTCAAAGCAATAAGTTATGTTTCTGTTATATCTATAATATTTTTTATTGAATATGATCTATTGAATGTAATTTGACGAGTGTAAGTGCAAATTTTTAATTTGCCCATATTCTGAATAAATGCTTTGACTTTGACTTTGACTTAGTAGTAGTAAGTAGGTACATGTAGGTTAGTAAGTAGGTAGATACATGTAGGTATTATCTATCTACTACCTATTAGACTTGGCTGGCACCGACTTCAAATAGAGAAGTGGGTAGCGCTTATAATAATTTTAAGTAAATTATTTTTCGCTTTTGAGTGCCTTTTTGTGGTTATGAAGTCGGTTTTATTATTTTTTTTAAAATAACTTATATATGAGACCGTTAACAGGTCTCATATAACATGTATGAAGAGCGATAAAGTATTATATCGTAAGATATAATATATATTATATCCCATGGTGAAAATCCGGCTTATAAGTGCGCGCGTTGCGGTGAAATATTTTTGTATACAGTTGCGGTAAAATCATAGTAAGTCTATCTTATTTAATATTAAATTACATCATATTTGATATTGAACTTGACTGCGAACTAAACCGCAAAACCGACCCGCATGAGTCCGACCTTGAACGGAGTTTGTCCCTTTCTTTTGTATGGATATATCTATACTAATATTATAAAGAGAGAACATTTGTATTTTTGTATGTTTGTAATGAGTAAGCTCAAAAACTACTGAACCGATTTAAAACATTCTTTCACTAATACATAGAATGGACTTTCGGAATGAAAATAGGCTATATATTATCCCGTTTAAATCAAAGGTACATTCGTGGAGACCTAATTTGCAACCTAAGTCGGCAAATAAACGGTCGAAAAAACACGTTTCTTACGAACGCTGCTTAATTGAAAATAGTTAGAAGAATATTTTCTATGCAAGAGTTGTACAACTTAATAAGACCTACAAAAAAGTCCGCGACAGCATATGTCTATCTCTTAAGGTTGACTCACAGTAACCATTTTAATCTTAAAATTTTTGTTAAAAAATATTACATAACTTCCAAGGCTATTTTCAAGTATATAGTATTAATCCTTATCCAAATAATTACGTTAATTAGCTTGGCCACATATTATAGATTTACAGTATATAATTCAAATGAAAACTCTAGAAGATATCACGAATTTCACAAACACGCATCGCAAAATTAATAAAATATTTGCTGTGAAACCACAGATTAAGTCATAGTTACTACGAAAATATTATTATAAGCTTAGCTATGCTGTAGATCCCCACCGATCACAATCAATTTGAAGTCAATATAGTATAATAATATAATCTATTGTATAAAATAATATTCATCTATATATATATAATAATATAATATAATATTTAGAACCACCCCGACTGATCTATGTATAATAAATAGCTTTTTCCAATTACTCTAAACACGACATTTAAAATCTGAGCTGTAAGTTGGTGAGGATTTGAGTATTCTGTAGAGTCCAGGAGGCTTCCATGTTCTTACAATATCGTTGAAGAAGAAGATTTTCGAATTGATCAGACCTATGAAAGTTGATTTCATAGCGCAATTAACTAGAAAAAAGCTCATAGTTTTATAACGATTGAACGAATTTTCATGAATCAAAGCTAAGAAAACTCTCGATGAAGACATCTATCAAACAAAAAAAACTATTAATAATAAAAACAAAATTGGTTCATCCGGTTAGGTGCTAAGATGCTACAGACAGACACACAGATACACACGTTAAACGTATATTACCCCTACATTTTGCGTCGGGGAACGCGTAAGGTTACGGCGGCAGATGTTCTCCTTGGTAGTAAACTACTTTTTGGTAGATTTAATGATCCCACTACCACTGTACGAAAACTCATGATTCATGAATGCACATAAAACTTTCATTGGTAGGTATATAGCTAGGATTAGAACCAACGACCGTCGGGTCAGAATCAGGATAAATATCCTTTACGCCAAAGGGCCGTCCAATATCACTACGTAAGTATTATAAAACAAAGTCCATCACTGCGTCTGTCTGTCTGTCTGTTCGCAATCATCTCAATAGCTACTGAACGGATTATCATGCGGTTTTCACCAATAGCCAGAGTGTTTATGAGGAAGGTTTAGGTGTATAATTCGTTAAGGTTTTGTGTAAATTGGATGAAATTTGACGATTATTGTTAAATATGTTCATATTTTATATTCGATGCAACAAACTGATGCAAATTTTGTAGGCATATATGTTCTACCCGTGCGAAGCCGGGGCGGGCTGCTAGTACTATATATAGATATAGATAGGATATATACTATAGATATAGTATAGTACATATATAGCACTGACAGGTTGTTATACAAGGACACACTCACTGCTCCCTCCTAGGTGCCTTTTGTTTGGGGTGTCGTACAAGCAATTACAACCTTATGTTTAGAGCATACGGATTAATTTGAATCTGTCAAAACATCTGCAGTGCACCATCTATTTATATTAAGTCTATGGGTAGGTTAAACGAACCGCAACCACAGAAAAGATAATAGTCATACGCCGCAACCGCTGTGCTCGCTAGCATTTAAGCCTTTAAGGCTTTTCACTATGGGATATAATGTAAATTACATCTTGAGCTATATATTACATCCCACGATTGCTGTTCACACTGTAAGATATATAGTTCAGCTTTGGTTGTCTATGATTTTATTCAAAAACTGGCTTAACACACTAATTGTGTGGAGCCATAATAAAATAAAAAAACTGGCCAAGTGCAAGTCGGACTCGCACTCGTAGGGTTCCGTAACACCGTTAAGTATTCCATAACTATGATTTTTCGCAACTACAAAATTAACTTTGTTTTTCATAGTGTTTGTATGAAAAACAAAGTTATCTTTGCGGTCGCCATATCTCTAAAACTGCTAACTGTATCTCGTTCAAACTAATTTTCGTTGTTAGTTTTTATTGAGATCTACAGCATATATTTTTTTTTGATTTTTCACTCCCATACTTTAAAAGTTAGAGGGGGGGGACACACATTTTACCACTTTAGACGCACCTATCTTTCAAATGATTGACTTTGAGAAAAAATGATTTTAGGAACCTCAATGTCATTTTGAAAGGCCTATCCATAGACACCACGCACGTATAGTTTTGAAGAAAAAAAAATTTTTTTGTTTCAGTTCTATGTATGGGATGCCCCCCCTTAAACTTTTATATTTTTTATTTTTGTATAACAATCGGAAAGCGGTTTACAGAATACATCTACCTATAAAGTTTCAATTCTGTAGTCCTAACAGATTCGGAATAAAATGGCTGTGACATACGGACGGACAGACAGACAGACAGACAGACAGACAGACAGACATGACGAATCTATAAGGGTTCCGTTTTTTGCCATTCGGCTACGGAACCCTAAAAAACCGGCCAAGTCGAGTTGAACTCGCCCACCGAGGCTTCCGTACCATCGTTCATCATCATCATAATCAGCCGGTATCAGTCCACTGCTGGACATAGGCCTCTCCCAAGTCATGCCACTGAGCCCGATCGTCGGCTCTTTGTTTCCAGTCACTGCCCACCGCTTTGCGAATGTTGTCGCTCCACCTGGTAACAGGGCGTCCTACGCTACGTTTACCGATTCGCGGTCTCCACTCTAGAACCAGTCTACCCCAACGGTTATCGGTCCTACGGCAGATATGACCAGCCCACTGCCACTTCAGCTTGCTAATGCGATGAGCTATGTCGATCACTTTAGTTCTCTGGCGAATTACTTCGTTCCGGATTCGATCCCGCAGAGAAACACCGAGCATAGCTCTTTCCATAGCTCGCTGAGTGACTTTAAATTGGTGGACCAGTCGAACCGTGAGTGTCCACGTCTCGGCTCCGTATCTCAAGACCGGTAGGACGCACTGATTAAAGACTTTTGTCTTTAGGCACTGTGGTATATGCGACGAGAAGACGACGGAGTTTTCCAAATGCTGCCCAGCCCAGCTGAATTCTTCTCTGGATTTCCTTTTCGAAGTTATGTTTGCCTAGTTGGAGCGTCTGCCCTAGGTAAACATACTTAGTGACAACTTCGAGTGGGATTCCATCTACGGCAATCGGTTCCGGAACAACGTGCTCGTTGTACATGACTTTGGTTTTATCCAAATTCATCCGGAGTCCGATGCGACGAGAAGAATCAGCTAGGCCATTCAACATCCTCTGTAGGTCCTGCAGCGTCTCTGCCACATTTTTTTTTTTTTTTTTTTTTAAAGATTACACGCAATGTGGGTTGCACATTACTAGTATTCTTGTTAACCCCGCCAACTAAGCTAAATATGCTTGTGTCTGGAGTGGGTTCACGTCAATAGTGCAATGGGTGTAGGTGGGATTCGAACTCACGACCTCTCGATTGCCAGTCCGACACCCTATCCATTGGGCTATTGCCGACTTACATAATGACGATGTCATCTGCGAATCGTAAGTGAGAGATGTACTTGCCGTTGATGTTGATGCCACAATTTTTCCAGTCCAGCGTTCTAAACATATCCTCCAAGGCGTTAGTGTACAGTTTGAACCAACGTTGGTATGTACCAATTAAGCTAGACCTCTAAATTGTATCAGCGCACATATAACTCAGAGGTCTACCTTAATTGGCGTAAACTATGTATGTTTGTATGTATGTATGTACACAATAAAAAGATATGGGCAAATTTAGATTTTCGCGAAAACTTCTTAGTACCAAAAATGTACCTTTTATTTTCAACTTTTTTATTTTTTAGATTTTTGCCTTAATTACCTTGCTTATTGCCAAATTTCATGATTCTAGGTCAACGGGAAGGGCCTGGTTATAGGAAGGAGGAGCTCGGAAATAGGTTTTCCACCCAAAACCTATAGGTTACTTCCGGTTGACCTAGAATTGTCAATTTTGGTTAAGAGCAAGGTCTTACAGCATAAGTAAAGAAAAAATTCCGAAAAATAAAAAAAGTTGAAAAATAAAAGTACATTTTGGTACTAAGAAGTTTTCGCGAAAATCTCAATTTGCCCATATCTTTTTATTGTGTTGACTCAAGACCTTAATTTTTATACACCCAATAGGGACTATAGACTTCAGTATCAGGTATAAAGTTCAACTTGCTAGGTCCACCTGTTCCTGAGAAAATCAGTGGTTACACACGGACAGACGGACAGATGGACAGACAGACGGACAGACAGACAGACGGACAGACAGACAGACGGACAAGAAAGTGATCTTATAGGGGTTTTGAGGTACGGAACCCTTAAAACACTATAAAAAACTGGGGGCGAGGCTCGGGAGGCGCGGTGTCCGGGGACGAGGAGGAATATAACCTTCAAATATCGCTCGCTCAGTCGGTCGAAAAAATATTTATAGCTTGGGATGTAATATATATTATAGCATAGTGTAAACGGTCTCATACAAAATGTATGACGAGGATAAAATTGTATATCTCAAGATATAATATACATTATATTATATATCATAGTGAAAAGCCGGCTTTATTATAGATTAAACCTTGTGTCGTTGGCACCAAGCTGGCAAGATTGTCTGTGGTTATCTGCTCTGTTGGCACGTCTGTTGGCTTCAATGGCCTTTTTTTTTAGTTTTATTGTGGCTCCACACGATTAGTAAGTAGTAGACAAGTATTAAAATTCTTGAGTTTTTGTGAGTTCAAGTAATAAAGATAGGTTAAAGTCACATTTCAGGTCAAGTTGAAGTCATAGTCTAGTCTTGTCCAAGTCATACCCTCAGCAAAGATGCGGTCCTGAAGATTTTCAGTGGAATTTTGGTGAGAAGAAAATAGCATGTTTTGAAGTTATACTTCTTTTGGCGCGATAGATAAAAATGATGAGAATGAATTTTTACGATGCGCGCGCACACCGACTCCTAAATTTTAACATCGTGAAATTAGTTTTAGGTGGTACGATGCGCGCGCACACCGTCACCTACATTCTACACCGTGAAGTTAGTTCTAGGTTCTGGCATGACTATGTTCAAGTTGTATATGTCATATTTAACGTCATATATTTACCTTAATAAAACCTTTTTTATTTAAATAAAATCTTTTTGATTAATTTTAATAATTATCGTTAACTGCATTTTAGTTATTTTGTTTCCATACGCCACAGAAGTATAACTTCTAACGCGTGTACATAACATAATTTTTTTTAACATTGTGCTGTTTTCCTGCACTCGCACACCTCCGCCGGCTCTTAATGGTTAATAATCCACATTTATTACACTTTAACTCGCGGAAGAACACAACACAAGTTTTAGAAAAAAAATACAATGACATACACTTTGTTACGTTCCCGCCAAAACTCGGAAATTATTTATTGACGATCGGATCGGATCGACTGTGCACATTTTTGATTTGATATCTTTCTTACTCGCTCTATAATCTGTTCGAAGCATAGATTCGAAAAGTCTATCCTTCCTTTTCTTTTTGAATCTTGCCCGAAAACCGACTGTGCGGGAAATAATTTCGTGGCAGTTTTATAAATTTTGTACAAAATAATTTGGTAAGTAAGTAATGTTCAAATTTTTATAAAACTTGAGCCTAATGTACACAATGCTTTAGCTGTACTCATTTTATTAGCCAGCCAAAAAAACGTATTATTTAAATATTATAACCTATAAAGTAAACATTTTGTAATTTGAAAGTTTTCAACCATCCTAGAGCTGAGAACTTTGGAAAACTTGTTTGGCCAATATTTTAAGAAGCTCGTAATACGTGAGGTCCTCAAAATCATTTTCTGAACTGTGTGTCCAATGAGATTATAGACAAAAGTAACTCTGATCATCACAGATAGAATTTCAAATTTTACAATTTGAAGCACCTTATTCTTTTCGGTTGTCGCTATCTATATTATAAAAGTATTTATTTTCAGAAAATGTCTGCTCTAATCCATGAAAAGGTTTGGTTAGACAAGCCAATTTACACTGAGGCTGAAAAGAATTACTATGAGTCTTTATACAAAGTAAGTAACTCATTCTGTGATGAATATACCATGATGAAAAAACACTTAAACAGAATAATATCAGATAGAATACATATAAGTACTAGAGTCTAAACATGTTACAAACATCTAACAATTTTTAATGAGAAAGTAAGTGTCTCAATAATGTACTACGTAGTAAAGTAAATAGGTGCAAATATGAAAGTGGTAAAATTATGATAATTTTAGAAACTACTTGATACATTTTAACAATTTGTAAAGAGTGAATGTTGTTGTAGGTACAAGAGACACCACTCACACAGGCTCGGTCATCTCTGGCCAGCGAAGTTGCTAAGGCTAGGCAGCACATTAAAAACTCTCTTGAATGTGTGAGTAAACTACTACATTATTTGTTATTCACACATTTATGTTGGCCGGCTTATATTTTTGTCTTGCATTGTGTGTCTGAGTGCTTAGTTAGAACGGCTAGTAGTAACTTAGACTGCTAGCTGTTAGCCAGTTAATTATTTTTATATATATTAGTTAAGTTATTGTGCTGTGTGGCTTTTTTCATATTTTATTTTTAAGCTTGATGAATATCACTGCTCTTTTATATCAATGTTTATTATTATGATGCACTATATCTTCAATAATTATTATATTTCTTTTATTAACCACTGGTACAAGGAGTCTTCGCCAAAAAATATGTGTCCCATACACATATTTTGTGTTTGTTACATTTTTGTGTGTGTTACCATAGGTAAAATTAAACCATAAACATACATTACAGATGGACAGTGTGGCAACTCTAGCAGGAGTACCCAACACAGAGCTCACAAGCAAAGTCAACAGTCTAGAAAAAGAGAATGGTGATCTGAAGAAGGCTATTGATGATCTTCGTAATCTGGTCATCAGCTTACAAGCAAGAGTAGAGACTTTGGAGTCTTCTGGAGGAAGTTCAAAGCCCCAAGCTCCTAAAGTAAGTTCTGTGGCCATATATCTTAATCAAAGTAATTAAAAAACAGATTTGAGGATGATACAATTATTTGATGTTCGATGATGTATACGGGTATACCTAATATACAAGAATAGAATAGAAATGTTTTTATATACAGAAGCATGGTAAAATTCTAGATGGAACTTTGCAATATACTTATCTTACTTACATATTTTATTAATTACTATCAAGATTGGAGTTAAATAATCACACATTATTTTCCATATTGTCATTAAAAAAAGCTCATGAACTTTCTTATTACAACCTGTGCTTGTGGCTTCACCTACATTATGATGATAATGATGAATACCACATCTCTCTCTCTCTATAAGTAGAATAATAGTAATAAAGTAGATACACTCACTTACAATATTGTTTACAATGGCTTCAACCAATATGATAATAAGTCATTATCATCCATGGGAGGGTCATTGATGCCTTGAATCCATAGGTGTAGGCCTTAAATCAACCTTATTTGTGGTTGGTGCTAAATGTGTGACCACTGGTACTAGGCTCCAGCCATAGCTCAACTGCCTCGAACCCCTATACAAGGACATGTCGCCAATCAGATTGCTGGAACTGACATAATGTTCAGTCCCAGCCAGAGTGGAATAAGGGTCTATATAGTTGCATTCTGTGGATTGGTCTAAAGTTTCGCACCTCATTCTAGTGCTGTCTTGAATTTCAGACAACCACAATTCCATTTGAGACCGCATAATCAGGTGAGAAAGTGCATGTAAGTCCAACATATAATGTCCGTAAAAACAGTGTAAATGCTACCTGATTTATATCAGGATAAAATTAGCCCCCACCAAAATTCAGTAAGATTAATCCAATGTTGTTAGAATAAGTGTCTACTTGACGTTCATAAGTGTACAATGTACCCATTTAAAGAAAATAAATTAATCTGAATCCAACAAAATAGAAGGGAAAAAACATTGCCAACTAGTTTACTGAGTACCCAAATGATTGTCAATAGCAGTGGGTCTAGCCACATTCCAGCATATGGGACTACTTGGACTTTTAACTTAGACAACTTTTAACTTTACTTGGACTTAAGTCTTGTGGAGGGATGTTTGGGAGCACAACAGCACCTAGTGCTCCAAGCCGACCTCACCTGCAAGTGGTCATCCTGCTGTTTAACAGACGAAGCGACGGTGACCGAAAGATGGCGGGTTATCCATCTCACAACACGCGTAGCTAACAAAATGCAACTGGCCGGTGTCGGGCAGCAGTGACACCGGTGCGAGTATCTACGCACTGTTATTGCCAACCCGCCTGCTCAGCGTGGCAATTATGAGCTAACCCTCCATGGCAAGCCAGAACAAACCACAGCCCCCAGTTCCCGGTCGCCCTGCTATTCCTGATCACGGTGACGGCAGGGCAGGGGGTGCGAAGAATCCAACTGACCTAACCTAACCCGCCTGCTCAGCGTGGCAATTACGAGCTAACCCTCCATGGCAAGCCAGAACAAACCACAGCCCCCAGTTCCCGGTTGCCCTGCTATTCCTGATCATGGTGACGGCAGGGCAGGGGGTGCGAAGAATCCCCAGGTCACGGAAGGCCACCAAAAGCAACTGACCTTGGCGACGTATAATGGACACACGTTACGGCTAGACGAGCACCTGGCACAACTTGAAGCAGAACTTCGAAGAATAAGGTGGCATATTCTTGGGTTAAGCGAAGTCCGAAGAGAGGGGGAGAACACCTTAACTCTTGAATCAGGCCACCTTCTTTACTTTCGATAGGGAGACCAGCAATCCCAGGGTGCCGTAGGGTTCCTGGTAAATAGAACCCTCTGTGACAATGTTGTAGAAGTTTCCAGTGTGTTGAGGAGGGTCGCGTACCTTGTAGTTAAGATGACGGAGATGTATAGCTTCAAGGTCGTGCACATTTACGCACCGACCTCGACACACTCGGACGATGAAGTGGAAGATGTTTGATGATAAATCAAAAGCCTTACATTTCACCACAAAGGCTCACTACAACGTTGTCATGGGAGACTTCAACGCCAAAGTGGGAGTACAGAACTGCAGCGAATCGGTAGTAGGGTCCCATGGTTATGGAAGTAGGAATCATAGGGGGCAAATGCTTGTCAACTTCCTCAAAAAGGAGGGATGAATTCATTCTTCAAGAAAAAGCCTCATAGGAAGTGGACATGGCAGAGCCCCCGACACTATGACTAAAAATGCGATCGACTTCATCATTAGGGACAAGAAGCGCATATTCAGAGACGTCTCAGTGATCAATAGGTTTAATACCAGAAGTGATCGCAGACTTGTACAAGACTCTCTGAATATCAATTTTAAGTGTCCCTTTGATGAAGTCCAGACTCCAACCCACCCTGCTACAAACTATAGTAAGATCTGAAACGTTCCAGTCAAACCTGGAGAACCGATTTGCTGCCATGGAAACCACAACCAGCGTTGACATTCACCAGGCCCTTGAAAATGTGGTCGGAATCCTGTGGGAGGAAGGTGTGAGATTGCGAATTGCAGCGTAAAGCAAGAAGTCTACATTTTCAGAGGAAACACTCGAGCTTATGAAGGAATGACGGGAAAGCCCACCAGTCAGCTCCTCAGAAAGGCTTACCAGTTTTCCAATGAATTTAGAATGCTCTAAACAAAAAAAAATTGGAAAATTGGTATGACACGACCTACGATGCTTGAACACTCGCTCTATAGAACAAGCGATAGAGCTAAATCGGGGGTCGAAAGTGATTGTCCAATCTCTTGGGAGAAGCCATTTGACGAAGTTGACCAACTACAGCCAGCTATACGCTTCGCATGCATCTCAACCTGATCCCGAAAATGAGGATTTCATAGCCATATTGATAACGCGCCACTTCACCGAAGACTTGCCAGAGGTCAGCCTGGACGAAATCGTGATGGCTCTTAAACAGCTTAAGAATGGAAAAGCCCCTGGAAAGGACGGAATTACCACTGAGCTCCTGAAATCTGGTGGTACACCTGTAATGATGGAGCTCCAGAAAATATTTAATTCTGTCCTCTTTGATGGGAGGACTCGAGGCGTGGAGTATGAGTATTGTCGTGTTGTTTTTCAAAAAGGGTGTCAAAACCCTTATGAAAAACTACCGACCTATTTCCCTCCAAAGCCACGTCTACAAGCTGTTTTCAAGAGTCATCACGAACCGCCTTGCGCGAAGACTTGACGAGTTTCAGCCCCCGGAACAGGCCGGGTTTCGATCGGGATATGGCACCATAGACCACATCCACACAGTGCGGCAGATTATACAGAAGACCGAAGAGTATAATCGGCCCCTGTGTCAGGCGTTTGTGGACTATGAAAAGGCCTTTGACTCCATCGAAACCTGGTCTGTTCTGGAATCTTTGCAGCGATGCCAGATCGATTGGCGATATATCCAAGTCGAGGGTGAAGTCAAGTTGAGGGGTCTGTACAACGCCGCTAGTCAAGCTAGTAAGGCCGTCCAAGTCCAGAACCGGTAGTCTGAACCGATCCCCATGCATCGTGGTGTGAGACAAGGGGATGTTATATTCCCCAAATTGTTCACAAATGCATTGGAGGACATGTTCAAGACGCTGGACTGGAAAGGACGTGGCACTAACATAAACGGCGAGTACCTCTCACACTTGCGATTTGCGGACGACATTGTCATCGTGGCAGAAACGCTGCAAGATTTGCAACATATGCTGAATGGCCTACTAGCTGATTCATCTCAACGCATTGGTCTCCGGATGATCTTGGATAAGACCAAGATCAACGATCATGTAAGTCCGGAACCAATTGCAGTACAGAGCAGTACTCTCGAAGTTGTTAAAGAGTATATTTACCTCGGGCAAACTCTGCAGTTGGGTAAAAACAACTTCGAGAAAGAGGCCAATAGAAGAATACAGCTGAGTTGGGCAGCATATGGAAAACTATACTTCACATCACCAATTCCACAAAGTCCTAAAGACGAAAGTCTTCAATCAGTGCGTCCTACCCGTTATGACATACGGTGCCGAGACGTGGACACTCACGGTGGGGCTGGTCCACAAATTCAAAGTCGCTCAGCGAGCTATGGAAAGGGCTATGCTCGGAGTTTCTCTGAAGGATCGAATCCGAAACGAGGTAATCCGACAGAGAACCAAAGTCATCAATATAGCTGACCGGATTAGCAAACTGAAGTGGCAGTGGGCCGGACATATCAGCCGAAGAACCGACAACCGTTGGGGTAAACGAGTTCTTGAGTGGAGACCGCGTATCGGCAAGCGTAGCGTAGGACGTCCTCAGACTAGGTGGAGCTATGATCATCGCAAGGTGGCTGGCAAGAGCTGAATAAGAGTTGCCGAGGATCGTGCTCAGTGGCGTGCAGTTGGAGAGGCCTATGTCCAACAATGGACTAACATAGGCTGATGATGATGAAGTCTTGTGGATTGTACTAATGTTGGTAGTCTTGTTCAGCACCATACCAAAATCACCATGGCATGGCAATAATTACACATCCACAGAATCATGATTTTGTCTAATTAAAATTACCAAATGAGATATTAGTTAAGTATATGTCTAGTTTCGATTTAAAAACTGGATAGAATTCATGTAATTATAGGTTTAAAATTTAAATGGTATGTAGGTACGTGATGCGCGTTATTTTCCACAAGTAAGCCATCTAAAAAAAAAAAATATATATACAAAATTATATAATTATAATAGGCAGCTCCAGCTCAGGCCGCCCCTGCCGCACAGGACTCTGACGATGGAGTGGACTTGTTTGGTTCTGATGATGAAGAGGAAAGTGCAGAGGCGGCCAGAATACGCGAGGAACGTCTGGCAGCTTACAATGCAAAGAAATCTAAGAGTAAGTTGCAATAACATACCCTTGAGAGATTCATTTATTCCACAAAAATATGCATCATAATCAACATTCGAAGTTAGTTATTTAATCCACGCCTTACAGTTCACTTACACGCGTTTTATTATCCTCAAAAGTTATGGCCTTTCAAATATGTTTACGCAAATTTTACTTTATAATTAATTATACTTCGGCCAATTTAACACTCTTACACAATATCTTTATATGTTATAGCCTATGTGCTATTCATGATGTGATGATATGCTGTATAATCTATAATATTGTAAAGTTTCATCAAAATCTGTTCAGTAATTTTTGCATTAAGAAGTAACAAACATGTGAAGATTCACATCCATGCAATTTTATGATTATTAGTAGGATAGTATGATTTATAAATTTGTTAAATAAAGTATTGGATGTGTGTTACAGAACCAGTGCTTATTGCTAAGTCTAACATTATCTTGGATGTGAAGCCATGGGATGATGAGACTGACATGAAAGCCATGGAGGAGGCTGTGAGGAAGGTCACCACCGACGGTCTGCTCTGGGGAGCAGCCAAACTTGTGCCTTTAGCTTATGGTATCCATAAGCTGCAAATCTCTTGTGTTGTTGAAGATGACAAGGTCTCAATTGACTGGTTGACTGAAGAACTTGAGAAAATTGAAGACTTTGTAAGTATCATATACGTATACAGTGGTACTTAAAGGTAAAAAATAATCTTAATAATGTCTAATCACTATGCTTGGTAAATAGTGATTAAACAATATTCAGATTATTTTTTACCTTTAGGTATCACTGTAAGTTTTCCAAATAAAATAAAAAATAATATCACTGTCTACCATCCTCAAGTTGGAAAATTTGTCACCAGACATCTAAAGGCATGCTCCAACAGGTGTCCCTGAACGCTAGCCTAGCTAACAAAAGTCCTACCACTACATAAAAAAACGATAATTTGAAATGTTTTTCAACCTAATAGCAGGACAATTTAAAGTAAAATTACAGGCTTTATGAGATTTATGAGGCTTAACATTTTATGTAACTGGTGCATTGAGACGCAAACTTTGGGCTTTGCAGGCTTTTGTGTGATACAGTATCTGTTATAGACAGACATCATCTACTAGTTTATTGTCTTCTATTATGAAAAATTAATTCATTAAATTTTATTAGTTGCTACTATTAACTTATATAAAAACATGCCAGGTGTAAATTTTTAATCTCTGTTCATAAGATCGAGCAAACAAAACATAAAAAGAAGTTTTTTATATGTATATAATTTGTTTTTATATGTATATAATTTTTACTTTATTCTGTTTTTAGTATTTGATATTATAGCAGCCATAATTATACATACTTTGAAATTTCAAGTGTCCTATTATGGTTTAGTTAGAAGATACATCCCTTTGATAGACAGATGGCCAAATAGACAGTAAAGTCTCAATAATAGGGTTCAGTTGGGTACGGGACAAACTATAAGGCAAACTGACAAACAGCATCCATTCATGGTGGATATTCCAGCAATCCGCACTAAACATTTTTGTTCGACTTTCATAATCCGAACCGCAGACGAATAGAACACATAGTCGTCTGACTTGTTTTCGAGGAGCTACAACTTGGGTCTCTTCAAGTCAAGTGAACAGGTATCTTTTAGGCAAGCATGCAATTATTTCTATCAGGTGAGATAGTGATCGAATGCTTGCCTATCTGCAATAAAAAAAAAGCAAACCCTAAAAATCATCAATAAAATTACATAAATGACTCATGGATGAGCTGCCTTAGCTTCCATTACTGCTGGAAACATATCGGTGATGTAAAGCAATATTTTCGTAAAATCAATCACATAGATAGCATAGTAGCCAATTCCTGGCTCTAGTTCCCAGTAATGGCCAATCATTAAATACCTGTGGCCTTTATTTGTGTCTGAGGGTGCGTACAGACTATGTAACATAACATGTTAAAACATTGTTATTTAACACGTTTCAGACAATGTGGACACGGAATGTTATAAAACATGATACGATAACATGTTTTTATAACATCCCGTGTCCACATTATCTGGACCATGTTAAATAACAATGTTATAACCTGTTATGTTACATAGTCTGTACACACCCTAATTGTTTTATAATTTTTTTTAACAGGTCCAGAGCATTGACATTGCTGCCTTCAATAAAGTGTAATTGAGAGCTACTACTATTGTTTTCAAATATTTGTTATGATAAAAAAGAAATGAATACAATTCATATCGAAAAGTAAGTTAATAAATTCATTTCATTTTTGGAATAATATTGTTTATTTGTCCTGGTAATTTGTTGTTTCCTGTTTTTATCCTCTGAAGCGTAGAGAGAACATTAAATAGAGAAGACTAGCGTATGCGAATAAAATAACTAATAAAGATCTAACCCGACTAAAATAATGAACACGTGATACATATGCCAGCTATAAGATAAAATGAACAACGTAATTTGGTCTGGTCATACATGACAGCGGGTGAAAGCCAATGGGTATACTAGAACGGAGCCAGAGCTGACTCCAAGCAATAAAATCGCATATGCAGAGAAGGATAAAAAATGGTTGTCTTCATCCACGCTCTGAGGCATCCTACCTACTTTGGCTTTTGCAGTATTGCCGCAATTTTGCCAATGTCGCGTGGATAGAGTAGACAACAAGCGTACAAGTATGCCCGGTATGATGGATTTGATCAGTGAAACTTGTCTGAGATACGTAGTACTATTAATTATTTTGTCTGATATCTGGAATTGAAAAACATGATATTTGCGTTCTCACCAAAATTCCACTGAAAATCTTCAGTAACTAAACTCCACATCTTTACTGAGGTTATGATATGACTTGGACTAGGCTGTGACCTTAGACCAGGCGTCACTCACTCGCTCAAGGACACGCGGTCAATACCTACCGCTTCATATTCAAATTCATCGATTTTTTTAGTCGATGTATTTTCTAAGTGGACACCCCTAAACTAAGAGAAAATACATCATTTTTTTTCTCGATGTATTTTCTAAGTGGACACCCCTGTGTCCGTTGTGGCGTGGCGACACGCGAAGCGGTAGGTATTGATCGCGTGTCCTTATAATAAACAGTATTGTGACTCCATACTAACGGTCGGAACACGCGTCATGCCTACGCGCCTCGAGTTCGGTACATACTCGGTACACAGCTCACGATAAATGTGTTTGCGCCGCAGTGATAAACTCTCGGACTAATATACAGTTATCTGTGTGATGAACGAACCGTGTGAAGGTACGGTTGTCCGGTTTAAGTAGTATCCGTGCGAATTGTGAATATTTGATTGATTGAGAATATATATAAATATTATATTTAATATGGCACAGAGGAATTATAGACTATATTGTGCTATTTATGGGTGCTTGAATTCTTCACCTTGCTCCGAACGGTAAGTAAATGTACACTACTAGTACGTAAATTATTTTTGTTTAATGTGGATATTTCGCTTTTTCCACTACTGTTGGAGTGCGCGAGCACTTCCCTATATAAAAAAGTACTCAGTGGTGAGCACTAGCGGCCTGTGTGCCGCCTGTCACGTACGGAGTGAAACCGGTGTATAGTGGCTCGGCTGGTGCTTTAACTCAGGGCTGTCGCTCGCGACGCGACTCGTTATATTATACATATTATTTTTCATCCCATCATTCCTCGATAAGTGCGCGCAAAGTAAGTATTTTCCGCTCTAGGGTGGGAGTTGTGATTTTTTATTTTTTGGTTTATGAATGTTCTTATATAGTGCCCTGTTTAAGGAGATTCAATGAAATTCCTTGACATTTCATAACATTACATGACATTTCGTGACATATCATGACATTTTGTTACATTTCATGGCATTTTGTGACATTTCATGACATTTTATGAAATCTCGTGACATTTCATGACATTTAGTTGTTTATCATGACATAAAATAACATTTCATGAAATTTTAATGACATTTTGTGACATGTCATGACATTTCGTGGAATTTCGTGACATTCTGTGACATTTCATGATATAAAATGCAATTTTATGAAATTTCGTAACATCTTATGACATTAAGTTACTTTTCATGACATATTCGTGTCATTTTGTGACATTTCATGACATAAAATGACATTTCTGCGTTTCTTTTGAAATAATACTAACAAATCAAAAACGGGTCATTGTCAGTCTGCCTCAACGAAATCAAGCTGCATTTGTTTTAGTCGTATAATACTGTAAACTGTAAATTATGTGCATAGCAATAAGGTTGTTATATCAAGTTTATAAAGAATGTTTATAATGTGCCGTATAGCTGTAGGAATAAGGTCATTTTATGGTCGAATATAGTAGTACGAAACATGTTTTTAAGCGTAGACGGCTTAATTTCGAAAGCGCGCTTTGGCGCTTATTTTGGATAACATTTTAAAAAGCTATTTCCGATAAAAGCGCCCACCGCTATTCTATCTCATGTGGCCACGCTTGTCACAGATTATACAATAGTTACTACGGGGTTATGCCTTGTACTATTCATTATTATGTGGTTATGCTACAATCTTCATCTCATGTGGCCACGCTACCCAAATCTCTATAGTTCCTTACTTTATTGTTTGAATATTTGTAATATTAGTTCATCGTTAAGTCACGAGGGTTCTCTATTTGCACAGACAAGCACAATATTGAAAATCATGCTATTTGCGTTCTTACCAAAATTCCACTGAAAATCTTCAGCAAAGTCCACATCTTTACTGTGGATATGACTTGGACTAGACTTGAACTTGACTAGACTTGAAACTTGACCTGAAATGTGACTGACCAATCTTTACGACTTGAATTTACAAAAACTTGAAGAGTTTTAATACTCGACACTGGCTAAATACACTAATCGTGTGGATCCATAATAAAACGTAAAAAAAAAAATAACCTAAAAAAACTAGGGCAGTGTTGTTGCAATAGTCGATAGTTTCGCTATCAATAGTTCGATAGTGTTATCTAAATGCTGCAATAGTATCGATAGAGAAAATTAGGCGATACTATTCAACTTTGTCAATACTATCTATGCCTATCGACGCCTTTCAATAGTATTGGTTTAGAAACTATCGACGTATTTTCGATACTATTGACTGGAAATAAAACGACACCTGGTCGGTAACACAGGCTCAGAAATATACGGCATGTTTAAGGTAAACGAAAGTATATTATACCCGAATATTACACGGTAGCGCGTGACTAAGTATTGTCATCAACCAATACTATCGTAAAAGGTTCACCTATCGATAGGGTACAACTATCGATACTATTGATCTTGAGCAATAGTATTACTATTTTTAACAATCGATAGTATCGTCAAGGGTCGATAGTTTCGATAGGGCTATCGATAGTACTACTGATTTTCAAGGTCACAATAGTATCACGATACTATCGATAGACTATCGCTATTGCAACATCACTAAACTAGGGGGGTGGGTGACAGCCTGTCATTTGAATCTCTGACGACTGACTCATATCTGTTAGCCATGTGCAAACCATATCCATAAAGAGAAAAGATAGATACGTATCTTTTTGAACTAAAGATATGTTTAACTCTTTTATATCTCTATATCCCTAATAACTCCGTGACGCTACGCTCCCTTTCTAATGTTTACATCTCCCTTACTCTAGCTCCGTGACGCTCTCTTTTTAACGCATAGAGAGTTATATGCATCTCACTTACTCTAACTCCTTTACGCTGTCTTTTTAACGCATAGAGTTTTATATGCATCTCGCTAACTCTTAACTCCTTTACGCTCTCTATTTAACGCATGGTATGTTATATGGTTACATCCCGCTTACTCTAACTCCGCGAATTGAATTGTTGCGTCGAAGATTTAAAGAGACGGTTGAGAAATGTAAGATATACTGAAACAGTCTTTGGTTTAAGGAGATATAACTCTTTTAGTTAATCACTACTGAGTTATACAGTACCCTTAGTACGAGTTTTCATACCAAACTCGATATCGTATATCGAACAAATTTTGTATGAAAATCAGTACAGCGACTCTAGTGGTTACTACACTTCACTAAATTTGGACCAATCAGGGAGCCAGAATAAGTCGAAAACTATGTTAGATCTGTCAAAAGCGTTTACGATGAAAACTCGTACTAAGGGTACAGCTAGGCTATTCTGTAAGCTATCTCGATAGCGGAATCCGCGGTGAGATTCAAATTTCGTACTACGAAATTAAATCGTATTACGTTGGTATACGGTTGAATTTCGTAATACGTAATTTGAATCTCACCGCGGATTCCGCTGTCGAGATAGCTTACAGAATAGCCTAGCAGCTAGGCTATTCTGTAAGCTATCTCGACAGCGGAATCCGCGGTGAGATTTGAATTTCATACTACGAAATTCAACCGTATTACAAACGCGATACGATTGATTTTCGTAGTACGAAATTCGAATCTCACCGTGGATTCCGCTGTCGAGATAGCTTATAGAATAGCCTAGCAGGTCTCTGGTCTAATATCTGTGAAGAGTTTTGGCGGGAACGTGGAAAAGTGTCTGTGATCTCATTGTATTTTTTCCTAAAACTTGTGTTCTTCCGCGAGTTAATGTGTAATAAATGTGGATTATTAACCATTAAGTGTTACCGGCGAATGTGTGCGAGTGTAGGGAAACAGCACAATTTAAAAAAAACGTCCACTGAAAATCTTCAGTAAACACCACATCTTTTTCTGAAAGTATGACTTAGACTAGACTTTTACTTGAAAACTGACCTGAAATGGGGCTTAGACCCATCTCTACGACTAAAATTTCTAAAAACTTGAAGAATTCCAATACTTGACACTGGCTAAATACACTGATCGTGGGGAACAATAATAAAATTAAAAAAAAAAAAAAAAAAGAACATCTGTGAAAAAACCTAACCTAACCTTATATACATACAAATTATAATTTTATAACACGTAAATCTCTAGTCTTCTTTTCTTTTTGTTTAATTTTACAATAGCTTGCTACATTCCTACAAAAATTAAAGCCATCTGTGTAGTGTGATTTACTGAAAGAAAATAACATGAAACTGTGTAACAAATGTGATTCCTTGGGCACAGTCACTATAAGAAAAAAAGATGTATATTGCGAAAACTGCTTTTTATCTAGTACAAATCACAAGTTCCGAGCTTGTATTGGAAAGAATAAGATTTTATCAAAAAATGATAAAGTTTTGCTTTGTACATCTGGGGGGCGAGGATCTACGGTGCTGCTTGATCTAGTTCATCATGGCATTTCATTAGATATTCATAAAAAATTGCGAATTATACCATACGTCTTACATGTGGCAGGTAGATCAGTTGGGTTTGTTTATATATTCAATTTTAAACATTATACATATGGAATTAACTTGTACTTGCATATTTCAGATTCCAATGATCTCAGTGTGATGAGTACAATTAAGAGACAGTGCGAAAAGTATAACTTTGATGTCTTTTATGTTCACATTTATGATTACCTGAATCTAAACTCAAAACTTCCTAATGCAAACACAATACTAGAGGAAGATAAGATGTTAAGTCAAGAGTTCCAAGCTATATTGAAAAATATGCCTTCTACGGCATGTAATGATTTTCTCAATAAAGTAAAAAGAAGTTTATTTATCAGATATGCACACTTCTTGGAGTGTAACTATGTGTTTACAGCTGAGACAACAAGCACCTTGGCCATCAATTTACTGTCAAACCTCGCAATCGGTAGAGGGGCACAGGTTGAGAATGATATTGTAAGTATTATATAGGTTCAACTTTAGTATACCTATCATCGATTTTAGGGGAGGAAAGGGTGGGGGTAGAATGGGAATAACTATGCCCTTAAAGAAAAAGTTGCGGAGCCCCCCCCCCCCCCCCTTTAGTTATGAATATTAAAATTTTGAGGTTATGTTCATACATAACCTCAAAATTTTCAATCAAAAAATTATCAATAATTGAAGGCTGGAGAGGATCAGTAGAGGGGAGTGGGATGTTGGAGGAGGACCCCTCCCTTATGGGCGGAAAACAGCGGCAACATAGTTCTCGAAAATATTGTATGGAAATAAATTAACTTTTACCTCTAATTAAGATAAATATTTTATAGATAAATTAAACGCCATAGCGTTGGCTCTAGTGACACGCGGCCGCTGCCGCGGCTCCCCTCCTCGCTACGCTCGTCGGCGCGATGCGGTGGTCACTGTTCCCTAGTGTTTTGCCTTAGTGTTCGACTTTGAAATTATTAATATTGTATTTCGAATAATATGCGTAATCTGATAATTAGTCAACTCACTGTAGTGTAGATAAATCCAGACTGTCTTTTATGTATCTCTGTAGGTAGATGATACATTTTCATATGTACCCTCAATTAAGTACATAGCATGCCTTCCCCTCGAGTCAGCTCAGAATAGTATTTCACATGTCCACTACATAAATTGCTTTTCACTTAAACTTTACCCTATTATTATTTTTGAGTCTTTTATTACTTATACTATTATTTATTCTATATACTTATTTATATATTATTTTTATGGGTAGTTATGATTTTTCTTTCGAGTTAATTACTAAATTCTTCATCCGAGTAGTGTTCGTAGTCATCCAGGCTAGTTGCAACATTCCGTGCCTTGCTCCAAGACTTAGACTTCTTTGAAGTTGATGTTGGTGGTGTGACTGACAGTGCTCGTTTGCTTCTTATTGGTTGATCCTGCTGTGGTGGCAATACTATATCCTGCGACCCTGATACTCCAATGATATCAGCCCATTTTTGTGGGGAAGGTATTTCCATCTGACCTTAGTCATCACTGTCACCTAAATTTGTTGCCAGCTGTGCTTGCTCCTTTGCCTTTCTCGAATCCTTCACCACCCCATGACAATGCATCTGATTAATGTGCCTGAGCAGTAGTCTTCCGTTCCATCGTACTAAGTATCTGCACACCCCAACTTTCTTCTCCACTACCCCTTGTAACCATTTGGGACCTTTGCAGTAATTTCGAATAAATACAGATTGCCCCACATTAAATGAACGAACTTTTACAGATTCATTTTTCTCATCTGCACTTAACTCCTTACTTGTGTTGAACGACAGTGGATTCAAGTAGTCAAATTTAGTTCTAAATCTACGTTTATTTAATAATTCAGCTGGTGTTTTATCATTTACACTATTGGGTGTTGCACGAAGCCCGTACAGCATATTTGGTAGTCTCACGTGCCAAGGTTCCATTGTATGTTTCTTCACCTTGTTTTTCACTGTCTGAACTGTGCGTTCTGCTTGTCCATTTGAAGCAGGGTGGTACGGTGCTACCAACACCTGTCGGATGCCACAGCATTTAAGGTAACTCCTGAATTCTTCTGACACAAAGCTCCTGCCATTGTCGCTCACTATGCAGTCTGGTAACCCTTGTTGAGCAAATATTTCTCTTAATGTTCTGATCAGTGTGGCACTGCTCATATCATTGACTATTTTTACTTCTGGCCATTTTGAGAATGCATCTATGAGTATTAAAAATGTTTTACCCTGAAATGGTCCAGCATAGTCAATATGTAGTCTCGACCAAGCTCTGTCTGGTTTTAACCACTGATGGGACACCTGTGTTGGCATGTTCCTATTTTCTGAGCATGTGTTGCAATTTTTTATCATTTCTTCTATCTGTTTATCTATGGAGGGCCACCAAAAGTAACTTCTAGCTAAAGATTTGGTAATAACTATACCATCATGGTTTTGGTGCAACTCTTCAAGAATTTGTGGGCGCATGTTATCTGGCACCACCACTCTATTACCCCATAGAATGCAGTTACTGTGTATTGATAAGTCATCTCTTTTTACCCAAAATGTTTTATACTCTGTCTCTACTTTAGAAGGCCACCCATTTCTAACCCAATATAACACCTTGCTCAAAGTCTTATATGTCTTCCACTGCATCATCTATGTCAAAAAAGTCAACAGCAGATGGACTTTTTTGATTATAATTGTACAAGTACATTTCTGAAATGACAAACACTAACTAGCAGTGCACTACGCAGACCTCTCCTATTTAAGTCGACTCAACCCAGGAAAGATTCCCGGGTTTTAAAAAAATAACTTCGAGGGGTAGGTATAATTTTTCATACTTAAGTATGTTATCTGGCACCACCACTCTATTACCCCATAGAATGCAGTTACTGTGTATTGATAAGTCATCTCTTTTTACCCAAAATGTTTTATACTCTGTCTCTACTTTAGAAGGCCACCCATTTCTAACCCAATATAACACCTTGCTCAAAGTCTTATATGTCTTCCACTGCATCATCTATGTCAAAAAAGTCAACAGCAGATGGACTTTTTTGATTATAATTGTACAAGTACATTTCTGAAATGACAAACACTAACTAGCAGTGCACTACGCAGACCTCTCCTATTTAAGTCGACTCAACCCAGGAAAGATTCCCGGGTTTTAAAAAAATAACTTCGAGGGGTAGGTATAATTTTTCATACTTAAGTATGAAAAATTATACCTACCCCTCGAAGTTGTTGAGGTTAACCTCAAAATTTTAATATATAATTTATTCATAACTTTTCAAGTAGGAGTCTCCGCAACTTTTCCTTCAAGAGGAGGGTTTTTCACCTTCCCCCCCACCACCCCCATCCCTTCTCCGCCCTTAAATCGATGGTAGGTATACTAAAGTTAAGCCATTATTTAAGTTATTACTAGCAGCGCCTCACGGTTTCACCTGTGTAGTTTCTGTTCCTATGAGAATATGGAGATAAAATATAGCCTATGTAACTCACTGATAATGTAGCTTTCCATCCATTACTGAAAGAATTTTTAAAATTGTTCCAGTAGTTTTTGAGTTAAATCGTAACAAACAAAAATTCATGTAGATTTAAAAACGGGAATTTAACGTGACTTACGCGATGTCGATATAGCGATCGACATATGTTTCGGCCTCATCCGGAGGCCTTCTTCAGGATCTTGAGTGCGGGGCGCTCGTCGACGCGTCGCACCTCGCACTGCGGGCCGCTGCTCGTGCAGCGCGGGCGGACGGAGCGGGCGGCGGCGGCGGCGGTGGTGGTGTTGGTGGGGGGTAATGATGCGGTGTACATAGTGGAGGCGCGGGATTAGGTTGGAGGGCTTCGTCTTCATCACTGCTGTTTACTTCAGACGAGACCTCATCCAACCGGCAGACGGAACTCACGGTGTCCTCCGCACTGTTGCCACTGGTGACTTGCTTTCCATGAAGAACGGTTTTCCACGTATTTGACAGGTACCACCCTCTGTCTCTGTTGAAGTTACGACGACGACTGATCTCAATGGCTTCTCGGATTTTGCGGGGTACAAAGTACTTTTCACGCGCCAAAATCCGTGCCTTGTCAAATCTGATGTAGTGCGTCGTCCCAGATGTGAGAGCGTGCTCTGTAACCGCCGAGCTACCGCTGTCCACGTTCTTCATGGAAGCAATGTGTTCTTTGAGTCTTGTGGACACGTTTCTTCTGGTCTCGCCTACGTAGCTTGCACCACAGTCGCAAGGAACGACGTAGACCCCAGGAGCTCCTAGGGGATCCTTATCCTTTGGAGAGCGCAACAATTGCCTGACACGTGAGGGGGGGCGGAATATCGTCTTGATGCTATATCTTCGGCGTAACAAGTGTCCAATTTTGTCCGTGACCCCCTTGACGTATGGTAGGTACGTTGCTGCTCTCTCAACCGATGTTATTCGGCACTTTGTGGAGTTGTTCGCAATCCGATTACTCTGCTTCCAGCTGTATCCGTTTGCCTCTAACACCGCCTTCACATGCGCGAGTTCCGTGTCTACATGTTGTGGGTCACATAATCTCAGCGCTCTGTTGATAAGTGTCCGAGGCAACGACGCTAGATGGGCGGGATGGTGATGGGAGTCAGCTCTCAAGTACCGGTCTGTATGCGTACTCTTGCGGTACACTGTGTGTGAGAGATGTCCATTCTGTTGTCGCTTGAGTAACACGTCAAGAAACGGCAACGCGCCCTCTATTTCTCGTTCGACAGTGAAAGTGATCGTCGGATGTTTGCTATTTAGATGTTCTAATAAGGGTGTTACATGGTCCTTATGTAAAATAGCAAACACGTCATCCACATATCGCCACCAGTATCTCGGTCTAAAGGATATGTCGTGTAGTGCCGATGTCTCGAACCACTCCATAAAAATATTCGCAACTACTGGAGCTATAGGAGAACCCATGGCCACACCTTCCGTCTGAATATAAAATTCACCGCGCCACTTAAATTTTTATAATAAAAAAAAAAAAAAAAAATTCATGTCTTTCCTCTTTATAATATTAATTCAATCTTTATTATTTGTTAGTCTAGGGTTAAGTCTTAGGCTTTCCCACACACACATTTCTGGGCCTGAAATTCAGCTTTCCATTTCAAAACACCACTTTTGAGCACCACAGTCTATACTCAACAAATCCAATAAGTGCCAATGTTGGCATTAGGCAACAAAATAATATACTTGTGTAGAGGGAGCCTGTGCAAAAAGAGGACTGTCGTAGAAATTGAGCTAATTTATTGTTTTTGTTGCATTGACAACATTTCTCTGTCAATATGTCAATATATTGCCAATATGACTAAAAAATATTTGATAAGTTGGTAGTTTTACCTACTCTTATCATTATTGTGTGGTACTAAGTAGGTATATACCTTCCTTTCTTACCTTTGAATGTTAGTTCATCGTAAAGGTTCTCTTTTTGCACAGGCTCTAGACTAGAAGATACAAAAATAACTATAGGTATATCAAGAATTTTTGTTAATTTTTTTAAGTTAAACATATCCTCTAAGGTGTTAGTGAACAGTTTCGGGGATATGACGTCCCACTGTCTCACTCCTCGACGCAGGTGGATATGTTTAGTACGCTGGTTCTGTACTTGTACAGTTATCTTTGCAGCATTATATAAACATCTCATCACTTTGATATATTTCCAGTTGACTTGACAACCTTGCAAGGACTCCAGAATGGACCAGGTTTCGATTGAGTTGAAGTCTTTCTCATAGTGCACAAATGCTAAGCACAGGAGGTGATTGCACTCTTTGGTATTCTGTACAATCTGTCTTAACCGCTTCGAAAACCGGCCTGTTCTGAAGGTTGGAACTTGTCGAGTTTTCACGCAAGATGGTTCGTGATGACCCTTGAAAACAGCTTGTATATATAGCTCAGAAGCGAAATTGAGTGGTAGTTTTTCAGTGGGGTTTTATCTCTTTTTTTTTTAAACTAAACCACCATGCTTCTGTTTCATGCCTGTGGAGTTCTCCCAGTAAAAATAGCGGAGTTAAAAAGATGATGAACTGCTGCAACTCCTGCGGCTTTCAAAAGCTCTGTTGTGATTCCGTCTTCTCCTGCCTTACCTAGGTTACGTTCTTGAGCATCGCTTCAGGGCGCGTGCTGGAATCTGCATGTATGCTCGCGATGACATTTGTTTTCGGCGTCTCCGTGATCTTGAAGACCCCAAATTATCCACCATGTGGATTTTGGTGGACACTGGTATGGAGAAAATTATCTATGCTGGTGTCTACCGTTTGCACAGCAGAGACGAGAAGGCAACTAGGCTCACTAACTACTTCAGTTAGGCAGCCAATGTAGCCCAACAACGGTATCCATCAGCTCAATAAGTGCTTCTGGGGGATTTTAACGCCCACCATCAAGACTGGCTTTACCCATACCAGAACACAGACCATGCTGGTCGAGAGATGCGCAAGCTTGCCTTGACGCTAGACCTCATTCAGCTGGTCCAGGAAGCAACAAGGATACCGGATGTTGATGGCCATACAGCCAATTGCTTGGACCTTCTGCTGACAACAGATCCAGACCGCTACTCGGTGTCGGTTTCATCACCCTTGGGTAGCTCCGGCCACTGTCTAGTAAAATCTGTATCAGTCTATTCCCCGCCCGATCCCAACCCGAAAGGGTCTCGGCGGGTATGGCGATACAGGTCAGCAGATTGGGATGAGATGCGAAGCTTTTTCGCGTCTTACCCTTGGCGGCAAGTTTGCTTTTCTTCAAGTTATCACTCAGTTTGCGCGGATGCTGTGACAGAAGTATTACGCCAGGGTATGAAGTATTACATACCTTTTTCTGACGTCCCTCTGTCCGGCAAAGCTCGCCCTTGGTTTAATTCCGAATGTAGAGATTCTGAAGCGTCAGAGCATAAGGCTTACCTAACCTAAGCTGATGCTCGAACCCGCAAAACTTGAGATGTACGCGAAAAGAAGAAAGCCTTTAACAAAGCCGCTAATTTGTGCAAGAAGGCTCGCTTCGACCACATACGCCGAATTGGGAACAAACTTGCTTCTTACCTCTCGGGTAGTAAAGCGTTCTGGTCCCTGGTGAAGTTGATCGAAGAGAACTTCTGCCGTCCCTCACTGCCTCTACTGCTGAAACCCGACGGATCACTAGCTCACACAACTAAAGAGAAAGCAAATCTATTTGCTACTCTGTTTGCGTAGTCTTCACGTTTAGATGCTGGCAATGCTGTGTACCTTCTAGTTTGCCGTCATGCGGGACGTTTATATCGGAAATCCGCATACGGCTAACCGAAGTGCGCAAAGCATTGCGCGATTTGGACGTGAATAAAACTAGTGGTCCAGACAGTATACCAGCTATAGTTTTGAGGACGTGTGCGCCTGAGTTAACTCCTATTTAGACTCGTCTCTTTCGCTTGTCTATGGCGACTGGTCAAGTGCATAAGTCTTGGAGGCAAGCTAACGTGCAACCCGCGCCCAAAAAGGGTAGTCGTGCTGACTCTGCCAATTACAGGCCCATCTCAGTCACTCCCATATACTGAACCACAGGCTCCTAACATACCTAGAAGCGATCTGCTCAGTGACTGACAGTACGGGTTCTGCCGAAACCGGTCTAGTGGGGACCTTCTAGCGTATGCCACTCACATTTGGAGCGAGGCCATTGAAAATCATGGAGAGGCGCTCGCCGTCTCTCTTAATTACCTCTAAGGCCTTTGACAGGGTATGGCACGACAGCCTTATTAGCAAGCTGCCTTCATACGGCCTTCCCACTGGCTTTTGTGTCTGGATATCAGATTTCTTGATGGATCGATCGATTCGTATGGTCATTGATGGCTGCTCGTCCGACCAATTGGCAATAAATGCCGGTGTTCCTCAAGGGTCAGTACTCTCTGCAACGCTTTTTCTGGTGCATATCAATGACCTGCTTAAACCTGCTATTTTTGGGTATGGAGATGACAGCACCGTTTTGGAGAGTTATATGTCTAGTGTACGAACCAGTTCATTACAAATCTAGTATCATAGAGAAGCGATGGTTCATCGCTTAAACTTTTCCTTGAAAGCAGCCTCCGATTGGGGCGATGCCAATCTGGTTAAGTTTAATGCTTCTAAAACCCAGGCGTGTCTTTTCTACGCCAAACAGAGTCCATTTCAACTGGCTCCTACTTTGAGGGAGGTGTCCGTGCCGATAAATGACCAGCCTGAGCTTCTTGGCATCTCATTAACACCAACTCTAAATTTCAGCTTATATTGTCAGTCTAAAGCCCAGATAGACTCCTAAAAGCTTGGAATTTTGTCTAAGGTGAGACAATACTTCACACGGGGCCAGTTGCTCAATCTCTACCAAGCGCAAGTCCGATCGTGTATGGAGTACTGTTCTCACCTCTGGGATTGTTCTGCCAAATACCAGCTGCAGACACTGGAAGCTATTGAGAGGAGAGCCAAGAAGCTCATCAACGACGACCAACTAGTAAGCAAAAGACTCCAGAGTCTAGAGCATCGTCGCAAGGTCGCTTGCTTGTCGGTTTTTTATCGTCGCATTCATTTCGGAGAGTGCATCGGAACTTCATAATTTGATTCCGCCATCCCCATTCTATAATCGTACAAGCAGAGATACTAAGAGGCGCCACCGCCTCATGGTAGATATACCATTTACGCGTACAAAGCGATTCGCTTCTTCTTTCATCATACGTACTGCCAAGGACCACGGGCTCAGTGGCATGACTTGGGAGAGGCCTATCTCCAGCAGTGGACTGATACCGGCTGATTATGATGATGATGACTGCCAAGGAATGGAATTCCCTGCCCGAGTCTGTGTTTCCGATTAGATACTATACAACATAGGGGTCTTGAAGTCGCGAGTGAATAGGTATCTTTTGGGTAAGCGCGCTACATCATCGACCGCATCGTCACTTAACATCAGGTGAGATAGTGGTCAAACGATACCCATTTTCGCATTAAAAAAAAAAAGATCTGTTAAGTAGGAGGGTAAGGTGGCTACAATCGTCAGTATCGGGTACGGGCATTGAAGCATACGATTCGTAGAGCATGCCATCGAAGTCTTTAACTTCCGACAGAATATCCGATTTGTATGCGACGACTTGTCCAGTTGATATTGTCAACTTTGTGATGTGACTTCTACCTAGAGGCTAGACAAAGACTTGCGGCCCCCGATTCTACTCGATTAATTTTTTTAATCGAGAGTGTGTTAGAGGATCGCCGTACCAGCGTTTTTAGGCTTTTGTGCGCACCTGGTTATTGGACAATGCAGACAATGGATCTGATCGTCTCTCATTCATTATTTGAAGTGTTTCTGCCGAAATTTTCAAATCCCTTTTCTGGAAGAATTTGACGAACATTTGCCCCATGTGATTCCTACTGCCAAATCCGTGTGGTCATATAGTTGAATTCACTGCTGTAGGTACTACTCTGGCGTTAGTTTTACATGACAACGTTGAAGAGAGCATTGGATATGTAAGGCTCTCTTACAAACAAAACTCGCTAGGTGGCTTTTGATGCGGAACTTACTGACACATTTAAATTTTCTTGAAGCAAAGGTCGTTGAAAATTACAAATGTTAAAATTATAGGGAATTAAAGTGGTATAGACATCAATTTAAAATGATTGAAAAGAAAACATCTGTTGAGTCTACACATTCTGTATATAGTGTACCATCATTCTAAACTTTAGAATGATGGTACACTATTTTAGACATTGTAGCTACTCTTTAGAATCTAAAGGGTAGCTACAATGTCTGTTCTTGCATAATTCCAGGGATTTATTGATTGCCGGGATCAAATTATAAAAATACTTCGACCTATGAAAGATATAAGTGAAGAAGAGCTCAACTATTATATCAAACTCAGAGGTTTGAAGCCTGCTCACATAAAGTATATTAAGGATAACAGCTTGCAGATTGCTATTGGCACATTTGTGACGGAGCTGCAGGAAAACTTTCAGTCCACTATATCAGCAGTATGCAGAACTGCAGATAAAATTGGGGTCCCAGATGACAGTGAGCACTGTAGAAAGTGTGCTATTTGTGAGGTATGAAATACTTTTGCTTAATTTTTTTATGTATCATCTACTATCAGTCTAATAGAAAATTAAGTGTTCCTTTAGGGTCGGCTCACACCGCGACGCGACGCGGCGCGCACTTATTAGAGTGTATTACAAAAAAGAACTTTATATACTATACAAAAAGATAAACATTTAGATAGTTCGGCGGTTTCAGGCTGTGCCACGCGGCGCAGCGGGAAGAAACAATTGAACCACGTGATAAACAATTGAACTTTATTAACTACACAATAAGATACAAATTGCATTGAGATAATTTAGTGGCGTCGCGCTTTTTGCTGCGCCGCGCGGCGTCGGGCTGCGCCGCAAGACTCCAAATGCATCGTCGCGTCGCGCTGCGGTGTGAACTGACCCTTACATGAGGGCTTTCGGATTTCAGTGGCAGAATCGTAAATCTAATAATATCGTTTAAAAACTAAAAAAGAACCGACTTCAATGTTCATTTTCAGTACCAATTTTGAGATGTTTATCTCAATATCTCTGGAGATACTTATCAGACCTCGATAAAATTACCATGGTACCACACTTGGGATATCTCCTTTCGAACAAAAAAAGAATAATCAAAATCGGTGCATAAATGACGAAGTTATCCCCGAACAAACATAAAAAAAAAAATAAAAAAAACATATATATATATATATATACGGTCGAATTGAGAAACCTCCTCCTTTTTTTGAAGTCGGTTAAAAATATTGTTGAAGTATTCAGGAGGAATTTCTTTTTGTAATCGGTACATTCTTGTACTACTCACTATTTACGTAGTATTTATATTCTCTTTGGTACTACTTACATATTCTTACATATTATGCATAAACTGGCAAAGTGCAAGTCAGACTCGCACTCGTAGGGTTCTGTAACACAGTAGAGTATTTTATAACTATAATTTTTGAACTATAGGGGTTCCGTCTTTTGCCATTCGGCTACGGAACCCTAAAAAGTGTGTGTGTAGTGTACTTATTTACGCGCACGTAAGTAGTTTTCCCGACGGTCTCCCCACGAGCGGCCCCACGAGTTCTTCACCGGCAAAAAAGGCGAACTAACATTGAGGTTCCTAAACTCATTTTTTTCTCAAAGTCATTCATTTAAAATATAGGCACGTCTAAAGTGGTAAAATGTGTCCCCACCCCCCTCTAACTTTTAAAGTAAGGGAGTGAAAAATCTGAAAAAAATTGTGCTGTAAATCACAAAAAAAACTTTTAACGAAAATTGGCTTGAACAAGATACATTCAACAGTTTTTGAGATATAGCGACCGCAAATATAACTTTGTTTTTCATACAAACACTATGAAAAACAGTAAATTGTTTGTTTGGTGGCGAAAAATTATAGTTATAAAATACTCTACCGTGTTACGGAACCCTACAAGTGCGAGTCCGACCTGCACTTGGCCAGTTTATTTTATTATATCATATAGGCCAGCGGTTGACCACTATACCACAACAGTTGGTATAGTGGTCAACCGCTAGCCTATGTGATAGTGAGTTTAAGTGTAAGTGAAGATTCGGTCAAGGATAGGATAGCAGTGATAGCACGCTAGGTCTAGAATGGGAACTGGCTCTCAAGGATAGCTGCTGGAACTCAATAGATTTTTGGCGACAGATCGGCGGACACTAGATAGTGCCACTATGCGGGGGTTTAGGGTTTCTTAACGATGTTTTTCCTTCACCGGAGGGCCACTGCGAAAAGCGCATATATTTTTCGATAGAAAAATCGATTGGTGCACGGCGGGGATTGAGGGATTGAACTCTAGCGTCAAAGCCGACCATTCTCCCACCACACCCCTATTCTTATTAACAAAGCGATACGAATTTGCCTTCATTGATCTTTTGAGACTTTCATGACTCGACACTGTGCTGTGACCCCCCCTAAACTCAAAGGCGTGATCCAACCCTGCTGATGATGATGTATAAGATTTCTTATTGATCAACAACTAAACATGCATGTTATTAAGTTTTATTGTTTGTTTACAGAGTTATATCAGAAAACCAAACTCCAACTTGTCGGCTCTGGATGCAACAATATATTCAAGAACAGTCTCACATGGAAAACTACCCACAAATGGTGCTAAAGATGAAACACTATTCCCATATATTGACACACATCTTTGCTACAGTTGCAGCAGAAATTACTCTGAAATGAAGACCACTTCCACTAATTTTCAAAATATTATTCAACAAGAAACTTCAATATTATAAACTAAAAATATATGAAATCATTTTCATTAAATCCTATATATATTTGAATCATTATTTATTTATGAGTAATTAAACCCATACACTAGATATTGCTTATGATAAAATGTAATCAATTTTGTATAATATCATAGGTAGGTGAGATAGTTGTCAAACGCTAGCCATAATATATAAAAAAAATGGGATTAAACTTAACTAAAAAATATCCTACGGCAGATATGACCAGCCCACTGCCACTGCCAGTGTTAGCACACTGGCAGTGGCTGTCCACTGAGATGTTTGTGCCCACTTTAGTTCTCTGGCGAATTACTTCGTTCAGGTTTCGATCCCGCGGAGAAACACCGTCTTTCTATGGAAAGCTATGCTCGGTGTACGAATTCAAAGTCTCCACTGTGAGTGTCCACGTCTCGGCTCCGTATGTCATGAAGGATAGGACGCACTGACTGAATCGGCAAACGTAGCGTAGCGTAGGACGCCCTTGTGACTAGGTGGAGCGACGACATTCGCAAAGCGGTGGGCAGTGACTGGAAACAAAGAGCCGAAGTCGGGCTCAGTAGCGTGTCTTGCGGGAGGCCTACGTCCAGCTGTGGACTGATAGCGGCTAGTCTTTCTCGTAACCAAGTAAGTACACAGTTTTGCCGCCGTATTTTGTATTTATTAATTGATATTTAGAATCTTAACATAGTGTAAAATTAAGTCGCTGCTGCTGTCTGTACGCTTAGGATCTTTTAAACTTCGCAACGGATTTTAATGCAGTTGCAATAGATGGTGATTCAAGAAGGTTTATAACCAGGATTAAACGCGGGCAACGCCACGAGGCGCAGCTAGTATAGAATAAGACTGTTAAAACTGAACCGACTTCAAATGCCGCGCTGTTAATTTTCAGTATCAACTTTGAGGTGTTTATCTCCATATCTCTGGAGATACTTATCAGATCTCGATGAAATTACAATGTTACCACACTTGCGATATCTCCTTTCCCACAAAAGAAGAATCATCAAAATCGGTTCATAAACGACGGAGTTATCCGCGAACAAACAAAATATATATATGAATATATGGTCGAATTGAGAACCCTCCTTTTAAAAGGTTCCGTAGTCCTGACAAGGAACCCTCATAGTTTGTCATGTCCGTCTGTCTGTCCGAGGCTTAGCTAAGAGACTTAATACTAAAAAGCTGTAATTTTGAAGAGGTATGTATAACAATTATGCCGACAAAGTGGTAACCCCCTCTCTAAAAGCTAAACCGCTAGCTTGAAAAATCTGGAAAAAATCATGATGATATGAATTTGATGATATTTCACGAACTTCAATGGAAAATTATAGCGGTTAAGATAACTTGATTAGTTTAGCAGCAATAGTCATTGAACTTGAGTGTTAGATAATCAGGGCGAGCGAAGCGAGCCCTAACACTATCCCACAACCTGAGCACTTTTGTGGTACACTTTACTGAAAAACTATCACGCTTATTGATTTGTGCTTTAACATAGTAATTTAAATTCCCATGTAGATGTGTTATTAGTAAAAAAAATATCATATTATTACCATTAAAAAAAATGAAGATTAACAATTTTGTTTCTAGGATAGAATATTATTGTACTACTAACGCCATCCGTTAGAAGATCAAAGAATTGACTTTGCTGCGAACATAATGTTTGGTTACTAACGCCATTTTTTGGAAATCCTAAGAATTTATATCTGTCATCCAAATGACGTCTGGTATCAGTGTGACCATTTGTGGCAGATTTCAAAATTCTTTAAGAATGTTGAAATATATAAATAAAATTTTGACAATTTTCTGTTTCTATTTAAAGTATAACATTTTTATTATGCATTCATTTGGTTGGAAATTTGTAAAAGTTTGAATGAGAAGGTAAATAAAATTTATTTTTATGCCATCATTCAATAATATGATGGCAAGTTTTGTGCATTTGTTGGAGTGATTGGTAGTTTGGCAGATTTTTTGCCAATGTCGGGTAGATTCGCCATTTAATATTAAAATAAACTGGCCAAGTGCAAGTCGGACTCGCACTAGTAGGGTTCCGTACCACACTACAGTATTTTATAAGGTCGAGCAACAAATGCCACTATCATTTTTCGCCAGCAAAAAATAATTATTTTATTTCTTATAATGCCATCTAACGTCTAACAAAGGTGTTAGGGATCGACATTTGAATATAACGCCATCTATGGGACGTTGACCTAACTAAGCGTTCATAGATGGCGTGAAATGCCGAAAAAACGTTTCTTGTATGGGGACCCTCTATTATTTTTAACTTTATTCTGTATTTAGTATTTGTTATAGCGGCAACAGAAATACATCATCTGTGAAAATTTCAACTGTCTAACTATCACGGTTCATGAGATACAGCCTGGTGACAGACGGACAGACAGACAGACAGACGGACAGCGGAGTCTTAGTAATAGGGTCCCGTTTTACTCTATGGGTACGGAACCCTAAAAACTGCCATAAAAATTATTACCAGGCAGAAAAGCTACGCGAGCCCTCCACAAAGCTCGGCTTTTAGCTAGTTTTATAAATATTTGTGTTTAATATCATACTACTACGGAACCCTACACTGCGCGTTGCCTGACACGCACCTTGCCGGTTGTTATTTTAAAATCGTTTAATCAAAAATAGATTTTAATCCGAACCTATTAGGCCTGGCCACAGATTATAATAATAGTACAGCCTGGCGCGCACAGCGGTTGCGATATTCTGTGAAGTATGGAGTCAGGCCTGTCTCACTCCGTGTACTTACCGTGTTATTCACCTACCGGCCGCGGGGCCCTCTAGGGCCCTTATCACAGAATAATGAATAGTACAAGAACCCTTATTCAGATTTCAGTGCGATTGCCGCTAGCCGCGCAAGCGGTCGCATGCATAAAATGTAGTACCTACTATTAATTATGCTGTGCTAAAACTAAAGTTTTAGTAAATTTTATACTAAAGTATAAAATTTACTAAAGTTAACGCAAGTAACGCATTACAGTATAAAAGTATCTACATTGACAATAAACATTAATGTACTTATTATCAGTAATGCACTACATTACATTGCACATCGGTCGGTGTATTCTACTACCAATGATTATCAAATTGTTATTAGTCGTAAGATTCGTTCGAAATAAATCATTCATTCAAATGTTTCCTCACAACACCAAACCCTACAGTAGCAGCAGCCTAATCAAAGGCGCGTGACGGGCTGAGTAATTCAGACTCGCTGCGACGAGCGCCGCAACTATTACACAATATATAACAAGCTATTATTTTCAAGGTCGCATCCGAAGCGTGTAGCGTATTTGAACGTTACCGACATTGTAATTAGGTTAAATCTCGCATATTTGCTATGAAAGAGTGAGCTTTCTGTACGTAGAAGTATTCTGTGATGGAGTGTCATAGAAGTGCGCGCATTGCGTCGAAATATTTTATAGTATGCAGACTGCAGTTGCGGTAGAAAAAACGCACCGCAACACCGCTTTGCGCGCCAGGCCTCAAATTTTTAACACACTTAAAAAAAAGGCGGTTTCTCAATTCGACCCTATATATATACAAGGTGTGGTGGTGGCATTCTCGCCATATTTGCATAGTCGATTGTAACGGGTACCCTTAATCACTTAATAATATTATTAAAGTTCGCCCGTGAAGTATATACCCGGATATTTGATAAAACAATTTTGTGATTTTCAGAATCATATCCCCGAGTAATATCAGAAAATCGCCATGTAAACTGCGCAGGCGCGTACACACATACGTAGATGATGTTATGACACTGATAGAGCGGTCAGCTGTGGCTGTGGCAGTCAGTGACGTGTACCGCCGCCGCTCTATCATTAAAATGTCTTTTTTTTACTGATTCTTGTTCTATACATGGAGTATACCTACCCCTGCGAAAATGGCGAGAATGCAAAACCACACCTTGTATATATATTTTTATGTTTGTTCACGGATAACTTCGTCGTTTATGAACAGATTTTGACGACTATTTTTTGTTGTTAAAAAATTATTAATTTACGAAACTAAGATGATTACCATTTCAAAGCCATGGGTTATTTAGAAATAAAGTATAAATGGCAAGATTCGATTGGGCATAGATTGCTAAGATAGGATTACGTCAGATTGTAAATCTATCATGTGTGTGGTACTCCCTCCACCTCGAGTTGAATTCAACTGCGGTGAAATAAATTTGTATAAATTTTTTTGTAACCTAACGAATCATGTATGGTTGGAGGGAATTCTATCTACCAGTGAAGGAGCAGGCTGCAGGCCCCTCAATGACAAGGTTACGTTTTTATAAAATGTTCGGTCTCCAAAGCTCCGAATAATTAAGAGACGATAATGGGGAAATTAATCTAGGCTGTTTTTTCTCATGATAAAAGGTAACAGGATAAGTAAGATGCTCGCTCAACAAGCGATGACGTCTACCTATAACATAGGTTCTACAGCGGCATACAACATTCTAGTTAGCCTGTCACTCACTGCACTGCGGCGGTGTAATTTTACTGGACAATAATAATTGTCATAAAAACCGAAAAACATTCCTATTTCACTGCTATGGGCGCCGCGAAGATTATTTTCAGTGGGGTGCACCCCTTTATCGAGATATATACTACTACTATATGAATAGTAAATTAATTTAAAAAACACCTATTTCTTAATGATAGAGGGGGGGGGGGGCACATGCACCCCCTTGCACACTCCGCCCTGGGCCTATGTTCGCAGCTGAATTAATTGATTGGCAAAGTGGCGGTATCGCCCCAGGTGAACTAGCAGAAGTCCTGCCAGTACAGCCCCAGATGCTTGCAAGTAAACCGCATCAATATATGTATAGCCCTATCCACGCGTTGCTAAATGTAAGGAGCCTTGAATAAAAGGCTTGTTGGCCTAGCAGTCTTGCGCCGGGGAGCCTTACAGGAATTTAGTAAGGTGCGTTTATTGGTTTGTAACAACAGGTTGACCTGAGAAGACTTCTGAAAGCGTAGTACCGCAAGTATACAAAACCTTACTCTTAGAAATTTTCTCTTCAGAGGTTGTCAGTTGGGTGAAGAAACCTACCTATAGAAATTTTTGTAAGCTCCTTTAAGTAGCGCCCTGTGAGCTCTCGAGTTTGATCATTACAGTTTTGTGCGCGCCACCCCGGGACGCGATTTTTATAGTTAAATAGTGGCAGGATGAATATGTAAATATATTTCCTCTATACTCCACACCATCAAAACCTTCTGACAGCAGATATTAATGACACCACTGGTAATTCTAAAGAGAGAGATATTTATATCCTATTGTCTACGTAACTACAATACAAAATTGTGATATGATATATTGTATGCATATATTGTATCCTATCTATGATAAAGGACATTCCTTAATGTTTACATATAAATAATCCAAAACATTTCCAGGCAAAAGTTAGTATTGTTTATTTAAGAAAATTTTATGCAACAACTTGGAGTTATCACACTAAAAATAAATTAAACTCATGAGGCTCACCTTCAGTAGAAGATTTGATTTAGCTAGGTTTACTATTATATATAAGGATAGCTAAAGTAACTTAAAGTATACTAGTAGGTAATAGAAACAATATTTTAATTCGACATTGTCTAGAGTTATTATAATTACTGGTCTCCTTTATAATAAAATATGTAATAAAAGAAAACGATTAATTAATCATCTTAAAATTTTGTATTTATATCACACATATCTACATTTTACTTCTATTACATAAATACAAAATTTTAATTAAGTAGAGTTCCAACGAAAAGCTGCTAACCAGTATTTGCAAATGGTATGCAGTTGTTATCAATATTATATCATACAAGTAATTACAATATCAATACCATAGGTTAATAAATGCAAAAGATCAAGTGCAATGAAATTCTATGGTTTTCAACATCTCATTACGTTAATTCGAATTTCATGTACAAAAAAATATTTGGAAAATTTGTAATCCTAATTTCATGTACAAAAAAAATATTTGGAAAATTTGTAGCCCACCCACCATCAAATACTCTGAAGTTTGAATAAACTAGCACTTCCACTTTTATAACAGATTACGCCGGAGATAAAACACTTCCAAAACAATGAATAAACAAGATTTACTATTATTTTAAACACTAAATTATATTGTCTTTCCAAATGATATTTCCTTGAAAACAGTGAAACCAATCAGGAGACGTCTTTAGTGCAGAGAGGGCATTCTTCACTGTTTTGCATCATATTGTATTGTATTTACACCGACCATTTACCACAGTAGTGACTCAACAGTTTGTCCTCGGGAATCTTTCACATGTATATACTCAATATATATAGCATTACAAAGAGTAGTTCACTCCGCTGTAACAATTATTCTGCATTGTTTATTGGTCCTTGCAATGCACTCGGAGTTGGTGAGTTTGAAGACACCAGTCTGCCTTGCTCCTTCACAATCGGATCTGAAAAGATAACATATTTATATGGTTATGTATTCCATTATGCTAACATGGATAAATAGCTAGCTTTTTGGTTTGGGTATCTGTTGAAGTTAAATCCCCAAGATTTCTTTAAGATATTATTGGTATTTCAAACATTAAAGATTTAAAATATAATAATCCTCATATTATAAGTTTCCACAGGTGCTTGGAGCATTATATCGAGCGGTCTGTGTACGTCGCTCAGCCAGTAATTGCTCGAGCAGTCCGTGTACGCTGCCCTAAGCAATTAGGGGTAGCTTGCCACCATCAAGGAGAAAATCTACCACATGTTCCAACAGCACAGCCCTTTAGAGTCAGACCATTCTAGGCCTAGCGTGTTTACCATCCTCACCCGCATCATCGCTTACCACCAGGAGAGATAGTGGACCAACACTATCCAAATAGATATTAAAAAAACGTATGGTGCTCCCTAACTTAGCAAGGGTTAAATTGAATCTCAACAACAGTGCCACCTATCGGGTTCAAAACTACCCTATCTTTTCAATTGGAACCAACCACACACATTTACAAAAATTATATATTGAAATTGGTTGGCTTGTATTAGCGCATACAAGGTGGTTGACATGTGATTATGATTATATCACTGAGATGTCTGTTTCGATAAAATTGTAACAATAATAAAAATAAAGTATTTAGGTAATGTAGGGTTACATTGCTGACAAAATAATAGCATACAAAATACTTTCACGGCATGAGGTTCATAATCAACTTCAAAATATGAATATGCAACTAACTCTTTATTCGAAACTCTGATCATGCAAATAGTTAGGGTGAAACATCAACTACACAGTGCAGATATTGTTAGATTGATGTGCAAATAAATGCTTAGAATTCAGATACATGGTGGTTTGTGGTGGAGACTTTGTTGGTAGCTCGATCTTCTATGCTGAACATAGACATGACACCAATTCATTTGCTCAGTTTCAATTTAATGTCTGCAGCCAGTTTGGAAGACTAGTGGAGATAGTTGCACTGCATGGTCAGTCAGTTGTCCAGAGCCTTATTTCATGGATGTGAATGTTCCAGACATCCACAATACCACCTTTGACTGCATCTACACTTAACATCAGGTGAGATAAGCAGTCAAGTGCTTGTCGGTCAGGAATGTCAATACAATCCATAACTGCATAGAAAGGAAACAGGTAATTAGTATTAACTATTCTACAAGCTACTACTTATACTACTTATTTTCAACCACAACATGCTGTATCCTCCATGACTACAAAATAAGGAATGTAACTAAATATGCAACAGTAACATCCTAATGACTACATTTAGATAGCTGAATTGTTAACGATGAATATAAATAGTAACATAAAGAATGATCTACATTACTGTAGTGTAACTTAAAGTTATATAATATTTTTGTGATGAGATGTGATGACTTTACATAAATATACTCACAAAAGTATGGATGATCCATTGCTTCCCGGGCAGTGTAGCGCTCATAGTGGTCATAGCGCAGCAGGCGATCTAGGAAATCTAATGCCTCGGGTGATACCAAGTGTTGGTTTTCTGAGTGCACAAACCGCTCCCATCGTTTACGAGAATGTCTGAAATATTATCACCAATCATCAGATTATAGCCGTGTCAGAAAGGAACAAAAAACCATTATCTAAAATAAACAAAAAAATCTAATGTAGGCTAATGGAGCAACAAATTTAAACCAGTTTTAACATATTACTATGTACTCCTATGTAAAAATGTAAGTTAGAACTTTTATACACAGTGAGAGCACTGGGAAGTTTTGATGATGATTTGAATCCTAAAAAAACTTTTACAGGTATTATTAATTATATGGCTGAAAATGTATTGCTATGAAATGAATGCACAGCTATTCAGCTAGTGGAAAACATCCAGTTTTTAAAACCTAGTCAAATAGTAATTTACCTTCCAAGTATATCATTAAATCTGGGGTCTAGCTCTATATGGTATTTGTCCAAATATTCAAACAGCTCCTCAGTGCCCAGCACTTTAGCAATACGCACGAGCTGGTCGTAGTTGTCATGGCCATGGAAGAATGGCTCTTTGCGGAAAATCATGGATGCCAACATACACCCTAGTGACCACATATCCAGTGAGTAGTCATACATTTGATAATCCACCAGCAGTTCCGGACCCTGAAAAAACAAGACAATATAAAAATTTAATTGACAAGTTAGTGTTATGTAATAATAAGTGTCATGTATACATGTATGTATAAAATCCATTTCCAAATAACTGATTTCAATATGTTTTTGTTTTGTTTGCTCAATACTGAGATGTATTAGGAAAAACCACAAGAAAGAATTGAAAAATCAAAATTTGTAAATCTGTATGGGAATTGCAACTTTGGTTGGTTCACCATACAATCCAATCTTACTGAAATTTAACAAGGAGATACTTAATAGCATGAGGATGAATGCAAAAAGAGCCGACATACAGCCTAGTTACGGAAAATAGCCCGCACACCAAGTACCAAGTAAGCTGAAAACTGAGGATGAACATAGGCTACTTTTTGTGAAAATGAAATCACGATTATTACACATAACTTAAATAACTCGGATCACACAAATGTTGATTGACAGAGCTTTACTTTACAGTGATCAAATTCTTGGTGTATGTGAACTGCACGTATCAGATATAAAATCTGCCCACAAGAAACACCAAACACCACCAATACCAAATTATAAAAAATAATGCAAGCTATTTCTGAAAAAAAAAACCTGTTTATTACAACTCTAATAATTTGTACAAGAATTATCTCATTAAATAATATTTTTTATACTTTATAGGTAAACGTATGACCACTATCTCACCTGATGCTAAGTAACAATTGAAGATATATCACGCTTACCTAAAAATACCTGTTCACTCGCAATTAGAATAGGCATTATGTGAGTACCTTAAAGTATCTAGAAGCAACTCGAACATTGTAGTCTTGCCCTGGATGGTAGAACTCAGCCAGGCCCCAGTCAATGAGACGCAACTTTCTGTGATCATGGTCAATCATCACATTGTGGGGTTTCACATCTCTGTGCATTATCCCCATACTGTGGCAATAATCTAATGCCTTCAAAAGTTCATACAAATAATATCTGTAAACACAAAACAACATTAATCACTAAAGAAGTGTTAAACACAAAAATATTTTTTATGTATACATATAACATTAATTTCCACTAACTAACTGGTGGTTCTATTGAAGGATTAATAAACAACAAGAAAGTATTTGATTTATATTTAATCTAGATTAAGTTTTAAGTATTAGATTTTTTACTATTCACTCAAAATCAACACTCATGTGTTGATTTTGAGTCTATGTCAAGTTATAGAACAGTTTAAAATTTACCCTTTTGGCAATTGATTATATTACAGTATCAGAATATGCATACCCAATATTTGGTATTAATAAAAGCTGCAGATATTAACCACTGGAACACAGAATCTTTAGCGATATAGTCGCTAAGGATTCTGTGTTTCAGTGGTTCCAGACAGCTGGAACCAGCAGAACAGAAAAGCATATCAACTGTACTATTCTGAAGTAGATTTATACCATCTAAGTGATAACATAAAGTTGCCATATGCTATGAGTGTGATAACTATTTAATGCATTCAATTCATACATAGATAGAAAAAATTAATGCCTTTTTCCAATTGGGGTGGACATAGACTACTTCATTCCACATGCTACAATCCAAACATACATACATGTCATATACATACATATATACAGGGTTCGAGGATATAAATCAACGGATATATACCATGATATATATAAAACTGGGTTCGACGATATATAAATCAAATACTTTTTTTAGAATATTTTGCAATATAGAAGTGGTTTAAAAATTAACATTTTAAAGTAATTTTATTGTTTGTTACTGTATTTAGATTTCTACTTCCTTTTTCATGTGTTTAGTTGTATTTGCTATGTCTAAAAAAAGATTTTATGTTTTGGTTTAATTTGTTTGATTTTAAAGTAGCTAAATAAATAAAACATAAAAAACATTGTAGTTTTTTTTGATAATTTTAGTATGTTTATGTAACACATATGCAAATAGTATTTATAAATAATACAAGAAATTAATAATATTACGGCTTTCATACAAAATTGATATATATCATAAATATCTGATATTTATAATAAATATCGGATATTTTTGAACCCTGCATATATACATACATACATTCATATTTGAAAATATCACAAAAGAAAAATCTCTATGGAGAAATATATCTCAATTTTCAAAGAATAATTATATCGAATCAATCTACACTAATATTATAAAGAAGAAAACTTTGTTTGTTTGGTTGTAATGAATAGGCTCAAAAACTACTGGACCGTTTTTAAAAATTCTTTCACCATTCGAAAGCCACATTATCCACGAGTAACATAGGCTATTTGGAAAAAAATAGGGTTCCGTAAGATATTTGGGTTTTAGCAAAACAACGTTTGCCGGGTCAGCTAGTAGTGTATAAGAATCACTTACCTTATATCATAATCTGACAGAGTTTGATATAGTTGTTTAAAATCTGTGTTATTCACATGTTCGAAGATAAGGGCTGGAGTACGAGATACGGGGTCTTTCACTACAGCTTGTAACGATATTATATTTGTGCCTCCTCTTAAGTTTTCTAATATTTTTATTTCTCTTTTAATCTTCTTCTTTTTGACAGGCTACAAAGAAATTCAATAGGAAACAGTTTAAATTATGATATAATATTAAATATTAGATTTTTTTAAATTATCAGAATGGGGAATATACATTATTGTGTGGCAGTGTGTATATTAGTGACTCACCTTCAATATTTTGACTACACATTTCTCATTATTTGTAATATTTATTGCCTCAAATACTTCACTGTATTTGCCTCGGCCGAGCTTGCGAACCAGCTGATAGTCCTCTTGGTTGCCCCAGTCTACCACATAGCTTTCGTAGTCCCAGTATTCTCTTGGATTCTGTGAATTCACGTCGGCATATACCCGTGCTCTACTAGGTACTGCCATCGTATGGTATCTCGGTGAACTAAATCTTGTATTAGCGATTGTCTTTCCGGAAATCGCGTATGTCTTGAGTAATGATACTGCAAATGAAAGTTGTTTTGCGTCACATCAATAATTTCACATCACCACACGGACACATGTTAAAACTTCCAAGATGACTGCACGTTCGACTAGACGAAACGAATCGTAGGATTACGAGTCACTATTCAATTAAAGTATTGTGATGTATAACCTAAAAACGACATCCAGCTCACTAGTATTCTTCAACTAAAAAACTGATGAATTTGTAAAAACATGGTTTCCTTAACGAATATATCCACTCGATCATAGTTCACAAGCACACTGTGTTACTATTCATAGGATCTGACGACATGAATTTAAAATATGAAAGTGTCTTCCAAGAGAAAAACGCACGCCATTACTAGCCAAATGATCAAATGCTTCAGTAGTTATTCATACCTAATACATTACTGCAGTTAATCCTAAGCTAAACGTTATAAACGTAGTTCCAGCATACGTAAAACTTCTTGAAAACTAACGAATAACGTGAAATTAAAACTACAAAATTCACTATTTTAATAACCGGCTTTACGTCCAGTAAAATTTCAAGATGGACGCCCACCCTACCAATGTATTTAGTACAAAACTACAACCACTCCTTTTCCATCGCTACCAACCGTATTTTTTGAAAACTTAAGCAAAAAAGCGCTTCTCCATAAAACTTTTGCATTGTTTTGAGAAATTCTATACTACGCAAAAAAATAAAACTAGTGCCTATTAAGTTAATTAAAATAGAATCTAATTAGTACCTGAGATGATTAATATAACTGTAAATCAACCAATAAAATAAACTGATATTCAAAATTAACTTTCATATTCAATTAACAAAATTAACGTTATTGAATAAAAATATCATAATCAACTTCAACTGTTAATTAATTAATGACCCCCTTACGTATAACGAACTAACTTATTTTACTGCACTTAAATTTAAGCTTTAAAAGATAACAGATAAGGAACGTATTCGTTCATTGATATATTATATGATGACCGGAGTGAAGCTCGCGCATGTTATTTTCAACTGGATAAATCCATACTAATATTATATAATATCGTTTAAAAACTAAAAAACAACCGACTTCAATGCCGCGCTATTCATTTTCAGTACCAATTTTGAGATGTTTATCTCAATATCTCTGGAGATACTTATCATACCTCGATAAAATTACCATGGTACCACACCTGGGATATCTCCTTTCGAACAAAAAAAGAATAATCGAAATCGGTTCATAAACGACGAAGTTATCCGCGAACAAACATAAAAAAAAAAAAAAAAAAAAAAAAAAAATATATATACAGTCGAATTGAGAAACCTCCTCCTTTTTTTGAAGTCGGTTAAAAAACGTTTGTAACTTTATCACTTTGTCTGTTTGTTATCTAATCACGCCCAAACGGACGATCCGATCATACTGACATTTAACAAAGACATACTTTATAGCATGAGGATCAACCATAGGCACACTAAATTCTTGGTGTACGTGTACGAAGTCGCGGGTATCAGCTAGAATTCTATAAGTTAGCTGCATTCGATTGAATGCTCTATTACCCTCAAAATAAAACACCATAACGAAAAGTAATATACATAACATAAAAATAATTATCTGACTTGATTTTTCCGATATATTTATTCGAAACAAAGCGGAGTGATATTTTTAACAATTAAGTTTTTTTTATGGTAATAGGTAACAGGACAAGCACGACGCTCGCCTGATGGTATGCGATGACGTCTACCTATTACAAATACAGCGGCATGAAAAAATTCTGGCAGTCCACAATCTTGCATGTCACTGCACTGCGCCTGTTACCTTTAGACATAAAGATGTTGTGTCTCACATGCCCTGTAATTTCACTGGACACCTTGCCATTTCAACCGAAAAACATTCCTATTTCACGGCTGAAAATAATTGGCAAAGTGGTGGTACCGCCCCAGGCGGACTAGCAGAAGTCCTACCTAGTCAAAGTACTACAAAAACTGTAGTGAATGCGATAAAGGGCCCCACAGATTAACAGTTCACCTGCAGTCCCCTGCAGTCCCTGATCGTATCAGGTGGCCTGCCGTCTGGAATTAACATGTAATAGTAATATGCTTTATAAGATTTAAACGTTCGACTTATAAAAATTATTAGTTAGCTTCATTGAAATCAACCAAAAACCAAATCTTGTGCTCGAATAATATTAACCAATAAAATTATCGTTATATTTTTTAAATTGATTAACTCGAATAACTATTAAACATTATTGTCGATAAGCGATAAAATATTTCTATTGCATACAATTATAGTTGATAAGCGATAAAAAATTTCAACCATTATTGCCATCTTGGCCTGACAAAAAAATTGAGTTCTTGGAACTAAGGTAGGTAGTTCCAGGAACTCAATTTTTCTGAATTGGAAACGGCTCAATAATATTTATAAAAAGTCTATTGAAAAAACTACTTTTATTATTTATATTTACATACAATCAATGTTTTTTAAGATACGATATCAATCACGACCGAATACAATAGATATAAAACACGCATTGAGTAATAAGAAGATTAGATTAAATAAAAATACCCGAATATATATCTTGAACATAGAACAATAATATCACTTCGCACTATATCATGATGTTAGAATTAAATCATCTTGTATATTTATCGGCTAACTTCATGGTGTAGTTCATAAATTCTGTCGCTGTGCGCGCGCATCGTAATATTTGACTCTTATCATGTTTCTCTAACAAGCCATAAGTAGGAAGCATTACTTCAATAAGATCGTTTAAAAACTAAAAAAGAACCGACTTTAATGCCGCGCTCTTCATTTTCAGTACCAATTTTGAGGTGTTTATTTCAATATGTCTGGAGATACTTATCAGATCTCGATAAAATTACCATGGTACCACACTTAGGATATTTCCTTTCCAACAAAAAAATAATAATCAAAATCGGTTCATAAACGACGAAGTTATCCGCGAACAAACATAAAATAAAATATATATATATATACGGTTGAATTGAGAAACCTCCTCCTTTTTTTGAAGTCGGTTAAAAACTACTAGACCAATCTCTAAAATTTATACGCCTACTGATAGGTGTAAGAATTTATGAGTTATTATACAAAAGCTTTTGTTTTTTGTATATCATATAGGCTAGCGTTTGACCACTGTCTCGCCTGTCGGTGTGAAGTCGGTCGAAGTGAGAATACGGTCGAGGATGATAGCACGCTAGGCCTAGAATGGTAACTGGCTATCAAGGGATAGCTGCCAAAACACATAGTGTCCTACCACCATGCGGAGGTTAGAGGTTTCTTAACGATGTTTTTCCTTCACCGAAGGGCCACTGTGAAAAGCGCACATAATTTTTTCAGCGAGTAGCATTGGCCACATTTTGCAGACGAAACCGTGAGGGGTCTACTAGTTAAAAATAAAGCGCTGACACTGCTTGAATTCGCAACTCCTTGCATGAAATATTATTTTATAAAGTGGCAACATCAGATCACTACAGGCCGCACTGGCCACACTGATATTAGCAATTACACCAACAAAACAAAAAAAAACATAGATAATATATACAAGAAGTATTGCAGATCCAAACTGAGCAAAAATAAAAAAAAAATTAAGAAAAAATTTAAAAGAATAAAGATAGGCTATACAGCCGTCCGTGTAGCTGCATCTTTTAGTCAAATTGGGTTGTGCTAACGATGAAATTTAATAAGGTATAATATAGCAGATAAGTAATAGAAGTAGATAGTAAGCAGTAGTAGTAGCAGGGTAGAATTAATAGTAAAGCTACAAGCATCACTAACACACTCTCTGATTCTTACGAACGCCCAACCACAACATAAAATTTTATCATCAATTTAATTAAGAAAATTTACATAATAAAATACATATTCATATTCTTTGAGCACAGCCTTTAATATCACGAAGTTTGATAGGGATTGAAATGAACGAACATGACAGAGATGGAGCTATACAGTTTGTAGCTGCATCCCCGTCATTTAGTTCATTCAGCCTAATTTCGTGATAGGTCTGCAGTTTTACATATGATTGAAAAATATGCTTTTGAGTGTATTATAATAGACTTGTCCTTAAAATATTAATAATAATATGAGAAAGATATAACTATACAATCACTAGTATGAGAGAGCGAAATTAATAAGATTTTTTTATCCTTCTCTGCGTATGCGATTTTACAAACTGGCTCCAAGTTCTAATGCACCCATTGGCTTTCACCCGCTGTCATGTATGACCCGACCACTAATTACGTTGCTAATTTTATCTTATAGCTGGCATATGTATCGTGTTCATCATTTTAGTCGGGTTATATTATATCTCTATAGGTATTTCATTCGCATACGCTACTGTTCTCTCTCCCTATATACATATATATATATATATATTCTTCCTCTATGGATTTGACCTACCCACATACCTACAGATTATCCCACAGATTCCAGGTGTTCCAGCATCAGACTAAGGTTACCTTACCGACCATATTCTTGTAATAATAATATAAGCAACAACAGAATACTGAATTCCGAATCCATTAGACCGATCAATGATGCTCTCAAATTGAAAAAAAGTTGATGATCTTTAAACGGCTCTACACATTTACTTATATGTGTGCATATTATGCATATATATGGATATAAATGTATAACCATATGAAATAATGAACCAATACGGCGGGAATATAAGTTAATTTATTGAAAGCATGAGTTGCATGTAATCACTATAGTATTACGAAATGGCAAATTAAGATTAGGTTGTAATTGGGCTATAGTATTAGACGTGAAATAAAGATATTCGTTAATGACTTCAACGCCATCTCTTGCTTCGAGCATTTACCAATGGAGATGTTAACACAAGGCTTACCCCTCTGCTGGCCCTATAGCCATTTTTGGCCATATGAGCGTGCGTAACTACGCTGTATTTTTAATACTGTGTGCGTGTTTCAAGCTAGTGTGCAATGAGTGTTTACCTCGTCCCCCGTAAGTATCGACAGAAATAAATGTTTGCGGATTACAACGTTGACATCTCCATTGGTAAATGCTCGAAGTTCTCGAAGCTTGAGAAGCGTGTTTAGCTCACTGACCATCCACCTTAAATTATATCACTACCGATGAAGTTACCCTTCAAACCGTAGAAGGAAAATTAAATAGACAAGACATTAGCGTACGAGAATGAAATAGCTATAGAGATATAACCCGACTAAAATGATGAACACATGATACATATGCCAGCTATATGATAAAATGAACAACGTAATTTGGTCGGGTCATACATGACAGCAGGTGAAAGCCAATGGTGGCACTAAAACTGGGAGCCAGAGCTTGCTCCAGACAATAAAATGTTGTCCATGTCGCTCTCTCATACTAGTGATTGTATAGGTTTATGCTTCGCATATTATTCTTGTTATTTTAATTCCAGGTCCTTAAATACTCCGTCCACGCTTTAAACAAAAAATAACTTTAAATTGGGAGCTACGACTCCACAGATGAAATACTTCAAACTTATAACACTCCTTTTTAGTGTCTGAGGTTAAAAATATTCACACGTTACGCGCGATGTCGCCCAGCTACGCTACGAGCAATATTTCAACACATTCGATCGCTAACAAACTTGCTTGGCAGTTTTTAACATCTCGTACTTATGAATACACATGAGCGAAAAAGTTCGACGAGCCTCAAGTACGCGAACTTACTCGCAGGTTTTTAACCCTTGTAACATAAAAAATGTATAAAGAAAATACTTATTTGCTTAATAACTGATTTAGTTCTTTCAAAACAATAAATACTTAGTCACTTTAACGGACTTCAAAAAAAGGATTTTTCTCAATACTGTTTTTTAGGGTTCTGTACCCAAAGGGTAAAACGGGGCCCTATTACTAAGACTCCGCTGTCCGTCTGTCTGTCTGTCTGTCACCAGGCTATAGCTCATTAACCGTGATAGTTAGACAGTTGAAATTTTCACAGATGGTGTATTTCTGTTGCCGCTAGAACAAAAAATACTAAAAACAAAATAAAGTTAAAGATTAAAGGGGTCCCCATACAAAAAACGTGTTTTTAAACGCCATCTATCTAATTAGTTTCGGCAAAATAACATAGATGGCGCTAGTAAACGAGCCCCGTCTTTCTAGATCGCGACCAAACCAAATATTTTTGGTTATATCTTAATCAAATATACGAGGTTGAAACTCTCTATGTTTCTTATTGTACGGAACCCTCCCTAAGTGTGCGATAAGAGACGCGATGCTGACTCGCACTTGGCCAGTTTTATTTATTTAAATGTTTGTTTGCGGATAACTTCGTCGTTTATGAACCGATTTTGATGATTCTTTTTTTGTTGGAAAGGAGATATCCCAAGGGTGGTACCATTATAATTTCATCGAGATCTGATTAGTAATTCCAGAGATATGGAGATAAATACCTCAAACTTGGTACTAACAATTAATAGCGCGGCATTTCAAGACGGTTCTTTAAGTTTTTTAAACGATCTTATAAAAATATGTGTTACCGACTTACCATATATAAAGTAATTTATGTGCAGAAAAACCATTTTAGGTAAAACTAACATTATGTTATAAAACTTGTAAACTTTATTCACTTTTTTCCAGTCAAATTGCCGAATATCACGAAACTATATTGAAACACATAAAATAGTCGTAAAATAAATCAATACTCAATGAAAAAAAAGAATGTAAAACACTGGTTTGTTTAAATTATATATTACATTTTAAAGTAGCTTGTCTAACGTACATACATCAACAAAATATAAACAAAAAATAATTTCATTCAAACGCACGGGACCAACGAAAGCTATTATACAATTAGTTTCAAGTAAGTCAAATAGGAGCAGATTGGTGATGAACTTCAAATTGACAACCACGTGATAGTAGCGTTAACAGAGAAACAAAACAATATTATGATAATATATCAAGTGATTTATTGATCGCATTTTAGATTAATGTTACCTACTAAGAAATTACTGTTATTATTGCATTTTACTTATTTTAAGTAAGTCAATGAGCACCAGTAAATTATGCACTCCATGAGGTTGCCGTTTAATGGTAGCAAATCCTCAGATTTAGAAAAAGACATTTTAATGCAATGGAAAAATTGTCATACATATAATATTCTTGTTTACTTATGTCCTAGTCTTATTTGCTCACCATATTAAAATATGTAAAGTTATTGAGTCATGTAGTGTAAGATGATGAAATCACATTATAATTATCTATGGTTTGTACTTGCTAGTTAAAATAAAATGCAAGCTAAGACAAAGCGACTCACGAGTTAAGATGTTGAAATTACTTCGACACGTTTCAGAAATTATTAGTGTCCGACTTACACTCATAAATTACTAGCAGTGCCCGCGGTTTTACCTGCGTAAACATCGTTCCCGTGGGAATATCGGGATAAAAAATATGTGTTATTCTAGGGTCTAGGTTATCTACTACCGATTTGAATTTCAGCTCAATTGGTTGAGTAGTTTTAATTAGTAGTACTAGTTGAAATAGTAAAAAACATACAAACAAACTTTCACCTTCAAAATATTAGTAGGATAGGATAGATTTGCAAATGGTACTTCAGACATAAACATGACGATATAAAATTCACACCCTACTCACATATATATTGTTTTTGATTATATTTTGTTTGACTTAATAATGCCCCTGGGGCCAACCCCAGGTGTTGCGTTGCAATACGTTATAATATTAACACAAACTTATTTGCAAATAAGTTATTGTGCTTTAATGATGCGTTCTAACGCTTAATCAAACTCATATCAAGTATAATTGTGGTCCAATACATATATTTATGAATCTATCTCCAATAAATAAGGGTTCATAGCAACATAGTACTTTGAAAAGGCTTGTCAGAGCGGAGATGCGACATTTACGGCCAGTTTCACTGGTGCCAGATAAACTCCCGATTAAGAACTTATCGGCCAGATAAACTATTACTTTTATATGGCGTTATCTGTCAGATAAGTAGGCTTAACTTTGTCAAGAACCTGTGGAACTTGCCTTTATTGCCCTTAGTTTACAAAGTCAAACTCTATTTCAGTCATAGATGTAATATAAAAGGATATGATGTTTTGACAAATTCAATTTAATCCGTATACTCTAACAATAAGGTTGTAATTGCTTTGTAGAACAAATCGGCCCAATCGAAAGACACCCGAGTGGGAGTGTGTCTTTGTCTAACAACCTGTTAGTGCTATATATGTTCTATACTATATGTATAGTATATATATAAGTCGTCCAGACAAACTCCGTTCTAGGTCGGTCTCATCAGGGCCGTTTTGCGCAATCAATTTATATCACGTCTATGATTTCAGTTGTTCTATCCGGCTTGTACAACAAGTAAGGAGGTGTTATTGGAGAGATGCGTGACATTGAGGCTCGAGTGTATTCCAGTGGTGGCGACGGTGAAGGCGGCGCCCACGAGGTAAGTCCCGGGCGCTGCGCAAACAGCTCGCACCGGCACCCGCCGCGACTCGAACCGCTCCAGGCTGACGCTGACACCTGTCTGCTGACCTTCTTCCGAGGAACTCAGCGCGCCCGCCCAACCGAGCACGCCGGAATATTCCCTGCGACATACATGGATTATTTTTAAATAAAAAACTTTCTGACCAAAGTTGAGTCGCTTGTTATCTATGATGATTGATGATGGTGTAGGTACGTAGCTGATATTGCCATAACTTTGACATATTCACTGACATTTTAAAATTAAATCGACATTTTTATTACAAAAAAATGTATTTTTTTTTACTTTCGAGATTTATATTTATTTGATTTTATTGTGATAGTATGTAATGTTTGACATTCATAAGTGTACGATGTACCCAAATGAAATAAACAATTTAAAATTTGAAATATGATGCCTGTTAGATCTTGACAAAGTTTATTTATGGGACCAGTCTAAAGTTGTCCTTATTGTCGGTTAAAAAGGTAGAGAACTCCTTTAATGAATTTAGTCACAACCGAATATCTATTTTCAAACCTGCATTTGTTTGTTAGCCATTAAAATATCTAATAGAGGCTGTACTCGGACTGAATCACTAAATAATAGATCTATATTAAACTCGCATTGGAAAGTAACTTTTATTTGTAATGTAACTACGGAAGCTATTGACTTATAGTAAGATTGAGTCAATACTCTGGAATTTTAATTAAAATCAATCTTAATGATATGATTCTATAGTTAGTTGATTAGTGATTACTTCATTACTTTATGACGCAGGATGTTTTTAAAATAATAATAAGAATAATAACTCACTTATTTTTTTGTTTAGTCATATCGATGAAAACTTTAACGGGAACACCGTAGCAGTTGATAATGTTCAGCGTGATAGGAACCAGACATATCTTGCGCTCCGCGAAGTTATGGCTGATCTCACTCGAGTGCTCCAGTCCGAACATCACCACATTGTCCTTTTTGGTTTTCTTACTGGAGTCGGTGTAATCCAGCTTGCTGTCAGACTCGTCTATTTGAAGCGAGGGAGGTTCGCTCGGGGAGCGCGACGCTTCGATCGACATCGGCTTTGAGAAGCAGTCGAGCCACAAGCAGTGCTGTCCGACCGCGACCCTCCCGTTACTCTTATCGGTCGCCTTCCATCTCAGTATGAACATGGACTCGATGAGTCCGATCCTTGCACTCGCCGTCTCCTGCGTTATCACGTTAATACTGTCGTTTGTTTCCGGGAAGACCGGTTTCCCGTCCATCACAAATTTGGAATAAGGAGGCACGTTCGCAGTGACCTTTCGATGATCTCTCTCGGCGATCTTGAGCAGAGTGTGTTCTACTTTTTCATCCGGCAGGTCGCTGAGTATTCTCTTAGCTTTAAGGATGAAATGGAGTCTTTCTCGAGACATGAGCGGTTCGTTCTTGCAGCCAGTAGCGACTAGACTCGTCAGGCTCCACTGTCGGCTGACCAGGGAAGCTTCCAGTAATTCGACGGATGCTTCGTTTTTCTCACTGAATATGTTCTTGACTTCGACCGCTAAGGTCATGTTCTCTATGACGTCACCGTTGCTCTTGCACAGGTTCCGTCGCGGAGTCACCGACACTTCGACGGCCTCCTGTAAAAATTATAATTTGTTATTGCGAATTTTTGCGGCCAGTTTCACCGTTTCCTGATAGATCTATTAGCTTTACCTTACCTTACCTTGGTGTAATTAGAAAAAGGTTGAAATTCAAATAATTGATGCGCAACGTCTACTTTGAGTTATTAGATCAAGTAGTTTTAACATTGATTGGAGCTGCTTCATCACATATTATGTTTATCTCATTCATGATGCAAAAGCATTTGATCTCACTTGATGTTAAGCAACGATGCGGACTGAGATTGAAGCGTGCTTGTCTGAAAATGCAAGACGGCACTGACTAGGTACACAACTGATTTTAGTCCAATCCAATCCGTAAAGGGCAACTATCTCTACCCGCCTGCCAAGCAAGCTAGCATCTAATATCATATCGGGACTCGAGAAATTTACAAACAAAGTGTCTTTGTTCAATAATGTGGTTCGAGCCACGGCCAAAGCCTATTAGCCTACCACTAGTGGTCAACTTGCCATGCTAAGAAGGCAGGGCTCTCGCCTAGGATTAAGATCTAAACATACAGACGCAGAAAGTACCCTTAACAAATACCCTTCCATGGATGAGTATGACCCCCATATCTACAGCTATGAATCATTTAAGCGCCCTGTAAACGATCAAATTTGCTTGACAAATTTGTTTGTCAAATTTTACGTTTTCATCAAACTACAGCGTAGACGATCAAACCATTTGTCAAACATTCCACGATGTTCATCAAACGCGCCAAACACGTAGACTGTTTGACAAACGCGTCAAACACAGCTGCACACTATCAAATAATTTGACAAACAATTTGATCGTTTACAGGGCGCTTTAGACACTGACCGTGACTTGCAGACGGAAGACATGTCTGAGCAGGCGGTATGGCCTCGCAGCCAGTCCGGTCTCGTAGTAAGCCAGCAGTCGCAGTTCAGCGACGGCGGCGTGTGCACGTATCTGCAATGAAGCGCGTCCGCCGGCGCACGGCGCCACGTGGCGCGCGCACACGCTGCGCCATGTCGCTGCGCGCGCCGCACGCTCGTCTGCAAAATTTGAAGCTGAGTACACACAGAATTGATTTTGAATGACAGCGACTAGAGATGCAGTGGGTGTGTCGACGTAAATATTATCAGCGAATAAATCGAAATTGCGAAGCTGTCGTGTGTACCCCAGCCCTAAACTAGACAAGTTCTGTTATCGCTATTGTTTCTGTAGTTCCAAAACATGGAATCAAATGTCCAGCTGACGCGGCGTACCTTGCCTACCCAGGCTATGTTCTAGAACATAACTTTAGGGCGAGGGCGGGAGTTTGTATGTATGCCCGCGATGACATTTGCTATCGGCGTTTCCGCAACCTTAGAATACGAAGAAGAAATAAATAAAACCCTACATACCATGGTAAACTGGTTAATAATATTAATTTAAAAGTAAACCTAAATAAAACCAATTTATACAATTCAAAAATTATAAGACTAGTCCACTTAAAATTAATATCACAAATAATGGAAATAGCAACTCAGAAATTACAGAAACTAAATTTTTAGGCGTAACAATAGACTGCTTTTTAAATTGGAAATCACATATAAAATACATAAATAACAAAATTGCACAATATTGCTATATTTTATCCATGCTAAGTACCATAGCTTCCAAATCAGTTGCAATTACTGCATATTATGGTTACGTATACCCTCATTTAAAGTATGGGATTCTATTATGGGGAAATTCGGTTAACGTCCAGTCTACATTCCTTCTACAAAAGAGATGTCTATGTAGCATATTTAATACGGAAAGCACTGAATCTCTTCGAGACATATTTATCGAATATAACTTTTTAACATTAACTAGCATGTACATACTAGAACTATCGGTTTTTGTAAAAGAAAATGAACACCTATATTTCAGTCAACAATCTAGTCGTTTAGCAAACCTAAGGACTAATTACAGATACAACATGTGCATTCCCCAAATTAACAATACTAAATACTACAAAAGTTCCTTTGTAAGCGCAATCAAAGTGTATAACCATCTACCAATTCACGAATTTATGTCACATTGTTATTTTAAAATTTATATTTATAATTATTTATACTTACAATAGATATTGACTTATTTGTACAAAAATTTAGTAGATATATAAACTGCTGTCTTACTACTAAGCTAATTTTAAATCTTTTCTAACTATGGTATGTTCGATTTTTTTGAAGTTATACTTCTTTTGGCGCGATAGAGAAAAATGATGAGAGTGAATTTTTACGATGCGCGCGCACACCGACACCTAAATTCTACACCGTGAAGTTAGTTCTAGGTGGCATGACTATGTTCAAGTTGTATATGTCATTTCGTAAGAACGTCATATTTAACGTCATATTTTTACGTTAATAAAACCTTTTTTATTTAAATAAAATCTTTTTGATTAACTTTAATATTTATCGTTAATCACTACTGCATTTTAGTTTTTTTTTCCATACGCCACAGAAGTGTAACTTCTAACGCGTGTACGTAAGTACACACACGTTTTTAGGGTTCCGTAGCCGAATGGCAAAAAACGGAACCCTTATAGATTCGTCATGTCTGTCTGTCTGTCTGTCCGTCCGTATGTCACAGCCATTTTATTCCGAAACTGTTAGGACTACAGAATTGAAACTTGGTAAGTAGATGTATTCTGTGAACCGCTTTCCGATTTATATACAAAAATAAAAAATATAAAAGTTTAAGGGGGGGCATCCCATACATGGAACTGAAACAAAAAAAAAATTTCTTCTAACCTATACGTGTGGGGTGTCTATGGATAGGTCTTTAAAAATGACATTGAGGTTCCTAAAATCATTTTTTCTCAAAGTCAATCATTTGAAAGATAGGCGCGTCTAAAGTGGTAAAATGTGTGTCCCCCCCCCCTCTAACTTTTAAAGTATGGGAGTGAAAAATCTAAAAAAAATATATGCTGTAGATCTCAATAAAAACTAACGAGATACAGTCAGCAGTTTTGGAGATATGAAGACCGCAAAGATAACTTTGTTTTTCATACAAACACTATGAAAAACAATGTTAATTTTGTAGTTGGAAAAATCATAGTAATGGAATATATAACTGTGTTACGGAACCCTACGAGTGCGAGTCCGACTTGCACTTGGCCAGTTATTTATTTTTTAAATCTAGATTACTTGCAATGTGGGTTGCACATTACTTTCTTACTTTTTCTTGTTAACCCCTCCAACTAAGCTAAATATGCTTGTGTCTGGAGTGGGTTCACGTCAATAGTGCAATGGGCGGGGTGGGGATCGAACTCATCGCCAGTCCGACACCCTATCCATTGGGCTATTGCCGCCTTGAAATGAACAAACTGTTGAGACATATTTTATAATTTAAGACTTTTGTACACAGTTTTCACGATAAATAATTTCTATTCTATTCTATTGTTCATCATACGAACCGCCACGGAATGGAATACCCTGCCTGAGTCTGTGTTTCCGGTTAAGTACAAAACGGGGGTCTTCAAATCGCGAGTGAATAGGTATCTTCTGGGTAAGCACGCTCCATCATCGATCGCATTATCACTTAACATCTGGTGAGATAGTGATCACGTGCTACCCAGTTCGGTATAAAAAAAAAGTAATCTTCGTATTCGCGAATTATTTACCACACGTTTCCGTTTACCACACGTAAAACATTTTTTTCAATGATCTCATGAAAAATATGTCTCTATTTCTTCTAAAAGTCTAGACTAACAATACCTCCCCACACATAACTCCGTGCTAGAGACTTTGTTTGTACAATGCCCGCATGTGTTTTGTGGGACATAAGATAAATCGGTTCAGTCAATCTTGACAATTCTTTTTGGTTTTTATATAATTTGCGTAAAAAACAATTGATTTTGAGATTTAAATATATTCCGGGGGCAGATTCATTTTGCTTATAACTCTAGGACATTTTACTCAACATTTCTTAAATAATAATAGTGTATAGCCAATTCAAATCACTCTACTGTACGGTCGATATCTGTCTAGCATTAATAGTTTGTCCCAACTGTATTTAACAGGGAGTAGAATGCACCGTCTTCTACAAGCTCATGATGAAACTTACCGCTATAATTAGGCGGGTGTCTATACTTCTGATCGTACAAGTATCTGAAGCCCACATCGTCTACAGAAGTGACAAGCGCGAGACAGTCGGGGTGGGAGACAGCTATGTGCAAGTTTTTCATGTCAACGGGACCCACGTTCGTAAATTCCACGTCAAGAGTTCTCATCTCACCGCTCATTATTTGTGGACTAATTTCCGAGAATGTCATCTGGAAGTTGATGTTTCATTTAGGATTGGTTTTTAAAGAGGGCACAGGAAACTAAATTCGCTGCCTAAGCATAACCGATGACGCCTACTGCAGAAACTGTGGCACTCAAAATTCGCTAGCATTTTAAATCGATCGATTAGTAGGAGCATATTACATCGATTTTCTGCCTGACTTTCTATTAAAACTAGCCTACCACAATCAAGGAGAAAATCTGCCGCCATATAACCTTACGGTGTTCTGGCAGCACACAACCTTTGAGAGTCAGAATACATCAGGCCAATATAGGCGTGTTCACCATTTTCGACCACATCATCACTTACCACCAGGTGAGTTAGTGGTCAAATGCTAGCCTTTAATATAAAAAAAACAGTGTGTGTTTGTCTGTTTGCAATAAAATAAATCCTTGGCGACCAAATTTCGGCATTATCTGTGTGGTTCAAGCTAAAATTTTTGCGGGTAGTTAGTTACCTGCAAACACGGCGCTTCGGGTATGACATTGATCTGCAAGCGGCGATCTATGCTCTTGTCCCCAGACATAAGGTCCACTTTACCAGTGATGGTCACACCGCTACCGTTCTCGTTACCATTTTCGCCAACATTCACCAATCTGGAAATTACATAATTATTCATGTTTTTCTTCTATGCATTGTCATACCGAAATTCAATGAACTGATGTATAGTGTCAAGAAGAGATTTTTTTCTTCAAGTAATCAGTATACTAAAACTAAAGTTGAGCTCTTTGATTTGACTTCTAGGACCATACTAAGTTCCACCAAGTATCTTTTTTAAAATATCATATAGGCTAGCGTTTGACCACTATCTTATCTGTTGGTAAGTGATGATGCGGTCAAGGATGGTAGCACGCTAGAATGGGAACTGGCTCTCAAGGTTAGCTGCCAGAACACACTAGATGTTTGGCGACAGATTTTCCAACTTAAGGGTGGTTGGTAACTAGCCAGGCGGACACTAGATAGTGTCCTACCACCATGCAACACCTACATATCACCGTAGATGCGTGGTCCTCAGTAGCTTTTAAAGAGTGGCATTCCTTCAACTGGGCGGGCAATGCACCAGTACCTCCCCGGTCCTTCAGGTGTCAATAGGCTGCGGTAGCTACTTCAAAAGGAGCGCTTGCTTAGTTTGTAGCTTCAAATAAGTTTTCATGGCAACTAACACTATTATTAGAATATGTATGTTTAAATGGTGGAAGGACACTATCAGGTGTCCATCTGGCCAGCTACACCCTCAAGATAAAATATCTGTCGCCAAACATCTGATGTGTTCCGGCAGGCTAGGCTTCCTTGCGAGCCAGTTCCCATTCTAGGCCAAGCGTGCTACCATCCTCGACCGCATCATCACTTACCGACAGGTGAGATAGTGGTCAAACACTAGCCTATATGACATAAAAAAAATTGTAACGACATATTTTTTTATTATATTTTTTTACATAGAAATAGCATAGCACTTGACCACTATCTCACCTGATGTTAAGTATTAAGCATATTTACTTGCTCGTTAATTATAAAAAAAAACACTTACTTATAGGCCATACCATGTACAGATAGCATGCCCACACGCAGCGGTGTCAAGGTGAAAGTTAACACTTTTCTACTATCTCCTTCCAACAATAACGATTTTATCTTCTGTCCGTATATAACGTTACTCTCGATGGCAGCACCGCTCGCCACCGCCGGCTCATTGTTCAACGTAGCTTCGGGAATGGGACTCGAGTCCTCGACTACTACTGGTACGAATCTCCATAGCAGTTCTAAGTCTTTCAAGACTAGAGATATTTTGAGTGGATTCCATAGGGTTATAGATATTTGGATGGGCTCTGGAATAATGGATTTAGTTTGATATTGGTATTAAAATGTCTGCGACAGTTAAGCTTCATGCTCAATTCCATATCCTGTGAATAATGTAAATGTGTTAATTATAGGGTACTTTTTTTTAGCCCCGAAACATCCAAATAAGTTAATCTCTTAAATAATAAAAATTAGATGTTGATTTCCGATGTTACTGTAATGAGATATTTTTAAGAATCTGAGGCAACTCTTATGTTTTTTAGTGCAAACACATTAAACTTTAATAAGCTTTATCTAAGCACTATCAATTTAACTATAGGTTAGACATAAGCAAAAGACTAAGAGCCAGTTCCACCTGTTCCTGATATAGTCTCAGATAGTTATCTGATAGATGACACCATAAAAAAGTTGTCAAAAATCTGTCAAATAAGTTCCTAACATCAAAGAGAATATAAATACTACGCCTAACATGGCAGGGCTATCAGGCACCGGTGAAATTGGCCATAAATAAAATAAAATAAAAATGGCAGGGCTATCAGGCACCGGTGAAATTGGCCCTAAATAAAATAAAAATAAACAATACGACTGACCTCCTTTCGGCACAATGGGATCACAATCAGTAGCGTCACTGTACAGATCCACAGTCGGTTTAAATATCATCGGCACCGAGCCTTGTGCGACTTGCAGCAACATTTCCTCGAGTCTCGCCCATACACGTTGTTCCGAGGCAGCCGGTGGTTGGATCAAGTTCAGGGAAGTGGCGGCCTGGCGACCTGGCGAGGAAAGCGGCGCTGGTCCGACGCATAGCACGGACGTCCCTCGCTGCTCTACCAGCGGTAGTGGCAGGATAGGCAAGCTTTGTCGGTCCTTGAACTCTTCGGAGTTTTCTATCCATTGCTGTGGATTTCATAGACAACTTTAGTGGTAAGTAACGTGGCGGCTCGACGATCTGGGGAGCAGAGTGGAGCGCGTCCAACGCATAGAACGAACGTTGCGCGCTGTTCTACTAAGGGAAAGTCGAAGGATGTGCAAGCTTTGCCGGCCCTTGTACTCTATTATTATAGTATATTAGTTTTCTATCAATTCATAAACCACGAAGCAGGCTAAAATGTTAGAAGTGATATATGAAATGTGTAACGCGATTGAACGTTTGTTTCTAATGTGTCGTTTTTCTAAGTTATATTTTGAAATTTAACTGGCGGCAGATAAAAATTCAATAATAATAAAAAAGGTTTGAGTAAATATCCTTCTCATCTTCATGTGTATGTCAATGGAAAATACTCATGCTGATAACAAAACGTACTAGCCCACATTCGGTAGTCGGTAGGTAAACAAGGTCTAGAATGCTCTGTATAGGCACCACGTGTATAGGGCACCACGGATCACTATTTGTGGGGCACTATTTGGAGGTCACTAATTTGTAGCTGCCTTTTATATATGTAACTATCTATCGGAGCCGGTGAGTAATGAAAAGAATAATAATAAGTCCATCGATATATTGTCTTTACCACAGAAATATTATTAGTGCTACGTATCGTTACAAAGGCAGGAAGACGACTGGAGAGCCAGCGGCGTGCGGGGGCCTGCTACTGTACATTTTGCAATCTAGCACATTCCGCACCGCCACTGTCCCCACACTCTGATTCTCAAGGGATGTGTGCTGTCGGAACACCGTAAAGTATAAATGCCGTACAGAGTGGATAGTACCTTCGTAGCCCACATTCGGTAGTCGGTAGGTAAACAAGGGTCGATTAGTGAGAGTATCGAAGGTAAGGTATAATACCTGATGTGCCAGCATATATTCTCTGAGGAAGGAGGCCTGCTGGTGCTGGTGGTGCGGCGCGGGGTGGTGCGGCGCGAGCGGCGCGGCCAGCCAGCGCAGCGCGTCGCCGCCGCGCCGCAGCGCGCTGGCCAGCCGCCCCAGCGAGAACTGCACGTGGTCTGTCGCCAGCCGCCATCCGCTGTCGCCGTACACCTATACCGACATCACACACATATTATACAATCATTTCATTATTAAGATAGTTTACAAACTAAAACAACCGACTTCCATGCCCCGCGAGTAAGTTTCAATAGCAAGTTTGAGACGTATCGTCATATTGTTTATATGCTACTTTCCATGCCAAGGTTGTCTGGAAGAAATTGATTTGTGCGATAAGACCACCGATTGTATGACATCGTTATTGCATCTATTGATTTGTTGTACAATTTGTATGTTTGTATTAATATGGTAATCAATAAAGAGTTTTTTGTATTTTTAATTACAATGGGACCGTCGAGTGGGATTACGAGGTGGTCCGATTTAAAAAAAGAATCATTCGAATCGGTTCAAAAATAAAAATAATAAAGTAAAAACATACAGACGAATTGAGTACCTCCTCTTTGGAAGTCCTTCTTTGTTCCTCCTTTTTGTAAGTAGGTTGAAAAGAGGTGACTTCACGCGCAAGTCATTTATCAATGGCATTTTTTTAAATTATGTTAGTCCTCAGACAAATTTAGTACTTCAGACAATTTTTATAAAATAATTTAATATCGTTTAAAAACTAAAAGAACCGACTTCAAACGTCGCGCTAGTCAAAGTAGCCAGTATCATGTCATCGAGGTATACAATTGTTTATACATACATACAATCACGCCTTTTTCCCGTTGGGGTAGGCAGAGACTACTTCTTTCAACATGCTATGATCCTGACATACCTCCTTCGCTTATTCCACTTTCATGAGCGTCTTCATACATGCTCGCCGGTTATAGGTACTTTTGACTTGGCTTTTTTTTAAAACGTCTCCGATTTGGTCGTGATACGTTCGCCTAGGTCGGCCTCTACCAACTGGCCCATTCACACACGTCTCATAAATCTGTTTCGTCAATCTTTCTTCATCCATCCTCTCTAGATGTCCAAACCATCTAAGCATCCCTTTCTCTATCTTTGTCACTACATCTTCTACCACACCACAAAATTCCCTTATCACGCTGTTCTCCAACTTATCCATCAGAGTCACTCCGATCCAATTGTTTATATACCTATTAAAAACGGCTAGACCGTGTTTGTCCTCGTAACCCTTTGAAATAATAAATAATAGTATTTATTATTTCATGGGTTACGAGGTGGTTCCATTTAAATTTTAACAAACACGGTCTAATATATAAACAATTGTATACCTCGATGACATGATACTGGCTACTTTAAAAAAACTAAAAACCACGCTTTTTATAGAAAACCGAACTAAAAAATAGAAAATAAATTTTAATAAATTTAAGTTAAGAATAGTGTTAAAAATTTCAATAAATATAAATTAATAATAGTGTGAATAAAAAAAAAAAATTATTTAAAAAAAAGCGTGAGGTGCATGGTGTCAATAGTTATAAATATTTTATTGACAGATATGAGTAGAGTGATTATCATTTTGATAATATCTTAAAAGCACCCCACGCTTTTTTAATTTTTTTTTTTATTTACACTATTATTAATTTATATTTATTGAAATTTTTAACACTATTCTTAATTTAAATTTATTAAAATTTATTTTTTATTTTTTAGTTCGGTTTTCTATAAAAAGCGTGTTTTTTAGTTTTTTTAAACTAAGTATTATTTATTTTCTACTTTTTAGTTGAAAAATGGAATATTTTTTTATCAAATTAGTGTATTGTCATCGGTCCTCGATAAATCTACAAAGTTTGAACGAAATCTGGCCGTTTAAAGTGGGTCAAAATCGCGCCCAAAGAAGTCGGTTACGAACATACAAACATACGGGTGAAGCTAATAAAAAGCTAATAAAAAAAGAATTTTCCAAATCAGTTAAGGCATCTTCGAGTAATTAGTGAACATACATTAAAAAAAGATTCTGACGAATTGAGAACCTCCTCCTTTTTTGTGAAGTCGGTAAAAAAAACTTAAAATACTGAAACACAATTTAAAAATAGCTTTTAGTTTTTTATTCTACAAAAGCATAAGTACTTAATAAAAATAATTGTACTAAGTATTTGCAAAAGTAGCAGAACAAAACGCGTCTTGATGTGCTAAAGCTGCCCTTAGGGGGTAGTGCGCAAATTACTCGCAAGAACTCACCTGGTAGGCTTGCTTATAACACCGATAAGCGTGTTTTTTCTGTCCTGCTTTGGAAAACCGATGTCCTGCAAGTACCATATGAAACGCGTATTTCCTGCACATGGCCTTAGATCCCGGCCCGGAGAGAAAACAAAGTGCAGCTTGTTCCAGTAACATAGCACTTCGTAAATCACTGTCTTCTGACGTCATACGGATTAGTTGTTTGGCCGCCTCGCCCGGTAACCCGGCACTGTTCAGACAAAGTACTGAGAGCAGAGTGGCTCGCACGGCATATTGGACCATTCTGAAAGAAAGTCGTTATGTAGCATTATTATTATGAGAGATATTCTTCGAACACTATATGGTATACGTTTGCTCAGCAGAAGGACACCTAGGTCTATGCTGATGGGCTAGCGTTTAACCACTATCTCACCTGGTGGTAAGTGATGATGTGGTTGAAGATAGTGAAGACGCTAGGCCTAAAATGCTCTGACTCTCAAGGGTGCTGTCGGAACACCGTAAAGTATAGATGCCGTACAGTGTGTTTAGTACCTTCGTTGACCTCTGTCCCCACAAATAGGACCTTTATATGTGCCTGTATTGCAGATAACAGTGACCTACTCCGGTCAAATATATTTTATAGAGATAGTTTCACGAACTGATCCCCGACAAAGAAACAAGAGACCTCTCACCTGCAAGTATTGAGATAAGTAACGATGCTCTCCTCCATATATCCATACGTTTTTCGATTAGCATCTCCCGCCATGAAAGCGCTAATCGCCGCCATTTCCAACGCCCCGGCGTAGAACAAGAACGCACTGTCAGCGTAGAACTCTCGCTTGGCGGTGTGGTACGCGTCAAACCCTCGCTGCCACTGACCACACATGAACCACAAGTCGCCCAGACGACGGAGTTGTAGCTCCGGACAATCGTTCGTGTAGCTGGAAAAATAATTTAAGATTTTTTTTTAATACTCAGTATTCAGTATTTATTGCATCTATAAAAGTATTTGCAAACATTTTAATAGAAATAAATAGTATGTACATCTTATTGGCTAGCGTTTTATTACTATCTCGTATGGTGGTAAGCGATGATGTTGTCGCAGATGGTGAACACGCTAGAACTAGAATACTCTGACTCCAAAGGTATCTCAGTTATATCTATTTGAGTAGTAATTGTTATCATCATCATCCTGTACTAGTCCAATTCACGGTTTCCACTAAAGAACTCGTTTACTCCAGCGGTCTTCGGTTCTTCGGCTAGTATGGCTCAAAGCCACAGTTTCGGTGGGCTACGTCAGTGACTTTAGTTTTCTGTATGATCACCTCGCTTCAGATTCGATCCGTCGCAAAAACTGCGAATTGCGAACATAGCCCTTTCCATGATGACACCTGACAGCTATGAGGCCAAATATGCAGGAATTATACAGTTTGACTTATAGTAGGGTCAACTTAATAGATCACATTTGACATCTGTCAGTCTTAGCTTCATAGTAAGGTGACTTGCTTAAAAATATCGATTCAACTGATGAATCGATACGCATCAACACAAACAAGAAGGATGTTAGTTTGATGTTATTCGAAATAACCAATTTTCCGGCAGCTCTAAATGAGTCTCGAAATACAATTAGTATTTACATTATTCAGTGTTATTTACTTGTTTGTTTTGCGTTAATATGAAATTGATAAGACACGTTAATACAAATCGGAAAATGTACATTTATAAACGATTTTATATGTATTTTTGGATTAGAATTTAGCTCCATAGAAAATGGCCCAATAAAATAAAAAACATACTCAAATGTACCTATGGATCTAACGTTTAGTAGTTTATCGTTAGTTTTTTAACCCAAATTATTATTGATTTTAGTTCCTATTCAATTATTTTTGTATTTTTTAGTCAAAGATTAATATTATGTGTTAATTACAATCACAGTGTAGTTATTTTTATAGTTAAACATCCTTCACAAGTAATCATTGCATTCGATTCAACCTATCGACTTATCAATCTTTTGATTTTTTGGGTAGCATCCCTAGTGTTTATAAAGAAAAAGTGTTCACTGACGTAACCTTGTACTGACGTTTAGTTTTTTAGAACCAAAATTGTTTATTATGTTTAAAATGAATTATTAGTCAAAGTAAATCGTAAAACGCTTTCTTTTGTAATTATTACAATAAATATGTATTTGTAACTGAAAAATGTTAAGTAATTACGCAGTTCTGACTTTGAAATAATTAATAATTTTATGTGCCCTTCATTACTAGGTCACGTTGTTGAATTTTGATGAAGTGTCAAATGTGATCTATTAAATTGACTCTACTATAGTAAAAGACTGTACACTCGATTCTGATACTACATATGTAAAAAAAAATATGTACTTAAAGTTTGACCTAATTATCCTATAAAAATATTTGAATACGGACACCCTCACATAGATGCTTAACCAGTTACCCTGTATATGTATGAAAACTTGTAAAAATAAAGAAAAGACGCAATAAATACATTTAAAAACATACATGACAGTGTTATTGGCAGCAGAATTCCCGGTTTTCCCAGTACCAAACCATCTCTTGGTCGCGGAGAGCAGTGATCTGCTCACACCTTTTCTATTTGCAACCTAGAAGAAAAATAATTATATATTATAATATTAGTAACTTATAATGTTACGTGAAAGTACAGCAAGCCTATCACGAACCTTGAAAGTGAATTATTGAATGAACGAAATCAACTTAATGACAGGGACGTAGCTATGTAGGCTGTATAGCTCCATCTTTGTCATTTTGTTCATTTCAATCCCTATTCGTGATGGGCCTGCAGTACCCATACTATTCATTATTCTGTGGCAGTATTAAGCTAAATATATAAATTTATAAATAGACCTAGAAAAAACGATTCCCGTTTTTCGCCTATTGTAGAGCGCTATATCGGTTGCAAAGACCAATAGGCAATGTAACGTTAATCAATGAAAATACGTAGGCAGTACAAATTATTAGCATCACATAATGAGTGACGCAGATAATGTACAAAGCTGAAGATAAGTCTATGGCTGATGTGAATATTTTCAAGCTCAATATTTAAAATGTTAGTTATGGTAAGATAAGGTTCCAATAATAACATAATGCATACCACTTCAGAGAGTTGGCCGATTTGCTTTTCTAGATATGGTAACAGTGCCTTCTGAGAGTAATCTTGTAGGAACTTCTTTATATCGTCTATGTCATTCATGTTCAATGACGTGCCATGTACTTCAGTGGAGCAATCTAATACTCTGCTCATCACACTCACGCTTTCAGCACTACCAGAGAATGAATGTGTCTGAAAAATAATACGTTTGGTGTTTTGTAAGAGAAGGTTACTCAAGACAATGTATGTATAGTACAATGTATTCCTTTAAGGTATATAATATCGTTTAAAAACTAAAAAACAACCGACTTCAATGCCGCGCTATTCATTTTCAGTACCAATTTTGAGATGTTTATCTCAATATCTCTGGAGATACTTATCATACCTCGATAAAATTACCATGGTACCACACTTGGGATATCTCCTTTCGAACAAAAAAAGAATAATCGAAATCGGTTCATAAACGACGAAGTTATCCGCGATCAAACATAAAAAAAAATATATATATATATACGGTCAAATTGAGAAACCTCCTCCTTTTTTTGAAGTCGGTTAAAAATATAGTGATTCTTTATTTCACACCAAATATAACATACAAGAAAATATTATATCATTTTAAAAACAATGATAATACAATTTGCGGTCTTATCGCTTGGAGCTGTTTCTACTAGACAACCTTTGGATTGATAATGCACAGTATATTATTTCGTATTTTATTAACGAATTGCAAATGACATCATTGCGGCGATAGGTATCTGCACTCACTTACACACTTTATTTTGCGAAAGACAGTTTCGAGTTTTTTTCTTAAGAGAGCATAATTGGTCCCACCAAACCAACATTAGTTCCTTTCTTGAAAATGTAGAAATTTGAAAAATTAAAATACTATACGACCAAACCAAATATATTAACGAGTTCCAGCAGTAAATTAAACGAGTTTTAAGAAATTTATAACATATTTAGTTACTTCTGTCAATTCATACATTATATTACCTGTAAACTGTTTGCGTTATCATAAATATCATTATCAGGAGAAGTTAGTGGATGAGAATTATCAGCCTGAACAGATGTGGTTAACCCGGGACCTTCTTCTGCAATAAAAACAAAATTGTAATGCTAACTTAAAATAAATAAGTGCAGTCGAAAGATTTCAGTAGCCATCCCATGATAGGAAAGTACCTATAGTAAGTATGAAATATTTCTAAATGAATGATTTCTTTGTTTACAATAATGTGGGGAACCCTAAGCCCAGCGGTGGAGCAGTGGACTGTATTCGGTGAAAATCTTCGACGCCGCAGACTCCGGGTTCCTTTAGACCACACTTATACTGTGAAGCTTTGGAGCTGGGATTTAAACACGTCTTCAAGCCTTGAAACGCTAATTTATTCCTTCTTCACAATTTCTTCTTAATAGCTACTGAGCCATTCACAATTCTTCCTAGTTTTCTTTCTTCTAGAGTCGCCGTTGGTAAACTGAACAATTTGGCACGGTACCGACGCTCTATTTATACTGTTGTTGGTACTTGCAAAAGAGCGAGAGGTCGATAGTCTTGGAGCGCCCGCACTCTGTCTCGCGGGGCGTGTCCTTGTGTGGGCGCACGCACAAGATGCCGACTTTACGGAGATATACTCTCCCGAGATGCTGTTTAGTCGAGCGCTAACCATCAGAGAGTGCGGAGCTCTCCCAGACCTATGCTATTTGCAAGTACCAACCCTATTTCTATACATAACCTGGTCTAGGTTGACTATCTGTTACATCTGTCTATTAAAGCCGGACATGCTTTAGTTCTATCTAGTACCTATCTACCTAGGTTGTACGAATGACCTGTCTGTAGTCCTATAAGACCTTATACTGTTACAAATCTTATTCCTATGTTCTAATAAGAATCTATCTATAATAAGGCTGTCTACGAATGTGATACAAATACAAGTTACTATCTATCTATACGAATATGAACGTTATACATTGCAAAGTGCCCTACCTAACCTAGAGTAGTTAAGTAAGCTAAAACTTATCTTTATTATACAACTTATAACTATATATCTATCTCTATACGCTATCGGAGTACGAAGCTGTCCGGAACAAATAATTAATAAACTAGTTTTTCATTCATTCATTCATATTTCTAAACATAATTTAAAAATTCACAATTATTTATGTGCCATATGGTACAACAGGTCTTAGCCAGCATATTCTACCGTTGCCAGTGTACAAATACATTCCAATAAAAATATATAGTAACATATAATTGCAAAAAGAAGATTCATCATCATTATGATCATTAACAACCAGTATTCGTTCACTTTTGGACATAGGCCAAAACAAGGTTACACGAATAGTATGATTGCGATAAGAAAGCAAAATTGTTTCATGAATAAATTGGCTTTCTTAAAATTGTAATACCTTTTATTGGGCACTAATAGCCCCTTCTAGACTAACTTCTACTAGGGCACTAAGATCTCGACCAAAAACTGCATACAGTTTAGCAGTTTCCAGACTAAAAACATTGAAATAGTTAGGAAGTGTGGTAGACTAATTTCTAGGAATAACTTACATGAGTGTATTTTAAACAATAAGTATAAAATTCTATTAAGAAAATAGGTCGGCGGTAGTGAGCTGATTAGTGAGATTTTTCAGTATATTTTAATCTTACCAGTACTAGAATTAGGTGGAGTGAATACTGTTTGTGGCTCAGCTGGGGTTGTAGGTTGAGTAAACGATGAAGACATCTCATTCTGAAAATATTAAGACATAGTGAATTGTCTATCTTCTCCATATTCACTTGACATTTTTACACTATTACAAACTAGCTGGACCCCGCGGCTTCGGCCGCGTTAAAGAGTATCCTATGTCAGGCCTGTCGCACTCCGCGCTGTAGCTATGACACTACCAGTACCTCCGCGCACCCGCTAGGGTACAAGTTCAGTCTGTAAAGTGTCACTCGCGCTCTCGATCGGCCGCCCTACCTCAATATTATATTCCTTGCTTACGATATTAACGTATAGTAACTGTAAAGAGTAACTATGTAAAAAGCAAAGGATGTCACACATAAAATGGTAGGTAGGTATAAATCAGCTGAGTTTCATGTTTCAAGGGAATTCACGTTATGATCTTTAGGGAATTTCTATCAACATTACATCTTGCAAAATATTAATTGTAACCTACTTGAAATTGGTGGGTTATTTTATTATTTACTGTAAGTATGTTACGTAGATCCTATTGGTACCTACCTAAAAAAGATAAATCAGCTGAAACTAAAAAAGTTATACCTACCTACTTATTTGAATTGACTTAGCCTTTTCTTTGACTAACGAACCTTACAATACGATTTTGTCGAGACAAACGAGTTGTATAGTCCGAGAGTTGTATAGCTGATGCAAGATTTGTACTCAGATAAATAAGTACGTTTACCAATGTTTACTTGGGGTTTTATTTTATTATTTTTTAACAGTATATAGATTAATTATAAGATAAATAAATAGGGTAGGTACCTACTAACGTTTACTTCAATTTTCCTTTTTTCTTTCTTAATGATTTTGTCGTGTCATACGATAGTCAGATTTTTATAATCCGAGAGTTAAGGTAATTAAAATTATAGATCTTAATAATATAGAAAATATAAAGAAAACTTATAGATCTTAGATCACTGAGATTCACTGAGATCTGATAAGTATCTCCAGATATATTACGATAAACGTCTCAAACTTGCTACTGAAATTGACTCGCGTGGCATGGAAGTCGGTTTTTTAGTTTTTAATCTACTTCACAAAAACGGAGGAGGTTCTCTGAAGTAGGGATGATTTTTTTCGTCGTCTACCCCCTCGTGTGGGGTATCGTTGAATAGGTCTTTTAAAATGACTTAGGGGTTGCTAAGACTATTTTTAGATTTAATGCTCTATTTAAGAAATAATAAACTTTAAAGTACACATTTTTGTTCAGTAGGGCGTCTGGGCGCCCTCTCCCCCCCCCCTCCTCCTCCCCCACCTCTAAAAGCTGGCTTTAAAAATCTGAAAAAAATCATGATGATAGTGCATTTCATAAACGTTAAAGGAAAATTATAGCGGTTAAGATAACTTTATTAATTTAGCAGTAATAGTCGCTGAAATTGGGTGTTGGATAATTAGGTACCAAACACAAAATCCTTAGAATAAATCCTTAAAAGTGACAATGATTCATTTTTAAGATTATAAAAAGTATTTTTAAATCGGAAGTAAATTAATTAATGTTTTTTTTATTCAAATGATCTGTTTTTAGGGTTCCGTAGCCGAATGGCAAAAAACGTTATAGATTTGTCATGTCTGTCTATCTGTCCGTCCGTATGTCACAGCCATTTTATTCCGCAACTGTTAGAACTACAGAATTGAAACTTGGTAGATAGACGTATTCTGTGAACCGCTTTCCGATTTTTATACAAAAATAAAAAATATAAAAGTTTAAGGGGGGGGGGGTTTTAAGGTAAGTTTAAGGATATCCCATACATGGACCTGAAACAAAAAAAATAGTCTATGGATAGGTCTATAAAAATGACATTGAGGTTCCTAAAATCATTTTTTCTCAAAGTCAATCATTTGAAAGATAGGCGCGTCTAAAGTGGTAAAATGTGTGTCCCCCCCCGTCCCCCCCCCTCTAACTTTTAAAGTATGGGAGTGAAAAATCTGAAAAATATATATGCTTGTAGATCTTAATAAAAACTAACAACGAAAATTGGTTTGAACGAGATATAGTCAGCAGTTTTTGAGATATGGCGACCGCAAAGATAACTTTGTTTTTCATACAAACACTATAAAAAGCAAAGTTAAGTTTTTAGTTGCGAAAAATCATAGTTATAGAATACTTTACTGTATATATGTATGTATGTATGTTGTGTGTATGTATTTATGTATTATACTTTACGGAACCCTACGAGTGCGAGTCCAACTTGCACTTGGCCAGTTTATTTTATTTAGATATTCAACTATTACAAAATAAAGTTTTCCTACAATTCATAGAATACATAATTATTTTTGGGCGAAAAAGTGAGTCAGCTCCTAGACTATTATAATGTTACAAGTCAAACAACCTACGATTCTAGGCAAGTGAGTACTATTTTTTCGCGTTATTTAACTTACGCAATCTAAAACTCTACTCAATTTTAATTGAACGTCACGTATTTTAGTATAACTGTAGTACTTTTATCCTACCTCGACATTAAACATTAATGTAGCACTTATTATTAGTAATGTACTCATTACATTGTTCTACCTTAGAGTATTCTTCAACCAATTCAAGGCTTCATATAACATTCAACCCTATAGGAGAGGCCGCGAGTTGACAGAGTTATTCAGACTCTCGCTGTGCGGACTTACGGTGCATTTTACTGTGCGCAACACGCGGTTCATAGTTACTATTAGTTGATACTGTGACGCAAATTCAAGGTCGCACCCGAGGCGTGAAGCGCATTTTGAACGTTACCAGCGTTGTAACTAGGTTTAATCTCGCATTTTTGCTCTCAGGGAGTGCAATTTCTGTACTTGTACTATTCATTATTCTGTGCCTATGTCCTATTCTACCAAATACGCTATCCTTGTGCAAAATCGCAGCTAAATCGATCTAGCCGTGTGACCAAGATGGGGTAACAAACACACAAATAAAAATACAAACTGTCTTTTGTATTTTTAATATTGGTGTTGATTAGGTAGTACGTACTAGTTGTCACTGGAGCATTGCCTGCGTTAAAAAGTATCTTATGTCCTATTCCACCATATTGGCAAATATCCCTGAGCAACATTTCAGCGAAATTGGTAAAACCGTAAAACTGTAATAAAAGTTAACTGACATACAAAGTTACTTTCGCTGCATACTTTACATATATAATTAATAGTGTGGAAGTATTTACATTGGTATCAGATGTCCTTTTTACAAATGGTGCCCATAGGTCAGTGAGTATTGGATCTGATGCACTTTTAGAATTGATAGACAGAATGAAACAATTGCTGGCACCAAATGTTTGCTTCAATGTCTCAAAGGTTACATCAGCTCTGTAAGAAATAATTAAGATTGTTTAAAAAACAAAGAAAACCAACACCACATGCCGCACATGTTATTTTCAGTAAGTACTTGTATGTAGCAAGTTTAAGGTTTTTATCGCCATATGTCTGGAGATACTTATCAGATCTTGATAAAAATTAATAAAAGATCACACGTTCTCATATTTAATTATAATCTATTAATTTTAAGTGACAAGTTTGATGTGTTTTGTCTATATATCTTTACATATTTCTGAAGGTATTGATCAGATTTTTGGTAAATTATATAATGGGAGCACTGCAGAGATATGCCAAGAAAAAATAATTATTTAGATTGGTTTACAATTGGTGGAGGATTGGATACCATACACACAAAAAACCATACAGGCAATTTGATAACCTCCTCCTTTTTTTAAAAATAACATTATAGTGTGAGATGCATATAGTTCACAGTAGTTTTATAGTAAATTAATATTAACTATTTTATTTTATCTTACTTCTCTCTAGATATGACAGAAGCATCATGAATCAAAAGATAAGACTTCAGGACTCCACTGTTGAACCATTTAGGCAGTTTAGGTGGAGTGACATTTTGCAGCTGGGCATACAGCTGGTTCATTGCATTGAAACTGTCAATGACATTCTCATCGTGAGCCACTCCGACTATAATGCAGGAGAGGAAATGTTTGGTAAATTCATGGTCAGAGGGAAACTGAACATCTAAATATGTTTCTCTCCATGCATCGAACCAGTATGTTGACTGTGGTATATCAAATTTCCTTCCTCCTGTAAAAAACAATAATACATTATTACAAGGGTATAAGAAAACCATGTTCTATGCAAATGCAAAGCTTGACATCAAAGAGAACTTACTTAAAGATACAATATAAAATATGATAAAATCATAATACTATGCTTTCATGGTAAATCTCTTCATACAGAAATTTTAGTCTTTTTTCATTTTTAATCGACTTCAAAAAAAGGAGGAGGTTTCTCAATTCGACAGTATATATATTTTTTATGCTTGGTTGCAGATAACTTTGCTGTTTATGAACCGATTTTGATTAATTTTTTTTTTGTTGGAAAGGAGATATCCCAAGTGTAGTATCATGGTAATTTTATCGAGGTCTGATAAATATCTCCAGAGTTATGGAGATAAACACCTCAAAATCAGTACTGAAAATTAATAGCGAGGCATTGAAGTCAGTTCTTTTTTAGTTTTTTAAACGATCTACACTTATTTGTGAATGTTTACAAACATTTTTTTTTAATGTTTTCTGAAGCTATTATAAGTGTTACTAAATTAGGTGTTCAATAAAGAGTTATTCTATTCTATTCCTATACTAAAATGTGCTTTTTTTTCTGCACTAAAACATTAAAATTTGAATTGAATTTAAAGAACCAGAAGGTGCAACTAATTATGTAGCTAATCACCTAACTCAAGTGTAACTATTTTTTCATTATAATTATGCAGCACAGCATTATTCAGCTGCCGTCTTGCTTCAGTTGGCTGCAAAGGTTTCCAATTCACATCTCTAACGATTAGTTTCCAGTTTTTTATTGTACAAACGCTGCCACCAGGATCTCTGAATTGACCTGAAACATTAAGTATGTTGTGCAAGTTTCACTGTATGTGGCAAATTACATAGATATACATCTAACAGCAAAAGTTTTTGAGCAGTGTGTCTTTTCAGTGCTTAGATACAGCACAGAATACTTTACTAAGAAGTCTAATGAAAAAATCATTGTTACTCAGACAGGAATGAAGAAAGCCAAGCTCCAAACTACTATGTAATGTACTACTGCAAGCAGAACAAATATTAATAATCTTTATTCAGGACAGTGCTAACATTGCAATATAACATTATTTAACACCTGGTACCTAAACTAGGCTGCTACACTGCTACAGGTAGGTGCCAAGCTAGGATTTGGAGTAAGACAAAAGTTAAGCTACCAATTATATCATAAGAAATAGGGAGGAGGTGTAATCAAGATATGATTGATATAGCAAGTGTTTGTTACATCTTACCTTCCCATTCCATAGCTGTAAATGGTTGCAATAGCTCTGTAAATGTGAGATTGTTTTTGGATACGACATGTTCCACTTTTGGAGAGCACAAAACCGCTATAATTGGTGAAAAGGATTCTCGAATAAACTCTTGAGCTGTTTTTCCAGCTCTCGCCATATTAACACTTCTTACAACTCACGAATAAAAAAATAATAGATGGCAATATTTTCTATTAAATTTTAGCAATCTCTTTATTCTTACTTCAATAAATAAATATAATCAAACCAGCAATCACACAAATCAACACAACGCACAACCACGCACAACGAACGAAAAACTCACTTGACATTGACAAGACAAGTGACAACCAATTACAAAATCGCCAGCTGATTCATTGACATTGATAGAACTTGACAGTTTACATGTTGAAGTTTGTGTGTTTTTTTGCATTTTCGTGTTCAGCCAACACCCATATAGCAATCTGTGGAACAGATTTAAGATATTTGTAATTTTAAACGCCGGACACACTGGAAAACAATAAGGGTCCAAACTCTGGAGTGTGAAGAATCTTATTGTTTTGCCATACATCACAACTAATCGCGGCATGACCGCAGACCGCAGTTGTTTATACGGAGCTTTATTTGGCCACAGTCCTAGGTCTGTGGGACCTGTGGGTAGCGAAGGATAAGTTTCCCACAGGTAGTAAGCAACGACACGGTAATCTATGCAATGCAATGATGTGATCGCGAATGATGAACACGTTAGGCCTAGGTATGATGGTCTGGCCTTGTACTATTCATTATTCTGTGGTCTGGCTCTCAGAAGCAAAGAGAATATACGTTACTCAGAAGAGTCAGAAGCTGTGCTGCCTGATACATAGCACAGAATAATGAATAGTACAATACATAGTAAGGTTATGGTGGTAGATTTTATACGTAATAGTGGTAAACTACTAGGGTGCAAATCACGCGGAACATTACTTACATTCGTATACTTCCTCGTTTGTAAAAACCAACTTACCGCACTAGCATCATAATAGTAGATTGTATGACAAGGGCGCAAAATAGTACTTTTTTGTGGGGCCGCAATTTGAAATTCGAGCTTAACGAGGAATTCTTAAGGCTAGACCGCACTAAGCGACACTTCACAGCAGCGGCGCGACGCGACACTATTAGGTATACCGCACTTAAACTGCAGTGCCGCGACAGTTTGCAGCAAATTTTGTCTGTCAGTCGTTCGGCAATTTCTGAGGAAGATGGAAGTGTCGCTTAGTGCGGTCTAGCCTTACGGCAGCGGAACTACACGACGCGAAACAGCGCGTCAGATTTGATGAGTTGATCAACTTTGACGTGCAGTCATATATTATGTTACTCTTTGCGTGCAGTGTCGCGGCGCGTAGTGACGCTGCTGCGTAGTGCGTTATACCTCATACAATTTCTTACAAAGAATATTTTGTCGCTATGTGTCGAGTCGCGCCGCTGCCTTGAAGTGTCGCTTAGGGCCGTCTAGCCTTTAGGCTTAATGCACATTGAATAGGCAGCGACGCGACGCGCCGAGGACAGAGCTCTGCGTGACGTAACTAACGTAGTGACTATGTTTCCGTGCGGAACCATCGAGGTACTATCGAGGGACAATAGTCCAGTAGCACCTCAATGTTCATAGTAGCCTGCACGATATTTCTGTCGAATGTTCCAACGCAAACAATAACACGTAAGTACTGCATAGATGGCATGCTTAGCCAGACCACAGATGAATAAAAAGGTGAAACGTAGCGTCAGATACATTTGGCAAACATCAAATAGAGATAACAATATTCCACTGTATACTCTTTTTCTTTTTGTTGAGTTAACATAACGTCGAGTAAGCTAGGCAACAAGTAACGGATGCTTAAATTCGAATGAGTCATTAATAGCATCTTGGTCGATAGTCCACCTAGGACTGTTAAGGAAGCAGGAGGCCCCGAGTTAGATTCTCTATCCACTCCATGATTTTGTTTTAATTTTGAGGGCCCGGTGGCGTAATCGGGATTTGATGCCAGAGGTGCCGAGTTCAAACCGCCGTGCACCAATGGATTTTTCTATCAAAAAATTATGTGCGCTTTTCACAGTGGCCTTCCGGTGAAGGAAAAACATCGTTAAGAAACCAACAACCCCCGCATGGTGGTAGGACACTATTTAGTGTCCGCCTGGCCAGCTACCACCCTCATGTTAGAAAATCTGTCGTCTAACATCTTATGTGTTCCGGCAGCTATCCTTGAGAGCCAGTTCCCATTCTAGGCCTAGCGTGCTTATCATCTATGACCGCATCATCACTTACCAACAGGTGAGATAGTGGTGAAACGCTAGCCTATAAAATATATATAAAAATTATCAATTATTAATAGCTTGTATTATTTTATATCTGTTTAAACAAACTTAGCTAATAAAGGTAAATTGGTGATCTATGTTATATGTGAAATAAAACAAATAGCACGGTGATGTTATCTTAATAGTTTTTGAGGAAATATTTATTTGTATAACTAAGAAGAATACACAGCAACAATGTTTTTTAATTAACTGATTTTCAACATATAGAAATATCATAAACTACTATTTTTATTTAATATTATATTAAATTGAAACCGTCTTCAATGACAATTATCTACTTTGACAAAAATTGGTCGCATCTAAGAATTGCTCTTACCTTATATTGATTATTTGAGGTTATAAGCTTAATTATTCATTTTCTCTAGGAAAAGAGGATTGATGCTTGATCCTTTATAATCATAAGTTACACAATTACTTATTACAAATTATCACAGCCGGCACATCGCCTAGTTTTCATATACTTTTAAATTAATATTTCGTGTGTTCTTGTTTTCGATGCAGATAAGAAGCCTTCGTAATCCACTATATTTGCACATGTTATGTTTGTCGCGTAAATTTCCCCAAACTAGATCCAGGGGGACTACAGGACTACACTACAGCTGCTCAGGACATCTCTCGTCTCGTGCTTCTCACCTTTGCATTATTAAACCCCATGGAGTGCGCGGCGAACTCTCCGTATAAAATTCGTCTGAAAACGCCAAATGTTGTTGAAGCGGCCAAAAATTTATATTCAACCGCTTTTTGGCGGGAGGCGTTATGTACCCGAAGGTCTTATAGCGTCATTAATGTAAGTGGACTGTATTTTTCTTTTATTCGCTAGGATCACCGATTACAAATCTAAATAATCATTACATGATATATCAGGACAACTAGAGCGATTTAGGTAAGGAAAATGGAATATCCACGCACCTTCTAACTTTCCGGGAGCTCATTCTCGTCCTGGATTGTTCAGGCTGCGCAGCAGAAAATCCTCACAAATGTCCTCATCCACATTAGCATTAAAGGGGTCCAAACTTTGTATAAAAACACTGTTATCACGTACGAGGTAATGCAATAAAATAGATCACACCGAAGTGCGTTCTGCGGCGGTTTGTCCTTGAGACTGGTTTCTTGAAGGACGTCGTTGCTTCCAATACGTGCGGTGCGACGTGGATGGACATGAATATATGGCGGGGGTAAATGAGATAGGAAATCGCTCAATTAGCCTGTATTACCATGTGAAAGAAAGTGACAGCTAAAGAACGATGAAATGCATTAATATTATGAAATACTAATTCTAGCGGTAACAGTTATTAACACACTTTATTAACAATCTACTTTCACAACTACGATTTCTCATCACTTATCACTCAGCAATAACTTACACTTATGCCGCTTTCACTATACGTTTCAGATAATATAATTTATTTCGTCCATTTCTATGCAATGCCTCAATATTATATTATATATATATTTGCTTCATCATCATCATCATCATAATCAGCCGGTATCAGTCCACTGCTGGACATAGGCCTCTCCCAAGTCATGCCACTGAGCCCGATCTTCGGCTCTTTGTTTCCAGTCACTGCCCACCGCTTTACGAATGTCGTCGCTCCACCTGGTAACAGGGCGTCCTACGCTACGTTTACCGATTCGCGGTCTCCACTCTAGAACCAGTCTACCCCAACGGTTATCGGTCCTACGGCAGATATGACCAGCCCACTGCCACTTCAGCTTGCTAATCCGATGAGCTATGTCGATCACTTTAGTTCTCTGGCGAATTACTTCGTTCCGGATTCGATCCCGCAGAGAAACACCGAGCATAGCTCTTTCCATAGCTCGCTGAGCGACTTTAAATTGGTGGACCAGTCGAACCGTGAGTGTCCACGTCTCGGCTCCGTATGTCAAGACGCGTAGGACGCACTGATTAAAGACTTTTGTCTTTAGGCACTGTGGTATATGCGACGAGAAGACTCGACGGAGTTTTCCAAATGCTGCCCAGCTCAGCTGAATTCTTCTCTGGATTTCCTTTTCGAAGTTATGTTTGCCTAGTTGGAGCGTCTGCCCTAGGTAAACATACTTAGTGACAACTTCGAGTGGGATTCCATCTACGGCAATCGGTTCCGGAACAACGTGCTCGTTGTACATGACTTTGGTTTTATCCAAATTCATCCGGAGACCGATGCGACGAGAAGAATCAGCTAGGCCATTCAACATCCTCTGTAAGTCCTGCAGCGTCTCTGCCATAATGACGATGTCATCTGCGAATCGTAAGTGAGAGATGTACCTGCCGTTGATGTTGATGCCACAATCTTTCCAGTCCAGCGTCTTAAACATATCCTCCAAGGCGTTAGTGAACAGTTTCGGGGATATGACGTCCCCCTGTCTCACTCCTCGACGCAGGTGGATATGATTAGTACGCTGGTTCTGTACTTGTACACTCATCGTTGCGGCATTATACAGACATCTCATCACTTCGATATATCGCCAGTCGACTTGGCAACGCTGCAAGGACTCCAGAACAGACCAGGTTTCGATTGAGTCGAAGGCCTTCTCATAGTCCACAAACGCTAAGCACAGGGGCAGATTGTACTCTTCGGTCTTCTGTACAATCTGCCGCACTGTGTGGATGTGGTCCATTGTGCTGTAACCGCTTGGAAATCCGGCCTGTTCCGGAGGTTGGAACTCGTCGAGTCTTCGCGCAAGACTGTTCGTGATGACCCTTGAAAACAGTTTGTAGACATGGCTCAGAAGCGAAATCGGGCGGTAGTTTTTCAAGAGGGTTTTGTCTCCTTTTTTGAAAAACAAAACCACCATGCTCCTGTTCCATGCCTGTGGAGTTCTCCCAGTGAAGAGAACAGAATTGAAGAGCTGTTGCAGCTGGCTTACAGCTGGGGCTCCTCCAGCTTTTAGAAGCTCCGTTGTGATTCCGTCTTCACCTGGGGCCTTTCCATTTTTGAGCTGTTTAAGGGCCATCACGATCTCATCTCGGCTGACTTCGGGCAGGTCTTCTGTGAAGTGGCGGGTCAAGGTGGCTCTACAATCCTCAGTATCGGGTACGGGCCTTGAAGCATGCGATGCGTAGAGCTTGCCGTAGAAGTCTTCAACTTCTGACAGAATCTCCGACTTGGATGCGACGACGTTCCCCGTTGACGTTGTCAGCTTTGTGAGGTGGCTTCTACCCAGAGGCTGGGCGAACACTTTCGACCCCCGATTCTGCTCAATTGATTCTTTAATCAAGAGCGTGTTAGAGGATCGGAGGTCTTGTCGTACCAGCTTCTTAATGGTTTTGTTGCGCACCTGATTAATTGACAAAGCTGACAAAGGGTCTTTTCGTCTCTCTTCCATTAGTCGAAGTGTTTCTGCCGAAAGTTTGGACTTTTTGCCCGTACGCTTACTCTCGCAAAACTTCGTCCCTTCATCCCTGAGGATTTCCACCACTTCTTCGAGTTTCTGGTCTACGTCATCTGTGGTTTCCAAGGCAGCGAATCGATTTTCCAATTTTAATTGGAATGTTTCAGACCCAACAACGGTTTGGAGTAGGTTTGGTCGGAGTGTGGACTTCATCAATCGGAATCTCTCGGCTTTTATATTTGCTTGCATTTTGATTTTTTAAGTTATTTATTAACCAAACTTCAACCACCACCGAAGTTCACCAACCGACAATTTTATGTTCATACATTTAAGCCATCAATACATTTTGTTTCAAATCTACCCTCATTATTTGTGTAACTGATAAAAGAAGCAAAACTGGTCTAGTTATTCTACTATTGAACACATGCGCTCTTTCTAATTGGTTCATAATGAAAGAGTGCGATATATGGGTCTTTCTATCTTTCTCTTTCATTGTGTTACTTTCGAAACGTCTTATAGAAGAAGGTCGTATGTGCATATTTTGCTGTCATGCTATTGCTTTTTGAGACTGTTACTCCAATTTTGACCGATACTGTACATGTAAACATTGTAAACCAAAGGCGCCCATCATAAGCTGACTTACTTATGCTAAGCTAACTTCGAGCATTCACCAAAGGAGATGTCAACGCAAGGCTTACCCTTCTGCTGGCCATATGGCGCTACTTTGCCATTCACGTTATATAAAACTACTTCACTCGCAACCCGGTAGCGGTGGGTCGGTACGCCATTTTGCAATACCGATAACGAATGTAGGCATTCACACCAATACCGGTTTCCGAAACATGGTATTCTTAATAACTGGTTATTGCGGCATTGCGGTCGGTATTTGAAATTTGACAAAATCTGTTATCGGAAAACCGTAAGGTTATGGCGGCAGATTTTTTCCGTGATTGTGGTAACATAGTCTTTGGTAGCAAGTCAGGCAGAATATTGATATAATATGCGGAAATGTGTCGATAGCTATAACCCGGGGTCTTCAAATCGCGAGTAAACATGTATCTAATTTTATTTATATGACTAAAAAAAAATACAGATTTTTCACTTATATAATATTGATATCATCTAAATAAAGTAGAAGAATTGTGATTCGAGTTCGTGTCTTCTCCTGAAAGCCAGTTCTCCAAATTAAGGAGTTATTTGGAATGGTTGAAGGCACACTTAGAATGACTAAATAAATACTATGAAAAGTATTATAGGTAACAAATGGGAAAATGAAAGAAGTAAATGGGTCCATATCATTTATATTTAATGAAAAATTCATTTTACAAAATTCAGATATTCTTATTTAACCAAAAAATCATAATAAAATCAATATACGAAAGTATTTATTCGTAAATGCATTATGTATTACTTATTTAGATGTATAACAATGTAATTCCATTTGTCTAACATAAAGTAAAATTATACTAAATATATGAATAACTAAAATGTACTTAATTAAAATGGTTTGGAATCATTTGCTAATGAATCAAAATATGAAAGCTTAAAGTAACAATAATAATAAAATAACTAGCAAAATAATACAATTTATGACATTATTCACACAAACTAAAATTATACTATTGAAGACTTTTAGCTTTTAGCAGACTGAGGGCTAGTTTCACGGGTTCCTGATAGCGTTAATATGAAAAAAATCTGACATATTTTTGACAGTTTTTATATGGCGCCATGTGTCAGATAACTATCTAACGCATTATCAGGAACCGGTGAAACTGGCCCTGAATGTTACTATGCGTCTACCCCACGCCAGACGTTAAATAAGCTGCCGCCCTGGCCTGGACGCAACACAAGGCAACTTTACAAGGAATCTTATGACATCTTTCCATCCATATAGATAACCATGTTTTTTTAAATACATTTTATTCTGTCTGCCTCTTTCAAAATCAATGAAGTTGAAACATTAAGTATTTCTCATCATGAAACCGGGAATATTTGGGTACAATGTTATAGAAGATAATTAGTTGTTGCTGGTTGCTGTGCGGCAGTTTTCAGTTCATTTTTAAATATAAACTGTACAATTCCTTAATAAAAAGTCAGTCTGTCAAAAGCCAAAATATAGGTGGTTTCACATATATGCTCCATAAACTCTATAAACAAACAGTTTTTACTTGAGTCGAATCTCACAAATGATTATTGAATCAAAACAATACGTTTCTACTTACTTGAGATTCAACACCATGAACATTGTACAAATATGCTTGGCTCATAGATTCGCGATTAATAATATTGCCCATCGTAAGTAACAATAAGTATTAATAATAAGGCATACCCTGAATCTTTCTATGTTAGGAATATGTAATTTTGCTAGTTCAAATTTACGGCAAAAGGTGTAACTTATACATTTTTGGTACATAACGAATCAAGCTTTATACACAGAAGTAGAATAGGACGTGTCACGTCTTTCCTTTTCAATTTTATTACACTTATTTAAAAAATATCAAAAGTAAATTTCTATGTACCGCGCCCGCGCTCACGTGGGTTACTGGTTCCGCTCGTGAATGACACGGCCCGCTACCACCGGACATACACGTGTTTTGATCTGGGAGGAAACAATTGAACACAAATATAGCAGTTTCCATCAATCCCGATAAATTAACCCAACACAAAATCTCAAAAGTAGCAACAAACATTTTGAACGCAGTGTTAGTTGCGTAGCATAAACAAACAAAGAAAAAGTTTCCATTTATTCCTGCTGCTAATATTTACCCAGATTGAATATAAAATCAAAGTTGTCTAATTTGTCCGACGTTGCGACAAGTGATTTCCCATGAATGTAGTGTCGACGATAAATATTATGAATCGAGCATTAGAACTACTGCCCCTATAGTCAGCTCTCTTTTGGCCTTTAAAATTTAGCTAGGGCGTTATTTCTGACGCAGTAAAACCTAACTAACCACTCAACGACAAATAACCGCCATGTCACAGGTGCGAGCGGCAGAGACGCTCCATAAAGCTGACTACAGGCGAAGTCTTTCTACTCTACCTCGTTGCTAAATATTAACTGAGTACTACTGCAGCATTTTTTCCTCACCGGATGAGAACACGGTCGGTAGATTCACGAGTTCGTGAGGTGTCGTCGTGCTATTCAAAGTTCGCATTGAACATGTTAATATTGAGGTCCTCGAAGGTGTTGGTGCCGCTTTGGTCGAGGATCTGCAGCATGTCTGAGAGTTCGTGCGGCGCATGCGTGCCCTCGGCGCCCGGCGCACCGCTCGCGCCTGCAGCGCCACCTTGCCACGACCACATGCCTGCGAAATATTATTACTATCATTATATTATCTACACAAATCAAGGTATATTTATACACAATTTACAAATTAAGGTCGCCAACCATTTAGCTGTTAGTATTTAAAAAATATTGTCTTCTTCATATCAACTTTTTTTTTATGATATAAGAGGACACAGGTCGCTCGCCTGATGGTAAGTGATGACGTCTGCTTATAATAGAAACTGTAGCACACAAAATAATAAATTGATTGAAATGTGTTTTTTCTTAGATTTCCAGACGTCAAACATGAATAAGAAATGTCATCGGTTCAAGGCTCTTGAACCTTATAAAACAACCGTAGATTATTCAGTCCAGAATACATCAGAAGAGTTAACGCAGCTGATGGTACTTAGGGGTCTTAGCTCGAAATAAGTGTGAACACAAATGTATCTGTACCTTTCGTACGAGTTTTCATACCAAACTCGATATCGTATATCGAGCAAATTTTGTATGAAAAACAGTATAGCGAGTCTAGTGGTTGCTACACTTAGGGCCAGTTTCACGGGTTTCTGATAATGCGTTAGATAGTTATCTGATAGATGACGCCATATAAAAGCTGTCAAAAATCTGTCAGATTTCTTCATTCTAGCGCTATCAGGAACCGGTGAAATTGGCCCTTAACTAAAAGACCAATCAGGGAGCCAGAATAAGTCGAAAACTATGTGAGATCTGTCAAAAGCGTTTACGATAAAAACTCGTACAAGGGTACTTGTATGATAGAATGTAGTCATATGTTACCGTGTGTGGGATGCGGGTGGTGGTTGTGGTGGTAGTGGGCGGGCGGCAGGTAGGGTGGCGCGGGCGCGGGCGGGGACCGCGCCGGCGACCCGTCCGCCGCGCCGCCCGCCCCACCCTCGCCGCTGTACGCATAGCTCTCGCCGCCTGTACCGCCGCTCTGTGTACAAATAGAACACCCTATGTTTAAGGCCACTATATTTCAGCGCAGTAGGTATTTAGCGATACCTTCGTCCGTCCAATTACGTAGGTCGAAGCGGGAACCTGTCAGCCAGCTAGCAAAAGTGACACAGGTCCTTCATCAAAGACGCCTCGCGGGCTACTGATGTGAGGTGCGCTGGCCACTTTGTTACATTTTTTTTTTCTTCTTTACCCGTAATGTTCCACTGCTGGGCAAAGGTCTCCCCCATATTGTGTTAAAAAAAATAAGGGACTATTTTGAAAAATACTATCCATTTAATGTCCTTTTAAACTTCTTTTCCTATTTTTTGGCATATTTTTTGTGAATCAGAGTTTAATGTACTTTAAGACTTAAAGTACATTAAACGTCGTTACACGTACATTAGTACGTTTTTTGAGTATTACTTAAAGTTTAAGTAATACCCAAAAAATGATATAAATTTCTTTGTTTTCGTAATTTTTTATGATCGAGTGAAGTCGTAAATATCATGTTTTGAACCATTAAATAATCAAGAATGTTAACTAGTACGACTAAAAATGTTTGATACTTGGTAGGTACCTACTCTTATCATTGTGTACCTTCCTTCCTAACTTTCGAATGTTACTTCATCGTAACGCCACGACGGTTATCTTTTAGCACAGAGTCTAATAATATGTATAACTAGCTGGCCCGGCGAACTTCGTACCACTTAACAGACAATGAATGTCGTGTTACCTTTTAGATTAACTTAATTTAGGCTTTCATGAACGTAATACAATGAATACAAAAGAGATATTAAGTTTAGTAATGCATTATAGCAATACAGAAATAGAATAAAAATACAATAATCAAGTACTTCAACCGCGTGTCAGCAAAACATGATGGAATGAAACAATGTTATTATTGTTAAAGATAAGTTATTAACTTGAAATTAGTTCGATTGAGTTTAATTGTAATTGTAAAAATATAATCACCAGTATTTAATTTTAATTCTGAATAAGTATACTTACTTCATGAATAACTGTCTAATATTTTATTGCCTTATGGATAAGACTGTATACGGCACTCATAAATTGGCTATCACATTCTTGCATATCTCTATATTTACGTACATTCTGACAAAATATAAAATTGAGTAGGCATTGATTATTATTATATTTAATTTTACATCACGGGTCATACGCCCGGTCTTTTGGAGGGACTTGATGGAGCCGAAGCCAACATCAAGAGGCCCTTTTCAATTTTTACTTATGTATTATTAATGGATGAGGAGGAGATATGGGAAACTATATTATAAAAATATGGTACACAATTTTATGTGACTATTGGGTTAGCTGATTAATGTCGGATCGCTGGTTTATGGGATGAGGTACGGCACCCGCCAATTATGCCTCATTACAAAATATTAAGGCGGATTGCCACCCACTGAATGGGCCCCCCATAAAGGCGGACCGTTATATTGGCGCCGAGGGGCAACATTGGCGTGGATAGCTAAGGGTGTTGAGAGGGGTGCTGCACTTTCACTTAACGCTACTAGCGGTTTTATGCCTTTAACACTTCGCCCTGGAGCTTAGGTCTTAGCTCTTGCGATTCCCACCACCGGCCGGCCGGTCAAATGGACATTATTGACAATCATTATTATTATACTCTTTATACAATTCACATCACGGGCTGCAAAGCGCCCGGTCCTTTGGAAGGCATTGACGGAGCCGAAGCCAACGTCAAGAGGCCCTTTACATTATTAAATGAAATTAAATATGATTTGTGGATGGAGAGATGAAAAACTATAAAAAGATGGTACATTAATTTATTATGGCTATGAATGTGTGCTGCTTGATGTTTGTTTTCTGGTCTATGGGATGAGGTACGGCACCCGCCAATTATGCCTCATTTCAAAATTATTATTATTATTATTAGTAGGCTTGTAAGCATCAAAAGGGAATATAACCACTACACTTCAAAAAAAAAAGAATTATGGCTCCACACAATTGGTGTATTCAGCCAGTGTCAAGTATTAAAATTCTTCAAGTTTTTGAGAATTCAAGTCGTAAAGATGGGTCAAAGTCACATGTCAGGTCAAGTTTCAAGTCAAAGTCTAACCAAGTCCAAGTCATACCCTCAGTAAAAATGTGGACTTTACTGAGTAAGCATACATTTCTGAGCGCAAGTATATTTGACAATCAATAAATATGTCATACAATTGTCATTACTAACAGTATTTAAAGTTTTTAAACATTTTTAAAATCTACATGACTTGAATTCACAAAAACTTGAAGAATTTTTATACTTGATACCGGCTAAATACGAGGGTCATTCAATAAATACTTAGCCTACAAAAAGTAAACGAAAATTTTGGAAAAGTGGCAATTTATTTTTCAACATAGTCTCCTTTTAGTTCGATACACTTAGCCCAGCGATGCTCCAACTTTTTTAACCCGTCCGAAAAATAGTTTTTGTCAAACTCTGCAAAATAGGCCTCCGTGGCGGCGATGACCTCCTCATTTGATCCATATCTATTCCCGGCGAGAGATTTTTTCAAATTAGGAAACAGAAAGAAGTCACAAGGCGCCAAATCTGGAGAATACGGTGGATGGGGCAGCAATTCGTAGCGTAATTCGACCAATTTGGCCATGGCAACGGCAGACTTGTGAACCAGTGCGTTGTCGTGGTGAAACAGCACTTTTTTCTTAGCCAGATGGGGTCGTTTCTTCTTTAATTCGGCGTCGAATCGGCCCAATAAATCGGCATAGTAAAGCCCTGTAATTGTTTTACCCTTCTCGAGGTAATCGATGTAGATCACACCTTGTGAATCCCAGAAAACGGTGGCCATAACTTTTCCGGCCGATTTTACAGTTTTCGCCTTCTTTGGAGCACGTTCCCCGGTCTGGATCCATTGTTTTGATTGCTCCTTGGTCTCTGTTGTGTACCATTGGATCCAGGTTTCATCGACGGTCACAAAACGACGCAAAAACTCCGCTGGATTCCGCTTGAACAGCGCCAAACACGTCTCCGATGTGGTCTCACGGTTGCACTTGTTTTCCGGTGTGAGTAAACGCGGCACCCATCACGCCGACAGTTTTCTCATGCCGAGTTCCTCGTGAAGAATATGATGCACTGTTCCTTCTGAAATGCCTACAGTCTCAGCTAGCTCCCGACCTCCGTAGCAGCTGTTTTCGGTGCACCTGGACGTGGTTCATCAAAAACCGACGTACGGCCACGTGCAAACTCGTTGAACCAATTCTTGACGGTGGCCATCGATGGAGAAGAGTCACCGTACACAGCATCCAAGCGCTCTTTGATTTCGATGCGCGTTTTCCCTTCCAAAAATAGGAATCGAATCACCGAACGATATTGCTCTTTTTCCATTTTTGTAAAACCGATCGATACGTTCGCTTCCATAAGTTGTCAAAATAAAACAAATGCAGGGATTGGAATAAAAATTTGAAAAAAGAATTAAAAAAGAATGTGCTACACTGTGGTAAAACTCTTTTGAAACTACAGCGCCCTCTGGCGATGAGGCTAGGTACTTATTGAATGCACCTCGTACACTAACCGTGTGGAGCAAAACCCTTATTAATTTGCGGTTTACCGTATCGACGGGATAAACAATTGAACATCAAATGATTGGCAGTTTTGAAACCCAGGAACATTTTGGCAAACATTTTTATCTTATATAATTCTATTACGTCTATTATTCATAGTTTTTAATACATATTATCCTATTCCTGACAAAGACAATTCCAAAAATCATAAAAATTGGGCCAGCCGTTCTTGAGCTATAAGTGTAGTAACTAACACAACTTTCTTTTATATATATAGATTACCGGACGTAGCGTGGTCCAAGTAGTGTGCGGGGAGGTGTTGGCGGGCCGGTGCGGCGAGTATTCCGGCGCGTAGTGCGGCGCGTACGTGGGCGCGCCCTCGCCGGGGGACCGCGCGCCCGCCACCGCGGCGCCGGCTACCACCGCGCCTGCTGTTCATTAAACATTGCCTTATATACTACTTGTTACAACCTACACGCAAGAGACTTGAGGGCTAAAACTGCGTACGACCGGTTTCATACATAATTTATGATCGTACTAAACGAAATAAAACTGGCCAAGTGCATTGATTCAGACTTTTGTCTCGCACACGGAGGGTTCCGAACCGCAGTATAATAATATATAAGTATAATTTTATATTTTACTACCGTGTCAATACTAAACATGCTTATTAACTACAACGCCATCTAACGAATATATGACAAACTTCAATCACCAACTAAGTGAATGTTAACACAAATTTGTTAGGGTATGTAATTAATATTATTTATTAATAAGGTAAAGAATCGTTCATAGATGGTGCTATAGTAAACGTTTTTTGTATGGGGACCCCCAATTATTTTTAATTTTTTAACTTTGTTCTGTTTTAGTATTTGTCGTTATGGCGGCAACAGAAATACATCATCTGTGAAAATTTCAACCGTCTAACTATCACGGTTCATGAGATAGTCTGGTGACAGACGGACAGACAGACAGACAAACAGTCTTCCATATTCAGCGCACGATATCACCTCAGATCTCACCTTCACACATCAGGTGAGAAAGAGGTTGTGTTTGCCCAGAAAAATAATAATTGACAATGAAATTTGGAGGGGTTGGAAAAATAAATGTCATTACCATACACTTTGATGTTGCATTTGGCGTGAATATTACCAGAAATTGGATACTGACTAGGGGGACTGAGTTGTTGACTATGTTTGTCCATGCAGGCTACTAAGTCACTTTATCGTCCCGCTATCTCTTTCTTGGTGAACCATAAAGAATATATAAACAAAATTAACCTGATGGTAGTAGATGTGACGTACCGGGCGGCGCGTGATGGTGCTGGTGCAGGGCTGGCTGCTGCTGCTGCTGCTGTTGTTGTTGCTGAGCGTACACGTCGCGGTGCCGCAGGTGGTAGTCGTAGCCCTCCTCCGGCGCCGCCTCGCCCGTACTTCCCAGCGACCGACTAAACATTACATACCGCCTTATTAAATCCAATATTTTCTAGCTACCTGTTTGTTACAGACAATTAGACAGTAGTAGAGATATAAATCCGTCTCGCAGGGACCTTACAAACATACAAATTGCAGACGCAATAGCATTTGAAACAGAAAAAAATTTGCGGTCAGTGTTACTATAGTCCGGCAATCTCGTGCACGACGGGTGGACGGATAGCGGGTAGTGTAGCGGGGAAGGGAAGCGTGTGTAGCCGTGTCACAGATTATACATATAATAGTTACTGCGTAGCCGTGTGCTAGAATGACCGTTACCTCGTCCCCGCCACCGTCTGTCACCCCGCGGGACTGTCGCGCACGAGATTGCCGGGCTATAGCCACTCGACTATCGGATCGGTTAATTTTGTAATAGTGGTCTAATGCCCGCTTATATGGAACATAAATAATATGGTGGACTTTAACAAAATTAAGGAAAATCTACTTGTAATGTCTCTTTCTTTAAATACAATCACACTAGAAAACTTGGTGTTATGTTTAATCTAAAATAGATTTTTCTAGAATTTATTTTCGACAAAGATCAAGATTTACGGACAAGTGTTCGTAAAAGGAATAATAATAAAATTAATCAGTAATATTACTGAATTAGGGCCAGTTTCACCAGTTCCTGATAATGCGTTAGATATTTATCTAACACGTGATGCATATAAAAGCTGTCAAAAATCTGTCAGATTTCTTCATATTAGCGCTATCAGGAATCAGTGAAACTAACCTTTAATGTCATCACCTACGAATAAATTTTATTATTTATTCTTAGGTCACATTAATGAAAGTTCATACTCACTTCGCTAATGTGTTTGTGCATACAATATATTCTACGTCGTCGTTGTACGGATTCAAGAAGGCAAAGGCGGATGTTCTTAACCAAACCCATTCTCTGCTTTTTGTCCGAAACCGGTACATGAGAGATATGATCTGGCCTTTCAACTTCAGTACTGAAAAGAAATGAGATATCCATAAAGCACATTTTCGGACCTTACAACTTAAGGAAAATAATAAAATATCCAAAAGTCAGCTCAAAGTAACCTTATAAGTGTAACCTAAAAGTTACCGATCGAAGTTAAAATTATCTAAAACTTACTAGAGTAACTTTCTGGCAATACTAGCTGCAATCACAGTAAATACATAACAGTAGGTTATCTAAGGCCGCCTGCCGAGTTATTAGCCTACTCTTGCGTTGATCCCCAGGGTTGTCACTTTTACTTTTAGTTAATATTTTCGAACAAGCAGCACTTGATCTAAATTTATGCAATAAAAAGCATATTATGATTGAATATTTTACCAATTTATAAATTTAGTAAAAATAAAAAGCCTTTATTCACATAACATCTATTATATTATGTTACAATTTTGATACCGAGAAAATTTTTCTCCGGTTTCTGCACGTCCGGAACGCTTTATTATTATTTGTTAATGTAAAGTAAATTCTCATTCTTATGTAAAATTCTTGTAAAAAGCTTTTAGAAAAGCATGGACAGGGCATCTTAAATTCTATATCATTCAGTTGATCGTAAATTGACCGGCCAATTTTAATGTTGATGTGGTCCTTTTCGAAGCCCTTTTTGAAGTCATGATACTCGTAATAATTAATATTATGGTAAGTCGCCGGCGAGAGTTGACGAACGCGAGCGGTCATATAACGTACGCACGTGCTCACAGTCGCGCTGCACAGACAGCCCGTACAGCCGCCACCTTATTCCCCCATATATTATGCTAGCGTGTGCGTGAAATCGCGTGCCGACACGGCGCGCAAATCACGCAGCATCAAGAAATTCTATTCGTTGCCGACACATTATCATATCTCCTCTTCCCTTTTCTTTGGTGGTGTTTGGGCATTAGATTAATGTCAAAGATTAACCAGATGGTGTAAATACCTTGGTCGAAGTTATCCCTCATATGTTGCTGGTCCTCTGGGTGGTAGAACTCGTAGCACAGCTTGCCGAGTAGATCAGCCGGCACATGTCCCACCACCTGCGAGGCGCGCTGGTCCGCGAATGTGAACCTGCCGTCGGCCGCGTGCCGGGACACGAACTCCACGCCGCCCGTGCACAGACTGTTCTCGCTCGCGTTCGGGGTTGACGTCACCTAGGTACAAGGGTAGGGAAACAATCAGTATCGAATAGGCCGTACATCGACGATATGGTATCTATCACGGGACGAGTTTGGATAAGAAATTCAGCACGATATAAGGTACAAAGTTCTTAAATAATACTTAAAGATTCTAATATTAAAACTAGTTCAGAGTGTGCAACAAGTTATACTATTGCTCAGTCAATTAGAAATAGGATAGGACTCCACAGGACACTTACGCTATAAGGATAAGACTGAGACAGTTGTCCAACGCCTCATCTCATATAGACCGTATCGTAGCTTAACAGTAGGAGAGATAAAGATCTGGTCTGTGAAAAAAACCCTATATGTCCTGTTTCGCACTATACCACCCCGATACAAAACCACATCTAAATCGACTACATTTCTTCGCTCAGTTTCATCTTTTTCGTTCTAAATCCAGTTGAATGAGTCACCTGCATTTAGTGGAGTAGTTTGTCAATATTAAAGAATTATGTATGTACCTGGAGTCTTCCAATCGCGACGAGGCAGCAGTGCGAGGCGTGCAGCTCATCGTCCACAGGCCGCTCCATCTGCATGCCTGGAAAAAGGTCTGATATCCCAACGTTGGTAAAATTATGTTCACACTGCACTGAACATAACGTGTGTACAATACAACTGACATATGTTCTGACAGGGGGAAGGAACTCTATTTCTTATCTGTGCCGTAGTATAGGAAATATACAAAATGTTTATAGCATTGGCTAGCATTTGACAATAGGCATGACGACAGTATCAAAAAATCGAAGATTTAATGATTTTAGGGGAAAATACATATTAAAACAATTTAAAACACTAGTTTAGTTTTATATATAAAATTGAGATTATTAAGATTTTCAATAAAATAAAACATTAATATACTGCATTTTGATTGGAACACCAATCACAGCGCATGACGTCGCGCTTAGGTCCTCTAATATGAGGTTTTCTTGAAAATGTTATTAAATTTTGGAAAACCCATGTGTATCAATTGTCACAGATTATGTAATAGTTACTGCGTATGATAACCTAAGCGTGACGTCACAGCCGACGCCATGACACATGTGAGCTGTTTTCGCGCACTATTGAAAAAATATTAGAAAAATTGCTTTAAACTTCGTTAAACTTAAGTTTATTAGCGAAATAAAGGTTTTTTCTTGAATAGTAAATGTGTTCCCACATTACGGAAGAGGATTTCAAAATCTTTCGTCAGGCCTATTATCGCATTTGTTGGAATTCGTTGTCAAGGGCACATCTTATTCTCTCTCTCTCTCTCTCTGCCGAGATGTTTAGCGACAGTAACACTGTTACAATATCTTACAAAATTATCGAGTTTAAGAAACGGGTGGGCAAGCGCTTTAAATATATATTTTTTTTAAGTCGGATAGGTTTTTGACCACTATCTCACCTGTTCGTAAGTGATGATGCGGTCGAAGATGGTAAGCAAGCTAGGCCTAAAATGGGAACTGGCTCTCAAGGATAGCTGCCAGAACACATTAGATGTTTGGCGACAGATTTTCTAACTTGAGGGTGGTAGCTGGCTAGGCGGACACCAAATAGTGTCTTCCCACCATGCGGGGGTTGTTGGTTTCTTAACGATGTTTTTCCTTCACCGGAGGGCCACTGTGAAAAGCGCAAGGTTATCGAGTTTCGAAGACGGGTTGGGCAAGCGCTATAAATAAATTATATAGGCTGTACTTAGTTGTTAAGCACCTCTGTATATTAACGTCTTGTACATCTGGTCAAGAACGATTCAATCTTAGACCACATTGTTACTTGACATCAATACGATCATCCAGTGCTTGTGCGTACTTGATGGTAACCAATGGTGTACTGCATTTTAATAATTATTTAGACATTAAAAAGCATAATAATTGCAACAACATAATAACATGAGCAATACAGATCGTCTGGTAAGAAATTATTTCAGTATAAATATTATAGCACAACTCCCGATAGAACAAAATGTTGCGAATCACTGTACTGTGTTTAATGAGGTGTATATATTTATGTCTTGAGTTTTGTCAGTCCTGTAATTTCATTTGTTTTCAAATCGAAACACATTAGTGCTGAACGATTGATTACAATTTACAAGTGCATAGAAAATGAGCCTCCTGGACATATCTGGAGAACTTAGCATCATCATTAACAGTCAGTATTCGTCCACTGCTGGACAGGCCTCTCCTATGGCACGCCACTGAGCTCGATCTTCGGCTTCTTGTTTCCAACCGCTGCCAGCCAGCTTGCATATATCATCGCTCCACCTAGCTGGAGGGCGTCCTATGCTTCGTTTACCGAGCCGTGGTCTCCATTCTAGAACTCGTCTACTCCAACGGTTATCGGTTCTGCGACAGATGTGGCCAGCCCACTGCCACTTCAGCTTGCTAATCTTTTGAGCTATGTCGATAACTTTGGTTCTCTGTCGGATGACTTCATTTCGAATTCAATCTTTCAGAGATACACCGAGCATAGCCCTTTCCATAGCTCGCTGAGCGACTTTGAATTGGTGGATCAGTCGCACCGTCAGTGTCCACGTCTCGGCTCCGTATGTCATTACAGGTAGGACGCACTCATTAAAGACTTTTGTCTTAGGGCTTTGTGGTATCGGCGATGAAAAGACTCCAGTTTTCTAAATGCTTGCCCATACTAGCTGTATTCTTCTGCGGGTTTCCTTCTCGAAATTGTTTCTACCCAATTGCAGCGTTTGCCCAAGGTAGACACATTCTTGAACAGTTTCGAGAGGTACTCCGTTTAAGGCAATCACTTCCGGAATAGCATGTTCATTGAACATGATCTTAGTCTTATCCAAGTTCATCCGGAGACCGATGCGTGCAGAAGAATCAGCAAGGGTGGTCAAAATGTATTGCAAGTCCTGCACGGTTTCAGCCATGATAACGATATCGTCCGCAAATCTCAGGTGTGAGAGGTTTTCGCCGTTAATATTTATGCCCCGTCCTTTCCAGTTAGCTCCAGTGAACTTAGCATAGTATTCTTTAAATAACTATTGACAATTTATAATTTGAAACTGGCAAGCTTTTAAACAGATTCAACATTTGATAAAGATAAAACTTCTTTTGTTTTTACTGAGTAGGTAATAAGCAAGGTTAGGTTCAGAACCACAGATTAATCTCCTGGAAGACAAATGCGAAATTTGACATAAAACAAAGACTTGTAAAAAAAAAAAAGTTGTTTAAAAGTGTGTGTGTGTGAGTGTAAATGAGTGTCGACAAGTCTAGCCAAGATATTGTAGCAGAATTCCTCGCTGAAGTAGCAAATAGAAAGCTTTCAGGAGCATTGTCAATCGTTCGGTACAAACAAATCTAAGGCCGGTATATAGGATTACATTTAAAAAAAAAATCTACAATTAAGCATAATATAAAGCTTTAATTCTATGTTTTAATATGAATCTACGCCCGAGCTTAGTTCTATAATATCAGCGTAAGAGGCAAACATTCTAGACATTCTGACACAATGTATCGGCTAGTCATGTCCAAGTGTTCGATCATACTCTACCTGTAGGCGGCCAGTTTTTGATATAACCGGTGCAGTGTACGACGGCGTAGTTGTGTCCATCGTGTGAAGGTCCGAGAGAGTTCCGCGCTCGAAGCCGGCCGAGGTGGGCGCCCTCCGCCGCACCACCCACGCGCATGCGGCAGATGAACCCGCGACGGGAACCCATCACTTGACGCATTGATGCTGGATGGATACAACTGACATTATACAGGATGTCCCAAAAACTAGTGTCAAGCTGAAGTCCAGAGGTAGAATTCCTCAAGGGGTATCCAAATCATTCCCATGTATGTTCCGCGATTTTGATAGTTGAGGAGTTATCGCCGTTTTCAACAATTTCTCCAAAATTACGACTACAGAGACATTTTCGGCTATACTGACCTTAATAATTGAGATAGTTGGCTGATGTTTTTTTTTATATGTAGATGGATAACTGATCGATAATAACACATTTTCGTACTAGTACTTTCTTATTTTTATAATAATCTGTCATGGATTATTATTAAAATCTTTAAAGCATCATACCTAAACTTTTATTCAAAACTTACTTCATTCAGAATTATCACATTTTATAGAAGTAACTGAAGTAAATAAAACTAAACAAAAATTTACTAATTCATTTCAGTAGGTACTGAAATTACACTAACTAGACTAGTTTATTTTGATAGATAAAGTTGTGTGTTAGCATTAAATAAGTTTTATTTATAATTTTATTTAGCTAATAAACTAGTTAATGTAGTAAAGTACAAAGGTTGTCTGGTAGAGATCGCTAATAGCGATAAGACCGCCCATTGTAATACCGCATAGACATAATTTTAGATTTTTGTAATAGATATGTACCTAATTGGTTGGCAATAAAGAGTTTTTGTATTGTATTATATTGTATTGTAAAGTACCTACTAAAATTACAGTAACTAGTTTTCTTGAAATTAACTATTGCCACAGAATAATGAATAGTACAAGCTATTACTTACTTATTTCATTTATTATTATTACTAACTTGATTTTCAATACATTAATTTTGTCGATTAGCAGCTAGCGTTATTATCATTGCACCAAGAAAGTTTTCATGCTAAATCCGACGCACAAATATATTTTTTACTATTGTAAAAAAATTATGTAACTTTTTTGTGTGAGACCATAAAATTAGTTTTACATCTCTCATATTCGGTAAGTAGGTTCTTATTACCCCCAAATGGGGCTTGTAGGTAACCAATTAGCGCTCTAGGGTAATAATGTAGCTAGAAAAGCCCTAGGGCGGTAAGTAATTAAAAAAAAAACTCGTCACTTTCAAAAAGTTCGCGTACATCTAACCATCATACTGGCAAAAGACATCATGCATTCAAAAGAGGTCGCTTCGCTATTCAGCCTTATCTTCGTGTGAGTATAATAGTCATCAATTTTAAATATCGAACGGCGAAGCTCAATTTCGTTCTTGAAAAAAAAAAAAGATGAAAAAAGGCGGGAATAGAAAACTTTTAATTTAAATATTGTTTGTTTTTGGATTTTTTTATAATTACCTGCTAATTAGGAAAAAAACATGAGTTCTGCAAGTGATGAATAAATAAGCTGCACTCCCGATTCAATGAAAATGGAAGCTGAAGCAGCAATTAACAATCATTTCACTATACATTTCTAACCGACTTCAAAAAAAGGAGGAGGTTTCTCAATTCGACCGTGTATATATATATATATATATTTTTTTTTTTATGTTTGATCGCGGATAACTTCGTCGTTTATGAACCGATTTCGATTATTATTTTTTTGTCCGAAAGGAGATATCCCAAGTGTGGTACCATGGTAATTTTATCGAGGTATGATAAGTATCTCCAGAGATATTGATATAAACATCTCAAAATTGGTACTGAAAATGAATAGCGCGGCATTGAAGTCGGTTGTTTTTTAGTTTTTAAACGATATTATAACTATTAAAATGTTTTATTCTTGTAATGCCGGTTTTTTTCTACTTACCTCACAATCGAGATGTAAAGCTGAGTAGTTAGCTCGAGTGTAAGCATCAATTGCACCCTCGAACTATAGGCGCCCTCGCTGCGCTCGTGCGCCTAAATATCTCGGGCTGCAATTGATGCCTTACAGTCCTTGGCTACTAATCTACTATTTTTTTGTTATTTTATTTATCAAATACACTAGTTGGTGTAGTTTTAGTACCTACTGAAATTAATTACTTAGTCTATTTTTGTTTAGTTTTATTAACTCAGTTACTCCTTTTTAAAGTTATAATTCTGAATGAAGTAAGTTTTGAATAAAATTTTAGGTATGATGCTTTAAAGATAGGTTAATCAAATTTATACAATATATTATTATTAAAATAAGAAAGTTTCTGAAACTGATACGAAAAATAAGTTATGTTATTTTTTTATATAATCGGCCTTCAAAGTCTGAACCTCACTTGATGTTTTCTCACTTTATGAAATTCATTTTTTTTGCCAAACCGGTAAATAGTAAATTTTTCTTCTCGTGACCACGGTCAATGCAACTTGATCGAAACGTCGAGGTAAATAAAATTATGTTTTTAGCGCGATAAGTCCCGTATTACAATATAATTAAACCGGTAAATGCTATTGTTTTTGTTAATGTGTTATTGCCAATCAGTTATCCAGCTAGATTCGAAAAAAAAAATGCCTCAGTCTGTAGTCGTAATTAAGTAAAAAAAGTTAAAAAAAAAGCCAATATTACTAAACTTCTAAAATTGCAGAACATACGAGTACATATTAGGAAACCCCTTGAGGTGTTCTAACGCAGTCTGGACTTCCATTTGACACTACTTCCTGGGATGCCTGTAGATATACTGCATTACCGCCTATGGCCCAATTGGCCCAGATCTATTTATTTATTTATTCAATTTATCAGAATATGGTAATACTTAAGATCTATAATACATTCTGAACCCGCATATTCTGCCGTCACCGGCGTACAAATTTATCGATATAATATTAGTATAATTTATTATTGTTTAGTTAGATTTATTAATTACACAGCTAGCTGTGCCCGCGACTTCGTCCGCGTGGAGTAGTGTCTTTGGGTAGCATTTTTAATTATTTAGGCTAATTATTCAAATGCATATCCCACCTACACCGCACCGTACCACGCCGCGCAAATCCCCCCTCCCCTCCCCTCTCCCTCTCTCTTCCCCCACCCCCTTTCCCCTTACTTCCCTCTCCCCCTTCCCCTCCCCTCCCCTCTCTCTTCCTCCCACGCCCCACCATCCCCTATTGTTATTTTACACCCTTGAGGGTAAAACTTTTACAAACTTTTAATGCCATATTTATTTATATCGAATCAACAGCCAAAAAAACAAGTTTCAAGCTTCTACCTTCTAAAATGACGATACTTCCATACAACTTTTCATCCCCCCTTTCAACCCTTTTTTCGCATTAAAAAGTAGCCTATGTCCATTCTCAGGCTCTAGACTGACTGTGTACCAAATTTCATTTTTTTTTAATACCAAACTGGGTAGCTCTTCATCACTAAATCACCTGATGTTAAGTGATGATGCGATCGATGATGGAGCGTTAAATTAAATCGGTTCAGTGGTTTTGGCGTAAAAGTGAGACAGACAGACAGACAAGTTATAATATTAGTTAGGATTAGGATTTAAATACATTTTCTACAAACTGATAAGCATTTAAACAGAAAAGCACTCTGTGAAGTGTGATACATAGTAAATTAATAATGTCAAAAGAATCGAATATTGCTCAAATGTCATTGTCAAGAGAGACATTGTATGTCAATTAAACGTTAACCTAGTGATACCATGTCAATTAATAAAAAATTTTGTTAAATTAAATGTCAATTAAAAAAAATGAAAATTATTATGTTTGTACAATATATCGATTAATTCGATTAATCTTTAGTTTCATCTAAGCTAAAACTGAGTTTAGTTAAAACGTTGAGTTCCTGTTTTCAAACGATAATAATTTAAGAAGAAGAAGAAGAAACGTAAGTTTTTTTGACGTCGCAGTTAAACTGCAGAATTAAACAACAATAACACCCTAAAAAACTTCGTGTTGCAGCTCAGGCTCAGATCCATATCGGAACTTGGGCTTACCTTAATAAAGCTTACCGAAATCTAAAAACATTTACTACTTTTCAACCGACTTCCAAAAAGGAGGAGGTTCTCAAAGGTTCGTCTGAATGTTTTTTTTTGTATGAATATTACGTGACTTCTCCGTCAATTGTGAACCGATTCGAATGATTATTTTTTTAAACGTTAGGGTACTTTTCCGAGGTGGTCCCATTATAATTTCATTGAAATCTGATAAGTATCTTCAGAGATATGACTATAAACGTCTCAAACTTGCTACTGAAACTGACTCGCGGGACATGGAAGTCGGTTGTTTTAGTTTTTAAACTATCTTAATTATTAGGGTAAAAATTCATCATTCCGCTCAACGCGCCGCTCCTGACTACACCACCAACAGACAGTCGAAATTCTCGTGAAGAATTAGCTGTGTGCTAAACTCAGCGTGCAGGCAGCGAAATTCACACGAGTACACTCGCAGCGACTATTCACTATGTGTGATCGAAGCTTTACTCGCCAAGCTGTGTTCTGTTACACAGCACTGCTGCACTGTTATATTAAATAATTTAAGATCGTTTAAAAAACTAAAATAATCGACTTCAAACGTCGCGCTAGTCAAAGTAGCCAATAGACGTAGTAACTATTATAAAATCTGTGCCAGTAGTAAGTAGTAAATCGTCGAGATAAGTAAATGCATCGTAATACAAATGTTGGTATATTAAAAACGGCTCGGCCGATTTCGTTAAAATTACAATGGGACTACCTCGGAAACGTACCCTACCCATTAAAAAAATAATCATTCGAATCCATTCACAATTGACGGAGTAATCGCGTAACATACAAACAAAAAAAAATATATACAGACGAATTGAGAACCTCCTCCTTTTTTGTGAAATCGATTAAAATATAACTCACATTGATGACCTTCTTTTTTAACAGTGCCAGTCTTCAGGTCTAGTATCCGGCCCGTGTTCTGCGGCTCCTGTGTGCTGAGCTGCTCCCGGACCTTCTCCACATCGTCCGGGTGCACTTGGTCGTATAAACATGAGGAATACCACTCCCCCTAAAAGTGAACACCATTGTATGTTAGAACTAAATTCTTTGTTGTAGTACAAAACATTAAGGGCCAGTTTCACCGGTTCGTCATAATGTGTTAGATAGTTATCTGACACATGACGCCATTTAAAAGCTGTCAAAAATCTGTCAGATTTCTTCATATCTGCGCTATCAGGAAACCGTGAAACTGGCCCTTAGATTGTTAAACAATAAAATAAACTGCTAAATACGAGTCGGACTCCGAACACGTAGGGTTCCGTACCTCTGTACCATAGTACAATAAATAACATTAAAACTTTTGCTTAAAAAGCACGTATGGAGACCCCCTTTTAATTTTCATTACTTGTTGACATACCAGCCATAGCCATAGCCATAATATACACTATGAGCAAATATCAAATCTGAATCTATTACGGTTCATAAGATCGAGCACAAAAAGCCTCAAAAACACTTTTCTTGTATAATTTTTTTTATTTTATATTTACACTTTTCTTTCCCCTGTTTAATTTTTAACTTTATTCGATTTTTAATATTTGTTGTCACAGTAATACATACTAATAAAAATTTCAAGTGTCTACCTCTTACGGTTTAGGAGATACAGCCCTCTGACAGGCGGACGGACGGACAGCGAAGTCTCAGTAATAGGGTTGCGTTGTTACCCTTTGGGTACGGAACTCTGATTAAAGGGGATCCCCATGTAGTATTTCTTTTTTAAAATGTTTTTTTATTATTGTAAAAGGTAACAGGACAAGCACGACGCTCGCCTAATGGTAAGCAATGACGTCTACCTATTACAGATGCAGTGGCATGCAAAATTCTGGCCTTCCAGAATTTTGTATGTCACTGCACTGCGCCTGTTACCTTGAGACATAAGATGTTAAGTCTCATGCCCTGTAATTTCACTGGACACATTACAGAACAAAACAAGTGTTACCTGTGAGTAGTTGAGCACGGGAGCTATACTGTCGCTGACGTATATGACGCGGCCGGTGTCGCAGCTCACCACAAACAAGAACCCGTCCGCCGCCTCGAGGATGAGGTGCTTCAGTTCCTGGTCAGTCAGAAACGACGGCTTGTACGTGCCGTCGGTAGAGGTGTTCCCCGTGCCTATAACATTTTACAACCAGTATCAGGCGCCATTCCCTCGCTGTTTTTTCAACCGACTTCCCAAAAAGGAGGTTCTCAATTCGTCTGTTTTTAGGGTTCCGTACCTCAAAAGGTAAAAAAGGAACCTTTATAAGATCACTTTCTTGTCCGTCTGTCTGTTTGTTTTTCTGTCTGTCTGTCCGTCTGTCACCACCGATTTTTTCAGGGTATACCTAGCAAGTTGAAATGTATGCCAGATACTGAAGTCTATGGTCCCTATTAGGTGTATAAAATCAAGGTCCTGAGTCAACACGATAAAAAGATATGGGCAAATTTAGGTTTTCGCGAAAACTTGTAAGTACCAAAATTTACCTTAATTTTCAATTTTTTTTATTTTTCGGAATTTTTCCTTTATTTGTGCTTTAAGACCAAAATTGACAATTCTAGGTCAACCGGAAGTACCCTATAGGTTTTGGGTCGAAAACCTATAGGGTACTTCTCGTTGACTTAGAATCATGAAATTTGGCAAGAATCAAGGTCTTACAGCACAAATAAAGGAAAAAATAAAAACATAGAAAAAGTTGAAAATTAAAGGGTGTCCCTATACATAACATACATAGTTTACCCCAATTAAGATAGGCCTCTGAGTTATATGAGCGCTCATACAATTTAGAGGTCTAGCTTAATTGGTACTAACCAACGTTGGTACGGAAGCCTCGGTGGGCGAGTCCAACTCGACTTGGCCGATTTTTTTTGTAAGTATGTTGCGCGATTACTCCGTCAATTGTGAACAGATTTGGATGATTCTTCTTTCTTTTTAATCGGTAGGGTACGTTTCCGATGTGGTCCCATTGTAATTTCATTGAGATCTGATAAGTATCTCCGGAGATATGACGATAAACGTCTCAAACTTGCTACTGAAATTGACTCGCGGGGCATGGAAGTCGGTTGTTTTAGTTTTTAAAATATCTTAATTATTCCTACCGCGTATTGTCCACGATACAGCCGACGAGAGTCGTATTTTGAACGTTATCGACGTTGAAACTAGGTTTAATCACGCACGTTTGCTATCAGAGAGTGCATGTTCTGTCCGTAGGACTTATTGCTATTATCTTTTCTGTGCTAGTATTTAGATTTCTAGACTTTGATACAGAATAATGATGACTGCAACTTATTACTAGGATAGCTTTATCAGATATACCAGCGAGGCAAGGGTAACATTTATAATATACTAGCGGTGCACCACGGCTTTGCCCGAGTTAACAATATTTTCATATATTTCAAACTTTTATTTCATAAAAACCTTGTCCTGATTATTAAAAACACAACAAAAAAAAATTCCAAAACGGTCCCTCCGTTCTAAAGTTATGGCGTGACGAAGGGAAATAGGGATTCATTTATTTTTATGTATAACCTAGATAGATAAGATAGATCACCCGACCATAGCTCCCATAACTTGATGATATTAATATATCGTTTACCTTTTGACTCCTAGCAAAACACATCTATTACATTTGTTTTGTTAATGAACTATAAAATATATAGAATTATGTTACTGGTAGCGGCAACTAACTTGAATAAAAAGAGCGGATGCGCATTAGTCGATTTTTAGACCTTCGGGGGCGAATACCGACCACATGATTGGTTGATCATTCACCGGTCTCTCTAGTTCCATGCGTTTCGTTTCGTTGCGTGCATATTATTGGTGCACGTAAGCTCACTGCGCGAACTTACCCCCTGCTCCCTTACACGTCAGTTTTTGTCCAAGTTAGCCACCGAAATCTGTAAATGTTTTCTTTCCTATATGGAATACAAAATTTAAGAGTAAATCTGATACGTTATAATATACCATTGCTGCTCCGAATATCTTCCGACTTCTGTGTTACACCCGGAGTAAAAATTACTCCCGGTGTAACATCATCCCTGGTTGACATTTATTAGGGATGACTCGCTTTATTAGCTAGATCGGTATCTTACCTGATAATTCTATAGCTTAGCGAAACGCACGAAGTTTAGGGTTTAAGTTTTAGCAGCTAGTATGGATACGCACCTCTCAATGCTTTCATATGAGCCACAGCCATACGTAGGATGGTGAGCTTGTCGGGCTTTCGCGCCAGCGCGGAGCATGTTGGAACCATGTCAGATAGTTCCGTGATATACGCCGTCATCTTGTTTCTTCGGCGACGCTCGATTTCACAGTGGTTTTCACGACTAAAATATTAAAAACGTTGTATGGTATGGTGATATACGAATAAGTCCAGACGCTCAATTCTCTAAGCTAGTGATCCGCTATACCAAGCCACATCGTGCTCGCCGATTTTGACAGCGTTTGTAGTCTGTAAGCCAATTACAACACATCGGCATCGCGCAGGCTCAGCTTTTTGCGCGCTAGCATATAGAATTGGCATTGTGACCATTTCGTATGACAAAAATTAGTAATTATATAAAAAAATACAATAAAAAAAGTAGGTATACTTCTTATTTAATTAGCAAGCGGTGACAAACACACGAGTACTGACCAAATACAGTGATTAGAAAATTAGTGACTTATACTAGTACTAGAAGTCCCCCGCGGCTTCGCCCGCGTTAAAAACTCCTTTTATTTACTTAACACTTTTCTTTTGTAAAAACGATTCTATCATTAAAGACATCAAATAAGAATTAGCCAAATCGGTTCACCTGTTTTCATGTTATCGCGTGACTAAGACAAATCAGGATTCATATTTATAAAACCCGAAAAACACCAAAAAAGCGCAATCCGAAACAATATTGATTTTCAGACATATTTACCCCAGTTCACTCTCTTAGGGTGGCATTTTGAAAAAGTCTGAAACTCGTTTTTACTTATTCATTTACAGAAGTACTTGTGTGAAGTGTCAAATAAAATGACTATCCAAACTTTGAACCCCCGCTTCATTCCTTGAAGAGTGAATTTTGAAAAATCCTTTCTTAGCGGATACCTACGTCAAAATTACTATCTGGATGCCAAATATCAGCGCAATCCGAAACAATATTGATTTCACACTTTGTTGCCCCACTGCACCCTTTTAGGAATAGAGTTTCAAAAAGACCTGAAACACGTATTTACTTATTTATTTACTAAACTACTTGTGTGAAGTTTCGAATGTAAAAGACAATCTATTCTTGTTTCTCCATACAAACTTTGAACCCTCGTTTCATCCTCTTCAGGGATGAATTTTGGAAAACCTTTCTCAGAGGGAACTTAAGTCGTAATTAATAACTATCTGCATGCCAAATTTCAGCGCAATCCGAAACAATATTGATTTTCACACTGTATTACCCCATTTCACCCTCTTAGGGGAGGAATTTCAAAAAAACCTGAAACACGTATTTACTTCTTTTTTTACTGAAGCACTTGTGTGAAGTTTCGGATAGAAAAGACTATCTAATTTTGTTTCTCCATACAAACTTTGAACCCCCGTTTCATCCCCTTTGCGGGTTAATTTAGGAAAATCCTTTCTCAGAGAGAACTAACGTCGTAATAACTATCTGCATGCCAAATTTCAGCGCAATCTGAAACAATATTGATTTTCACACTTTATTACCCCATTTCACCCTCTTAGGGGTGGAATTTCAAAAAAACCTGAAACACGTATTTACTTTTTTTACTGAAGCACTTTTGTGAAGTTTCGGATAGAAAAGACTATCTAATCTTGTTTCTCCATACAAACTTTGAACCCCCGTTTCACCCCTCCGAGGGTTAATTTTGGAAAATCCTTTCTCAGAGGGAACTAACGTCGCAATAACGTTCTGCATGCTAAATTTCAGCGCAATCCGAAACAATATTGATTTTCACACTTTATTACCCCATTTCACCCTCTTAGGGGTGGAATTTCAAAAAAACCTGAAACACATATTTACTTATTTTTTTACTGAAGCACTTGTGTGAAGTTTCGGATAGAAAAGACTATCTAATCTTGTTTCTCCATACAAACTTTGAACCCCCGTTTCATCCCCTTCGAGGGTTAATTTTGGAAAATCCTTTCTCAGAGGGAACTAACGTCGTAATAACTATCTGCATGCCAAATTTCAGCACAATCCAAAACAATATTGATTTTCACACTGTATTACCCCATTTCACCCTCTTAGGGGAGGAATTAAAAAAAAACCTGAAACACGTATTTACTTCTTTTTTTACTGAAGCACGTGTGTGAAGTTTCGGATAGAAAAGACTATCTAATTTTGTTTCTCCATACAAACTTTGAACCCCCGTTTCATCCCCTTTGAGGGTTAATTTAGGAAAATCCTTTCTCAGAGGGAACTAACGTCGTAATAACTATCTGCATGCCAAATTTCAGCGCAATCTGAAACAATATTGATTTTCACACTTTATTACCCCATTTCACCCTCTTAGGGGTGGAATTTCAAAAAAACCTGAAACACGTATTTACTGTTTTTTACTGAAGCACTTGTGTGAAGTTTCGGATAGAAATGACTATCTAATCTTGTTTCTCCATACAAACTTTGAACCCCCGTTTCATCCCCTTTGAGGGTTAATTTAGGAAAATCCTTTCTCAGAGGGAACTAACATCATAATAACTATCTGCATGCCACATTTCAGCGCAATCCGAAACAATATTGATTTTCACACTTTATTACCCTATTTCACCCTCTTAGGGGTGGAATTTCAAAAAAACCTGAAACACGTATTTACTTATTTTTTTACTGAAGCACTTGTGTGAAGTTTCGGATAGAAATGACTATCTAATCTTGTTTCTCCATACAAACTTTGATCCCCCCTTGATCCCCCATTTGATTTTCCCTTATTCCCTATTACCCCTTAAGGGGTGAATTTTGGAAAATCCTTTCTTAGTACACCTTTACGTACTAATACAAATATACCCTCCAAATTTCAAGTCTCTACGACCAGCGGTTTAGGCTGTGCGTTGTCTGTCAGTGAGTCAGTATGTCAGGACAAAGATTCTTATAGTATTAGATAGATGTAGTTCTGTGAGAACAGTATGAGTAGACCTCGCATGCCCTTATAACCAGTGGTATAACTGACACTTTCCCGTTTCCCATGGCTTAGCAAAGCTATTTCGCTACAGCAAACTTCTCCCCTTTCCCCCCAATAAAAAAAAGCAATCGACGAAAATTCTTAAATAAATCAAGGAACTCGTGTGCCAATTTTCGTCAAAATCGGTTGAAAAATACGGCCAATAGGCGAGAACACACAAACATCTGGACAAAAGCATTTTTTGGCAATCTCGAAACATTCAAATCGTAACACGATCGTAATACGGTTGAATTTCGTGGATTCCGCTTCCGAGATAGCTTACAGAATAGCCTTACAGCGTCGCTTCGCTCTTTCTTGTTGCAAGAAATAAATTACAATGTCTTTATTGTAGATGTAATATATAACCTTCGATAAAAGATAGGCGATCAATCAGAGAAAACATTGATGCACGATGTAATTTTGAATTTGAAGAAAACTATCTTAATCTATTCGGTGGTTTTGAAGAACAGCGATAAACAAATTAAACTCTTGAAAAGATCAAGGTACGACATACGCCATTTTTCGAAGAAAACCATAAAATTATCGTAAAAAAGTGATCATAAGATCATTATGAATATTTTTAAGGAAAGTGCGCGGTTTTTCGCTAGATAAGACACGTTTTCCATTATGATAGGTACTGTAATTTGTTGCTAGACGGTGTTATTGAGGAACAAAGACGAGAATCTCTTGGTCATTGACGAGCTAATAGAAACTGAATAATTATTACCAAACCATTGTTACTACAGTCCCTAAGGGTAGGTCATGAGAATTGCCTTCACCTCTATTTAGAGTCAATCTTGTACTGTATAAGAAAACATCAGTACATAATTTTTACATATCAGCTGCGTTGCAGGAAGGATTTCCTTTCTCCTATCTATCGTAATCATATTTCTAAGTAAGACTAATGGCGCTCAACGATTTCACAGTTCTATAAAAACTTTCTCCTAAACACCCCTTTAAGACTGAATCGGCTCTAACGATATGGATGATTTTTTTTATTTAGATAGGGTTTTGCTTTTAAAGTTAACCTCTATATAGTTGTATTCTTATAAAAACGCATTTTTACACAAAAATAATCGGCCAAGTGCGTGTCAGGCCACGCGCTGTGTAGGGTTCCGTAGTAGCCTGTTATTCAATGCAAGTCTACAAGGTACTCCGTCTTTGTCACTTTAAAGGATTTTTTCTAAGGATTTTGTATTTGGTACAATATTATCCAACACCCAAGTTCAACGACTATTAATGCTAAACTAATAACGTTATCTTAACCGCTATAATTTTCCTTTAAAGTTCATGAAATGCACTATTATCACGAATTTTTCCAGATTTTTCAAGCCAGCAGTTTAGCTTTTAGAGGGGGGGGGGGGGACGCCCTACTGGAACAAAAATGTGCACTTTAAAGTTTAATATTACGTAAATGGAGCATTCAATCGAAAAATGGTATTAGCAATCCTTAAGTCATTTTAAAAGACCTATTCAACGATACCCCACACGATGGGGTAGATGATGAAAAAAAAATTCATCCCCACTTCTCATATAGGGGAGCTACCCTAAAAAAAAATATTTTTAAAAATTTTATTTCAGCACTTTGTCGGCGTCATTTATTTACATACCCCCACAAAATTACAGCTTTCTAGTATTAACGGTCTCTTAGGAAAACCTCGGACAGACAGACAGACGGACATGACGAAACTATAAGGGTTCCTTGTCAGGACTACGGAACCCTAAAAACCTGAACAATGTACTATAACTTATATACTATATAGTACTATTATTTATTCTGTACAATAACCACTTAATAAATAATAGTACAAGTACTATAACTTAAGATTAAATAATATAAAAATATGTATATGTGCTTGACTTCATACGTGGAAATCCTTACTACTTTTAAATATGTTGTGACTGGGATGAAATACTTTTTTTTAATTTTTAATTTTTTTAAAAATTATATCTACAAGATTTAATTTAAAAAAAATGTTTACCTTGCAAACCTTTCTTTGTCTTGAATATTGTCCTCCTCCATCCTTGTGTACTTTCCGCCACTTGCGTCGTCTTCATCTGACCTGTATCAATAATAATATTCATATTCATATTCATATAGATATGTGTCTTTTTGAACAAAAGATATATATAACTCTTTTATATCTCTATATCCCAAATAACTCCGTGAGGCTACGCTCCCTTTCTATCATATAGATTGTTATATGTTTACATGTCCCTTACTCTAACTCCGTGATGCTCTCTTTTTAACGCATAGAGAGATATCTCACATCTCGCTAACTCTAACTCTGTGACGCTTTCTCTTTTTAACGCATAAGGGGTGTTATATGGTTACATCCCGCTTACTCTAACACTCCTGAGTTACACACGTCTAAATATCATTACTGATATACATCATTAGACAAGCAACCTATGCTCTAATAACAGCCACTCTCTTCAACCACACAACTGCGACTTGAAGCAAATGTTTTATTAGGTTTAGATAACTCAAAAACGAAAAACCAGCCAAGTGCGAGTTGGACTTGCGCACCGAGGTTTCCGTACAAATATGTCAACTAGGTTAAAGGACAAACTTAACTTTGCAGTTCGATCCATAGGAAATACACCAACTGCAAATAATAAGTTTGTAAGATAGTAAATTCACTTTATTAACTGACTTCACAAAAAAGGAGGAGGTTCTCAATTCGACTGTTTTTTTAAAATGTTTGTTACCTCAGAACTTTGACAAATCTTAGCCGATTTGATAAAATCTTTTTTTGTTTGAAAGCTTATGCCTTCCGTTTCGTCCCATTCAAATTTTATTGAGATCTGATAATAATACCCATAAATTATTGTTATTAAAGGGTCATTCTACGATAAGAGGTTCTCATGATGGCCATGATATATAATCATACTTTTGTTAAAAATTCATAAAAAGCGATGTTAGTATGTATAAATATACTGCATTTACTATATGGGCACTCAATTTCAAATCATTAATTAACTTAGTTTTGTCACAATTGCACTGCAAACACGCTAAAATTATCTACCCTGGCTTGTCCCTTTCCATTTTTTTCAGTAAAACAGTCACTTTATGCAAATTTGAATTCCATGAAACTGTTCATTTTGGTGTATTTTATAAATTAACATAATGTTATTAAGAACATACAACCATACGAGGTGCATTCAATAAGTACCTAGCCTCATCGCCAGAGGGCGCTGTAGTTTCAAAAGAGTTTTACCACAGTGTAGCACATTCTTTTTTAATTCTTTTTTCAAATTTTCATTCCAATCCCTTCATTTGTTTTATTTTGACAACTTATGGAAGCGAACGTATCGATCGGTTTTACAAAAATGGAAAAAGAGCAATATCGTTCGGTGATTCGATTCCTTTTTTTGGAAGGGAAAACGCGCATCGAAATCAAAGAGCGCTTGGATGCTGTGTACGGTGACTCTTCTCCATCGATGGCCACCGTCAAGAATTGGTTCAACGAGTTTGCACGTGGCCATACGTCGGTTTTTGATGAACCACGTCCAGGTGCACCGAAAACAGCTGCTACGGAGGAAAAAATTAAAAAATCCATGATCTCGTATTGGCAGATCGCCGATTGAAGGTTCGGGAGCTAGCTGAGACTGTAGGCATTTCAGAAGGAATAGTGCATCATATTCTTCACTGGAACTCGGCATGAGAAAGCTGTCGGCGCGATGGGTGCCGCGTTTACTCACACCGGAAAACAAGTGCAACCGTGAGACCACATCGGAGACGTGTTTGGCGCTGTTTAAGCGGAATCCAGCGGAGTTTTTGCGTCGTTTTGTGACCGTCGATGAAACCTGGATCCACTGGTACACACCAGAGACCAATGAGCAATCAAAACAATGGATCCAGACCGGGGAACGTGCTCCAAAGAAGGCGAAAACTGTAAAATCGGCCGGAAAAGTTATGGCCACCGTTTTCTGGGATTTACAAGGTGTGATCTACATCGATTACCTCGAGAAGGGTAAAACAATTACAGAGCTTTACTATGCCGATTTATTGGGCCGATTCGACGCCGAATTAAAGAAAAAACGACCCCATCTGACTAAGAAAAAAGTGCTGTTTCACCACGACAACGCACCGGTTCACACGTCTGCCGTTGCCATGGCCAAATAGGTCGAATTACGCTACGAATTGCTGCCCCATCCACCGTATTCTCCAGATTTGGCCCCTTGTGACTTCTTTCTGTTTCCGAATCTGAAAAAATCTCTCGCCGGGAATAGATATGGATCAAATGAGGAGGTCATCGCCGCCACGGAGGCCTATTTTGCAGAGTTTGACAAAAACTATTTTTCGGATGGGTTAAAAAAGTTGGAGCATCGCTGGGCTAAGTGTGTCGAACTAAAAGGAGACTATGTTGAAAAATAAATTGCCACTTTTCCAAAATTTTCGTTTACTTTTTGTAGGCTAAGTATTTATTGAATGACCCTCGTATATATATATTTTTTATGGAAAACATTCTCAACAAATTGTGTCCCCCATATTTTGTGTCTCCTCTCTGGCATTTTGTAATCTTTAAAATATTGTGTTTATGATTTTAATTATTAAGATCTTAACCCTAATCATGATTGATTTTATTCAATACCAACAACCAACGCTGCAAAGATATATTTTTTTTCATTGATTTCCAGTTATTTTGATCATGACATTCCTAAATTGTGGGTGTTGTACAATGAATGTGGTCACTCCCCTGGTCAGTTTTATTTTATAATTATTTATCTAAATCCTCAACTTTAATTACATACATACTATAATTTGTGCATATATTACTGTATACTTTATATAATTTACTTATAATAAACACTTTTAAAATAATATTGATTTTCACAAGTCTCTCCCCTGGGGTCTCTACACTGGCACATTTGCCAAAATATTCAGCAGAGGGATGAATATTTTTTTAAAATGAATCATTGCTTTTTAATTTGCTCAAATCTGTAAAAATTCTAGAAAATTTATCATATTTTCTTGTTTTTGAATAGACCAGGGTAGAGACAGTCTGTATTACTTAGAAAAGAACACTTTCTCCCCTGGTCTTTTCTAAAACAATAAAAAAAATTGAAATTGACTTGCCATCTAGCAGATATATATGCATAAATGAAATGTTTCAATAATGATATTAAATATTTATATTTAAATTAGAATACTTATTTTTTTCTGTTTTTTTGTGAAAAATTACCTCTTATCGTAGAATGATGGTTTTATTTACAGTTATCAGTCATAAAGGTACCATAGGATCGCTTGTTGTCCATCTCTCTGTCTGTCTGTCCGTCTGTCAAGACCATAGGTCAAATTTGTGTAGGCCAAATATGAACTTGATGGCAAGTTTGAATTGATGCAATATGATGTTGATATTAATTACTTGACAATATAATGTATTTCTGAAGAAAACTTTTTTTGACACTGTTTTAAAAAACAGCAATTTAAAAATCAATATGTGTAATTTATGCTACAAAATTAAGTATACAAATCCAGTATTATTCCCATTTCAATTTTGACAAAATAATTGTCTAGGAACATGGATCTATCTTCTTGTTCAAGGCACTCTGCTTTTGACCTATACGAACACTGAGATACAACACCAGAAGGGGAACCAACCTGGAGACTGCAGGGACACCCGAGTCCCTCTAATAAACATTGTCAAGACAGCTATATTATATTATTTGAACTGAAGTTTAATTCAAGCAACTCATCTTACTACCATCTTCCACTTTCAAGGCAAGTTTATCCTGTAACTTTTTTGCAGCCATGGATTAGGTTGCGGTACTACGACGGATATTATATTTGGCCAAGGATTAGATTGCGGTGCTTCTACCGGCTAATAGACCACATGTCTATCTCTTGGGCTTAATTCCACACATAATGGTCTAGCTAGATTACAGATTAAATAACAAGTCTAGACTAAAACTTACCCAACACTGCCAGCACGGCGTTTTTGTATATCCTTTGTAGGGTCAACCCCTATGAAAATAAAAATAAGGGTTATATGTGACATTACTTACATTTCTAATATCAAGTGATAATGAAAATGTACAGGTATTATATACCAAATAATAAGTTACTTCATGATGTATAGGCAGACTGTGCATACATGCCAGTAGTACCTCAGGTACAATGAGAACAGCATGAGAATGTTTTACATTCTCTATTGAACTGGTCCATTTTTTAAGCTTGTATCAGTCTTGAAACTTGTATACATCTATAGTGTATACTACTACTAAGAAACTACTGAAATAACATATTTTTAAACTACTGAAAATGAGTAGCAAGTCGAATGAATGAGCCTAAAAGGCTTTAGGGGGTGAGCACCAAGTGCACTACAGATTCTAAACTTAGTAGTTATAACATACTTTATCATCATATTTAGTACGAGGTTCCTAATATTAAGCGTGAGCATTATTAACGGACATAAATCATTTCATGAAACAGTATAAATGCTACTTCAGCTAAATAAGTATCTGCTGAACATACATTCCTTCGAATAATTACCAACAACGCGTCACGCGGAGCAATGTCAAGAGAGAAAATAGGTCGCCCGCACTATTCATCATAACGTAGCGAATTATATCCGTAGCTCTGAAGTAGCTAATATCAAAAGTAATACTCAACTTAAATAAGCATGTAAAACAGTAAAACCGTATTTATACTTGAGTAATTGCTATACAAAACTTTGGTAAACTTATCACAAACCGGGGATAGTGGGAGCCACGGCAGACATCAGTCAATAACCTCATTAGTCCACTTTAAATTATCACTAATAATATATATAATACACTAAGTTTTATCACTAATTACGTTCACTCAGGTACACAGCAATACGTGTGTTTACAGCTCCTCAATACAACACAAACGCCATTTTACATCCCAGACAGACAGCAGGAGACGACAGATGAACTGAATGACAGCCAGGTGAGGCCAGGCGCCAGGCGCACGATATAACACAACACATAGCTGCCAACATCAAGAAAACAAAAGTAGTAAATTTACACGATCATGCAAAATAATCAAGCTGTCAAGTTAAACGTCAAGCATGTCAAGAAATAATACATGTTGTTGAGTTATTATAAGTTCCATAGGTCCATACTACTGGCTGAATTAATTAAAAAAACATTGCAAAGTCATAATGATTTTTTTATGAATTGTTTATTTGGAAGAATCTAAAAAATATGTCCCTGATTTACCTTATTATATAGATTTTTAACCATATAAATATATATAGATACTTACATTTTTATAACCATGTACGGAGAACCAGAAACACTTTCTGATACAGCAACATACTGCAACATAGCATCAGCTTCTGAAACTCAATCAGACATTAACCAAGCAAAGTTGGATTCTTTGGAAAAGAAGGCAGTTCATCTCAGGTATAGTATTATTTTTCGTAGTACTCTTTCCCTCTTTACCTATCCGGCCGGTCTAGCACGCGGCGGCTTGAAGTGACATGGTCACACGTCGAAAGAAAATGCTAAAATGCGTAGTATCCATAGTAGTCTGTGATGCTAAATAACTAGTTGGTACCACAGATTTATATATTATGGATTGTAAAACTGTGATAGTACTGTAGGTAGGTAAAAGTCAATAATATACCTAGATACTCATGTTTGTAATGTATATTCCGTTCTCAACAAGACAAAACTTATGTAGGTATCTAATACTAGCAACCCACCCCTGCTCCGCACGGGTGAATTTTATATCATACACTAGAAGTGCCCCGCGGCTTCGCCCGCGTTAAAGACTTCTTTTATTTACTTAAAACTTTTACTTTGTAAAAACCTTTCTATCATAAAAGACATTTTCACACACAAAGAAGTAAAAGCCAAATCGGTTCAAACTTTGAACCCCCGTTTCATAACCTCCCATTCACTTAAGGAGTGAATTTTGAAAAATGCTTCTTAGCGGATACCTACGTTATAATAACTAAATGCATGCCAAATTTCAGCGCAATCCGAAACAATATTGATTTTAGTCTTTGTTACCGCCCTTCACCCTTTTAGGGGTGGCATTTTGAAAAAGTGCAACACGTTTTTACTTTTGTAAATTGTTAACGTATTTACTTATTTATTTTATAAGCACATGTGTGAAGTTTCGAATAGAAAAAACTATTTAATCTATAAGTTTCTCCATACAAACTTTGAACCCCCATTTCATCAAAAGTCAAAAGTCAAAGCATTTATTCTGTATATGAGCAAATTGAAAATTAGCACTTACACACGTCAAATAACATTAAATAGATCATATTCAATAAAAAATATTATAGATATAACAGAAACATAACTTATTGCTTTGAATTTACAAAAAAAAAAGCCATTCAGTTTTCATCTAGACTTCTATGTCTAGACTTCGAACGTCACACTTAAAACACATGTTTAATTCCCCTGATTACTGTAGGGTTGCCAACCGTACTATTACGTGCACCCGCAACCCAGTGCATGTTTCAGTACTTAAAACAATTGTTATCCAAAAAAATGTGAAATAATGAAACATAATAGATAAATAAAACGCAGACTAATTGCAGTACAAATCATATTCCGAAAGGAACTGATTGTCCGTCTATCAGCTGCATCCCCTTAAGGGGTGAATTTTAGAAAATCATTTCTCAGAGGGAATTAACGTCGTAATAACTATCTGCATGCCAAATTTCAGCGAATTCCGAAAAAACATTTATTTTCAGACTTTGGTACCCCATTTCACCCTCTTAGAGGTGGAATTAAAAAAAAGCCTGAAACACGTATTTACTTATTTTTTTATTGAAGCACTTGTGTGAAGTTTCGAATAGAAAATACTATCTAATCTTGTTTCTCCATACAAACTTTGAACCCCCATTTCATCCCTTAAGGGGTGAAATTCGGAAAATCCTTTCTTAGTATACCCCTACGTACTAAGACAAATATACCCTCCAAATTTCGACCAGCGGTTTAGGCTGTGCGTTGTCTGTCGGTCAGTCAATATGTCTGGACAAAGATTCTTATAGTATTAGACTAGAGGTGCCCCGCGGCTTCGCCCGCGTTAAAAACTCCTTTTAATTACTTAAAACTGTTTTTTTTTGTAAAAACTATTCTATCATTAAAGACATCAAATAAGAATAAGCCAACTCGAATCACCAGTTTTCATGTTATCGCGTGACTAAGGCAAATCGAGATTCATATTTATAAAACCCGAAAATCCCAAATTTTCAGACTTTGTTACGTACCCCATTTCGAAAAATCCTACAACACGTACTTTACTTACTTATTTACAGAAGTACTTATGTGTAAAGTTTCGAATAAAACAGACTATCTCATCTTGCGTCGCCATACAAATTTTGAATCCCCGGTCCGTATACAGGAGGATTTTTTAGAAAATCCATTCTGCGCGGATACCTACGTCATAATAACATCTGCATGCCAAATTTCAGCGCAATCCGAAACAATATTGATTCTCACACTTTGTTACCCCATTTCAACCTCTTAGGGGTGTAAAATTTCAAAAAAATCTGAAACACGTAAGTATTTACTTATTTTTTTACTGGAGCACTTGTATGAAGTTTCGAATAGAAAATACTATCTAATTTTGTTTCTCCATACAAACTTTGAACCCCCGTTTCATCCCCTTCAGGGGTGAATTTTGGAAAATCCTATCTCAGAGGTAACTGACGTCGTAATAACTATCTGCGTGCCAAATTTCAGCGCAATCCGAAACAATATTGATTTTCACACTTTGTTACCCCATTTGACCCTCTTAGGCTTGGAATTTAAAAAAAACCTGAAACTCGTATTTACTTATTTTTTTACTGAAGCACTTGTGTGAAGATTCGGATAGAAAAGACGTCTAATATTGTTTCTCCATACAAACTTTGAACCCCTATTTCATCCCCTTAAGGGGTGAATTTTGGAAAATCCTTTCTTAGTACACCCTTACGTACTAAGACAAATATACCCTCCAAATATCAAGTCTCTACGATCAGTGGTTTAGGCTGTGCGTTGTCTGTCAGTCAGTCAGTCAGTATGTCAGGACAAAGATTCTTATAGTCTATACTAATATTATAAATAGAGATCATTTGTGTTTTTGTATTTTTGTATGTTTGTAATGATTAGGCTCAAAAACTACTGGACCGATTAAAAAAATTCTTTCACTTATATAGAGAATAGACTTTCGAAATGAAAATAGGCTATATATTATCCCGTTTTAATCAAAGGTACATTCGTGGAGACCTAATTTGCAACCTAAGTCGACTAAAAAACGGTCGAAAAAACACGTTTCTTACGAACGCTGCTCAATTGAAAATAGATGGAAGAATATTTTCTATGGAAGAGTTGTACAACTTAATAAGACCTACAAAAAAGTCCACGAAAGCATATGCCTATCTCACAGTAACCATTTTAATCTTTAATTTTTTGTTATAAAATATTACAATACTTCCAAGGCTATTTTCAAGTACATAGTATTAATCCTTATCCAAATAATTCACAATATAAGTCACGTATTATAGATTAAAATTATCCTTTACAGTATATAATTCAAATGAACACTCTAGAAGATATCACGGATTTCACATACACGCATCGCAAAATTAATAAAATATCTGCATTGAAACCACAGATTAGGTCATAGTTACTAAGAAAATATTATTATAAGCTTAGCGATGCTGTAGATCCCCACCGATCACAATCAATTTGAAGTCAATATAGTATAATAATATATTTTTACTATATAAAATTCTATTGTTTAATATAGTTATGATCTATATATAAACCACCCCGACTGATCTATGTATAATCTTTTCAATAAAAGCATTCCAATGACTCTAAACACGACATTTAAAATCTGAGCTGTAAGTTGGTGTGGATTTGAGTATTCTGTAGAGTACAGGAGATGTCCCAGCATCAGGTCAATGCTTCCATGTTCTTACAATATCGTTGAAGAAGAAGATTTTCGAATTGATCAGACCTATGAAAGTTGATTTCATAGCGCAATTATCTAGAAAAAAGCTCATAGTTTTATAACGATTAAACGAATTTTCATGAATCAAAGCTCAGAACACTCTCGATGAAGACATCTATCAAACAAAAAAAAAACAATAATAAAATCAAAATCGGTTCATCCGGTTGGGTGCTAAGATGCTACAGACAGACACAGATACACACGTTAAACGTATAATACCCCTTCTTTGATCCCATGATTTGATTGATTTTGATTCAATGATCCCACTACCTCTGTACGTAAACCCATGATTCATGAATGCACATAAAACTTTCATTGGTAGGTATATCATCTAGGTGTAAAGTACTCCTCAAGATGAATCAATCGAGCCTAAACTCGGTGGGGTTAAGTTAATTTATCACAGATATGCCATGGTCACGTTCCAGCTTCATCATCAGACCCTGGATATTGTCTAAGCTACTCTAAGCACTACCTCTGTACGAAAACCCATGATTCATGAATGCACATAAAACTTTCATTGGTAGGTATACAGCTAGGATTAGAACCAACGACCGCGGGTCAGAATCAGGGTATTTATCCTTTACGCCAAAGGGCCGTCCAATATCACTACGTAAGTATTATAAAACATAGTCCATCACTGCGTCTGTCTGTCTGTTCGCAATAATCTCAATAGCCACTGAACGGATTATGCGGTTTTCACCAATAGCCAGAGTGTTTATGAGGAAGGTTTAGGCGCGTAATTCGTTAAGGTTTTTTGTAAATTGGTTGAAATATGACGATGATTGTTAAATATGTTAATATTTTATATTTGATGCAACAACCTGATGCAAATTTTGTAGGCATATATGTTCTACCCGTGCGAAGCCGGGGCGGGCTGATAGTATTAGATAAATTGGACGGCTCGTTGGCGTAAAGAATACCTTGACTTCTAACCCGAAGGTCGCTAGTTCTTATCCTAACTATACTTATCCACCAGCGGTTCTCAAACTTTTTTGGAGACTGATTACGATCGTGTTACGATTGAACTTCGTATTACGAAATACAACCGTATTACGATCGTGTTACGATTGAACTTCGTATTACGAAATACAACCGTATTACGATCGTGTTACGATTGAATTTCGTAGTACGAAATTCGAATCTCACCGCGGATTCCGTTGCCGAGATAGCTTACAGAATAGCCCTACAGACCAGATTTCAATGGAGTCAAAAGGTTTTCTCAAAGTCCACAATCGCTAGGCACAAGGGCTGGTTATACTCCTGGGTCTTCTGTATAACTTGCCGCACTGTGTATGTGGTCTATGGTGCCGTATCCTCCATAAAATCCAGCTTGGACTGATATGCCACGCATGTGGTTCGTCCAATTTGAATCCGTGTTGGCTCCTCAGAAGCAGTCGGAAGTTACTAAATATAATTCGCGTAATTGGGAAAAGAAGCGCTACAGCAGGTCAGTGACTTACTTTCTTCGCCACCAGAGGAAGACAGATATGAGAAACTAAAAGAAAGTTTGCTTGCCGTTTTCGAGGAGAGTGCTGAGCGGCAATATCAAAAACTTTTCGGCGAAATGGACCTGGGATAACAAAAACCATCGCAGTTACTTAGGCGGATGAGAGAACTTGCGCACAACACACAAGTTTCGGATGATGCTCTTAGAAAATTATGGTTAGCTCGGTTACCATCAAGCGCTAGAGCCGTACTCACCGTGAGTCAGGATTCTAAGTTGGATAACAGCAGTGATGGCAGACAAAATTGTAGAAAACCTGAGAAGCAGAGAAATTGCGGCCGTGTCGTCAGGAGCAGACTCTACATTAGTCCAGCAAATGACCAACATGACGTTGGAGTTGCAGCACCTACGGGCAGAAGTTAGTGAAATCCGAGGTCGTAGTTACACTCGAGGTAACCAGAGACGAAACTTCAGATATCGTTCGCGATCCAGGACACCGCGTAGGGTGCCACAAAGTCCTGATTGGTTATGCAAACATCACTTCCGGTACAAGGAAAAATCTATAGCTTGCGAATCTCCGTATAGCTGGGACAAGCAACACAACCAGGGAAACTAGAGCCGATGCAATCAAGTGCGGTGGAAGGTTGCATCTCTCTATCGGATAACCATCGCCTCCGTGTCACCGACTACGAAACCGGACTAAACTTTTTAATAGCGCAAAACGGTGCTAACAGTGCCACCCAGTCCACCATAGAGAAATAAAACTGGCCAAGTGCGAGTCAGACTTTTGTCCCGCACACGGAGGGTTCCGAACGCCATCTAGAGATTATCTGACGAACTTCTATCACCAACTAAGTAAACAATAACACAGAGTTGTTAGTAATTAACATTATTAAATATCTGGTTGACCGAGCTTTGCTCGGTATTTTTTGCCACTTAAGCAGAAAAATATGACTTCCCGACATCTATTGACGAATAAAAATACTTTTTTTTTAATTGAGAGCAACTAACTGCTTGAACGACACAATAAAACACTAAAGCTACTTCTACTCGCCAATAGATGTCGGGAAGAGTCATATTTTAAGTTGATTATCGATGAAGTTGATTATTGAAAACACGAATAAAACAACATTTTCTGAAAATAAATCCTAGCTAGATTATTTTGATTTTTCGCCCCCGAAATACTAAATTATATTTAATCGTTGGAGCCGTTTCCGAGATTCAGATTCAAATTCCGAGATTAAGGTAAACACGATAGCGCCATTTATGATGATTAGCTATCAGCTAGCTAGATCAGCCAGCTACAGGTTAAATGTCACCCAGCTAGTCCAAGAGGCAACACGGGCTCCAGTTGTTGACAGCCATACAGCTAACTGCTTGGACCTTTTGCTGACGACTGATACAGCTACTCAGTGTTGGTATCTTCACCGCTAGTTAGCTCCGACCACTGTCTGGTGAAATCTGTATCTGTCTACTCCCGCCCGATCTTGGCCCAAGAGGCACTAGTAAGGTGTGGCGATACAGTCCATCAGATTGAGATGAAATGCGGTAATTTTTGCGTCTTATCCTTGGTGGCGTGTATGCTTTTCTTCTGATGATCTTTCTGTTTGCGCGGATGCTGTGGCGTATGTGTTACGTCAAGGGATGGATATTACATTCCATTCTCCGACGTACCAATGTTAGGTGTGCGGTAATTACTATAGCGTGTTCTCTCAGTTGGTGTGGGGGAAGAAATAACAAGATGTGGTTACATATGCACTACGTTTATTGTCAAGACATCTGTCCTATATCGCGTCCGGGCAACCACTGCCAGTGGCCCAATAGGTATGCGGGACGCGGGCGACGTTACATATTATGTCGCGTCAGCTCTACCTACTGTGCCCCCACAGTCATCCAATTCTACAAAAAAATTTTTTTCTAATTTTATTAACTAAAACGAGACTTATTTATTTTATTATTAACTAAAACGACACTCTGCCTTATTTTATACATAGCAATTTTTGCTTACATTCCATACTGCGTACAATGTAGTTTGTCATGTAAGCAAAACAACGAAGGCAGGCCCTGAGTATGATCTCACATTACATATGAAGCAAACTGATTGTATGATACACTGATGGTAACAAAAGTTAGTTTAACAACATTCTTACACTTTTATACGTAAGTAGGAAACACTTATGAACAAACTGATTTATATCGGAACAAAACCAATAATTGTATTTTTAACACCGTTGCTCGTAAAGCTGATGTAATTCCACTGGTTTTAAATATGTAAAGCGGGTCATAGAAAACGCGTGTGTTATCAAAGCAAATAGTTAAGTTATAGTCCATACAAATTCCATAACAGTATTATTTGCCATTTCGCGCGCTGTTGCTATTCAAATTTCGAACTAATCGCCGCGCGGCGCCAGTCAGTAGGCAGCGCTAGCGCGTTGTTAAAATGGCGGGAAAGCAACAGTGTGCATTCACAGATTCAGTTTATTTAAAATAAAATAATCAGTTTATTCGGTAATTTAAAAACTTGGCTGCATGCTCTAACGTCTTTGCCAACATTTTCACGCAGCTACGGCAGAAAATAATCCTCGCGCCATTTTTCTCAAATTTTCTTTTCTTTGTACTTGTATGGTGAAAATTTAAATATGACAACTTTCAATAATGAAGAAGAGCCATATATTACTTCAACTCCACCGAATATACTAACAGAAGCGCGAACCGCATGCGACAGCTTGCTGCCGTCAATATCCAAAGACATACATAACCACGTGTGAAAACATAATTAAAAAACCAACTACAACTACGTATCATTTTAATAATTGTAATTTCACTGACAGTGAAATGAACAAAATATAAAATGTTTTTTTTTCTGTTTCCTCGCAAATGTGTTAAAAAACGTCGTACGATATACGTGCGTATTGGTTATAACATGCTCGACTCAATTACGCCCTCGCCTTCGGCTCGGGCTGAAATTCCGCCTCGCATGTTATAACCATAATAACGCACTAATATCGTAATGTACAATTAACCACAACAATTTTAACTTCTGTATATAACAACATTATAATATATTCATAACATTAAAGTTATGTTAGCAAAATGTCGCATTTTATCACTACATTCATAGTACTAGAAACTATGGTCTAACGAATAATTTTATGCATAGTGCAACGGTTGGGCTGGTCCTGCACTTTGACTTGGCGTTGGTGTCGGTGGCTGACCGGTTTTATCTACTATTGTGAGCGACACGGCTGATACCATCTCTCTACGAGCCCAATTTTTTGCACTTTTACTGCACCTCTTACATATGTAGCATAACATCACCAGAAAGAAAATCGCTACCAACGTAGTTATCTATTCCGAACAATTGAACTTTTTTCTCTATGGTGGACTGGGTGGCACTGTTAGCACCGTGTTGCGCTATTAAAAAGTTTAGTCCGGTTTTGTAGACGGTGACACGGAGGCGATGGTTATCCGATACAGATATGCAACCTTCCACCGCACTTGATTGCATCAGCTCTAGTTTCCCTGGTTGTGTAGCTTGTCCCAGCTACACGGAGATTCGCAAGCTCTAGATTTTTCCTTGTACCGGAAGTGATGTTTGCATAACCAATCAGGACTTTGTGGCGTCCTTCGCGGTGTCCTGGATCGCGAACGATATCTGAAGTTTCGTCTCTGGTTACTTCGAGCGTAACTACGACCTCGGATTTCACTAACTTCTGCCCGTAGGTGCTGCAACTCCAACGTCATGTTGGTCATTTGCTGGACTAATAGATAATAGAGTCTGCTCCTGACGACACGGCTGCAATTTCTCTGCTTCTAAGGTTTTCTACAATTTTGTCTTTAATGATCGACAATACGGATTATGCCGAAATAGATCGACTGGGGATCTTTTAGTTAGCGTATGCCACGCATATCTAGTGTGAGGCTATCGAGAGACACGGGGAAGCAAATGCTGTCTCCCTCGACATCTCGTAAACCTTCGATAGAGTATGGCACGGCAGCTCGTTAAGGAAGCTTTTATCGTACGGTCGGTCTACCCACTGGTTTTTGTGCTTAGATATCGGACTTTCTCAGGGATCGGTCAATACGAGTAACTAGTGGTTGATGGCTGCTAGTCTTATCACTTGGCCATCAATGCCGGGATCCCTCAGGGGTCGGTACTCTCTGCAGCACATATACTGCTACACATCAACGATCTGCTGAAACCCGGTATATTTGGGTACGCAGACGATAGCACGGTTGTAGACAGTTTATATCCAATTTAATGCACGAACCAGTGGCGCGAATGTCCAGTGTCTTAGAGAGACAATGGTTCATCACTGAAATCTGTCTTTGAAGGCAATCTCCGAATGGGGCGACTATGACCCAGGCGTGTCTATTGTCCGCCAAATGTAGTCCGTTCCAGCTGACTCCTACTTTCCAGAACGTATCCGTACCGATAACCGACCATCTCGAGCTTCTTGGTATCTCAATAACTCCTACTCTCAAGTTTGGCTCGTATATTGAGATTTGAGACAAAAGCACAATTAGCCTCAAAAAAGCTTGGAATGCTTGCGAAAGTGAGGCACACCCAACTTACTTTCGACAGCTACATAATTTATATGTATATAATTATAAATTATAATGAATTATATATTTTATTTTTATATGTCGCTCGATTGACTTAAAATTGGTACATATACTCTTCAATTAAAGAGACATTTCTAAAATCATCCCCGACACATACGCATTTGTATGAAATAAAATTAAAAAACAATTATACCAACTATTCTTTCACTACCCCGACTTCATCGAAGTACTCCTTCGATGTTTACTTTCAAAAGTCTACTTTGCCGTGATCATAAATAAATCTTAAGGTCAAACTTTTAATTTAACAAGGGTAGACTTCAGGAGAACTGCTTTTCACACCCGTCTGTTATATGTAGTCTGCTCCAAAGCACAGAATAATGAATAGTACAAGTATCCAAAGTAAACTCATGGAGCAGCATTGTCTAGCATTTTGTCAGTTTGTCATTTTGTATATTCAATTGATAGGGAGTGAGAGTGCATATAATATTTATTTCTGAAAAAAAATATTGTAATTTTTTACCTGTAGGCCCCACGCGAGCGTAGCCGCGGCCGCGGGCAGATGCTAGTTGAGTATAAAAAAACTTTGCTGTGGCTTTATTATCGACGGATTTCAATCAAATTTGATAGGCACACAGCGAAATTCATTCTACACAAGATGTTGCAATACATTTTCAAAATGGAAGATGGGAGGGGGGAAAAGTGGGTGAAGTTTGCTGTAACCTAAACAGATTTCAATTTTGAAATTATTTCGTAAAATGTAGGTATCTCTCTTCTCTCTCTCATCCCTCTTTGTCTTCACAAGACAAACTCGTAAACACCAGATTCAGACTCCTAGGATATCGAGGTAACACGAGTACGAGTAATAAACCTATACCCCTATTTTGCCACAACTCTGAAATGGCTTTGCTAAGCCAGGGGAAAGTGTCGGTTATTGCATGGTTATAAGGGTACGCGAGGTATATTGTTCTCACAGAACAAATAGTAGATACTTTTATTTATTTAGCGGTTTTAGGAAAAAATACAATGGCCATGACAAAATAAAATGAACGCACAAACATTTTTACGTTCCCGCCAAAACTGTATTATACTAGCTAGTTAGTAGATACTGATTATGTGTTTAATTTAACATATTAAGGACCGATTTCACCGGTTCCCGATAAAGTTTCAGATGGTTATCACTTATCTGACATATGACGCCATTCAAAAGTTTTCAAAAATCTGTCAGACAAGTTCCTAATATGTTTATCAGGTACCTACCGGTGAAACTGGCCCTATTTGTTGGTATACCTAGTTTGTAACTCGACTGACAATTGTCCCCAGACTTATCTTAGAAAAAGATTTCAAAGCAGCTGACCTAAAATGGAGTTTATTCGTAGCAGCAGCTTTAAGTTTTAGACATGAAAGCTGTCTCAAACCATTTCCTCCAGCTTTTATGAAAAATGGTCTCAAAGATATGGATGAACTAGTGAGTATTTTAGTGTTTTATTTAAACGAGTACCTTCTACACTATCATATATTAGGTACATAGGTAGGTACACTTTGTTGCTGATCTTTTTCGGGAATGAAAAATCCTATCAGAAACATTACTTACATGTAAAAAGTAACATACCTACATAACGTATTTCGAGGGCCCGGTGGCGGAATCGGGAGAACGGTCGGCTTTGATGCCAGAGGTACCGAGCTCAATCCCCGCCGTGCACCAATAGATTTTTCTATCGAAAAATGTATGTGCGCTTTTCACAGTGGCCCTCCGGTGAAGGAAAAACATAGTTAAGACCCCAACAATCCCCGCATGGTGGTAGGACACTATCTAGTGTCCGCCTGGCCAGCTACCACCCTCAAGTTCTATAAAATCTGCCGCCAAAACATTAATGTGTTCCGGCAGCTATCCTTGAGACCCAGTTCCCATTATAATCTAGCGTTCTTACCATCTTCGACCGCATCGTCATTTACCAACAGGTGAGAGAGTGGTCAAACGCTAGCCTATAGATATAATAGATATAAAAATAAACTGGCCAACTGCAAGTTGGACTCGCACTCGTAGGGTTCCGTAACACAGTAGAGTATTTTATAACTATGATTTATTGCCACCAAAAAATTAACTTTGCTTTTCAGAGTGTTTGTATGAAAAAAAAAGTTATATTTGCGGTCGCTATAACTCAAAAACTGCTGACTGTATCTCGTTCATACCAATTTTCGTTAAAAAGTTTTTATTGAGATCAACAGAATATTTTTTTTCTAGATTTTTCAGTCCTTAACTTTAAGAGTTCGAGGGGGGGACACATTTTACCACTTTAGACGCGCCTATCTTTCAAATGATTGACTTTGAGAAAAAATGTTTTTACGAACCTCAATGTCATTTTTAAAGACCTATCTATAGACATCTCACACGTATAGATTTGAAGAAAAACATTTTTTTTGTATCAATTTTATGTATGGGATCTTAAACCCCTTAAACTTTTATATTTTTTATTTTCGTATAAAAATCGGAAAGCGGTTTACAGAATACAACTACCTACCAAGTTTCAATTCTGTAGTCTTAATAGTTTCGGAATAAAATGGCTGTGACATACGGACGGCCAGACAGACAGACAGACATGATGAATCTATAAGGGTTCCGTTTTTTGCCATTCCGCTACGGAACCCTAAAAAACCAACACAACGCAGTTCTTATACTACAAAAAGTCAATGTAATATTAAGCCAAGTCGGTTTGCGACTGCGTTGAAAGACTTGCTACTTTTTACATGTTTTTGAAGGGATTTCATCTCTTTGTGTATGTCTTCCTACTTACATCTTAGTGCACTGTATACCTACTTACTATTTTCCGGAACTACAAAGTTAACTTTGTAATCGCATATATTTGTAGGTATAGGATTATAAACTTAACTATGCATTTTCTATATCTCTGAAACGTGACTGAATATGCAATATTTTTAGTTTTAATATGAATTAATAGGCTAAAAACTAATTATGCCTAAAGGGTCTGCTAGAAGTACCTTAAAATTATGATGATCACCAGTCAGTCGTCAGTCAGTCTCAGTCAGTGTGTCAGTGACAAGACTAAGGAACCTTGATGGGTAATAATTGTTTAACTAAACGTTAAAATTGAATGTTATTGAGATTATATCTTAGCCATATTATGCCCTATATTTCACTGAAAATTCAGAATGAATTCAAATTCATTAATCTAGCCATCTTAAGCCAGCACAAAATTACAGGATATTGAAAATTACCTGAATGGCTTCGAGAAAAGGATGGTACGGCCGTGCCTCTTTGTTTTGCTCGACTTAGCGATACCAATGCGGACTAAGAATAGATAATAAAGTGGCCAAGTGCGAGTCGGACTCGGACACGTAGGGTTCCGATTGAACAAAATTTGGCGGAAAACTTAAGTACATAGTTTTAACATCAATATATATAAATACCGTGTCAATACTAAACATACTTATTTCCTGCAACGCTATGTAACGAATATCTAACGAACTTCTAACACCAACTAAGTGAACGTTAACACAGGTGTTAGGGTAGGTAATAATAAGATAAGTCCTTGTAGAAATTAATAGAAAATTTGACCGTAAACCTATTAACAAGTTTAATTACGCCGAAGCTGATTGGGCATGCTACTAGGGCTTCCATTCCATTCCATTTAATTACGTAATTACGCAATTACGTAATTACGCAAAGATTTCGAACTTCAGAGAATTCCGTAACTGAAGGGTTAAAATCCGTAATTACGTAAGTATAGGATTGTATTATTTAACAAAATGTAATGATGATATAAATTAATTATTTATCCATTAAAATACAAATTAGCGACTTATTTTTATATTGGCAATATTAAACTTTATTTTAAGGTCATAATAATACTTATGACCTACCTAACCTGACAACCCAGTCAACACTGTGAAACTGAACAAGCAGGGCATTACCCGCTTATTTGAGGAGAATAGATTTTCTTTTCTCTAGATGCATCTGTTGTTGTTGTTCCTGTCCTGTCCTGCGGTACTTTCCCGCAGTTTATTTCAATCTCAGATAACGTAAGCAATCATTTATCTTTAAGACATAGACAATACAGTATAATTTTGGTTATTGATTGTTCTCAGGGAATCCCATGCATCTTTCTATGTCTGTGTTATAGTCAGCCCAATGATTTGTTTTAAGTTTATGAAATGAGAGTCTCATTACTCGTGTATCTGCTAGGTTATTCTGTATTGAATTTCTGTATTCTGGATTGAATTTCGTACTACGAAATTCAATCGTATCACTTTCGTAATACGGCTGAATTTCGTAGTACGAAATTAAAATCTCACCGCGGATACCGCTGTCGAGATTGCTTACAGAATAGCCTAGCTGTTACTAAGTTTACAGTTCATCTCACCTCGCAAGCTCGCAGTCCAGTCCACGAACTGACTTGATCAATATTATATGAATATAATATTTTTTGTTGAGTGCCTGCGTTACTGCGTACATATTTTAGAACACTGTTCCTCGCTGGAGATTTTTCATTTGTAGTATGTGGATAGTGGAATCACTAAAAGATGTAAGTACTAAGAAAATTAAAACCTATTAATTTTTTACAGGCAGTAAAGTAAGTAAGTAAAGTAAGTAAAGTCAGTAAGTAAGTTTAAAGTAGTATGATTTTTAGGAGTAAATATTATGAATGTGTATCAGCTTTGATTTGACAGATTTTACTTACTAATGTAGCACAGCTGTACTGTAGACTGCACGCCGGCACGCGTGGTTTTCATAACATATCACTAAATAAAATAAAGATAATTTTGCGTGTCGCTACGTACGTATATTGTGCGAAAAATTTAGCTGTACTGTAACGCAGATGTTTCAAAATTACTTTGGAAAAGTTATTTAGTATCAGTTGCTCTCTAGTTTTGTTTGTTCCCTTCTTTAACGTCAAAGAAACGGGGGGACAGTTCGTTATGATATTTTTTCGTAGTAATAGTTAGGGCTTAGGGGACTGGAGTATAACATATATGCTACATTTTAACGCGGGAAAATATTTAATTCCTACGGAAAAGTCCATTTAACAGCGGGTGAAAATGTAGGCGAAAAGCTAAATAAATAGTTGTAATGTAATTGTTTTAGGTCGACAACAAAGAAGACAGTTTTCAAAGAGTTTTTAAACAAACGGACTACATCTTCAATCTGGGAACATTTTTTAAGGGCCGATAATGGACAAAGCTTCGAGTGTAAGCACTGTAAAAAAGTTTTAAAAACGCCTGGTGGTGCAACCGGAGCGTTACATACTCACTTGCGGGCCAAACATATTACTGATGTGCCACAAGCGAGTACTTCAACATCAAGGTCTGATAATGCTCAAATTCAAGAAAAAAGGAAGGCCTCCCAAAAAGAAGCACCACCCCAAAAGAAAACTAAACTCACGGATTTGACGGATTATTATGTGAGTGAGTCTTCCATGGAGTTTAGAGTGACTAGAATGGCAGCATTGGATGGTATCCCATTGAGCAAATTTTGTACTTCTGAAGACCTGAGATATATTTTCAAAAAATCTGGCTATGATCTACCGAAATCGCCAACAACTATAACCAAAATAGTTATAGAACTAAGTGATAGAACAAAAAACACATTGATAAGTCTATTGAAGGAGATGAAATCTCATAACAAAAGGTTTACATTGACATTGGATGAATGGACCTCTAGCCGAAATAAAAGGTATATGAACATAAATATTCACAGCAAAGATCTAGAACCAGCCAAATACAAAAATTTAGGTTTAGTGAGAATTAAGGGTTCAATGCCAGCAGATGTAGGAACTCAAATAATAAAACAACATTTAAGCAACTTCGAGCTTAGCCTTGAAGACATAATCGCTTTCACAACAGACGGAGCCAGTGTGATGGTTAAAATAGGCAAACTTTTTGACGGCCACCATCAATTGTGTTTTGCTCACGCCATACAACATGCGGTGCTAGATGTACTATATAGGGCACAGAACCGTTCAAATTCTAGTCCCGAACCAGAGCAACAAGATGACCTTTATTATGATTCTGAAGATTGTGAAGAAGAAGACTATGGAGGATTTGATATCGAAGTACCAAGAATTCTAGAATCTGAATTCCTATACAAAGATATTATAAAAAAAGTACGAGGTTTGGTTAAATCTTTTAAAAAATCGCCCTTGAAAAACGACTTGTTGCAAAAATACTCTGTAGAAGAATATGGGAAGAGCTTGGATCTTATACTTGACTGCAAGACCCGATGGAACAGCTTGTCCGATATGCTTGGCAGATTTTTAAAATTAAAATCATGCGTTATAAAGGCATTACTGGATTTAAAATCGAATATGAATTTAACAGAAAAAGAAATTCAAGACCTGCAGAACATTCATCAAAGTTTGGATGTTATCAAAACTACAGTGATGTCTTTGTGTCGCCGGGACTCAAATTTGTTGACAGCAGATATGCTGCTCTTCAGTTTATGTTAAGTAGACTTGATCGCCAGTCTAACGAGAACGCACTCAGTGAAAAGCTTGCTACTTCCCTTAGAAAAAGAATAAAAGAAAGACGAACGAAAACATCTGGTATTTTACAGTATTTGCATAACAGCGAAGAATTTTACGAAGCGATAGAAACAGAAACGTTCACAAAACCGACGTCAGATGATATAAGGACATATATTACAGGGTTGTTAGAAAGGCTGAAATTCACAGCTAATACGACCTCTGCACAAACAACTCAGATTCCAGAAACACAAATAAGCACAACACTTACAGACTCGAATGAAGAAGAGTTAACTGTAGCCGAGGAATTAGAAAGAGAGATACACAAAGCCACAACAAAAGTTAACAAGTCTACAGTTGACACAGATCTTGATCTTGAGTCTATCATAAGAGTGGAAATGTGCGTCTATGACAGCGCTGGCGGTGGTCGTGGAATTTACCTCACGGCGGCTTATAATTATTTGCTATCAATTACACCAACAAGTGTTGAAGCTGAACGTGCTTTTTCTTCAGTCGGTTATTTATGCAGCAATTGAGAAGTGCATTAAGTGATAAAATATTAAATGCGTTGTCGTTTATGAGATCTTATTTTCAGGAAAAAAGACTAAATAAGTAAATAAGCATTTCGTTTATAAGTAAGATATTATTTTGTTAGGGATCTTAATTATCTTTGTGTTGTGTCGTATTACGTATATATTAGATTAGATTTATAGTTATCGTAAGTATTATATATTAAGAATCATAATTATAAGGGACCGACCGTTATACTCACTACTGCTTGTTGTCGACTGTCTCGACCTAGGTTTCGTGCATGTCCGATCCGATGCACTTCCTCGGGAGTTTACGCAGCGAGATCGCAAGTATCGCGACGATCACTGAGTATCGTCATGATGCTACCGTGATTATCCTAATAAAAATATATTTCTGTCTTCTAAAGTCCTGGACTCAGTCGAGGAAATTGACGCTTCAGTCACTCACCTACAGGATATAGTATTATAGGCAAGAGATACGTGTGTCCCTGTTACAACTTTAAAGCAGTGGAGCTATTCATCACTACCACGACGTATTAAGCGACTCATCCAGTACAAAAACAAATTACGAAGATACGCTGCCACTGATTGAGACAAATTGACACGCAAAGCACTACAACATCAAATAAATAAACTCAAGTCTCAATAAATAATGCTATCAAAATATATAATGACTGCAAATGGGAACAAAAACTCCAAAAGGTAGACAACCCTAGCGGTGATATTTGGCGCCTAGCAAAGGGCTTAAAATCTACATCTGACATCATTCCTCCTCTGAAGTCTTCTGATGGCTCAATGACCTCATCAACTCAAGATCAATATAATGTGCTTGCTAGCTCATTCTTAAATAATATGCTACTGACTCAGGACTGGCACAGTGATCAGCAGTTCTTAGTCGATAGTTATTTGAACACGTTTAAAGATCAGGCCCCAGATAAAAATATTTTGATAGTAAGACCCGCAGAAATTAGAAAATGCATTGTTAGTATTAAGTCTCGCAAATCACCTGGAACTGATAACATAAACGTTCTGATCAAAAATGTATCTCAAAAATGTTTAGTTCTTCTTTCAAAAATATTTAATGCTTGTCTTATTCTAAATTATTTCCCCAAATTATGGACAACTGCAAAAGTCATAGCGATCCAAAAGCCAGGTAAAACAGTTCGGAGCCAACATCATACCGCCCAATAAGTCTCTTGCCCGGCCTTGGTAAGTTATTTGAGAAAATAATTTACAAAAGATTGTTGCAAGCTTCTCAGTCACATATCATCGATGACAGTTTGGCTTCCGTCAAGGCCACTCTACTGTTCAACAGCTGGTGAGGGTAGCTGAAACTGTATCATACACCCTTAACATCAAGCAATCGACTGGCATGTTTCTACTCGATATTGAGAAAGCGTTTGACACAGTTTGGCACAAAGCACTCCTACATAAGCTCATTTCACTTAATATTCCTCGACCACTTGTTAAAATAATTCAATCATACTTGTCGAATCGCAGTTTTAGTGTTCATATTGATAATTCCATATCAGAGCCCAAGCCCATGCCTGCGGGAGTACCGCAAGGGTCGATTTTGGGTCCGCTCTTATTTATTTTATATCTGAACGACATACCTATATTCAGCCACGGACCCAACTTGCCTGCTTTGCAGACGACACAGCCTCATTTATATCATCGTTAGACATAGATCTTATCATAGATCGTCTTCAACTTTCCATTGTTCAGTTGTTGCATTATTTTCATAGATGGAAACTAAAAATCAACGCTTCTAAAACAGAAGCCATTTTATTTTCAAGAAAACGGAAATTACCATCAAGAACATTAATAATTGACGGGTTTCAGATTCCATGGCATCGCTATGTTAAATATTTAGGTATTGCCCTGGATAACAAACTTAACTGGACTGAAAATACCTCCAAGTTTTGTGTCAAGGGAATGAAAGCCTTTAATGCCCTAAGCCCCATACTAAACCGACGTTCCTGTCTTAGCAGTCATACTAAACTCCGTGTGTACGCAACCTTGATTCGACCGTGCATTACATATGCCTGTCCGGTGTGGAGCAGTACATGTCAAAGCAATATTAATAAACTCCAGGTTATACAAAATAAAGTTATCAAATGTGCTTTTAACACACCATTTAAAACTAATCTCAGCATTTTTTTTAGCAAAAAAATAGGGTTCCCCAGTATACAAACATTTATTTTTAACCTATCTAAAACATTTTATCTTCATAAAAATCATCACAAATATAAAAATAAACTAATTAAAAACTTATGCAAAACCCGCAGAAAAAGACTCACTTTTATCGATAAATATAATCGGTATAAGTTATCACCACTTATTTCTCGACATTGGACCCGAGGAATAAGCAGGCAGAGTGAAGCGCGCTCACTCATCGCTTGCCGCGGGCGCGCGCCATTACCACTCTTATTATCAGGAGATATGAAGAGTGGATATGGCGCGCGCATCGTGCGTCGGAGCGCATGCGCCTGCGCGTCACTGATGTGTGAGAGTGTGTTCACTTCACTCACTCAAACAGTTCTAATGTTGCTATTGCGTAGATACCTGCATTTTTCGGTTATCGCCACAAGTTAATTCATCTGCCGCCGTTTGATATTATTTATCAAAATTTGATTGAAAATGTAATGATCATTTTAAAACTTACGTAGTAAATTGTTTAAATACTTAGTAGATCTAATGTTGTCATCTCTCATGTCTAGTTTTATAGTAAATGCCTATTTTAAATCTATACTAATATTATAAAGAGAGAACATTTGTATTTTTGTGTTTTTGTATGTTTGTAATGATTTGGTTCAAAAACTACTGAACCGATTTAAAAAATTCATTCACTAATACATAAAATAGACTTTCCGAATGAAAATAGGCTATATATTATCCCGTTTAAGTCAAAGGTACATTCGTGAAGACCTAATTTGCAACCTAAGTCGGCAAAAAAACGGTCGAAAAAACACGTTTCTTACGAACGCTGCTTAATTGAAAATAGAATATTTTCTATCCAAGAGTTGTACAACTTAATAAGACCTACAAAAAAGTCCGCGACAGCATATGTCTATCTCTTAAGGTTGACTCACAGTAACCATTTTAATCTAAAATTTTTGTTAAAAAATATTACATAACTTCCAAGGCTATTTTCAAGTATATAGTATTAATCCTTATCCAAATAATTACGTTAATTAGCTTGGCCACATATTATAGATTAAAATTGTCCTTTACAGTATATAATTCAAATGAAAACTCTAGAAGATATCACGAATTTCACATACACGCATCGCAAAATTAATAAAATATTTGCAGTTAAACCACAGATTAGGTCATAGTTACTACGAAAATATTATTATAAGCTTAGCTATGCTGTCGATCCCCACCGATCACAATCAATTTGAAGTCAATATAGTATAATAATATGATCTATTGTATAAAATAATATTCATCTATATATATAATAATATAATATTTTAAACCACCCCGACTGATCTATGTATAATCTTTTCATTAAAAGCATTCCAATGACTCTAAACACGACATTTAAAATCTGAGCTGTAAGTTGGTGAGGATTTGAGTATTCTGTAGAGTCCAGGAGATGTCCCAGCATCAGGTCAATGCTTCCATGTTCTTACAATATCGTTGAAGAAGAAGATTTTCGAATTGATCAGACCTATGAAAGTTGATTTCATAGCGCAATTAACTAGAAAAAAGCTCATAGTTTTATAACGATGGAACGAATTTTCATGAATCAAAGCTAAGAAAACTCTCGATGAAGACATTTATCAAACAAAAAAAAAACTATCAATAATAAAAACAAAATCTGTTTATCCGGTTAGGTGCTAAGATGCTACAGACAGACACACAGCTACACACGTTAAACGTATATTCATCATCATCATCATCATCAGCCTGTATCAGTCCACTGCTGGACATAGGCCTCTCCCAAGATGCGCCACTGAGCCCGATCTTCGGCTCTTCTCTTCCAGTCACTGCCCACCGCTTTGCGTATGTCGTCGCTCCACCTGGTCACAGGACGTCCTACGCTACGTTTGCCGATTCGCGGTCTCCACTCTAGGACAAGTCTGCCCCAACGGTTACCAGTCCTGCGGCAGATATGACCAGCCCACTGCCACTTCAGCTTGCTAATCCGTTGAGCTATGTCGATAACTTTAGTTCTCTGGCGAATTACTTCGTTCCGGATTCGATCCCGCAGAGAAATACCGAGCATAGCTCTCTCCATAGCTCGCTGAGCGACTTTAAACTGGTGGACCAGTCGGACTGTGAGTGTCCACGTCTCGGCTCCGTATGTCATCACAGGTAGGACGCACTGGTTAAAGACTTTTGTCTTTAGACACTGTGGTATAGGCGACGAGAAGACTCGACGGAGTTTTCCGAATGCTGCCCAGCCCAGCTGGATTCTTCTCTGGATTTCCTTCTCGAAGTTATGTTTGCCTAGTTGGAGCGTTTGCCCTAGGTAAACATACTTAGTGACAACTTCGAGTGGGATTCCATCTACGGCAATCGGTTCCGGAACAACGTGCTCGTTGTACATGACTTTGGTTTTGTCCAAATTCATCCGGAGACCGATGCTACGAGAAGAATCAGCTAGGCCATTCAACATCCTTTGTAGGTCCTGCAGCGTCTCTGCCATAATGACGATGTCATCTGCGAATCGTAAGTGAGAGATGTACCTGCCGTTGATGTTAATGCCACGATCTTTCCAGTCCAGCGTCTTAAACATATCCTCCAAGGCGTTAGTGAACAGTTTCGGGGATATGACGTCCCCCTGTCTCACTCCTCGACGCAGGTGGACATGTTTAGTTCGCTGGTTCTGTACTTGTACAGTCATCGTTGCGGCATTATATAGACATCTCATCACTTCGATATATCGCCAGTCGACTTGGCAACGCTGCAAGGACTCGAGAACAGACCAGGTTTCGATTGAGTCAAAGGCCTTCTCATAGTCCACAAATGCTAAGCACAGGGGCCGATTGTACTCTTCGGTCTTCTGTATAATCTGCCGCACCGTGTGGATGTGGTCTATGGTGCCGTAACCGCTTCGAAACCCGGCCTGTTCCGGAGGTTGAAACTCGTCGAGTCTTCGCGCAAGACGGTTCGTGATGACCCTTGAAAACAGCTTGTAGACATGGCTCAGAAGCGAAATCGGGCGATAGTTTTTCAATAGGGTTTTGTCTCCTTTTTTGAAAAACAAAACCACCATGCTTCTGTTCCATGCCTGTGGAGTTCTCCCAGTAAAAAGTAAAAAGAACGGAATTAAATAGCTGCTGAAGCTGTTGAACTGCTGGAGCTCCTCCGGCTTTTAAAAGCTCCGTTGTGACTCCGTCTTCTCCTGGGGCTTTTCCATTTTTGAGTTGTTTAAGGGCCATCACGATTTAGTCTCGGGTAATTTCGGGCAGATCTTCTGTGAAGTGGCGGGTTAAGGTGGCTCTAGAATCCTCAGTATCGGGTTCGGGCCTTGAAGCATGCGATGCGTAGAGCTTGCCGTAGAAGTCTTCAACTTCCGACAGAATCTCCGGCTTGGATGCGACGACGTTCCCCGTTGACGTTGTCAGCTTTGTGAGGTGGCTTCTACCCAGAAGCTGGACGAACACTTTCGACCCCCGATTCTGCTCAATTGATTCTTTAATCAAGAGCGTGTTAGAGGATCGGAGGTCGCGTCGTACCAGCTTCTTTATGGATTTGTTGCGCACCAGGTTAGTTGACAAAGCTGACAAAGGTTCTGTTCGTCTCTCTTCCATTAGCCGAAGTGTTTCTGCCGAGAGCTTGGACTTTTTGCCCGTACGCTTGCTCTCGCAAAACTTCGTCCCTTCATCCCTGAGGATTTCCACCACTTCTTCGAGTTTCTGGTCTACGTCATCTGTGGTTTCCAAGGCAGCGAATCGATTTTCCAATTTTAATTGTAATGTTTTCGGACCCAACAACGGTTTGGAGTAGGTTCGGACGGAGCGTAGACTTCATCAATCGGAATCTCTCGGCTTTAAAGTCGATATCCAGAGTGCCTCGTACCAGTCGGTGATCACTTCCAGTATTAAACCTAGTGATCACTGAGACATCTCTGAATATGCGCCGTTTGTCCGTAATGCTGAAGTCAATCTCGTTTTTAGTCACAAAGTCGGGGCTTTGCCACGTCCATTTCCTTTGGGGCTGTTTCTTGAAGAACGAGTTCATCAAGAAAAGCCCCTCTCTCTTGAGAAAATTGACGAGCATTTGTCCCCTGTGATTCCTACTCCCAAATCCGTGTGGTCCTATAGACGATTCGCCGCAAGTTTGTACTCCTACTTTGGCGTTAAAGTCTCCCATGACAACGTTGTAGTGAGCCTTGGAGGTGGTGTGTAAAGCTCTGGAGATATCTTCATACATGCTCTCCACCTCATCATCCAAGTGTGTCGAGGTCGGTGCGTAGACCTGGATAACCTTGAGGCTGTACCTCTTGGTTAACTTAATTATGAGGTACGCTACCCTGGTCGACACACTGGAGATTTCTACAACGTTGTCACTGAGAACCTTGTTGACCAGAAACCCGACGCCGCCTTGGGATGGCTGATCTCCTTCTCTGTAGTACATAAGATGGCCCGATTCTAAGGTTATGGTGTCCTCTCCCTGTCTTCGGACTTCACATAGCCCCAGTATGTGCCATCTTATGTGTTTCAGCTCCTCCTCCAGCTGCGCCAGATGATCGTCCAGCCGAATCGTGCGTCCATTATAGGTTGCGAGGGTCAGTTTTTTCTGGCGGCCTACCGTAGCCCGGGGATTCTTAGCACCCCCTGCCCTGCCGTCACCGTGACCGCCGCCGTGGTCAGGAATAGCAGGGCGGCCGGGAACTGGGGGCCTTGGCTTTAGGTGTCCTTCCATAATTTTTCCATACTTTTTTGCATCCCTTGGGAGGGATATGCCCTAATCGCCACGCTGGGCAGGCGTGTTGGCGATCGCAGGACGTAGCTTCTCGCACCGGTGACGCTGCTGCCCGTCACCGGCCTGTAGAATTTAGCTACGCCATAGATATGAAATGGTTATACCGCCATTTGTCGGTCGCCAGAGCCCCGTCTGTTGGTCAGCAGGATGCACCACGGGCAGGTGAGGTTGGCTGGGAGCACCGAGGTCGTATTTGTGCTCCCTTACATCCCTGTGCTCCCTTACATCCCGTACAAACGTATATTACCCCTACATTTTGCGTCGGGGAACGCGTAAGGTTACGGCGGTAATGTTCTCCTTGGTGGTAAGCTACTTTTTGGTAGATTTAATGATCCCACTACCACTGTACGAAAACTCATGATTCATGAATGCACATAAATTTTTCATTGGTAGGTATATAGCTAGGATTAGAACCAACGACCGTCGGCTCAGAATCAGGGTCTAACTATCCTTTGCGCCACAGGGCCGTCCAATATCACTACGTAAGCATTATAAAACAAAGTCCATCACTGCGTCTATCTGTCTGTTCGCAATAATCTACTGAACGGATTATCATGCGGTTTTCACCAAAGTTAGTGTTTATGAGGAAGGTTTAGGTGCATAATTCGTTAAGGTTTTTTGTAAATTGGATGAAATATGACGATGATTGTTAAATATGTTCATATTTTATATTCGATGCAACAAACTGATGCAAATTTTGTAGACATATATGTTCTACCCGTGCTAAGCCAGGGCGGGCTGCTAGTGTTATATAAGTTTACAAGCTTGAAAAACATGTTATGGCCATAGCTTTTATACTCCTAGGTTAATTAATTACACTAGTATGTATAATAATAATAATGTATCATATGAGCAATAAAAACATTAAAATAATAATAATAATAATAATAAGAAAAACCAGTGTTTTTCAACGTGTGGGTCCTCTATAAGGGGGTCGCGGGGGGTCACGAAGCCTCAGTAAAAGAAAATATACTTTTAAAGAAAATATGAATTGAAGAGCATTTGTAGGTGTTGTGATTGAGAGTGCTTATAATATTTGTTTCTAAAGAAAAATATGTAATTTGTTTCCTGTAGGCCACACGAACGAATCGGGCTAACAATATAACAAAATACAGATACACTAAAGATACATAATACAGAATACGTAATACAGAATAAAATACATACGTACAGATGCAAGTAGGGAGTCCCGACATTTTTTTCATACTAAGGGGCTCGCGTCATGAAATAAATAATAGGTTGAAAACTCAGAGTAACAATTACTAAAGTATAGAGCGCGCCTATGAGCCCGCCACCTCGCTGCGAGTTGTAAGCAGATGTGCTATAGCTACGTACATTGATATATAGGTCTGGCGTAGGGATGCCTGTAAATGCCGGCGCTCTTATCGATGAAAAGGGTGAATAGATAGTATTAATATACGTAAGAGTACCTAAGAGCATTCAATGGAATATTATTGTGATGTTTCAATTATACTGAAATCAATACCAAATTAAATAATACAAAATTTGACCTGAGAAAGAAATGCCTAATTACATACTATCCCGTTTTTCACTATATTTGTATAACATACCTAACATAAAGCTAACTACACAAAAACTCAACACAAACATTTTAGATTAGAATATTTCCTGAATATGACTTCACTTGAACGTAAAAAATGCCTCGACATAATATCGACAGCCGTACATCACTACTTCAAGCGCCACTAGTGAAGCGGCGGGCGGTGTAGTGGGACGCGACGCGCAACCCTACGCCTCACGTGAACTTCACCCCCGCTATCACATAATGTTAAATCCGTCTAAAAGTATGAAAAACTGACTATCTTGTGAAACATAATGTTACATTTTAGTTTCGTGTGTTGTGTTGTGTAGTTTTGGCAAGTTTGCACCGCGTATTTTATCATTTTCCCGGAAAAAACGAAATAAATTGTGACTGAACGCACTCGGCTCGAACTCAGAATGTTCGCGCTTGCCGGTGGACAGCGATGATGTTCAGCTAGGCTATTCTGTAAGCTATCTCTATAGCGGAATCCGCGGTGAGATTCAAATTTCGTATTACGAAATTCAATCGTATCGCGTTGGTAATACGGTCGAATTTCGTAATACGTTATTTGAATCTCACCGCGGATTCCGCTGGCGAGATAGCTTACAGAATAGCCTAGCTGACTCGTGCTTACTGTTCGCGCTCGAGTAGGCGCGCTTTATACTTTAGTAATTATTACTCTGATGTTGAAAAACACTAAGGTAAACAATAGTTCATAGATGGCGCTATAGTTCAAACACGTTTTTTTGTATGGGGACCCCCTTTAATTTGTAACTTTGTTCTGTTCTTAGTATTTGTTGTTATAGCGGCAACAGAAATACATAATCTGTGAAAATTTCAACCGTATAACTTTCACGGTTCATACGATACAGCCTGGAGACAGAGGGACGGACAGACAGACAGACGGACAGCAGAGTCTCAGTAATAGGGTTCCGTTGGTTTGGTACCGTTTGGGTTCGGAACCCTAACAAGACACGGCAAACGTGTTAAAAGTCTTTATGTAGGTACTTAGTTATATAAGAAGTTGCATTAGTAGAACATTGCTTGCCATACTTAATCTGAATCTTTAAAAAAATAATCAAACCTTTACGTGCGGTGTGCTTTACGGTTGGGGTGTCTATAGATTAAAATTAGAAAATAATATTGAGGTTCCTAATACCATTTTTTTCTCAAAGTCAATAATTTGAAAGATAGGCACGTCTAAAGTGGCAAAATGTGTGTTCTCCTTCACTTTTAATGTAAGGGAGAAAAAATCTAAGCAAAATATATGCTGAAGATCTCAATAAACACTTTGAACGAAAATTTGTTTGAACGAGATATAGTCAGTCTGCAGTTTATGAGATATAGCAACCGCAAATATAACTTTGTTTTTCATCCAAACACTATACTATACTATTTTTTGTTAAAATTATACATAGTTATTTTTTTGGTGGCGAAAACTATATAGTAATAAAATACTATGCTGTATTACGGAACCCTACGAGTGTGAGTCCGACTTGCACTTGGCCTGTTTATTTTATTTTGTCGAAATCCTCCAAAACTTAATACTTTTCCAAAAATTGCTAATTTCCAAATATCTCGTAAACTATTAATTTTCGGCCATAGTACATTGGGGGTCTAAATATGTCGCATTTTAGCCCCCCTATCTGCTCCTGCCGGCCAATCGTCGAATTACCAATAACCCTGTATATATTTATATAATATATATTGTAGAAAGTGTGGCTTACTTTACTTCTATCTATTAAACTAAACAAAACTTATATATCCACCACAGCTAAGTGTAATCACCGACGTACCGGCTCTAGACTTGCTGCTCCAACAGTTAGATAATCTGGATAATCTACCCAACATCGCCGATATCATCGACCTTTTGTTTTATGTTATGGTGAGATTAAAAGAACCTGCACTGAAAACTGTACCAGTAGAAGAAGTACGTATGCTAAACAATTATATTAAGTACTAATCGTAGCTTTTTTTTGAGGAAGCCAATTTTATTACTTATTGATTATTTTCAAAGTAGCGCATCGACAAAGAGTTCAAAAATAAGTCACGGCTTTTGTTTGCACAACAGTTACTATGGACAAAAAATTATCCACAAAGCGACCAGCTTCAGCATCTCCGAATTTCTGAACCTTTCTATATGGTCTTTTCTATTAATTATTAATCATACAAATTATTGTTTGAACTTCGTTTCGTTGTTATTATAATAGCAATTTCAGAATTATAATCGTATACAAATTATGAAACATTTCAGCATGAAAGTGTATTAAGTCTCACTCAGAACTTCCAACAAGCTCCAAAACCTCAATGTATATTTCAAGTGGTCAGTTCTCTCAAGTCAAATGCCGAAAGCAAATGGAAGGACCTTGCAAAAGGACACCGAGTATTCTATACGTGTCATGGAAATCGCTTGGAAAACTTCTATATGCTACTGAATTTTGGTTTCCAGCAACATCTAACTAAGGTGTGTAGTGTCGAGATCTTGCAACCACTGTAGTTAGTAGTAGTAGTGTAACCACAGTTGATTCGTTCTTCTGGAAATGGTGATGTTTCGTCGCCACGTCATAACGTGAGCACTGAATAAAAATAAGTTGGATTCGGATTTACATTAAGTTCAGCTACTTGAGCTACTAATATAAAGAAGTCAGTCCGCTTCAGCTATCTAAATGTATAATACTGCCTAAGCCTACCTACTCGAAATAGAGTAGATGAGATCATGTAATCTAGACAAGTCAGGCATAAGCCAAGCTTTTCTGTTTGCCCTGCAGTATCAATGATATACTGCATAGTATCAAGCGCAGTTTAAGGCTTCTTATTAATGTATTTATTTATTTATTGTCCATCTACGCTAATATATTTCTTGCTCCAAGCACAGAATAATGAATAGTAATGAATAGTAAAAGTACAGAAAGTGCACTCCCTGAAAACAAAAATGCGAGATTAAACCTAGTTACAACGCCGGTAACGTTCAAAATGCGCTTCACGCCTCGGGTGCGACCATGAATTTGCGTCACAGTATCAACTAATAGTAACTATGAACCGCGTGTTGCGCACCGTAAAATGCACCGTAAGTCCGCACAGCAAGAGTCTGAATAACTCGGTCAACTCACGGCCTCTCCTATAGGGTTGAATGTTAAGAGAAAACTTGTTGAAGCCTTTAATTGGTAGAAGAATACTCTAAGGTAGAACAATGTAATGAGTACATTAATATAGATAATAAGTGCTACATTAATGTTTAATGTCGAGGTAGGATAAAAGTACTACAGTTATACTAAAATACGTTACGTTCAATTAAAAATATATATATATACGGTCGAATTGAGAAACCTCCTCCTTTTTTTGAAGTCGGTTAAAAAGAACCGACTTCAATGCCGCGCTATTCATTTTCAGTACCAATTATGAGATGTTTATCTCAATATCTCTGGAGATACTTATCATACCTCGATAAAATTACCATGGTACCACACTTGGGATCTCTCCTTTCGAACAAAAAAAGAATAATCGAAATCGGTTCATAAACGACGAAGTTATCCGCGAACAAACATAAAAAAAAATATATATATATATATACGGTCGAATTGAGAAACCTCCTCCTTTTTTTGAAGTCGGTTAAAAATGAGTGATGTTTTAGATTGCGTAAGTTAAATAACGCGACAAAATAGTACTTACTTGCCTAGAATCGTAGGTTGTTTGACTTGTAACATTATAATATAGTCTAGGAGCTGACTCACTTTATCGACCAAAAATAATTATGTATTTTATTCATTGTAGGAAAACTTTATTTTGTAATAGTTAAATATCTAAATAAAAAAATAAATAAAAACATTTTTTCCAATATTTTATTTCACCATTTTGTCGGCGTTATTGATATACACATACCCACACAATTTCAGCTTTCTAGTACTAACGGTCCCTTAGCAAAACCTTGGACAGACAGACAGACAGACACACAGACAGACAGACAAACGGACATGACGAAAATATAAGGTTTACTTATCAGGACTACGGAACCCTAAAAAATAATTTTCAATTTCAAATCGGTTAAGATCTGACAGAGTTCTGAGGTCACAAACATTAAACCGTGGAATTGAGAACCTCCTCCGTTTTTGTGAAGTGGATTAAAAAACTAAAACACCGACTTCCATGCCCCGCGAGTCAATTTCAGTAGCAAGTTTGATATGTTTATCGTCATATCTCTGGAGATACTTAACAGATCTCTGTGATCTGAGATCTATAAGTACGTTAATAGGAAATATGCATGTTTTTTTTTAATAATTTTATTTCACTCATTACATCCCTAATACAAAAATAAAATACTGCTGGAATTAGTCTAATTATTTTTTAAATAAACATTTAAATATACAAATAAATTTGAGCAGTTTAAACGCCATCATTTCCCGGGCTCTTTGGTAATGCATTGTGACGTCGCGCACTTACGTCAGACACACGCCGCTTGAAGCAAACTAGCTTTTTTTTCTTTAACTAAGACTCCGCGCGATTATTGTATTAAGCCAATGGCATGTTTTTATTAAATTATACAGTTTCTCTAATCTCGTACTCATTTTTATCTATATTAAATGGTTAGTACTATACATTTTTGCACAATAATACGCGGCAAACACAATATTTGGAAATAAATACAATAAGACCACACCATACATTTATTTTTATGTTCCCGCGCTCAATGTTTCTATCACGTGGAGTAGTGCATAATGACGTCAACTTTCGATTCGACCAATGGTGATCTGTTTTACAAACTTAAATTTCCCTCGCTTAAATTGCATTTTTAATTTATTATTTTAAGCAAATAAAATGGAATTAAATTAAAAAAAGGTTGTACATATAACTCCAGGACAACAAGGAATCGAAAAAAAAAATATTTTCAATAAATCTGAGCTTCATGCATATTCCCATTAACTCTCGGATTATAAAAATCTGACTATCGTATGACACGACAAAATCATTAAGACTGCCGTTTGAGAGCGTGGGAATTTTGTTTTAAACACCTACATAGACATTTTGTATCCACACAGATGGATTGCGGAGCATAGATACACACCCTGGCAACGGACAAAAAATACTTTGGGTATTTCAATAAGTCATGTATCCATCGCGCATTAATCTTGGTATGATGTTTAATAATGTCAAGGAGAACACGCAATGTTTGCAGCCATAGCTTACCACTCCGTGACAAGCGGGCCCATAGCACAGCATAATACCTGCCAAATCGACGGTCGATGACCTCGATAATGAGCAGCAAAGGGTTGGGTCGCAGTGTAAACTTTTTGGCTGAACTACAGATAGTACTTTATAAAATAGAATACGCTTTATTGCACTAATAAAATAAAATAATCTATATATATCTAATACTATAAGAATCTTTGCCCTGACATAGTAACAGACAACGCACTGCCTAAACAACTGGTCGTAGAGATTTGAAACTTGGAGGGTATATTTCGACGCCCCAACCGAATAAAGCGGTAATTTCATGAAAAAACTTTTTATTGCATAACACGCTTCTGCGCACCCAGACGCTTGACATATATTTTTTTCACAAAGGCCCTAAGGGTGTAAGCTAAGAAAATCTGCCACGGTGAGATATTTGATTGATATTTATACGATACTAGCTGTGCGCGCGACTTCGTCCGCGTGGTATAGTGTCTTTGGGTAGCATTAACAAATAAGACATATCCAAACCACGCCACGCTAATCCCCCCTTCCCTCCGCCCCTCACAAACCCTCCCCTCCCCCTTCCCCTCACTTCCACCTCACCCCCCCCCCTCCCCTCCCCTTCTCCTCACTTACCTACCCTCCCCCTTTGAATGTCATATTTATTTATATCGAAACAACAGCCTAAAAATTAAATTTCAAGCTTCTAGCTTTAAAACTGACGATACTTCGATACAACTTTTCATCCCCCCTTTCTACCCCTTACAACCCTCTTTTCGAATTAAAAATATGCCTATATCCTTTCTCAGGCTCTAGACTATCTGTGTACCAAATTTCATTTAAATCGGTTTTGTAGTTTTGGCGTGAAAGCGAAACAAACAGACAGACTGATAGACAGAGTTACTTTCGCATTTATAATTTTAGAATAAAACCCAGAGATGGCGTTAGCGTAGATTTTAATAGCTCTCCTTTAAATATTGCCTAAATGTATGAGATCCTGCATCGCGCAAACGATATTTTCCGTGATATTGAAACTGATGCACTTGCTTCGCGATTATACAACTCAAAAGTTGAACTCGTTAAAAAACGTTTCCTCTTTATAATATTAGTTTGGATGTAGGTATTTATAAACTATGTATTTTCAGAAATTTTGAGATCTCTAACTCAAAACAGAAAAAAAAAAAAATTCAAGACTGACTGGAAAAATTAATCAAATTTTTATAAATCGTTAGGACTAATAATAGCAATAAAAATAATAAAAGCTTTATAACATCATAAGATCAAAGAAGAAAAAAATTGTTACATTTAATTTTTTACCATGATACAATTTTGGCACTATAACAAAAAAATATTTTTTTCGAACCTTCCCTATAATATATTTCTTTAAAAAAAAAAAATGTATGCCCGAGTGCAAAAAATTAAAACCACTTTTTGGTCTCTATCATGAATATACATATTATACATTACTCGCTTTTAATTGCTATTAAAAATATTATTAATTTTCAAAAATTCTAAAAATAAATAAAAAGCAATTAAAAGCGAGCATGTAATATATAATATGTAAATTCATGATAGGGGCCAAAAAGTGGTTTTAATTTTTTTTTAATACCACGTGTCTTAACTTAAATTTTAAAACATTAATATTACAAGTACACAGCAATGTTGGCTCCGTACCGCTCGACGGTCCGGGCTCGAATGAAGTAGGGATGTTCGATCCGATACTTGTGGGATTGATACAAAGGAATACGATCCACCCGATTTTTGTATCGATACAATAGCTTTCGATCCGTTAGTGGATCCGATGAACTTACATTTAGGATCGGATCGTATTACGTTTTACTGTCTTGAACCGTTAAAAACTTAATAATTATTGTGATATGTATGGCTCCACCGAAAAAATCAATCCTTTTTTTTGTAAAAAAATCGTAAAGTCTGTGGTTGACCTCTTGCACCTTTCTGGTGCAGGGAGAGGGGGTCAGGGCTGAGCCCTCTTCCCCTGGCTTCTTCTACGCCCACTACGATGGGCGCAGCTTTTCGTGTTTTTGTGTACACTTAGGAATCCGGGAGGGTTTTCCGCGGTGACCGTTAGTTGCCGGCGCGATCAAGCCGCGCCAGGTTGATCACCGTTCGGGGAAGCCCAGCGGACCGATCAGCAGCCACGGCAGCGGCCTCCGGCGGATCCCTCCGTTCATCATTTGTTTCACTGATATTTGTATCATCTTCTTCGGTATTCGTGTCTTCATTTTCCTCGTTGTCCATAAAGTACTCTCTTATATACGGTTTCATCTGGCTCTGGTTTCTTCCTGGTCTGTCCGGTGGTCTTCCATGTACTGGAGCGATCCCGCGGATATGTTCGTGTGTTGACCTGTCTGCTCTTACGAACATCTTCCTCCCCAGGCTGCGGATAAAACATTGGAGATCGTCATGTTTAAGGTCTCTTCTAATAACGTCGTTTCTCACGTATCAGGAAAGGCATTAGTACCTTCTCAAATAACTTGGACAGCGAGCTAAGTAAGGTGATCGGCCTGTAGGATTCAGGTTTCCGTGCATCTTTCCCCGGTTTGGGTAGCATCACTACTTTTCCTGTTTTCCATTCGATGGGGTAGTGTCCGGATCTAAGGATGCCATTGTAAATTCGGGTGAGGGCTGCAACTGTCTTTGGAGGGAACCTCCGTATTGCCTCATTTGTTATTTTATCCAGTCCTGGAGCTTTCCGCCTGGGTAGTCTCATAATGAGTCTTTGTACTCGTCCGGGGGTGGTAAAAATGTCATCTTTGGTGTCTGTCTCTTCATCTTTGTCTTGCTCGTTTCTGGTGGCTGAAGTGTGAGTCTCGAAATATTTTCTGAGATGTTCTTCTACCATCTTGACGTGATTTACATCAGAGGTGGGATTTGGGGTGAATTGCCGTTCAAGGGCTTCTGCGAAGATGTTGGCCCTGTCTTCGGCGACGAACTTTAGTTGACCGTCACTTCCAATTAGTGGTTGAGTTGGTTGTGGTGTGTTTGACAGTTGTTTACACAGCTTGTGCACCGAAGGGATATCATCTGTGGTGCTGTCTATGTGCTTCTCCCAGCTGTCGGTTGCGTAATCGTCTAACGCGGCTTTTACTCGTTCAACGAGTGCGTTTACTTCTTTCTTCGTGCTTGGGCATCTGATCTGCTGCCACAACTTCCGCTTCTCCCTTTTCTCTTTGATTAAGTCCCTTATCCTGCTGGGCAGAGGGTTGAGTCTCTGTCCAGCCTTGGAGGTGCGAGCAGCTGCTGTAAGGGAGTCCTGGACAGCTGTGGTTAGTTCCAGTGCGGCGGCGTCGACTTCATTTGGAGTATTTATTGGGCGGGTTGTTGTACGGTTGTGGACCTCCTCTTTGAATTTTTCCCAGTTAATGATCCTTCGCTTATTAGGCATCATAGTCTTACTGGGTGCCTTATCAATTGTTATAAGCACCGGCCTGTGGTCAGACGGTAGATCCGGCAGTGCATATATGGTGGGTGCTGTGCTCAGGTTCTTGTGTATTACAACATCTATCACATCGCCTCTTCCGTCGGCGGTGTAGTACGTCCAGGTGGTGGGGCCCGCGACTTCATATTGATGGTCCACCGAGTCCTGAAATAATCTTCTTCCGTTTGTGCATACCCTGTTGGAATTCCAGTGGGTATGTTTGCAGTTTAAGTCGCCGGCTACGATGCAGGGTGTGTCTCGGCTTAGCATCTGCCTTAGTTCCTGGGTTTCTAGTAGAGAAGTGGGCGGTTTATATATTGCGAATATATTCATATGTTGACCGGCGACATTTATAAGCACTCCTAGTGCTTGTATCGATTGGTAATTCACAACAGGGATAGCTTGGTGTATTATCCTTCGGTGGACCATTACCGCCAGCCCTCTGTAAGCTGCTCCTAGGACGTTGACTTCATCTTTTCTGTGCACATGATAGTTAGGAATCTTTAGGGTTGTGCCTTTCTTCATATGTGTCTCACTGACCAACATTATGTCAATATTTTGCTCACGGAGGAAGGTGGTCAGTAGTTTTACCTTCCCCGTGAGCGTTTGGGCGTTCCAGGATACAATTTTAATTACTTTCATCCTTGTTTAAAATGTTCATTAAACCCATGAGGGTGGCGGTTTCTGCATCGGTTCCCGCCTGGACAGCTTCTAATATTTCCTTAAGGACACCGATTGTCTGCCCTAGGGAGTTGCTTAGTCCGGCGGGTTTGTTTCCGGTCTGTGGTTGTTTTTGTGTTTCTGCTTTTCGTGCTGATTTCTTTTTCCCCCTTCTTGTAGGACCGGCTTTCTGCGTTCCTGGAGCGTTTGCCGGCGCCATGAGGGAGGTCGCGGCGGCCTCTTCTACTGTTGTCATGGTTACCGGGGCCTGCCCGCGCCTACCCGCAATTGTAAGCGCAAGTGTGCCCGCCTTTTTGTTCTTGGCTTCTTTTCTATAAATAGGGCACGCACCATAGTTGGCAGGGTGCGTGCCGGCGCAATTTGCGCAGGTGGCGGGTTCTTCACGGGGGCGGGGGCATTCTTTCGCCGCATGTTCTTCGCCACAGCGCACGCATGCCTGTTCTCTGTGGCAATTGTGTGAGCTGTGGCGGAACTGTTGGCACCTGTGGCACTGCGCGGGCCCTTTCTTGGCGCGCCACGCTTCAATCTTAATGCCAGGCATAAAAAGCAGCTCGTCGACTTCGTATATTGCCGGTATAAGCGTAAGCGTCTTCTTAAACAGTCCGTAGTATACGCATCCCGGTCTGCCTTGTCGCCCGAATATCGGTTTAATATATTCGGGTTCGAATCCTTTTTCCTCGAATTCTTTCATCAATTCATTGGGATCGGTGTCCGACGGTAGCCCCCTGATAGCTACTTTCAAGCTTCTCTCTGCCGGGAGTGAATAAGAGAACCAGCTTATCTTCTCCTCTTTCTCTAGCCGGGTTAGGTAGCTTTGGATCACTCGGTATCCATTTTCATCCTCAGGGCTAAATTTGATACCCTGCCCGTAGGGTTTTCCCTTTGGCGGCCTCTTTAGAATCTGGGCTATTTCTTTAAAATGCTTCGTTCAGTTGGTTAAGTGTTCGACGATAAGCGGTGGGTACTTAGGCGTCTTCTTTATCGTATCCGGCGCGATCGCGCCGGCGCAACAGGTGCGGCGGGCGCAACAGGTTGGCCGCGTGACATGAGCGCGGCGGCGGTCGCTCGGGTCGTGGCGGCGGTGGTAGCAGGCGCAACAGGTGAGCGGCCCGGCTTCGCGGCGGCGGCGGCGTAAGGCGCGCGGCCGGCGGGTGCATCGGTAGCACGGCCAGCATTCGCGGGCGCGACGCGTTCCCGACCCGCGGATACGTACGAGACGGACCCGGTGCGCGCGGCGGCGGCGTAGGCGCCGACGGGGGCGGCGCGGGTCGCGGGGGCCGTCCGGCCTACGTCACTCGGGCCGGCGAGTGGGGGCGGGGCCTGGGTGGCGTGATGCGGCGCGCGATCTACGTCACGGTGACGTGCGCTCGAGACGGGTATCGCGGCGCGTGCCGTCTCTTTCTCGCACCCGGTTTTACGCAGTTTTTCTGCGAAACTCGGGCGCTGTGGCAGCGGTGCCACATCTAGCGTCGATGCCCCGGACGGTCCGGGCTTCGGGCTAGGTGTCCTGCGCCTCGTACGCGTCGTCGGAGGGCTAGGCGATGCCGATCGAGCGCGGCGGCGTTTTCCCCTCTCGGCGGTGCGGGGCGGCGGCGGTGGGATGTCCCCACGTATCTTTAGATCGGGTGCAGGCGGCAACGTGATCAGCGCCTTCTGCGCGAACTGCAGCGCGACCTGGTCATCGTTGGAAAGCTCCTTCCCTTCCATTTCGGCCTCCTCTAGGCGCAGGAACAGCGCCATCCAGCGAAGCATCCCTTCCGAGAGGGCCCCGGCTTGAATAAGACGGGCGAGTGTGAGCATATCACGCTCGTAAAGCCCCCTCGGAGAGAGCGTCAACCAGAATGACGCCGGTATTGAGCCCTATGGCAGGTGGGACACCGGTGACGTCAAGTCAATCGGTGCCGGCGGGGTTACAGTAGGGCCCTGAGAAGGGCCGGGCTCGCTACCGGTGGTTACTCCTGTTACTTCAGTAATGGTTACTGTCGGTTGCATGGTTACCTCGGTTACCATAGCTTCCGCACTAGTGGTTGCGTTTCTATGCACCTGCGCCGAGGCGACGGTGATAGGTAGCGGTTCGCGGTAGCGGTGTAAAATCGTAAAGCGGTTCACAGAATTCACCTACCTACCTACCAAGTTTCAACTAGTGTGTAGTCTTAATAGTTTCAGAATAAAGTGGCTGTGACATACGGACGGACAGACAGACAGACATGACGAATCTATAAGGGTTCCGTTTTTTGCCATTCCGCAATGGAACCTTAACAATTTAACGCATCTATAATAAGTTTTTATAAGTATATTAAAGTATTTATTTTGGCTCTACGACTAAAAGTTACAGGACCAAAGTTGTAGAGAATCAAATTTGAGACAAAAATTGTTTTCCAGTTTTTTGTGCAACCAATAATTAGCCATATGAACCATAAAAACATAATAAAACAAAACATAACCCTACCATTAGCTTAGCCGTAGTCGGGTAAAAATAATAAAAATATTTTAATAAAGGCGAACTGAAAACCTCCTTTTTTCTAAAGTCAGTAAAAAACTTGTTGATTTTGTATTCATCCCCAATTTGTGTCCACAACTGTATAATTATTTAGCCTGCATATTATAACAAACGGACGTGCTCTCACTTTGAATATCAGGATGGCACTGAATCATAGAGTAACTTTTATACTGGGAACACTGAATATTTTCAGCCTGCGTGCGCTCTAATATGTCAAGAAATATGCAAATGTCTGCTTCATACTAAAATTTAGGGGGAGCGGGAAGCGTTTTGCTATACAAAAAATATTGATTTTAATCCTAAATTATACGTTTTTGGTACAATAGGGAATATGCATGAAGCTCAGATTTATTGGAAATATTTTTTTTCGATTCTTTGTTGTCCTGGAGTTATATGTAAAACCTTTTTTTTATTTAATTCCATTTTATTTGCTTAAAATAATAAATTAAAAATGCAATTTAAGCGAGGTAAATTTAGGTTTGTAAAACAGATCACCATTGGTCGAATCGAAAGTTGACGTCATTATGCACTACTCCACGTGATAGAATGATTGATAGAAATACAATAATCGCGCGGAGTCTTAGTTAAAGAAAAAAAAGCTAGTTTGCTTCAAGCGGCGTGTGTCTGACGTAGAGAAGGTCGTTGCAAACCGTAAATAGTTTCAATAACTAGGTTTTGGTTCAATACCGAAAACATGGTATTGTGTGTCTTAATAACTGTTTATCGGGCGAAACCAGTTTTCGGGAACTACAAGCGTTGCTTGCAGCCGATGCAAGAACCGATTGGGTATTGTAGCAACTATTTATTTGCAATACCTAACCTATACAGGCGCTAGGCGTTGCGAGTGACAATCGAAACTAATGAAGTTATTGATTTTGCTGGCGCCCGATTCAATCAAAACTATATAGTAACCAATTTGTGTCGAATTAAAATTCTCGTGCATTATTTAGATGATACCAATATTAAATATGTGAAACTTTGTATTTTTTTACACCATATAAAAAAAATTTGATACATGTTCACTCGCGATTTGAAGACCCCGGTTTATAGCTATCGACACATTTCCGCATATTATATCGATGTTCTGCCTGACTTGCTATCAAAGAATATTTTACCACCATCACGGAAAAAATCTGCCACCATAACTTACGGTATTCCGATCGATAACAGATTTTGTTAAATTTCAAACACCGATCGCAATGCCGCAATAACCAGTTATTGAGAATACCATGTTTCGCAAACCGGTATTGGTATGAATACCTACATCGCGTTTCGTTATTGAAATATGGCGTACCGACCCACCGCTAGTCTGACGTGAGTGCGTGACGTCACAATGCATTACCAAAGAGCCCGGGAAATGATGGCGTTTAAACTGCTGAAATTTATTTGTATATTTAAATGTTTATTTAAAAAATAATTAGATTAATTCCAGCAGTATTTTATTTTTGTATTATGTTATATGGATGTAATGAGTGAAATAAGAATATTAAAAAAAAACATGCATATTCCCTATTATGGGGAAAAAGAACACGTCACCGTGTTCTTTTTTTTACAACATATACAATATTTACATTACTGTCTCAAGATTGAGATACAGAAATTTTTCAATGGACCTCTGGAATAGCTTAAATATGGCAAATAGAAAAGGTCGATTTCCGTGTTTATGATCATATTGATGATTTTTTTTCTTGAAAATTAGAATCGCTATAATTAATATCACATGGTGAAACTGTAGACACATCTAATGAGTACAGTGTTGCCATATATGGCATATATTGTATATATACAGATTTATCTGTATTGGTACAGATTTTTGGCTCCTGATACAGATGCCAGATTTCACTTTAGGTTTATACAGATTTTGTAAATTCAAATTTTCATGTGTGAATCAGTGTTGGATTTCGAAAACTCGCAACCATTTAGGTACAGACACTATAGCAGGATTAGTCTTGACCAAACAATTATTAAAAAACGAGCCATGTTTCAAGCTAAATGTTAGTAAAAATATGATTAATAAAATGAATAAAAGTATGTATCAACAATAAATATGTTTTTCACTTGTCTACTACTTTATAAAAAGTTTAATTAATACAGATTTTAGCTTTTTCGTCGTATGCAGATATAATACAGATTTTCAGACTTAGCGATTCAGATTTCGAGGTTTAAGATATGGCAACACTGAATGAGTAGCTGAGGTTTTTTTATTGTGTCTCTCACTGTAGCGAGTTCCATAATATTTGAAAAACCGTAAACCTCTATTCACGCGTTTTCAGGGACGATCCTCTTAAGAAAGAAAAAAAAGGAAAATTAAAGTAAACGTTAGTAGGTACCTACCCTATTTATTTATCTTAGAACTAACTAACTAAAGCAAGATGTAATGTCGATAGAAATTCCCTAAAGATCATAACGTGAATTCCCTTGAAACATGAAACTCAGCTGATTAATACCTTCCTACCATTTTATGTGTGACATTATTTGCTTTTTACATAGTTACTCTTTACAGTTACTATAATGTTAATATCGTAAGCAAGGAATATAATATTGAGGTAGTACAAGTAAGGCGCGCGGCCGATCAAGAGCGCGCGTGACACTTTTCTGACTGAACTTGTACCCTAGCGCGCTAGGGGAAGCTAGTGCTTCAGTTTTACAATCATACAGTTTGGAATCGAATGTACTTGTGCAGAGCAACGACGGGGTACTCGCGGGGAGGCGGGCGGCGCGGAACGCGTCCCACAATCTCGCTTAGTTTGTGGGATCGACCGTTGAGGTGTAGAAGTGACCGCGTACTTAAATCGCAAGCAGCAAATTTTACGAGGATAGGTAATTACTTCAAGTATAATGGTGCACACGTCTTGTTATGTGTACGGATGTGCCTCGACATCAAAATGCAAAAAGGATTTAAGATTTTATAGATTTCCCCGTGACGCGTGGTAACTTTATTCTTATAATTCCGTATTATTTATATCTATTGTTTCAATTATAATACCCGCCGTGTACATAGTTTTAGAGTTAACTTCAAGAAGCTTTGTGAAAAAAATAACTATTTGCGTCATATTAGGCATATATTAACATACGCATTGCGTTTCTATGCTTTATTATATGTATTTACACTTTGCGCACGGGCTGTAGACAAATGTTTTGAAAATATTTTATTGTATTTCTTACATATTCATAGTGGTGTGCAGAGGATAACCGTGATCGTATACTACTTTGCAGAATGTATTGTTTTGTTACGGTAGGTGATATAGGTACGACCACGGCTATCCTCTGAACACCACTATGAACAGGTGTATGTATGAAATAAAATGTTCATTTAATACACGAATACACGATACATATAGAATAGTTTGTAAGTATATAACAATTTCTAATGAAAATATTTTCTTCTCTGATACTTTTTAGAGCATGATATTTCGGTAGTCGGGTTTTAGTTTTTGGCCGACTACGGCCAAGTAAAAGGGAGGGTTGTGTATTTAACCAGTATGTGTGTATGTATATATGTATGTTATGTACGTATGTATGTATATACATATGTATACATACGTACATTACATACATACGCAATGTACGTATGTATGCAGGTACCAGGTATGTTATGTATACATATGTATACATACGTACATTACATACATACGCAATGTACGTATGTATGCAGGTATTGCAGGTATGTATGTATGTATTAGAGATGCGCCGACTATACATGTTTACCACTCGGTACTTGGCAGTCGGCAAACTCGGTGTTTTTTTAAATTTAATAATAGAATACGGACAACATCTAATAATAAAGCGTCACGCTAATATCTGGATGTGTACCACATGTAAATGTTATTAGGTACGTACTTATAAATCAATGATTACGTAATAATTTAATTAATTTTATTTTTAGTTTTTGACAACCCTAGCAAATTTAGGTACCTACTCGGGTGGCGGTGGGTGGTGGTGTCGTCCGACATCAAAGGCGATTCTCAACTGTATGATTGTAAAACTGTGGCGGAGGTACTGTAGTTTCATAGCTACAGCGCGAAGTGCGACAGGCCCGCTCCAAAGCGGACATAAAGCGGCTCATAAAGGCCGACCGTTGCATTGGCGCCAATGGCCAACATTGGCGTGAATAGCTTAGTCGAGAGGTGTGCTGCACTTAAACGCTACTAGCGGCTTCATGCCTTTAATACTTCTACCCAGGATCTTAGTTCTTAGCTCTTGGGATTCCCCAGACGGCCGGTTAAGGCCAGCCGAGGTTCAGAGGGTCTGATACAGCCTTCACGAGATAGGGGTAAGCGGTGCCGCCACTCTCCATCGGCTCGCCACAAAGCCACCCCTGCGGGATTAAACATCATCACATCATAATCAACCGGTGTCAGTCCACAGCTGGACGTAGGCCTCTCTAAAGAAGAGCGGAATATCGGGCTGGTCTTGGGAGAGGCCTACTACCAGCGGGATTATAATAGTATTTTATTATTATGGGTATACAATAAAAAAAACGTTAACGTTTAACGTTTATAGATTTATTCCTTTATACAAAAAAAAACACGGGTAAGTACCTACTTCAATAACTTAATTTCAATTTGTATCATCAGAATATATTGGTCGGGAGTGGTGTGTATATGACACCGGAGCTGAACTTAAGCTTGCCGCACAGTCACGGGGGGTTTGGGTGGGGCTCCAGTTGTATCGGCGGTCACCTCTCTTGTGTCGCCATGTGCGAAGTTATTGATGCACCAGAGGGAATCAACTACCAGAGGCCGATGTTCGATGAAGGTTAGTATTGTCACAGAATAATGAATAGTGTATTGTGAAACGATTTATGGTTTTAGCAACACCCAGCATGGGGCATAATTACACAAAATAGCTAGCTGGTAAGGATCTAGGAGCTTATGGCACACACTATCCATGGGTATCTACTTGATCAGTATTAAAGGATAAGTCAATAATAAACTGGCCAAGTGCCAGTCGGAATCACACTCGTAGAGTTCCGTACCGCACTACAATCTATACTAATATTATAAAGAGAGAACATTTGTATTTTTGTATGTTTGTAATGATTTGGCTCAAAAACTACTCAACCGATTTAAAAAATTCTTTCACTAATACATAGAATGGACTTTCGGAATGAAAATAGGCTATATATTATCCCGTTTAAATCAAAGGTACATTCGTGGAGACCTCATTTGCAACCTAAGTCGGCAAAAAAACGGTCGATAAAACATGTTTCTTACGAACGCTGCTTAGTTGAAAATAGATAGAAGAATATTTTCTATGCAAGAGTTGTACAAATTAATAAGACCTACAAAAAAGTCCGTGACATCATATGTCTATCTCTTTAGGTTGACTCACAGTAAACATTTTAATCTTAAAATTTTTGTTAAAAAATATTACATAACTTCCTAGGCTATTTTCAAGTATATAGTATTAATCCTTATCCAAATAATTACGTTAATTAGCTTGGCCACATATTATAAATTAAAATTGTCCTTTACAGTATATAATTCAAATGAAAACTCTAGAAGATATCACGAATTTCACATACACGCATCGCAAAATTAAAAAAATATTTGCAGTGAAACCACAGATTAGGTCATAGTTACTACAAAAATATTATTATAAGCTTAGCTATGCTGTAGATCCCCACCGATCACAATCAATTTGAAGTCAATATAGTATAATAATATGATCTATTGTATAAAATAATATTCATCTATATATATAATAATATAATATTTTAAACCACCCCGACTGATCTATGTATAATCTTTTCATTAAAAGCATTCCAATGACTCTAAACACGACATTTAAAATCTGAGCTGTAAGTTGGTGAGGATTTGAGTATTCTGTGGAGTCTTTCTTATTTTTTATTTATATATTCTATAGGCTAGCGTTTGACCACTATCTCACCTGTTGGTAAGTGATGATGCGGTCGAAGATGGTAAGCACGCTAGGCCTAGAATGGGAACTGGCTCTCTAGGATAGCTGCCGGAACACATTAGACGTTTGGCGACAGATTTTTTAACTTGAGGGTGGTAGCTGGCCAGGCGGACACTAGATAGTGTCCTACCACCATGCGGGGGTTATTGGTTTCTTAACGATGTTTTTCCTTCACCGGAGGGCCACTGTGAGAAGCGCACATACATTTTTCGATAGAAAAATTCATTGGTGCACGGCGGTTTGAACTCGGTACCACTGCATCAAAGCCGAACGTTCTCCCAATTACGCCACCGGGCCCTCAAAAGGTCCAGGAGATATCCCAGCATCAGGTCAATGCTTCAATATTCTTACAATATCGTTGAAGAAGAAGATTTTCGAATTGATCAGACCTATGAAAGTTGATTTCAAAGCGCAATTAACTAGAAAAAAGCTCATAGTTTTATAACGATTGAACGAATTTTCATGAATCAAAGCTAAGAAAACTCTCGATGAAGACATCAATAGTAGTAGGCCGTCCAATATCACTAAGCAAGTATTATAAAACAAAGTCCATCACTGCGTCTGTCTGTCTGTTCGCAATAATCTCAATAGCTACTGAACGGATTATCCTGCGGTTTTCACCAATAGCCAGAGTGCTTATGAGGAAGGTTTAGATGCATAATTCGTTAAGGTTTTGTGTAAATTGGATGAAATATGACGATGATTGTTAAATATGTTCATATTTTATATTCGATGCAACAAACTGATGCAAATTTTGTAGGCATATATGTTCTACCCGTGCGAAGCCGGGGCGGGCTGCTAGTATTTTATAAAATCCAGCAAATATAACATTACTTATAATTTTTTGCCAGCAAAAAATTTACTTAGCTTTTTTATATGTTTGTATGAATGACAAAGTTATATTTGCGGTTTTGAAAATATGCTGTAATATCTCAAGAACTGCTGCCGGTATCTCGTTCAAACTAATTTTCGTTGAAAGTGTTTATTGAGATCTACAGCATTTTTTTTTAGATTTTTCACTCTCTTCCCTGAAGGGGATGCTCAGTTTGTATGGAGAAACAAGATTAGATAGTCTTTTATATTTGAATTTTAACACAAGTACTTAAGTAAGTAAATACGTGCTTCAGGCTCTTTCGGAATTGCACCCCTAAAAGGGTGAAGTGGGGTAACAAAGTCTGAAATCAATATTGTTTCGGATTGCGCTGAAATTTGGCATGCAGATAGTTATTTTGACTTAGGTATCCGCTAAGAAATAATTTTTCAAAATTCACTCTTCAAGGGGATGAAGCGGGGGTTCAAAGTTTGGATAGTTATTTTATTCGACATTTCACACAAGTACTTCTGTAAATAAATAAGTAAATACGAGTTTCAGACTTTTTCAAAATGCCACCCTAAGATGATTAACTGGGGTAACAAAGTCTAAAAGTCAATATTGTTTCGGATTGCGCTGAAATTTAGAATGCAGATAGTTATTATATGACGTAGGTATCCGCTCAGAAAGGATTTTCTAAAAATTACTCCCGGATGCGGAACGGGGATTCAAAGTTTGTATGGCGAAATAAGATGAGGTAAAGTATGTGTTGTAGGATTTTTTGAAATGGGGTAGGTAGCAAAGTCTGAAAATTTGGGTTTTTCGGTTTTTATAAATATGAATCCCGAATTGCCTTAAGTCACGCGATAACATGAAAACGGGTGAACCGATTTGGCTAATTCTTATTTGATGTATTTAATGATAGAATCATTTTTATAAAAGAAAAGTTTTAAGTAAACAAAAGAAGTTTTTAACGCGGGCGAAGCCGCAGGGCACTTCTAGTTTAAGTATAAAAATCGTAAAGCGGTTCACAGAATACATCTACCTACCTACCTAACAAGTCTCACTGTGTAGTAGTCCGAATAGTTTCGGTATAAAGTGGCTGTGCCCTCACGACACGATCTCACTTACCTATACAACTACGTAAGACTATGTGTTTCAAGTATAAATCTCTACATCTAGGCTAATATTAATAAAGAGGTAAGATTTGATTTTTTGTTTGTTTGTAACTATTTAACTCAAAAACTACTGGACCGATTTAAAAAATTCTTTCACTATTGGAAAGCTACATTATCAGCAAGAAACATAGGCTATATTTTATTCTCGTATTCTCACGGGAACGGCAACTACTCGGGTAAAACCGCGAGGCGCTGCTAGTTTAAACTAATATTATGAAGAGAAAATATTTGATTTTTTGTGTTTGTTCTGATTTAACCCAAAGAATACTCGACCGATTTAAAAAAATTCTTTCACCATTATAAAGCTACATCTTTTCTTAATAACATGGGCTATATTATATTTTCAAATATCAAAGTGTTGCCTATAATAGTTCTTGCGTGCCCTGCGAAAACTATTAACGATATATAAAATAGTGTTCTATATATTTATAGTAGGTACTCATTATTGCTCACAATAATATCGTTTAAAAACTAAAAAACAACCGACTTCAATGCCGCGCTATTCATTTTCAGTACCAATTTTGAGATGTTTATCTCAATATCTCTGGAGATACTTATCATACCTCGATAAAATTACCATGGTACTACACTTGGGATATCTCCTTTCGAACAAAAAAAGAATAATCGAAATCGGTTCATAAACGACGAAGTTATCCGCGAACAAACATAAAAAAAATATTCATTTTCAGTACCAATTTTGAGATGTTTATCTCAATATCTCTGGAGATACTTATCATACCTCGATAAAATTACCATGGTACCACACTTGGGATATCTCCTTTCGAACAAAAAAAGAATAATCGAAATCGGTTCATAAACGACGAAGTTATCCGCGAACAAACATAAACGCAAATAACGCAAAAAAAAAAAAAAAAAAAAAAAAAAAAAAATATACGGTCGAATTGAGAAACCTCCTCCTTTTTTTGAAGTCGGTTAAAAAAGTCCGCGATAGTATATGCCTAACTATTATAGTTATATTAAGCCACAATAACAGTTTTTGTTTACATTTTTAAGTTCAAATACAGGTGGAATCGAACAGTGGTGATGATATTGGTATCCAGTATGGCTATTCTGTAAGCTATCTTGGAAGCGGAATTCGCGGTGAGATTTGAATTTCGTATTACAAAATTCAACCGTATTACGATCGTGTTACGATTGAATTTCGTAGTACGAAAATCGAATCTCACCGCGGATTCCGCTTTTGAGATAGCTTACAGAATACCTACTGATTTTAATCCTTATCCATTTAAAATGGTTTGATAATTGAGGTTGATTATGTACCTACGTGTAAATTCCACTTTAAATTATTCGATCGGACTTTTCGTTTAGAAGTTATGACGGGTATAAAAATTCTCTAAGTAAGAAAAATGTCACAGTTCGAACTAACTGTCCTACGTTTAGTCTATTAACAATTTAGGTATTAACGTTAAATAATAGTCATTAAATTTTAAACTATTGAATTTGAATTTAATTAACACCATCAACACCAATATTATAAATACGAAAGTCAGTTTGCATATTCGTTTGTTTGTTTGGGATTTCTCCACGGTTGGAACGACTGGACCAATTTAGCTGAAATTTTGCACAGGGATAGTTGCAGTATTATGAATTAGGCTATAGGATACTTTTTAACGCGGGCGGAGCTGCGGGTAACAGCTTGTAGTTTTATAAGTATACAAATGATATCTTACTTTTTCTTTGTACATGCCTAGGTGATGGGCCTCACGATAGCGACAGCAAAAGAGTTCTAACAGCAGCAGAGGCTGAACCTAAGAATCTACAGTACCTCGTCACTAATTGCGAATTAATAAGAGTGAGATACATGTTGGTGTACGCTAAACAACCTGCCACTATGAGATTCTCTACAACAGGCAGCAATAGGAACGGTAATAATGACTTAAATAACTTTGATTTGCATCTATGTTTATTTACAGATAGCTCAATAAGATAGTAATATAAAGTGTTATTTTATTTTAGGAGGAATTCGTCAGTGGTTTTCAAGACATAAATTGCTGTCCATATTACTTGGCTATGGACTAATGCTGGCGACCATAGGTTTTGCAAATAATCAGCCCGTCAATTACTATTACAAAGTATTGCTGAAGAAACTTGACTTTGCATACAGCAATATTAACGTGTAATCTTCATCATTAACCAAAGTTACATGTGGATACCGGATCAATATTAATCATAATACCTAGCCAAATTTTATTCAATTTTTAAGTACCTAGGTAGGTAAATTTTCTATTATTTCGCGAAAATATCTTAGCGATTTAATTTATACTTGCATAGTTACCAAATTTTAATATACTATTACTTTCAGAACATAAAAATATGTTTTATTTCATAATATTATAAGGTACCTACATATCGAGCGATGTTGTGACAAAGCAAATAGTTGGTGAATTAAGAACAAAGGTAGTCAGTCATCGTTCCGGTGCCCCCGTCATGGATCGGAGCGCAATCATTGTATTATCTAATTTTTGTTGTGTCGATCTCGATACCTGTCATGGTATGGTTGCCAGACAGAGTGGCAAAACGTCAGTTTCATCACACATTCACTGTAACCACACGTGGTTTTGTGGGACATTATTTTTTAACACAAGGAACGGCTCCTTTTTTTTCATCACAAGCTGTACTATACTGGAACCCAAGTCTTGACGTCCAACCGATTTCACTATGAGCCGCGACATAAAAAACATTATTTTGTTTATACTAGGTTTGTCGCATACACTCCCTCAGGAACCTTTTGTGAATTTACCTCAAGGACGCGTTGTTGGGGTGAGTCATTGGAATGTGTCCTAGTAATAGTTTTACCATTTGAATTTTGAGGACTACTTTTATTTATCTGAATTATTCGATATATTATTATTCGGCGATTGGGATATTTTTCATTTTCAGACAAAAGTTTATCCAGAGAAATCTTTAGTGCCTGTGGAGATTTACTACGGGATTCCTTACGCTACACCTCCCATCGGCAGATATAGATTTTCGGTGGGTTTCAAAGTACGCACTACGCAACATAAAAAAATGCGTAGTATTTTTGGTGTCTAATAGGTTCTTATTTCATTCTTTCTTAGGCTCCCGAACGGCATACTGGATGGAGACGCACATTGCAGGCACACCGAGTGCCTCCACATTGTCCCTTCGAGGATTTAAGATCTGATATGCATTACAGCGAAGACTGTCTGTTCTTAAACATTTGGACTCCACGGGTTAGATCATTTCTATTAACATTGTTACTAAACCATTATATATTATGTGAAGCTTTATTCGCTTTTTTTCGCTTTATTTATAGTTACTTAATAACTATTTTCTGATTGAAGCACCTTCAGCTCTGTTGATATCTATAAATCTAATACTATAAACTAAGAATCTATGTCCTGCCTGACCCCCCTGACACTCCTAACTTATTGACTGACTGACTTAGAGACAACGCACAACCTAAACCGCTGGTCATTGACTTGAAATTTGGAGGGTGTATTTGTCTTCGTACGAAGGGTATATAAAGTACTAAGATTTTTAAAAGATTTTCCAAATTTCACCCTTTAATTAAACACTTCTAGTATCATTATAAACAATATAATTACACGTGAAAAATTTTTCAGACAGCAATCGGATGACAGTCTGCTTCCTGTTGTAATAGTACTGTACAGTGAATCTTGGACACGAGGAGGAGTGTCTCTGCCGTGCCAGGATTTAGCATCGGAAGGAGTTGTAGTAGTAACTGTTGGATATCGACAGCACTTACTTAGCTTTTTCACTTTGGGTTCGAAATTAGCTCGTGGCAATCTCGCTCTGCTGGACCAGTATTTAGCGATTCTATGGGTTCGAGAAAATATAGCGGCTTTTGGTGGTGACCCTAATACTATAACAGTGCTTGGACATTCTGCTGGTGCTGACAGTGTCCTGTATCATCTTACTTCTCCTCGAGCAATCGGTACTTTAATTTCAATAATAATTGTTTCAGGAATGATTTTAATGTCATCGTAATATTTGTCGGGTATTCCAATTTTAATGATATATTGTTCTATTTCAGGACTTTTTCAAAGGGCCATTATTATGTCACCGCGCGATATTTGGAAACTTATAGATGAAAAAAGTATTGTAGATGCAAGAACATTAGATCGCACTAGTCGTGAAATCGCAGTATCCTTGGGTTGCAGCAGCAAAGATAATCAAGAAATTTTACATTGCATGCGAACTCTTACGCAGTCGGATATTCTCGCAGCATATTCGGTATTCGATATTCATCTTTTAAATCTAATTTTCAAGCAAAATAACTGCAGTCCTCTTAACTTAATATACCTCCTACCTATAACCTAATCGTTTCTAGAACAGTAATTGGTCCAAGTTGATGCAACCGGTGGCTGAAACTTATTTACCGGATTCGGAGCAATATTTACCAACGTCATTACCAGAAGCTTTGTCGAATACAAAGCAAACTGCCATGCAAGTTGACCTACTATTGGGAACCGCTGACCTTGAAGCATTCAACCACAATGGTTTGTATTACATGTAGTGGAAAGTCAGTCAAGGTTGATTATTATTGTTAATCATTTATTGGTTGCAGATGAAACTTTCGAGGAACTAATGAAATGGAACGCTTCGTACGTGACTGAATACGTAAACAGTAAAGCTATACCTGATCTATTACGGATGTTCAATCTCCACCATTCGGAACTGGTAAGATTATAAACAGAAATATAACAATACTAAGTATAGTTAAAGATTCCACATTTGAAATAGAATTTTTAACTATCTACCTACCATATATTCATGAAAACTCTTGAATTCGTCCAGGGGTCACCAGGAATCTATAGGAATAATGTTCCAGAGTAACTAGTGAAGTATATTTTAATATTAATGCATGCATATTAGAATATTCGTGATATGGATTGGATTTCTATCATAGATACGAGTACATTACAGAGTAATGGTATCGCACTGTAATCAATAAAACTAAGTACTTACATAATCGTATTTGTTTATTTAATTTATTTATAAGTACCTACCCCAACAATAAATTTCTTTTAAAATCTAGCTAATACGTACAATTAAATGGGAATATTGGAAAAATAAGCCACGCAGAACCGCTGATGTGCGAGAGATAATGGAATTCCTGGCACGCATCGAGACATCTGCGAAGTGGGGCGCGGCAAGCGCGTTGCTCGCAGCGAGACTCGCGAGGCGAGTGTCCCGTCTATACGTGTACCGCTATTCACATCCAGCCACCGTCGACCTCAATGGCAGGCAATTTCCATCTGCAGGTTTTTATATTTGTTTGTATCTTGCCTAATTAGTTTGTTAGATGGTTCATTTCTACGCGAATCTAACATCACAGAACTACCAAGTAGCTATACTTGTTAGATCTCTGTTGATTCTCGTGCGCAAAGTACTTTTAATTATTATGTGGTTGTACTCGAATAATAATAATAACTTATTTGCACCTTAGCACATTAAAACAGAGTTTCGTAATTGCTTATATACTAAAACATAGCTTATGAGCTCTGAATCTTACACTAGGAAACCCTGTGTTATTAGATTCACGATTGATAGTCCAGTCAACGAGGCTTTTGTAACCCGAGAAATTCTCCCGTCAATGAAAGTTGGCATGTGATAACATTAGGTAATACAGATTACAGATGTACAATAATCCAACATTTTTTTTAACGAGAAGTTAGGTATTTTTACCGAAACATGAAAATCGCTTATAACTCTCTGTGAATATTTCCTCAGACTGAAATATGAAATATATGCGTTCGTATGTACTAATAAAAGAATCCAACACTTTTTCGATATCAGAGTACCCCAAATTTAACTTTTAACATTTTGCGCTAAACTTCTACTGAAAAATTGCTCTGCCAATTATTATTTTTGTATATGTTTTTATATCGTTAAATACATACTTTGGTTCAATAATCCAACATTTTTCGACTTCAGAGTACCCCAAATATAACTTTTAACATTTTGCGCTATAATTTCTACTGAAAAATTGCTCTGCTCATTTTTATTTTTTGATACGTTTTTATATCGTTAAATACATACCTTGGTTTAATAATCCAACATTTTTTCGACTTCAGAGTACCCCAAATTTAAATTTTAACATTTTGCGCTATAACTTCTACTGAAAAATTGCTCTGCTCATTTTTATCTTTTGATATGTTTTTGTATCGTTAAACACATATCTTTATTCAATAATCCAACATATTTTCCTTTTTAAACATATATTTTTTATTTTTGCTTAATTACGTAATGTGAAAAATTTCTCCGTCCATTTTCATTCCTTTATTAGTCATACGATTTTATATTGAAACAGATTTATCAATAATCCAACAAATTTCGAACGTTTATTATATCTTTACGAAAATTTGCTTATTTACGCAAGGGTTGACCTTGATTTGACCGTAGGCGAGTTTGGTGGCCGCCATTATTAATACAGATATTTTTTTTAACTAAATGCAAAACGTATTTAGAGTTATTAGCACATCAAGTTACCACAAACTGTCATATTTTCTCCTTCGATTTTAAACTTAACTGTCAATATTATCAGGTTTAAAATAGTTTTTTGTAACTAGATGTGCTATTGGCTGTGAAACGGCGTTTACAATTGGATTTAAAATAAACATTTTATACTGTAAAATGCGAGGAAGAAAAATTAATAAGTAATATAATGTTTAATAAAACACTTGTTTAGGATATATCGAAAAAAAAGTTTCGTTCAAAGGTGTAACAATTAGCTTATACTTTTTTTTCAGTAATTGCGTCTACCAATAAAATTTAGTTATGTTGACTAAAACACTAATATAAACATAAAATACATCCTGGTAAAATCTCACAGCCGTGTGAAATTATATTTAATTCAAAAGATTTGCTATTACTAAGGATCAGCGCACACTAGCGCGACCAAATAAGTGGAATTTATTATTTTTATACAACAAGGCTCCGTTCACGACCTACGCTCGGAGTGCACCTAAACGCTCTAACCCTGTTCACTTGTAATACATAGGTAAGTTATTGTATTTCATACATATTCTTAGTGGTGCTCAGAGGATAGCCGTGGTCGTATGTCACCTACCGTAACGAAACAATACATTCTGCAAAGTAGCATGCGACCACAGGTATCCACTGAGCACTACTAAGAATATGTACGAAATAAAATAAAATATGTATTACAAGTAAGTATACAACACAAAATACATCGACGCCCCCACCGAATAAAGCGGTTTTATGAAAATCGTAATTTTACAGGAGAGCCAAAAAACAGAAAAATTTGTTTCACCACTCGTACAAACAACCAATTTTTAACAAATGTAATATCGTTATATTTGAAAAAAAAAATAAGTTTCCAAATAAAACATCTCACTATCGTAAAAAACTCCCAGACTCTAGATTAATAAAGAAAAACTATATTACAAGTTTATTCGCTTAAGACCGTGCTTTTTTTTTCTGCGTAATTGTTTACGTCTTTATTCATCTCAAAACGTCAAGAGGGATTTTGTGTAACAAATACCACGGTAATATTATAATACAGTATTGTGACTCGGCGTGTCGTTGAGATCAAAAGCCGCGGCACCCGGCACCTGGCGGCACCGCGCGGTACGTACACGCGCGATAGGGCTGCCCGCCTACAGTATTTAAATTGCATCTACCTACTTGACGATCTTTCTAGTTATTTTGTCATTGTAATATTTTGTTTTTTCAGAAGAAGGGGCTTTTAATTAAAGTACTATATTATATAATATTTTATTTAATAAAATGAAATTCGTTGTGAAAATAATGACAGTACATATTTTATATTTTCTACCGTAAAGCTCTCCCTCGTTCATTAGACCCAAAGGTTGAACTCAACATCCTCTGTTGTTAAAGTTATTAGTTATCAGTATGGTAAGGTAGACCAAAATGTACTATTTAAACGTTTGGCTCATTATGATGCATGAGGCTTTTAAAACACAAAAACAATTAAATATTTCTTTTAAAGTAGATAAGACGATTGGTTGCGCGAGCGCAGCGTGGGCTATTATAGCGCGAGCGAAGCGAGCGCGAAAGTTTTCATGACTTTTTATGCCCCTACCAGTTTTATAACTTCATAACCTTTAGTTAAGTCATTAGAGAGGACTCCAAGGCCGAACTCGATATTTTTTATTATTAAAGTCATTAATCATTATCGTGAGGTATACCATGTTGAGAAGTAGACATTTTTAAGACTTTTTATGCCCCTTACAGTTTTATTATCTAACAATCAAGTCACTATCGATGACTCTAATGTCAAATTTAATATCCTCTGTTGTTAAACTTATTTATCAGAATGGTTAGGTATACCAAGTTGTGTTCTTTAAATGTTTGACTCATTCTGATGGATGAAGCTATTAAAACACAAAAATGTATGTAATATTTCCTACGCAAGTAGATAAGGCGAACGGTTGCGCGACCGCAGCGAGCGCTATTGGTGCGCGAGCGAAGCGAGCGCGAAATATTTTTATGACTTTTTGTGACCCTAACAGTTTTATAACTTCATAACCTTTAGATAAGTCATTAGAGAGGACTCCAATATCGAACTCGATATCCTCTATTGTAAAAGTCATTAATCATTATGGTTGGGGTATACCAAGTTGTGCGGTTTAAGTGTTTGCCAAAATTAAAGTGTCCTATGTCCTACTATGCTCTACGGACTATCTTTGTATAAAATTTCAGCTGAATCGGCCAAGTCGTTGATCTGATAAGACGTCACAACAATCTGGACATCCAGGCTCAAAAACGTGTACTATGTCCTCGTATGTAAAATTGACTATCTTTGCGCAAAGTTGCAGCTGAATCGGTTTAGCTGTTTAGCTGATAAGACGTCACTCATTTTCAAAGTTCAATAAAAAATCTAGATATCCACACTCGATTGTAAAAAAAAGTTACCATGTTCTTTTGTGCCTTATTGGCTATCTTTATACTAAATTTCAGCTAAATATGCTATTTTGCCCTATGAACTGTCTTTAGCCAATTTCAGCCAAATCGGTCAAGCCAATAAACAAATTTACTTTCGCATTTTATAATATTGGTGTGGATCTCTAAGACTAGCGAATTAGGCTGCACGTTGATATATCAGTCATATAATTAGACAAAGGCGTGAGGAATAATTTGTTTTTTTATTTTTTATTTTGGAAAACTGTAAAACCCTTGTCTTAAAATTTTACTTGAAGAGTTTGTGTACATATTTTTAAGTGCATCGTCCCAGAGAATATAATGTTTTACAGAAGATTAAATTAAAAAATTACAGAAAATGTAACCCCCAATTTCACCCACTTAGGGGTGCAATATAAATAAACATATTTTTTAGTGGATACTTGCACTTCACAAAGAACACACCTTCCAAATATCATGTCTCTAAGAGGTCATCAGTCATTCAGTCGGTCAGAAAAAAGCGTGGGGGATGATTTTTGACAAACTGTGATACCCGTAAATCACTATTTTCATTAAAGAGAATGTGTATCAATTTTTGAGAGAATTGACCGAGAGAATAAAAAGTTTTTTTGGACTTTCAACCCTCCATGACATCCACTTAGGGGTGGAATTTCGAAAAAAAATCTTGGTGCATACTTGCTCTTCACAAAAAATACACCCTCCAAATATTTTGTCTCTAGGACCAGTGGTTTAGGCAGTGCGTTGATATATCAGGCAATCATTCAGTCAGTAAGAAAAACGCGTAAGGGATGATTTTTGAAAAACTGTGATACCTGTTACTCACTATTTACCCGACTACGGCAAATCAATAAGGAGGGTTATGTTTTTGACCGGTATGTGGATATGTATGTATGTATGTATGTATGTATGTATGTTTGTATGTATGTTCATCTGTTCCCTCATAACTTCTAAATTATTTATCATAATTTAACAAATGAGGTGTTGTTGGACGCGTCTTATTTGTCCGCTGGTTATAGGCTATATGACGTCACAACAAATTGAATTTGGGTCCCCCTAGAGGGGACGAAGTCCAGAACAAAAAAACATCTCACCCACCCCATCGTGTGTGGTATCGTTGAATAGGGATTTTAAAATGAAGATAAGGTTTATTACATCATATTTTTGTAGGGCATAGCGTTGGCGAGATATATCCCGCCGAAGTCAAGAAAACTAATTTTTACCCCACGGCGTCGCAAAGAAGCAGTTGGGAGGGTTATGTGTTTGTTTCTCACTATGTATGTATGTAAGTATGTTAACATGTATACATGTATACATCTATCCAAAAACCCCAAAATGCTTTAAATAAAAAGTAAGTTCAAAAACTAAAACCCGACTACTGAAAAATCACTCTCTAAAAAGTATGAAACAAGAAAATATTCTCATCTGAGATCGCTAAGTTCAAACTAATCAATATGTATCGTGTATTATACAAACAACTAACTTGTAATAAATATTTTATTGTATTTCATAAATATTCTTAGTGGTGCTCAGAGGATAGCCGTGTTCATTTTACACATAAGGTCTATTTTACTTTTTTATTAGTCCATTTATCGGCGCGTTTACAAAGGATATTTGGTTGGATACATATTGGAATTATTTTTATTAATATGCATGTATGTACTTTGTACCGATTAGATCCGCGAATAAAGAAATTTTTTGCCGCGAATATAGGAATTGGGTCACAATTTTTAATCCGTGAATAGTGAAAATGCGAATGAAGGAAGCGCGAATAAGGAGCTTTTACTGTAAATAACTCCGAAACCTGACGCCTTAGGATATTATGTCATGAGACATTTTTTGTTTGTATGTATGAGTGTCCTCTATCTAAACATATATGCACGGGGTACCTTCGTTGTACACCGTGATTCTGAAAAATAATCAAAGTGGTGGCTGACGAAAGGATATGAAGGGTGCCATGCCATACAAAAATCTGCGATACCCAAATGATTAGGAACCATAAAATGTTAAGTTCACTAGAATGAGAAAAATTTGCAGTTGTGGTAACTCGATGTGCTGACTGTACACTAATTAATATTTTTAATAGAATTAATAATTCAGTGACTCTAACTACATACTTTTGTGCATATAAGGTAAAAAAATATATATTTGTAATAATATATAATGGCGGCTACCAACCCCGCCTACGGTCAAATCAAGGTCAACCCTTGCGCTCTAGCGTAAATAAGCAAAGTTTTGTAAAAATATAATAAACGTTCGAAAATTGATAAATCTGTTTTAATATAAAATCGTATGACTAATAAAGGAATTAAAATGGAAGGAGAAATTTTTCACATTAACGTAATTAAGCAAAAATAAAAAATATATGTTTAAAAAGGAAAATATGTTGGATTATTGAATAAAGATATGTGTTTAACGATACAAAAACATATCAAAAAATAAAAATGAGCAGAGCAATTTTTCAGTAGAAGATATAGCGCAAAATGTTAAAATTTAAATTTGGGGTACTCTGAAGTCGAAAAAATGTTGGATTATTAAACCAAGGTATGTATTTAACGATATAAAAACGTATCAAAAAATAAAAATGAGCAGAGCAATTTTTCAGTAGAAATTATAGCGCAAAATGTTAAAAGTTATATTTGGGGTACTCTGAAGTCGAAAAAGTGTTGGATTCTTTTATATACATATTCTAACTAGTACATACGAACGTATATATTTCATATTTCAGTCTGAGGAAATATTCACAGAGAGTTATAAGCGATTTCCATGTTTAGGTAAAAATACCTAACTTCTCGTTAAAAAAATGTTGGATTATTGTACATCTGTAATCTGTATTACCTAATGTCATCACATGCCAACTTTCATTGACGGGAGAATTTTTCGGAAGTCTCCATACAACAAATATCCTCGTTGACTGGACTATGAAATGAATGCCGTGAGTTGACTAGGTATATATGTAAAACCGTGGATGGATCTGGCATTTAAATAACAATAATAATGTAAGAAAGAAAACTATACAATCACTAGTATGAGAAAACGAGATGGACAACAATTTTTATCCTTCTCTGTAAATGCGATTTTATTGTTTGGAGCCAGCTCTGGCTCTCAGTTCTAGTACACCGATTGGCTATCACCTGCTGTCATGTTATGACCCGACCCGACCAAATTACGTTGTTCATTTTATCTTATAACTGGCATATGTATCACGTGTTCATCATTTTAGTCGGGTTATATATCTTATAGCTATTTCATTCGCATATGCTAAAGTCTGGTCTGTTCTCTTCACTGGGAGAACTCCACAGGCATGGAACAGGAGCATGGTGGTTTTGTTTTTCAAAAAAGGAGACAAAACTCTCTTGAAAAACTACCGCCCGATTTCGCTTCTGAGCCATGTCTACAAACTGTTTTCAAGGGTCATCACGAACCGTCTTGTGCGAAGACTCGACGAGTTTCAACCTCCGGAACAGGCCGGATTTCGAAGCGGTTACAGCACCATGGACCACATCCACACAGTGCGGCAGATTGTACAGAAGACCGAAGAGTACAATCGGCCCCTGTGCTTAGCGTTTGTGGACTATGAGAAGGCCTTCGACTCAATCGAAACCTGGTCTGTTCTGGAGTCCTTGCAGCGTTGCCAAGTCGACTGGCGATATATCGAAGTGATGAGATGTCTGTATAATGCCGCAACGATGAGTGTACAAGTACAGAACCAGCGTACTAATCATATCCACCTGCGTCGAGGAGTGAGACAGGGGGACGTCATATCCCCGAAACTGTTCACTAACGCCTTGGAGGATATGTTTAAAACGCTGGACTGGAAAAATTGTGGCATCAACATCAACGGCAAGTACATCTCTCACTTACGATTCGCAGATGACATCGTCATTATGGCAGAGACGCTGCAGGACCTACAGAGGATGTTGAATGGCCTAGCTGATTCTTCTCGTCGCATCGGTCTCCAGATGAATTTGGATAAAACCAAAGTCATGTACAACGAGCGCGTTGTTCCGGAACCGATTGCCGTAGATGGAATCCCACTCGAAGTTGTCACTAAGTATGTTTACCTAGGGCAGACGCTCCAACTAGGCAAACATAACTTCGAAAAGGAAATCCAGAGAAGAATTCAGCTGGGCTGAGCAGCATTTGGAAAACTCCGTCGAGTCTTCTCGTCGCATATACCACAGTACCTAAAGACAAAAGTCTTTAATCAGTGCGTCCTACCCGTCTTGACATACGGAGCCGAGACGTGGACACTCATGGTTCGACTGGTCCACCAATTTAAAGTCACTCAGCGAGCTATGGAAAGAGCTATGCTCGGTGTTTCTCTGCGGGATCGAATCCGGAACGAAGTAATTCGCCAGAGAACTAAAGTGATCGACATAGCTCATCGGATTAGCAAGCTGAAGTGGCAGTGGGCTGGTCATATCTGCCGTAGGACCGATAACCGTTGGGGTAGACTGGTTCTAGAGTGGAGACCGCGAATCGGTTAACGTAGCGTAGGACGCCCTGTTACCAGGTGGAGCGACGACATTCGCAAAGCGGTGGGCAGTGACTGGAAACAAAGAGCCGAAGATCGGGCTCAGTGGCATGACTTGGGAGAGGCCTGTGTCCAGCAGTGGACTGATACCGGCTGATTATGATGATGATGATGATTAATGTCTGGTTTATTTCATTTTCCCTCTACGTGTAAAACACAGTTTGATTTAGTACTATTAAGTATTCTGTGGTTTGACTGACTTAAAATAAGTGTCAACGGTCAATGGTCGGTCATATTGATATTCCGTGTACCACGGTTATGTTATACCCGCTCCATACATGGGTGTTTTATTATTTGCTATTTGTAACCATGTGTGGAGGGGGTATATTTGCGAAATTGTTCGCGTATTCGCGTATTTGGCACGCATAGCAAATAACAAACAACCCTTACCGAACATTGGTCAGTTTTTTATGCTGCGTCCTCAGATGCGTATTCTCTATTTGTGTTGGCAGATTTGCCGAATATTTGTGGTATGGACAAATACGCGATACAACCATCCACACATGGAGCCAACCGAGGAACAATACAAAAAACATGTTTCATAAAGAACTGTCTTGATGCTGCTCGTTTCTAAGGTTTTAAATAGGTGCATCTGATAGATTTTTAATATCCTTAAAGTAAATACAGTTACTTGACCATGTTTGGTCGGTATATTTGCGTATTCGCGTTGCGTGTTTGGCTATTTGTGTTGCGTGTTTGTCTATTTGTGTTCTTTGATGTGCCTAAAGAAACGACAGATGTTCGGTAAGGGATGTTTGTTATTTGCTATGCGTGCCAAATACGCGAATACGCGAACAATTTCGCAAATATACCCCCCCACACATGGTCACAAATAGCAAATAACAAACACCCATGAGTGGAGCGGGTATTTGGCACATCAAAGAACACAAAAAGACAAACGTGCAACAAAAACAGGCAAACACGCAACGCAAATACGCAAATATACCGACCAAACATGGTCCAGTAACTGTATTTTCTTTGAGGTTTTAAGGTTTTTAGAACTCTTTCTATATCAGGTTTTTAGAACTCTATCACATGTATTTGAGACCCTAGAAATGAGCGGCATCAACAACAATCTATAGTTTGTGAAACAGCATGTTTATTGTATTGTTCGTCATTTGGCTCCATGTGTGGATGGTTGTTTCTATCGCCTATTTGTCCGTACCACAAATATTCGCCAAATATACTGCCAAATAGCGAATACGCATGTGAGGACGCACCATTACATTACTGCTAGGCTATTCTGTAAGCTATCTCGATAGCGGAATCCGCGGTGAGATTCAAATTTCGTACTACGAAATTCAATCGTATTACGTTGGTAATATGGTTTATTGTTTATTGAAATAGCTTACAGAATAGCCTAGCTGTTGGGCTATTCTGTAAGCTATTTCTCAAGCGGAATCCGCGGTGCGATTTGAATTTCGTATTACGAAATTCAACCGTATTACGATCGTGTTACGATTGAATTTCGTAGTACAAAATTCAAATCTCACCTCGGATTCCGCTTCCGAGATAGCTTACAGAATAGCCCAACTGTACCGTCTAGGTACCCAGATACCTACCTACCGGTACTTGTACCATTCATTATTCTGTGCTACCGGCTCACGGCTGTAAGCACAGAACGGAAAGAACTATATCTGTGTTCTATGGCTATATACAGGTTGAATTTTTCAAGTGGGCGTATATGGCCAAATCGGAAACTATATAACGAATAGCTAAAAGTACCTACTCAAAGGAGTCTCGGGACCTTGATAAAAACTAAAACTGCATCATTGGATTTAAAAATAAAACTGGCCAAGTGCGAGTCAGACTTTTGTCCCGCACACGGAGGGTTCCGAACGCCATCAACGAATATCTAACAAACTTCTAACAATAATAATCATTAATATTATTAAATATCTGGAAGACCAAGAGTTCGCAATCGTACGACTAACTCAAAGAGAATATAAATACTACGTGACTAACTTTCCACTGATTCTAGCTAAATGAAACTCTGTAAGTACTAAAATAGAAGATATAATAATCAATACTGACTGTACTAGCGATGGGTCGTACTTGATAAATCCAGTACCAGGGCTACTTAGTACGACAACCGTCAACTACCAGGGCTCAAAATACTTTCAAGTATTTGTCAACCCTGCTAAAATACTTGCATAGGAATTTAATACGTGCATTAACATAATAGAGGCGAATATCGTATGTATAAAAATGAAATACTTCCAAGTGTATGAATTCAGAATACTTGCATAGTAAATTGACCCTCATTCTTGTCGGAATAAGGCGCAATATAGCGTTCACAATAAAAAACGTTTAACACTTGCAAGTTGCAAAAACCTTCAAAGTATTTCGTATGAGACGGGCGCGCCCAGTGAGCCTAGCCGAAGTACTTGCATAGGAATTTGATCCATGTTCTAAAGAGTATAGAGGCGAATATTGTATGTATAAAAATGAAATACTTCCTAGCGTAGGAATGTAAAATAAGTACTTGCATAGAAAATTGACTCTTATTATTAATAGTAAATAAGGCGCAATATAGCGTCACATAAAAAAGACTTCCAAGTTAACGAATAAAATACTTTTAAGTCTTGCAAGTCTTTAAGGTCGGACCCTGGTTGGCGTACTTGCAAGCTTAAACCAGGGTTTAAAAGCTGGTAACGTAAATACGTACCTTCCCTGGACTGTACACTACTACAATTAAATCTAAAGTAAACAATTCGACCGAGGCCCACAAATTTAACAAATGAAACGCTTGCGCGTGCTAATTTTTCCTGTGCTGCCATCTAGTTGCGTCGAGGTGAATTAATTTCAAAGGCAAAGAAAAAATTCATTACACAGGTAAGTTATTTGCAGTTGATTGCAGATTGAACACCGCACAGCTATGCTCGGTATTTTTTGCCACTTAAATAGAAAAATATGACTCTTCCCGACATATATTGGCGAATAATAATACTATTTATTTTAATTGAGAGCAACTATCTGCTTTAACTGCACAATATCACTAAAGCTACTTCTACTCCAATAGATGTCGGGAAGAGTCATATTTTATAGTTGATTTTCGATAAAGTTGATTATTGAAAACACGAATAAAACAAAATGTCTGAAAATGAATCCTAGCTAGATCGATTTATCACCCCCGAAAACACCTGTATACTAAATTTTATTTAATCTTTGGAGCCGTTTGAGATTAAGGTAAACACGATAGCGCCATCAATGAAGATTCGTAGATAGTGCTATCGTAATAAAACACGTTTTTTATTTTAAACCCTTTAATTTTTTACTTTGTTCTGTTCTTAGTATTTGTTGTTATAGCGGCAACAGAAATACATCATCTGTGAAAATTTCAACCGTCTGGTTCATGAGATACAGCCTGGTGACAGACGGACAGACAGACAGACAGACGGACAGCGGAGTCTCAGTAATAGGGTTCCGTTGGTACCTTTTGGGTTCGGAACCCTGAAAATCGATATTCCTAGCCAGGAATCGAACACGTTGATTTTGAAAAACATTACATAATCTAGATGACTAGCGTTTGTTAAAAAAATATTGGGCATGATTTCGCATTAGGTACAGGTAATGGTGAATAGGTATAGTTATTGAGGAGATCACCTTAAAATATGAAACGGTTTAATAAAATCCTACGTTTTCGTTAAGTTTGGCGTAGGTAGGTCATTACATCCCATAATTTGTTCCTCATTAGCGAAACTATCAAATGGTGGTTGTATATTTTTTTCAATATCAACGGGTTCGATTCCTGGCCAGGAATATTGATTTTTCAAAAACCCAATGATGCAGTTTTACTTACTACGTATTTTAGATCACTATCTAGTGATCTCTATACACAATACATTATGTAATAATAGAATAGACAAAGTAGAGATGCTACGCATTTACAATCTAAAACCACTGCCTTTCAGGTGCAATTCACGGTTCAGATTTGCTGTCTCTATTCGGAGATGCCTTAATGCTTCAGGTGGCACGAAAACCTTCTATGGCAAGTGAGAAAAAGTTTTCAGCAACATTTCGACGCTACGTCGTAAATTTTGTTAAATACGGGTGAGTATAAAAGTTTTTTATTCCGTAACTATTTGGGCTTCACAGTTGAAACTTAATAGGTAGGTAGATGTATTTTGTGCACCGCTTTACAAATTTACCCAAAAATTAAACTAGTAGAAGATAAAGAAAAAATATATAAGAGCCTTATATAAGGGCCTTTATATAATCCATGGAACTGTTTTTTTTTTCCATAAAACCTATACATGCGCGGTTTTTAAATGGTCTTTAAAAATGATATTGAGGTTTCTAAAACTATATTTTAAAAGTCAATAGTTTAAAAAGATTTTTTTTATAAAGCTGACTAGCAATGTAGGTTGCACATTACTAGTATTCTCGTTAACCCTCAAACGAAACTAGATATGCTTGTGTCTGGAGTAGGTTCACGTCAATAGTGCAATGGGTGAAAATCGAACTCACGACCTCTCGATCGCCAGTCCGACACCTGAAAAAAGATAAAGTATAAAAAAGAAGATACACTTCTAATGTGGTAAAATGTGTGCCCCCCCTCTCTAACTTTTAAAATAAGAGAGTGAAAAATCTAAAAATTGATATGCTGTACAGCTAGGCTATTCTGTAAGCTATCTCGACAGCGGAATCCGCGGTGAGTTTTGAGTTTCGTACTACGAAATTCAACCGTATTACGAACGCGATACGATTGAATTTCGTAGTACGAAATTCGAATCTCACCGCGGATTCCGCTGTCGAGATAGCTTACAGAATAGCCTAGCTGAACCCGATACTGAGGATTCTAGAGCCACCATAAACCATAAGCCACTTCACAGAAGATCTGCCCGAAATTAGCCGAGATGAAATCGGGATGATCGTTAAACAACTCAAAAATGGAAAAGCCCCAGAAATCGACAGTTAAAGCGGGTGGTGCGAGAATTCCAATTAGGGCCGGATTTAGATCAAAGGCCCCTAGGCACTTTACATTTGAGACCCCTCCCCCCTACTTCCCGAAGCTGTTGGGAATTTGTTTTACTGATAACATACAAAACAAGCAATAGACTGTGGTGTATTATTGTATGGAAGGAGAAAAGGGAGACCTTTGCCTTGCCCTGCAGCGGATCAGAATAGATTGATTTTTAAAAAATCTGTCGCGGTAACTGGGTAGGCAAGGCCCCTTGGATGCTGGGCCCCTAGGCCAGTGCTTTGAAGGCCTAGGCGGAAATACGGCCCTGCTTCCAATTCTGTAAAATGCGAAGGTGGGCTCTTTGACGATGTTAAGCAGATCGATAGAAAAAGGCGACGGTGGGCTCTTTGACGATGTTAAGCAGATCGATAGAAAAAGGCGACGGTGGTATTAGGTCATAAAGCATTCCCCATTGTTGAGTCGGTAAAAGATACAAGTGCACAAGATGCACAGCACACTGATGTCTCTACGGAGAGTGGTTCCAATCTTTCACCGAGTTTTCGCGAGTGAATAGGTATCTTCTGGGTAAGCGCGCTCCATCATCGACCGCATCATCACTTACCATCAGGTGAGATAGTAGATAAGTGCTACCCAGTTCAATGTAAAAAAAAATTCGGGATCGTCGACAATCCTAATGGCAGGTAGACCGGGGCGCCGCGTTCTAGAGGTGCGACCAAATACTCCATGTTCGGACAAACTTGTGCTTTGTATTGTAAAGCACAAAGTCGCTGACGCTGTGTGAAATATCGCTTCGCCCTATTCAGCACACCGAGCTTTTAAGAAGCAAGCTTCGCTTTGGCCTCTAAGTGTCTTCTATACTGTGTTGTGACCTATGTGATCTCTGACTATGACCCTACGAATAAATAAAACATGACCTCTCTAAATATTTCTACACCAAGGATTCCGAGATTGCTGGATACCGTGAGTGGAATGCCCTACAAGCGAGGAGCTATTGCGAAGGAAGTTATTTTTGCGGTGAAAGCGCATACTTGTGTCTTAGTGGGGTTGAACTGCATCAATTTACTTTCACCCCATTCAGAAACACTCTAATGGGAGTTCTCGATCTGAGACATACGAGTAAGTTCCTCTCTGCGATACAATACAAATACTCTTTGTGACACCAATATAGAAAAGACATAAAAATAGGACGTAACCTACGAATAAATTTTATAATTTACTCGTAGGACGTAACTAATACTAGGTACAATGGGCAGTCTTATCGTTACAAGCGATTTTTTCCAGATAAACTTTGGATGGACATAACAATATAGATAGAACAAGTACGGTGGTGTGTATTTTAATTTTTACTTAATATCATCATTAGCCCGTGTCAGTCCACTGCTGGACGTAGGCCTCTCCCAAGATGCGCCACTGAGCCCGATCTTCGGCTGTTCTCTTCCAGTCACTGCCCACCGCTTTTCGTATGTCGTCGCTCCACCTGGTCACAGGACGTCCTACGCTACGTTTGCCGATTCGCGGTCTCCACTCTAAGACAAGTCTACCCCAACGGTTATCAGTCCTGCGGCAGATATGACCAGCCCACTGCCACTTCAGCTTGCTAATCCGTTGAGCTATATCGATAACTTTAGTTCTCTGGCGAATTACTTCGTTCCGGATTCTATCCCGCAGAGAAATACCGAGCATAGCTCTCTCCATAGCTCGCTGAGCGACTTTAAACTGGTGGACCAGTCGAACTGTGAGTGTCCACGTCTCAGCTCCGTATGTCATTACAGGTAGGACGCACTGGTTAAAGACTTTTGTCTTAAGACACTGCGGTATAGGCGACGAGAAGACTCGACGGAGTTTTCCGATTGCTGCCCAGCCCAGTTGAATTCTTCTCTGGATTTCCTTCTCGAAGTTGTGTTTGCCTAGTTGGAGCGTCAGCCCTAGGTAAACATACTTAATGACAACTTCGAGTGGGATTCCATCTACAGCAATCGGTTCCGGAACAACGTGCTCGTTGTACATGACTTTGGTTTTATCCAAATTCATCCGGAGACCGATGCGACGAGAAGAATCAGCTAGGCCATTCAACATCCTTTGTAGGTCCTGCAGCGTCTCTGCCATAATGACGATGTCATCTGCGAATCGTAAGTGAGAGATGTACTTGGCGTTGATGTTAATGCCATAATATTTCCAGTCCAGCATATCTTAAACATATCCTCCAAGGCGTTAGTGAACAGTTTCGGGGATATGACGTCCCCCTGTCTCACTCCTCGACGCAGATGGACATGTTCAGTTCGCTGGTTCTGTACTTGTACAGTCATCGTTGCGGCATTATATAGACATCTCATCATTTCGATATATCGCCAGTCGACTTGACAACGCTGCAAGGACTCGAGAACAGACCAGGTTTCGATTGAGTCAAAGGCCTTCTCATAGTCCACAAATGCTTAGCACAGGGGCCGATTGTACTCTTCGGTCTTCTGTACAATCTGCAGCACCGCGTGGATGTGGTCTATGGTGCCGTAACCGCTTTGAAGCCTGGCCTGTTCCGGAGGTTGAAACTCGTCGAGTCTTCGCGGAAGACGGTTCGTGATGACCCTTGAAAACAGCTTGTAGACATGGCTCAGAAGCGAAATCGGGCGGTAGTTTTTCAATAGGGTTTTGTCTCCTTTTCCGAAAAACAGCACCACCATGCTTCTGTTCCATGCCTGTGGAGTTATCTCAGTGAAAAGAACGGAATTCAAGAGCTGCTGAAGCTGTTGAACTGCTGGAGCTCCTCCGGCTTTTAAAAGCTCTGTTGTGATTCCGTCTTCTCCTGGGGCTTTTCCATTTTTGAGGTGTTTAACGATCATCCCGATTTCATCTCGGCTAATTTCGGGCAGATCTTCTGTGAAGTGGCGGGTTAAGGTGGCTCTAGAATCCTCAGTATCGGGTTCAGCTAGGCTATTCTGTAAGCTATCTCGACAGCAGAATCCGCGGTGAGATTCGAATTTCGTACTTTGAAATTCAATCGTATCGCGTTCGCAATACGGTTGAATTTCGTAGTACAAAATTCAAATCTCACCGCGGATTCCGTTGTCGAGATAGCTTACAGAATAGCCTAGCAGGCCTTGAAGCATGCGATGCGTAGAGCTTGCAGTAGAAATCTTCAACTTCCCGCAGAATCCCCGGCTTGGAAGCGACAACGTTCCCCGTTGACGTTGTCAGCTTTGTGAGGTGGCTTCTACCCAGAGGCTGGACGAACACGACGACCCCCGATTCTGCTCAATTGATTCTTTAATCAAGAGCGTGTTAGAAAATCGGAGGTCGCGTCGTACCAGCTTCTTAATGGATTTGTTGCGCACCAGGTTAGTTGACAAAGCTGACAAAGGGTCTGTTCGTCTCTCTTCCATTAGCCGAAGTGTTTCTGCCGAAAGTTTGGACTTTTTGCCCGTACGCTTGCTCTTACAAAACTTCGTCCCTTCATCCCTGAGGATTTCCACCACTTTTTCGAGTTTCTGGTCTACGTCATCTGGTTGTTTCCAAGGCAGCGAATCGATTTTCCAATTTTAATTGAAATGTTTCGGACCCAACAACGGTTTGGAGTAGGTTTGGACGGAGCGTAGACTTCATCATTCGGAATCTCTTGGCTTAAAAGTCGATATCCAGAGAGCCGCGTACAAGTCTGTGATCACTCCCGGTATTGAACGTAGTGATCACTGAGACGTCTCTGAATATGCGCCGTTTGTCCGTAATGATGAAGTCAATCTCGTTTTTAGTCATAGTGTCGGGGCTTTGCCACGTCCACTTCCTTTGGGGCTGTTTCTTGAAGAACGAATTCATCAAGAAAAGCTCTCTTTTTCGAGGAAATTGACTAGCATTTGCCACCTGTGATTCCTACTCTCAAATCCGTGTGGTCCTATAGACGATTCGCCGCAAGTTTGTACTCCCACTTTGGCGTTAAAGTCTCCCATGACAACGTTGTAGTGAGCCTTGGAGGTGGTGTGTAAAGCTCTGGAGATATCTTCATACATGCTCTCCACCTCATCATCCAAGTGTGTCGAGGTCGGTGCGTAGACCTGGATAATCTTGAGGCTGTACCTCTTGGTAAACTTAATTATGAGGTACGCTGCCCTGGTCGACACATTGGAGATTTCTACAACGTTGTCACTGAGAACCTTGTTGACCAGAAACCCGACGCCGCCTTGGGATGGCTGATCTTCTTCTCTGTAGTACATAAGATGGCCCGGTTCTAAGGTTATGGTGTCCTCTCCCTATCTTCGGACTTCACATAACCCCCGTATGTGCCATCTTATGTGTTTCAGCTCCTCCTCCAGCTGGAGGAGGAGCTGAATCACATGGTGCAGCTGCGCCAGATGATCGTCCAGCCAAATCGTGCGTCCATTGTAGATTGTAAGGTTCAGTTTGTTTTGGCGGCCTACCGTAGCCCGGGGATTCTTAGCACCTCCTGCCCTGCCGTTACCGTGACTGCCGCCGTGGTCAGGAATGCGGGCGGCCGGGAACTGGGGGCCTTGGCTTTAGGTGTCTTTCCATACTACATTGTATCCCTTGGAAGGGATATGCCCTAATCGCCACGCTGGGCAGGCGTGTTGGCGATCGCCGGATGTAGCTTCTCGCACCGGTGACGCTGCTGCCTGTCACCGGCCTGCTAGGCTATTCTGTAAGTTATCTCGACAGCGGAATCCGCGGTGAGATTAGAATTACGAAATTCAACCGTATTACGAACGTGATACGATTGAATTTCGAAGTACGAAATTCGAATCTCACCGCGGATTCCGCTGTCGAGATAGCTTACAGAATAGCCTAGCAGTAGTATTTAGCTACGCCATAACTTCGAAATGGTTATACAGCCATTTTTCAGGCGCCAGAGCCTCGTTTGTTGGTCAGCATGATGCACCACGGGCAGGTGAGGTTGGCTGGGAGCACCGAGGTCGTATTTGTGCCCCCTTACATCCCATAGACTACATAAAAGGTTACATAGTATAATATTATATACGAATACATTACATATGCACATCATAAACATATGATGTACAACGTGTTACAAAATACCCCGTAAAAATATAATTAATTATCAAAGCCAAAAATGTTGTCAACCCTAGTAAGCAGTCACGTCAGGGCACCAGATTATTAAACAGAAAGGCCTACACGTATCTATTTTAACTAATCATTTTCCACTTTAATAGTTTTTCTTCCAATACAAGGATGTCATTATACTCAAGTAACGGCTTCAAAAAATGTCAATTTTGCTCCGGAACATTGTGCTCGCAACGTACGAGAACATCTTAACGTTCGCTTTTCGTGAGGATGGATCGGCCGCGGGGGACCGGTGCTATTGCCTGCTCGTTCACTGGAACTCACGTCTTTGGACTTCTTTTTCTGGGGTTATGTGAAGGCCAGTGAAGGACAGAGTGTATTTCTCCGATTGCCCAACGGTTGCCGAGATGGAACAGCGTGTTTGATCGTAAGTGTTCGTTTAGGTTGTTTCGTTGAGTTAGGTCTTTTAAATTTTTTGTCGTTCCGCGAATTTGGTAGAAATGTAGGAACATTCTGCGTAGTTTACTCTTTAATTTTACTGAAATAGGGCTTGCACATCAGTGAAAATAATATTTTTTTATTTATTTGGGGTATGCTATACAGCGTTACTACGGTTCTTAAATATTGTGAATGGACTCGTTATAAGGCCCTATTTAACCTCCTTTCGGCTTTACGGATAGTTATTTGACATCCTGTATATGATAGGGAAAGTTATCTGACAGAAGAGAAATAGAATTTGTAAACTTGCTACTTAAAACAAGTGCACGTCTTACAATTTCATTCAGTTCATTCCACAAGCGCACGGCTTGGACAGTGAATGAGGAGAGTAATCGAGGAGTCATAAAAATGTGTGCATGAGCTGTGGTGTCGAGGAGCAGGTTCTCTTATGACCTAAGGGAAAAGGAGTTACATGACGAAAAAAAATGGAATTCTGTTTTTAGATAAGGAGGAGTCGAGGGGTTGCGCGAATTCTGAGACATCAATATTTTCGGAGACCGAAATAAAATCAAATGCAAAAGTTTAGTAGTCGCTCAAGCTTATTGATCCTCCCTGAGATCGAAGTAACTGGCGTCGGCATAATCAAGGATAGGAGGTAAAAGAGATTGAGCTAGCGCAGCTTTAGTAGCTGTGGGTAGAAAGTTTCGCAACCTCCTAAGCGAGGCTACTGATGCACACGCACAGAGTTTAAAGCTCACAGATTGCAACTGCGAGTCCCATGTGAGATTGCTGTCCATAATCACTCCTAGATTTTTCACCTGTTTGCCGAGTGGTACAATGACGTTGTTAAAAGTTATATCAAGTTCAGTTGAGAAATCAATTTTAGATACTAATCTAGAGCTAAGAGCTGCCTACAATGATGGTCTGTGTCTAGTAGGAGTGTAGTAGGAGTAATAGTAAGTCCATAAGATCTACTCCAGTTAGAAAGTGAACGTAAATAAAACACACACAAAACACAAAATTTATGAAAACATCGCAATAAAGAGAGAAAGCACGCCACCCTGTGATACACCAGCACTCGTGTCACTCCTAGAAGAAAATACATCTTCATTGCGGACACAAAATCTACTGTATTAAATGCATTACTGAAATCAAGCAATGTAAGTATAGTAAGTAGTCTGTTTTCCATACCTAGCCTAATATCATCTGTGACTTTGATAAGTGCAGATACAGTGCTATGGCCAGGACGAAAACCAGAAAAGACTGGTAGGGATGATACTACAGAGGAGATTATTTCGGTTAAGGAAACAGCTGAGTTGGGTGTGGACCAAGCGCTCGAGGACTTTGGAAAGAAGTGGTACTAGTATGGAAATTGGTCGATATTCAGATAAGGATTTTGGATTGGTATTTCAAACGAATAATGTAGGCTTCCTGCCACGGTCCGAAACAACCGAAACCCACCGAAACAGAGCTGTTCAGAATATGGCACAAAATTGGTAAAATTTCATCCAGTATCAGAACAAGCGTGTTAAGGCTTATGCCGTCTCCACCGATGGCATTGGAAGAGATGGATAGGATGCTCTTCCTAACATCACATGCGGTAAATTCACTTAAGACAAAAGGTAAGTAGTTAGGAGTTGGAAGAGAGCAAAGATAGTTTATGAGTGGCATTTTTGTCATTCGTATCCATTGTGGAAGGCGATGAGAAGTGTTGGTTAAGAGAGTTTAGATTTAAATTATGATGCATGGACTTTTGACGTTGTTTTCCAAGTCATAGAGAGAGAACAAACAAATTTCGATTCGGAACCCTAAAAATTAAATATATAATACACCAGAAAACTAACTCTGTAGTTTCAATACTTAAAAATCACTATGCCATAGGTAGGTATTTTTCTACCTATGCTATCAGCGTGTGGTGTTTGCGGTATTGTGTTAAGGTCGATTTACATCAAACGAACACAGAGCTAGAGCTAGAACAAGAGCATTCGTTCGTGGTCTTTTTGTGTAAACGAAAACTCGTATTCAGCGTTTACATCAAACGAACAAAGAGCTAGAGCTAGAACAAGAGCTAGAACACAAGAACGCTTTGAAGAGACCGCTCAGGGGCCCGAGCACGTCCGAACACGCAAGAACGCTCTAAGCAACTGTTCGCGCGCTCTAGCGCCGTTTACATCAAGCTAGCGAGTATTCTTAGAATATTCTATAGAATCTTTGCGAACGCCCTAAGAACAACGAAGGAATGCTCTACGCCTGTTTACACTAGAAGAATTTGCTGTAGTGGGGATAGAATGAACATTCGCTCGTTTGATGTAAATCGACCTTTATTAGACGGCCCGATAATGTTTAGATAACATTACCGTCATCGTATTACGGCATCGTCTGTCTAATGCGAGAAATGTGCCAACACATATATGTAAAAAATTATACCTACATTACAGGTCACCTGAAAATGAAAATTTATGGGAGAGATACAAAGCCGGCGATTCACATATTTACGATATTCGCGGTGCTGCCGGTCCCACTAGAAACGATGTCACCAGAGATGTTAAGTTTTGGTTACAATACTTACCGGAACTATCCAACTTATACTTAAAATCTGGCGAAATGGAACAACTTACTGCATTAGAAAAAGGTAGGGTGTAATTGTAATTTAATTATAAAACTTTATTAATTGAGTATTATTATTCATTTATTTAATTTATCTCTCGGGTCGTAACACAGGTCCTTTTTATAAGGCAATGGCTGTGCCCGCGACTTCGTCCGCGTGGAATAGAATAATAATATTTTACAAATAAGATGTGTATAAATACTTTGTTGTCGTCTGCCCGTTCAGATAAGCACATGTTTTCCTACAGTGGCGGCGCTAGACCTAAACTTAAGCGGGCAAGGTACATTTCGCTAGGCCCTCTGTCTAATTGTGCAAGAAGGAGGAAATATAAAATTACAAATTACTTGAAATTAAACTGTATTCAGAAATATTGATTATTTCATTCACATTAATTTCGTGCGCCGAAAAGTGGAATATCTTTAAGTTGAGAATTAATTCTAATGTATTTGTTATAAGAAAAACCTTCTGGCGTGTTTGTGGCTTTTGGGTTTTCCATACTTTTTAGGGTTCCGTAGTCCTAACAAGGTACCCTTTTAGTTTCGTCATTTCCGTCTGTCTGTCTGTCTGTCTGTCTGTCCGAGGTTTTGCTAAGTGACCGTTAATACTATAAAGCTGTAATTTTGTAGGGGTATGTATATAAATTACGCCAACAAAATGCTGAAATAAAATTTTGAAAAATATTTTTTTTTAGGCTAGCTCCCCTACATAAGAAGTGGGGATGAATTTTTTGTAGAGCGTCCCCCACCCTCTAAAAGATAAACTGCTGGCTTGAAAAATCTGGAAAAAAATCGTGATAATAGTGCACTTCATGAACTTTAAAGGAAAACTATAGCGGTTAAGATAACTTTATGAGTTTAGCAGTAATAGTCGTAGAACTTGGGTGTTCGATAATTCTGTACCAAATACAAAATCCTTAGAATAAATTTTTCAAAGTCACAAAGACGAAGTACCTAGTTGTTTGTTTATAACGGGTAAAGACTTACATTGAATAACGGGCTACTACGGAACCCTACACTGCGCGTGGCCCGACGCGCACTTGGCCGGTTTTTAGAATTTATTTTCGACTGTGAGGCGCGATGCCCTTTGCACCGCGAGGCCGTGGGCGGTGGCCCACACCGCCCACGCCTTACGCCGCCGTCTCTTTTCCCAACTACACCGCGCCGTACCAAGCCGCAACCTCCCCACGACCCCTCCCCTTCCGCGTTGTTGCACAGCGCTCATTGTGTACGGCGCCGTGCTTGGCAAGTTTCTTACTCGCGTCAACTATTTATTATTCTGTGCTCGCGTTAACTTTTCAGTTTCACATTTTGAAATGACTCCGTAAATGTTACATCAGGATAGCTATTATATTTTTTTTCTTGTCGCAAACTTATAAAACATTCTTTGAATGTCATATTTATTTATATCAAACTAGCTGTGCCCGCGACTTCGTCTGCGTGGAATAGTGTCTTTGGGTAGCATTTTTAATTATGTAGGCAAATTATTTTACAAATAAGACATATGTATCCCACCTACACCGCACCGTACCACGCCGCGCAAATCCCTTCCCTCCTCTCCCTGCCCTTACTCCTCCCCTCCCCTCTCCCTCTCTCTTCCCCCCACGTACCCCTCCCCTCCCCCTCTCTCTTCCCCCCATTGCCTTCCCCTCACCTTCCCCACACTTTCCCCTCCCCTCCCCCTTTACCCTTCCCCTCACTTCGACCTCCCCTCCCCTCCCCTCCCTCCCCCTTCCCTCCCCCTCAGAAACTTTGAATGTCATATTTATTTATATCGAATCAACAGCCTAAACAATAAGTTTCAAGCTTCTAGCTTTAAAAATGACGATACTTCCATACATGTCTTTTCTCAGGCTCTATCTAGACTATCTGTGTACCAAATTTCATTTAAATCCGTTCAGTAGAACATTCACATAAACCTTACATATTTCCATATCTGTGTACCAAATTTCATTTAAATCCGTTCAGTAGAACATTCACATAAACCTTACATATTTCCATACAAACTTTCATCCCCTATTCCCTATTGTTATTTTTACAACCTTGAGGGTAAAACTTATACAAACTTTGAATGTCATAATTATTTATATCGAATCAACAGCCTAAAAAATAAGTTTCGAGCTTCTAGCTCTAAAAATCACGATACTTCCATACAACATTTCATCCCTCCTTTCAACTCCTTACAACACTTTATCGCATTAAAAAGTAGTCTATGTCCTTTGTCAGGCTCTAGACTATCTGTGTACCAAATTCCATTTAAATCGGTTCAGTAGAACATTAACATAAACTTTATATGTTTCCATACAAACTTTCATCCCCTGTTGTTATTTTACACCCTTGAGGGTAAAACTTTTACACTACTCTACTAAATTACTAGCCTACTCCGAACTAGGCTTCAGTCTGCGCACTCCCGTAAGCCGACAGTCGGTATTCAGACTTGTCACCGTGTAGCATAACACCGTAAGCCGACAGTCGGTATTCAAACTTGTCACCGTGTAGCATAACACCGTAAGCCGACAGTCGGTATTCAGACTTGTCAGTTGTCACCGTGTAGCATAACAACTTTGTCTAGATACGTTTGATACGTTTCGTTTGAAGTGTGCGCGTCTTCGTATGTTTTGTACAGCAATAATCTGTCTTAAGACTGTCGTGACTAGGGTCTGCGCTCACCCTAGGGTTGAATCTGGATAAGTTTACGTAGGTAAAAGTTTAACTTGTGATAACTTGACTCAGGATCCAAGTTGCTAAGAAGAGAGAGGCCTAGGCGTTGTAAGCCAATTATACATCAGGCTAGATATGCACATTGCACAATTTACATATTACTACACTCTTTTGTTGCACCTTGTATAAAATAATGAAGTCGTGAGACTCGCTTCGTGAAAAAATTCAGTTTGCTAATACCGAGTTCACACCAGGCGATTCTAATCGTTCAACTGGCTAGGGATGTACTTGTCTTTCGATTCCAAGTACTTTTAGTATCGATACTTTAGAATCGATACTTAGTAAGTACCGGTTATAAGTACTCGTTTCGTTAATCAATTATTTGTTTTGGAAGAATATTAAGGCTGGCATTATACAGCGAAAATAGGGTTTCGAATGAAACTGTTCGATTTGCTAATCAAGCGCGATTTAATCGATAAAAAATATCGATAGGGTATATTTTGTAACTCGTATCGTACAATCCTAGGAAGTTGAACGACTAGAATCGCCTGGTCTGAACTCGGTATTATGCATTGAGCTATGTCAGCTAGGCTATTCTGTAAGCTATCTCGACAACGGAATCCGCGGTGAGATTTGAATTTTGTAGTACGAAATTCAACCGTATTGCAAAAGTGATACGATTGAAATTCAAAGTACGAAATTCAAATCTCACCGCGGATTCCGCTGTCGAGATAGCTTACAGAATAGCCTAGCTGGTCTAACTCTCTGGCGAATTATATTTCGTTCCGGATTCGATCCTGCTAGGCTATTCTGTAAGCTATCTCGACAGCGGAATCCGCGGTGAGATTCGAATTTCATACTTTGAAATTCAATCGTATCACGTTCGCAATACGGTTGAATTTCGTTATACGAAATTCAAATCTCACCGCGGATTCCGTTGTCGAGATAGCTTACAGAATAGCCTAGCTGCAGAGAAAAACCGAGCATAGCTATGGAGAGCCATAGCTCGCTGAACGACTTTAAATTGGTGGACCAGTCAAAATGTGAGTGTCTACGTCTCAGCTCCGTATGTCATCACGGGTAGGACGCACTGATTGACGACTTGTCTTTAGACACTGCGGTATATATGAATATGGTACCTACATCATAGAAAAGATAATAATACTAAGTATAGAACGGACACGCTTTTCCTCCACCAATCGGGGCTTCCTCACCTCGCCACCGATTTTGGAGCTGTCGAGGAGCTAGCGTGAGCAAGGACGCCATACGCGCACGACTACAGATTACAGAACAATACTACCTCGCAGGGAGAAGAGCATCAACTTCATACATTTATGAATATAAAACAGAAATATTAATTATAAGTATTATGAAATTTTTCTGTAGGACCAGGTAGACACAGGAGGTTCAGATTTACGTAGTTTCTATATAATCAGGGCGAGCGAAGCGAGCCCACAACCTGAGCACTTTTGTGGTGCACTTTACTGAAAAACTATCACGCCTATTGATTTGTGCTTTAACATAGTAATTTAAATTATCATGTAGATGTGTTATCAGTAAAAAAAAATATCATTTTACTAACATTAAAAATAACCGGCCAAGTGCGTGTCGGGCGACGCGCAGTGTAGGGTTCCTTAGTAGCCTGTTATTCAATGCAAGTCTTTACCCGTTATAAACAAGCAACTAGGTACTTCGTCTTTGCACTTTAAATGATTTATTCTAAGGATTATGTATTTGGTACAAAATTATCCAACACCCAAGTTCAACAACTATTACTGATAAACTAATAAAGTTATCTTAACCGCTATAGTTTTTCTTTAAAAGGGTTTAGCTTTTAAAGGGGAGGGGAGGGGGTCGTTAGAAGATCAAAGAATTAACTTCGCTGCGAATATAATGTTTGATTAATAACGCCATCTGTTGGAAATCTAAAGAATTTACATCTGTCATCTAAATGACCTCTGGTATCAGTGTACCATTAATGGCAGATATCTGCCATTTAGGCAGATTTAGGACCTACATTTTGCAGTTTTTTTTAATATCTTATAGGCTAGCGTTTGACCACTATCTCACCTGTTGTTAAGTGATAATGCAGATAAAGCTGACAATTCCAAAAAGTGGCAGATTTCAAGGATCTTTATGAATTTTGAAATACAAATAGAATTTTGACAATTTTCTGTTTCTATTTAAGGTATAACATTCTTATTATGAATGTATTTGGTTGGAAAGGCCCTAGGGGTATATGCTAAGTAAATCTGCCACCGAAAGATATTTGATTGATATTTATATGATATGTAGTTACTAATAAAATATGTATATTCTGAATGCTTGAGATATCTAACTCAATAGGTTTTTTTTTCTAAAATGTAAAAAATATCATGACAGACTGCAGCAATTAAACCATTTTTTTACATATATTTAGGACTAATAATAGCTATTATAAAAAAAATAGAGCTTTATAACATCATCAGGATCATAGAAAAATAAAAAATAAATGTTAAATTAAATTTTTTACCATGATACAATTTTGGCACAATAACAAAAAACATTTTTTTCATACATAATAATATTTCCCTATAATAATGTAATATTTATTTTAATAAAAGGTACGCCATGGTAAAAAAAAATAAAAACCACTTTTGGCCCCTATTATGCATTTACATATACATTACATGCTCGCTTTTAATTGCTTTTTTCAGCTATTTATGTACATATATCACTATCACATATACATAATTTATTAAAAATAATATTAATTTTCAAAATAACAACAATAGCTTCTATTGTGAAAGTAAATAAATAAAACATTCAAATATCAACTATCAATTTTATTATTCAATCTTAGTTAGCTATGTTTCAAGGAACAAAATATGATTATTATGACACTTCATTAGGGTTCCGTAGCCAAATGGCAAAAAACGGAACTCTTTTAGATTTGTCATGTCTGTCTGTCTGTCCGTTCGTATGTCACAGGCACTTTTTTCCAAAACTACTAATAATTTGGGAATAATTAGTATAATAGTTTAGAATAGTTTCGGAATTCCTAAGAGTACACAGTTGAAACTTGGCAGGTAGATGTATTCTATGAACCGCTTTACGATTTTGATACAAAAAATAAATATTTAAGATCGTTAACAAAACGAAAAAACCGACTTCACATGCCGCGATAGTAATTTTTAGTACTAAGTTTAAGATGTTTATCTCCATTATTATGTTATGTTTATCTACATTATTATGTTTATATCCATATCTCCGGAGATAATTATCAGATCTCGTCAAAATTTGAATAGGACCACACAGCTAGGCTATTCTGTAAGCTATCTCGACAGCGGAATCCGCGGTGAGATTCGAATTTCGTGCTTTGAAATTCAATCGTATCACGTTCGCAATACGGTTGAATTTCGTAGTACAAAATTCAAATCTCACCGCGGATTCCGTTGTCGAGATAGCTTACAGAATAGCCTAGCTGAAAGCATACTCTATCAAACTAAATAGAATTTTCCAAATCGGTTTAGATTTGACGGAGTTCTGAGGTAACAATGAAACTTTAAAAAAAACTAAACTGTCGAATTGCGAACCTCCTCCTTTTTGTGAAGTCTGTTGAAAATAAAAGATAAAAGGGAGTACTCATACATATACTTCAAAAAAAATCATCAAACATATAGATACGTGCGGGGTATAACTTTGGTTACATACATTATGCAGAGTTATTGGTACTAAATATGTCGTATTTTAACCCCCCATTATCTGCTCAAAGTAAGACGGGAAGGGAGACTAACATTTTACCACTTTAGAAGTGTCTATCTTTCAAACGATTGACTTTGAGAATAAATAGTTTTAAAAGCCTCAATATCATTTTTAAAAACCTACTTATAGACGACACCGGTCTGATGATCTTTTTTAGGCTTCCGTACTCAAAGGGTAAAACGGCACCCTATTACTAAGACTCCGCTGTCCGTCTGTCTGTCTGTATGTCTGTCTGTCCGTCTGTCACCAGGCTGTATCTCATGAACCGTTATAGTTAGACCGTTTAAAACTTTCACAAATGATGTATTTCTGTTGCCGCTATAACAAAAAATACTAAAAACAGAATAAAGTTAAAAATAATAGAGGGTCCCCATATTATAAACGTGTTATTTTCGGCATTTCACGCCATCTATAAACGCTTAGTTAGGTAAACGTCCCATAGATGGCGTTATATTGAAATGTCGATCCCTAACACCTTTGTTAGACGTTAGATGGCGTTATAAGAAATAAAATGTTTATTAATTATTATTTTTTGCTGGCGAAAAATGATACTGGTATTTTTTGCTCGATCTTATAAAATACTATAGTGTGGTACGGAACACTACGAGTGCGAGTCCGACTTGCACTTGGTCAATTTATTTCGTTTCCGTTCCATGTATGGGAGAGCACCCCCTTAATCTTTTATTTTTGTATAAAAATCGTAAAGCGGTTCATAGAATACATTTTCACTACCGACTAAGTTTCAACTGTGTATTCTTAGGAATTTCGAAATTATTCTAAACGATTATACTAACTATTCCCAAATTATTAGTAGTTTCGAAATAAAGCGGTTGTGATATACGGAAGGACAGACAGACAGACATGACAAATCTATAAGAGTTTCGTTTTTTGCCATTCGGCTACGGAACCCTAATAAAGTGTCAAATTAATGTTTTGTTCCTTGAAACATAGCTAACTAAGATTGAATAATAAAATTGATAATTGATATTTGAATGTTTTATTTATTTACTTTCACAATATAAGGTATTATTGTTAATTAATATTATTTTTAATAAATGATTTATATATTATGTGATGTATATACTCGTATGTATAAAATAGCAGAAAAAAGCAATTAAAAGCGAGCATATAATGTATATGTAAATTCATGATTGGGGCCAAAAGTGATTTTTTTTCAAAACGGCGTACATTTAAAAAAAAATTGAATATTATATTATTATAGGGAAATATTAAAGGTACGAAAACTTTTCTTTGTTATTGTGCCAAAATTGTATCATGGTAAATAATTAAATTTAACATTAACAATTTTTATTTTTCTATGATCCTATAATGTTATAAAGCTCTTAATTTTTTTATAATAGATAATATTAGTCTTAAAGTTATATAAAAATTTGGACTTATTGCTGCAGTCTTGAAAAACATTTTTTTTTCAATATTTTACATTTTCTGCTTTAGAAAAAACCCAATTGAGTTACAGAACTCAAACTTTACATATAATTCAATAATATGATGGCAAATTTTATGCATTTGTTGGAGTGGTTGGTGTTTTGGCGTGTCAGGCAGATTCGGAATTGAATATAAAAAAAACTGCCTTCAAAATTATTACCAGGCGGAAAAACTACGCGAGCCCTCACAAAGCTCGGCTTTTAGCTAGTATATATACTAGTATATATACTAGTATATACACTTATATTTGTATACCTAACTGTATATTCGTATTTTAGAATTCATTTTTATAAATGAAACAACGATAATTATACTCGTCTATTCAATTAACGTAATCAAATATTTAGAAGATTATAGTTTAGAAAAACTTTCGCAACTGTCTCACTCGCACGCGTATCAGTTTTCGTTCGCAGCGAGACAAGTGTCTTAGTAATGGCGTATCGCGTAGAGTAAATGAGAAATTTTTTATCTATACTAATACTAATATACTAATAATATTATAAAGAGAGAACATTTGTATTTTTGTATTTTTGTGTGTTTGTAATGATTTGGCTTAAAAACTACTGGACCGATTTAAAAAATTCTTTCACTAATATATAGTATAGACTTTCGAAAAAATAGGCTATATATTATCCCGTTTAAATTAAAGGTACATTCGTGGAGACCTAATTTGCAACCTAAGTCGACAAAAAAACGGTCGACAAAAAAACGGTCGAAAAAACACGTTTCTTTAATAAGACCTACAAAAAAGTCCGCGACAGCATATGTCTATCTCTTAAGGTTGACTCACAGTAACCATTTTAATCTTAAATTTTTTGTTAAAAAATATTACATAACTTCCAAGGCTATTTTCAAGTATATAGTATTAATCCTTATCCAAATAATTACGTTAATTAGCTTGGCCATACATTATATATTAAAATTGTCCTTTACAGTATATAATTCAAATGAAAACTCTAGAAGATATCACGGATTTCACATACACGCATCGCAAAATTAATAAAATATTTGCAGTGAAACCACAGATTAGGTAATAGTTACTACGAAAATATTATTATAGGCTTAGCTATTCTGTAGTTCCCCACCGATCACAATCAATTTGAAGTCAATATAGTATAATAATATGATCTATTGTATAAAATAAAATTGATCTATATATATAATAATATATTTTAAACCACCCCGACTGATCTATGTATAATCTTTTCTTTAAAAGCATTCCAATGACTCAAAACACGACATTTAAAATCTGAGCTGTAAGTTGGTGAGGATTTGAGTATTCTGTAGAGTCCAGGAGATATCCCAGCATCAGGTAAATGCTTCCATGTTCTTACAATAATTATCGTTGAAGAAGAAGATTTTCTAATTGATCAGACCTATGAAAGTTGATTTCATAGCGCAAACAACTAGAAAAAAGCTCATCATAGTTTTATAACGATTGAACGAATTTTCATGAATCAAAGCTAAGAACACTCTTGATGAAGACATGCAATCTATCAAACAAAAATAAAACTGGTCAAGTGCGAGTCAGACTTTTGTCCCGCACACGGAGGGTTCCGAACGCCATCTATCGAATTTCTAACGAACTTCTAACACCAACTAAGTAAACGTTAACACAAAGGTAGAATAGTATTATATAGTAGTAGTAGTAATAGTAGTAATAGTAATTGTAGTAATTAATATTATTAAATATTAAATATTGTCCGAGCTTTGCTCGGTATTTTTTGCCACTTAACAGACAAATATGACTCTTCCCGACATCTATTGACGAATAATAATACTATTTTTTTTAATTGAGAGCAACTAAAGGCCCATTTAGACGGGGAGAGTTTCTCGTCTCGAAGATACGATTATCGAAGGTATATAAAAAAGATTACATTCACACCGCTCGCTCTTCCACTCTGGCGACAATTGACTCGCAATAGAATATTGATACTGTCGGTCTAAACAGAATTTTCTCGCATTTCGATTCTCGTACTCAAACCGGTTCAACCCGATTTGTACGATAGTCGTATGAACTTGAAAAATGTCATACGAGATCGTGTTTATACAAGTCGAGACTCTCATAAGCAAGAATCTGCTTACTATACTTTTGTCGTGTAAACAAACATAACCAATTATCGCCTAGCGATAAGTCATATGCGAATCTCGTATGACATAATCGTAGGCGAGATTTTAGTTCTTGCCTGTATGTAAACATTTTGATACGATTGTGTTATGGCGATTATTGCTTGTGATAGTAGCGTATGGTTTCTCGTAAGGAAACGTATGAAAAACTCTCCCCGTCTAATTGGGCCTTAATTGCTTTACCGACACAGTACTTCTACTCGCCGATAGATGTCGGGAAGAGTTATATTTTAAGTTGATTATCAATAAAGTTGATTATTGAAAACACGAATAAAACAACATTTTCTGAAAATGAATCCTAGCTAGATCGATTTATCGCCCCCGAAATCCCCTATAGGTATACTAAATTTTATTTAATCGTTGGAGCCGCTTCCGAGATTCAGATTAAGGTAAAGACGATATCGCCATCTTTGATGCCCGGTAGATGGCGCTGCGCTATCGTAAAAAACTTTTTTTAAACTTTTCTTTAATTTTTAACTTTGTTCTGTTCTTAGTATTTGTTGTTATAGCGGCAACAGAAATACATCATCTGTGAAAATTTTAACCGTCTAACTATCACGGTTCACGAGATACAGCCTGGTGACAGACGGACAGACAGACAGACAGACAGACAGACGGACGGACAGCGGAGTCTCATTAATAGGGTTCCGTTGGTACCCTTTGGGTTCGGAACCCTAAAAACTATCAATAATGAAATCAAATCGATTCATCCGGTTGGGTGCTAAGATGCTGCATACAGACACACATACACACGTTAAACGTATAATACCCCAATTTTTTGCGTCGGGGTCGTCGGGGAACGCCGTAAGGTTACGGCGGCAGATATTCTCCTTGGTGGTAAGCTACTTTTTAGGGTTCCGTAGCCGAATGGCAAAAAACGGAACCCTTATAGATTCGTCATTTCTGTCCCTCCGTATGTCACAGCCATTTTATTTCGAAACTATGAAGACTACTGAATTGAAACTTTGTAGGTCAGTAGGTATAAAAATATAAAAGTTTAAGGGGGGGCGTCCCATACATAGAACTGAAACAAAAAAAAATCTTCAAACCATGTCTATGAATAGGTCTTTAAAAATGACATTCAGGTTCCTAAAATCATTTTTTCTCAAAGTCAATCATTTAAAAGATAGGCGCGTCTAAAGTGTCCCCCCCCCCCCCCCCTCTAACTTTTAAAGTAATGGAGTGAAAAATCTAGAAAAAAAAAATATTTTGTAGATCTCAATTAAAATTAGTTTGAACGAGATACAGTCAGCAGTTTTTGAGATATAGCGACCGCAAAGATAACTTTGTTTTTCATACAAACTCTATGAAAAACAAAGTTAATTTTTTTTAATGGCGAAAAATTAAAGTAATAAAATACGGAACCCTACGAGTGCGAGTCCGACTTGCACTTGGCCAGTTTTGGTAGATTTAATGATTCCACTACCTCTGTACGAAAATCCATAATTCATGAATGCACATAATACTTTCATTGGTAGGTATATAGCTATGATTAGAACCAACGACCGTCGGGTCAGAATCAGGGTAACTATCCTTTACGCCAAAGGGCCGTCCTATATCACAACTTAAGTATTATAAAACAAAGTCCATCACTGCGACTGTCTGTCTGTTCGCCATAATCTCCAATAGTTACTGAACGGATTATTATGCAGTCAGTATTCACCAATAGCCAGAGAGTTTATGAGGAAGGTTTAGGTGCATAATTCGTTAAGGTTTTGTGTAAATTTGTTGAAATATGACGATAATTGTTAAATATGTTAATATTTTATATTCGATGCAACAAACAGATGCAAATGTTTATATATTCTACCCGTGCGAAGCCGGGGGGGGCTGCTAGTTATCTATATACTTTTGAAACCATAGCGAAGTACTCGCTAGAAAGTCTAAACCGACTTCAAAATGAAATAGGTTCTTACGGTGACATCCTTAGACTTCACGCACACATGTGCGCGTGTAGAAAAACGACATGTGTGTAGTGTCTGTCTAATAGGTCGTTAAAACGTGGCTTTGTATGGGGATTTAGCCGAGTGTCCGGGCCTACATATACATATGGTACATACTGAATAAATGCTTTGAACTTTGAACCTGTATAACTTTATTTCGAGTGTAGCAATGGAGTGTGTGTTCTTTTTGATGATGATTGTAATATTTTATTTTTAGTTGATGGAAGATTTCGTGGAGGTGTTTTCGCTATGTGCGGAGTTGCAGTTGTTCTTCTGCTGCTATTGCTTACAAGTGCAATTATTTTACAAAGACAGCGTACTCGGCGTCGTTTTTCGATTTCTGATGATACGCAACATTAAAGTCTTAAATAAAGTAATTTGTTCTTTTTAATCATCGTATTTTATATACCTACACACCTACAAAACGATTCTCAATTTTATTTGTATAATTTTTCAGAAATAGTGATTTAAAGTAAATTAAAGTAAACAAAGTAAATATAGTTTTTTATTGTAACTTCTAGACAAATCTAAGTTTATGAATAATTTATTTGTTTTGTAAATTCAACCATCATTTTAGATTACACAACAAGTGAATAAAAAGGCAATTTAAATTCGAGGGACAATTTAGTTTCAACAAGAAAAATAAAATTTTAGTCATAAGTAAAGTTTTACCTCCCTACGATGTACTATGGGAGCACTGTAATCCTACGCAAATATACGATAATTTCCATAAACCACAAAATTTGAGAATTACTTTTTGCTTAAAGCGCCATCTATTGGCTTATTTCTTCATTTCAAAATGTTGGCATGCTCATAAAATCTGTGGATTGTGGTCTGTCTTTTCTGCCTGTAAGGAGTTGAATATACGTGCCACAAGTATAACTTGGCGGTGGTGGTTTTTGGAACTAATTATTTTTATTGAAACTGTGAGTTTGACGTTTGAGAGATTACCGCGACATTATTGTTGTTAAATCTGCTACATTAAAATAGTGCAGTAATCCCAAAAGTAATTAAAAGTGGTTTAAGAGAAACTGTTATCAAAGTACAAAGTAAAAGCACAGTGGCGCACAGGCACGCCAAGTTATACTTGCCGGACTGTACATTGATACTATTCTGTATACACAAAGTAATAAAAATTAAAATCTAATATCGTTACATATGATTTTTTTATGTATTATACTGAGTAAACGATGATTTTGCACCAAAAACGTCAAAATACGATAATTTCCTCGCTTCATCCTTCCATCTCTACTCTACTCACTTAGTCTGTCTGTACTCTGTGGCCGTGGCCTGGCGCTGGCGAGTGGCACCCGTCAAAGAAGAGAATACAGGGCTGCGTTCACGACCTACGCTTGAAATCAAACCAAACGCTCTACCGCTCACGACCTCAGAGCGTCGCAGTCGCACTCGGTTAGCGCAACTGTCAACTATGTCGTTCACGACCTCGGTTGTTGCACTCTATCAGGTTTTTAACCATCAAATTCGATGGTTAAAAAACGCTCTGACGTTTGTGACAGAAAATTTGGAGGGAAAAGCATTGTAATGTTTGTTACAAATAACAAATACAAATAACTTTATTGGCAAAAAATTAATTATGTACATATAATAGTTATGAAGCCCTGTCTTTTTGCAATAGTATTATTTATTTTACTGTGTTGCAAAAAAACAGTGTCTTCCCCAAATTTGAGTAGGTATTTACTACAAATTGTATACTAATGTTAGTTCAACTTATTTGAAAGTGTGCGTGTGTGGGCGTGTGCGAGTGCGTGTGTGTGTGCGTGTGCGTGAGCGTGTGCGTGTGTGTGTGTGTGTGTGTAAGAGTGTGTGATATATATATATGTAAGTGTGAATAAGGTCCATTTTTTGTTAATTAGTTATTTCTAATTATGTACTTTTAAAAAAATATTTCTCTTTTGCTTCGTAATCAAGGGTCGTTAGCCAGTCCTTAATTACGAATTTTAGAATGTCTGCCAAATTATTTTACTTTACTCTTAGAATTTAATAAATTGTAGAAAATAGGTGCCATGTGGTTGAAATGTCTCCATGCAAGAGCACTGTTGCAGCGTGGAACAGGGCATTTGTCGACTCGCTTCTTACATTCTGGTAGATATGGTACTACTTCTTTATGATATCGGTCGATAAATGTTGAAATATAGATCTTTCTGACACTTAGCACTTTGCATTTTTCATATAAGTCTGTATGGTAGGGACATGATCACTTTCAGAAGTGAACGTTTGGCACGTTCAACTTGTATCATGTATGTCTTAGCAGCTCCACCCCATCAACTATTATTCATTTATTTAGTTTTAGTCATTTATTTTTCCCTTTATCATATTATAGAATTTTTTCACTCTGTTCATTTATACCTATATATAATTTAGTTTAATATAAACGAGAACTTATTATCTAGACAAACTTATTTAGGTTTTTAGATAATAATTAGCAAGCCCTGTTTTATAAGTTACTGTAATAAAATAAAAAAAATAAAAAAAAACTATAGTCTGGCCATAACTGCTGTACACTCTCTGAGGTATGCGCGGCGAGGTAGGAGCCGGGGAAACAGACTGTGGGGACGGCAGACTGACGGAGCGCGTCCCCCCCGTCTCGACGCGCGCATACCCGCGTCCCCCCCGTCTCGCCGCGCGCATACCTCAGGGAGTGTACAGCAGTTATGGCCAGACTATAATACAGTAACCTATGATACATTCACCTAGGGCTCTGTAGGTCTGTAGTAGGAGTTCCTTATTTGCTACTGATCTTAGTGTTTTGAAAATGTGATTAAGTCGTCTGATACGTTTGGATACGTTGTCAATGTGTAGTTTCCATGTCATTTTGTTCTCAATTATTATGCCTAAATATTTGATAGAACTCACATCCTCCAGGGTGTTACATGAGCAATTTTGTGGGATGTTGGTGTTACGATTACATAGAAAGGAGTGGGCGTGGATCTTAAAACTATTAGGTACTTTGTCCCTGTTAGTCTTTTTAAAACATATGTATTTAGTTTTACTGGTATTAATTGACAGTAGGTTATCTTCTAGCCAAGCTATGACTCGCGCTAGCCCTTCTTCGGCTAACTTTTGTACTGCTTGCTAGAAGCTAGAAGCATGAAATAATAGCACAGTGTCGTCTGTAAACATAAGTATATCTGCATTTTGAAGTATTGCATTGCACATTTCATTTATGTATAGCAGAAACAGGGTAGGCCCCAGTGTGCTACCTTGTGGTACTCCATATTTGCAGACAGCACTGTCACTTACATAGTTATCCACTCTTACTTGCTGCCTACTTTCATTTAGATAGTCTTTAAACCAATCTAGGGCACATCCGCGTACACCTACACCCTCCAGGCACGCTAAGAGAATTGGGATTGAAACTGTGTCGAAGGCTTTCTGTAGATCTAGAAAAACTCCGACACACATTTCACCTTTGTCCATATACTCAGTTGTAAGCGTGGTAAATTTCAATACTGCAACTTCTGTCGATGTTTTTGAGCGAAAACCATACTGGTTGCTTGATACAGATTGGGACGTAGAAGCAATTTGCATTGTCGAGACCAAGACGTCACATGACGAGACATTAATCGTAAAACCAAACAGAAAATATTTAGAAAAAAATAAAAATAAATAAACATAACCTCGAAATTCGAGTCTGCGCAAAATGTCAATGTCACAATTTGAGTGAAAAACACCCGTGGTCGTTCTGGACCTTGAGCTAGTTGCAAAGCAACCAAATAACCTCCAGAGGACGTAAACGCAGCCCAGCGCCCGTGAGCTGAGGTCTGAGACAGTCCCGCGACATTGCATTCATATTGAAATAACTCATAATTATAAACATACTTTGTACCAACCAACACTGCAAAAAAAGTTTCTATGAAATTTATAAGCAATACTTTCCGTTAAGTTAGGTTGGCTAATAAGTACGTTCATAATTCGGGTATTAACAATGTAGGGAAGTGCCTACTCTTATAACGTAGTAGAATGATTCAGTACTCTGTCATAGAAAAGATAATAATACTACGTATAGAACAGACACTCTGTTCCCCCCATCAATTCCGGGCTTCCTCACCCCGCCACCGACTTGGAGCTGTCGAGGAGCTGCGCTGAGCAAGGACGCCACACGCTTACGACTATAGAACAATTACTACTCACGGAGAGAAGAACATCAACTTCATACATTTATGTTGGGACCAGTAGACACTGGAGGTTCAAATTTACGTAGGTTCTTATTACGTAGGTGTATAATAAACACTTAATTATATTAGTATACCTACCTACATATTCGTATTTTAGAATTCATTTTCATAAATGAAACAACGATATGTATATATATATATATACACGTGCGTAAATAACGCTTAATTTGTAAAATATTTTAAAAAACTTTCACGTTTAAACATTTTTATAACACAGCAATTGGGAACTTGATGTAGGTTCGTAGTATTTATATTCTCTTTACTTGATGTCGCTCTAACGTGCGAGCAAGACACACGACATTGTTTCGTACAGCTCTGGCTGGCCGCCCAACACAGAATAAAAAATAGTTACTGTGGTGCAGTTTGTTCTATGCAAGTCGACTGGACCTGGAGATGATGGTTTACGAAATAGCGATCACATTTGACACTTCATCAAAATTTAACAACGTAACCTTGTAATGAAGGGCACATAATATTATTTATTTTTTCAAAGTCAGAACTGCATAACTACTTAACATTTATTATGTTTCTTTGAAGTGTTTCACACTTTATATTTTTTGTAAATTGTTAAACACAATCCAAAATTTCATCGTACCGACGGGACTTGAACCCGCAACCTCCGGAATAACATGTTCCGGTGCTTTGCCAATTAAGCCACGGTGCGAAGTATCGTTACGACGAAATTAGTGGATTGAATTTGTTAACCCAATTATGCATTGGTGGCGCCATCTATGACTACTTATTACGTAAGTTAATCATTCGGAAGAAATCATTACAGTTTTCTAATCCGACGAGAGATGTTGCTCTGCGTAAATCAAATATTATGTTTCTTTGAAGTGTTTCACACTTTATATTTTTTGTAAATTGTTAAACACAATCCAAAATTTCATCGTACCGACGGGACTTGAACCCGCAACCTCCGGAATAACATGTTCCGGTGCTTTGCCAATTAAGCCACGGTGCGAAGTATCGTTACGACGAAATTAGTGGATTGAATTTGTTAACCCAATTATGCATTGGTGGCGCCATCTATGACTACTTATTACGTAAGTTAATCATTCGGAAGAAATCATTACAGTTTTCTAATCCGACGAGAGATGTTGCTCTGCGTAAATCAAATATTATGTTCCTTTGAAGTGTTTCACACTTTATATTTTTTGTAAATTGTTAAACACAATCCAAAATTTCATCGTACCGACGGGACTTGAACCCGCAACCTCCGGAATAACATGTTCCGGTGCTTTGCCAATTAAGCCACGGTGCGAAGTATCGTTACGACGAAATTAGTGGATTGAATTTGTTAACCCAATTATGCATTGGTGGCGCCATCTATGACTACTTATTACGTAAGTTAATCATTCGGAAGAAATCATTACAGTTTTCTAATCCGACGAGAGATGTTGCTCTGCGTAAATCAAATATTATGTTTCTTTGAAGTGTTTCACACTTTATATTTTTTGTAAATTGTTAAACACAATCCAAAATTTCATCGTACCGACGGGAATTGAACCCGCAACCTCCGGAATAACATGTTCCGGTGCTTTGCCAATTTAGCCATGGTGCGAAGTATCGTTACGACGAAATTAGTGGATTGAATTTGTTAACCCAATTATGCATTGGTGGCGCCATCTATGACTACTTATTACGTAAGTTAATCATTCGGAAGAAATCATTACAGTTTTCTAATCCGACGAGAGATGTTGCTCTGCGTAAATCAAATATTATGTTTCTTTGAAGTGTTTCACACTTTATATTTTTTGTAAATTGTTAAACACAATCCAAAATTTCATCGTACCGACGGGACTTGAACCCGCAACCTCCGGAATAACATGTTCCGGTGCTTTGCCAATTAAGCCACGGTGCGAAGTACTTACGTAAATTGCTTAGAACTTACTAGTAATACTTAGAACTTACGTAATAAGTAGTCATAGATGGCGCCACCAATGCATTGGGTTAACAAATTCAATCCACTAATTTCGTCGTAACGATACTTCGCACCGTGGCTTAATTGGCAAAGCACCGGAACATGTTATTCCGGAGGTTGCGGGTTCAAGTCCCGTCGGTACGATGAAATTTTGGATTGTGTTTAACAATTTACAAAAAATATAAAGTGTGAAACACTTCAAAGGAACATAATATTTGATTTACGCAGAGCAACATCTCTCGTCGGATTAGAAAACTGTAATGATTTCTTCCGAATGATTAACTTACGTAATAAGTAGTCATAGATGGCGCCACCAATGCATAATTGGGTTAACAAATTCAATCCACTAATTTCGTCGTAACGATACTTCGCACCGTGGCTTAATTGGCAAAGCACCGGAACATGTTATTCCGGAGGTTGCGGGTTCAAGTCCCGTCGGTACGATGAAATTTTGGATTGTGTTTAACAATTTACTTAACATTTGTCAGTTAGAAATACATATTTATTCTAATGATTACAAAAGAAAGCGTTTTTACGATTTAGTTTGACTAATAATTCATTTTAAACATAAACTATTTTTATTCTAAAAAACTTAACATCATTACAAGGTTACATCGGTGAACCCTTTTTCTTTATAAACGCTAGGGATGGGACCCAAAAAATCAAAAGATTGATTAGTCGATAGGTTGAATCAATTGTAATGATTACTTGTGAAGGATGTTTAACTATATAAATAACTACACTGTGATTGTAATTAAAACATAATATTATTTTTTGGCTAAAAAAAATTACAAAAATAATTGAATAGGAACTATAATCATGATGATAGTACATTTTTGGGTTAAAAAACGAACGATAAACTACTAAACGTTTGGACCATAGCACAGAATAATGAATAGTACAAACCATAGGTACGTTTGAGTATATTTTTTATTTTATTGGGCCCATTTCTATGGAGCTACATTCTAATCTATAAATACATATAAAATCATTTGAATATGTACAATTTTCTTATTGTATAATTTGTATTAACGTGTCTTATCAATATCATATTAACGCAAAAAAAACAAGTAAATAACACTAAATAATTTAAATACTAATTTTATTTCTCATTTAGAGAAATATTTTTGAGAGATTTTGCATGGTGGTAGGACACTATCTAGTGTCCGCCTGGCCAGCTACCACCCTCAAGTTAGAAAATCTGTCACCAAACATCTAATGTGTTCCGGCAGCTATCCTTGAGAGCCAGTTCCCATTCTAGGCCTAGCCTGCTTACCATCTTCGATCGCATCATCACTTACCAACAGGTGAGATAGTGGTCAAACGCTAGCCTATAACGTATAAAAAAAAAAAAAAAAAAAAAATTTAGTGTAGCCGAAAAATTGGTTATTTTGAATATTATTAAACTAACATCATAAGACATCATTCTTGTTTGTGTTGATGCGTATCGATTAATTAATTTAATCGAAGTTTTTAAGCAAGTCACCTTACTATGAAGCTAAGACTGACAGATGTCAAATGTGATCTATTTGGCCCTACTATATTTGTATTATTGTATGCATTACAAATTACTCTTTGCATTGTTTCAATAATAGATAGTAAGGAAGCAATTAAAATAGCTTGCTACACTCAAAGTGATCTGTAAATTAGAACTTATTATAGCTTAGCGACGGAGATTGAAGTAATTGAATCCAAGTATAAATCACGGAATTGATTTCTGAGCTATGGCGTTAGCACTTCAACGGCGTGCAAATGTAAGCATTCATGTATTATTTTACCATTTAGAATCATGTTTAGCTTTGTTTGCACAGCGCACATTAGTGATAATCTGTCTGTGATCATGTTCTCTACGTTTTATGTTGTTACTCTGGCAATAATAAGAATTCGTGATTAGGCATCCTTGTATCCCTACATAGTCGATTTTTAGACCTAGGTTTTGAGCGAGTCCGTCGCGTTTGTCTGTCGCGCTGTCCTCGGGAGTGAGGTCACGCGGTGATCATAATAAAGTAAATACATACATTGAATATTTTTCAGGAAGAATATGTTTTAGTTTTTAAACTATCTTAATTATTGAATTGTATCACTCTGGAACTGTTAGACGGATTTTTTGTGAATGATCGTAGGTTATGCTATGGAATAGCTTTTAGTACATTGGTTATCCCGAAAATGTAATAAAGGGGACTTCTAAAATAATTAAAGGGGAAATTATACTTGTGGGACAGGCGGTGTAAAAAATATTTTACAGTTATGTGTATTTCAACGGGAATCATTCCATATTGTTTTCCCTAAATTAGCTACAATATCTGTATAGTCAGTAGGTCAGGCGATGCAGAGCTTGATTTAAATGATGAAGGATGCAGATTCAAACTTCTATGTGTGCAAGTATTTTCTGTAAACGTAATGTTTTTCACATTTTATCCAGATATCTCAATGGGAACCCTTGGTACTTACGTAAACTAGTATCAGGCTCGTTGGCCACAGGTAGGCTACACAAGATTTACTCAACACAGTCAAGTCAAGATATATCTCTGCACATGCAGTGATGCTTTGACATTCTTCTAGCTACTTTTATAACATCTTAACTTAGTAGCATAATCAATAGTAGCCAACATGAGGTAAAATCATTTGATTCCTGAGAATCCTACTATGGTTATTTAAATTTGTTTTAGACATACATTCATGAAAACATGTTATACAGTAAAAGCTCCATAATAACGTTTGATATGTTCCTAGGATTGCTAGAGCATGAATAATTTTTGCTTTTTGCTTGAATTAAATTTTATTATTTTGTCTTTGAAATGTGTAATACGGCAGTGGTAGTATAAGAAAATTATTGATAAGTATAGTGGCAGTATGATCTGTGTTGCTTTGCTTTTTTTATTCATTTTAGTTACACTCTTTGTAAAAGCCGCTTAGGCATGTGTTCACAGTACAAAGATTGCCAATGAGTTAGTAAAAGTCACCGAATCCTTTGAATATACCAATTGGAACTGCAAATAAAGGCATATCATGAATTACAGGAACTGTCCCAATTTTTTCATCTGCAAATAATGTAACTTTTAATAAGTAGCTTACACTGTGATTCTAATGACATTTTAGTAGTTAACAATAAATTCCTGTTGTCTTTCAAATGAAATAATCTGTTCGCTGACTTTTCAGGTGCGACTACCTCCCGAAGTAAATAGGATACTGTATATCAGAAACTTGCCGTATAAAATATCAGCTGAAGAAATGTATGATATATTTGGCAAATATGGCGCTATCAGACAAATTCGTGTGTAAGTATTTGTTGTTTTAGATAAGAAGTAACAAAATGCAAGACATAAATATGAGGTTTTTACTGTACTTTAATTATGGGCCACAGCATACCTAATATTGCACCACAAATTTTTAATCAAAAATAGCTGCAGTTAGTATAATTTGTAGGCTCTTGTAGATAAAAAATTAATAACAGTGCTTTGGCTATTATATAGCCTAGACTTTAACCTGATCAAACCAAACACCTGTGGTACAATGTTCAGAACATTGTTAAATTTACTCTCTAATTGTTGGTTGACAATCCAATAAATGTTTACATTATCATTTTTTATTAAGTGTTTTAAATTAATTTTAATAAGAATCAATTTCTTTTTAGTTTTTCAATTTGTTTGGAAAATCAGTATCAGTCAGAAAATCTATCTGGCTTTTAAAATTTTGTGTCAGGAACTTAAAAAAGCCTAAAAAGCAAAATTAGTGTTTATTTTTTAAATGTACTCAATTATATGCAAATTTTAAAGTGGCCCTGTTTTTTAAAGAAAACATTGTTGAGAACTCCTGGCATTGTAAGCTGGCAGAATACAGGTTGTGGGCAAACATACATATAACGCATCATGACTACCACCTTTAAGGTGGAAAATCTGTTACCAAGCATTTAATGTGTTCCAGTGGCTATGTTTGAGAGCCAATTCCCATTCATGACCTTGCATGCTACCATTCTCGACTGCATCATCACTTACCAACAGGTGAGGTAGTGGTCAAACGCTAGCCTTAAAGATACTTACTGTTGCTCAAACAATCCTTTGTTGACATCAATAGTACCTCCATGTTTATTGACAATATTTATTCTCATATCTTTTTATTTTTCAGGGGTAACACACCAGAAACGAGAGGTACTGCATTTGTAGTATATGAAGATATTTTTGATGCTAAAAATGCATGTGATCATCTCTCTGGCTTCAATGTATGCAACAGATATTTGGTTGTCTTGTACTACAGATCCAACAAGGCATTTAAGGGTATTGATATTGAAAAGAAACAAGAAGAAATTGATGCATTGAAAAAGAAATTCGGTATAACTTCTGAGGATCTTCGTAAATAGTTATAGTCTTAGGAAGCATTTAAAATAATATCTTTTTACAGAAACCTGAGTTTTTTTTAAAATAATTCTTGTCTGATTTCAAATAAAGAATCTATCGCCAAAACATTTAAAGTGTTCTGGCAGCTGTCCTTGAGACCCAGTTACCATTCTAGGCCTACCATGCTACCATCCTCGACTGCATTATCACTTGCCAATAGGTGAGATAGTGGGCAAATGCTAGCTAAAAAAGTATGATAAGGTAACACTTCGCCTCATGGTGAATAGGTGAGTTATGATGTCTGCCTATAACAGATACCGGTGGCTCGAAAACTAGGTGCCAGATAAATGCACGTAACTTTTTTTGTTTTAATCTGCATAATTAGTGGAAGAAAATGTAGGTCACAATATGCTTTATAAGTTAATACCATATTTTATTACACCTGTGCTTTACTTTGACTTCGCACAAATGGGTTGTGGTGTACGTAACGGGACATTTCGTAGAGGTCAATGACCTTTGAGCTCGAGGTCAAATACATATGACTTCACGGACTTCAAGGTCAAGACGTTTTTGACATTGAAGTCAAATCCACCTTTAGGCGGCAATAGCCCAATGGATGGGGTGTCGGACTGGCGATCGAGAGGTCGTGAGTTCGATCCCCACCCCACCCATTGCGCTATTGACGTGAAGCCACTCCAGACACAAGCATATTCAGCTTAGTTGGAGGGTTTAACAAGAATACTAGTAATGTGCAACCCACATTGCGAGTAATCTTTATATAAAAAAAAACCTAACCTTGTATAGTGGTAAGCGATAAAGTGGACTAAGATTGAGAACACGCTAGGCCTAGAATATTCTAAATCTCAAGGGCTGTGTGCTGCCGAACACCGTAATGGATGCAGATTATGTCCTAGATGGTGTAAGCTACTTTTTGGTAATAAGTCAGGTCGGACATTGATATAATTTACTCCAACTCCAACCGTGGGAAAGGTAAATGACCCTTAACGTTGAGCCGTCAAATACATATGACTTCACGGCCCAAGGTCCGTTCCGGCCAAGTCGAGTTGAACTCGCCCACCGAGGCTACCGTACCAACGTTGGTTAACAATTAAGCTAGACCTCTAAATTGTATCAGCGCTCATATAACTCAGAGGTCTACCTTAATTGACTTAAACTATGTATGCCGGTTTTTATTTTCTAAAATATAACTTTGAGACAGATAACCAGTCTTTATCATTATACCATTACACTTCTATAGCTATATTTCATACTAGCAGCCCGCCCCGGCTTCGCACGGGTAGAACATATATGCCTACAAAATTTGCATCAGTTTGTTGCATCGAATATAAAATATGAACATATTTAACAACCAGCGTCATATTTCATCCAATTTACACAAAACCTTAACGAATTATGCACCTAAACCTTCCTCATAAACACTCTGGCTATTGGTGAAAACCGCATGATAATCCGTTCAGTAGCTATTGAGATTATTGCGAACAGACAGACAGACGCAGTGATGAACTTTGTTTTATAATACTTACGTATTGATATTGGACGGCCCTTTGGCGTAAAGGATAGTTACCCTGATTCTGACCCGACGGTCGTTGGTTCTAATCCTAGCTATATACCTACCAATGAAAGTTTTATGTGCATTCATGAATCATGAGTTTTCGTACAGTGGTAGTGGTATCATTAAGTCTACCAAAAAGTAGCTTACCACCAAGGAGAACATCTGCCGCCTTAACCTTACGGCGTTCCCCGACGCAAAAAGTAGAGGTAATATACGCTTAACGTGTGTATCTGTGTGTCTGTCTGTAGAATCTTAGCACCTAATCGGATGAACCGATTTTGTTTTTATTATTGATAGTTTTTTTTTTGTTTGATAGATGTCTTCATCGAGAGTTTTCTTAGCTTTGATTCATGAAAATTCGTTCAATCGTTATAAAATTATGAGCTTTTTTCTAGTTAATTGCGCTATGAAATCAACTTTCATAGGTCTGATCAATTCGAAAATCTTCTTCTTCAACGATATTGTAAGAACATGGAAGCTTCCTGGACTCTACAAAATACTCAAATCCTCACCAACTTACAGCTCAGATTTTAAATGTCGTGTTTAGAGTCATTGGAAAAAGCTATCATACATAGATCAGTCGGGGTGGTTTAAAATATTATATTATATTATTATATATATAGATGAATATTATTTTATACAATAGATCATATTATTATACTATATTGACTTCAAATTGATTGTGATCGGTGGGGATCTACAGCATAGCTAAGCTTATAATAATATTTTCGTAGTAACTATGACCTAATCTGTGGTTTCACTGCAAATATTTTATTAATTTTGCGATGCGTGTTTGTGAAATTCGTGATATCTTCTAGAGTTTTCATTTGAATTATATACTGTAAAGGACAATTTTAATCTATAATATGTGGCCAAGCTATTTAACGTTTAACATTAATAATTATTTGGATAAGGATTAATACTATATACTTGAAAATAGCCTTGGAAGTTATGTAATACTTTTTAACAAAAATTTTAAGATTAAAATGGTTACTGTGAGTCAACCTTAAGAGATAGACATATGCTGTCGCGGACTTTTTTGTAGTTCTTATTAAGTTGTACAACTCTTGCATAAAAAATATTCTTCTATCTATTTTCAATTAAGCAGCGTTCGTCAGAAACGTGTTTTTTCGACCATTTATTTGCCGACTTAGGTTGCAAATTAGATCTCCACGAATGTACCTTTGATTTAAACGGGATAATATATAGCCTATTTTCATTCCGAAAGTCCATTCTATGTATTAGTGAAAGAATTTTTTAAATCGGTTCAGTAGTTTTTGAGCTTACTCATTACAAACATACAAAAATACAAATGTTCTCTCTTTATAATATTAGTATAGATGACTGATGAATCTATCGATACTGATGGGGTGGTGTCACGTTGTCCCAGCACTAAGCATGATTTATTGCTATGAGTCAAATTGAAGTTGTCCAATCACAGCGCTGTATCACGTATAACCCCGCAAATTCGCGAGCGAATTAGTTCATAGTTTTTCTCATGCGGAGTCCACTGGGTGGCACGTCCGTGCAGTGGGCCAACCAGGCTGCTGTATGCTAGGTGCTTTGTGAAGCAAGTTTTTTTTTAAACTATACTATATCATGATTTTGGCGCCCTCTGAAACTGCCGCCGGTGCCGAAACAGGCGCCCCGGTTTGAATACTAAGGACTAGTACGTATTACTAAAACCATGACCCAGGTGTGTCTGTTCTCCGCCGAATGAAGTACATTCCGAGTAATTCGTACTGACTCCTACCCTACTTACCGGAATGTATGCAAAATAGCACTTTAGTTTCATGGAATCTTGGCGACGCCAACTCTCAACTTTGTCTCTGTCGAGTCCACAGCTCAATTAGGGTCAGCTCAGACTACAACGCGACGCGGCGCGCACAGATATAATTTTGTGACGTCGCGCGTTTTGCTGCGCCGCGCCACGCGTACGTATATAAGTTTTCGAGCATTTACCAATGGAGGTGTTAACATTGTAATCCGCAAACTTTTTTTCTGCCGATACTTACTTACTTACTTACCGGGGGACGAGGTAAACACGCATTGCACACACACAAATCACTCACTTTAACGATTCCGCACACCAACTTGAAACACGCACACAGTATTCAAAATACAGCGTAGTTACGCACGCTCATATGGCCAAAAATGGCTATATGGCCAGCAGAGGGGTACGCCTTGCGTTAACATCTCCATTGGTAAATGCTCGAAGATAAACGTAGTATTATTATCTTTTCTATGGCCGCGCGAAACCAAAAGCATCGTCACGTCGCATCGCGTTGCGGTGTGAACTGACCCTAATCCTAATAATGCCTTGTTCACATTGGGCGAATTTAGTTGAACAACCTACGCCCCGAACTGACAGCTGTGGTCTGCTGCCGTGTGAACTCGGCAGCAGACAGGCAAGGCGATTTTTGTAGTCCAATTTCCTAGAGATGTACCTACTTTTCTTTCGATTCCAACGAGACGCCGCGCGGCGCAGCCAGAAGCAGCCGCACTAACTCGATGAAATTTGTATCTTACTGTGTACTAAATAAAGTTCTTTTTTGTATCACTCCCTTTATAAGTCTCTGGTCTGAGCTGACCCTTATTGTAGCTAGAAACAGCTTTAATAAGTGTGAAGTTAGACACATTACTGATTTTGTGTAAACGACACAAAACCTAGATGATGAAGTCCCGTGATCGAGTCCATTTAGCTTGTGGTACAATGATAACTCGCGTTGCGTAAAAAGGACGCTGGAAGAGAGTGTAGGCGGTATGTTTGCGCATGGGTCATGGGTGGGTACACAGCGCGGGAAATCAAAGCGCACCAATACCAATAGCGCACCGGCCCAGAACAGACACCAGCCGGCAAGCAAGCATGCGGCGGGTGACCCGACCGCCCCTCATAAGTCATAACAACATCATAGATCAAGGACATTACAGCAAATTTAGCTGTAATGGAATTTAGAAAAAAATAGCTGTAATGTCTTTGCCATGGACCGATAAATCGCCTTATGCGCAACTTGGCCGCCAACGTCCTTTTTACGTGACGCGTATTATACGCGTTTTTATGTATTTTTTTTTACACAAGGATGAAAATAAAATACACGTTATGCAAAGTATGTATCTTTATTTGAAAATGTTTGATATTTATAATAGGCTACACACTGCATCAATATTCTATAGTAACGTTAAGGGTGAGATAAGATATTCATACTTGTCTGTAAAAATCATAATTAAAAGTTCAACCCTGTAAGTACTCATATCAAACAAGTTATATCGATTATAGGATCAATGTCAAAGAAAGATGGAAGTTTTTCACAATAATTTCATTACTTTAATCCCCTTTAATAACCGTTTCTAAAAAAACAAATAGTTTTGAAGTTAAAATTCAATACAAATCCACTAAACAAGAGATTCTACCTGATATCTTTACATCGAAGCCTACAGGTGATAGGAGCATATTATATCGATGTTCCGTCTGACTTGCTCCCAAAAGTAGCTGATCACCATCGAGGAGAAAATCTGCCGCCATAACCTTACGGTGTTCCGGCAGCACACAGCCCTTGATAGCCACGAGTATTCTAGGCCAAGCGTGTTCAACATCTTCGACCACATCATCGCTTACCACCAAGCGAAATAGTGGTCAAACGCCAGCCTTTAGGATGTAAAAATATATATATTACCATGACTATACTAAACTTTAATGTAATGTAATTATTAATGCAGTGTACCGATCTATGATGCAGTTAGTGATCTTTTACATGATCAAAACTTACTTGCAAAAGCTGTGTATGTGTAAACATGGATAGATTTAATGTACGCCTAAATTAACTAAGGAATTATATGGATAGTGGATACACTTGTTTAAGTTAGAAAAGATACATTTATGTCTTTATAACACATAACAGAGTATTTTTTGACTTGATATCTTAAGATTAAAAGATCTAAACTTCAATAATGTTTACAACTAAAAGAAAACTAGAGCAAATAATATTTTTTCGCAGTGTGCAACAATATGGGAGAACCTACATCTACAAGTCTATGCTAGCATTATTGGATTAAATAGTTAAGTGCATGAGCAATGGAATATGTAGGTGCTCCCAAATACGGAATTTTGGACGAATTCGATAAACGCATAACCCTGATACATCAAGCGTTACAGATATTTTTGTTTTCTTGTCGAGAATGTCCGGTGATATTCACGCAAATAATCGTGCGGTAACCACATTTAAAACTAATAACAAAAAATAAATTGGTAAAATATACTGAACACAATTAAAATCTGGAATGTAACAACATTTTTTACACGTTTAAGATACATGGCAGATTCATGTTTTTCATAAGGTCTAGTAATTTCTTGAATCTTGTTAGAAAATTGTTAACCATATATTGAATAATACGAACATTTTCGCCGTCAAGAGTCAAGTCCAACTTTGATATCTGTCCGTGCCCAGTCACCGGACTTCACTCAAGAAACGTACTGAATTATTAAATCACAACATTTCCGGTGTCCACAAGCGAGTAAGCAGCCATGCCGTTGTCACACGCGTCAGTCAGCCTTTGTCTCCATTAGAAATGCCATTCCGCTAACAGCCATAGAGATTGTCGCACCCTGCATTTATTCAGGTTTTTATTTGGAACACAACGATATAAATAAATATGGAACACGGTCAACGAATCAATTACGAAGTGGAAGTGAGGCGCGCTCTGCCTTCGGCGACTAATTGTTTGTTGAGGTAGATGTCCTCATCGGTGGACGTATCGATGAGGTCGAGAGTGAGCAGGGGCTCGCTGGGGTTCATGGGGTCCTTGCCGATGTCCTTGCAGATACCCACGAACTGTTGCTCCACGCACAGCTCTTGGAATCTCACGCAGTCTTCTACAGTCCAGTCTTGATGCAAGGGCGAAACATCTGATACAATTAAACGATACATTACAAATATGAAAAACGGCGCTCGTCAATAATGCCTCGTTCATAATAAAATATGTTGTTAGTGGTGACTTGCTATGCACTAAAGGGGCCCATTAGAAACATATAGGCGGATCGTAACATTGGCGTGGATAGCTTAGTCGAGAGGTGTGCTGCATACGTTCACTAAACGCTACTACAGCCTATGCCTTTTATACTTCAACCGTGCAGCTTAGGTCTAAGCTCTTGGGATTCCCACCCCCGGCCGGCCGGTCAAGGCTAGTCGGGGGTCAGAGGGTCCCATTTAGCCCTCATGGGATAGAGGTACGCGGTGTCGCCACTCACTGTTGGCTCGCCACAAAGCCGTCCTTGCGGGATTTATTTATCTCACTTTTTAATTATTATCATCTAAAAGTAAATGTATAATACGTTGTGTGTATCAATAAAACCGATTTCCCATTATCATGACGCCATGTGCAGGAATAGTACGTAACTGTACAATGTAATTATTATTTTTTTAACCGACTTCAAAAAAAGGAGGAGGTTTCTCAATTCGACCGTATATATATATTTTTTTTATGTTTGTTCGCGGATAACTTCGTCGTTTATGAACCGATTTCGATTATTCTTTTTTTGTTCGAAAGGAGATATCCAAAGTGTGGTACCATGGTAATTTTATCGAGGTATGATAAGTATCTCCAGAGATATTGAGATAAACATCTCAAAATTGGTACTGAAAATGAATAGAGCGGCATTGAAGTCGGTTGTTTTTTAGTTTTTAAACGATATTATTGTTTAATTAAAAAGTGAGACAAATTAGTATTGGTATGCTTTATCTAATTGTTTGTGTTTTTGCCATTTATTGTAGTAGTTTTTTTTGTTAGTTTGCTAAATGATTTCCGCTGTAAAATGTAAAATAAAATATTAAAGTTGTGTGTGATGTCACATTTTTTACTTACGAAACATTTTACGTTATAGTGACTTCCTATTTAAACAGGATTATAGGATAAACAGAAAAGAATAGAAATAATATTTATCTAGTCTCATATCGTACAGTTCTTTATAATTGAATTGAATGAATTAAAAAAATAATAGCATAAACTTTATTAGTCCGGTCAATCTAGCTAGACCAAATAAAACTGGCCAAGTGCGAGTCAGCCTTTTGTCCCGCACACGGAGGGTTCCGAATTTCCGAAGTCCGAACGCCACGAATTTCTAACACCAACTAAGTAAATATTAACACAAAGGTAATTAATAAAATAATTAAATATCTTGATTGAAGACCGAGTGTTCGTACGACTAACTTTCCTGATTCTTAACTGATTCTATCTAATTAAAGCTCTTTAAGTACTAAAATTGAAGATATATTTGTATTGGCAGTAGGTGACAAAAATACTGTGAAGAGAACTAATATTGCTGAATGTGTATCTATAATTAATGATATTAGTAAAAACTCAAAGATTATAATTTGCACGCTTCCGTATGGAGCAGACTCTAGGTACAACAGATTTTTGTATAAAATTAACTGTGACCTATACAATTTAGGATCTTGCAATGATAACCTTCGTATAATTGACATCAATAATATTTCTGACAAGGGATATAGACATACAATTAAGTATACAAAGAATTTATGCAATTTGTTATTATGGAATATTGACACGCCTATTGGTACGAAGAAAACTTTGATAGATATAATGACGATATCGAATAACAATCCTTTTGTTGTAAATTCGACTGAAAAAACATTAACTTCACTAGAAACACATAAAAACGAGGCCACAATAGAGACGTCCTTAGATTTTTTAGAAGTTTTCCCAACAGTAAGAGTATCACGATAGTGCACCAAAACATACAGGGTTTCACTGGAAAGGAATTAGAAATAAATCTATTCGTAGAAAAATATAATGTTAACATTTTATGCCTAACCGAAAGTTGGATTCGTAAAAGAGAAGCTTTAGTAAATATAGAAAATTTTAAGTTGGCCAGTTATTTCTGCAGAGAAAAGGCAATAAGAGGTGGTTGTCTAATTCTAATAGACAAAACTTTTATTTATAAAAACAGAGAGGATATTGTCTTCTGCTCTGTTGAACGTAACATAGAAATATCGTGCATAGAGTTAAGTAAGTACATAATAGTAAATGTATATAGACCCCCAGCGGGCAATTTTAAAATATTCGAAGAAACTATGGAAGATGTTCTTCGTAAATTGAGCGTAAGAAATAAAAATATGGTCATAGTGGGCGACTTCAATGTAAATATGATTGCAGAAAGTAGCATTAAGAGTAATCTATTTAATCTCTTTCATAGTTTCAATTTGTACGGTCAATTTGAAGAGCCTACACGAGTTAATTTAACATCAGCTACGTGTATAGACAATATATTCTGTGATTGTGTTGTTTTAAACAAATCTGTCATAAATTATTTACCCTCGGACCATACCGGCCAATTTATTGTTGTACCTCTCGAAAAGAAAATATCAAATACTGAGATATTTAAACGCATTGTTAGTAAAGAAAAAATCGATTCTTTTAAAACTAGTGTAGAAATTGAATTGTCATCAAAACTAAGCGTAAACTATATCAATAATAATTTAAATGGATCGTTCAATAAATTAATGGATATTGTCAAAACCAATTATGAAAGGCTATTTCCGAAGATACGCAAAAAAATTAAATTGAAACTTAAATTTAATGACTGGGCAACTAGAGGCATTAGAGTAAGTAGAGATAGAATGTATGAACTGTATAACAAAAAGTCACATTCTACTGATCCAAGGCTTACTGAATATGTACGACGATACAGTAAAATATTTAGAACAGTTTGCAAACAAGCTAAATCACTTTTTATTTTAAATAAGATTGAAAAAGCTAGTGATAAAATAAAAACTGTTTGGTCCATCATTAAAACAGAGACGGGCAAAGTTAATGCACGATGTAATAAATTGGAGTTGTTTGATGGTAATAAAGTTGTGAAGGAGACATTTGATGTTGCTAATGTCAACTTCATTTAATTTGCCAACTTCTTTATCATTATTCCTTTTGAAACCACCAAGTCCTTACACTCGTGTATTACCCCGATGCTGCTAAATTGCTTCAAGATAGTTTACCACAATGTCCTAATCCATTTCAATTTCATCAAATAAGTAGTTATATATACTATAATTAATAAAAAAATATATATATTATATACTATAATACAAACATTTAGGACCTTAAAATCGAAGTCTTCCGAGGACATTTCGGGTATTTCAGTTAAGTTTATCAATAATATAATTGAAGAGTTAGCCCCCTACTTAACTTATATGTTTAATTGTTGTATAGAAAATGGTATTTATCCGGATCTCATGAAATGGGCAAAAGTTTTGCCATTATTTAAGAATGGAAATAAAAAAGACCCAGGGAATTATAGACCTATTTCAGTACTTCCAGCCTTAAGCAAAATATTTGAAAAGATTATGCTGAATCAGTTAAGTGCTCATTTTAATTGTAATAGACTACTCCACATGAGACAATATGGCTTTTCTAAGGGTTGTTCAACCGTCGACGCCGCAACGGATTTTGTTGAAACCGTTTTCCGAGCCTGGGAGGAGTCACAAGACACCTTAGGAGTGTTTTGTGACTTGTCAGAAGCGTTCGACTGTGTTAAACACGACACTCTAATTATGAAGCTTTCACACTATGGACTTCAAAATAAATCACTAGAATTAATGAAATCTTATTTATCAAATCGCACTCAATCTGTAGATATTAATGGTATTCGTTCAGAGGTTTTAGATGTTTCTATAGGAGTTCCTCAAGGATCTATCTTGGGGCCCTTCCTCTTTTTAGTGTATGTGAATGACCTGCCTTATCTTGTTAACAAATTCTGTGACATTATTCTTTTTGCTGATGATACATCACTTTTATTTAAAATGAACCGCAAAGCTAACGACACCACTAATATTAAGAAAACTCTTGACATTATTCACAACTGGTTTAGTTGCAACAACTTAATGCTTAATGCAAATAAAACCAAATGTATAAATTTTTCCCTAGCAAACAATTTAAAAGAATTGGACATTTCTATAGATAATACACAGCTGAACATTTCTAACAATACAAAATTTCTTGGGTTGACATTTGATCGTAAACTTACCTGGGCAGCTCATATCACTGATCTCTGTGGGAAGCTAAGTTTAGCGGCTTATGCCGTACGAAAAATCAGATAATTATCAGATGTGAAAACCGCGAAAACTGTATACTTCAGTTACTTTCATTCTCTGATGTCGTACGGCATAATGATATGGGGTAATGCAGCTGATTCTAATCATATATTCATCCTGAAAAGAGAGCAGTGAGAGCCATATATGGGTTAGGAAGTAGATACTCATTGAGGGAGCACTTTAAAACTACTGGCATTCTTACTATGTCTTGTCTCTATATTTTTATTGTTATCTTGTATACGCGTAAGCATTTACACAAATTTAACGTAGGCTGTGACAATCATAATTATAATACAAGAAACAAATCCAAACTTGTAATACAGAGAACAAGATTGTCAAAAATAAACAAATCTTTTGTAACGAACTGTGTTCGATTTTATAATATTATTCCGACTGTATGACCGATTTAAATGAAAATGAATTTAAATAATGTTTAAAGAAAGTTTTAATTAGTAAATCTTATTACACTATTTTTATTTTTATTTGACATACAATTTTGGAATAATACAAATTGTAGTAATTTTTTTAGCAGAAGTGGTCCTAAATAAACAAATAATTTAATATATTTACAATTTGAATATGTGATTATTGTTATTAATTTTATGTAAAAGTTTGACATTCATAAGTGTACGATGTACCTAAATAAAATAAATAAAATGGAAAATGGCTAGCGCGTGCTAATTTTTCCTGTGCTGCCATCTAGCTGCGTCGAGGTGAATTAATTTCGTATCGTATCGTATCGTAAAAAACACGTTTATTGTTTTAAACCCTTTAATTTTTAACTTTGTTCTGTTCTTAGTATTTGTTGTTATAGCGGCAACAGAAATACATCATCTGTGAAAATTTCAACCGTCTAACCATCACCGTTCATGAGATACAGCCTGGTGACAGACGGACAGACAGACAGACAGACAGACAGACGGACAGCGGAGTCTCAGTAATAGGATTCCGTTGGTACCCTTTGGGTTCGGAACCCTAAAAATGAGAGTGAAGGTACATAAAACCCCAACAACTTTTTTTTTGTTTCAGTTCCATGTATGGGATGCCCCCCCCCCCCCTCTCAAAACTCATTATTTTTACCTTTTACCATGAATATTTTTTTTCCATACACGGGAATGATGGGGAACTTTTAAATATATTATTTATAATTATGTTTTGAGCAATTTTACTGATTTTTAGCTTGTTGGGACTTTATGCACCTTCAAATGTCTAAATTGACCGGACTATATGCATATGTACAACTAAAATTAAATCAAAAAGTGTTATGATACAGTTTATTGATCTTTGGTATTCACTTTGGATCAATTAAGGACTTTTTAGTTTGATTTTATGTCATTTTTCATGGGGATCGCGCTAGTGCGTATGCGCGTGTTTACTTAGCGCATGCGCGGTTGACCGATGTTTCCGGAGCCATCGTTATTTGTTTAGCTAACTTATTGCTAACTTTGGTATTTTCATTTTAATAGGTACCTAACTACTGCATTAGTGTAGATGAAGTAGTGTATGAAACTGCACATATCTATTATATTAAATACTAGCAGCCCGCCCCGGCTTCGCACGGGTAGAACATATATGCCTACAAAATTTGCATCAGTTTGTTGCATCGAATATAAAATATGAACATATTTAACAATCGTCGTCATATTTCAACCAATTTACACAAAACCTTAACGAATTATGCACCTAAACCTTCCTCATAAACACTCCGGCTATTGGTGAAAACGGCGTTCCCCGACGCAAAAAGTAGAGGTAATATACGCTTAACGTGTGTATCTGTGTGTCTGTCTGTAGCATCTTAAGCACCTAACCGGATGAACCGATTTAGTTTTTATTTATTGATAGTTTTTTTTTTGTTTGATTGATGTCTTCATCGAGAGTGTTCTTAGCTTTGATTCATGAAAATTCGTTCAATCGTTATAAAACTATCAGCTTTTTTCTAGTTAATTGCGCTATGAAATCAACTTTCATAGGTCTTATCAATTCGAAAATCTTCTTCTTCAACGATATTATAAGAACATGGAACATTGACCTGATGCTGGGACATCTCCTGTACTCTACAGAATACTCAAATCCTCACCAACTTACAGCTCAGATTTTAAATGTCGTGTTTAGAGTCATTGGAATGCTTTTAATGAAAAGATTATACATAGATCAGTCGGGGTGGTTTAAAATATTATATTATCAACACCAATATTATAAATGCGAAAGTCAGTTTGTTTATTTGTTTGTTTGTTTGTTTGGGACTTCGTCACGGTCAAACGGCTTGACGGATTTGGCAGAAATTTTGTACAAAGATAGTACATAGGGCAGAATAGGATATAGGATACTTTTTTTTTGGCTATCGAGTCAGGGGGTCCAGATATTTTTAATTGAATTTTGTAAATATGAGACTTCTTCTCGAATAAATGGCTTGACCGATTTGCCTGAAATTTTATATGAATACATATCATAGGGCAGAATAGGACATAGGATACTTTTTTTTGGCTATCGAGTCAGGGGGTCCAGATATTTTTAATAGAATTTTGTAAATATGAGACTTCTTCTCGAATAAATGGCTTGACCGATTTGCCTGAATTTTGGTATGAATACATATCATAGGGCAGAATAGGACATAGGATACTTTTTTTCTGGCTGTCGAGTCAGGGGGTCCAGATATTTTAAATTGAATTTTGTAAATATAAAACCTCTTCTCGAATAAACGGCTTGACCGATTTGTCTGAAATGTTGTATATAGACAGTTCATAGGGTAGAATAAGATATGGGACAATTTTTTTCTGGCTGTCGAGTCAGGGGGTCCAAATATTTTTAACTGAATTTTGTAAATATGTATAAGACTTCTTCTCGAATAAACGGCTAGACCGATTTGCCTGAAATTTAGTATGAATACATGTCTTAGAGCAGAATAGGATTTAGGATACTTTTTTTCTGGCTGTCGAGTCAGGGGGTCCAGATATTTTAAATTGAATTTTGTAAATATAAAACCTTTTCTCGAATAAACGGCTTGACCGATTTGCCTGAAATGTTGTATATAGACAGTTCATAGGGTAGAATAAGATATGGGACACTTTTTTTCTGGCTGTCGAGTCAGGGGGTCCAAATATTTTTAACTGAATTTTGTAAATATGTATAAGACTTCTTCTCGAATAAACGGCTAGACCGATTTGCCTGAAATGTTGTATGAATACATGTCATAGGGCAGAATAGGATATAGGATACTTTTTTTCTGGCTGTCGAGTCAGGAGGTCCGGATATTTTAAATTGAATTTTGTAAATATAAAACCTCTTCTCGAATAAACGGCTAGACCGATTTGCCTGCAATGTTGTATACAGACAGTTCATAGGGTAGAATAGGATATAGGGTACTTTTTTTCTGGCTGTCGAGTCAGGGGTCCAAATATTTTTAATTGAATTTTGTAAATATTAGACTTCTTCTCGAATAAACGGCTTGATCGATTTGCCTGAAATTTTGTATGAATACATGTCATAGGGCAGAATAGGATATAGGATACTTTTTTTCTGGCTGTCGAGTCAGGGGGATCCAGATATTTTAAATTGAATTTTGTAAATATAAGACCTCTTATCGAATAAACGGCTTGACCGATTTGCCTGAAATGTTGTATAAAGACAGTTCATAGGAAAGAATAGGATATCGGATACTTTTTTTCCGGCTGTCGAGTCTAGGTGCCCAGTTTTGCAAATGTGTGGCTTACTCTCGGTCAAATGGTTTAACCTTTTTAACTGACATTTTGTACACAGACAGTCAATAAGACATAGAAGGACAACGAATACTTTTTTTGGCTGGCAATTTCGGGTGTCTAGATTTTTATTATGGAATTTTGTGAATGTGTGGCCACTTTTCGGCCATACGGCTTGACCGATTCATATGAAATTTTGTACAAAGAAATTAAATGGGACATAAAAGGGCAAGGAATACTTTTTTTCGGCAATTAAGTGTGGGTGCCTTTATTTTTTGTTAACTTTACATAGAGTTTGCATAATCATAAAAGTTTGACCTTAGGTCCATCTATAATGACTAAACTTAATATGTCCTAATTAGGCCATAAAACTGTCAGGGTCATTAATAGTCATCAAAATTTACGCGATAGCTTTGCTTGCTAATAATTTGCTTGGTAATATTTCAGAAAATGTTATATATTAATATCCACATGCATCAAAACGAGTCATACATTGAAACAGTACCTACAGCCTTCAATAATCATAATGATTATTAACTTTAAAATAAGTATCAAGTTTAACCTTAGGGTCATCGATGTTGACTTAGTAGGTCATAACAAATGTCTGGGTCATAAAAAGTTATAAAAAAATTTCGCACTCGCCCTAGCACTTCTTTTATTAAATTTGTAGGTAATATTTCAACATTTTTTATATTTTAATAGCCAGCCACATGCATCAAAACGAGTTTATACATTGAAACAGTACAGTCTTCAATAATCATAATGATTATTAACTTTAAAATAAGTATCAAGTTACTAAGTATCAACTTAGGGTCATCGATTTTGACTAAATAGGTCATAACAAATGTCTGGGTCATAAAAAGTTATTAAAAAAATTTCGCGCTCGCGCTAGCACTTCTTTTATTAACTTTGTAGGTAATATTTCAACATTTTTTGTATTTTAATAGCCAGCCACATGCATCAAAACGAGTTTATAAATTAAAACAGTACAACCATCAATAATCATAATGATTATTAACATAAAAATAAGTGGATATCAAGTTTAACCTTTGTGTCATCAGTGTTGACTTATTACGTTATAAAAACTGTCAGGGTCATAAAAATCCGTAAAAATTTTTCGCGCTCGCTACGCTCGCGCTGTGTTAGCGCCCACTGTGCTCGCGCAAGCATTTGTTATATCTTCTTTGTAGAAAAAAATTCTGCAACTTTGTATTTTAATTGCCACATGCATCGAAACGAGTCATAGATTGAAACAGTACAACCTTCAATAATGATAAAGATTATTAACCTTAAAATAAGTGGATATCAAGTTTAACCTTAGGGTTATCGGTGTTGACTTAGTAGGTCATAAAAGCTGTCAGGGTCATAAAAGGTCGTAAAAAAATTTCGCGCTCGCTTCGCTCGCGCAATAACAGCGCTCGCTACGCTCACGCAAGCATTTGTTTTATCTTCTTTGTTGATAATATTTCAGAAAATGTTATATATTAATAACCACATGCATCAAAACGAGTCATAAATAAAAACAGTACAACCTTCAATAATCATTATTGTTGTTAACCTTACAATAAGTGGATATGAAGTTTAACCTTTGTTTTATCGGTGTTGACTTAGGAGGTCATTAAAACTGTCAGGGTCATAAAAAGTAGTAAAAAAATTTCGTGCTCGCTTCGCTCGCGCAGTTATAGCGCTCACTCCGCTCGCGCGAGCTTTTGTTCTATCTACTTTGTAGAAAACATTTCAGCAACTTTTGTATTTTAATAGCCACATGCATCAAAACGAGTTTATAATTTTAAACTGTTCAACCTTCAATAATCATAATGATTATTGACCTTAAAATAAGTGGATATCACGTTAAACCCTAGGGTTATCGGTGTGGACATAGTAGGTCATAAAAATTGTTAGGGTCATAAAAGATCAAAAAAAAAAAATTTGCGCTCGCTTCGCTTCCGTAGTAATAACGCTATATAGATATAATAGTGATAATAGCTAGATAATAATGATATAATAGCGTGTTTTAACAGCCTCATACATGTCATTTGTTAAATGTTTTCACACAACTTTTCCTTATTTTACAGTTCATGTTCAACATGGGCGCCTCTATTTCGGATACATTGTCGCATCCTGATGACATTTCATGCTTTACCTATTGTATTATTTTACTTTTTATTGTAAATTATCTTCTACACTGTCGCCTATAAAACTACTTTTTTCCACGAAATGTAATACAAACCCTAGATTGTTATACCTCGTTGGATAGCTGACGAACCGTAGATATTTTAAAAAACATCTGCCGAACAAGTGCCATAATATTTTTTTTAGATATTCCTTAGAGAAAAATAAACTTTCTAATATTTTTTTTAATTTCTTAACTTTCACTTGTCTACTACGGTCTATTCAACTAACTCATGCACTATTTTGATTATTAACGCGTTAAAGCATCTTATTACACAAGTAAAAATGCAACAACAATAATAATAAGACACGTAAAAAAAAACACAAATCAATGTAGTAGCCAAAAATCGGCGATTTTCAAAAAAAAAAAAAAAGTCGTATATCTCGAAAAGGGTTAAGTTTAGGGTGGGGTGTTTCATAGAGAAATAAGTCAGAAATGACGGGTACTCCACGCCCTTCACGGATCTAGCACGACTTCTCCTGTAACCCTGTATAGATGAATATTATTTTATACAATAGATCATATTATTATACTATATTGACTTCAAATTGATTGTGATCGATGGGGATCTACAGCATACTAAGCTATTATTAATATGTTCGTAGTAACAATGACCTAATCTGTGGTTTCACTGCAAATATTTTATTAATTTTGCGATGCGTGTATGTGAAATTCGTGATATCTTCTAGAGTTTTCATTTGAATTATATACTGTAAGGGACAATTTTAATCTATAATATGTGGCCAAGCTAATTAACGTAATTATTTGGATAAGGATTAATACTATATACTTGAAAATAGCCTTGGAAGTTATGTAATATTTTTTTTAACACCGTTGCTCGTAAAGCTGATGTAATTCCACCGGTTTTAATTATGTAAAGCGGGTCATAAAAACGCGTGTGTTACCAAAGCAAATAGTTAAGTTATAGTCCATACAAATTCCATAACAGTATTATTTGCCATTTCGCGCGCTGTTGCTATTCAAATTTCGAACTAATCGCCGCGCGGCGCCAGTCAGTAGGCAGCGCTAGCGCGCTGTTAAAATGGCGGGAAAGCAACAGTGTGCATTCACAGATTCATTTATTTAAAATAAAAAAAATCAGTTTATTCGGTAATTTAAAAACTTGGCTGCATGCTCTAACGTCTTTGCCAACATTTTCACGCAGCTACGGCAGAAAATAATCCTCGCGCCATTTTTCTCAAATTTTCTTTTCTTGAAATGAAATGAAATGAAAAATGTTTATTGGTAACCTACGTCACCAATCGGCCCCAACTCAGCATAATGTTAGTATCAGAACTAACGCTGGTCTTCCGGTGGGGCCGGTCGGTGACGTCACCTTACGGCTAACACCATGCTAATTAATTATATTAAATATTGAAAATAACAAACATAAACATAGCAATAGAACCGGAGGCAAAATTAGTTATAAACATGACGGACATATGATATGACATGACATGACTTAAGTATAATATATAGATTTAAGAGTATAATAACAAATATTGCAATGAAGAGTGAACATAAAATACAATAATGAGGCTAAGCGAGTATACAGTCATAGATGTGATCTTAAAAAGCACTGGTATCGTGCAGGAGAATTTCTTCTCCAATTTGGTGGGCATACAACATTTTTTAAGTTTGAATTTAAAACTGTGAGCATTTTGCAAGTCTCTAATAGGTGGCGGAATGTTGTTCCAGCATTTTGTAGCCTGATACCTGAAACTGCCACGAAAAGTAGTCGTCCTGTGAGCTTGAGTGGAGAGCCGTGGTACGCACTGACGGGCATCGACTGATCGGCGACTAGAGTACCATGAAAGCTCTTTGTACTTGTATTGTGAAAATTTAAATATGACAACTTTCAATAATGAAGAAGAGCCATATATTACTTCAACTCCACCGGATATACTAACAGAAGCGCAAACCGCATGCGACAGCTTGCTGCCGTCAATATCCAAAGACAGATACATAACCACGTATGAAAACATAATTAAAAGACCAACTACAACTACGAGGTGCATTCAATAAGTACCTAGCCTCATCGCCAGAGGGCGCTGTAGTTTCAAAAGAGTTTTACCACAGTGTAGCACATTCTTTTTTAATTCTTTTTTCAAATGTTCATTCCAATCCCTTCATTTGTTTTATTTTGACAACTTATGGAAGCGAACGTATCGATCGGTTTTACAAAAATGGAAAAAGAGCAATATCGTTCGGTGATTCGATTCCTATTTTTGGAAGGGAAAACGCGCATCGAAATCAAAGAGCGCTTGGATGCTGTTTACGGTGACTCTTCTCCATCGATGGCCACCGTCAAGAATTGGTTCAACGAGTTTGCACGTGGCCGTACGTCGGTTTTTGATGAACCACGTCCAGGTGCACCGAAAACAGCTGCTACGGAGGAAAAAATTTAAAAAATCCATGATCTCGTATTGGCAGATCGCCGATTGAAGGTTCGGGAGCTAGCTGAGACTGTAGGCATTTCAGAAGGAACAGTGCATCATATTCTTCACGAGGAACTCGGCATGAGAAAACTGTCGGCGCGATGGGTGCCGCGTTTACTCACACCGGAAAACAAGTGCAACCGTGAGAGAGACCACATCGGAGACGTGTTTGGCGCTGTTTAAGCGGAATCCAGCGGAGTTTTTGCGTCGTTTTGTGACCGTCGATGAAACCTGGATCCACTGGTACACACCAGAGACCAAGGAGCAATCAAAACAATGGATCCAGACCGGGGAACGTGCTCCAAAGAAGGCGAAAACTGTAAAATCGGCCGGAAAAGTTATGGCCACGGGTTTTCTGGAATTCACAAGGTGTGATCTACATCGATTACCTCGAGAAGGGTAAAACAATTACAGGGCTTTACTATGCCGATTTATTGGGCCGATTCGACGCCGAATTAAAGAAAAAACGACCCCATCTGACTAAGAAAAAAGTGCTGTTTCACCACGACAACGCACCGGTTCACACGTCTGCCGTTGCCATGGCCAAATTGGTCGAATTACGCTACGAATTGCTGCCCCATCCACCGTATTCTCCAGATTTGGCCCCTTGTGACTTCTTTCTGTTTCCGAATCAGAAAAAATCTCTCGCCAGGAATAGATATGGATCAAATGGGAGGTCATCGCCGCCACGGAGGCCTATTTTGCAGAGTTTGACAAAAACTATTTTTCGGACGGGTTAAAAAAGTTGGAGCATCGCTGGGCTAAGTGTATCGAACTAAAAGGAGACTATGTTGAAAAATAAATTGCCACTTTTCCAAAATTTTCGTTTACTTTTTGTAGGCTAAGTATTTATTGAATGACCCTCGTACGTATCATTTTAATAATTGTAATTTCACTAACTGTTTCAATAATTAGAAATGAACATAATATCGTTTAAAAACTAAAAAGAACCGACTTCAATGCCGCGCTATTCATTTTCAGTACCAATTTTGAGATGTTTAGCTCAATATCTCTGGAGATACTTATCAGACCTCGATAAAATTACCATGGTACCACACTTGGGATATCTCCTTTCGAACAAAAAAAATAATAATCAAAATCGGTTCATAAACGACGAAGTTATCCGCGAACAAACATAAAAAAAAAAAAAAAAAATACGGTCGTATTGAGAAACCTCCTTTTTTTGAAGTCGGTTAAAAATATAAAATGGTTTTTTTTTCTGTTTCCTCGCAAATGTGTTAAAAAACGTCGTACGATATACGTGCGTATTGGTTATAACATGCTCGGCTCAATTACGCCCTCGCCTTCGGCTCGGGCTGAAATTCCGCCTCGCTTGTTATATAACCATCATAACGCACTAATATCGTAATGTACTATTAACAAAAATTTTAAGATTAAAATGGTTACTGTGAGTCAACCTTAGGAGATAGACATATGCTGTCGCGGACTTTTTTGTAGGTCTTATTAAGTTGTACAACTCTTCCATAGAAAATATTCTTCTATCTATTTTCAATTGAGCAGCGTTCGTAAGAAACGTGTTTTTTCGACCGTTTTTTTGCCGACTTAAGGTGCAAATTAGGTCTCCACGAATGTACCTTTGATTTAAACGGGATAATATATAGCCTATTTTCATTCCGAAAGTCCATTCTATGTATTAGTGAAAGAATTTTTTAAATCGGTTCAGTAGTTTTTGAGCCAAATCATTACAAACATACAAAAATACAAATGTTCTCTCTTTATAATATTAGTATAGACAAGTATCGTGTGACATGGTTAGGAAAGGACTTTCCTAACCTAATCTCAGCCATTGTCAGTGCAAACCAAATTTCTAGGTAGGCTGTTCTCATGCTAAGTTGTAACTTAACTAGGATAATCTTACCTGCTGTTTAGTGCAAACGGGCATAAGTTTCATACGGCCTACACACCTAACTTACTTATCTTTTTCACACAACTTTCAACTTTTCCAAACGACTTCGAGAGAAGACAGTTGTGTGAGTAACGCGGCACACAAGCGTAAACCTAGCGAGTCGCGATAAATACCTACTCGGCGCGCGCAGTGTTTGCTCGATAAAATCTTAAGCCGTCACACATACGTAGCTATAGCTATAATAATACATTTTGATATACTGTGCTACATAATATATTACCACCAAAAAGGGTGGCTATACATTATAGTATAGTATAGGTATCATATACATTATAGTATAGCTAACCTGTGTGTTGGTATATTATTCGCCTCATTAAGTCTGCGAAAATAATATACATTAACATGTCTTTGTCCGCATATTTTAGTGAAGTAAAAGCAAAACATATTATAACTCCGTATGTCGACTGATGTCGAGACTTACTTAGGAAAATATAGGAATATGTTTAGCTATAATTTATATTATAGCTATGTGTGTGAGGGACTTTAGGTACATTGAATAATATGAATACCGTAGAGGCAAGCTTTGAGCGCTTGTGGCGGCAAGGAGCGCGCCAGGGGGGCGCCGGGCGGCACGGGGCGCAGCTCTCGCGTCGCGAACAGTGCCAGGTCGCCGTAGTCACAGAAATACACCGACACCATGTCCGTCGATACGCTGCCGGCCACGATCACTCTGACAAATAACAGTACAGCTCTAATATACAGGGTTATTGGTAATTCGACGTATTCCCGACAGGAGAAGATAGGGAGGCTGAAATGCATCATATTTAGACCCCCCAATGTATAGCCGAAAATTAATAGTTTACTCACGAGATACAAAAAAAATATATTAAAGGGGGTCCCCATACAAAAAACGTGTTTTTACAGTTTTTGCTTGAACTTATGAATGATAACACTTGAAATTTTCACAATGAATTCAAGAATGTATCAATACTAAAAACAGAATAAACGTGTAAAAAAAGAAACGTGTTTTGCCAGGAGTTTTATACTCGATTTAACAAACCGTAATAGATAGTGACTTGAAATTTGCGCATAGTGTGTACTCACACTACGCCAGTTTGTTTATTCATAGAGAATCTTTCACAAGATGTAAAAACATGGACCACGATTATAACTACATTTTAGGCCGGACGCATATTATAAGAAATTTCTGAAAATCTCACACGCGCCGGAAGGCACTCCGTGCATACATTTAGTACTAGGTCCCGCACACCACAAGAAATATCTTGTGAGCACGTCAGCCAGACGGAAGAATTTTTTTTTTGACAGGCAAGACATTTTGTTCTGGACCCCGCTATATACCCCGAATACTATCGGGAATTTCAAATGTAATAGAGGCGAATTTTAGCGCTACCAGCCAACGTGTGAGAGCAAGTCGTGATTTTTTTATGACTTTTTTTATCATATACATACGTAGGCTAGTGTTTGATCACTATCTCACACGGGGCTCTCACCTTACTGCATATTGCAAAATATACAAGGAAAATGAGTACTGACCTATACCAGGAGGAGTCCTTATCATGGTAGACGGTGTAGAGCTCCCCGCTAGCCGGGTTGGAGGGCGCCTCGGAGGCCGACAGCTTGGGGCACTCCGACTGGAGCGTCGCCATCATCGTCTGCAGCGTGTTGCGGGTGCTGTTCGCTTGCACCTACACATCACATCATACACTACACATTACCTCTCACGAACTCATCTTGACTTTGCTAAGTTTTTTTTTATTCTTCACAGATAAGCAGTTGACTATCATCTCAGCTGATGTTAATTTCAATTTCAATATATTTATTGCTTGAATGTAGGTAGAAACATAGTCGGTCATAATAAAAAAGATCCTTACAATATACTCTCTTTCAGAGTGTGCTACGTGTCTGCAGCTATTGCTCTGCAGCTGCAGCTATATTAAGTGACGATGCGGTCTAATATAGAATCGTGTTGTTTGGAATGAGCTAATTCTCATTTTAGATAGACCTAAAATGTTAACGGGATGTTAGCTAGAGCGTCACATCATCACTTCCCAGGTGAGATAGTGGTCGAAAACTAGTCTTTACCCTTTGATACAAGAAAATAAAAGTGAAGGCAGTGATTTATTTTTTAGTTTCATTTTGGCTCCACACGATTAGTGTATTTAGCCAGTGTTAAAGCATTACACATTTTCAAGTTTTAATGGAAACAAGTCCTAAAGTCAAAGTCTCTTTCAAGTCAAGTTGAAGTCCCTCTCAAATATAAGTCATGACCTCACTACAGATGTGGCCTTTACAAAGATCTTTCAGTAAAATGTTGGTGTGAACGCTGATCAACATGTTTTTTAACACACACACGCACACATTCACCGATACTGAATGGTTAATAAACCACATTAAATACACAAAACTCGCAGAAGAACACAAGTTTTAGGAAAAAAAATAGTGGTGCTCTCATTGTATTTTTTGCACAATACCACATTCCCGCCTAAACTCCAAAGCTGTGATTATAGATGTAAAGCTTACAATGAAGTTCCTAGGGTTGGCAGCCATGGCGACCTGTACGTCTAAGCACATCCCTAGCGCGGGCAGCGCGGGCGGTGGCAGCGCGCCGCGCTGCTCGCCTGCCGGCGCCGCAATCGACAGGCTGCGGAATATGCGCTCCTTCTTTTTGTTTAACGCTTCCACTTGGTTCGTCACCGTCGTCTTCTCTTCCTCTTGTTTTGTTTCGCCCCTGGAAATACGATATTTCGTTCCATTATTATTTTATATCCATTATTATTATATAAAAGACGTTTTAAAAAAAGGCTAAGTCATAAGTACCTATAACCGGCGAGCATGTATGTAGGCGCTCATGAAAGTGGAAGAAGCGAAGGAGGTATGTCAGGATGTGGAAAGAAGTAGTCTCTGCCTACCCCAACGGGAAAAAGGCGTGATTGTATGTATTATTATATATTCCATTGTTTTTGAGGTTATTGGATAAATTGGTAAACAAATCCAAATATGAGATCCAGTATGGCTTTCATTATATTTTTTTCTAAAACTTGTTCTGCGAGTTAATTTGTAATAAATGTGGATTATTAACCAGTAACTGCTGGTGGATGTGTGTGAGTGTAGGGAAATTGAAAAACATATCACTTTACGTTCACAAAAATACGTTTCCTCTTGTTTCGTCTCGCCCCTGTATGGCTATTCTGTAAGCTATCTCAGAAGCGGAATCCGCGGTGAGATTTGAATTTCGTATTACGAAATTAAACCGTATTACGATCGTGTTACGGTTGAATTTCGTCGTTCGTTCGCTAAGTCGAGTTCAACTCGCCCACCGAAGCTTCCGTACCAACGTTGGTTGGTACCAATTAAGCTAGACCTCTAAATTGAATAAGCGCTCATATACGAGGGTCAAATCAAATCAAAATTATTTATTTGCCAGAATATGGTACAAATAGGTCTTAATATTCTTTTAGCCAACATATTCTACCGTTGCCGGTGTACAAATACTTTGCAAGCAAAATCAATATAATATAATTTAAATTAATTAAACAATTCCAGAACAAGATTATATTACATTACCCTTACACTCACACACAGCACTGATACATTTATATTATTATGAACATTATTATTATTATTATGTTTCTTTGAAGTGTTTCACACTTTATATTTTTGTAAATTGTTAAACACAATCCAAAATTTCATCGTACCGACGGGACTCGAACCCGCACCCCCCGGATTACACGTCCAGGTGCTCTGCCAATTAAGCCACGGTTCGATACATCGATACGACGAAATTAGTGGATTGCATTTGTTAACCCAATTATGCATTGGTGGTGCATAATTTTGCATGCATTGGTGTTTCCAGTTACAGTGTTTGTCAATGATAATACCAAGGAATGTTGTGGAATCTACAAATTCTAGAGCATTGTCATTGTGAGTTATGAGGAGATGATCCGGGCGACTGTTATACGTTTGAAATTGTATTATTTTGGTCTTGCTAATATTTGCATGTAAGTCATTATATTTTAGCCATGTCATTACCGAATTTAACGCGTCATTTATGTCATATTCAAATTTATTAATGTCATTTATATCTCCCTTATAAGAAGAGTTGTGTCGTCAGCGTACAATACACATTTATGGTTAGTCATGATATTGGGCAGATCATTAATATATAGAAGGAACAGTAATGGGCCTAATATGCTGCCCTGTGGGACTCCGCGTGTATTTCTCTTATATGATGATCTACATGTTATTTTATTATTACCTTGAAAAGTTGGTATTTCTACACACTGTTTTCGGCCTGTCAGGTAACTATCAAGCCATTCTAGAGCCTTTCCTCTTATGCCATATTTTTCTATTTTAGAGAGTAGAAGTGTGTGATTAACAAAATCAAATGCCTTAGACATATCCAAGAATATTGAAACGATGCGTTTTTTCCTATTCAGAGCATTAGTGATGTGTTTTACGAGTGAAAAACATGCCAAAGAAGTAGACATGTTTTTCGGAATCCAAATTGTTCCTTTTGTAGTATGTTGTCTTTGGTAAGGAAATTATATATTTTGATGTACATAACCTTTTCGAATATTTTGGATATGATGGGGATGAGAGTGATGGGACGATAGTTACTCATATTGTCCTTAGCGTCTTTTTTATAAAGGGGTTTGACAATGGACTGTTTAAGACGTGAAGGGAATAAACCCTCATTAATTGACAAATTTAAAATGTGACTCAAAGGGCTCGCTAAGATATTGGAGCAACATTTTAGCATTTTTGTGTTTATGTTTATGTATTTTTGTGTTATGTTTTAAGGAATTGATATTATATACGTCATCGTCGTCTACGGCAGTCAAAAAAATAGAATTTCTATTATTTGGAATTGGATAAGGATAGTATTTGTCAAGATGAGTTTCTGTGTTGTCATTTTTGTTGGTTAAATTTATAAAAAAGTCATTGAAAAAATTAGAAATACGGTCGGGTTCACAGAATGTTATATCATTCACTTTAACTGTGTCAATATTTGTGGGTTCGTCAGTCTTACCTATCGCATTATTAATAAGTTTCCAGGCCGCTTTACAGCGGTTTTTGGAATTAATTATGAATTTAGTGCTGTTAATGAGTTGGGCTTTCGTAATACAGCGCTTAAAGATCTTGTTGTATCGATGATACATCTTGATGTTGTGATGTTTATTTGATTTGGAAAGTTGATAAGTTAAATAGAGACAGCGTTTATTTATTGAAGACCGTTTCAGGCCTTTCGTAAGCCATTTATTTTTAACTGGTTTGTTAATGGTTTTCACTCGTATTATAGGAAAGCAAAGATTGTAAAAGAGGGTAAGCGTGTCGTGGAATGTATCAAAAGCAAATCTTCATATATTTCAGTAAAAGAGAGGCTTGATAAACTTATTACGAATTTCCTTATATTGTCTGGACTGTAATCTCGTTTTTCTTCAAACCAATAAGAACGCTGTCTTTTAAACTTTAAAGATTTATCCGTTTCTATTTCGAAGGAAAGAGATTGTGCTGTGTCATGGTCAGATAAAGCTAAATTGTGAATGATTGGTTTAACATTCGTTAAGTTGCTTACTATCAGGTCAATACAAGAACTTTTCCGAGTTGGTTTTACTATGTGGTTGGTTACGTTATGGTTAAATAATATTGATGTTAATTCTTTGCAGTTTCTATTATTAGTCAGCATATCAATATTCCAGTCACCGCACAATATTACCTTTCTATTACCTCTTCTGAGCAATTTCTTTAACAAAAGATCCAAATTATCCAAAAATGTTTCGACATTTGAGCTAGGTATTCTATAAATACATACCACTGATAGTTGTAGATGCAAAATTTTTAAAGCACAATATTCAAAGTTAAAGGGAATTGGGTCTATCAGATGTAGTACTCTGAAATCTAAGCTCTTTTTTATAAGAGTTCCTCCTCTTTTTTGGTTCGATCTAGAGAAGGAGGCAGCAAGTCGGTAGTTATTAAATTTTATATTTCATTCTGTGCCTTTCCTTATAAAAGTTTCAGTGAAACAGAGAATGTCAATATCAATATTATTACTCTTCAATTCATCAATCGCGATTTCTTTTAAATCCGTTTTGTGTAGCAGACCTGCTATGTTAGAAAAGAAATAGGGAATAGTTCCTTTTTTGAATTCAAGGTCATTCAACAAGTACGTAGCCTCATCGCCTGATGGCACTGCTATTACAAAAAAACATTACCATAGTACAGTGCAATGTTTTTGAAGCCTACTGTCTAAGTTTTAAACAATGACCTCTATTAGTTTTGTTTTAATGGCCTTTGAAAGCGAACATGTCGGTCAGTTTAACAAAAAAGGAAAAAGAGCAGTATCGTTCGGTGATTCATTTTTATTTTTGGAAGGGAAAACGCGCTGTGAAATTAAAAATCGCTGGGATGCTGTGTACGGTGACTCTTCTCCTTCGATGGCAACCGTCAAGAATTGGTTTAACGAGTTTGCTCGTGGCCGCAAGTCGGTTTTTGATGAGCCACGCCCAGGTGCCCCGAAAACGGCTACTACGGAGGAAAACATAAAAAAAATCCACGATCTCGTGTTGGCAGACCGCCGATTGAAGGTTCGCGAGATAGCTGACACTGTGGGCATTGCAGAAGGAACGGTGCATCATATTCTCCACGAAGACCTGGGCATGAAAAAGAGCTGTCAGCGCGATGGGTGCCGCGTTTGCTCACGCTGGACCACAACCACGACAACGCGCCGGCTCACACCTCTGCCGTTGCCATGGCCAAATTATTCGAATTGCGCTACGAATTGCTGCCCCATCCACCTTACTCTTCAGATTTGGCCCCCTGTGACTTCTTTTTGTTTCCAAACCTGAAAAAGGCACTCGCCGGGAAAAGATTTGGGTCGAATGAGGAGGTCAAAACCGCCACGGAGGCCTATTTAGCAGACTTCAAGAAAACGTATTTTTAGACGGGTTAAAAAAGTTGGAGCATCGCTGGGCCAAGTGTATTGAGTTAAAAGGAGATTATGTAGAAAAATAAATCGGCACTTTACGAAAATTTTCGTTTTTCTTTTGTAGGCTAAGTATTTATTGAACGACCCTTGTAAGTCAGAGGCCTATCTTAATTGGTGAAACTATGTATGAGGACACCCTTTAATTTTCAACTTTTTTTGTTTTTCGTAATTTTTCCTTTACTTGTGCTGTAAGACCTTGCTTTTGACTAAAATTGACAATTCTAGGTCAACCGGAAACCGGTTTTATTAACTATATTCTGACTTTGGTATTTCTTGTTATAGCGGCTTTTTCAATACATATTTTGTGAAAATTTCAAATTTCTATCTATGATGGTTCTTGAAAACAAGTTTCTTGTACGGGGATCTCCTTTAATTTAATGTTACTTTTAGCATTTGTTGTTCATTCCCCCATAGTAACACATACTTTGTGAACATTTCATGTATCTTTTACGGTTAAGAAGATACAGCCGCGTGAAAGGCGGCCAGACAGACAGACAGACGGACGGACGGACAGCGAAGTCTCAGTAATAGGGTTCCTTTGGTACCCTTTGGATTCGGAACCCTAAAAAGGCTGTTATATTTGGAATAGGTGAGCGCGTGTGCTGCAGAATATCGGTTCGTATTGTATTCGAGTCGTGAAGTAGGTGCGGGGGCGGCGTCGTAACACAGGCTGCTTGCTAGTTATGTTCGGTGCAGTTTGAGTACGCAGGCCGTCGCGCGGCGCAAATATACCAAACATTTGGCTTCAACAAAGCTATTTGGTATTACAGGCTAAATGCAACAATCTAAATGCGAAGAAAAATTAACAAGTAATTGTTTACAGTATTTAATGCAAATAATGTTTTATCGTATTTCGGGCAGCAGGCGTCACGACTTTAAAGAAAAACAATAAATAAAACAAGCGTCGTAAGACTCACAGTTGCAAAAAGTCATACTCCATAACAATAGAATTGTTAACCGAGGCGAGTATCTTCTGCGGTCCGGTGCGCACGAACAGTTCGACGTGCGGCGGCGTGCGGTCGCGGTCGGCGGCGGGCAGCGCGCGGCACACCACGGGGGTGTCCAGCAGCAGCTCGCGGAGTCGCCCCACCATGCCGGCGGCCACGCGCTCCGCCACGCCTAGACGTACTTGCATTGCCTGCAAACATGCTCCCACTCAGTGGCATTCTCATTCACTACTGAGCCCTACAATGGTGCGGATGATACGGTAAAACCAAAGACCTTCTACTTAATATTAAACTTGACTGCACACACCGGCCCTAATGAGACCGACCTTTGTCCATTTGTTTGTTTGTTTGAGTTTGTCCCTTTCTTTTGTATGGACAACTTATATATGTACTATCCATAAAGTATAGAACATATACAGCACTAGCAGGTTGTTACACAAGGACACACTCCCGCCCAGGTTCCTTTCGTTTGGGCCATTTTGTTCTACAAAGCAATTACAACCTTATAGTTAAAACATACGGATTAAATTGAATTTGTCAAAACATCTGCAGTGCATCTTTTTATATTACGTCTAAGGGTAAAACAAACACGTACTCTTTGGGTACATAACCGACTTAAAACAAAGCGTGCACGCTTGACTCTATTTGTATAAGTTTAACTAAGGTTGGCGCGGGCGGCACGCCGGCGATACCACGGGAACCGTGACGTCACACGTGGAGCGCGATATATCGGATAATTAAAAAGTGGTCTAAACTTCGCGCAGTGATGACATACTGCATGTATTTTTGTGAAATAATAATAAGTATATGCTTTGATTTAAGGTATATTTTAGTGCAATATTTTAACCATTTTAAACTGACTTAAAAAAACGAGGTTTCTCAATACGACGGTATATTTTTTTTTTATGTTTGTTCGTGGATAACGTCGTCGTTTATGAACCGATTTTGATGATTCTTTTTTTTTGGAAAGGAGATATTCCAAGGGTAGAATGTCTTTTTCCTGCAAATAGCAACGGGACACCAAACTTTACAGGTGGAATATACTAATATCATGGATTAAAAATATAATACCGTTCACAGGTTTTTACAAATTCAATCTAACCTTTTGAGCGCCAGTCACATATACGTGACAAGCACTGGCAGGCCCTGCACGCCAAGCGTCCTCTATAGATGACAAAAACCAAACAAAACCGTACCTCTTGGCGTACAGGGCACGGGAGTGCGTTTGTAGCGTGGCGCTCAAAGGTTAATCCGGATGCTCTAAACATACGGTAGTAATTGCTATGTACATCAAAACGGCACCAACGAAAGGAACCTAGGTGGGATAGTGTGTCCTTGTCTAACAAGCTGCCAGTGCTATTTATGTACTATAATATTTGTATAGCATATATACATAATATGTGGTCCATATATACATATGTATATGTGGTCCATACAAAAGAAAGAGACAAACTCCGTTCAATGTCGGTCTCTTGCGGGGCGGTTTATCGGTTTAGATCGCAATAAAATTTAATATAGTTAAACGTCGTTGTCTCATACAATACCTGGCTGGGATATGCGTTGAGCATGGGCGAGAACAACTGCAGCGGCACTAGGGAAGAGAGAGGCGCGCGCAGGATGAGTCCGCTGTCGACCAGCTGCGTGCGCACCGTGCCCTCGCCGTCCAGCCCGCTGATGATGCTGCACCGGACCCTACACACGTCAACAATACTAATTAAGATCATTATTCTTTGCACATTCCTTCCAATTTATTTCTGTAAGGCGTCCTTTACATGGTAGGTTATCCGTCATTCAAAGCCATCAGTCATGACTTTTGGTTGCTGATGCAGCAATCAAAAGTATGTAAATATCGGTCAGTCACCGTCAATCACCCCATTAGATGATCAGTTATCCATCAGTCACAGCCGTGATTGCCAGCAAACTGACAGCAAAACCTATGGTGTAATGGACGCCTAAAAGCTTCGATGATTGATCAAATTGCAGCGGGACTTGTACCAAAATAACACATTTACCAAAAAACCTTACGAAGCTTAAATATCCAGCAGTTTTTTTGCACTGATAAAATATTTTCTAATATCCTGCAGTAGATCCGTAACGAATAGAGACGACCTAAGTTTCCTTTGTACAATAGCTTAATAGCTACTAGACACTAGAATACGAAGTTCGGTATCGTTTTTAGCAAGATATAATATTCGATACAAGCTGCATTAGGATTACATGTAGGCGAAGTAGAAAGAAGAATAAGAAGAATGTTACATTTGACTAGCGGAAGTGACGTATGCGTCATGTTATATTTTATATTAAGAAACGCCCTCTATTGTAGAACAACGTAACTAGGAAGACGTATTTTTAGTATAAGTGTAGTGTACTAGTACTAACCATTCCCCAGCGAGCGTCCGCACGATGTACAAGGCGTGGTTGAGCGGCGGCGGCGCGTGCGGCGAGGGGGGCAGCGGACGTCGGTACGGCCCCGACGTCAGCAGCTCTAGCGCGGCGCGCACCTGTGCCGCCCCGCCGGCCCGGGCTACCCACACGCGACCTTCTTCTGTCACGCAACCTACTTCCACCTCGCATGGTTTCTGTGGGACGATACTATATTTAAGTGATAGTAATAGGCGTGACGAAAGATTTTGAAATCCTCTTCCGTAATGTGGGAACACATTTACTATTCACGACAAACCGGGACAAATATTTCAGTAATTAAGTTAAGTTTAACGAAGTTTAAAGCAATTTTTCTAATATTTTTTCAATGGTGCGCAAAAACAGCTCACATGTGTCATGGCGTCGGCTGTGACGTCACGCATATGTTAATGACATACTTAACGTAATAACTATTATATAATCTGTGACAATGAATACTCATGGGTTTTCCAAAATTTAATAACATTTTCAAGAAAACCTCATAGAGGACATAGGCGTGCCGCGTGACGTCATGCGCTGTGATTGGTGTTTCAATCAAAATGGCCGATTGCAGTATTTTAATGTTTTATTATATTGAATTTGGATGTAAGGGAGCACAAATACGACCTCGGTGCTCCCAGCCAACCTCACCTGCCCGTGGTGCATCCTGCTGACCAACAGACGGGGCTCTGGCGACCGACAAATGGCGGTATAACCATTTCATATCTATGGCGTAGCCAAATTCTACAGGCCGGTGACGGGCAGCAGCATCACCGGTGCGAGAAGCTACGTCCTGCGATCGCCAACACGCCTGCCCAGCATGGCGATTAGGGCATATCCCTCCCAAGGGATGAAACCAAAATGGAAAGTCACATTAAGCCGCGGCCCCCAGTTCCCAGCCGCCCTGCTATTCCTGACCGCCGCCGTGGTCTTGATGAACTCGTTCTTCAAGAAACAACCCCAGAGGAAATGGACGTGGCAAAGCCCCGACTTTGTGACTAAAAACGAGATTGACTTCATCATTACGGACAAACGGCGCATATTCAGAGACGTCTCAGTGATCACTAGGTTTAATACTGGAAGTGATCACCGACTTGTACGAGGCACTCTGGATATCGACTTTAAAGCCGAGAGATTCCGATTGATGAAGTCTACGCTCCGTCCGAACCTACTCCAAACCGTTGTTGGGTCCGAAACATTCCAATTAAAATTGGAAAATCGATTCGCTGCCTTGGAAACCACAGATGACGTAGACCAGAAACTCGAAGATGTGGTGGAAATCCTCAGGGATGAAGGGACGAAGTTTTGCGAGAGCAAGCGTACGGGCAAAAAGTCCAAACTCTCGGCAGAAACACTTCGGCTAATGGAAGAGAGACGAACAGACCCTTTGTCAGCTTTGTCAACTAACCTGGTGCGCAACAAATCCATAAAGAAGCTGGTACGACGCGACCTCCGATCCTCTAACACGCTCTTGATTAAAGAATCAATTAAGCAGAATCGGGGGTCAAAAGTGTTCGTCCAGCCTCTGGGTAGAATCCACCTCACAAAGCTGACAACGTCAACGGGGAACGTCGTCGCATCCTAGCCGGAGATTCTGTCGGAAGTTGAAGACTTCTACGGCAAGCTCTACGCATCGCATGCTTCAAGGCCCGAACCCGATACTGAGGATTCTAGAGCCACCTTAACCCGCCACTTCACAGAAGATCTGCCCGAAATTAGCCGAGACGAAATCGTGATGGCCCTTAATCAACTCAAAAATGGAAAAGCCCCAGGAGAAGCCGGAATCACAACGGAGCTTTTAAAAGCCGGAGGAGCTCCAGCAGTTTAACAGCTTCAGCAGCTATTTAATTCTGTTCTCTTTACTGGGAGAACTCCACAGGCATGGAACAGAAGCATGATGGTTTTGTTTTTCAAAAAAGGAGACAAAACCCTATTGAAAAACTATCGCCCGATTTCGCTTCTGAGCCATGTCTACAAGCTGTTTTCAAGGGTCATCACGAACCGTCTTGCGCGAAGAGTCGACGAGTTTCAACCTCCGGAACAGGCCGGGTTTCGAAGCGGTTACGGCACCATAGACCACATCCACACGGTGCGGCAGATTGTACAGAAGACCGAAGAGTATAATCGGCCCCTGTGCTTAGCATATGTGGACTATGAGAAGACCTTTGACTCAATCGAAACCTGGTCTGTTCTCGAGTCCTTGCAGCGTTGCCAAGTCGACTGGCGATATATCGAAGTGATGAGATGTCTATGTAATGCCGCAACGATGACTGTACAAGTACAGAACGAGCGAACTAAACATGTCCACCTGCGTCGAGGAGTGAGACTAAAGGTGGGCGCTTTTAATCGGAAATAGCTTTTTAAAACGTTATCCAAAAGAAGCGCCGAAGCGCGCTTCCAAAATGAAGCCGTCTACGCTTTAAAACATTTTTCGTACTACTATATTCGACCATAAAATCACCTTATTCCTACAGCTGCTATACGGCACATTATAAACATTCTTTATTAAATTGATATAACAACCTTATTGCTATGCACATAAGACTCAATATCGGTGGGATTGGTTACAGTTTACAGTATTATACGACTAAAACAAATGCAGTTTGATTTCGTTGTGGCAGACTGACAATGAGTACAATGACCCGTTTTTTATTTGTTAGTATTATTTCAAAAGAAACGCAACGATATTCATTTCAGACAGTCCTAAGCCTGTTGATAAGTACGAAGGGAAGTTAATTGATTTATAGTAATTTGCATTGTATTTAGTAATTTTTTTTTTTATATATCCTAACACTGTCCTAGTAAAGCCATAAAACATAAAAACATTAACTTACGTTACGTCATTACATTACTATTTCAAATAAGCCCCCGTTTTATTACGTTACGTTACGATACTTACTACGATCTTCACAACAATAGCTGTGACAATAGTGACTTGCACTGCTTATAGTTTTAAAAAGCCGTTAAGCGTAAAGCTTTTTTAAAGCTGGCTTTTTAAAAAAAGCGCAACGTTGAAGCGTGTTGTCAATTTAAAGCCGTTTATCACATCTCTAAGTGAGACAGGGGGACGTCATTGCCCCGAAACTGTTCACTAACGCCTTGGAGGATATGTTTAAGACGCTGGACTGGAAAGATCGTGGCATTAACATCAACGGCAGGTACATCTCTCACTTACGATTCGCAGATGACATCGTCATTATGGCAGAGACGCTGCAGGACCTACAAAGGATGTTGAATGGCCTAGCTGATTCTTCTCGTACCATCGGTCTCCGGATGAATTTGGACAAAACCAAAGTCATGTACAACGAGCACGTTGTTCCGGAACCGATTGCCGTAGATGGAATCCCACTCGAAGTTGTCACTAAGTATGTTTACCGAGGGCAAACGCTCCAACTAGGCAAACATAACTTCGAGAAGGAAATCCAGAGAAGAATTCAGCTGGGCTGGGCAGCATTCGGAAAACTCCGTCGAGTCTTCTCGTCGCCTATACCACAGTGTCTAAAGACAAAAGTCTTTAACCAGTGCGTCCTACCTGTGATGACATACGGAGCCGAGACGTGGACACTCACAGTCCGACTGGTCCACCAGTTTAAAGTCGCTCAGCGAGCTATGGAGAGAGCTATGCTCGGTATTTCTCTGCGGGATCGAATCCGGAACGAAGTAATTCGCCAGAGAACTAAAGTTATCGACATAGCTCAACGGATTAGCAAGCTGAAGTGGCAGTGGGCTGGTCATATCTGCCGCAGGACTGATAACCGTTGGGGGAGCCCCCAAGTGTCTACAGGTACGTCCTCGTCGTCTCCCCTGGACCCCGTCCTGACCCCGGTAACGCAGGTGGCAGGCGGGTGACTAAATCCTGTTTTGTACAATACTTGGGCGTGAGGTGAATTCGGTGCGATGTCGAAGCAACTTAGAGATGCGTCTGGGAGGTTTATAAAAGGCCCTTCTCAGGGCCACCTCTCAGACACCACGGAGGTAGTGGTCGTCGAGGACGTCCACGGTGACGTTGTCTCGGCGGCCCCCATCGTCGAGGTTGAAAAAGGCTCTTCTCAGGGCCAACCAAAAGGCCCTTCTCAGGGCCCATCTGAGGAGTCAGATATGGACACTGCGTCTTGTGGTGTTGAGTCTGCTGTTGGAGAGGGACGTAAGCGGCCGTCTTCTTCGTTCTTCGTGCCTGGATATTTAGATTCAGACACGGAGACCGAGGAGACAGTGGCCGCGAAGGTCAGTACGGCAAGGAGAGGAAGGATTAGAGGCACCAAGGCGGGCCCTTTGCGAGAGGATTTCCTCAAGTCTGCTCCGGTGCCGTTGGATAAGGAGCTTGAGACTGTACTGCGTGACAGACATTGCGTGACAGTACAGACAGGAGACTATTATTGTCACTGATGATAATACAACAGACGGCAATGAATCGGATGTCGTCGCAAGGGCCGTTGATATCAGCACGCTGAACGCGCAGGAGCTGAGGGCTCATGCGGGTGAAGGACTGGCCAGCATTTTGGAGGTTGCCAAGTAGTCTGGCCACCTCAAGGGTCAATTTGTGGCACGCCTGAAAAGGTCCGCGTCAACCCTAAGAGAGGTGGTAGATGCTCTGGCGTGCAGGAGCGAAGCGGAAGAGACAAGGCGGCTAAGGGCGGAGAATGGCCGTCTAAAACTCGAAGTCGAGTCGCGTAAGGCTGAGGTAAAGGCGCTGCGGCGCGGGTTCGCCGAGGCAAAATCGGAAGCAGCCGCCGCCGCCACCGCCGCTGCCGCCGTCGTCACTGGGAGTCGAACGCCACCTGCAACCGTGACGGGGGTGGAGCTTGTTGAGGAACTGAAGCGGTCCTTAACCTGCACACTCGGGGAAATGATAAATGCCCGACTGGTTAGGTTAATGTCATCAGAGGGACAGAGGGTGTGGTAAGTTTGACGAGAAGACGAGCCACACTCCTCTGTCATTGCGGGGTAACTGTTGGAGAGTCGGGGGACTCTTCAACGGCTTGCACTACCCCACGTGACGGTTGAGAGGTGACCTTGGTGAGCAAGGTTATCCCTCCACAGCGGCAGAGGCCCATTTGGGTCTGCCACCGGGGCAAGGTGGTGAATGCCAGCGCGATCCCATCTTGCCCCACTACGGTGGATGACGGCTTACCTCAGGTTTTTAGTGCGGTATCCTGCCTTTTAGGCAGCGAGTCCCACATAATCATCTCGCTCGCCCGGGCGAGTTGGTATCCATAAAGGATTTTCCTGGGTCAAAAAAAAGGACTGATAACCGTTGGGGCAGACTTGTCCTACAGTGGAGACCGCGAATCGGCAAACGTAGCGTAGGACGTCCTGTGACCAGGTGGAGCGACGACATACGCAAAGCGGTGGGCAGTGACTGGAAGAGAAGAGCCGAAGATCGGGCTCAGTGGCGCATCTTGGGAGAGGCCGATGTCCAGCAGTGGACTGATACAGGCTGATGATGATGATGATGATTATATTGAAAATCTTAATAATCTAAATTTTTTATATATAACTAAACTAGTGTTTTAAATTGTTTTAATATGTGTTTTCCCCTAAAATCATCAAATCTTCAATTTTTTGATACTGTCGTCATGCCTATTGTGGCTGCGGTACTACCTCTTTGTCAGATATTCAGTCCAGTGAAGTCCAGTTTAAACGACACAAGCGATTCAATATCGAAATGTCCCAGATGTGGGTGATGCGGGCTCAATGCAAAATTCTGATTAAGCAGTTTGCTTGTCCTGTTATCTTATCTTAACGTCGGGTGAAAGAAATCGACATTTTACATTTGTGGAATCTATATTGAGTTCTTTCTGCGTCGGTTGAACTTCTTTTTAGTTGATTTCGTTCGATTCTGAACACATTTTTTGCGCTTGATACCATTCTAAAAATGGACCCACTTACAGATTACTTGCAGATTATGAAACGACAAGGAATGTGAGCATTTTTCTTAGAAATAGGCTCGACTATTTTCGCTTTCTCTACATTGGTTCTTCAGCACAACACTAAACAAAACACTAATTTTCATATACAATGCGCATTGAGATATCTGGCCTGTAACGAAAACACCTAGCTATATAATGTGACTTAAAAAATTTTCTTTGCATAAAAATATATGGCGGATTAAACACCTATAGCGCCTATAAACTATATAACCTATAAGCAAAGTGTGTTAACATACACTTTGCATTACATAAAAAAAATGAATTTTGTATGAAACTAATTATTCTCCAAAATAAAGCGCACTATGTCACAAAAATGTCGCAACAGTAGCGGCTTGCCCGCTTTTATAAATAAGTTTTTCAGTATGGTTCAGGAATTAAGGTCCTGCAGTAGTTATTTTTTTATATTTTTTTCAAAACTGTAACTTTAAATCGCTCTACTGTAAAGTTCAAATATGTCGTTTGATAGAAATTCTTCTTTCATCCATCGATGATAACATTTGAAAAATTACAACATCAAGGTAAGTTATTAAGATGATGAGATATGTTATGTTACCTATTACATGGCATATTTATTCCTATTACAGAAAGAGATGTCTCAGTTTGTGCTCTGATATGTTATGCTGCATAGTTAATCCGATATGGTCTGACGACTGTGGAAGTTTATTCATGGGGGTGTACTAGACGCCGGTTGATTGTTCGAAGTAGCACTTACCTGCGTGAGGTTGAACGCTCCGGCAATGCAGAAGTCTTGCACGATCTCCTTGTTGAGGTTGAGGTCGCGCTGCGTAGTGGTGTCGTAGAGCACGAGCGGCACGGATGGGTCGAGTGGATCCGTGCGTGGTCCGGGCGCGCCCACCAGCACTTCTCCCGACAGCCGCCGTTGAACTAGGTCAGCGCCCACTGGGCTCGCGGCTAGCTCCTCCGCGCCTTCTAGTCGGCACAGCACGCCCTGATCACAAACACGGGCAGATCCGATGAGGCGAGAAAAAACGCAGATTTTTTGTTCATTGAATTTTCGCATTCAAATTAACAATAAATGAGAAGCCTAGTTATGATGTACATAAGTTGCACCTGAGCAGTTTTATGTATTTTACAGAAACCATACCAGCTTCACAATATTCTTATAATGTGCCTCGACAGCGCGCCATGCCTAATTAATTTTTTTATATAAAAAAAATGTTAAACACTGTAATTATTAAGCAAATGATGTCTACATATTTTAATCATGTTACTAAGATTATAATTATGTATTTGACAACTCTTTGGCGATAGATTTTCAAAGGTACTAAAAGGTAGTAGTGAGTCAGGCGGACACTAGAAAGTGCCCTATCACCATGCAGTTATATTCTTACCTGTGGCGCTAATTTCCTAAATTGATGCTCAAGTATTCTGATGTTAGAAATAGGCACAATGTCGTCATCCCCGTGGTCTCCTAGGAACACCGCAGCCGTGTCATCGTATATGTCTAGAATCTTAGCTCGCTGCCAACCCGCATCGTCCAACTTTACTGCATACCTGTTCAATAGAACGACAATAAAATTAAAACCACATAGTACTTCAAAGTTCTATATGGTTTTGAATGTTTTATTTTATAATTAAATATTATTTATTATATACCCTAAAAAACAAGTATATTATTAACAAAACGCGAACAGCTAAGTCTATATTTATAATTTTTGTACTAAAATCGCTCTAACGGCCTTACTAATAAAGTTTTTTTCACTCTGTACACACGTTGTATACCACAAAAGCTGACCAATTAAAATATTTTTGACGTAAGCTTTGGATAAAGTTGGTATACAGATGTGCCATTATCAAAGGAGGCTGTCCATTTCTTAAACAGCCTGAGACCCTAGTTTAGCGAGTGTGTTAAGGATTAAAATGGCGGATTTCTCTATTATCAGCTGATTGAAATCATGTCTAGACTCAGTAACTATTATTGAATCTTTGTCTAGTATTCTGTAAAAAAACGTTTTGATTCTTCAAACTTCAAAAAGTATGCTGTCATTTGAGGATCGTTTGCATGTGTTAGATTTGTTCTCATTGAAATGGATTACATAAATTATTTCGACATATTTGACCATTGGGAGATAGAAGAGGCAAATAAAAAAATCGAAACATGAAGACCGTGCAGATCCATTATTTTGAACAATTCAGATTTTACATTTTAAATACAAATAACGGGTTTACGAAAAGCTATGCGGAAGAAACTAAACGCAGTGATTACATTCTCTTTGCAAATTGACAATTTATTCAAAGATGGCTACAATCATGTTTATATTGTAGCCATGGAGACCGCTAGTCTCCATGGCTACAATGTCAACAGCGTAGACAGAGGACAACAGTCAATTTGAGTGATTCGTTCTAAAACTTGTTTTAAGTCTTTCACTCCTACTAAAAGAAAATATTTTCCATTATATCAACTAATTTCAACAAAAAGTTCCAAAAACAACGTAGTTTGATTAATATTGCATTCCCAAAACAAAATTTCATGACTAATATTGATAATTTGTAAACTTTATGAGAAATTAATTTACGGAACTATAGTCCCCGTCACGAGAAGCTATAAATTATGTAAACAAGTGTTCAGGAGTTCACAACATTTGGACCAACAAAAAAAATGAATTTGTGAAAATAAACTCGAAACTCGAATGACGCGTTAATTTCAAAATGGCGCCCCGATAGTTTACAATCCCTGCGTCCGGTACCAAGAAACACAAACGATAGCGCTTTGCGTCGTTAAAATATGATCCGACTAAATTAAATAGGTTGTTACTTTCATATAACCCGTCTATATTTCATGTCGATTGAATATGGTCAATTTATTATTATCTCGCAGTATAAAATGTTTACTTAGTAAAAGATGTTTGTTTACATAATTTATAGCTTCTCGTGACGGGGACTTTATTTAAGACAAAAACAGTTTCTAAACGAATTGACTAATAGTTGCCAGATGAAAAAGAAAAAAGTGTTAAACGTCTATGTAGATACCCACCGCCTATTCAACGTTTATTAGTCAAACAATGGATTGACGCGTGTTTAGCGCTTATTCTTTGTGCAACTGCACAACCGTTTAACAGATGTAAAGGCAAATTTTTATTAGTAAGGCCGTACCTGTTTAGCGAGTGTGTTAAGGATTAAAATGGCGGATTTCTCTATTAGCAGCTGATTGAAATCATGTCTAGACATTGTAACTATTATTGAATCTGTGTCTAGTATTCTGTAAAAAAAGTTTTGATTCTTCAAACTTCAAAAAGTATGCTGTTATTCGAGGATCGTTTGTATGTGTTAGATTTGTTCTCATTGAAATGGATAACATAAATTATTTCGACATATTTGACCATTGCGAGATAGAAGAGGCAAATAAAAAAATCGAAAACATTATGAAGACCGTGCAGATCCATTTTTTTTGAACAATTTAGATTTTCCATTTTAAATACAAATTACAGGTTTACGAAAAGCTATGCGGAAGAAACTAAACGCAGTGATTACATTCTCTTTGGATATTCACAATTTATTCAAAGATGGCTACAATCGTGTTTATATTGTAGCCATGGAAACCGCTAGTATCCATGGCTACAATGTCAACAGCGTAGACAGAGGACAACAGTCAATTTGAGTGTTTCGTTCTAAAATTTGTTTTAATTCTTTCACTCCTACTAAAAGAAAACATTAACCATTATGTCGACTAATTTCAATAAAATGTTCCAAAAACAACGTAGTTTGATTAATATTGCATTCCTAAAACAAAATTTCATGACTAATATTAATAATTAGTAAACTATATGAAATAATAATTTACAGAACTATTTAAGACGAAAACAGTTTCTAAACGAATTGACTAATAGTTGCCAGATGAAAAAGAAAAAAGTGTTAAACGTCTATGTAGATACTCACCGCCTATTCAACGTTTTTGTCAAACAATGGATTGACGCGAGTTTAGCGCTTTTTCATCGTGCAACTGTACAACCGTACAGATGTATAGGCAAATTTTTATTAGTAAGGCCGATAGGGTTCTAATTGAGCATAAATTACCGGAAAAATAAGTTTCTTGTATCGGGACCCTCTTTAATTTAATTTTTTATTTGATCTTATAATACAAACTATGGGCTAATTTCAAGTCTTTACCTATTACGGTTTGTAAGATTGAGTATAAAACGCCTGATAAACACGTTTCTTGTATGTGGACTCCTTTTATTTTTAATTTTTTTGCTCTAAGTCTTTGTTGTTATAGGACAGCTTTCGAAACCCACCGTCCGTTATATGTTAGGCGACATAATCTATCTAACTTGCGGGTGGTAGCTATCCAGGCGGATACGTGCCCTATCACTTAATTAGCATAATACGTAATAAAGTGACGACATACCAAGCGGTCTTTATCAGCATAGATTTATCTATAGAGGTTCCAGCTCGTTCATAGTAGCTTGACATGTCAACGAGGAGAGCTTCCAGCATTTCCTGAGATCAAAATAGAAAATGATGAGCTCGGAACTATACTATGTACTTTTGTAAAGGAGTTCAAACGTGTCTGTGAGTATGCTAAAAGCAGACCCACGCTTAAGCGCAGTTCTATAATATTGGCGTTAGCTTAGAATTAAGCCATTTGATTGGTTAATTAGATGCGATGTAACCAACCAAGTGGCTCCATTCTAAGATTAATTGATATATGTATACTTGAGTATAGTTCTACAATACCGTCCTAAGAAAAAAAAAACTGCGCCGGCGAAACTGTAGTCAGATCAGCTAGTCACCACAATAATCATGATTTTCATTATCATTCAGTAAAGAAAGAAAATATATTTATTCAGCTAAAACTAACTACACGATCAAAAACAAAACATTAGTACATAAACGTTACACAAATAAAGCAAACTTAAAATATAAACTAAAAATATAACTTTCAAGCACAAGGTAGTAGTTTTTTTTTTTTTTAATGTGAAATTGTGTATCTCTTGACCACTATCTCACCTGATGTTAAGTGACGATGCGGTCGATGATGTAGCGCGCTTACCCAATAGTTACCTATTCACTCGCGACTTGAAGACCCCTATGTTGTATCTAATCGGAAACACAGACTCGGGCAGGGAATTCCATTCCTTGGCAGTACGTATGATGAAAGAAGAAGCAAATCGCTTTGTACGCGTAAATGGTATATCCACCATGTAGCGGTGGTGCCTCTTAGTATCCCTGCTAGTCCGATTATAAAAAGGGGATGGCGGAATCAAGTTATGAAATTCCGATGCATACTCTCCGAAATGAATCCGATAAAAAACCGACGAACAAGCGACCTTGCGACGATGCTCGAGACTCTGGAGTCTTTTGCTTACTAATTGGTCGTCGTTCATGACTCTCCTCTCAATAGTTTCCAGTGTCTGCAGCTGGTATTTGGCAGAACCATCCCAGAGGTGAGAACAGTACTCCATACACGACCGGACTTGTGCTTGGTAGAGATTGAGCAACTGTCCTGGTGTGAAGTATTGTCGCACCTTAGACAAAATTCCAAGCTTTTTGGGGGCTATCTGGGCTTCAGACTCAATATAAGAGCCGAAATTGAGAGTTGGTGTTAATGAGATGCCAAGAAGCTTAAGTTTGTCATTTATCGGCACGGACACATCCCTGAAAGTAGGAGCCAGTTGAAATGGACTCCGTTTGGCGGAGAAAAGACACGCCTGGGTTTTAGAAGCATTAAACTTAACCAGATTGGCATCGCCCCAATCGCAGACTGCCTTTAAGGAAAAGTTTAAGCGCTGAACCATCGCTTCTCTATGAGACTGGATTTGTACTGTACTGGCTCGTGCACTAGACATATAACTCTCCACAACGGTTCTGTCATCTGCATACCCTAAAATACCAGGTCATTAATATGCAGCAGAAAAAGCGTTGCAGAGAGTACTGACCCTTGAGGAACACCGGCATTTATAGCCAATTGGTCGGACGAGCAGCCATCAATGACCTGATATCCAGACACAAAAACCAGTGGGGAGGAAGTATGAAGGAAGCTTGCTAATAAGGCTGTCGTGACATACCCTGTCAAAGGCCTTAGATATATCAAGAGAGACGGGAAGCGCATCTCCATGATTCTCAATGGCCTCGCTCCAAATGTGAGTGGCATACGCTAGAAGGTCTCCAATAGACCGGTTTCGGCGGAACCCGTACTGTCGATCACTGAGGAGATCGTTTTCTTCTAGGTATGTTAGGAGCCTGTGGTTCAGTACACATTCCATAGTCTTACAGAGTATGGAAGTGACTGAGATGGGCCTGTAATTGGCAGGGTCAGCACGACTACCCTTTTTGGGCACGGGTTGCACGTTAGCTTGCTTCCAAGACTTAGGCACTTGACTAGTCGCCATAGACAAGCGAAAGAGACGTGTTAGAATAGGAGTCAACTCAGGCGCACACGTCCTCAGGACTATAGCTGGTATACCGTCTGGTCCACTAGCTTTATTCACGTCCAGATAGCGCAACGCTTTGCGCACTTCGGTTTGCCGTATGCGGATTTCCGACATAAACGTCCCGCATGACGGCAAACTAGAAGGTACAGCATTGCCAGCATCTAAACGTGAAGACTCCGCAAACAGAGTAGCAAATAGATTTGCTTTCTCTTTCGCGGTGTGAGCTAGTGATCCGTCGGGTTTCAGCAGTGGAGGCAGTGAGGGACGGCAGAAGTTCACTTCGATCGACTTCGCCAGGGACCAGAACGCTTTACTACCCGAGGGGTAAGAAGCAAGTTTGTTCCCAGTTCGGCGTATGTGGTTAAAGCGAGCCTTCTTGAGAGCCTTTTTGCAAGACTTAGCGGCTTTGTTAAAGGCTTTCTTCTTCTTGCGAACATCTCTAGTTCTGCGGGTTCGAGCATCAGCCCAAGTTAAGTAAGCCTTATGCTTTGACACTTCAGCATCTCTACATTCGGAATTACACCAGGGGCGAGCTTTGCCAGACAGAGGGACGACAGAAAAAGGTATGTAATACTTCATACCCTGGCGTAATACTTCTGTCACAGCATCCGCGCAAGTTGAGGGATCGCTCGAAGAAAAGCAAACTTGCCGCCAAGGGTAAGACGCGAAAAAGCTTCGCATCTCATCCCAATCTGCTGACCTGTATCGCCATACCCGCCGAGACCCTTTCGGGCTGGGATCGGGTGTGGAGTAGACTGATACAGACTTTACCAGACAGTGATCGGAGCTACCCAAGGGTGATAAAACCGACACCGAGTAGCGGCCTGGATCTGTTGTCAGCAGAAGGTCCAAGCAATTGCCTGTATGGTCATCAACATCCGGTATCCTTGTTGCTTCCTGGACCAGCTGAGTGAGGTCTAGCGTCAAGGCAAGCTTGCGCATCTCTCGACCAGCATGGTCTGTACTCTGGTATGGGTATAGCCAGTCTTGATGGTGGGCGTTAAAATCCCCCAGAAGCACTAATTGAGCTGATGGATACCGTTGTTGGGCTACGTCGGCCGCCTCACTGAGATAGTTTGTGAGCCTAGTTGCCTCCTCGTCTCCGCTGTGCGAACGGTAGACACCAGCATAGAGAATTTTCTCCATACCAGTGTCCACCAAAACCCACATGGTGGAAAATTTGGGGTCCTCAAGATCACGGAGACGCCGAAAACAAATGTCATCGCGAGCATACATGCAGATTCCAGCACGCGCCCTGAAGCGATGCTCTAGGACGTAGCCTGGGTAAGCGAGATATGCTGCGTCAGCTGGACATTTAATATTTTTTTTTTTTTATACGTTATAGGCTATTGTTTGACCACTATCTCACCTGTTGGTAAGTGATGATGCGGTCGAAGATGGTAAGCACGCTAGGCCTAGAATGGGAACTGGCTCTCAAGGATAGCTGCCGGAACACAGATGTTTGGTGACAGATTTTGAAGAACTTGAGGGTGGTAGCTGGCCAGGCGGACACTAGATAGTGTCCTACCACCATGCGGGGGTTGTTGGTTTCTTAACGATGTTTTCCTTCACCGGAGGGCCACTGTGAGAAGCGCACATAAATTTTTCGATAGAAAAATCCATTGGTGCACGGCGGTTTGAACTCGGTACCACGGCATCAAAGCCGACCGTTCTCCCGATTACGCCACCGGGCCCTCAAAACAATCTGCGTCTCCGTGAGGAACAGAAGGTGCGGTTTAGCAGTTTCCAGGTGATGGTGGACTGCATTGATATTTGAGTGCAAGCCTCGTATGTTAGCGAAATGCACTTGTAGAGAGAGGACGTGCTTCCGCTGTGAAACCGACTTTCTGTTATTTTTCCTTGCCATAAATAAAGGGGAGTGAAGGTAGGTTGGGAACACGGAAGTGGATTGAGACGCTCATTTACCAACACAGAGACACACATTCAGATAAATCATCTTAGTAAACCAGTTCCGGAGACCGCGTGGACGACCGAGCCCCCCCCCCCCCCCCCATCGGGTCCTCTCGTCCGGTCGCCAACCAGCACGATGACGCACCCCCGGGATTTTTCGCTAGATGGCGGGGCAGCCTTTCGTGAGTGTCTGGCTCACTACTTGGGCCCCCAACAGTTGCAGTTGCTGAAAAGGCCTATGTAAGCACAAAATGTATGTTTCATAATATGCAGTGTGGAAATTAAACTCAGGCCCTGGAGGGAAACTACTTTAAATCCTTAAGCTAGCTCATTTTACTTAAAGGAGACATTCCATTATTTTTGAAAAGAAACAAATCTGCATAATGCTAAATGCTAAAAGATTTTTTAAAACTCGCTTGCTTCGCCCGGGACTTGAACCAACTAAAATTTAAAAAAATAAACACTCTTTATTTTATTATACTAATCGGTAGTATTAATATTCAGGATAAAGTTTCTCTAAAAAATGTTTGGTTACTGTTCACTTTTAACAAGTAAAAGACACGTAACAGTTCTGTTATCTCTCCAACACTCAAAGACTTCGTATGAAGTACACGCTTGCTAATTTATCGTTAAGTACCTTGTTGAAATCTTCGATAAGAAAATTGTTCAATGGTGGTAATACCTCTATGCACATTTCCTTCTTACATGATCCGAGGCGTTCAGTGGAGAAGTTACAAGGCTACAAGAAATGAATTTCAACGGCGACTAATGTTGTGTAGCCGGAACGACGGGGCTCATTTCGAACAATTTATCAGTTAAATAATTTAAGTGTTACAAAATTGATAGTAAAATAAAGTTGATGTTAGATTTAACGATTATTTTTATTTTTAAGACCTAATGTTTGTTAGAGAAACTTTATCCTGAATATTAATACTACCGATTAGTATATTAAAATCAAGTGTTTATTTTTTTTAATTTTAGTTGGTTCGAGTCCCGGGCGAAGCAAGCGAGTTTTAAAAAATCTTTTAATGCAGATTTGTTTCTTTTCAAAAATAAAGAAATGTCTCCTTTAAGTAAAATGAGCTAGCTTAAGGATTTAAAGTAGTTTCCCTCCAGGGCCTGAGTTTAATTTCCACACTGTATATATATATATGTATTATATATATATATATATATATATATATATATATATATAATACATACATATAAATTAATTATTTAAAAAAAAAAATATATATATATATGTCTCAGTCCACCATGGCATGCCACCGAGCTAGAAATGTTACAAGACAAAACAGCTCCAACTTACACTGTACTGTTTTCCAATAATCCTAATCCATATCTCAATGGGCGAAGTTGCGACAGTCACGTACACGCTCCAGAACTCGTCTTCCGGGAACTGTAGCATTGGCAAGTCGTCCGACAATATCGAATCGTGTGATGGTGCGACGTCCTATGGGAAACGATATATTGTTAACATGTCTATATTTATTTAGCTATTCTAGGAAGAAATTTACTAACTTTAAAAAGATTGAAGATGCAACGAAAAATCGTACCATGGACTCAATTCTATTGAAAATATTATAGACATTGTTTAACTCCACTACGACAAATCAAAAAGGTTTGTATATTTTTATTCAAGCATGTTTCGCCGTAGCGCTTAAACTACTCATAGTACTCATGAAGGAGGTGTCAAATTCGTAATTATTACAAGCGACTTTTTTTCTATTGTGATTGCCGTAATGTGTAATCCATTTGCAGATACTTAACTTAACAATACTTTGAGAATTTTTTTATTCGAAAATGGGTAACGCTTGGCCACTATATCACTGGATGTTAAGTGATGATGCGGTCGATGATGTAAGATACCCATTCACTCTCGACTTGAAGACCCTAAGTTATATATCTAATCTAAAACACAGAATCAGGCAAGGAAATTCCATTCCTTGAAAATGATTACAAACTCACTGTAGATCAAATCAGGGGTGGAAGTCTCTACTCTCTCTCTCTCTCTCTCTCTATTGATAGCGATGCATGCGTCTTGTCATCGCAAACGTCTAATAGAAGGAGATGCACCTAGACTGTTATTATCTGCGTCTCTTTTTAACCGACTTCACAAAAAAGGAGGAGGTTCTCAATTCGTCGGTATGTTTTTTTTTTAACGACGGTCATTGCTCGAAATTCATTGTTATTCATGTAGAGACTACCGGCCCAGGCATAACAATCAAAATATTTAAGTTGCTAAAAGTTTGCTAAAATTATGCAGAAAATAAATATGTTTATGAATCTACGAATAAATAATAGTTCTTATGAATAGATAAATGCATGATCCCACTAAAACTAGATGAATACTATATCTAATGAATAATGTACCTCTTTATTTGGCAGCAGCACTAACAGTCCGTTCACTACTCGGTCTTTGATAATGCGAGGACAGTTTTCCACAAGCTCCTGCCAGTTGCTAGGTAAGTTTTCGCTGTACTTCTGCCTGAAAATAATAAAACGTTAATGATTCAATAGTAGATTGTATTACGGGGGCGCAACATAGCATTTTTCTTTAAGGCTGCTGTTTTGAATCCAAAGCGTACGTCGAGTACGGCGTAGGATATAGCCGAGAGAAAATAATGTTGCGACCGAGTGATACACACCTACAGTGATCCTTTCTTAGCGGATACTAACCTCTAATAACTATCAGCATGCCAAATTTCAGCGCAATTTCAAAACCATATTGATATTCAGATATTGTTACCCCACTTTACCCTCTTAGGTGTGGAACTTCGAAAAAGCCTAAAACACGTATTTACTTATTTATTTACAGAAGTACTTGTGTAAAGTTTCGAATAAAGAGACTATCTAATCTTGTTTCTCCATACACACTTTGAACCCCCGTTTCATCCCCTTAAGGGATACATTTTAAGTCATTTATTTAAATTTTTTTTTAAGGTGTCAATAGCGCCCAATGGATAAGATGTCGGACTGGCGATCAAGAGGTCGTGAATTCGATCCCCACCCCACCCATTGCACTATTGACGTGAACCCACTCCAGACACAAGCATATTTAGCTTAGTTGGAGGGGTTAACAAGAATACTAGTATTGTGCAACACACATTGTGAGAAATCATTTTTAAAAAAAATTTTAAATCCGTTCTTAGCGGATACCTAGAGTCGTAATAACTGCATGCCAAATTTAAGCACAATCCGAAACAATATTGATTTTCAGACTTGTTTACCCCACTTCACCCTCTTAGAGGTGAAATTTCAAAAAAGCCTGAACCTCGTATTTACTTATTTATTTACAGAAGTTTTTGTGTGAAGTTTCGTATAAAAAAAAGACTATCAAATCTTGTTTCTCCATACAAACTTTAAACCCCCGTTTCATGCCTTTAGGGGACGAATTTTGGAGAATCCTTTATTTTTACCCTTACGCACTAGGACAATTGTACCCTTCAAATTAAAGTATCTACGACTAGCGGTTTAGGCTTTGCGTTGTACTTAAGTCAGTCAGTCAGTCAGTCAGCCAGCCAGTTAGTCAGTATGTCGGGAAAAAGATTCTTAAAGTATTAGTATTATTTTAAACTCTATGAATATAAACAAGTTTTGAATTCGAATTTTACGGTATAAGAGTTAATAATAGTAGAAATACCTACCTAGCGTTATATAATGCACTTCTAACTTAATAGCCAACGATAATACCTCTTTTTAGCTCGAATTGCATTATTTTTAACGCCGGGTCCTGTTATACAGTACCTTATCAGTTATTAAATATTACAATACATAACAACCATGCAACTTTCAAACCCAAGTTCAATGAGAATAATCGATACAGAAATACATTCATTAATAACATTGACTATCTCATCCACACTATGAGCTGTTATCATCCTAGACAAAGCAGACCGCCTAACTACGCGCTCTCTGAGATATCTACAAGTTGGACAAGTACAGTACATACCTGTATAGATGCGGCACAGTGGTGGCCCACAGCCCAGCCTGGTGCTCTGTGATGAGGTCTGCGAGGAGCTCCACCGCCTTGGCACTACAGGATGTAGGCAGTCCACCTGACTCCGCGCTTTCTATGCATTCTAACAGTTTGACGGCGGCGAGCTCCTTGGCTAGTTCCTCCTCCGGCGATGACTCTGGATACGAAGACACGCTGTATGTGGTGCCGACCTGACGACCGAAACACACCACAACTCCATTCAATCAACATTACTATAGCCATAAACGTAATATAAAAGGATGGCGCACTGCAATGTTTTGACAAATTCAATTTAATCCGTATACTCTAACAATAAAGTTGTAATCGCTTTGTAGAACAAAACGGCCCAATCGACAGGCACCCGGATGGGAGTGTGTTCTTATCTAACAACCTGCTACTGCCTGCTAGTGCTATATATGTTATCTACTGTATGTATAGTATATATATAAGTCTTCCATACAAAAGAAAGGGACAAACTCCGTTCTAGGTCGGTCTCATCAGGGCCGTTTTGCTCAGTCAATTTATTTTACGTCTATGACTATAGCATATACTTATAGTCGATCGAGGCATATGTTTTGTTTGATTCGAATTAATTATAAATTTGTAAGTGAGACTAGCGACACGCCCCGGCTTTGCACGGGTAGAGCATATATGCCTGCATTTTTGCATCAGTTGGTTGCGTCGAGTTGAATTGACGTCATAAAACAATCATCGTCATATAAAAGAGGAATATCCCACCATGCATTGTTTTGTTATATCTCAAAGGGGTTAGGCAACGTTTTCGATGAAAGATCCCAGGTGGCTTGACTTTTTTCGACACTTCCAACAATTATCATCATATTTTAACCAATTAAAACAAAATTATATATACCTTTACCTTCCTCATAAACTATTGGTGAAAACTGCATGAAAATTCTTTCAATAGGTTTTGAGTCAATCGCGAACAGACAGACAGAAAGACGCCGCTGAGGACTTTGTTTTATACTGTGTCTGTCTATCTGTCTGTTCGCGATAAACTCAAAAACTACTGAACTAATTTTCATGTTGTTTTCAGCAATAGACAGAGTGATTGATGAGGAAGGTTTATGTGTATAATTTGTTAAGGTTTTGTGTTAATTAGTTGAAATATGACGATAATGATATGATATGACGATGAAACTGTTTAAATTAGTCAATAAGAAATAAATACATAAATGACCGACCGAAAGGTCATATTGGCAGGTAGTAAAACGTGATATTTTACTACATTTTGAGCTGCATTAAGGGTCCCCGCACACGGGCCACGGGCCACAACCACAAAACGCCGCCACCGGCATATTTCCTATAGTTTTCATACATTTTATCATGTAGCGTGTGGCGGCCACCGGCGTCACCGTGTGCGGCGAGTCCATATAAAATGTATGAAAACTATATGAAATATGCCGGTGGCGGCTAGTGGCCGGTGGCCCGTGTGCGCCGAGGGTTAGAGTTTGAAAAACTGTATAGTTAGCAATAAGACAGATAATTTATACAAAAACTTTTTTGATACCAATCGACCCGGTTACAAGACCTTACGGTCTTTACGAGGTGGGACTTGCATAACAGTAGTCAGGAAAAGTGACGCATACCTTTATGTTACAATAGATGGCCGGTGCTCCTTTAGGGTTGAGGTTGTAGACCTTGTAGAGCGGATGGTGCAGGCCCAGCTTCCTGCAGGTCCACTCCAGCTTTACGACGGAGGAGGAGGTGTCCGGTGGCGGCTCCAGGCTGTGCGCCGGCGCCACGTGCATCACCACGCCGCTTGTTTCCTAAACATCAGGTATCATCATCATTTACATTACAGCTCATTGCCGGGGTTGGATCTTATATCGAGTCCCCCGAATTTGAGTAAACTGTGAATGTGGAGGGGTTAAGGGGGTTCGTACTAAGCGGCCTGAAACAAAACTTGCTGCCGGAGAGCGATAAAATATTTAATATTATTTTTTGAAATTCCGTAAAATCCTACTACAGAACATACGAATGCGTAAACGAAACGTAATTTTCTTTGATTGCTTATCAATTTCAGAATTGACAAAGTGCGTGAAAAGAAACTAACCCGCCATTTTGTTGTCATTGACACATGCTTCTCATAAAAAAAAAATGAGCAGTAAGCAGATATTTATTTAAGTTATAAATTTGTTGTGTTTATTTATGGCCCTAAAGTGTAGGTTAGGTTATGTTAGAACAGTGACCACACTTCGCTATCGCACAGCGCTAGAAAGTGAAATGATACAAATGAATGATGAAAATATTTGAATGTCAATTAAAAAAAGAAACTACGCCTCTCCGGCAGGGGGAAACAAGTAGGGGAACTCCCCTCAACTCCCTCTACCTCCCCTCACTACTCCTATCTTCCTACGAAGGCGACTTGATTCAAGATCTTTACCCCTTGCCGCCCAGTGCAGGGCATAAGTCTCCTCCCTCTTACGCTAGTCACGCCTCTCACGCTAGTACGAATGAACATACCTACTGACATAAATGATTAAAATAAAAGCTACAAATGTTCAATTCACATTAGTACTATTAATTAATACGATATAATATTTATTTTGTATAAATTAATGATACCCATACATAGTTATTATTATTTAATAAAATTGAGTTGAGACTAAAGAAGGACTTCAAGAAGCTTTGTGAAAAAATTACTATTGGCATAATTTATACTTGGTATGTAGACAATGATCTTCTACTATATAAACTAAGCTATGTAAGTACATACAATTCACATCACGTGGCTAGGATCTTGTGATACCAGAGTTTAGTACTACTTTTTTTTTTTTTTTTTTTTTTATACGTTTTAGACTAGCGTTTGACCACTATCTCACCTGTTGGTAAGTGATGATGCGGTCGAAGATGGTAAGCAGGCTAGGCCTAGAATGGGAACTGGCTCTCAAGGATAGCTGCCGGAACACATTAGATGTTTGGTGACAGATTTTCTAACTTGAGGGTGGTAGCTGGCCAGGCGGACACTAGATAGTGTCCTACCACCATGCGGGGGGTTTTGTTGGTTTCTTAACGATGTTTTTCCTTCACCGGAGGGCCACTGTGAGAAGCGCACATATATTTTGCGATAGAAAAATCCATTGGTGCACGGCGGTTTGAACTCGGTACCACGGCATCAAAGCCGAACGTTCTCTCGATTACGCCACCGGGCCCTCAAAACTAATAAGTTTATTTGATATACCTACCCACGTTTCCCGCACGGGCTACGGGGGTACTTCAACACTGATCACGCGATGATAGATTATTTTATTTATGTTAAACTAGCTGTGCCCGTGACTTCTTCCGCGTAGAAAAGTGCTTTGGGTAGCATTAACAAATATGACACATACGTATCCCAACTATACCGCACCGTACCACGCTACGCAAATCCCCCCTTCCCTCCTCCCCTCCCCCTACCCCTAATTTCCACCGCCCCTCCCCTCCCCTTTCCCTCACTTCCACATCCCCTCCCCTACAGCTTAACTCAACTCCCCTACCCTCCCACTCAACTCCCCCTCAACTCCCCCTACCACTCCCCCTCCCCCCTCACAAACTTTGAATGTCATATTTATTTATATCGAAACCACTACCAAATAAAACTGGCCAAGTGCGAGTCAGCATCGCGTCTCTTATCGCACACTTAGGGCTTGTACACAAAACTGCGATGCGACGTCGCATCGCAAAAATCTGCGAGCTCCCTCTACGCATCGCAAGAACTTGCGAATTGATTCGCATGCCTGCGAAGTTGACCCAAAATCTTCTTTGTTTCTTTTTCCTGTATCTCCTAAGCAATAATAAAAGTGCACACTTCTTTTTACGATCCATGTCACGACCTAGTTTTCAATTCAAAATACGTTTAGTACGGTTAACGGTCGTCGAAGGAATGGTCACCCTGGGAGACGCCTTGCCGCACGAAATCGCATCGCAGCAATTCGCGTCGTAATTTTCTGTATTGCGAATTCGCATCGCGTCGCAACGCAGTTTTGTGTACAAACCCTTAGGGAGGGTTCCGTACAATACGAAACATAACAAAGTTACAACCTCATATATTTGATTAATTGATATTACCAAGAATATTTGCTTTGGTCGCGATCTAGAAAGACGGGGCTCGTTTACTAGCGCCATCTATGTCATTTTGCCGAAACTAATTAGATAGTTTTTTTAAACTTTAATTTTTAACTTTATTTTGTTTTAGTATTTGTCGTTTTAGCGGCAACAGAAATACATCATCTGTGAAAATTTCAACTGTCTAACTATCATGGTTAATGAGCTATAGCCTAGTGACAGACGGACAGACAGACAGACAGACAGACAGACGGACAGCGAAGTATTAATAATAGGGTCCCGTTTTACCCTTTGGGTACGGAACCCTAAAAAGTAAGTTTCAAGCTTCTAGCATTAAAAATGACGATACTTTCATACAACTTTTCATCACCCCATTCAACCCCTTATAACCCAGTTTTCGCATTAAAAAGTAGCCCATGTCCTTTCACAGGCTCTAGACTATCTGTGTACCAAATTTCATTAAAATCGGTTCAGTAGTTTTGGCGTGAAAGCGAAACAAACAGACAGACAGAGTTACTTTCGCATTTATAATATTAGTAAGGATAGATAAAACCCAGAGATGGCGCTAGCGTAGATTTTAATAGCTCTCCTTTGAATATTGCCTAAAAGTATGAGATCCTGCATCGCGCAAACGATATTTTCTGCGACATTGAAACCGATGCACTTGCTTCGTGATTAGACATCTCAAAAGTTGAACTCGTTTAAAAACGTTTTCTCTTAATAATATTAGTCTGGATGGTGTAGGTACTATTGTTTAGAATATCTCTGTGAGACATTGTTGATCTATTATTTTTTCAAACTCAATAATAAATTATTGTCTCTTAATATATCACAGCTCGTAGTTTTTAAGGTTCCGTACCCAAAGGGTAAAACAGGACCCTATTACTAAGACTCCACTGTCCATCCATCTGTCTGTCCGTCTGTCACCAGGCTGTATCTCATGAACCGTAATAGTTAAGACAGTTGAAATTTTCACAGATGATGTATCTGGGGGCACGGTAGTGCCCCCGCCAAGACGAGCCAAGCGAAGCGCAAGCGCAAGGGCACTACCTACCTTTTCTCGAAGCGCTTCGTCGTATTTTTGAACCTTCATAACTTGAGTTTGGGTTATACCAGATAAACAAAATTTTCAGGATATAATGTCAGTGGTAGACTTAATAAACCTCTAAAGTTTCAATTGCATAGCTCTTATACTTTAGATTTTATTGATATCTAAAATACCCCGATTTCGTCACTCACTCACTGATGATCAACAAAATTCTTAAGGTACTTCCTGAAGTCCTAGAAAACTGAAATTTGGTATGTAAGCTAGTATTAGTACCCAAACAACAAAAAAATCCTAAAACTTGGAACTTTTACCCCCCAACCCCTTAAACTAGGGGGTGAAAGTTTGTTCGAGACTTCCGCAACTTTTGACGCTAGAGGTCTGAATGCGGCCGCGGAGGGGTAAAAATCTGAAATAGGGAAACTTAATTCCCTATTTCCTGCTTGAGATCTGAAAATTATACACAAGTACATAGAACACAAACTTTTCATCAAATCAAAACATTATCCTACCCATAAGTACTTAGATATGAATAATATTACTACACTTCACTTCGGTAAGTGTTTATTAATCAACCTATACTTTTGAACATAAGCATCGTAAGTATAGTATGCGCCAACGCCCGCCGCCTGCCCCCTCGTCCCCGCGCAGTAGCTAAAAATAATCGGCCCGTCAGCGAGCGCGGCACCCGAGCGCGGGCAGACGCGCGAGGGCAGACGTCGTTGACGGTTGTCTCGTTGAATGAAAAATTTTCGGAATATTTCGGTGATTTAAAAGTTTGCTATCGCGGAGAAAAAAACCATTTGCCTAATATTTAATTGTTAGTAGTTTAGTAGGTAAAGGTTTAGATACTAGTGTTTTAATTTTCATTGATAAAAAGTATTAGCATTACGTTTGCAATTTTCTCACAAATTTAATGAAGAAATTCAAAGATTGAATAAGTAGGTATTTGCAATTAAGTAGTATAGGTTAGTAGGTATAATATGTTTATAGTTGTTTATGTAGGTACGACTTAGTGAGAATAATTTGATACGTAGGTCATTGTTTAATTTTCATTGTTAATAGGTTTAACTTAAGTAGTTTAGGATTACGTACGGTTTGAATATTGTATAGTAGGTAGAAAATTACGATATTGATAGTTGTTAATCTAGTGTTAAAAATAATTTTGTGTAGGTATTTTAGAACTAGGTTTAATAGGCTTATCTACAGGTACCTATACCGCTCATTTCATTGACACTTGTCCAGTAGGTAGGTATAATTTACTTTAAGATTTAATTGAGAGGTTTAGTTTACAGTTTGGCATTACATAGCCTTGTTACTAGGTTAAGCTAGGGTATAGGTATTTCGTTACTTAGATACTGAACATGGATAGTGTAAAAGTTTTACATGAAGTGGAGCTGGGACCCCGCCGCCATCGTGTGGTTAATATGCCGGGAGACGGTTCCTGCCTCTTCCATTCCTTGACATATTTAATGCATGAACGAATAGACGTTGAGATGGCGTTGCAAGTCAGGACTGCTATTGTGCGATATGTTGTAGACCACTGGGACGAACTACAAGTGTATACTTGTACCGGCAATGGGGACACCTATCATGATTCCGATTCGTATTCACGGGATATGTTGAATAGCGCTACTTATGGTGGTACCTCCGAACTCATGGCAGCGGCAGCTATTTATCCATTCACCTTTGAAGTCTATCAAGATAATATTTTAAGAGGAAGTTTTTCTCGTATCGGTGGACCTGTGAAACGGTTGCAATTCAGTGGAAGTTCTATAAGTGGTCACTATGACGTCCTGGTTCCGATGCTTGTTTCTCAAACATCAAATAATAATACTGTTAGTTCTTTTAACGACACACATGTGAATACTGAAAACGACGTAGTTTCCGCTTCGAAAAAAGCAGGGAGACCTAAAAAAAATAAACGTGGAAGACCAAAAACTTCTGAATTAACACGAAATGCGCAATTTCGACAAGCCGCAGCCAAATACCGTAAAAATCATCCTGAAGAACGGAAAAATACAATTTTAAATTATACTCTATCGCATGCTGAACAACATCGCGAATCCGTTGCGCGATACTCGGCTTCACATCCGGAGGTCAACCGAGAGGCGGTTGCACGCTACTCGGCTTCACATCCAGAGGTCAACCGTAAGGCGGTTGCCAAATACTCAGCCTCTCATCTAGATGTTAATCGCGAAGCAGCTAGTCGAAAAAGATTAAACGAAAAATTACAGTTTAAGGTAAAAAATGTTGAGCAAATAATAAAAAGTTTAAGTTCTAAAATAAACGATAGACTGGAAGCAGAAAGACTTGTGAAATGGTCTCTTTACAATAGACAACAAACATTAGGTAGTCTTTTAAAAACGGCTGAAAAAATTAAGAATATATGTGTGTCAGCTTTAGAAAAGTTAAGAGAATGTCCGGATGTAACTGTTTATGAAAAACTTGCAATGTTTCTGGGAAAACTTGAGCATCGGAATAATCAAGAGCCATTTTATGGAGAGTACGCATATAAAGTTTACACTGATGATCAGAAGGCAATCGCTATTGATGAGACAGGCAAAGCTGTCTTTGAAAAAACAGAAAAGGATGGCAAAAGTTTAGTCTGGAGTTGTAATGACGCCATATGTGTATTGGATGAACAGTTACTTTTGAAACTAAAAAATATATTTGGAGAATTTAACTGTAAGTCACCAGCAGAGATGTATCCGCTATATTTGAATAATCGTCTCAAGGCTAATATTTCATACATTAACAATGTAAAGTCTCATTCTCCACGACTAAGAACCTTGATCAGAGAAATGTATCAGTTACAAAGTGATTGCGATACGTTAAAAGAAATTGATAGTGCATTAAAAACTGTGAACGTGGATAAAATAAAAGAATTAGGCGAAAATCACGTACCTGGGAGTGTAGCTGTTGAAAGTTTGGAACATCAAGAAATTATAGAAGATTCCATTATCAAAGAGTTTAAAGATGGATTTAAATTACTTTCTAAAAAAAGCTTAGATACACCTAAATTAGAATGTATGTCTTGTAATAAACTTTACTGTTCAAAGGATATTTCTAATCTAAATCGTTTACGAAAGCCTATTTCTACACATGTTTGGATACAGCTTATTGAATATTATAGTTCTAAAAACATAGACCATAGCTCACATATATGCCATACATGTCTTACAAAGGTTCGTGCTAATCAAACTCCAGCTACATGTGTTCTTAATGATTTGTTTGTCGGTACAATTTCATCAGAGATAAGCCAGTTAAATGATTACGAAAAGCTGTTAATACAGCGAGCAAAAGCTTTCCAAGTGGTTGTATCGATGAATCCAGTAGCCAACAAATCTTTGCCAAACCGAGAAATGGTGAAAAAATGTAAAGGCAGAACTTTTCATCTACCTTTGCCTTTAGAAGAAACATTGAATAAATTGCCAAAACCAGAAGATCCTTTAAACATAAACCAAGATCTTTACATAATGGTACGAGGACGACCAACAAAGTCTAAAATTATTTGGGAAGATATAGTTGACATCAATAAAGTCTATGCCGCACTCTGTTACCTGAAACAAGTAAACCCACTTTACTCTGAAATAAAATTACCGAATGTCCCTAATCATTTACTTCAAACAATTAATGATAACTTACAACATTTAATCGAAACAAGTAATAACAATCAGGATGAAAATAATATAAATAATTTAGATACACTTTTGACACAGATAACGGAAGATAGAAATTTAATAGATTACGAGCAATATACCATATATCCATTATATGAAAAAAGAAGCAACGCATTAATTTCAGATCTCTATCAAATGAAGACAGTTAATACAGTACCTATATATTCTACAGACAAGGATCTAGATGTAAAATGTTTTCCTTATTTGTACCCAGATGGAAAATACGGCCAGTTTCATATGCGACCACAGAAATTAACGTCAAGTGAATATATTAAAGCCAGATTGATGTCAAAACATTCACGATTTAGATTAGATCAACAATATTTATTTTATTTACTGCACGACACGAATGTCCGCCAGCTAAATTCGGGAATATTTTATAAAATGAATACAGTTAACCAAAAACAAAAAATAACTGCTGAACAATACTTACAGATGTTAAGTAATGATGAATTGGAAGGAGATCTGACTGTTATATTTGCTAGATTGAGAAACACTGAGCAGTACTGGAAAAAACCGAGGAACGACGTGAATTGCATGACGCAGCACTATGGACCAGCCACTTGGTTCCTCACTATGAGCCCATCGGAGTGGTTGTGGGACGACCTAAGAGAATACTTACTGGAAGTCAACTCGAGTGAGATGGCTAATAAGACAACAAGTGAACTAGTAGCCCTAGATCCGGTATCTACTTCTCGTTTCATTAATAATAAATTTCATGCAACATTGGATTTTCTCACTTCCGCCAGTAAACCACTAGGAGAAATAGAGCATTACTTTTGGAGGCGTGAGTATCAGTCTCGTGGAGCCCAACATTTTCATTTAATGTTATGGGTGAAAGGAGCTCCTGTTCTTCATGATTCGCCAATTGATGAGGTAGCAGCTTTTATTTCTAAGTATGTTACATGTGAAGTACCTAAAAAAAATCTTGCACCAACTCTTCATCAACGAGTCGTGGGATACCAAACTCACAAGCATAATAAATATTGTATGAGACGAAAGAAAACTAAGAAAGGATTTATATCAGTGTGTCGATTTGGTTTCCCACGACCCGTTAGTGATACTCTTACTATTAGAGATACAGCTGAATCAGTCGCGGCCAGAAAAGCTCTTTGTCCAAACAAACGCTTATATAATCTTGTACGCAAGAAGGAATCTGAGATGATAAATGATTATAATCCAGCTGTATTACTCGCATGGAACGGCAATATTGATATCCAATATGTAGGTGAAAAAACTGCTATACTGAACTACTACGTCACTAAATATACGACAAAATCCGAAAAGACACATGCGCTCGTTGATTTCGATGACATAAACTCTACAAAAAGCTTAAGAAGTCGATTATTTAACATCGGGCTAAGAATGTTGTCAAACCGCGAGTGCGGTGCATTAGAGGCCAGTGACACGTTATTGGGTATCCCATTGTATGCCACTGATCCCCAAACGACAATTAGGTGGCTAGATGTGAACATAAACCGTAATCGAAGAGTCAAGTCTAAAACAGAAATGACCATGCTGAACCCCGATTCCACAAACATTTATTACGAATCGTGGATAGACGATAAATATCCAGCTAGACCAGTAGAGTTAGAAAATGTTAACTTGTATAATTTTTCTAAATCCTATGATGTCGTGAAAACACGCCCGGTTTCTAAACAAGCAGAATATTATACGTTAGATGGAGAAAAGACTTATTTAAAGAAAAGAGACAGACCTTATCTTATAAACTTTTACTTGTATGATGTTGAGCAAATGCCCGAAAAATATTATTTTTCGATGCTTTTATTGTTTAAACCATGGCGTAACCTACAAGATTTGAAATTGGAATTTGAAACATATACTGAGGCTTTTAACTTTGCAAAGGATGATATGAAAAATGAACTGAGACATGTCAATTTACGCATTGAATTACAAAATCAGCTACAAAAGGGTTTCGAAAAAGTGGAATCTAAATTAGCCGAACTAAATGAAGAGATTGAAAATGAAGATGACGATATAGGTCCTGATAATCCCTTAGATTTTGAAGCACGTGAAGCGGTTAATGCCATGGATGATTTTAATAATATGAACAATGATAGAGATGAAAATAATTTAGATGAATTGATAAGTAAACTTAATAAAGATCAAAAGAGTGTGTTCGATATGGTGACGGAAACTATGTCTAATGAAAGCGAAATTCTTCGTTGTTTTATAAGTGGCACCGGTGGGACAGGTAAAAGTTTTATTATCAAAATTCTTAAGGTGTGGGTACAAAAACATTTAAATAAAAAAGTAGCTGTAGCTGCACCAACGGGTATCGCAGCCTTTAATGTTAACGGATTGACGATTCATAGGCTATTGCAATTGCCCGTAGAACACAAACAAACACCCAAATACAGGCCACTCTCTGACGAGGTTCTCCAAGTTCTACGGTCGGATTTGAAAGACGTTGTTTTATTTATCATCGATGAAGTATCTATGATATCAAATATAACTTTGGCTTACATACATATGCGTCTGGCAGAAATATTTAATACAATAGATGAAGAAAACGGGTGGTTTGGAAAACGACATATTGTGGTACTTGGAGATCTTTTACAGCTTCCACCTGTGAGGGAAAATTCGCCTTTTGTAAAACTGTCACCTCGAGAAATAACAAAGCTAATAGGTGCTCTTAATTTTCCGAATCTGTGGGAAGAACTTTTTAAATATCAGGAGTTAACACAGAACATGCGGCAGTTAAATGATATGAAGTTCGTTGAAATGCTTCTAAGAATTAGAATAGGAATCACAACAGAAGAAGACCGCCGCATATTATCACAACGTTTAATTACACTAAAATCAGGTTCTAACGAAGGTAGATTACACGAAATAGCTGAATTTCTTAGTCACCTTCCTGCAGATACAGTTTGTTTGTTGCCAACTAGAAATATGGCTCAGCAACTAAATGATGCCATGCTGCAAGCTAATCCTAATCCGGAAATTACACTTAAAGCCACAGATAGTGTCGATTGTCCGAGATATCTTGTGAAAAGGGCTCGCGAGTCCATAGAAAAGTATGAGGAAGATGCTTCTATGACAGCAGGTTTAGAAAAAACTATAGTTATTAAAAAAGGAGTGAAAGTAATGTTGAAACGAAATATAGATGTTTCTTTGGGTCTTGTAAATGGTGCTATAGGAATTGTTGATAAAGTAGAATGGGATTTAAACGACAAAAATAAAGCAAGAAGAGTTATTATAATTTTTAATAACGGTTTAAGACACGAACTAGCACCTGTAAAATCTAAATTTGAAATTATCAATAGAGCATTCGTTCACCGAGAACAGTTCCCAATATGTGTCGCGTATGCTATCACGATTCATAAAAGTCAAGGGCTAAGTTTAAATAATGCTCTCATTGATATCGGGTCATCCACATTCTCTTGTGGGCAGGCTTATGTAGCTCTCTCTAGAGTGACTAGTTTACAAGGTGTTCACCTTATAAATATAGACTTCAGTAGTATTAAGGCACAACAGACTGCGATAGTCGAATATAATCGTCTAAGATCCAAGTATCACCCTGAACTATCGCATATTGTAAATAGTAAGCCAACGAAAAATAAAGGCAAAGATAGAGAATGGGCTATAAAAAAAGGCATCTCAGATGCACAAGAAATATACCCCAAAAAAAGAAAGAAAAAATGAGCGACAAAAAAATACTTGTATTTGTCGCTCATTTTATCTTTCTATCATAAGCAACCTACAAAAAGAAATGAAATCCCACAAAAACATTTCATGTTAAATGTTGCCAAGACGAGACCATATAGCTCGCACTGTCAAAAAGTAATCAGATCCCGTGTAGAGCCAAGTTTCTAACCCTACATGCCCAGACCTAAATCGATAAGCCCTAATTTCACACTCAAGTTACGGGGAAATTCTACAGCCATAGCTCGTACTGCGTTGTTCGTAGCGCGTAGCAGAGTTTTTACGCTATAATCTCGTAGGCGTGCAAACCTTGGACGTAACTGGCGAGATGGCCGCACGGACTTTTTGCTATTCGTCTTCGTATCTGCGGCCATCTCGCCAGTTACGTCCAAGGTTTGCACGCCTACGAGATTATAGCGTAAAAACTCTGCTACGCGCTACGAACAACGCAGTACGAGCTATGGCTGTAGAATTTCCCCGTAACTTGAGTGTGAAATTAGGGCTTATCGATTTAGGTCTGGGCATGTAGGGTTAGAAACTTGGCTCTACACGGGATCTGATTACTTTTTGACAGTGCGAGCTATATGGTCTCGTCTTGGCAACATTTAACATGAAATGTTTTTGTGGGATTTCTATTGCCGCTATAACAACAAATACTATAAACAGAATAAGGTTAAGAATTAAAGGGGTTGGGAGCATTTAACCCCTTTAATTTTTAACTTCTTTCTGTTCATACAAGAAACGTGTTTTTTTTCGGCATTTTCTTTTCAGTATAACGCCATGTATTAACGTTAACACTTTTGTGTTTTGCAACTTTCACTTAGATGGCTTTAGACGTTCGTTAGATGGCGTTATAGTAAATGAGCACGCGGCCCACATCTCTATTTTAATAAATGTTTAGTATTGTACTGTGGTACGGGACCCTACGTGCGAGTGCTTTTTTGACAACCCTTGCACATTTGCGGCTAATAGCGTAAATACCCACTCAGGCGGCGGTGTCGTCTGACATCAAAAGCGATTCTCATATGGATTGTAAAACTGTGGTTTCAACGTAAAAATGTATGGATGTTAGTACGTCCATACATTTTGTGCTAATTTAGTATATCTAATAACATTTAAAAAAGTATTACTTGTACCGGAATGAGTTTACCTTTGGGAGCGTTCAAGTATTACGTAACGCAAATTTTGGAGATTTTTGATTTAAAAAAATAAAGCGCGCTTAGTGGCACAATAAACAGATCGTGTGGTGGCCAAGAATAAAAAAAATCGCGCGAATTATTATCAGGATCTAGTCGTCTTCACCACAGACTAAATTATGTACTACATACACGTGTGGTAAAGTGATGTGATGAATACGTAAATTATATTTTAGTTTTAGTGGTGATGACGACTAGATCATTATAATAAAAAAGACTCAATGGAGTAGAATAAACTCGCGAAGAGTAAAACATATATAATCTGGAATGACGTTAAATCATGTTATAGCACATTTTTTACGTTGTTTGTTTGACAGAAATTACATACTATTCTTACGGTTATTGACCGTTATTGTAAGTGGGATAGAAACAAACCGGAGTGAATTAATTTGTCTCAGAAGCAATGTTCTACCATGCAAGCTCCAGTTAGAGTTTAACCTTATGGTTGATGATATTCATATTCACGGTTTCTTTTTCCTTCTTCTTGTGGCGGTCACCACACGAATCTTAGTAAGCCAACAATAAAATAAACTGGCCAAGTGCGATTCGGAATCGTACACGTAGGGTTTCGTTTGAACGAAATTTGCCGGAAAAATAAGTTTTTTGTTTTAATAATTAATCAATTAATTTAATAATTAAATTTTAATATAATCATAATATAAGTTAATATTAATATAATTATTTAATATTAATATTAATGACGATATAATATGAAGGACCGACGTACGGAAGGACGGACAGACAGCTAAGTTTTCTTTTGAATCCTGAGCAAGGGAAGCAATTAAATTATATAGAATTAGGTTTCAAAAGTACGAGACGCAAAAAAAACTTTGCTGCCGAGCGCAACACACAACTTTTCACCTCACTAAAGCGAGAAAAATGCTGGGTGCAAAAACACAAAAACCAAAATGATTAAAAGTGAATTGAATAAAAGAAGAAAATTGAGGGGTTTTGGCGGGAACGTTATAAAGTGTGTGTGCTCATTGTATTTTTTCCTAAAACTTGTGTTCTTCTGCGAGTCACTGTGTAATAATAATAATTAACTATTAAGTGCCGGTGAATGTGTATGAGTGTAGGGAAACAGTACAATGTTGAGAAACATGATATTTACGTTCACACCAAAATTCCACTGAAAATCTTGAAAGTCCACATCTTTACGACTGGACAATTACTTCAACTTGACCAGAATGTGGCTTTGACTCAACTTTATGACTTGCATTTACAAAAATGTGAACAATTTTAACACTTGACACTGGCGAAATGCACAAAAAACTAAAAAAAGAAAATTCTCAAAAGTTTTTTTTTCATCAGTCGTCGTGCTGGCCAGCGTGGTTATACCAAAAATTAGGTTGGCGAACTAACATGAAATAAGTATTTATGCAATTTCAGTGGATTGGCAGTATAGAAAATTATTTAATAGAGAGGTTCTAATTTTAAAAACTCTTTCGAAGCTAGCGCGCAAAACGCACTTTTGCAGGCAGATTTCGAATGATAAATAGAACCTTTCCGAGGTTGTGAGTTGAAAAATGTTTTCTCTCGGCTGACATACTTCGAATCCCACGCTAAACTTAGGATTCGCTCTGGATTCAAAATAGTGGCCTCTACGAAATTATTTTGCGCCCTCATTATACAATCTGCTATTGTGTAGGCCTGCAGGCCCGCCGTGACGGTGTGTGCAAGGTGTGTTATGCTTCCCATGGTGAGAGTGATCTAATAGAAAAAATGTAAATCTAAAAAACAAACCAGGCGTGTCTCATTGGTGGTAGCAGGTAGTTGTAGTGGTATACATTGAGTTGTGCTCAGTCGGTCTCTCAAATTAGACATTCTTTGTGATGCGGAAACTTTTCCGCTCGGCTTTCCGTTACTCTCGCTGTTGGTGTTGCGACTGGGAGGCTTGTACTGAAAATTAAGGTCATTTATTAAACGATTTTGTAACTACTTAATGTTTTAGATAGTTCTCTTCAGTTTAAAGTAATATGGAAGAGATGAGCTATTAGAGATAATGTCGTCCAATGTATGTAACATATTAACAGCTGTAGTACAGTATTTATTGAGGCGTTATTCTTCACGATTTCTACAAGTTATACATAGGCTGTGGCTGTTTCTCTTTCTTTATACTTAGGGCCAGTTTCACCGGTTCCTGATAGCGCTAATATCATAGAAAAGATAATAATACTACGTGTAGAACGGACACTCTGTTCCCCCCACCAATCCGGGCTACCTCACCTCGCCACCGATTCTGGAGCTGTCGAGGAGCTAGTGTGAGCAAGGATGCCATACGCGCACGACTACAGAACAATACTACCTCAAAGGGAGAAGAACATCAACTTCATACATGTATGAATATAAAACACAGAAATTTTAATAATAAGTATTATGGAATATTTTTGTGGGACTAGGAAGACACAGGAGGTTCAAATTTACGTAGTTTCTATATAATATATATACTAATACACCTATATTTGTATACCTAACTATATATTCATATTTTAGAATTCATTTCATAAATGAAACAACGATATACTCGTGCGTAAATAAACAATACAATACAATACAAAACTCTTTATTGATTACCAAAACACAAAATACAAAATGTACAATAGCTTCATTAAAAAAAAACAATAACATAATGGTAAAGCAATCGGCGGTCTTATCGCATCAAGCAATCCCTTCCAGACAACCTATGTAGGGACTGGATAAATGCATACGTAATGGCGGAGGGCTATTTCAGCTAAAACTATTTTGCATTTCATAAAACATACAGTTTAGACCGTTAAGACTAAGAACCTAAAATATCTACATTATAATTATAGATACATACACATCATTATACATAGATAAACACTGTACACACATACATACTCACTACAGTACTGTACTACATAAACCTTAGTTTTTAAATCTAATACTATACAAATCTTTGTCCTGACATACTGACTGACTGACAGACAACGCACAGCCTAAACCACTGGTCGTAGAGACTTGAAATTCAGAAAGTATATTTGTCTTAGTACGTAAGGGTGTACTAAGAAAGGATTTTCCAAAATTCACCCCATAAGGGGATGAAATGGGGGTTCCAAGTTTGTATGGAGAAACAAGATTACATAGTCTTTTCTAACCGAAACTACACACAAGTGCTTCAATAAAAAAATAAGTAAATGCGTGTTTCAGTTTTTTTGAAATTCCACCCCTAAGAGGGTGAAATGGGGTAGCAAAGTCTGAAAATCAATATTGTTCCGGATTGCGCTGAAATTTGGCATGCAGATAGTTATTACGACGTCAGTTACCTCTGAGAAAGGATTTTCCAAAATTCAACCCTGAAGGGGATGAAACGGGGGTTCAAAGTTTGGATAGACATTTTATACTACATTTCACACAAGTACTTCTGTAAATAAATAAGTAAATACGAGCTCCAGACTTTTTCAAAATGCCACCCTAAGAGGACAAACTGGGGTAACAAAGTCTAAGAACCAATATTGTTTCGGATTGCGCTGAAATTTAGAATGCAGATAGTTATTATGACGTAGGTATCCGCTCAAAAAGGATTTTCTAAAAATTCCTCCCGGATACGGAACGGGGATTCGAAGTTCGTATGGTGAATTGGCGAAACAAGATGAGATAAAGTACGTGTTGTAGGATTTTTCTAAATGGGGTAAGTAACCAAGTCTAACAATTTGGGATTTTCGTGTTTAAATATGAATCCCGAATTGCCTTAGTCATGCGATAACATGAAAACGGGTGAACTGATTTGGCTAATTCTTATTTGATGTCTTTAATGACAGAATCGTTATTACAAAAGACAAAGTTTTAGGTAAATAAAAGTAAGTTTTTAACGCGGGCGAAGCCGCGGGGCACTTCTAGTATTGAATAAAAACTTTCTTAATAATATATTTATCTTTGTCACTTTTTCAAATCAAGTAACTTAAGTATATGAAATGTCCCTACCGAACTCTACCTACACTATTCAAATAAGGTAAAAGATTTTAGTTTGTAAAACAGTTCGCAACTGTTTCACTCGCACGCGTATTAGTCTTCGTTAGCAGCGAGACAAGTGTCTTAGTTATGGCGTATCGCGTTGAGTAGGTAAATGAGAATAATTTTATTATCTATATACTTTTGAAACCATAGCGAAGTACTCGCTAGCAAGTCTAAACCGACTTCAAAATGAACTAGGTGACACTTACGGTGACATCCATAGACTTCACGCACACAATTGCGCCTGTAGAAAAACGACATGTGTGTAGTGTCTGCGTAATACGTCGTTAAAACGCGAGTTTGTATAGAGATTTAGTCGAGTGTCCGGGGTGTGCTAATATGTAGAAATCTGACAGATTTTTAACAGCTTTTATAAAGTTATGTTATTTATTATTATGTGTTAGATAACTATCTAACACATTAACAGGAACCGGTGAAACTGGCCCTTATTTAAATATCTGATTGTTTACTATAAGTAAGAAACATCAACTTGTATGAGTGCATACATTTTATATTATTAATATTATAGCTTAAATATAGAATAGGTACTTCCTCCATAGGATAGACAATGACATTGGTTGGTGAAACAGGTCCTAAAGTTCGATTGATTATAGTTATTTATAATACTAGTGCGGTAAGTTGGTTTCAAACGAGTAGACGAATGTAGGCCCAAGACGAAGTCGAGGGGTTACCATAGTCACGAGTTAGTAAATACCAATATCCGCTCTTCGTCATGCTACGTTTTTCAGCAGATTTAAGAGAAAGCATAACAACTGGTAATACAAAAAAACATAAATATATCAGTCAGAAAGTCGTAATCTTTCAACGTTGCGTTTTTAATATGAAAATGGCGCAAATTTGTAAATGGCGCCACGTGTTGTAAAAATGGGAACTACATCTTTCGTCTTGTTTACTCTATAGTATTAAAGTTGGTCTAACTTCTTAAACGCTTCCAAAGAGGTTGTAACATGCAGCTTATTTACTATCATAATGTAAAAGGATACACACGGCGCCATACAACGGAGCGAGCGGTAAAGTACTAATGTGAAAGTACCAATTTTAGCGCGCGCTCCGTTGTATGGCGTGTAATTTTTAGCTTTCGAACAATGTATAGAGGCTTCGTAAATGCATTTTTTTGAGAATATGTGTTGAAAAAATAATTACCTCGTCCTGGTGTGTAATATCATCATTATGAGCCGGTAGAGCCGCCGGAATGGAATTCATCTTTAAGTTAGAGTAATCTTGTGAAATAGTTGACTCCTTTGTATTGTTGTAATCTCTCGTTGTAATGTAGTCGTTCGATTTCGTATGTTTCATTGAAGCCAGGGAATGTCTCGAATCATTCGTTTTGTAGTTGAATTTAGCACTCTAAAAAGTTATAAGAATTATAATTTTACGTTATCTCATTAATTATTATATTTTTTTATTCAGTAAAATGTTTCGGGTCGCAATACGGTTTCGAATGCAATGATGGAGCCGAAGCTAACGTCAAGAGGCCCTTTACAATTTATAACTTAATTAAATAATATTGTATATGGCTGGGAGGATATGACAAGTTATTGAAACATGGTACAAAATATGGGCTATTGTTATGAATTCTTTATGATCAGTGATCTGGACTATGGAATGAGGTACGGCACACGCCAAATTATGCCTTATTTCAAAATGTTAAGGCGAGTGGTGACTCGCTATAAACTGAATGGGCCCCCCATAAGGCGGACCGGTATGTTGGCGCCGAGGGGGCAACATTGGCGTGGATAGCTAAGGGTGTTGAGAGGTGTGCTGCACTTTCACTAAACGCTACTAGCGGCTTTATGCCCTTAACACTTCCACCCTGGAGCTTAGGTCTTAGCTCTTGCGATTGCTATTATTAAGGCGTTTGCGCACTTATCCATATCCGGTTAGTATTTTTTCGAGGCTTTGGCAGATATATACTGTAGCCGGTGTATACGCGCGGAGCTTGCCCGACATGTTTTCTCGCAAAAAAATGGAACGCTGGGCAGTCACGACCATTAGCGGTAGTTGATTTAGTTATTATCGTAGACCCCGATTCGCTCATGGGCGTATAGCTCTTGGCAAGAACAAAAAGCATAAGTAACAAAGAGTAAAAATTGTATTGAATAAATCGTAAATAACTATGGAAACCTTTCTCAAACACCTCAGGAGCTAAAGCAACGATTTTTTGTTTTTTAATTAAATTATATATTAAATTAATATTAAACGTTCATTTTAATTAGGTAATTATTTATTTAGAAAAATATGCTTCAGCTGCCTAAATTATTACTATCTAATTTGCAAAATCTACATAGTTAAAAAAAACACAAAAGCCACATATGCATATTGAAACCACTCTTTTATTTTTATAATAAGCAAAAAAGCATATTCAGACGTATGTGCTTTTTTCTTGTTCTTTCTTTGTATTATCTTTTGCATTATTCTAACAAATACTAAAGACTTTTAACAAAAAGTCCACATCATTTATAACAAAATTCAATGAAAAAACACAAACGCACAATAAAGTAAATATATTTCAATTTAAGAACGTTGAAACAATAGTTATCGACGACGAAATAAACAATGTCAGTCCTCAAAATAAAAAACTTTCATTCAACACTATCGATTACCCCAAGCATTTAGCATAAATAGCTCATTTAGATATTATTAACTAATGACCGAAGTTATAAGCAAATAAATGACTAGGCCATTAATAAGGAGTTATGCTGTCGGTTTTTAAGGTTCCGTACCTCAAAAGGAAAGAAGGAAACTTATAGGACCACTTTGTTGTCCGTCTGTCTGTCTGTCTGCCCCCTATGTCTTTTGCCCCTTTATCTCCGGAATGCGTAAAGCTATCAAGTTGAAACTTATACTAAATACTTGGGTCTACGGTATCTTTCGGCTGTGAAAAAATCAAACCTATAAGTCAATGCGATCAAAAGATGTGACCGTTTATGTCGCATATTTTCGCATACTTTGCGATTCTACAAGGCAATCAAAACCTACAGGGTACTTCTCGTTGACCTAGAATCATGAAATTTGGCAAGAAGCAAGGTCTTGAACCACTTATACAGGGTGTCCCGTTACTCAACGTCAAGCGGGCACGGGGTTAGAGGGAAGATCACAGCAGTCCCGGGAAAAATAGAAATAAACTGGCCAAGTGCAAGTCGGACTCGCACTCGTAGGGTTCCGTAACACAGTTAAGTATTCCATAACTATGATTTTTCGCAACTACAAAATTAACTTTGTTTTTCATAGTGTTTGTATGAAAAACAAAGTTATCTTTGCGGTCGCCATATCTCTAAAACTGCTGACTGTATCTCGTTCAAACCAATTTTCGTTGTTAGTTTTTATTGGGATCTACAGCATATATTTTTTTTAGATTTTTCACTCCCATACTTTAAAAGTTAGAGGGGGGGGGGGACACACATTTTACCACTTTCAACGCGCCTATCTTTTAAATGATTGACTTTGAGAAAAAATGATTTTAGGAACCTCAATGTCATTTTTGAAGACCTATCCATAGACACCCCACACGCATAGGTTTGAAGAAAAAATTTTTTGTTTGTTTCAGTTCTATGTACGGGATGCCCCCCCTTAAACTTTTATATTTTTTATTTTTGTATAAAAATCGGAAAGCGGTTTACAGAATACATCTACCTACCAAGTTTCAATTCTTTAGTCCTAACAGTTTCGGAATAAAATGGCTGTGACATACGGACGGACAGACAGACAGACAGACATGACGAATCTATAAGGGTTCCGTTTTTTGCCATTCGGCTACGGAACCCTAAAAAAAGTCCTTATCTATTAGTTAAATTTTAACGTTAACCAGCTAACAGATAATTACTGACCAACACTAACTACTCCTTACTGAAGTACCTACCTACCTAGTCAGGCAGTGAATATGACTATATAACATTTAAAACAGCGCGCCACCGTGGAACGCCGGTTATTTGACAGCAATTAGCAACCTAAAATAGGCGTGACGAAAGATTTTGAAATCCTCTTCCGTAATGTGGGAACACATTTACTATTCACGAAAAAAACCTTTATTTCGGTAATCTTCGTTAAACTTTAGTTTAACGAAGTTTAAAGCAATTTTTCTAATATTTTTTCAATAGTGCGCGAAACCAGGTCACATGTGTCATGGCGTCGGCTGTGACGTCACGCATAGGTTAATTGCATTACTTAACGTTGTAACTATTATATAATCTGTGACACATGGGTTTTCCAAAATTAAATAACATTTTTAAGAAAACCTCATATAAGAGGACCATAGAGAAAGTATATATATGTAGAGACAACATTAGCGTATGCGAATGAAATATCTATAGCGATATAACCCGACTAAAACGATGAACACGTGATACATATGCCAGCTATAAGATAAAATGAACAACGTAATTTGGTCGGGTTATACATGACAGCGGGTGAGAGCCAATGGGTGCATTAGAAACTGGCTCCATACATTGCTGGAGCCAGTTTAATCGCATACGCAGGTAAAGGATAAAACATTGTTGTTCATCTCGCTTTCTCATACCAGTGATTGTATAGTTTTATCCTTCACATATTATTATTGTTATTTAAATGCCACATCCGCTTAATATTCCATCCACGAAGAGGACCTAAGCGTGACGTCATGCGCTGTGATTGGTGTTTCAATCAAAATGGCCGATTGCAGTATTTTAATGTTTTATTTTATTGAAAATCTTGGTAATCTCAAGTTTTTATATAAAACTAAACTAGTGTTTAAATTTTTTTTAACATGTATTTTCCCCTAATATCATTAAATCTTCTTTCGATTTTTTGCTGATAGCAAATATGTATGTAACTCAATATGGCCAAAATTGTTACTTATGCTTTACTTTCTTAGCAAGGCAGCCGAGTTGTCGTTCAGGACATATTCCCGGATGCCGAGGGTCGAGTGTGTGTGGTTAGGATCGAACCTACCGGCACTCTAAAGAGGGCGGTGAGTCGGTACGGTACCTATAGGATAGGAGATGAGTGCTACCAGGTCAGCACTAGGGCACATATTATATAATAGTTACTACGTAACTAGGGTGGGGAGTGTTATTGTTTTTAGTTTTGTTATAGCAGCCATAGTAGTCAAACACACTATGAGCAAATTTCAAGTCTCTGTTCATGACAGTTCATAAAATAGCTTTTGCACCGAGTATCAATTACCTTCAACCATAAAAAACGAACTGATAGTGATTAAACATTTTGGGAGTTATCGTCACACTTTCGTGTCTTTAGATCCTGACCTGACCTTGATCCTAAATATTAAAGTTAAAAGGTGTTTGAAGAGTAGGCGGCTAATGTGGCCCACCGATAAAGTCACCAATTAAATTTCCAAGTGCCTTATAATGAGTGCCAGCTATTACAGAACACATGTTGTGACTGATGCGTTATGTGTATGGGACTAAATTCGATAGTAAACGCTTCGTAAAGTTGGCATCTTCCACTTTCTGACAAACTCGGTTCCATCATATACTAAACCGCATCATCACTCTGCATCAGTTAAGATTGTGGTCAAGCACTTATCTCTCTAAAAATATATTCAATAAAGTTTGTAAACTTACCTTGTAGTTATTGTTATTAGGAGTATAGTCACTAGCTCTGTAATACTGGTTCGAGTACTGGTTGTCGTAATTATGTGTGTAAGAAGCTGGTTTACGCCACGACCCTTGCTTCTTTGGGAATCGGCTCTGAAATATTGTCACACAAAGTTAAAATCTTTATTAACACACATATTTGCTATAAATGCATAAATGTAAAAATAAAACCTCTATGTATAATAAAAAAGTGAATTATTGAAACGAACAAAAAACCCGACTGCGAATGAAGGAGGGTTATGTTTTTCGAGTGTATGTATATTTCTTTGGCACGCCCTAGGGCCTAAACGGCTTGTCGTATTTTAATGTGAGTGGTGTCAATACATTCGTCATAGTCGTGAGAGTGACACTGGGTACATCAAAATAATAAATAAAAAACAAAATTAAGGATTTTTGGCGCCAAAAAGTAATCTCAATTAACGAGATGAACATTGCGGTTCGACTATTCGAAAAGAAAAACGAGTCACCCGTTGAAGTCTTTTGTATCGCAAACTAGCAAATTTGGATTAGCAAAGGTCTGATTATTAGGAAGGAGAAACGAGTCACGCGTTGAACTCTTTTGTATCGCAATCTTGCAAATTGGGATTAGCAAAACAAAAAAAAATGTTTTTGTTAAAATTTAGTTTTCAAAATACATCGAGTGTGGTATCAAAATAAAGAATGTTTAACGGTGATTACGAATATATATATACTAGAAGTGCCCCGCGGCTTCGCCCGTGTTAAAGATTTATTTTATTTACTTAAAACTTTTATTTTGTACAAACCTTTATATCATAAAAGACATCAAAGAAGTAAAAGCCAAATCGGTTCACCCATTTTCAAATAAATCTATAAGTTTATTAGTTCTTAGGGTGGCATTTTGAAAAAGCCTGAAACTCGTATTTACCTACTTATTTATTTACAGAAGTACTTGTGTACAATGTCGATAAAAATCACTATCCAAACTTTGAATCCCCGCTTCATCCCCTTAAAGAATGAATTTTGAAAAATCCTTTCTTAACGGATACCTACGTCAAAATAACTATCTGCATGCCAAATTTCAAGCCAATCCGAAACAACATTGATTTTCAGACTTTGTTACCCCATTTCACCCTTTTAGGGGTGGCATTTCGAAAAAGCCTGAAACACGTGTTTATTTATTTATTTACTGAAGTATTTGTGCGAAGTTTCGAATGGAAAAGACAATCATAGCTTGTTTCTCCATACAAACTTTGAACCCCCGTTTCATCCCCTTCAAGGGTGAATTTCGGAAAATCCTTTCTTAACAGATACTAACGTCCAAATTACAGCGCAATCCAAAACAATATTGAATTTCACACTTGGTTACCTCATTTCACCCTCTCAGGGGCTGAATTTCGAAAAAGCCTGAAACACGTATTTACTTATTTTTTTACTGAAGCACTTGTGTGAAGTTTCAGATGAAAAGATTATCTAATTATGTTTCTCCATACAAACTTTGAACCCCCGTTTCAACCCCTTTAAGAGCCAATTTTAGAAAATCATTTTTCAGAGGGAACTAACGTCGTAATAACTATCTGCATGCCAACTTTCAAGGCAATCCAGAACAATATTGATTATCAGACTTTGCTACCCCATTTCACCCTCTTAGGGTTGGAATTTCAAAAAAGCCTGAAACATGTATTTACTTATTTATTTACTTAAGCACTTGTGTGAAGTTTCGAGTAGAAAAAACTATCTAATCTTGTTTCTCGATACAAACTTTGAACCCCCCGTTTCATCCCCTTAAAAGGCCAATTTAAAAAAAACATTTTTCAGGTGGAACTAACGTCGTAATAACTATCTGCATGCCAAATTTCAGCGCAATCTGAAACAATATTGATTTTTAGACTTTGTTAGCCCATTTCACCATTTTAGGGGTGGCATTTCGAAAAAGCCTGAAACACGTGTTTATTTTTTTACTGAAGCACTTGTGTGAAGTTTCGAATCGAAAAGACTATCTAATCTTGTTTCTCCGTACAAACTTTGAACTCCCGTTTCATCCCCTAAAGGGGTGAATTTTGGAAAATCCTTTCTAAGTACACCCTTACGTACTAAGACAAATATACCCTCCAAAATTCAAGTCTCTACGATCAGCGGTTAAGGCTGTGCGTTGTCTGTCAGACAGTCAGTCAGTCAGTCAGTCAGTCAGTCAGTCAGTCAGTCAGTCAGGACAAAGATTCTTATAGTATTAGATAACTTATATGTTTTATTGGAGTTTGGATTAGTTTAATCACTTAATTTTTATCACGCAGTCCGGTTTTTTGTTCCTAAAATAATTCACTTGTTAGAATTTCTAATTCCTAATTAAAATTACACTTAGAACTTATTTACATATTTGTAATCTCATTTATTTTGATATCGTACTCGATAGGTTTGGTTATTTTTTTTTAAATTTACGTACTATTTTATATTTTACCAAATAACCACTTTTTAGGGTTCCGTAGCCGAATGGCAAAAAACGGAACCCTTATAGATTCGTCATGTCTGTCTGTCTGTCTGTCCGTGCGTATATCACAGCCATTTTATTCCGAAACTGTTAGGTCTACAGAATTGAAAGGTAGATGTATTCTGTGAACCGCTTTCCGATTTTAATACAAAAATAAAAAATATAAAAGTTTAAGGGGGGGCATCCCATACATAGAAATGAAAAAAAAAATGTTCTTCAAACCTATACGCGTGGGGTGGGGTGTCTATGGATAGCTCTTCAAAAATGACATTGAGGTTCCTAAAATCATTTTTTCTCAAAGTCAATCATTTGAAAGATAGGCGCGTCTAAAGTGGTAAAATGTGTGTCCCCCCCCCCCTCTAACTTTTAAAGTATGGGAGTGAAAAATCTAAAAAATATATATGCTGTAGATCTCAATAAAAACTAACAACGAAAATTGGTTTGAACGAGATACAGTCAGCAGTTTTAGAGATATGGCGACCGCAAAGATAACTTTGTTTTTCATACAAACACTATGAAAAACAAAGTTAATTTTGTAGTTGCGAAAAATCATAGTTACGGAATACTTAACTGTGTTACGGAACCCTACGAGTGCGAGTCCGACTTGCACTTGGCCAGTTTTTTTTTTCTAACACCTATCTAACTACGGACACTTGGGTTCTATAACGATACCTTAACTGTCGAAGTCCATCCAGCCGTTTGGAAATTACGAGGTAATAAATTACAAATATGCATACATATATACAAGATACGCACGAAAAACATAACCGTTCCTTGCCAGTCAGGTAAAAAAAGGCGAATAGAGCATATCAATCATTATTTTCACAGCTGTTCTCTTTATGGCATTACCATCATACTTTCTCCACTGGACTTCCAAGAAGAACTCATATTTATTGTTTATTCCATTATTTTATTGTTGGTTCGAACTGTTTCCATTGTTAGGTTTTTACTGTTTTCACTATATTTATCTTAAAAGTATGACTGATAAGATGCTGACTTACAAAGAGTCATCCTCAAAGGGTGACAGGTGTGCAGAGGCAAAACATTAGTCAAAATATTATCAGGTTTCCTATTGTAGTAACAAGTAGCTACTCCCTATTGTTGCAGCTCTTGTCTTACTTTCCTGAAAAAATAATGCTAATGTATGATACAACTTACTGTAAATTTCATTGTAGGTTTTTTGCTTGACTTCTGTTTGGCAACCATTGATGCGATGTGCTGAGTTTCCTGAGTTGCAATGGCATCAACATACCATTCACCATTTATTTGTGTTGCTTTAAAACCAGGCACATCCAAAAATAGCTTGTCTAGAGTTGTGTATCCCAGTCTTTTGAAGGGGATCCATTCTCCTTGAAGTTCTTTGTAATCCCCTGTAAGTACAAAACATTGTTTTTGCAAGCTTTACTAGTCTGAGATTGATTCAACATTTTCCTGCAATCATTGTACAGTATAAAATAATAATAAGCAATTTATTCTGGACTATGTAATGTTTAGGTAGTTTTTATACGATGTCATGCAGTTCAGCGTGCCTCTTGGCAAAGGCCTCCTCCAACATTTTCCATTGGGTTCTGTCTTGTGCAACCCTTCTCAAATGATGTCCTGCTGTGAGATTAATATCGTCTTCCCATCTTGTTTGCTGGCGTCCTCTGTTGCGCTTTCCATCCCTGGGGTACAAGTCTTCCATAAGTCGGACTCGCACACGTAGGGTTCTGTTTAAACAAAATTTGCCAGAAAAATAGGATTTTTGTATGGGGACCCTTCAATTTTTAATATAATTTCGATTTTAATATTTGATGTTATAGCAAACATTGTAATACACACTATGAGCAAATTTCAAGTCTCTGTCTATTACGGTTTGTAAGATCAAGCATAAAACGCCCAAAAAACACGTTTCTGTATGGAGACCCCCTTTTATTTTAAACTTTATTCTGTTTTTAGTATTTGTTGTTATAGCGGCTATAGTAATACATCTTCGTAAAGACTTCAAGTATCTTTCTATTGTGGTTCATAAGTTTAAGCAAAAAACCGGCCAAGTCGAGTTGGACTCGCCCACCGAGGCTTCCATACCAACTTCTCAGACTAGGTTAGAAGACAAACTTAACTTTGTAGTTCGATCCATAGAAAATGTATTGCGCCAACTACAAATAATACATTTGTAATAGTAAATTTACCCTTTTTTTTATTAAAATACATATATACTACATACATATCGGTTTAGATTTATTCCTTTATAAGTGCTTCAAGACCTTGCTTCTTGCCAAATAACATGATTCTAAGTCAACAGGAAGTACCTACCCTATAGGTTTTCGACCCAAAACCTATAGGGTACTTCCGGTTGACCTAGAATAAAAAGTTGAAAATTAAGGTACATTGCGGTACTTACAACTTTTCACGAAAATGTAAATTTGCCCATATCTTTTTATAGTGTTGACTCAGGACCTTGATTTTTATACACCTAATAGGGACTATAGACCTCAGTATCTGGTATAAATTTCAACTTGCTAGGTCTCCCCGTTCCTGAGAAAATCGGTGGTGACACACAGACAGACGGACAAGAAAGTGATCTTATAAGGGTGATTATTTAACCTTTTTAGGTACGGAACCCTAAAAACGTGGTGTGTGGTCGAAAATTTGAGGTGTTATTTGTCCATATCTCTGGAGGTGCTTCTCAGATCTCGATGAATATACAATGGGACCAGAAGTATAGTCTTTCTGAGTAGGCATGATCGTAGAATTTAACTATTGATCACCCTATCTATAAACATTTCCTAGTTCCAGCCACCAGGCAAGACCTGGTACTGCGCATCTTACGCGCCGCTGTCCTACCAACATGCTATCTGCCGACGTCAGCACCCAACTTGCTGCCCTGCCTGACATCCTGAGATACTACATCAACCACCAGCGCAGACAACAGATTCCAAGGCCAGTAGTGGTTGTCTTCAGACCAAAACGATAGAACAGTTACATGAACGATTCCCACGACCCATTTCTTCTATCTACCTACTTTTATACTGAATTTAAGAAACTACTTGGAAACCTGACTATTTTTTATTTACCTAGTAACTAGGGCATGGAATATTCGTTCAATTATCTATTCGAATATTTCGAATAGTACCATACCTAATATTCGAATAAAACGAATATTTCGAATAATCAGGGAAATACTGTGTTTCTCCTACCTAAAACACAATACTCGATATTTTCTGAAAGCCTCACATACCCGTACAGTATTTATACAGTAAAAAAAACAGACTTCAAGAAAAGATAAATAAACTTCTGTTTATTTGGTATGCTGAACAATTTTCTTTGAAATTAGCAAAAAATTGCTAATATTTTTTTTAAATTACAAAAAAGACTTTTTAAAACTAAATGCTTCTAAAACTTATGTTTTACGTGTTATTTAGCTCGATTCTCTAAAAATGTGAACTCAGGAATGACAAAAAATCAAATGTGTTATCATGTTAACCTGCACGAAAAGAATACTTTCTTAGACTCCACACTGGTTGGGGTAATCGAAAGCAGCATGTTATAGGCTTGCATCGAGTGGAGATTCTTAGGACCCCAGCTTCAAAAGATGCCATCTCCACATCATCATCATCAGCTTATATTAGTCCACTGCTAGACATAGGCCTCTCTAATTGCACGCCACTGAGCACGATTTTCGGCTACTCTCATCCAGCTCTTTCAAGCCGCCTTGCGAAGATCATCGCTCCACGTAGTCTGAGGGCATCCTACACTACGTTTGCCGATCCGCGGTCTCCACTCAAGAAACCGTTTAGGTACCCCAACAGTTGTCGGTTCTTCGACTAATATGGCCGGCCCACTGCCACTTCAGTTTGCTAATCTGCTAAGCTATGTCCGATAACTTTAGTTCTTTGTCGGATTACTTCATTTCGGATTTGATCCTTCAAAGAAACACCAAGCATAGATTAAGATAGCCCTTTCCATAGTTCGCTGAGTGACTTTTAAATTTGTGGACCAGACCAACCGTGACTGTCCACGTTTCAGCACCTTATGTCATGACGGGTAGGACGCACTGATTGAAGACTTTCGGTCTTTAGATTTTGTGGAATTGGCGATGTGAAAACATGACGCAGTTTCCCATACCTATTATAGCCAGCCCAGCTGTATTCTTCTATTGGCTTCTTTCCGAAGTTGTTGTTACCCTACTGCAGAGTCTGCCCGAGGTAAGCATACTCCTTAACAACTTCGAGAATACTGCCCTGTACTGCGATTGGTTCCGGACTTATATGCTCATTGAACATGACCTTCGTCTTATTCAAGTTCAACAATGCGTTGAAAAGAGTCAGCTAGGCCGTTCAGCATATGTTGCAGATTTTGCAGCTTTTCTGCTACGATGACGATGTCGTCTGCAAATCGCAAGCATGAGAGGTTTTTGCCATTGATGTTAATTTCGTGTCTATCCCAGTCCAGCGTCTTGAACATATCCTCCGTAGATCTGGACCTGGACGGCCATGGTAGCGGCATTGTATAGACCTCTCAGCAATTGAATATATCGCCAATTGACTTGGCATCGCTGCAAGCAAAGATTCCAGAACAGACCCGGTTTCGATGGAGTCAAAGCCAAATGGAGCCATCTCCACACGAATTGTTGTCATATGTAGTTAGATCTTGCGCAGATATTGACGAGGTAGAAGCCGTTGCCACCTTACCAAACAGGATCGTATTTTGTATTTTGTCATGTGCATAAAACAGATGCGTAGAATATGCACTTTGGATGTGTTTATTTAATATTCGAATTATTCGAAATATTCGAATACTTCACCCGAATATTCGAATAAAACGAGTATTCGAATACCAAGCCCTACTAGTAACTAAGTAGGTAGATAGAAAGTAGCCAGCGTTACATTGGCGTTAACATTAAGCCGCAATAGCCCAATGGCTAAGGCGTCGGCCTGGCGATCGAGAGGTCGTGAGTTCGATCCACAACCATTGCACTATTTTATTGCACTCCAGACACAAGCATATTTAGCTTAGTTGGAGGGGTTAACAAATTAAGGTAGAAAATCTGTCACCAAACATCTAATGTGTTCCGGCAGCTATCCTTGAGAGCCAGTTCCCATTCTAGGCCTAGCGTGCTAACCATCTTCGACTGCATCATCACTTACCGACAGGTGAGATAGTGGACAAACGCTAGCCTATATGACATTAAAAAAAAAAAACAAGACTATTAGTAATGTGCAACCCACATTGCTAGTAAGCTTTTAAATATATATATCCATATCTAAATATATATATATCCATATTTAAATATATATATCCACATCTATATATTGTACCTGTGCCAGATTAAAATAAACTTTTGAATAAAATAAAATCAAGTGTAAGAAGTAACTAACAGAGCAAAATATTTATACAGCTCAGCTCTCAGTAACATCACTTACTGTTGCATTGCTTGATGGTCAGAGCTCCTTTCACTGATAAAAGGGTAGCTCGAAGAGCCTGAATTACTTGTTCTTTGTCAGCCATGTTTAATTACTGAAAATAAATAAAAATACATCTGCAGTAAATTATTGTATGTATAGGCCACCACATCCACCTTTACTTTGCAGATGACGATAGTCATGGTTAACACAGCGCATGCTATTATATCATACATTTCAATATGCTTCCTATTGAACTTAAAAAAACATTCCTTTTCATCATAAATGAAGTTAGTCTTGTTAGAGAAATAGCAAAAAAACAGTTTTGTTGATTGTTCTTTATCACTTTTTAAATGCAAAATTATACGTAATTTATAAAGTGTTTAGAATTGTATACCACCACATAGGCATAGCTATAATGGCATAGCTATCAAGTTCTTTCTCTAAGAATTTAGTTGCCTTGATACTAGTTCATACAATGAAAATTTACTTGAACAACATTTATTGTTTACCAAAAATTTGAGAGAGAATTTAAATGCACATTTCCACACGTTCAATCAATTGTCTTAACTCTAAAGTCTTAAACAAATAATGCATAAACTCAACAAAAACACATATCACCTTAACGTTAACCTGGTGTGAATAAGGCGAAAAATTGTTATATCAGCTACGAGGTGGGTTTTATTTTTATTTCATAGTTGGCAAGCAAGCTTCCCCTTTACTCTCCACAGCTAAGACATTCAGTGTGAAGCATACCCAGAATTTTGACTCCAAAGTTTTGATTGACACTGTAATTAAAAGTATTCTTTGTCAATTGCTCAGAGCTGCACTATTCTCTGTATGATAGTCTACCCCCTGAAATACCTGATTTCTCTACTATCCCTTGTTTCTACCCCTTTTATCTTTATTAATTTTAACTTAATTATGGTTAACAAAACAAAATTATAAAGTATATACAATATTTTTTTGTACATTATTCCATTAAATATTTATGTTGTTTATTATATAACTGTGTTGTTTTGTGTTGTCCCTAAATGTTTCTTTCCAGAACTCAGACAAGTGTAACCCATCAATACCAGCACACCAGGCAAACTCCTAAGCTGATTATCTACTCTATCCATGCAACATTGGCAAAATTATGGTAACACTGCAAAAGCCACCAAAGAAAAGTTGAAGTTGAAGTAAAAGTTTTCTTCTTCTTCTTATGGCTTTTAAACCCTGCTTGGCGTTTTTCTGCCAGTGTCAAAAGTATTATTACTTTGAAAAACATTGTCAAAATAAATGACATCTTAAAAAATCTAGGAATAATTATTAAATCTAATAATATTTGTTTATAAATTTCTATTCTTAATGCAAAACAAATGTAATGTTATGTTTCTTTCAAGTGTTACACACTTTATATTTAAGTAAATTGTTAAACACAATCCAAAATTTCATAGTACCGACGGGACTTGAACCCGCATGGCGCCACCAAAGCATAATTGGGTTAACAAATGCAATCCACTAATTTCGTTGTAACGATACTTCGCACCGGAGGTTGCGGGTTCAAGTCACGTTAGTACGATAAAATTTTGTATTGTGTTTAACAATTTAAATGTAATGTTTGTAAGCAATTATTTAAGTTCATATTAATTTATTAATTTTTCTTTTGTCAGGTTTTTTCTCTTGTACATATACTGTAGACTGCCCATACTTTTGACACTGGCAGAAAAACACCAAGTAGCGTTTAACACCCATAAGACGAAGAAGAACTTAAAACTTAAGTTAAACCAATTTTTATAACAATTTTGTTGAAAACCTTTTCACACGGTTCAAATTGCTTGTGCTTGGGCTGTTGAACAACTAAGTATGCATTGTATGAATGCCATATTATATTTTAGATAACACTAGCAACTAGCAAGCCCGCCCCCAACTTTGCATGGGTAGAGATTATAGCTTATTTATATAAAAACGAAAAAATCCAATTGGATATCTAAGGGTATTAAAAGATCTTGTGCTCGTAAGAGATTACATTACATAAAACTTATTAATTGTAAAGACAATAAAAAGTACAACTCTAGACTCTTTAAAATCATACAGTAAAATTCTACATAAATGTATTAAGAAATCTCAGCGGATACAAAATAATAAATATATAAACCAAAGTAAAAATACATGTAAAGCTGTCTGGAATATCATACGTAATAATACAGGCGATAATTATGACTTAAGATGCAATTCAATTGATAATATACAAATAAATAATATTACAATTAATGACCCTAAAACAATTTGCAATATTTTCAACAATAATTTTATCAATCTATCTGAATCTGACAATAAGAAAACGAATAATTTAGTAGACATATGCAAATCATTAAAAAACAATACAATTAATTCTATATTTTTAAAACCCACTGACGAAAAAGAAATTAAAAAAACAATTCAATTATTAAATAATACTAATTCCGTAGGTTATGACAAGCTGAATACAAAAATCATTAAAATGTGCGCAGACACTCTTTCGAAACCATTATCTCACATAGTAAATTTGTCTTTCACCGAAGGCTCATTTCCGGATGCTTTAAAAATTTCAATCGTAAAACTGCTGTATAAAACGGGTAATAAAAATGAGATTAATAATTACAGGCCTATAACTCTCATCCCAGTCTTATCGAAGATTTTTGAGAAGGTATTGCTTACGAGACTCGATGAATTCATGACAAAAAATAATATATTAACCTCTGATCAATATGGTTTTACAAAAAATAGTTCCACAACATTAGCCTGCTTTAAACTGATAAAATCAATAACAGATGGACTTAATAATAATGAGAAAGTAGCTGCCATATTTTTGGACATGACAAAAGCATTCGATCTAGTCGATCATAGTATAGCCCTACGTAAACTGGATTATTACGGAATTAGAGGAAATGCTCTTAATTGGCTAAAACAGTTATTTAACAAACCGGCAACAATATACTGAACTATCGAAAATTAAAAATAAATACAAAATGATCTATAGGTCGGAAATTAAAAAGACGAAAGCAGGAGTTCCACAAGGGAGTATACTGGGTCCATTTATATTTTTGACGTATATTAATGACATTCCGAACGTGACCAAGCATCAATGTATATTATACGCCGATGACACAACAATAGTTGTAAAGTCTAAAAATACTAATCAATTAACTAAAGATATAAATAATACTCTGACTAAAATCATAAGCTGGCTAAATTTAAATAAATTAAAAGTTAACATAACTAAAACAAATATTATGCAGTTTCAAACTTACCAATCCAAGCAAAATAAATTAGAGATCATCTACAATAGTATAAAATTAGAGGATGTGGACACATGTAAATTTCTGGGCATTACAATTGACAAGCACTGCAACTGGAAATGCCACGTACAAATTATTTGTGACCGGCTTGACAGTTTTGTTTACGCTATATGACAACTCCGCTTGCTCGTGGGCAAGGAATCTGCAATCACAGCGTACCACGGCTACGTATCCTCCATTTTGTCGTACGGACTAATTTTGTGGGGAAACTCCGTTGACATCAATAGAGTATTTATAGTCCAAAAAAAGTGTATCCGGGCAATTTGTGGAGCCTGGTCTACCAACAGCTGTCATCCGATATTTAAGGAACTCAATATATTACCGCTACCATGCATGTATATTTTGGAAATATGTGTTTTTGTCAAGCAACATCTGGGTTTCTATACACAAGAATCGCGGACTACTGGAAGAACGTGCAGACAATACAACAGAATGTATCTACCGGACTGCCGATTAGACTTGTTCAAAAAGAATGTATACGCAATGTCGATAAAAATCTACAACAAAGTACCGAAGGACATACAAATATTACATTGTAATCAATTTAAAAAACATCTGAAATCTTGGCTACTGACTCACTGTTTTTATAGTGTGCAAGACTACCTACAATTCAAACCTGTGATAAAATAATGATTTTTATATAAATTTATGATTTAGATTATTATTAGCCTTAGTATTCATTGTTATTCAGTATGCATGTAGTTTTCTAAAATATTTAAAATAATTCAAATATAATAATTATAATTTTTATTGACATGGAATAATATTAATCAATTGTATTTACTATTTAAATGACAGATAAAATATCTAAATTAATGTTGCACACTCTAAACGAGTAAATTGTAAGGCACTTTATTAATTAATTAAGAACAACTATTGTATACTACCTACATTCTTTGCAATAAACTTATTTTGATTTGATTTCATATTCCTACATTTTTTGCATCAGCTTGTATCAAGTATGAATTAACAATCATCGTCATATTCCAACCAATTTACAAAAAACTTTAAACTAATTAGACACCTAAACCTTCCTCTTGAATCACTCTGTCTAATGATGAAAACTGCATGAAAATCCATTCAGTAGTTTTTAATTTATCGCGAGCAGATAAACAGACAAACAGACATGTGGGGGGGACTTTGTTTTATAATATTACTTAATGTTAAGGCTCACATTTTCATACAATAATCTGTTTTCATATATGTGTGAGCCTTTAATTGGTTTTATGGTTTATATACTGTCAATCGTTTAGTTTTAATTGAAACTGTTGGTTTACCATAAATAAATAAATACAGTAGAACCTCTTTAAGTCGAACCTCAATAAGTCGAAAACCTCCCAAACTCGAAAAAAGTTTGTGTTGAGGTTTTGGGGCTTGAAGGGAAGGGACCCTTAAAGCTCCAAAACCTCTGCTTCTCGAAATCTGAACCCTCTATAAGTCGAAATAATTAGTGAGTCCCTATAAGCAAATTTAGTACTTATTTTCCCTCTATAACTCGAAAAAATAAATTTGACCTCTGTATCTCGAACATAGCATTTTTTATATTTTACAACTTTTACAACTGTATTATTTGAAACTAATTACCTCTACAGTTCGAAGAAAAATAAGTTGCGGACTTTAAGAAATTGCCGACAATGTAAGTATGTACTCTATTGTTTCTTAAAAAACAATTTAGGAGCCTACAATAAATAGGATTTACCCTTAAGGAATATATGACTCATGTTAACACGTGCTTGCTTGCTTGGTGTCAGGTGTTAATTTTTATTATTTTTTATTTCAATTGAACTTTAGCAAGTTATTTGTTGTCGATTGAAAAATTGTCAGTAGTCGTTTGGTTCCACCGCAATTCACATGAATTTTTAGAACAGTTTATAAATAAAATTGTTAATACATGAGTACTGTGAAACATAAACTAAAAACTCAAAATTATTCAGCATTAATTTTAACCTCTACAAGTCAAATTAAAATCTACCTAAGTCGAAATCCTCCACAAGTCGAAAACTCTATAACTCGAATTTTTTGGCGTTTCCCTTGAGTTTCGACTTATAGGTTCTACTGTAAATAAAATGAATATGTAGTGATGAATGTGATGATCATTTCAAATAACTTCAATTTAATTGTAATATTAGTATTTACTTCATACATTGTGCAATTGTAATTTTATACCCGTATCACTGTAATAAAAACAATCAAGAAATCAAAATCACTTACATGACAAGCAAGCTAGTTAGATCGACACAACCGGTGAAGAAACTATTCCAGATGTCGTAACTACGGCACTACATGCCATGAGTACAACATCGGCAATCCCATTTGAAATGTTCAAGAAATTCTCCTTAAAAATTAACCTGAAAAGAATTTATGACGCGTAAGCAAGAGAAATCACATCATTTTTAAGAAGGATAGCTATATAAATCGAATCGCTTTCACCGAAAACTAATAATTTTGACAACGAATTCACTTCGACAAGACTGTAAAAATTGTGTCAGGCTAGCTTCTTATAACAACAAATTTTAAGAATATAAATACCTAACGGCTTATTCTGAATTTTCCAACAAGCAATACAACTCAAGCTTAGAACAGTGTATTTCTTCAACTTTCAATCAAGTCAAGAAATTTTTCATTAATCGCCGTCGTCCGCCGTCGCCGTAAGCACAGATTATTACACTACACACCACAGAGTACCAAAGAGGATCTACACACACACACACTACACTCCCATCTACGACACAGACTAAGAAGACAACTAGTAACTCACGATATTTCTGTCGAATGTTCCAACGCAAACAATAAAAGGAATGTAACACGTAAGTACTTTGGTAAGTACGGCATTGATAAACTAAGAGAATATAAATACTACGTAAGCTTGAAAAAAGCGATCTAGCTTCCAAAGAGTAACACAATATTTAGGGTCAGTTCGCTGGTTCGCGGCCCTTCGTTAGTTTGCAGCCTTTGAAGGCGGCTGTTTAGATAATGGTTGAGAATTGGAATGCCATATCATTTTTTTCAATATAACTTAACTTTAGTATGAAGTTGGACAATACTAGGTACCCAATCTTTTGAAATTGCTAGAATAATAATAAAGCGGGAGCAACAAATGCTCGTTCAATTTACCGTTCTCGATAGACGTGCCCGCACGTTGCCGAAACTAAGGAAAAAATAGCGGACACGTACTTGTTCAAAGGTATGTAATATCGTAATACAATCATTTGTTGTGGTGATAAGTGGATTTAACTACGAGCTTATGAACTCTATATTGATTTTTTTTATGTATATTGTGTATTAATTCAACAACTGTGGAAAATATTTGGTGGTCGCCTAGTGAATTAGACAAAATATAATGATGTTGGTTTACGGCCGGCCGGGTTACTGACGCGTCGCGAGTAATTTGATTTCCTACGTTCTTTTTCTACGTACACATAATTATATCATTGACTTTTGTTTCATCTATGTGTCAATCGGACGTTATTATTTTTTAGTTTACGGCCGCCAATATCTCCCAAATTCGTCAAAAAACTATATAGGGGGGCGCATTCTAAACCAGTGTCAGATTACGGCCGTGTAAAAATGTATGGAAATATGGTGGCCGTCAACCAATCACTGCCAGCCAATATGTCATTTTACGTCCACCCAACAGGTAACGGGATATTTGAAATGTTATTTTTAAATTAATTTTAATGGTGAGATATTCACTTATTATAGAATCGATAGGTTAGGTTCATCTTATGTAATTAGTATATAATTCTATCCTGAGTAAGTGACAGTAAAGGAGACAGTCCGTTATCTACGGTTGACCCCGACAGCCATCACCCTCTGAGATCCTCAGCAGGGCAATGGTTTTCTCCATCAGGACGTCTTCCCAAATTGGGGCCCCATTAAGGGCCATGGACAATACCACTCCCACATAGAGACGGCGAGCACTCGCCTTAGGCCCCCGAAGTTGGGCAACAACCGCTTCAAAGCGGCTGCCGCACCAATCAGTCGGAGGGAGAGGCGCTTGAAGTGCTCGTGGAAGTTCCACCGGCTGTCGAGGACGAGTCCGAAATATTTTATCGAGGACCCAACCCCGATTCAGGCGTCGCTGATGGTGAGATGAGTATCACGCGGCAGGGCTCCTCTCGGACCATGAAATCGCATATAGCCTCCGCGACTCACCCAGTGCCACGGGAGGTCCCAGCAAACGAATTCGTTCGACGAATCGTGTCACCGCCAATGTTGTAAGACGGGCAGCCCCTCATACGTGCTCCCCCGGGCCATGACCAGCGTGTCATAAAGGTTGAAGCAAAACGTTTTGTGCAGGTAGATGGAATATCCATCATAAATCGATGGCGCACGTACGTCTTGTTGTCCGATAGAAGAAAGATGATGGTGGGATTAATTCGCGCAATTGGATGGCACACTCTCCGAAATGTATCCGATAAAAAACAGATAAACTTGCGACTTTGCAGCGATGCTCTAGGCTCTGGAGCCTTTTACTTACAAGTTTGTCGTCATTGATGCCTCCATGAGCGCCTCCAGCTGATATTTGGCTGAACCATCCCACAGGTAAGAACAGTACTCCATGCACGATCGGACCTGTGCTTAATAAAAATTGAGCAGCTGTCCCGGTGTGAAGTACTGTCTCACCTTGGCCAGAATACCGAGCTTTTTTGAAGCCAACTGGGCCTTGGACTCAATGTAGGATCCAAAGTTGAGTGTGGGTATTAAAGAGATGCCAAGAAGCTCAAAGTAGTTAGTTATCGGTAGTGTGGAGATCTCCCCACAACACCCAGTCGTACCTTACCAATGTTCCACAGCAGTGGCCCTAGGACCAAATATGCGGAACACTGTATGACATCTCCCTCTGAAGGATTCGGCCATCCCGCCCTGAGTACGAGATGTACCTCTGGCACAGGTAAGCCCCGACTATACGGCTCAAGTAGGGAGGCACGTCATTAAACTTCAGTGCCTCTCCATGCATGACTAGACTCCAGACCACGGCAGGGAATTGAATGCATTAGCGATGTCTAAGGACACCGCCAACAGCACCCCAGACCCCGCTATGGCCTCGTCCATGCTGGCCTTGACGCGTTTAATCGCGTCAATATACGACCTGCCAAACCGAAAACCGTACTGGTCATCCGACAGGTTAGGACTCACATCTCGAAGTTCCTTGACCTTGTCGGCCTCGTAAAGCATCACTGTGGGGCGGTAGGCGGAAGAAGATTCTGCGGGGCGCCCATCCTTCCCCAGAAGGACTAGTCTGCCCGTCTTGTAAATTATTGGGAACCGTCTACCGTCTCCGAACAGGCACTTAAAAGCCTGCGGAAACGTTCACCCAGCGCCTAAAGCAAACCCAGACGTGGTCAAAAATGCCATCAGGCCCGGAGCTTTAAGATGGCAGCGCCCAGCTCGTTCACCGACACTTCCGGCACATCCTCGCTCGTTTCACACTGCCCCACCATTCAGGCACCCAGTTAACATTTGTGGAAGCGTGTATTCCACCCTATTTGGAAACCGGATGGACACAACGTCTGGAACTTCTAGACGGTTTAGGCTAGATGTACGAGTACCGTATTTGTGCTTGTTTTGTTAATCGCGACGAGATCTTTATCTAGAAGTTACTTGACTGATTTGATGGTCGAATTTGGAGACTGCTACTGGAACTGCTAGCTAGCTAAACACGGCGTACAATATATATAATATAGTAAACAATATATAAGTCGTCCATACAAAAGAAAGGGACAAACTCCGTTCTAGGTCGGTCTCATCGGGGCCATTTTGCGCAGTCAAGATGAACAATTGATAAACAATTGAACTTTAGAAACTACACAATAAGAAATACATTGCATTGAGATAATTTGGTGGCGTCGCGCGGCGTCGGGTTGCACCGCGAGGCTTCTCGCTGCGCTCCATTGTGCCGCACAAAACCAAAAGCATTGTTACGTCACGTCACGTCACGTCGCGTTGCGGTTTGAACTGAACAGTTACAAAACGAGCCCAAACACGGTAACATTATGCCCGATGCCTAGACAGACGGCCAGACGGACAGACAGACGAACAACAATAATCTATCTAATACTATAAGAATCTTTGTCCTGACATACTGACTGACTGACTGACTGACTCACTGACTGACTGACAGACAACGCACAGCCTAAGCCGCTGGTCGTAGAGACTTGAAATTTGAAGGGTATATTTGTCTTAGTACGTAAGGGTGCACTAAGAAAGGATTTTCCAAAATTCACCCCTGAAGGGGATGAGACGGGGGTTCGAAGTTTGTATGGAAAAACAAGATTGGATAGTATTTTCTATTCAAAACTTTATACAAGTGCTCTAGTAAAAAAATAAGTAAATACGTGTTTCATGTTTTTTTTAAATTTCACCCCTAAGAGGCTGAAATGGGGTAACAAAGTGTGAAAATCAATATCGTTTCGGATTGCGCTGAAATTTGGCATGCAGATAGTTATTACGACGTTAGTTACCTCTGAGAAAGGATTTTCCGAAATTCACCCTTGAAGAGGATGAAACGGGGGTTCAAAGTTTGTATGGAAAAACAAGATTAGATAGACTTTTCTAACAGAAACTTCACATATGTGCTTCAGTAAAAAAATAAGTAAATAAGTGTTTCAGGTTTTTTTGAAATTCCACCCCTAAGTGGGTGCAATGGGCGGTAACAAAGTGTGAAAATCAATATTGTTTCGGATTGCGCTGAAATTTGGAATGCAGATAGTTATTACGTTAGTTACCTCTGCAAAGGATTTTCCAAAGTTCACCCCTGAAGGGGATGAAACAGGGGTTCAAAGTTTGTATGTAAAAACAAGAGTAGATAGTCTTTTCTATCCGAAACTTCACTTTTTCTTATTTGATGTGTTTAACGATAGAATCGTTTTTACAAAAGAAAAGTTTTAAGTAAATGAAAGAAGATTTTAACACGGGCGAAGCCGCGGGGCACTTCTAGTATATAATAAGGGCTTGAATAGCCCTAATGTAGCCTACTTCTGACAAATATGTGGTAAAATACCATTTTCGGACAATTGGTGTAAATATACGTATATTTTTATTAAAATAACACGTTATTATTTATTTTTGTTCATTGCACTTTGTATATGAGTCGTTTGAGATATATATATAATGATTTTTTGTATCAAATATAGTAATAGTTTCAATGCTTTCGTAATAGCCGTGACTACCGATATGCAAGATTTTGCACGATACAGTCTTAATAATTAATTCATTTTCATTTCATTAAAATGCTAATGCCTTGTTACTGACTAAATACAGTTTTTGTGTGGAGCTACAATAATACTACAATAATAAAAACTGCGGAACGAACAAGGCTAAAGAAAAAAAATCAAATTCATCCACCAAAAACCTCCCTCTGTAGTCTGTGATCCACCAATTTACCATATAGTAATCTGTGATCACATCAAATCAATCAAAGAAAAAGAAAGATAGGTCGATTCTAGAAAATTTACTTGCGAGATTTAGCTTTTTATTCGTCATGGAAGACTCAAAAGCTTCATCATCTAACGAGCATCATAATGACAACGAAGACAATCAAAAGAAAAAAACTAAAAATAAGAAAAAAAGAAGCGGTGGTGATGGCGACCACGGTGTACCAACCACACCTGATGGAGTAGTTGCAATGCCTAATTCTACTGAAGTTCCTCCAAATTTATCGTTGAAGGATTTAAAAATGGCTATGGAAGTCTTGAATTTGCAACACAAACCGGCTAAAACTACTGAAGAAGCTTTACATAAATCTTATCAATTCTGGTCAACCCAACCTGTTCCTAAGATGGACGAGAAGATCGAATGTAACGAACCTATCGAACTGCCAAAAACCCCTGACGAAATAAGGTCTGAACCATATACATTACCTGATGGATTTCAATGGGATACATTAAATTTGAATGACCCATTAGTATTGAAGGAACTGTACATACTTTTAAATGAAAACTATGTCGAAGATGACGATTGCATGTTTCGATTTGACTATCAGACCGATTTCCTGAAGTGGGCTCTGCAGCCACCTGGCTGGAGAAAGGAATGGCATTGTGGAGTGCGTGTAGTCAAATCTGGTAGGCTAGTAGGGTTCATATCTGCTATACCAGCTCAGCTGCGGATATACAAGCATGAGCAATCAGTTGTTGAGATAAATTTTCTCTGTGTGCATAAAAAGCTTCGTGCTAAAAGAGTGGCACCTGTTTTGATACGAGAGATAACCCGGCGAGTCAATCTGACTGGAACATTCCAAGGGGTGTATACTGCCGGCATTGTTCTACCCAAGCCTATTGCCACATGCCGATACTGGCATAGATCTCTTAATCCTAAGAAACTAATTGATATCAAATTCAGCCATTTGTCAAGGAACATGACCATGCAGAGAACGTTGAAGTTGTTCAAACTTCCAGATGCCCCTAAAACACCAGGATTTCGAAAAATGGAAGTTGGAGATGGCACCAAAGTGGTTAAACTGCTTAATGATTATCTGAGCAAATTTGATTTGGCCCCAATATTTTCTGATGAAGATTTTAAGCATTGGTTTTTGCCTCAAGGTGGAATTATCGACAGCTTTGTAGTAGAGTCATCTGATGGTTCTATTACAGACTTTATCAGCTACTACACACTGCCCTCCACTGTTGTGTATCACCCGGTTCACAAAACTCTGAAAGCTGCATACTCATTTTATAATGTGTCCACCAACACACCATGGATTGATTTAATGCTTGATGCATTAATTACAGCCAAAAACTCAGGATTTGATGTGTTCAATGCCCTGGATTTAATGGACAACAAAGAATTCCTAGAGCCACTTAAATTTGGCATAGGTGATGGAAATTTGCAATACTATTTGTATAATTGGCGATGCCCGAGTATGACTCCAAATAAAATTGGTTTAGTGTTGCAATAACATTGTTGGAATTGTATTTACTGTAACATTTGTTTACTAGGCGATGTTTTTATTTCCAGAAAATGTAAAGTGTTTTTATTAAATCAAAACAGCTTTAGTTTAAATTGAAGCATAATTTTTCTATTATTTTATAAATTTCCTTACATAGCTTTGAACCCAGTAGCATAATTTTTCTTTCTTCTGCGGGAAAAATTATCTTATAACCACAGCTTCAGTTGTAGCCTGCAACCAGATAGTTGTAGCCTTTAAATCCTGACTACATGATCGACTAATTGAGGCCCATTTGGTACATTCTACTTAGCTCCTATCTTCCTTCAACCCCACTTGTGAACTGGCTGGTTAAACATCATTCTGGAATTTGATAGGTCACATGTCTTTGTGCATTAAAATATTTAATCCGTGATTATAATATTTTGTCAACAGGGGGAATTAATGAAATAGGTGTAGACTTTTAGAGTTTTTGACATTTCTTTAGGGTTCCGTAGCCGAATGGCAAAAAAAAAACGGAACCCTTATAGATTCTTCATGTTTGTCTGTCTGTCCGACCGTCTGTAGTTATGTCACAGCCACTTTATTACAAAACTATATAGACTATGAAGACTATACAGTTCAAACTTGGCAGTTAGGTGTATTCTGTGAACTGCTTTACGATTTTTATACAAATATTAAAAAATTGAAGATTAAGGGGGGGCTCCCCATACATGAAGCTAAAACTAAAATAATTAAGTTTAAAAACTAAAACAACCGCATCGACTTCCAATGCCCCGCGAGTCAATTTCAGTAGCAAGTTTATAGAATAGAATAGAATAAAATTTATTGTTCAATAACTGTGTTTACATAGGTCTTAATATTGGGTATGTGTAGTACCATCAGTTTGTTCTTTACGAACATACAATAATATTAAACATCTAATTAAAATCTATACAATCTATCTTAACAGTATTATCTTACTATCGTAACTTATTATTTTAATCTTCAATTGCGATATTGTAATGATACCAGGCAGAGTTAAAGCCGGACATTTTGTTAGTTTCATTCACCAAAATATTCTTTAAGACTGTAATATGATTTTTTAAGTAGCCATTGCTTTAGCTTTTCTTTAAAAAAGTGTCCGTTTAACGATTTTATTTCTAAAGACAAATGATTAAAAACTTTGATTCCAGTTATAAATGCACTTTTGTGATACATAGTGTTATTTACTTGTGGAATACACATATTGAATCTATATTTACTGCGAAGTTTGTTAGCTCTGCTGGATTGTTCGCTGAAGTAATCTGATTCATTATTTTTTACAAATGTACACAGTTCTAGGATATATATACAAGTTAGTGTAAGGAAACCTCCATCAACAAATATTTCACGAAGGGAGTCAGTATCTTCAATTCTGTATATACTACGTAGGCACCTTTTCTGTAGTATAAATGTTGTCTGGACATTACTGAATTTCCCCAGAAAATGATACCGTAACTTAAATGAGGGTAGACGTAACCATAGTATGCATTTATTGCCACGATATATTACTGAGCACTGATAATACGTAGCAATACTTTGTTATTTTACTGTTTATTTCGCTAATGTGATCTTTCCAATTTTAATAACAGTCAAGTGCTATGCCAAGAAAATTAGTTGTATTTACCTCTGTAACTACATATCCATTATGCATTATGTTAATGTTTAATTGACGACTCTTGTAATTTTTGAACTGTAATACATTTGTTTTATTGACATTGACATTTAAGTTAATATTGCTTAACCATTCTGTTACAATTTGTAAGGTATTATTAACTTCTTTTTCAAACTCATTTTGATTAAGATGGTTTTGTGGAATGAAGATGGTAGCGTCGTCGGCAAACATAACAGGTATGCTGTGTGATTTGTGGCAGTTTATTAATATACAGTAAGAATAATAAAGGCCCAAGTATGCTACCTTGTGGGACTCCTATGATGACTTTTTCATATTCAGATTCTACTTGTTCTATAGACTTGGTATCAAAATTGTAGGTTTGGATTACTGTTGCTTGATTACTATTGCTTAAATATGATTCTATGAGAGCTAAAGATGTTCTTCTAATACCTACTGCTTCCAATTTATTTAACAATGTTTTATGAACTACGCAATCAAATGCCATAGATAAGTCTAAAAATACAGTGATCCCTGTCCTCTTATTATTAATTTCACCCCAAACTTGATTTAACATTTTAAAAATGGCTAGAGTCGTATTTTTCCTTTTCGGAAACCAAACTGATTACTGTTTAGAACATTGTTGGTGTCAAGGAACGAAATAATTCTATTGAATATTGCCTTTTCAAAAATTTTGGATACGCTGAGTAATATTGCAATGGGCCTATAATTACGCATATCTGTTTTAGAACCTTTTTTATGTATAGGTTTAATTAAACCATTTTTAAGTCCATCCGGGAAGCATCCTGTTTCAAAAGTAAGGTTAATAATGTATACTAGTGGTTTTATGATATAATCCAGGCTAGCCTTAATTACTTGAACAGAGATACCATCATATCCCGCTGTCTTTTTATTTTTTAAAGATCCTACTATGTTTTTTATTTCTTGGCATGTTACTGGTCTCAAGAAAATGGTGTTGCAAGACACACTAGTATTTTTCTGCTGTTTAGGATCATAGATTGGTCTTGAGTCATTACGTGTAATAAAATATTTATAAAAACAAGTTGCTATTTTTTAGGGGTCGCAATATCAAACCATTTTTTCAAAACCGGTATTTTCGGTGCTGATTTCTGATAAATACCGGTATTCCGGTATTTTCGATATTTTCGAGATCTCAACAATTTTTCGGTATATATTAAAATAACGACTATTTATAACACTAAAGTAGTTTGTTAGCCTTCTTTCTTATAAGGTTCAAGAGGAATAACAAAAAAAAATTAAAAGATTCAAGATTTTTTTATAACACTGAAATAAATATTTACAAAAAAGGCGATACAGCTGACTTGCTTCCACACCTTATCCAGCCCTCAACATCTCGACCGAAATCCTGTCATGCCTTACCCGATTTCATACTTTTCAACGCTGTCATAATCTCTTGACTTTCTTTGCTATCGTCATTTGTTTTTGTTTTTGAGAAGCAAACAAGCCTGCAACCTGATGGTAAGTGGTTACCGCCGCGTATTAATACCTGCAATACCAGGAGCAATACTGGTGCGTTATCAGCTCTTTTGAAAGAGGAATCTGTTAACTCTCCTTTTGAAGCAACTCAGATCAACCTTCTGCGGGAAAACATCGGAAGGAAGTTTATTCTACATCTCGCACGTACGCGGAAAGAACAAACGCTTAAAACGCGTTGTGTGGGAGGACCACGTGTCTATAATATGAGGGTGAGCCCCCTCAAGAATACGCGAGTTCCTGTGGTAAAATCGAGAGGGTGGGATCACAACAAAGAGCTCATCAGAGCATTCAGAGCAATCCCCATGATAATATCTATAAAATAGACTAAGCGAACCAACATCGCGACGAAGACTCAACGGGTCAAGTGTCTTAGTCAGCGTCGCGTCATCGACTACTCTAATGGCTCTTCTCTGTAGGGAGTCTAGTGGTCGCAGCTGATACTTCGGTGCACCACTCCAGAGATGCGAGCAGTACGCCATTTGCGGCCGAATCTGCGCTTTGTAAAGCAAAAGTTGTTGACTCGGCGTGAAGTACTGCTAATTTAGTACACCGAGTTTTTTAGCTGTGACTTTAGCTATGATAGCTATAACTACGATGTCCATTGTCGATACCTAATATGCTGATTGTCTTCGACAAGTTGAAGGGAATACTCTGGAACTTTGGAGCTACATTGAATGGACTCTTTTTTGTGGTAAATGCGATAGCTTGCGTTTTTGTGGGGTTGAATTTCACAAGATTTTATGATCCCCAGCTTGATGCTCTGTCGAGAGAGCACTCAACCTGTGCAACGAGCTCCGTCCTCTTTTCGTCGACTTCCGACCTAGGGATATTTATACGGCCTGAGTATTTGGCATCACCCGTGCTATCATCCGCATAGCAATGAATATCTCTGTTTGTAATAAATCGTTGATATGCAGGATAAAAAGCATGGCTGATGACACAGACCCTTGTGTATGCCGACATTAATTGGCATGGTCTCAGAACAAGCACCGTTTACAACGGCCTTTATACTGCGACCATGCACAAAATTGCCTACCTACGCACAGAGTCTATCAGGCAGGCCGTACGACGGCAGTTTAGCGAAAAGGGCCCCATGCCAAATCCGATCAAAGGCCTTAGCAATGTCAAGGCTTTTTTTTTATGTTATGGTTGGCAAGCGGTTACCGTCGCCTATGGACAACTGCAACACCATGAGTGCTGTTGATGCGTTGCCGACCTTTAAGGAGTTTGTGGATACCCTTTTTAAAAGACTCCATCTTATAGCTAGATGGAAAGATCGCGGCGGGTAGATCATTCCACATCTTACAGGCACGCGGTAAAAATCCTCGGTTAAAACGGATAGTTCGAGATGTCCAGGTCTGTAAGATGTGAGGGTGAGCTTTTTGACGGTGCCGAGCAGTACGATAAAAGAATGGCGATGGTGGAATCACCAATCAGCTTTTTGACCTGAGTCAAAAAGCTCCTCAGAGCATTCCCCATTATAGAGACGGTAAAAGATGGATAGCGCTCCGACGTCTCTACGGATGCTGAGTGGCTCCAGTTTTTTACAGAGCTCGGGATCGTCGACAATTCTAGTGGCTCTTCGCTGTAAGGAGTCAAGAGGCTGAAGCTGGTAGGTCGGAGCCCCATTCCAGAGCTGTGAGCAATATTCCATGTGTGGTCGAACGTCAAGCCGTTGACGTGGTGTAAAATATCGCTTCGCTCTGTTAAGCACACCTAGCTTCCTGGATGCAAGGCTGACTGCGAGAGCTTCTCCTAGACTCTCAACAGTCTCTCTCGAGCGATGAGTCGAGTAAGCTAGTAGGTCACCAGCTGATCTTCCATGACGAAATCCGTACTGACGGTCACTGATCAGCTAGTGGTCCTCGAGGTATTTAAGAAGTTGAGTGTTAAAGGCTCTTTCCATCGCTTTGGAGAAAAGGGATGTAATCGCTATATGCCTATAATTAGTTGGGTCCGTAGTCCGTACGGTCACCCTTCTTAGGAATAGGGACATGGGCTACCTTCCAACAAGATGGCACTACGCCTTCGTCATAAGAAAATGAGAACAATCACGTTAAGATAGGAGACAATTCGGAAGCACATCTCTGTAAGACGATCGCCGGTATACCGTCCGGCTCGCTAAACTTTCGAACGTCTAAAGATAACAGTTCCTTACGTGCCAAACGTTGAGAAAAGCGGATTTCCTGCATGGAATACTCGCAAGTAGGTAGTGTTGGAGGAACAGAATCTTCAGCGTAAAGAGTAGAATTCGCGACAAACAGAGACCCTAGTAGCTCGGCCTTCTGTTTCGCACTATGGGCCAGAGTCCGACGCTCGCAAGAACAGTAGAGTGGATTGGCAAAAGTTATCTTCGGCTGCTTTAGCAAGTGACTAAAATGCGCAGCTACTTGAAGGATAACTTATAAGCTTGTCACCAATCCGTCGTATTTGTTGGTGTTTTGCTTTAGTTGTGGCTTTTTTGGAAAACCTCGAAGCATGGTTAAGTATTTTCTTGTATTCGGCTGTCCTTGTATCCTTGCATTGGAGCCTTACTCCAGCATTTGAAAGCGGCTTGTTTTGTGCTGGCAGCTTCAGCACAGGTCTGTCAAACCAAGATCTGGTTCAACCACCGACTGGTACATTGGAGTTGGAAATGGAGCACTCCATGTCAGCTGACGGGTAGCGCCAGACCTTACGCTTTCCTACTGGTTTTACAGATTCGTGATTTAAAACATTTACCCTAGATCTGATAAGGCAATGGTCTGATGAACCAAGAGGTGCATTAATTTGTACACGATAGTGGGGCGGATGTGATGTCAGCATCAAGTCCAGTAGAGATAGCGTGCGAAGGGATCACGCACTTGCATTTCCTCCTTTTCAAATAAACTTTCAAAATAGTTCTTCCATCTTTAGAACGCATTCCTCTCCTCTCAAAAAACTTCCAACCTGCTAGGCTTCGTATCGTATTACGTTCGTAATACGGTTGAATTTGGTAATACGAAATTCAAATCTCACCGCGGATTCCGCTGTCGAGATAGCTTACAGAATAGCCTAGCTGATTTCTGACTTTGTTCAGTTGCGAAGTGTTAAGATTTCCCTAATTTATAATCATTAATGTAAAGATAATAATTGTATATGTAAATTGAATTTTATTTTTACTAAATATCGAAATACCGAAAATCCCGGTTTATGTAAAATCAAAACCGGTATTCATTGGTCCTGCATTTGGCTCGGTATCCCGGTATTTTCGATATCCGGGATCCCGGTTTGCGACCCCTACTATTTTTGTAGGGTCCACAATACCTTTAGCATCAATTTCAAATTTATCTATTGTAGTCTTTATACTTATTGTTTGAGCAGTATTTTGCTTAATAATCCCCCATGTTGCTTTATTTTTGTTACTACTCCTGTTAATGTATCGAATGTTGGATATTTTTTTCGATATGTTAATAGTTTTTTTCAAGATCTTCGAGTATTTTTTATATATTGCAAACGTTTCTTTGCTTTTGCTACTTCGAGATTCTATATACACTCTTCTCTTTCGCTTGGTTGATATTTTGATGCCATTTGTTTGCCAATTGGCTTTCTTTTTATACGTTATTTTAATCCTTTCTGTAGGTATACTCAAGTTAAAAATAAGGCGAAATAAGTCAAAGAACGCCTTGTATTATTATTTTATTTTTTATTAGGGTCGTCATGGTCATATACTTCTGAAAAGCTAAGTTGAGATAAATATTTCAAAAAAATGTTAAGATGAATATCAACTTTTCTTTTATGCACATACCAATATTTTTCTCTGAACTCGAGACTGCAAAATACTTTAATAGATTGTGCTGTATGATCAGATATACCTAGATCGTGGATTTTAGATACATATCCACGTTTTATGTTGGTTAAGATATTGTCAATACATGTTTTCGAGTTTTCAGTTATTCTCGTCGGTTGCGAAATAGTATGATGAATATAAAACATTTGTAGAGTATTTATGAACTATATAATAAGTATAATGAATTCTAGAAGATTTATGTTAAAATTTCCTAATAAAAATATTTTTTTCTTTGTACTTCTATTTCTTATTGTTAGTTTGTGTAGTAGTGTCTCTAAGCTCTGTAAAAATAAAGGCATACTAGCGTCCGGTGTTCTGTACATACAGACTACAAAGTAACTTAATACTGGTATAGCTATTCCACAGCATTCAAAATGCCTTTCAATGGACATTTCTGTAATCCAGTCTAACCTTTTATATGGAGTAGAGTTTTTTACATGTATACCCACACCACCTCGTGCCGAGTTTTTTCGACAGTAATGTGCAGCTTTCTGATAACCATCTATCTGTAATACTTCTGCTTCGCAGGACCTTAGGAACGTTTCACTAAAATAGCACACATCAATGTTCTGTTTGCTTGTTATTAATTTTATTTGACTAATTTTAGATTTTATACCTTGTACATTTAGATGAAACATGTTTAATTTTTTTTCTTTCTCATTAGGCACGAAAAAGCTGTGTCACGTCATTGGATTTGTTTATCAGATTTTTGTTAGTAGAGGCATTTTGAGGGTTAATTTGTTTTTTGAAATAGAAGGGAATGGTGCCAGGCTTGGGTTTTGAATGTTCAATATTGGTAACTGTTTTACTATCCTGAGAAACTTTAATTTTGTCAAAATAGTATGGTATGGTACCTCTTTAAATAACATGCGATGGTTTTGTTTTTAATATTTTTGTAATGTTACTATCTAAGTAACATGATTTATAATCGCAAGTGTTGATGAAGTGGTTTAGGGTCTTGTGTTGATACGTACCACTTCGGGGTTCTGTTTTAAACACATGTGCTTGGGGAATGGGCAGATATTGACAGTTATTAAATGTGTTGATTATAGTTTTTATGCCTTGGTTAAGCTTGCCCTCATTTAAGTGTCGGTTGAAGACTATGCCAGTTAGTACAATTTGAGGTTTGGGAAATCGTTTTATGAATGTCGATAATTCTATCAACAGTCTTGTTGGGTTTGTATCATTTGTGCCAACAGAAATCACCAACTAATCATCTTCTTCAATATCATCGTTTGGCATCTGGAAGTTTTGCATGATATAGTCACCTGGTGCATCCGGAAAAGAGTAATTTATGACGTCATATTATTTTGCGTTTCTGTGCTTGCTTCGTTGAGTGATGAGCGAAGTAGCAAGACCTTTGCAGGTTTGGTCCCCTATTATAACAATTTTAGGTTTATGTTTGCAGATGTTAGTCGCTTTTCTACTCGTAGTTGTTGCTGTGGTGGAGAGCATCTTCGGTATGCTTGATTTTCCAGGTTGTTGACTTGGTTTTCGCACTTCGGTTTTAGGATCAAGTGTCTTAGCTTCAGGTGTCTTGAGAGTGATAACTGGAGGTTCAGTTCCTTGAGTGTTATCTTTGGTTTTTTTGGAACGTGCTTTGCTGTGTTTTTTTGTCTTAGTTATTGTGCGTAAAGCAGATTTGCTTTGCTTGTTGTTACTCGTAGACTTGGGTGTTTCTTGTTGTTGTGAAACTTGGGATGAGGTATGTCCAAAATAATTTTCATTGCTTGTTCGCATGTCTTCTATAGTTTGCTTTAGCTCAATATTTTCTACAAGTAATTTATTTATTTCTTCTTTGGCTAGGATAAGGTGTTTTGTTAAATCTGCGTGTTCATCTTTCAACATAGCGGATTCTTTATGTTGTTGTTCTGTAAATCCCAAAGATATTTCTTTTGTAGTAGGGCTGTTTGAAGCATCTTCAAATTCTTCTCCAAGAGTGTCACTGGTAATTGATAGATTTTCCAATGACAAACATCGTAATACTTTTGGTCTTCTTACGGTGACATTCGGATTTGATCCGTAATTGACAATGGAGTTTTGACCAAAGAGTAACATAATATATACTAACTGTTTTGACCTCCTACTGGTGTATTTTGATTGTTGCTTTTTGGTTTTTTACAGATGCAGGTGACACACATCCAAGACGTTTTCTTCTCTGGTTCCATAATAGAAAATCGCCCGTAGGATACATTTGCACACATTAGGTCATATGTGCATTTACATGAACAGCATATCATATATTGTCTGTTTGTAATTTTTTGGGGACATCCATCACAATTTAGTGATATCATATTTTTATTCTGAGAAAATGCCATCTTTGTTACCGTGAAGTTCATATAACCACTTATTACAACAGTTTTCACTGTAGTTCACGAGTAGTAGATAACCGCTTTTTGGGAGCACTAATATCACTTACAATGAGGTAGTCTGGTGCAGGAACACAAGTAATGTTCGTAATAAGAAGGTCGTTAAGGTAAGCGTCCACTTGTCGGTATCGTACGCATCGGACGTATCGCACGTGTTAGCTTACTCAAAGATAATGACAAGGGTGGGTGGTAGTTAGTAGTAGTCTAGTAATCTACCATAAACTTAATATGTCTGGAGCTAAATATGCACTTGGAACTACTTCCAAAACTACCTGCCTATACTTCAGCTAATAGGTAGGACTTATTAATAAAATATAAAAGTCAGGACATCACCGAGAAAGCATTTTATTTGTACCTTCATCATTATAACAACAGTTTATGTACCATCAGGAGACTCAGGACCATTATAATAGACAATAGAACAAAGAGAACAGCAATATACCAATAAGTATTTAATGTTAAGTCACAAGGCTTTATAACAAGTTTCAACAAGACATAACACATGAAAATCGCTACCGATTTAGACAATTTATACAAAATATTGTGGGGTTTCCCCCAAAAGGCCTCCACCACCCCTCATAGCCTTTCCTTACCACCCTCAACGAAGCTAAAACACTATCATCACCATTCCTAGGTGAAACCATCATTACTATAAACATATCCTATAAAACCACATTCTAGCCATAATTATTCTATACATTTTGTAATACAAATACTTAGCTTCATTGAGTTGGACAGCACTTTGTCGTCTGAACGATATTCCCGACCGAGTAAATGTGACGATGTTAGCCCGAAGGCTGCTCGAGCAAAAGTGTCTCATCTAACGTTTCTATCGCCCTTTTAAAGCATCAGTCAAACAGAAAACCAAAGATGGCGGCTCTGACACATCTTGTAAGGTTTATACTACCCTCAAATGTATCGAACACCGTATAAACACCCTCATTTAAGGCAATATTAAAAATATTTAAATTAAATCATCATAAAACATTGGAAATATGTCGCAACTTTGTATGTACTATGAAAATAATCTAACACGGCCATACTGACAATACTTCGTTCTCGAAGTAACAAACATCAGTACCCCTGACCTCGTCACATTAGTCCTTTCATCTGCTGTATGAAATCTAGATTACATGTCAGATCAGTGACCAGCAGTTAGTCTCTGACCTAGCCATACTATACCTATCACTTGCTGCCATGAATAATTAGTATAGTACCAAGACAGACAGACCGCCCAGCAAGAAAACAAAATAGTCCTCTGGCCTTCACAACACTATATCTATCAGTTTGCCACTTTTGAATTACGATTTAGTATCAGGGCAGAGACCGAACCAGCAAACCCCGATTCCGCAGAATCCATCTAACTATGACATATTAGTCCAGCCATTTGCTCCCAGCAAACCCTAATATCTAGCTAGATATAACAAGTCACTTTTGTAATCCTTGTTGTCACTATAACTCGTTATAGCCCCATATTATGAACATCATGTCCATAATGCTCCATTATTAGCAATTTTCATATCAAGTACATCCATATTTCCAATACCACAAAAATTATCACAATGCCTTACAAACAAGATAAAAATATTCCAACCGAATCCCGAACCAGCTGCAAATATCTTTGCAAGCTGCATAAAAACTGTCCAATTTAAAATACTGTATTTTCCCATACACAAAATAGCCCAGTGCCTTAAAACCGGATAATACTATCACAAGTAAATGTTACTCCAAAATTTAAGTTTCTCAAAGTTTTTTTTTAACTTTCAATACAATTTACCGAATCATACTAACACTACAACATATGCAACACTAACAGTGCTACCCACATTAAACTTTTTATCCACGTGTACTCTGTCCAACTCAAGTCAAGCTTATCTTTAAAAACTTACATAATAAAAACATCAGCTCTCAAAATATAGCCGAAATAAATAATACATTGCTCTAAAAATAGAGCTAATTAAATAACAGCTTACATAACAATAACATCAATTCACAGTTTTCAAAATATTATAGCCAACTATAACATAATAGCTGAAACGTGACAGCTCAATATCTTTTTAATTGAAAACAACTTAAAAAAAACTTAAAAGCTTCACGTATGATTTTACTCACTTCAACAAACAAGCTTTATCTTTATACATCAACAATAGATGAAGTTTAACGACAGTTTCCTTACATACTGTCCCAAATCTATCAGAGTTTATTTCGATATATACAGACGTACATTATTGTTAAAATATAACCTTTAAATTCGATCAGTGAATACATCAAACATAACTGTACCAAATATTCAACACATATTTCATTTTACAAAACCATCGACTTGCCAAGTCAAACTGTCAGATAAAATAACATTCTCATAAACCATGTAACCGATCCATAAACTAAACCGTAAATAACTGACCGGTACAAACTGTATTTAAAAAAAAACTTCACTACACATTAATTTGTGTGTACATAGGACAAACACTTTAATTATCCTTTTATTTTAACTTCTGTAGTTCACTCTATGTTCACTGCCACTTTGTAACTTGTTACTATGTATATAACCGCTAGGTACCATGTACACTAGTGGTCTTACGCAAACCAAAATGAAATTCACTATCAGATCATGTGCCGTACCTATGTAAGTTGTACCTTACATAACGATTGCCAGTCAAACCAAACCGCGTACCAAACTACCATAATCTTTGTAAAACAACGTTTTCAGAAACATAATCCGCCAACAATTGGTTACTCATCTCTGAAGGTATATTCTACGTGAGAAACAAACTATCATCAACGTTACTTTGCTAGTGATCTCAAATTCTTTCAAAACTGTTATGGCATTTTTCATGGTAAAGCGAAGATTCAAACACTATCACTGTACACAGAGTCCTTTCAATATAGCAAAGTAATCTCGACACTTACAACTTTGAACATAATTAATAGTCACCACTTTTTTAAATTACTTTTTATCACAATGACTACTCTCCATATTATTTTTATGAATCTAACCGGCATTTTAACTTATTATACCGACAGGTATAATAAGTTAAAAATTCGCTTTGTTTCCAGCGTAACTCAGCTGATAGGCACAGGCAAACGATACTGTATTTTTCTTTGTTTTTTTTCTAACTACCCACATATCGCTCGGTCTACCTGACATTGTAAAATACACTAAAGACAGTGTTGACCCATCGAAACCCATGAAAAATTTACTTTACTTGTACATCATCGCAAAATGTACATTAACAACGTTCAACGTAATATTTTTGAAAATTGTTACAGCATAACATCACGAATAAACTGGCCAAGTGCAAGTCGGACTCGCACTCGTAGGGTTCCGTAACACAGTAGAGTATTCTATAACTTTGATTTTTCGCAACTACAAAATTAACTTTGTTTTTCATAGTGTTTGTATGAAAAACAAAGTTATCTTTGCGGTCGCCATATCTCTAAAACTGCTGACTGTATCTCGTTCAAACCAATTTTCGTTGATAGTTTTTATTGAGATCTACAGCATTTATTTTTTTTAGATTTTTCACTCCCATACTTTAAAAGTTAGAGGGGGGGGGACACACATTTTACCACTTTAGGCGCGCCTATCTTTCAAATGATTGACTTTGAGAAAAAATGATTTTAGGAACCTCCATATCATTTTTAAAGACCTATCCATAGACACCTCACACGTATAGGTTTGAAGAAATTTTTTTTTTTGTTTCAGTTCTATGTATGGTATGCCCCCCCTTAAACTTTTATATTTTTTATTTTTGTATAAAAATCGGAAAGCGGTTCACAGAATACATCTACCTACCAAGTTTCAATTCTGTAGTCCTAACAGTTTCGGAATAAAATGGCTGTGACATACGGACAGACAGACAGACAGACATGACGAATCTATAAGGGTACCGTTTTTTGCCATTCGGCTACGGAACCCTAAAAATCAAACAAAATCGAATAACTAAGAAATTAAATCTCTTACGCTTCTCTTTACAGTTATCCCGGATAACTAATGCCAGATGGTAGTTATTAACATTCACAATTATCATAATTTTAAACACTTATCACTTCACTATATTACCACTGTATAACTTAGAATATCAAGCCACTAGGGCCTTACCGTACACTAACGGTCGACTGGGGAGGGACATTTACTTCGGGTAGCCGTAGAGGGTACTTCTACGTAACGCTGCTTCATCACGCTGCTAGACCACGTGACTCGAACCTGGCGCCTGGAGCTGATGCCGCAGCTCAGTTTTCTCAACCAGAGATCTCGTCCACAGCCAAACTGAAACACATCAAATATTAATATGTGGAGCCAGAATTCAATCCCACTTCTGATGTTAGCTTACTCAAAGATAATGACAAGGGTGGGTGGTAGTTAGTAGTAGTCTAGTAATCTACCATAAACTTAATATGTCTGGAGCTAAATATTCACTTGGAACTACTTCCAAAACTACCTGCCTATACTTCAGCTAATAGGTAGGACTTATTAATAAAATATAAAAGTCAGGACATCACCGAGAAAGCATTTTATTTGTACCTTCATCATTATAACAACAGTTCATGTACCATCAGGAGACTCAGGACCATTATAATAGACAATAGAACAAAGAGAACAGCAATATACCAATAAGTATTTAATGTTAAGTCACAAGGCTTTATAACAAGTTTCAACAAGACATAACACATGAAAATGACTACCGATTTAGACAATTTATACAAAATATTATGGGGTTTCCCCCAAAAGGCCTCCACCACCCCTTCCCTTACCACCCTCAACGAAGCTAAAACACTATCATTACCATTCCTAGGTGAAACCATAAATACTATAAACATATCCTATAAAACCACATTCTAGCCATAATTATTCTATAAATTTTGTAATACAAATACTTAGCTTCATTGAGTTGGACAGCACTTTGTCGTCTGAACGATATTCCCGACCGAGTAAATGTGACGATGTTAGCCCGAAGGCTGCTCGAGCAAAAGTGTCTCATCTAACGTTTCTACCGCCCTTTTAAATCATCAGTCAAACAGAAAACCAAGATGGCGGCTCTGACACATCTTGTAAGGTTTATATTACCCTCAAATGTATCGAACACCGTATTATATACATACCGTAATGTACCGTATACCGTAACACCTGTGGTAACACCCTCATTTAAGGCAATATTAAAAATATTTAAATTAAATCATCATAAAACATTGGAAATATGTCGCAACTTTGTATGTACTATGAAAATAATCTAACACACGCAACGGATCGTAGTATTCTTTGTATAGAAACTCATATAAGTGCGTCCACTTGTCCGCATCGCACATCGGCAATGCCGACACCGTCGCGTTGCTCCGAGAGGCAACTTATGCGATGCGTGCCGATGACGTCATACGGAATGCCGATCAGTGGACGCACCCCGCGCGCTTGTTCTGCATCGTCGGCCATTTTCCTCCATTCTCACAGAGTCCACACGTGCGCTCACTACGAAAATCCGAATGAACTGGCATCGTCAATCCGTACGCTGCTAATACAGTGGACGCACTGTGAAAAATGTATCCGTTTGATGCGATGCGTCCGTTGCGTTCAGTGCGGGCCTGTGGACGCTTACCTTAAATAGGACCATTGAAGTTGCGTCGCTTCCACGTTTGTTACAAACATGTACTTTGGTAGGTTAGAGTTCATATCTGTTTTTAATAAACAACTTTATCTATACTAATATTATAAAGAGAGAACATTTGTATTTTTGTATTTTTGTATGTTTGTAATGATTTGGCTCAAAAACTACTGGACCGATTTAAAAAATTCTTTCACTAATATATAGAATGGACTTTCGGAATGAAAATAGGCTATATATTATCCCGTTTAAATCAAAGGTACATTCGTGGAGACCTAATTTGCAACCTAAGTCGACTAAAAAACGGTCGAAAAAACACGTTTCTTACGAACGCTGCTCAATTGAAAATAGATAGAAGAATAATTTCTATGGAAGAATTGTACAACTTAATAAGACCTACAAAAAAGTCCGCGACAGCATATGTCTATCTTTTAAGGTTGACTCACATTAACCATTTTAATCTTTAATTTTTTGTTAAAAAATATTACATAACTTCCAAGGCTATTTTCAAGTATATAATATTAATCCTTATCCAAATAATTGCGTTAATTAGCTTGGCCATATATTATAGATTAAAATTGTCCTTTACAGTATATAATTCAAATGAAAACTCTAGAAGATATCACGAATTTCACATACACGCGTCGCAAAATTAATAAAATATTTGCAGTGTAACCACAGATTAGTTCATAGTTACTACGAAAATATTAATAAAAGCTTAGCTATTCTGTAGATCCCACCGATCACAATCAAGTTGAAGTCAATATAGTATATGATCTTTTGTATAAAATAATAATGATCTATATACCGATAATTTATCGAGATGTGATAAGTATCTCCAGAGATATGACGATAAACGTCTCAAACTTGCTACTGAAGTTGACTCGCGGGGCATTGAAGTCGATTGTTTTAGTTAAACTATCTTAATTATTGGTAGATTTAATGATCCCACTACCTCTGTACGAAAACCCATGATTCATGAATGCACATAAACTTTCATTGGTAGGTATATAGCTAGGATTAGAACCAACGACCGTCGGGTCAGAATCAGGGTAACTATCCTTTACGCCAAAGGGCCGTCCAATATCACTACGTAAGTATTATAAAACAAAGTCCATCACTGCGTCTGTCTGTCTGTTCGCAATAATTTCAATAGCTACTGAACGGATTATCATGCGGTTTTTACCAATAGCCAGTGTTTATGAGGAAGGTTTTGTGTATATTGGTTGAAATATGATGATGATTGTTAAATATGATAAAATTTTATATTCGATGCAACAAACTGATGCAAATTTTGTAGGCATAATATGTTCTACCCGTGTGAATCCGGGGCGGGTTGCTAGTTTTTTATAACTTTAATATTAAATTTAAAACACTGATTTTTGTATTGACGACCAAGGAAACAAAATTATTGTCTTTGCCAAGATTCAAAGTCAGTCACACTAAGCAACGCATCATTGACTAGTAGCTCTCAGCCGCTGGGCTAGCACTTCAGCTAATCGATTGGCCGAATAATATAATATCGTTTAAAAACTAAAAAACAACCGACTTCAATGCCGCGCTATTCATTTTCAGTACCAATTTTGAGATGTTTATCTCAATATCTCTGGAGATACTTATCATACCTCGATAAAACTACCATGGTACCACACTTGGGATATCTCCTTTCGAACAAAAAAAGAATAATCGAAATCGGTTCATAAACGACGAAGTTATCCGCGAACAAACATAAAAAAAAAATAATAATAATAATATACGGTCGAATTGAGAAACCTCCTTTTTTTGAAGTCGGTTAAAAAGTTATTCGCTATCGTTCAAAAAATACGCATGGAAATAAACAAAGTCGTTGACAGTATTTTGAATTTCGCAGTTTGGAATGATGCGACGCGCGTCGACTTCAAAATATTTTGGTTTTCTTGAATTTTAATACACTTCCACTGCAGTGATTTTCACTAAATTTTCACTGTTCGTAGATCCATTAATGAGCATTGTCGCTTTATTATTGAATTTGTCTGATCACTTTATTTTAAACTTATAATGTTGAATTTTTGTTGAAACTGTACACGTCAACTATTTTCGAAGAATTCACAGGGAAGCTTAGCTTAATATTCTCACAATCGTCTTATGTTATTGTTTACACACTGTTGAGTTCGTTGACTAATATGTTTACGCTTAATGCACTAATTAACTATTTTTAAATAATAAAAAATATAAGAGCCGATGTGAACTTTGATGGCAGCGCCATCTCTCTATGAGATGTTTTCTCTATGAGATGATCATTGAGATGTTTATCGTCATATCTCTGGAGGTACTAATCAGATCTCGATGAAATTACAATGGGACCACCTCGGAAACGTACCCTACCGATTACAAAAAGAATCATTCGTATCTGTTCACAATTGACGAAGTAATCGCGTAACATACACACAAAAAAACACGAATTGAGAACCTCCTTCTTTTTGGAAGTCGGTTGAAAAATATATATAGGTAGATAGGGTCTTTAAAATGACTGAGGCGCCTAAATATCGATGTATATGTAGTTTACTATGTTCCTAAAACTATTTTTTCACCTCACAATGCAATCTCGGAAAGGTTCTGTTTATCATTCAAAATCTGCGTGCAAAAGTGCATTTTATCCGCTAGCGTGGAAAGAGTTTTTGAAATTAGAACCTCTCTACTCAATAATTTTCTATACTGCCAATCCACAAAAAAATCATAAATACTTATTTCGTGTCAGTGCGCCAACTTCATTTTTAGGGTTCCGTAGTCCTGACAAGGAACCCTTATAGTTTCGTATATGTCCGTCTGTCTGTCCGAGGTTTTGCTAAGAGACCGTTAATATTAGAAAGCTGTAATTTTCTTGGGGTATGTATATATATTACGTCGACAAAGTGCTGAAATAAAATTGTGAAAAATATTTTTTTTAGGGTAGCTCCCCTATATGAGAAGTTGGGATGAATATTTTTTCATCGTCTACCCCATCGTGTGGGGTATCGTTGAATAGGTCTTTCAACCCCCCCCCCCCCCCCCCTCCCCTCTAAAAGCTAAACAGCGGGAAAAATTCGTCATAATAGCGCATTTCATGAACTTTAAAGGAAAACTATAGTGGTTGAGATAACTTTATTTGTTTAGCAGTAATTGTCGTTGAACTTGGGTGCTGGATAATTTTGTACCAAATACAAAATCTTTAGAATAAATCCTTTAAAGCAGAGGTTCCCAACTTATTTTTCTCGTAGACCACTTTCAAAATTTTACTGGTTACGGTGGACCCCCTACTGCTTTCTACCATATTCCCAAAACTGGTTTAAAATGTGAAGATTATATCTGACGACAGAATAGATACTTACCCTAAATTTTGAATGGTAAAAATAAACAGAAAAATAGTAGCTACATTTTGTTTTTTTTATTTTTTAGGGTTCCGAACCCAAAGGGTACCAACGGAACCCTATTACTGAGACTCCGCTGTCCGTCTGTCTGTCCGTCTGTCACCAGGCTGTATCTCATGAACCGTGATAGTTAGACGGTTGACATTTTCACAGATGATGTATTTCTGTTGCCGCTATAACAACAAATACTAAGAACAGAACAAAGTTAAAAATTAAAGAAAAGTTTAAAAAAAGTTTTTTACGATAGCGCAGCGCCACCTATCTAGTTACTAATATGGCGCTATCGTCTTACCTTAATCTTAATCTCGGAAGCGGCTCCAACGATTAAATAAAATTTAGTATACCTACAGGGGATTTCGGGGGCGATAAATCGATCTAGCTAGGAGTCGCTTTCAGAAAATGTTGTTTTATTCGTGTTTTCAATAATCAACTTTATTGATAATCAACTTAAAATATGACTCTTCCCGACATCTATTGGCGAGTAGAAGTACTGTTTCAGTAAAGCAGTTAGTTGCTCTCAATTAAAAAAAATAGTATTATTTTTCATATTTGTCTGTTTAAGTGGCAAAAAATACCGAGCTATGCTCGGTCAACCAGATATTTAATAATATTAATTACTACAATTACTATTTAGAAGTGTAATTGGTATGGCGCCAACAGTCTTCAATAACATTCCTAAATCTTTAAAGGACATGGACAATATTATGTTTAAAAATAGGCTAAAACAATTCTTAATTCAGAAATGTTATTATGGTATTGACGAATTTTTAAGTGACAAATTATAATCATTATTATTATTTTCATGACATTGTGCTGTATCCTTTTAATTTTATAGTTCAATTTAGTTTATAAGAATGACCAGTGTAATATGTATTTAAATTTGGATTATATGTAGTGAGTAAAGCAGCGCCATCTGCAAAGTTTGCACGCCTGTTAAGGCAAAACATGACGATCGTTTGAATATTTTGTCACAACTTTTTGTTATACGCATGTTTTACGAAAATAAAATATCTTTATCTTTATCTTATCTTTATTACTACTATTACTATTACTACTATATAATACTATTCTACCTTTGTGTTAACGTTTACTAAGTTGGTGTTAGAAGTTCGTTAGAAATTCGATAGATGGCGTTCGGAACCCTCCGTGTGCGGGACAAACGTCTGACTCGCACTTGGCCAGTTTTTTAAAAATTTAGTATGTAGTATATATTATAATTTACTATGATTGTAATATATAATTTAAAAATAATAATTTTGTTTAGCCAAGCCTACTTTTGTTCTTCTCTATCGAAACCAGATACATTTCCGTGGACCCCACTAACAACTTGTGAACCCCCATTTATTTTTCACGCCAACGTGGTCTACGTTGGCGTGGCCCTTCGAGTCTTCCGTGGACCCCTGGGGGTCCACCTGGACCACATTGGGAATCGCTGCTTTAAAGTGACAAAGACGGAGTACCTAGTTGCTTGTTTATAACGGGTAAAGACTTGCATTGAACTGGCTACTACGGAACCCTACACTGCGCGTGGCTCGAAACGCACTTGGCCAGTTAATAGTAGGTATAACACACTGGCCAGTATGACAACTGCATGAAAAGATAAAAACTTTAATTTTTTTTTTAGTTTCAGTATGGCTCCACACGATTAGTGTATATAGCCAGTTATAAGAAGTTAAAATTATTCACGTTGTTAATTCAGGTCATAAAATTGAGTCAAAGTCACATATCAAGTCAAGTTGAAGTCATAGTTCAGTCTGAATTATAGCCTCAGTAAAGATGTAGACTTTACTGAAATTTTCAGTGGAATTTTGGTGTGAACGCAAATAGCATATTTTTTAACATTGTACAGTTTCCCTACACTTATACACATTCACCGGTACTTAGTGGTTAATAATCCACATTAACTTGCGGAAAAAAATAAGTTTTAGAATAAAATACAAGTAGTAGTTCTGTGAGAATAAAAGACGTGCAGTTATTACTCATGGAATAACCGACACTCCCAACTTCCATGGCTTATCAAAGCCTTTTCATTGTATGGGCTTTGCCAAAATAATAAGCATATAAGTTTTAGCAATTAATCGCGTTACCTTGATCCTAAGAGTTTCAATCTGGTGTCTACGGGGCTGCGTTCACGACCTACGCCCGGATTACAACCAAACGATCTAACCCCGTTCACGACCTCAGGGCGTCACATTCGCTAAGCGAATTAGAGAGAGATGTTAGAGCGTTTGGTTGCACAGGTTGATCTCCGAGCGTAGGTCGTGAACGAAGCCCAGGTTTGTCTTGTGAAGGCAAAGAGGACTGCGTAGTCAGATTGGTAAAGGCAGGCATAAAATCCGTCCATATTATAACGCTACAGCATGCTTAACCCCCTAATCCCCCCTCCACTCTCCCTTTTTTGAATTTTATTCGCACATCTTGTGTAGAATGAAGTCCTTAAGCGGGTGATCTATTGGCGAGCTAAGACCGCTGGGACGCCACGAGCCTGCGAGCTAAAGGTATAAACCGCCAATGAAGCACCTACAAAACCGCGGTTTTAAGTTCGCGGTTTGGCTCGTTGGCTATTCGTGCATGCTTAAAATCCTAAGACCGTGGTATAATAAACCGTCAGTGGATCATCATCATCAACATCCTCCGGAGAAGGTTTTTTGGTTGTTTTGCAACTCACTCGAAGGTCCTGAACGACCACGGGTGTTTTTTACTCAAATTGTGACTTTGACATTTTGTGCAGACTTGAATTTCGAGGTTATGGTAATTTATTTTTCTGAATATTTTCCGTTTGTTTTTACGATTAATGTCTCGTCATAACACATCTTTGTTGCGACATTGCAAATTTCTTCCGATTCCCTTAATCTGTAACAAAACTAGAGAATTTCCCGCCAAATTTAGTGTCACAAACGTCAGAGCGTTTTTCAACCATCTAATTTGATGGTTAAAAAGTTGCAACTGGAGTGAAACAACCGAGGTCGTGAACGACACAGTTGCTACAACCGAGTGCGACGCTCTGAGGTCGTGAACGGGGTTAGAGCGTTTGGTGCATTCCGAGCGCAGGTCGTGAACGCAGCCCTTCTGTAGCGAACACACGCATGCCGAACCAGCCGAACGGCACGTAGGTATTACCAAAATAGAAAAATGGCAGATTTACGATCGTATAATCGTCTGGGAGCACGACATGACTTCGCCAACGATGAGAGTAGTCTGTTTGGCACGCTAATGGATCACCACCGCGAGTCGACAGTCCAACGAGCCTACTCGTAGTAACTATTATATAATCTGTGCTACAGTTTATACCGTTAGCTCGCCGACTCGCCAATGGATCACCCGCTTTAGTGTGCATCTCCAATTTGACTAAAATCCGTCGATAAATAACGCTACAGCAGACTTCTCCCCTTTGAAAAATGCGACCAGTATGCGATAACAGACAAACATCCGGACAAAAACATTATTTGACCAATCCCGAAAATGAGACGTTTTGCTCGCTACGCTCGCTCGGTCAAAAGCACACAAACTTTTTAACATTCTCGCCAACCCCCCCCCCCCCCCCTCTTTCTTTATTCAATTAACTTTTAATCATTTTGGATTTTGTTTATTGCACGCAACATTTTCCTCGCTGTAGTGAGGTGAAAAGTTGTGTGTTGCACGCGGCAGCAAAGTTTTTCAGCGTCTCGTACCTTTGAAACCTGCGCTACGCTCAGGATTCTTTATTTAAACCACTCGCTTCGCTCGTAGTTCAATCCTAGAATCCTTCGCTTGCTCAGGTTTCAATACAAGTACTCACGCCAAAAACTAACTTTGCAGCCTTGTATAACAAATAACTATTTCTCAAAGTTAATCGTTTGAGAGATGGACACTTGCAGTGGTAAAATGTGTCCCCCAGGGTTATACTATATCTCTTAAAACAAGAGAGTGTATAATCCTTAGACCTAGGTACCTAAGTATAATCTATAAAAAATATATGCTGTAGATCCATCGAGGTAAATTCATATCGATGTGTAGATCTCAATAAACACTCAACGAAAAATGGTTCGAACGAGATATAGTCAGCAGTTTTTGAGATATAACACATTTTTACAACCGCCTATATAACTTTTTTCATTTTTTGAAGGCGAAAAATGATTGTAAAATCGGACCAGCTATATCCTATCCTATCTATCCTTTTCAACCGACTTCCAAATCGAAGGAGGTTCAATTCGTCTATTTTTAGGGTTCCGTACCTCAATAGGTAAAAAAAGGAACCCTTATAAGATCACTTTCTTGTCCGTCTGTCTGTCCGTGTATCACCACCGATTTTCTCATGAACGGGTGGACCTAGCAAGTTGAAATTTATACCAGATACTGAGGTCTATAGTCCCGAATAGGTGTATAAAAATCAAGGTCCTAAGTCAACACGATAAAAAGATATGGGCAAATTTTGATTTTCGAGACAACTTGTAAGTACCAAAATTTACCTTAATTTTCAACTTTTTTTAATTTTCGGAATTTTTCCTTTACTTGTACTGTAAGACCTTGCTTTTGACCAAAATTGACAATTCTAGGTCAACCGGAAGTACCCTATAGGTTTTGGGTCGAAAACCTATAGGGTACTTCACGTTGACCTAGAATCACGAAATTTGGCAAGTAAGGTCTTACAGCACAAATAAAGGAAAAATTCCAAAAGTAAAAAAAAAAATGAAAATTAAAGGGTGTATAGTTCACGCCAATTAAGATAGACCTCTGAGATATATTAGCGCTCATACAATTTAGAGGTTGTATGAGCGCTAATATATCTCAGAGGTCGTTGGTGCGGAAGCCTCGGTGGGCGAGTCCAACCCGGTTTTTTTTTTTTTGTGTATGTAACGCGCTTACACCGTCAATTGTCAACCGATTCGAATGATTCTTTTTGTTATCGGTAGGGTACGTTTCCGTGGTAGTCCCATTATAATTTCATCGAGATCTGATAAGCATCTCCAGAGATATGACGATAAACATCTCAAACTTGCTACTGAAATTGACTCGCGGGGCATTGAACTCGGTTGTTTTAGTTTTTATGCTATTATTTAGGGTTCCATACCTCAAAGGGTAAAAAAGGAACTCTTATCACTTTCTTGTCCGTGTGTCACCACCGATTTTAACCGAAAGAAGCGTAGAGAGAGACTCCTATCTATGCGATGAAGTAACATTCACAGGTATAGAAGGAAGGTATGTACCTACCTAGTAGCATACGATAATTGATAAGAGTAAGTATCTATCAAGACAAGTATCAATAATTTTAGTCTTACTAGTACATAATGACTATGAACTAATAAAAACAGTAAAAACCAACCGACGACCGACGCGACCTCAATTTCTATGATGGTTATCTTTTTTGCACAGACTCATAATCATAAAAATAGAAATAAAACATCATTGTATTGAGAATATTCCACAGAATATATAATAACAAATCATAAAGAAATTAAATAATCAGTTACATTGGGGACCAAGTTTACAATCCAAGGTACAAAATTTCAATGTAAGCTGACCACGGAAAAGAAAATACATGAAAGAACAAAAAGCCAACTCCATTCTGAGATACAAGAAGACAAGAAATATATTTTAGTGATTAACATAAAACAAACTTCTAGTCCATGTAAAAAGTCCAAAGAGTCTTAACTCTTATTACACAGTTGCGTTATTTTTGTTTGTAGATGTACACTCCTTGATATAAAATGTAATATTATAATTATGTAGGAGTGCAGTCCACTTTTATATTTTTCAATTTTTATTTATATAATTTTATGAGCGGGATCATATAATAACTAGGTATTCCATATTGTGTTCAAAGCATAAAATTATCAAGATACACATTCTTGAAATTCATGAAGAGCTAGCTGGTCACATTACCTAATCAAAGTGAGCAGCTTGGTGCAGTAGCATTATTCCTTCTTAGTAGCTTGCTGCTTAGCTTGGTGAGCCTGCAATACAGCAACAGCTTCGTCAACTTTGGCTTTCAGGGACTCTCCATGCTCCAACATGTGGAGAAGCTCTGAGTTATCAATCTCCAAAAGCATTCCAGTAATTTTCCCAGCCAGGTCTGGATGCATTCTTTGAATGAGTGGGAAAAGACGTTCACCAAGCATCTGCTTTTGTTCTTGTAGAGGTGCGGTTGCCAGCATAGTTGCAGTGAGCGGCTCCTGGCCTTGAATGTGGACAGCAGGCTGAGGTGCCGGTGGATTGCGCATGTTAGCAGTGTATTTGTAGCCAGCTGGACGACCACTCTGAGAAACGAGTGGAGCACGGATGGATCCCGCCCCTGCAACACCTTGTTGACCAGTGATGGGGCGAGCTCCTAGAGATGTACGCAGGGCAGCTTGAGCTGGTGCTCTTGGGGCAGGCCGGAAAGTGGCTTGCATGTTGGGATAGCCTGAGCCGGCGGTCTGATTGCCAGGCCTTACAGGTGGCTGTGCGGTCCAGCGTGGAGAAGGTCTTATTTGTGTCATCTGGGCCGGGCCATAGAAGCGCTGAGCGGGTGGAATAGTCGGCACGAAGTATCCTCCAGCACCACCCGGCTGGAAGATCTGTCCCATCTGTTGCATGCGCACACTAGCCATTCGCTGCATGTATTGTGAAGTTAGATGAGCCTTACGATCTTCTTTGCGTTGCGCCAATGCTACATATAATGGCTTAGTGCCTACAATACGGCCATTCATTTCAGTGACAGCCTTAGTAGCCTCTTCAGGAGAAGAAAAGCATACAAAACCAAAGCCCTTACTACGTCCATCTTCCAACATAACCTGAAAATAAGAAGTAATAACAATTAGCAACAATTTTCATAATACCAAGTCTGTTCATAACGTTGATACCTATACCAATAAATCCATTGTGTAGTTTAACAGATCTAGTTCAGTTGAGGGAAGCGACTTTGTTTCATACTATACTAGTGGCCTGTCCCGGCTTAGCATGGGTATTTAACAAAAATTTCACTCACATAGACCCTTGTTTTTGTGTTGGGTTACTAAAACATGAGTAGGTACATTATAAAGAAAGTTTGGATATTACCCCGTACTACAGAACAGATATTAAATACTACGCCCCATACCCCAGTGATGCTACATCTTCTACATCGCATAGTTAGTCGAGCGGAGTGAGCTGTGACCACACCACTTTATTCTAATACATACATTTTTGAACTTGTGATATCTTTTGAATGGAATGTCTGAATTGAATGATTCAAAAAGTTCATTTCAATAACATTTATAAAATAAAATAAAACTTAGGGCCAGTTTCACCGGTGCCTGATAATGCTTTATATAGTTATCTGACACATGATGCCATATAAAAGCTTTCAAAGATCTGTCAGATTTCTTCATATTAGAGCTATCAGTTAAGACTAGATGTGTGTAACTCAGGAGTGATTAACTAAAAAGAGTTATATCTCCTTAAACCAAAGATTATTTCAGTAAATCTTACATTTTTCAACCATCTCTTTAACTCTTTTATATCTTCAACGCAACGACTCATTTCGCAGAGTTAGAGTAAGCGGGATGTAACCATATAACATACCATGCGTTAAAAAGAGAGTGTAAAGGAGTTAGAGTAAGGGAGATATAACTCTCTATGTGTTAAAAAGAGAGTGTCACGGAGTTAGAGTAAGGGAGATGTAAACATATAACAATCTATGTGATAGAAAGGGAGCGTAGCGTCACAGAGTTATTAGGGATATAGAGATATAAAAGAGATTTATAAATCTGTTGTTCAAAATGATACATATCTATCTTTTCTCTTTAAGGATATGGTTTGCACATGGCTAGTTGACATATGCTGTTGCAACATTTTTTGTAGATAATGACATGTTCTGCAAAGTAATAGTACATTATGTCCTATAATCAATCGTTTTCGCAGCGCACGCAATGTAAGGATTTTTTGAAGTAATTTTTTACACCTTGGGTTACATTATTGTAGTTTTAGTAAGGATCCCTAATTTTTGAAAACATAATTATGTCAGCCAGGGATAGTGTAGCTTCTCAACTGCGAAAGAATTTTTCAAACCGGTTCAGTAGTCTTGGAGCCTATTCGACACAAACAAACAATCAAATCTTTCCTCTTTATAATTTTAGTATAGAAGTATAGACTAGAAGTGCCCCGAGCTTCACCCGCATTTAAAACTTTCTTTCATAATACACATCAAAAAAGAATTAGCCAAATCGGTCCACCCGTTTACAAGTTATAGAGTGACCAACAGAAAAAGGGATTAATTCTATAAAACCAAAAAACTATACAGTTTTTTGGTTTTATAGAAATAAATCCCTTAAAAAAAAATTTTAAAACTTTGTTACCCCTTTTCACATCTTAGGGGTGACATTTAAAAAACCTGAAACAACATATCCATGACTAATATATAATAGGAAGTATGTTTACCTTAGCAGAAGTAATAGTCCCAAATGGAGCAAACTCTTTACGAAGGCGTTCATCATCAATGGTATCATCTAAATTCTTGACATACAGATTGACCCCTTGATAGCGAGTGAGGCGCTCAGATTTAAGTTGTTCAAATTTGCGCTTAAGTTCTTTCTGACGTTCAGCTTTCTTTTGAGCTCGTCCCACATACAATGGTTTTCCTTCAACCAACTCCTTTCCATTCAATTCAATGCAAGCTCTTTCGGCTGCATCTGGGTCTTCAAAAGCAACAAACCCAAACCCTCGGGAATTGCCATCATCCTTATACATCACTTTGTGACTAGTGATGCGGCCATATTTCTCGAACATGTCTTTTAACATTTCATCAGAGAAATCTTCACCAAAGTTCTTAACGTATACATTGGTGAACAGCTTAGCCTTCTCACCGAGTTCCTTTTCACGTTCCTTACGAGGGATGAATCTGCCAACGTAAACTTTTTTGCCATTTAATAGCATGCCATTCACTTTTTCAATAGACTTGTTGGCCGCTTCCTCTGTCTCAAAATGAACAAATCCGTAGCCTTTGGAGCCTCCGGTTTCATCTTGAGCTACCTTGCAACTCAAAATATTTCCAAATGCAGAAAAGGTGTCATACATAGCTTTATTGTCAATAAGCTTGTCCAAGTTTTTAATGAACACATTTCCCACACCAGACTTGCGCAGGGAAGGGTCACGTTGGGACCACATGATTCTAATTGGTCTTCCTTTGATCATATCAAAATTCATAGTGTCCAGTGCTCTTTCAGCTGCAACAATAGAATATTATTATAAGTACATGCAGAGCAATTAAAATTACCCTGAAAATTTATAATATGTATACATCTAAACATGATAAGAAAAGGTAACATAATAAACAAGCATCATGAATACTGTTCCAATTGAAATATTTTGTTAGCATCAGTGGAAATTGCACAAGTTACATGAAACATTACACAAAGGTGTGTGTGCATGTTCAAGAATCTAAGTAGATAAGACATGAACAGCTGAATTATGCTAGCTTACATACTACTATTACATGGTTATTAGGCATACTTATTGGAGATTTTCTATAATATTGAAATTTCGCAAGATAACGTAAGGATACATACATTTTGAAGTAAAAATATGCATTTATCCATATGGTAGTTACCTAGTCAAGACTTATTGCCTGTCAACTGATGCATGTAAAATAGTAAAACAATACGGTAATAATAATATAACTTACCATCAGCAGGCTGCTGAAAATTAACATAAGCGTATCCAAGGGATCTACGAGTTATCATATCGCGACAAACACGAATCGAAAGAACCGGACCAGCGGTTGAAAATTTTTCAAACAACATGGCTTCGGTTATATCCGAGTGCAAATCTCCGACATAGAGAGATGCCATTGGGTAATTTGGTGGACCAGGATTCATTTTGGTATTTCTTCTTTCGCTGCTTCACGTAGACATTAACCTTAATGAAGGCAAAGACAACTTCACTTTCTCTTTACAATGACTATCGCATTCCTCAGACCACGTTGCACGCTTACGTACACTCAAATCAAAATCAAGTGATACCCGTCTGTTTTATGTTATTTTACTATTTTTTTGGATTTTTGTGTATTTTATGATTTTTTTTTTTATTTTACAAGAATATTTCACGAAATTCTGAGGATTGTGTGACCTTTAACTCAGGAAACACACAACCTCACGTGAACACACCTTGCTCACCAAAGGAAAAGGTGACGTTTGACAAAAATCAAAATGGCGTTTTAAGAACGGACGGAGGAGTCAGCAGCTCAGAAGTACCAACTTAATAGCCATAACATTATATAACATAGATAACTGCATAGTTTATATGAAACTGCCATCAATGTTGCATAAAAAGGATTTTATCTTTGTACTACACGTTCAAGCTCCAAACGAACCTTGAACGTCTATTTGGTAATAAAAAAAACACAATTGACACAGGGGTGCCAGACTAGGCGATTTATCGCCATTTAGGCTGGTACTGGTACCACTGGTACTGCTACCTGGAGGGGTCAAAGGTTGAAATTTAGAATCGTTTGGCACGAAAAAGGGGGAATGGAGGGGTGGAGGGGGTAGGTGAGGGTCCCCCTTTCACTACCCCACCACTCTCATTACAAGGTAATGCATAGTTTTTGAGTTATGATTTTTTTTGCAAAATCATAACCTCACTTGGTAAGAATTTAGAATCGTTTGGCACGAAAAAGGGAGGATGAGGTGATGGGGGGGTAAGGGAGGGTCCCCCTTTCATTTTCCCACCACTTTCATTACAAGGTAATACATAGTTTTAGAGTTATGCGTATTTTTGTAAAATCATAACCTCACTTCTTAGTAACACTTTGCTGATCAATATCACTGTTTTGTTGGATGTTTAACAAACTTTTTGCACTTCGCCGGCCGCTACCGCGGCACGCTCGCTTCGCTCGCTCGGCTCACACGTTGTGTTTTCGCAGTTTCAACCTAACCTAACCTAGTTTTTTTTCTAGTGGGGTGTTCTTATTTATTTAGTAGTGGTCAATAATATTACTGAAATTTTTACTAAGTTATCTAGCCCTTGTAAGTATTATTTGCGCTTTGTTTTTATGGTTTAGTATATTTTTAGGTTAGATTTTGTTTATATCGTTTTCTTGTAAAATATGCATTACCTTGTTAAAGGAATGGTATTGTTACAATCAGGGACCTAACTTCTACACATCCCCATAACATTTTATATCAAATTCATGCCAAACGATTCTAAATTCAACCAAAAATCCAAAATCAAACCCAACAAAAATAGGCATAACTCAAAAACTATGCATTACCTTGTAATGGGAGTAGTTCAGTAGTGAAGGGGGGACCCTTCCCTTCCCATTCCACCCCTCTACCCCCCCTTTTTCGTGCCAAACGATTCTAAATCCAACCCGGGTCAAATGGCGACCAAAAAATCCAATCGGCTACCAGTAGCCATTTAGGCTACCTAGAAACAAAAGAACGGGCGATTTAGGCTTCAGGATTACTCCAAATGTTTTATATTATTTCTTGATAGTTATATCAAAATATGCGAAAGTATGCGATATAAACGGTAAGTAATATAATTTGATTGCGTTTACATACAAGTTGAATTTTTTACACTGTATTTGATATACATTTCATCTTAATATCTCTACGCGTTCCTGAGAAAAATAGTCTTGACAGACGGACAACAAAGTGATCCTATAAGGGTTCCTTTTGTCAATTTGAGGTACGGAACCCAAAATAAAATTATTATTCTGCTTTAAGATGTTCTTTTCTTACGTGTCTTCTTTATTTGGGCTAAATATAGGCTACTTAGCTCAAAATGTTAGGCAAATTAGGCTACTTTCCCAAAAAAATATATTAGGCGATTTAGGCTACTCGGTAGGCAAAATTCGGCGAATTGAGTTAGCTGATATCTGGCAACCCTGAATTGATAAATTTTGTAAAATAAATCAAAGAATGTGCCAATTTTTTTTAAAATCGATTGATAAATGCAACCTGTAGGTGAGAACAGAGGTCGTCGCCCGACCCCGCGCCCACCCCGCAAAATATTTGTAATGTTTATTAAGATGTGAGCTTTGGGACGTCGTCCGTAGACAGACATTACATTGACATCACAAATTAGCAGACAGCTCGCTGTAGCCGAGCTTACCGCCATACTACTCGTCTCACTTACTGCGCGTTTAAAGCGAGCGGCTTGCGCGGCGACCGCGCGCACGTAGACTGTTTCGCTTGAAGCACACTTTTTGTAGACTGACAGCTGTAAGCGTGTGGACAGCTGGTGGCCTGCTAGCTTTCCGCGAGTGGACTTCGATTAGTCACCACCGTAATTTCATATAAGGCGAAGTTGTGTTGAAGCGGTTTTGCAGTAGGGTCGTGTCGTGTCGTCGTGGGCGACGATCAGGCTGACATTCGGACAAAAGTATTTTTAGCCAATCTCAAAACGAACACGCTTCACTCGCTCGGTCATGTAAAAACATAAAAGCCACTGATTGTATTCAATTATTATATGTTTACCTACAAAAATATCATTCTAATTCAACACATTTATTTAATATTCTTATGTTTTGATTGTATTAATACAATTTTAATGAAAAACATAAATTAGTAGTGTTATAAATATTATTTTTTAATTTATAATATTTTTTGTAAATTGTTACTCACAATCCAAAATTTTCATCGTACCGATGGGATTCGAACCCAAAAATCCCTTATTTCGAAAGTTAATCCCTCGGAAGAAATCATTACAGTTTTCAAATCCGACGAGATATGTTGCACTGCGTAAATCAAATATTTAGTTTCTTGAAGTGTTACACACTTTATATTTTTTGTAAATTGTTAATCACAATACAAAATTTCATCGTACCGACGGGACTCGAATGTGTGACGGATTGTGTGTAACAATGTACAAAAAATATAAAGTGTGTAACATTTCAGGTAACAATATTGTAATTTTTGTTTTGTTTCTATTTTTGATTCAGATTAACAGTACATAACTTAATCGACATGAAATAATTACAAAATAAAGAAATGAAATCGTTATAACAATTGATATTATTTTTATCTTTGAATATCTCAGCGGGACCGTGCAAAAGTGTGTATGCTCTCATTGTATTGCATTGTTTCCTAAAACGTGTGTTCTTCCGCAATTTACTGTGTATTAAATGTGGATTATCAACCATTAAGTGCCGGTGAATATGTGCGAGTGTATAGAAACAACACAATGTTGAAAAACATTCTATATGCGTTCTCACCAATATTCCATTGAAAATCTTCAGTAAAGTCCACATCTTTACTGAGGGTATGACTTTGCATAGACTTTGACTTCAACTTGACCTGAAATGTGACTTAGAACCAAGTTTATGAATTGAATTCACAAAAACTTGAAGAATTTTAATACGTGATACTGGCTAAATACACTAATCGTGGGGAGCCATATTGAAATAAAAATAAAGAGTTGATACTTGAAATCTGACAAATGAATGACAACGTCCGTCAGGGCAGACTGTCCATTCATGCCAAAATTGACATATCTATATTCAATCTTATTCTTTTTCAGTGAATTTCCATTGCATCGGTCAGTGTTTTGATGTTAATCTCTAAAAATTTAGTTAATCTTTACGAATTTGTGCTTAATGTGAATAGAACTTATGTCTGTGTAACCGATTTGCTTATTGCATATTGTATTTTTTATTTTATTATTGTAGGTGAAGTTGCAATTGGGCTTTAAACATGGGTAAAGGGAATAATATGATTCCAAATGGCCATTTCCACAAGGATTGGCAAAGATTTGTCAAAACATGGTTCAACCAACCTGCTCGTCGTCACCGTAGAAAACAAAACAGGATAAAGAAAGCTAAAGCAGTAGCTCCTCGCCCTGCTGCCGGCCCTCTGCGCCCTGTGGTGCGATGCCCCACAGTCCGATACCATACTAAAGTTCGTGCCGGCCGTGGATTCACTCTACGTGAGATCAGAGTTAGTATACACTAATGTTCAGTACAGTGCTGTATCAGTGTATGGGTTGCTTATAGATCTATCAGCAATGTAAAAGATTACAAAAATATAAAATAATACACGTAGAACAGTCTACCCATAACATAATTGATAAAGTTTCTTTGCCATCTAAGTATTATTATGTTAAAGCACAAATACGTTGGAGAAAGCCACCACCACCATTCGCACAGTGGGAGCATTCGTTCTATAGCCATATTTCCACTATTCAATAATTTGAAGAACTTGATTTTCATAAGCTTGAATCCTTATATGCCAGAATACACATGCCTTAAGCTGGCACACTTGCATACGAGTTCCTTGCACGCACCAGCTTTTGTCATGAGTATACACTAACTGGCCTGCCTGTATCAGGCAAGCAAGTAATTCGCACACAATTTGATTTATTTGCATGTAAAATGAGGCAGGGTATGTGGGGAGCTGCAAAACCAGCACGTGTGTACAGACGTGCAAGCTATGGGCATGCCAGTAACTATTTAATCCTTAGAATGTTTTTTTTGCAAGTTTAACATACAAATGTATTCGCTGTGTGCTAGTAACATGTATGTGCCACTAACTTGTATGCAAGCTACTGATCCATTTGCCAGGTCACCAAACCTAATAGCCGGACAGACCAGCCAGTTAGGCCAGACATTTGGGTAAATAGGCCAGACACCTTACCATAGCAAGAACGAACATCATTAACAAAATTGGTACTAAAAAGGGTAAAACCTTTCAATGTACTTTAGTGATACTTTATCTAGTCAACAAAGTGTAGTGAGTGATAGTGAATGCTATAAAAATAACACAAGAACAAAGTGTCTTCCCCTTAATAGAGACATTAGGAAAAGTGTTAATGGACACATTCTTACATATTGTAATATTAAATTAAGTCGAAATAAAATTACTCATTAGCCTAGTTGTAAGTAGGCTAAATTGTAGTGGTAGTGACTAGTAAGATATTCTGCGTCAAATAAATAACTCATTATTAAAAAATATATATTAATAAGTATGATAATTTTTTTTTATGTAAAATCAAGCTGTTCTGATTATTACCATATAAATCTTGTTAAATTCTAATGTCGATGTTCCAACAGTCCACTTGCCTGCCTGCGCTTGACCAAGCTCGACACTCCCTCATTTGTGAAATGAAAAAAAAGCCTATCAAAAGCCAAAACTGCAAATATAACTTTGTCATTTATACAAACACTATAAACAAAAAGTAAATTTTTTGCTACTGGTATTATAAGCTCTATCTTATAAAATATTGTAGTGTGGTATAGAACCCAAGACTGCAAGTCGGACTTGCAATTGGCTTACAATTTATTATCATTGTATATATATCACATTTAAGTATAGACATTTAAATTTTATGCTAATAACTTAAAATTTCAGGCTTCTGGACTGAACCCTGCTTTCGCAAGGACAATCGGTATTGCAGTAGACCCTCGCAGACGTAACAAGTCAGTAGAGTCACTTCAAATTAATGTCCAAAGACTGAAGGAATACAGAGCACGTCTCATTTTGTTCCCTAAGGGCAAAAAGGTAAGTTTAATTTTGTTAAGCTATTATAAAATAATATTCAATAAAAAATATCTATATTTATTAGAGTTCCGTATCCAAAGGGTACCAAAGGAACTCTTTTACTGAGACAACTGTCCTTCGTCCGCCTGTCATAGAGCTGTATCTTGTTAACCGTAAGACCAATAGCGCACCAGCGGCTAGGTTTCGGCTGCCAGAGGCAAACCGCGGCTGGCCGCTAGTGCGCTTTAGTTTCGCTTCTTCCACTTTCATGAGCGCCTTCATACATGCTCGCTGATTATAAGTACTTTTGACTTGGCCTTTCTTTAAAACATCTCCGATCTGGTTGTGATACATGCGCCTAGGTCGGCCTCTACCTGCTGCCCCATTCACACTCGTGTCATAAATCTGTTGTAAGTCTTTCTTCATCCATCCTCTCTAGATGTCCAAACCATCTAAGCATCCCTTTCTCTATCTTTGTCACCACACCACAACATTCCCTTACATGCTGTTCTCCAACTTTTTTTTTTTTTTGTAGTAAGTATATGTAAACCTTACCCAAGTATAAACCTTAGGTACAAACCTATCTATCATAAAAACTCGTCAATAAAGAATTGGCCAAATCAGTCCACCCGTTTTCAAGTTATGGTGTGACTAAGGGAAATAGGAATTTAATATTGTAAAACCCGAAAAATATTATATTTATTTTCAGATTTTATTACCCCATTTCACCCTCTTAGGGTGTATATTTGAAAAATTCTGAAACACGAATTTACTTTACACAAAGTACTTATGTAAAGTTTCAATACAATTAAAAACCGGCAAGTCAGGTTGAACTCGCCCACTGAGGCTCCCGTACCAACCTTGGTTAGTACCAATCAAGCTAGACCTCTGAATTGTATGAGCGCTCATATAACTCGGAGGCCTATCTTAATTGGCGAATCTATGTATGTATGGGGACACCCTTTAATTTTAAACTTTTTATATTTTCTAATAGACCTTAATTTTTATACACCTAATAGTTTATACACCTATATTTAGGGTTCCGTACCTCAAAGGGTAAAAAAGGAACCCTTATAAGATTACTTTCTTGTCCGTCTGTCTGTCACCACCGATTTTCTCAGGAAGGGTCCATCCATTCCTGAGAAAATTTCGGATGGGATCAGAGAAAATTTGGATTTTTTCTTTTACTTGCTTACGTGCTGTAAGACCTTGCTTTTGACCAAAATTGACAATTCTAGGTCAACCGGAAGTAGCCTATAGTTTTTGGGTCGAAAGCCTATAGGGTTATACACGTTGATCTAGAATCATGAAATTTGGCAAGAAGCAAGGTCTTACAGCACAAATAAAGGAAAAATTCCAAAAATAAAAAAAGTTTAAAATTAAAGGGGTCCCCTAAGAAAACCTAATACCAACGCTTATTTCAGACAACACTATCAAAAATATGTCTTAGGCGCTCAACCTAACGTGGTTATTATATCGCGCCCGATATAGTGTAGGGTTGACTCAATGAAATATATGTAAAAAGAGTTTTGAATGCCTTTTATTTATCTCACAAAAATGCTTATTATTCACGATAGCAATAAAAACAATTGAGCTAGGTACTAATCCTTACTACATTTGATTCTTGTTTTTTTTTAAATTAAATTAAAGCTTCATCATTTTTATCAGCCAATTTCCGTCCACTGCTGGATATAGGCCTCTCCCATGGCACGCCACTGAGTTCTATCTTCAGCTATTCGTTTCCAACCGCTCCCAGCCAGCTTGCGTATATCATCGCTCCACATAGTTGGAGGGCGTCCTACACTACGTTTGCCGAGCCGTGGTCTCCAATCTAGAACTCGTCTACCCCAACGGTTATCGGTTCTACGACAGATATGACCAGCCCACTGCCATTTCAGCTTGCTAATCGTTTGAGCTATGTCGATAACTTTGGTTCTCTGACGGATGACTTCGTTTCGAATTCGATCCTTCAGAGAAACTCCAAGCATAGCCCTCTCCATAGCCCGCTGAGCGACTTTAAATTGTTTTGAATAACAGGTAGGACGCACTCATTAATGACTTTCGTCTTTAGGCTTTGAGGTATGGGCGACGAAAAGACTCGACGAAGTTTTCCGAATGCTGCCCATCCCAACTGTATTCTTCCGCGAGCTTCCTTCTCGAAGTTGTTTCTACCCAATTGCAAGATTTGCCCAAGGTAGACGTATTCGTGAACAACTTCGAGAGGAACTCCGTTTAGGGCAATCGGTTCCGGAATAACATGTTCGTTGAACATGATCTTGGTCTTATCCAAGTTCATCCGGAGACCGATGCGTGCAGAAGAATCAGCAAGGGTGGTCAGCATGTGTTGCAAGTCCTGCACGGTTTCAGCCATGATGACGATATCATCTGCAAATCGCGAGTGTGAGAGGTAATTGCCATCGACATTTATGCCCCGTCCTTTCCAGTTCAGCGTTTTGAACATATTATCCTCTAGAGCGTTTGTGAACAATTTGGGGGAAATAACGTCCCCTTGTCTCACACCTCTATGTAAGTGGATATGTTCAGTCTGCTGATTTTGTACTTGGACGGTCATAGTCGCGGCGTCATACAGACCTCTCAACACTTGCACGTATCGCCAATCAACTTGGCTGGCACCGTTGCAGAGACTCCAGAACAGACCAGGTTTCAATGGAGTCAAAGGCTTTCTCATAGTCCACAAACGCCAAACACAGGGGCTGGTTATACTCTTCGGTCTTCTGTATAACCTGCCGCACTGTGTGAATGTGGTCTATGGTGCCGTATCCTCCTCGAAACCCAGCCTGCTCGGAAGGCTGAAATTCGTCGAGCCTGCGCGCGTGACGATTTGTGATGACTCTCGAAAAAAGCTTATAAACATGGCTTAAGAGGGAGATAGGTCGATAGTTCTTCAAAAGGGTTTTGTCCCCCTTTTTGAAAAACATAACAACCACACTTTTACTTCATGTCTTCGGAGTTCTCCCCGAAAAGAGGACTAAAGCTTACCTTTCCTCATCTATAAGTCATTTAAAAATGTATAGTGCCTTGTTTCCTGATTTTGATATACATCCGTCAAATGAGCAATACTTTACTCCAGACATTTTATTAATAACATACGTTGCGCGGGCGGAGCAGTGACAAGCGACTGGCGATACCAACGCCGGCGCTGTTCGAAAGTTTAGGTGTAAAACGCTGTAGCTATGGGAGGCCTGGCCTAGGTGTGCGAGTCCAACTCACATTTTTCCAGTTTATTTATCTTGACTGTTCGACTAAGTTGTATGGATTTCAGTCACAAGAAGACTATTTACTGTATACTTACTTTTATAATGTCAAGGTTTTAATTTATTGGTGTTAATAAGGGTAATCAGCACGTTAGAGTTAGTAGGTTGAACATTTAGGTCTTAAGATAATGCAGCAGCAGGATAGTTATACACAAGGCTCCATTCATTCTACAAATCTCGAGAGGTTTATTGTTACTTAAATCCTAATCACACTAAATGATGTTGGCAGGTACTGAAGGGTGAAGCCAATGAAGAAGAACGCAAACTGGCCACTCAGCTCCGTGGACCTCTGATGCCCGTACAGCAACCTGCTCCTAAGTCCATTGCACGCACCATCACTGATGAGGAGAAGGACTTCAAGGCCTACCAATACCTACGAGGCGTAAGTATTTCTTACTATATTCTCATACATTGTTCCAGCCAAAGTTATTATTTATTTATTATTAGGCTTTCAGACTTTCAGTTGCCAAACTATAAACATGATGCATCCAGGATATGACCATTTGATTTACTTGTTATTTTTAAATACTTATAACTGGCTGTGCCCCGCGGTTTTACCCGCGTTTACTTTGTTCCCATGGGAATATCGGGATAAAACGTACCCTGTCACAGAATAATGAATCGTTCATGTACAGAAATTGCACTCCCTGAGAGCAAAAATGCGAGATTAAACCTAGTTATAACGCCGGTAACGTTCAAAATGCGCTTCACGCTTCGAGTGCGACCTTAAATTTGCGTCACAGTATCAACTAATAGTAACTATGAACCGCGTGTTGCGCACAGTAAAATGTACCGTAAGTCCGCACAGCGAGAGTCTGAATAACTCGGTAAATTCGCGGCCTCCTATAGGGTTAAGTGTTACGAGAATACTTATTGAAGCCTTTAATTGGTAGAAGAATACTCTAAGGTAGAACAATGTAATCAGTACATTACTGTAGTAAGTGCTACATTAATTTTTAATGTCGATGTAAGATAAAAGTCATACTAAAAAACATTACGTTCAATTAAAATTGAGTAACGTTTTAGATTGCGTAAGTTAAATAACGCGAAAAAGTAGTACTCACTTGCCTAGAATCGTAGGTTGTTTGACTTGCAACATTATAATAGTCTAGGAGCTGACTCACGTTTTCGACCAAAAATTGTTATGTATTTTATTCATTGTAGGAAAACTTTATTTTGTAATAGTTTAATCTCTAAATAAAAAACAGTAATTAAAAATAGTTTCTATAATCAATACACGGAAGGGACTTGATGTATGTGACTTGGGTTTTTAGGATACTTCATGAACTAGGGAGAGCTTTATTACAGAAAATATACTTTTTAAAGCATCAACTATATTCAATAATTTTATAATTATTAACAATTTAAAGGCTCTTAATTTGATAAGAATTTAACTGACATCAATTTTCGGGGCGGCGGCGATAGTTACTCTTTACAGTTACTCTTCCTTCTTCACCTTCTCTTGTAATAGTGCTGAAGAATGGAAGACTGTAAATGGACTCCTGTTTGGTCAGATTTACCAGATGTCGCAAGTGTGTGCCTGGAACTCACTTGATGCAGGTGCAAGACAGGTTGATATAATCATTGCAACTGCATAAAAAAAAATTAAAAGTGTACAGAATTATGTTTTATTTGGCATCATAAAATGTTTTAAAGTTAGCATAAGAAGATACTCGAACATTTTGTAAGGAGACTTTTTGTCACTATACAAAAGTTATTAGCTCTCTAAGCAAAAATCTCCAACCAAAATTTTACCTTTTCACGCTTTTATTGTAAAATTACTATGAAACTGATTTTGGGTAATGTATGGGAGCGATGCATTCCTTGGGCCCGAACTTTCGGATGTGTCATTTCGGATTTGGCCTCTAGATACAGATCTTATACGGATACTTCGGTACGGAGCAAACCATATCCGAATGTGCAAAATAGTGGACCAGGTGGACTCTATTATTAATAATTATGTTCGCAGGACTACTCTGCCTACAGACATTTTGGTTTGCAAGCGAACCAAATTTGTGGTCCGTTCGAACCAAATTCGATCATGTGTAAACGCTTTAAACCAGTATAAACTACTAAAAATGTTGTCTTTTCAGGCTCGTTCTCTCGCCAAGTTGGTCGGTATCCGCGCCAAGAGATTGAAGGACGCTGCAGAAAACCCTGATGATGTCACCAAGGCCCCTACAGCTGTCAAGGAACCTAAGTCTAAGAAGTGATTTTATCAATAAAACCTTATAACTTTTTTTATTGTTTACCTGCTTTCAGAGCTCATTGAAATCATCCATTTGTAGGTTCTGAGGATGTGGCATGTAGGCAGAATCATAAAACCCTATATTATAAACCTCCAGTAAATTGGATACTAGCCCAGTCAAAATAGAAAAGTCCGCAGACAATCCTAAATAGTAATCTATACTATGACGAATTGCTATGCCAGTCGATGTTTTACTTTACATTATACATTATAACTGCACATATTACAGGGTCGTCGGGTTTCCCAGCTTCTGAATTCGTATCGCTGGAGTAGTTCTATTAGGTAGAAATATTGTGCAGTTGCGTACCATTTTAGATTCGTCATGTCTGTCTGTCCGTCCGTATGTCACAGCCATTTTATTCCGAAACTTTTAAGACTACACAGTTAAAACTTGGTAGGTAGGTATTCTGTAAACAGCTTTACGAGTTTTATACAAAAATAAAAAATAAAACTGGCCAAGTGCGAGTCAGACTTTTCCCGCACACGGAGGGTTCCGAACGCCATCTATCGAATTTCTAACGAACTTCTAACACCAACTAAGTAAACGTTAACACAAACGTAGAAAAGTATTATATAGTAATAAAGATAATATAAAGATATTTTATTTGGGTAAAACATGCGTATAACAAAAAGTTGTGACAAAATATTCAAACGATCGTCATGTTTTGCCTTAACAGGCGTGCAAACTTTGCAGATGGCGCTGCTTTACTCACTACATATAATCCAAATTTAAATACATATTACACTGGTCATTCTTATAAACTAAATTGAACTATAAAATTAAAAGGATACAGCACAATGTCATGAAAATAATAATAATGATTATAATTTGTCACTTAAAAATTCGTCAATACCATAATAACATTTCTGAATTAAGAATTGTTTTAGCCTATTTTTAAACATAATATTGTCCATGTCCTTTAAAGATTTAGGAATGTTATTGAAGACTGTTGGCGCCATACCAATTACACTTCTAAATAGTAATTGTAGTAATTAATATTATTAAATATCTGGTTGACCGAGCATTGCTCGGTATTTTTTGCCACTTAAACAGACAAATATGAAAAATAATACTATTTTTTTTAATTGAGAGCAACTAACTGCTTTACTGAAACAGTACTTCTACTCGCCAATAGATGTCGGGAAGAGTCATATTTTAAGTTGATTATCAATAAAGTTGATTATTGAAAACACGAATAAAACAACATTTTCTGAAAGCGACTCCTAGCTAGATCGATTTATCGCCCCCGAAATCCCCTGTAGGTATACTAAATTTTATTTAATCGTTGGAGCCGCTTCCGAGATTAAGATTAAGGTAAGACGATAGCGCCATATTAGTAACTAGATAGGTGGCGCTGCGCTATCGTAAAAAACTTTTTTTAAACTTTTCTTTAATTTTTAACTTTGTTCTGTTCTTAGTATTTGTTGTTATAGCGGCAACAGAAATACATCATCTGTGAAAATGTCAACCGTCTAACTATCACGGTTCATGAGATACAGCCTGGTGACAGACGGACAGACAGACGGAGAGCGGAGTCTCAGTAATAGGGTTCCGTTGGTACCCTTTGGGTTCGGAACCCTAATAAGGGGGGCTCCCCATGCCCATACATGGGAACAGAAACGTTTTTTTTTTAATCAAACCTTTACGTGCGGTATGTTTTTGGATAGATTCTTGAAAATGACATTGAGGTTTTTAAAACAATTTTTTTTTCAAAGCCTTTTGTTTCAAAATTTCACTCTTCTAAAGTGGTAAAATGTGTGTGTAAAAAGTGAAAAATCTAAAAAAAATATCATGTAGATCTCAATAAAATTTTAACCGAAAATTGGTTTGAAGTCAGTAGTTTTTTAGATATAGCACATTTTCCGAACCGCAAATATAAATTTGTTTTCCATAAAAACGCTTATGTTACGGAACCCTACGAGTGCGAGTCCGACTTGCACTTAGCCAGTTAAGACTTTCCATTGTTTAAGTAACTCTTAAGATAAGTACCCGAAATACTTAAAACATGCTTTAGGTAGACAAAGTAATAAATGTCGGTAATTAAAATTGATCTAAAACCACGCTATAGAATGCATTTTCATCGATATTTTAGCTTCCCAGAAACTTTCAGCTGGATAACCAATTGGAAAGTTTTTGAAATTGAAGTCGTCAGATTACACCTGGAATGACCGACAGACAAACAAGAAAGTAACTTACTACTTACTTACTACTTTCGTGCTAAAAATCATCATAATAATAATTTACAAAATAAGGGTTAACTTTTATTATGAAGATGGAATGGAAAAATGTATCTTTGAGTACTCTCCGTGCTCTAATTTAAATCGGATACATTCAAATTAATTGAAAGTGTCATTTAAAATTATAAACATATTTCCATTTAGAATTCCTGATTTAACGAATTGAAATGCAAATATCTCCGTTCCGATAATTCGACTTCGTTAACTTTGACTACGTAACTTCGACTAAGTTCCCTTTTACGATTGTGATAAAGGCCGGCTGAAATTGAAAGGTGCCTTTTATTAAAGGTTATATATGAACGTTTTTAATAAGCCTATCCCCGGTTGTCGAATTTATTGGAGTCGTCATCGTTGATGAGTTTTTCGATTCTGCTATCAATAGTTTTAAGCATCTACTTAGATTTTTTTATAACCGTCAACCATCGCTTTGATATAGATTAAACTGCTGTCCCGGGTGAAATATTGCCTTACTTAAGTCAAAACGCCAAGTGGCTGACAAAATTTTAAATTCAACTAGCGACCCGCCCCAGCTACGCACTTATGCCTGGGTAGAGCAGATATGCCTGTATCTGTTTGCATCACTTTGTGGCGTCGAGTATGAATTAATCTTTACATAAAACCTTAACGAATTATACACATAAACCTTCCTCATGAATCACTCTATATATTGGTGAAAACCGCAAATTCTGTAGTTTATCGCAAACTGACAGACAGACGCGGCAGGTGACTTTGTTTTATATTTTGTAGTGTAGTGTATACAAGTAAAATTAAGAGTTGATGCTTAATGAGATGCCGAGAATATCAAGGCGGTTAGTTGTCGTTATAGGTATATCTTTAAATGTAGGACATTCTCCAAAGGTTAAAAATAGTCAATTTAATTTAGCTAATGTCATATCTGTTTACACAATCTATGAACTGCCCGTGCAAACAGAACATGGCACCGCGTCGTGAAGTGTCATTGCAATTTTACAAAATAATGTTTTATTTTACTGTGTTTTATTCGAAAATCTGAACTTACTTATGAAAAGTGACTGCGTCACTTTTGTTTGTTTTTCCTGATTCGTTTTTACAGTGTCTGAGGACACACGATGGCATTTCGGTTTTTTCATAACGCGCGTGTTGTTTGTTTGAGTGCCGAGCTACGTGTGAGCGGGAAGTTGCCGGCCAGCACCTTTGGGGTGTTCGACAATGCCAGTTCGAGATGTTCAGTCTCGAGGTATATGTCTATGCTATGAGGCTGGATTTTAGTGCGGCTTGATACATTATAACGACGTTGTTATCTACATACCAAAGTACAATATTTGGCAAATTTTCGTTAGACAATATATGTAATAGTATATGCAATAAAAAATTGTTTAAGTATTCCATTTAAAATACATTGTCATTAAAATTGTAACCCTATCTACCAAACTGGGCAATGCAATAGTGCCCATATATTGATTGTTAGTGTGGATTTTATAAATTAAGAAATGAATTGTTACATAAAAAAAACTTACAGCGTAGCAGATATAACTTCTCTTGGCCTAATCATAATGTAAGTCATAGATTTGAACATTAATGAGACGAATAAAAAATGAAGTGTAGCCACACTAACGTTAAGGTTTTGTTAAGTTTTTGTAGGAATCGCGAACGAAGTCGCGGGTACAGCTAGTTATTTTATAAATATTGGGAGTTAAATGTCTTCATCAGATTCACAGCTGCATTTTCTTTCCTGAGTTCAGATGATATTCACTGAAAATTACAGAAGAATGTATGGGAATTGGCTCTCAAGGATAGCTGCCGGAACCACAGAATAATGAATAGTACAAGTACCGGAACACAGATGTTTTGGCGACAGATTTTGATTTTCGAACTTGAGGGTGGTAGCTATCCAGGCGGACACTAGATAGTGTCCTACCAAGTGGTTATATTCTCTTTGGTGTCCTACCACCATGCGGGGTTGTTGTTTCTCAATTATGTTTTTCCATCACTGTGAAAAGTGCACAATTTTTTCGATAGGAAAATCCATAGGTGCACGGCGGGGAATCAGGATTGAACTCTGTACCTCTGGCATCAAAGCCATCCACTACACTACCAAAGGAGGAATCTCAAAATTTGAAACCACCCCGACTGATCTATGTAATAATCTTTTCACAATGAGTCCAAACACTACATCTCTGCTGTAAGTTTGTGAGGAGTTGATTATTCTGCAGATTCCATAGTACGAATTTTCATACCAAACTCGATATCGTATATCGAAAAAATTTTGTATGAAAAATAGTACAGCGCCTCTAGTGGTTACTACACTTCACTAAATTTAGACCAATCAGAGAGCCAGAATAAGTCGATAACTATGTGAAATCTGTCAAAAGCGTTTACGATGAAAACTCGTACTAAGGTGTTCAATGCTTCCATGTTCTTACAATATCGTTGAAGAAGAAGAGGATACCGAATTTAGAATTGGTGGTTTATCAGTGGGGTAGCAGGGGCCTGCGGGCCGCGATTCAGTTCGCGTCGGCTCGCGAGTCGTGACTGTCAGCGCTCACGCGCGTCTGTACCCTTAGCACGAGTTTTATTGTAAACGCATTTGACAGTACCCTTAATACGAGTTTTCATACCAAACTCGATATCGTATCAGGCCTCCCTCACTCGCCCATAGCTACTGCAATTTATACCTAAACTTTCGTCACCTGCGCCGGTACTATCTGCCAGTCGGTTGTCACTGTTCACGCGCGCGTAACGTATATTATTATTCTAATGACGGGATAACTGCGCATTCTTATTCTATCTTAGAAACGATTTAAGTTTTTCATAGTTATTTTGCGGGTTTGACAAAAAACAAGCACAATATGTATCTTTTATGCTACCGATACTAAAATGACAAGACGGCGTAAAATACACTTTTCCGACATAAAATTCGACTCTTAGTTAGGAACTTTGATGTAATTTTGTGAGGTAAATAAAAATAAATCGTAGTTTCTTTTTAGTTTATTGAGTCAACTCTTTGCTGTATCGGGGCGCGCCGGTACATCGCGCGCTGAACGAAGTAATAACAACGCTAGGTCGAGCGCCTTAGACACATTTTTGCTTGCATTGTCTGAAATAAACGTTGGTATTGTGTTTTTGTAGGGGAGTGAAGTATCTGTTACGTATTAACTATTTTATAATCTTTGATCGTATTTCGAACAAATTTTTATGAAAAACAGTACAGGGCTGCGTTTATGACCTACGCTCGGAGTGCACCCAAACGCTCCAACCCCGTTCACGACCTCAGAGCGTCACATTCGCTAAACGAGTTGAGAGAGAGGTTAGAGCGTTTGGTTGCACAGGTTGTACTCCGAGCGCAGGTCGTGAACGGAGCCCAGCGCCTCTAGTCGTACACTTCACTAAATTTAGATAATAATAAAATCATTTATTCATCTCAAACTTAATATTATCGGTCACAAAATGCTTTTTAACTAAGTGACGAGACTGGTGCCTGTGATAGGTTTTAAGAAAAACCTGTAATACCATGTCACCATGACTCTCCCGCATTAAGAGGTACATTCTTTATTAAAACTTGAATGTACCTCTTAATGCGGGAGAGTCATGGTGACCTGCCTGTATTACAGGTTTTTTTTTTGTAATACTTTATAGGCTAGCGTTTGACCACTATCTCACCTGTTGGTAAGTGATGATGTGGTCGAAGATGGTAAGCACGCTAGGCCTAGAATGGGAACTGGCTCTCAAGGATACCTGCCGAAACACATTAGATGTTTGGTGACAGATTTTCTAACTTGAGGGTGGTAGCTGGCCAGGCGGACACTAGATAGTGCCCTACCACCATGCGGGGGTTGTTGGTTTTTTAACGATGTTTTTCCTTCACCGGAGGGCCACTGTGAGAAGCGCACATAAATTTTTCGATAGAAAAATCCATTGGTGCACGGCGGTTTGAACTCGGTACCACGGCATCAAAGCCGACCGTTCTCCCGATTACGCCACCGGGCCCTCAATATAAAATATATTTTTTATATAAAAGCCCGGTTTTATATAAAAGTTACTACGTCTCGTACTAAGGGTACAAATCTCACATTGTGTTCGACTTATTCTGGTTCCCACTAGAGGCGCTGTACTGTTTTTAATTTTCATACAAAATTTGCTCGATATACGATATCGAGTTTGGTATGAAAAGTCGTACTAATGGTACAGCTCGCGGCTTCCCCGCACCTCGTTCATTCTATCAAGCGTTTTTATGTCTTGTAACATTGTTCATAAGGTCTTGTCATTTAAACTGATCGTCTCGCCGCGTCGCGTCGCTGCAAATTCAATGTACATTGATCCTTATACAACTAAAACTGCTTAAAAAAAACATCAAGCAGCGTCTAGAAGCCATAACATGTAGAAGAAACCTTTAGGAATAACTATATGGGTAAAAACCGTATCAATAACCGTTTTTAAGCATTATATTTTTGTATATTATCTATTATACAAAAGAGCTTTGAGCGAAAAGACGCGGCGACTGTTTTTAACCAACTTCACAAAAAGGGAGATTCTTAATTCCACTGTATATTCTTTTTTTTATGTTTGTTACCTCAGAACTCCGTCAAATAAATCTTAACCGATTTGAATATATATATATTTTTGTTTTAGATTATGCTTTCCGTTTAGTCCTATAGGACCAGTGCTGTGGCGAAGCTACTTGGTCCTACTATTTTTCGCTACCTGCGTGACTATGATAGGTAGGTAGGTTGTCGGCTGAAGAAATACAATCTCTGATCTCGTTCCAATACTTATATTTCCAGTTGGCTAATTGCTATATACAAAGCACATATTATTATATGGGATACAAGGATGTCTGATACACAGGTGGTTTCTCGACCCGGTTTCTACCACCTCGGATAATGAAACCGTGGTCCGAACGAATATAATATATCTTATACAATAATTGCTTAGTAGACCTGTTGTCATTGTGGAAAAATCACCATGACAACCACACAACATCCAGATTCCAGACTAAGGATCTCGCCTTGAACAGCGAGTCATTGCAGACCGCCTCAGTCCTATTCAAATTTTATAGAGGTCTGATAATATTTTTATCTCCAGAGATATGGAGATAAAAAATATAAACAAATTTGTATACCTTGATGACATGACTATGGTAACTGGCTATTTTGACTATCGGGGCATGTGAAGTCGGTTCTTTTGTTTTGTACGATCATAAATTATATGCACGGAGGATAGACTTTTCATCCGTGATAATATGTAGTGATGGCGATGTCGCAGGCAGATAGCTTTATTAGCCGTTCAATTAACAGCCTAGCCTCTTAACTAAACAGCGCCGTTCAACTCTAGTCGAAGTCTCTTCTAAATTCCTGAATGATATCCAGCCATTTGATCAAACAAGTGAAGAGAAGACGAAGCTTAAACTGAATTCAAAATAATACGATTCAACTGAAACGTAAATAAAAAACACAGTAGCAGTTAATATTTAATTACTTCATTAAGTAAATATGCATACATCTTAAATATGTCTTAAAAGTAGTATGCCATTGCGTTAATAATTGTTTCAAGATGTAAAGACGCTAACAACATGTGAAGCAGCGTTAATTAACGTTGACAGAAAGCTGCAAGACCAAAATTACTACATAATTGAATTTACATTAAACTTCCAAGGGGTCATCCATAAAGCACGTCACACTAATTTCGTGATTTTTGACCCCCTCCCCCATCTTTGTCACTGTTGATCACATCTGGGAGCCCAAATAGGTTATATTACATTATTATTATTATTATTAATTTAAATGTGACGTCACAAAACTTAGGACCCCCGCCCTCCCGGCCCCCTTAACGTGTGACATTCTTACTTTATGGATGGTCCCCCTCCCCAATAATGAACTGTCTAATATTGATGTAAATATTTTATTTGAACTTACTTGAGCAAGTAAATTGATAAATAACATTAAGCTGTTTTAATCACAACACGCTTATTTTTGGCTTTAGTTATCGTCTTGACCTTTAACACCTACTAATACATACACTAAGAAAAACTTAAGTATTTAATTTATTTCATCATCTTATCTATAAGCAATCTAATTAATAAGACCAACACAGGAACTGTCATAATTCCCTAAAAATCATAATATAACACTATAATTATTATTCTAATCTACCATAAAATATTGAAGTTCTGAATATAATTATACCAATCAAGCAGAAATTATTATTCAATTATGCTGGTGCATTGATTTCTGTTTTATTTGTTTCGACAACGGGGTCTGCGCCATTGGCTTCTTTTTCAACCTTATCGCCAGTATTGGTGGTCTTCTTATCACTCTTCCGGAATTTATCGTATCTGTAAACATTTAATGTATTATTTTTATGAAAACATAAAACATCCTTAACAGGTATTAACAGACACCGAACTGGTACAGCGTGACGATTTAACTGAAATATTGGACGAGGAGGCATTATAGCCCGGCAATCTCGTGCGCGACCGTCCCGCGGGGTGACAGACGGTGGCGGGGACGAGGTAGCGCGTCATTCTAGCACACGGCTACACACGCTTCCCTTCCCCGCTACACCACCCGCTTCCCGCTGACATCTTGGGTACCTCATCCCCGCCACCGTCTGTCACCCCACGGGACGGTCGCGCACGAGATTGCCGGATATCCCTAGTATGGTAGAAAAGGATATCGGATACTTTACGGGGGCGAAGTCGCGGGGCGCAACTAGTTTGAATATAATGTTGCTTACATATATTTACCTGCCATGATCTTCCTCGTCGTCACTGGCCTCATTACCTTGTGGGTCGTCTACTTCCCGCAACAAATCCCCGATATCCTTGTCTACATCTGCCCACAGCTTGTCTTCATTGCCTGCAAAATGACCATTTTAAATCTTTACATTGAAAAAAACTAAAAGAAACGACTTCAAACGTCGCGCTAGTCAAAGTAGCCAGTAGACGTAGTAACTATTATATAATCTGTGCCAGCAGTAAGTGGTAAACCGTCGAGATATATAAATTCATCGTAATACAAATGATGATATAATAATAACGGCTCGGCCGATTTCGTTAAAATTACAATTACAACAAATTAATGAAAATCACGTTTCGATAAAATTAAAATACAATGTTAAATAAAATACCTCGAAAACGTACCCTACCCTATAAAAAAAGAATCATTCGAATCCGTTCACAATTGACGGAGTAATCGCGTAACATACACAAAAAAAAACATATAGACGAATTGAGAACCTCCTCCTTTTTGAGAAGTCGGTTGAAAAGGAAAGACTTGATTTTTTGTTTCTTTGTTTGTTCCGATTTAACTCAGAAACTACTGGACCGATTTCAAACATTCTTTCACAAATGGAAAGCTACATTATCAGCGAGTAACATAGGCTATATGCTATCCCCTTATTCTCACGGGTACGAGAACTACGCGGGTGAAACTGCGAGGCGCTGCTAGTTATGATATAAAATAATAAGACAAGCAAGCGGCTCGCTTTGTATTTGACTGCTATCCTACTTGACTATTGATGACTAATTGATTGAATTTTACGCGCCATTGCATCACGACCGCTTACTCGTGACGTCTAGCTAGGTATTGCTGTTGAGTCTCATATATGCCCTAAAATTTGATTTTGTATTTCAAACCCTTATTTATACCTAAGCATTCTATGCCTAGCGCGTTCACCATCTTCAATAACATCATTGCTTACCACCATGCGAGATAGTAATCAAACGCTAGCCTATAAGATATAGAAAAAAAAACTACAGTTAGAAAATATTACTCACTATTTAATTGAAAAAGAAAATGATATTCTGTATGAGGATGCTGTTTGAAATCTATCTACGTGCACATAAATTATGTTAAGTTCCATGAGTTAAGTCGATACAATGTGCCTAAGGCCTTTAAATGTTATATCAATAGTTTTATACCCGAGGCATCGGCACCGTTGTCAAGTTTCTTGTTTGGTTCTGCAGAATCAAGTTTATCTTCTTTCATCTTTTCCCCACCTTCAGCTACGGCAGCAGCTTCCTTTTCTTCCTCCTCTGAAAAAAGTTAGCTTGTATTAGCTTTGTCATCAATAGAAAAGACGATAGTAAGTTTTGTAAAGGTCTCTAGCTTAGTAAAATATTAAAGTGAAGGAACTTATCGCGGGGAAACCCACAATATTTTCCTTCACTGGAGGATATAGAATATTCCTAAAAAATTTGGCGATATTCAAATACATACATACATACAATCTCGCCTTCTTAGGGTTCCGTAGCCGAATGGCAAAAAAACGGAATCCTTATAGATTCGTCATGCCTGTCTGTCCGTATGTCATAGCCATTTTATTCCGAAACGATTAGGACTTCAGCATTGAAACTTGATAGGTAGATGTATTCTGTAAACCGCTTAACGATTTATATACAAAAATAAAAAAAAAATCTTCAAACCTATAGGTTTCTATGGATAGGTCTTTAAAAATGACATTAAGGTTCCTAAAATATTTTTTTCTCAAAGTCAATCATTTAAATGGTAGGCGCGTCTGAAGTGGTAAAATGTATGTGTGTGTGTGTGTGTGTGTGTGTGGACACACACACACACACCCCCACCCCCCTAACTTTTAAAGTAAGAGAGCGAAAAATCTTGAAAAAATATATTCTGTAGATCTCAATAAAAACTTTCAATGAAAATTGGTTTGAACGAGATACATTCAGCAGTTTTTGAGATATAGCGACCACAAATATAACTTTGTTTTTCATACAAACACTATGAAAAACGAAGTAAATTTTTTGGTTGTGAAAAATCATAGTTATAGAATACTCTACTGTGTTACGGAACCCTACGAGTGCTAGTCCGACTTGCACTTGGCCAGTTTATTCCCGTTGAGGCAGAGACTACTTCTTTCCACATGCTACGATCTTGAAATACCTCTTTCGCTTCATTCACTTCCTTGAGCGTATTCATACATGATTGCCGGTTAGAGGTACTTTTGACTTGGCCTTTCCTTAAAACGTCGCCGATCTGGTCGTGATATTCAAATACCTAAAAAAAGTTCGTACCTTTCTGCTGGTGCAACTGCCTATGTATCCGCTCGGCATGTTTGCGCAGCGTGCGCGTGTCGCGGTGCTGCACGTAGCGCCCCAGGTGGATGCGCAGGCGGCAGTGCTTGCGCAGCGCCTCCGCGTGCTCGGCGCCGCCCTCCGTGCGCGGCAAGTACGTGCGGCACAGCTCGCACCAATACACCTACACAACATTAATATGAAAATTGTAAAAAAAATTGAAAATAGGCCCGATACTCCTTTAAGTACTTTTCGCTATTCCTCATAGTTTCCGATTTGGCTATCCACGCCCACGTGAACAATTCATTCACCCTGCATCATCGACTTCATAACAATTAGACCCCGCTTCAAAGGCGAGCACTTTCCGCTAAATCATCGGACTTATAGGTCTTATATAAATCCACGCCCACAAACGCGATGTTAGTTTCGACCAGTATGATGACCTGTAAACACCTCCGCGCTCAGATACTTAAATTTCTTAAAAGTCGTTGTGATGGCTCCTTGCAGTGTAAGATGGTGTGGAAAAACCAGTACAAACTCAAATTTTAAGGCAAACGGTATAACATTTCACCAGTAAGTCAATAAAATGTATCTAATCTTCAAAAACACATTGTAGGCAAAGCTCAGCTTATATTTATCGGTCGGCAGTTGTCTATAATCACTATCTCTTTTTGTCATGGACGATGTTTTTCTATCCCGTTTTTGCGTGGATTTAGTGTTCATGCGCCTCTGCTGCAGTGATACATATCGATAAACTAGGAATATTATCGACATTCATTTTACAATTAGGTATAATGTGTAAATTTGGATGCAGTGTGTCTCCTGATCCCACAGACCATTTGTGGAGATCTACAGAGTTAGTACGTTTTAACATGGCTCCACACGATAAGTGTATTTAGCCTGTGTCAAGTAATAAAATTGTTCAAGTATTCGTAAATTCTACGTAGTTTTTTACTTTACCGTAACAATTAACGGATAATTTTTCATAGCATAATAGTACTATGTATATGTTTGTTGGCATATTATGTAATACTATAAGAATCTTTGTCCTGACATACTGACTGACTGACAGACAACGCAAAGCCTAAACCGCTGGTCGTAGAGACTTGAAATCTGGAGGGTATATTTGTCTTAGTACGTAAGGGTGTACTAAGAAAGGATTTTCCAAAATTCATCTTTTAGGGGATGAAATGGGGGTTCAAAGTTTGTATGGCGAAACAAGATTAGACAGTCTTTTCTATTCGAAACTTCGCACAAGTGCTTCAATAAAAAAAATAAGTAAATACGTGTTGTGAAATGGGTAACAAAGTGTGTAAATCAATATTGTTTCGGATTACGCTGAAATTTGGCATACAGATAGTTATTACGACGATAGTTACCTATGATAAAGAATTTTCCAAAATTCACCCCTGAAGGGGATGAAACGGGGGTTCAAAATTTGTATGGAGAAACAAGATAAGATAGTGTTTTCTATTCGCAACTTCATAAATACTCCAATAAAAAAATATGTAAATACGTGTTTCAGGGTTTTTTGAAATTCCACCTCTAAGAGGGTAAAATGGGGAAACAAAGTGTGAAAATCAGGAGGATGATGAGATGATGAGAAAGGATTTTCCAAAATTTACCCCTGAAGGGGATGAAACGGGGGTTCAAAGTTTGTATGGAGAAACAAGATTAGATAGTCTTTTCTATTCGAAACTTGACACAAGTACTTACGGAAATAATTAATAAAATACATGTTTCAGGTTTTTTTCTAAATTTCAACCCAAAGAGGGTGAAGTTGGGTAACAAAGTCTGAAATCAATATTGTTTCGGATTGCGCTGAAATTTGGCATGCAGATAGTTATTTTGACTTAGGTATTTTTAAAATTCACTCTTCAAGGGGATGAAGCGGGGGTTCAAATTTTGCGACAGGGCTGGATTAAGGAGGAGGCATGCGAGTTTGTATAAAAGATCTTCATTTTTTGTGACGAACTTGAAATTTGGCCAGAGATGATATGTTAACGTTCACTAAGAACGGATTTTGAGGCAGGGTCGAATTAAAAAAAAAAATCCCTCGTTTCCCCCCCCCCCCCCATCATCTGCCACCCTTTTCTACCCCTAAAATCGAATTAATGATAATTTTTTTAGTACTTAACCTCAGAATTTTAAAATATTCATATCTCCTAAATGGAGGGGGAGGGGGGTTCCACAACTTTTCCTTCAAGGGAGTTCTAACACCGTCTCGCCCTCCCCTCCCCTCCCCCTTGCACCCCTAAAATCGATGTCAGGTAAAGTACATTCCTCCTTCCTGCCGTAATATTAATATAATAATAATTAACAAACTTATGAGTTTAGGCTGAGGGCTACTTTAGCTAACTCATATATTATGATTTCTCCAAACCTTGATAGTGCACTTGCAGAGGCCTATCACGAAGTTAGGCTGACTGAACGAAATGAACTATATGACGGGGACGCAGTTATGTAGGCTGTATAGCTCCATCTTTGTCATGTTCGTTCATTTCAATCCCTATCAAACTTCGTGATAGGGGGGCTGATGTTTGTATACTTATATGTTCTTAGTATATACGTCCATGTCGATAGTGTACTTAACTTTTATCGATATTTTTTTACGGTAATTTGGTATGGTCATCTCTAACTGAGATTTATGACTTTGTCCGCTCGTCAAAACTAGTCGGAAGCGCCAATCACAAACAGTTCCCCGCGACCGCATACCTCAGCCAGCTGCGGAATTGATTGTACCGCGCGCCAATAATGATTAGGGGTCTAATTGCTATGAAGTCGATGTATGTACTAGTCCATAAATGTACTCTAAATAAACCTCTGTGTTGAGTTTTTGAGCCTGACAAAAGTTCTATTAAGTTTCGCATGGATTTACATTCTAGCATAGTAATAACTAGCTGTGCCCCGCGGTTTTACCCGCGTAGACATAAGACCCTATGTGTTATTCCAGGGTCTAGGCCATCTACATACCAAATTTTAGCTCAATCGGTTGAGAAGTTTCAGCGTGAAGAAGTAACAAACAAACTTTCGCTTTTATTTATAAGTAGGATAATATTTTAAAATGTTACCTCCAACTTCTTAACATGCTCGCTACCGATGTTAATTTCGACCTTAGGCTTCTTGGGAGAAGATTCATCCTTCTTCTCACCACTGGAATCATCATCTTCCACTTCTGTAATTAAGTTTATCATTATAGGGACAATTATTTCTTCTCTTATATGTCTGGCTTAATTTTTGGGGTCATATGGGGTCTGTCTGACATATAAATATAAATCTCAACATCCAGCGCTTTGGAATTATTATTTTTAAAGAAGGCACATTCACTTTACTTCTAGGACATTCAATGACCTTACTTACTTACACATTTCGTCGTAATCAATACTGGACTATAAAAATGGTTATTATTATTTTACGATGATGTATATAGGAAATGAAATAGAAATTACCATCAACATCCCCGACTGAATCGAGCGTCATAAAGTTGTCCAAGTCTACATCCATGCCCTCGTCTCCGCTCACTTCTTCTGCCTTGGGGCTAGCAGCGCGACGTGCCGACTGGCTCGCTTTTCTCTGTAAGTTACATCATTGTTAGAATAGGGTATTTTACTCTATATGAGAAAAAATAAAAAATATAATATTATTGAGATATCTTAGGCAAAAAACAGTCGGAAAACGCTAGTTTTAGTTCATAAAATAGCAAACTATATTTTAAAATCCAATTCAAAGTTTCAGCTTTGTTAAATATGTTTCATAATACCATTAAATAGTAGTTGCCATGTTATTACGTCATACGGTTGTGTAAACTTAGAAGTGTCAACTGTCAACTATCATATCACTGCATTTGTTTACACAGCCAACTGACGTCATGATAAAAAAGCAATATGGCGTCCACTGCGTCCAGCGTGTTCGTCAAATTACGCACGAAATTTGAAAATGCAAAATTTAAATGCATTTTTATGGCACTTAATTATATATACGAATCGCATCGATTTTCGGGTTTTTTCCGATGTAATATTGTAGCGGTGCGAGCAGATAATTCGGAGAAAAGTACGGTTTCAGAAAGATCAAGTCTTTGTCTGGTGCACCAAGAAGCTGAAATATTTCATTTAGTCATGATTTTTGAGAACGAAGACAATCATTTCAAATCGTTTCGTGAAATATATACGACAGAGGTATGTTTCAACTCAATTATAACCACTAAAATGGGATTAAATACGTTATTTTATGAGTTTACCTAAAAGCGTATATCCCCTCAAAGAGAAACATGCAGCCAGATGTACAAAAGTATTATGTATAGATATAAAAAAATAAATATATTTACATCGAAAATTGGCCAGTTTAAATGTTTCATATCTACAAATTTTGAACATCATTATCAACATAATACCTATAGTATTAAAATATGGTTCAAGCTACATATTATAGAATTTTTCAGGTCTAATTCATCAGCTTAAATATTTTAAATTATTTGTTTAAAAAATACTATAAAACTGCACGCACAGACTTCGTAAATCTAGTACCGCCTCGGCCGTGGTGGCGAGTGGGCACGCATCTCCTTCCCGCCATTGCGCATGGCGCACTTGAATGCGTTTGATACTTAAGTTTATTATTAAAATAGGTTTTTAAGTATATTAAGTACATTTTGTTTAGTGTATTACTATATATATATACATAATTATATATATAGTAATACACTATAAATATTATCTACTTATATATATATATATAAGTAGATAATATTAAAGTAATTTAATGTAAATTGTTAAACACAATCCAAAATTTCATCGTACCGACGGGACTCAAACCCGCACCCCCCGGATTACACGTCCAGGTGCTCTGCCAATTAAGCCACGGTTCGATACATCGATACGACGAAACTAGTGGATTGCATTTGTTAACCCAATTATGCATTGGTGGCGCCATCTATGACTACTTATTACGTAAGTTAATCATTCGGAAGAAATCATTAGTTTTCAAATCCGACAAGAGATGTTGCACTGCGTTAATCAAATATTATGTTTCTTTGATAACTGTAATGATTTCTTCCAAATGATTAACTTACGTAATAAGTAGTCATAGATGGCGCCACCAATGCATAATTGGGTTAACAAATGCAATCCACTAGTTTCGTCGTATCGATGTATCGAACCGTGGCTTAATTGGCAGAGCACCTGGACGTGTAATCCGGGGGGTGCGGGTTCGAGTCCCGTCGGTACGATGAAATTTTGGATTGTGTTTAACAATTTACAAAAATATAAAGTGTGAGACACTTCAAAGAAACATAATATTTAATTTAATGTAGGGAAAAAGACATTCCTTTTTTTCGGCCGAATAACGGTCAAAGTTGTGGTACCAACCCAGCCCGACTAGCTGAAGTCCTACCACTACAAAGATCATACAATGATAGATTATAAGAAAACCATATAATACACAACAATTTTCAACCAACTTTCAGAAAAGGAGGTGGTTCTCAATTTGTTTCATTATTTCACAATTTTTTGGATCAAAATTGTCTGAAGTACTGAAACATGCACTGGGTTTTCAATTCAACATTTGTTTTAAGTGTGGCGTTTGACGTCTAGAAGAAAGCTGAATTGCTTAATACCTTTGTTTTTTTTAGGGTTCCGTACCCAAAGGGTAAAACGGGACCCTATTACTAAGACTCCGCTGTCCATCTGTCTGTCTGTCTGTCTGTCCGTCTGTCACCAGGCTGTATCTCATGAACCGTGTTAGTTAGACAGTCAAAATTGTCACAGATGATGTATTTCTGTTGCCGCTATAACAACAAATACTAAAAACAGAATAAAGTTAAAAATAATAGAGCGTCCCCATACAAGAAACGTGTTTTTTTCGTGCATTTCACGCCATCTATGTACGCTTAGTTAGGTAAACGTCCCATAGATGGCGTTATATTAAAATGTCGATCCCTAACACCTTTGCTAGACGTTAGATGGCGTTATAAGAAATAATATGTTTATTAATTATTATTTTTTACTGGCGAAAAATGATAGTGGTATTTTTTGCTCAATCTTATAAAATACTGTATTGTGGTACGGAACCCTACGAGTGCGAGTCCTTGGCCAGTTACACTTGGCCAGTTTATTTATAAATTCAAACCAATAAGCTATGTTTCTGTTATATCTATAATAATAATTATTGAATATGATCTATTTAATGTAATTTGACGTGTGTAAGTGCAAATTTTGAATTTGCCCATATACTGAATAAATGCTTTGACTTTTGACTGTCTGTTGGTTATTTGAGGATTCCGTACCCAAAAGGTAACAAAGAAACCCTATTACTGAGACTTCGCTGTGCGTCCGTCCGTCTGTCCGCCTTTCACAGGGCTGTATCTCCTTAACTGTAATAGGTAGATACTTGAAACTAGTCTAACTATCGCGGTTCATGAGATACTGCCTCGTGACAGACGGACAGACAGATAGACAGACAGCGGAGTTTCAGTAATAGGGTTCCGTTGGTACACTTTGGGTTCGGAACCCTAAAAACTGTGGTAGACGTGTCTTATAATTTAAATTGATGAGTATAATATAATGTACAAATTTTCGAGTCAATTGACCCAGAAAATAAACTGGCCAAGTGCAAGTCGGACTCGCACTAGTAGGGTTCCGTACCACACTACAGTATTTTATCCCTCCTCCTCCTTTAATCGTTCGCTCACTGCTGAGCATCGGGATGTTCCGGCCTGAACTTTATTTTTACGATTTCGGGCTTCTACCCTCTTCTACCTTTTACCCTCTACTTTTCCCGTCACGATGAGTTTTTCTAGATTATCTGCCGGTTTTCTGGCGATATGTCCGAAATATTGGAGCATTCTCTTTAGGCAGACTGCAGAAAGCTTCTGGTCTACTTTAAGATCTTTCAAGATCGACACGTTTGTTCTGAAAGCAGTCCAGGGTATGCGCAACATACGCCGCCAACACCACATCTCGAACGCATCAATTCGTTGTCTATCGCATGCTTTCAAGGTCCAGGACTCTGCGCCATATAGAAGAACTGGGAATACCAAGGTCTTGACAATATAGGTCTTAGTCTTTTTGAGCACATTCCGATTCTTCCATATCTTATCTAATTGGCGCATTGCAGATTTGGCCATTCCAATACGTCGTCTAATTTCAGTATCAGTTCCCCCCTTATTTGATATGGTTGAGCCCAGATAAACGAATTCGTTCACTATGTCGAAGTGACTCAGAGCATGACTTGTTGTAAGGGAGTTCGATCTATCAACGATCATGATCTTGGTTTTGGCCTGGTTTATTCTGAGTCCCATTTCTTGAATGAACACATTCAGGCGGGTTAACAAATCTGCCATTTCTGTTTCTGTGGCAGTTATCAGCGTCGTATCATCAGCATATCGTAAATTTGAGATCTTTGTGCCTCCTATTATTCAGTATATATAGTATATTATACAGTATTTTATAAGATCGAGCAAAAAATAACACAATCATTTTTCGCCAGCAAAAAATAATAATTAATAAACATTTTATTTCTTATAACGCCATCTAACGTCTAACAAAGGTGTTAGGGATCGACATTTTAATATAACGCCATCTATGGGACGTTTACCTAACTAAGCGTTCATAGGTGGCGTGAAATGCCGAAAAACACACGTTTCTTGTATACGTACTCTCTATAATTTTTAACTTTATTCGGTTTTTAGTATTTGTAGTTATAGCGGCAACAGAAATACATCATCTGTGAAAATTTCAACTGTCTAACTATTACGGTTCATGAGATACAGCCTGGTGACAGACAGACAGACAGACAGATAGACAGACAGACGGTCAGCGGAGTCTTAGTAATAGGGTCCCGTTTTACCCTTTGGGTACGGAACCCTAATAAAAAGTTTCATAGAAAGATCAACCCTCCATTTCACCCTGTTAGGGGTAGAATTTCAAACAATCCTTTTTTGGTGGATACCTAAATTTCACATTAAATACACCCTCCAAATTTCGTGGTTTAGGCAGTGCGTTGATATATTAGTTAGACAACACGTGGGGATGTTTTTTTTAAAAACTGTGATACACGTGACTCATAATTAATTAAATGTAACTCATTATTATTAGAGTACTAGAAGTGTCCCGCGGCTTTGTCCGCGTTAAAATTTTTTTTATTTACTTAAAACTTTTCTTTTGTAAAAACGATTCTATCATTTAACACATCAAATAAGAATTAGCCAAATCGGTTCACCCGTTTTCATGTTATCGCGTGACTAAGGCAATTCAGGATTCAAATTTATAAAACCCTAAAAACCTAAATTTACAGACTTTGTTACCTACCCCATTTCGAAAAATCCTACAACACGTACTTTATCCCATCTTGTTTCGCCATACAAACTTTGAATCCCCGTTCCGTATCCGGGAGGAATTTTCAGAAAATCATTTCTGAGCGGATACCTACGTCATAATAACTATCTGCATTCTGAATTTCAGCGCAATCAGAAACAATATTGATTTTTAGACTTTGTTACCCCAGTTTATCCTCTCAGGGTGGCATTTTGAAAATGTCTGAAACTCGTATTTACTTATTTATTTACAGAAGTACTTGTGTGAAATGTCGAATAAAACGACTATCCTATCCTAACTTTGAACCCCAGCTTCATCCCCTTAAAGAGTGTAATATGAAAAATTCTTTCTTAGCGGATACCTAAGTCAAAATAACTATCTGCATGCCAAATTTCAGCGCAATCCGAAACAATATTGATTTCAGACTTTGTTACCCCACTTCACCCTTTTAGGGGTGGAATTTCGAAAGAGCCTGAAACACGTATTTACTTACTTAAGTACTTGTGTTAAATTTCGATTATAAAAGACTACCTAATATTGTTTTTCTATACAAACTTTGAACCCCCGTTTCATCCCCTTCAGGGGTGAATTTTGGAAAATCCTTTTTCTGAGGTAACTAACGTCGTAATAACTATCTGCATGCCAAATTTCAGCACAATCCGAAACAATATTGATTTTCACACTTTGTTACCCCATTTCACCCTCTTAGGGGAGGAATATCGAAAAAACCTAAAACACGTGTTTACTTATTTATGTCCTGAAGAACTTGTGTGAAGTTTCGAACAGAAAAGATTATCTAATGTTGTTTCTCCATAGAAAATTTGAACCCCCGTTTCATCCCCTTAAGGGGTGAATTTTGAAAAATCCTTTCTTAGTAAACCCCTACGTACTAAGACAAATATACCCTCCAAATTTCAAGTCTCTACCACCAGCGGTTTAGGCTGTGCGTTGTCTGTCAGTGAGTCAGTCAGTCAGTATGTCAGGACAAAGATTCTTATAGTATTAGTGCATTATGTGCATTAATTTTCGAGACATATTCACATTTTCATATCCACCAATCAGCACCGGCTATAATCATATCCAGCGATCAGCACCGGTACATCATGCATGTCACGATATGCGATAGATGAACGAAAAAATTCGAGGCGATGTAATGAAAAATTCACTTTAAAATTCAAGTATCAAAATTGTTTGTTATTGTGGTTTAGAGTTCAGGCATACAGAGATAATTTGAAATTGTAGTGTGCCGTCCGTGTTACGTAGTTCCAGAGATCGTGTAGATTTTGACTTGCTGTCAAATGAATGCGCGCCCTTAAAGATTAAATTAATTTTTTTTTAATTTTTTTAGTTCATTAGCACAATAGAATCTAATTGAGAAACTTTTCAAAAATGGGTGTAATAACCTATTGAAGAACGAATGTAGTCTTGCTGCCCTATGACTGCATCGACACTTATCAGGAGAGATCACGGTCAAGTTCACAATGTCATGTCAAAAATATTTTATACGAGAATGTTCGATGTGATGTCAGGTGGTCGGTCGAACTTGCAAAACAAACCAATTTGCCGAAAAAATATTTCAAACACAAACTATAGTTAAGTCAATGCGATTCTTCCTTCCTTCGCAAGTAAATTCATCACAATTTTTTCTCAGTTGGCCTTACAATCTGTACATTTTTACTTAAACTTATTGTATGGAGCAGAACGAGCAAGAGCTGAGGATTATGTTAATGTATATAGTATGTTTAAAATATGTCACCTTCAAATGTTCCAAAGAACAGACATGATGCTCGTAGATCATGGGCGAGCGGAAGGTGATGCGGCAGATGCGACAGAAGGGCATGAGGAAGCGCTTCATGGCGCGATGCGTGTCTGTGAGGTTGTGTGCGTGGCGCGTGGTGCGGTGGTTCAGGCGGCACACCAGGCAGAAGGTGGTGCGCGCCGCCAGCTCGGCGCCGGCGGACGCTTCGAGCTCGCGCTGCGCTCCGCGCTGAGCCACGCGCATGCGCAGCAGCTGCGCCTTGTGCCGCCGCGCTACGCCGCTCATTGCCGCGCGGTGCTTTACCGATATCAAGTGCTTCGCGTAACCCTGCATTATATTGACTCGTTTATTACGTGTTTAAGGAACCCACCATAAAGTCTTAAATATTATTATATCAGTCTAACTACACCGGAGAGAGGGAGATGGTGCTACATGACCATTTTAAAATTTAACATTAAACATCTAAAATACTTTTTAAAATTACAGTTCTGATCTATTAACTGCTAGAACTAATAAGTTATGTTTATGGAGACGAAGTGGGTCACAAACGCCGCCACTTGAGGCACTTATCGCCGAGTGATCAAACACCGTGCATTTATCGTGAACTAGCGTTAACATAAATTCAACTTAGTCTAGTAGGGGGTAAATGTGGCGAGTTCAAACCATATGTTCTAAACATTAAATCCGCAGCTCAGTGGAGACGTTATGTGGCTGTGGCGCGGGCCCTTTTGCGGCGGCCATTACAAGGGCTGGGACACGCGTAAATCCATACAACAATGGGCAATACGGAAATAAGACATTGGTTTTACAGTATATGTACTTACAGCGAAAGTAGCGTGCTTCTCCTTACAGTGCACGCAGGAGAGATGTACGTAGGGGCGCGCGCGGCGCGGCGGCGCGTCGGACGCGGCGTCAGGCTCTTTGTCTGTCTCCTCGCCCGCCTCGTTCGCCTCGGGCTCCGATGATGGCTCCTGCTCCACCTGCCAGTTAATATGTTGCTTGTAGCCGATGATTCAGTACTCATCTAGTTATTTCAGATTTTACAAGCTAATTTTACCAATATAAATTACGTAATATTAAACATACCATAAATTTGTAACCTATGAGAATCATTAGTGTGGCAATAATAACTGTGAAATGTGTACTAACCTCTTCTTTAATTTTTATTTCCTTCTTCTCTTCGGTGGCTTCTTCTTTGTCTTCGGGATCCCAATCTTCTTCAGTGGAAGAAGCCTCATCCTTGGATTTAATAGAGCTGCTACGGGAGAAACAACTTTTCATTAGCATGTCAAAGAGTAAGGGTATAAGAATAGTAGTATGTAGTAGTGTAGTAAAAAAAAAAGCTTAGTGTTAACAACATCATGTGATGCTATCCCACCTGCTTCTAATTTTGGAAATAGTCTCGCTCGGAATTCGCCCATCGGCTGTCATACTCATTACAAACATCGCTTCGTCTTTCTCAGTATCACTCTTGTAATATCGCCTTTCCTCGAGGGACACACATCCACCGGCTCCGATATCTCGAAAGGGGATCTAGGACGAGTTTCGTCATCGGTCGATACGATCGGCTATAGGGTCGCATACTCTACCGTTTTAAGTAACGCAATATACGGAATTACCTTCTCTTAATAGTTTTGAATGCACGGGTGTATCCGAGCGATCTGTCCGCGAAGCGCCGGGCGGAGAAGGTGCCCCGGGAGCGCGGCGCGCCGCGGTAGAGCGCGCGCGAGCGCAGCGTGCGGCCGCGAAACGAGCGGCGCGGCACGCGTGGCCGCGTGGTCGCGTGGCGCATCGGTTCGCGCGGCGGGCCCATACCGCTCAACTTGCGGTAGCCGTCCCGCACCGGGGACCGCCTTCGATCCTCGCCTCCGAACGACCTTCTCTCGCCTCCGTAACTATCTTGTCTCCCGCTGTACGAGCCCCCGTAGTGGCTGCCGCCATCGTGGCTACGTCTATCGCTCGAAGACCCCTGTACACAATTCTTTTCGGTTCGTTCTGTGTCTTTTACAAATCAGATCAAATTAATAAACATTATTAGTGAGAGTTCGATCCGCTTCTGCACCTCGCTATGTGGGGATCGGGTCGTCACAAATCCTATGATATTGGTTCTGGTCTGGCGTTCGGGAGAAAGGTTTTCTCTACGATAATTTTAATTGGTTTCGGAGAGGCGATGGTAATTCGCATATATTGGCCGTTTTATCGATTCTATTGACTTGGTGCAGAGGTAATCGGAATGAGTGATCAGAATGTGGTAATATTTGTCATAGCTCTGTGCAGACATAAACCACTGAAGATAGAAAAGGCGGTTCAAGAGCCGAATTTTACCGAAGAATCATTCAGTTCATAACTGTAGGCAGTGAAAGGCTTCTTATTATGGAATACCATCTTAGATGTTCATAATTGTTTATGCTCTGCAATAATAGAGATGTTCATATCTGAACATAAGCCTGAAGGTGATGCTGCAGCTAATCATCTAACTACATGTTTTTATTATCTCAGAGTTCTTTTATATGACAGATTATCATGTAACAATTATAAGCAAATATGCTGTATTTTACTCTCTCAACACCATGCCTTCTAAAGTCTCACAGTAGGTATCACTTTACAATTCGACATCATTCAACAATCTTAATGAAGACTCATGTGGTGCCCAATTCACAGCAATGAATTTTTTCATTAAACTTTTAATATTTTTTATCTTTCCGAAGAAATATACATTAGTAGATGTGTTTTAAGATGAAACTAACATGTGTTCCTGCATATCCTGCTGTTTGTACATTGGCCTGCTGAAACTGTATCTAAATATAAGATATCATAATAATGTCATTTTGGTAATCATACTGAGTTTTAGGCAAGATAACCTGTGTATGTCAGGTTTTTACATTCTCTTTCATGTCATGGAAGCTTTTAAATAAGATATCATATTGGTCAGTCACTTTGCTAATCTTAACGAGTCTTTGGCAAGAAAAGCAGTGACTACTGTCAGTCTCATTTCATGTCATGGAAGCTCTCAAAAATGAAATAGTCTTTCAGTACCCAATGATGATTTTCATTATCACCTTTATCTTTTCTTTAGATGGGTTCTTCTTATCTTTTTGCAATCTATTTACCTTGGAATCCAGGGTTGTTGTCAACACTAGTGTAGCAATAGTTTTTACTAAATATGTAAAAAATATTTGCAACTTGATACTGACCTCCATTCTCATTCTTTTGCGCTCGGGGGAGCCTGAACGGCCTCCATAATCACGGTTTGAATAACTCCCTGACGTATCCTGCAATAAAATGTTCAAAGTGATACAATCCTAATAACATTATTATTTTATTTATTATTAGTTTATTATTTCGTCAATTGGTCGATGAGAATTGTTCATAGCCATCAACTTCATAACAATTAGACCCCGGTTGAAAGGCGAGCACTTTCCGCTAAATCATCGGCCTTATAAGTCTTATATAAATCCACGCCCACAAAAGCGATGTTAGTTTCGACCAGTACGGTGACCTGTAAACACCTCCGCGCTCAGATACTTTAATTTCTTAAAAAGTCGTTGTGATAGCTCCATGCAGTGTATGACGGCGTGGAAAAACCAGTACAAACTCAAATTTTAAGGCAAACGGTATAACTTTTCACCGGTAAGTCAATAAATGTATCCAATCTTCAAAAATACATTTTAGGCAAAGCTCAGCTTATATTTGTCGGTCGGCAGTTGTCTTTAATCACTATCTCTTTTTGTCATGGACGATGTTTAATAGTTCTATCCCGTTTTTGCGTGGATTTAGTGTTCATGCACCTCTGCTGCAGTGATACATATCGATAAACTAGGAATATTATCGACATTCATTTAACAATTAGGTATAATTTGTAAATTTGGATGTAGAAATATAAAGTGTGAGACACTTCAAAGAAACATAATATTTGATTTACGCAGTGCAACATCTCTCGTCGGATTTGAAAACTGTAATGATTTCTTCCGAATGATTAACTTACGTAATAAGTAGTCATAGATGGCGCCACCAATGCATAATTGGGTTAACAAATGCAATCCACTAATTTCGACGTATCGATGTATCGAACCGTGGCTTAATTGGCAGAGCACCTGGACGTGTAATCCGGGGGGTGCGGGTTCGAGTCCCGTCGGTACGATGAAATTTTGGATTGTGTTTAACAATTTACAAAAATATAAAGTGTGAGACACTTCAAAGAAACATAATGTTATTATTGTTATAGATAGAAATTAGTTCGATTGAGTTTAATTTTAATTGTAAAAATATAATCACCAGTATTTAATTGGACGTAGTTTAGCAAAAAGGATCCAATCCACACCACCCCAGTTTTTCTGTATAGCAGTTTAAAGTTTGACAGAGTATTTGTCACTCTGATGTTACTTCAAATTATTATTTTATTGTGTTGCAAGTTAAGATATTTTTTATGTTTTTAATTATGTATGCTTAAATTAGGTATACTTTGTTATTGTTCGAGATATTTAAATAAAAGTGCATGTGGATCCTTTTTGTGAAATTATATTTTTTTAGTGCAGTATCTCTTTTTCAATTTCACGATAAACACCCAAACAATAAAATTGTTGATTTAATAATTATGTTTTATTAATAAAACTGTAAAAATTATTACAATTTTAAATTTATTTTCATAGAAACTCAAGAATATTATTATCAATAGGCATCGAGTGGCTTAACACAGTAGGTAATCATAATCAGTCTAATATTTTAATATATCCATACTATACTATACTATATATAATATTATAAATGCGAAAGTAACTCTGTCTGTCTGTCTGTTAACTTTTCAAGCCTAAACCGCTGAACCGATTTCGATGAAATTTGGTGCGGAGATAGTTTGAGATCTTGGAAAAGATATAGGATAGTTTTTATCCTGGATATCATCCCTTAACAGGGTGAAAAGGGGGGTGGAAGTTTGTATGGGGAATGTAAAACCGCTGAGCCGATTGCAATGATATTTAATACGAAGACAGTTTGAAACACTGGAAAAGACATATAATAGTTTTTATCCTGGATATCATACCTTAAGGGGGGAAAAGGGGGTGGAAGTTTGTATGGGGAATGTAAAACTGCTGTACCGATTTCGATAAAATCTGGTATGAAGATAGTTTGAGACCCTAAAAAGTGAGTGAAAGTTTTTAACTCGGAAGTCATCCCTTAAGGGGTGGATATGAGATGTGAGATAGGAGATGGGTGATGGGAGATTGGGGTTGGGGAGATGGGGATGGGAAGATAGGGAGATGGAAGACGGTAGATGGGAAATGGGATGGGGAGATGGGAAACTGGAGATGGAAGATGGGGAGATACGAGATATGTAGATATAAGACTGTGAGATCTTTATTGACGACTGACATAGATTAGTAGATTACCATAAGGATAGCTGTTGTGATTCATATGTAATAATCATAGCTTTTTTGTCCCTATATTTTATAAAAAAAAAAACTGTATAAAAAATATCAGTATGAATATATTTAAATATATTACTGATAATAGAATATTTAAATATTCTCTGTTTCATTCATTACATCTTCTTGGATGAAGTCCAGTGAATCACCATACCCATCGACGTCATCTATTAAATTGACATTCCCCTGGAGAGATTTATAAAAGTCTTGACAGTCTTTTGGAATAAGTTCAAGCATGGATTTTAAATCGTCCAGTTTGGCTTGTGGTATTTCTTTTCCGTGAGGCCACAGCCCCCCTTAAGGGATGATATCCAGGATGAAAACTATTATATATCTTTTCCAGTGTTTCAAACTGTCTTCTTACTAAATATCATTGCAACCGGCTCAGCGGGTTTACATTCCCCATACAAACTTCCACCTCCTTTTCCTCCCTTAAGGGATGATATCCAGGATAAAAACTATTAAATGTCTTTTCCAGTGTTTCAAACTGTCTTCGTATTAAATATCATTGCAATCGGCTCAGCGGTTTTACATTCCCCATACAAACTTCCACCCCCTTTTTCACCCTGTTAAGGGATGATATCCAGGATAAAAACTATTCTATACCCTTTCCAAGATCTCAAACTATCTCCGCACCAAATTTCATCGAAATCGGTTCAGCGGTTTAGGCTTGAAAAGTTAACAGACAGACAGACAGAGTTACATTCGCATTTATAATATTAAGGATGGATATATTAAAATATTAGACTGATTGACCTACTGTGTTAAGCCACTCGATGCCTATTGATAATAATATTCTTGAGTTTCTATGAAAATAAATTTAAAATTGTAATAATTTTGACAGTTTTATTAATAAAATATAATTATTAAATCAACAATTTTATTGTTTGGGTGTTTATCGTGAAATTGAAAAAGAGATACTGCACTAAAAAAATATAATTTCACAAAAAGGATCCACATGCACTTTTATTTAAATATCTCGAACAATAACAAAGTATACCTAATTTAAGCATACATAATTAAAAACATAAAAAATATCTTAACTTGCAACACAATAAAATAATAATTTGAAGTAACATCAGAGTGACAAATACTCTGTCAAACTTTAAACTGCTATTCAGAAAAACTGGGGTGGTGTGGATTGGATCCATTTTGCTAAACTACGTCCTTGAAAATATTAACCTGAAGAAATAATTATTATTTCAAGTGTATTGGATCGTTATTACTGAATCAAAATATTATCCTGAAGAAACAAAATATAATTTCACTATAACGATCCAAGCGTGTTGGGTCGTTATTACTGAATTAAAATATTGACCGAAGAAACAAATATAGTTTCACTAAAACGATCCAAGTGTTTTGGGTCGTTATCACTGAATCAAAATATTGACTGAAGTAACAAAATATAATTTCACTATAACGATCCAAGCGTTTTGGGTCGTTATTACTGAATCAAAATATTGACTGAAGTAACAATATTATAGTTTCACTAAAACAATCCAAGCGTTTTGGGTCTTTATTACTGAATTAAAATACAAACCTGCTTTAGATGTGGTTTGGTACCCTAGGTGAATAAAACATGTGTTGCCATGGTTTTTCACTAGGATCTTTTTACAGGATATAAAAGGTCACCTCATAAACCAGTTGGTACACCTAACTCGATTTTAGCAATTTTGTGGATTGGATCCTTTTTGCTAAACTACGTCCAATTTTAATTCTGAATAAGTATAGGTACTTACTTCATGAATAACCGTCTAATATTTTTTTGACTTATGGATGAGACGAAGAGATGTATACATACGGCATTCATAAATTGGCTATCACATTATTGCATATCTTTGTATTTACCTACATTCTGACAAAATATAAAATTGATTAGGCATTGATTATTATTGTCTTGATTGCTTGTAAGCATAATTTTTTTTTAAGTTTCATTATGGCTCCACACTTTATTAGTGTATTGAGCCAGTGTCAAGTATTAAAATTCTTCAAGTTTTTATCATTTTTGGTCGTAGAGATAGGTTAAAGTCACATTTCAGGTCAGTTTTCAAGTAAAAGTGTAGTCTAAGTCATACCTTCAGTAAAGATGTGTTGTTTACTGAAGATTTTCAGTGGAATTTTGGTGAGACCGCAAATAGCATGTTTTTCAACATTGTGCTGTTTCCCTACACTCGCACACATTCACCGACACTGAATGCTTAATAATCCACATTTATTACACATTAACTCGCGGAAGAACACCAGTTTTAGGAAAAAATACAATGAGATCACACACACTTTTCCACGTTCGCGCCAAAAACTCGTAAGCATACATTTCTAAACGCACGCATATTTGACAATCAATAAATATGTCACACAATTGTCATTACTGGCAGTATTTAAAATCTATTAACATTTCTAAAATGTACATGACTTGAAATCACAAAAACTTGAAGAATTTTTGTACTTGACACTGGCTACATACACTAATCGTGTGGAGCGATGACCCTAATTAATTTGCGGTTTACCGTATCGACGGGATAAACAATTGAAGTTCAAATTATTGGCAGTTTTTTTAACCCAGTGACATTTTGGCAAAATAATTTGTCTTATAAATTTTTTTTAGGTCAATAATTATTAATTGTTTTTAATACTTATTATCCTATTCCTGACAAAGACAATTCCATAAATACAAAAATAATAAAAATTGTTCCAGCTGTTCTTGAGTTATAAGTGTAGTGACTAGCACGACTTTCTTTTATATATATATATAGATATATATAAAAGCGAAAGGTTACTTACTCATAACGAAATCTCGAAAACCGCTGGACGTATAAAGATGAAATTTGGCAGGGAGCTAGTTTATAGTTAGTAGACGTCCGCTAAGAACGGATTTTGCGACAGGGCCGGATTAAGGGGTCTAAGGGCACTCGCAATTTTTTTATGGAAGTCCTTCATGTTTTTGCCACAAACATGAAATTTGGCCAGAAGTATTTACTATTTAGTAATCATTCGCTTATAACGGATTTTGCGACAGGGCTGGATTTAGGAGGTCTTATGGCTCACGCAAGTTTGTATAAAAGATCTTAATTTTTTTGCTACAACCTTGAAATTTGGCCAGAGATATTTAGTAAACATTCGCTTAGAACGGATTTTGCGACAGGGCTGGATTAAGGAGGTCTTAGGGGTCATTGTATAAAAGATCTTCATTTTTTGTTAAGAACTTGAAATTTGGCCAGAGGTGATAAGTTAATGTTCACTAAGAAAGAATTTTTCGACAGGGTCGGATTAAGGAGGTCTAAAGGCTCTCGTGACTTTGTATGAAAATCCTTCATTTTTTTGCTACAAACTTGAAATTAGGGACAGAGGTGTTTAGTAAACGTTCGCTAAGAACGAATTTTGCGACAGGGCTGGATTCAGGAGGTCTAAGAGCTCTTGCAAGTTTGTACGAAAGTCCTTCTTTTTTTGTTACAAACTTTGAAATTTGGCACATAGGTAGTTACTAAACGTTCGCCAAGTACAGATTTTGCGACAGGGTTCTGCCCCTTCCCACCCTTCCCCCCCCCCCTAAAAATTATTGATACATTTTTTAGTACTAATCCTCAGAATTATAAAATATTCATATCTCCTAAAGGGGGGGGTCCGCAACTTTTCCTTCAAGGGGGGAGTTCTTCCCCTCCCGCTCTTCCCTTCCCTTCCCCTCCCACCCATAAAATCGATGTCAGGTAAAGTACATTACTACCTTTATATTAATTTTGCTCTCGCGCAATTGGATACTTAAAAAAATTATGAGTTTAGGCTGACGGCTATTTTAGCTAACTCATATATTATGATTTCTCCAAACCTTGATAGTGCACCTGCAGAGGCCTATCACGAAGTTAGGCTGACTGAACGAGATGAACTAAATGACGGGGACGCAGTTATGTAGGCTGTATAGCTCCATCTTTGTCATGTTCGTTCATTTCAATCCCTATCAAACTTCGTGATAGGGGGGCTGATGTTTGTATACTTATATGTTCTTAGTATATACGTCCATGTCGATAGTGTACTCATAGATGAAGGAATAAAAAAATAGATCGATAATGTCTTATGAGATTCTAGTACGACAATTAAATCTGATCGAGATGGCGTTACTAGTTCCGAATGACAAAAAGTTTTTTAGGAATAAATGAAAAAACGTTTTTTACTTTACTGATTTGACATATATATTAATTTTAGGAACAATATAAATATTTAGTTGTATTACATCCACAAAAATATAGCGAATTCATATTTATAATTTTTTGTGTTCGGTTTGTTAAAACATCTTGAACTATTTTTAAAATCAATACTAAGTAAGCTAGTAAAGCATGATGTTACAGTAAAATCCGGCAGATGGCGCAATGTTCAAAGATTGTTATTAGGTAATTTTAGGTGTGACTAGTCAAGTCAGTTCGACAAGATGGCGCTATTTTTCGAAGTTACATTTTGATTATTTTTTAAAAACCTAAACTTATATAAAATAAACAAATTTCTATTCCTTTTACAGTTAGCAAAATTTTAAATGCCTATGTCTATTATTTTCATCAAAATCATCATATAATTCGCATCAGATAATTTTATTGGAGATCTAAGTCAATGGACACCTCAAAACAGCGACGTCCTCACTCCTATTTATATTTAACACATGTACGTATTAACAAATATTATACACATAAATGCAAACTGAAAACGATAGCAAATCTACTGTAAATTTCAACTTAATGTAAAACGACATCGTAGCTCAGCGGTTAGAGTGTTGAGAATTTACTTTACGAACGTGAAGTCAAGGGATCGAACCCGAGGACACGAAAATTCTCGTGCTTTTTTTAACCAACTTTTAAAAAGGTGGAGGTTCTGAATTCGTATTATTTTTTGTATGTTTTGGCTGGCAGCGGTTGGAAACAAAAAGTTGAAGATTGAGCTCAGACGCGTGTGCGTGAGCAAGGCCGATGATGATATAGACAGGTATATGCAGTATATGGAAGTAGGTGTCAACCAGAAAACAAAAGTAGATACTGATACGGTAACAACTAATTGTTATTTTCTTCTAATTAAGTATAACACGTAGTAGGTAATTTTAAAAATATAGTAGTAATTAATAATAGTTTGTTACCTCAGAACTCCGTCAAATATTAACCGATTTGAATTTTTTTTCCTTTCAAATTTTATCCAGACATGGCAATTATCTCCCGAGGTATGGAGATAAACAATATAAGCAAATTTGTATACTTTGATGACATGATTATTACTTTGACTATCGCGGCATGTGAATTTGGTTTTTTCGTTTTGTACGATCATAAATGATTGATGTCTCGCATCTCATCTCGTGAGTCGAAACGGCCATGCAACGTCGCACTTGCGTTCCGCCGTCCGCAGTGGATTGGATGCGACCTCTCTCTCTCTGTCTCTCGTCCTATCTGGCAACGTCGCGTGAGTCGCGTCGTCGCTTACCTATCGAGTGGGTTACTTGAAACCACGGTAATATTACCTATATACTTTTTACCAGAGTAGGTATACTATACACAAATTTATTTAGTAAACACCAATAAAAACCAACTTAAGAAACAGTAAACACTAAACTTAAAACAACAGTACAATGGGTGGACTTATCGCTTATCTTCCAGTCAATCTACGGATCTAGATAGGGAGATGCGTGTTGAGCAAGGTCGGAGGTCTGTATTTCTATGTACATAGAAATTCGCTCATAGTGTGTATTTCTATGGCTGCTATAACATTAAAGATCGTTTACTAAATGAGAAAAACCGACTTCACATACCACGCTAGTCAATTTCAGTATGTACTAAGTTTGAGGTGTTTATCCCCTATATCTGAAGATACTTACTTGTCTGATCTCAATGAAATAACAATGGCACCACCGAGGAAATGTACTCTACCAATTAAAAAAAAACATTCGAATCGGTTCAAAATTGACGAAGTAATCATGCAACATAAATAAAAACATAAAGACGAATTGAGAACCTCCTACATTTCGGAAGCCGGTTGAAAAAGAGGTGACCCCCTTATTAGTTATTAAATACAACAAGAAACTTATTTTCTCGGCAAATTTTGTTAATTCGCATCACAATCACATATTGTATTATATTATACTAGAAGTGCCCCGCGGCTTCGCCCGCGTTAGTAACTCTTTTTATTTACTTATAACTTTTCTTTTGTAAAAACCTTTATAACATAAAATACGTCAAAAAAGAAATAGTCAAATTGGTTCGATCGTTTTCAAGTTATCGCGTGAAAAGACTTTGTCACCTACCCCTTTCGAAAAATTCTGCAACATGAAATGAAATGAATGTTTATTCCACAAAAAATAGAGTTAACATTAGGATGTTCTGATATATTCATAGTCCTTCTATTTAGTCATATCTATGACATGTGAAAATGTATAACATAAATACTATATTATTGATAGGTATATAGTTATTATTATGATTATATTTCAGCAATAATATTATGATTTCAGTTATAATGTCAACTTATTAAAAATACAGAAATTTATAATAATTAAAAATGTCTGTTAGCGTCAAATGCGTATATATATATTTCATCGTATATTTAAAAAATCATTTAAAAATAGAGTTCTATTTTATATCACTGTCTTTAAAAATGCGCGCTGCGTCGCGCTCTGTGTGAACTGACCCTTAGGGAACACGTAAGATTTTATCAAAATTGGTTCTTTTTTTACGAAAAGGTTAATTTGTGTAAATACCTGGCTTATAGATATTATAAGATGTATTTATATACAAGATTATATTAGGTAAAGTGAATTGGGAAACTGTGATACTCATCCTAATTGCCCTAATTGTTAGTTATGAAACAAAAAAATAAAAAAAGAGATAAGAGCTACGGGTGGGGTCCCAAAAGCAAACATCTCAAGACCTTAACATTGTATCATCAGACATATGCGGAGTATTAACTCCTCAAACGAACCTCAAACTTGCTACTGAAAATAACTTGAACGGCATTTGAAAATAGTTAAATTCACAGTTTAAAGTCAAATTGAATCTCCCACAAGCTGAAAAGAAGTTAAGTGGGATTTACTTCATTAACAAGTAACAATAACATTAACAAGGACATAATTATAACCCGACTCGGAACAGTCTATAGATCACACAAAGAATTGGCCCGTGTGGGTTTTGAACTTTCGACCTTTGGTTTCGTGGCCAGTGCCACTAACCACTATACGTAGTATTATTATATTTTCTATGCCACTAGCCCACGTTATATATAGTTATATAGATATATTAACGCCATCTATCGCTTATATATATGGATTAAATATAAATATGGATTCGATAGACCTTAAGTCAAGTGTCGCCGGTAACGCCAGATAGATGGCACTAAAAAATAACACTTCGTTGTACATGTTACGCCTCTAGCGGCGTTAAGCGGAACTACGAGGTACCAGCGACGATATTAAGTCTTAGGCTAGGTCTTTACGAAAGCACTAAATAAGCATTCTATGTTGTCTTTATTCTATGGTGTACTTAACTTTTATCGATATTTTTTTACGGTAATTTGGTATGGTCATCTATATCTGAGATTTATGACTTTGTCCGCCCGTCAAAACTAGTCGGAAGCGCGAATCACAAACACGCTGGCTTTATTGGTTTGATTGTATTTAACACTAGCAGCGCCTTGCGGTTTCACCGCGTAGTTCCACGCGGTTTCATCTATACAAGAATACGGGGATAAAATGTAGCCTATGTTGCTCGCTGATAATGAAGCTTTCCATTAGTGAAATAATATTTAAAATCGATCCAATAATCGTTTTTGAGTTAAATCAATACAAACAAAAAATGAAATCTTTCCTCTTTATATATTAGTATAGATAAAAACATCTAGATGGCGCCAGAGTAAGTTGAACAGCTCTCCTTGTAAATATTGCTTAAATTGTTAAACACAATCCAAAATTTCATCGTACCGACGGGACTTGAACTCGCAACCTCCTGGATAACATGTCCAGGTGCTTTGCCAGTAGGGAATATTCATGAAGCTCAGATTTATTGGAAATATTTTTTTTCGATTCTTTGTTGTCCTGGAGTTATAAGTATAACCTTTTTTTTATTTAATTCCATTTTATTTGCTTAAAATAATAAATTAAAAATGCAATGTAAGCGAGGGAATTTAAGTTTGTAAAACAGATCACCATTGGTCGAATCGAAAGTTGACGTCATTATGCACTACTCCACGTGATAGAAACATTGAGCGCGGGAACATAAAAATAAATGTATGGTGTGGTATTATTGTATTTATTTCCAAAAATTGTGTTCGCCGCGTAGTATTGTGCAAAAATATATATTACTAACCATTTAATATAGATAAAAATGAGTACGAGATTAGAGAAACTGTATAATTTAATAAAAACATGCCATTGGCTAAATAAAATAATCGCGCGGAGTTGTAGTTAAAGAAATAAAGCTAGTTTGCTTCAAGCGGCGTGTGTCTGACGTAAGTGCGTGACGTCACAATGCATTACCAAAGAGCCCGGGAAATGATGGCGTTAAAACTGCTCAAATTTATTTGTATATTTAAATGTTTATTTAAAAAATAATTGGACTAATTCCAGCAGTATTTTATTTTTTTATTATGTTATGTGGATACATCCACATGAGTGAAATAAAAATATTTTAAAAAAACATGCATATTCCCTATTAAGCCACAGTTCGATATATCGTTACGATGAAATTAGTGGATTGCATTTGTTAACCCAATTATGCATTGGTGGCGCCATCTATGACTACTTATTTCGAAAGTTAGACTTGAATCCGTAACCTCCTGGATAACATGTCCAGGTGCTTTGCCAATTAAGCCACAGTTTGATATATCGTTACAATGAAATTAGTGGATTGCATTTGTTAACCCAATTTTGCATTGGTGGCGCCATCTATGATTACTTATTTCGAAAGTTAATCATTCGGAAGAAATCATTACAGTTTTCAAATCCGACGAGAAATGTTGCACTGCGTAAATCAAATATTAATGTTTCTTTGAAGTGTTACACACTTTATATTTTTGTATGGTAGGTATGATGAAATTTGGGATTGTGTTTAACAATTAAAAAAAAACGTGTGTCACACTTTAAAGAAACGTAATATTGCTTAAATGTATGAGATCCTGATTCGCGCAAACGATGTTTTCTGCGATGTTGGAACCTGATGCCGCAAAAAGTTGTTAAGTATATATCTAATGTAAAACCAAGTCAGTTAAGAGATTCTTGGGGATCATCAAGACTTCTACGGCACCAAACCCCAGTCCGAGGTTCCTAGAGCGATTCTTACCCGCCATTATACCGAGGATCTGCTAGAGGTCAGGTTGGACGAAATTTTGATGGCTCCTAAACAGCTCAAAAATGGAAAAGGCCCCGGAGAGGATGGAATTACAACGAAGCTCTTAAAAGCTGGTGAAACTACAACGCTTGTACAGCTTCTATTATATTGTTTTTTATATTCAATTCCGCCCTCTTTTCAGAGAGAACTCTAAAGATGTGGAGCAAAGGTGTGGTCATTATGTTCTTTAAATAAACTGGCCAAGTGCATGCAAGTGGGACTCGCACTTGTAGGGTTCCATAACACAGTAGAGTAATTTATAACTATAATTTTTCGCCATTAATTCACGCCAAAAAAATCAGTTTGATTTTCATAGTGTGTGTATGAAAAACAAAGTAATGATTGCGGTTGCTATATCTCAAAAACTGCTTACTATATCTCGTTCAAACCAATTTTAGTGAAAGTTTTTAATGAGATCTACAGCATATATATATATATTTTTTAATTGGCGATAATTAAAGTTGCTTAGTGTCATCAACTAGCAAAAAGAGCCGTCTTATAAGGGCTAAATGGATTTTCATAAATCAAAGCTACTTGGTGCGCAGGCTCTTTTCCGCAACTAGACTGTATGTCGGCCCTTTTTGCGTGTGGTTGGTTGCGTATCAATCTAAATCAAAGCTAAGAACACTCGATGAAGACACCTAAAATTTAAATCGGTTCATACGTTTGGGTATTATGATGCCACAGACACACACCTACACAGATACACACGTGAAACTTATAACACCCCTTGTTTTACATTGCAGGACAAAAATAATGATACGGTCGAGGATTTTGAACACGCTAAGCCTAGAATCGTCCGACTCTAGAGAGCTGTACTGCCAAAACACCGTAAGGTTATTGCGGTTGATTTTCTCCTTAATAGAAAGTTACTTTTGGTAGCAGGTCAGGCAGAACATAGATGATCTGAGTACCTGTGAACGAACACCCATTTTCATGAATGCACATAAAACATCCATTGGTACCTATATAGCTAGGAGCTAGGATTAGATAGAACCAACAACCTTCAGTTCAGAATCAAGGTATCTTTTACGCCAACAGGCCATCCGATATCACTTATTGCGGAGAGATGATATACACAAGATGGCTGGCAGCGGTTGGACAGAATAGCTGAAGATCGAGCTCAGTGGCGTGCCATAGGAGAGGCAAATGAGGCCTCAAAATAAATATCAAAGAATATTCCCTGTATCGCTTAAAAATAATACTTAACAGAACAAAGATAAATACCTAATAATTTCCAATAAAAAAAAATCTGAAGTACAAGTAAAAATAAAACAAATAGGGCTACAGTTTGACCACTATCTCACCTGGAGATAAGCGACAATATGGTCGAAGATGTTATACTAGGCCTACAAATGAATACTTTGACTCTTACTTACCGAATAATTTATGTGTAAAACCTCAGATTACGTAATGAGTATAAAACACAACTCAATACAATGAGTTTTGGTGCAGCTAAAAGTTTTGGCCGAAACCAAATTTTCAGTCAGCCACTAATTTCCTTAATATTTTTCGACTTTCTCTTCGACATATGTAGGTTGGTTTCTCTAAAATAGCTTTGCTAAAAGCAGGAAATTATTGCAGGCGAAAGGGAAATTATTGCACGGGGTCGCAAGGTCTTCTGTTCTTACAGAACTACTAGATATTAATGGGTTGAGTATCTGTTTATTGAGACAGCAACACTTACCGATCTGTAAGGCTTCTTGTAAGATTCTTCCATCCTGTCTCGATTGTTATATCGGTTATTGCTGCTGCTGTTATAGCGGGAGTCATTGTTATAGGAAGAGTACCCTCCACCTCGGCCCCCGCGGCTCTCGTAGGAACCTCTGTTGCTGCTTCCGCGATATGAACCGCGGTAGTTGCCGCGCCCACCGTTGTAGCTACCTCGCCCTCCATAGCCTCCATATCCACGGCCCCGAGACGACATCTCACTGAATTGACAAACAAATCAATACGTCTTCGATAAACTAAGTCAGTAAGTGTGTAAATGTATGCTTTTCTATCATCTTACGATGGCATTGAATAACGATAGAACTTTACAATTAGCGACAATTAGTTCTCAAGTTGGAAAGGAAAGATGAGAGTCAGTAAGAGAGTCAGACGACGAAAGTGCCGGCCGCGACAACGCAATATATATAGGTTATAATAAATTTAGCGTTTTACACAGAATATATGTGATATGTTAACGTTAGTTTTAATTACAGGTACCTCGGAATGTGAAGGATTTAATAATCGTACAAGGCGTAGATAATTAACATATGCAAGCGTGTAAATTAGGAGCAGTTACAAAAATGATATAAGATGGCGGGCGAGGCAAGCCGAGCCGAGACCGACGATGAGATTGTGAAATGTGACGTGACGTTGGTTGGTAGGATACTGACGAGACTTATAAAATATTACTTTTACTGGAAGTAAATTTTTACATACATTTAACAATTCTTTATCGGCACCACAAACAAAACAAAAAATATTATATTATCGCTGCCACGCACGCAATTACAATACAAGAAATATTTTTTGAAATTTTAATCAGTAATCAATTCAAATTCATTCGGTTCAGTCTCTGTCCAGTATTATACAAGGTACTCTGTGGTCTCTGTGGCTCTCCCCAGTATATACAGTGCCACAAGTATAACTTGGCGGTGGTGGTTTTTGGAACTAATTCCGCTCTCTTGAAACTGTGAGTTTGACGTTTGAGAGATTGCCGCGACATTACAGTACCACAAGTATAACTTGGCGGTGGTGGTTTTTGGAACTAATTATATTAATTGAAACTGTGAGTTTGACGTTTGAGAGATTACCGCGACATTATTGTTGATAAATCTGCTACATTAAAATAGTTCAATAATGCCGAAAGTAATTAAAAGTGGTTTAAGAGAAACTGTTATCAAAGTACAATGTAAAAGCACAGTGGCGCACAGCCGCGCCAAGTTATACTTGCCGGACTGTACTCCTATCTATGCTCTGTGGGTTTGGGACCACAGACTAGTTAGGAGATTTTGGGACCTTGGGTTCAGTCCACAGATTACTATAAGTGTCAGAGATGTCCACAGGGCTGCGTTCACGACCTACGCTCGGAGTACACGGAGTGAAACAACCGAGGTCGTGAACGACACAGTTGCTACAACCGAGTGCGACGCTCTGAGGTCGTGAACGGGGTTGGAGCGTTTGGGTGTACTCTGAGCGTAGGTCGTGAACGCAGCCCAGAACAATTATTACTCTATGCCAATACCACAGACTAAGTAGAGAACAGAGATGCTACCAAAGACAAATTAAGACAATAAGACAATACCATGGATTAAATATTAAGCGGATATGGCATTTAAATAATAATAATAATATGAGCATTGGCAAACCGTATTCGTCGCTATAGAGCGTGTGTAGATCGCTATTATCAAAATCGCCTCTTCCAAAGTGACCAAAGGAAGGTATACCGACGTTGGGAAGGAACCAATCAACGTGTGAATGACGAGCAGTGTCCGGATGCTACTACCATGAATAACTTCTGGCGTAGTATCTGGTCGGTGCCCGTCGAACACACGGAAGGTGATTGGATGAGAGTCGTTGAGCGTGCATGTGAGCCTATCGAATCCATGGGGGCTATTAGTATTAGCCCCGAAGACGTTAGTTGTGCGACCCGTACGGCCCAGAACTGGAAAAGTCCAGGACCGGACGGATTACACAACTTTTCGATGAAGTGGATACGATGCTCGCACGACTGCTTAGCGGCGCAATTCCAACAAGCTCTCGAGGTTGGTTCTTTGCCAACATTCATGACAACCGGTTTCATCTTCCTGCTCCACAAGTCCGGTAGTACCACGGAACCGAAAAACTACAGACCCATCACATGCTTGCCTACGCTTTACAAGCTACTTACATCTATTCTGAGATTCAAAATTAATACGCACATTGTTACGCACAACATTTTGGCCCCCTCTCAGAATGGATGTAATTTTGGGTCTCGTGGTACTAAGGAGCTCCTCCTCATTGACACGGCCATTTGCCAATAAGTCCGGCGGAACAAAGGGGCTCTGTCCACTGCCTGGATTGACTACAAGAAGGCCTATGATTCAGTGCCTCATACCTGGCTGGAGAGGATCTTGGAGTTGTATAAAATTGATACAACTCTGAGATCTTTTCTAGGTTCATGCATGAGGCAGTGGACTACAGTCCTTCGTCAACCGGGTGATGGAGAAAGCCTCTCTGGTCCGCAGGACTTTATAAGGATTGAGCGAGGCATCTTCCAGGGTGACAGTCTGAGTCCGTTGTGGTTCTGTCTAGCCCTAAATCCTCTAAGCATATTATTAGAGGATTCAGGGCTGGGCTATCGGCTTAGGAGAGAGGGTGAAGTCATTTCACACTTGCTGAAAATGGATGACTTCAAACTTTTTGCACCGAAGCGCCATGATTTGATGGAATTACTGAAAGTCACTGAGACTTTCAGCAACGCCATCAGCATGGAGTTCGGTGTAGATAAGTGCGCGGTCATGCACGTACAGCGGGGGAAAGTTGTGAATTCAATGAATTTACAACTTTCTGACACAATGACTTTCAGATCTCTCTCCGAAACCGACACCTATAAATACCTTGGTATGTCAAAGTCATTAGGTATCGAGAGTGGGGGGATAAAACAGTCAGTGAAGGAGCGTTTCTTCGGTCGCCTGACGAAGGTACTTAACAGTCTTTTGTCAGGAGGTAACAAGGTGCGCGCCTTCAACGGCTGGGTTATGCCCCTACTTATACACCTTTGGCATACTAAGGTGGACTGAGACCGAGCTAGACGCCTTGGACAGAAAAGTTCGAAAGCAATTGACATCACATCGCATGCTTCACCCGCGCTCGTCTGTTATGAGACTGTATATTCCACGGAAATGGGGTGGTCGAGGTTTTTTAAATGCCAAGACTCTCCACAACCGTGAGGTGTGCAGTCTCTGGGAATATTTCCTAAACAACGAGTGTGGGATGCATCGCGATGTGGTGTCAGTTGACAAGACTTTCACGCCTCTCTCCTTAGGCAAAGAGAACTGGCGCAAGCCTCAGGTGTTAAACACCGAGGACCGCAAGGACGTATGGAAGAGCAAGGAGCTGCATGGCCGGTTCTATCGAGTCTTAACAGGACCCGATGTGGACCTGCTCACGTCGGTGAACTGGCTACGATTCGGGGACATCTTTGGGGAAACCGAAGGTTTTGTTTGTGCAATTGCAGACGAAGTTATCAAGACGAACAACTACCGGAAATATATTATGAAGGACGGTACGGTCGACATATGTCAGGCATGCCGCCGTCCCGGAGAGTCACTCAGACATATCATTTCCGGTTGTTCTCATCTTGCTAACGGCGAGTACTTGCACAGACATAATCTCGTAGCCAGGATCATCCACCAGCAACTTGCTCTTCAATACGGCCTTGTGGAGTCCGAGGTGCCGTACTATAAGTACGCACCTGCGCCATTTCTTGAAAATGGACGTGCTTTGCTCTATTGGGACCGATCTATTATCACGGACAGGACTATTGTCGCCAATAAGCCTGATATCGTGATAGTCGACCGGTTCCAGCGGCGGGCAGTGTTAGTCGACATCACCATCCCGCATGACGAGAACCTCGTAAAGGCCGAAAAGGACAAGCTTAGCAAGTACCTTGACTTGTCTTACGAGATTACCGCTATGTGGGATGTTGACTTGACTATCATTGTCCCGATAGTTGTCTCGGCAAACGGCCTAATAGCTAAGAGTCTCGACCAACATCTGAAGAGACTCTCGCTAGACGGCTGGATCAAGGGCCAGATACAGAAGGCGGTACTTCTTGACACGGCACGCATCGTCAGGAGGTTCCTTTCTCTGCAGCCCTAACCACCGGTAGCTTGGACCCTGCCCCGCTGCCGGCGGCACCCTAGATTTTGGTTTTTTATAATATTTTATGTTTTTATAGTTGTTTGTATATTGTGTTTTTCTATATTATATAAAACCTAAATATACGAAAATGAAATATATATGTGAATAATATGAGAAGGATATAACTATACAATCACTAGTATGAGAGAGCGAGACGGATAATTTTTTTTATCCTTCTCTTGCATATGCTATCTTTTTGTTTGGATACATTTCAAATGTTTCCAAGCAAACAGCTGTCACTGTGTGAGAGGTTATAGTCATAATAGTGTTTTGACTGCGTTTACGGGAAGTTTTCAATTTTTCTGTGATAAAACGCTATTTTTCTGGTAAAGGTGCATTTTTGTAGAAATATTACGATTATTCATGGGGCATTGCTGTAAAATAGTGTAAAAACGGTCCTGACCGTTACGATGAAAGAATAACCTTTCACCGGTAAGTAAGCGTGTTGATGCAATTAAATCTTTATAAATGTAGTAAACATTGTTGCTTTATAGTCTTCTGGTATGTATTTCAGAGCAGTAACTATTAGAAATAAGGCTAGCTTTAGCTTAAAAGTTTTTTGTATGACCCGACCTAATTAAGTATTGTCTTATAGCTGGCATATGTATCACGTGTTAATCGTTTTAGTCGGGTTATATCTCTATAGCTATTTCAGTCGCATACGGTAATGTCTCTACATATTATATACCTTCTCTATGGACAATACACAATACAAGACTGCGTTCACGTCCTCCGGACTCCGGAGAAGCCCCCTTATCACGAACTTTGACAGTTGATGATTGAATAAACAAAATGAACTAAATGACGGGGACGCATCTATGTAGGCTGTATAGCCCCATGTCCCATCTCTGTCATGTTCGTTCATTTTAATCCCTATCAAACTTCGTGATAAGAGATTTATTCACGATCTATCCCGGCTGTACGTCAGCTCAAGGACATGCACGATGCACGATGCAAAAGTATCTTGAATAGGCTTGACGTATGTCGATAATTATTATAATAATTGTTTGCTGCTAGGCTATTCTGTAAGCTATTTCGACAGCGGAATCCGCGGTGAGATTCGAATTTCGTACTACGAATTTCAATCGTATCGCGTTCGTAATACGGTTGAAGTTCGTAATACGAAATTCAAATCTCACCGTGGATTCCGCTTCCGAGATAGCTTACAGAATAGCCCTACTGGACTTGCACGACCGATTTTGCATCCAGCGAGCAGCCCCACCACCGCGAGTGTCGTGCAAATGGACAGTGAATAACGCGGACGTACGTCAGAGTAGTCCAGCATCGTGCGGCTTGATGGTGTATTGACTTGCTGTACAGCAGATTTAACATATACGTATAATATACATTCATAATTTAAAACATTTTTCGTTCTATTTATATTATTATTAGCTGACTTACAGCTGGGATAGATCGTGAATAAGGCCCTTTACTCTGCTCACTTGATGCACGCACGACAGTCAGCACCCGTATCACGAAAACCATTGAATGAACGAAATGAACTAAATGACGGGGACGGAGCTATACAGCCTACATAGCTGCGTCCCCGTCATTTCGTTCATTTCCTTCATTTCAATGGGTTTCGTGATCAGCCCCCAGTATGCTACATCCAGCGCCGCGGCTTTGAGCTGACGTACAGCCGGGATGGATCGTGAATAAGGCCCTTAAGTAAGAAGAGACGGGGGTACTATCTAGGAGTTTACTAGGAATAGAAAAGAACAAACATAACAGAGATGGGGCTATACAGCATACATAGCTGCGTCCCCGTCATTTAGTTCATTTCGTTCATTCAATAATTAGCTGCCAAAGTTCGTGATAGGCCTGCGGAACTAAGAACAAAAGAAATAAGCCAAACGTCAAAACAGGCTAAATAAAAAAAACAACCTGACGAATGTACAACAATCAGTCTCGGACCAGTCGGCGCAATTAGCAAGCCCAGTGTTACCAACTTAATAAATGAAATAGTTATGTGCGGACTAATATTTAAAATCTATCGATATCAATGCATGACCTGATCAGTTGGATTCATAAGAATAGTATGATTTCCACTTGTTTTGTTTTAGTAGTGCTAAAACAAAACCAGTGGAATTAATATAATTTTCAGCGACACGAGGTTCGGTTTATTGTGATTTATGTGTAGTAAAAACGCCACAAGTAAAACTTTTTTTTTCCTCTTCTTGTTACTATTATAAATTTGTTTTTTTTTTCTTAACCGCTTTCTGTAATGTCCCACTGCTAGGCAAAGGTCTCCCCCATAGCCTTCCACGAATCTCTTTCCAGCACAATGTCTCTCCAGCTAGGCTGGTAGGCCACTATATCGTCACGCCACCCCTTTCGTGGTCGAACACGTCGTCGCCGACCATCTGTGGGGACCCAATCTGTAACGATTTTGGCCCACCTTGCTGGATACATATGGACCACATGCCCCGCCCAGTCCCATTTGAACGTTGCACTTTAAAAAACGTGATGCCGGTTTTGGAACTGAGCGTAGTGTTTCGAACTCGGTCTGTTCATTTAACTCCAAGAATGCTCCGCTTCATGGCTCTCTGACAAACCTTGAGCTTGCACTTCTGAGCCTCTGTATATGACCAGGTTTGAGCTCTGTAGGTTAGGACAGGCAGTATACACATGTCGACTAGGGTGCGCTTTAGTAACAGAGGAAGGTTGCCCTTCATCAGCGACTTCATGGACCAGTAGCTCCTCCAGGCATTTTCAATTCAGCGACCGATCTTTTTAGCTTGCCGATTTTGGAAGGAAACTATCTGGCCCAAGTAGATGTATTATTCAACATACTGTAATAACTGCCCGTCTACCTCGACCCTGCGTTTCGTGCTATTAGTCATGACCTGGGTTTTTGACCGATTTTTTACAAGTCCCACCTCAAGGTTTGCCGCGCTCAGATCTTACAGTATTTAATGCAGTTCTGTAGCGGTTAAAGCAAAGGGACGATATCATCACAGCAAATCTTAAATTTGTAAGCATTGGCCCGCCGACGTCAGTGCCCTTTGTTGACCATGACTCCGCAAGTGTTTTAAACACTTCTTCCAAAGTGCTAGTGAACAACTTTGGAGAAAGGGGATTATAAAATTATGGCTACCCGAAAATAAATAAAAATCCTAACTAATATTAAAATTGCGAAAGTATCTCTGTCTGTCTGTCTGTCTGTCTGTGTCACTTTCACTCCAAAACCACTGAACCGATTTAAATGAAATTTGGTACACAGATAGTATAAAGCCTGATAACGGATATAGGCTACTTTATTATGCGAAAAAAGGGTTGTAAGGGGTTGAAAGGGGAGATGAAAAGTTGTATGGAAGTATCGCCATTTTAAGAGCTAGAAGCTTGAAACTTATTTTTAGGCTGATCATTTGATATAAATAAATATGACATTCAAAGTTTCTAAAAGTTTTCGCAAGTACCATATAAAAGATTTGGGTCGTCCCGTTTACCTAGAATCATGAAATTTGGCAAGAGCCAATTAAGTATTGAATATCAATATTCATTATTAGACATCGGATTATATGCATTTGTATGTTTGCATATGCAAATGCATAAACTCTCTAATTACGGCGTTAGTGCATATTTTAGCCTTTTTCCCCAATCGTGCATATTTCGTTAAGGAGCGGGAGGCATGTGTGACAATGACGCGTAAGCGCGAGCGCAGTGGCTGAATGACTGAACTGACAGTGCGGCTCGCGAGTCGCGCCGCGCGCGGCCGGATCACAGATCAAGTATATGTAGCTAAAGCCAGTTTACAAAGTTTTCCGCTAAGCGCTAGTGTGCTTGCCCGTCAGTTGATTTGATTGCAGCCTCCCGCGCGAGCGGAGCTAGTCGCCATCCACGCGCATGCAAATTTTAACCATTTTTTACAAATTTGAGCTCGAAAATTTGGAAAAATGCTTAATTGTATATTGCCACAAAAACTATACTTAATTTTAAGAGAATTTCGCAGTTTTTGTACAATCTTAAATTAAAATATATAAAAATAATAAAGGTTTTTTGATTTTGTATTGTGCATATTTTAGGCATATTAGTAGTTTTTAGTGCATATTTCGGCCTTTTTTAGTGCATATTTTGGCATTTTGTTAGTGCATATAATCCGATGTCTATTCATTATATAGCCTTGCATATTATATATCGCATATTATATATATATATATATATATATATATATATATATATACTAGCAGCCCGCCCCGGCTTTGCACGGGTAGAACATATATGCCTACAAAATTCGCATCAGTTTATTGCATCGAATATAAAATATTAACATATTTAATAATCATCGTCATATTTCAACCAATTTACACAAAACCTTAACGAATTATGCACCTAAGACCAAGGTCTTAGCCTCGTAAACACTCTGGCTATTGGTGAAATTTGCATGATAATCCGTTCAGAAGCTATTGAGATTATTGCGAACAGACAGACAGACGCAGTGATGGACATTGTTTTATAATACTTACGTAGTGATAATGGACGGCCCTTTGGCGTAAAGGATAGTTACCCTGATTCTGACCCGAGGGTCATTGGTTCTAATCCTAGCTATATACCTACCAATGAAAGTTTTATGTGCATTCATGAATCATGGGTTTTCGTGGGATCATTAAATCTACCAATAATTAAGATTAAAAACTAAAACAACTGACTTCAATGCCCCGCGAGTCAATTTTAGTAGCAAGTTTGAGACGTTTATCGTCATATATCTGAAGATACTTATCACATCTTAATGAAATTACAATGGGACCATTTCGAAAACGTAACCTACCGATTACAAAAATAATCATTCGAATCGGTTCACAATTGACGGAGTAATCGCGTAACATACATACACAAAAAAAGAAAGAAAAAAGAAACATACAGACGAATTGAGAAGTTCCTTCTTTTTGGAAATCGGTTGAAAAGTAGCTTACCACCAAGGACAACATCTGCCGCCGTAACCTTACGGCGTTTCCCGACGCAAAAAGTAGTGGTATTATACGTTTAACGTGTGTATCTGTGTGTCTGTCTGTAGCATCTTAGCACCAAACCGGATGAACCAATTTTGATTTTAGTATTAATAGTTTTTTTTTATAGATGTCTTCATCGAGAGTGTTCTTAGCTTTGATTCATGAAAATTCGTTCAATCGTTATAAAACTATGAGACTTACTTGACTTACAATATCGATGAAAATCTTCTGCTTCAACGATATTGTAAGAACATGTAAGCATTGACCTGATGCTGGGACATCTCCTGGACTCTACAGAATACTCAAATCCTCACCAACTTACAGCTCAGATTTTAAATCTCTCCATTCAATTATTGCAGTGCTGTGTATGGGCCTAGACTCTGGGTTAAAACAAAAAACGCCATTCAACGTGTGCAGAATGCGTGTGCCCGTTTCTGTTTTAACATACCTAGAAGAGAGCACGTAAGTCCTTACCTGGTAGAGAAAGGTATATTAAATATGAACCTACGAAGAGAGTTACATATAGCATGTACTACACAGAAGATTCTCTGGAATAAACAATCCGAGTATCTGTTTGACAAATGTACGTGGTTTAAGGATATTTATACATTCCATCAAAATATTCTAATCGTCTCTTCATACCACAACATAGAACCACAGGCTTTAAAGGTTGTTTCAAATACCGGGCCTCTAAGATTTGGAATGATCTCCCTCCTCCTCTAAGAAAAAACATGTGTACTCATACTTTTAAATCGCGTATGAAAATTTTGCTTATGTTAAAACAGAAAAACATATATGAAACAACTTTTAAAACTTAAAAGTCTAAGAAAAATACACATACTAAAACACACACACTCGCACACATACAAAACACTCACACAAAAACACACATACACACAGAGAGTTAGTAACAGAATAGGTCTCAGTATTAATAGTATTTTTTATTTAAAGCAATATTTTATGGCAATGACAAAACTAAGAGTTGATGTTTGCTTATAGTTGTAATTTATAGGGTACCTTGTAATGGATATATTATATTATATTGATATCCGCTTCATTACGAACATCTCGGCGAAAGCCTCACCCCGAGCACTGGGCAAGTTGAAAACCAGCGCTGCGTGTGCAAGAAATTGTGCACGCAGCACAAGCTGAATTTGCTCCTATTGCCAATTGATTTTTCTTTTATACTATTATTTTTGTATTTAAATTGTAATTATCTTGTAAATGGCAATAAACTAATTTTTATTTATTTATTTATTTAAATATCGTGTTTAGAGTCATTGAAATGCTTTAAATGGAAAGATTATACATAGATCAGTCGGGGCGGTTATATAATATTATATATATAGATCATTATTATTTTATACAATAGATCATATTATTATACTATATTGACTTAAAATTGATTGTGATCGGTGGGGATCTACAGAAAAGCTAAGCCTATAATAATATTTTCTTTGTAACTATGACCTATTCTGTGGTTTCACTGCAAATATTTTATTAATTTTGCGATGCGTGTATGTGAAATCCGTGATATCTTCTAGAGTTTTCATTTGAATTATATACTGTAAAGGACTATTTTAATCTATAATATGTGGCCAAGCTAATTAACGTAATTATTTGGATAAGGATTAATACTATATACTTGAAAATAGCCCTGGAAGTTATGTAATATTTTTTAACAAAAAATTAAAGATTAAAATGGTTACTGTGAGTCAACCTTAAGAGATAGACATATGCTGTCGCGGACTTTTTTGTAGGTATTATTAAGTTGTACAACTCTTTGATAGAAAATATTCGTCCATCTGTTTTCAATTGAGCAGCGTTCGTAAGAAACGTGTTTTTTCGACCGTTTTTTTGTCGACTTAGGTTGCAAATTAGGTCTCCACGAATGTACCTTTAATTTTAACGGGATAATATATAGCCTTTTTTTATTTCGAAAGTTAATTCTATATATAAATGAAAGAATTTTTTAAATCGGTCCAGTAGTTTTTGAGCCAAATCATTACAATCAAATCAAAACATACAAAAATACAAATGTTCTCTCTTTATAATATTAGTATAGAAGTATAGATATATATTATATTGCATATTATATATCGTTGCACCACACTATCTTTCTGAATAAAAATAGGTAATGTTTGAGATTATGATATTACTAGCTGTTCCCGCGACTTCGACGGCGTGGAATAGTGCTTTGGGTAGCATTTTTAAATATTTAGGCTAATTATTTTACAAATAAGACACATCGTCTGCCCGTTCGGGCAAGCACACGTAGGTATATTTTCACACAAACACCGTGCCGTAGCGTGCCGCGCTCCCCCTCCCTTCCTCTAGTTAACTTCAGTTTCAAATTTTGTATTGACTCCGTATATAATTATAAATACGGATAGCTCTAATATTTTGTCCTTTGTCGCAAACTTATAAAACATTTACATAAACCTTACATATATCCATACAAACTTTCATCCCATATTCCCTATTGTTATTTTATACCCTTGAGGGTAAATCTTTTACAAACTTTGAATGTCATATTTATTTATATCAAATCAACAGCCTAAAAAAGAAGTTTTAAGCTTTTAGCTCCAAAAATTACGATATTTCCATACAACTTTACATATCCCCTTTCAACCCTTTACAACCTTATTTTCGCATTAAAAAGAAGCCTTTGTCCTTTCTCAGGCTTTAGACTATCTGTGTACCACTTTTAAATTTAAATCTAGTAAATCTCAAATCTAGTAGTTTAGGCGTGAAAGTGACACAGACAGACAGACGGACAGAGTTACTTTCGCATTTATAATATTAGTAAGGATTATGAATGGTATTGATATTTTTAACCATAAATAAAAATAGGACTGATCATTTACCTAATTTTCTATTTACCGACTTTATCCAGTGGAAATCTAGACATTAAGAACGTTTTCTGCATTCTTGATGTTGTGCCGATGTTTGAAGCCACATCTCATCTCGCATTTATGGTACTTTATTTATACGTTTTTGAAACAGGCTAGATATATTACGTGGCCACTAACATAAACTCATCACAACATTTGTACTTGTTTTGACCACAGGTCAAGCAAACAAACTGTAAGATTGTCATAGAAAGAGAAAGATTGAGCGTGAGCATAGAGAAAGTATATTATATGTAGAGAGAACAGTAGCGTATGCGAATGAAATAGCTATAGAGATATAACCCGACTAAAACGATGTACACGTGATACATATGCCAGGTATATGATACAATGAACAACGTAATTTGGTCGGGTTTTACATAGGAGCGGTGAGAGCCAATGGGTGCACTAGAACTTTGTTCCAAACATTGCTGGAACCAGTTTAATCGCATACGCAGGTAAAGGATCTTTCATCTTGCTCTCTCATACTAGTGATTGTGTAGGTTTATCCTTCTCATATTATTATTGTTATGTAAATGCTACATCCTCTTAATACTCCATCTACGAGCGTGAGTCAGTGAGATACAGTACCACAAGTATAACTTGGCTTGCCTGTGCGCCACTGTGCTTTTACTTTGTTCGTTGATAACAGTTTCTCTTAAACCACTTTTAATTACTTTTGGCATTATTGAACTATTTTAATGTAGCAGATTTATCAACAATAATGTCGCGGTAATCTCTCAAACGTCAAACTCACAGTTTCAAGAGAGCGGAATTAGTTCCAAAAACCACCACCGCCAAGTTATACATGTGGTATTGTAGATATAGTCACCATAATGCCGCCATCAAAGTTTTGCCCTGTTTCAAACATTTTTTTAAAATTGTAGTTGCAGCAGACTGCCCATATCTGTGGTCAAATTCAAGCGTTAGTGTGACCATTTGTGGCAGATTTCTGCCATTTAGGCAGATTTGGAATCTAAATTTTAACCCTAGCAGATTAAGCTGACGATTCCAAAAAGTGGCAGATTTTGGCAGATTTCAAGGATCTTCATGAGTTTTGAAATACAAATAGAATTTTGAAATATTTCTGCTTATATTTAACGTATTATATTGTTATTTTGCATAATTTTTGGCGCTGTCAGGCATATTCGCCATTTTTGACATGGTCCCCCTGTCAATAGACCCTTGAGGCTTATCACGAAATTTGATAGGGATTGAAATGAATGAAATGACAGAGATAGAGCTATACAGCCTATCGTTTCCCGCCACGACAGCCTATATAGTTCCCAGGAAAAAAAGTTACTCTTGCTACAGTGCCACAAGTATAACTTGGCGGTGGTGGGTTTTGGAACTAATTCCGCTCTCTTGAAACTGTGAGTTTGACGTTTGAGAGATTACCGCGACATTATTGTTGATAAATCTGCTCCATTAAAATAGTTGAATAATGCCAAAAGTAATTAAAAGTGGTTCAAGAGAAACTGTTATCAAAGTACAAAGTAAAAGCACAGTGGCGCACAGGCACGCCAAGTTATACTTGCCGGACTTGTATATAGCTGCGTCCCCGTCATTTAGTTCATTTCGTTCATTCAATGATCAGCTGTCAAAGTTCGTGATAGGCTAGCCGGAATCATTAAATTTACAAATAAAATTCTTGAAATCTTGAAGAATTGAAGATGATTTTCAGAAATAAAAATGATTTTTGAAGTTATAAGCAAACATTATCTACCTAATCCATTGATATATATTTGGAAATTGGAAAACCTAATCTCTGGAACGAAACTAAAGAATCTTTAAAAATATTTGACTCCAAAGAAATCATGCAAGCAAGGAAGCGATTTGTACTTTTATTCTTAACGTGCGCTTTTTTGATATATTTTTACTTTGGTAGCTATAATTTAAAATCTGAGCTAGTTCAAAGAGATCGTCGCAATCAGTTGCCATCATTTGCTACCATAGAGGAATTGGAAGAAACCCCTTCATCATTACAAAGGCAACCTACTGCTGCTGCTGTACCTTGCCGTATGGAAACTTGCTTTGATTTTTCTAAGTGTGGTAGTGATCCTAAAGTATATGTATACCCCAGTGAAGGGCCGGTGAGTGATTCATATCGAAAAGTTTTATCAGTCATTCGAGAATCGAGATATGCCACTAGAGATCCCAATGAAGCTTGTCTTTTCATCCCGGCGATAGACACTTTAGATGCAGATCCTTTGTCACCTGAGCATGTACCAGATATTGGATCTCACTTGTCTAGGTTGCCATACTGGAGAAATGGAAGAAACCATTTGATATTTAATTTATATGCAGGCACTTGGCCAGATTATGCGGAAGATGCATTGGGTTTTGACTCAGGTGAAGCTATTCTGGCAAGAGCTAGTGCCTCTGAAACTATTTTTCGTGAAGGATTTGATGTATCTCTACCTCTGTTTCATAAAGAGCACCCTGAGAGAGGTGGGACTCCCCCGGCAGCCATGGGCAATCCATTTCCAGCACCTAAAAGACATTTGCTGGCTTTTAAAGGCAAAAGATATGTTCACGGAATAGGCAGTGAGACTAGGAACTCACTGTGGCATTTGCATGATGGAAATAATCTTATTTTAGTTACAACATGTCGACATGGAAAGTCATGGAAAGATTTACGTGATGAAAGATGTGATGAAGATAATAGAGAATATGATAAGTAAGTGTGAAAATGTATGTTATAATTTTTGCAGGTTGTTAACTTATAGCCCAACTAGCTGTACCCGCAACTTCGTCCGCATGGAATAGTGTCTTTGGGCAGGCCTCCCTCACCTACCCATAGCTACTGCGATTTATACCTAAACTTTCATCACCTGCGCCGGTACTATCTGCCAGTTGGTTGTCACTGCTCACGCGCGCGCAACATAGATTATTATTCAAATGACTGGATAACTGCGCATTCATATTCTATATAAGAAACGATTAAAGTTTTTTATAGTCATTTTGCGGGTTTGACAAAAAACAAGCACAATATGTTTCATTTGTTTATGCTACCGATACTAAAATGACAAAACGGCGTAAAATGCACTTTCTCGATTTCAAATTCGACTCTTAGTTAGGAATTTTCATGTTATTTTGTGAGGTAAAATAATTTGTCATAAAAAGAATTCGTAATTTTTTATTTCATTTCATTGAGTCAACCCTTTACTGTATAAGGCGCGGGATGTACCGGCGCGCGCCGAACGATGTAATAACAATGCTAGGTCAAGCGCCTTAGACAAATTTTTGCTTGTATTGTCTGAAATAAACTTTGGTATTGTGTTTATGTAGGGGAGTGAAGTATCTGTTGCATAGTAACTATTATATAATCTGTGCTTTTGGTAGCATTTTTAATGATTTAGTCTGATTATTTTACAAATAAGACACAATCGTATCCTACCTACACCGCACCGTACCACCGTACCACGCCGCGCTAATCCCCCCTCACTCTCCCCTACCCCCTCCCCTCTCCTCCCCCTTTCCCCTTCCCTCCCCCTCTCCCCTTCCCTCCCCCTCTCTCTACCCCCTCCCCTCCCCTTTCCCTTCCTGTCACCTCCCCTTCGCCCATTCCACCTCCCCTGCACTCCCCCTCTCTACCCTCCCTCCCCTGCCCTTTCCCTCCCCTTCCCCTTCCCGTCACCTCTCGTTCCCCTCCCCCTTTCTCTTCCCCGCACTTTCACCTCCCCTCCCCCTTCCCCCTTCCCCCTTCCCCTTCCCCCTTCCCCTTCCCCTTCCCCCTTCCCCTTCCCCTTCCCCCTCCTTCTATCCCCTCACAAACTTTGAATGTCATATTTATTTATATCGAATCAACAGCCTAAAAAATTAGTTTCAAGCTTCTAGCTCTAAAAATGATGATATAATAATAATAATAATAAAGCCTTTTTATTCCGAATTTGCTGCAATTATGACAATTTCTATTTATGTTTGTTATATTATGTCTCGCAAATCGGCGTGCCTTCTGGCATAGGCCTCCTCCAGCTCTCTCCACTGAGCTCTATCCTCTGCTATTTCGGTCCAGTATGGCCCGAAGGTTAGGCGGTCTTTCCATCTTATTTTCGGGAGCTACTGTCTTCTAGTGTCTTCTCTTGGATACCATAAAGTTACTTGTTTGCTCCATTTGTTTGCTTTGCAACGTAGCATATGTCCTGTCCAACTCCATTTTAAATGTTCTATACGAGTTACTATATCAGCTACTTTGGTTTTCTTTCTTATTTCAGAACTTCTGATTTTATCACTAAGTCTGATACCCAACATGCTCCTTTCCATTGCTCCTTGTGCACAAGCTAATTTTTCTCTATGTTTGTCTGTTAATGCCCATGATTCACAGCCATATGTCATGCACGCGAGGATGCAAGTGTTGAAAGTCTTTCTCTTGATATGTATGCTTAGATCTTTGTTCTTTATTATTTATTTTAGGGACCAGTATTTTTTCACTCACAGGCTATTCTTTTATTTATTTTCCTTGGACATAGAGTCCTCGGGGGATATAATTTGACCTAAGTAAACATATTCATTCACATATTCTAAATTGTTTCCGGAAACCTCTATTTTGACTTCTGTGGAGTTGGTCATCAGTTTAGTTTTATTTGCATTCATTTCTAATCCTACCACTCTGCTTTCTTTCGCTATGGCTTTTAGCATTTGTTCTAGTTTTTACCCGACTGCGCGACGCAAAGGAGAGGTAATGTGTTTATCAGTCTATATATGTATGTATGTATGTATGTATGTATGTATGTATGTATGTATGTATGTATGTTTGTTCCTGTGTGGCACACTAGAGACCAAACGCGTGGGCCGATTTTGATAATTGGCACGTCAATAGATTCGCCATGCTAGCGCGAGTGTCAACGAAAATATAAAAAATTTAAAAATTCAAAATGGCGGATTACAGACGCCAAAATTTAGGGTTCAAAAAAATGTTTTTTTTCAAAACCTATCGAGTGGGGTATCGAATTAAAGGTCTTAAAATGGAGATTCAAAATATATTTATAACAAATAATTTATGATCGTACAATTTGAAAAAAAAAAAACGATTTTACATGCCGCGTTAGTCACTTTCAGTAACAAGTTTGCGGTGCTTATCTCTGAAGTTACTTATCAGATCTCAATAAAATTACAATGAGACCAAACGAAAATCTTATTAACTCAAACAAAAAAAGAATTTTCCAAATCGGTTAAGAATTGATGGATTTCTGAGGTAACAAACAACCTCTTCCTTTTGGTATAGTCGTTTAATAGTACAACTGTAAAGTAAGTAAGCTTAAAAAGCAATACCTTATCTATTTCACGCATTTCGGTTTTTTGTTCAGATTACGGAATTTGCCGCCCTTTACTTCCCCCCCTTTTTCTATCTTTTATCCCCATTCTTTAAGCCATTAATATGTCCCGACTGTTAAAGTCTCTATATTTCATATAACAATGTATAATTTATTTTATGAGTCTATCGACCGAGAAAGAATTTAAATGGTATAGTTTTTTGATATCCCTAACCAGAAGTCTAAACTACTAGACTTACTTGTTTTTTTCTTTTCAGTTCGTTTTTTAACACTTCACTTTTTGCGCAGTCGGGTTTTTTTATTTTTTAATTTAATGTTTTATTTAGGGTCTTCTTCTAGCTGGACAATGTCATCAGCGAATCTCAAGTGGTTGAGACGGCAACCGTTGATGTTGATACCAAAGTTTTCCCAATCTAATTTTCTAAATATGTATTCTAGCACCGCATTGAACAGTTTGGGAGAGAGTGGATCTCCTTGTCTCACGCCTCTGTTTATAGGAAATATGTATCCTTTGGTTTCCAATTTTATGCGGCTTTTGCATTTTTGTATATAGACTTAATTATTTGTATATAGGCCTCGTCCACTCCTTGTTCTTCTAAGCTTCCAGTAAGGCTGGTCCCCGCGGGAGTACTAGACCAAAACCCTCCAGCAAAAAGAAGCGAAACATTTAACATAGCAACACTTAACACAAGAACACTGAGAAAACAAGAAAGCCTATTGGAATTGGACGAGGCGCTGCAGCACATAAAATACGACATCTTAGGCATAAGCGAAATGAGACGACTAGAAGAGAAAATAGTGGAATACAACGACTACATTCTATACCAAAAAGGAGAAACAGAAACCTACATACAAGAGCTGATAGGAATCTCTGAAAGAATTGCTATACTCAACATCAATATCCCAAGATACAAAAAACTCTGGACAATCATACAAATATACGCACCCACAGAGTCAGCACCTGAATGCGAAAGTGAAGGATTTTACTCCATCCTGTCAGATATTATAAAAAAATATCACAACAACTACCTTATAGTCATGGGTGACTTTAACGCACAGGTTGGCTGTAGAGAAGCCGGCGAGGAACTGATAATGGGCAAACACGGACATGGAAAGAGGAGTGATAACGGTCATAGAATAATTGAACTTTTATTACAAAACAACCTAACACTACTCAATTCTGTCTTCAAAAAAAACCCCAAAACTAAATGGACATGGCTATCACCTGATGGAAATTATAAAAATATAATTGACTTCATAATAACAAACAAACCAAAGTTCTTCAATGATACACACATAAAACAGAATTTAAATTTCAATACAAACCACCGTATAGTACGCTGCTGTTTAAAAATGCTCCCAACTCAAAGAAGCAGAAACAAAATAAATAATAAATTGTTGACATTAGAACATTATAGAAAAAAATTGATCCCTAATTTACCAAGCCATTGCAAGAAGTAGTAAACTCTGACAAAAGTATCACAGAAAAATACAACCATTTGGACAAACAACCATCACAAATAAGAAACGTAAAGGCAACTAAAGACACAAAGTTTAGCAAGAGGACAATAGAACTCCTAGAAGAAAGAAAAGCATTATTGACTGATAGGTCAAAAAGAAAAGAAAATTGTATCACAATATCCAGACTGAGTAAACAGATTCGAGAAAATATAGGAAATGATAGGAAAACAAAGAAAACGAAAAAACTGGAAGCTGAAATCCAGAAAACTGGCGGAACAATAAAAGCTTTTAAAGAACTAAGAAACTGGCTACAGACTGCTACAGAAACCTATACTACGCCAACTACTCCAAACAAAAAAATACCTACAAGAATCCAATAACGAGATATGAAGATGTCCCACCAATACTAGTGCAAGAAGTTAAAAAAGCCATCATGTCACAAAAGCTAAAGAAAGCTCCAGGACCTGACAGTGTAACAAACGAGCTGATGATAGGCACCGTAGAAGAAATAAGCCCAATTCTGACCAAGCTATTCAATGATATTATAACAACAGACTTTATCCCAAAACAATGGAGCGAATCCCATATTATTCTCCTCCATAAGAAAGGAGAAAAGGACAACATTGGCAACTACAGACCAATAAGCCTCATCTCAAATGTGTACAAAGTCTTCGCAAAAGTAATTCTGGAAAGAGTAACAAGGGTCTTAGACGAAAACCAACTAATTGAACAAGCGGGATTTAGAAAAAACTTTAGTACCATTGACCACATCCACACAATCAAACAAGTCTTGGAAAAATATAACGAATACAAGAAGCCCCTATATATCTGCTTTATAGACTACTCCAAAGCTTTTGACAGCCTAAACCATACATTTATCTGGCTGAGCTTAGAAAATGATGATATTTCCATACAACTTTTCATTCCCTCCTTTCAACCCCTTACAACAGTTTTTTCGAATTAAAAAGTAGCCTATGTCCTTTCTCAGGCTCTAGACTATCTGTGTACCAAATTTCATTTAAATCAGTTCAGTGGTTTTGGCGTGAAAGTGACACAGACAGACAGACAGACAGAGTTACTTTCGCATTTATAATTACCCGACTACGGCGAAGCAAAAAAGGGGGTTATGTTTTTGACCGGTATGTGGGTATGTATGTATGTTTGTATGTATGTTCATCTGTTCCCTCATAACTTCTAAACTACTTATCATAATTTGACAAATGAGGTGTCGTTGCACGCGTCTTACTTGTCTGCTGGCCTATAGGCTATATGACATCACAACAAATTGAATGTCCTCTAGTCTGTCATGTCTGCATGCATATATTTATGCAAAAACCCCAAAATACTTGAAATAAAAAATAAGATCAAAAATTAAAAACCCGACTACTGAAATATCACGCTCTAAAAAGTATGAAACAGGAACATATTCTCATCTGAGATCGCTATGTACAAACTATTCAATATGTATCGTTTATTATATAAAAAACTTACTTTTAATAAATGTTTTATCGTATTTTATACATACTCTTAGTGATGCTCAGAGGATGTCAGATGGAGTCTGTCTGTCTAGACAAACAGACAGACTTAGCAAAACCTCAGACAAACAGACGTCTGTCCGAGGTTTTGCTAAGGGACTGCTAATACTAGAAAGCTGTAATTTTGTGTGGGTATGGATATAAATTACGCCGACAAAGTGCTGAAATAAAATTGTGAAAAAAAATGTTTTTGTAGTGTTTTTTAGTTAGCTCCCCTATATAGGGGAGTGTGGGAGTGAGAAATGAGGATGATTTTTTTTTCATCGTCTACCCCATCGTGTGGGGTATCGTTGAATAGGTCTTTTAAAATGACTTAAGGGTTGCCAATACTATTTTTCGATTGAATTTGCTCCATTTACGAAATATTAAACTTAAAAGTGCAAATGTTTGTTCCAATAGGGCGTCCCCCCCCTCTAAAAGCTAAACTGCTGGCTTAAAAATCTGAAAAAATTCGTGATAATAGCGCATTTTATGAACTTTACAGGAAATTTATTACTTTAGCAATAATAGTCGTTGAACTTGGGTGTTGGATAATTTTGTACCAAATACAAAATCCTTAGAATAAATCCTTTAAAGTGGCAAAGACGGAGTACCTAGTTGCTTGTTTATAAAGGGTAAAGACTTGCATTGAATAACAGGCTACTACGGAACCCTACACTGCGCGTGGCCTGACACGCACTGGTCCAGTTTATTTCAAATTTACTTGCAACACATTTTGTTGTAGATTTGACTATGAGCAGCTATTGGCCAACTCTACATTTTGTCTTGTGGCACGAGGTAGGCGACTGGGCTCATACCGTTTTCTGGAGGCATTGGCTGCTGGATGTATACCTGTACTTCTGAGCAATAGTTGGCGTTTACCATTTGATGAACGAATTGACTGGCGCCGAGCAGTAATTTGGGCTGATGAACGTTTGTTATTACAGGTAAGCATAATGTTATTGACTTGGACAGAGGCGGTATTAACTGTGGCCCACCTGCAACATTAAAGGTGTCACTTATGCATTGCCGGCATGTCAAGATTTTAACACCTCTTTAATATCATTATAAAAATATTCCACAAGTACAATTTTTTTGTCTGTTAGTTAAAGACGCTTTTCTGTAAATGCCATAAATTAGCTTATTTTTTGTACAATTTGCGATTAATCCACGAACCTTAGTCAACTGTTATTATTATCTATCAATAGACAGGTCCTGTGTAATCAAACTAAGGAAATTATTTATTTAAAAAAAAAACAGTAAACAATCAAACATATTTTCTGTAGATTCTTACCACGTAAATATCGTAATCGAGTCGAGTTTCGGTACAATATTTCACAAAAATACTAAATTTCTAACGAAATAAAAAATACAATGAATAAGCATAAATACTGTACAACAAATTAAGTAATTGAAATTTTTTAAAATGTTTCAACGTTCAGAAACAAACAATACTTTTACCTTTGTTTTAATGATTTTGGTCGATTCTATAAAACGTAATTACACGCGTGTAAGGTTGCTTTTCCTATGGCAATTTTGTGTCTAAATAAACTATCATTTGAAATTAAATTACATCTCAGTCTGCGGTCAGCCGCCGTAGAAGGTGGACCTATGTCGGTTGACAGTATCAGATTGACGAAAAAACATCGCTGTACAGACACGGAAATTTTGCTTCCTCTAACTTGATCCTTGCGTAGAAAAGAGGTGACCAATTATAAATATTCATTTTTTATCTTAGACAAGCTAATATATATAAAAATATGTATATATATTATGTATATATTTATTCATTATTTACAATCAATTATATTTATTCATTACTAGCTGTGCCCGCGACTTCGTCCGCGTGGAATAGTGTCTTTGGGTAGCATCAAGAAATAAGACACATACATATCCCAACTACACCGCGCCGTACCACGCCACGCTAATCCCCCCTTCGCTCCTCCCCTCACATACCCTTCTCTCCCTCTTCCCCTCACTTCCACCTCCCCTCACCTTCCCCTCACTTACCTACCCTCCCCCTCCGCTCCCCTCCTCTGCTCCCCCCCCCTCCCTTCCACATCACCTCCCCTCCAGCTCTCCTCCCCTTACCCACTCCCTAAACTCCCCCCAGCCTCCCTTTACCCTGCCCCTCCCCTTCCAGTCTACCTTCCCTCTAACAAACTTTTAATGTCATATTTATTTATATCGTAACAACAGCTTAAAAATAAGTTTCAAGCTTCTAGCTTTAAAAATTACGATACTTCCATACAACTTTTGCATCTACTCTTTCAACCCCTTACAACCCTCTTTTCGCATTAAAGAGTAGCCTTATGTCCTTTCTCAGGCTCTAGACTATCTGTGTGCCAAATTTTATTTAAATCGTTTAGTAGTTTTGGCGTGAAATTGAGACAGACCGACAGACAGACAGATTTACTTTCGCATTTATAATATTAGTAAGGGTAAATAAAACCCAGAGATGGCGTTAGCGTAGATTTTAATAGCTCTCCTTTAAATATTGCCTAAATGTATGAGATCCTGCATCGCGCAAACGATATTTTCCGCGATATTGAAACTGATGCACTTGCTTCGAGATTAAACATCTCAAAAGTTGAACTCGTTTGAAAACGTTTTCTCTATATAATATTAGTCTTGATTATTAGTACACGGTAAGAGTGTATCGGGATGTTTACAGTGTGGAAATTAAACTCAGGCCCTGGAGGGAAACTACTTTAAATCCTTAAGCTAGCTCATTTTACTTAAAGGAGACATTCCTTTATTTTTGAAAAGAAACAAATCTGCATTAAAAGATTTTTTTAAACTCGCTTGCTTCGCCCGGGACTCGAACCAACTAAAATTAAAAAAAATAAACACTCTTTATTTTAATATACTAATCGGTAGTATTAATATTCAGGATAAAGTTTCTCTAACAAACATTAGGTCTTAAAAATAAAAATAATCGTTAAATCTAACATCAACTTTATTTTACTATCAATTTTGTAACACTTAAATTATTTAACTGATAAATTGTTCGAAATGAGCCCCGTCGTTCCGGCTACACAACATTAGTCGCCGTTGAAATTCATTTCTTGTAGCCTTCAGCAAAGTGTTGTGGTGTATGCCTAACGTGACCATACGTCCCGCTTTGGGCGGGACAGTCCCGCTTTCAGGCAGTCTGTCCCGGTGTCCCCCGCAAGGCCAAAATTGTCCCGCTTTTGCAAATAGACCAAACGATAGTTTAAAATGTATTTTTCTCGTTCGAAATGCGTTGCACGGCAGGCGGGCGCCCCGAGCGGGAAGGCAAATTACCTACGAGACAGCGCGTCACCCGCCAAGCGGTGTCGCGCTATCGCGTGCGAGCAGGATAGATAAACCCCTTTCACCCGCGCTTCCCGCGCTTACTAATACAAAAATAGCGACTTTGTTTTATACTATGCTATGTAGTGATTCGCAGATGTCCCGCTCTGACATAAAATATAAATGGTCACGTTATGTATGCCCCTAATAACATTTTCTATCGCAATCCTTAGCTCTTGAACGGTTTCATAGCAAGTTTCATAAACAACAATATTCTTATCGAAGATTTCAACAAGGTACTTAACGATAAATTAGCAAGCGTGTACTTCATACGAAGTCTTTGAGTGTTGGAGAGATAACAGAACTGTTACGTGTCTTTTACTTGTTAAAAGTGAACAGTAACCAAACATTTTTTAGAGAAACTTTATCCTGAATATTAATACTACCGATTAGTATAATAAAATAAAGAGTGTTTTTTATTTTTTTATTTTAGTTGGTTCTAGCCCCGGGCGAAGCAAGCGAGTTTTAAAAAATCTTTTAATGCAGATTTGTTTCTTTTCAAATATAAAGGAATGTCTCCTTTAAGTAAAATGAGCTAGCTTAAGGATTTAAAGTAGTTTCCCTCCAGGGCCTGAGTTTAATTTCCACACTGTATATATGATAGGTATATTTGTATCTCGGTATGTAAACACGTATGCCATAGTTATTTAGCTTGCACATCTTATTAGTCTTATTTCCTATTTAGATACGCACTCGGAAATCCAAGATACAGGTCTTGAGCCTAGTTTGGATTTCACAGAACTCTCTACTCAATCTTTGTCGGTACCACTCTGTAATTTTAACGTGCATTATCGATCTGTAACTCGTTTTTGATAATAAACATTTTTCATTTTTTCATTTTCATTTCATGTAAGGGAGCACAAATACCACCTCAATGCTCCCAGCCAACCTCACCTGCCCGTGGTGCATCCTGCTGACCAACAAACGAGGCTCTGGCGACCGACAAATAGCGGTATAACAATTTCGAAATTATGGCGTAGCTAAATACTACAGGTCGGTGACGGGCAGCAGCGTCACCCGTGCGAGAAGCTACGTCCTGCGATCGCCAATCCGCCTGCCCAGCGTGGCGATTAGGGCATATCCCTCCCAAGGGATGCATGCATGATAGAAAGCCACAATAAGCCGCGGCCCCCAGTTCCCGGCCGCCTTCCTGACCACGGCGGCGTTCACGGTAACGACAGGGCAGGGGGTGCTAAGAATCCCCGGGCAACGGTAGGCCGCCAAAACAAACTGACCCTCGCAACGTACAATGGACGCACGATTCGGATGGACGATCATCTGGCGCAGCTGGAGGAGGAGCTGAAACACATAAGATGGCACATCACATCATCACACATCACATCCTGGGGTTATGTGAAGTCCAAAGATAGGGAGAGGACACCTTAACCTTAGAATCGGGCCATCTTATGTACTACAGAGAAGGAGATCAGCCATCCCAAGGTGGCGTCGGATTTCTGGTCAACAAGGTTTTCAGTGACAACGTTGTCGAAATCTCCAGTGTGTCGAACAGGGCGCTTCCCTGTTCGACACACTGGAGATAACAAAGATACCTCATAATTAAGCTAACCGAGAGATATAGCCTCAAGGTTGTCCAGGTTACGCACCGACCTCAACACACTTGGGTGATGACGTGGAGAGCATGTATGAAGATATCTCCAGAGATTTATATACCACCTCCAAGGCTAACTACAACGTTGTCATGGGAGACTTTAACGCCAAAGTGGGAGTACAGACTTGCAGTGAATCGACAATAAGACCACACGGATTTGGGAGTAGGAATCACAGGAGGCAAATGCTCGTCAATTTCCTCGAGAAAGATTCTTCATCATTACGGACAAACGGCGCATATTCAGAGACGTCTCAGCGATCACTAGGTTTAATACTGGAAGTGATCACCGACTTGTACGATACTCTCTGGATATCGACTTTAAAGCCGAGAGATTCCGATTAATGAAGTCTACGCTCCGTCCGAACCTACTCCAAACCGATGTTGGGTCCGAAAAATTCCAATTAAAATTGGAAAATCGATTCGCTCCCTTGGAAACCACAGATGACGTATACCAGAAACTCAAAGAAGTGGTGGAAATCCTCAGGGATGAAGGGACGAAGTTTTGCGAGAGGAAGCGTACGGGCAAAAAGTCCAAACTTTCAGCGGAAACACTTCGGCTAATGGAAGAGAGACGAACAGACCCTTTGTCAGCTTTGTCAACTAACCTAGTGCGCAAAAAATCCACAAAGAAGCTGGTACGACGCGACCTCCGACCCTCTAACACGCTCATGATTTAAGAATCAATTGAGCAGAATCGGGGGTCGAAAGTATTCGTCTAGCCTCTGGGTAGAAGCCACCTCACAAAGCTGACAGCGTCAACGGGGAACGTCGTCGAATCCAAGTCGGAGATTCTGTCGAAAGTTGAAGACTTCTACGGCAAGCTCTACGCATCGCATGCTTCAAGGCCCGTTACCCGATACTGAGGATTCTAGAGCTTAACGCCACTTCACTGAAGATCTGTCCGAAATTAGCCGAGACGAGATCGTGATGGCCCTTAAACAGCTCCAAAATGGAAAAGCGCCAGGAGAAGACGGAATCACAACAGAGCTTCTAAAAGCCGGAGGAGCTCCAGCAGTTCAACAGCTTCAACAGCTCTTTGATTCCGTTCTTTTCACTAGGAGAACTCCACAGGCATGGAATAGAAGCATGGTTTTGTTTTTCAAAAAAGGAGAGAAAAAACCCTCTTGAAAAACTACCTCCTGATTTCGCTTCTGAGCCATGTCTACAAGCTGTTTCCAAGGGTCATCACAAACCGTCTAGCGCGGAGACTCGATGAGTTCCAACCTCCGGAACAGCTAGGCTATTCTGTAAGCTATCTCGACAGCGGAATCCGCGGTGAGATTCGAATTTCGTACTACGAAATTCCATCGTATCACGTTCGTAATACGGTTGAATTTCGTAATACGAAATTCAAATCTCACCGCAGATTCCGCTGTCGAGATAGCTTACAGAATAGCCCTACAGGCCGGGTTTCGAAGCGGTTACGCCGGTTACGACACCATAGACTACATGCACACAGTGCGGCAGATTGTACAGAAGATCGAAGAGTACAATCGGCCCCTGTGCTTAGCATTCGTTGACTATGAGAAGGCCTTCGACTCAATCGAAACCTGGTCCGTTCTGGAGTCTTTGCAGCGTTGTCAACTTGCGATACATCGAAGTGATGAGATGTCTGTATAATGCCGCGACGATAACTGTACAAGTACAGAACCAGCGAACTAAACATGTCCACCTGCGTCGAGGAGTGAGACAGGGGGATGTCATATCCCCGAAACTGTTCACTAACGCCTTAGAGGATATGTTTAAGACGCTGGACTGGAAAGATTGTGGCATTAACATCAACGGCAAGTACATCTGTCACTTACGATTCGTAGATGACATCGTCATTATTGCAGAGACGCTGCAGGATCTACAAAGGATGTTGGATTGCCTAGCTGATTCTTCTCGTCGCATTGGTCTCCGGATGAATTTGGATAAAACCAAAGTCATGTACAACGAACATGACTTTGGTTTTCTATACTAATATTATAAAGAGAGAACATTTGTATTTTTGTATGTTTGTAATGAGTAAGCTCAAAAACTACTGAACCGAGTTAAAAAATTCTTTCACTAATACATAGAATGGACTTTTGGAATGAAAATAGGCTATATATTATCCCGTTTAAATTAAAGGTACATTCGTGGAGACCTAATTTGCAACCTAAGTCGGCAAATAAACGGTCGTAAAAACACGTTTCTTACGAACGCTGCTTAATTGAAAATAGATCGAAGAATATTTTCTATGCAAGAGTTGTACAACTTAATAAGACCTACAAAAAAGTCCGCGACAGCATATGTCTATCTCTTAAGGTTGACTCACAGTAACCATTTTAATCTTAAAATTTTTGTTAAAAAATATTACATAACTTCCAAGGCTATTTTCAAGTATATAGTATTAATCCTTATCCAAATAATTCCGTTAATTAGCTTGGTCACATATTATAGATTAAAATTGTCCGTTACAGTATATAATTCCAATGAAAACTCTAGAAGATATCACGAATTTCATAAACACGCATCGCAAAATTAATAAAATATTTGCAGTGAAACCACAGATTAGGTCATAGTTACTACGAAAATATTATTATAAGCTTAGCTATGCTGTAGATCCCCACCGATCACAATCAATTTGAAGTCAATATAGTATAATAATATGATCTATTGTATAAAATAATATTCATCTATATATATAATAATATAACATAATATTTTAAACCATCCCGACTGATCTATGTATAATAGCTTTTTCCAATGACTCTAAACACGACATTTAAAATATGAGCTGTAAGTTGGTGAGGATTTGAGCATTCTGTAGAGTCCAGGAGGCTTCCATGTTCTTACAATATCGTTGAAGAAGAAGATTTTCGAATTGATCAGACCTATGAAAGTTGATTTCATAGCGCAATTAACTAGAAAAAAGCTCATAATTTTATAACGATTGAACGAATTTTCATGAATCAAAGCTAAGAAAACTCTCGATGAAGACATCTATCAAACAAAAAAAACTATCAATAATAAAAATAAAATCGGTTCATCCGGTTAGGTGCCAAGATGCTACAGACAGACACACAGATACACACGTTAAACGTATATTACCCCTACATTTTGCGTCGGGGAACGCCGTAAGGTTACGGCGGCAGATGTACTCCTTGGTGGTAAGCTACTTTTTGGTAGATTTAATGATTCCACTACCACTGTACGAAAACTCATGATTCATGAATGCACATAAAACTTTCATTGGTAGGTATATAGCTAGGATTAGAACCAACGGCCGTCGGGTCAGAATCAGGGTAACTATCCTTTACGCCAAAGGGCCGTCCAATATCAATACGTAAGTATTATAAAACAAAGTTCATCACTGCGTCTGTCTGTCTGTTCGCAATAATCTCAATAGCTACTGAACGGATTATCATGCGGTTTTCACCAATAGCCAGAGTGTTTATGAGGAAGGTTTAGGTGCATAACTCGTTAAGGTTTTGTGTAAATTGGATGAAATATGACGATGGTTGTTAAATATGTTCATAATTTATATTCGATGCAACAAACTGATGCAAATTTTGTAGGCATATATGTTCTACCCGTGCGAAGCCGGGGCGGGCTGCTAGTATCTAATATAATTATTGTTCCGGAACCAATTGCCGTCGATGGAATCCCTCTCGAAGTTGTTCCGCAGTATGTTTACCTAGGGCAAACGCTCCAAATAGGCAAACACAACTTCGAGAAGGAAATCCAGAGGAGAATTCAGCTGGGCTAGTCAGCATTCGGAAAACTCCGTCGAGTCTTCTCGTCGCCTATACCGCAGTGTCTAAAGACAAAAGTCTTTAACCAGTGCGTCCTACCTGTGATGACATACGGAGTCGAGACGTGGACACTCACAGTTCGACTAGTCCACCAATTTAAAGTCGCTCAGCGAGCTATGGAGAGAGCTATGCTTGGTATTTCTCTACGGGATCGAATCCGGAACGAAGTAATTCGCCAGAGAACTAAAGTTATCGACATAGCTCAACGGATTAGTAAGCTGAAGTGGCAGTGGGCTGGTCATATCTGCCGCAGGACTGATAACCGTTGGGGTAGACTTGTCTTGAGTGAAGACCGCGAATCGGAAAACGTAGCGTAGGACGTCCCGTGACCAGGTGGAGCGACGACTTACTCAAAGCGGTGGGCAGTGACTGGAAAAGAAGAGCCGAAGATCGGGCTCAGTGGCGCACCTTGGGGGAGGCCTACGTCCAGCAGTGGGCGGACACCGGCTGATAATGATGATGATGAAGAGTGTATCGTGTTTGGGATCGTTTTGGTAGTCGTGACGAGACCTTTCTCCAGTAGTGACTTGACTGATCTGATGGTGGAATTCGGACACTGCTACTGGAACTGCTAGATAGTTTAAGTTAGATGTGCCGTGTTTGGGCTCGTTTTGTTAGTCCTGACGAGACCTTTCTCTAGGAGTGACTTGACTGACCTGATGATGGAATTCGGACACTGCTTTTGGAACTGCTAGACGGCCAGAGTTAGATGTGCCGTGTTTGGGATTGTTTTGTTTATCGGGACGAGACCTTTCTCTAGGAGTGACTTGACTGACCTGATGATGGAAAGCGGAGACTGCTACTGTAACTTTTAGATGGTTTGAGTTACATGTGCCCTGTTTGGCTCGTTTAGTTAGTCCTGACGAGACCTTTCTCTTGGAATGACTTGTCTGAACTGATGATGGAATCCGGACACTGCTACTGGAACTACTACATGATTTGAGTTATATGTGCCGTGTTTGGACTCGTTTTGTTAGTCGTGACGAGACCTTTTTCTAGGAGTGACTTGACTGATCTGTCGGTGGAATTCGGAGACTGCTACTGGAACTGCTAGATGGTTTGAGTTAGATGTGTCGTGTTTGAGCTCGTTTTGTTAGTCCTGGCCTATGAAACCATCTCGAAGTTCCAGTAGCAGTATCCGAATTCCATCATCAGGTCAATCAAGTCACTCCTCGAGAAAGGTCTCGTCACGACTAACAAAACAAGCCTAAACACGGTACTTCGAACTCTGACTGTCTAGCAGTTCCAGTAGCAGTCTCCGAATTTCATCATCAGGTCAGTCAAGTCACTCCTAGAGAAAGGTCTTGTCACGACTTACAAAACGAGCCCAAACACGGCACATCTTACATAATTTAGCGTTCTACCATCCCCGACCGCAACATCACTTACTAACAGGTGAGATAATAGTCAAACGTTAGCCTATGTGATACCAAAAATAATGTTTCAAAAAGGAAGAATATATGAAATAAGTACATACAAGTACAGGTAAAAAATTTATAATAATAAATGTATCAAGATGATTTCATTGAATCGCGTTCGTCCCGTCGAGTGAGTTGTGTGCGTGAGGACTATGCGCATGTAGCAGTATGAAATGTATACCGATGCAATTAAGAAACGTATTGTATACATTGTTATAATCTAATGGCAAACATAATATTCCCAGCTGTAAAGTGTAAGACTATACCACACAACTTATAATGTATCGCCAATAGGGAGGTTGCAAAATTAATATAATTAATTAATATGTTAAAATAATTAAAATAGTTTAAAAACGAACACAAATTTTACCACTTTGGAAGTCTCTATCTTTCTATATATTTTTATTATATAACTATAACTTTGTTATTTACTTTGTTATATTTTTAAAAACTTTGAGAAAAATGGTATTAGGAACCTCAATGTCATTTTTAAAGACCTATCTACAGACGTAAGCATGTAAAAGAAAAATATTAGTTTCAGTTCCATGTATGTGGTGCCCCCCCCCCTTAAACTTTTATTTTTTTATTTTTGTATTATAATCATAAAGCTGTTCACAGAATACATCTACCTACTAAGTTTCAACTGTGTAATCCTAACAGTTTCGGAATAAAGTGGCTGTGACATACGGACGGATAGACAGACAGACATGATAAATCTATAAGGGTTCCGTTTTTTGCCATTCGGCTACGGAACCAAATAGATTATCTCAAAAGACTATCTACATTCTCCATACAAACTTGAACCCCCGTATAGTTGAATCAAGGGTCAAGGGTTGAATTTTGGAAAATCCTTTCTCAGCGGATACCTACGTCGTAATAACTATCTGCATGCAATATTTTAGCGCAATCCGTTAAAGTGGTTTGAGCTGCGCGTTGATAGATCAGTCAGTACGTTTGCTTTTTATATATACCTACAGATAATTCAAATTAATGATGAAAATATTAACATTTTGATTTCAAATATTAAAGAAACTAAGCATCTCTGGCGGAGGAGAGGAAGGGGGTCCTCTACCCACTCTCCCTCATCCTCATCTCCTTTGAATAAAGTTAAGCCTCGTTCAGACACGCAAAAACAATGAATATATTTCAGGTACCTGAGCTAGTGCGCTCTGTCCCACCTGAGCGCATCTTAGCATTACGTCAGCAGACTCAGCTGCTTTGGGAGCTTTACTTCTCATCCATAGAGAAAATTGCCTTCACTACTCTTGAGGTATGTAACCATTACCCTATGTTTCCAAAATCAGTATGGCTTTTAACAAAAAAAATCAACTGAGGACGCTCTGTTGTTGCACCTGTAGATGCCGTATCATAGAAGCTTGACGCAGGTCAAAAAATTGTAGAAGTGTTTGTAGATCAGTTTTTTATTACAAGTTACGTCTGTGGTTGTTGTGTTGTGTGAAAATATTTTGTGATTTTTGCACATTTCTCCAGTTATTCCTTATTTTCTTCCCAAAACAATTTGCTGTAGTCATTCTACACCGATTTAAATCTGAAACCTGATTAAAACTAATTCAAGGGAGTCTTGGGGACCTTATCATCAGTGTTTTGTAAATTTAAATATGGAATCATAATGGCGGACGCGTCGTAATTGCTTGACCAAAGAAATTTGGATTAAAACACCATTTATCTTGCTACTTGTTAAGTGGATTCAACTCCTGCCAAAACTGATTTAAAATATTTAATTTAAAATGGATTGCGAAGCTTGTAAAAAGGTGCTTTCAAAAGCCGATCACTATATGATGTGCAAGATATGTAAAGGGATATACCACACTGATTGCCTCAATATGAGCACAGAACAATTTAAGTCCCTTTCTAAGGATTACTGCACTAGCTGGACTTGCCCATCGTGTGTAAACGTGACGCAACGCATTAAATCTAACGTAAATACTCCCGTACGCCAGAACCAGATACCTCTTACCGAACATTCAATGGATATGTCGTGCGAAATGATTGAGCGGAGCATGCTGTGTACTTCATTGCAATCACCAGCTGCAGATAATATATCATCAGAAAAATTTAATGAGCTCCTTAATGCCATCCACATATGGCGAAACGACATGAACGCAAATTTGTTATCTATTAGAAATGACATTCGAGGTTCTCTCAAGGACATAAAGAATGAAATAAAATCAATAAAAACTGAACAAGCGACCCTTAAATTTAGTGTCACAAGCATAAACCAAGACCTCAAGACTCTGCAAGACTCTGTACAATACCAAGCTGAGGACAATCTCTCCATTAAGAAACGCGTCGACGACCTCGCCCAGTTAGCCTGCGAACAAACCGTAATGGTTAACTCTAGTCTGGAAGCAAAAATTTACACCCTGGAACTGCAGGCTAGGCAGTGCAATGTGGAAATATGCAATGTACCAGAGCGACGGAACGAGAATTTACTCAGCATCGTAGAGGCTCTTGGGTCTGCAATCCACTGCCAGTTCTCACAGAGAGAAGTCGTATCTGTCCACAGAGTACCACATGCTCATCAAGGAGGAGATAGGCCGAAGAACATCATTGTTAAATTCACTACCCGTATATTAAAAGACAATGCTCTAGCTGCCTACCGCAAGGCGAAGACTCTTCGATCAGATCAGCTCGGTATGCCAGGAGCAGTTATAATAATATATATGAATGAACATCTCACACTTAAGAGGAAACAGTTGTTTCGGAAATGTCGTGAAGCTTTAGAGTACACAACTTCAAGTATGTGTGGATTAGAAACTCGGCCGTCGTTGTTGTCAGGGAGCGTGATGACAGTCCGGCGCTCGTCATTCGAACGGAGAAGGACCTTGACAAGATCAAACCCGGCTCCAATCACAATACTAGGCCTGCTTGAATATATATTTAATACCATACTTATAATGGACAATGTTTACCCTTATACTTACAGGTTACTTATTAAGATTATTTTAATGATACTAATGTTTGTTTCACATTATGCTGAACACGCCTGGCTATGTTGTATGGACATATTAATGAGACAACCTAGTTATCTATACTAATATTATAAAGAGAGAACATTTGTATTTTTGTATGTTTGTAATGATTTGGCTCAAAAACTACTGGACCGATTTAAAAAATTCTTTCACTTATATTTAGAATGGACTTTCGGAATGAAAATAGGCTATATATTATCCCGTTTAAATCAAAGGTACATTCGTGGAGACGTAATTTGCCACCTAAGTCGAGAAAAAACGGTCGAAAAAACACGTTTCTTACGAACGCTGCTCAATTGAAAAGAGATGGAAGAATATTTTCTATGGAAGAGTTGTACAACTTAATAAGACCTACAAAAAAGTCCGCGACAGCATATGTTTATCTCTTAAGGTTGACTCACAGTAAGCATTTTAATCTTTAGATAGATAGATAAACACTTTATTACACCATACAAATTAAAAGTAAATAATATCGTTTAAAAACTAAAAACCAACCGACTTCAATGCCGCTCTATTCATTTTCAGTACCAATTTTGAGATGTTTATCTCAATATCTCTGGAGATACTTATCATACCTCGATAAAATTACCATGGTACCACACTTGGGATATCTCCTTTCGAACAAAAATAGAATAATCGAAGGAAAAAAGACAAATCGGTTCATAAACGACGAAGTTATCCGCGAACAAACATAAAAATATATATATATATATATATATATATATACGGTCGAATTGAGAAACCTCCTCCTTTTTTTGAAGTCGGTTAAAAATGGTAAATAAAACAATGTGGCAACAGGCGGTCTTATCGCTTAAAGCGATCTCTTCCAGACAACCGTAGGGTGGAAAGGAATAGATTAGCATACATGACGGTATAGGTGTAGAAAAAATAAAAAATAAATAAATAACAATAAAATAAAATAATAGGTAAGTACATAATTACAAAGGTACATATAATTTATGTAATTTAATACATACATAGCAATATATACATATAATACATATATAGCAATATAATACATTTATGTCATACAATACATATTATATATATTCATATATACATATAATACAATATACACATATTTCATAAAAGAGAATTGTGATCAAAAGCAATAGCAGTTCAGGAGAGATGAGAGAGAGAGTGGCCTTTAATTTATTGTTAAAAAATATTACATAACTTTCAGGGCTTTTTTCAAGTATATAGTATTAATCCTTATCCATATAATTAACTTAATTAGCTTGGCCACATATTATAGATTAAAATTGTCCATTACAGTATATAATTCTAATGAAAACTCTAGAAGATATCACGGATTTCACATTTTTTTTTTTTTTTTTTTTTTTATACCGAACTGGGTAGCACTTGATCACTATCTCACCTGATGTTAAGTGATGATGCGATCGATGATGTAGCGTGCTTACCCAGAAGATACCTATTCACTCGCGATTTGAAGACCCCCATATTGTACTTAATCGGAAACACGGACTCAGGCAGGGTATTCCATTCCTTAGCGGTTCGTATGATGAACGAAGAAGCAAATCGCTTCGTTCGGGTAGATGGTATATCCACCATAAATCGGTGGCGCCTTTTAGTGTCTCTGGATGTCCGATTATAAAATGGGGATGGTGGAATCAAATCATGCAGTTCCATTGCACACTCTCCGAAATGTATCCGATAGAAAACCGATAAACAAGCGACTTTGCGGCGATGCGCGAGACTCTGGAGTCTCTTGCTTACTAATAGGTCATCGCTGATGAGTTTTTTGGCTCTCCTCTCAATAGCTTCCAGTGGTATTTAGCAGAACCATCCCAAAGGTGAGAACAGTACTCCATACACGACCGGACTTGTGCTTGGTAAAGATTAAGCAACTGTCCCGGTGTGAAGTACCGTCTCACCTTAGCCAAAATGCCAAGCTTTTTTGAGGCTAGCTGGGCTCTAGACTCAATATAAGAGCCGAAATTGAGAGTTGGTGTCAAAGAGATGCCAAGAAGCTCGAGATTGTTACTTATCGGAACGGACACATCCCGGAAAGTAGGAGCCAGTAGAAATGGGCTCCGTTTAGCGGAGAAAAGACACGCCTGGGTTTTCGCAGTATTGAACTTGACCAGATTGGCATCGCCCCAATCAGAGACTGCTTTCAAAGAAAAGTTCAAGCGTTCGACCATCGCTTCTCTATGAGACTGGATTTGTAATGCACTGGTTCGTGCGTTGGATGTATAACTCTCTACAACAGTGCTGTCATCTGCGTACCCAAAGATACCGGGTTTAAGCAGGTCATTAATATGCAGCAGAAAAAGTGTTGCAGAGAGTACTGATCCTTGAGGGACTCCGGCATTTATGGCCAATTGGTCGGAAGAACAGCCATCGATGACCACTCGAATCGACCGATCCCTTAAGGAATCTGCTATCCAAACACATAAACCAGTGGGCAGGCCGTATGAAGGAAGCTTGCTAATAAGGCTATCGTGCCAAACCCTGTCGAAAGCCTTCGAGATGTCAAGAGAGACGGCCAGCGCCTCGCCGTGGTTCTCGATGGCTTCGCTCCAGATGTGCGTGGCATACGCTAGAAGATCCCCAGTAGACCGGTTTCGGCGAAACCCGTATTGTCGGTCACTGAGGAGATCGTTCACTTCTAGGTATGCCAGGAGCCTGTGGTTCAGTACACGTTCCATAGTCTTACAGAGTATGGAAGTGACTGAGATAGGCCTGTAATTGACAGGGTCTGCACGACTACCCTTTTTCGGCACGGGTTGCACGTTTGCTTGCTTCCAGGACTTAGGCACTTGACCAGTCGTCATAGACAAGCGAAAGAGGCGTGTCAAAATAGGAGCCAACTCAGGCGCACACGTCCTCAAGACTACAGCTGGTATACCGTCTGGACCACTAGCTTTGTTCACGTCTAGATTGCGCAACGCTTTGCGTACTTCAGTCTGACGAATGCGGATTTCCGACATAAACGTCCCGCAAGTCGGCAGACTAGAAGGTACAGCATTGCCAGCATCTAAACGTGAAGACTCCGCAAACAGAGTAACAAATAAATTCGCTTTCTCTTCAGCCGAGTGTGCTAGTGATCCATCGGGTTTCAGTAGTGGAGGCAGTGAGGGACGGCAGAAGTTCTCTTCGATCGACTTCGCCAGGGACCAGAACGCTTTGCTACCCGAGGGGTAAGAAGCAAGTTTGTTCCCTGTTCGGCGTATGTGATCGAAGCGAGCCTTCTTGAGAGCCTTTTTGCAGGACTTGGCGGCTAAGTTAAAGGCTTTCTTCTTTTCGCGTACATCTCTAGTCTTGCGGGTTCGAGCATCAGCCCAGGCTAAGTAAGCTTCATGTTTTGATGCTTCTGCATCTCTACATTTGGCATTAAACCATGGACGAGCTTTGCTTGACACCGGAACGTCAGAAAATGGTATGAAATACTCCATACCCTGACGTAACACTTCTGTCACAGCATCCGCGCAAGCTGAGGGATAGCTCGAAGAAAAACATACCTGCCGCCAAGGATAAGACGCGAAAAAACAACGCATCTCATCCCAATCTGCTGACCTGTATCGCCACACCCGCCGGGTGCCTTTTTGGCTGGGATCGGGCGGGGAGTAGACGGATACAGACTTCACCAGACAGTGGTCGGAGCTACCTAAGGGTGATGAAACCTACACCGAGTAGCGGTCTGGTTCTGTTGTCAGCAGAAGGTCCAAGCAATTGGCTGTATGGCCATCAACGTCCGGTATCCTTGTTGCTCCCTGGACCAACTGAGTGAGGTCTAGCGTTAAAGCAAGCTTTCGCATCTCTCGACCAGCGTGGTCAGTGCTCTGGTATGGGTATAGCCAGTCTTGATGATGGGCGTTGAAATCCCCCAGAAGCACTAATTGAGCAGAAGGATACCTCTGTTGGGCCACATCAGCCGCCTCACTGAGGTGGTTTGTGAGCCTGTTTGTCTCCTCGTCTCCGCTGTGCGAACGGTAGACACTAGCATAAAGAATTTTCTCTATGCCAGTGTCCACCAAAATCCACATGACGGAAAGTTGAGGGTCTTCAAGGTTGCGGAGACGCCGATAGCAAATGTCATCGCGGGCATACATACAAACTCCCGCCCTCGCCCTAAAGTTATGCTCTAGAACATAGCCTGGGTAGGCAAGGTACGCCGCGTCAGCTGGACATTTGATCTGCGTCTCCGTGAGGAACAGAATATGCGGTTTTTCGGTCTCAAGGTGGTGGTGGACCGAGAGGATATTGGAGTGCAAGCCTCGAATGTTTGAGAGGTGCACTTGAAGGGAGAGGACGTGCTTCCGCTGTATAACCTTTATTCTGTTTCTGCCTTTCATTTTGTGGGGAGTGAAGTTAGGTAAGGGAAACGGAAGTGGAAACGAGGCGCTAATTACCAACCCGTGATACATATTAGGTCTTTTCACCTATTGGGAACCAATCCTGGAGACGGCGGGGACGCCCGAGCCCCCCCAGAGGTGTCCATCGGGTCCTCTCGTCCGGTCGCCAACCGGCACGATGGCGCACCTCCGGGATTTTTCGCGAGATGGCGGGGCAGCCTTTCATGAGTGGCTGGCTCACTACTTGGGCCCCCAACTATCTGCGGTCGGCCAGCGGAGAACCGTGCCTCGGATCCCGCTGCTCTCCAAGATTGGCTGCCAGGTAAATTGACCGTCAATGTATCACGACTAGCTATAGTAAGCAACGCAACTGTTTCCGACCCGTTCCCCATAATGGCTTCACCAAACATTCATGCCGTAAAGCGACCGCTTGGCGGCATGGCTTTGTCTGGTGGGTGGTAACACGCCGCGGCCTAAGCCTACCACCTGAAAAGTACTGCTCTTTTGGCGCCACCCAGGGGACACGTGTAGGACATCGAGGGCTAAATCCTACGGACGCGAGCAGTAATAGTCCCCCAGAGTCACATACACGCATCGCAAAATTAATAAAATATTTGCAGTCAAACCACAGAATAGGTCATAGTTGCTACGAAAATATTATTATAAGCTTAGCTTTTCTGTAGATCCCCACCGATCGCAATCAATTTGAAGTCAATATAGTATAATAATATGATCTATTGTATAAAATAATAATGATCTATATATATAATATAATATTTTAAACCACCCCGACTGATCTATGTATAATCTTTTCATTAAAAGCACTCCAATGACTCTAAACACGACATTTAAAGTAGTAAGAAGTTGGTGAGGATTTGAGTATTCTGTAGAGTCCAGAAGATGTCCCAGCATCAAGTCAATGCTTCCATGTTCTTACAATATCGTTGAAGAAGAAGATTTTCGAATAGATCAGACCTATGAAAGTTGATTAAAGCTCATAGTTTTATAACGATTGAACGAATTTTCATGAATCAAAGCTAAGAACACTCTCGATAAACATATATTAAAAAAAACTATCAATAATAAAATCAAAATCGGTTCATCCGGTTGGGTGCTAAGATGCTACAGACAGACACACAGATACACACGTTAAACGTATAATACCCCTACTTTTTGCGTCAGGGAACGACGTAAGGTTACGGTGGCAGATGTTCCCCTCTGTGGTAAGCTACTTTTCAACCGACTTCCAAAAAGAAGGAAGTTCTCAATCCGTCTGTATGTTTCTTTTTTAACCGACTTCAAAAAAAGGAGGAGGTTTCTCAATTCGACCGTATATATATTTTTTTCTTTCTTTTTTTGTGTGTGTATGTTACACGATTACTCCTTTAATTGTGAACCGATTCGAATGATTATTTTTTTAATCGGTAGGGTACGTTTTCGAGGTAGTACCATTGTAATTTAATTGAGATGTGATAATTATCTTCAGAGATATGACGATAAACGTCTCAAACTTGCTACTGAAATTGACTCGCGGGGCATTGAAGTCAGTTGTTTTAGTTTTTAAACTATCTTAATTATTGGTAGATTTAATGATCCCACGAAAACCCATAATTCATGAATGCACATAAAACTTTCATTGGTAGGTATATAGCTAGGATTAGAACCAACGACCCTCGGGTCAGAATCAGGGTAACTATCCTTTACGCCAAAGGGCCGTCCAATATCACTACGTAAGTATTATAAAATAATAACCTGCCAAGTGCGTGTCGGGCCACGCGCAGTGTAGGGACCCGTAGTAGCATGTTATTCAATGCAAGTCTTTACCCTTTATAAACAAGGAACTAGGTACTCCGTCTTTGTTACTGTAAAGGATTTATTCTAAGGATTTTGTATTTGGTACAAAATTATCCAACACCCAAGTTCAACGACTATTACTGCTAAACTAGTAATGTTATCTCAACCGCTATAGTTTTCCTTTAAAGTTCATGAAATGCGCCATTATCACGATTTTTTCCAGATTTTTCAAGCCAGCAGTTTAGCTTTTAGAGGGGGGGGGGGGGACGAGGGATTTTATTTCAGCACTTTGTCGGCGTAATGTATATACATACCGCCACAAAATTACAGCTTTCTACTATTAACGGTCTCTTAGAAAAACCTCGGACAGACAGACAGACAGACATGACGAAACTATAAGGGTTCCTTGGCAGAACTACGGAACCCTAACAATGTCCATCACTGCGTCTGTCTGTCTGTTCGCAATAACCTCAATAGCTTCTGAACGGATTATCATGCGGTTTTCACCAATAGCCAGAGTGTTTATGAGGAAGGTTTAGGTCTTAGGTGCATAATTCGTTAAGGTTTTGTGTAAATTGGTTGACATATGACGATGATTGTTAAATATGTTAATATTTTATATTCGATGCAACAAACTGATGCAAATTTTGTAGGCATATATGTTCTACCCGTGCGAAGCCGGGGCGGGCTGCTAGTTGTTTATATTTTTATAGTTATCCTGAATTCAGACAGGTATTATTTTCTAAATTAAGGCTCGTTTACACAGTGCGTGCTGCTGCCTGGCCAGTAGACAGCTTCTCGGATTGTCTACTCGTACGCCAGTAGCTCGGCTCGCCTTTGCTGTCTACACCACACCTAGCTACTGCTCAGTCCGAGTCGTGTCGCGATGTCGAGTGAACTTGTTTTAATAAAAAATGAATGTTTCATGAATTATTATATAATGTACAGCCATTACTATTGAACTACTTATTGTATTTGAACTTTCTCACTGGCTGTATTAATCTTTTAATACAACTCATGAACTATCATCTAATGTAATTAGAAAAATCTCAACTATATACTATATACCTACACGGATATATTAGTAAGCCGTTTGATAATGGATAAGTCTAATCAGTTAAACAATTTAACAATATTTTATCAATACTAGAGTATGTACGACCAGCGCTACGTGGTATTTCGTTGTGACAGAGACCGTAACGCTACCAACAAACAGGACGGAGGCGGGGTATTGATGGCCGTGCGGCGTGGACTAACGCCCACCGCAATCAGTAACTTTAATTTAGTAACTCAATTGCAGCCAAAATTCATTGAACAAGTACTCGTGGAAATACCTAGCTATAGGAGTAGTAAAAAACATATTATAAGCGCATCTTATATTCCACCTCGCACTCTTCCGGAAATTTATAAGTACCACTTTGATGTACTGCAAGAATTATTCATTGACCCTATAGTTGATAATTTTTACGTCGTAGGTGATTACAATATACCAGATATTGATTGGATTTCATCATCTTATAATACATTGCACTTGGGGTACACATGGGGTAGGTTCCTCACCTGTAGCTGCTGTACTATACAATTTTATGTCGGTGTCTAATGCATCACAATACAACCATATAAAAAACCCAAATAATAAAATATTAGACATATTCTTATCGAACTCTCCTTCCACTCTCTGCGCATCTACCAATCCTTTGCTACCAATAGACTTGCACCACCCTCCGTATCTACCTTATGTTGATGTGAAACATATACACCAGCCTATGACAAGGTTGTCTATTAGTAAATATAACTTTAATAAAGCTAATTTTCAAATCATAAATAATAAATTAAATGATGTGAACTGGGAAACATTGCTACAGGACCAACCTCCAGAGGCAGCTCTTAACACTTTTTACAATACCCTTGATGGAATTATTAAGGAGTATACCCCCTTAGCTGGCCATAAGATTTCAGGATATCCCGTTTGGTTCCCACGTTCGTTGATAAAGACATTTAATAAAAGCAGAAACTCTGGGTTAAATGGAAAAAAAATAAAAATCAATCAGATTATGAAAAATTTTCCCAGTATAGAACTAATTTTAAAATAGAGTGTGAGCTATGGAAATATATGGAATCTGTTGAAGACAATATAAACAAGAATGTTAAACATTTCTGGACATACATATCTAATCGTAAAGCGAAACCTGAAATTCCGTCTACCATGTTCTTTCAAAATACTATGTCTAATGATAATATCTGTAACATGTTTTCTGATTTCTTTCTATCCGTATTCGAACCTTCTTCTCCTAATCTAGCTAATTGGTAGCCGACAATTAAAGAATCAGATAACATCACTCAAATTTTAGACATACATCTTACTGAAAATAACATACTTAATGAATTAAAACTATTAGATACTACAAAGGGACCTGGACCAGACGGTATCTCACCTCTCTTTCTTAATAAAACTGCCAGTTTTATATACAAACCCCTTTATATTATTTATAATAAATGTTTAACTGAAGGGATCTTTCCTGAAACGTGGAAGCGCGCTAATATTACACCGGTTCGCAAAGGAGGGTCCAAACATGATGTGGCACAATATAGACCTATATCAATTCTGTCCGCCCTGTCGAAACTTTTTGAGAGACTAGTTCACAATAAAATTTATCGTATCATGCACAGAATAATTATAGATGAACAACATGGTTTTGTTAAACATAGATCTACTGTTTCAAACTTACTTTCGTTTACTAGGTTTCTGTTTGGGAAAATGTATGATGGTATTCAGGTAGATGCAGTGTATACAGACACACAGACAGACATCCAGAAAGCTTTTGACAAGGTGGATCATGAACTTCTTCTTAACAAATTAGCCTTTAATGGATACGTGGTAACTTATTGCGCTGTTTCACCTCTTACATACTAAATAGAACTCAAAAGGTTGTTGTCAATGGATATCGTTCTCGAAGCATCGTCATTACTTCAGGTGTACCGCAGGGTTCCATCCTCGGACCTTTGCTCTTTATAATGTTTATCAACGATATTGGTCAGTGTTTCCAAAATTCTAAATATTTGTTGTATGCAGATGATCTTAAAACTTTCAAGACTATTTAATAATGTTTATGATTGTATTTTATTTCAACAAGATTTAAATAGACTAACGATTTATTGTAATAAAAATAAACTTAAGCTTAGTATTCCAAAATGTCATTACATACATTACACAAAGAATAAAAAGATCATCAACTTTTATTATAATCTGTGTAATACACTTCTTTCAAAAGTGACCATTCTAAGAGATCTAGGCGTACAACTAGATTCTAAATTATGTCATGATACACACGTTGACAACATTATTAGTAAAGCTTTTAAAATGTATGGATTTATAAAGCGATCATCTGGCGATTTCAGACGTTCAGCCACGTATTTATATCTATACCAAACATTAGTTCGATCCCAATTAGAATATGCCGCACCAATATGGAACCCCTACTACAACAAGTACAAAGTTGCCATTGAGAAGGTTCAACGTAAATATTTACGCACTATGCACTATAGATGCCATAAAACTTATTTGTCTTACTTTGAATTACTTTCTAGATATAAGCTGTTGAGTTTGGAGTCCAGACGAAATAGACATATCTAGAAATTACCACTCTGTACAAAATAGTAAATAACAAATTTGATTGTATCGACCTCGTGATGAGCCTATGCTACATTGTATATTATCCCGTTTAAATCAAAGGTACATTCATGGAGACCTAATTTGCAACCTAAGTCGACAAAAAAAACGGTCGAAAAAACACGTTTCTTACGAACGCTACTCAATTGAAAATAGATGGAAGAATATTTTTTATGGAAGAGTTGTACAACTTAATAAGACCTACAAAAAAGTCCGCGATAGCATGTCTATTTCTAAAGGTTGACTCACAGTAACCATTTTAATTTTTATTTTTTCATTAAAAAATATAACATAAATTCGAAGGCTATTTTCAAGTATATATTATTAATCCTTATCCAAATAATTACGTAATTACGTTAAATGTACGTTCTTACAATATCGTTGAAGAAGAAGATTTTCGAATTGATCAGACCTATGAAAGTTGATTTCATAGCGCAATTAACTAGAAAAAAGCTTATAATTTTATAACGATTAACGAATTTTCATGAATCATAGCTATATATAGAATATATTATAGAACACTCTCGATGAAGACATCTATCAAACAAAAAAAAAATATCAATAATAAAATCAATATCGGTTCATCTGGTTGGGTGCTAAGATGCTACAGACAGACACAGATACACACGTTAAACGTATTTATTCTTTGATCCCATGATTTGATTGATTTTGATTCCATGATCCCACTACCTCTGTACGAAAACCCATGATTCATGAATGCACATAAAACTTTCATTGGTATATAGCTAGGATTAGAACCAACGACCGTCGGGTCATAATCAGGGTAACTATCCTTTATGCCAAAGGGCCGTTCAATATCACTACGTAAGTATTATAAAACAAAGTCCATCACTGCGTCTGTCTGTCTGTTCGCAATAATCTCAATAGCTACTGAACGGATTATCATGCAGTTTTCACCAATAGCCAGAGTGTTTATGAGGAAGGTTTAGGTGCATAATTCGTTAAGGATTTGTGTAAATTGGTTGAAATATGACGATGATTGTTAAATATGTTAATATTTTATATTTGATGCAACAAACTGATGCAAATTTTGTAGGCATATATGCTCTACCCGTGAGAAGCTGGGGCGGGCTGCTAGTATTGTATAATGTAGCTGTTTACTGTTCCTTAATAAATAAATTAGATCTGGCTTTGGCATTTGACACGGTGTCTTGACCTTTACTCCTCAGAAAGCTTGAACACCTTAAAGTTCAGGGTTTGGCACTGGTTGGTTTGTTTGTTTGGTTCCAGTCTTATCTAACTTTTCTGTCAAAAACAAAAAGTTTACATCTCACACCACCTCAGTGACTTTTCTAGCATCTTCTACTGTATTCCGCAGGGAAGCGTTTTTGAGCCAACGCTCTTCTTGGCATATACATAAATGACCTGTGCAAGTTCCAGTCAAGTAAATAACACAAGCATTTTTGCCTTTGCTGATGATACAGCTTTGGTATTCCAATGTGAGGGCTAGGTCTCTGTCCAACACTTCAAACTCTTTATTGATCACTTATAATAACATAACTTAAAGTAATAGAAACAATACTAATGTATTATAATTAAGATCGTTTGAAAACTAAAACAACCGACTTCGCGAGTCAGTTTCTATAGCAAGTTTGAGACGTTTATCGTCATATCTCTGAAGATACTTATCAGATCTCGATGAAATTACTATGGAACCACCTCGGAAATGTACTCTACCGATTAAAAAAGGATCATTCGAATCGGTTCACAATTGCCGGAGTAAACGCGTGACATACATAAAAAAAAAACCGGCCAAGTGCGAGTCGGACTCGCGCACGAAGGGCTCCGTACCATTATCTATAAAAACGGCATAAAAAATGTCTGTTATATGAGAGCCCCCATTAAATATTAATTTAATTTTAAAAAAAACGGTAAAATGTCGTTAGCACATTACTAGTAGTTTTGTTACCACTTTCAACTAATCTAAATATGCTTGTCTCTGGAGTGGGGTCACGTCAACGATATAGTGCAATGGGTGGGGATCGAACTCTCGACCTCTCGATCGCCAGGCCGACACCTTAGCCTTTGGGCTATTGCCGCTTATTTCATTATTAATCTGTGGTATCGTTTTTATTAGCTTTTTAAAATTCGAACCTTTCTACTCAATAATTTTCCATGCTGCCAATCCACTAAAAATGCATAAATACTTATATTTCATGTCAGTGCGCCCACCTCATTTTTATTAGCTTCACCTGTATGTTTGTAACCGACTTCTTTGGGCGCGATGTTGACCCACTTTAACAAGACTAGATAGTCTTTTCTATCCGAAACTTCACACAAGTGCTTCAGTAAAAAAATAAGTAAATACGTGTTACAGGTTTTTTTGAAATTCCACCCCTAAGAGGGTGAAATGGGGTAATAAAGTGTGAAAATCAATATTGTTTCGGATCGCGCTGAAATTTGGCATGCAAGTAGTTATTACGACGTTAGTTCCCTCTGAGAAAGGATTTTCCAAAATTAACCCTCGGAGGGGATGAAACGGAGCTCAAAGTTTGTATGGGGAAACAAGATTAGATCGTCTTTTCTATCCGAAACTTCACACAAGTGCTTCAGTAAAAAAATAAGTAAATACGTGTTTCAGGTTTTTTTAAAATTCTACCCCTAAGAGGGTGAAATGGGATGGAATGTGATACACACAAAAAAAAACTGGCCAAGTGCAAGTCGGACTAGCACTCGTAGGGTTCCGTAACACAGTAGAGTATTCTATAACTATGATTTTTTGCAACTACAAAAATAACTTTGTTTTTCATAGTGTTTGTATGAAAAACAAAGTTATACTTGCGGTCGCTATATCTCAACAACTACTGACTGTATCTGGTTCAAACCAATTTTCGTTGAAAGTTTTTGTTGAGATCTACAGATATATATAATATATTTTTTCTAGATTTTTCACTCCCTTACTTTAGAAGTTAGGGGGGGGGGGACACATTTTACCACTTTAGACGCGCCTATCTTTTAAATGATTTACTTTGACATAAACTGGCCAAGTGCAAGTCGGACTCGCACTCGTAGGGTTCCGTAACACAGTGGAGTATTCTATAACTTTTATTTTTCGCAACTACAAAAATAACTTTGTTAGGGTTCCGTAGCCAAATGGCATAAAACGGAACCATTATAGATTCGCCATGTCTGTCTGTCTGCCCCCCTTAAGCTTTTATATTTTTTATTTTTGTACAAAAATCGGAAAGCGGTTTATACATCTACCTACCAAGTTTCAATTCTGTAGTCCTAATAGTTTACCTACAACCCTAAAAAAGACGATTTGAGAACCTCCTTTTTTTTTGGAAGTCGGTTGCAAATAAATTCGTTCACAAAAGGAATAATACAGACTTCAAATGCCGCGCTAGTCATTTCAGTACTAGGTTTATGGTGTTTATCTTCATATCTCTGCAGAACTAAACATATCTCGATGAAATTTAAATGGGATCATCTGTTATACTCATTCAAATAAAAAAACGATTTTCCAAATCGGTTCAAGCGTCTTCGAGTAATCGGTCAACATACATAAAACAAACAAAAAATCCGACGAATTGAGAACCTTCTCCTTTTTTGTGAAGTTGGGTTCTCAAATAAATACAAGTTTACAAAAACAACGCAAGGAGTGTTGTACGAAAAATAAGACTATACTATTTTTAACCGACTTCACAAAAATGGAGGAGGTTCTCAATTAGTCAGAATATAAATATATATTTATATATATATATTATGTTATAATGTTCGATTTGGAAAATCCTTTTTAAGCCGTAATACGTAATTTTAAACCTTAAATGTACGTATTTATATATAGTATAGCTCTGTAGGTAGTAAGTAACTTCGGCTGCCGCGCCACGGGCCACGCGGTCATTACCGTCCCGCTCGGCTCGGCGTATCCGCTAGCAAACGAGGTCGCAAGTCGAGTGGGGAGCGCGCATGCGCGAAATTACAGCGCGTTCCCCCGCGCCTGTATTGTTACCGGGGGTGCCGCGGCGTGTGTAGGCGGAGCAAGCGTGGGAAAAAAAATCTCAAGCGGGCTCTTAAACGGCCAGATTTCGTTCAAACTTTGTAGATTTATCGAGAACCGATGACAATACACTAATTTGATAAAAAAATATTCCATTTTTCAACTAAAAAGTAGAAATAATAGTTAAAAAAAACTAAAAAACACGCTTTTTATAGAAAACCGAACTAAAAAATAGAAAATAAATTTTAATAAATCTAAGTTAAGAATAGTGTTAAAAATTTCAATAAATATAAATTAATAATAGTGTGAATAAAAAAAAAAATATTTTATTTAAAAAAAAAGCGTGAGGTGCATGGTGTCAATAGTTATAAATATTTTATTGACAGATATGAGTAGAGTGATTATCATTTTGATAATATCTTAAAAGCACCCCACGCTTTTTTTTAAATATTTTTTTTAATTCACACTATTATTAATTTATATTTATTGAAATTTTTAACACTATTCTTAATTTAAATTTATTAAAATTTATTTTCTATTTTTTAGTTCGGTTTTCTATAAAAAGCGTGTTTTTCAGTTTTACAGTCACATTTCAGGTCATGTTGAAGTCATAGTCCAGTCTAAATTATAACCTCAATAAAGATGTCAACTTTACTGAAGATTTTCAGTGGAATTTTGGTGTGAACGCAAATAGAATATTTTTTAACATTGTACTGTTTCCCTACACTGATATACATTCACCGGTACTTAATGGTTAACAAATCACATAATATACATTAATTTCACTTTAACTTGCGGAAGAACACAAGTTTTAGGATAAAATACAACTAGTAGTTCTGTGAGAATAGTAGACCTCACGTGCCCTTATTACTCATGGAATAACCGACACTCCCAAGTCCCATGCATGGCTTATCAAAGCCTTTTCATAGTTTGGGCTTTGCCAAAAAATAAGGATATAAGTTTTAACTATTACTCGCGTTTCCTTGATCCTAGGAGTTTGAATCTGGTGTCTACGGGTTTGTCTTGTAAAGGCAAAGAGGAAGATTGGTAAAGGCACCTGCTTTTACCAATCTGAGCAGTCTAGTCTAAGTAATCTAAAATTCCGAAAAAAAATTAACCGTCCATATTATAACGCTACAGCATGCTTAACCGCCTTATCCCCCTTCCACTTCCCCTTTATGGAATGTTATTCGCACATCTTGTGTAGAATGAAGTCCTTAAAGTGCCTCTCCAATTTGACTAAAATCCGTCGTTATTTCACCAATCCCGAAACTGATACACTTTGCTCGCTACGCTCGCTCGGTCAATAAAAGCACACACACTTGTCTAAGAAAAAGTTACTACTTATTGTATTTAAATATATAAATGACTAGCTTCTGCCCGCGGCTTCGCTTTCGTGGCCTACAGGAAACAAATAACATATTTTTCTTAAGAAATAAATATTATATGCGCTCTCACTCCCTCTCAGTTAAATATACAAACTGACAATATCCCAAACAAATGTTGCTCCGTAAGCTTACTTTGGAGCGGACCACGTATAACTAACCTTGTGAAAAGCAGTCCTCCCTAAGTCTACCCCTGTTAAAATAATAATTTGGCCTTGCGGTTTATTTAAGATAATGGCAAAGCAGACTTCGAAGGGAAACCGCACACTTTTGAACTCGAAGGGGTAGTTCGATAAAGTCGGGGTAATCAAAGAATGCATAGTTGGTTAAATTGTTTTATAAATGTTATACAGAAACGAATGTTTCTGTATGTACTGAGATAAACGTGTCTCATAATTCTTTCAATAGATTTAGTTATTGGGCAACTGTAATGCTTATCATAACTTAATTAAATAAATAAATAATTTTAATTAAAAAGTATAATATGAACAAATGTTCGAGTCAATCGACCCAGAGAATAAAAAGTTTAATTGAAAGTTCAACCCTCCATTCACAAAGAATACATCCTCTAAATATCATGCAATATCTAAGACCAGCGGTTTAGGTAGTGCGTTGATATATCAGACAATCATATAGTAAGCCAGACAAACGCGTGAGGGACCATTTTGGAAAAAATGATACACGATACAATTTTCGAGACAATTGACCCAGAGAATAAAAAGTTTCATTGAAAGTTCAACCCTCCATTTCACCCTCTTAGGGGTGAAATATCGAAAAACCCTTTCATAGTGGATGCTTTCACTTCACAAAGAACTCTTCTTTCAAATGTAATGTGTCTAAGAACAGCGGTTCGGGCTTTGCGTTGAAGTTGGATTTTATATTATAGATTAATAAAGATGCTGAAATCGTATTCTTGAGTATTTACTAAACTATAATAGTTAACCCCTTTTAAGCACTGCCAAGGAATCACGTGTAGAGCCTAAGTCGACGGATTCATGAAATCTACAATGGCCTTCTCTTGGGTGACAATGACTCCCAAAAACTAATTACATATGAAATTTAATAGTCTTCGAGCATTTACCAATGGAGATGTTAACGCAAGGCGTACCCCCTGCTGGCCATATAGCCATTTTTGGCCATATGAGCGTGCGTAACTACGCTGTATTTTTAATACTGAGTGCGTGTTTCAAGCTAGTGTGCGGGATCGTTAAAGTGAGTGATTTGTTTGTGTGCAATGCGTGTTTACCTCGTCCCCCGTAAGTATCGGCAGAAAAAAAAGATTGCGGATTACAACGTTAACATCTCCATTGGTAAATGCTCGAAGTTAATAGTAGATTGTATAATAATATCGTATAAAAACTTTAAAAAAACCGACTTCAATGCCGCGCTATTCATTTTCAGTACCAATTTTGAGATGTTTATCTCAATATCTCTGGAGATACTTATCAGACCTCGATAAAACTACCATGGTACCACACTGGGGATATCTCCTTTCGAACAAAAAAAGAATAATCAAAATCGGTTCATAAACGACGAAGTTATCCGCGAACAAACATAAAAAAAAAATATATACGGTCGAATTGAGAAACCTCCTCCTTTTTTTGAAGTCGGTTAACAATGGGGCAACATCACGAACTCTTTGACAAAGCAAAGGATAAATATCATAGAAATATGAGACATCCAAATAAAATAGTTTTACCAAGAGCACCGAAGACAGCGTTGTACTCTAAACATTATCTTATTATGTGTGGTCGCATCTACAATGCTATTCCCGAAGAAATCGAATACCTTCCTTAATCGCGATTTTGCCAAAAATGTAAGAGTTGGTTGCCACAAAAAGGTTTTTTATATCTTATTCAGTAGCAATTTTTTTAAAACGCTTATAAATTGAAATTTGTTATTTAATTTTATTTTGATACTGGACAACTTTGGTATGATTTATTCCGATGTATATTAATTTTCTAGTTACTTCCTTTCTTTTGAGGTAAGGAACCCTAAAAAAATATACAAACGAATTGAGAACCTTCTCCTGTTGAAAGACTGTTGGAAAAACTATTTTATAATCATGTTCACAATGACCAATTATTCTACAGATAATATTAGAGCGCGTTCTGGCTCATAAATCGTCAAGACAACGCGAGGCATTGATATGGAACGCATCACCGGGTGCTTTAGGCACGCTGCCTACATACGGAGACTCCCGCAGCCACTACCCAGTAGCAGCACCTGTGTTACCCGCGCCGATCGGTCCCCTCGCCCCGCTCGCCCCTCTCCCCGCTCCCTCCGTCCCTCTAGCGTCCCCTCCGCCTACTCCAGGTAATTCCTTCACTGCCCTCCTCTATGTCCAAGCGACGTCGCCGGCGCTGCACAAACTACTTGCCAACATTGCCAGCAGCAAGTTTTGTGAAAAGGTGTGTATGGCCCGGTATCCACCAAAGTTGAGCAGGGTCTCTGTCTAGTAATGTCACGCATTTAAGAAATCCTATTTACGTCTCTTCTCCTCTCTTCTTTGGTCGAAACCAACTACTTAGATCATATTTTATACAAGGTGTAAAATATGGTGTAGTAACATTTAAAGGTTTCTATGTATAGCGTGTCAAGAATCCTAGATATGCCTAAATTTCAAACTAAATGTTAGATTTTAATTTATATAGACATTAAGAATTTCATATACCTATTAGATTCTAATAGGTATATAAAATTCTCGTGTTGCGGTGTTTGTTACCAAGCTCCTACGAAACGGCTGGACCGATTTGTATGAAATTGTGTGTGCATATCGGGTAGGTCTGAGAATCGGCCAACATCTATTTTTCATACCCCTAAGTCATAAGGGTGGTCCAAACTTGGGCAAAACCGCGGGGCGCTGCTAGTAATACTATAATATAGCAGAGACTTATAGACTAGATGCAACTTCGCCTGCATTAAAAGTATCCTATGTCTTATTCTACCATTTTGACCGACCGAAATTTGCACATAGTTACCTACCCATGTTCAACTTTGTAATAGAATTTGTAATAGTGGTGTGGATGTTTCATACATAATAAAACGAAATTAGTGTCTGCAATAGCATGTAGGTACTTTGTAAATAAAAGAAGTATTAACGGTCTCAGGTAGTGCTAGTATGGGACAGTGAACGTGCAGCACCCTCACTTAAATCCTTAACGCGAATGGCGGGTGATCTGCGAGAACCTCTGCCGGTTCTGGTCGTAGATGCCACCACTCACTACCCAGGGTATGTACCTAAATATTTTTTTATTGTGAAACTAGATCTTGATCACCTCATCATTAAAAGCTAGTACCTAATTGTCTACTGTTGGACATTGGCCTCTCCTATGGCATGCCACTGAGCTCGATATTCACCTATTTGTTTCCAACCACAGCCAGCTAGCTTGCGTATATCATCGCTCCACCTAGCTGTAGGATATCCTACGCTTCGTTTACCGAGCCGTCGTCTCCACTGAAGAACACCCGGGCCGGTGGCGTAATCGGGAGAACGGTCTCCTTTGATGCCGTGGTACCGAGTTCAAACCGCCGTGCACCAATGAATTTTTCTATCGAAAAATTTATGTGCGCTTTTCACAGTGGACCTCCGGTGAAGGAAAACTTCGTTAAGAAACCAACAACCCCCGCATGGTGGTAGGACACTATCTAGTGTCCGCCTGGCCAGCTACCAAGTTAGAAAATCTGTCACCAAACATCTAATGTGTTCCGGCAGCCATCCTTGAGAGCCAGTTCCCATTCTAGGCCTAGCGTGCTTACCATCTTCGACCGCATCATCACTTACCAACAGATAAGATAGTGGTCAAACGCTATAAAGTATTAAAAAAAAAAACTTCATCTTGTTATTCCTTTGAGCTATGTCGATAACCTTGGTTCTCTGTCGGATGACTTCATTTCGCATTCGATCTTTCAGAGATACTCCGAGCATAGCCCTTTCCATAGCTCGCTGAGCGACACTGATTTGGTGGATCTATCGCACCGTTAGTGTCCACGTCTCGGCTCCATATGTCATTACAGGTAGGACGCACTCATTAAAGACTAGGCTTTGTGGTATCGGCCACGAAAAGACTCGACGTAGTTTTCTAAACGCTGCTGTATTCTTCAGCGGGATTCCTTCTGGAAATTGTTTCTACCCAATCGCGAGGTTTGCCCTACCTACGTAGACATGCCTCAGGCGGATTAGCAGAAGTCCTTCCAATGCAAACATTATCAAGTGAAATAGTTGAGAGGTTTTAATTAAAATATCATGTGTTCGTGTAAAGCGAGGGTGTATCGGCGCGATGGCAGCCGTTGTGGGCGGTGCCGACGGCGGGCGTGTTCTCGTTGGACGGGGACGCGCCGCTGCTGGCTGAGGAGCTGGACTTCGCCTTTCGCGTGTGGAGGCACTTCCCCGAGCGGATAGTCGGATACCCCGCCAGGACGCACTTCTGGGACGAGGCGAAGGTAATCTACTGCTCTACAATGTACATGTTTTTGTAGACGAGAAATAGCCGGTTAAATAATCTGTGAAATAATGACGGTTGTCTAGGATAAATGGCAAAAATGAAGACAGTCCTGTACCCTTAGTACGAGTTTTCATAGTAAACGCTTTTGATAGATCTCGCATAGTTTTCGACTTATTCTGGCTCCCTGATTGGTCTAAATTTAGTGAAGTGTGAAAAACACTAGAGGCGCTGTACTGTTTTTCATACAAAATTTGTTCGATATACGATATCGAGTTTGGTATAAAAACTCGTAATGTCGTTAACTAAGGGTACTGTTCCATGGCACGCCACTGACCTCGATCTTCAGCTCCAACCGCTGCCAGCCAGCATTTATCTTAGTGATCGCAACGAGCGCAATGATTGAAATAGCGATAACTGTTATTTTATTACACCTATTTAGCTAGTTATGATTATATATTTTTTTTATATCTTATATAGGCTAGCGTTTGACCACTATCTTATCTGTTGGTAAGTGATGATGCGGTCGAAGGTGGAAATCACGCTAGGCCTAGAAAGGGAACTGGCTCTCAAGGATAGCTAACCGAACACATTCGATTTTTGGCGACAGATTGTCTAACTTAAGGTAATTGTCTAACTGGTAGCTGGTCAGGCGGACACCAGATAGTGTCCTACCACCATGCGGGGGTTGTTGGTTTCTTAACGATGTGTTTCCTTCACCGGAGAGCCACTGTGAAAAGCGCACATAATTTTTTCGGTAGAAAAATCCATTTGTGCATGGTGATAGTTTCCTTTTTAACCCCCGACGCAAAAAGAAGGGGTGTTATAAGTTTGACGTGTCTATCTGTGTGTCTGTCTGTGGCATCGTAGCGCCCAAACGGATGAACCGATATTGATTTAGTTTTTTTTGTCTGATAGGTGGCTTCATCGAGAGTGTTCTTAGCTTTGTTTCATGAAAATCCGTTTAGCCATTTAAATATTATCAGCTCTTTTTTGGTTGATGAGACTACGATAGCAACTTTCGTCTTTAACCGCGGACGTCAAAAAATCAAAATGGCGCTTCTGCGCACTACATACCCGTCACTTCACTGCCGTCTGTTTAGCGTAGTTTACATTAGTAAAAAAAAAAAATTAATTTAAAATTCAGTATCCGGTTACTTCAATGATATTGCAAGAATATGGTAAGTCGGGGGTGGTTTTAAATTTTATATTTAAGTATTATTTGGCTAGATTAAGAACTTCTGATAATAAAATAGTTTTACATAAAACACGTACTTTCTGCGATAAATTGAACATTGTCAATAATTTGGGTAGATTATTTGGCCAGATTTAAGGATTTTAAGAAAATATTGGCTGTAAAAAATTAATGCTCTTTGTATAAGGTATTAATAGTCATTATATGACCTAGAGATTGAAGTTGAGTATGTCGCTATGGCCTCCAGTTACAAAAGATACGGTTTTATTACACACGGGTCATAAATATTATATCAAAAAAAATTTATGGCGGCCATTCCCAAATGGGGGTTTGGGAACCCTATTATGGGGTAATTTGTCGATGAAATATGCTGTTCTTTACGTTTCTGAAATATCGCTACTCGGTAGCTGTACACTCTGTATATCTACATCATGTATCTCTGTATGGTCTATCTACAACTATTACAAATTTGTATTACTACATACTGTTTTTTTGTCGCACACTACGCACTAGTAATTATTAGTTTAATGTGCGAAACTTGGTTAAAACTAAAGCCGTGGATCTAGGCAGGGATGAGTGATTCACCTACATCAAATAGAAAAATAATGAATAAAAAAATTTTAATGCTTAGCTCCATATTAAACGTAAAACTTGAAGACATGTACCTACAATATATAAAATAATTATTTAAATGCTATTAACTCTGATAAATATTATGAAAGCTGAAGGTCCTTTGTGAATCCAGTGCAGCCTGCGACCCGTTACTACGAAATTGTGCGCCTTCTCATTAGCCTGGTCAGATCCTCATTAACACGCTTGTGGGAGGCCAAATATCGATTCACTTTCACACAGTAAACCACAGAATTCTTAATAGTACTAGGTAACTAAACGCAAAGTTCTAACGACCATAAAATGTTCGATCCAAGTGTTAAGTATATTTATTATATATTTTATTAGACACAAAATACAATAAAATGTAAGGCGATTCTCACTAGTCCACGTGTGTCTGTCGCGGCGTATCAATGCAAAAAATATGAAATACAAAATAAGTAAAGTAATGTACTCCGTACAAGTCTGATGATTTAATGGAAAAGTGCTCGCCCGACTATCGTTGTCTATTATGTATGATATTGTTACGTGCGGGTGGTATTAAAATGCCAATCCGATGAGTTGAACGTTTATTTCCACTAGAACACTAGGTTAGCACAATGTTCCACAGTAGTTGTCCAAATCGTCTTGCACAATGATCAAATGTCCGTTACACACACTGAGGTCGTCGGTAATTCACAATTCACTGTTCACAACACTAGTTCACTGTTAACACTTTGCTACTTCACTTGGTCGCTATCCGCGCATAGATGTTTTCGCTGTCGCTTCCAAAGAATGACTGACTCAACGCCGCGGTGCGACGCTTTATATAGGACACAATAATTATTCTAGAAAATCCTCGATCTATAAAGAATAAAAATAACAGACAAACAAGCAATACATCAAAAACAAAAGGGGCGGCTTTCCTTTGAACATCTGATGTAAACAACTTTACCATACATGCTAATTTTATCTCTAACGACTAAAGAATAAGGTTCAATCTTAACTACAAAACGAGGTACATTGACTAGGGTCGGGATTCCAGGAAGGTTACTTTTATGACGGTCGGGTCGGGTGTTTATAGCCCCTAATTACTCTATTGTTTCCCACGCTATTTTTTGTTCGAGAAGCTTGGCGAAACATCGCGACTCGACGACGCGATGTAACATTATCCCCTTCTTAGTTGTGATCGTCCCGATCATCATTTGTTCCATGGGATCGTGTAAGTCGATCGATGTGTACTACCCTCGGCTTTCCTCTCTGGCCTCGTTTAATGCGGTAGGTAACGTCGTTTATCTTCGTGATAATCTGGTATGGTCCTTCCCAATGAGCCTGCAGCTTCGGACTTTTTCCTTTCCTTCGTAGTGGGTTATGCAACCAGACGAGAGTTCCTTCTTCGAAACCCATCGTATTTGCTCTACGATCGTACCGGGTCTTCATTTTTTCACCAGTTTTTAAACTATTATCTCGAACTATCCTGTGCACTTCGTCCAGCTGACTACGAAGATCACTGACATAGTCGGTTACAGGCTTCGGAGCATCTGGCGGGGAACCAGTTATGGCGTCTATAGGAAGTCTTAGTTCGTGTCCAAAATTCACATTTGCAGGAGTCATACCAGTGCTGTCATGGGTAGCAGAACGGTATGACAACAAGAACAGAGGTATGTACTGATCCCAGTCGAGTTGATGTGCGTCCACGACTTTCGCCAGGTGATTCTCCAACGTCTGGTTAAACCTCTCAACCATTCCGTCTTACTGTGGATGAGCTGCAGTTGTCCGTGTCTTTTGGATCCCGAGGAGGGTGCACATTTCTTGGAATAGGGCAGACTCGAAGTTCCTTCCTTGATCGGAATGCAGTTCCATCGGTACACCAAATCGACAGATCACTTCTTGCACCAACTTCTTTGCAACTGTCTTTGCTTCCTGGTTTGGTGTCGCGAAAACTTCGGGCCATTTGCTGAAGTAATCTTGCACTACGATGATGTACTTGTTGCCTTCTTCAGTCTCGGGAAATGGCCCGGCAACATCCACGGCAATGCGCTCCCATGGTGCCCCAACATTGTACAATTTTAGTTGTCCTTTACTTCTTGTCTTCGGTCCTTTTACTGATGCGTAAGCGGTGCACTTCCTGCACCAATCTTCTACATCCTCGCGGCTGTGCACCCAGTAGAATCGTTGACGAACCTTCACAAGAGTTTTCTTGACTCCTAGATGTCCACCAGAAACTCCATCATGAATGTATTGTAGTAAAGATGCCACTTTACGTCGGGGAACAATGACCTGCATCGTAGTTTCTTTTCCATAGCTGCTTTCCCATTTTCTGTACAAGATTCCCTGTTGCAGAGTCAGGCTGTCCCACTGAGCCCAGTAACTTTTTGTGATTGGGCTGCAAGCTGATACGTCGCTCCACTGGGGTTTGTTTCCAGACTTTATCCAATCCAGTACAGCTCGTAAATCACTGTCCTCCGATTGTGCTTGTCTCATATTTTCGTTGTTGCATTCGTCATCCGTTCTGTCCATCCTGATGATTCTGACTTCTTCTCGAGACTCATGCTTCTCGCAGTGTTTACAGTCATCTGCACAAGGTCTTCTTGACAGGGCGTCGGCGTTGCTATGGCCCTTTCCACTGCGATGTTCTGTCACGAAGTTGAACTCTTGAAGTTGCTCGATCCATCGTGCCACTTGACCTTCCGGGCTCTTAAACTGTAGAAGCCATTTTAGAGCAGCGTGGTCAGTTCTGAGCGTAAACTGCCTTCCGATGAGGTACTTGTTGAAGTGCTGAAGAGTCTTTACCACAGCTAGCAACTCGTGGCGGGTGACACAATAGTTTCGGTCTGGTTTGGATAATGATTTACTGAAGTATGCTATGACCACTTCTTTGTCTCCTTGGATTTGTGAGAGAACTCCTCCAATTCCCGTGTTGCTGGCATCAGTGTCCACAATAAATCTTCCATCTCTGGTAGGGTACCCCAAGATCGGCGTTTCACACAGTCGCTGCTTAAGATCGTTGAAGGCGGATTCACACTCCAAGTCCCATACAAATGTGCGCTTTTCTTCCGTCAGTCGATGTAAGGGTTTGGCAATTCCAGAAAAGTTCTTGACGAACCGCCGATAGTAAGCGCATAGTCCCAAAAACGACCTTACATCCGTTTTATTCTTCGGGGTAGGCCAAGTTTGAACAGCCTTGATTTTGTCAGGATCAGTTTGTACCCCGTTCTCCGAAATGATGTGTCCAAGGTAGCTGAGTTTGGATTTAAAGAAGTCACACTTTTTGGCACTCAGCTTCAGGTTTGCTTCACGTAGACGGTTCAAAACCTTCTCCAGATTCTGCAGATGTTCAGTAAAATCACGGCCCAAAATGATGACGTCATCCAGGTACACCAAGCATTCGTCTCCCAGTAATCCAACCATTACTCTGTCCATGAGACGTTCGAACGTTGCTGGAGCATTACACAGTCCAAATGGCATGACGTTAAATTGCCAGAGTCCATTTCCAATGCCTGTACTGAATGCTGTCTTCTCTTTGTCTTCTGGACTGATTTCTACCTGCCAGTAGCCACTTTTCAGGTCAACCGTTGAAAACCACTTCATTCCACTGAGCATGTCCAGTGTATCGTCTATTCGAGGCAAGGGGTAGCTGTCCTTCTTTGTGACTTCATTAAGCATTAATCTACGCAGAATCTGGTGGAGCCATCTTTCTTTTTCACCAGAACCACTGGCGATGACCAAGGACTTGTAGATGGTTCGATGACTTTTTCTTTGGCCATGTCTCGTATCATGTCTGCAACTTCAGCTTCTTTCGCCCATGGAATCCTTCGTGGCCTCTGTCGTATAGGTCTTGCGTCGCCAGTGTCAATTTTGTGTTTAACAAGTCCGGTACGTCCACAGTTGTTTCCAGCGGCGAAGACGTCTTTAAACCGCATCAACAGACGTTTTGCTTGTGACAGCTGAGCGAATGTTAAGTTGTCTTTGGATGATTCCAGCAGCTGTGATATTTGATCTTCCGAGCTTGGTTCCGTAGAAGTAATATCCGTTCGTCGCAGGTACTTCACTTCTTGACATTTACCAATTATGCTGTTTTTCTTCAGATGAACTTCTTCATTGCCAAGGTTAAGAATTCGCACACTGGCCGTTCTGTTTGTCATGAGCAATGTTCTTGCAGTAATCCAGGTCGGATGTGTGCCCTCATCTTCGGCAACTACACATAGTCCACTCTTGACTGTATTTGGAAATTTCACTCGAACAATATTTTGCGATTTTGGAGCCAACACGACGTCCTTGAGACAGTAAAGCTTACACGGTGCCGTTCCTTCGAAGTACACTTCTTGCTCGGGAAACCGGAGTACACCACGGGCCACATCCAATATGCAATGCTGCTTCTCCAATAAGTCCAATCCCAGAATGCAATCATCAGTTATGTTGGCAATCAGTACAGGATGAATGTATGAGTGCTCACCGATGATTATCTCCACGTCGGTATCGCCAAGGACAGGACAGTTCCTGTCCTGTCCTTGGCGATACCGTCAGTACTGGCTGGTTGCTGTCCGTAGTGAGCATGCTGCAGATCGATGCTTCCGTGATATAAATCGTTGCAGGAATTCAGGCTTCACAATTGTGCGCGATGCTCCTGTGTCCACTGTGAACTTGCAGGTCTTGTTGTTCAGGGTGGCCTCGACGATTAAGCTGTTTCCGTTGCACACTTGTGTCACAGTGACGGTGGGGGCTCTCTCTTGACCAGCCTGCGCCCGCCCCGCGGCCCTGGCGACGTTTAGTTTAACGCCTCCTCATCCACTTGGGTCTCGCAATTTCTGACCCGTTTCTTCGTTTTCGGGCAATCAATCCGAATATGCCCTCTTTCTCCACACCCGTAACATGTCGGTCCATAACGGGGCTTCCTGGTTTCAGTCACTAGCTCCCGAACTCTGTATGGTTTGGTGTCTCGTCGCACTGCTTCCACTTCCAAGGCATGGGCGAGGGCGTTCTTGAGTGTCTGATGGTGACCCAATCGTACCGCAGCGCGTACCTCGCCATCTCTGATTCCGTCCACAAAGTTCTGCAGTGATGTGACTTCGATGACTGATGGTGTCGACACGTAGGCTCGTCGGACCAACCTCTCGATTTCATCGGCATCATTGTTGCAATGTCTCTGTGGGCTTCTGAGTGCGCTCACTTAGTTGCGCCCTGTACGTATGCTCCATATGTTTGTCCCAATAGCGCGTTTCGAGAGCTTCCAGCAGGGTCTTCAGCGTCCTTTCGTCTTCAGGTATGCGCTCCAAAATAAGCTGAGCGTCTCCTTTCAGCGCTAATGTGAGCGCTGTATTTGCTTGCTCGTCTGTCCAGCCACAGCTTTTAGACAGCGTCGTGAATTGAAACTTATATGCTGCCCATGAAGATGTTCCGTCGAAGTGTGGCAAATCCAGTTTGAACGGCGAAGTCGTAGCGGGCACCTGGCTGCTCTGTCCAACTCCTCGTAACTCCAGTTTCTGCACCTTATTAGCCAGGTCATTCACGGTCTGCTCGTGTACGTCGAGTCGCCCTTCCACTTCTTTGACGCTGGTTTCCACCTTTTTGATCTTTTCTCCCATGCCGGCAAGCCCGCTCTGCAACTGACGTGTAATTGCCTCTTCCAGGTTACGGCTGGCTTCTTGTTGTGCCGCTTGTACAGTCTGTAGTGCAGCCTTTTGTTCCTGGCGTGCAATTTCTTGTCCAGCTAGGATAGCGGCTAGCATGGCCTCCAGGCTGCTGGCTCTTCCAATGTGGATGTTCCTCCTCCCGATGCTTCAAGCTCCTTCTGCCGGGTTGCATCCATCTCCGCCTGTCGCCTGGTGCGTGGAGTCCGCGTATCTTCCCTCGGAATGATGGACATTCCGCTTCTGACTCCAATTGTTACGTGCGGGGTGGTATTAAAATTCCAATCCGATGAGTTGAACGTTTATCTCCACTTGAACACTAGGTTAGCACAATGTTCCACAGTAGTTGTTCAAATCGTCTTGCACAATGATCAAATGTCCGTTACACACACTGAGGTCGTCGGTAATTCACAATTCACTGTTCACAACACTAGTTCACTGTTAACACTTTGCTACTTCACTTGGTCGCTATCCACGCTTAGATGTTTTCGCTGTCGCTTCCAAAGAATGACTGACTCAACGCCGCGGTGCGACGCTTTTAGGACACAATAATTATTCTAGAAAATCCTCGATCTATAAAGAATAAAAATAACAGACAAACAAGCAATAAATCAAAAACAAAAGGGGCGGCTTTCCTTTGAACATCTGATGTAAACAACTTTACCATACATGCTAATTTTATCTCTAACGACTAACGAGTAACGTTCAATCTTAACTACAAAACGAGGTACATTGACTAGGGTCGGGATTCCAGGAAGGTTACTTTTATGACGGTCGGGTCGGGTGTTTATAGCCCCTAATTACTCTATTGTTTCCCACGCTATTTTTTGTTCGAGAAGCTTGGCGAAACATCGCGACTCGACGACGCGATGTAACAATATTATGTCGCTGCGCGGTACATACTCTACTAGTTTATCATAACTTGCAGTTTCGAAACGGTTGATGACAAAGTTAACGTTTTTTTTATGTCAAAGTTGACAAACAAGCAAGCGGCCCACCTGATCGAAAGTGATCATCACAAGTGATCACCTGCAACACAAGTAGCACGTATTTTGCCTACCTTTTACATAGAGGATTCTTTTTAACCCTCTCTTAAATCGCTGCATGTTGTACCGTAGCGGAAAACCTCAGGTGGGAGTTCGTTCCGCATAATGCAGGTCCGTGGAAGAAACGACCGCATAAAACGTACCGTATGCGATGTCCACGTGTGTACAATATGTGAATGAGCCCTCTCGCGGTGTCGTGAAGATCGATGATAAAAGCGAGATTGCGGGATGAGGTTAATTTCATCAGAACATTCCCCGTTGTAATATCGGTAGGAGAGGCTAAGTGAGCCGATATCTCGGCGTAACGCTAGTGGCTGTAACTTGTCAGTAAGTACAGCTAGGCTATTCTGTAAGCTATCTCGACAACGGAATCCGCGGTGAGATTTGAATTTTGTACTACGAAATTCAACCGTATTGCGAACGTGATACGATTGAATTTCAAACTACGAAATTCGAATCTCACCGCGGATTCCGCTGTCGAGATAGCTTACAGAATAGCCTAGCAGTACCCTTAGTACGAGTTTTCAAACTCGATATCGTATATCGAGCAAATGTTGTATGAAAAACAGTACAGCGCCTCTAGTGATTTTCGCACTTCACTAAATTTAGACCAATCAGAGGCCAGAATAAGTCGAAAACTATGTGAGATCTGTCAAAAGCATTTACGATGAAAACTCGTACTAAGGGTACAGGATTGTCAACAAGTGTAACAGGTCAGTTTAACGTTTATCAGGGCGCATGGGGCTACAGCAGCAAATGGGGCAGCACGTACTCGATGGTGCTCCCCGGCGCGGCGCTCGTCCACCGCAGCACGCTGGCGTTGTACGCGGCCGGAGCGCCCGCGCTGCGCCGCGCCGTGCGCCGCGCCGCCAACTGCGAGGACATACTGCTGAACTGCCTCGTCGCGCACCTCACGCGACGCCCGCCGCTCAAGCTGGCCCAGAGACGTCGATACAAGCCGCTGCACCACCGGTGACTATACTGCCATATAACCCTAAATAAGCCCCGCGGTTTCCCCCGCGTTAAAAAGTAGGATCCTATGACCTATCATACCATCGACGTCATAGCAATTAGACCCCTAATCATTATTGGCGCGCGGTACAATCGATTCCGCAACTGGCCGAGGTATGCGGTCGCGGGGAACTGTTTGTGATTGGCGCTTCCGACTAGTTTTGACGGGCGGACAAAGTCATAAATCTCAGATAGAGATGACCATACCAAATTACCGTAAAAAAATATCGATAAAAGTTAAGTACACTATCGACATGGACGTATATAGTAAAAATATATAAGTATTCAAACATCAGGTGCACTATCAAGGTTTGAAGAAATCATAATATATGAGTTAGCTAAAGTAGCCGTCAGCCTAAACACATAATTTTGTTAATTATCCTATTTAGCGCAAGAGCAAAATTAATATTAAGGTAGGAATGTACTTTACCTGACATCGACTTAAGGGGCGGGAGGGGGAGGGGAGGGGAGGGCAGGGGTTAAACTCCCCCTTAAAGGAAAAGTTGCGGAACCATAAAATGAAATGAAGGACTTTCATTAAAAAAATTGCGAGTGCCCTTAGACGCCTTAATCCGGCTCTGTCATAAAATCCGTTCTTAGCGGACGTCTACTAACTATAAACTACCTCCATGCCAAATTTCATCTTTGTACGTCCAGCTGTTTTCGAGATTGAAATTTTTTAGTAATCTTTCGCTTATATATATATATATATATATATATATATATATATATAGATTATATTACATGCCAACAAACATATGCATAAGTACTATTATGCCATTAAAAATTATGCGTTCACTGTTACGGTAAAGTAAAAAACTACGTAGAATTTACGAAAACTTGAACAATTTTAATACTTGACACAGGTTAAATACACTAATCGTGTGGAGCCATATTAAAACGTACTTACTCTGTAGATCTCCATAAATGGTCTGTGGGATCAGGACACACTGCATCCAAATTTACAAATTATACCTACCTGATTGTAAAATGAATGTCGATAATATTCCTAGTTTATCGATATGTATCACTGCAGCAGAGGCGCAACACTAAATCCACGCAAAAACGGGATAGAACTATTAAACATCGCCCGTGACAAAAAGAGATAGTGATTAAAGACAACTGCCGACCGACAAATATAAGCTGAGCTTTCACTAAAATGTATTTTTGAAGATTGGATACATTTATTCACTTACCGGTGAAATGTTATACCGTTTGCCTTAAAATTTGAGTTTGTACTGGTTTTTCCACACCATCTTACACTGCAAGGAGCCATCACAACGACTTCTTAAGAAATTTAAGTATCTGAGCGCGGAGGTGTTTACAGGTCATCGTACTGGTCGAAACTAACATAGCGTTTGTGGGCGTGGATTTATATAAGACCTATAAGTCCGATGATTTAGCGGAAAGTGCTCGCCTTTCAACCGGGGTCTAATTGTTATGAACTCGATGTATCATACCTATCCTACTAATATTATAAACGCGAAAGTTTGTAAGAATGTATGGATGTATGTTTGTTACTCTTTCACACAAAAACTACTGCACCAATTGAACTAAAATTTGGTATGTAGGTAGCCCTAGACCCTGGAATAACACATTGGATACTTTTTATCCCGATATTCACACAAGAACGATGTCTACGCGAATAAAACTGCGGGGCACAGCTATAAGTATATAATATAGGAATGTTTTAGCCAAATCTGACGAGTCGTTCCACCCTGAAGAGGTTACACAAACACTAACTTACGCATAAATAATATTGGTAGTACGTACCTACCTACTGACTGTCTGATGTGTAACTGCGAACACTTACTCCTGAATTACTGTGGCACTACTACTTTTTTTTAGTATGATTTAAGGTAACAGGTCTAACACGTCGTTCGCCTGATGGTAAGCGATGACGTCTACGACGATGATTACTGATACAGGAGCAAGCAAAATTCTACATAGACAATTTTGCACGTTACTGCACTGCGCCGTTTAAACACAAAGATGTTAAGTCTCACATGCCCTCTAATTTCACTTGAGCAGATCCCACTATATTTTTGCATCGGTAAATCTAAATATTTGAACGTAGGTAGCCGCAAAATATTTCTATGAAATGTGCATTTATTATATCAAATTAAAATTAAATATACAGAATGATTCATTTCGAATGAATCAAACGAAGCAGGGAGGTAGTCACACAAATTACAGTAAAATGTGTTGTATAAGTACAATTTCATTAAATTTTGAAACATTAATGGTATTACATAGTAGAAAAATATCGATAACTGCTTATTTGTCATTTTCATAATAATAGTTCAAAGTTGTGGCCTCTTGCTTGTTATGCAATACGACAACGCGACGATCTAGACGATTAAAAAAGTCGCCATGTAATCATAATTTTCGTAATTTTATATTCCCGCAAATTGAGTTAATTCTGTAAAAAAAAAGTGAAGAGTGTATTTCCGAAGTACCTAATAATTTTAGTATGGAAATCATCCGATTTGGATAATTATGTTTTAGGACCTGAACCTATTGCCGCGGCCGCACTAATTTTGGCAGCATACATTTGGCAGCAGGTCCATAAAGTAAATTTAAGAAATAGCTAGTATTTTTTTTTACGTTACGTGAAGAAATGCCTGCCTAAAATATGAGTTAAAATATTGCCCAAACAAAAAAAATACTTATTATTTTTCTCAGAAAAAAATAAGCATAAATCGGTTACTATAATTTAGTGTTAGATTTGTTCACAGTAACAAAAAAAACTCAAGGCGTTTTTAGCCCTAATCGTGGATGAGAAGTTAAAACAAAAATTGCGACATTTCGGCCATCAACTAGAAAACAAGGAGAAGCAATTTAAACAACAATGAACTCGCAAACTAAAAAAAGTCGAGCAACATACATGGAGGGTGTACATGTGCAGTAACGTCCTCCAACACCCTGCTCCGTTTCCATAATGAATCACCTTGTATACATATTTAAAGGTGAAAACACTCTATCGCGATTCTTTAAAAGTGTGGAGACATCTTAACGATCCTGACTGGTATAAGGAACTAACAGCGTGATTAAGGGCTTAATGATGATATTATTAAGAGCTGTGTGTCATCACTTAACCTCTGTTCTTCGAACAAAACAATCGACTTACAAGCCACGCTATATAGAATTATCTATAAATAAAACGGATTATCCCAACCTTAAATAATTACGCTCGCTCTTGGTAATTAGCTTGTTCACTGTAATAATTACTTAAGTTTTATGATGTTGAAATTATCATGCAACTGTATAAGTCGATACGGGGTTTTATCATCGTATTTGTCGTTTTATCTAGATTTTGTCAAGGATCAATAATAAGGATTTTATTTGGAGGGCTGGATAAATCAGAATTGTTTATATCTTTAAAATTACCTCATGATACATTAACATTCTGAACAAACTGCATAAAGCTGCATCTGCCCCTATACGTTTGTTCAAACATCTAAAGGGAGATGCCGTATTACTCTCTAATAATATTTAGGACAAAATCATGGAATTAAACACTGCACAATCCTGTTTTATTCGTAACTTAACTCGACACGATAAACTGTTTTGACAAAGTAAAATGGGGTATAAAGTATTAAAATAAACCAACATAAAATCTAAAATTGAAAAAAGGGGTTGCATTCTCTGAAGTTAGGTCGGAAGGTCATTCCAAATCTTAGAGGTGAGAGGCTGTAAGTCATTTTTTGACCTTTTCCTGTCAAGTGATAACCAAATTGTGTGGAGATATTTTTAAAGCACCTATTTTAAAAAAAAGTTGATTTCAGTGAGTATAACTAATTCCGTTATGCAGGTCATCATGGAGCGACCCCGAACACTTCGTCCAGAGACAATCATGTCTGAACACATTCGCGACTGCGTGGGGCTACATGCCTCTCATGCGATCTGTGCTTCGACTCGACCCCATCCTCTTCAAAGATCCCGTCTCTACGCTCCGGAAGAAATACAGAAAAATGGAACTCGTCACTTCTTAATAGTTTCTAGACATAGCTCTCATGAGATGGGATTCCTACTGTTTCAAAGACTTGTTCTTTTCATCTTCGAATATTTTTGATAAAATGCAAATAAGCACATCAAATTTATTTTGGAGATTGTCTATGTATGGATATGACTCTCTTTGTATAAGAATTTATAGCTGTAGCTTATTCATTTTGAGTAGTCATAGGTACAACTTTGAATTTATCCGAACTTTGATTATTGTGCACTGTTATAATATTCAAATGTTGTATACTCTGTTGTAATCGCTAGTAGAGAATAGTAGATTTTTCGATTATTTTAATCATATCACACTAATGCAGAAGATTTATTAATGTAAATAAAATATATATAGCATTGATAATCTCGTACATTATGTAAATCTTTGTAAATTGTTAAACACAATCCAAAATTTCATCGTACCGTACATAATATAAAGTGTGTAACACTTCAAAGAAACATAATATTATGTAGATCATTAAGCGTCATAAGTACACTGAGGTAACAAAGAAAATCTACTGGGCCTGATCATATATTGGCGACTGGTTAAAGGCGACGAAATGAGATTCGGCCTTGATGTTGCAAAATTGTGATGAAATCGTGATGACTGTTTAGATTCGTAAAAATGTGACACAACCATTGACGACAAGAAATTTGTAGCTTATCATCTTATACTATTTAATGAGTAAATAGTTATTGCATATACATAGATAAGTAGGCATGGTAAAGTAAATGATAGGGTTTTAGTTTGTGTTATAATTTAGTGTAAATATCCAATTTTGTATTTACTAATAACTTAAAACGTAGTTTATGACGTCCTCCTGGTATGTCGAGCGATGATATGAGCCAGTTGGCTGGCAGCGGTTGGAAACGAATAGCTGCAGATCGAGCTCAGAGGCGTGCCATAGGAGGCCTGTGTCCAGCTGTGGACGAAATCAGGCCGATAATGATGATGATCAATTTCAAAACGAGTCAATATCGTATCTTAGTACATTATATTACTAGAGCTAGGATGTAAAGGCAGGTTTACATTATTCGAATCTTTAGTACAACTAGAGAGGCAAGTGCTTTAGTACTTTAGTCAGTCTGTCTTGCACGTGCAAGCGGACGTTTACAGTTCTTCCAGTAGTGTCAATTCGTCGCCAGGATGAACTTTCAACGTCGCGAATTCTACGCAAAATACTATTTACTTGTAAACTCTCCTAAAGTTCTCACTAAATTCTTGATTTACACACAGCCAGTAACGAGGATAGTGACGCGCAGGAGATTGAGCAGGAGGGATGTCGCTGGAAACGAAAAAACACCGATCCTATTTCATTCTAGTTGAAATGCAAGTAGACTTTACTAAAGCGTGTAGCGTTTACACGTTTCTACTAAAGCGCTCTCCTAAATACTCTAATAATGTAAACCGGCCTTAAGTATGTAGTAGATATGCTAAAAATCTTTAGCGATGTTATGAAACTGAACAACTTGGCATTTAAAATTTCTTGTTGGATGCTAATCGTATGTATTTTTGTAATAACATACCAAAAATACTTTGACGTTGTTGCTTTTTGTTAACAAACTGACTTATGGAAACCAAATAAATGTTAATACAATTGACTTCTTTATTTTTATTAGTACATAACCATCACGTAGGCTAACATTTTATCAGCAATATAATAAAAACATAGTAGGAATAATTCTGACTGATTACCTATATACTACGAATAAAAAAAACAATAGAATGTAGGTAATAATAATACCAATCACCTTTATTGACACCAATTGCAATAATTTATCGTTTTAGGAAACTAATAAACCCCTTGAACTAAAAAGTAAAGCGGGTGCTTACTAGTGCCACTGACGATCCACTATCCACCTTCTGGGTCCATCATCAGATCAGCTCCAAGATACCAAATTATTGATAACTATGTACATGTTTGTACAATGTTATATTTCGATACGACAATATCTATATATCGTAGGTAAGTAAATTTTTCCCCTACTTTTGTATATATATTTTATTTATTTTTAACAAATTAAGACAATTCTACCTAACTTAAACATAAAATAAAATTTTAAAAACCTGTGACTAAAAAGCTTCTGCTGACCTAAAAAGGTTCTTAGTTCGTCTGTTGACTATCTCCAGAAATAATGGAGATAAACACCTTAAATTTGATGCTGAAAATGAATATAGCGGGATTTGAAGTCGGTTATTTCTTCGTTTTTACTTACGTTTGTGAGCTACTGGGTATCCTGCAGATGCCGGGGCCGGGAGATACCACAACATCGTTAGATCCCAGAAAGAATCAACAAACTAAATCATATTTAACAAAATCGTTCTATTTGCCGAGCGTTTCGAATACATTCCAATACGAAATCCAGTCTCTGTTTACTATGCTGGCTAATAATGCGGTATGAAGAAGGCAATTATTAATGAGCTAATAATGCCAGGCCATCGAACTGCATTAAATGGTCAGTACCATTGCATAAGTAGAACGCAGGCTGACATAACTAATACCTACCTACCTATCTGCTTCGCAATCCACGCCCGGGGCGGCCTTGGCCCCGATGGTTGCACGCGCGGACTTCGCGCGTTCAAGTCGAGCGGCTTACGGCGCGGCCTGCGGGCTCGGCGAGCGGCGTCGGCTACCAGTGCCCTCGGCTGCTTTGCACGCGAAGCCGGTGCGCTTGCGCCCCTCGACCTACCTATACATACTGCACTTTGCACTTTCGGTAAAATCGTTTTTTTTTTTTAATTGGTGTGAAGGGAACATGCTTTTTTTTATTGTTCTATCTCAATGTTGTGTGGAAAATGGTGAACCTGTTAGTGTTTAGTGATGCTTAAAAGCTCAAGTTAATGATGTGCTGCAAATTAAGTTGACATCTTCAGGATGAGTAGGTAGTGTTGTAATCTATTCAAGGCGGGTAATGCTACCCACCCCCAAATAGTAGGTACACACTATAATATTTTGATAGTATAGATACTATTTAAAATAACACTTATTAGTGGATCCAGTAGCAAGAGCTATCAGCTCAAGTCTAATAGTATTGTTATTTCATTGTTTTTCGCGCTTATACCGCTCGCTTTGTTTTATTTTAGTAAGTTTTCGGGGCTATTTTTACTAAAGAAAAAGAAAAATTTCTTTTGCGCTCACACTTTATTCTTCTCGCAAGTTAACTGTGCTAAATTTGTGGATCTCTACAGCAGTTTACTATTATTAAGCGCTCTAGAACCTAAACTATCCCTAGTCTTCAGTTGAGTATAACGTAAAAATTTCGAACTAGATCCGCTAGCGGTGTTTATACTTTTTAGTGTTTTCTGCATTATCATCAGCCTACACTTGTCCACTGCTGGACATAGTCCTCTCCAATTTCAGGCCACTGAACACGATCCTCGGCTACTCTCATCCAGCTCTTGCCGGCCACCTTACGAAAATCATCGCTCCTGCTATTCTGAAGACGTCCTTCGCTAGGTTTGCCAATTCGCGGTCTCCACTCAAGACCTCTTTTACCTGTCGGTTCTTCGGCTAATGTGGCCGGTTCATACGGTTTCTGCATACGCAGGGCGTATTAGCAAGGTTTTACAATCCATACTGGCGAATTGAGGACCTCCTCCCCTTTTTTCGTGAAGTCGGTTAAATTGATAAAAATAGACCCGTTGCCGCCTTTATTTATTTTACGAGACATCATAATTATGTAAGTAGATAACAGACTTTTTTATTTTTTACTTGTAACTGTAACAAATAGAAAAAAAATTGCTGATAAGATATAAAAAAAATTAAAAGGTTGATATCTAAATAAAGCGGCAATAACCAATGGCTAAGGCGTCGGCCTGGCAATCGAGAGGTCGTGAGTTCTATCCCCACCATTGCACTATTGACTTGAACCCATTCTAGACATAAGCATATACTTAAGTAGCTTAGGTAACAAGACTGACTACTCATACGTCTGCAACCCACATTGCTAGATTTGCGCGTAAGCTAAAGGCGGGCGGGGCGGCAAAAATTTCGTCCCAGTTGGCACAACCTACGCTACGCCACTGAAAAAAAAATATCTTCAAAGTATAAGAATTGTATAGCCATTCTTGAGCGTTCCTGCTGCCACTATGATTATTCCGCAATGTCTAATTTCTTTTTAAGACAACTCCTTGGTTACTCTCTGACGCGAGGGACTTTGCACACATACAAATCACGGACAGACTACGACCTACACCCAGACTAAGAATCAAAGACATTGTGTAAATATATCAGCAGCTTCCAGTAGTATGGTTTCTACAATCCAAGTTTGCAAATTACAGTAAGTATCCCCCTAAACTGTTTCAAAACTCCACAACCTAAGCAAAATTACCATTTTTTTTTAATGAAGCTATAATAATTCAAAAATAACCCTATCGTAGAGTAACTAATTATCCAAGCTTTTTCGGCATTAGCTCCACAGTGATCACACATCTGAAGAGCCTTCTTAGCAATTTCAGGGGCCGTAGTCTTTACTCTCTACATTGCGATACATTTGCGACCGAGAAGATAGCTTTACAGCATTCTAGCTTCTAGCTGCATCAGCTTGCATCTCCCTCTAATTCGCGATGACAGGAAGCATTGTGATCATTATTACTTGTACTATTCATTATTCTGTGTCATTGTAAAGAAGAGACTACCGGTCGGTCGATGTTTTGTGCTACCTGAGTCCTGAACTAACCAAGTATTATAGAAAAACCAGACCGGACGGGGGTGACATATGACTTAGGTTGCCGTTACTTTCTTAGGTCAGCATGCTAAACTCTATATTTATATACAACTAGCTACGCTCCGTGGCTTTGCCCGCGTTAAATCCTAGTTATAAACCTTCCTCTTGAATCACTCTTATCCATTGCTGAAAACCGCATTAAAATCCGTTGCGTAGTTTAAAAGGTAGCTACGAGTACGCGCTTGTACTATTATTTATTCTGTGGTACGCGTACAGACAGCGCAAGCGACTTTGTTTTTAACCGACTTCAAAAAAAGGAGGTTTCTCAATTCGACCGGAAATATATTTTTTTATGTTTGTTCGCGGATAACTTCGTCGTTTATGAACAGATTTTGATTATTCTTTTTTTGTTGGAAAGAAGATATCCCAAGTGTGGTACCATGGTAATTTTATTGAGGTCTGATAAGTATCTCCAGAGATATGGAGATAAACACCTCAAAATTGGTACTGAAAATTAATAGCGCGGCATTGAAGTCGGTTCTTTGTAATTTTTTAAACGATCTTATATACTATGTAAAGAAGTTCTTATATTGTAGGGACCCCTTTGTAGAAACCCTTTTTTTATCTAGTCTAGTTATAGATGTTTGTACTATTATTACATTTATCATATTGTTAATGTTTAAATTCGGCGCACCGTCATTGTCCACGTCTCGGCTTCGTAAGTAATAACATTAAACAGGTAGGACGCACTAACGTTATTATATACTACAATCCGAAATTTCGCCGTCCAGCGGAACTCGAACCCACGCCTCCTGAGGTAGCACGCAAGTTCAAAAATATAAAGTGTAGATAACACTTATAGAAACATAATATTTGATTATACATAATCTATATGTGCCTACCTATAATGTTCATATTTACCGACAAGATATTTACAATGGCACTCTCGTTCTATAAATATATAAATTAAGGAATAATCTAGTCATTCATAATATCCTAAAAAATTAATTAGCCTAATATATTATATTATACATAAACCTAGTATTACAATATTTAAAAAAAAAAAGAAAAAAAAACTAAACAAAAATGAAGGGATGTCCGTGTGGTAAAGTGCCAAGAACGCTGGCTGCATTCCCACGTTGAATCGCTAAAGAAATTCTTTGTGCTAAGAATGAGCCCTCTTTTGTCAAAATAAAAAATAAGAAAAAAAACTAAATGTAAGTAAGTAACTAAGAAAGGTAATTGTTACTTGTTAATTATAATAGTTAATTATAAGCAATAGGTCTGTTTTTCTGACTCTTCTTCGGTCAACAACTTCTCAATAACTGACCTAAATTTTAAGTAGAGCCCTAGCTTAACTAGTCACGTTACATACCTAGGTACATCACGTACTCAACACAAATACCAATAGGTTCCATCTGCCAAGTATTATACCATATACCTACATGCATAGATTAATATGTGCCTTATGTAGCTATGTGTAGAGTATTCTAGGCCAAGCGTGTTTACTATCTTCGACCACATCATCGCTTACCACCAGGGGAGATAGAGGTCAAGGTAACTTAAGTTACCTTTGTGAACTAACATATTACCTTGAATATTTTAACCACCTTGGTTTTGTGCATGTGCATAAATCCATTGTCATACAACTCCTAAGTATGTAAGATACCATACATCAATGTACCTATAGACAAAAACAATAGATACCTACACCTATAAAGGTAAGTATAACCACAGAATAATGAATAGTACAAGTAGGTATAGCATGGAGTTACACCGTGTTACTTGGTGATAATTGAAATGGGATTGCAGGTTGTCTCAGTATAATAACAATATCTAATTTTACTATTTTTAATGAGGTAGGTACTTTGTACTTTAGAGTTTACCAGTTGCCTACCTATTCGTATCTATCTCTAAACATATTTAGGTTGTCAAATTAATTTGACCAGAGACATTAGTCTCTGTTTACTTACCTATCTACAAAATATAGGTAAGTAAACATTATTCTGTAGAGGGTCTGCATTTACGAAGTCGTGCCCTAAGTAATCGTCGACAGACAGTACCTATGCAGACTGCTGCGGGGTACCGTACGTACCTACCTCTATGATAAGGTACGTAGGTAGGGAACGTATAGTATAGACAAAAGCAACATCAGATTAGATTACGTAACATTAACATACCTTAACATATCTACCCATTTTCTTTGAACATCACGGAAATAAGTCAGATCTGTCATATTATGTTCGTAACCTGAGTTGCGTGTAGACTGAACTAGACTGGGGATAGGTGAACAGGTAGTCACTTCAACAAACATGTTGTTTTTGTAAAACCTGTCTGTAGTTCATCACGCACAGTAAGACTTTACTGGACGCAGCATTTTCCTGCAAACCCTTATTCCGAAAATAGTTCAAGTTGTTTAAAATCGAACACAACAACTAAAAATATGAATTTGCTTTACTTTTGTGGATATGATACAATTAAATATTTAGTTTGTTCCTAAAATGTATTTAGTAAAAAAAGGTACTCGTATATTGATTCCTACAAAATTGTTTGTCGACAGTAATCGAAATAGTAGCTCATCCTTTTCTATAGAATGTCAAATTGATAATAATTAAGATTGTTTACAAAACGAAAGCAAACCTTCAAATGCCGCGCTTAAGCAAGCAGCTTTCAGTAGCAAGTTTCAGGTGTTTATCTTCTTATCTCTGGAGATACTCATCAGATCTCGGTGAATTTACAATGAGACCAAAACGGGAACTATATCATCTCAAACAAAAAAAGAACTTTCAATATCGGTAAAAAAAATATTGAGTTCCGAGGCAACAAAAATAAATAAACTGGCCAAGTGCGAGTCGGACTCGCACAAGGTTCCGATCCAAATTTGCCGGAAAAATAAGATTTTTGTATGGAGACTCACTTTAATTTTTAATTTCGTTTCATTTTTATTATTTGATGTTATAGCAACCATTATGATAGTGTGATGATGACTGTGAGCAAATTTCAAGTCTCTATCTATTACGGTTTGTAAATACGAGCATAAAACGCCTGAAAAGATACGTTTCTTGTATGGGAACCCCCTTTAATATTTAATTTTGTTCTATTTTTAATATGTGTTGATAAATCCTCCATAGTAATACATACTTCGTGAAAATTTCAAGTATATACCTATTACGGTTAAGGAGATACAGCCTTGTCACAAAATAATGAATAGTACAAGGTCTTGTGAAATGCGGACGGACGGACAGCGAAGTCTCGGTGATAAGGTACCTTTGGTTACCCTTCGGGTATGAAACCCTAAACCTTCTTTTTTTTTTTTTTTGGCAATTATTAAACAGATCAGCAACTATAACCGACTAATACTGCTACCACTACCACTACTGTTAAAGATGGATGCTTGTCTGGCCTTCAGAAATCGGCACTGGCGGCAGTGAAACTAGTCGTGAGCTACCCACTTACGTTCAGTGGACATATTATTTCAAGCCTTCTGATGCCTATAATATATAGAATAAGTCCACCGCCTGCATAATTGTCGTCATTGAAAAAAGGTGAAAGGTTACATAATGTAAAAAATAACGCTTGCTCAATAAATTGACCTGTACCTACCTACCTAGCTGACCTTGCCAAGTTTACCTTGTACGCAAGCTACTTAACAAGTTGATGTATTCGTGGCATGTATTGTTTGTTTTAGATTTAAGAAGCCTTCGAGGTGAAATGCAGAGATGGCTCTGAGAGGGCATTGCGCTGTTTGGGTCACGATTGCTATCATCGCCATCGTAGCACCACACTTCACCGCACAGCCAGTTAGTATCTGCCCACAGTTGTAAATCATCATAATTTTATGTCTCTGCTAATAAACACTATTAGAACCTTCAACAGTTTAGTTAAGATATAAAAGGTTTTTGTTGTGTTTTAGCCCACAGCAGACGACGCCATTCAGAAAGACCGTCAGTCGAGGCAAACCGCATTCAAGTCCGGAAAGCGTGTGGCAACCGCACCAAAATTGGGTTTTTTCGGTACCATTTTTAGCCTCATTAAACAGGTATTTATTATACGAAATATTTCGAGGTACACATTATTATACCAATAAAACAATGTTAGAAGCTTTGAAAATACTTTAGCAACAATGAAACTGTTGAAATTTATTTTTAATTACAGCAAATAAACGACACGAAAAGCGCATACACACAAATATCCGATTTGGTAACTGCCCAATTTGTCGACGACAGTGTAAGTAAATAGCATTCTCCTAGGTTAACTATTTAAAGAAAATGACCCAAGTGAACGCGCTGTTTTGACCAAGGTATGGTATAGCAACCTAAAGTGGGTATATTTTCATAAAACGTATGTAAGTATAAACTTGATATAATTTGTTTATTCTTACTTGCAGTTTTACATATAAATGTATTCCCCTGTTTCCTCCCTGGAAAATGCTTCTAGAGCATAATTTGTTTCTACAAAAAATCAAGGTCTGCTGTAGCTATATCATTTGCTTTTTTTCACCAACCAATTGCAAAAAGAAATTCTCCTTCAAAAATCTTAAAGAGGAGATAAAAAGGCTTATATATCTTTTTGCGATTGGTTGGTCGAAAAAAGCAAATTATAGGGGCATAGCTACAGCAGACCTTGATTTTTTGTAGAAACAATTTTTTTTAATATGAATCATAGAGAGCGGTAGTAAAACAAATTTTGCTCTAGAAGCATTTTCCAGGGAGGAAACAGAGAAATACGTTTGTATGGAAAACTGCACCCCGCGTTCGCTCAACCCTGTTTCGATTCGATGTGATTAGCACAATTGGAAATCTTATTATTCAACTTGTGTAAAAACGAATACAGTATAATCAGTGCATTACTGTTTCTCTACGAAAGTGATATGTGCGAAGGCTTCGAATGTTTTTTCGGAATATGTGTTGTTTTGGTTGTTGCATAATAGGTATATACTTTATCGAAGGAACATATCTGCGAGTTTAAAATATAGATGGATGTACGTATTACTAGGATATCATATTACAAGTTGCACCCCGAATTTTGAACCTCGCGGCTTCACTTCGGTCGAGTCGTTTGACCGTGAACAGGTCTCAAATAAACAAAAATTTACAAAAACTGACTTTCACATTTTTTATAAGTATTGGTATGATAAATTTCAATATTTGTAGATATATTGGTAACTCAATTACGCAAAAAACGGTTAAATTGGTTCGAATGAAATTTGACACAAAGACATATTATTATCTTTTCTATGACATATAGCTGGTACTTGTGGTATATAACGAGTCTTTAACTTGGAAAAATACATTAGGATACTTTTCAAAACGAGCGAAGCCGCGGGAATTAGGTAGTCTATTTATAAATTATATTTGTCGCTGTGGTCAGTAGGTACCTACTCTAGCTCAGTCTACCTATACCTACCTGATTGTGAAACAGCATCGTTTTGCTAAATATCAAACGGCATTAAAACTAAATTGACTGTTTTGAAATGTTGCTCAATACACTACGAGTTTGAAAACGGTTGTCTACCTAGTTTAGAGGTCTTCTACATTTTTATTTTTGATTGTTTTCTAGAAGTTTGAAGTCCTAAAAGCTGAGGCATAATCCATTTTTGGGATAAAATCGATGAATCAGTTTGGCCATGAACAGGCAATGTACAAAATGTACAAATACCTAGGTAAGTAGGTGGTATACGCTACGTTCACGTAAAAACATCGCACCAGGCAATCCGGTGCGCGATAGAGACAAACGTTGCACAACAAAACAACGAAGGATGTTTGTCATTATAGCACGCCACATCGTCCAACCACAGTAGTCCTACATCGATCTCTGAGTGAAGGGTGAACGCAACAAAATAAAGCACCGGTGAAGATTTAAATATTGTTTGGCGCCACAAATTGAGGATGCAACGTGAAAACATTTATAGGATAATCCCGCTATCAAACAATATCATATTGGTTACGCGAATATACGCTCTTGAGAGGAGAGACCGCGGATGGTAGAGTAGGACATACTCAAATTGGGACGTACACTAAGTAGGTGCAAAAAAAGAGCGATGCCTGGTCAACTGGATGAGAATGCCAAGAATCATAGTCAGTGGTATGAAATTAGATATGCCTATGTCCAGCTCCAAGTAGGTATAAGATGATGGAAGGCTTAACAAATGTATAGTTTAAGTTATACATTAATGGCTACTCGTGTCCGTTATATCCAGGTGTCCACGATGGCGCCGATGGAAGTTAACGGGACCACTGAGGCTCCAAAGATTTCTCGTGCAGAGTTCCTCAAAATCCTAGACAGAAACCTGAAAGGGTTGAATCGCCTTCGAAACCTTGAGTGGCGAGAAGCAAAGAAGGTAATTATTTACTATTGTGTAAAATATTTGGTACTGATAGCACACGGGTTACGCGTTACAACTTAAGTACAACAACTAAGGCTTAGCCTTTGTTGTTGCACCATCTTACTTTGACTATAACAAACGTCAAAAATCAGTCAAACTCCATACAAAATACGAGTATAACACGGGTTATAATTATAGTTACGGTTAAAGTAAGGTGGTGCAACTCAGCCTTAGTAAAGTAACTGCAACGTGCGACAGCCACTCGTGGTCGGTGTGTCGGTGACCTATATGAAGAGATCTTAAGGCCGCGTTTCTACCCGTAAGAAAAAGTCCAACAGTCTGTGCGACAGCAACTTGCAAGAGTAAACTCTGTAGCAAGTGCTGTCGCGACAGTTTGTCAAGGACTTCCTGCAAGTATGCGAAAGCTATAAATAGTAGGTGTACGTACACATGTTCGCGTCGACTCGCGACAGATCTCGCTGCTTTTCGGTCTAGTGACGTGCATATCTCGCAACAAGTTTCGCACACTCGGCTTGTGTTTTTAACAGACTAATGATGAGGTTCTCACTCAATTCGACTGTGCCGGTTCTGTGACGAGGTTTTTGGGAACGGGAACGTGAAAAAATCTTTGTGTATATTATTTTTGTTCTTCCGCGAGTAGATGTAAATTCATAATAATAATCCTAATTAATAACCATTTAGTGCCCGAGAGGTAAAATATCTTGAATCAAATCCTCCTCTTAGGAAGGGGGAAAAGGGGAGAGGAGTCCCAACTAGTCCCAGGAGACGGACTTCGAACAAATAACCTCAAATTACTCGTACTACGTAGTTACGTTAGTTCTATAATCGATCTGAATCTAGGGAACCAATCGAAATAAACTGGCCAAATGCGAGACGAACATCGGGTTCCGTACCACAGTATGATATTAAATAAAATTGAACAAAAGTTGCCGAAATAGACAAGTTTTCTTGTATGGGGACTTCCATGATTTTTTTAAATTTATTTTGATTTTAGTTATTTTTTGTTAAAGCGGCCATAGTAATAATATACAACTGTGGTAGTACATATTATGTAAATATTTCAAGTATTGTTTGCCATCACTGACCATCAGGCGAGCGTCGTGCTTGTCCTATTACCTTATATCATAAAAAAGAAAAAAAAAAACCTTACGTCTAAAAATCTAATCTTACGGTCTAGAAGGTACAGCCATCTGACAGACGGACGGATGGACGAACAGCGAAGTCTCAGCAATAGAGTTTCTACTGGCTCCTACTATCCGTGATGTGTCCGTTCCGATAAGTAACCATCTCGAGCTGCTTGGCATCTCTTTGACACCAACTCTCAATTTCGGCTCTTATATTGAGCCTAGAGCCCAGGTAGCCTCAAAAAAGCTTGGCGTTTGGCTAAGGTGAGACGGTACTTCACACCGGGACAGTTGCTTAATCTTTACCAAGCACAAGTCCGGTCGTGTATGGAGTACTGTTCTCACCTTTGGGATGGTTCTGCCAAATACCAGCTGGAGACACTGGAAGCTATTGAGAGGAGAGCTAAGAAACTCATCAGCGACGACCTACTAGTAAGCAAGAGACTCCAGAGTCTCGCGCATCGGCGCTTGCTTATCGGTTTTCTATCGGATACATTTCGGAGAGTGTGTAATGGAACTGCATGATTTGATTCCACCATCCCCATTTTATAATCGGACATGCAGAGATACTAAAAGGTGCCACCGATTTATGGTGGACATACCATTTACCAGAACGAAACGATTTTCTTGAACCGCCAAGGAATGGAATATCCTGCCTGAGTCTGTTTCCGATTAAGTACAATATGGGGGTCTTCAACTTCTGGGTAAGCACGCTCCATCATCGATCGCATCATCACTTAACATCAAATGAGATAGTGATCAAGTGCTACCCAGATTGGTGTAAAAATAAAAGTTTTGTTGGTACGCAACCCTAAAAACCAAACTATTTTAGTTGCTATATATAGTTATACTATAAATATACGTTTTTCAGGATTCTGCAGCAAATCTACGTGCCTACAAGGACGAAATATTTGCAGGGAAAAAGTCCAGAAATAGAAGATAATATGCTCAAATTATGTCTAGTCCACTGTGTACCTAAGTAATTTTAAAACTATATAAATAAAAGTAATTTAGTGTTTACTATTTAAATTTATTCATTTATTTATTGTTTATCACCTTATTTGATAAGAATATATATATAACATACTTATAGCACAGAATAAATAATAGTACAATATAGTCACTAACCAACCATATTGTTGAAACAAGGTTGCGTAAAATACATAGATATACATTACATATTTATTTGAGACTTTCTAAATTTAAACCACTCACTAAGCTAAACTTAACAAGCATTATTCTGCATAGATATATATGTTTATTTATTTATTTATTCTTAAAACCTTTTTTATATCTCTTATAGGCAAGCGTTTGACCACTATCTCGCCATAAGGCGAGCTTACCATAAGGTAAGCGATGTTTTGGTCGAAGATGGCAAACACGCAAGGCTTGTACTATTATTTATTCTGTTCTATTATCTATTCTGTGGCTAGACCTAGAATGAGAAAAAAACTGAATTAGAACAGCCGTTTTCAATATTCTATCTATGCTTTACATTGCTAGGGTTTATAATTTAACTTATACTTTGTCAAAATTCAATATTTAGTAAGTAATTAATTAGTAAGTAAGTGTTTAATATTTAAACCACGTAATAATTAATAAAATAATTAAGATCAATCGACAAAAATAATCGACTTCCATGCCCCGCGAGTCAATTTCAGTAGCAAGTTTAAGACGTTTATCGTCATATCTCTGGAGATACTTATCAAATCGGTGAAACTACAATGAAATCATTTCGGAAATGTACCCTACCGATTAAAAAAATAGTAATTCAAGTCGGTTCACAATAGACGGAGTAATCGCGTAACATACATACCAAAAAAATAAAATAATAAAACATACAGACGAATTGAGAACCTCCTTCTTTTTGGAAGTCGGTTGAAAAATATGTAGTAAACAGAAGCCTAGGAAGAATCGAAAAAAATCAACGTAACAAATTATAAAGGATAACAAGTGAGTTCAACAATCAATACATTAGTGACTAGTCAAGAATACTTTTAGGTACCTCGGCTCTAGGTATTATCACGGAACAGCAAAATCATCCCACTGATATTAGAAATGCATATATCGAGGGTTGAAGCCCTCGATATACGGCATTTTTGGTTGTACGCCCATTTGTTATTCATAACACAATGTTATTAACACATGTTATTAACAAGCAAAAATGCCGTTTTAAATTTTCTAATGCTATAGAAAGTTAAAAAAAACACGCTCTTGCTTGTGCGCCCATTTGTTATGAATCCCTCGATATATATGTTTTTAGTTGGGATGAAATTTGTAACCTGGATAAACACATAGGAAACTTATTATTATCCTGATAATATGATATGATACTTACTGTTTAACGCAAGCATAAATATATTCTTGAGTCTGGTTTTGACAAGGATAGTTTCTTGAACTTAGGAAGAGATAAATAGTAAACGATACTTGTATGTCAGAGTCAGCTTACAGTATAAAAATATGAAAGGAGCCGATTATTATGTTTTTTTTAACTAAGACGAAATCTGACAGCACGAAAACTCTTATCGCCTCTGTTTTACTTCATAGGTCATAGGAGAAAAGGACACCACTATTTTTTATCAAGTTTACTTTATTCAAAAGAATACATGAACACCAAGGAGTAACTAATGGCCAATTGCTCTTTTACTGCTGTAATGACAAGTTTGTACGCCTCGGTACGCGAGTTTGTAAGCCTCGGTACGCGAGTCTTGCAACTCGCACTTGGCCGGTTTTTTTTTTACATCTCCTTTGCAATATTCTAGTAGTAACAATATATAGATTCCAACGCACACTACCGGACCGTAGGGAGGGCATCGACGAGGATGTCCTACTGGCGAAGTTTGGGAACTATATCTTGTTATTCGATACGTACGAATTAACGTAGGCAAATTTAATATACCCTGCCCTGCAGTTCGCCGAAGTGCTTTGGTATTAAATTTAAAAAATCCCGCATAACTAGAATATACTCACAATTGTCTTCTCTTATTACATTCATTCACATCATTTTATAGCCATCATCAATCGACATTTTTCAATTACTTACACTTTCGACCTTTTGTACGACATCTTTGGACTTAACATTTCTATTGGTATAAATATGCAGTATGGCGCGACAGTCGGGGTACAATTCGTATTTAGTTCGGGATATTCCTTTCTTTATACTCTTTTGTACTGCGACTTCGTTTAGCATCGCTTGTAAGGCTTTGTCTTGGCTCAGTTGGGGCAAGTCAGCCGCTCTGATCTTAATTTCTGCCCTATCAGCGCCATCTACCTGTGAACATAAAATGAGTTAATAGACTACTTAAGTCACACGTATCGTAATATACTATTTAAAAGTAGTATGGATTACTACACTAGGAGCAAAAGCAAAACACTATAATTATAAACTACTAGCAACCCGCCCCGGCTTCGCATGGGTGAAATTGATACATCATTTTGGACGGCCCGTAGGCGTAAAGGATAGTTACTTACCTTTACTTCTGACCCGACGGTCGCTGGTTATAATCCTAGCTATATACCAATTGATTTTCTCAAGTTTCTGTGTGCATTAATGAATCACGGGTGTGTGAACACAGGTAGTGGGATCATTAAATCGATGTTCTGCCTCACTTGCTACCAAAAAGTAGCTTACCACCATTAGTGAAAAAATCTGCCGCCATAACCTTACGATGTTCCGGCAGCACAGCGCTCGGGAGCCTAGCGTGTTCGCCATCCTTGACCATCACTATCAATACCAAAGTCATATAAATGCGAAAGTCAGTTTGTATATTTGTTGTTTGGAACTTCTTCACGGTCAAACGGCTGGAGGCTGGATTTTGGACAGGGATAGGCAGTACTTATTAAGGAATAAGACCATATGATACTCTTAAACGTGGGCGAAGCCGCGGGACTCCGCTAGTTTAATACGATAGATCAAACTATATTGACATCAAATTGATTTATATAGGTTGGGATCTACAGAAATAGCTAAGCTAATAAAGTTTACTTATTAACTATGGTCTAATCTGTGGTTTCACTGGAGATATTTTATTATTTTTCGAGACGCATAATTTTCAATCTGTGATATCTTCTAAACTATTCATTTAAATGATATACTGTAAAGGACAATTTTAATCTATAATATGTGACCAAGGTAATTAACGTTATTATTTTGATAAGGACTAATACAATATTGTAGAAAATAGCCTTGGAAGTTATGTAATGTTTTTTATTTAAATATTATAGATTAAAATGGTTAGTGAGGTGGTTAGTGAGTCAACCTTAAGAGATAGACATATGCTACCGCGGACTTTTTTATAGGTACAATCGCCTTCATTTGTGCGTATCCACCTTAAGGAATAATTTCCTGTGCACTCTTATTGAATTGCATTCTCGCTTCTGTCTATGTTGACATTGTTGACCAATGACAAGAAGGGACAAAGCCAAAAATTATGTTTATCTTTGGTTTTGGCTCTTCTGATTGGTAAGACATTTTTTTTTGGTTTTGGCTCTTCTGATTGGTTAGAAAAATAATCGACACTTGCAACCGAAAATGTTTTGAAACTGGATACGCACAACTGTACGCGATGGTACTATTAAGTTCTATAAATATTACATAGACACATTTCTTATATCTATTTCCGTTTAGGCAGCATCGCGTAAAAACGTGTTTTCTCGACGGTTTTATTGCCACTTAGGTTGCAAAATAGGTCTCCACGATTGTAACTATGATTTAAATTGTATAATATATAGCCTATTTTCATTCTGAAACTCCATTCTACATATTAGCTATTTTCTGTGATATTAGTGAAATAATTTTTAAAATCTGTCCAGTAGTTTTTGAGCCAAATGAATACAAACATCCATACAAAAATACAAATGTTCTCTTTTTATAATATTAGTAAAGATATTATAAAACTTTTTAACAAAAAAATTAAGCCGCCGAAAAAACTGAAAAGCAAAAAATAATTACACTTTTTTATTTAACCTTAATAACGAAGTTCTTAAAATACTGTTAGTATACCTAAGTATATATTTTTGTAATTGTTTTGAGTTTTTAACTAAACAATAACTAAGTTCTTAATCTAATGTAAGTATGTATACCTAAGTAATTTTGAGTCGGCGCCAAACAAACAAATTAATTAATTAAGTAAAGCGTGATGCGCGGCGGAGGCATGGCGCGAAACGCCAGTTCGCCGGAAATGCCGAGTGTTGACGAAGTTCATGTCAGCGAGACTGCAACCCGAACGGGCACCACATATCTGTGACGGCCCTGTGGGCACACGTCGTTGCTAGTGGTCGTGCATCTCTATTTAGTCTGTGGGTCGTGTGGAAGCGCATTTTTTGGAATGTTTATGTTCATCGCTAGAGATTTCACGTTGCATTGTTAATTTCATTTGATTATTTCTTAAAATTTAAGAGATTATTTAGTGATCTTTGCTCATTGATTATTTGGCGCCGACTCAAAATTACTTAGGTTTACATACTTACATTAGATTAAGAACTTAGTTATTATGTTTAGTTAAAAACTCAAAACAATTACAAAAATATATACTTAGGTATACTAACAGTATTTTAAGAACTTCGTTATTAAGGTTAAATAAAAACGTTTAATTATTTTTTGCTTTTCAGTTTTTTCGGCGGTTTAATTTTTTGTTAAAAAGTTTTATTTTGTAATTTTTTGTGGCCATAATCTACTATGTTAAAAGCAGGCGTCATTGCTTACCCCTGGCCTAGACAAACGTTATGTAGAATATTTATGCTCTATAATAATAATAAAAATAATTTAAGATCACATTCCACGACTTCCAACGTCACGCTAGTCAATTTCAATACAATTTCAATAGTTTGAGGTGTTTATCTTCATATCTCTGGAGATACTGAACATATCTCGATGAGATTTAAATGGTACCACATGTAAAATATCATCATCAGCATCATCATAATCAGCCGGTATCAGTCCACTGCTGGACATATGCCTCTCTCAAGACACGCAACTGAGCCCGATTTTCGGCTCTTTGTTTTTTCCAGTGATAGTTGACATACATTGATGATATGATAAAATCATCAAAAAATTTATACTTTTATCCATTATTTTTGTTGATTTATTCAAAACGGCTCGACCGATTTCGTTATAATTTAAATGGGACCCCCTTGGGGGTATACCCTTTCCAATAAAAAAAGAATTATCGAAATCAGACTACTCTGTAAAAAGTTATGCGTAGTCAAACATAAAAAAAAATAAACGCGTCGACTTGATAACCTCCTCCGTTTTTTTTTTGTCGGCTAAAACGCGGCAATGTTTAAGGCGTCGGCCCGGCGATCGAGAGGTCGTGAATACGATCCCTACCCATTGCACTATTGACATGAACCCTCTCCTGACACAAGCATAATCAGTTGGAGGGGTTAACAAGACTACTAGTAATGTGCTAAACATATGCTAGTAAGCTTTAAAAAAACAGTTTACTTACTTTACACTGAACAGAGAGTTTGTATTCATCATCGACAGTCGGCCAGGTCTGGTCCAGCACAGGTTTGTTCCAGTCGATAAGGCGAGAGTCGCGGCTCGCCCTTTGCGGCGCGGACTGCAGCCCAGCCCACAGCTCCGAGCAGAAGTGCGGAGTCACGGGAGACAACATTATTATTAATACTGCTAATGCCTCTTCGAAGTCTTTGCTTTTGCTCATTACTTCAGCGGGTACTTTGTTCTGGAAGGAAGTTATGGTCGGTATTATAGATTAGCTTAGAATGATGATTTTACAGCTTTTTCAACCGACTTCCGAAAAAGAGGAGGTTCTCAATTCGTCTGTATGTTTTTTTTGTTGTATGTATGTGACGTATGTCAATTGTCAACAGATTCGAAAGATTATTTTTTTATTAGGATAGGTACATTTCCGAGGTCCCATTGTAATTACATCGAGATCTGATAAGTACCTCCTGAGATATGCCAATAAACGTCTCAAACTTGCTACTGAAATTGACACGCGGGACATGGAAGTCGGTTGTTTAATAATTTAAAAAGCTTACTAGCAATATGGGTTGCATTGCACATTACTAGTAGTCAAGTTAAACTAAAATATATATCTTGTGTCTGGAGAGGGTTCGGTGGGAATCGAACTCACGACCTCTAGATCGCGTGGCCGACGCCTTAGCCGTTGGGCTATTTCCGCGGTTCTTGGTGCGATTGATAGGTGATGAACTGATGAATAACTGGAGAAAAGATGATACAGCCCCAGATGGACTAGCAGAAGTTTTTTTTAACCACTATCTCTCCTGGTGGTAAGCGATGATGTGGTCGAAGATGGTAAACACGCTAGGCCTAGAATGTTCTGACTCTCAAAGGCTGTGCGATGCCGGAACTCTGTAAGGTTATGGCGGCAGATTTTCTCCTTGATGTTGGTATGCTACTTTTTGGTAGCGAGTCAGGTGGAACATCGTTAAATGTTCCTACCACATGTGGATATAATGCTCCTACTATTTGTGTTTGTGTGTGTGTGTGTGTGTGTGTGTGTATGTGTGGGTGTGTGTGTATGTGTGGGTGTGTGTGTGTGTCTACCCCTATATGTCGACACATGGTGGTTAAAGACAAAACTAAAACAGCCAAGGTACAGGTACTGTAGATACAGTATTTGCACACTGAGGCATCCATATCAGTTATTGATGACTTGAAGAATATGTCCATGTTAGTCACATGTTGCTGATCACTAATGTCAACAAGTGTAGTTATTTGGCACTTTGCAGCAAAAATATAAAAGTAAAAATATAGGTATGTAAACATACCCTTAGAGTGCTTGTCAAACTTTGAAGTCTTGATATTCCCACACTTAACTTTTGAGAATACTTGAAATGGAAGGTGGCAGTGGCAGTGAAATAATTCCTGGCATCTCTGATTTTGTCTTCAATGATCTTTATTTGTGCCTGTGTTAAAGTTTCCTGTATTGATGTATCATTTCTTGCTTTAAGAAATTCCCTCATTGTCATCCAAAGTCTGTGTTGCCAGTTGATAACGCCAGGTAGAGCTGTACACATACAATATTATGTTATGACATAAATATACACAAAACAATAAACAAAAAAAATATTAACAATTCGTAACTCACTTTCTTCAGACCATTTTCTCGGGGTTGCTGGGGGCACATCAGCTAATATTAGCAAGCGAGTTGTATCACACCCATATTCTTTGAGAAGCCTTTCAGGATTTTCACCATTGTATTTGGACTTGCTCATTTTTTCCCACTGCACTAACACTGGTTCCCCTGTGTTTCGTTCTTTGTATTCTTTGCCTAACTTTTCTACTTTTTCAGGCAGTAGGTATTTACCTGAAGACTTTAATTTGTAAGACTGACCCATAACCATACCCTGGACGAGGAGTTTTTTGAAAGGTTCTGCTGAGGGAGTCCAACCGAGAGAATGAAGGAAATAGCTGATGAAACGAGCATAGTACAAATGCAACACGGCGTGCTCCTTGCCTCCAATATAAATATCAACTGGGGTGTGATTCTCTAATCTCTCCCTATCAAATGGGGCATTATCATTATGAGGATCTAAAAATCTATAGTAATACCAGGATGAATCTACAAATGTATCCATGGTGTCAGTTTCTCTCTTAGCATCAGATTGGCAATTAGGGCATTTACAATTGACCCACTCTTCTACTTTTGACAGTGTTTGAATACCAGGGGCAAGAGAATTCATGATGGGTAATGTCACAGGCAGATCTTCATACGGTACCGGTACAGAACCACACTGAGCACAGTGGATAATGGGAATCGGAGTACCCCAGTATCTTTGACGAGATATAAGCCAGTCTTTTAACTTGGAGCTGACTGAGTGCCCTCCAACATTTTTCTTTTGTGCTGCATCAATAGCTTTTAGATTTTCTCTCTGTACATCTAATTCGAAACTATCATCTGTGATTGAAATATTTAAAGCTGTAGCTATTGATTTATCAGTTTCATTATGAGCAGGACATACTAAGTATACATCTCTTCCTTCAGGATAATCAACATTGTCTGTTATATACACTGGTAATTCTGTGTTATTGATAGGATTTATGACAGCTAAATTATCTGCCTTATTTGTCAACTCTTCAATGAGGGCATTACTAGAGGCTATGGTCAGGAACTTTCCATGAATGAATTTATATGGTTCAGATGTCCACACATCTAAATCTCTTGTTGTTCCATTAATTTTTAATTTAAATGTGACCACCACTCCGTCGCATAGTCCAATCCAATGTTTTTGTAAGTTGATGATGTCTTTCCAATTTTCTAACTTGTCACTATCTAGCCCGTCATACAGCTGCTTAGCATACTTTGTTGTTTTGATAAACCATTGTGTGAGGTACTTCTTTTCAACCTTCGCCCCAGACCTCCAGGAACATCCAAGGTCATCTACTTGCTCATCTGCTAACACTGTTTGGTCAACAGGGTCCCAATTTACTTGTGCCTGAAAATTATATATAATTATTTTACTCTTATTGAATTTAATTTCCAATAAATAGGTCTTATTTATCTCAGTAATACACTTACCCTATTCTGGTATGCCAACCCTTTTTCAAATAGCTTCAAAAATATATACTGTGTCCATTTGTAATATTTAGGATCATATGTGGAGATCTCTCTGTGCCAATCAAAATTGTATCCTAACTGCATAAGCTGTTCTTTCATGGAACTTATGTTAGATGCAGTCCATGTATTTGGTGCAATATTACGTTCTATGGCTGCATTCTCTGCAGGCAAGCCAAAGGCATCCCAGCCAATGGGGTGTATTGCATTATATCCATTGAGTTTTTGAAACCTGGCTAATGTATCTGATATGGAATACACACGAACATGACCCATGTGTAAATTTCCTGAAGGATATGGAAACATCGGGAGAACATAATGTGCTTTCTTGGTGTGATCAGGTACTGCATTCTGCTGTACCTTGTTACACCAATGTTTCTCTATGTTCACTTTGATGTTTGTATCAATATCTTCATGCTAAAACAATACTTTATGCAATACATCGATAGAATATCATTACCTACTAATATTTTAAACGCGAAAATTTGTATGATGGTATTTAAGGTTTGTATGTAAGGATGTTTGTTACTCTTTCACGTTAAAACTACTGAACCGTTTGAGCTGATATTTGATGTAGACAGCCTTGACCCTGGAATAACACGATACTTTTTATCCCGTATCGTATATAACGTACCGTTCAGCTAGTGAGTAATAAAATTGCAGATTCTGGCTTTGTAAGTTTGGCTTACTTACCCAGAGATTGAGACAACATTTCCTTCTGAATATTATTGAAGAACTTGCTTTGTACTTTTGTAAGCTTTGCAAATATGAATATGATTTTATCTGATGTTGTAACATTATTAAAACTTACGTATGCTCAGAGTTTTTTATAAGTTATATTTATTTATTTGTTTGTAAACATTACAAATTACATGTGACAATTTTATTTTTATTTTTATTTCTTTATGGCTCCACACGATTAGTGTATTTAGCCAGTGTCAAGTATTGAAATTTTTCAAGTTTTTATGAATGTTAGTCGTAGAGATGGGTCAAAGTCACATTTCAGGTCAGTTGTCAAGTAAAAGTCTAGTCTAAGTCATACCTTCAGTAAAGATGTGGTATTTACTGAAGATTTTCAGTGGAATTTTGGTGAGAACGCAAATAGCATGTTTTTCAACATTGTGCTGTTTCCCTACACTCGCACACATTCAACGGCACTTAATGGTTAATAATCCACATTTATTACATATTAACACGCGGAAGAACACAAGTTTTAGGAAAGAATACAATGAGATCACACACACTTTTCCACGTTCCCGCCAAAACTCATCACAATTATTATTATCACAATGACATATATTTTTACAATCTGTATCTGTTCTTATGCACAGATTACTATATGTCCACACCTTAGATTATTTACTTGTCAAGATAGAGGGTTGTGCTGCAGTCGCAATTAAACGACAGGCCAGGGCTCCGTTCACGACCTGCACCCGTATCACGAAAACCATTGAATGAACGAAATGAACTAAATGACGGGGATGGAGCTATACGGCATACATAGCTGCGTCCCTGTCATTTCGTTCATTTCGTTCATTCAATGGGTTTCGTGATCAGCCCCCTGCGCTCGGAGTGCAACCTGTGCAACCAAACGCTCTAACCTCTCTTTCTAACTCGTTTAGCGAATGTGACGCTCTGAGGTCGTGAACGGGGTTGGAGCGTTTGGGTGCACTCCGAGCGTAGGTCGTGAACGCAGAGCGCACGTGAGCGTGTCCGGTGTCACGTCATTGTTGACAAGCGCGGTACGTCACTGATGGCATTCTGAGTAATACCAGCTCTTGAATATTTTCCATAAAAGTAGGGAAAAAACATGTTTTGATTTTGAGGCATTAGTTTGTTTGACCTATATTTAAATTATGGTGTTATAAATTATAATATTTTTGAAGTTAGTGAGCTTTTGGTTAAATATAATTTTATTATGAGAAGAAAGCTATAATTATAGATTAATTACATATATTTTGTATTATTATTTATGTTACAATTTACAATGAAAATCTTTTTAAATACTAACTTGTGCTCCGTGGCTTTACCCTCGATAAAAAATACTACTAACAACATGCATGTTATTAGCACAAAAATGATCAGAGCACATAACTGTTGCTTTAGATAGATGCCAGATATCCTTTTTGCGGCTTTTTAGGGTTCCGTAGCCAAATGGAAAAAAAAGGAACCCTTATAGATTCGACATGTCTGTCTGTCTATCTGTCTTTCCGTCTATGCGTCTATGCTATGCGTATGCGTATATGCGTATCTATGCTATGCGTCTGTCAATACCCTAAATGCATAGAGATAAATCTCCGGAACATGTAGAGGTATCAAGTTGAAACCTATACTAAATACTTGGGTATACAGGTATCTTTCAGCTGTGAAAAAAATTAACCTATACATAAGTCAACGCGATCAAAAGATAATGACCGTTTATGTCGCATATTTTGCGATTTCACAAGGGAATTAAATCAAAACCTATCCATTGACCTAGAATTATACAATTTGGCCAGAAGCAGGTTCTTGAACCACTTATATAGGAATGGATCTGAAAACTGTGAATATGTAGTTTATTAACAAAGACTAATTTAGTATTACAAACTTATGATTTGTATTTCACGCAATACATTTCCTATGAATCCAACTGCAGAGATAAGTTTGTCCTTTAACTTAGTTTGAGAAATTGGTACGGAAGCCTCGGCGGGCGAGTCCAACTCGACTTGATCGGTTTTCTGTGTTTCCGGTTATATATAATTTATGGATCTCAAGTCGCGAGTAAATAGGTATCTTCTAGGTAAGCGCGCCACATCATCAATCACATCGTCACTTAACATCAGGTAAAATAATCAAGCGCAAACCTATTATTATTATTATTGTTATATACCGGCTGTAATTCACGTAATTTTCTCGACCTAGGTTTCGAGCGAGTCAGTCGCTCTTCCTCGGGAGTGAGGTCACGCGGTGATCAACCGAGTTAATCAACCGAGCTCTAAGAATATGCGACCCTCAATACCTAGATGGTGAGCTAAAGCACGTGAGGGGGGTACTTGAGGATAATGGCTACAGCTGGCGACAGTGTGGCCGGTGGTGTAAACAGAGTGAACGTAAGCGACCACAAGTAGCGGATCGATCACCGGCTTATTTACCGTTCGTAAAAGGAGTAACGGACAGAATCGGATATCTGTTACGACGGAAATATGATGTCAAGACGATCTTCCGCCCACCAGGTCATCTTAGACTTAGGTCATTTGTGAGAGAAATAAATGGATATATTATTATATATATTATTAGACAGATGCTGCGTTCACCGAAGGACAAGGACGAGCTGAACGTTCCGGGCGTGTACAGAATACCATGCGACTGTGGCAAGAGCTACGTGGGAGAAACTCGCCGCAATATCACGACTAGACTTACGGAACACATAAGGAGCATTAAGAATTCGGACACGACAAGATCCGCCATAGCGGAGCATGCACATCTCGCGGACACAAACCACTTTATCCGTTTTGATAAAGCCTCCGTACTAGCTAGAGAGAAGTTCTTTGTACCTAGAAAAGTACGTGAGGCTATTGAGATAAATAGACACCCCAATTTCAACCGAGATAGTGGATGGACCTTGCCGTCAGCGTGGAAACCGATTCTTAATGCGTCGTCGAAAAAGAAAGTGTCAGTCAGTCTGGAGTGTGACACAGTCAGCATTGTTTGCGACGGTACTTCTGGCGATAGGAGTAGCAGCGATGAAGAACCGACGATGACATCATTCGGGCTATCTCAGGCATCCTCGGTACCGAAAAGGAACAGCCGTTACCGATCGCCGCCGAGTCCGCCCCCACCCCGGCTATCAAGCCGAGCGCAGCGAGCGGCGGCGCGCAGTGAACATCGCGATCTCACCGCGTGACCTCACTCCCGAGGAAGAGCGACTGACTCGCTCGAAACCTAGGTCGAGAAAATTCGACTAAAGGTACGTGAATTACAGCCGGTATATAACAATAATAATGTTACAAATTCACGATAATTTTAAAATTAAAATAACTATTATTATTAGTTACTTTCTGCAGCAAGTTTGAGACAATTATCATCATAATATCTTATCTTACTTATCTGATCGGAATAAAATTTAAATAAGACCATCTTAGAGATGAACCGTACCTGTGAAAAGGGAATCATTTAAATCGGTTCACAATTGGCGGAGTAATCGGCTAACAAACATACAAAAAGAAAACAGACGAATTTGGAACATCATCCTCCTTTTTGGAAGTCGGTTAAAAATACACCAATATAAATAATTTTATTGATTGTTGTAAATATATTTTTAGGGTTCTTCCAAAACCAATAATTAACTAACGAAACGAGTACATATAACCAGCACTTACTAAGTATCGATTCTAAAGTATCGATACTAAAAGTACTTGGAATCGAAAGACAAGTACATCCCTAGCCAGTTGAACGACTAGAATCGCATGGTGTGAACTCGGTATAATGTGTTTGTTTTTTAATGCTCATTTAACCTCAAGTCTCCATGCATACATGCAAATTTTTTTATTTATTACCTATGATTATTATTAAGCTTTAGTAATTATTCCACGGAGATAGTGTCTCTAGATTGGGGGTTTCTTTCCCCTTATTGGGGAAAAATAAGAATTTTGGGGAAATGAAAACAGTGGGGAAAATTTTGGGGAACGCATTTTTAAATAAAAGCTTGTAAAATAAAGTAAGTCATAAGAAGTGTATAAAGTCACGAATAATAGTGTGAACAATGATTGGAGGTAACATAGGTGAAAACTGTGTTTGATTTTTAGTGGCTGTCAAAATAATAATAAAATATATGGACAAATTAATTTTTCGCAATAGATTTATTCGATATTAGATACAAAATTAATTTGGGGAAAATTGTAGAAAAAGGTATCCATTTGGGGAAAATTAAACCTGATTTGGGGAAATTTCATATACATAACCACAGAGTACTTTATATATACGGAAAATAACCTGGAGACACTGGGCTGCTGGGCGCGAAGGATTTTTGGTTGTTTTGCAACTCGCTCGAAGCACATGAGTAAAGAAGGAACAGAGACAAACCTTCTAAGGAACGGAAATAATGTTTACCTGTTCTTGTAGGGTTGGTACAAAAAAAAACCAAGAAAAATCTTCATCGTAATAAAATCCTCCTTCAAGTAAACATGACCTGCTTTTTTATTTTTCAAGCTTCTTCATTGTCGTCACACATGATCTTAAGATGTCACGAAATGTCATTTAATGTCATGATATGTCATATGTCATGAAATGTCACGAAATGTCATAAATGTTATGATATGTCACAATATGTCATGATATTTCATGAAATATCACTTTATTGCATGAAATGTAACTAAATGTCATGAAATGTTACGAAATTTCATAAAATGTTATTTTATGTCATGAAATGTCACAAAATGTCACAAAACGTCACGAAATGTCACGAAATGCCACGAAATGTCATGATATGTAACGAAATGTCATGTAATGTTATGAAATGTCAAGGAATGTTATTGAACCTCCTTAGACAGGGCACTATAAAAGAACATTCATAAGCCAAAAATTAAAAAATCTTTTTCCCGCCTTAGGGCGGAAATGACCTACTTTGCGCGCACTTATCGAGGAACCAACCATCACTTTTCGAATAGATGGGATGAAAAATAATAAAATATAACGTGACGCGTTGCGAGCGACAGCCCTGTGTTAAAGCACCAGCCGAGCCACTATAAACCGGTTTCACTCCGTACGTAACAGGCGGCACACAGGCCGCTGGTGCTCACGCACTCACGTGCGTCTACGTCATCATCACAGCGCAGTTGTATGTAGCTTTGTCTCTGTACCTTCTTTAGTCATGTGCTCGAAGGTCCGGAACGACCATGGGTGTTTTTCACTCAAATTGTGACTTTGACATTTTGCGTAGACTGGAATTTCGAGGTTATGTTCATTTATTTTTCTTTTTTCCGAATATTTTCTGTTTCTTTTTACGATTAATGTCTCGTCATGTCACGTCTTGGTCTCGACAATGCCAATTTCTTCCGATCCCTTTAATCTGTAAAAAAATTACAGCTTTTCCCGCCAAATTTACTGTCACAAGCGTCAGAGCGTTTTTTAACCATCGAATTTGATGGTTAAAAAGTTGCAACCGGAGTGAAACAACCGAGGTCGTGGACGACACAGTTGCTACAACCGAGTGCGACGCTCTGAGGTCGTGAACGGGGTTAGAGCGTTTGGGTGCACTCCGAGCGTAGGTCGTGAACGCAGCCCTGGGAGAATAGGTGAATTGAATTATTCTAAGGTTTTATTTTATCTAATCGTGTGGAGCCATAATAAAATAAAAATAAAAATTATCTTGTTATGATCTGTGTGTTAAGTGTTTGTATTAAAATTATCTTTGTATTTCAGCATAGAATACTACTGAAGTAAATATCATGGAAAAGAAGGTGAAAACCAATGAAATACCCTGTCATGCTCATAGCCTGTATATTAAATTATATTGTGACAAAAAAGGCAAACGAAATAAGGTAGGCTATCAAAAAAATAAAACCGGCCAAGTCGAGTTGAACTCGCCCACCGAGGCTTCCGTACCAATGTTGGTTAGTACGAAGCACTCAGGTAGCGGCTTTTTAGGTTAGGTATCAATTACTGGTCTCCGGAGGGCCGATAATAATACTAAACCTAAAAGCCGCCACCTGAGTGGTAGACCCTCTAAAGTATGAGCGCTTTTATAACTCACTATCTTAATTGGCGTCTTAGATAATTCACTTGTCAAGATGTACAGTCTGAAAACCTATATATATATAAACCAAAAAAAGTAACGGCTATTTGTTAGCCCTTAAGCTCATTCCGCCTACTTAGTAGTGTCACTGACATTCAGCTGTCAACATTGGTTCTGTGCCATTTCAAAATGACTAAATATGCGATTGGAAACCATAAAAAAGTGAGCTTTCGTAGATAGGTACACATTAAATAACTATTATTCTAAAGAAACAATTATAATAACGAAATGTTATTTAGTTCTGAGATACATCGCCATGTTTTCAGGGTTGCCTGAGTCCTTCATTTAAAATTACCCATGCGAACGTTACAATCATAATGTCAATAATTTTTGTTATCTTTGTTTTATTTGGGAAACACACGAAACTTACTACAAAGTTTTAGTGCTTTATCCTAGAACCACAATTTAAAAAAAAAAAATTATAGAGTAAAGAAGCGCAAGAACTGGAAAGCCTCGGTGGGTGAGTTGACTAGACTTGGCCGGTCTTTTTGTAAGACCTATCTAAATCTATAGAAACCCCGCACGTATATGTTTTATGATATTTTTATTTATTATTTTCAGTTCCATATATGGGGAGCCCGCCTTGATCTTTTATTTTTGTATGAAAGTCATGAAGCGGTTTAGAGAATACATCTTTTTTTATATATATCTTATAGGCTAGCGTTTGACCACTATCTCACCTGTTGGTAAGTGATGATGCGGTCGAAGATGGTAAGCATGTTAGGCTTAGAATGGACACTGGCTCTCAAGGATAGCTGCTGGAACAGATTAGATGTTTGGTGACAGATTTCTAACTTGAACCCTCAAGGTAGCTGGCCAGGCGAACACTAGATAGTGTCCTACCATCATGCGGGGGTTATTGGTTTATTAACGATGTTTTGCTTCACCGGAGGGTCAGTGTGAAAAGCAAACATACATTTAACATTTTTTTTATACATACGATAGAAAAATAAATTGGTGTATGGTGGGGATTGAACTCGGTATCTCTGGCGTCGAAGGCGACCGTTCTCCCGGTTACACCACCGGGCGCACAAAACATCTACTTACCGAGTTTCAACTGTGTGGTCTTAATAGTTTCGGAATAAAGTGGCTGTGACTTGCGGACGGACAGACAGACAGACACATATATATATATATATGAAGAATCTATAAGGGTTCCGTTTTTTTTCATTCGGCTATGGAACCCTAAAAATTATATTTACAACAATAAGGCCTGAATTCCTCTGTCGCTGACGTCGGTCGCGTACATACGCGGCGCGTAGCAACTCGCGCGCCGCTGATGTCAGCGTCATTGTGGTGCTATATAGAACACAACGTATATTCGTACGCGCGACCGACGTACGCGACCGACGTCAGCGACAGAGGAATTCAGGCCTCATAGCGGTGCGCGTCAGTCGACCGACGTACGCGGCGCTGACGCGCGAGACCGACGCGCGCCATACGCGGCGCGTAGCAACTCGCGCGCCGCTGATGTCAGCGTCACAGTGTGGTGCTATATAGAACACAACGTATATTCGTACGCGCGACCGACGTCAGCGACAGAGGAATTCAGGCCTTAGGCCTGAATTCCTCTGTTGTTGACGTCGGTCGCGCGTCGAGCAACGCAGGTCGAGCAACTCACGCGCCGCGTATGTACGCGACCGACGTCAGCGACAGAGGAATTCAGGCCTAAATTGAACGAATCAATAAAAATTATTTATATTGATTTATATTTAACCGACTTTCAAAAAGGAAGATGATGTTCCAAATTCGTCTGTTTTCTTTTTGTATGTGTGTTAGCCGATTACTCCGCCAATTGTGAACCGATTTAAATGATTCCCTTTTCACAGGTATGGTTCATCTCTAAGATGGTCATATTTAAATTTTATTCCGATCAGATAAGTACCTCCAGAGATATTATGATGATAATTGTCTCAAACTTGCTACATAAAGTAACTAATAATAATAGGTTTGCGCTTGATTATTTTACCTGATGTTAAGTGACGATGTGATTAATGATGTGGCGCGCTTACCTAGAAGATACCTATTTACTCGCGACTCGAGATCCATAAATTATATTTAACCGGAAACACAGAAAACCGGTCAAGTCGAGTTGGACTCGCCCGCCGTGGCTTCCGTACCAATTTCTCAAACTAAGTTAAAGGACAACCTTATCTTTGCAGTTGGATCCATAGGAAATGTACTGCGTGAAATACAAATCATAAGTTTGTAATACTAAATTTGTACTCTATTAATAAACTACATATTCACAGTTTTCAGATCCATTCCTATATAAGTGGTTCAAGAACCTGCTTCTTGCCAAATTGTATAATTCTAGGTCAATGGATAGGTTTTGATTTAATTCCCTTGTGAAATTGCAAAATATGCAACATAAACGGTCATTATCTTTTGATCGCGTTGACTTACGAGGGTCATTCAATAAATACTTAGCCTACAAAAAGTAAACGAAAATTTTGGAAAAGTGGCAATTTATTTTTCAACATAGTCTCCTTTTAGTTCGATACACTTAGCCCAGCGATGCTCCAACTTTTTTAACCCGTCCGAAAAATAGTTTTTGTCAAACTCTGCAAAATAGGCCTCCGCGGCGGCGATGACCTCCTCATTTGATCCATATCTATTCCCGGCGAGAGATTTTTTCAGATTAGGAAACAGAAAGAAGTCACAAGGGGCCAAATCTGGAGTATACGGTGGATGGGGCAGAAATTCGTAGCGTAATTCGACCAATTTGGCCATGGCAACGGCAGACGTGTGAACCGGTGCGTTGTCGTGGTGAAACAGCACTTTTTTCTTAGCCAGATGGGGTTGTTTTTTTTTTAAATGCGGCGTCGAATCGGCCCAATAAATCGGCATAGTAAAGCCCTGTAATTGTTTTACCCTTCTCGAGGTAATCGATGTAGATCACACCTTGTGAATCCCAGAAAACGGTGGCCATAACTTTTCCGGCCGATTTTACAGTTTTCGCCTTCTTTGGAGCACGTTCCCCGGTCTGGATCCATTGTTTTGATTGCTCCTTGGTCTCTGGTGTGTACCAGTGGATCCAGGTTTCATCGACGTTCACAAAACGACGCAAAAACTACGCTGGATTCCGCTTAAACAGCGCCAAACACGTCTCCGATGTGGTCTCACGGTTGCACTTGTTTTCCGGTGTGAGTAAACGCGGCACCCATCGCGCCGACAGCTTTCTCATGCCGAGTTCCTCGTGAAGAATATGATGCACTGTTCCTTCTGAAATGCCTACAGTCTCAGCTAGCTCCCGAACCTTCAATCGGCGATCTGCCAATACGAGATCATGGATTTTTTAAATTTTTTCCTCCGTAGCAGCTGTTTTCGGTGCACCTGGACGTGGTTCATCCAAAACCGACGTACGGCCACGTGCAAACTCGTTGAACCAATTCTTGACGGTGGCCATCGATGGAGAAGAGTCACCGTACACAGCATCCAAGCGCTCTTTGATTTCGATGTGCGTTTTCCCTTCCAAAAATAGGAATCGAATCACCGAACGATATTGCTCTTTTTCCATTTTTGTAAAACCGATCGATACGTTCGCTTCCATAAGTTGTAAAAATAAAACAAATGAAGGGAATGGAATGAAAATTTGAAAAAAGAATTAAAAAAGAATGTGCTACACTGTGGTAAAACTCTTTTGAAACTAAAGCGCCCTCTGGCGATGAGGCTAGGTACTTATTGAATGCACCTCGTATGTATAGGTTAAATTTTTTCACAGCCGAAAGATACCCGTAACCCCAAGTATTTAGTATAGGTTTCAACTTGATACCTCTACATGTTCCGGAGATTTATCTCTATGCCTATGGGTATTGACAGACGCATAGCATAGATACGCATATACGCATACGCATAGCATAGACGGAAAGACAGATAGACAGACAGACATGTCGAATCTATAATGGTTCCGTTTTTTCCATTTGGCTACGGAACCCTAAAAAGCCGCAAAAAGGATATCTGACATCTAGCTAAAGCAACAGTTATGTGCTCTGATCATTTTTGTGCTAATAACATGCATGTTGTTAGTAGTATTTTGTATCGAGGGTAAAGCCACGAGGCACAAGTTAGTATTTAAAAAGTATTTCATTGTAAATTGTAACATAAAATATATAGTTAAGTACAAAAATGAAGTAACAAATTACAAAATATATGTAATTAATCTAAAATTATAGCTTTCTTCTCATAATAAAATTATATTTAACCAAATGCACTCACTAACTTCAAATATATTATAATTTATAACACCATAATTTAAATATAGGTCAAACAAACTAATCCCTCAAAACCAAAACATGTTTTTCCCTACTTTTATGGAAAATATTCAAGAGCTGGTATCATTCAGAATGCCATCAGTGACGTACCGCGCTTGTCAACAATGACGTGACACGCTCACGTGCGCTTCAAACCTGGCCTATCGTCGCGACTGCAGCCAAAGAGAATATAAATACTACGTTTGCAGCGCAACCCTCTATTTAAAAAAGTAAATTATCTAAGATTGGCGTTAACTTTGTATGTATGGAGATACCCTTTAATTTTCACTTTTTAAATTTTTTCCTTTATTTGTGCTGTAAGACCTCGATCCTTTCCAAATTTCATGATTCTAGGTTAACGGGAGGTACCCCTATAGGTTTTCGACCCAAAACCTATAAGTTACTTCCGGTTGACCTAGAATTGTCAATTTTGGTCAAAAGCAAGGTCTTACAGTACAAGTAAAGGAAAATTTCCGAAAATAAAATAAAACTGGCCAAGTGCGAGTCAGCATCGCGTCTCTTATCGCACACTTAGGGAGGGTTCCGTACAATACGAAACATAACAGAGTTTCAATCTCATATATTTGATTAATTGATATTACCAAGAATATTTGGTTTGGTCGCGATCTAGAAAGACGGGGCTCGTTTACTAGCGCCATCTATGTCATTTTGCCGAAACTAATTAGATGGCGTTTAAAAACACGTTTTTTGTATGGGGACCCCCTATAATTTTTAATTTTATTTTGTTTTTAGTATTGTTTGTTGTTCTAGCGGTAACAGATACACACCATCTGTGAAAATTTCAACTGTCTAACTCTCACGGTTAATAAGCTATAGCCTGGTGACAGACGGACAGACAGACAGACAGACGGACAGCGGAGTCTTAGTAATAGGGTCCCGTTTTACCCTTTGGGTACGGAACCCTAAAAAGTTGAAAATTAAGGTAAATTTTGGTACTCACAAGTTTTTGCGAAAATCTAAATTCGCCCATATCTTTTTATCGCGTTGACTTAGGAGCTTGATTTTTATACACCTAATAGGGACTTCAGTATCTGGTATAAATTTCAACATGCTAGGTCCACCCGTTCCTGAGTAAATTGGTGATGACACACGGACAGACACAGACGGGCAAGAAAGTGATCTTATAAGGGTTCATTTTTAGGGTTCCGTACCCAAAGGGTAAAACGGGACCCTATTACTAAGACTCCGCTGTCCGTCTGTCTGTCTGTCCGTCCGTCTGTCACCAGGCTATAGCTCATTAACCGTGATAGACAGTTGAATTTTTCACAGATGGTTTATTTCTGTTGCCGCTAGAACAACAAATACTAAAAACCAAATGAAGTTAAAAATTAAAGGTGGTCCCCATACAAAAAACGTGTTTTTAAACGCCATCTATCTAAGGCCTGAATTCCTCTGTCGCTGACGTCGGTCACGTACGTCGGTCGTGCGTACGAATATACGTTGTGTTCTATATAGCACCATACTGTGACGCTGACATCAGCGGCGCGCGAGTTGCTACGCGCCGCGTATGGCGCGCGTCGGTCTCGCGCGTCAGCACCGCGTACGTCGGTCGACTGACGCGCTATAGAACGCTATGAGGCCTGAATTCCTCTGTCGCTGACGTCGGTCGCGTACGTTGGTCGCGCGTACGTATATACGTTGTGTTCTATATAGCACCACACTGTGAAGCTGACATCAGCGGCGCGCGAGTTGCTACGCGCCGCGTATGTACGCGACCGACGTCAGCGACAGAGGAATTTAGGCCTAATTAGTTTCGGCAAAATGACATAGATGGCGCTAGTAAACGAGCCCCGTCTTTCTAGATCGCGACCAAACCAAATATTCTTGGTAATATTAATTAATCAAATACATGAGGTTGAAACTCTGTTATGTTTCGTATTGTACGGAACCCTCCCTAAGTGTGCGATAAAAGACGCGATGCTGACTCGCACTTGGCCAGTTTTATTTTTACCTTTTGAGGTACTGAACCCTAACAAACGTTTCAAAGTGTCTTGTCTTCTTGTACAAAAATCTATATATATCGAGATCCTGTTGTAGAAGGGTGGATGACTTGGGTGATATTCTTATATCTTTTTGTCTTTTGCTGAAATCTTCCTGCTTACTTAAAACTATATGCTATTGAGTACCTATTCCATCTGAAACTTCATTGTCGCTCCATCTGATAGGACCTAGTGTAATTATTAGGTTAGGCTTTTGCTATTTACACACACTATTATGTTGTTTTACACGAGGTTTATTGTGTGTCAGTTTATAATAAGCTAAAGGTACTTTTCAATGGAATCAGATGTACTGCCATAAACTGAGAAAATAACAGAGATCTGACTTAAGTTTGAAGCTAATTTTCTGCAGCAGTGCTTCAACGCTAACTAGATTATTGACATTCAAAGTAGATATACATACACCTGCAGTGTAACTATTATACTTACCCACAAATTTTTCATTATTTTCAGAAAACAGTACAGGAAGCCAAAAAATCTTGGATTGATCTAAGTCCTTCAGAGAAAAAACAATTTTTTAGAGTATGTCATAAAGGCAATTTGCTTAACATTGCTCACCGATTATGTAAAACTGAAACATACTTGAAAAGAAAGGAGCTCAAAAACTGTGATATTCTATTAATGAAGGCCGAAAGAAAGGAAGATTTTATAATACAGGCCACAACTCAAAATAATGATACTTCAGAAAATGCATCGGATATGACATTAGATAGTTCAATGGCAATAGATTATGATAACGGGTAAATATTTGTTTATAATATACAGTTAGTACCAGCCTGTATCAAGCTACTACAGTTACTTTTTAACCGACTTTAAAAAAATGCGGTTTCTCAATTTTACCGTATATTATATTATATATATATATATATATATATTTATTACTTCGTCGTTTATGAACTCATTTTGATGATTCTTTTTTTGTTGTAAAGAAGATATCCCAAGGGTGGTACTATTGTAATTTCATCGAGATCTGATAGATAAGTATTTAAAAAAGTGGCAATAGCCCAATGGATAAGGTGTCGGACTGGCGATCAATCCCCACCCATTGCACAATAGTGCACGTCAATAGACGTGAACCCACTCCAGACACAAGCATATTTAGCTTAGTTGGAGGGGTTAACAAGAATACTAGTAATGTGCAACCCACATTGCTAGTAAAACTTGGTACTGAAAGTTAATAGCGAGTCATTTGAAGTCTGTTCTTTTAGTTTTTAGGGTTCCGTAGTCCTGACAAGGAACCCTTATAGTTTCGTCATGTCCGTCTGTCTGTCCGAGGTTTTGCTAAGAGACCGTTACTACTAGAAAGCTGTAATTTTGTAGGGGTATGTATATAAATTACGCCGACAAAGTGGTGAAATAAAATTTAGAAACATTTTTTTTAGGGTAGCTCCCCTACATGAGAAGTAGGGGGTGATTTTTTTTTTCGGCGTCTTCCCCATCGTGTGGGATATTGTTTAATAGGTCTTTTAATATGACTTAAATAAAACATTAAATTAAAAAATCAAAACCCCGACCGCGCAAAAAGTGAAGTGTTAAAAAACGAACTGAAAAGAAAAAAACAAGTAAGTCTAGTAGTTTAGACTTCTGTTTAGGGATATCAAAAAAACTGTACCATTTAAATTCTTTCTCGGTCGATACACTCATAAAATAAATTATACATTGTTATATGGAATATAGAGACTTTAACAGTCGGGACACATTAATGGCTTAACGAATGGGGATTATGTTTTTTGATATCCCTAAACAGAAGTCTAAACTACTAGACTTACTTGTTTTTTTCTTTTCAGTTCGTTTTTTAACACTTCACTTTTTGCGCGGTCGGGGTTTTGATTTTTTAATTTAATGTTTTATTTTACACTTTTAAGTTAAGTAAAGGACGGCAAATTCCGTAATCTTCTCATTTCATTTAGAGAGTTGATGTCATGTGGATTATTGAGTATTTACATTAGTATTTACAGTTGTACTATTAAACGACTATACCAAAAGGAAGAGGTTGTTTGTTACCTCAGAACTCCATCAATTCTTAACCGATTTGGAAAATTCTTTTTTGTTTGAGTTAATATGATTTTCGTTTGGTCTCATTGCAATTTTATTGAGATCTGATAAGTAACTTCAGAGATAAGTACCGCAAACTTGTTACTGAAAGTGACTAACGTGGCATCTAAAATCGTTTTTTTTTTTCGATTTGTACGATCATAAATTGTAATAAATATATTTTGAATCTCCTTTTTAAGACCTTTAATTCGATACCCCACTCGATAGGTTTTGAAAAAAAAATTTTATTGGACTCCAAATTTTGTCGTCTGAAATCCGCCATTTTGAGTTTTTCAATTTTTTATGTTTTCGTTGACACTCGCGCTAGCATGGCGAATCTATTGACGTGCCAATTATCAAAATCGGCCCACGCGTTTGGTCTCTAGTGTGCCACAAAGGAACAAACATACATACATACATACATACATACATACATATATAGACTGATAAACACATTACCTCTCCTTTGCGTCGCGCAGTCGGGTAAAAAGCTAAACTGCTGGCTTGAAAAATTCGTGATAATAGTGCATTTCATGAACTTTAAAGGAAAACTATAGCGGTTAAGATAACTTTATTAGTTTAGCAGTAATAGTCGTTGAACTTGGGTATTGGATAATTTTGTACCAAATACAAAATCCTTAGAATAAATCCTTTACAGTGACAAAGACGAAGTACCTAGATGCTTGTTTATAACAGGTAAAGACTTGCATTGAATAACGGGCTACTACGGAACCCTACACTGCGCATGGCCCGACACGCACTTGGCCTGTTATTTATTGAACTATCTTATTCCATTATTTTTTCGTATGTGGTCATGACATCCCCTACAAGTACCTGCAGTTGTTAATCTGTTTGCAGAAATGATTCAACAGTAGAAGAGCCAAGAAGTAAAGAAGCCAAGAATGAAAGTGTGTGTGATAGTGAAGTTAACCTAGAAATTAATGTGAGAAGCCCAACACCTTCAAATCATAGTAATAGGTAAGTAAAGGATATCTTTAGGGTTAGTTTCACTAGTTTCTGATAGTTATCTGACAGGACAGGCAACAGGAACACCATATAAACATTTTAGTCTAATGACAAATTTCCCTTTAGTGATGTTAAAAGCAAATAGATAAACATAAGCCATATGCACAATTCAAACAATGGTAAAAAAACTGTATGGGCATTATAAAATATAAGCATGAAAGTAGTTAGATTGTAACAAATAATGAAAGTCACTACTGAAAGAGACAAATAGCAAAAGATGGAGGAGGCTTTTACCCAAAAAAATAAGTTACTTGTATAGGGATCCCTGTAATTTATATAATAGAAATATAATAATAAAATAAATTTTAACTCATATAAGTTTTTATTATTTGATATTATAGCATCCTAATACATACTACGAGCAAATTTTAAGTCTCTTTTATCTATTACGGTTTATAAGATACAGCAAAAAATGCCTGAAAAAACATGTTTCTTCTGTGGGGACCGCCTTTTATTTTAAATTTTATTTTATTTTTAGTATTTGTTGTTATAGCGCTCATTGTAAAACATAAGGGGCATTCCACGTGAAGCGGACAGGTAAAAAAAAATTATGTTGCCGATATTAGTAATTTTTAGGGTTCCGTTACGTAGTATTATTATCTTTTCTATGGTTCCGTACCCAAAAGGTAAAACGGGATCCTATTACTAAGACTCCGCTGTCCGTCTGTCACCAGGCTGTATATCATGAACCGTGATAGTTAGACTGTTTAAATTTTCACAGATGATGTATTTCTGTTGCCGCTATAACAAAAAATACTAAAAACAAAATAAAGTTTAAAATAATAGAGGGTCCCCATAATAGAAACGTGTTTTTTGCGGCATTTCACGCCGTCTATGAACGCTTAGTTAGGTAAACGTCCCATAGATGGCGTTATATTGAAATGTCGATCCCTAACACCTTTGTTAGACGTTAGATGGCGTTATAAGAAAAAAAAGGTTTATTAATTATTATTTTTTGCTCGATCTTATAAAATACTGTACGGAATCCTACGAGTGCGAGTCCGACTTGCACTTGGCCAGTTTATTTATTATGTTAGACCCATATGGGTCCTCGATGCAAATACAAAATATTTCTGAAAAATTGGCTCAGGTACACGAGTTATAGGATTTTGAAGTTTTGACGATTAAGCGCGTCTGGGTTACTTCGAACCTCATTATTTAGTTTTAAATAGTTACGATTATATATATAAAGCAATGTAATTTGTACTTCAAGCATTGAGCTTTTGCATTGTATTTTAGTTTATTTGTTTTTTTTTCACGCTATGAGACTTGTTTAAATTTTTTTAAATGGAATTTCACAGTGAAACACCATTTTATTTTTTTTTATACTTTTTATGAAAATAACTAATAGTTTAAAACAAACTGCAAGCGGTGCGGTGCAAGCCGTGCCAACAAATTGCCGCCGCGCTTCTACACTGGTATCGGGCTAGCTCCTAAACGACTTCCACGCCCATAATGAAACTTTGTTTGAGTTATCTCTACACTATTAGCTATTATCATAAAAAATAGATAAAAAAATTAAAATGGTGTTTCTCTGTGAAATTCCATTTGAAAAAATTGCAACACGTCTAATAGCACGAAAAAATACAATGCAAAAGCTCAATGATTGAAGTACAAATCGCATTGCTTTATTTATATAATCGTAACTATTTAAAACTGAATAATGAGGTTCGAAGTAACGCAGACGCGCTAAATCTTCAAAACTTCAAAATCCTACAACTCGTGAACCAAAGCCAATTTTTCAAAAATATTTTGTATTTGCATCGAGGGGTATTTTGCCGATTGCCGATTGGGTCGATTGCACCCATATGGGTCTAACATAATAAAAAAATACTAAAATCGGCAACATCACATTTTTTTACCTGTCCGCTTCACGTGGAATGCCCCATAAGCTATAGGCAGAAAGGTTGTAGGTAATAATGTAATGTCATTCTGCAGAATGAATTCAACAGAAGATGTAATAAATGATGACCTGTATGACCCTCAGGATAACCGAAATTATGTAAGAAGCCCAACACAATCCGACAATAGTAATAGGTAAGTAAAATATACCAGGATAAGGATACCATTAATTATAGTTGTTGCCATTACTTAATTCATGCTTGCTAGTGCTAAAAAAAAATATTGTATTCGATATAAACAGATAAACTACTTTGAAAGCTCAAAACAATTTTTTTTAAAGGGAAATGTGTTAAGTTGTGTTTTATTTAGAATACGGACACATTGCTAAATACACCACAAATGTATTTGTTGTATTACAACAACAAACAAAAAAGTTAGCAGGACTTAAAGGCAAGATTTAGTATTTTAAAAAAATCATATCTAAAACACCGTCACAATTAGGACTTCGGGCATCGAATTATAACCTACAAAAAGTAGGTTTTCAAACAACGCTTGCTCAGAAGCTAGGCCGAAAAGTTCGCTATGTGTGCGGAACTGCGCTGTGTTTACTTGCCATGTCACACACACAGACGCACTTATAATGTTGCCAGTAAGAATGAATTATTGTAAATTAAAGAAAATTTGGTAATGAATGTGTAAATTGAATTGGGCCAATTTCGCACTCACTCATCTGGCAACACTCCGCTCGTACTCGGAGCTAGTTAATTTGATTCACTGTATTTGTTGTATCACACAATTTACGTAATTAAATGTATGTATTAACTGTGGAATGATACTCTGAAACCTTATAATCCTTTTCCGATGCTTTGTGGCACAAAATCACTGTAAAATATCTCATATTTTGGTAATTTTGCGGGAGAAGCACTCGCTACCTTGTGACACGGACCACTAATTACGCGGGCGTCGATTGGGTCGGATTCCTACCCAAATGAAGGCGTGTATGACGAGTGCGTACTTGGTTTCTGTAGGTTATAATTCGATGACTTCAGGTCTATTTTAGGGAAAACTTGCGCATGACTCCCCCAACCCCCCAAAAAATGTCGGTCCATCCACCAAAAACCCGGTAGAATAACTTTTCCATACATATAACAAACATAATTTCAAATTTAAGCATACTTATGCTATGCTCATAATTATTCAGAGACTCAGAGCCAGTTTCACAGGTTCCTGATAGCCGTATTAGGAACTCATCTGACAGATTTTTGACAGCTTTTATGTGGCGACTTCTGTCAGATAACTATATTAAAGTTTACCAGGAACCGGTGTAACTGGCCGTCAGAGTTATAAATAGTCATAAAAATAAAGTGATAAATACTAAACTAAACGCCAATTGCATTTCAAGATTTTCCTGCATAGATAACACATACCTATTATTAAATGGGATAAAGCACGTAGTGAAAGTACAGCACACCTCTCGACACCCGAAGCCATCGACGCCAATTTTGCCCCTCGGCGCCAATATAATATTGTTACATTGCGTCGTCGAGTCGCGACGTTTCGCTAAGCTTCTCGAACAAAAATAGCGTGGGAAAGAATAGACTAATTAGGGGCTATAAACACCCGACCCGACCGTCATAAAAGTAACCTTCCTGGAATTCCGACCCTAGTCAATGTACCTAGTTTTGTAGTTAAGATTGAACCTTATTCTTAAGTCGTTAGAGATCAAATTAGCATGTATGGTAAAGTTGTTTACATCAGATGTTCAAAGAAAAGCCGGGTTTTGTTTGTAATTTTTATTGCTCTGTTTTGAACGTCTTTTGTTTTTTTTGTGTCTACCGGATACTGGAAAGATCTAGATAAATACTCTCGTCCTATATAAGATGTGGAACGCGCGGCGTTGAGTCAGTTATTCTTGGGAAGCGACAGTGTTACTATCTATGCGCGGATAGCGACCAAGTGATCGTTTAGTGTTATCAGTGAACTAGTGTTGTGAACAGTGAAATCAGTGATTGTGAATTACCAACGACCTCAGTGTATGTTAACGAACTTTTGATAATTGTGCAAGACGATTTGGACAACTACTGTGGAACATTGTGTAACCTAGTGTTCAGTGGAAATAAACGTTCATCTCATCGGATTGGCATTTTAATACCACCCCGCACGTAACAATTGGTGCCAGAAGCGGAATGCCAATCACTCCGAGGGAAGATACGCGTACTCCACGCACCAGGCGCCAGGTGGAGATGGATGCAACCCGGTAGAGGGAGCTCGAAGCATCGGGAGGAGCAACATCCACATTGGAAGAGCCAGCAGCAACACCGATGGCATCCACCATGGCAGCGCCACCTACAGCACCGCCGGCGAGTTGAACTACGGATGGAGGCCTGGAGGCCATGTTAGCCGCTCTCCTAGCTGGACAAGAAGAAGCTAGCCGTAAACAAGAAGAAGCTAGCCGTAAACTAGAAGAGACTATTGTGTATCAGTTGCAAAGCGGACTTGCCGGCATGGGGAAAAAGATCAAAAAGGTGGAAGAGCGACTCGTCGTACACGAGCAGACCTTGAATGACCTGGCTAATAAGGTCCAGAAACTGGAATTACGAAGAGTTGGACAGAGCAGCAAGGTTCCCGCTACGACCTCGCCCTTCAAACTGGATTTGCCACACTTCGACGGAACATCTTTGTGGGCAGCCTACAAATTCCAATTTACGACGCTGTCGAAAAGCTGTGGCTGGACAGACGAGCACGCAAATACAGCGCTCACATTAGCGCTGAAAGGAGACGCTCAGCTTATCCTAGAACGCATACCTGAAGAGGAAAGGACTTTGAAGACCCTGCTGGAAGCCCTCGAAACGCGCTATGGCGACAAGCATATGGAGCATGCGTACAGGGCCCAACTACGTGAGCGCACCCAGAAGCCCACAGAGACATTGCAACAGTGGGCAGATGAAATCGAGAGGTTGGTACGACGAGCCTACGTGTCGACGCCATCAACCATTGAGGTGACATCTCTACAGAGCTTCGTGGATGGAATCAGGGATGATGAGGTACGCGCTGCGGTACGGTTGGGTCACCATCAGACGCTCAAGAGCGCTCTGGCTCATGCTTTAGAAGAGGAAGCAGTGAGACGGGACACCAAACCATACAGAGTTCGGGAGCTAGTGACCGAACCCAGGAAGCCCCGTTATGGACCGACATGTTACGGGTGTGGAGAAAAAGGGCATATTCGGGTTGATTGCCCGAAAATGAAGAAACGGGTCAGAAATTCCGAGACCCAAGTGGAAGAGGAGGCGTTAAACTAAACGTCGCCTGGGCCGCGGGGCGGGCGCTGGCTGGTCAAGAGAGAGCCCCCACCATCACTGTGGCACAAGTGTGCAACGGGAACAGCTTAATCGTCGAGGGTACCCTGAACAACAAGACCTGCAAGTTCACAGTGGACACAGGAGCATCACGCACAATTGTGAAGCCTGAATTCCTGCAACGATTTATATCACGGAAACAACGATCTGCAGCATGCTCACTACGGACAGCAACCGGCCAGTCAGTACCTGTCCTTGGCGATACCGACGTGGAGATAATCATCGGTGAGCACTCATACATGCATCCTGTGCTTATTGCAAATATAACTGATGATTGCATTCTGGGATACGACTTTTTGGAGAAGCAGCAGTGCATATTGGTGTGGCCCGTGGTGTACTCCGGTTTCCCGAGCAAGAAGTGTTCTTCGAAGGAACGGCACCGTGTAAACTTTACTGCCTCAAGAACATCATGTTGGCTCCAAAATCGCGAAATATTGTTCGAGTGAAATTTCCAACTGCAGCCAAGATTGGTCTATGTGTGATTGCCGAAGATGAGGGCACACATCCGACGTGGATTACTGCAAGAACATTGCTCATGACAAACAGAACGGCCGGTGTGCAAATTCTTAACCTTGGCAATGAAGAAGTTCATCTGAAGAAAAACAGCATAATTGGAAAATGCCAAGAAGTGAAGTACCTGCGACGAACGGATATTACTTCTACGGAACCGAGCTCGGAAGATCAAATATCAAAGCTGCTGGAATCATCCAAAGACAACTTAACATTCGCTCAGCTGTCACAAGCAAAACGTCTGTTGATGCGGTTTAAAGACGTCTTCGCCGCTAGAAATAACTGTGGACGTACCGGACTTGTTAAACACAAAATTGACACTGGCGACGCAAGACCTATACGACAGAGGCCACGAAGGATTCCATGGGCGAAAGAAGCTGAAGTTGCAGACATGATACGAGACATGGCCAAAGAAAAAATCATCGAACCATCTACAAGTCCTTGGTCATCGCCAGTAGTTCTGGTGAAAAAGAAAGATGGCTCCACCAGATTCTGCGTAGATTACAGAATGCTTAATGAAGTCACAAAGAAGGACAGCTACCCCCTGCCTCGAATAGACGATACACTGGACATGCTTAGTGGAATGAAGTGGTTTTCTACGGTTGACCTGAAAAGTGGCTACTGCCAGGTAGAAATCAGTCCAGAAGACAAAGAGAAGAAAGCATTCAGTACGGGCATTGGAAATGGACTCTGGCAATTCAACGTCATGCCATTTGGACTGTGTAATGCTCCAGCAACGTTCGAACGTCTCATGAACAGAGTAATGGCTGGATTACTGGGAGACGTATGCTTGGTGTACCTGGATGACGTCATCATTTTGGGCCGTGATTTTACTGAACATCTGCAGAATCTGGAGAAGGTTTTGAACCGTCTACGTGAAGCAAACCTGAAGCTGAGTGCCAAAAAGTGTGACTTCTTTAAATCCAAACTCAGCTACCTTGGACACATCATTTCGGAGAACGGGGTACAAACTGATCCTGACAAAATCAAGGCTGTTCAAACTTGGCCTACCCCGAAGAATAAAACGGATGTAAGGTCGTTTTTGGGACTATGCGCTTACTATCGGCGGTTCGTCAAGAACTTTTCTGGAATTGGCAAACCCTTACATCGACTGACGGAAGAAAAGCGCACATTGGTATGGGACTTGGAGTGTGAATCCGCCTTCAACAATCTTAAGCAGCGACTGTGTGAAACGCCAATCTTGGGGTACCCTACCAGAGATGGAAGATTTATTGTGGACTCTGATGCCAGCAACATGGGAATTGGAGGCGTTCTCTCGCAAATCCAAGGAGACCAAGAAGTGGTCATAGCATACTTCAGTAAATCATTATCCAAACCAGAACGAAACTACTGTGTCACCCGCCGCGAGTTGCTATCTGTGGTGAAGACTCTTCAGCACTTCAACAAGTACCTCATCGGAAGAGAGTTTATGCTCAGAACTGACCACGCTGCTCTTAAATGGCTTCTTCAGTTTAAGAGCCCGGAAGGTCAAGTGGCACGATGGATCGAGCAACTCAAAGAGTTCAATTTCGTGACAGAACATCGCAGTGGAAAGGGCCATAGCAACGCCGATGCCCTGTCATGAAGACCTAGAAGACCTTGTGCAGATGACTGTAAACACTGCGAGAAGCACGAGTCTCACGAAGAAGTCAGAGTCATTAGGATGGACAGAACAGATTACGAATGGAACGGCGAAAATATAAGACAAGCACAATCGGAGGACAGTGATTTACGACCTGTACTAGATTGGATAAAGTCTGGAAATAAGCCCCAGTGGAGCGACGTGTCAGCTTGCAGCCCAATTACAAAAAGTTACAGCCTGACTCTGGAACAAGGAATCATGTACCGAAAATGGGAAAACAGCATTGGAAAACGAACTACGATGCAGGTCGTTGTTCCCCGGAGTAAAGTGGCATCTCTACTACGACACATTCATGATGGAGTTTCTGGTGGACATCTAGGAGTCAAGAAAACTCTTGTGAAGGTTCGTCAACGATTTTACTGGGTACACAGCCGCGAGGATGTGAAAGATTGGTGCAGGAAGTGCACCGCGTGCGCATCAGTAAAAGGACCGAAGACAAGAAGTAAAGGACAACTAAAATTGTACAACGTTGGAGCACCATGGGAGCGCATTGCCGTGGATGTTGCCGGGCCATTTCCCGAGACTGAAGAAGGCAACAAGTACATCATCGTAGTACAAGATTACTTCAGTAAATGGCCCGAGGTTTTCGCGACACCAAACCAGGAAGCAAAGACAGTTGCAAAGAAGTTGGTGCAAGAAGTGATCTGTCGATTTGGTGTACCGATGGACCTGCATTCCGATCAAGGAAGGAACTTCGAGTCTGCCCTATTCCAAGAAATGTGCACCCTCCTCGGGATCCAAAAGACGCGGACAACGGCAGCTCATCCACAGTCAGACGGAATGGTTGAGAGGTTTAACCAAACGTTGGAGAATCACCTGGCTAAATTCGTGGACGCACATCAACGAGACTGGGATCAGTACATACCTCTGTTCTTATTGTCATACCGTTCCGCTACCCATGACAGCACTGGTATGACTCCTGCAAATGTGAATTTGGACACGAACTAAGACGTCCTATCGACGCCATAATTGGTTCCCCGCCAGATGCTCCGAAGCCTGTAATCGACTATGTCAGTGATCTTCGTAGTCAGCTGGACGAAGTGCACAGGATAGTTCGAGAGAATTGTTTAAAAACTGGTGAAAAAATAAAGACCCGGTACGATCGTAGAGCGAATACGATGGGTTTCGAAGAAGGAACTCTCGTCTGGTTGCACAACCCACTACGAAGGAAAGGAAAAAGTCCGAAGCTGCAGGCTCATTGGGAAGAACCATACCAGATTATCCCGAAGATAAACGAAGTTACCTACCGCATTAAACGAGGCCAGAGAGGAAAGCCGAGGGTAGTACACATCGATCGACTTACACGATACCATGGAACAAATGATGATCGGGACGATCATAACTAAGAAGGGGATAATGTTACATCGCGTCGTCGAGTCGCGACGTTTCGCTAAGCTTCTCGAACAAAAATAGCGTGGGAAAGAATAGACTAATTATTATTAGGGGCTATAAACACCCGACCCGACCGTCATAAAAGTAACCTTCCTGGAATTCCGACCGACCTTGCTTCGTGCCAAATTTCATGATTCTAGATCAACGGGAAGTACCCTATAGGTTTTCGACCCAAAACCTATAGAGTACTTCCGGTTGACCTAGAATTGTCAATTTTGGTCAAAAGCAAATATTAAAAAATTAAAAGTTGAAAATTAAGGTAAATTTTGGTACTTACAAGTTTTCGCGAAAATCTATATTTGCCCATATCTTTTTATCGTGTTGACTCAGGACCTTGATTTTTATACAACTAATAGGGACTATAGACCTCAGTATATGGTATAAATTTCAACTTGCTAGGTTCACCCGTTCCTGAGAAAATCGGTGGTGACAGACGGACAGACAGACAGATGGACAAGAAAGTGATCTTATAAGGGTTTCTTTTTTTACCTTTTGAGGTACGGAACCCTAAAAATGACCAGGCAGAGGACCCGTGAGTTGTAAAACATATATTGAATTTATACCTGATAAATACTAACTAAATAAATGCGATTTTCATTTGGCGATTTTCAAGCTTACATAACACATTTATTCATAACTAGGTCGTGGACCACCAAATTCACAATTCCCATACAAAACTACCAATTTAGATTTTTGTAATATTTTTTGTATTCATCACGCACATCCCACCTCAAATTGCAGTTTTAATCAGAACGCTCAATTGCCTTACGAATATCTGATGTTTACAGTGATGCAAGGTCAGACGTGCTGAGTACACATATTTCCAACAGTAATCAAGAGTCTATTGCTCCCTTGGAACCAACACCACCAAATGTTAAGTGAGTAAACAAGAACCTTAAAATTAAAAATCTTTTAAATCCAAGCTTTTGTAAACATCATCAAGTGATGAAAAGTACTAACGATACTAACGATAGCAATACATACAAGCACGGAATAATTAATAGTACCTACTACGTATGAAGATTCACTATTAGATAGCAAATATGCGAGATTAAGGGCCAGTTTCACCGGTTCCTGCTAGGCTATTCTGTAAGCTATTTCGACAGCGGAATCCGCGGTAGTGAGATTCGAATTTCGTACATCGAAATTCAATCGTATCAAAGATTCACAATTTGATAGCAAATATGCGAGATTAAGGGCCAGTTTCACCGGTTCCTACTAGGCTATTCTGTAAGCTATTTCGACAGCGGATTCTGCGGTGGTGAGATTCGAATTTCGTACATCGAAATTCAATCGTATCACGTTCGCAATACGGTTGAATTTCATAATACGAAATTCAAAATTCACCGCGGATTCCGCTGTCGAGATAGCTTACAGAATAGCCTAGCTCATAATGCGTTAGATAGTTATCTGACACATAACGCCATATAAAAGCTGTCAAAATTCTGTTGATTTCTTCATATTAGCGCTATCAGAAACCGGTGAAACCTACCGGCCTTAAACCTAGATACGATACGTGACAAACGCTACCCGCTTCGGATGCGCCTTGAATGTAATAGCTTTCCGCGTGTTGCGGCGCTTTTATTGAGTCAAAATGACCTTACAGACTAACATAGATATATAAAAAACAACGGGTTGCACTCCGGGAGTGCCGGCAGAAGTGAAAACTTGAACATTAGCGTTGTGCATTTGGTCTAATCTCCCTCCGTCATGCGAATTTTTGATCAGATCATGTGTCCTGACGCAAGGTTCTGACGAGAGTTTAAAATTTTTACCCATCCCAAAAAGTTCACAACGCCGCGTTTTCACTTCAATAATAACCGGCCAAGTGCGTGTCGGGCCACGCGCATTGTAGGGTTCCGTAGTAGCCTGTTATTCAATGCAAGTCTTTACCCGTTATATACAAGCAACTAGGTACTCCACTCCGTCTTTGTCACTTTAAAGGATTTATTCTAAGGATGTTGTATTTGGTACAAAATTATCCAACACCCAAGATCAACGACTGTTACTGCTAAACTAATAAAGTTATCTCAACCGCTATAATTTTCCTTTGAAGTTCATGAAATGCGCTATTATCACGAATTTTTCCAGATTTTTTCAAGCCAGCAGTTTCGCTTTTACAGGGTCGGGGGGGGGGGGACGGGACGCCCTACTGGAACAAAAATTTGCACTTAAAGTTTAATATTTCGTAAATGGAGCATTCAATCAAAAAATGGTATTAGCAACCCTTAAGTCATTTTAAAAGACCTATTCAACAATACCCCCCCCCCCCCCCCACACGATGGGGTAGACGATAAAAAAAATCCATCCCCACTTCGCATATAGGGGAGCTACCCTAAAAAAAATATTTTTCACAATTTTATTTCAGCACTTTGTCGGCGTAATATATATACATACCCCCACAAAATTACAGCTTTCTCGTATTAACGGTCTCTTAGCAAAACCTCGGACAGACAGACAGACGGACATGACGAAACAATAAGGGTTCCTTGTCAGGACTACGGAACCCTAAAAACCAGCGATATTTATTAGACACGTTAATACTACATAGTGTGATGAATGACGAGGTAGGTTATAATTAATATATGACACTAGGTAGGTTGTACTATTCATTATTCTGTGGTTTAGGTACTATAATTATTATACTGTACCTAATGCATTAGTTTTTATTAAAATTTACTAAAGTTTTAGATTGCTTAAGTTAAATAACGAAAACAATTAATACTCATTTGCAAAGAATCGTAGGTTGTACTTGAATGACTTGTTACATTATAATAGTCTAGGATAGATTACGTATTACATTATAATAGTCCCAATTCCGAAATTGAAGCATACGAATTACGACCGCATCCCGCGGCTAGCGGCATCCGCACTGAATAAGGGCCGCCGGCGATCGCGCGGCTGGTAGGTAATTAGCGCGCGCAAGCACATGGAGTCCTTCTCAACACTTCTTGACGTTGCGATTGAACTCAAATTTGGTAAACTTGCATATCTTCGGTGACAATGCAATTATATGGTACCATCGAGCTGACCTGATGATGGAGACGGGCTGTGGGACTGGAACTCCGTAATGGCAAATGTAGGATAATCAAATTTGGGCTAGTAACTATGTACATTACATTTTACTGTTATCATTAGTGCTTTTCATTATAGATGGCACTATCATCTTTACAAAAAGCTTGTGTTTAAAAAAGGTACATTTCTTGTTATCGAAAGGATACACATACACACTATACAGCATATTATTGATCTTATGTGAATTAATCTGATAGGAACTTTATAACTTGAAAAAAGACCACCTAATTTTAGCGTACAAAAGTTATCGCCATACCAAATTTTGAAATGCTTATAGACAATTTAATCTGTGTGTTTCTAATAGAGTGAAAAGCAGCATGCCTAAATTACTGTATATATCATGAGTCAGCTACATCTGTTCTTACTTTATTAATCAAATTGTTTTGTCTGACTATTACTATAATATGGGCCAGTTTCATCAGCTCCTGATGATAAGTTTTAGATAGTTTCATATTATGACGTCATATGTAAGTTGTCAAAAATTTTCGAGGGAAAATCTGTCAGATCAGTTGTATAATAGACCTATCAGAAACCGATGAAACTGGCCCTAGATCTATTTAGCCAAATGGCTATCAATTAATTTATTATTGTTAATGAGTAACAAAAGTAACATCTGATATAATTTATAGTAAAAAATGCATCTATTTATCTTTTCAGACTTGGCAAGGATTTGTTTGAAATGTTAAAAGGCCCAGGTGATGGAAATTGGTTAGATCTAACTAAAAGAGAAAGAAATCATTACAATTCTGCTGTTCGCACTCTCAAGAGACAGTATATAAAAAAATATACAATATATTTAGAAAGCCTTAACCAACGACAACTGTTTGACCATTACGTGAAAACCATAAGGACTTGATTATACCGCTTCTGCACTGTACAATAATATAACTAGATAAAGTAATGAAGCTGTTGTGCAGTTTTATTTATCAGTAGTTGATAGAATATCAAGTAACAATAAATGATAGTGAAGATTTAACCAGCATATCAATTTAAGAGCCCCGTTGGCGTAGAAGAGGACAGATCGGCACGGGTGTTCGTCACGGGCATCAATCCTGGCACGGGTTCGTCCACATGTAGTATGAGCATATTATATCGATGTTCCACCTGACTTTCTACCAAAAAGTAGCTTACTACCATCAAAGAGAAAATCTGTCGCTATAAACTTACGGTGTTCCGGCAGCACACGGCCCTTGAGAGTCAGAGTATTCTAGGCCTAGCGTGTTCACCTTCTTAGACCACATGATAGCCTACCACTAGGCGAGATAGTGGTCAAAACGCTAGCCTGATATTATCATCCACTAGTACTTGTACAAGTGCCACTAGCAACTTGCCCGTCGCAGGTGAATGATCTATATGTACTTGCGCTAGTTCTCATTGACTGATGGGCCCGGTGGTATGAGTGCGAGATCGATCGGCTTTGATGCCAGAAGTACCGAGTTTAATCCCCGCCGTGCACCAATGGATTTTTCTATCGAAAGTTTATGTGCGCTTTTCACAGTGGCCCTCCGGTGAAGGAAAACATCGTTAAGAAACCAGCAACCCCCGCATGTGGTACGACACTATCTAGTGTCCGCCTGGCCAGCTACTACCCTCAAGTTATAAAATATGTCGCAAAACATCTAATGTGTGCGTTATGCGGCAGCTATCCTTTTTATTATACTTTTTTATTTGTTCAATTATGTTATTTTTTAGTGTTTTATTATGTATTGTATGGTCACACCCATGACATTCGACTAAATCTCCATACAAACTACACTGTGACACCGACACAGACACTACACACATGTCGTTTTTGTATACGTGCATTTGTGTGCGTGATGTCTAAGGTTGTCGCCCGTCGCCGTATATAATAGTTACTTCGTACATACGTACTACGTACTGACCGTATGAATATTTTTTGTACACTTACCCAAAAAGCTTTTAACACTAAAAATATTAGTCGCTATTTCGTAAACCATCGTCTACAGAAACATTAAATCACAACAACTTCAACTCAATTGCGAAGTAGGTAGGTAGGTACGTAGAAATATCCAACACACAACCGAGTAGGTCATTATCTCACTCACATTTCACTACATTATACAATATTAGATTACACTACACGAAAGTATTATTCCATGTACACATTTTACATAATAGGTAATTACGATTACAATAATCACTAATGTTACTCTCGTCTCTGTTAATAAACAAACATAAAGTGTGCGAGTGTGCGATCCCATCGGTCGGGCCAAATTGACTTGTTCGTTGTTCAATTCAGTACCTGGTTCGAACGTTGATTTGAAAAAGCTATACATATAACTAAAGTAGACAATAGATAGCTAGGCACATAGGTACTTAGTGTACGTCATCGCGTTACCAAGAACTACCTACTTACCTCGTTTTATCCTTAGGGAATCTATAAAAACTCCTATCTTTGTCACGTCTGCATGATAAGCAGCCGTAAATAGTACAAGGATAGCCCATTATCAAGTTTAGGTACTATCTCGCACTCGGTGCAGTCGCTGCGTCGTCGCGTCGTCCGCAGGTCCAGTCGACTTGAATTTGTTCTGTGTCTTGCTCGCACGTTAGAGCGACATCAAGCAAAGATAATATAAATACTACGTAGGTACTTACATCAAGTTCCTAATTGCTGTGTTATAAAAATGTTTTACCGTGAAAGTTTTTTTAAATATTTTACAAAATATGTTATTTACGCACGAGTATATATCGTTGTTTCATTTATGAAAATGAATTCTAAAATACGAATATATAAGTACGTATATAAGTATTTATAATATACCTACATAATAAGAACCTACGTAAATTTAAACCTCCGGTGTCTACTGGTCTTAACATAAATGTATGAAGCTGATGTTCTTCTCCTCGAGAGTAGTACCTATTGTTCTGTAGCCGTACGCGTGTAGCGTCCTTGCTCAGACTGACGCCTCGACAAATCAATATCGGTGGCGGGGTGACGAAGCCCGGAATTGGTGGGGGGAACAGAGTGTCCGTTCTATACTTAGTATTATTATCTTTTCTATGGTATGGTATGTACGTATATGTATTAGTAATATATCATGTTGATATTTATTTTTGTGAATATTGTATTATATTATTATTATAGAGTAACTATTTTACATTTATTTATTGTACACCACCGTCTACTACTTCCTGCAATTCTGTCCAACCAAAGGTTGTCTGGAAGAAATCGCTGTTAGCGATAAGACCGCCCATTGTACTACCTTAGTTATTATTTTCTGTACATTGTTTTCTTTTCTTTTTTTTCTGTATGTTGGTATACAATAAAGAGATTTTGTATTGTATTGTATCCTTTAGAGCCAGTTTCCATTCTGGGCCTAGCGTGCTAACCATCTTCGACTGTATTATCACTTACCAACAGGTGAGATAGTTGTCATACCATACCCCAACACAAGCATATAAGAATAAAGCGTTCGAGCAAAAAATTTCGCTATCATTTTTCGCCAGCTAAAAATAAACTGGCCAAGCGCAAGATGAGCCCCCCCCTCTCTTTTATTTTTGAATAAAAATCGTAAAACGGTTCACAGAATGCATCTACCTACCTAGTTTCAACTGTATAGTCTTTATAGTTTCGGAATAAAGTGGTTGTGACATACGGACGGACAGACAGACATGACGAATCTATAAGGGTTCCAAGTTTCCATATTGCCCAACTGACAGATATCAGTCAATTTTTATATGGCATCATTTGTCAGATAACTATCTGAAACTTTGTCAGGAACCGGTGAAACTCGTGGTAAACCTGTAAAAATAAAATGTCACGCTTGCTTGGCTCGCGTAATATACTCTATGTATATTTTCCGCCTTCGGCATGGGGCTCCATAATATAGACTTCTATATATACAAGTATATTGAGATAATTATGTCATCATTCGGAATGTTTTTCAAGGCAGTTACAACCGCAAACTCCGCCTCCCAAAACTTATTGAGACACTGTGACGGCTGGCACGCAAAAATATCTTTTCTATGAAAAATCTTACTTGCCCACCAGAGGGCCTTGCCAAATGTACTATGTGCTCCCAGCCCACATTAGCATCACATTTATGTATGTATGTCTTTATGTATTTGGAACTTCATAACTGAAACAGCCAATCATTTTATGTTTAAGTGTTTAATAAATATTCATGATTAAAATTAAAGTAACTTGTAGAATTTTTGTCAACATACAGTATTTTTAGCCCCTCCGCACACAGCTTCATAACATATACAGAGGATTTAATTTATAAAGTCCTATGTTGTAACGACATTTTAGTTATAGCTTTACAAACTTTACAACCTTGTCCCTTGAAGCAAGTATACTTTCAGAAGAAAATGAAAATATTGCAGCTATAGTGACTTCAGATGTAATGCCAATTTCTGGTATAGCAACTAGTTTTATTAAATCTTTGTCACAAGTTCCTAGAAATCCCATAAGAAAACCCTATTTTTTTTAAGTAATCATGTAAGTATTGTACGTTCATTGCGACATTAAATGTTAATTTTTTGCTTTCTTTCTACCTTTGTATTTAGCGACTCCTGGATATAGTGACAGACGGAATCATAGTGGTCCCTTCTTCCTCCACTGTATTTACTAATGTAAAAACTTGTAGAAACAGGTCTAGTCTTTTATTGCTGACAAGAACATTTTGTATAGCAACCTTAGTACCTTGACATACAAAAGTTTATTGGCAATTACTGAAAAAGTTGTGCTATAACATATATTTATTGGAGTAATTGATTATACATCAAACATTAATTAATTATTATGTCGTAAACTCTATACTAAATTCTTGTCGTGGAGAAAATATTATGACTTTGAGAAGGAAGCTCTATTTACCACAGATTAAACCCAGTGCCATGCCAGCAGCAAATGACGCCATGAAAATGTGGCTTTCAGTGGCATGGTAGTGGTCATCACCACTGAAATTAGAATACCATTTCTTTGCTTTGACTTCTTTCTTTTTTAATAATCCTTCTGCTTTATCCAATTTCCTGTCTACGTATCGCTCCAACTGAAAAAAGAAATTACACAATTATGCTAGGTAAATATGCTAGCTTGTATTGACATTTTAGTAATTTTTTACATTTTATTAATGCGAAAAATTTGTAGTGGCCTCTTGGTCCAAAATCTAAATCAGTAATAACTTGCAGCAATATTATAACAAGATAATAGTAAACTCTGAATGGCTGTTATTTTTGTCATAGTCAGTGCAATAGGTAACATGCTAACAGCAGTCTACACAAGTTCTTATCATAAGCCAATATGGAAACATATTAAACCAAGAATACATTAAGAGGAAGTTCCTCTTAATGTATTCTTGGTTTAATAAGGAACAATAGGGATTCATATATAGCTGATATCCTTATGTAACACCATAAAGTGGTAGTTCATATTATGTATTTATTTCTCAACAAATTCATAAATCAAATTTGAATGTGCCCAGAACCCAAACCAACCTTATTTGAGGAGATATAATATCAGAAAAAGTCACTCGCCTTAATTCTAAAAGTTTATGAAGATGCAATGCCAAATAGAAATCCTCCAGTAAAGCCTGCTGAATAATATGAATTATTTTTTATAAATAAAAAGACCTGTAACAAATAAAAATGACTTTCTTTCAAACTTCCCCCACATGTTATAATTATTGATAAAGAAGCCAGAAGTAATATATATAATAGTAGTATAAAACTAGTCATTTTCTATACATGCAAATAGATCTTTATAAAGCCATATCATTCATCCATCCATTGCCTCCTTGGTTGAAGCCGACTCATTGCACCATGATACTGCCAACTATTTCATAAAAAACTGAAATATGCAGGTTATAATGCCTTCTTTTTATTATTTTCACCTTGAACAAATTGGCCTTTTGTAAAACTAAACTAAATGTAGTTTTTATTATGAAGTTTTAAATTGTCCAGTACAGTGCACAATTATTCACCATGGATTTAGGATATCAGCTACATACTAATTAATGTATATTTTAGTATGAGTGTCTGTCAAATTATATTGTTATCAAACTTAATGAATTACAACAATTATCTTACTTTCTCGCTCCAGTTAGGCCCCTTGCCTGTTGCTTCCTTCTCAATCTTATCAGTGATTTTGTCAACTTTCTTGTTGATTTTATCCCAATTAATATCAATGTATCCTTTTTGACTTGCAATGTGTAACAGAATTACACTGCCACCCAATCCTACAGCTGCCACTTTGCCAATTTTCATGGAAATAAACCCAGTTAACCTGGAATAAGGATTTACTGGCTAAATAAAACATTCAACTTCTGATCACGCATTTATGCCAAATAAATTACTTAGGGACCATAGCTATCTTTAATTTAGCAATAATTTATTATTAATCGTAAACCAACTTTAAACGAATAGGAATGATCTCATATATATCAAGGTTGCACAATAGATTACTTTACTTAGATGGATCTTATGACAATTTTGAAAACTTGACGCAATGATTTGCGGCTCAGAGAGAATATTATGCATCATTGCTAAATCAAAGAAAATCGACTTATCTGGAATGTATAAAATTAGCCTTTGTTTTGTTCTCAATAAATGAATTGCATTCGCTTACCATCCTGACGCAGTTCCTAAAATTAGCTGCTTTGTTGCGGAAGTAGTCCCAATATCTGATATAGCTTTTTCGATGAAGTTCTTAGCATCGTCAACTATCTTCTTAGCATCATCAGCGGGGTCTTCGTTCCTAGGTCTGGCCATTTTAAAGTTAGTTCTTTAAATGAAAACGACGCAACGTTAAATTCTGTATACAACTAATGATTCACGAACAATTTTCAATTCAACAAACCAACCCGTCCCTCGAGAAATATCGATCGAGAAAGAAAAGGGCCGCACTTATTTAACCACAGTAGTACTCAAGTAAACCCAGCCACAGATTACTATATAGTATACAATGGCTCCACACTACTAGTTTATTTAGTTAGTGTGACCAGTGTTAAATATCTATGATTTTCTACCGCCGAGATTACAGAATTCATGAATAGTCTAGCTTTATATTATATGCCCTCTGTATTCTGTGTCTGTGTCCTGTGATTTATAGGTAATCTGTGATTTGTCCATGTCCACTTATTTCATTTTTGATTTTTCACCTTTTTAATAAATAATATTATATAATAGGCTTAACAGCTCGCTCAGCTACCTATGGAAAGAGCGTTGTTCGGTGTATTGTATCCCTACGGGATCGAATCCAGAACGAAGTAATTCGCCAGAGAACTAAAGTGATCGACATAACTCAGCGGATTAGCAAACTGAAGTGGCAGTGGGCTGGTCATATCTGCCGTAGGACCGATCACCGTTGGGGAGGGTAGACTGGTTCTATAGTGGAGACCGCGAATCGGTAAACGTAGCGTAGGACGCCCTGTGACCAGGTGGAGCAACAGCATTCGCAAAACTGTGGGGTGGGCAGTGACTGGAAAACAAAGAACCGAACATCGGGCTCAGTGGTGTGACTTGGGTAAGGCCTTGTCCAGCAGTAGACAGATACCGGCTGATTATGATAACAATGAACTGTGATTCAAATCTTGAGACTATTTCTTGTCCTACCAAGATATGCACTGAGCCCGATCTGCGGCTCATTGGGAGGGGTATGGTATATATTCAAATTTTAAATATTAAACAAATTGATGTAAATTTTCATATATTTAAAGTTTTTGCTTCTTCTATAGGTATGTCTATGGATCACTTTTTTGCCAACGCCATGCCATGCCCTAATCGCCACGCTGGGCAGGCGGGTTGGCGATCGCAGGATGTAGCTTCTCTCACCGGTGACGCTGCTGCCCGACACCTGCCTGTATTTATTTTATTTTATATTATTATATATATATATATATAGTATTAAAATAATCTGTAATAAGTTGTGTAATTGCCAGAACGCATATCTGACCTGTTGGTACCTATGTGATTATGTATGGGTATATGCCAAGGACAGACAACAACTGTCCTTGGCATCGATTACATCTTTTTTAGCTAACATTTTTTGAAGTTTACCCAGATGGACACTAGACAGTTTTAGATTTACTAGATTGGGTGATACAAGCTTGCTCAACATCTGTATCTGTATCCTGGCAGCTGAGCCAGTTCAATGTATTAATAGCTAAGCTGATATGTAACTACTATTTCAATAGTAGTGATCTATTCATTTTCATTACAATTTTAATATAAAACAGGGTGATCGCGTTCCTTCTTTGGATAAGGGTAAGTCAATTTTGAGTACCTAGCTTCTACTTAAATACAATTGGTTATGTTTGAAATTTTTTCGGTCAAAGCTGGACAAAAATGGTAAAGAGGTAGATACATCCCATTAATTTATCTTCATACAACATAGATAGATATTTTGCAAGTGACATCATGCATTTATAGTTATGAATCACAAACTATTATATTATTATTCTGTCTGGTGTATTCTTGTTAAAGTGAATTCCGCACTCCTCCGGGAAACATGCCCAGGTATTGAGCATGTTTCCCAAGGGGTGCGGGTTTGAGTCCCGTCAGTACGATTAAGTTTTGGATTGTGTGTAACAATAATATAAGGTGATAATTTATTTTTAAAGTTAACATTTCAAGAAACATAATAGTTTACATCGCCTCAAATTTTTTCGTCCATCAATCGCAGTGTTTGGCAACGTGTGGGTCACGTCCCCTGGGGGTCGTGAAGCCTCTATAAAAGGGTCACGAGAGGTCACCAAGCCTCAGTAAAACAGAAAAAACAAAGTTTTAAAATAAATGTTTGTAATATGTGTTTGTAGGTGTTATAATTGAGAGGGAATGAGAACATATCTTGGGAGAGGCCTATGTCCAGCATTGAACTAACACCGGCTGATGATGATGATGAGAATGCATATAATATTTGTTTCTGAAGAAAACTATGTAATCTGTTTTCTGTAGGCCACGCAAGCGAAGCTGCGGACAGAAGCTAGTAATATAATAAAATCCTAACTAATATTATAAATGCGAAAGTAACTCTGTCTGTCTGTCTGTCTCACTTTCACGCCAAAACCACTGAACCGATTTAAATAAAATTTGGTACACAGATAGTCTAGAGCCTGAGAAAGGACATAGGTTACTTTTTAATGCAAATAAAGAGTTGAAAGGGAGATGAAATGTTTTATGGATGTATCGTCATTTTAGGAGCTAGAAGCTTGAAATTTATGTATTAGACTGTCGATTCGATATAAATAAATATGACATTCAAAGTTTGTAAAAGTTCGACCCTCAAGGGTGTAAAATAACAATAAGGTATAGGGGATGAAAGTTTATATGGGAATATGTTAGGTTTATGTGAATGTTCTACTCAACGGATTTATATGAAATTTGCTACACAGATAGTCTAGAGCCTGAGAAAGGACACAGTCTTCTTTTAATGCGAAAAGAGGGTTTGTAAAGGGTTGAAAAGGGGGATGAAAAGTCGTATAGAAGTATCGTCATTTTTAAAGCAAGAAGCTTGAAACTTATTTTTTAGGTTGTTGATTCGATATAAATAAATATGACATTCAAAGTTTGTGAGGGGGAAAGGGGAGTGGCGGGGAGGGTAGGGGAGTGGAGGGAGAGGGTAAGGGACTGGAGGTGAGGATAGGGGGAGTGAAGGGGAGTGGTGTGGGAGGGGAGGGGGAGGGGATGTGGAAGTGACGGTAAGGGGGAGAGGGAGGGTAGGATAAGTTTGGGGAAGGGGAGGGGAGGGGGTGGGGTTGTGGAAGGGTGCGGTGTAGCTGGGGTACGTATGTGTTTTATTAGTTAATGCTACCCAAAGACCCTTTTTCTGCGGACGAAGTCAAGGGTGTAAAATAATAATAGGGAATAGGGGATGGAAGTTTGTATGGAAATATGTAAGGTTTATGTGAATGTTCTACTGAACGGATTTAAATGAAATTTAGTACACTGATAGTCTAGGGCCTGAGATAGGACATAGGCTACTTTTAAATGCGTAAAGAGGGTTGTAAAGGGTTGATAGGGGGGATGTATGAAAGTATCGTCATATTTAAAGCTAGAAGCTTGAAACTTATTGTTTAGGCTGTTAATTCGATATAAATATACTAAAAGTGCCCCGCGGCTTCACCCACGTTAAAGACTTCTTTTATTTACTTAAAACTTTTATTTTGTTAAAACCTTTCTATCATAAAAGACAATCAAAGAAGTAAAAGCCAAATCGGTATATATAGACCATATTGATTTTCAAACTTTTTTACCAACCCCTTGCAAAAATCCTGCTACACGTATTTATTTATTTATTTACGGAAGTACTTAAGTAAATCTATAATTTTAAAAATAATGATCACTGCAGGAAGAGTGAATCTCACAACACAGGGTTTCCTAGTCTGAGATTCAAAGCGCATAAGCTTTGTTTTAGTATATAAGCAATTACGAAACTCTGTTTTAATGTGCTAAAGTGCAAATAAATTATAAATTAATAAGTTATATCTGGGGGGAATTTTTATAAAATCCTTGTTAGCGGATACCTACGTCATACGAGGGTCATTCAACAAGTACTTAGCTTCATCGCCCAATGGCACTGCGATTACAAAAAAATTTTACCATAGTACAGTGCAATGTTTTTGAAGCCTATTGTCAAAGTTTTAAACAATGACCTCTATTAGTTTTGTTTTAATAGCCTTTGAAAGCGAACGTGTCAGTCAGTTTAACAAAAATGGAAAAAGAGCAGTATCGTTCGGTGATTCAATTTTTATTTTTGGAAGGGAAAACGCGCAGTGAAATTAAAAATCGCTTGGATGCTGTGTACAGTGACTCTTCTCCTTCGATGGCAACCGTCAAGAATTGGTTTAACGAGTTTGCTCGTGGCCGCAAGTCGGTTTTTGATGAGCCACGCCCAGGTGCCTCGAAAACGGCTACTACGGAGGAAAACATAAAAAAAATCCACGATCTCGTGTTGGCAGACCGCCGATTGAAGGTTCGCGAGATAGCTGACACTGTGGGCATTGCAGAAGGAACGGTGCATCATATTCTCCACGAAGAACTGGGCATGAGAAAGCTGTCAGCGCGATGGGTGCCGCATTTGCTCACACTGGACAACAACCACGACAACGCGCCGGCTCACACCTCTGCCGTCGCCATGGCCAAATTATTCGAATTGCTGCCCCATCCACCTTACTCTCCAGACTTGGCCCCCTGTGACTTCTTTTTGTTTCCAAACCTGAAAAAGTCACTCGCTGGAAAAAGATTTGGGTCGAATGAGGAGTTCATCACCGCCACGGAGGCCTATTTTGCAGACTTCAGGAAAACGTATTTTTTAGACGGATTAAAAAAGTTGGAGCATCGCTGGGCCAAGTGTATTGAGTTAAAAGGAGATTATGTAGAAAAATAAATCGACACTTTTCAAAAATTTTCGTTTTTCTTTTGTAGGCTAAGTATTTATTGAACGACCCTCGTAACAACTATCTGCATTCTAAATTTCAGCGCAATCCGAAACAATATTGATTCTCAGACTTTGTTGCCCACTTTACCCTCTTAGAGTGGCATTTTGAAAAAGCCCAAAAATCGTATTTACTTATATATTTAAAGAAGTACTTGGGTTAAAAGTCGAATAAAATGACTATCCAAACTTTGAATCCCCGCTTCATCTCCTTAATGAGTGAACTTTGAAAAATCCTTTCTTAGCGGATACCTACGTCAAAATAACTATCTGCATGCCAAATTTCAGCGCAATCCGAAACAATATTAATTTCAGTCATGTTACCCCACATCACCCTTTTAGGGGTGGCATTTCGAAAAAGCCTAAAACACGTATTTACTTATTTATTTACTGAAGTTCTTGTGCGAAGTTTCGAATAGAAAAGACTATCTTATCTTGTTTCTCCATACAAACTTTGAACCCCCGTTTCATCCCCTTCAGGGGGAATTTTTGGAAAATCCTCTCTCAGAGGGAACTAACGTCGTAATAACTATCTGCAAATTTCAGCGCAATCCGAAACAATATGGATTTTCACACTTTGTTACCTCATTTCACCCTCTTAGGGGTGTAATTAAAAAAAACCCTGAAACACGTATTTACTTATTTTTTTACTGAAGCACTCGTATGAAGTTTCGGATAGAAAAGACTATCTATATATTGGAAAATCCTTTCTTAGTACACCCCTACGTACTAAGACAAATATACCCTACAAATTCCAAGTCTCTACGACCAGCGGTTTAGGCTGTGCGATGTCTGTCAGTCAGTCAGTCAGTATGTCAGGACAAAGATGCTTATAGTTTTAGATATGACATTCAAAGTTTGTGAGGGGAAGGGGGAGGGAGGGGAGGTGGAAGTGAGGGGTAGGGGAGACGGGATGGGAGTCGGGGAGGGGGAGAGGGAAGTGGGGGGAAGAAAGAGGGGAGGGGGATTAGCGCGGTGTGGTACGGTGCGGTGTAGGTGGGATACGCATGTGTCTTATTTGTGAAATAATTAGCCTAAATAATTTAAAATGCTACCCAAAGACACTATTCCACGCGGACGAAGTCGCGGGCACAGCTAGTACAGATATAAACAGTGCAGGTAGGGCGTCGCGAATTTTTTTTTCATACTTAGTGGCTGAATAAAAACCGGCCAAGTCGAGTTGCACTCATCCACAGAGGCTTCCGTACCAACGTTGGCGGGTACCAATTAAGCTAGACCTCTAAATTGTAGGAACGCTCATATAACTTAGAAGCCTATCTTAATTGGAGTAAACTATGTATGTATGGGGACACCCTTTAATTTTCAACTTTTTAGGGTTCCGTAGCTGAATGGCAAAAAACGGAACCCTTATAGATTCGTCATGTCTGTCTGTCTGTCTGCCTGCCTGCCTGTCTGTCTGCCTGCCTGTCTGTCTCTCAGCCTGCCTGTCTGTCTGTCTGTCTGTCCGTCCGTATGTCACAGCCATTTTATTCCGAAACTGTAAGGACTACAACATTTAAACTTGGATACGTAGATGTATTCTGTGAACCGCTTTTCGATTTTTATACAAAAATATAAAAGTTTAAGGGGGACATCTCATACATGTAACAGTAACAAAAAAAAATCTGCAAACCTATACGTGTGGGGTGGGTGTCTATGGATAGGACTTTAAAAATGACATTGAGGTTCCTTAAATTATTTTATCTCAAAGTCAATTATTTAAAAGATGGCGCGTCTAAAGTGGTAAAATGTGTCCCCCCCCCCCCCCCTATAACTTTTAAAGTAAGGGAGTTAAAAATCTAGAAAAAATATTTTTTGTAGATCTCAATAAAAACTTTCAACGAAAATTGGTTTGAGAGAGAAACGAGATAAAGTCAGCAGTTTTTGAGATATAGTGACCGCAAATATAATTTTGTGTTTCATACAAACACTATGAATAACAAAGTTAATGTTTTGGTTGCGAAAAATCATAGTTATAGAACACTCTACTGTGTTACGGAACCCTACGAGTGCGAGTCCGATTTGCACTTGGCCAGTTTATTTTATTTTTCGTAATTTTTCCATTATTTATGCTGTAACTCTATTTGACCTTGCGTCTTGCCAAATTTCATGATTCTAGGTCAACGGGAACTACCCTATAGGTTTTCGACCCAAAATCTATAGGGTACTTCCGGTTTACCTAGAATTGTCAATTTTGGTTAAAACGAAGGTCTTATAACACAGCACAAGTAAAGGAAAAATTCCAAAAAATAAAAAAGTGAAAGGTAAGGTAAATTTTGGTACCTACTTACAAGTTTTCGCAAGAATCTAAATTTGCCCATATCATTTTATCGTGTTGACTTCTACAGTAAAAGGATAATACTACTAATAAACAGCCATCAAAACGGGAAAATTGTATAGATAATTTAGGCCAGTACTTTGATTAGCTGAAATAAAAAAAATACCAAAATTTTTATATGTTAAAATTGTTCATAGAAATCTCCAATTTCATAGGTGAAGACCTAATATTATTATTACCATAATATTTTAAAGAATCAAGAAATCAGCAACATAGTGAGATTGCAGATTGTTCTTAATCCGCTAGACAGCTGTTACGGAGGCTTGTCTTCATATCTCTGAAGATACTCATCAGATCTTGATGAATTTACAATGGGACCACATGGGATGTATACTCACTCATAGAAAACATAATTTATCAAGAAGGTTAATAAACGACGGAATTATGAGGTGACACAATTAGATGGCATTTATCGTAGAAGTTCCGTTGTCAGTCTCCGAAACTCATCATCAGATCTTTACGAATTCAAAATGGGTGGTCTTAATAGTTTCAGAATAAAGTGACTGTGACATACGGACAGACAGACAGACATGACGAATCTATAAGGGTTCAATTGTTGCCATTCGGCTACGGAACTCTAAAAATTAGTCAAACTAAAAATACTTCTGTAATAGTGTTGTAAAGTTGAACACACTAAAAATTCTCATGTCACTAAACACACGTTTTGGAATATTCTTTTTAGGGTACCGTACCCAAAGAGTACCAAAGGAACCCTATTACTGAGACTTCGCTGTCCATCCGTCCGTCCTCCGAACATTACAGGGCTGTATCAGGTATCTCCTTAACCGTAATAGGTAGATTGAAATTTTCACGAAGTATGGATTACCACAGAATAATGAATAATACTATTTTCTACTAAATAAAAGTTTTTAACGCGGGTGACGCCGCGGCGGGCTTTTAGTTTACCATAAAGATGGTGGTGACTGGTGTGAATGAATAGGACAAAAACTATATATAACCAGTGATATTACAAATTTTTATCGTTTAATGTATTTTAGTTACTCCTTTTTACGTCTTTAAATTTTCGGTTATAAAATCTTAATGTGGCGTATATGCGCAATCGAATGAACAGTTTCATAAGATGCATACAAACAAAAACATACAGACGAATTGAAAACCTCCTCCTGTTTAGAAGTCGGTTGAAAACAAAATAAAGTTAAAAATTAAAGAGGTACCCGTACAAAAAACTTATTTTTCAGGCAAATTTTGTTCAATCGGAACTCTACGTGATCGAGTCCGACTCGCACTTGGCCAGTTAATTTTTGTTTGAGTGAGTAAACTTTCCGTTTGGTCGCATTGTAATTTCATTGAGATCTAATATAATGAGTATTTTCCAGAGTTCTATAAAAACCTCAAAGCGCGGCATTTTGAAGTCAGTTTTTAGGGTTCCGTACCCAAAGGGTAAAACGGGACCCTATTACTAAGACTCCGCTGTCTGTCTGTCCGTCCGTCCATCTGTCACCAGGCTGTATCTCATGAACCGTGATAGTTAGACAGTTGAAATTTTCACAGATGATGTATTTCTTTTGCCGCTATAACAACAAATACTAAAAACAAAATACAGTTTAAAATCATAGGAATGCCGAAAAATACACGTTTCTCGTATGGGGACCCCCATTCGAGAAACGTATATTTTTCGGCATTTCAATGTTACGCCATTTATGAACGCTTAGGTAAACGTCCATAGATGGCGTTATATTGAAATTCCGATCCCAAACACCTTTGTGTAAACTTTCACTTAGATAGCGTTAGACGTTACATGGCGTTATAAGAAACTAGCTGTGCCCACGACTTAGTGCGCGTGGAATGGGAATTGGGTAGCATTCACTAATAAGACACATACGTATCCCACTACACCGCACCGCACCACGCCACGCTAATTCCCCTTTCCTCCCTCCCCACCCCTTCCCATCACTTCCCCCTCCCCTCCCCCTTCACCTCACTTTCACATCCCCTCCGCTCCCCTCCTCCACCACTCCCCATTTCCCCTGACACACTGAATGTCATATTTATTTATATAGAATCAACAGCCTAAAAAATAAGTTTCAAGCTTTTAGTGGTTTTGGCGTGAAAGTGAGACAGACTCAAAGTAACTCTACTTTCGCATTTATAAAATTATAGTAAGGATAAGCACGCGGCTCACAACTCTGTTTTATATATACTATGGCCCTAGTATCTTTATCAACACCATCAACACCAATATTATAAATGCGAAAGTCAGTTTGTTTGTTTGTTTGTTTGGGACTTCTTCACGGTCAAAGGGCTTGACCGATTTGGTTGATTTTTTTTATAAAGATAGTACATAGGGCAGAATAGGATATAGGATACTTTTTGTTTGGCTATCGAGTCAGGGGGTTCAGATATTTTTAATTGAATTTTGTAAATATGAGACTTCTTCTCGAATTAACGGCATGACCGATTTGCCTGAAATTTTGTATGAATGTCATAGGGCAGAATAGGATATAGAATACTTTTTTTCTGGCTGTCGAGTCAGGGGGTCCAGATATTTTTAATTGAATTTTGTAAATATAAGACCTAACCAAACCAAAATCATTACTTACTTTAACAATAGAGGATATCTAGTGCGACTTTGGGGTCGTCTATGCCATGGTGACTTGGCCTAAGAGATCATCGATCTAGACCTCAAAGGTCATAAAGACTCAAATAACGCGAGCGAAGCCGCGGGTAACTAAGCTAGTTAATTATATATGCTATAATGTTCTAAAATTGTGGAAACCTTTTGGTAAGTGATGATGCCGTCGAAGATGGTAAGCACGCTAGGCCTAGAATGGGAACTCTCTCTCAGCTCTCAAGGATATATATCTATACCATCTACCCGAACGAAGCGATTTGCATCTTCGTTCATCATACGAACCGCTAAGGAATGGAATACCCTGCCTGAGTCCGTGTTTCCGATTAAGTACAATATGGGGGTCTTCAAATCGCGAGTGAATAGGTATCTTCTGGGTAAGCACGCTACATCATCGATCGCATCATCACTGAACATCAGGTGAGATAGTGATCAAGTGCTACCCAGTTCGGTATAAAAAAAAAAAAAAAGGATAGCTACCGGAAGACATTAGATGTTTGGTGACAGATTTTCTAACTTGAGGGTGGTAGCTGGCCAGGCGGACACTAGATAGTGTCCCACCAATCGAGCCCAAACTCGGTAGTGTTTTGTCTTTTATCACAGATATTCCGTGGCTGCCTTCCAGCTTCATCATCAGACCCTAGATATCACTAGGCGTAAAGTTCTCGTCAAGACAAATCAATCGAGCCCAAACTCGGTAGAGTTACGTTGATTTATCACAGAGACGCCGTGGCCACCTTCCAGCTTCATCATCAGACCCTGGATATCATCTAGGCGTAAAGTTCTCGTCAAGACAAATCAATCGAGCCCAAACTCGGTGGGATTATGTTGTTTAATCAAGGAGATGCCGTGGCCACCTTCCGTCTCCATCATCAAACCAGCTCCATGGTACCATATCATTGTATTTTCACCGAAGATACATAAACTGTATACCAAATTTGAGTCCAATCGGACACCAGGAGGTGGGTCTAATTTAGCTTCCAAGATTCCACCCGAACCACAGAATAATGAATAGCCCGAACATACATAGTGACATACATACATACATTGCAAGTTAAATAAAAGCTTGAAAAAAGGAGGAGGTTCTCAATTCGACTGTAGGTATTATTATATATATATTTGTGGGTGTTCGCGGATAACTTCGTCGTTTAAGATTGGATTTTGATTTTTTTTTTGTTGGAAAGAGGATATCGCGAGGGTGGTACCATAGTAGGGTTCATCGAGATCTGGTAAGTATCTCCAGAGATATGGAACACCTCAAACTTGGTACTGAAAATTAATAGCGCGGCATTTGAAGTCGGAAGAATTTTAAACGATCTTATTACATTGACATTTTAAAACTTTATTATTTGAAGTTGGACAGTTTTATTGTTTAAGAACGTAGGCTATCCTTATCCTTGTATTGGCGGATCTTCAGATACCTATGGTGGCAGCATTTGAATTCGGGTCCTTAAAGAAGTGTTTTTATTAAAATTATGGATATGTTACATTTTTGTTGAAAAGGTGTTAATTAAAAAGTACTATTATCAAATATTAAATAAATAGTTTTATTTATATCACTGACTCCACCCACGTACACATACCTAACTAGTTATGTAAGTAGGTTCATGGTTATGTGAGGACTTGGTTGACTTAGAATTGTCAATTTTGGTTATAAACAAGGTCTTACAGCACAAGTAAAGGAAAAATTCCGAAAGATAAATAAAGTTGAAAATTTTGACACAAGTTTTCGCGAAAATCTAAATTTGCCCATATCTTTTTATCGTGTTGACTCAGGACCTTAATTTTTAGGGTTCCGTAGCCGAATGGAAAAAAACGGAACCCTTATATATTCGCCATGTCTGTCTGTCCGTCCGTATGTCACAGCCATTTTATTCCGAAACTATTAGGACTACAGAATTGAAACTTGGTAGTTAGATGTATTCTAAAAACCGCTTTCCGATTTTTATACAAAAATATAAAAGTTTAAGGGGGGGGCATCCCATATATGGAAATGGAACAAAAAAAAATTTTTTTCATCAAACCTATACGTGTCTATGGATAGGTCTTTAAAAATGACATTGAGGTTCCTAAAATCATTTTTTCTCAAAAGATAGACGCGTCTAAAGTGGTAAAATGTGTGCCTCCCCCCCCCCGCCTCCCTTTCTCTAACTTCTAAAGTAAGGGAGTGAAAAATCTAGAAAAAATATATTCTATAGATCTCATTAAAAACTTTCAACGAAAATTGGTTTGAACGAGATACAGTCAGCAGTTGTTGAGATATAGCGACCGCAAGTATAACTTTGTTTTTTATACAAACACTATGAAAAACAAAGTTATTTTTGTAGTTGCGAAAAATCATAGTTATAGAATACTCTACTGTGTTACGGAACCCTACGAGTGCGAGTCCGACTTGCTCTTGACCTCAGTATCTGGTATAAATTCAACTTGTTAGGTCCACCCGTTCCTGAGAAAGTTTGTGGTGACAGACGGACAAGAAAGTGATCTTATAAGGGTTCCTTTTTTACCTTTTGAGGTACGGAACCCTAATGATATCCGTCTATTCCATATATAACGATTAACGCTACAGCAAATTTTCCTTTCCCCCAATCAAAAAAACGCGATCGACAAAAAATTACCTAGTTTTCTAAAGTAAGCATAGGTATTCTGCAAGTCCAGAATGATCAGCTAGGTTATATAGGTACAATCAAATCAAAATTTATTTATTTCAAAAACATGAATTACGATAGATTTAGTTAGCACAATTGTACATTGAATCTGTGATAGAACCCTGTATTGCAGTATATTCACTATATTATAGTAACAATAATTTAAACGTCATTCCGATAGGCATAACCTCAGACGAAATAAGAAGTCTCCTTATTTCGTCTTAGGGCATAACATAACCGTAAGTATATATAACCGTAAGTATATATAACCGTAAGTATATATAACCGTAAGTATATATAACCGTAAGTATATATAACCGTAAGTATATATATAGATAAGCCTATGGGCTGGCTTTATTATAACAGAATCTAGCTCTAGCTGGCATAGAACTTTTTTATGATATAAGTATTAAGTACCTATACCTAATAGGACATATTCAACACTCAATTGATGGTAAGCGACGATGTCTGCATTTTGGCAAGCAAATCTCTGGATTCCCAGTTTTTTTTAACGTTCCGTGCCTCAAAAGGTAAACAAAAGGAACCCTTATAAGATCTCTCTTGTCCGTCTGTCCGTGCGTCATCACCGATTATCTCAGGAGCGAGTGGACCTAGCAAGTTGAAATTAATACAAGATACTGAGGTCTATCCCTATTAGTCGCTATTAGGTGTATAAAAATCAAGGTCCTGAGTCAACACGATATAAAGATATGGGAAAATTTAGATTTTATTCCAAAACACTTAAGCACCAAAATTTACCTTAATTTTCAACTTATTGTATTTTTTGGAATTTTCCCTTTACTTCTGCTGTAAGATCTTGCTCTTAACCAAAATTGAAAATTTTGGGTCAACCGGAACAGACAGACATGGCGAATCTATAAGGGTACCGTTTTTTTCCATTCGGCTACGGAACCCTAAAAACGGATAAACAATATCGAGATCACGAAAATACGACATTAAATATATCAAATGTGTTCTAGTAATATGTAGAATTGTAATAAACATCAATGATAAATAGATGTTTTTGGTTTTGGTTTTGGCAAAATGTTAAGTTACACTCATTAGGGTTCCGTAGCCGAATGGCAAAAAACGGAACCCTTATAGATTCGTCTGTCTGTTCCGGTTGACCCAAAATTGACAATTTTGGTTAAGTTATGTTTGGCATTGACACGGTAATATAATATAATACTATACTTATATGTTATTATACTGTGGTTCGGAACCATCCGTGTGCGAGATAAAAGTCTGACTCGCACTTGGCCAGTTTTATTTTCAGATTTTTCAAGCCAGCAGTTTACCTTTTAGAGGTGGGTAGGGGTAGTGGGGGGGGGGATGCCCTACTGAACAAAAATGTGTACTTGAAAGTTTATTATTTGTTAAATGGAGCATTAAATCTTTAAATAGTATTAGCAATCCCTAAGTCATTTTAAAAGACCTATTCAATGATACCCCACAAGATGGGGTAGACGACGCAAAAAAATTCTTACCCACTTCTCATGTAGGGGAGCTACCCTAAAAAAAAATATTTATCAAAATTTTATTTCACTACTTTGTCGGCGTATACCCATTATATACATACCCCTACAAAATTACAGCTTGCTAGTATTAACGGTGTCTTAGCAAAACCTCGGACAGACAGACGGACATGACGAAACTATGAGGGTTCCTTGTCAGGACTACGGAACCCTAAAAAAGTATACTATCACAAACTTATTATTTATAGTTGGTGTAATACTTTACATTTTCTATGGATCTAACTACAAAGTTAAGTTTGTACACTAACCTAGTTTTTTGTTGTTAACAAGGTGATAACCATGTCTATGGAAAAATGTATTTGGTTAGTTTCACTCAAAACTCGGTACCTAAAATTAAGAGCGAACGCGGGGTGCAATTTTCCATACAAACGTATGCCCCCGTTTCCTCTCTGGAAAATGATTCTAGAGCAACATTTATTTCTACAAAACACGAGGTCTGATGTAGCTACGCCCCTATATCATTTTATTTTATTGACCAATCAATTGTAAATAGAATTATTACCCTTCAAAAATGTCAAAGACGAGATTAAAAGGCTTATATTCCTTTTCACAAATGGTTCATTTAAAAGAAAATGATATAATATATTATGATAATGTAGCTAGTTACATCAGACCTTGATTTTTTGTAGAAACAAATTTTGCTCTATATATATATGTGCCATTTAGATTGGCACTAAAGCACAGAATAATGAATAGCTGACTAAAGTGCGTTTACCTTTCAGTGGTCAAACCTTGTATGACTGTGATTATAACTAGGTTTTCTTTTTATTTAGCGGTGTGTTCTAATTTGTATGTGCCACTAAAATATCCAAAGTGTTTTTTTCTGAAACATGTATACATATTTATTTGAAAGTATAACATAGAACACTCTTAGCGCGTTAAAATCCCTTTTTAATTTTAAAAATAATAATTAATAAATATTTTATTGCTTAAAACGCCATCTAACGTCAAACAAAGGTATTAGGGATCGACATTTCAATATAACGCCATCTATGCGACGTTTACCTAAAAAGGCGTTCATAGATAGCAAAAATCACGTTTCTTGTATGGGGACCCTCTATTATTTTTAACTTTATTCTGTTTTAGTATTTGTTATTATAGCGGCAATAGAAATACATCATCTGTGAAAATTTCAACTGTCAACTATCACGGTTTATGAGATACAGCCTGGTGACAGACGGACAGACAGACAGACAGACGGACAGCGGAGTCTTAGTAATAGAGTCCCGTTTTACTCTTTGGGTACGGAACCCTAAAAATCGAAAAACTCGTGTGGCTAAAGAACAAATTATTACAAATATCATCATGTCGCCTATCTGCTGCTAGCAAATAAAAGAATAGCGAGAAATAGGCGTGGCTATATTAATAAACAAATGAGTATCAAATAATCCAATCGTATCGCCTGTCTGCGTACCTACCAGGCCAGGCTGGAACTTCCCGTTCAAAATGTGACATCTGGTCACGTTACTACTTATGTACTTAGCAGGCCAAAGAGTATCATAATATATACTGACTTAGCAGGCCCTTGGCTACGTTGTATTATTATCTTTTCTATGCCTTGGCAGTAAAGGTCAATACGATTTTTATTTAATTATTATTTTTTAATTTTCTGATACCTACTTGTACTATTCATTATTCTGTGTTACTGGTAAATGTGGGTTGCACATTATTATTATTGTTTTCTATCATCTCTTCCAACTATGCTAAATATGCTTGTGTCTGGAGTGTGTTCACGTCAATAGTGCAATAGGTGAGGATCACAGTTCTTAAAAAATATTTTTTACTCTTAATTTATTTTTAACTTTTTAGTTACTAGGTTTAAGGAACTAGGTACTTAAGTACCTACCTATTTTAGAGTAGGCGTAATGTTTTAAAATATCCTACAGATATTATGATGTAATTATGGGTAAAGTGCTCTTCAAGGCAAATCAATCGAGCCCAAACTCGGTGGGGTTTATCACAGAAATGCCATAGCCACCTTCCAGCTTCATCATCGGACCCTGAATATCATCTAGGTGTAAAGTGCTCCTCAAGACGAATCAATCGAGCCCAAACTCGTTATAATATAATAATAAACGGTTATATTGTTTCATTACGGAGATGCCGTGGCCACCTCCAGGGTCTGATGATAAAGCTGGAATGGAAGGTTTGCACCTAGGTGATATCCATATTACCTAGGTGCAAACTGCTCCGCAAGTCTAAAGAATCGAGGCCAAACTCGGTAGGGTTATATATTGTTTTATCACAGAGATGCCGTGGCCACCTTCCAGCTTCATCATCAGACCCTGGATATCATCTAGGTGTAAAGTGTTACGCTAGTCTAATCAATCGAGCCCCAGCTCGGTGGGGTTATATTGTTTTATCACAGAGATTTCGTGCCCACCTTCCAGCTCCATCATCAGACCCTAGATATCATCTAGGAGTAAAGTTCTCTTCTAGACGAATCAATCGAGCCCACATTCGATGGGTTTATCTTGCTTAGTTCAGAAGTTCATATGGCTATCTTCCGTCTCCATCATAAGACCAGCTCCATGGTACCATATCATTGTATTGTCACCGAAGATACGTAAGTTCACCAAATACGAGTCAAATCGGACATCGGGAAGTGGGTCTAATTTAGCTTCCAAGATTCCACCCGAACATACATAGTTACATACACAACATACATACATTGCAATTTGCACGTTAAATAAAAGCACGGTAATATTACCGTGATAAAAGCTTGTAAACTAGACAGCGACTTCCTGCCAAACTTTAACCTACCTTTGGTCGTCGTCGCTGAAACTAGAACTGATTGATTGGAAAAAACCAAAACAGTGTGCTAGAAATATGTACTCACATACTATTATTTATTCTGTGACTTAGTAATAATTTAGAGTAATTCATATGTTGAACAGCTGTTAAAATAATCACCAATTTGCCTAGATCCCTTATCGAACATGCAAATCAGGCTAGCAAGACTCATTTTGACTGGTCTATCGACCACTGTTACTTGTACTATTCATTATTCTGTGTCACTGTGTAAGATAACAAGGCCTTGTACCTATAGCACACTAAGAAATTATGAGTAAGACCAACCGGAAGACCTCTTATGCTTAAAAAGATATACTGTAACAGAGCTCATCCTAAATTGTACGATCTGGCTATAAGGTAAACAAAGCCGCACTCAGTGCACACAGAGACAAAAATCTAACCACAAACAAAAAAAATCACTCACACCAACAAGTTTTGTGAATATTTCCTTGCGTTCATGGACCTTAGGTGTTACTGATTATTCTGTGATTTCCGACATTGCCAGTAAAATATACTTTGGTAATGGGATTTATGATGATTAAACATTTTCATTTTATGGATTAAACATTTATAAGTGCTAAAATGTAATCAGGCGGAAGATGAAAATATTTTTTATTTCTATAGAATATTTTAAATTATGTTTATTCAAAATTTCTCAGTAATTCAATAAAACACGTAAAGCTGTCTATTCATGGCGCAATACATTTTTTAAGTGTATGGCTACACACAAAAGGTATATTTAGCCAGTGTTATGCCAAACAAACATTAAAAATAAGTTTAGTCGTAGAGAGAAGTGGTTTAGTGCAATAATTGATTTACTTATTTATTCTCTTACATGGATCTGCTGACTGGCTGCATCGATTTGCACGGCTGAGGGTATAGAAGCTGGCTAGTAAATGTATCAGGCAATACATTATGTGCCGTAGGCATAGGCATACTTTTATTATTCAAACCTATAAAAGGGGTTGGTTTTCTCGCTAAAAAAGACGTATTATTTTAATAACAAAACAAATCGCGCGCGAATCAATGTGATCCGCGCCGCAATTGCACGTCGTGAATCGCGCGCGAGTGTGGAAAGGACTTTAAATTTCCATTACAACTAATAATACCACAGATAATACCTAAACGTCATTTAAAAAAAAAGGAGTTGAATATAAGTCCACCGAAAGAAAAGATGACAGAATCGGATTGACACTTGATGACAGATATCAACAAATATATGTCAAAATCATCTGATTGCATGTGTTGCCATTATGAAATGACTTTGAGAAAACGCTACTTTTCAGAATATTTATGAAAATATTCTGAAAAGTAGCGTTTGTAAACGTAACGCCGGAGTTTTGGCGGGAACGTGGAAAAGTGTGTGTGGTCTCATTGTATTTTTTCCTAAAACTTGTATTCTTCCGTGTCTTCGAGTGAATGTGTAATAAATGTGGATTTTTAACCATTAAGTGCCGGTGAATGAGTGCGAGTGTAGGGAAACAGCACAATGTTAAAAAAACATGCTATTTGCGTTCTCACCAGAATTCTACTGAAAATCTTCAGTAAACACCATATCTTTTCGGAAGATATGACTTCGACTAGACTTTTACTTGAAAACTGACCTGATATGTGACTTTAACCCATCTCTACGACTTAAATTCATAAAAACTTAAAGAATTTCAATACTTGACACTGGCTAAATACACTAATCGTGTGGAGCTATAATAAAACTTAAAAAAAAAAAACGTAACGCCACGACAGTTATCTTTTTACACAGACTCTATGCTATGCGTAGTATCTCCTTAAGCCGCCATTTCGTTGACATTGACAGGTGCTTCTCTTTAAAAAAAATGGGAAGTACAGTTGTTTATTTGTGTCGTAGAGAGAAGATTTGTGTTATAAATTTGTTGTGTTTATTTATGGCCCTAAAGTGAAGGTTAGGTTCTGTTAGAACAGTGACCACACGTCGAGCGAGCGTGCCTCGGCAGCGTCCGGCGAAGCGCTAGAAAGTAAAATGATACAAATGTATGATGAAAATATTTAAATTTCAATTTCAAAAAATAAAAAAACTACGCTTCTACGGCAGGGAAAAAAAAGTGGGGGGGGGTCTCTACCTCCCCCGACTATTCCTATCTTCCTACGAAGGCGATTCGATTCAAGATCTTTACCGAGATTTGGGTAGCGTGGCCACATGAGATAGAAGATTGTAACATAACTGTCTACCTACGGCGTTTAGCTAGTATATAGTAATCTGTGATTTTATGTCTTTGACTTATATACGTTGATGGAATTATTAAGCGGATGTGGCATTTTGTGGAGAGAAAATTAAATGGAGAAGAATTTGGCGTATACGATGAAATAGCTATAGAGATATAACCTGTCTAAAATGATGAACACGTGATACATATGCCAGCTATGAGATATAATTAACAACGTAATTTGGTCGGGTTATATATGACACCGGGTGAAAGCCAATAGGCGCCGCTAGAGCTGGGGCCAGAGCACAATAATAAATAATATGAAAGTGTTACTTACAAAAAAACCCACAAACTTATGTACAGGCGCTTCTCTAAACACACAACATAGCACTACCATAACAACAGATGACATTGAAAATAAATGTATACAATTTTGCAGTAATATTGATAGTGTTGAAGTAGGAGAAGTTCAAGCATGTGCATATGTTTGTGGGTTTTTGGTAAAGAATATTATCAATGAATGTAATACATGCAAGCGTATGTTAATTACAACTCATTTAAATGATATTCATTCTTTTGTCTCATTTAAAGAATTTACAAATGTACAAAGCTTGAATTATTGTAATAAAGAACTAATTAACTTTGTTGAGAATTGTGCCACAACCACAAACAATTTTCTGAGAACAAATGGGCATGAACATAATATGAAAAAGAATATAATTCAGAAACTTAGAGTGATACCCCATGACTTCTTGTACAAATGTCCTGATCACTTGGAAACAAATTTGACGTTTTTAACCAAAAGTATATTCCATATTTGTGTGAAAAGGTTTTGTATCCTGCAAAACAGAAAATTTGGCGAAGATGCAACTAAAATAGCGCTAAGGAATAAAATTAATATCCTAAAACACAAATAAAGAAAATGTTAATTGATATTAGTCTTTGTTTTCATTTTCAGTTCACTCTAGTAGGTAGGTACTTATTTTTGCTATTAAATCGGCAGTTTTTGTATGATGTATATTATATGATGGTGAATTTTATAAAATTAAGTTGATTATGTGCTCCTTGTTTTTAATGTATTGTACGTTTGTATGTGCTATTTATAAAAACTTATTGTGCTGTATTTTGTTAAAAATTTAGTTACCATCATTCACCATCATATATTTTGTATAAAAACTGCAGAAATTTGGAACGGTAGCTATAGGGGCTTTGAACATTTTAAATTTTGCCGCTGAAAATATTTATTCATAAGGGTGACTACTAGATGGCGGTAATTTATATTGTTTCATCGCTAGCTGTACGAACATAACGTTCTTCTCCGGTAGGAGTATAGTTATATAAAAAAGTACTCTGTGGTTATTCTATGATGCTCATATAGTAATCTGTTTGGTTGGATCGTAGTATTATATTCTCTTTGGGTTGGATTGGATCATATAGTAATCTCAGTGGATTGGATTTTATTTTTGGAAACAGAAACTGCGGGGAGACAGAAACAAACTGAGCTGAGCTGACTCAAAGAGAATATAAATACTACGTAGCTGAACTGACACATATAGTAATCTGTCTGTGTGTTTAGTGTGGCCCTAGCCCTAGCCCACTCTCCCGTAGCTAACGCCGTGACGTAGTAATTGAATTCTCTTTGAGCCGTGCTAATTTGCTTAACTATTCGAGGAATAAGGTGCTCTGATAACGTCGCTCTAAGAAGTGAAACTCCCTGAAATGTCTACCAAAAAGTAAGTCTTGACAGGTATGATTGAATAAAACATGTTTTGGTCTCAATCTCAATAAGATTTGGTAGGTACCTACTCTACTAGTCAGTAGTCTATTCTCCGTGGTAGGTACCAAGTATGCAGATTAGATAGACTTAGACATAGTTTTACTTTTATTTTACAAACATATTGAACTATGTATCAGGGCTTTACACTCAGTAGCAATACAAACCTTTTATCTTAAAACACAAACAAGTAAGTATATAAGGGCCAGTTTCACCGTTTCCTGAAAATGTGTCAGATAGTTATCCGACAGATGACGCCATAGAAAACCTGTCAAAAATCTGTCAGATTAATTACTGGATATCAGGAACTGGTGAAACTAGTTTACTGTAACCAAAGTAGATTAACACTTTATGGCACATTAGAATACAGAGGTATTTACAAATACTTAAAAACCAAATGCAAAATCAGTGGCCTTATCGCTAAACAGCAATCTCTTCCAGTCACTGGGATTGGAGATACATAATTATTAATATCAAAGGCAGTGTGCATATAAGAAATCACAAAGTATTTAAAATTATTTATCTAAACAAATAGAGTTGGCGCAATACACATTTTAACCATATACCATATTTTATTACTATTTATATAATTTACATTATGGGTTGTAAATCGCCCGGTTGTTGCCTGTTTTCTGGTCGATGGGATGAGGTATGGCACCCGCCTATTATGCCCCATTTCAAAATATTAAGGCAAATATAGTGGTGACTCGCTATACACTGAATGGGCCCCCCCATAAAGGCGCCGAGGGGCAACATTGGTGTGGATAGCTAAGGGTGTTGAGAGGTGTGCTGCACTTTTACTAAACACTACTAGCGGCTTTATGCCTTTAACACTTCCACCCTGGAGCTTAGGTCTTAGCTCTTGTGATTCCCACCACTAGTCGGTCAAGGCAAGTGGGGGGGTCAGAGGAGGGTCTCATTTAGCCCTTACGGGATAGGGGTACGCGGTGTTGCTACTCACAGTCGGTCATCTGCAGGATATATATTATTATTATATACCACTATAGGACCAGTGCTGTGGCGAAGCTACCAGGTCCTACTATCTTTCGCTACCTGCGTGACTATGATAGGTAGGTAGGTCGTCGACTGAAGAAATACAATCACATCTCGTTCCAATACTTATATTTTGAGTTGGCTAATTGCTATATAAAGAGCACATATTATTATATAAAGGATGTCTGATACACAGGTGGTTCCTCGACCCAGTTTCTATCCACCTCGAATAATGAAACCGTGGGCTGAACAAATATAATATATCTTTTACAATAATTGCTTAGTAGACCTGTTGTCATTGTGTGGAAAAATCACCATGACAACCACACAACATCCAGACTAAGGATCTCGCCAAAGATAATTTAAATACTACATAAGATCTTGCCTTGAACCACTGATCCTTAGATGCAGCGAGTCATTGCATTGCATCCATCCTGATACGAACGTGTCTGCGACTTCTGCGGTTATCGAAATCATAGGCCATCGCGTAAACCTATCGATCGCAGTCAAACATTAATTGAATCCCTTGGAGTGTGGCAATGGCCCGATGATATCAATGTGGACGTGCCTAATAGTAGACCTTTCAGTAGGTATATTAAAATGACTTATAGGTGAGATAGTGTGCCTAGTTACTTTGGTCCGTTGACAGTGCAGGCAAGAACGTGTCCACTGTCAGCAGTCAGCATTAACCTTAGGCCAAACGTAGCGATCAGTCACTAGGCGAACGGTTGCCCGCACACCGGGGTGACTTAAGTTATGGCATTGATCAAACGCTGCCCGTCGAAACGGCGGGGTTAGGAACTGCCGAGGTTTGCCGGTGTATATGACACAGGTGACAGAAGTGTTACTGCCTGGCATAACGACATCAATTAGTTGCAGGCTGGAACCTTCATATCGAAAATTGGTTAAATACCGCCACACCACCATATACCATATATATTCATACATATTCTATTTATGTACTCATACATGTACCTAACTATATAAACTTATACATAATAAAAGAGAAAAATAAATAAAAATAAAGAACACAACAGCAATATAGTTAGTGTAGTTAGTTAGTGACATTATACTACAAGTAACATTGAGACAAATAGAAGTTTTTGACACAAACATTAACTATATGGAGAGAAGTGAAAGTTCTTATATCTACTAGCAACAAGTTTCATAATCGAGCTGCTTCAACTGTGAACAATTTACTGTAGAATGAACTCCGTCGAAAACTACAGATGGAAGTTGAGCCCAGTCTATTTTTGACACCATATGAGAACTGCCTACAATATTATAGTCCAGACTTTATCATCCGACAAATTTAGTTTATTGCACTTATGAACAAATACTGTTTGATTTTATTATTTATATGTAATTTTATTTCAGATATGGTCTTATTTTACCAGATAAAGGAAAATTACAGCCACCCAAGTTTCAAGCATCAAGAAATGTGTTTGGAAATGATTCTGAATCAGATGAAGAAAAACCTATTAAAAAACTCTCTTTATTGCGTCCTAGTGACAATATTAATAGACAGGTATGTATAAAGATAGCCCACATTGACATTGTAGTATAAGAAGCTAACATAATGTCTTGTCTATACTAACATAACATCATATTCATATATTTTATTCATAACAAAGTTATAAGTCATTAATAAGTACATTCACATTTTGTATAACAATGAATATGTATGAAGTACATTAATAATTAAATTTGTACTTAAAAAATAAAAAAAATTCTTGTAAATGTTGTAAATAATTAAATTATAAACTGTACATAATAATAAATAAATCATCATTTCCTTTTTTTATTTTTGTCTGCTTAGCAGCACCAGTTTTATTCTTCTCTTCTAGTATAACATTTTTTTCATCAAGAAATTCGTCAACCGTATAATATGCTTTCGTCAACAGAAACCATTTGAGTTTTTTAATGAATAAAATATTTGATTCAATGTCTCTTATAGCTTTATTAACTTTATTATATATTTTAGGTCCTATATTCCAAACTGATAGATTAAAATTTTTTTAGACGATTAAGAGGTTGCTATTGATTGTTTTTATGCCGCGTGTTATAATTATGCGTATTGCTGATTTTTTCATACTGATTAATATTCATTTTTACAAATTTACATATTAGTTAGTTAGTTTCTTAGTTTATGGCTTCTGTGGCTTGTTGTCACAATTTTGCCAATGTCCGTTCCACAGATTACTATATGTGGTCCATTCATGCTAGTTTCATAAAGCATGTGGAGAGTGTCGGTAAAATTAGAATATGGTCGGTGTTCAGGAGTGAGAATCGACCAGAATTTTACACACCATGATGATTTAATCTAAAACAAAAGACAACACAACTAATATAATATACAAACTATGTTACAGTACACATAAACTAAACTAATGACACAAATTATACACATTATTTTACAATATTAACAACCAATATAGTTTACAATCTAATCATATTTATTTTAATACATTTACATAACAGAGGGTTAAAACTAGAGGAGAGAAGGTTAGGGATAGGAGGTATTTAAATGTAGTTGGACGAGGAATACTAGGAGGAAGAAGATCGTACAAGGAGCACTTGAAGTCTAAATTCTAAAATGTAAAGAGATGGCATTGTCAAAATACCACTGTCAATAAATAGTTGGCGGGCCGGTGTGTCCCCAGGGCACTCGGCACATTATTCTAATGGCACGTTTTTGTAGAACAAAGACACGCTGACGGTCTGCAGCTTGACCCCATAAGTTGATACCAAAAGAGAGCAACGATTGAAAGTAAGCAAAGTAAGATGTTTTTACTGCAGGTGAGTCAAGTACACCGACTAGTCTCGACAGGGCAAAACATGATCTACTGAGTTTGTCACAAAGATAGTCGATATGCTTGTCCCACCTTAACCCTGAATCCAAAATGAAACCCAAATACTTGGCGTGATCCGTTTGGGGTAGCTGAGTTCGTCACATTCAATTGATAATTCTCTTGATTGTCCTCTCAAATTGAAGTGAATAATATGAGTCTTTTCAACATTGAGTTTCATGCCGTTTACTCTGAACCAGGATTTAATGTCAGATATGGAACTCTTTAACTTGTTCTCAAGTTGCTCAATACTATTGGCTGACACAAGAAACGCGCTATCATCGGCAAACGCGACTAATTCGGCACTACTAGTGGCCACACTGAGGTCGTTCATCAGAACTAGGAATAGGTAGTTGCCTAATACTGAGCCTTGTGGTACAGACATATTTCCCAACTCAGCGAACTCAGACCTATCTACACAACTATTAGTTTTGACCTCAGTTAATTGACGTCTGTTACTCAAAAATGAATCTAATAATTTAAAGCAAACCTCGTTAACACCATAGTGACGCAGTTTTTTAAGCAATAGGCTATGGTCGACCAAGTCGAAGGCACGTGATAGGTCGCACAGTATAAGGGCTACATCCTCACCTTGGTTCATTTTATCCAGAATAGATTTTATAAGCTGTCGGGTTGCTAATGTTGTCGACTTTCCCTGTTGGTAGGCGAATTGCTTTTGTGACAATAATTTGTTGAAATTGAAATGTTGCATTATCTTATCTGCAATACCCAATTCTAGAATTTTAGCAAAAACCGGTATTATAGAAATAGGCCGAAAATTTACGTGATCAGACTTTTTGCCTTTTCCTTTATAAATGGGGATAACCTTTATGCTCTTTAGACATTGCGGAACTATGCCATTTTCGATGCATTTGTTATATAAAAAGCACAGGATTCCAATAAAAGTAGGTGGTAGTTTTTTTAATATACTAGTCGGAATATCGTAATGGTCCTTTGTATTTTTATTTTTAATACGACTTATTAATTTGTATATTTCATCAATGTAGAAGGGTGTGAATAATTTGAGCGTGGGAGCAGATTGGACAAATTTGTTCAAAATGTAATTGATTCTACTTCATTTGTGCATGTGATGGAGTTACGTGCCGTGTTTATGAAATAATCATTTAATGATTTCGCCAGTCCAACATGACTTTTTTGGAGATGACTAAGTTCATTTATTTTGGTTTTGCAGGTAACGTCTTTTACTATGTTCCAGATAGTTTTAATCGTATTTTCGGATTTATTTATAACTTTGTTAAAATGGGATTTTTTCTCATGTAAAAGTAGTTCAGAGTAATAGTTCTGAAATTTTAGAAGTTGATTCGAGAGGTCTTCATTGTTAGATATTTTATTATTGAGCTTTGTTATTTCTATTAACAATGATTTCCAATTTACTATTTCATCCGTTATCCACTGTTTGTTTGACTTTCGAACTGGATATTTACGGTTTGGAAAACAAGAATAAAAGAGGTTACAAACTATTGTTATTACTCGATCAAATACCTCTTCTGGTGATTGGTCTAGGTACAGCACACGGTCCCAATCATAATTAGTGAGTGACGAATGAAAGTTTGCTAATTGTAGTGGTGTAATGAGTCTCTTAGTTTCCGTATTGTTTACAGAGTTCGTAATTGTTTGGATATGAACTGTTACAAGTTGGGCATCATGATCCGAGAGAGAAGTTAAAAATGGTTCTGCAAAGATCATGTCCTCATCAATATTACAATACACGTGGCACAAGGCAAGACGTTGATGACTTGATTTTACGAGTAGCAAAATCAGTGAGACAAGTCAAATTATTACAAAGCAACAAGTCAATCAAATGTTTTTTACGCGAAGTTTCCTTTAACAGATCAACATTTAGGTCACCAACTACAAGCATTCTTCGATTCAACCTACATATATCCAAAATTTTACTAAGAACATCCATAAATTGAGTAAAACATCCTGACGGTGGTCGATATATGCAGACAATAATAAGATCATATTTTTGAACAAGCACAGATGAAATTTCAATATGCATTTCTATGGAGAGTAGTGTTATGTTTTCTAATTCTACAGCTGGCAGGCCATTATGTACATAGATACAAGAACCTCCGTGGATTCTTTTATCTCTACAGTATGCAGAAATTAATTTAAAATTCATTACATTAACCCCTTCTACTTCTGCTTGTTTCAACCAGTGTTCAGTCAGACACAGAACTTGTAATGACTTCATAGATTGAATTACTGCTTCTAATTCGTGCGTTTTCGAACGTAAGCTTGCGATGTTTTGGTGGATAATATAACATTTTTCAATCGTAAGAAGCACTTGTGTCAGCCCTTAAGCTAAAAAAGATCCACTGGAGTCATGCTGTGATACGTTTCTTAAAGAGAATGAGGCCATTGATGTGTCTATGTATTTGAGACTTGACGTGGCAGTACTAAAGTTTAGATTTTCAATGTCCGTGATAACGCGAATTTTCCCCGTCTGGGACAGGTTTCTATTCATGGTAATACACCTGTTGCCATAATTGTTTACATCTAGCTTATAGATTCCGCTGGTAAATGCTACTAATTGGTTTATGTTCCTGTTTATTCTGTATGCTATTGTGTTACTTTTACTGGTACGTGTTTTGTAAATCATCGAAGCAACTATTAATTTACTCTTCAAAATATGCTTTTTCACCGTTGTTGTGAACGTCACAGGCCATTAGTACAACTATGTCACCCCGATTTAATTGCATAGATTTGATGTTCTTTGAGATTTCATTAATAGGGCTTACTTATGCATAGTGTTTCAATGTTTCTTTTACTATATTTTTTATATATTTCTGCCATTCCTTTTGCATTTTGATCGCCATAGAAAAATATTCTCGCATTGGAGTTTTTTTTATATGTGGTTTCAGTCTGTTGATTAAGTGGAGCTATTGTGGAACCATTTAATTTTTTTGATGCAATAATACTGTTGTAGTCAAGGAGTCAATCTTTGCGGTATGAACTGTCTCACTTTCAATAGTGTTTAATGAATCAGTTAATTCAGTTTGGACATATTTGGAGCTAGAATTCAATTTTGCCATTGACATTGCTGCATTAGAAGTGCATTTTCTTCTTCCAATTGATTTATTTTATTTCTGTGGCTACTGTCAACGATTGTTGTTCCTGAATGTGCGAATGAGTTTTGCTCTTCCTGGTATTGCTCAATAGTTTCTACGAGATTTTGTATTTCTTCTTGTTTATCATGATTTTCTTTTTCTAAACAATTCGCTTTTTAAGCTTAGTAATAACTCGTAACTTAGTAATAATTTTCATCGAATTCCTTAGAATTACTTTCAGCTTCAATTAGCAAGCTGTGTATAGTGTTTTCTTTATTTCTAAGATTAAAGTTAAGTTCTTTAATAGTGTTAGTCAATTGTTTTATTTCATCGTCGTGGTCCATGTTTATATTCAGCAATTCTGGCGACTCTTGATTTGTTTTAGTTTTAAGTCTCGCTTTTCTTATTATTTTACTCATTCTGCTCGTAGGATGATATTACAACCGCAAAACGATATATCCACTGCTCGGAATCGAAGTCAAACACTTCTGGTAAGTTCGTCCTAATACTAGGCGAGGTACTTATCCACTGGGCCAAAGTGGTCGTTGCGATAGTAGCAAAATAACTTAACTTAATGGTCGACAGTCACTCGGTCCGCTATTCTATCTCTGTTAAGGGTAGGGTAGGGTGCTTTACCCACAAAAAATCACAAACATTTATCTTACATTTTATCTAATTAATAAGTTCATCTTAGTACTTTCTCGTCAAAATAGCGATATATATTCACTCAGATGAATATATTATGTACGATATTGTATTTAGTATTCACTGTTTGACTGTAGCTACTGCAACTGTTCTTGACGGATTCACTTTGTATCGTTATAAATTTCGTTTTTAATAACAAGTCTCCGTTAATTACTGAAGATAACACTGAATAGCAAACTGCGTGACTAATTTTTCACTAATAGGTATGTATTGTTGAAATTGTTAAAAACGATATTTCTAATATTTAAGTAGTAAATACATTTTTAGTTACGATTAACAATATGTTTATATTGAAACCAACGGCTGAATGCTGATCTGCATCAAACAAAATACTTTAAAATTGCAGCATTTTTATTCCATACTATTCTGACTAATTGACATATTTTTTGTATGCAGCGAAAATACACATTTGCTTTGTAATTTCTGTATCCAAATAGATAAGTTACAGAATTTTTTACTGTCTAGTAGTAGATTATCACATTTTGTTGCAAAAAATCGTTAATGAATTTTGGTTATATTCAATCCTATACATTTACCTTAAACTGCAATTGCTTTTTAAAATGTTGAGAGCCCCATTGGCATAGAGGATAGATGGCATGACTTCTAAGCGACAGGTCACCCGTTAAATCCTAGCACGGGTGTTCATTCATAGGTGGTAGGAGCATATTATATCGATGTTCCGCCTGACTTGCTACCTAAAAGTAGCTTACCATCATCAAGGAGAAAATCTGCCAACATAAACTTACGGTGTTCCGTCAGCTCACAGCCCTTGAGAGTTGAGAGTATTCTAGGCCTAGTGTATTCATCGTCTTCAACCACATAATTATTAAATAATAATTACTTACCACCAGGAGGGATAGTGGTTTTAAACGTTAGCCTATAAGATATTAAAAAAATTTGAGTGAACATTGGAGGCATTGACTGGCATTCAATGCATAGAATAAACCAGAACTAAAATATGTTGCGCAGGATAATAAATAAATAATATTGAATCTTAAAAATACTATTTTATCTTATTTTAAACTTCATGTTTACATTTTCAAATGTGCTAGTATTTTGAACACTGCTGCAGATTCAGAACTTAAGGATATCTAATAAGAATTTAATTTATGTTTTTTCTGCTATATTTATATCTACAAATCTGTACCATATATTTTGCAGGCTAAGATAACACAAGAAAAGGCTGTAGTAGAAGATCCTACTGTTTACCAATATGATGAAGTATATGAAGAGATGGTTGTTGCCAAAGAAAAAGAAAAGAAGAAAAGCAAAGGTGATGTAAAGCCTCGCTATATTGAGAATCTAATGAAATCTGCTCAGAAAAGAAAAACTGAAAATGAACGCAGAATAGAACGACAAGTATGTACCTACATATAATTATTAATATTTTAAGCCTGTATCAAGCAAACGCTGCGCACGCTGATTAGGTATTTACCGCGGCGATAGTTGCATGGTATGGATATGTCATGCCATGAAACTATCGATTCCAAATTCCATGAGAATAATCAATTGTCGAAAGGTTCATTATCCATTATATGCTACCTCATCCATACTGTGAGCTGTCGAAATTAATTAACTTCAAATATTATTAATCAGGTTCTGTTGGGTTGGTACCTTTTGGGTACGGAACCCTAAAAATAGTTCCACTACACTTGCAGGCGGCTTTTGATGCACACCTAGGCCTTTGATGCGAGACTTGTGCGGAACCTACAGTTAATGTTTTTATTATTTTTTAGCGAAATTATTTACTATAGAAAAGGTCGTTGATAATTACAAATGTTAAGGGTCAATTCATACTAGAGCAGAGTTGAAGCGCATCAAAGCGTCAATCGTAAATGTAACATAGCAAATTCACACTTATCTCTACAACATAATACACATATTTTTTAAATAATCGAATGCATATTGTTCCATGTATATGCCAGTTTCACCGGTTCATGATAAAATGACAGATAGTCATCTGACATAAGACGCCATATAAAAGCTGTCAAAAATCTGTTATTCTTAATAAGGCTATCAGGAACTGGTGAAAATGGCCCTTATTGTCATATATGCCAACTGTTGAGTCTCCAGGAACTAATATAACCCAGCCCCACAATAATACTTCTTTTTGTTACACAGATTCAGAAAGAAAGAGAAAAGGAAGGTGACGAATTCAAGGACAAAGAAGTATTTGTTACTTCTGCTTATAAAAAGAAACTTGAGGAGTTGCGAGAGGAAGAGGAAAAAGAAAAACGTGAAGAATATTTAGAGAGTATTGGAGATGTCACAAAGCAGAGAGATTTAGGTATTAATAAGCTGAAATAATTTATTTTAGACCTATAAAATAATCACTTGACCACCATTAGTCCAGTGCTGGTCAATGGAATTAAAATGGAAAATAAGCTTTAGTTATATACAGTGCTGAAACTTAACCTATCTTCCAAACTAGCTGGCACTGAACATCATGCCAGAACATTTTGTTGTTTGATACCTTGGTTACCATTTAGCACCTCCTAGGGATTATGCATAGCTCTAATGAAGGTATAAGCCTGCCAACATGTAAAATATAGTGTAACTATATTTACTTTAAAATTTTATTTACATTCACAATAATATCTATTTATTCTTTACAGGTGGGTTTTATCGTCATATTTATGAACAGAAAGTGGGCTCTGAAAAACCTCTCGAAAGCAACAAAACAAACTCTGAAGATACTAAGAAAGACATTCCTATAATTAAAACTGAAAAGGAAAATACAAAACTAGATTCTACAAAGAAGAGAAACTATAGAAAAAGGAAATCAACTGAAACTAAACACAATCTATCTGATGGTGAAATTGAAGATTCAGACGAGGAAATCAATAGAATGAATCTTGAAAATATCAAATTAGCTAAGAAAAACAAACCAACAGAGGAAAACATTGATGCCGATTCTGACTTTTCGATTGACGAGTCCAGTGATGACGAAACTAAGAAGAACTTAAAGTTACAAGTTAAGCAAGAAGAAGAAGTGAAAGAAACTAGCACACCAAAGACTCCAGAAAGACCAGCTAAATCAGATAAAGTATCAAATAAGGAAAACACACCTGTTCCAGTTGAAGTAAAGCCTAAAATAGACATCTGGAAGAAGAGAACAGTAGGTGAAGTTTTTAATCAAGCTCTCAAAAGATATTATGAAAGAAAGGCTTCTAGGGGATGTTAAAACTGTAGTGTACTGTTGAATATTTTATTGTCTTAATAATACTTAATATTAAATACAACATATTTTACATTACATTAAAACTTTTTATTCTAAACCACAACATAGTGTGCCTTGCAGTGAACTGGAAAGAAAAAATTACACATTATTATTTGTAAAATTTCTCAAATCGACACATTTCTGTGTAACACATTTTTTTTTCTCGTTTTATTTTTATGTTATATATTTGGTCAAACTGCAGCTGGCGTACCTAACGCGATGTTAGGGCTTTTAGTACAATTTTTTCGTCCGTATATTTAGGTATGGAAAACGTATCTAACGCCTTGACATCTCGATAAGTATGCTTTCTGTTGGGCAAAGCCAAAACAATAAGCATGCTACATTACTTATCAAAGTAAAAGTTAATTGTTATTGCTGACTATTGTCTCGAAATGAAAATAAGTCGCAGAACAGTTCGAACAATTCTTACCAATAAATTCTGATACCGGATCGTTTTCTCCTTCAGCTCTCATAGTTCCAGTAATTTCTTCATTCTCAACCATTGGCAGTACAAGCTGTACGAATTCTGGAGTATACGGAGGTGCAATCGCGTCTAGTACCTATCAAATTAAAATAACAGTTATGTTTGGGTGGTGTATCTGTCGGAACCAACTAGCTTAAATTAGTGGTTCAATTAACATGCTAGCTTTTTACCAAACGGTGTAACTGTGGAAACAATGACATATGCTTATACCAGGTTCACACCAGACGATTTATGTAGTTCCAACTTCCTAGGGATGTACTTTTCTTTCGATTTCTAATACTTATTAGTATCGACGTGTGCGTTCGCCCAGCAAAAAGCATCGCATTTTCAAGAATTGAATGATGCAGATAATTAGTGCCTTATATCGTGTAAATGTGCCCGAAATTTTAAATTTGTGCCTCCAACCGCTTCGGAGTTATATAGGAAAAACGGATTCTGCTGCACGAACGTTCGCCCAGCAAAACTTTTTTTTAGAGTTGGGTCTAGCTGTATATTAAATATGCAAAAAGATAGCTTAACGATATATATATATATATATATTATTATATATATACATTATATAATACATATATATTATACGAGTATAAATGTGCCGTGAAAGCCAAATTTGTGCCTCTTCAGATTCCAGAGATATTTAGTTTTTTGCTGGGCGAACGTTTGGGCGATTGCTATACATCGGAAACGGCTGAACGCACAGTTATGATTTTTTGTATACAGATAATGTACATCTGTGCATATTTGTGCCCGAATTTTCAATAACATGACTAGCATGGTTCAGGAGCTATTATTTTATTTCCTAGAAAATGGAAAAATGTTCTGGCTCTCGAACGAACAAGACCAAGGACTTCGCGTTAGTGCCAACTGGTACTCGTTATATATTCCCACGATCCTGTAAAGTTTCGCCGGCCTACTACATATCATTGGCGAGTTCTTAACGATTTTGTCTTTTTAGGGTTCCGTACCCAAAGGGTAAAACGGGACCCTATTACTAAGACTCCGCTGTCCGTCTGTCTGTCTGTCTGCCTGTCTATCTGTCTGTCTGTCTGTCTGTCTGTCTGTCTGTCTGTCTGTCTGTCCGTCTGTCACCAGGCTGTATCTCATGAAGCGTGATAGTTAGACAGTTGAAATTTTCACAGATGATGTATTTCTGTTGCCGCTATAACAACAAATACTAAAAACAGAATAAAGTTAAAAATAATAGAGGGATACATACAAGAATCGTGTTTTCTTCGGCATTTCACGTCATCTATGAACGCTTAGTAAGGTAAACGTCCCATAGATGGTGTTATATTGAAATGTCGATCCCTAACTCCTTTGTTAGACGTTAGATGGCGTTATAAGAAATAAAATGTTTATTAATTATTATTTTTTGCTTGCGAAAAATGATAGTGGTATTTTTTTCTCGATCTTATAAAATACTGTAGTCCGACTTGCACTTGGCCAGTTTATTTTGAGGTTATCTTGAGTGAAATTACTTAGAATACGAAAACACTAGTTTTCTGTGAGCTGGCTTATTACACGCTTCTACAAATAATTAGAGCACTATTTTAAGAATACGTATGCAAAAAATCAAGTATTTATACCATTACTTTAGACAATAATGATAAAAAACCATTCGAAATATTTTTGGTAGATTACCCGACCAAACTCGAGTGAACATTAAAAAGCGGCCGCACAATACTTCAAGCTATCCTTCCTCACTTGATGGCGTTGTAATGAAATTTAAATAGTACAGATGCGTACAAAATTGTTAAGTTGTCATGATATAAAATGTGAATTGTTTTATTTTTATAATACACTATAATTTGTAATGTATTATTAAAAATAAATTGTCCGTAGACAACGGCACATCGGCGACCTTTTATATATACTTACTACTTATTTATTGATAAGAGCAATGTAATAATATTATACTAAAACAATGCTTAATGTTTTAATAAATATACCGTTCGAAATATTACAATTAAAAAATAAACGTTTAAATGACAATTCCACTTTTGTGCGCAACGTTCTCCAAACACTAAATTATATCATGGTGATTTAAGAAGGATGGATAGCTTGAAGTATCGTGCGGCCGCTTTTTAATGTTCACTCGAATTTGGTAGGGTAATCTACCAAAAATATTTCGAATGGTTTTTTTATCATTATTGTCTAAAGTAATGGATATAAATACTTGATTTTATGCATACGTATTTCTTGTAATAGCGCTCTAATTATTTGTAGAAGCGTGTAATAAGCCAGCTCACAGAAAACTAGTGTTTTCGTATTCGAAGTAATTTCACTCAGATAACCTCAAAAAAAAGACAAAATCGTTAAGAACTCTCCAATGATATGTAATAGGCCAGCGAAACTTTACAGGATCGTGGGAATAACGGGTACCAGTTGGTACTAACGCGAAGTCCTTGGTGTTGTTCGTTCGAGAGCCAGAACATTTTTCCATTTTCTAGGAAATAAAATAATAGCACCTGAACCATGCTAGTCATGTTATTGAAAATTCGGGCACAAATATGCACAAATTTACTTTATCTGTATACAAAAAATCATAACTGTGCGTTCAGCCGTTTCCGATATATAGCAATCGTCCAAACGTTCGCCCAGCAAAAAACTAAATATCTCTGGAATCTTAAGAGGCACAAATTTGGCTTTCACGGCACATTTATACCCGTATTTAAGCTATCTTTTTGCATATTTAATATACAGCTAGACCCATCTTTAAAAAAAAGTTTTGCTGGGCGAACGTTCGTGCAGCATAATCCGTTTTTTAGGGTTCCGTAGCCGAATGGCAAAAAACGGAACCCTTATAGATTCGCCATGTCTGTCTGTCTGTCCGTCCGTATGTCACAGCCATTTTATTCCGAAACTATTAGGACTACAGAATTGAAACTTGGTAGGTAGATGTATTCTGTGAACCGCTTTCCGATTTTTATACAAAAATAAAAAATATAATAGTTTAAGGGGGGCATCCCATACATGGAACTGGAACAAAAAAAAATTTTTTTCGTCCAACCTATACGTGTGGGGTGGGGTATCTATGGATAGGTCTTTAAAAACGACATTGAGGTTTCTAAAATCATTTTATCTCAAAGTCAATCATTTCAAAGATAGGCGCGTCTAAAGTGGTAAAATGTGTGTCCCCCCCTCTAACTTCTAAAGTAAGAGAGTGAAAAATCTAGAAAAAATGTATTCTGTAGATCTCAATAAAAACTTTCAACGAAAATTGGTTTGAACGAGATACAGTCAGCAGTTGTTGAGATATAGCGACCGCAAGTATAAATTGTTTTTCATACAAACACTATGAAAAACAAAGTTTTTTTTGTAGTTGCGAAAAATCAAAGTTATAGAATACTCTACTGTGTTACGGAACCCTACGAGTGCGAGTCCGACTTGCACTTGGCCAGTTTATCTTAAATAACTCCGAAGCCGCTGGAGGCACAAATTTAAAATTTCGGGCACATTTACACGATATAAGGCACTAATTATCTGCATCATTCAATTCTAGAAAAGGCGATACTTTTTGCTGGGCGAACGCACACAGTATCGACACTTCAAAATCGATACTGAGTAAGTACCGGTTGAAAGTAGTCTCGTTACTCAATAATTTGTCTGGGAGAACATTTAGGCTGGTATTATAGAAAAGTATCAAATGAGTATTTGTTGTAACTCGTATCGCACATCCCTACGAAGTTAAACAGCAAAAATCGCCTGGTGGGAACCTGGTTTTAGGCCAGTCATCACACATTGATATCCTACGAGAGCATCAATTCGCTATTGGCACGGAGTGGCCATTTGATTGGTTAACTATGCTACAGAATAATAAATAGTACAAGTACAAAAGATGCACTCCCTGCGAGCAAAAATGCGAGATTAAACCTAGTTACAACGTCCGTATTAGACATGTGCGCCGCGTAACAATATGTCGGCGGCGGCGCGCTGCTGTTTTTCGTTCGGCGGCGGCGTGGCCTATTTTTAGATTTAAAGAAAAAAATTATTAAATACATCAAAAATAACGATTTACTCTTAAACAGTGTTCAATTCATGCAAAACTTCACTAGTTGATGTACTAACTTTTTAAGGTCTGTTTAACGATATAAAATACAAAAACTAGGTATATATGAAGGTTTATAAAGTTCATGAATACCTAATTTCTTTTTAAATAATATTTTTTTTAAATATAAAATTTATTTAACACTTCGATAAAATATGAATATCTCTTAGTTCGTATACAATTTATACACGTAAACAGGTATCAATTATCATGCTAAAATTTGCATGTCGTCGTCGTTCGTGAATAAAGATCATTTTACTGGATTCAAACGAGGCCTTTATCACCGAAATGGTTATCCTGGCTACTGAAAACACTCTCTAACACATAGTATACATTAAGCAAGGGCTGAAAGATGTGGAAACACATTTTTCTTACCGTTCCAGTCATCATCATCATGATCAGCCGGTGTCTGTCTACTTCTGGACGTAGGCCTCTCCCTAGACATGCCACTCAGCCCGATCTTCAGCTTTTCTTATCCAATCACTGTTCACCAGTTTGCGTATATCGTCACTCCAACCAGTCACTGGACGTCCTGCACTACGTTTGCCAATTTGCGGTCTAGAACAAGTCTACCCCAACGGTTATGTCCTGCGACAAATATGACCAGCCCACTGCCACTTCAGTTTGCTCATCCGTTAAGCTATGGAGATCATTTTCTGTTGTGATCTTTGGCGAATTACTTCGTACTGGACTCGATCTCGCAGAGAAACACCGAGCATAGTTCTCTGAACGACATTAAATTAGTAGACCAGTTGAACCTTGAAGGCTGTGAGTGTCCGTCTGGGCTCTGTAGTCATCACAGGTACAACTAAATACTTTTGTCTCTAGACTCTGCGGTATATATAGATGACGAGAAGGTTCGACGGAGTTTTCCGAATGCTGCCCAGCTCAGCTGAATTCTTCTCTGGATTTCCTTCTCGAAGTTGTATTTGCCTAGTTGAAGTATCTACATTAGGTAAACAAACTGCGTAACAACTTTGAGTGGAATTCAATCTACAGCAATCGGTTTCGGAACAACGTTGTACATGACTTTGGTCTTATCCAAATTCATCCGGTGACTAATGCGACGAAATGCGTCTCTGTCATAATGACGATGTCATCTGCAAGTTGTAAGTAAGAGATGTACTTGCCGTTGATGTTAATGCCCCAATCTTTCCATACCAGCGTCTTAAACATATCCTCCAAGGAGTTAGTGAACAATTTCGGGGTTATAACGTCCCCCTGTCTCACTCCTCAACGCAGGTGGACATGTTTAGTACGCTGGTTCTGTACTTGTACAGTCATCGTTGCGGCACTATACAGACATCTTATCACTTCGATATATTGCAAGTCGACTTGGTAACGTTGCAAGCTTCAAGGACTCCAAAACGTCGAAGGCCTTCTCATCCACAAATACTACGTATAAGGGCCGATTGTACTCTTCAGTCTTCTGTACAATCTGGCGCACTTTGTGGATGTGGTCTATGGCGCCGTAACCGCTTCGAAACCAAGCCTGTTCTGGAGGTTGGAACTCGTCGAGCTTTCACGCAAGATGGTTCGTGATGACCTTTGCAAAAAGTTTCACGATATGGCTCAGAAGTGAAATTCGGGAGGTAGATTTTCAATAGGGTTTTGTCTCTTATTTTGAGAAACAAAACCACCATGCTTCTGTTCCATGCCTGTGGAGTTCTCGCAGTGAAAAGAGCGAAATCGAAGAGCTGTTGAAGCTGATGAACTGCTGCAGCTTCTCTGGCTTTTATAAGCTCTTTTATGATTCCTTCTGACTTCTTCTGGGGCTTTTCCATTTTTGAGCTGCTCTAAGGCCATCAAGATCTCCTCTTGGCTAATTTCGGGCAGATCTTATGTAAAGTGGCGGGTTAAGGTGGCTCTAGAATCGCCGGTATCGGGCACCGGCCTTGAGCATGCGATGCGTAGAGTTTGCCATAGAAGTCTTCAACTACCTATAAAATCTGCGATTTGGAAACGACTTGTGCAGTTGGTTGATGTTGACAACTTTGTGAGGTGGCTTCTACCCAGAGGCTGGACGAACAATTTTGACAACCTCCACCAAGACACGCAATTGAGCCCGATCTTCGGCTCTTTGTTTCCACACTGCCCACCGCTTTGCAAATGTCGTCGCTTCATCTAGTCACAGGGCATCCTATGCTACGTTTGCCGATTCGCAGTCTCTACTCTAGAACCAATCTGCCCCAACGGTTATCGGTCCTACGGCAGATATGACCAGTCCACTGCCATTTCCGTTTGCTAAGCCGCTGCACTATGCAGACCACTTTAGTTCTCTGACAAACTACTTCGTACCGGATTCGATCACGCAGAGAAACACCGAGCATAGCTCTTTCCATAGCTCGCTGAGCGACTTTTTGTTGGTGGACTAGTCGAACCGTAAGTATCCACGTCTCGGCTTCGTATGTCATCACAGGTAAAACGCCTTCAATCAGTGGCTTTTGCCTTTAGGCACTGTGGTATAGGCGACGAGAAGGTTCGATGGAGTTTCCCAAATGCTGCCTAGCCCAGCTGTATTCTTCTCTAGAATTCATTCTCGAAGTTGTGTTTGCCTAGTTGGAGCGTCTGCCCTAGGTACTGCGTGATACTGCGTGACAACTTCGAGTGGGATTCCATCTACGGCAATCGGTTCCGGAAAAACGTGCTCGTTGTACACGACTTTGGTTTTATCCCTATTCATCCGGAGACCGATGCGATGAGAAGAATCAGCTACGCCATTCAGCATTTGTTGTAGATCCTACAGCGTCTTTGCCATAAGGACGATGTAAGTGAGAGAGATATACTTGCCGTTAATGTGGATGCCGCAATCTTTCCAGTCCAGCATCTTCAACATATCCTCTATTAGTGAACAGTTTCGGGGATATGACGTCCTCCTGTCTTACTCCTCAACGCAGGTGGATATGTTTAGTACGCTGGTTCTGTACTTTTACACTTATCGTTGCAGCATTATACAGATATCTCATCACTTCGATATATCACCAGTCGATTTGGCAGCGCTGCAAGGACTCCAGAACGGACAAGGTTTCGATGGAGTCGAAGGCCTTCTCATAGTCTACAATTGCTAAGCACAGGGGGCAATTTGTACTTTTCGGTCTTCTGTACAATCAACCGCACCGAGAGTATGTGGTCTATGGCCTCGTAACCACTTCGAAACCCGGCCTGTTCCAGAGGTTGAAACTCGTCGAGTCTTCGCGCAAGACGGTCCGTGATGACCCTTGAAAACAGCTTGAAGACATGGTTCAGATGCGAAATTGGGCGGTAGTTTTTCAATAGGGCTTTATCTCCTTTTTAGAAAAACAAAACCACCATGCTCTTGTTCCATGCCTGTGGAGTTCTCCCAGTGAAGAGAACAGAATGGAGGAGCTGTTTCTGCTGGCTTACAGCGGGGCTCCTCCGGCTTACGAAGCTCCGTTGCGATTCCGTCCTTACCTGGAGCTTTTCCATTTTTGAGCTGTTTAACCTCTGGAATGCTTTGTCAAGTATATTTGCGAACTACTCTGAGCGCTTAGTCAAGTATAACTACTTAAGTTCAGAGTAGTTCGCAAATATACTTGACAAAGCATTCCAGAGGTTATGGGCCATCACAATCTCATCTCGGCTGACTTCGGATAGGTCTTCTTTGAAGTGGCGGGTTAAGGTGGCTCTACAATCCTCAGTATCGGGTACGGGCCTTAAAGCATGCGATACGTAGAATTTGCTGTTGAAGTCTTCAACTTCCGACAGAATCTCCGACTTAGATGCGATGATGTTCCCCGTTGACGTTGTCAGCTTTGTGAGGTGGCTTACCGGATTAATCAGAGTTTACGTGGTACCAACTTCTTGGGTTTATTGCGCACCTCGTTATTTCTCTCTTCGCAGACTGGCGCATTTGCAACTGCCAATGTCCTGCTCGCACGTCTCTACGCTAGGTAATAATAAGAATCTCACGCCGCGCAAAATTGGCGGCGGCGGCGACGGCGCGCCGGCGCGGCGCTCATTTCTAGTCCGTATCGTTCGAAATACGCTACACGCCCGACCGATGCGACCTTGAATTTGCGTCACAGAATAAACTAATAGTAACTTGGAACCGCGTGTTGCGCACCGCAAAATGAACCGTAAGTCCGCGGTGCGAGAGTGTATCACTCAGTCAGCTCGCGGGCCGTCAGCTGTCTCTTCTGTAAGGTTGAGTGTTGTGAGAAAACTATGTTGGTAGCGAATCGGCGCTCGAGCATCTTTCTATAATATAGAAAGTAATAATCTTTATTATAGAATAATGCCCAAGCGTGGATACGCTCTTAGCACAGAAGGAGGCCATTTGACCACCACGCTATATATGGCAATCCTGTCCCTCAGCTCCAAGCCACAAATTCAATAAAAATACTACTGAGTAGTAGTAGTACAGTAGGTTTTAAATTAATGAATAGGGGCATGCGAAACAGTATTTAATACCATCAGTACTATATTAATTATATTGTAACCATTGAAGGACACTTGGCAGCATAGATTTTAGTTTTTTTTTATAATGATTTATCTACTTGATGCAGATATCTCACTAATATTACAATCTAGCCTTATAACAACTAGGCTAAAGAGTAATTTGATTTTGACTTAATTTACTATTAGAATATTACTAAGAATGTGTCCATTAACATTTTCTTAATGACTCTATTAAGGGGAAGACACTTTGTTCTTGTGTTCTTTTTATAGCGTTCGCGTTCACTATCACTACACTTTGTTCACTTGATAAAGTATCACTAACTAAGGGTTTGACCCTTTTTAGTTTACTCACTATTTCCGTGTTGTCGAGGAGCTGGATGGATACCATAAGTCCATATTGGTTTTAGGACTTGTTTATACAATAATAATTTATTATTCAGACAGGGAAGAATGTCTTCCGAACAGCCAGTGCATATTCTTGTAGCGGAGCTCCAATTCTTCTCTTTTCTTTTTGACGTGCAGCTTCCAGCTTAGCTTTGCGTCTAAAGTCATACCCAGATATTTTGCTTTATAGTCGTATGGTATTGCTTGATTATTTATGAATACCGGATGGTAGTTAGGTCTTTTATTTGTAAAATCTATGAGGAAAGATTTAGTTTCATTAAGCTTTATTCGGCATTTCTTTGTCCAATCAACTGTGGTGTTGATTGCTGTCTGGACCTTTGCGACTGCTTTTTCATGGGTGTCCCCTGTAGCCATAATGTCATCCGCGAATGTTGCAACGGTGTTATTTTCTAACTCAGGGATATCACAGGTATATAATAGGTATAGGACGGACCTAGAACACTGCCCTGTGGTACTCCAGCCTTGATTTGCATTAAGTCTGAGGACGAGTCATCTTGTCTTATTCTAAACATCCTTTGTGTTAAGTAAGACTAATCTAATATCTGCGAACTGTTTCGGAAGCATACTTCTTAATTTGTGTATGAGCTCCTTTTGCCAAACTTTGTCAAATGCTTGCGCTATATCTAAGAAGACTGTGGTGCAAACTTTCTTTTCTTCTAGTGCGTTTTCAATGATGTTGGTGATCGATGAACCTGGTCTATAGTCGAGTGTTTTTCCCTAAATCCAAACTGGTAGTCGGGAGTGAGATTTCTAACTTCTATGATGGGTTTCAACCTTTATAAAGCAGTTTCTCGAATAACTTTGATATTATAGGTAACAAAGAAATTGGTCGGTATGATGTTGCATCTTGGGGTGGCTTACCAGGCTTTTGGATCATAATCACCTCAGCTATTTTCCACAAGTCCATAATTGAAAGCAAACATAAATTGAAAGAAGAGAACATAAACATAATTGAAAGTTCCATAATTGAAAGCTTGTATTACCTTTCCAAGTTTTTTTTGTAAGCTTGTTCAATAGCGTTGTCTTTAGGACATCTTGTCATATGCCATCGCTCTCGCTGTCTTCTTTTATTAACAATCAAATCTCTTATTTCTATAGGATAATTATAACTTCTGATTTTCTTTTTGTATTCTGGTGTATTTTTCCAGGCACAAAATTGAATGTCAGTTTTCAAGTCTATATCTACTTCATTTGGACATTTCAATGAAGTTTTAAAGTCAATTATATAATCTAAATCTAATTTGAAGCTTTCCCAGTCTGTATTATTATTTACCAAGGAAGAACTGGCTTCTTTTTCAATAATATTCTGACTTACAATTAAAAATATCGGTGAGTGGTCAGAATTCAAATCATAACCTTCCTGAATATGAAGAAAGCTTAGTGATATGTCTTTATAAATAAAAAAATCTATGAGATCTGGAATCTTCATAGGGTCTGTGGGTCAGTAAGTTGGCTTTCCTGTAGATATAACGTCACTGTTACATTCTCTAATAGCTGTTAATAGTTATTTTCCTCTAGTTGAGGTAAGTCATGATCCCCAGTAGGTATTCTTAGCATTAAAATCACCTCCCAGTATAAATCTGTTGTCCAGTGCTTTCAGTATACTTTTGTACTGTTCAACTTTCAAGCGCATGCTTCGGTGGACAATAAATCGATGTTAATGTTATAGGATGTCTTTTAGTTTTAAGTTGAATAGCTACAACTTGAATGTATTGTTCTTCAAACTTATGTGTTTCGTAATGGTAGATGTTATCCTTTATTATGATGGTGCTGCCTCCTCTTGCGGTATTATCAGGATGCAGTGCATGATAATATTATAAGTTTTATAACCTTTTAATTTGATGTAGGATTCGCGTGTAAAATGTGATTCAGAAACCAAGCAGACATCGATATTTTCTGTGTTTAGGACTACCTGTAGCTCATTTCGATGATGTAGTAGTCCATTAGCATTCCAGGCCATTATCTTTAGTGACTTGTTCATGATGAATGTTTTGCTGTAGCCATTTTAGTGCTATTGTCCAGTTATTTTCAACCTACTATCGAATGAGGTCATAATAAATAAGAAATTTATATATTAATAAATAAGAGACAAAATTTGCTGGATTTGAGGCTGTGATAATCTCTGTTGCTGAGTTCCTTTGGTTATTTAAGCGTACGTGATATTTTTAGTTACGTTTTGTACCGCAATGGACTTTTTGGTTTTATTTACAATAAAAGCCTGCGGCGTGGTGGAAGGTGCGACATTTTTCTTTATTTGCTTATTTTTTAAGCTTTGGAGTTCTTTGGCTACTATACACCCTTTATATATATTAGCACGGTGCGGTTCACCACAGTGAACACATTTAGGTTTAGAATCCGCTGGCTTATCTCTCTTTGGTCAGATGTTTGCCCGTGCATCTCACGCATCTTGGCTCCTTAGAGCAGTACTTTTGCGTGTGCCCATATGATTGGCACCGCTTGCATTGAGGGAGAAGTCTGGAGGTTTTAAAAGGTTCAATCTCCACTCTGCATCCTAAGATTGTTCTAATGTTGTAAATTTTATTTATATCCTCTTCTTTTTCAAATGAAAGTAGAAACATATTTAGCGGTTCCTTATTCTTCCAGCTAAGCTTATTGACGGCATTTTGTATTTTAAACCCGTTGAGAGTCAAATCACTTACAATTCTATCTGGTTTGCATGTAGAATGTAGATTTTTGGCCATAACTCTTATGAGTCTATCTTGCTCATTCTCGCAAGAATGCCAGTGTAAGTTTCCATCTGACAGCAATTTGGTAATAGCTCTGTACGAGTCTTCATCGCGTGCATTTATTTTAGCACATTCTACATTCAATAGTTTTATGGTGAACGCATCTCTCGGGGAGCTCGTGAGCAAACAGTCGTAAAACGCCTGATACTTTCGGACGTTCTCCACAACAATAGGTGGAGGCTGGGGAAATTTTTTACTTTTTCCTTGGTGGCCTCACTAGGAGGATCATCTTGCGTCGGGGAGGGAGACTTTAGCAACTTCCTTTTCTTCCTACTCTTTTCTCGCACCCACCCGGTTTCTCTCGCTAGTTCTTCTTCGTCAGTCTCGTACTGGACTGATGCTGAAGGTTCCTCATTACTGGGCTGTTGAGTTGGAGCAGTGTCATACTGCTCCCGAACATGTTTCAAATGGCACTGAAGCTCGTGTATCTGATTTTTTAGGTCACTAACAAGATCTTCTAATTTTATTCCTTGTCTTCTTTCGTCTTCAAAACGATTGTATAACAGTTGTTCTGTCTCGGTTGATAAAGTTATCTTAGCAGGAGAAGCCATGATTATAAATAGCTTCGCCTTAACATTTGTTTACACAAAATGTACGTGTTTCACTCACTACGCGTATCTGGGTCATCGCGGTGACCGAATAAACAATACACTCGCGACGGCTAAGAAGGCTGCTGCGTCAGCACCTTACCCGAGCGGATTAGAGCAAGTGCAACGCGAACGCGACCTTTCTCTGCGGAAGTAGCGAACTCACTCAACAGCATGGCAGTGGCACTGGCAGCATAGATATTTTTTTTTAAATGAAATTTTTGTTGAAGATGCCCCCTTGTGCCATATCTATGCTCACAAGTTTAGATTGTAGGTAAATTACGAGGGAGGATCAAAAAGTAGTGAGAACGACATACTCCTTAGTAAGAAAAAAAAAGTACTTGCAGGCATAGCTCAGATACATATTTGTTATATTAATAAAGAAAAAAATCTTCGATTCTCTTTTGTTTTTTTCTGAATGTAGTCATTTGTTTGCTTCGTGTCGGAACGTGTTCTCGAAAATGTAGAAAAACGAAGCGCGAGCCGTTATTAAATACCTCTGTTTAAAAAAGTTAACGACGCAAGAGATTCATTGCGATTTGGCGGCTACATTAGGAGAGTCTGCTCCGCCGTATTCCACTGTCGCAAGGTAGGCTTTTCAATTCCGAGTAGGGAAAACGAGCACGGAAGACGAAGATCGTTGCGGCCGTCCATCGACGTCAGTCACCCAAGCAAGTGTTGCGAAAGTCGAGAAAATTGTATTGATTGCCATCGAAGAGTTACCATCCGATACTTAATTCAAGAAACGGGCATTTAATATGGAAGTATTCAATCCATATTGAAACAATCTTTGAATATGTCTCCGCTGATGGGTGCCGAGAATGTTAACCGACAGTCAGAAACAAAATCGACTTCACATTTTGAAGATATTGTCGGACAAGTTTCAAGAAGATTCTGAAACTTTTTGTCTCGTTTCGTAACAATGGACGAAACATGGGTCCATCATTTTGATCTCGAGACAAACAGCAATCTTCGCAATGGAAACGGCCATCATAACCGACCTCGAAGAAGGTTCGTGCCGTGACATCGGCTGGCAAGGTTATGGCCTCAATATTTTGGGACTCAGAAGGGATATTGTTGATTGATTATCTGGAGCGTGGAACCACTATTACAGGCCAATATTATGCAGCTTTAATTCCCAAGTTGAGGAATGTCATCAAAGAGAAAAGGAGAGGGAAACTTCGAAGGGGCGTGCTGTTTCATCACGATAACGCACCCGCGCACATGTCAGCAGTTGCGATGGCTGCCATTCAGCAAGCTGGTTTCGAATTGGTTGACCAACCCCTTTATTCACCAGATCTGGCGCCTAGCGATTTTTATCTGTTCCCCAAATGGAAAGAATACTTAAGGGGAAACAGGTACGAAGACGAAAACGAGGTGATGGATGCCGTAGAGAGCTTTTTGCAGGACCAAGACAAAACTTTTTTTTTAAAAGGGAATGAAGCCTTGGAAAAGCGCTGGACTCGGTGTGTAGAGAGACTCGGAGACTATGTAGAAAAATAAATTATTAAGTTATCATTATATATTTATATATATTCATTATTTCATCATAGTCATTATATTCTATCTAATTCTCACTACTTTTTGATCCCTCCTAGTACACCTACAATTTGTAATTTTTTGTGTACACATTTTTAATAATTTAAGATCGTTTAAAAATCTAAAAGAACCGACTTCCACGTCGCGCTAGTCATAGTAGCCAGTAGTTAGTAGCATGTCATCGAGGTATAAAAATGCATCGTAATACAAATGTTGATATATTAAAAAAGGCTCGACCGATTTCGTTAAAATTTAAATGAGACCACCTGGGAACTGGGTACCCGGAAATACTTTTATTGTTTGAAAGAGTACCCTGGGTATCCTTTCAAACAAAAAAAGATTTTTCCAAATCTGTCAGGAACTTCCGAGTAATCGGTGATCATACATAAAAAAAGATTCCTATGAATTTAGAACCTACTCCTTTTTTGTGAAGTTGGTTAACAAAAGCATCTATCTTTTGAGGCTTTACTTTTTATATGGGACTCCACACTGCATTTAATCAAAGTTGTGCTCCCTACATCAAGCTAGTAAATCTATGAACGCTTATTTTTGGACATGGTTGTTTTTGTACAATGCTTGCATTATTTAAATGCATTAGTTAAATTTAAATGTTTGATTTTTAGGGTTCCGAACCCAAAGGGTACCAACGGAACCCTATTACTGAGACTCCGCTGTCCGTCTGTCTGTCTGTCTGTCTGTCTGTCCGTCTGTCACCAGGCTGTATCTCATGAACCGTGATAGTTAGACAATTGAAATTTTCACAGATGATGTATTTCTGTTGCCGCTATAACAACAAATACTAAAAACAGATCAAAGTTAAGAATTAAAGGGGGTCCCCATACAAAAAACGTGTTTTTACTATAGCGCCATCTATGAACGATTGTTTACCAGTGTTTCTCAACCTTTTTCATAACGCGACGCGACCCCCTTATTATGAAAAAAATTCAACCTACTTGCACTGTTTATAATTTGTATTTTGTTGTATTTCTAGCTTCTACCCGCGGTTTCGTTCGTGTGGCCTACAGGAAACAAATTACATATTTTCTTTTAAACCAAAAATTATAAGCACTCTCAGTCAAAACACCTACTTTACTCACTCTTTAATTAATATTTTCTTTAAATGTATGTTTTCAAACTTTGTTTTTTTCTTTTACTGAGGCTTCGCGACTCCCTTATAGAGGCTTCGCGACCCCCCAGGGGTTCGCAAGTGGCGCGACCCACATGTTGAAAAACACTGGTTTTTTGTGTTAACTAGAGATGCGCTGAATATTTGTTTGGCATTCGGTATTCAGCGTATTCGGCATCTTTTCCATTATTTGTATTCTGCCAAATTATTCGGTTTTGTTGCCAAATATATTCGGTTCAATCATTTCTATTTTCTTGGCTCATGTAGCCAAGGTGTAGAACTAAAAGAAAAAACTTCTTATATAAGATTTATGTTATATTATAAGTCAAAGAAAACATATTTACTTCTTAACCTATAGTTAGTAGGTATAGTCAACATTTATTTTAAGCCTTAAATCAACATTTAATCTAAATCTCGCAACAATATTTATTTTTAAACTTAAAATCAACATTTTTATAAACCTCAATTAAATCCATTTAAATCCATCCAAGTTCCTCGTCTAACCAGCAGCGGCACGTAGCGCACATGCTAGAACTTGTTTACGCGGCAAAACAATGTAATTGTAAACCGAATAATTCAGCCGAATATCTGTCTGTAAAGGTTAAACCGAATAATATTCGGTATTCGGTAATTCGGTGAAACCACTATACGGCGCATCTCTAGTGTTAACGTTCACTTAGTTGGCGTTAGAAGTTCGTTAGACATTCGTTAGATGGCGTTGTAGTAAATAAGCATGTTTAGTATTGACACGGTATTTATATTATCGATGTACTTTGTACTTTATTTTTCCGGCAAATGTTGTTTAATCGGAACCCTACTTGTGCGGGTCTGACTCGCACTTGGCCAGTTTATTTATCGAGTTTCGCCGACTGTGGCGCTCAAAAGGTTAAATCGCGGCTACTTAATCAATCTATAGTCACAGTAAATACATAACAGTAAAATATCTTCATACAAACGTGCCGCTCTCGGTTTGAATGTGTGAGTGCACGCCGCGCGCCGTGTCGGCACGCGATTTCACGCACACGCTAGCATAATATATGGGGGAATAAGGTGGCGGCTGTACGGGCTGTGCAGCGCGACTGTGAGCACGTGCGTACGTTACATGACCGCTCGCGTTCGTCAACTCTCGCCGGCCACTTACCATAATATTAATTATTACGAGTATCATGACTTCAAAAAGGGGAAAAAATATTGTAGTGTTTTCGGGTGCCTAAATAACGATTTCGCAAACCCGGAATAATCATTCTTCATAGTTCCTACTGAGCTTGCTTAACGAGCTTGTAATTTAAGTGTAGGATCTAGATACACCCATTACAGGAATTACGGCAAAGATCGAAATTTGCTCATTCCTAAAAGCTTTTTACAAAAATCTAATACTATAAGAATCTTTGTCCTGACATACTGACTCACTGACAGACAACGCACAGCCTAAACCACTGGTCGTAGAGACTTGAAATTTGGAGGGTATATTTGGCTTAGTACGCAAAGGTGTACTAAGAAAGGATTTTCCTTTCGATTATTCGATTTTTCGATTCGATTCGAATTCGAAATTCGAAGTCGAATTCGATTATTCACCCCTTAAGGGGATGAAATGGGGGTTCAAAGTTTGTATGGAGAAACAAGATTAGATAGTCTTTTCTATCCCAAACTTCACACAAGTGCTCCAGTAAAAAAATAAGTAAATACGTGTTTCAGGTTTTTTTTGAAAATCCACCCCTAAGAGGGTGAAATGGGGTAATAAAGTGTGAAAATCAATATTGTTTCGGATTGCGCTGAAATTTGGCATGCAGATAGTTATTACGAAATTAGTTCTCTCTGAGAAAGGATTTTCCAAAATTAACCCTCGAAGGGGATGAAACGGAGGTTCAGTTTGTATGGAGAAACAAGATAAGATAGTCTTTTCTATCCGAAACTTCAAACAAGTGCTTCAGTAAAAAAATAAGTAAATACGTGTTTCAGGTTTTTTTGAAATTCCTCCCCTAAGAAGGTGAAATGGGGTAATAAAGTGTGAAAATCAATATTGTTTCGGATTGCGCTTTTTTGGGATTTTCGGGTTTTATAAATATGAATCCTGATTTGTCTTCGTCACGCGATAACATGAAAACAAGTGAACCGATTTGGCTAATTCTTATTTGATGTCTTTAATGATAGAATCGTTTTTACAAAAGAAAAGTTTTAAGTAAATGAAAGGAGTTTTTAACGCGGGCGAAGCCGCGGGGGACTTCTAGTTTTACATAAGAATGAGAATTTACTTTACATTAACAAATAATAATAAAGCGTTCCGGACGTGCAGAAACCGGAGAATTTTTTTCTAGGTATCAAATTTGTAACATAATATAATAAATGTTATGTGAATAAAGGCTTTTTATTTTTACTAAATTTATAAATTGGTAAAATATTCAATCACAATATGCTTTTTATTGCATAAATTTAGATCAAGTGCTGCTTGTTCGAAAATATTAACTAAAAGTAAAAGTGACAACCCTGGGGATCAACGCAAGAGTAGGCTAATAACTCGGCGGGCGGCCTTAGATAACCTACTGTTGTGTATTTACTGTGCTATAGTTATCAAAGGACCTGTTGTCGAGTATCGTTCTATAATACTGGCTGTAAGAGGGAACGCCGGTGCTTTTCCATATTCCATACATTTGTATGGAAAAGTGCACCCCGTGTTCCCTCTATAAATATTTAATATGTATAATATAGATAAATACCTCTGTAATGAAGTATCGTATGAGTGATATATCAGTGTCTCCGCGCTGCCAACACTGCTTGATGTACCGCAGTACGGGGACTACGCACCCGCGGCTCAGTAGGTTCACCATGCGGTCGAGAAGCATCTTTTTCAGCTCCAACTGTTACAAGCAAGTGTGCATTAATAGTAGATTGTATAACAAGGGTGCAATATAGTACATTTCTACGAGGCCGCTATTTTGAATCCAGAGCGAAGCGAAGGATTCTAAAGTTGAATCCTGAGTGTAGCGAGGGATTTAAAGTAAAAGAGAGAAAATAATGCGAAGTATCACTAATTTCGTCGTAACGATACTTCGCACCGTGGCTTAATTGGCAAAAGCACCGGAACATGTCATTCCGGAGGTTGCGGGTTCAAGTCCCGTCAGTACGATGAAATTTTGGATTGTGTTTAACAATTTACAAAAACAACCAAATAACACACATACACACAAAACAAAAGACATACACACAGCACATACACAAGCACTTTTGATTTCTTTGGTTTATGTCCTTCAGATATGCTACCAATTTTGTATAGGTCCTGATTTGAATATTATTATTAGTATTGACCGTCGATATCAGCATCGAGTAAATACTCCAAGAAGGTTGCCTGAATTTGGCCAGTTCTTGATAATTAGCTAGAAATACAGTTTCTGAAAATGAATTCGCTTATTTTGCACTTTTCCACTCGATACATTTTGTATAGGCTTTTAAATATTTTTTCGCAGGACTTTGTTGGTAACAGATGGTTTATAACATTTGTTGCGTCGTTTTGTATTCTTTCGGGCGTTAAATTAATACTTTTGTTATCAGAACTCATTTTCTTTATGAATTAATAGTTTATTTAGCACTGCAACAAAAAAAATAATGCGAGGAGGACTTCGTATTGATTCGCGCGCTTATTGTATTGTATTCTTCTTCATACGAGATTCTTTTTTTAAATTCACTAGACTATTAACGACAGTTCGCGCGCTTCTTTTTTTTTCCTCCTGGCAACCACACTATCAGTGTATTGTGCCACGCGTTTTAAACTTTTTTTTCTGTATTATATATAATATATTATATATATATGGTATTGTTTTATAACATTAAATGTTTAGCTTCATGAGTTTTTTTTATTCATCAAGCGTGGCGCGCTATCTTGTTGATAAGACAGTAACATTTCCCGTACAATATTATTATTGAACCTCCTTAGACATGGCACTATAAAATAACAGTCATAAGCCAAAACTTAAAAAATTACTTTCCCGCCCTAGGGCGGAAAAGACCTATTTTGCGCGCATTTATCGAAGAACAAACCATCACTTTTCGAATAGATGGGATGAAAATAAACATGCTCCTATGTAAAGAGATAATGGATTGTGCCCACATCGTGACATTCGTGACCTGATGTAAGGCTTTTGACTCAATTGCCTAAAAGTTGGGAAATATTTTTCGAATGTTCTTTGTTTCTTATAACATAATAACATAATACATATATAAAAATGGTCCTGCCTAGGACCATTTTTTTAGGGTTGCGTACCTCAAAAGGTAAAAAAAGAACCCTTATAAGATCACTATCTTGTCCGTCTGTCTGTCTGTCTGTCTGTCCGTCTGTCACCGCCAATTTTCTCAGGAACGAGTAGACCTAGCAAGTTGAAATTTATACCAGATACTGAGGTCTATAGTCCCTATTAGGTGGATAAAAATCAAGGTACTGAGCCAGCACGATAAAAAGATATGGGCAAATTTAGATTTTCGCGAAAACTTTTAAGTGCCAAAATTTACGTAAGACCTTGCTCGTGACCGAAATTGACAATTCTAAGTCAACCGGAAGTACCCTATATATACCTTTTGGGTCGAAAACCTATAGGGTACTTCCCATTGACCAAGAATCATAAAATTTGGCAAAAAGCAAGGTCTTATAGCATAAATAAAGGGAAAATTCCAAAAAATAAAAAAGTTGAAAATTAAAGGGTGTCCCCATACATACATAGTTTCAGCCAATTAAGATAGGCCTCTGAGTTATATGAGCGCTCATACAATTTAGAGGTCTAGCCTAATTGGTACCTACCAACGTTGGTACGGAAGCCTCGGTGGGCGAGTCCAACTCGACTTTGCCGGTTTTATTATATTTGCGAGGTGTCGTTTGGTTATGTTCGTATTTAGAGAGCCAGTTCCCACTCTAAGCCTAGCATGCTTACCAACTTCGACCGCATGATCACTTACCAACTGGTGATATAGTGGTCAAACGCTAGACTATATGACATTAAAAAAAAATGCAACCAGACATGGCATGTTTTCTGATATGTATTTGTAAGTTGCCCTATTTTATCAATATCATCGATATGGACCGAAACGATTTCGACAAGTGACGGCGACCTCGTGTAGTATTGCGAGCTGTATGGACAATGTTATGTAGAGTCTGTATAAAAAGAGAACCGTCGTAGAAATTGAGGTCGCGTCGGTCGTCGCTCGTTTTAATATTCTGTATTTAACTTTTAGTGAAATTACAGGGCATATGAGATTCGACGTCGTTATGTTCAAGGCAACAGGCGCAGTGCAGTACATGGAACATTCTGGCAGCCCAGAATTTTGCATGCCGCTGTGTCTGTTATAGGTAGACTTCAGTCATCGCTTACCATCAGGCGAGAGTAGTGATTGTCCTGTTACCTTTTACCATAAAAAAACCTGTTTTTGTTGCATTGATAACATTGCCGTCATTACTAGTACGACAAAAAAAATCGATAGTTGGTAGATATCTACTCTAAAATCATCATCGTGTGCTAATAGGTAGGTATGTACCTTTCTTACTTCATTATTATTTTTTAAATTAAAATTGTGCATTCGAATGTTAGTTCATCGTACCGCCACGACGGTTCTCTTTTTGCACAGACTCTAGTGTGATGTTACCTGAACCAATATCTCAAGTTCATCCTGTGGAAACTCGAACAGCTGCACGAGCAGTCTGAGCAGGCGGTGGTGCAGCAGCTGGTGGCAGGAGGCGACCTCGTATAGTACCGAGTTGTATGGACAATGTTATGTAAGTATAGTGTGATGTTACCTGAACTAATATTTCAAGTTCATCCTATGGAGACTCGAACAGCTGCACGAGCAGTCTGAGCAGGCGGTGGTGCAGCAGCTGGTGGCAGGAGGCGACCTCGTATAGTAGCGAGTTGTATGGACAATGTTATGTAAGTATAGTGTGATGTTACCTGAACTAATATTTCAAGTTCATCCTGTGGAGACTCGAACAGCTGCACGAGCAGTCTGAGCAGGCGGTGGTGCAGCAGCTGGTGGCAGGAGGCGACCTCGTCCAGCAGCGCCAGGTGCACGGGGCAGTGCTCCGTGCACAGCTTGAAGTAGGACGGCTCAGTGACCACGCACTCCACCCACACCAGCACTCCCATGCCCACCACGGGGAATCTGACAACGTTATAATGTATCTGCTAGAGATAAAGATCGTTTAAAACACTAAAGGCCAATTTCACCGGTTCCTGATAGCCCTATTAGCAACTTATCTGACAGATTTTTGACAGCTTTTATATGGCGTCATCTGTAAAAAAAAAATTGAGACTTTATCAAGAACTGGTGAAATTGGCCCTGAAAGAACCGACTTCAAATGCCGTGCTATTAATTTTCAGTACCAAGTTTGAGGTGTTTATTTCCATCTCTGGAGATACTTATTAGATCTCGATGAAATAACAATGGTATACCTCCAAAAATCATCAAAATCGGACGCGCGAACACACATAAAATAAAAAAAATATATATACGGTCGAATTGAGAAATCACAGGCACAGGACCTTGATTTTTATACACCTAATAGGGACTATAGACCTCAGTATCTGATATACATTTCAACTTGCTATGTCCACGCGTTCCTGAGAAAATTGGTGGTGACACACGGACAGACAGACAGACAGACGGACAAGAGAGTGATCTTATAAGGGTTCCTTTTTTTACCTTTTGGGGTACGGAACCCTAAAAAGATGAGTAGAGTTTAGAAGTCAGAGAATGCAAATTACAAAGGTTCGGTATCGGGTACTGATGAAGAAACCGAGCAAATTATGGGCCGATAGAGTCTGTGGTCTGCAGGGGTCTCTTAAATAAGATGAAGTTGAAGTGTTTAGCGCGATACAATAGTAGATTGTGCACAAGGGTGCAAAATAGTACTTTTCTGCGAGGCCGCTTTTTTAAATCCAGAGCGGAGTGAAGGATTCTAGAGTAGAAGAATAAATGTCACAAAATGTCCGAAGTGTCATCAAATGTCACAAAATATCATTAAATGTCACGAAATGTCATCAAATGTCACGAAAAGTTATGATATGTCACGAAATTTCATAAAATGTAATAAAATGTCATGATATGTCACGAAATTTCATGAAATGTCACGTAATGTTTTTAAATAAAAAAAATCGTGAATGAACGGGTATCTACTAGGTAAGCGTGCTACATCGTCGACCGCATCGTCACTTAACATCAGGTGAGACAGTGGTCAAACGCTTGCCTATCTAGCATAAAAAAATGTCATGAAATGTCAAGGAATTTCATTGAACCTACTTAGACCGGGCCACAGATATATATACAATAGATAACGCAAATGTATGTACTTCCCGTGTTCGAACCCGGCCAAAGCGTCTAGGTTGGCCGCCGCTACTTACAGTCCGCAGCGTCTGTTGTTGCAGCCGGACGGCCGCGAAAACTACAAAAATGCCTCGTTGCGTGATAATTAACTGCGAAAGCCCAAAAATGTCGAGCCCCCAAAGGCAAGGTCAATTTCCTATCACAGATTAGTTATTTTAAAATTATATTATGCGTAAATTCAATATAAAACTAATTTTTAAATATTTCAAGCTATGATTCAAAGAATATATCTAATTAACTATACATTTACGTTAAGTAAAACTATTTACATTACATTCTGACGTTGTGTGTTAAGGAGACGATGAATATGAGCACGATACTCTCGCGATCGATTCGACTTACTTCGTGGTTCAGGCAATTTCTCATTCGTCTGTCAAATTTCGCTACTAGTGTTGTTCGTTCTACAACATATATCAATAATCGATTTTACTTGATATCGGACAGACGAATGATATAAAAAATTACAAAAAAAGATAATTTACTGGTTATTAATAAAAACAAGGTCATATATAAACAAAATATATAAATAAGTGTTATAATTTTACTCTTCTTTTGGGTTCTAAAATGTTTTCTCTGGTTTTAGTTCGCGATATTTTTGTTTCGATAGCCTTCAGCAAGTAAAATATGATTATTCATAAGTTACATATCATATGCAAGTTACAACTTTATAAGTAGGTACCTGTAGGTACATATAAGCAAAGTATAAGAAGCATTTTTTCAAGAATAATAATAGTATTTTAAAATTAAATTATATATATATATTCAAAGATAAACTTCATTTATAAACAAATTTCAAATTATTCACACTATCAAAAAAATAACCCAGCCCTATTAACTGTACCCGGTACAATGGTACCCATTCCGCGTTGGATAGCAATGGCCAACCTTTGCACCAGGTAAGTATGAGCCGGAGCGGGATTCAATTAAAATACTCTTTATTTTATAATTCCGTTTAATATCATTCGTCTGTCAGAAAATCGATGTCATTCAAAAAATCACGACTATTTCTTACCATGCATGTCTGTACTAATAATCCCTTCCTTGTGTTTCAAAGAAATATCATGAATAAATTTAATATATTTTTATATTATACTATTATACTGTACTGGTGATTGCTGGCGTGGACGGCGGCGGCAAGCGCGGAGTCAGCGAGCGGGATCACAGATATAAAATTTATGAGTATGAGCGAGACGATCACGGCGGCGGTTCCAGTTGAATCGTTTGAATCGTAGCGAGACGGAGGGGCATCGGCGGCATCGGTCTTTGAATCAGTTTGGATTTCCCATCACTAAATTTCGGCTGTGACGTCACAGTAGGTGTTAAAAAGTTGGCATGCTCGGTTTCGATACAAATGATACTAGGCGTTATCTATTGTATATATATATCTGTGGACCGGGCACTATAGAATAACATTCATAAGCCAAAAATTAAAAAAATACTTTCAAAGACCTATTTTGCGCGCACTTAACGAGGAAAAACTGGACAAACCAGTGGTTTGTTCCTCGTTAAAAAAAAAAGAAAAACGTTTTATATAGTGTCGTGAATGTGTACCTTATACAATGATATAAAGTGGGCAGTTCAGCAATAAGATCACTCGAGCTTGCCGAGCTGCAGCAAACCGCGTGCACCTTCTCTATAGCTTGTACTGTGGCCTTCAGCTCGTCTTTCACAGGCTTATTGGGAGTGACGCCCTCACAGACGCTCGCCGCGTATGCCAGCAGGTACATGTACTTAGACTTGTGTTCCGGGTTGAGTTTACTGCCCAACTTGAATAGAGCGTCTACTAGAAGTTCTGAAATAAACAGAAAGCGGAATTAATCTTTTATTTTTGGGTAATTTAATTTTGTTTCTGAATATAAAGCTGGACAGATTTTTAGCAGAAGTTTCTCAAAGTAATTGGCTTGTGTTTTTATTAACAAGCTTAACTAAATATAATAATGTAACTAATCAGAGTTATTGTATGTAGGCGCTCCGAGATAACTGTTCAATAGATGTACCTGTTCAGTATTTATTGCATCTATAAAAGTATTAACAAAGATTTTAATAGAAATGTACAGTGCTTTATAGACCCTGGAAGGGCACAGCAATGTCACTTAATTAATTAGGAAAGAGGAGGAATATTAATGTCGATCTAATCACATATAATCATTATTATTATTTGTTTATGTCAGTTTATGTATATTTTTTATTATATTTATGTTTAGAAAGAAAATTTGGACATCTAGAGAGGATGCATGAAGAAAGACTGACGAAACAGATTTATGAGACGAGTGTGAACGGGCGAGCCGGTAGAAGCCGACCTAGGCGAACGTATCACAACCAGATCGAAGACGTTTTAAAGAAAGGCCAAGGGAAGGCCAAGGAAGTAGTATCTACCTACCCCAACGGGAAAAAGGCGTGATTTTATGAATGTAAAAAGAAAATAGTAAAATTATTAAAATAATGAAAATAACGGGCAATGTCAGGTTTTATCGTTAAATATTCAATAATCCTAAATAATATTATAAATGCGAAAGTAACTCTGTCTGTCTGTCTGTGTCACTTCCACGCCAAAACCATTGATCCGATTTAAATAAAATTTGGTACACAGACAGTCTAGAGCCTGAGAACGGACAAAGGCTACTTTTAATGCGAAAAGAGGGTTGTAAGGGGATGAAAGGGGGGATAAAAAGTTGTATAGACGTATCGTCATTTTTAAAGCTTGAAACTTATTGTTTAGGCTGTTGATCGATATAAATTAATAAGTCATTCAACGTTTGTAAGGGGGAAGGGGAAGGGGAAATGAGGGGAGGGGAGGTAAAGTGAGGAAAAGGGGAGGGGAGATGGAAGTGAGGGGAGGGGAGTGAAGGGTAAGGGGAGAGGGAAGTGAAGGGGAAAGGGGGTGGGGTAAGAGAGAGGGAGAGGGGGAGGGGGAGAGGGATGAGGGGGAGGGAAAGGGGATTAGGGGGAGGGAGAGGGGAAGGGGGATTTGCGCAGCTTGGTACGGTGCGGTGTAGGTGGGATACGCATGTGTCTTATTTGTAAAAAAAAATAGGCTAAATATTTAAAAATGCTACCCAAACACACTATTCCACGCGGACGAAGTCGCGGGCACAGCTAGTAAATTATATAATAGCTTTTTTTTACTAGAAATTCCTTTAATTTTATTACAAAGTTCACATAACTAATATAATAGACATACCTAAGAACTGTGGTATTCTCAGTAGATGTACGGGCGGCGGGTCTGGTTGCGTGTACGCTCGGAACAGCACAGAGATGTCCGCCGGGTTGAGCGCACCGCGAGACAACATGGCGGCCAGCGCGGTGCGGGCGTTGCGCCACGACTCGCCTGACGTCAGCGCTAGCGTGATCGGCGTTACGTCGTGCCCGCTGCAACATTACATTCTAACTATGTATATATGAGTTTTGGCCGAAACGTGAAAAAGTGTATGTGCTCTGATTGTATTTTTTCCTAAAACTTGTGTTCTTCCGTGAGTGAATCTATACTAATACTAGCTAAAAGCCGAGCTTTGTGAGGGCTCGCGTAGTTTTTCTGCCTGGTAATAATTTTTAAGGCAGTTTTTTTAAAATATTAAATGGTGAATCTGCCCTACTATGATAAAAAAATCTACCGAACCACCAACCACACCACACCAAATGCATAAAAATATCCACCATATTATTGAACTATGGCATAAAATAATGCATAAAAATAAAGTTTATTTACCTTCTCATTCAAACTTTTACGAATGTTCAACCAAATAAATGCAATAAAAACGTTATACTTTAAATAGAAACAGAATATTATCAAAATACTATTTATATTTAAAAATTCATAAAGATCCTTGAAATCTGCCACTTTTGGAATCGTCAGCTTAATCTCCCAGAGTTTAAATTTAGGTCCTAAATCTGCCTAAATGGCAGAAATCTGCCATAAATGGTCACACTGATACCAGACGTCAGTTGGATGACAGATGTACATTCTTTAGATTTCCAACAGATGGCGTTAGTAACATTATGTTCGCAGCGAAGTTAATTCTTTGATCTTCTAACGGATGGCGTTCGTAGTACAATAACATACTATCCTAAAAACAAAATTGTTAATCTTAATGTTTTTTAATAGTAATAAAATAATATTTTTGTACTGATAACACATCTTTTTTTTTTTTTTGTTATGCTGTATAGGCAAGCGTTTGACCACTATCTCACCTGATGTTAAGTGACAATGCGGTCGACGATGTAGCACGCTTACCTAGTAAATACCTGTTCCCTCGCGAATTTAATCTACATGTAAATTTAAATTACTATGTTAAAGCACAAATCAATAGGCGTGATAGTTTTTCAGTAAATTGTACCACAAAAGTGCTCAGTTTGTGGGATAGTGTTAGGGCTCGCTTTGCTAGCCCTGATTATAAAGAGAGAACATTTGTATTTTGTATGCTTGGATTTTTTGTATGGAAGTTTGTATTGATTTGCCTCAAAAACTACTGGACCGATTTTAAAAATCCTTTCACTTATATATAGAATGGACTTTCAGAATGAAAATAGGCTATATATATTATACGATTTAAATCATAGGTATATTCGCGAATGCATATTTTGAAACCTAAGTCGACAATAAAACGGTCGAGAAAACACGTTTTTACGCGATGCTGCCTAAACGGAAATAGATATAAGAAATGTGTCTATGTAATATTTGTAGAATCAATTTAAATTTAAAATTTAAATAAAAAACATTATATAACATCTAAGTATTTGTTATGTACTCTAAATATGACAATAAATTATTTTTCAATTTCAATTTCAATTTCAAGTCTATTTTCTACAATACTGTATCAATCCTTATCAAAATAATTACCTACGTTAATTACCTTGGTCACATATTATAGACTAGCAGCCCGCCCCGGCTTCGCACGGGTAGAACATATACGCCTACAAAATTTGCATCAGTTTGTTGCATCGAATATAAAATATGAACATATTTAACAATCATCGTCATATTTCATCCAATTTACACAAAACCTTAACGAATTATTTTTTATTTTATTTTATTTTTACTTACATGGAAAACAAACAGCTTTAAACTTAGATTCAGGAAACAAATTAATAGATCAAGTAGCCTTAATTAGTTTTCACTTATAGGTACACATTAACATAATGTAAACATATCTGGATGTTAAACAATATAAAACTAGGAGTGAGAGAAAATAATACTAAAAATGATGATAAAGTAAAGTTATGTAGCAGTAAAATATAAAAGAGTTTAATTTTTTTCAATGAATTAATTACTTATTACTAGAGCCATATAAATTATTCACTTATTTGCATTAGAGTAGATAGGTTGGAAGAAGTGTTAGTGTATTAGTTACTTTTAAAATATAAATTGTTTATAATATTCTTGAATGTGAAAGGTCTTATCGTAAAAAGGTCCACCAATTTTGAGTAGTGAAGATTGAACAATTTAGTTGTACGAATGAAATACGAGTTACGGCGATAGTTCGTTGAGCATGGAGAATGATAAAGTTTGAGCTCGTTACGACGACTGACAGCTTTTATAGGAGTGACAAATTTGATTTCGGCTAGAAGGGATGAGCAATCAATAGAATTAGACAAAATATTACTGAAAAATGTGACATCGGCCGCTTCTCTTCTTTTATCAAGTGGTAGAAAATGGTGATGTTTACAGCTAAAAGAATAATCTGGACTATACATTTTATGTTTGTAATTTAGAAAACGTAAAAATTTTCGTTGAGGCTTCTCTAAAATCTGTATATATTTGTCGTATTGAGGGTTCCAGACTTGCGAAGCATATTCAAGTTGACTGCAAACTAGTGAACAATACAAGATTTTGAGAGTTTTTGGGGTTTGGAAATCTTTTGTTACACGAAACAAAAACCTAGAGTTTTTAGTGCTTTTGACGAAATTTTATCAATATGCTTATCAAAAAGTAATTTAGAGTCTAGAGTAACGCCAAGATCAACTACTGAGTCCGTTCGGTTAATGGATTCACCATTAATTTTGTAATTAAATATTTGGGCATTAATGGAACGACTAAAAGAGATACAAAAACATTTTTGAACATTAAGGTCGAGTTTATTTAAGGTGCAATAGCGATGTAAGTTGTTGAGATCATGTTGAAGTAGCACCGAATCCTCATATGAGTTGATGATCTTATATATTTTCAAATCGTCGGCAAACATAAGAAATTGTGAATGTTGGAAACATAGATTTATGTCGTTAATAAAGATGATGAAGAGAAGCGGGCCAAGGATCGACCCTTGAGGCACTCCGGATGGAATGGGAGATGAGACTGAAGCATTTAGTACAACCGTCTGGCAACGATTAGCTACATAGGACTTAAACCACCTGAGTAGATCTCCTCGAATGCCGGCAGCTTGCAGTTTGTTTATAAGAATAATGTGATAAATTCGGTCAAAAGCTTTACTGTAGTCAGTATAGACTGTGTCTACCTTGCCCCCATGGTCCATACCGGCGGTAACAAAGTCAGTAAATGTAACAAGATTAAGTGGCGGTCGATCTTCCTCGTAGAAATCCGTGCTGTTGAGGTAAGAAGGTATGTTTCAACGCTACATAAACTTGGTCATGGATCAATTTTTCAAACATTTTGGCTAAAACACAAAGCTTTGAAATCGGCCTGTAGTTGCATACGTCACGTTTAGAACCTTTTTTATGGATGGGTGTTATAGAAGCAGATTTCCATATCTTTGGCACTAGACCTTCACTAAATGACCGATTGAACAAAATAGATATAGGGTAAGCTATACTTTTTGCGCAGTTGGTTAGCATCTGTCGATGTATGTCGTCCGGCCCTGCTGATTTATTGCAGTCGAGTGTTTTAAGGAGTTTCAGTACACTGGATTCATCTATTTCTACTGTAGTAATGTCTGCAGTCGATGGAGATATAGCGGGAGTTGTTAGGGGAGATGATGGACAGGTCGTAAGTGGTAAGTAACTAGAGTTAAAAAAGTCAGCGAAGGCATTGCAAATGCTGCTGCCTGTCGATAAACTTTGATTTTTGTATGTCATAGTTGATGGATATAAGTTATGTTGTTTTTGCGATTGTATAAAAGACCAAAATAATTTAGGGTTGTCACGTATTGAATTTTCAACGTTAGCTATATACTGGACATATCATTCATGTTCAACCTTCTTTGCTCGATCACGCAGTACTTTAAATGAATTTATGTCCGCAGTATTGTTATAAATTTTGAATTGGCGATGAAATTTATTTTTTTCTTTTAATATTTTTAGTAGTGCATGCGAGTACCATACTGGAAACTGATTAGGTTTGATATACTTAGACGGTACATATTTGTCCCTTAGCTCAGATAATATTGTATTGAATGTTTCGACTGCTTCATCTATACTAGTGCACGATAGGAGTGACATCCAGTCCTGCTCGTCTAACTCGTTGCATATGGCCGTGTAGTCCCCCTTCGTGTAATAATATTTTCGTCTTGGTGAGGGGGGTAAAATACTAACATTAATGAAGTGCGGTCTACAGATCAATGCTGGGTGGTAACCATCTTCATCTACTAACGGATCCAAACAATGATACGCAGAAACGTAGTCATTACACAGAACTAAGTCGAGAATTTTATTGTTGTTGTTGAGAATATTGTTATATTGGCCTAGGTCACTCAAGTTTAAAAGATCTATTAGTTCCATATGATTACAGTTATTAATATGATTATTATTATATAGAATTATGCACCTAAACCTTCCTCATATACACTCAGCTGGCTATTGGTGAAAACCGCATGATAATCCGTTCAGTAGCTATTGAGATTATTGCGAACAGACAGACAGACGCAGTGATGGACTTTGTTTATAATACTTACGTAGTGATATTGGACGGTCCTTTGGCGTAAAGGATAGTTACCCTGATTCTGACCCGACGGTTGTTGGTTCTAATCCTAGCTATATACCTACCAATGAAAATTGTATGTGCATTCATGAATCATGAGTTTTCGTACAGTGGTAGTGGGATCATTAAATCTACTAAAAAGTAGCTTACCACCAAGGAGAAGATCTGCCGCCGTAACCTCACGCGTTCCCCGACGCAAAATGTAGGGGTAATATACGTTTAACGTGTGTATCTTAGCACCTAACCGGATGAAACGATTTTGTTTTTATTATTGATAGTTTTTTAGGGTTCCGTACCCAAAGGGTAAAACGGGACCCTATTACTAAGACTCCGCTGTCCGTCTGTCTGTCTGTCTGTCTGTCCGTCTGTCACCAGGCTATAGCTCATTAACCGTGATAGTTAGTGTTCCGGACAACGACGTACACCGACGATATGAACGCATTAATGTATAGTTAGTTATAAGTTGTATATAATAAAGATAAGTTAAGCTAGTACTCTAGGATAGGTAGGGCACTTTGCAATGTATAACGTTCATATTCGTATAGATAGATAGACATATAGTTTGTATTTGTATCGCATTCGTAGACAGCCTTATTATAGATAGATTCTTATTAGAACATAGGAATATAACCCGTATAAGATTTGTAACAGTATAATAGGTCTTATAGGACTACAGACAGGTCATTCGTACAACCTAGGTAGCCTAGGTAGATAGGTACTAGATAGAACTAAAGCATGTCCGGCTTTAATAGACAGATGTAACAGATAGTCAACCTAGACCAGGTTAGGTTTAGGAATAGGGTTGGTACTTGCAAATAGCATAGGTCTGGGAGAGCTCCGCACTCTCTGATGGTTAGCGCTCGACTAAACAGCATCTCGGGAGAGTATATCTCCGTAAAGTCGGCATCTCGTGCGTGCGCCCGCACATGGACACGCCCCGCGAGACAGAGTGCGCGCGCTCCCAGACTATCCACCTCTCGCTCTTTTGCAAGTACCAACAACAGTATAAATAGAGCGTCGCTACCGTGCAAAACTGTTCAGTTTACCAACGGCGGCTCTACTAGTAAGAAGAAAGAAAACTAGGAAGAATAGTGAATAGTGACTAAGTGACTAGTGAATAGCTCAGTAGCTATTAAGAAGAAATTGTGAAGAAAGAATAAATTAGCGTTTCAAGGCTTGAAGACGTGTTTAAATCCCAACTCCAAAGCTTCACAGTATAAGTGTGGTCTAAAGGAACCCGGAGTCTGCGGCATCGAAGAATTTCACCGAATACAGTCCACTGCTCCACCGCTGGGCTTAGGGTTCCCCACAGTTACACAGTTGAAATTTTCACAGATGGTGTATTTATGTTGCCGCTAGAACAACAAATACTAAAAACAAATTAAAGTAAAAAATTAAAGGGGATCCCCATACAAAGAACGCGTTTTTAAACGCCATCTATCTAATTAGTTTTGGCAAAATGACATATATGACGCTAGTAAACGAGCCCCGTCTTTCTAGATCGCGACCAAACCAAATATTCTTGGTAATATCAATTAATCCAATATTTGAGATTGAAACTCTGTTACGTTTCGTATTGTACGGAACCCTCCCTAAGTGTGCGATAAGAAACGCGGTGCTGACTCGCACTTGGCCAGTTTTATTTTTGTTTGATAGATGTCTTCATCGAGTTTTCTTAGCTTTGATTCATGAAATTCGTTCAATCGTTATAAAACTATGAGCTTTTTTCTAGTTAATTGCGCTATGAAATCAACTTTTATAGGTCTGATCAATTCGAAAATCTTCTTCAACGATATTGTAAGAACATGGACTCTACAGAATACTTAAATCCTCACCAACTTATAGCTCAGATTTTAAATGTCGTGTTTAGAGTCATTGGAATGCTTTTAATGAAAAGATTATACATAGATCAGGATGAATATTATTTTATACAATAGATCATATTATGATACTATATTGACTTCAAATTGATTGTGATCGGTGGGGATCTATAGCATAGCTAAGCTTATAATAATATTTTCGTAGTACCTATGACCTAATCTGTGGTTTCACTGCAAATATTTTATTAATTTTGCGATGCGTGTATGTGAAATTCGTGATATCTTCTAGAGTTTTCAGTTGAATTATGTACTGTATAGGACAATTTATTAAAAAATATAAAATATTATATAATATAAAAATATTATAGATTACTATAATATGTGGCCAAGCTAATTAAGGTAATTATTTGGATAAGGATTAATACTATATACTTGAAAATAGCCTTGGAAGTTATGTAATATTTTTTAACAAAAATTTTAAGATTAAAATGGTTAGTGTGAGTCAACCTTAAGAGATAGACATATGCTGTCGCGGACTTTTTTGTAGGTCTTATTAAGTTGTACAACTCTTGCATATAAAATATTCTTCTATCTATTTTCAATTAAGCAGCGTTCGTAAGAAACGTGTTTTTTCGACCGTGTTTTTGCCGACTTAGGTTGCAAATTAGGTCTCCACGAATGTACCTTTGATTTAAACGGAATAATATATAGCCTATTTTCATTCCAAAAGTCCATTCTATGTATTAGTGAAAGAATTCAAGAAGTATTTTAAATCGGTTCAGTAGTTTTTGAGCCAAATCATTACAAACATACAAAAATACAAATGTTCTCTCTTTATAATATTAGTATAGATTAAAATTGTCCGTTACAGAATATAATTCAAATCAATAATTTAGAAGATATCACAGATTGAAAATTATGAGCCTCGAAAAATAATAAAATATTTCCAGTGAAACCACAGAATAGACTATAGTTACTTCGTAAACATTATTAGCTTCGCTATTTCTGTAGATCCCAACCTATATAAATCAATTTGATATCAATATAGTTTGATCTATCGTATAAAACTAGCGGAGTCCCGCGGCTTCGCCCACGTTTAAGAGTATCATATGGTCTTATTCCTTAATAAGTACTGCCTATCCCTGTCCAAAATCCAGCCTCCAGCCGTTTGACCGTGAAGAAGTTCCAAACAACAAATATACAAACTGACTTTCGCATTTATATGACTTTGGTATTGATAGTGATGGTCAAGGATGGCGAACACGCTAGGCTCCCGAGCGCTGTGCTGCCGGAACATCGTAAGGTTATGGCGGCAGATTTTTTCACTAATGGTGGTAAGCTACTTTTTGGTAGCAAGTGAGGCAGAACATCGATTTAATGATCCCACTACCTGTGTTCACACACCCGTGATTCATTAATGCACACAGAAACTTGAGAAAATCAATTGGTATATAGCTAGGATTATAACCAGCGACCGTCGGGTCAGAAGTCAAGGTAGGTAAGTATCTATCATTTACGCCTACGGGCCGTCCAATATTATGTATCAATTTCACCCGTGCGAAGCCGGGGCGTGCTGCTGGTGTGTAATAAATGTGGATTATTAACCATTAAGTGCCGGTGAATGTGTGCGAGTGTAGGAAAACAGCACTATGTTGGAAAATATGCTATTTGCGTTTTCTTCAAAATTGAATGTTTACCTTTGTTGAGCACATCGAGTTATTTCTTGACTGAGCCGTTTCATAATGGCACCTCCTCTCGGTTCTTGAGACAATATGTGGACTATCACTTGACTGTACACGTATGTGTGGGCGCCGTGACATACCATTTTCTACAAAATTAAACAAACTTTTTATGAATTTTAATCATAGAAACTGCTCAGACCTTCTTGCTTATGATGCCTAGAGTGTAAAATGGGCGATCCTTGGAATACCTTACAATTACAGACTAGCACAATTCCATTTCGGAAGGTATTATCATTTTCTAATCTGTGATAAATATTTCAAGAGCTTCAGAGAGAGAGAGTGTAGAGTGCCATCTCTGTCACTCATACCTGTGATAATGTTAAGTGATGATGCGATCGATGATGGAGCGTGCTTACCCAGAAGATACCTATTCACTCGCGATTTGAAGACCCTCATATTGTACTTAACCGGAAATACAAACTCAGGCAGTAATTAACTACCTGTAGGTAACTATGAGTTTCAGTCAGTAAATGGTTAAAATATGGGACATAATAATAAGGATAACTTACAGCACATTCATTGACACTGTTCTGCCAGTCATCAGAACTTTGTAGAAAGCCAACAATTGCAGACTTGAGCACTCTTGAGAACACTTCGATCTGTTGTGCTGCTGTTGATATACTTGTGATTTCACCTTGAAATCCAGCATCTGATATAAGCTGCAACATATTAAGAAAATTGTAGGTATGTATATATTGATTTTATCTCAAGGCAAGCTAATAAAGTAAAAAATATAATAATATTCATTGTAATGCAAGCATAAGACTTTTTTTTATTTTATATGGTAATAGCCTAGCGTTTGATCACTATCTCATCTGTTGTTAAATGATGGTGCGGTCAAGGATGGTAGAATTTTAGGCCTAGAATGAGAACTGGCTCTCAAGGACAGCTGCCGGAACACATTACATGATTGGAAACAGATTTTCTGACTTGAGGGTGGTATCTAGACAGGTGAACACTAGACAGTGTCCTACAACCAAGTGGGGGGTTTCTGGTTTCTTAGCGATTTTTTTCTGTCATCGGACGCCTACAATGAAATGCGCATATTTTTTTATAGAAAAATCCATTTGTAGACATCGGTGATTTGTACCCGCTACCTCTGGAGTCAAAACCGACTTATCTCCCACTGATCTACTTTGAACATAGAATGAAGCCATTTGATCCATCAATAAGGCGCAATTTAACCAATAAAATGCTAGGTCGTTCTATGGTTGAGTATTGTTCTGCCTTAGTTTGTTAAACTACTTACTTTTATGGTAAAGTTGAGCATGAGACAATCAGGGTATTCTTCTGCTAACCTATAAATTAATGAGCGCCAAGTGGGATGCTCTATCATTTCCGTCAACCAAGCAGGCGTCTGTAAAGTTAAATATATGACATAAAAATTAAGATAGTTTAAAAACGAATACAACTGACTTCCATACCGCGCGAGTCAGTTTCAGTACCAAATTCGAGAGATTTATCGTCATATCTCTGGAGATACTTATCAGATCTCGATGAAATTACAATGGGACCACCTTGGTACCCTACCAATTAAAAAAAATATAATTCGAATCGGTTCACAATTGACAGAGTAATAGCGTAACATACATACAAATTGAGAACCTCCTCCTTTTTAGAAGTCGGTTGAAATGATAATACTTTATTATATATTAAATAATATTTGATTATATGTATATTATCTACAATTGACACGCATTAGAGAGAATTGATATTACTCACTGTCCAGTAAAATTGTAAGGTATGTGAGACTTAACATCTCTAGATGGCTTAGTTAGGGGAGCAGGTGCAGTGAATAATAATGTAGAATATGAATAACATAGTCATTCAGAGCTTTACATACTGTAGTATCTCTTACAGCCTGACATCATCATACTCAACAGACAGGCAGTCAGAGTTACTGCACAGAAGTTTGGCACACAATGATCGAAGTAAATTTATAATTGGACTTAAGAGGGAACACCGGGTGCAGTTTTCCATATAAACGTATCACCCTGTTTCCTCCCTGGAAAATGCTTCTAGAGCAACATTTGTTTCTACATAAAATCAAGGTCTGCTGTAGCTATGCCCCTATCATTTGCTTTTTTTGACAAACCAATCGCAAAAAGAAATATAAGCCTTTTTATCTCTTCTTTAGGATTTTTCAAGGGTCATTATTTATATTTTATCATCTTTACTTAGTCTATACTATCACTGAGTATCTGTAAGTTGCAATTCAAACAGTATCTAACCTATACAATAATAACAAAAACATTAGTAAAATGTTTACCATGGTAAACAAAAATATGATATTATAATATATAATATATATATATATAAATTATAAGATATATGAAGAATGGTTTCATTTACCTCGCCCTCTTCTGTGAAAATTGTGTCAGCCTTTTTAGGATCAAAAGTTTTCAAAATCATATCTTTCAAATGATTTTCTACCATTGCTTGCACTTCAGTGACCTTAACTCCTAAAAATAATCAGAATATTGTACTTACCAAATTATAATACAATACAATACTTATACAAAAACTCTTTTCTGTATACCAACATACAGAAAAAACAATAGGTACAGAACTTAATTACTATTATTTATTAATAAACATATAATGTAGGTAAACATATAAGGTAATACAACCGGTGCTCTTATCACTAACAGCAATCTTTTCCAGACAACATTTTGATGGACGGAATTGCAGGAAGTTGTAGAAGGCGGTGCATAGTCAATTAATGTCAATAATCAATATTTACGATTACTCTATAATAATACAATAAATAAATGTTCATGTCCTGGCATGCTTTAAGCAGCTAGTTCATAATCATAACACAGATTGTGATATTTATAGTTTGTGCCCCTTTGTTAAAGAGCTGGCTGGATGGCTTGGGTAACTGCTGGTAAGAGGAAATGCAAGAGGTCTTGTCAGACCAGGTCTTATTGATCTGCATCACTATTTAGATCACAACTAGAATAGAATTCCGTTGAGATAGTTCTGCTATGAGTGCTATGAGTATGGAAATATGATTAGTCATCAAGCACCTAAATCAATCACGTACCCTACCTTACCAAATTTCACATCTTCAGTAAAAAGATTACTCTAACAAACACTTCTTCAATTATCTATATTTAGCTTAAATTGTATCGAAATTGGAATCACTTATTGTTCACCCTTGTTTCGGACAACAATACTACATAATCATATCTGTATTATTAATATACAAAAACATATCTATAGTTAGTTTCACCTACAGTTTTTAAACTCGGCATAATATTATTACCTCCTAGGATAAGCCATTCTGCTAATAAATTGGCCATTTGTGCCACTGCGCTATAATTTATAGAAAGTTGTTCAATAACTTGTTCAGGGTTTCCTCCAGCTTGAAAATAGCGCTTCAGCTGACCAAATATCCCTGGCTCCATGATATAGTCAGGCGTTTTGAATTTCTCCAAACACTCCAGTAGCACTTCTTCAGGATTCTCGATAACATCTTCATTGCCTTCTTCCTAAAAAATTGAAAAGTTACATTAATTTAATAGATCAGCAATGGAATAAAGAACCGTACTTCCTATTCAATCACATACGAAAGTTTCTAGTTATGTTTTTTGTTCGTGCCTGATGAAATTTGGTACAGTAGGCGCTCGGTAATTTGGTACTTGAATTTTCTCTCCTATATTATATTCCTATAACTGCTATATTGGATTTGTATGGGAAACAAAGCTTTTATGTACATATGTATATGATACATTTTATCATAATTTTAAAGGTTAAAGACAAAAAAGTAGTTGCAATGCCGAGCAAACCCTACATCACAGTAATGATGTAAGTCCATTCGGGGAGTCGAATCACTTGGCCAGCTCACGGGCCGCTCCTGTCTCCTACTGTAGGGTTGAGTGTTGTGATTGTGATAAAACAAATTGCATCATTATCATCATCAGCCGGTGTCAGTCCACAGCTGGACTTAGGCCTCTCCCAAGATGCCCCAAAACAAATTGGATCCTTTGAATATTTTTTTTAAATATTCATTATAGTCAAGCGTTTGACCACTATCTCATCTGATGTTAAGTGACGTTGTGGTCAATGATGTAGCATGCTTAGCTAGAAGATACCTATTCACTTGCGACTTGAAGACCCCCAGATGGTACCTTTCAGGAAACACGGATAATATCTAATTGGTAGAAGAATTCTCCAAGGTACATTGTAATGTAGTACATAACTAATAATAAGTAAATTAATCTTTAAACTATCGAGAGCCACACTTCAAACTCACTCACACAAACAACACGTCATGCGGTAAAGTTTCATGTGGTTTTTGTTTTTAGAGAAGATGCTGGAGTACATGGCCTGCAAGTGCTTTTCATGTATATGTCACTTTGGCACTCAAAAGGTTAATGTTGAAGTAGGATAAAGGTACCTACTATAATTATACTGAAATATGTTTGTGTTTATGTTGTGATTGTTTATGTTTAATTTAAATTGAGTAAAGTTTTAGATTGCTTAAATTAAATAACGAGAAAATATCATTGAATCGTAGGTTGTCTGACTTGTAACTTTATAATAGTCCCGGAATTGAAACACATTTTAGACACAAAATAATTATTAATTTTATTTAAAAAAAAAAATTACCAAACATAAGTTTCACTATACACTCATTCACAATACACACACATTCAGTAACACACCCCTACGCTCATTTTACACTTCCCACGCATAAATACATATATATACACATACATACAAGAACATACAGTATTAAATTAAGTTTAGATTATAACTTTAAATTTAAATGTTGTTAATTTACTTTAACATTGAACATAATTTACTTAAGATTAATAGAATGGAAGAAGCCACTGGCTCCTGAAACACAGCTAGACTAGTTCGCGAGCCTATGGATTCAAAACACATGTACCAGAAATAATGTCAATAAAGATTATTTGTATTGTATTTTGTACTTAAAGATAATCATGAAAAAATTATGTTTGAGATAAAAATGATCCATTTAGATAAAAGAAGTTAAGCTACCTGTTGTGCCAAACTCCATCACTGTTTAAGTTCACCGAAACGTTGGCACTAAAATGGCGTATGCACGCAGAAACTAGATTTAAAAATAATACAAATTGTTTTGAGTTTGAGTACGATGCTATTGCATGTACTAAGGCAGAGGAGAATATAGATCATCTATAGGTATGTGACCCGTCCATAGTTGGTTTGACACAATGCAATTATAAAGGAGAAAGCTAAAAAAAAATCCTTTATTTTTATTGTATGTTCCCCGAATACTCAAATATGCCTGAACCGATTGAGATAATGTTTGTTTGAAAGACTATATACTTTCCAAATGGTCCCATTAAATTTTTATCGAATATTCAGTGTGGACATGGACGCTCACCAAGGAAACTGTGCACAAGATGCGAGTCGCACAACAGGCCATGGAGCGTGCCAAGTTAGGCATCACATTAAGAGATAAAGTTCGAAATACGGAGATAAGAAAGAGAACCAAGGTGGTAGACATCAGATCCCGTATAACTAAACTGAAATGGCAGTGGGCTGGACACATTGCAAGATGTGGTGATGACAGGTGGAGTAAGTCTCAGTAAGTCTGGAGTAAGTCCTAACAGACTGGTGGCCTCATGTAGCAAACGAAGCCACGGGAGACCAATACAGAGGTGGGTCGGCAACATCGAAAAGTATGCAGATGCAAGTGGCCAAAGTATAATGTGGCCAAGACTAGCTCAGAACAGGGATGAGTGGCGTAAGAGGAGGAGCTTATGCCCTGCAGTGGGCGGAAATTAGGTGACAATGATGATGATTCAGTATCTCCAGAGATATCTCTAAACTCACTCTAAACTCACGACCTCTCGATTGCCAGGCTGACACCTTAGCCATTAGGAATAGCCGCCTAATCGAACATCGATATCGATATTTCCAAAAAATATGGTTTATATACTTATTGCATTTCTGACATCCCTACCGTATTTTTAATTAACTGCAGGACACATGAAGTAGGTCATAATTTGAGGATATAAATGAAATTACTTGAAAATTGAAATCTTACTTCGTATTGATTATGACCTGGGGCCTCCCAGACACGTTCTTCTTCGTATTGGCTTGGCATCTTTCTGTAACTGAATTACACTGAAATTGTGTAATTTTAGTTATAGAAATATTAGATAATCCTTGTGACCACCAAGCCACCAAAATTAGGTAGGTACCTATATTGCAAATATAAAGTACCTTATTATTTCTTTTCTCTATTTTTAATTTTTGTCGACGATTTTTGTAAATAATCAAAGAGAATATAAATACTACGTAAGATAAATAATAAACATACACCACAGAGTCACAGATTACTTTATGTGTCACACAGAGTAGGAGTACACAGCGAACAGCAACACAGATTACTATATGTGTCAGAGACAGCAAAGAGAATATGTAATGTACACAGAAAGATAATATAATACTAGGTACACACCACAGATTACTATATGACTCAGAGTCGTGGATGGAATATTAAGCGGATGTGGCATTTAAATAACAATAATAATATGAGATGATAAAACTATACAATCTCTGGTATAAGAGAGCGAGATGAACAACAATTTTTTATCCTTTACCTGCGTATGCGATTAAACTGGCTCCAGAAATGTATGGACCCAGTTTCTAGTGCACCCATTGGCTCTCACCCGTTGTCATGTATAATAACCCGACCAAATTACGTTGTTCATTTTATCTTATAGCTGGCATATTTATCACTTATTCATCGTTTTAGTCGGGTTATATCTCTATAGCTATTTCATTCGCATACGATAATGTTGTCTCTACATATAATATACTTTCTCTATGGTCAGATTACACATAGCACAGATTACCACAGATTCATTACCTACCACAGACAGACAGATCACTCAAAAGAAACCACAGGTTACATTACGTACCATCCGCCATTTTAAGCGTCAAACACACTGTCACCGTCTGTGGTCATGCCGCGGTTAGTTGTGATGTTGATGTTTGATGTTGAGAGAACAATGAGATTGTTCACACTCCCGCAGACCGCGGCAGTGTGTCAGGCGCTTTATCTCGTTGTCTGTGAAGGACATCAACTGTCAAATTGCTATTGCTAGGGTTCACATCTCTGACTCATATAGTAGTCTGAGGTTAACATCGTCGTGGATTGTACCAAAGAGAATATAAATACTACGATTATACGATCAAAACCTCCGCAGGCTGACCGCCACCGCTAGTGTGTTTGACGCCCAATTCAGGCTTCCTTACGATGTACGATACGAACACTATTTTCGTAAGCAGTTATACGATAATTTCCATCATGCTACAAAATCTAAGAAATACGTTGAAAGTCAATAGCGCAACAACAAATACGAGTTCAAAGAATTCAATTCGAAGTTCAACGAGTCATGTTTCCAAAGTTCACGATAGATTTTTAATTTTTATTTAATAAATATATTCACTACTAGAAGTGCCCCGCAGCTTCGCCCGCGTTAAAAACTTCTTTTATTTACTTAAAACTTTTATTTTGTAAAAACCTTTCTATCATAAAATACATCAAAGAAGTAAAAGCCAAATCGGTTCAAACTTTGAACCCCCGTTTCATCCCCTTAAGGAGTAAATTTTGAAAAATTCTTTCTTAGCGGATACCTACGTTATAATAACTATCTGCATGCCAAATTTCAGCGCAATCCGAAATAATATTGATTTCAGACTTTGTTACTCCACTTCACCCTTTTAAAAAGCCTAAAACACGTATTTACTTATTTTTTTATTGAAGCACTTGTGTGAAGTTTCGAATAGAAAATACTATCCAATCTTGTTTCTCCATACAAACTTTGAACGCCCATTTCATCCCCTAAAGGAGTGAATTTTGGAAAATCCTATCTTAGTACACCTTTACGTACTAAGACAAATACACCCTTCCAGAAGTCTCTACGACCAGCGGTTTAGGCTGTGCGTTGTCTGTCAGTTAGTCAGTATGTCAGGACAAAGATTCTTATAGTTTTAGAATATTCGCACTTTATAACGATATCTACCTCATTCATAACTGTGGAACAGTATTTTATATTATCATCTGTTCGTATTTTTCGTAGATGGATCATTTAAAAGATCTGACATTAAAATAACAATAATAATATGAGAAGGATAAAACTATACAATCACTAGTATGAGTGAGCGAGACGGACATATTTTTTTTTATCCTTCTCGCGTATGCGATTTTATTGTTTGCCACCAGCACTGATGCCAAGTCAGGGTAATTTACTCTAGATTTAGAGAAAAATTGAGGTGACAGGGTAATTTTTAGGGTAAAGAATTGTTTAGGGTAATCTTTAGGGTAATCAAATCCGGCTTTAAGTATAAGGCACAATTCCGTGAACGAACCCACAGAGTGCGGTTTTTATGTCATTTTTAAATAATTTCAAACAAATATATGAGAGTTTAGGGTATTTTTTCTAAGAAACTGCAAATCTAGGGTAAAAGATGATGGAAACTAGGGTAAAGTGAAAAATAGACCTGGCAATACTGGCCACCAGCTCTGCCCCCAGCTCTAACGACGCCTATTGGCTTTCACCCGGTGTCATATATAACCCAACCAAATTACGTGGTTAATTATATCTCATAGCTGGCATATGTATCACGTGTTCATCATTTTAGACGGGTTATATCTCTATAGCTATTTCATCGTACACGCCAAATTCTTCTCCATTTAATTTTCCCTCCACGGTATTTTTAGTACAGTTAACGGAGAATAGACTCAGGTGTACAGTATGATGATCATGATGATGGCGTTTTATGTCAAATAACTAATCTTTGTCAGAATTTTTTAGTGAAACTGGGGCTAAGTATGGCTACTGGCTGACGTGGGTAGGAAGGACTTATTTAGAGCTAGTGTTATTGAACTCTAGAGCGCTTGAAGGGTATCCCTCGTAGAGTCGTAGAGGTCGTAGAATTTCGTAGCATGTCATAGCATGATCAGTGGGGATTTTTTTTTAAATTTAGTTGGGGCTTTGTCGATGAGCGACCACATCGCCCTATAGGAAACAAATTACAATTAAATTAATTTCACTTAATTCTAAATATAACTAATTGGCCTTATCAAGTGCTAAATCTACAAGTTTATATAATAATTTACATTGTTCTGACATAGGGTCAATTAACATAGAATTACTAAGGCCGATATCCATATCTCTCGTAGCACCAAAATGGTAAATCTAAAAGCTGCGTTCCGGACACACTCCCATAGCACATGTTGCACATCTTCGATCACCCCACAATCAGCACAGTTAGGAGAAGCTATCTTTTTCATCAGGAATGAGACCTTAGTCGATGGGATGTGTCCAGTGCGCAACCTAAGAGCCGTCACTACCATCCTTTTGCTTCGACATTATCAATCCAGGAAAATGTATTAATCTGTGGTTGTATGGTCCTATACCAAATGCCTTTCTCTCTCGATCTAACATCAAAATACTCTTGCCAGTGAGTATGACAATGATCTTTTTTACCATTGCCACTCAAACATAGCACTTTATTCATCGACAGCAGTGAATAAAACGCTCTTTTACTCACTCAGTTAATAAAAACATTTTGAATTTGGAACAAGCACAAAATACGAATTATGTACAAAACATAAATAAGATTTGCTGAAAGTGCCTACTAACTGGCTAAACGGAGGTATACCATAAAAGCTTTATCATGTAATAAAAATAAAAATCCCGCCAATTTTGTTTTTTTTTTGTTTTCATTTTGCTCTACACGATTAGTGTATTCAGCCAGAATAAAGTATAAACATTATTCAAGTTATCATTCAATTTTGTAAATTCACGTCATAAAGTTGAGTCAAAGTCACCTTTCTGATCAAGATGAAGTCTCAGTCTAGTCCAAGTTATACCCTTTGTAAAGATGTGAACTTTACTGAAGATTTTCAGTGCAATATTGGTGAGAACGCAAATAGCATGTTTTTCAAGATTGAGCCGTTTCCCTACACACACATTCACCGGCACTAAAGGTACAGACACACAGTAGCGTCCTGCGTGCGCGCGATCTAGGCGGCGATCAGATAGCGCAGTAGTATTTGCACCGACTGGTTCACACCAAACGCGATCAGAAAACAATTGAAAAGTACTGAGATCGCGCCCGCAGATCGCAGGATGCCGTGGTGTGGCTGTACCTTAAATGGTTAATAATCCACATCTATTGCACATTAATAATAACGTATGATTAATATAAATAGGTACTATAAGTAGGTACTACTATTTATTTTCTCGCAGTCAATGGTAAAAAGAAGATTACACGACTCGTGAATAAAAAATTTAATCTCGGTCCGCTCAGGATTCTAATCTAGAATACTTCGCTGCTCTCGGGATCCAACTTAGTCCCTCGAATTAAATTGCCTTTTTATTCTCTTGTTGTATAATCTACTATTATAAGCTTCCAGTGGTCAGAGAACAAAGGTATTATATTTAAACCGATACCATCAGTACAAGCTTGTTTTGCTAAAAGGTCAACTTCTTCGTTTTCTTGTATATTAGTGTGTGACGGAATCCACTGAAGTATTAATTGGATATTTCTTTTTTGAAAGTTTAAGATTATCTCTAATATCCGGTCGCTCATGCGAGGTACATCGAGTCAAGTGTTGCAGAACACTTTTTGATTCTGTCAAGATCTAGTCAAGATAGTAAATGTATAATAGTTAATTGACTGTAAATATGATAAAGTTTCCGCTAAAGCTATTAATTCGATATGCATAATGGATATACGAGTATCACAGCAAATCTTAAACTTCCCACAGCAAGTTTGGAATGGATCCAAAAATGCAGCACCACCTTCAGTTCTATCCTTTGATCCGTCCGTAAACATCTTGTAAAAATTTCTGTATCGATCTTCTATAAATTCGACACATATGGTTCTCAAATTATTCTGGCAGAATGTACGTTTAGCACGATTAACAGATGGAATATTACAACTTATAACATCGGATAAATTAATGTTGCTTACCCATGTATCAGAGGCAAACATTTCCAGACAGTCACTAGAATAAATAGCTGCAGAATTTAATGACGACATTATGTTGACAAGAAAGGGAAGCTTTTTGTTGGACCAATAGTGCGACTGAGTGTGATTAGACAAATTTTGTAAGAGTGTGATAGTTTTATTATTACTAAATGAGTTTGCTTTAAGCCAAAATTTACAACCAAGGAATCGTCTGCGATATTGGAGAAGGGGGAGGCATAGTTCATTTTCCATTACGTGAATTGGGGTGCTACGTATAAAACCACCTATAACGCGCAACGCCTGATTCTGGATTCTATCAAGCTTTAGTACGTTAGTTACTATTGTCATACAGAAAACTAGCATAATCCATTCTGCTTCGTATAAGGGATATGCAAAGTCGTCTCATATGTTTTTGGTGAAGACCCCAGCTGCGGCCAGACAATACCTTTAAACTATTTATTAATTTAGACACTTTTTGTGCCATTTCATTAATGTGTTTTCCTCATTGTAATGCACTATCTAACCATAATCCTAAATATCTAACGTGATTTACCACAGGGATAGATAAATTGTCTATTTGAAAATCAATTAAGCTTCTAAATGTTTCTTGAATATGCAAAATTTACTTTTACTAGGTGAAATTACAAGACCTAAATGATTTAACATTGAATTTAAGTCATGTGTAGCAAAGCGTAACTTTCTGACCGCAACATCTAGGTTTTTATCGCTAACATATACAAAAAAGTCGTCGGCATATTGAGAAATCTCGACATTATCCATGTTTTGACATACATTTATGCTAGCGACGTTAAATAGTAGCGGGGACAGTGGGTCACTCTGGGCTAGCCCACGACCAGTAGATCTAATCATATCCAAATCATCTATCATAATATGTAACCGTCTACAAATTAAATAAGACCAGATGTATAGACATACTTTAGATCCTACACCTAAACTATCCAGTACTGTTATCATACAAGAAACATCCACGTTGTTGTAGGCGCTATCTATGTCGATAAAACAGGCCGCTGTTAAATAATCTTAAAAAAACCTAATTGTATGTAAGATACTAGCCGTGTCAGACTGTCCATACATGATCTAGATCTACCGAAAACCTACCATATTGTCTGAAAACATTAGATTTTTTTCAATGTACCACTCTAGCCTCCTATTTCTGATGCTATGTAGAATCTTACATAGACAAGAAATAAGAGAAATAGGACGTAAAGAAGCAACATTATGACCTAGTCTAAACTAGGCTAACTAAAAAATATCCCTATACCTAAGTATAGGGATATTTTTTACTTCACGCCATTGCAATGGAACAAATCCTCTCAGACTATCATAAAAAAGGCAGATAGATTCGTGCCGAACACACGAGCGACCGCAAGTACAGTAATACTACATTCTTGAGTAATAAGTTTCCGCGCTCAGGCCAGTATAGTCAATACGGCATGATTACTACGTCAGCAACGCTGCGAAGTAATACTTCACGGAAGCGTCCGTCCCTGCTGCCGCTTGGTAGCAAACAGAGCGTAGAAGCGTATTACTCAAGCCTTTAGTATTACTGAACTTGCGTTCATTCGGGTGTTCGGCACGACTCCGTCTGATTTTTATGATAGTTTGAGCAAATGCTTTATCCAGACAGCCATTATAAATAGAAACTAGCAAAGATTTTCCGACTTCAGGCAGATGCTTGACCATAGAAAATGAAATTTCATCACAACCTGGGGCGGTATCAGATTTTTTTATTGCGTTTTCTAGTTCATGAGAAGTGATGGCTGGTCCTACGAGATCATTACGACTTTGAATTAAGGGTGGAGGCGGGCAAACAAAGTCTGGTGTGATATCGTTTAACAGATTCTCTGCTTTCTCCCTGTTCACACAATAATTAGAAATTCGGTGACCTTTAATCCATCTTATTTTTCGCCAAACCTCTGACGCGGTTGAAGTTTCATCTAAAGATGAACAGTTATTTTGCCAGAACCGACATCTGGACAAGCGAATGACACGTTGAGCGTCTTGGATTTTTTTATTTAAGTTGATTTAGTTTTCAGGGGACGGACAGCGTCTCTAGCAAGGGCCATGCAAGCGCCGTTCGGCCACTACTTTAGAAAGATCTGGGGTCCAATACGGTTTGGGATTAAATTTACCGCTTATCTATTGAGGGATTTTAAGTCGTGGTATATATATTTCAGCCGCTTGTTGAACGGTATTCACAAACTATTTGTAAAATTCCTGAATATTATCAGGAATATTTAACGATAAACAATAACCCTCTAAGTACGTAGCATAAGATTTCCGGTCAGCTTTTTTGTGTTCAGTGGGTATAAAGAGAATATTATACAGTTATGATTACTAAAATAAAAATTAGTATTAGACAGGTCTGCTATATATGCTAACTTAGTAAAAGCAGCAACGATTTTATATTCGATTTTAAAATATTTATTTACGTCTGATGTAACTCATAAAACTAACATACCTAATCTAACAAATTATTCAAATTAGTTATAACTTTATTTTTACCGATTTTTACTCGACTACGGCGAAGCAAAAAGGAGGGTTATGTTTTTGACCGGAATGTGGGTTTGTATGTATGTATGTAGGGATAAGCTCGACGAAATAAAAAAATGAAGAGCACTTGGTTTATTTCGTTTATTTGTAGGCTGCACTCATAAGATTCTTGAATATCTTGAAATACTTAATTACACTCGTCCTAATCGTAACGTAATAGTCGTAATCACATGTCCACAGCACATGTCGTTCTCCGCGTAGCGTCTCCTTCGTACTCCTCTTTCGTCTCTCTCTCTCATACCTCTCACTCGCACCTTTCACGTTCCTTTCCACTCATCTTACATACGTTCCGTTGCACGTCCTACATGTATGTATGTTTGTATGTATGTTCATCTGTTCCCTCATAACTTACTTATCTTAATTTGACAAATTAGGTATCGTTGGACACGTCTTATTTGTCTGCTGGTTATAGGCTACATATAACATCACAAGAAATTGAATGTCGCCACATTCATTGGTGCTCAGGGGATAGCCGTGGTCGTACATCATCTACCGTAACAAAACACTACATTCTGAAAAGTAGCATACGATAAGAGTATGTATAAAATACGATAAAACATTTATTAAAAGTAAGTTTTTTATATAATAAACGATACATATTGAATAGTTTGTACATAGCGATCTCAGATGAGAATATGTTCTTGTTTCATACTTTTTAGAGCGTGATATTTCAGTAGTCGGGTTTTAGTTTTTGAACTTATTTTTTATGTAAAGACTTGTATAATGAACAATATCCGTATCAATAGCTTTATATGCTGTCACTTCATATATATAAAAATACCAGGTTAGAAGGATAGGCATTTTTGCATGGTGGTAGGATACTATGTAGTGTCCGCCTGGCCAGCTACCACCCTCAAGTTAGAAAATCTGTTGCCAAACATATCAGCTATCCTTGAGAGCCAGTTCCCATTCTAGGTTTAGCGTGCTTACCATCTTCGACCACATCATCACTTACCAACAGGTGAGATAGTGGTCAAACGCTAGGCTATAAGATATATATATTTTTTTTAAACTGGCCAAGTGCAAGTCGGACTCGCACTCGTAGGGTTCCGTAACACAGTTAAGTATTCCATAACTATGATTTTTCGCAACTACAAAATTAACTTTGTTTTTCATAGTGTTTGTATGAAAAACAAAGTTATCTTTGCGGTCGCCATAACTCAAAAACTGCTGGCTGTATCTCGTTCAAAACAATTTTCGTTGCAAGTTTTTATTGAGATCTACAGCATATATTTTTTTAGATTTTTCACTCTGATACTTTAAAAGTTAGGGGGGGGGGGGGGGGGGGGGGGGGGACACACATTTTACCACTTTAGACGCGCCTACCTTTCAAATGATTGACTTTGAGAAAAAATGATTTTAGGAACCTCAATGTCATTTTTAAAGACCTATCCATAGACACCCCACACGTATAGGTTTGAAGAAATTTTTTTTTTGTTTCAGTTCCATGTATGGGATGCCCTTAAATTTTTTTTTTTTTTACTTTTGTATAAAAATCGGAAAGCGGTTCACAGAATACATCTCAAAGAAGAATCAAGAATCAAGAATCAAAGCATTTATTCAGTATGTAGGCAGTATAAATATACGCACATATACACGTCAAAATCATAAATCATAAAATAAATCATAACCAATTATCAAGTAAACATAGCAAAAGCAGAATTTAACGCTTTGAATTAGAAAAAAAACATAAACATCTACATACTAAGTTTCAATTCTGTAGTCCTAACAGTTTCGGAATAAAATGGCTACGACATACGGACGGACAGACAGACATGACGAATCTATAAGGGTTCCGTTTTTCGCCATTCGGCTACGGAACCCTAAAAAAGTTGGTTGACGCTTGCTGAAAATGTACGTAAATGTGTGGGAAAATCGATTGCATAGACTTATATCGCAGTTTACTATCTATGAATTCAAGGTCATTCTAGGCTTAGCGTGTTCACCATCCTCGACCACATCATCGATTACCACCACACCAGGCGAGATAGGGCCAAAGCTAATCAGATATATATATTTTTTTAATTTTGTGAAAAATGTATAGCCAGTATGATATAGTGAGGTAACTAATAATAAGTTTGTACTTTTTAGGGTTCCGTAGCCGAATGGTAAAAAACGGAACCCTTATAGATTCGTCATGTCTGTCTGTCTGTCTGTCTGTCTGTCTGTCTGTCCGTCCGTATGTCACAGCCATTTTATTACGAAACTGTTAGGACTACAGAATCTAAACTTGGTAGGTAGATGTATTCTGTAAACCGCTTTCCGATTTTTATACAAAAATAAAAAATATAAAAGTTTAAGAGGGGGCATCCCATACATGGAACTGAAACAAAAAAAAAAATTTTTCTTCCAACTCATACGTGTGGGGTGTCTATGGACAGGTCTTTAAAAATGACATTAAGGTTCCTAAAATCATTTTTTCTCAAAGTCAATCATTTGAAAGATAGGCGCGTCTAAAGTGGTAAAATGTGTGTCCCCCCCCCTCTAACTTTTAAAGTATGGGAGTGAAAAATCTAAAAAAAATATATCCTATAGATCTCAATAAAAACTAACAACGAAAATTGGTTTGAACGAGATACAGTCAGCAGTTTTAGAGATATGGCGACCGCAAAGATAACTTTGTTTTTCCTACAAACACTATGAAAAACAAAGTTAATTTTGTAGTTGCGAAAAATAATAGTTATGGAATACTTAACTGTGTTACGGAACCCTAGGAGTGCGAGTCCGACTTGCACTTGGCCAGTTTTGTGCTTTCTAGGGTAAGATGCCGTGTATTCGAACCCTATCTCATGTAATTTATTTTAATGTTCAAAGACAAGTGTTTGACCACCATGTAACACGATGTCTAGTAATATATGATGATGCGATCTGCAACGTAGCACTCATGTCTAGAAGATACCTGTTCTCTCGTTCTGTTATATATCTGTCTCATGCATCGTTATCTGCTAGAATTTAACTCAATGGTTGTTAGAGTCTGTGCAAAAAGAAAACCGTCGTGGCTTTACGATGAACTGACATTCAAAGGTAAGGAAGGAAGGTATATACCACCACCTAGTGCCACCGGATAATGATAAGAGTAGTTACGTTCCAAGGTATCAAACATGTTTAGTCGTATTTGCAAAGACAGAGCAATGTTGTGAACGCTACAAAAACAGTGAACCAAAACCATCAACACGCGCGCCCTCAATTTCTACGACGGTTCTCTTTTCGCACAGACTCTACTTTTCGATCCGCATATTGTGCATATTGAAGGTAGTTAATGATTCGCCGATATCCGTTATGTTTTTCCATCTACCCTCGATTGAGCGGGAAAAAGGTAGGAGGACCGATTCCGTTTTTGAAAATTCTTACAAAGGATGTTTTACTATGGCCACGATAACAGCAAATACTAAAAAATTTAAAGGGTTTCACCATACAAGAAATTTATTTTACAGCAAAATTTGTTCTATCTTATTAAGGCCACTATATTGCAGCGCAGTATGTATTTAGCGATACCTCCGTCCCCGTGACGGATATTCCGATCGCGTAGCGGGGAACTGCCAGCCAGCTAGCAAAAGTGACAGTGACAGGTCCTACCTCGAAGACGCCTCGTAGGCTACTGCCAGGCTACTCTATACTACTAGGCTACTCTCTTTGGGCTACTGAAGTGAAGCGGGCTGGCCGCTTTGTTATATAATATTGTGTTAAAAATAATAAGGAGTATTTTAAAAAAAACTATCTATTAAATTTCCTTTTAAACTTCTGTTCCTATTTTTTGGCATATTTTTTGTGAGTCAGAGTTTAATGTACTTTACCAATACCCAAAAAACTATTTAAATTTCTTTGTTTTCGTATTTTTTTATGATCGAGTGCAGAGGTAAATATCGTATTTTGCACAATTAAATAATCAAGAATTTTACTTAAACTACATCATATATATTTCCGATCAAAACAAATAATATTCCATTGCTTGCTGTTGAATCAAAAACTTGTCGATTTGGAATATTTAAGCCATTGTACTGTGATACAGAAACGGAACCCTACGTGTGCGAGTCCATCTCGCACATGGCCAGAATTAATTAATTAATTGGGATATTTAATTTAACTAGTCGTCATCAAGTGGTCGAAATTCATAATTCATTTAGGTTTTGAGTGTATTGTAATGCATTTTATATAAAATAAAATATCTATATGCGCTACTTCTCCATATAAACTTTAACTGTATCTAATTTCACGTGGCTCCTAAGGATTACGCGCAAATTTCTTTAAAAAGGGTACAAAGTTATCTCTTCACGTATAATAACACATCCAGTCCACAACGCTCGAGCTCTTCTTTAAGTTTTTGGTGAAATACCAAAAAGAACAAAAAAATATTTAAAAATTCGGTGCTGTTTGTAATAGCAATAAATAAAACTCGTGTATTACCTATTCACTCGCTTTTATTGTATTTATGCAATAAGTACTTAGGTACATAAGCAATTGTCTTGTTTTAGAAAATCTAATACTTAAACGCTTAATTATTTTTTGGCCAAAAAGCCAGCTTTATAATATAAGTAGAGTAATAATGGTTTGAAATGATATTTCACCTATTGTATTTTGAAGATAAACTAGACAGTAATGGGTTCTACATTAACAATAATTCCTGCGTATTAATTCAATTAAGCTTAAGGTATGTTTTGAACTTCTTAAATTGATTTTATGATTTAAGCAATGTGTGTTATATTATAAGTTATAACGAAAATTTTTTTAATAATGTTCGATGGAATGATATTAACAGTCAAAAATATTACATTCAGTATACATAGTCAGGAGATGCAGGTAGATATTATTTCTAATTTTGGTAAATTATTTACGTAATACAAAAGAAACAAAAAACTTTCGATCAGTATAAATATATTATTTTGAACACTAGGACGTAGTCCGAGATACGTTTTTGATATACATATTTGATATACTTACTTATTTGTGATGTGAATATACATAAACATTAAAATCAGCATATAGGTGTTCATACATAACAATATCTAACTAATGATGTGGTAAAAAGGTAAAATTATGTATTATTTTAAGCGTATCACAATTTCACTAAGTTCTAACAGTAGGCAAAGTAGGTCCCATATGGTACTTATGTTTTTATTTATTGAACAGGTAAGGTCCACGATTCAGTAATCTAGTATAAGAATAAGTTTCAATAAAGTGTAATCGGCGAAGGGTAGAAGTGAACAGTGACTACTGGCTCAGTTATCGTAGACTTATCGTACATACAACACTAGTCGCGTAGCACTACGCGTAGCAGTGCACTACGCTCTCGAGATGCTCACAAAATAAATTTAAATGGCTAGACAGACAATTGTTCTATTTTAATATCAACATTAAAATCTTAACTATTTAATTTGAATCCCAGGCAATTATTACCCTGCTTTTTATTGAGAAACATGTCCAAAATTTTAAAATTGGTTCGAGAAAAGGATCTTCTAATAAAATATGTACCTACGTAGGTAGGTACGACATCGCATCACCCACTCAGCGAATTGGGTATACATACATTAAATTTAGTAATTCAATAGGTTGTTAGGTACCTCCTAAGGGTCTTTAGTACCTATGAATCTATTAAATTAGGTACCTTACCTATTTACTTGGTGCAATTAGGAAAACTGAACGTCTATCACAGTTATTTGTCAATTCACTGTCTACATAGAGTCTACACATGCACTCGTATAACTACGTGCGGATATTATATTCAATAGGCCGTACATCTCGGTCGAAATGGAAACTATAGAATGAGACAGTGTCACACGAAGTAGGAAATAGTGAATAGGAATCGTTCTAATATTTTGTGTCTGAAACTGTGTCTAGCCTACTTCGTTTCACAGCGTTCATTAATTATTATTATGTAAGTGATTTCGATGCGAACAATAGGTATAAATTTTCTAATATATTCTATAATTTTAAATATCTAACTTATCAATAAAATATTTACAACGTAACGATTATTATAATTCCTATGGTATTTGAACAAATAAAATTAAAGCACCTACAATCAAAATGTGTCACGTTCATTAAATCAACTCTCTAATTAAATTAAACGAGTTAAGCGTAGGTTTTTTAAAATTAACTACATACTTACATACCTAAACAATTTAAAAATTCTTCATAACCGAGTGGAAGTGACAGAACTCATTATACCACAATACTGGCTCGTTGTATAATTTTATTCGTTTTATTCAAGATTTAAGACACACTTCAACCATTATCCTAATTAATCAATTCAATTCACTAAACTATGATTGCTTCTTCCTTAGACAAAGCACCTATCTACCGGGATTTGTGATCGGACAGCATTTTGTGTCAATTATTTCGCTATTATTGTGCGGAGAAGGCCAACGTGGAACATGTATAGGGCGCACTGCGCAGCGTGTGAGGCGGCCGAGTGGTCAGACGTCGGGCCGGAGCAGGTGCAGGTCGACGGCGACGTCCCGCTTCTGTGCGCGCACGAGCCGCGGCGGCGGGGCGAGCTGGGCCGCGGTCCCTAGCAGCGCCGCGTCCTCGGCCAGCGAGTCGCCCGACCCGTAGCCGCGCTCCTCTGCGTCCGCGTCCACCGCCTCACCCTCGCACCACGACGCCGTGCCCGAGCTGCCGTCCTGCGAGCCCCCCGCCTCTGCTTCCGTCTCCACCTCCACCGAGCAGCTCGCGCACACCTCTGGAATCACCACTCAGGTTCATCATTCCGCCTCCTTTCTACACAATTATATGACTGCACATTCTTTACGAGTCATTAATATCATTCAATTAAGTCATCAACTTACATAACACCAATTGTAAAGTCAAAACTACCAAACTAGATAATACGTAGTAATGTAGTAAACTACGCTATGTCACAAAACATGCTGATGCAATCATAGTTTTATGGTGGATAAAACGAGGCGAATAAATACTAATAATGTATATAACAACCAAAAAAGTTGCGCGGTGTTTTGGTTTTTGTTCTAAGACGTACCTTTATTTGTAAGGAATTGAATAAATTATTACGTAGAGCTATGATCAAGCCGCATAAAACTGTCTTTGGATACCCAGCTATTAACGTAATCACCCCTTTTACATGTACGGAAACACATACAAAATTATTTTTCTTCAATGAAAATTATGTCAAAATAGGTAGATATGTGGCATGTAGAGAATGTAAGGTTGGTAAGAAAGTGCATAGTTTTAATGGTTAGTAGTCAGAAAGGTCTCATACTTTCTTGGAAAAAATCTCAATATATAGAGTATAGTTGAGAGGTGCGTGCGGCCTTTATTTATTGGGGTTATTAATTTGGTACTACCAGATATTCCTTTTTGAAATCCCATACGTTTAATACAAAATTAAGTTTGCTTTTATGTCCAAAGAAAATAGGAAAATACAACATTTAGCAAATCAATCAAACGAAATGTAAAAGATCCTAAAGAGCTATCTAAATACAACATGTTCATAAGACAAAGACACACATTCATAGACCAATTTGAGGTAGACAAATTCGTAGATCGGACAAGGGAGGGAACGAAAATATAAGGTCTATTAAACTATGCATAAAACATTCCACACATCGAAAGGGAAGGGGTAGGTATGTTGGACTCACGCAGCCCATGGCGTCGGTATACAACGGGGCTCTCCCAAGTCGATCGTCAGAGAGATGTAGATGATGAAAAATCTTCATAAGATGCTGCAATTTTGTAATATGCGCATATTTATACCTAAGGCAACGGATGTTTAATTGGTTAAAATAGCATTCAGTACATTCACTATGTATGTTTTTTGAGAAGTGTGTACACTGTGCGGTGTCAATGCAGTTCTCTCCGTGACGTCTCCTGTGCATCAATTTTACCTTAAGTGCAGAGATGTGCTTGTGTTCATCCAATGGGCATGTATTACGATGTAGTTGAGTTGTTTCAAATTTGATAATATTTTTATTCAAAAGCTGCGAATAAAAAATAATATTTTGTTCGTAGTTCCTGAGTAAAAATTACCATGATATCTTTAATAGAAAGGTTACTTAAGAGACCACGAGACCAGCATGAGTATAAATTATGATCAAATTACCTTTACCCTTGTGCATGAAATGATAAATATAGTGGTAGTTATTAAGTCTAGTGTTGATTCAGTCAAGATCTACCGTGTCTGTTACTGTGTAATTATAAAGAGTAGGTAGGTATGATGAAACATAATACGAACCTGAGCTGTCAGTGATGAGTCGGGGCGGCGTATCGTCCCGGTCGGTAGGTACTACTATAACTACTTCGTCATCCCGGGGGGACTCGCCGTTACGGCTCAACGATGTTCTGCAAATTGAATGCGTTCGCTGATTAGCTTGCATTGACGGAGGCTTAGCTCTAATCTCAGAACAGATACTATTATGTGGTTCTAATACAAAAGGGATTATGGCTCGTCTCAAAGTGACCATGCTCATTCTATATAATATTAAAATTATCTTCAAGAACGAGTGACTGAAAACTTTTATACGCTATGCCTCAATTCCCTTTGGACTCCCTGCTTTACCCTTTTCACAACCTTCAATTTCTCGGCAAAAAATAAATAACATCTCTAAACAAAGATCCCGTGTGTAGGGGATGCCGTAAAATAGGTAAAGGGTTTCTTTTCGACGAAATTGCGACACACTTCTAAGACACTCAGAAACGTTTTGGAATTAATTTGAAATTATTTTGGAATTCGTTAGTTACAAATACATAAACTGCTTTTATTTTTATAGCTTTACCATACATCTACCTTAAGCACTTCGATTATATACTAAGGACCAGTTACACCGGTTCCAGATTGACCTATTAAAAACTCATCTGCCAGATTTAACTTACATATGGCGTCATATGTCAGATACCTATTTGTTACTTTATCATTAACCAGTAAAAATCGCCGTAAGGTGAATAAGTAAACCAATGTAAACCATTATGAAACTCGTTTCGATGTGTAAATTTATTGCCACTTTTCTTTCCACCGCACCTTTTTTCAATTTTCAATATATGTTTAACCCTGAACACTCCCCTAACAGTACACCTACATTAAGTCGGAGATAGTCTAGCGATAAGAGAAATGAGCTTAGCTTGGCCCGTAAGTTCATTGCATTTTTGTCCTGGTCGAATCCACTCGGGTGGAATAATGCAGAAGCCGACATATGATCAATAACACATTTGACGTTTGATTTCCCTAATGTGCAAGTAGCTAGTCTCCCGGGACATCCCAAGCGCGCTGGTCTCCATCGTACGTGGTTCAGCTTTTTATTTTGTGCAGGGCTGTTTGTTTTGATTCTATAAGCTTTTGTAAAAGGACATTGATATATCATCTCATATCGTTGGATAAAATATTGGATAACTTTAGGAAACGGTACCTAATATATATTGTTGTTGAACATTCATCTTTAATGCAAGATAAACTATGGAAGGATTTGGGTAGTTTTATAATTATTCTGTATATATATTTTTTTATGGCGGAAGGTAACAGGACAAGCGAAACGCTTATCTGATGGCAAGCCATGACCTATGCCTTCAGATACTGTGATACGCAAAACTTTTTTTTAAATATTATAAATGCATAAAGTATGTAAGGATAGATGTATATTTATTACTTCTTCATGCAAAAACTACTGAACGAAAGCCACGGGACGCCTCTAAGTAGTCACTTATAAATATTTCTCTCGAGTATGTCCAGCAGTGGACTGATGGCAGATTATGATGATGATAATTAAAAAGATTGAGATATGACTTACTTTACAATAACTTTCTTCCTCATAAACCTTGTGCCGAGGTCCGAGTAGCCCCTATTCATTGGTCGCTTATGGGGCACGGGCGGCGCGGACGTCGGCGCGGGCTCGAAGGTTCTAGACACGGGTGAGTTCGGCTCCGAACACTGCTTCTCAGCCAACGTTGGGCGAGCTCGCAGCGCCACGGCGGACTCGCCCGAAGTACCGCTATCACCTCCAGTCACACTATTACCTATTCTTCTTACTCGTCTATCCTCTTCAAATAACTCTATTAAATGATCCAACTTACTTTCTATATCATCTACCTGCAAATATAAATGTACTTTAGTTGACTATACTTATACATTGATATTTTGCTAATTTTCATATAGTGAATTTGAGATCAATGTCTTGGAAATCATCATATTATCACTAATATTTGTAATTAATTGTATATTTATTTTATTTATATTTATGCGTATTTAATCGAAGTCAATCAATAAATACTCACTTGTCTTTCAATTTTAACTACTCTGGAAGCTAGGCTGATTTTGGATGCGTAGACGTCTTTAGCCTTAGATCCTTGCTTACCAAGGATTTGGTCTAACCTGTAGATTTTAAAATTATATTTATTTTCGCTGTATTAATTTGAAGTTCAACTCGGGAAAATTAGAACTATTTAAAAGAAACACAAAGAAAAGCATATGGTTTCGGGAAATTAATTACGTCGAATGAGGAAATTTTAGTTAACTGCTGGTGAAAAGTGCGTACCTACAATACATCATGGAAGTAACATGTTTTCATCATATGGAAATAAAGGGTCCCATTCAACGACTGGTTCGGACACGATGCCTGTCTAAACTTTAAAACAGAACTTTTCCAACTTTCATATTTTGTTTTCCATGTTTAAATGATATGGGTTCCATGTTAAATAACCTAACGATCTTATAAATATTAAATAAATGGTAGACACATTATGCTGTCAAAGCTTAAAAAGGGCTTAGTTGCAGAAAAGCTGAATTCTGCTGATAAAACAATTTAATAGCAGTTGTTGGTTGCTAGGTGACACGTAACCACTACATTCATCTATGTAAACTATCAAAATTACTAATGACGCGTCATTAAACAACAGTCATTTGTTTAAGCGCTAGGCGGCTTGATACAAGAAACAGAAACATAATTAATTATAAGTAATAAAAGTACATGGGTACGCGTAAGTTTACTTCAGTTAAAATTTAAATCAATCGAAACAATATCAGAAGCTTAAAATTAGTTTATTGTTATTATAAACAAGACAGTAAGAACATTATAATAAATTAGGAAGGGCGGGTGCTGATATTGATTTATAAAACCTAAAACGTATTGTACGAGTAAGCATGTTTAGAAAAGTGTTATGATTAAAAAATGTACCTATTTCTAAATATTAATATAACAGCAAACACATTACAGCTAAGCAAAACTACATACAAGTAAAAGTAGGGCGTAGGCATACATGGTCAGTTATCGATTCTATATGAACAAAATTACTATACGTGGAAACACCATTATAATTTGATAAATGATGCTTAATGATCCTTCGTGAGGATTACCTTACATGTAATATAATTCATAATAACTGATCAAGTGTGCATACTATCTGAAAAACTGTGAATTTGAGAAATGGTACTTGTATTTTAAAGGAATATCTATACCTAATATTCTAGTTATCATTCAGGCTCTAGTTCAAGTTACTTAAATATAGTTAGCTACAACGCTGTCATGGTGGAACGTAGCAGCTCGAAGCAACTTGAACTATATACAGTAAATGGCAGTTATCATGACGTGACAAGTGATAAAATAAATATATTCACCCTATACGAAATAGCAGCAGTAGTAGACAACACGGCACCTACACCACCCTTACTTTAATCATGCACTAATAAAAGAACGGAAACGAAACCAAAGTATCATGCGACTAATTTTGTTTAGTAAAATGATGAACATTTTATGAATTATATAATCTACTATGGTAACAAATAGCACGTTATAATATTTTGTTGAGTATATTTTTTTGTAATATGTTTTCAGAATAGCTTCACTGTTATTTTAACATACTCGTATATTGTTATTATTGTTGGTTTATATCTACACCTTATGTTTTGATTGTTTTAATAATGGAATTACAACAAGTAAATGAATCTACACAATGCAAAAGATTGAAAGAAACAAGAATTATAGTTTAAAAAATTATTTAAAAAAAAAGACTTCATATGCGCCAGTCATTTTCTGTACCAAGTTAGAGGTGTTTATCTCCATATCTCTGGAGATGTACAAGACACCTTATGTTTTGATTGTTTTATTAATGGAATTATAACAAGTAAATGAATCTAAACAATGCAAAAGATTGAAAGAAACAAGAATTATAGTTTAAAAAATTAATTATAAAAAAAATACTTCATATGCGCCAGTCATTTTCTGTACCAAGTTTGAGGTGTTTATCTCCATATCTCTGGAGAAACTAACTACGAAATTGAAATGGGACCATTTCGCAATAAACCTCGATCTAAAACAAATAATTGTACAAACCCGTCTGTCTATTTATGACGTAGTTATGCCCGGAACATAAATAAAAACTAAACACCCGAATTGACAACCACATGGAACAGATATAATTTTATATATATTTATAATATTAAGTTATAATTATAAATATTAAATGTATTATAATATATATACATATATATATATTATTATATATATATATATATATATATATAATATATATAAATAGTATAATTATAATTTATATTCACTCTACATTTTACAATAATAATGACATTTAAATTCGTCTAAGAAAAGTAGAGTTGTTACTATTCAGATTTATTTATCTTATCACATAGTTAGTACTAATACTTTACTCGTATTCAGAATCGTAAAACGCTGAAATAGAATTTGATCGGAAAGGCCACTAATCAGAGTGACAAAAAAGTTAAATTATTTTCTGGTAGATATAGGAACATACCATTATAGTTAGTATTAATGTGATAAGGCTTTATTTTAGAATGTAGTTTTGGTATGAGGTTTCGGGAGGCGAGATGGTGAGCGGTGGATGATGAGCAGGCTCCAGCCGGCTACGAGCGGTGCGGCGGAAGGGACTCTCGTCTCACCTGTACTGTAGGTTCTTGGTTCGGTTTAGCAGGTCTGCGTGCCCCGAGGAGTATTGCTCTATGACGTCTTTCACGTCGTAAGGTTTCAACGCTTCTCTAAATCTCTTGCGTGCGACAAAATACTTGAGCTACACGAAAACAAAACATATCCTAGTAGCGAATATTGTAAAGTATCACGTACACATCGTGATGTAAAAGTACTTGGTATGTACATGTTGTGAAAGTTTGTTGGTTGTAGGTACGGATACAAGGAAGCCTGGCCTCAATATGAATGACAATGAACAGATTAGAAGGTTACGTTATATGCTAATTTAATAGTTTTTTTTAAGTCTCTCGACGCATGGGTTATCTAGGCCTTATAAATGTATTTGGTAAAGAGGATGTTATTCGTAAGGTTGACGTAGGCATTTTGATGACCAAATTAGCAGCCATGCATTTACCTACTCATAATTTGTTTGCAATTGCTATAGGTAAGGTAGGTACGTGATTAAATTTCATGTATATAAAGGAATTTTAGGGGCCTATGGCTTGTGAAGTCTGTTGCACTGAAAAATTCCTTTCAAAATATAAGTACCTATTATAGTAAATAGTGTGGAGCAACACGTGTAAATACTTTGATACTTATGATTCAGTTCACAAGTGCACAATATTGTAATAGGTCTGCCTGCATATATTGCATTTTAAAAAATTGAACTTTTCAGTGTTAAGATACTTCTAAATCGCTGGGTTTTTAACTTCACACGGCGTAGATATTAGTTAATGTATAAGTCATATTCTTGAATCTAAATATGTAGTATTAGAAGTTATTATCTCATGCATATACATTTATCACTCAGAATATATGTGCCAGTTATGATAATAATTAAATATATATGCAGACCGTTTTTATCAGCGATTTTGAAGCAGCCATACTATTATAAGTACTTATAGTTATGCTTAGGGTAGACATGTTTAGCGATGCAGGTCTAACTACACTCTATATAGAAGGTATTAGATTCGATGCCAAGTCTGACTACAAAGACAACATGACAGACAGTAGGTACAGTCCAGACAGAGAACATGGCTTGTAGAAAGTAAATGGTGGTGCATGGTGTAGGAGGGTCGCCGGCTGTAGTACCTAGTTTGGACGTTTTTGACGCGCCCCAACAGATCCACGTGGCCCGCAGAATATTGCTCAATAACGTCCTTGACGTCGTAGGGCTTTAGCGCTTCCTTAAACTTACGGCGAGCCACAAAATATTTCATCTGTTAGAATGCCACAATACTGATAAATCACTTTACAATGGCTAACATTTCTTCTCTATTCTATCGAATCTATTGTGTTGTGTAATGAAATGCACCTAAACTTAGACACACAATGGCGAACAAAAATAACAGTGGAATGCTAAGTTAAAGGGGAAAGCTTTCTTTCTGTCATAAACATGATGAGTCAAATTAGAGATGGGCCGCAAACAAGTTGAATAATTCAGCGTTAACAAGGTCGACTTCCAGTGAAAGTCAGTTTAGACGAGCAAATAATGCTAGCAAGATATCTATTGATTCTGATTTTGAAAGTTATTTTTATCTACGTAGAATTAATTACAACCGGAAAAATCCATCTCCACATCCTAGTCAAATGGACAGCTTAATTGAATTGAAATAGCGATGTTTTGAAATTCTACCTGTCTATTCCTAACGTATATTTCATGTGGTGTACCTACGTTAGTGGTAAAAGTAAGTAGGTATAATTTAGGTATGTTTTAAGCTTAGGTGCGTGTTTGTCAAGTTTGTTCAATAATCATAGCATTGAATTATTTCTAAAGTAATGTACTAAGGATAATACAAGGGCTTTTCTGAATGTGATTTGATATATTACACTTGCTTACTTATAATTTAAAAACTTAAGTGTGCTTAATGATAGATTACATACCTTTCTTATGAATCGTATAGCTGCTTTGTGACGAGATGTCAAAGTCACACACCGCGGCTCGTCATCCTCGTCTGCGTAGAAAGAAACATTTTGTTACTAAGTTACAAATAGAAAATTATATGACATTAGTCTGGTCGATCTTTTAATGTAAAAAAGATACTCTTGCGTTTACTCTATGTCAGGAATCTTTTATTATTCGAATAAAATCTTTAACATAGGTTCATAGAAAATGACACGACTAAGATATATTATAACGAGTTATCTATGCAGTCTGTTTACACAGTTGTAGTCGTATTTTTAACAAATCGTTGCAAGTTATCGCGTTTAATCTCCAATGAAGCATCGAACAATCGAATTCGTGTGGAGCCTGCTTTAAGAGAAGCCAGTAGTAGTAGTAGTTTTCCAGTATTTAAAGTTAATACATTGTATGTAATAAAGGTTGCAATATTTTAAAATAACAATCAGCCTGTCCTACCTTTAACTTATCACTTCGAGTCCAAAGTTTTGTATGATTATTTAATCAATGAATAGTTTTTATGGTGTATATTACAACGTCTATCATGTATAGACGAGGGCGGGTCGACTGTTGCTTACTCCTTCATGGTGTTTTAACCCTCTTCGCTATGGATGTAACTATTGTATTCGAATATTTTTAAATATTTCACAAATTGCGTAGAAACAGTTTTGTGTGTTTGAGACCCGTTGGCGTAAAGAATAGCGCTGGCTTGACTTCGAAGCGAGAGGTTGCCGGTTCAAATCCTAGGACGGGTGTTCCTCCAAAGTTTGTAGGAGCATAATAGATATATACTGGTATATCGATTTTCCGCCTGACTTGCTACCAAAAAGTTGCTTACTACCATCAAGGATAAAATCTGCCACCATTACCTTATGCAGTTCCAGCGCCCTTGTGTTGTAAGTTTGTAGTAAGAGTATTCTAGACCTAGCGTGTTCACCATCTTTGACTACATCATCGCTTACCAACAGACAAAGTAAGGGTCAAACGCTAGCCTATAAGATATTAAATAAACTTTATCCAAACTCAAAGAACTCAAATAATCCTTGACAATTTTAAAGTCCATAATATATCAATATGTTAAGACGAAAATTAGGTAATTAATTTCAATTTAGCTTGTCTAAAAGATGACTTAGATACCGATAGCCAGGGGTAGTTAAATATACCACCATGGAGTTAGGTACCGATTAGCTCTCCTCAGCCTCCCCAACGGTTGGCAGACTTTCTACCAGACATCTTGTATATATACTAAAATTAAGTACATTTTATGGAATGATGATTCGTTGAAGTCCCATAGAGTACCAGAATTTTAATAAGCATTAGATGTTTGTGAAATCAAACTTGATTGATAATAAATTGCCGTACTACCTAATAGTACACATTAATAGCATATTATAATATAATAACCAAGAACTTTACTTCATTACCTAAGGGTCTCGACACTTTATTTAAATATCTATAAAGACTGAGAGAGAGGAAAGTTTGTTATTTCCTCTCTGGTTCCTCTCTGATCTCTCTAAGTATAATAAAATTGTTTAAGAGCATACATTTTTTATCGATAATTTATTTACTTACAGATTTATGTTATTAAGGTAAGGAAATAATAATAAACCAATAACCACCACCACATTAAAATCGAACTAAAAACTTGGTTGTTCCTAAGTGTAATTTAACAAAAGCTATTAAAAAAATATATATTTTATAGTATTATTTTGATAAGAAATCTGTATCGTAATAAAACTTTTTAATTACATTTCAGTTGCACATTAATAAAGTCTTTCTATATGCTACTATTTTTTTAATTTATAATTCTGATTACAATATGTAATATAACTTTACAATATGAGTATAGATAATAATAGTTTATGAAACTGCTGCATAATAAGAGGTATTAACGCGATTCTGTGTTTTTCATAGGTTTTTAATAGTATCACACGAGTGTTTTAATACCTAGTTATATGAAGTTGCATACACTATTTACACTACTCACGCAATATCCATTTAAATAATGACCCAAAATTAGTAAAAACGGTGGAATCTAGTTGATTCTGACTCATGACCAACTAGAGTCAATCGCGCATGCGCCCTAGCCACAGAATAATGAACAGTACAAGTACCCCAGCGTGGTCCCCAACAGTGATTAAAATCGAACTGATACCCTTGGATGATCCAAAAAGTACTAAAATTGAAAAATAATTATATTTTACCATTGCCACTCAAAAACGAGCACTTTATTCATCGATAGCAATGAATAAAACGCTCTTTTACTCACTCGGTAAATAAAAACATTTTGAATTTGGATCAAGCACGAAATACGAATTATGGTCAAATAAAACTGGCCAAGTGCGAGTCAGACTTTTGTCCCGCACATGGAGGGTTCCGAACGCCATCTATCGAATTTCTAACGAACTTCTAACACCAACTAAGTAAACGTTAACACAAAGGTAGAATAGTATTATATAGTAGTAATAGTAATACTCGTAGTAGTAATACAGATAAGATAAAGATAAAGATATTTTATTTGCGTAAAACAGGCGTATAACAAAAAGTTGTGACAAAATATTCAAACGATCGTCATGTTTTGCCTTAACAGGCGTGCAAACTTTGCAGATGGCGCTGCTTTACTCACTACATATAATCCAAATTTAAATACATATTACACTGGTCATTCTTATAAACTAAATTGAATTATAAAATTAAAAGGATACAGCACAATGTCATGAAAATAATAATAATGGTTATAATTTGTCACTTAAAAATTCGTCAATATCATAATAACATTTCTGAATTAAAAATTGTTTTAGCCTATTTTGAAACATAATATTGTCCATGTCCTTTAAAGATTTAGGAATTTTATTGAAGACTGTTGGCGCCATACCAATTACACTTTTAAATAGTAATTGTAGTAATTAATATTATTAAATATCTGGTTGACCTTTGCTAGGTATTTTTTGCCACTTAAACAGACAAATATGACTCTTCCCGACATCTATTGACGAATAATAATACTAATTTTTTTAATTGAGAGCAACTAACTGCTTTACTGAAACAGTACTTCTACTCGCCAATAGATGTCGGGAAGAGTCATATTTTAAGTTGATTAAAGTTGATTATTGAAAACAAGAATAAAACAACATTTTCTGAAAATGACTCCTAGCTAGATCGATTTATCGCCCCCGAAATCCCCTGAAGGTATACTAAATTTTATTTAATCGTTGGAGCCGCTTCCGATATTCAGATTAAGGTAAAGACGATAGCGCGCCATCTTTGATCTAGCATCAAAGATGGCGCGCTAGGTGGCGCTGCGCTATCGTAAAAAACTTATTTTAAACTTTTCTTTAATTTTTTACTTTGTTCTGTTCTTAGCATTTGTTGTTATAGCGGCAACAGAAATACATCATCTGTGAAAATTTCAACCGTCTAACTATCACGGTTCATGAGATACAGCCTGGTGACAGACGGACAGACAGACAGACAGACAGACAGACAGACAGACGGACAGCGGAGTCTCAGTAATATGGTTCCGTTGGTACCCTTTGGGTTCGGAACCCTAAAAATAAATAAATCTTGCTGAAAGTTCCTACTGGCTGGCTAAATGGAGGTATACCATAGAAGCTATATAATTAAATAAAAATAAAAATCCCACCAATGTTGGTTAAATTATTTTTGTTTTTATTATGGCTCCACACAATTAGTGTATTTAGCCAGATTCGAGAATTATAATTGACAGCCAGTTTTTGTAAATTCAAGTCATAATTTTGAGTCAAAGTCACATTTCTGATCAAGTTGTAGTCACAGTCTAGTCCAAATCATACCCTTAGTACAGATGTGAACTTTGCTAAAGTTTTTCAGTGCAATTTTGGTAAGAACAGAAATAGCATGTTTTTCAACATTGTGCTGTTTCCCTACACTCGCACGCATTCACCGGCACTAAATGGTTAGTAATCCACATTTATTACACATTAATAATGAAATATGATAAATACAAATACTATACTACTACTTATTTTCTCGCAGTCAATGGTAAAAAGAAAATTACACGACTCGTGAATAAAAAAATTTATCTCGGTCCTTGTATCCCTCGCTCCGCTCAGGATTCTAATCTAGAATCCTTCGCTGCTCTCGGGATCCAACTTAGTCCCTCGAATTAAATTGCCTTTTTATTCACTTGTTGTATAATCTACTATTTTACCATTGCCACTAAAAAAAAAGTACTTTATTCATCGATAGCAGTGAATAAAACGCTCTTTTACTCACTCGGAGAATAAAAACATTTTGAATTTGGAACAAGTACGAAATACGAATTATGTTCAAAAAATAAATAAAACTTGCTGAAAGTGCCCGCTAGCTGGCTAAATGGAGGTATACCATAGAAGCTATATAATAAATTAAAAATAAAAATCCCGCAAATTTTGTTTTTTTTTGTTTTCATTTTGCTTCTCACGATTAGTGTATTCAGCCAGAATAAAGTATAAAAAATATTCAAGTTTTTGTGAATTCAAGCCATAAAGTTGAGTCAAGAGTTGAAGTCACAGTATAGTCCAAGTATACCCTTAGTAAAGATGTGAACGTTACTGACGATTTACAGTGCAATTTCGGTGAGAATGCAAATAGCATGTTTTTTCAACATTGTGCTGTTTCCACATATTCACCGGCACTAAATGATTTAAGGTACGGCCACACCGCAGCGTCCTGCGATCTGCGGGCGCGATCTCAGTACTTTTCAATCGTTTTCTTATACTGTTTGGTGTAAACCAGTCGTTACAAATACTACTGCGCTAACTGATCGCGGCCTAGATCGCGCATGCAGGACGCTGCGGTGTGTCCGTACCTTAATAATCCAGATTTATTACATATTAATAATAACATATGATAAATAATTAAGAGGTACTATAAGTAGGTACTACTATTTATTTTCTCGCAGTCAATGGTAAAAAGAAGATTACACGACCCGTGAATAAAAAATTTAATCTCGGTCCTTGTATCCCTCGAATTAAATTGCCTTTTTATTCACTTGTTGTATAATCTACTATTATAACATTATTTTGTTAGGGAAAAATTGTTAGAATTTAAAGATTTTGTTAATGTCGATATTGTGTTTATAAACTATATTAATATAAAATGGTTTTATGTTTATAGTTAGAATTTTACGAAATTTACGATGTTACGAACAACGTCTATAAATTGTTTTCTTTTGCTATGAATCTTGTGTATTACCATAGAAAAGATAATAATACTACGGCGTATAACGATAATGTAATGCATTTTAAATTGTATAAGTACCACGTTTCCGACTCGACCCATTTTGTCTTGGAGGCGTTCAGTTTATCTTTAAGTTCCTATTAAGTTTAGCCTTGTGAACCTAGCTGATGAAACACCTTTGTAGCGAACAATAAAATGGTTAACAATGATGGCAGAATGATTAAGCGATTAGTATACCTATCCCTTGCATTTTAGCTGTCATAAAAACAAAGCCGTACCCAGACCATTACCTTTTATGTCCCCATTCTTTTGTATTTCTTCAATATAGACTGGGTATTTTAGCGATTATTTTTGTGGGAGAGCATCCTTGCGCTCGTATTTATTTATTTTTAGAAATATTTTTATGTGTCAATGTAGTGCAGATTCCCGCGAAAAAGTAGAATTTATTTTACTCGAGAAATGGTTTCACTTTACTAAGTAAAATAAACTGGCCAAGTTCAAGTCGGACTCGCACTAGTAGGGTTCCGTACCACACTACAGTATTTTATAAGATCAAGCAAAATATATCACTATCATTTTTCGCCAGCAAAAAATAATAATTAATAAACATTTTATTTCTTATAACGCCATCTAACGTCTAACTAAGGTGTCAGGGATCGACATTTCAATATAACGCCATCTATGGGACGTTTACCTAACTAAGCGTTCATAGATGGCGTGAAATGCCGAACAAAACACGTTTCTTGTATGAGGACCCTCTATTATTTTTAACTTTATTCTGTTTTTAGTATTTGTTGTTATAGCGGCAACAGAAATACATCATCTGTGAAAATGTTAACTGTCTAACTATCACGGTTCATGAGATACAGCCTGTTGACAGACGGACAGACAGACAGACAGACAGACTGACAGACGGACAGCGGAGTCTTAGTAATAGGGTCCCGTTTTACCCTTTGGGTACGGGACCTTAAAAAGAAAATGAGCAGTTAAAAATAAGTAAACGCCTTTTATTTATTGAGCAGTGAGTTCGAACAGTTATTATGAATGTTTAAACGTTTGAATGAATAAGAGCGGTATGTTTAAAGTCATCATAAATTAAAGAACAGATTTGAGAAGACATAAAGTAGATACTATAAATAAATTTACGCTGGCATAAATTAGACAGCATGGAAAATGAAGCACCGTGGAGCGTGGCAGCGCAGCTCCCTCGGCTCGCTTGCATCTCGACACTGTCAGTGAAATATTGCTCTACTTCTCGTAGTTTTGTGCTGGATTTGCATGAAAGATGTAGTTATTCAGAGACATACGTTGCGGATAATAGAAGTACCTATGACATACAACATCTCTTGCATATTACGTCTCGTATAATACTGTTCGTATAAAAAGCCTAAAAGAATTTTAGAACTTTATAAAAATATGTTTTATTTTATTAAAGAGTATTCAAAATTAGATGAAAAATTCAGAGATGTACTTTTTCCCGTGAGTAATGTTTATTATAAACGACAATTGTTTTAGTTTGCAGGATTAGACCTAATATAGATTAATCACTCATAATCAGCCTAAATTACTGCCACTGCCAGACTGTGGACCTAGACCTCTTCCAATACGATGATGTCCGTCTGATCTCCGGTTCTTCCTTTCCAGTCCTCACGGCCCGCCGTAATTACACCGTAGAGTAATTACCGTTTAATTGTAATAACAAGCAAGGCCCTTCCATACGAGTATCTACGAACTGAATGTAGGTGTATAAAGTCGATATAGTTAGAGGTATATACATCTACTACAACTATAGTAAATTTTCTAGACACATCCATCTTGGATATATCAGCAGATAATAACGAAATATTTACTAGTTTTAATAAATATGTCTGACTTAAACTTTTTATACACATACCCAAAATAGATGTATTGTTTCATAAAAAATCTTCGAAGAATGATCTCGATCGCTGATAAGGTTTACTTTCTACGATTTTTTTCCACAGATGGTAGGAGCATTATATTCATGTTGCACCTGACTTGCTACCAAAAAGTAGCTTACGACCATCAAGGAAAAAATCTGCCGCCATAACCTTACGGTGTTTCGGTAGCACGCAGCCCTTGAGCATCATACCATTCCGGGCTTAGCGTGTTCACCATCTTCGATCACATCATAGATTACCACCAGGTCAGGTAACAGTGGTCAAACGCTAGCCTAGATATGAAAAAAAGGATACAATACGTTGCCACCATATTGATAACCAATAACGTAAAATAATTAAAATGTGAAATTATAGTTTATTCGTTATTCAGTGTTTTATTTTATGTTATAACGAAATTAGAAAGTTACATAATCTCGGATATCATTAAATTGTGACAGAAGATCTATGATATTATTAACTTATGAAATTACTTTCTAGTTAATTTGTAAATATATGACACAGAAAAATATTAAACGAATATATTGTACAGTTCGTGAAATATGCATTTAAAACATGACTTGAATTAAATTAAATGTTTAGTCAGGACGGACCGCTACACCAAACTACGAGTTCTACGACACATCCATTGATCAAATACATTTATAGGTACACTTACACGTTATTTAGTGAAAAATATCTAATTTATAAAGTTGTTTCTATTTGGTAACTAAATAGTAACATTTATGTTTGTGCATATAGCGGCCAGAATACATATACATACTGTTATAACTGAAGTGATATTTCCATTAACTGCTAGAACGTTGTCGCATTCGTTTTTGAGAAATAATAAGAGAGATTAATTAAATCTACTGCGACAAAATCCTTTCAGTATTTATGTATAAGACCATACACAGCAATTATACAGGTAACGTAGGTATAGTTTTATGTTGTTCGTAACATTCATCCGAATACAAGCAGTGTTCGCTGACAACTAAGTAGTTAGTATAAAGACTAGGAACTAAGTGTGACATACTCAAGTACAGTCGTGAAACAATACGCAGTCAGAAGATAGTGTAAAAATTGAAGCCTGTGTACGTTCACGTCAAACCACATTCACTAAACCTGTACAGATCTAACGTTACGAAGGTACACTACTCGAAAGCGACAGTAAGAGCATGTCAATGAACGATTAAGGCTACACGGAGAGAAAACTAATTCTGGAAACTGCCGCATGACACACCTGCTTGTCGCTTACCGTCGGAGGATTTCTTGGAGAGTGCCGTCTCTGCCACCGAGTCCTCGCTGAGCGAAGGGTTGACAGGCCGCGCGCGCCCTGTTCGCCCGTTCGTCGCGCCTGCCGAGCCATACACACGCTCACTTCAACACTTACTCAGCCTGAGGACCCTATATGACCCGCCACTGTCCTTCGATACCTTCTCTACGACCTTTACTATATAACCACCTTGAATTATTTGTTAGCAGCGTGCATTAGCCGCACATTACAATATATATCTCATCATTTATTTTGTTTCGGTTTTGCTGCAAGCTTTATTTTAATTTATTTTGTAAATTTCACACGAAATATCCAGCTCTCTTATTATAAAACTTGACAACGGTCATCTGCCAGAGAACTCACTGTTTTTACTGTGCTATATTTGATAAGGACACTAGGTCGTCTCGTCAGTACGGTCTGTTTTTCCATTTGTTCTAGTAATCCAGCCACTACTTTAGTTACAATAATGTCGCTGTTTTTCATTCTCAAAATAAATTAGTCGCGTGCGCTACTCAATGTCAACGCTGAGTAAGTTTAACTAAGTTTTAGTCTTCTACTTCTAAATATTACATACATCTGATGCGAACTAGTAGGATGTCACATACGAGTTTTTTTTTACGATATTATGATCTGAAACATGATGAGCATTCTAGTCTTGGATTAAATTTGGTAAGGATTTTTCACTTAGTTAATATTTTAAAAATTTCTCGATGCAAACTTCAATAATATCCTCTAAATGAGATTTTGTCGTAGCTTATGCTAAGCGGAATTCATCTTTCATTTTGTTTTATATTACAGGGTTGTAGAAAACCTCTTTTAAGTGGAAAATATTCTTTCATATTTTCCTAAAAGAGTACTCGTATGTTATTATACGAGCTTGCGACGCAACGTAATTGCTATAAGATATAAAGGTTTAACGTCGTAAACGGTAACGTTACGCAGATTTATTATTATTTTCTTTGGAAAGAGAACCTTCCTCCACAACACTGAGTAATCAGCGATGATAACATCAAATGTATTATCTACAGGAGTATAGAAAGTAATAACATGGACAATTTAACATAATTGTAACAGAATGGATATGTATATAAGTACTTAATATTGTATACGAGTAGGTATACGTATAATGAATGTTATTCGTTTTTCCTTTATTTTTTTCAAAGCTTACTAGCAATGTGTGTTGCACATTACTAGTCCCTTCCAACTAAGCTAAATATGCTTGTGTCTGGAGTGGTTTAACGTCAATAGTTCAATGGGTGAGAAACGATCGAACTGACCACCTCTCGATCGCCAGGCCGACGTTTAGCAATTGGTCTATTCCCGTTTACATAGGTTGACAGCAAACAAGCAAGATGCTCGTCTGATGGGAAGCGGTAACGTGTCACAACACATAATACTCATCGACTCACCATTAAATATCAGAATTTTATCGTGTATTCGAACCACTTCCGTTACCTCGAGCCATTTGATCTTGAGTCTTACCAGCAATACTTATGTATCTATATACATTAGAAGTTATAGTTATAGTAGATACTTAGTAAACAGAAAGATCTAAAGTTTTATCGATCTCCACCTATCAAATATTACTTAGATGAAAGAATAAATTATTGGCGTCTACCGGAGCCTTCTATTGCAATTTCTCGTAATTTTTATATTTTGTTTAAAACTGCAGATAAGCCAAACTAACCTACACGCTGAAGTTGATAGATTGATATAGATTTGGTTAGTAAGTAGTTGTTTTTATTTTTTTGGGTTCCGTACCAACCGTTCCGTTTTTTGGTACCTCAAAAGGTAAAAAAAGAACCCTGATAAGATCACTTTCTTGTCCGTCTGTCTGTCCGTGTGTCACCACCGATTTTCTCAGGAACGGGAGGACCTAGCAAGTTGAAAATTATACCAAACACTGAGGTCTATAGTCCCTATAAGGTGTATAAAAATCAAGGTCCTGAGTCAACACGATAAAAATATATGGGCAAATTTAGATTTACTTGTGCTGTAAGACCTTGATTTAAATCAAAATTGACAAATTTAGGTCAACCGGAAGTACCCTACAGGTTTTGGGTCGCAACCTATAGGGTTTACTTCCCGTTTTGGCCTAGAATAATGAAATTTGGCAAGAAGCAAGGTCTTGAAGCACTTATAAAGGAATAAATCTAAAAACCATAAATATGTAGTTTAATAACAAAATAAGGTACATTTACTACTACAGACTTATCATTTGTAGTTGGTGCAATAAATGTTCTTTGGATCGAACTAAAAAGTTATGTTTGTCCTTTAACCTAGTTGAAGAAGTTGGTACGGAAGCCTTAGTGGGCGAGTCCAACACTTGTCCGGATTTTTAAAAATCTTAAACTGTCTATTTTTATATTTAAGCGGTGTACATACGAGTATATAATCTACACACAGCAATACTTAGTTACTTTTTTGTCGATTAAACTGTTCAAGCCCACTTCTTTAATATGTTACTAACTAACTATTAGAGATCAAAGACTCACGTGGGTGTCGATAACCACATGCTTATTTCAGGAATATGTAAATCAAAATGCGTCAATTCGATTGAATGGTAGTCTGTTGAGCAACTACTTATGATACTAAGTTTCAAAAAGGGGTAGAGTAGCTATATTGTAAAACGGCAAAAAGCCATTTTAATTTCAAAATCTTGAAAGTTTTAGTCATTTCTCATAATATTTTAACTGAAAAGGTCATTAGCAACTGTCTGTATCGACCTCATAAATAAAGCAGACATAATATCTGCAATGAAGAAATACCTAAATAATGAGGCCATTGCAACGAATGCTATTTAATGTCTCAGGCTACTATTGATCCATTCGGTGTCTCTTTCTTACTCGTGGAAATCACTTTTATGAATGAAGCTTTGACACGGGTAAATAAATTTTCCGTTTCCCATTGAAATGTATTTAGCGTAAACTGAAACGATTTTAGCATACGGTTAAGTGCCGCTTGGATTTCGCATGGCGATAACACAATTGAGATAGCGAACCCTCGTACGCTATCTGTACCGTGACATGGCGTGTAACGATGATAGATATTGACATGCTAGCAACAACCTGGAGGCCCTTTTAGTTAAATTGGATAAACAAAAATCGCGAGTTTGCAAAAGTGCTTTGCTGTAGCCTAACCGAGCTACCGCGATTTGATTCGTCAAATAGAAACTGACTGTGTTTTTATGACGGAAATAGTTGTTTACAAGAATCAAACTTGTTTCATGTTTTTGAGATCGCTATCGACGGAGGGTTATATAGGTTAAAAACTTCGTTTACCTAAAACTTTTCAAACAAAAATACATATAAAAATAAATAGCCAAATCGGTCCATTCGTTTTCTTGTTATCGCGTGGTTAAGGGAAATAGAGATTTATTTTCATAAAACCCGAAAAACCGTATTGATTTTCAGATTTTGTTACCATTTCAACCTCTTAGAGGTGGATTTTTAAAAAGCCTGAAATAGCCTTAAAACTTAACTTATTAATTTATAGTATTTTTTAAATTATGATTTAAGGTAACAGGACAAGCACGACGCTCGCCTGATGGTAAGCGATGACGTCTACCTATTACAGACACAGTGGCAGAAGATATAGAAAAGACAAATAAAAAGACTCTCTAATCTTTTGATTTTAAAATTATCGTGAATTTGTAACATTATTATTGCTATATTCCGGCTATAATTCACGTACCTTTAGTCGAATTTTCTCGACCTAGGTTTCGAGCGAGTCAGTCGCTCTTCCTTCTATCTAATCTTGTTTCTCTATACAAATTTTGAACCCCCGTTTCATCCCCTTAAGGGGTGAATTTAGAAAATCCTTTCTTAGTACACCCTTACGTACTAAGACAAATATACCCTCAAATTTCCAGTCTCCAGTGGTTTAGGTTGTGCGTTTTCTCTAAGTTAGTCTGTCAGTCAGTACGTCAGGATAAAGATTCTTATATTATTAGATAACGATCATGCTTGCGTCCAGCATAACAGACCTGTTAAGAACGAGAAATTTTGACTTATTGTGAAATGATTCTTGAAAAATATTATATCAATTAATCATCGTCATCATTATCAGCCAATTTCCGTCCACTTCTGAACATAGACCTCTCCTATGGCACGCCACTAAGATCGATCTTCAGCTATTCGTTTCCAACCGCTACCAGCCAGCAGTGGCAGTATGGCAGAGGGCTGGTCACATCTGTCGTAGAAACGATAACCGTTGGGGTAGAAGAGTTCTAGAGTGGAGACGACGACACGGCAATCGTAGTGTAGGACGTCCTCCAGCTAGGTGGAGCGATGATTTCAATGAATATAATCATCAAAATATCGTTTATTGCCTTCAGGTAGTCAGCCAAATGTGATGCTCTTCTACGTAGTTTTGTCTAGTAACTCTCATTTACATAAAACATCTTTTCCAAAAATGTATCTCAAACAAACATTCTATTTTTATTTTCGAGTTTTTCGCGATTATTTTATGAAACGTTTCATGTTATAATTTGTTACGTAATATAAATATTTTACAGACTCCTATGAACTATCTGGCATGCATAATAAAAAATGCAAAGCGGTGTGAAATTAGATACCTATTATTGTTTAGATACGTAACCGAACTCAAAAGACAAGCTTTGATTGAAGCCATTCCAATAACATGAGATTCCTACACTAATCGCTGTAAATCTTGAAATCATGTGAACCGCACTCTATGATGCTAAATGAACGCAAGTCGGGCAGTCGTTATGGTAACAGTATAATCTCACAAGTCTCTAACTCAGCACTTACATACGCGAAGCGATTACCATTAGAAGCCACTTTGTCAAATAGAGATACGTGAAGCTTCTCATTGCATTGAAGAGGTATCATTATTTCGAAGCGATCTTTCAATCTACGCGGGTGCATTCTTATTTCAAAAAGTGAAAAAAATAATAGAAAGAAGTAGAAAGTAAGTAGGACATTAGCATCGTGTCTGGAGCTAGAAACGTAGCTGTTGCCACCGGAGGCTGCACGTTTGTCCGGACTCAAGGCTACGTTCGACATTTTCGCATTTCGTGTATTCACAGGTTCTGGGAAAGTTTTTACTAATAATAAGAATTAATAAGAAACGCAGCAGAAGTTTCGACTGTAATTGTCATGCCATAGTGCCTTCTAAGAGATGAGAATAGAACCTTTAAAGCAGCTTTTCCAACAATGGAGTAGGCAACACGCACGGTCCCCTCTGGATGTATGATTATCTACGGAACAGGGTAATAAATATTACTCTCCATTCCAACAGATTCTTCTCAGTGGAGTCTCTCGTGGTTTGATACGCGTGTCGTGGTAAACACTTTTGTGTTTTAGAATGTGTTGTAGTTAGATTTGTCTCGGTGCGCTGCATACGTGATATAGTGTCTGTTACAAACATGTGCCGTAAGGCCTCATCACTTCTCACATTGTTATGTGACAAGCCAATTGATATTTGAATTAATCTGTGCACTTTTTAGATATTATTATTTTTGAAATTAGCCAACGAATGCTATATTATTCGTGATAATGTAGTCTGATTAATATTTAGTTATATGGATTCATAAATATAAATTATAAATACATAAAATAACATTAAAAAAAACAGTGCGGACTTTTACTTGCAGAAAATAAAAAATAAGAAACTAATTTCCACCGTTGGTTTATGTTAGTAGAGTATACGTAAGAGAATGACGACGTGTAATTTTGCGTAACGGCGGAGCCAGATCAGTATAGTGAGATTTGAGGTTTTCCTATATCGCGGTTGAAGAAACAGGTAGGTACAGTTTAAATAACGATAACGCTTATGTCGGTTTGATAATGCAGGTATCGAAGTTGTTTGTTATGCCAGTAGTGTGGATTCGCGGTTCGAAGCATTTCATAGCGGCATGGCTTACCGAGATTTTCAGCGCTGGCGTTGACATCGTATCTGTGTGCGGGCTTGGAGTGCGGCGCCGGCGAGTGCAGCGAGGTGCTCTTGTGACGGCGGATCGTCGGCAGCCGCGACACAAAGGACGCATTGTTCTTGAATGACGCACTCATCACCCGGCTGTCAAATATACATAACGCTCGTCACTTACCCTCCTCAACCCACTCGAAGGGTATTTTGCGAGTCTTACTCGCGATTAAGTTACAAATCGACTGACAGAGGAAATTTGCACATGAATAAAAACGGTTTTGGAGCTCCTTTGATGTGAGCTGCCAACTTTTCAGACTAGAAGGGTTTCACAATTGTCGAATCGGGCATACATGTTTCATCTTTGTAAGGCTTTTATGTGTCGACTCACCTCGTCTGCGGGCTCGGCAGAGGTACTTGATGTATCTTCCAGGTGGCTACACTAATGGAATGCTCGTCGGCTGCGTAGCACCGCCACAGAGCTTGTATGAGAGTGGCGGCGGGCTGACGCCGCCTGATCATGTGCTTCTGACGCTGTTGCTGCTGAACCTTAAGCGCGAACCCCGACCCTAGTATACCCTGCCATAAAAAAAAGTTTCTGTGAGATGTATAGTGCAAGCCAGAGATAACAGACACAAGACGTAGAACAAAGACGCGTCTGTGCCCCGTCCTCTCTATATGGTAGTATCGCGAGTCTTCCTTACACCCCGTCCACGCATTACGTATTTTTTGTCTGATTTGCGACTACCTTAGTACGGCCAAACCGCGGCGTCATGCGATCTGCGAGCGCGATCTCAGTACATTTCATTTGTTTTCTGATCGTGTTTGGTGTGAACTATTCGGTACTAATACACTGCGCTATCTGATCGCCACCTTGATCGCGCACGCAGGACGCTGCGGTGTGTCCGTACCTTTAAAATAAATACATACATAATAAACTTCATATTAATTTTATATTAGTTTTGGGTTATTATCTACTGCCTACACCCAGTAGTTTTTTTTTTGTATTCGCTAACAAAATATGTAACGACTAGCAGCCCGCCCCGGCTTCGCACGGGTAGAACATATATGCCTACAAAATTTGCATCAGTTTGTTGCATCGAATATAAAATACGAACATATTTAACAACCATCGTCATATTTCATCCAATTTACACAAAACCTTAACGAATTATGCACTTAAACCTTCCTCATAAACACTCTGGCTATTGGTGAAAACCGCATGATAATCGGTTCAGTAGCTATTGAGATTATTGCGATCAGACAGACAGACGCAGTGATGAACTTTGTTTTATAATACTTACGTATTGATATTGGACGGCCCTTTGGCGTAAAGGATAGTTACCCTGATTCTGACCCGACGGTCGTTGGTTCTAATCCTAGCTATATACCTACCAATGAAAGTTTTATGTGCATTCATAAATCATGAGTTTTCGTACAGTGGTAGTGGAATCATTAAATCTACCAAAAAGTAGCTTACCACCAAGGAGTACATCTGCCGCCGTAACCTTACGGCGTTCCCCGACGCAAAATGTAGGGGTAATATACGTTTAACGTGTGTATCTGTGTGTCTGTCTGTAGCATCTTAGCACCTAACCGGATGAACCGATTTTGTTTTTATTATTGATAGTTTTTTTTTGTTTGATAGATGTCTTCATGGAGAGTTGTCTTAGCTTTGATTCATGAAAATTCGTTCAATCGTTATAAAATTATGAGCTTTTTTCTAGTTAATTGCGCTATGAAATCAACTTTCATAGGTCTGATCAATTCGAAAATCTTCTTCTTCAACGATATTGTAAGAACATGGAAGCCTCCTGGACTCTACAGAATACTCAAATCCTCACCAACTTACAGCTCAGATTTTAAATGTCGTGTTTAGAGTCATTGGAAAAAGCTATTATACATAGATCAGTCGGGGTGGTTTAAAATATTATATTATATTATTATATATATATAGATGAATATTATTTTATACAATAGATCATATTATTATACTATATTGACTTCAAATTGATTGTGATCGGTGCGGATCTACAGCATAGCTAAGCTTATAATAATATTTTCGTAGTAACTATGACCTAATCTGTGGTTTCACTGCAAATATTTTATTAATTTTGCGATGCGTGTTTGTGAAATTCGTGATATCTTCTAGAGTTTTCATTTGAATTATATACTGTAAAGGACAATTTTTATCTATAATATGTGGCCAAGCTAGTTAACGTAATTATTTGGATAAGGATTAATACTATATACTTGAAAATAGCCTTGGAAGTTATGTAATATTTTTTAACAAATTTTAAGATTAAAATAGTTACTGTGAGTCAACTTAAAGAGATAGACATATGCTGTTGCGGACTTTTTTGTAGGTCTTATTAAGTTGTACAACTCTTGCATAGAAAATATTCTTCTATCTATTTTCAATTAAGTAGCGTTCGTAAGAAACGTGTTTTTTCGACCGTTTATTTGCCGACTTAGGTTGCAAATTAGGTTCTCACGAATGTACCTTTGATTTAAACGGGATAATATATAGCCTATTTTCATTCCGAAAGTCCATTCTATGTATTAGTCAAAGAATTTTTTTAATCGGTTCTGTAGTTTTTCAGCTTACTCATTACAAACATACAAAAATACAAAAATACAAATGTTCTTTCCTTATAATATTAGTATAGAAGTATAGATTGCGATAAATTGAATAAACAAATAAGATTGGCTGAGTGATTCTCACCGCGGGGAGTGCAAAGAACGAGATGCCGAGCAGCGCACAGAAGGAAGCGATGAATTTTCCTTGCCAGGTTTGTGGCACCATGTCTCCGTAGCCCACTGTGCACAGCGTGATCTACAAAGTACACCATACTTCATGCTGAATAGTAATGAAACAACCAATACCCACTTTCTTTGCTCACTTTAATGGGTTAAGAAATCAATACTTACGACTCCCCACCACAACGCTTCAGCAAAATTTTTAAACTTTGTATCAGCGACGTCTTTTTCCGCCAAGTATACCAAGAACGAAGCGAATATCAACCCCAGGAACCCAATGTATAGTGTTGTAATTAATTCCTGAAATTAAATTGAAGTGGTTAATAGTTAATATTAATGTGTCGATATATTATTATATTAAATGTTGCCTGGAAGATATCGCTTTTAACGATAAAGCTACCCATTGTAACACTATAATTAACATGTATACTACTATTTGTTACGCTATATTAAGAGTTGGTACAATAAAACATGTTATCTATCTATATATATAAAATGTGACAACTAATATGAAACAGTAATTTAAAGTACTATAGTATAAACTAAAAATAATTAATTTAACAAGTAGGTACAGTAAAAGGCCTTCACATTAGTGTTATTAATCTTGCCAGGAAGCAACGCCCATTAATTCAATTTGATTATAACGTGATAAGATAAACACCTACTAAATAAATTTAACTTTATTTCAGAACCTTTTCTATAAGTACAGCAAAACTTCAATATATAGTGTTTATAGCCAGGTAATGTGTATGAGTCAGCCACTGCACACATACACGTAATAAATTGAAAACACCTGGCTGCAGTTAGCGGGCAGAAGTTCTTTTGCAAGGTAAATATTGTATAGTGTAGCGGGAAATGCGGCAGGGAGCCCCGCTTTATTAGCTCTGCATTGTGATCATGCAACTTTAACCTGAACCGATTGTGAGTAGATATTGGGTTTGTACACGTAACCATATAACTAGCTATACATACATACGTGACCGGCGCCCTGGAGGAAATTGCGGGTGAACCCGCAGGGGCGCCTGCTTACTCAGCATACTTGGGTTATGCAAAAGGGAACCAAAAGCCTCACCGACGCGTGCTAACTGCTGGCCTTTTATCCAATAAAAGGTCGAGAATTATAATATTTACAAACTACTATTTCGTAACTTGATACCCGTGTATCAACGATCTGAGAGCGGCCGCGCCCTAGAGTAAGTTTAGTCTCTAAGTGCTTAGAAATATATTATTTCTTCAATAAAACAGAAATATCTCGGATTATAAACGAGACGGCTATCCGCTGTCGGATAATAATAGCGCAGTTATTGTTTCTGTATACGTGTTTATTGAATCAACATTCCGGGACGACTAATCGACAAAAATAAATATAAATTCTACTAATCAATATGATCGGCTATTGAATACAGTGAATGGTTTTTTAGTCTTGGCCGCGTCATGCTAGTCACACACGCCACATGTCATTGTGGGCCGTGAACATATCTAGTTTTAATTATATTGTTTGTTGGAATTATCGTTCTGATGGACCAACATATACCTTCTGCTAATTTCATTAAGAATTAATCAAGACGCGCAATTAACGCAATCGTTAGGCACAATAAAAAATTGGTAGGTAAACTAAAGTATAAATCAGTCGGTGGCGGGCATCTGTTCAGATTTATTGTTAGTAAATGTTACGTGGAGCGACGTAGGCGTAGCGTACGGCTCGGTGAGCCACTTTGATTTTATGGACTGTAATTACCTTATTTTTAACCCCCGACGCAAAATGAAGGGGTGTTATGAGTTTAACGTGTGTATCTGTGTATACAGGGTGTAGGGTTTCATGTGGTCCAAACGAAAACCGTCGATGGAGGACTCCAAGGGCGACCCAGAGAACCCCTATATATGTTCCGCGAAAAACTATAACTTTCGAAAAAATTGCGTTTTACTTGTTTTCGAGTTTGAACCCAAAATGTTGCAATTTATTTAAATTTTCTCCTAAACTACAAAGGCCAGAGCCCTAGTTTTTTGTGAGACTATGAACAATTAATAGGTCTTTCATGGTAAACAAGGATTTTTTATTTATGCTATTTATTTTTTGAGAAATAAAATAGGGCATCACATTTTTTTATTTAGACGATATTTATTCTTTTACTTTGAGCAGGCTTTTCTTCAAAAAAACACAGAATAAAAAAGTTACAACCAATTTTAAAAACTTGTCTGTTTTATGGACCTGCTACTTGCCAAATTTCATACTGCTACGACAAAAGGTTCAGGTCTAAAAATAGAATTAACGAAATGGAAAGGATTTCAATTTGCAAATGATTTCTTCTGAAATACTCTATGGTAATCTCTTTTTTACAGAAATGGGGTTCTCTGGGTAGCCCCTGGAGTCCTCCATCGACGGTTTTCGTTTGGACCATATGAAACCCGACACCCTGTATGTGTGTGTCTGCATTGTAGCGCCCAAAAAAATAAACCAATTTTGATTTAGTTTTTTCTATGTTTGATAGGTGTCTTGATCGAGAGTGACACTCCCGTGGCTAACAATCATCATCATAATCAGCCGGTTTCAGTCCACTGCTGGACGTAGGCCTCTCCCAAGATACTCCACTTAGCTCGATCTTCGGCTCTATGAAAATCCGTTCAGTCGTTTTAAGGTTAATGAGCCTTTCTCTATGTGATGAGGCTATGAAATCATCTTTCCTGATCTGATCAATTCAAAATTTGGTATCCTTTTACTCTAGACGTGGACACTCACAGTCCGACTGGTCCACCAGTTTAAAGTCGCTCAGCGAGCTATGGAGAGAGCTATGCTCGGTATTTCTCTGCGGGATCGAATCCGGAACGAAGTAATTCGCCAGAGAACTAAAGTTATCGACATAGCTCAACGGATTAGCAAGCTGAAGTGGCAGTGGGCTGGTCATATCTGCCGCAGGACTGATAACCGTTGGGGCAGACTTGTCCTAGAGTGGAGACCGCGAATCGGCAAACGTAGCGTAGGACGTCCTGTGACCCGGTGGAGCGACGACATACGCAAAGCGGTGGGCAGTGACTGGAAGAGAAGAGCCGAAGATCGGGTCAGTGGCGCATCTTGGGAGAGGCCTATGTCCAGCAGTGGACTGATATAGGCTGATGATGATTACTCTAACGATATTGTAAGAACATGGTAGCATTGACCTGCTGCTGGGCCATTTTCTGGTATCTGAATAACTTCTCGTCACTTACCAACAGGTGAGATAGTGGTCAAACGCTAACGTATACTATGATATTGTATATTAAATATAAAAAATCTCACCAACTTACAGCTGAGATGTCGAGTTTGGACTCAATGGAATGGTCCAAATGAACAGATATTAGAGATAGAACAGATTATACATAGATATAGCCAGGGGTGCTTAAGATTAAAGTATTATAATATATATTAAACTGTTTTGTATGATTTAAGTGACCTGATGTTAGAGATTTTATTGCAGAGTTATTTTGCAATTTTTTTAGTCTAGCGTTTGACCATTATCTCACCTAATGGTAAGCAATTATGTGGTCGAGGATGGTGAACACGCTAGGCCTATATATATATAGATTACTATGATTCTTAGGGGCTGTGTGCTGCCGGAACACCGTAACATTATGGCGGCAGACTTTCTCCTTGATGGTGGTAAGCTGCTTTTTGATAGCAAGTCAAGCGGACATCGATATAATATACTCTTACCACCTGTGGACGAACACCCGTGCTAGAATTTGAACCAGCAACCACTCGCTTAGAAGTCAAGCCATCTATCCTTTACGCCAACGGGGCTCTCAAAGATTGTATTACATAAGTTTTATTTTTAACATACCTATTATTATTTAAAGAAAGGCCAAGTCAAAACTACTTATAACCGGCGAGCATGTATGAAGCCGCTCATGAAAGTGAAAGAAGCGAAAGAGGTATGTCAGGATCGTAGCATGTGGAAAGAAGTAGACTCTGCCTACCCTTCTCTCTACTTTCGCATGGTGGTAGGACACTATCTAGTGTCCGCCTGGCCAGCTACCACCCTCAAGTTAGAAAATCTGTCACCAAACATCTAATGTGTTCCGGCAGCTATCCTTGAGAGCCAGTTCCCATTCTAGGCCTAGCGTGCTTACCATCTTCGACCGCATCATCACTTACCAACAGGTGAGATAGTGGTCAAACGCTAGCCTATAACGTATAAAAAAAAAAAAAAAAAAAAAAACCCCAGCGGGAAAAAGGCGTGATTGTATGTATGTATGTATGTATTATTATTTTATAGCTAGCTAACTCTCGTCTTGTTAACCCCTCCAACAACCTAAATATGCTTGTGTCTGGAGTGGGTTTAAGTCAATAGTGCAGTGGGTTGGTATCTAACTCACGACCTCTCGATCGCAAGTCCGACGCCTGCCATTGGGCTATTGCCGCTTCATTTATTATTCAATTTAAAGAGAAAGCAAACATACTCTAATTATTCTAAATAAATATATTTTTATGAAAGCAATAACGTTATAGCCACACAAAAATGATCTAAAGGTACCTACTGTCAGTGTACACAGTATACACAACTATCGATCCTGCATTATTCGGCTGGGCGAAAGTGCGTACGAGTGACATTAGCGCAACCACAAAGCCCGCTTGCCTTTGCGTATATTGCTTACGTAGTAACTATTATATAATCTGTAATACTGCGTAGACTAGATTACGTTTCCGACCATTTCCGCGCCTCGTGGTCGGCTAATGCAAATTTTCTTGAAAAATGTTCAACTTCCGTGCTCCGCTCTACTGCGATATAATAGTGGTGAATCGCTCGAGCCGTGAGCTTACCTATTTATGTACTAACGAGGCTTTTATACAGGACGCGATACAACTCTAATTTCCGTTATTTATCTGATGATAACACTTTTGTACGTGTAATTAAGCACCCATTAGCCACCTAGTATGCTTTCAAAATAACATTGGGCCCGAATAGGAATCAATACAACCGACGACATTGTTGTCAGTTCATTCATAAAATGTCAAACACTCGGATAATTGATCAAATCAAACCTAATTATTTTCAGATTGATAATATGAATGCGAAACGTTGTACATTTATTTGTCTATATAGTTATTTTAGGATGTTGATTTCTCAATTACGCCAAAAGGGATAAACGGATTTAAGTTTCACTAAAAGAGAGAACTTGAATTCTAGAAAGATAATGGCTTTTAAGCGATGTTGTTGCGAGTGAATTCACGGGGCGTAGCTAGTACAGCAATAAGTATAACCTGACGATGCGCATAAACGACGGAACCGAGTAGTTTCCATGTACCGCCTCGTCGGTCCATGCGCACCATACGCAAGATCTGGAAGAATCGCAGCCCTCGCAGCGCTGATGCGGCGAACACCTGTCCCGACGAGCCCATCGCCAACACCACCAGGGATGCCAGGATCGTCGTCACATCTGTCGTCAAATTACAAACATTATCATACGCTGCATGAACAACGATAACCAAACAAATCCCTCACTGATTATAACTCTAAACATATCGCAAAAATCATTTTCTCAGAATATAATGTCAGGTAAAAACATAAGTCATTAAATTTAGCGCGATATCAAAGCCTTCTCAATAACTAATACTCAATGACCACGTTTAATTACTGAGCCATTGGATAAAACAAACATAATGAAACTCACTGTGAAACTGTATTACCTTTTATAATATTAAGATTGTCTATTAAGCTTTCGATGAATCGTCAAAACGGCGGTACTTAATTGGTTTGCATGGGTAATGTCGGTATCAAATTTAATACTTTGAACTGCAAACACGGCGGTTGGCATTGTTCGGTGAGTGCAAAGAAACGAGGCATTAATAATCCAAGGAAGGCTGAATAATTGCGGAAGGTTTGTTTTATTGACCTCGGAATATCGTGTGGGTATGTTCGCGGCAGTCTCGGGACTGGCTCCCCTGAGAGCGGCCTAGCGGTCGCACAAAACTACCGCCAGGGGACATAGGTAGGAGGGCACACTGAAAATGCGAAGGTCACAGCAGATTGCTAGCACCTGAAATAGGGTCACTTCGTCACGTTTTATGGTCTGTACGTGACTTTTACTTCAAATGTCGTTGTGGATGACAATAGTAGACACGAAACAGCATTATTTATTATTCGGCATTCTCCATTTTTAGGGTTCCGTACCCAAAGGGTAAAACGGGACCCTATTAAGACTCCGCTGTCCGTCTGTCTGTCTGTCTGTCTGTCTGTCCGTCTGTCACCAGGCTATAGCTCATTAACCGTGATAGTTAGACAGTTGAAATTTTCACAGATGGTGTATTTCTCTTGCCGCTAGAACAACAAATACTAAAAACAAAATAAAGTTAAATATTAAAGGGGGTCCCCATACAAAAAACGTGTTTTTAAACGCCATCTATCTAATTAGTTTCGGCAAAATGACATAGATGGCGCTAGTAAACGAGCCCCGTCTTTCTAGATCGCGACGCTTTACGTAATTAATTAATTTGCTTGTTTGGCGCCGACTCAAAATTACTTAGGTATATACTTACATACATAACATATATACTTACATTAGTTTAAAAACTAAGTTATTATGTTTAGTTAAAAACTCAAAACAATAACAAAAATGTATACTTTGGTATACCAACAGTAGTTTACTCTTCGTTATTAAGGTTAAATAAAAAAGGTTAATTATTTTTTGCTTTTTAGTTTTTTCGGTGGTTAAATGTTTTTGTTAAAAAGTTTTATTTTATAATTTTTTTTGGCCATAATCTACTATGTTAAAAGCAGGCCTCATTGCTTACCCCTGGCCTAGATGAACGCTATATAGAACATTTATGCTCTATAATAATAATAAAAATAATTTAAGATCACATAAAATACTAAAAAAACCGACTTCCAACGTCACGCTAGTCAATTTCAATACTAAGTTTGAGGTGTTTATCTTCATATCTCTGGAGATACTGAACATATCACCATGAAATTTAAATTACCACCTGTAAAATATCATCATCATCATCATCATAATCAGCCGGTATCAGTCCACTGCTGGACATATGCCTCTCTCAAGACACGCAACTGAGCCCCCATTTTCGGCTCTTTGTTTTTCCAGTGTTTGTTGACATACATTGATAATACGATAAAATCATCAAAATAATGATACTTTTATCCATTATTTTTGTTGATTTATTCAAAACGGCTAGACCGATTTCGTTAAAATTTAAATGGTACCCCCTTGGGGTTATAATTATCGAAATCAGAATACTCTGTAAAAAGTTATGTGTGGTCATACATAAAAAAAAAATATACGCGTCGACTTGATAACCTCCTCCGTTTTTTTTTCGTCGGTTAAAAATAAATATAATTTCAGATATAGTAAAAATGTATTAGGTGAAAATTAAAAATTAATAAAAACCACTAAATCGGATTAAGTAGTCGATTCTAAACAAATTATTTTCAGGTCTTGCGTTTAATATGTTACACGTTGTAGATGGCGTTCGTAAAACTAGCCCGCGATAGCGTTTCGTTTTGATAATAAGACTAAGTTAAAACCATAAAATAGAATCACATATATGATATATGGCCTCTTTAGGAAATAAAAAATAGGGGTTCTCATACAAGAAGCAAGTTCGGCATATATAGCTGGATTTAAAAAAAAAATATTCTTCCAATTATAATTATTAGAATTACAATTATATTCTAATTATATTATGGTAGTGCGGGAACCCTTCGTGTGTGTAAGTCCAACGGAGTCAGTTCGACTAGCACTTGGCGGTTTATTTCCTTCAAATGAACTTCTGTCATTTAAAGTTTTAGCCGCGCGAAGGCTTTTTATTCAACATGCTAATTCGTTGGTAAAAACAAAAAGGTTATGGATTGACATTATCTTAGTAGGCCAAGGTTTTTTAGAAGTACCTGTATTAGTTTGAAATTTGTACGTGCTCTATTTATATAAACAGAAGTATAATGGAATGGAAACAATTTAGCGCTGTTGTCAAGTCGTCACAGCAAAGAGTCACGAAACGTTCTGTGACATTAATAACATGCGATGCAAAGTAGCCTGTTGCAATCGCTACGCTCCATTCAATTGCAATTTTGTTGAGAGCCTCATGCTTTTAGTACTGCTCTCGTGTGCCAGATACTACTTTATATCGAATAATTAGAGGCATATTGCGTTGCCAATTAAAAAATAAAGCTCATAGGAACCCATAAAAAAAGACGATAATATAGGTACATCAATTTAATAACAATTCAAATACTCCTTTGAGGTCAATTGGGTTTACACTGATGACTCACATTGTGCGGCTGTGACAAGAAAAAAATACCCACTTAAAATAAATAAGCTTACCTATAATGCAGAAGGGTCGCCGCAAGAATTTGAGGCGCCCCATTGAGCCTTGATACCGGGACCTGCATCCTGAAGACCATAACCTTTGTACAGAAATAATAAAATTAGCTTTTATATTTTTCTTTTGCCGGGTTCGTTAAGCAAAAGTAAGCAAAATTCCGCAATTTGGAAGCATTCACATAAACTGTTTCCGAGACATAAACTTGTGTTTCCTGTATTCTGGGGATTCAAATAAATGTAGGACTTCCAGAGTGATTTCACAAAATATATAATAATAGCTGAATCCCCGCGGCTTCGCCCGCGTAGCAATTAATGTGTGGCAAGTGGAAAACAATATCAGATTCATCAGATGTTAAAATCAGCAAATACGTGTTTCATTATTTGTTTTAAGGTTTATTTATGCCGGGTTTTGAGTGAATCGGACCAAGGAATACAAATTTTCATAGACATTTTATCACCCTAGTTAATCCCTAAAGGGGATGATTTTTGAAAATTAAACGTAGCTTATGTGTTATTTCAACGCCTACACTATTCCAATTTCAATAAAAAAAAAATAAGTAAAGTAGGTATGGAGATACGTAATTTTCTATCATGAAATTTATTCATATTCAATTCAAAATACAAGTCAATTATAATAAATTAAATTAATATAGTACAATTTCAATTGTCTGGCAATCCGTTCCTGATCGTTCCCGGTGCAAAGGTGCCCATAACACTAGCAGCGTTCTTTTCTATTATTTCTCCAAACAAAATAAATTTTACACACCCTGTAGGGGTAGATTAAAAAAAATAAAAAAATCGTGTAATACGGATGAGAACACTGCAATTACTGATCTTCTTGATCCTATTGTAAAATATATATACAACCGAGTATAAACGTCGTTAAAAATATACAACAAATACCTTCTATTTAAGCGTGCTACAATATCGATCGCATTGTCACTTAACATCATAAATAGTCAAAAGTCAATAGTCAAAGCATTTATTCAGTATATGGGAAAATAAAAAATCTGCACTTACACACGTTAAATAAAACTAAATAGATCATATCAATAATAATTATTCTAAATACAACAAAAAATATCTCATTGCCTTGAATAAAAAAAAACAAACAAAAGTAACGCAAAATCGAAAACCATTCAGCTTTCATCTAAACATAGAACGTCACACTTACAAACACTTACACTTACACTTGTAAAACAAATTCCCCGTGTGGTCAAGCGCATACACCTTTATAGGTCTTTTTACATTACAGAAAAAACTAATACGAATTCTAACAAATATAGACCAGACAGAAAGCTACAAAACCATTTTTTCAAAAATACTAAATTCTCACCCTGCCTTGCATATATATTCTAGAACTTTGTAAACTCGTCCACAAACATCCCCATAGTTATGTCAACCGGAATGATTTTCTAACTAAACATAACTTAAGACAAAGAAACAAGAAAGCACTTCCAAGTTCAGTATTAGCTCTTCACTCAAATAGTCTTTATGTAATGTCCATAAAAATATTCAATAAATTACCTAACTCAATAAAAAACATAACAAACAACAAACAATTTATTAAACAACTAAAACAACTACTATAATTAAAATCATATTACACCGTTAAAGAATATTTAGGCGACACATCAATATAATTCATTTCTATTAAACGCTCCTCTTTATAACTTTGCATGAAAGCACTTCCAAATCCAGTAAATATTTAATAATAATAACTAACGTCAAATAATGTATTTAAAACAAACAAAACAATTATAAACATAAAATAAAATATATACAAAAATAAAACAGTTAAATAAAACAACTACAAGTAACATTAAAATCTTATTGCCAAAATATTTAAACAATACAACAATATTATAATTCATTTCAATTTTATATCCTGCTCTTTTTTTTCAGCCTCTCTCAATTAGTCTTATAGTTTTGCATGTGCCCAACAGGGTCTATAATGATCTCATGTACCTAGATAATATCTAGATATAAGAACTTTATGTACAACAATTATGGAAGCAATAAAGTATTGAGTATGGAGTATTGGTATATAAAAAAAGAACATACAACAAATGGTCAATATAAAAAAAAATAAAACACATGAATTTTATTCGCGGCATTAGAGTACCTATAAGTAGTATAAACAAAGTACGCATTGAGCGGTTACGAATTTCACACCTACACAATGTCTAATCCCATTCCGAACACTTATCCTGATATATATCAATCTATTTATCTATCAACAACGTTTTCAATGGCGTGAAGATAATTGAAATTGCTAGTAATTACCTAGGAAAGATATTCGTGGGCAGTGAATCGACTAATCGAAGTCCGGTTTTACACGAACGAAAGGAAAGCGGTCTCGCGTAAATTAATCCGCAATGTTATACAATGTTGAGTCTGAAGGAAAAAGCATCGGGAAGGAATATGGCATAGAGTAGAAGATACATTAGAGAAAATAGCCTGTAATTATGAGCAATCTTCCGTCGCTTCTGTCTTAATACACGTAATTAGTTACACGTCGTAATCGCATTTGAAGCGAGTCTTAAGTCATTCACTAAGTCCGTAAGCAGTTTGTACTTGTGGCAGAACAAGTAGATTAGCCCGTATATTTATATTTCTACCTTGATAAGTTAAATATATTTAGACACATGGTCTCGAGCATCAAGAAGCACTATCGATACGCATTGAAAAGGGGTACCACGTGATCTATTAGGCCGCAACTAAATAAAAGAGAAATAATGGCCACTAGACTGATGAAGGCGGAGTGATCCGTCTTAAAGTGACGAATTACCTGCCTCCTTCACAAAGCTAATCTACTAGCGATGTTTGATCGTCGCGTTATATACAAAAAACAGATTTCACATACAGAAGCCGTAACGGAACTGATAACTATGATATGATAATATATGATCGAAATACTTTAAAAAAAAATATCATATAGGCTATCGCAATCGTTTCGACCACTATCTCACCTGTTGGTAAGTGATGATGCGGTCGAAGATGGTAAGCACGCTAGGCCTAGAATGGGAACTGACTCTTAAGGATAGCTGCCGGAATACATCAGATGTTATGTACAAGCAGAATTTCTGACGAAATTTCTGACGAATTGAAGAAGAATTCATGGTTTGTTTCATTCCGTTATATCATTTCTCGTCAGTTCATTATCAATTAAAGTATTCAGTCAACGTTCATCATAACATTTATTCGACGTATGAATGAAATATGAGCACATATAATCGTAAGACTTCGTATGTAATATTACTACCTGGGAATTAAGTTACTAAAAGTCTTGAAAAATGAACGTTGTGAACAGAAGCATTTGAAATGATTTTTTCCGCGCTATATTGAGTTTTATTTCAGAATTAAGTATGAAAATTATTGAATATTGTAAAAATAATAAATTAAAAGTAAAAAGTTTTTTAAATACAAGATTTTTGTAAAGTCGTTATCATGCGTATGAAAAGTACTAATGATACAATATACTAGTCCAAATTTGACTGTCCTACCATTTGCCATTACGGAATTTCAGTCCCTGCAGCGTGACTACATCATCAGGTCAGCTCAATGGTACCATATTATTGCATTGTCACTGACGATACGCAACTAAACCAAAGCCAGTCGAACGTCAGAAAGTGGTTCTTATTTAGTTTTCTAGATTTGACCCGCACAAACATACTAACATACATACTAACACGACAAGTTAAATAAAAGCTTGTAAAAATGTAGTCGATTCCATCCATTGGCATCGGTGGTCTACTAACTTTTGTATTAATTTAATCAAATAATATACGAATCTGGGTCGCGATGAATCTATGTCACTTGTATGAAGTTACTAACGAACTGACACGAACTATGATATACAATTGTTGATCTAACAATCACAAGCGGTCGTACGAGTCGTTTAGAACTGGCAAAATCACATTATATGGACTATATCGACAAACTAACTATTAATTAGACGAGTAGCCATAATAAATAACTTATTTATTTGTCGCAGCGGTGACTGGCGTTGTTGATAGTTGATAGCATCGAAGTATTGCAACGTAGCTCGTAGCAGTGTATTATGTAGCAGAGTACTACGTAACGGTACTACGAATATACCAACTGTGTCGGAAATAATAGCGGTTCGTTAATAGTTTGACTATTCCTCTAATTAATTGCCGTAATTACCGCTCCAATTCCCACTCAAGAGTTTGGCAAAATTATTCTGTTCGCGTTTGATACACGACCAGAGTTCACTCACTCTGTTGATAGAAATCAAAATCGAAAAGGATAACTGCGTTGAAATTCATCCTTTGTCCTGATGAAAAGCTAGTCATAACATTTAGTGATGTACCTACTACTGCGTTTGTGCTAGGTAATAAGATTATCGATCCGACGTTAACTTCAAACTGATTCTAATCGTATGTCCTGTCATCTATGTGATACATAACTTATAATTTTACATAAATTTTTTTAATAGAACTTATCATCAGATCAAAGATTTTTACACTTTGTTCTGCCAAAAATAGTAAATGATCACCAATTAAAACCGCATTGAACCCCAAGATTGATCCTATTGTGAAATTATTACCTAAAGTTTACAGCTTTATTCATTGGTAATTTTAGTCCATCTAAGCAGGGCTAGCATGGCAAGGGGACTATTTTGTCTTTCCACCTATCCGTATTTTGTTTGGTGGAGAAGGCAAATTATAAGTAAAGTTTTTCGTTAATTATAAACGCCCGCTGACTTTTAATCAATTATTTTTCTAAACTTTTTAATACGAAACAAAATCAAAACTCGGCGTTAAAAATTTCACCAACCGTTAAAATGGTTGTGTTGATCTTCTGTCAGTGGCGAAAAACAGGGAAATAATTTTGTTTTTCCCCCGGGGATAATGCCATGCTAGCCCTGCAGCTTTATCATCAAATCAGTTCGATGGAACTTAAGTCAATCTAATACTGACAAGTAATGTTTAAAAAATATTCTGTCACAGAGTGTATAAATATATACTTGTAGTGGATTATTTAGGTAGTAACACTAAGATTTCGTGATAATTTATATTTTGTTTGGTGTTTGACTAGTATTTTTCGGTAAGAGAGCATGAAATAGGGTCTCAAAGTGGTTCTTCGTGGTCATAATATCTGTTCCCATATTTATAGTACATCTATGAAATTTCAAAAGCTCATAACAAACGGATATGATGACAATATTAATATGTAAAAGCTGAACCAGGCATGCGTCGCAATCTTCAAGTAGTGATAAATATTCAATAGTTGGCAGGGCTTGTTCTTCTTTCTGCGTCATGTAAAATCCCCATAATCTTGTCGTAGGTTTCATATTATATCCGTACCAAGTTTATTTAAAATTCGTTAAGCCGTCCGATACTTAGTTTTTTTAGCATAATGTTGCTATTTTATAAATTACTATCTATTTTTAACCGACTTCACAAAAAAGGAGGGGGTTCTCAATTCGTCTGTATGTTTTTTTTTGTGTTTATGTTACGCGATTACTCCGTCAATTGAAAACGGATTCAAGTGATTCTTCTTTTAATAGGTACGGTACGTTTCCGAAGTGGTCCCATTTTAATTTTATCGAGATCTGATTAGTATCTCCAGAGATATAGAGATAAATACCTCAAACATAGGAGAATGTACTGGTTTTAGAAGAAGAGTCCCAAGAACATTATACACAATGGAGGTTGCTATTGCATATACTTTTGAAGACTAAATAATTACCGGCAATGTCGAGTTGGACTCGCCCACCGAGGCTTCCGTACCAACGTTGGTTGGTACCAATTAGGCTAGACCTCTAAATTGTATGAGCGCCCATATAAGTCAGAGGCCTACCTTGATTGGCGTCTACTATGTATGTATAGGGATTCATTTGTGCTATAAGACCGTGCTTCTTGCCAAATTCCATGATTCTAGGTCAACGGGAAGTACCTTATAGGTTTTCGACCCAAAACCAGGACTACTGTATCTGGTAAAAATTTCAACTTGCTCAGTCCACCCGTTTCTGAGAAAATGGTGACACATGGACAGACGGACAGACAGACGGACAGACAGACAGACTGACAGATAAACAGACAGACGGACAAGAAAGTGATCTTATAAGGGTTCCTTTTTTTACCTTTTGAGGTACGGAACCCTAAAAATATGACCTTGAATAATGATTTTACATCTTTCTTCACGTTGATTTTGGTTTTTGACAGATATTCTTACGGTAACTGTGAGCGAGATAGAAACAAAGGTGGGGAGAATTAATTTGTCTTCACAGGAATGTTTTACCGGGCAAAGTCTTGTTATGGTGCAAAGTTAGTTAATATTTTTTGACATGACATGACGTTTGGCGAAGATGGCGGCCATATCAGTCCCGCGACACATATACAAATAACTCAGGATTATGAACGTACTTTGTACCAACCAACACTGCAAAAAAACATTATAAGCATAAAACCACAGATCATATAATAGTTATTACGGAAATAATACTTTCCGTTGTTAGGTTGGCTACACAGTCCTTTCATAATTCGAGTATCATGAATGTAGGGAAGTGCCAACTCTTATAATATAGTAGAGTGATTCAGTAGTATCTGTCGGCCATGTGGCGGCAATTAATGTTAATAATCGCAAATAATACTTTTTTATATTCATTTTGGAATACATAAGACTTGTTTTGCACTAAAAAGGGTAAAATAAATTATTTTTCAAAAACCTACTTCATAACCACAAACAGGCACTCAAAAGCGAAAAATAAATTACTTAATATAATTATTATAAGCGCTACCCACTTATCTATTTGAAGTCGGTGCCTGCCAAGTCTAATAGGTAGTTGATAGATACTACCTACATATATCTACCTACTTGCTACTACTACATACATAGTATCTATCTACTATCCAATGGACTTGGCTGGCACCGACTTCAAATAGATAAGTGGGTAGCGCTTATAATAATTATATTAAGTAATTTATTTTTCGCTTTTGAGTGCCTGTTTGTGGTTATGAAGTCGGTTTTTTTTTTAAATAATTTTATTTAAATATATTCACTGCTACACCGTAGCGTTATACGTAGTCCCGTAGTTGCTCTACGGCTCCTGGAATTTGTAGAGCCTCTACGGTGCTACGTTGGTTGCTTAGTTATGAGAAAATGAATTAGACTAGTAATTTTCAGGGTTCCGTTCCTCAAAAGGAAAAAAAGGAACCCTTATACTCACTTCACATCATAGATCACTTTGTTGTTCGTCTGTCTGTCTGTCAGTCAAGATCCTTTTTCTCGGAAACGCGTTGAGGTATCCAGTTGAAACTTATATCAAAATACTTGGGTCTACGGTTTTTTCAGCTGTGTAAAAATTACTACTACGGAACCCTCGGTGAGCGTGTCAAACTTGCACTTGGCCGGTATTTTAAATAAATCATATGTCTATGCCCCGTTTTTGTATTCTCCGTTTACTCATATTACCTCTAGCCGTATAGTTAGCAAAACTTGGTCTCTGTGCTGCAATGTCACGTGACTGTCATGGTGGCAACCCGTTTGCGAATATTCAGCATGTAATGAAAATAGTAATAAATTATTTTCTTCTTCAAATAGATAGAGATAGAGATAGATAATAGGGATAGATATATAAGAATAATAGAATAGAGATAGATATATAAGAATAATAGAATAGAGATAGATATATAAGAATAATAAGATAGATAAGAAATAGAGATAGATAGAGACTTCAAATAGATAAGTGGGTAGCGCTTATAATAATTATATTAAGTAATTTTTAACACCGTTGCTCGTAAAGCTGATGTAATTCCACCGGTTTTAAATATGTAAAGCGGGTCATAAAAAACGCGTATGTTACCAAAGCAAATAGTTAACTTATAGTCCATACAATAGTACATTACGATATTAGTGCGTTATGATGGTTATAACATGCTCGGCTCAATTACGCCCTCGCCTTCGGCTCGGGCTGAAATTCCGCCTCGCATGTTATAACCAATACGCACGTATATCGTACGACGTTTTTTAACACATTTGCGAGGAAACAGAAAAAAAAACATTTTATATTTTGTTCATTTCTAATTATTGAAACAGTAAGTGAAATTACAATTATTAAAATGATACGTAGTTGTAGTTGGTTTTTTAATTATGTTTTCATACGTGGTTATGTATCTGTCTTTGGATATTGACGGCAGCAAGCTGTCGCATGCGGTTCGCGCTTCTGTTAGTATATCCGGTGGAGTTGAAGTAATATATGGCTCTTCTTCATTATTGAAAGTTGTCATATTTAAATTTTCACAATACAAGTACAAAGAAAAGAAAATTTGAGAAAAATGGCGCGAGGATTATTTTCTGCCGTAGCTGCGTGAAAATGTTGGCAAAGACGTTAGAGCATGCAGCCAAGTTTTTAAATTACCGAATAAACTGATTTTTTTATTTTAAATAAACTGAATCTGTGAATGCACGCTGTTGCTTTCCCGCCATTTTAACAGTGCGCTAGCGCTGCCTACTGACTGGCGCCGCGCGGCGATTAGTTCGAAATTTGAATAGCAACAGCGCGCGAAATGGCAAATAATACTGTTATGGAATTTGTATGGACTATAACTTAACTATTTGCTTTGGTAACACACGCGTTTTTTATGACCCGCTTTACATATTTAAAACCGGTGGAATTACATCAGCTTTACGAGCAACGGTGTAAAAAATTCCATAACAGTATTATTAGCCATTTCGCGCGCTGTTGCTTTTCAAATTTCGAACTAATCGCCGCATGCGACAGCTTGCTGCCGTCAATATCCAAAGACAGATACATAACCACGTATGAAAATATTTTGAAGTGGAAAAACATGAAAAATGCCAAGTCATTTTCCGAAAATGTAGTTTTGGCGTATTTTAATGAACTAGCTAGTAAATATAAGCCTAGCTCGTTGTGGACAACATATTCGATGCTGAAAAGTACCCTCAAGATGAAAAATGGTGTCGATATTAATTTATATTCAAATCTCATTGCATTTTTAAAGAGACGCTCTGATGGTTTTATAAAGAAAAAATCTAAGGTACTGACATCAAATGACGTCGAAAAGTTTCTAAGAGATGCTCCAGATAGCCAGTACCTGGCAACTAAGGTCAGTTTGCCTCCTTATTTTATGTATTGATCTACCTACTGTACATACTCTACTTTTACATATTTTTTAACGACCGTCTGTAAGCTAAGTACCTATACCTTATCTTACACATTTTTATTTCTTTTCAGGTTGCGTTAATATTTGGTATTAATGGTGCATGTAGACGGCAAGACCTTCACAATATTACCACAAATGACATTGAAAATCAAGGCAAAATGCTTTTAATTATAATCCCAAACACTAAAAACAAAATACCCCGATCTTTTATTATCAACGGCCCATTTTATGACGTGGTCAAAAAATATGAAGCTCTGCGTACGACTAAGGCAAAAAATAATCATTTCTTTTTCAGAATTACCTAAAAGGTAAATGTACTGCGCAACCTATTGGCATAAATAAATTCGGTGCCATGCCAAAGGAAGTCGCCAAGTTTTAGGATTGCCGGACGCTGATTGTTATACAGGGCACAGTTTCAGAAGAACGTCAGCTACATTACTTGCTGATTCGGGAGCTGATATATTGACTTTAAAGCGGCATGGCGGGTGGCGTTCTAACGCAGTAGCAGAATCTTATGTAGAAGATTCCATCCAAAACAAAGCAAATATAAGTGCCAAAATAATTCAGGCAATAAATTTGGACCCACAAACGAAGAAGTTTTGCTCTGAGTCGCGCCCCTCTACTTCTACTGAGGATATTTTTTTATTTACAACTAATGACAAATTACAATGCTCTTCTGCCGCCTTTCAAGAAGTTTCGTCGTCTCCAACATTTACCCTAACACAAAACAATGACATTATGAATAGTAATAATAATAATAAAAACATAATTAAAAAACCAACTACAACTAGAAACTACAACTAAAAGTGCGCACATATAGACACACGGACGGATGGACGGACGGACAGACGGACGGACGGACAACAAAGTCTCAAAAGGTGTTCATTTGGTACCCTTCGGGTTCGGAACCCTAAAATATTGACTTTAAATGCCGCGCTAGTGAAAATATTCACTAGTCATAATGATGTCATCAAGGTATCAAAGGACATTCTGCAAAATGGCCCTGAGCAATAAAAGCATCTGACACACACGATAATTAATTGTCTATTTTATTACAATAATTCCGAATACTCTTATAACACGGACTAGATGTATTCCAAAATGAATATTAAAAAGTATTATTTGCGATTATTAACATTAATTGCCGCCATATGGCCGACAGATACTACTGAATCACTCTACTACGTTATAAGAGTTGGCACTTCCCTACATTGTTGATACCTACCCGAATTATGAAAGCACTGGGCTTCGTTCACATCCTCCGGAGAAGGTTTTTTGGTTGTTTTGCAACTCGCTCGAAGGTTCGGAACGACCACGGGTGTTTTTCACCCAAACTGTGACTTCGACATTTTGCGCAGACTCGAATTTCGAGGTTATGTTCATTTATTTTTCTTTTTCTGAATGCTTTCCGTTTGTTTTTAAAATTAATGTCTCGTCATATCACGTCTTGGTCTCGACAATGCCAATTTCTTCAGATCCCCAGAATCTGTAAAATAATTACAGCTTTTCTCGCCAAATTTACTGTCACTAACGTCAGAGCGTTTTTTAACCATCGAATTTGATGGTTAAAAAGTTGCAACTGGAGTGAAACAACCGAGATCGTGAACGACACAGTTGCTACAACCTAGTGCGACGCTCTGAGGTCGTGAACGAGGTTAGAGCGGGAGCAGTCCAAGCGTAGGTCGTGAACGCAGCCCTGTGTAGCCAACCTAACAACGGAAAGTATTATTTACCTAGTAACTATTGTGTAATCTGTGGTATTATGCTTATAATTTTTTTTTGCAGTGTTGGTTGATACAAAGTACGTTCATAATTCTGAGTTATTTAATTATGTATGCAGTGTCGCGGAACTGATACGACCGCCATCTTCGCCAAACTTTGCACCCTAACAGACTTTGCTCGGTAGAACATTCCTGTGAAGACAAATTAATTCTCCCCACCTTTGTTTCTATCTCGCTCACAGTTACCGTAAAAATATGTATCAAAAACCAAAATCAACGTGAAGAAAGATGTAAAAACATTATTCAAGGTCATATTTTTAGGGTTCCGTACCTCAAAAGGTAAAAAAAGGAACCCTAATAAGATCACTTTCTTATCCGTCTGTCTGTCTGTCCGTCTGTCCGTGTGTCACCACCGATTTTCTCAGAAACGGGTGGACTTTTGAAATTTATACCAGATACAGAAGTCTATAGTCCCTATTAGGTGTATAAAAATCAAGGTCAATGGGCAAATTTAGATTTTCACGAAAACTTGTAAATACCAAAATTTACCTTAATTTTCAACTTTTTTTATTTTACGGAATTTTTCCTTTACTTGTGCTGTAAGACCTTGCTTTTGACCAAAATTGACAATTCTAGGTCAACCGGAAGTACTCTATAGGTTTTGGGTCGAAAACCTATAAGCTACTTCCCGTTGACCTAGAATCATGAAATTTGGCAAGAAGCAAGGTCTTATAGCACAAATAAAGGAAAAATACCAAAACATAAAAAATGTTGACAATTAAATCCCCATAAATACATAGTCACCGCCAATCAAGGTAGGCCTCTGAGTTATATAGGCGCTCATACAATTTAGAGGTCTAGCCTAATTGGTACCAACCAACGTTGGTACGGAAGCCTCGGTGGGCGAGTCCAACTCGACTCTTCTTCAAAAACCAGTACATTCTCCTATGTTTGAGGTATTTATCTCCATATCTCTGGAGATACTAATCAGATCTCGATAAAATTACAATGGGACCACTTCGGAAACGTACCCTACCTATAAAAAAAAGAATCATTTGAATCCGTTCACAATTGACGGAGTAATCGCGTAACATACACAAAAAAAAAAGACGAATTGAGAACCTCCTCCTTTTTTGTGAAGTCGGTTAAAATTTACAAGAGATATTTAGAATCACCTGACATGCTTGTCAAGTAAACTGAACTCAAATTGTAAGTTTTTCTCAATAGCTGTTTTTAGAACCAAAGTTGTAATTGAGATGAGATTAGTAAATTTGCGTATTATGTTGATTTGCGTACCAAACACCGTTCTTACTTATGGTTCGTAACAAAACACATTACAACTTAATTAGACTTACCTTAAAATGAATTCAATAGCGAACCAGATGACGACCACTGTTTCCATATAAAATAGGATGATGCCTGCCTTAGCCTCATATTCTTCAATTGTGGAGAACACCGACAGAGCCAAGCACATGAACACCATCAAAAACCTGTATCACAACAACACTATAAATCACTAAGATATAATTTTCAATATTTAGACAATGTATAAACAGTTGATCGAATATGGTCTGGCCAATCAAGGAGTAGGTTCGCTGTCAAAAAAAATATTATTACTGGTATTGCAGTGCGCTTGTTACTAGAACTGGACATAACCCGCAGTGTGGAGCGTTCGCCTGCTGTCAAGAGCAGCGCACAGTGCGTTAGTTTGGGCATGGGCGCACCAAGTTCCATCGTCTATTTATACTTTAAATAATTCGATTTAGGATAAAACATTCAGACAATCAGAACGATTATTACAGTATATATCAATTTAACACCTGCATAGCAGAAATAATTAACTAGATCCTCAGAATAGAGCCTGGATTTTATCGCATACATATAAGACGTATTCTCGTTTAATAGACCTAGCAGTACAAAGCATCATAAAGTTAGTATAAGGCTAGGCGAGAATATCAATTTAAACTCGTAATTCAACTCGTATTGAGTTGCGTATCACACATAATGCGATGTCTGAGTTGCATCGGCGCCAGTTACGAGTGGGCTTTCGTTATTGCACCTATTCACTATTGCACCATGCCAAGAAGATCAAATGATGACAAGGATGAATGAAATGTTACAATTATACCGATTAATCGCAACAGACAGACCGCCGAATAAAAGGAGATGAAGCTGTATTGTAAGATGTATCGCGAGCAATGAGCTTTATCATGATAGAAATTTAGTAGTTTAGTGTAAGTTTATGTCTATGCCAATGGCTAAAGCGTCGGCCTGGCGATCGAGAAGTCGTGAGTTCGATCCCCACCCAATGCACTATTGACGTGAACCCACTCCAGATACAAGCATATTAAGCTTAGTTGGAGGGGTTAAACAAAACTACTAGTAATGTGCGACCCACTTTGTAAAGCTATAACATAAACACTTTTTATTAAAAAAATACAAATTGTCACTTGAGCTTACTGCACAGCTACGGCTATGGTAAGCGCCATTGCATTCACTATGAAAATGACCCAGCTAAAACATATTTGAAAAATGTAATTGTTCAATTAAATAGACACTTATTTTTATACTTGCGAATTTATATATTATATAATTTTAAACTTGTAATTTTTTTATGAAAAAAAATATGATGTTAAAATAGATATAAGTGGCGGATTTATCACAAACCGTGATCTTTTCCAGATAAACTATCAAATACTCTCCCAGACAGTTTTTATTACTGAACTGAATATCTATTTTTATCAAAATACAGGTGAATCTCTAAGACGGTTTTGCTTGGCTATTCTATAGATAAGCATTAAAATATAGTATATATAATATCTCAATGTGTCGGATGAGATTTATACCATGCTCTAACATATAAATATCTGCTTACATTTATTTTGCACCACGTCATTAAAATAACCAAATTGAATATTTTCCTATTTTCTGGCAGCATATGAATTCCAGTAAACTGGTTCCAGTGTAAACTAACATATGAACGACAAGTGGCGCCGTGGCAGCAGATGTGTCGACGGACTTGTGCATCACAACACATTCTTAATATTTGATTACAAGCTCTCGCTCAAGCTAAAAGCTTTCATAACATCGTTCCCTCAGGTGAATGAGCGGTAAATTGCCAAATATGAACGCGCTGAATATTCACATCGAATCTCTACCTTTGATATAATTTGCAACTTTAATATAACGGGACAACGGTACGAACAGATATAAATCTCGGAGCTCTCGATTTTGACTTTAACTTATTGAAAGATAATTTCGTTTATTACACTTTTTTTCAATAAAGTTACTTAGTATTATGAAGTTTATATCAACAGTTTGTTAATAAAACACGGCGTTACGATATATTAAATTGATGTATGTGAATTTTATTTGACTAAGCAAATAATAAGGTACAATCAACATTAAACATAGATTACCTTAAAAATGATGGATAAACAGATTTAGATTTACGGCATGCGTTGCGTATGCACGGCCGCGACCTTGGAAGTGAACTCAAAGCCAGTGGATTTAAGGACTGTAATGTATATTGAATGAAAATAAAAAAGTCTTACACAAGCATATGATAAAGTACTGCTTTCGCTCCTCTCGGACGTTCAAGGAAGTTGTAGAACTTGGACTGCAGGCGGCGGTAGCGCGCGTCGCGTCGCGTGGCGCGATAGCTGAGCGGCTTGCCCAGCAGCGACATCCGCGGCGTCGCCAGCCGGTCGCCGCCACTCTTACACTCACTGCAACCAACATTTTTCATCTGCTATCTGCACTCTCCAGCTCGACACACCCTCCCCGCACGGTCTTTGACGCGATCAAACGTGCGAACAACCGCTTTTAGAATAGCCGCGCCGCCGCTCTAGTTTGCCGGAAACGCCTTTCTGAGTTTTTTGATCTACTCCGCGATAGTCACGTTTGACGCTAACCCTACTCGTACCTAGCAGTCGTCCGGCGCTTTGTTGAAAACAATACGTTTTCTTTAACGTACGGACTGAATAAAAAGCTTTTACAATAACTCATAAGAATAATCAAAAAGTTCATGGCCACTACTAGATTAAACACTACAATAAATCAATTGACCACTCCTACGGAAAATCTAATTTAAACTGGCTACTTTCGTTTTGAGCAGAATCGCAGTCGCGGCCGGTGACAGCTGAGTTTATCAACATGTCGGAACAGAGATGAAATCGGTATGATAAACTTGCCTCTTTGCCAAAGGAGACGACCCAATCTGCATACACCTTGTTTACTTGTACTACATTTCTTCGCATAGTTCGACTTTTATAAGTGATAGGTTATCGCTTGTCCACTATATCGCTGAGTAGTAAGCGATAACGTGCTCGAGGATGGTAAACACGGCCTAGGATAGGCCTAGAATGGTCCGACTCTCTAGGGTTGTACTGCTAGAACACCATAAGGCGGCAGATTTTCTCCTTGATGGTGGTAAGCTAGTTTTTGATAGTATAGCAAATCTAGCGGAACATCGCAATAATGCTCCAACTACTCCATTTTTCAAAAACTTCTTATTTACTCATTCTAAGTCAGAATACTTTATCTACATATTTTCGTACAAAGAGTATAAATATTGTATTTTCGTGGCGGCTAACAATTCCATTGTTAAATTTCGTAGGATTTTCTGAGAACATCTGTATTATTAAACTTTGATATTACTGCAGTCTATCAGATGCGGATGCTTCTGCTTTCATTTCAGTTACAGATTTAATTTAGATAATGCTTCAGGTAAATATTCACAATAAGAATACGAATACTACATACATAAGGAAATATACATAAGGAATAAGAATACTTACATCGATTTCCATTCATATTACTTATTTAATTTGATAACTTCGAAATAACTTAAATAACCATTGTAATGCTTACTTTGAACTCTGCATATATTATACTAGAAGTGCCCCGCGGCTTCGCCCGCGTTAAAAAATCTTTTTATTTACTTTAAACTGTTCTTTTGTAAAAACGATTCTATCATTAAAGACATCAAATAAGAATTAGCCAACTCGGTTTACCCGTTTTCATGTTATCGCGTGACTAAGGCAAATCGAGATTCATATTTATAAAACCCGAAAAACCCAAATTTTCAGACTTTGTTACCTACCCCATTTCGAAAAATCCTACAACATGTACTGACTTATTTATTTACAGAAGTACTTATGTGTAAAGTTTCGAATAAAACAGACTATCTCATCTTATTTCGCCTTACAAACTTTGAATCCCCGGTCCGTATCCAGGAGGATTATTTAGAAAAACCTTTCTGAGCGGATACCTACGTCATAATAACTATCTGCATTCTAAATTTCAGCGCAATCCGAAACAATATTGATTTTCAGACTTTGTTACCCCAGTTCACCCTCTTAGGGTGGCATTTTGAAAAAGTCTGTAATTCGTATTTACTTATTTATTTACTTAAGTACTTGTGTAAAGTTTCGAGTATGAAAGACTATCTTATCTTGTTTCTCTATACAAACTTTGAACCCCCGTTTCATCCCCTTCAGGAGTGAATTTTGGAAAATCCTTTCTCAGAGGGAACTAACATCGTAATAACTATCTGCATGCCAAATTTCAGCGCAATCCGAAACAATATTGATTTTCACTCTTTGTTACCCCATTTCATCCTCTTAGGGGTAGCATTTCAAAAAAACCTGAAATACGTATTTACTTATTTTTTTATCGAAGTACTTGTGTGAAGTTTCGGATAGAAAAGACTATCTAATCTTGTTTCTCCATACAAACTTTGAACCCCCATTTCATCCCCTTAATTCACCCCGAATTTTGGAAAATCCTTTCTTAGACACCCTTACGTACTAAGACAAATATACCCTCTAAATTTCAAGTCTCTACGACCAGCGATTTAGGCTGTGCGTTGTCTGTCAGTCAGTCAGTATGTCAGGACAAAGATTCTTATAGTATTAGATAGCTAGCTGTGCCTCGCGGCTTCGTGCATGTTAAAAGTATTCTATGTGCTAATGCACTATACTGGCTCTCCCTGCGCAACATTTCAGCCAAATCGGTCAAGCCGTTTGTCCGTGAAGAGGTCTTAGGCCATCTTCAAAATACAAACAAATATACAATTGAATTTCACATTCATAATATTGGTTTTTATTGGTGTAGATTCTATTCTTGAAACATCATATTTAATTACAGATTCACTAATGTAGAACACTATATTTATACACAGATTTGATGACCCGTTATTATATATTGGCTTGACTTCTATGCAGAAGTTCATCGGTTCAAATCCTAGCATGGGCACTATTATTTATTATAAGGCATGGATCCACGAGTGGTTAGGAGCATTATATCGATGTCCTTCCTGACTTGCTACCAAAAAGTAGCTTACCACCATCAAGGAGAAATCTGCCATAACCTTTACGGTGTTCCGGCAGCACAGCCCTTGAGAGTCAGACCATTCCAGGTCAAGCGTTTTCACCATCCTAGACTATATCATCGCTTAGGTACCACTAGACGAGATCAACAGCTAGCCTATTAAATATAAAAAGATACATAAGCAAACGTAATTGAAAACTTGCATGAAGTCAATACACAAAATCATGGTGTCTACCGCCTTCAGGGGATTATTGTGTTAAAATAACCTTTTATATGGGCACATAGCTATAGTGAGAACTAAAATTGAGTCATTATGTAAGTAAAGTGCTTATCTAAAAGATATTAACTGTATTAACGGGAAGAAGTTAAACCTGATAACAGGATAAGTATGCATGATATATAAACTGTATGTATGATGAGTAGATATTTTACGTTTCAAGGTACTCTTGAGCTACTGCAAAAACAATTCTGTACATAAATAACAAAATTATATGGGCACATTACGCAATTAGAGTCAAACCAACGCAACGGGACAAAGCTTTGTTAAAGCCAAAATCTTGACACACTCAATAAAACAGCCTCAAAAATGCCTAATTAGCTAGGAAAACTCAACAAAATAACATCTACAAATATCAGGTCTATATAGTATACTAGCTTCTGCCCGCGGCTTCGCTCGCGTGGACTACAGGAAACAAATTACATATTTTTCTTCAGAAACAAATACACTAACTGACAATGACCCAAAATAAATTATAAGCAAAAAATATTTTTCCTTGAAGAGCACTTTACCCATAATCAAATCAAATATCCGTGGAATATTTTAAACATATTTAAAAAGTTAAAAATTAATTATAAGAAAAACATATTTTTAAAAAAGCTTTTATCTGGAACAATGAACTAAAATGTTAAAAATAAATTCTAGTAAGTATTTGGCGTGTAGGTACTTACCTATATTCTTAAAAGCTTGAAGCACTTCCCGTTTTTCAGGCTAGGTAATTACTATACTTCTGTGCCTCAAGCTTTTAAAAATATAGGTAAGTACCTACACGCCGAATACTTACTATAATTTATTTTTAACATTTTAGTTCATTGTGTCCTAGATAAAAGCTTGTTTTAAAAATATTTTTTTCTTATAATTTATTTTAAACTTGTTAAGTATGTAGTAAGTATGTAGTGACTTTTAAAATATTCCACAGATATTTGATTTGATTATGGGTAAAGTGCTCTTCAAGGAAAATCAATCGACTCGGTGGGGCTATGTTGCTTTATAACAGAAATGCCATGGCCACCTTACAGCTTCATCATTATATTCTGGCTATCATTTAAGTGTAAAGTGGTCCTCATTTGAGCCCAAATTCACTGGGGTTACGTTATTTTATCACAGAGATGCCGTGGCCACCTTCCAGCTTCATCACCAGTCGCTAAATATCATCTAGGTGTAAAGTTCTCTTTAAGACGAATCAATCGAGCCCAAACTCGGTAGTGTTTTGTTTTTTTTATCACAGATATTCCGTGGCTGCATTCCAGCTTCATCATCAGACCCTGAATATTATCTAGGTGTAAAGTTCTCTTCAAGACGAATCAATCGAGCCCAAACTCGGTAGGATTATGTTGATTTATCACAGAGATGCCGTGGCCACCTTCCTGCTTCATCATCAGACCCTGAATATCATCTAGGCGTAAAGTTCTCTTCAAGACAAATCAATCGAGCCCATACTCGGTGGGGTTATATTGTTTTATCACAGAGATGCCGTGGCCACATTCCGTCTCCATCATCAGACCAGCTCCATGGTACCATATCATTGTGTTGTCACGGAAGATACATAAGTACACCAAATTTAAGTCCAATCGGACATCGGGAAGTGGGTCTAATTTAGCTTCCAAGATTCCACCCGAACATACATAGTGACATACATACATTACAAGTTAAATAAAAGCTTGTACAAAAGCTGTCCTCCCTTAGTCTACCCCTGTTAAATAAAGAATTTGGCCTTAAGATTTATTTATGATCATGGCAAAGCAGATTTTAAAGGGAAACTGCACACTTTTGAACTCGCAGAGGTAGTTCGATAAAGTCAGGGTAGTATAAGAATAGTTGGTAAAAGATTTTTTTTTAATATTTTTCAAACAAAAACATATGTTTTGAGGATGATTTTGGAAAAACTCAGATACATGTGTTTCATAATTTTAATTAAAGAGTTTGTGTACCAATTTTCGAGTAAATCGACCCAGAGAATAAAAAGTTTCATAGAAAGTTTTACCGTCCATTTTATAATATAAAATACCTCACCCTCTTATAATATAAAAAGGGGTATCATTTAAAAAATCTTTCTTAGTAGATGCCTACACTTTACAAAGAACACACTCTCCAAATTTCATGTGTCCAGAACCAGTGGTTTAGGCAATGCGTTGATATATCAGGCAATTATTCAGTACGTCAAACAAACGCGTGGGGGATAATTTTTGAAACACTGTGACACACGTAACCACAGAATACTTAATAACGTAACTCACAATTTTAATTGAAGAGTATATGTACCAATTTTCGAGACAATTGACCCAGAGAAAAGAGCCCTAAAGTGATCGACATAGCTCAAAGGATTAGCAAACTGAAGTGGCAGTGGGCTGGACATATCAACCGCAGGACTAATAACCGTTAGGGTAAACTTGTCCTAGAGTGGAGACCACGGCAAACGTAGCGTTGTACGTCCTGTAACCAGGTGGAGTGACAATATACGCTAAGCGGTGGGCAGTGACTGGAAAAGAAGAGCCGAAGATCAGGCTCAGTAGCGTATCTTGGGAGAGGCCTACGTCCAGCAGTGGACTGGCACCGGATAATTATGTTATGATGACCCAGAGAATAAAAAAGTTTCATAGAAAGTTCAACCCTCCATTTCACCCTCTTAGATCCCAAAGGAATTTCAAAAAAACATTTTGTTAGTGGACGCTTACACTTTACAAATAACACACCGTCCAAACTTTACGCGTCTAGGACCAGCGGTTTGTACTGTAGGTGGATTGCTCAGTCCGTCAGTCAGGACTTTGGATTTTAAATATACAGAAGATGTAATTGATTAATTATTATGTGTGTGTTATGTTAAGTTTCATAATATGATTTGGATCTCTTTTACCCATTCACTGCATTACAATATTTGCGACTATACTTGGTCAAACGACCATTTACATTTTTGAAGTAAATAGTATTTACGAGTAAACATGTATACTATATTGTCGACTTTCACGCTTTCAGAAATCTTCGACGCTTCTTATGAATTTACATTAACATTTTAAAAGCAAATACATACATTTTTGACTTGTTAATACTTAGAATTCAGAATATTTTTTCCTCAGAAGTGATTTTCAACTAAGTTATGAAAGCTTTAAAAGTTTGTTAAGATGTAAATGTTTTCTTTTTGACAAACACCATTGATTGTACAGCATATTACGTCAAAATCTTTTTGAGATGCAAAATTATTCTCGCTTTAATTCCTCAGAGCTCATTAATTACTGAGTTGTGTAGATGTATCAATTATAACCCTCGATTAGAGTTTATTAGAGTAGCTAATCAGGGAAAGGCGTCTTAATATCAAGCGAGAGAGTTGTTAGACCAAGGTGCGAGCTGTCATCGAGGGGAGCGTAAGTTCTTTAATAATTCCTTCGTGATGAATATAATATTAAGTACACCACCGGTTAATTACCTGCCGTGGAATTAGCCTGCAGCCATTTTACAGTAAATTAATTCTTCGTTTGTCCAGTTCTAGAGGTTCAGTTGTTTGTATTAAAACAATTTTTTCACCTTAGCTTAGGTACTTTTGTGTCAGTTTATCTTTGATTAAATTAAACTCAATTTCAAAATGACATCAAACAACTAGCTGATACCCGCGACTCCGTTCACGAAGAATATTATCACGGTAAAGCTGTCAATCAACATTTGAGTGATCTGAGTTATTTATGTCTAAAAGTAGTGATTTTATTTTTACAAAAAGTAGCCTGAGTTCATCCTCATGCAATAAAGTATCTTTCTTGCATTTTCAGCAAGATCGGATCGTCCATTTAGGCGTGATTAGGAAACAAACTGAGTGACAAACTGAGTTACTGTAAACGTTTTTATAATATTAGTCTGGATATATTAAGTTTCATATTTTAAAAGCATTAATATAACGCTGGAGATTAAAATTTAGTAATTAAGTATGGAAACCAATTTTATTTTTAATATATTATTGCAGTAATCATTTACGGTTCAATGCAGAATTCCTGAACACCTGCCATTCTGCCCGCACTCAAGTACGGCTTTATGTACAAGAAATAAGAACTTATTAAACATCAAAACTCCTTTTTATCTATCCCGTTCACTCGATTGATCATAAAACCTCATTTACGATTAATTTAAGGAATACCGTGGTTATATTTCACTTCGCAAAATTACCATTAATTTGTCTACGTCTCTCTGATAAAGTTACGTCGCTCGCTAATTAACGTCCATGTTGGAACAGATTGCTGTTTCGACATTTAACTAATATTCTAATTACCGTACATGTAGACTGCGATGTAGATTTCGCACATGAGAAACAATAATTCTCTCAGCGGTAAATCAAATAAATCTTGAAGAGAGTAAGTGTACTCGTAACCTATCGAGTTGAGATAAGCGCTAGAGTACGTATCATTCGAGTAGCGTAGGAGGAGAAGTAGGTAAAAATACCTGTAATAAAATACATACGACTCAATGGTAGTAATGACCTCGGCTTCGTGTTTCCTCTAGAGGCCAAATTTGGTCCAATCTTTTCTTTATTACCCTATAAAATATCCAGCCGTTGGGATTGGGAAATTACAATACCTGTTTTATTATTATTTGACTATGCATTAAAAATGCTGCACAATGGTAACGAGTCACTCAGGGAGCTACCTATTTCTATAAAATAGATAAAGTTAATTTATTTATTGAGTACGTACCTTGATGTAGGTAAAATTATAGAGTGCATAAGTAGTAGTTAGGTACATTTCCATTCCATTCGGTGTATGGGAAAATATTTTAAAAATAAATATAACAATTCGTTTTGTGAAATGATCAATCATAGAAAAGAATATTTTAACAGGTATCTGTTAAAATAATAATGTAGTAAATGCAGTATAGGAGAAGCAATTTAAAAGTATGGCAGGTGAGTAGTAAATATTTATCAGGTTTAAGTATATATATGTTAATAATGCAAAGGAAACTCGATAGGTTCAGGGGAAAAATAGTACTTCAATATCGCGAGAATGTACACACGGGTTATGGAACTCTATTAGATACGTAGGTAGTCAATACACACACTCTAGCTACATCTAGCAAAAATATATATTATTGCATACATTTTTTAGGTTTGTTACGGTTCTCTGTCTAAGGTAAAAATAAAAGAAATAATATAGGAGCGTCTACAACTGACTACGTAGATATGTATGTATAGTAGTAATTAAAAAAATAGTAGATGATTTGTATTACCTATGACGTATAGCATCTTCATGTACTCGGACACGCCTGGTCGTTTTCATTTTCACCTAAACATTTTATGCCAATAAATAAGAGTAACATTTCGATTAGCCAATAGTTGTTAATGCTTTCCTTAGATAATAGAATATCTGTACAACACACACGGTCAAATTCGTCAGCTGACACTAACTTTAGTTTTATTAACAGGAAATTGAGAAGTGAGACAAGCTTTTTTAATTAATAACAAAAACTGTATATTTTTTTATTAAATCCTTAACATAAAATAATGGGATACCAAATGATTTTTTCTATTATTTAAATACTTTTTATTAATTAAACCACAGTGGTGTACAGCAAAGGCACTCGATTGCCTCATATTTTCCTTTGTAAAAATTGTACTATCCTAAGGTCAAATGCAAAAGGTCAAAACAAACAGGCTGCAGTCGTTTTATTCTGAATATAATTTAGAATTGGAAACTATGAGCATGAGTATTAGCCGAATAAACAATTAAATTAATAATTATTATGGTGTTTGAGTAGATTGTTGTTACAAAGTAACGTTAAGGCTCTGTTGTTATAAATATGTATCTAGCAATTTGGCATGTTCGCGGCGGCGCATTGTCGGTATCGGCCGCTTGCCGCCGTCACATATTAATGTAATGCGAAAAATTACTCAAACCAACGCTACCACTACGTTTAATAGTATAACTATCGATCCAAATATAGAAGGGTACTTCGATCGCCATTAAAACTGAAGTGATCGTTAGCGATTATATACAAATGCACAAAGAACTACGGTTATCGAACAGGCATGCTATTTTTATTAATTTTATAATTGATTCGGACAAATTTATTGCCGTTTTACGGGCACCTAACGATTCGGGCACTAAAATGACGTCGTGCAAAATAGAAACATCGGTCATTAGTTACGTACCTTAAAATTCACAGCCAATCTAAACAACTGAAAACTGACATCCATAAATATTTACATTCCGGTGGAGGTGAACGTCGGCAGCGCGCGAGCGAGGCGGCGCGGGTCGCGAGAGTCGGGGTCGCGGCGGGCGCCGGCGGCGGCACGTGGGCTCGGCTTCGGGACGCCGGCATAATACCCGCCACTCATCTGTGGCACGCGGCGCCGCGGCGGAGCGGCCACGAGACGCGCGGGACGCGAGCGCGACTGCCGTGCCGACGTGCGGCGCGCCGCCCGCGCCCTCGCCGCCGTCCGCCCAGCGCTCCGCCACCGCCACCGTCGCGGCCGCCCCGACCTCCTCTAATTCTAATTGTTGGCCACCTCTGACTATTCAGGTCATCGTACCTGCATTCTGATTCTTCCCTAAACGGGAACCCGGATAGGATTTGCATTTTTAATATAGTGTTTCAATCTATACCGAGATTAGGCGCCTTTCTACACTTACATAAAAAGTTACTAGCCCGTAACTTAAATCATTTATTTAGAGAGCGGCCCTAACCAAACTTCAAACGAGGGTAAAATTGTTTCCTTCGTAGTAGCCACGGGCGCCTAGCTGTTCTAAAGCGAACCTTTAATTACAATATTTAAACTGCAAGTAGTAAACAAAGGGAATTTCGCATTGCAACCGTTATCGAGTTTGTGTTAAGGAATATGTAATAATGCGGAAAGGAAAAGCTCTAGAGGCCACCACTAATCGTATTGTTTGCGAGTTAAATTGAAATTCAGGCGTGTCTCGTATTGTTGTGTAAGTGAAACGTTGTTTTATGTACCTAACGTTTTTCGTACTTTTTGAATCTGGTACCAACATTGTAAGTGAACTTACCCATTTCCTAGAAGATCAGTTTTAAAGAATTACGCTACCCAAGCAAGATTTCATCCATTTTTCAATACGAATAATTAGCCTGAAACGGTGGATACAGTAATAAATGAAAAGTTTATTAATTCTACATAACTATGTAAATATTCACTTGTTTAGACAATTTCATCTACCTAGTTATGGTTACCCCTCACCCTTCAGTGTTAGACTGAGACAGCTTGCTCAGCAAAAGCTGATGCATTTCTTGTAATGCTGAGCAAGTATTCCAAGAGATGTAAGTAGACTTAAGCTTAGCTAAGAGATATTGTAACTAGATTTAATTCATTAATATTAAAGCCTCTAGATCGGCAACACGTATTTTAATTTTGATTTTAATTAGTTTTTAAAAAGTCTTTAGAGTGCTCCCCAATTTGACTGGCGCAGCCGGTAGGATTTGCTATTAAAGGCTGTGCCGTCTTTTCGTGATTTTAGGTATCCAAATTTACCTTTTCCGTGATTACGGCGCGAATAGCTGCAAGGCAAATCCTCGAACCAAAACAAATTCGTCAAAGGGACTCTAAGAGAGCTGAGTATGGGAGCGACCGGTTGGTGAGTGAAATTTTCGCCATCCTAATTTTCCTTCCCATATTTTTCATTTTCATATTGTGTTATTATTGAGATAGATCTTCGCTCATTATAACGTGACTGGTTTCTCGGTATTAAACTCTACCGTGCCTTCTTATCAGTGTAAGCTGATACATATAACATAGAGTAGTGTAATGTAGAGAATACAGAAAATTATTAATCTGTAATAATTATAGAATAGTGTATAATCATAAAATTTGGTCTCTATATAAATCTTAATTACTAATCTGGTGAATAAAACTTTTGTTAGGAATAAAATAAATGTATTAAATAGACAATATTTCTATTAAATTTCTACAACTTTTACAAAAATTGTGTATATTAATTAATTATTGTTTATTGACATTATAAGCTGTGTCTATATTATATTTGTGTGTGTATTACGCTATATTTTATTGTGTGTGAATTTACTTGTGTGTAATCTCTGACTTGCTAATTACTCTACCTAAAAATGGCAGAAGAAATCGTAGCTATTCCGAATGAAATGTTACGTCTGATCCCCTTATTTGGAGGAGATAAGAGACAATTAAATCTATTTTTGCGAAAAAGTGAGTATGTAATTACCAGGTATAGAGGCAATGAGGCTCAAAATTTATATGTGTATCATGCGATAACTAGTCGCCTCACGGATAACGCATCTGCGCTATTATCGGAGCGTGATGATGTTGCGTCTTGGTCCGAGTTAAAAGAACTGCTCGAACAGCACTTTGGAGATCCGCGTAGTGAACAGTGTATTAGTATTGAATTAGAATCATTAAAAATAAAATCCGGGGAAAGTTACTTAGATTTTTGTAACAGAATTCAATCTGTTCGATCATTATTAATTTCAAAAGTTAATCTATTAAATGATGTGGATTTAAAACGAGCTAAAATTGCAATATATAATAACATGTCCTTGAATGTGTTCTTATACAATTTGCCTGAAAATATGGTTAGGATAGTGAGACTTAAATCCACTTCGACCTTGGAGAATGCACTTAGTACAGTACTGGAGGAAGTAAACTTCCACGATCAGTATAACATGCGGAATCGTATCTTTGGTAGTGGTAGTGTGCAACGACCCTTATTACCGGCAATTCAGGGTCAAGGTTTTAAGTTTGTTGGTAATCCACAGCCGAGTCAGCAACCCACTGGGTTTAGATTTGGGGTTCCGTTTGCTAATAACAATGCGGCACCCAAATTTAATTTTGGTGTTCAACCAAGACCATATAGGATGCCCCAATTGGCTCAAGGTCAACCACAAAATTTCGGGTACCGTCCTCAGCTAGGCTATCAACCGCCACAGTTCGGTTACCGCCCGCAATTAGGTTATCAGCCACAACAGGGCTACCGCCCCCAATTCGGAAACAACCCGCAACAATTCGGTTATAAACCAAATTTAGGAACACAGCAATTTGGTTACAGGCCTCCTCAGGTTAACAAACCAAACTTTCAATCGACAGATGTAACGATGAGAACAGCCCCGCCTAGACCTCAAGGTTTTAGACTTAACGAGCTAACCTTGAATGATAACGGTGACGTAGTACAGTGTTATCAGGATCAGGATACTTGTGATGACTACGAATATGACGCATACGACAACGACGCTTACGGTTATGACTTAGGTAGTTATGATGACTCTAACTCGATGCCTTCAGCTTCAGCTTATGACGGACAAAATGAAGACATGACGTATATGCCAACTCAAACAGATTCTTCTCAAGGTCAAGCAGTTGAAAATTTTCCTATGCGTGCCTCGACCAAAAACAAGAAATTATAGAGTTAAATTGTGACCCTAATCTCAAATTACCCTATATCTATATACCCGAAATCAACTCAAAAATGATGATAGATACTGGTAGTACAAGGTCGTTCTTGAGCCCTCAAAAGGCTTACCAAATATTTAAAGAAAATATTCAGCAAGAACCATTCGAAGTTGTCAGTACGCACGCATCTAGTAGACACAACGAGGTCATTGTGATACCACTTCTACCAACATTCAAAAGTAGTGAGTACACAAGTTTTACTTGTATGATGTTGATTCTCGTTATGACGGACTTATAGGTAATGACCTCTTACAACAGTTGGATGCAATTATAGACCTTAAGAACCTGGTGTTAAAAACAAAAACCACTTGCATTCCAATTGTTAATAACAATCTGGATTATGTTATTGAGTTAAACCCACGCTGTGAACAGCGCGTGAAGTTACCTACCGACCAATATTCGGGAGAAGCTATAATTGATTTTATAGAGTTTGGACCTGGCATCCGCACGCCAAGCGCGTTAGTAAACTGTATAAATGGATACGCCTCAACTGTTATACAGAATACTTCAGAAAAACGCCTAGCGTTGACCATAACACAACCTATAGCGGTAACTAAACATTTGAATACTAAATGTGACTTAAACTTTACTACAGACACGACAGACATACAGACCGACAAGTTACTTGAGGAAAATTTAAATAAACTCCGACTAGACCATACTAATGACGAGGAACACAACAAAATATACAGACTGTGCCAAGAGTACAAGGACATTTTTCACTGTGACCAACTGCCTCTCAGTTTTACCAACCAAGTTAAACATAGAATTCGAACGAAAAATGAAGACCCGATTTTTGTCAAACCTTACAGACAAGCACCGGTACAAGCCGATGAAATAAATAACCAAGTGCATAAACTATTACAAGACAACGTCATACAGGAATCACACTCTCCATGGAATGCACCCGTGCACTTAGTGCCTAAAAAGACAGATGCATCCGGTGAAGTGAAATTTCGTATGGTAATTGACTACAGGCGACTTAATGACATAACGATAGATGACAAATATCCCTTACCGAACATTAACGACTTATTCGACAAGTTAGGTAAAAGTACATACTTCAGCACGATAGATTTAGCCAGTGGCTATCACCAAATTGAAGTCGAAAAACAGGACAGACAAAAGACAGCTTTTAGTACACAAAATGGTCATTTTGAGTTCCTCAGAATGCCATTTGGACTTAAGACCGCACCCGCAACTTTTCAACGCACTATGGACAATGTACTAAGAGGACTACAAGGACTGCACTGCATGGTGTATCTGGATGACGTCATAATATTTTCATCCAGCCTAGACGAACACCTGCAGAAACTAAGACTAATTTTTGACCGACTCCGACAAACTAATCTGAAAGTTCAACTTGATAAATCCGAGTTTTTAAGAAAGGAAGTACTTTACCTAGGTCACACTATTACAAAAGACGGACTCAAACCCAACGATGACAAAATTAATGCTGTACTGAATTTCCCATTACCTAAAACTACAACTGACATCAAAAGCTTTCTTGGACTAGTAGGATATTATCGCCGATTCATACCTGACTTCACCAGAATAACGCAACCACTGACATCTTGTTTAAAGAAAAGAAACAAAATTATTATTGACCAAAAGTACATTGACGCTTTCAACAAATGCAAAGAACTCTTGACGAACGCCCCATTGTTACAATACCCCGACTATGAAAAACCATTCGTGCTAACTACCGACGCCTCAAATGTAGCCTTAGGCGCCGTCTTGTCTCAAGGCCAAATAGGAAGCGACAAACCTATAGCGTACGCCAGCCGTACGTTAAGTGATACCGAAACACGCTATAGCACGATAGAACGGGAATTACTTGCAATCATCTGGGCAACAAAACATTTCAGACCATATTTGTACGGTCGAAAGTTTTACATTTATACTGATCATCGCCCCTTAGCGTGGCTTAACTCCTTGAAAGATCCAAACAGTAAACTTACCCGTTGGAGGTTACGCCTACAGGATTTCGATTTCGAAATCATTTATAAAAATGGCAAGCAAAACACCAACGCAGATGCTCTATCAAGAATAAAAATTAACGCCTTAAATTCAGATGATGAAGGAAGTTCGATGATGGTTAACGTAGACGATAGGGAACAGAGACTTCAGGAACATTTAAATGATGTAGTTAAAACTATAGGACAGATCACAACAAAAAAACCAATAGCACACGAAGACGATACTTACAAGATAGCAACCGTGACTATCTCGGATAGCAGTACGGATTCCGCAGGGAACGAGTCTATTTCTGATGCGTCAACGTTCTCAAATACAGAACGAATATCTGATTTTGAAAAACCTGTAATACCTTCCGCTTCAGGAAGCAGTAGATCCGAAACTATTCACTCAGCTATAGATATGGAATCCACGGGGATACCAATTTTGCAAGAGGCTATCGACACTAAACCAAATCAAATACTAGTATTTTCATGGTTCAGAAATGAGTTGAATGTCAAGGACATTTCTCGAGATAGACATAAAATTTTAGAAGCATTTCTACCTACAAACAACCCTGAACTTATCAAAGAATTCCTAAAAAAAATACATTAGACCAAAGATTAAATATTTTATTTATTTCGAAGAGGACGAACACCGTAGACAATTTAGTAACATCGTTATTCAGCTGTTCAAGAAAGATATGGTACAACTGTATGAGTGTACTAAACGTGTAGTATTCGTGAAGGAAGAGCATGAACAAAAGGCCATAGTATTAAAGTATCATGAGGGTAAGACTTGTCATCGCGGCATTAAAGAAACTTTAACTAGACTTCGTAGAAGTTACTGTTGGGATAAAATGCAAGAAACGGTTACAGCGATTATTAACGCGTGCGAAGCTTGCAGTAAAATGAAATATGATCGAAAGCCCATCAAACCGGTTATTCAATTGACTCAGACGCAAGATGCTCCGTTTCAAGAGATATTTATCGATCTCTTTTCAATAGAAGGTAAATATTATTTGACGCTCATCGACTCATTTAGCAAGTTAGGACAGGCTGTTGAAGTATCCAATAAATCAACACCTGAAGTAATAAGAGCACTTATGAAATACTTTTCGTTTTACGGAATTCCAAAAAAGATAAGCTCAGACCCAGGAATGGAATTTAATAACGAGTTGATGAAGGAGTTCTTAAGCTTACACAAAATTGAACTACATATAGGCACCATCAACAACCCCAACTCGATGGGACTTATAGAGCGTTTCCATTCGACTATTACCGAAATTAATAGATTGGCGAAATACGAAAAAAGGTGTACAGACGCGGCCTCAGTCATGACATACTCGGTCATGGCTTATAATCATACCATACATTCCGTTACCGGCTTAACCCCGTTCGAAATAGTTTTTGGACACACGGATACAAATAGTCCTTACAATATAGATTTTGAAAAGATGTACATGCAACAGTTAGTCAAAGATCATGAAAAGCGTACTAAATGTTTATACAAACACTTAGCTGAAAAGATGGCAATTAACAAAGAAAAGGCTAGAGAAAAGAGAGGTGGTGAAGTGGAAATGGAATTTCCAATAGGAAAAACCGTGTTTGTAAAAGGAGTCAATAAAAGAAAAAGTAAAGACAAGCCAAGGTATACTAAAGCAGAAGTAGTAGATCAGGTTGAAAGGAATATAGTTCCGATCAAGATAGGTGAAAGAAATACAAAAGCGCCCATTATAAACATTAAACGCCCTCCACAGGAGGTGCATTCTGCTCATGATAGGGATGCCGGCGCAGGCCCTTCCTTCAATTATTAAATTCAAGATTTATTTGTTTTTGGAATAATATCACGGTTTCAGTACATTTATTATTTTTTTATTCTGGATAGAGAACCACTTGACCACTGTCTCACTAGATATTTAACGACAATGGGATATAAGATGGAATCGTGCTTGTCTAGCATCGAGACCCTCGTTTCAATATCATCTACCATTTGTAGGCGCAGGACAACCGACTTTAATCTAATCCACATAGCGCAACTATCTCAACCAGGCGGTCGAAGCGAGCTAGCACCGAACATCATGCGAAATCGGCGACTGATAAGCAGTATCTTTCTTTGTTCGGTGGATGGTTCGAGCCACGACTAAAGCTTATAACAACCAGTGGTCACCCATTTAGCACCAACCAAGGATTACGTATAGAATTATGTAAGGTCCTAAGGACGCCTGAAGACTCATGCAGCCAACAATAACCCTTCGTAGGTGACAATGACCTTATCAATTCAAACACCATATAAGACCAATATTGCATATTTTTTTTTTTGTTTGTAACCTTTTCACGGTCAAACGGCCAATTTGGCTTAAATATTGCACAAGGAGAGGGGTTAGTCTTATTTTATTTTTTTAAATATTTTATAGGCTATAGCCTATATAATATAGCGTTTGACCACTATCTCACCTGTAGGTAAGTGATGATGCGGTCGAAGATGGTAAGCACGCTAGGCCTAGAATGGGAACTGGCTCTCAAGGATAGCTGCCGGAACACATTAGATGTTTGACGACAGATTTTCTAACTTGAGGGTGGTAGCTGGCCAGGCGGACACTAGATAGTGTCCTACCACCATGCAATGAAAAAAACATAGAGACCTTATAGAAAAAGACATAGAGTAAGAATCTTTAACGCTAATAATATAATATAAATAAAATAATATAATATAAATAATAATAAAATAATCTTTAAATCTAAACCGCAGGGCGCACCTACCAATATTGTGTATCTTTACTAGAAAGACGATAAAACGTGTAAGTTGGTCGGATGCGGCGGAAATGCGGCCCACGCGTATAACTGTGCAGTTACCCTTGCCGACCGAAATCCAAACGAAGCGAATTGAATTTAAATACCGTAGGTAACATTGCAGATTGCTTTTAATTTTAAAATTAGTCATTAATCAGTGAACATCGCGATCTCACCGCGTGACCTCACTCCCGAGGAAGAGCGACTGACTCGCTCGAAACCTAGGTCGAGAAAATTCGACTAAAGGTACGTGAATTACAGCCATATATAGGTATATAACAATAATAATTGCAGATTGCTGTTTAAAATCTCTATTTTGCTTCCGCTCGTATACACAAATTCCACCCATAGGAGGGTAACAAAGTCTGAAAATGAATATGGTTTTTCAGGTTTTATAAAAATGAATCCTTATTTTCCTTAGTCACGCGATAACTTGAAAACGGGTGGATCGATTTGGCTAATTATTATTTTTATTATTTTTTATATACTAAGTAGATAGGCAAGCGTTTGACCACTATCTCACCTGATGTTAAGTGAGTTTATGATAGAAAGGTTTTTACTAAATAAAAGTTTTAGGTAAATAAAGAAAGTTTTTAACGGGTGCAAAGCCGCGGGGCACTACTAGTATTAATATATATTTCTGAACATTTAATAGAACTTTTACAAAATTTGTCATCATGCCTATTCTAGGCTGGCCAAATAACCTGAACCTAGGCTCTTGCCAACCATATCAACCACTTGCCGAAAATCATCGCGGTTGACGGGGACTGATGGTTGCGGTTCATTTTGGCTAGCCACAATGGTTTGATCATTATTGACGCGTTGGGCATGCGTGTTGACAATAGCATTGCTACTCGCAACAGTGTTTTTGCTGTTGTCTGACACCGGTATTTGGAATTTAATTACATAAGTGTTTGTGATGGTTATCCCACTATCATAGGGATGTCACTGCCAAGACCACAGATACCCGTTATCATTATATCAGGAGAGCAGTGGGCAGGCGAGATCAGATTAGAGCATCTAGCTAGAGTAGCTAGATCATCCTAGATGTTAAAGTGCCCTCAAGTACATTCCTATACATATCTTACATCCCTGATTTTGTACCAGTGTCCCCATTTGTTGTTCATGCGCATTTCATAAAAGAAGAAGGTAAATGTTACATTTTAAATCTGTGTTAGGACGACACAACACTGAAATGTGGTAGAGCTCAAAAAGTTTTAAATAAATGGAACCCTGTACCCTTAGTACGAGTTTTTGTTATCGTTAACGCATTTGACAGATCTCACATAGTTAACGACTTACTCTGGCTCCTTGATTGGTCTAAATTTAGTTAAGTGTAGTAACCACTAGAGGCGCTGTACTGTTTTTCATACAAAATTTCCTCGATACACGATATCGAGTTTGGTATGAAAACTCGTACCAAGGGTACTCTAGTTCCAAGATGTTAACTACGATTAGATCATAAAGCAGGAACTCTAATTCAGAACAAATTTCACACAAAAAGTGGCCCTCCTTCAAACCAAAACGACGTACATTCAAAATAAGAATCACTTTCGAAGTTACAAATTATTGGCTTGGAGATTGATTTTAATTCGGAACGAAAGCAGGGATTGAATTATGATATATTCAGGCTGTTAACCTTTTATTTATCTTAAAAATGGTAATACATACAAGCTTAAAATCTATGATTTTGATGCTGAAGTAAAACTAGTTAGCAATAATCAAACAAGCTAATCGCGTTTACTGCATTAGCTTGGAAGGTAATGTGTTCGACACGCTCAAGCCTCGAGGCCAGTTTTTTGTACTATGGCAAACAATACCAGTTTAATTATTTATAATGCTAAAATTACGTTCATGATGGGCAGACCGTGAAATTTTTTATGTTAAGTATTTCCGAGCTAGGGTAGGTGCATAGTAGAAATCGCTCTAACAAAATGGCCGTGTTATTTGCGAGCTCCCTCATTTCCTCAGGGGTAATGTGAAATGCTGCACTAGCGAATATCGAGTTAGATTTGTATCTCAATTGCTGTCGTGAAAAACGAATGTGTCTGCACACATAAGCCTACATCCCGGCATTTTCAGCGATATCTTTTGTGTGTCTCGGGTAACAACTATGCATGTATTATATAGGTACATAGAGAGGGGTGTATTGTAACCCTTCCGATTCGATCATATCTGCCCTAGATTTAGTTTGTCAAACTTCGCAAACTTAAGCATCTGTTAGACGGTGTTATCAAGCCACAGCTTTGGTTTAATTATGATGATGGCGTGTATTATCTTCAATCTGGAGGCTTGGGAGCCAATTTACAGTCAATTATAGATTCATCGGGTGGGAGGATGCTGTGTATTAGTGCCATATTGTGGTATATATTTACTTTATCTATACTTATCTTCTTTTATATATATAATTCTACTGTACGTGTGTATGTCACTGAACTCCTCCTGGACCGATTTAGATGAATTTTTTTGTGTATCTTTGAGTTAGTCCATAGACGGTTTATATTCACAATTGGACCCGATAGGTGGCGCTGCGATCGGGCAGGACAACGTCTGCCGGATCCGCTAGTATACCTAAGTATCTACAAAATTTAAGAAAAGGATAATTTCTATATTTTTTAGAAACTGAAATTTGGTATTATAATATCTATATTACCAAATTTCTATATAATAAAACACATATTAAAATTAAACTACGTAATATTATTCTAATGTTTTTTTCTATTACCTATCCTTATCCGCACTCTAAATAACCAGTCAAAAGCTTTCATGTTACAATCAAAAGGTGTTACCTATATTTTTTGTTGACTGAATCCATAACACTTTATGGATTTACATAAACTGGATCCGATTGAACAAACTTTGCCGGAAAAATAAGTGTTTTGTACGGAGACCCCTTTTAATTTTTAATTTAGTTTTTATTATTTGATGTTGTAACAACCATTGTAATTGCACCACACAATTTAACCACACTATGAGCAAATTTCAAGTCTCTATCTATTTCGGTATGTAAGATCGAGCACAAAACGCCTGAAAAAACAAGTTTCTGGATGGTGCAAGGCTATGGGGACCCTCTTTAATATTTGTTTTTTTTAATATATATCTTAGCACGCTAGGCCTAGAATGGGAACTGGCTCTCAAGGATAGCTGCCGGAACACATTAGATGTTTGGCGACGGATTTTCTAACTTGAGGGTGGTAGCAGTGTCCTACCACCAAGCGGGGGTTGTTGGTTTCTTAACGATGTTTTCCTTCACCGGAGGGCCACTGTGAGAAGTAGATAGTAAAACCCTCAATTTTTTTTGATTTGAAAAAAAATTATTTGTTTTGTTTTTAATATTTGTTGTTAAATCACCCATAGTCATACATACTTCGTGAAAATTTCAATCATCTACCTACCTATTACGATTAAGGAGATACAGCCCTGTGAAAGGCGCACAGACGGACGGACGGACGGACAGCGAGGTCTCAATAACAAAGTTCCCTTGGTACCCTTTGGGTACGGAACCAAAACACATGTTTTGTTCAACATTTGTTGTTAAGAACCTAACTTCTGATTAACTCATCTGCCTAACAAAGTTAATTAGGTAGGTAGGTATCTTGTAACGAAACCATCGAGTTAACTAAATGTTTCCAAAACTAGTTAATAACATATACTTTCTCTTAAAGGCATACAAAGTTGTAGTGGCTATAGTTACTTACTATAATGACTAGTTTCATAGTGCGAGTCAGCCTGCCGAGTATTTGTGAGCGGAACGTTCACTCGACATCGCGACAACTCGCAAGACTGCCCAGTCTTGCAGCCACAGAGTACTTTTTTTGCTTGCAGCAGAGGTGCTGTAAGTGGTCGGCTGTGTGGCACGTGATTATTGTTTTCACGAGTTATTTAACCAGTGAGACGTGAAATGTTCTATGCCTACCTACTTTGAAGTGAAAAAAAACAAATTTATTTGTTATTATTAATAAATGTGTTCCGGCAGGTATCCTTGAGAGCCAGTTCCCATTCTAGGCCTAGCTTGCTTACCATCTTCGACCGCATCATTACTTTCCAACAGTGCGGTCACACGCTAGCCTATATGATATAAGAAAAAAAAGCTAATATGTGTCGTGTAGACAGCAAAGGCGAGCCGAGCTACAAGTAGACAGCTACTCAGCTTGGCTTGTACTGGTGTACTGGTGTACAAGCCAAGCTGAGTAGCTGTCTACTGGCTAGGCAGCAGCTCGCACTGTGTAAACTAGCCATAAGTAATAGAATAGGTATGTCAGCGACCTATAACATTGTAGTTCTCATACCATAAATGTTCATCGATCACTTAATTTAATGGATGGTAGATCTACTATTATTTATTACGGTTCAGTTTATAGAATAGACATAGGGCATGAACTACACTGGCCTTCGAAACTAAGTACCACAGAATATTTCAATAACTTCTGAAGTACAAGATAATAATAAGTTTTAGTTTCGAAATAAAAAGGGTTAAAACTAGATAACCTTCTTTTATTAAAACTTTATAAACAAAAACACTTCTTATAGATTTAAAAACGGGAATTTAACGTGACTTACGCGATGTCGATATAGCGATCGACATATGTTTCGGCCTCATCCGGAGGCCTTCTTCAGGATCTTGAGTGCGGGGCGCTCGCCGACGCGTTCAACCTCGCACTGAAAAACACTTCTTTTTAAATTTCTGTCTTACTTTTGAGTTTTGACCCGACTAAGCGAAAGGGAGGGTTATGTTTTGACCGCTAGGTATGTGTGTATGTATGTATGTTGATCTGTTCCCTCATAACTTCTAAACTACCTACTTATCATAATTGAGGTAAACTTAAAACAAATGAGGTGTCGTTGGAAGCATCTTGTTTGTTTTTTTTCAGTTTTTGTTTTCAAAATGTATATTTCTTGATCGATGAACTTTGATTCAAAAGCCAAGGTGTCTACAGTACCTATACTTTACTTAGGTAGCTATCTATCTAGCTAGCTATCATGCATCTGTCACCTGAAAAATGTGCAAAAATCATGATGACTTTTTTAGGAACTAGGCATCGGTAGTATGCGTCGTAGCTACTGCACGAATAACATTAAGAACGGTCCGGCAGGTGAAGCGAAGGTACGAATCGACTGGAACCTATGATTTGGACCATCTGAGGAGACCTTGTAATGGCAAACCCAGGTACACTGTAGGTACCTACCCGACAAGACCGCTATATTATTGTCTCCATTCTGTTGAGAAATCGCCACCTCAATGCAGTTGAAGTCCGGAAACAGCTTCTTTAGAACCGAAGAGACTACATTAAATAGTTACAGTACAGTGATACATAGTACTATTAAGTATTCTGTGACAGTGAGAAGATTCACTGAAGCATACCTACAGTAGGTACGGTGAAGAAGAATGTTCACTGATGAGTCTAGATTCTAAATACAAGGGACTTGGTGGGCGATAAATTCAAGTCTGCTTCACAGAAACAGTCCAATACGGTCCACAGTATGCAACCGCACCGAAACCTCGTCTTCAGTATTGGAGCTGTAATCATAGCCCGAGGAGGCAATACCAGTTATCTATACTAATATTATAAAGAGAGAACATTTGTATTTTTGTATGTTTGTAATGATTTGGCTCAAAAACTACTGGACCGATTTAAAAAATTCATTCACTAATATATAGAATGGACTTTCGAAATGAAAAAGGCTATATATTATCCCGATTAAATCTAAGGTACATTCGTGGAGACCTAATTTGCAACCTAAGTCGACAAAAAAACGGTCGAAAAAACACGTTTCTTACGAACGCTGCTCAATTGAAAACAGATGGAAGAATATTTTCTATGGAAGAGTTGTACAACTTAATAAGACCTTCAAAAAAGTCCGCGACAGCATATGTCTATCTCTTAAGGTTGACTCACAGTAACCACTTTAATCTTTAATTTTTGTTACAAAATATTACATAACTTCCAGGGCTATTTTCAAGTATATAGTATTAATCCTTATCCAAATAATTACGTTAATTAGCTTGGCCACATATTATAGATTAAAATTGTCCTTTACAGTATATAATTCAAATGAAAACTCTAGAAGATATCACGGATTTCACATACACGCATCGCGAAATTAATAAAATATTTGCAGTGAAACCACAGAATAGGTCATTATTACATAGTTACTACGAAAATATTATTATAAGCTTAGCTTTTCTGTAGATCCCCACCGATCACAATCCATTTGAAGTCAATATAGTATAATAATAAGAGAATCTTTGTCCTGACATACTGACTGACTGACTGACTGACTGACTCACTGACAGACAACGCACAGCCTAAACCGCTGGTCGTAGAGACTTGAAATTTGGAGGGTATATTTGTCTTAGTGCGTAGGGGTGTACTAAGAAAGGATTTTTCAAAATTCACCCCTTAAGGGGATGAAATGGGGGTTCAATGTTTGTATGGAGAAACAAGATTAGATAGTCTTTTCTATCCGAAACTTCACACAAGTGCTTCAGTAGAAAAATAAGTAAATACGTGTTTCAGGTTTTTTTTGAAATTCCACCCCTAAGAGGGTGAAATGGGGTAACAAAGTCTGAAAATCAATATTGTTTTGGATTGCGCTGAAATTTGGCATACAGGTGGTTATTATGACGATAGTATCAGCTAAGAAAGGATTTTCTAAAATTCACCCCTTAAAGGGATGAAACCTGGGTTCAAAGTTTCTATGGAGAAACAACATTAGATAGTCTTTTCTATTCGAAATTTCACACAAGTGCTTGAGTACATAAATAAGTAAATACGTGTTTTAGGCTTTTTCGAAATTCTACCCCTAAGAGGCTGAAATGGGGTAACAAAGTCTGAAAATCAGTATTGTTTCAGATTGCGCTGAAATTTGGCATGCAGATAGTTATTATGACGTTAGTATCTTCTGAGAAAGGATTTTGCAAAATTCACCCCTGAAGGGGATGAAACGGGGGTTCAAAGTTTGTATGGAGAAACAAGATTAGATAGTATTTTCTATTTGAAACTTAACACAAGTACTTAAGTAAGTAAATACGTGTTTCAGGCTCTTTTGAAATTCCACCCCTAAAAGGGTGAAGTGGGGTAACAAAGTCTGAAATCAATATTGTTTCGGATTGCGCTGAAATTTGGCATGCAGATAGGTATTTTGACTTAGGTATCCGCTAAGAAAGAATTTTTCAAAATTTACTCTTCAAGGGGATGAAGCGAGGGTTCAAACTTGGGATAGTCATTTTATTCGTCATTTCACACAAGTACTTTTGTAAATAAATAAGTAAATACGAGTTTCAGATTTTTTCAAAATGCCCTTATAAGTGGATAAACTGGGGTAACAAAGTCTAAAAATCAGATTTAGAATGCAGATAGTTATTATGGCGTGGGTATCCGCTCAGAAAGGATTTTCTTAAAATTCCTCCCGGATACGGAACGGGGATTCAAAGTTTATATGGCGAAACAAGATGAGATAAAGTACGTGTTGTAGGATTTTTCAAAATGGGGTAGGTTACAAAGTCTGAAAATTTGGGTTTTTCGGGTAAAATTAAAAAATTACCCCATTTATAATGAATCCCGAATTGCCTTAGTCACGCGATAATATGAAAACGGGTGAACTGATTTGGCTAATTCTTATTTGATGTCTTTAATGATAGAATCGTTTTTAGAAAAGAAAAGTTTTAAGTAAATAAAAGAAGTTTTTAACGCGGGCGAAGCCGCGGGGCACTTCTAGTGATCTATATATATATAATATAATATTTTAAACCACCCCGACTGATCTATGTATAATCATTTCATTAAAAGCATTCCAATAACTCTAAACACGACATTTAAAATCTGAGCTGTAAGTTGGTGAGGATTTGAGTATTCTGTAGAGTCCATGAGATGTCCTAGCATCAGGCCAACGCTTCCATGTTCTTACAATATCGTTAAGATTTTCGAATTTATCAGACCTATGAAAGTTGATTAAAGCTTATAGTTTTATAACGATTGAACGAATTTTCATGAATCAAAGCTAAGAACACTCTCGATGAAGACATCTATCAAAAAAAAAAAACTATCAATAATAAAATCAAAATCGGTTCATCCGGTTGGGTGCTAAGATGCTACAGACAGACACACAGATACACACGTTAAACGTATAATACCCCTACTTTAAATCAAAATCGGTTCAACCGGTTGGGTGCTAAGATGCTACAGACAGACACACAGATACACACGTTAAACGTATAATACCCCTACTTTTTGCGTCGGGAAACGCCGTAAGGTTACGGCGGCAGATGTTCTCCTTGGTAGTAAGCTACTTTTCAACCGACTTCCAAAAAGAAGGAAGTTCTCAATTCGTCTGTATGTTTCTTTTTTTTTCTTTTTTTGTGTGTGTATGTTACGCGATTACCCCGTCAATTGTAAACCGATTCGAATGATTATTTTTGTAATCGGTAGGGTACGTTTCCGAGGTGGTCCCATTGTAATTTCATTGAGATGTGATAAGTATCTTCAGAGATATGACGATAAACGTCTCAAACTTGCTACTGACATTGACTCGCGGGGCATTGAAGTCAGTTGTTTTAGTTTTTAAACTATCTTAATTATTGGTAGATTTAATGATCGCACGAAAACCCATGATTCATGAATGCACATAAAACTTTCATTGGTAGGTATGTAGCTAGGATTAGAACCAACGACCCTCAGGTCACGGCAACTATCCTTTACGTCAAAGGGCCGTCCAATATCACTACGTGAGTATTATAAAACAATGTCCATCACTGCGTCTGTCTGTCTGTCTGTTCGCAATAATCTCAATTGCTTCTGAACGGATTATCATGCGGTTTTCACCAATAGCCAGATTGTTTATGAGGAAGGTCTAGGTGCATAATTCGTTAAGGTTTTGTGTAAATTGGTTGAAATATGACGATGATTGTTAAATATGTTAATATTTTATATTCGATGCAACAAACTGATGCAAATTTTGTAGGCATATATGTTCTACCCGTGCGAAGCCGGGGCGGGCTGCTAGTTAAAATATAAAGAGCCAAGAAGCTCATTGGTGACGATCTACTAGTAAGCAAGAGACTCCAGAGTCTCGCGCATCGCCGTAAAGTCGCTTGTTTATCGGTTTTCTATCGGTTACATTTTGGAGAGTGTGCTATGCAACTGCATAATTTGATTCTACCTTCCCCATTTCATTATCGGACATCCAGAGACACAATAAAAGGCGCCATCGATTTATGGTATATACTATCTACCCGAACAAAGCGATTTGCATCTTCGTTCATCATGCGAACCGCCAGGGGGGAAGGAAATGCCCTACCTGAGTCTGTGTTTCCGGCTAAATACAATATGGGGGTGTTCAAATCGCGAGTGAATAGGTATCTTCTGGGCGAGCGCGCTTCATAATCGACCGCATCATCGCTTAACATCAGATGTAATAGTGGTCAAAGGCTACCCAGTTCTATATAAAAAAAGAAAATAAACTGGCCAAGTGCAAGTCGGACTCGCACTAGTAGGGTTCCGCACAACACTACAGTATAGTTATAAATAAAATATCTAACTGGAATATTTAACTGTAAAAGTTAACTGTAAAAGTTGCTTACTTAAACAACTAATACGGAATTGTCATTACAATTTGGACAGAGTAAATAGTGATCTATATGATGTGCATTCGGAGTGTAGTGCTGTGTTATCATCTAGTGATTTGGATTTGTGTGATCGGGTTACCTACCAACAAGCGGATCGCACATACGATCTGTGTACCGCGGGACATAACAAAAAGTTGGAGAAATTGCGGTTACACCACGAGCGTGAGCTCACAAACAAAACAAACAAATACCCATCTCACATACAGAAAGACACAGTAGTGAACATTTCGAGTTTTGCGTTGGATGACGCGACACAGAGTGTACTAGCGAAGGGCATGAATTTCGCATTGACACCTAAACGGATTCCCTATGAAAAAGTCATCAGCAGCTTGGAAGAAACAATATTGAGAAACAAGTTGCCGCCTAATGCAGCAGAATCACTTAGGCAGGATGTTTCTGTAATATTAAGAAAGAGCACATTACCTAAGAGTAATGTTACCGCGGAAGAACGTTCCGCTCTTCAGCACATACGCAGGAATAAGGACATTCTTGTGTTGAAAGCTGACAAAGGAAACGCTACCGTGGTAATGAATTCGTCTGATTACGACAATAAGTTACGGGATTTGTTAGAAGATAGGCGTATATATAAACCTGTGTCATATGATCCTACAGCTAGGGTAACTCGTCGCATCCGTGCCGTCATTAGGGATAACGAAGTTCTTTTCACAGAAGACGTGTACGACAGATTATATAGACCTAAGATCGTTACACCACCTAAACTGTACGGCCTACCCAAAATACACAAGACAAACGTGCCCCTGCGTCCCATCGTGAGTCAGATTGACTCCCCGACCTACTATCTGGCAAAGCATGTTGCGTCGGTGTTACAACCATTAGTGGGTAAAACTCCGTCTTTTGTAAAAGACTCTCGCCATTTTGTTCAAATCCTCGGTGAACTTAAACTGGAACCAGACGACATCATGGTGAGCTTCGATGTAGAATCACTTTTCACCAACGTTCCAGTGAAGGAGTGCATTGAGGTGATAAGGACAAGGTACAGTGATGACCTTCCAGAAAACTTTTTTGTGCTGTTGAGGAACTGTTTGGAAGGAAACTATTTCCTATACAGTGGGCAGCACTACCTCCAGATAGACGGTGTTGCCATGGGAAGTCCAGTGGCACCTGTCCTTGCCAACATCTGGATGGAATTTATCGAAGAAGCCATAGACCTACAGTCGTCATCAGTAAAGGTGTGGAAGCGGTACGTTGATGACGTCTTCTGCATCATGACGGGTGATGAGCAGGCAGTAGCCACTCTGGCAAAGAAGCTGAATTCGATTCATACCAACATAAAGTTTACCTATGAGCTAGAAACGAACAAAACACTGCCTTTCCTTGATGTCAAAGTTATGGTGAGACCTGATGGTTCATTATCACATTCTGTCTATAGGAAAGCGACCCATACTGATAGGTATCTGAATGCCTCGTCGCACCATCACCCCCGTCACCTGGGATCTGTAGCCAGGTCATTAATGGATAGAGCTCGTGACCTCTGTGACCCTGAACACCTAGAGGAAGAAATCGCACATGTTCAGGAGGTTCTGATAAAAAACGGATACAAGGCGGGAAGAGGTCATTCTAGACGCAGATATAAGGAGAGGACCACTGACGTTGAACAGCAGGCAGCGTTCATGCCATACGTGAAGGGAGTGACGGACAAGATCGGTACTGTACTACGTAAATACTCTATCAAGACAGTATTCACTCCCCTAACGAAGATATCAACGCAGGTCCGTTCGCCGAAGGATGTGATTCCTTTTCAGATACCTGGTGTGTACAAAATCGATTGCAGCTGCGGTAAATCGTACATCGGACAGACCAAGCGTACTATTGCAGAAAGGGTCAAAGAACACATCGCAGCTGTGAAAAACTGCCAGGTCAATAAATCTGCTATCGCCGAGCACTTACTGGAATCCGGACCTAATCACTGGATCAAACTTCATGACCCTAAGATCCTCTCGACCGACCGCTACTATTACTCCCGTATTGTGCGTGAAGCGGTAGAAATAAAGAAGCATCCCAATTTTAACCGGGAGGATAGATTTAGGTTGGCCGCAACATGGAACCCTGTGATTAGCAAGTGTTCGAATCAAAGATCAAAGCAGCAAAAATCTGCCGATATTGTCAGTGTTGTGTGTCGCAATGGCAACTCTGATAAAAATTAAAAATTAAATTAATTGAGGGTAGTTTCCAACGATCTCTCCTATAAATAGCGGTACGGACACTCACAACATTCAGTCGTCTCGTGACCACGATCAATGCAACTTGGTCGAAACGTCGAGTAGATAAGATTTATGTTATAGGCGCGATAAGTCCCGTATTTAAATATTTATAACTGGATATTTCGGTTTAATATGTCGGTTAAATATTCAGTTGGATATTTCAGTTAAAACATTTCAGTTACACATTTCGGTTAAACATTTCAGTTAAACTTTTCAGTTCAACATTTCAGTTAAATATTCGGTTAAAGTATTTCGGTTAAATATTTGAGTTAAATATTTCAGTTAAATATTCGGTTAAGTATTTTAGTTAAAAAAAAATTTTCGGTTGGATATTTCAGTTAGATATTTCGGTTAAATGTTTCGGTTAGATACTTCAGTTAAATATTTCGGTTAAATATTTCAGTTAAATATTTCAGTTGAACATTTCAGTTAAACATTTCGGTTAAATGTTCGGTTAAGTATTTCAGGTGGCTGGGAGTGGAACTCGTGGTGCGTGCGGGTGCAGTGGGTGGCAGAGCATCGCAGGTCGTTGTCCCTGGTGCACGCGCCGACTTGTTGCGTCGCTGCCTTCACTCGACGACGCTGCGACTGCCGGTTCCGTTGCTCCCAACTCAACAACACATCCATAGCGGACTCACAACTATTTCATGTTTCAGGTGGCTGGGAGTGGGGCTCGTGGTGCGTGCGGGTGCAGTGGGTAGCAGAGCATCGCAGGTCGTTTGTCCCTGGTGCACGCGCCGACTTGCTGTATCGCTGCTTTCACTCGACGACGCTGCGACTGCCGGCTCCATCGCTCCCAACTTGTTTCAGTTTAATATTTAAGTTAGATATTTATGTTGAATGTTTTAGTTAAATATTTCAGTTGAGTGCTTCAGTTAGATATTACAGTTAAATATTCCAGTTAGATATTTTATTTATAACTATGTGTTCAAATCGCGAAAGTTTAAAGTTTACAAACACTCTACAGTATTTTATAAGATCGAGCAAAAAATACCACTATCATTTTTCGCCAGCAAAAAATAATAATTAATAAACATTTTATTTCTTATAACGCCATCTAACGTCTCACAAAGGTGTTAGGGATCGACATTTCAATATAACGCCATCTATGGGACGTTTACCTAACTAAGCGTTCATAGATGGCGTGAAATGCCGAAAAAAACACGTTTCTTGTATGGGGACCCTCTATTATTGAAGTTATACTTCTTTTGGCGCGATAGAGAAAAATTATGAGAGTGAATTTTTACGATGAGCACACCGACACCTAAATTTAACATCGTGAAGTTAGTTCTAGGTGGCATGACTATGTTCAAGTTGTATATTCTAGTATTTTTATATTTAGAACACGTGTTTCGTAAGAACGTCATATTTTTACGTTAATAAAACCTTTTTTATTTAAATAAAATCTTTTTGATTAATTTTAATATTTATCGTTATGGCCGGTTCACATTATTCCAGTCCAGTAATCCAATCCAGTACTGGAATGCTACTGGAATAATGTGAACCGACACTGGAATGTACCCATCCCAGTGAGCATTCCAGTCCAGTGACTGGAGAGACCGTCAACTTTTCATTCCAGCTCACCTAATCCAGCGCCACTGGAATAGTGTAGACAGCCATTCCAGTTGCAATCCAGTGCTAGATTGAACGTTGAACAGTGAATACGAGTCAATTGTTTTGGGGACAATGTAAAGAGGACAATGGGACAATGTAAGTTGAGGCTCCTTTTATGTTTCTTTCGCTTATCCAATTTCTCATCCAAACCCGATTCCCTCGTTTTAGTTCATCTACTAAATCACTTACTTCTTGTAACAGTAGTAAACTAGCAGTTTTGAAACAATTTTTGAGTTTCTTTTTAGAAATCATTGTCACCGACGTGTTACCAATCCAGCTACTCTTAAAAGACTGGAACAATGTAAACGATATGCTCCAGTCCAGTGCTGGACTGGATTAGCTCGCTGGATCACTGGACTGGAATAATGTGAACCGGCCATTAATCACTACTGCATTTTAGTTATTTTTTTCCATACGCCACAGCAGTATAACTTCTAACGCGTGTACATAAGTACACACATGTTTTTTTTTTTTTACTTTATTCTGTTTTTAGTATTTGTTGTTATAGCGGCAACAGAAATACATCATCTGTGAAAATTTCAACTGTCTGTCACGGTTCATGAGATACAGCCTGGTGACAGTCAGAAAGTGAATCATTTGAAAGATACACTTATAAAGTAGTAAAATTTGTTCAAAAAGTGTAAGTAAAATATATGCTGTAGATCTCAATAAAAAGTTTCAACGAAAACTGGTTTGAACGAGATATAGTCAGCAGTTTTTGAGATATTATAGCAACCGCAATCATACTTTGTTTTTCATACAGACACTATGAAAAACAAAGTTAAATTTTTGCTGGCGAAAAATTATAGTTATAAAATACTCTACTGTGTTACGGAACCTTACGAGTGCGAGTCCAACTTGCACTTGGCCAGTTTTTTGTTGAAAGTGAAATAAAATGCAACTTATTTCTAGTCGGTATACCTACCTATTTACGAGTAGGTATATCTACCGTTCAAAGAAATGACGATATTAGTTTTGTCCATCGAGGTACGTGTAAACCAGAGGCGCCCATCATAAACTGCCTGTGGCCACATACCACAGGTAACTGAAAACGGGTGGACAAATTTGGCTAATTCATTTTTGATGTGTCATAAAAACACAATTTATACATATATATATATAAGAAATATTATTGCGAAAGAAAAGTTTTAAGTTAATAAAAGGAGTTTTTAACGCGGGCGAAGCAGCGGGGCACTTCGTATAAGCGATAGAGTCAGATAGATATAGTTAAATATATATATATATATATAATTTATTCATAAACACGTTGTCAGTATTTTATATAACATATGATAAGATAATTATATTTAATAGCAAAAACACTAAACTTAGTTTTTTAAATTGAACATACAATATAACTATCGACAACGGTTGAACCGACACTGACAGAAATAACCTCGATTTCAAAAATTCTAATTCTCCATTCAGTCGAGGTAATCCATCAATCAGCGACGTATCCGTCGTCAGATTAGCTATAAATGATTTGTTTATTACAGCAGTTTTGTAAGCATGAATCGGATAGGTTGTGGGGCTAATTTTCGCGTTATATTTGTAAACAATGAGCACACATGGCTGATTGCTTACCCGGCCGCCTACAGTACGCGTGCCCTATTGCATAATGTGTTATTGAAATGGAAACATGGTAAACTTGCGTAAGTAGTCTTTACATATTTAGAAATGCTTTCATTGGGTTGTTATCGGTAAACGCATTGTTTACCAAAGTTGGTGAAGCGAAGGTCTCCGTTTCAGCTTGCGCAAAAAAGCATTCTGTCCAGACTCCTCTACAGGCCGCATTTCTCAACAGATTCTGTTGACATATTCTGAGCAGGTTCGACAATTATACCTATAGATTTTTTAAAGTGAAGCTTCTTTAACGGAAGTGACGTAGATAAATAGATTAACAGAGGATATTCAGTGCCAAAGTGTTGGGACCTCAGCATGAGTTCCAGTTATGGAGGTTTCTCACTTATCCAGGTCCCACTTAAACAAGTTTCACTGTATAACATGACGCTTACGTCACTTCCATTGCATTCGGACCATAACGCTACGTCACTTCCGTTAAAGAAGCTTCACTTTAAAAAATCTATAGGTATAATTGTACTACTCAATCGTCATCGACGTTTGTAAAATCTTATCTCTCTCTATCTCTCTAGATCTCTATCTAGAATAAGTAAGTAAACAAACAACACGATGTTATCTCAGTTACAGAGGTTAATGCATATAAAATTTACTCGCTGTCTCAGTTATAGAGGTAACTATGACAATAAAATCAAGAGAACGAATCCCAGATACCTATAGAGGTTTGCTTCATCCCACTAACAGAGGTAATTCAGTGCCAAAGTGTTGGGACCTCAGCATGAGTTCCAGTTATGGAGGTTTCTCACTTATGCAGGTCCCACTTAAACAAGTTTCACTGTATAACATGACGCTTACGTCACTTCCATTGAATTCGGACCATGACCAGGCCTGTCGCACTCCGCGCTGTAGCTATGAAACTACAAGTACCTCCGCGCACCCGCTAGGGTTCAAGTTCAGTCAGTTAAGTGTCACGCGCGCTCTCGATCGGCCGCGCGCCTTCCTTGTACCTACCTCAATATTATATTCCTTGCTTCATATAAACTGTAAAGAGTAACTATGTAAAAAGCAAAGAATGTCACACATAAAATGGTAGGTAGGCATAAATCAGCTGAGTTTCATGTTACAAGGGAATTCACGTAATGATCTTTAGGGAATTTCTATCGACAATACATCTTGCTTTATTTAGTTAGTTCTAAGATAAATAAATAGGGTAGATACCTACTAACGTTTACTTCACTTTTTCTTTTTTCTTTCTTCATGATTTTGTCGTGTCATACGATAGTCAGATTTTAATAATCCGAGAGTTAATGTAATTAAAGTACTTATAGATCTCAGATCCAGTGATCTGATCTCAGTGAATCTCAGTTGATTCACTGAGATCTGATAAGTATCTCCAGAGATATGACGATAAACGTCTCAAACTTGCTACTAAAATTGACTCGCGGGGCATAGAAGTCGGTGTTTTAGTTTTTAATCTACTTCACAAAAACGGAGGAGGTTCTGAATTCGACGGTTTTTTTAATGTTTGTGACCTCAGAACTCTGTCAGATCTTAACCGATTTGAAATTGAAAATTATTTTTTAGGGTTCCGTAGTCCTTATAAGGAACCCTTATATTTTTGTCATGTCCGTCTGTCTGTCTGTCTGTGTGTCTGTCTGTCTGTCTGTCCAAGGTTTTGCTAGGAGACCGTTAGTACTAGAAAGCTGAAATTGTGTAGGTATGTGTGTATATCAATAACGCCGACAAAATGGTGAAATAAAATATTGGAGTTTTTTTAAATATATTTTTTATGATATTCAACTATTACAAAATAAAGTTTCCTAGAATGAATAAAATACATAATAATTTTTGGTCGAAAAAGTGAGTCGGCTCCTACACTATTATAATGTTACAAGTCAAACAAGCTACGATTTCATTTCATTTCATTTATTCCAAAAACGGATTGGGATGTAAGGGAGCATAATTCCACCTGATTGCTCTCAGCCAACCTCTCCTGCACGTGGTGCATCCTGCCGATCAGCGAACGAGGCTCTGGCGACCGACAAATGGCGGGATATCCATTCAGAAAGACGTAGCTAAATACCACAGGCCGGTGACGGGCAGCAGCGTCACCGGTGCGAGAAGCTACGTCCTGCGATCACCCAACCCGACTGCCCAGCGCGTGGTGATTATTTGGGCAAACCCTTCATGGCAGACACAACCACACAACGGCCCCCAGTTCCCGGTCGCCCCGCTATTCCTGACCAAGGCGGCGGTTACGGTAACGGCGGGGCAGGGGGTGCCAAGAATCCCCGGGCGACGGAAGGCCGCCAAAACCGACTGACCCTGGCTACATTTAACGGACGCACGCTACGGCTCGATACACACTTGGCACTTCTGGAGGAAGAGCTGAAAAACATAAGATGGCATATTCTGGGGTTATGTGAAGTCCGAAGAGAGGGGGAGGACACCGTTACCCTAGAATCAGGCCATCTTATGTATTTCAGAGAGGGAGAACAACCATCCCAAGGTGGCGTCGGGTTCTTGGTCCACAGGATCCTCTCTGATAACGTTTTAGAAATCTCCAGTGTGTCGACAAGAGTAGCGTATCTTGTGATTAAACTCACCGAGAGGTATAACCTCAAGGTTATCCAAGTATACGCACCGACTTCGGCACACTCGGATGATGAAGTGGAGGAAATGTACGAGGACATTTCCAAAGCCTTGCACAGAACCCAAAAGGCCCACTTCAACGTTGTCATGGGGGATCTCAACGCAAAAGTGGGAGTACAAACAAGCGGCGAATCGGTAGTAGGACCACACGGATTGGGAAGCAGAAATCATAGGGGGCAAATGCTCGTCAACTTCCTAGAAAAAGAGGGGCTTTCTCTGATGAACTCTTTCTTCCAGAAAGATCCTTAGCGGAAGTGGACGTGGCAAAGCCCCGACGCTATGACCAAAAATGAGATCGACTTCATTATGACGGACAAAAAGCGCATATTTAGGGATGTCTCAGTGATCACTAGGTTTAAAACCGGCAGTGATGACCGACTAGTCCGAGGCTCTCTAGATATTGACTGCAAACTTGAACGTGTTCGTCTAATGAAGTCCACGCTCCGACCCAATATGCTACAATCCGTGGTCGGTTCTGAAACGTTCCAGCTGAAACTGGAAAACCGATTTGCTGCACTGGAAACCACAATTGACGTTGACCAGGATCTCGACCATGTGGTGGAATCCTCAGGGAGGAAGGGACAAAATTCTGTGAGACGCGAGGTGCTGGCAAGAAGTAAAAGACTTCTACAGCTAATTATACACCTCACAAGCGTCCCTTTCCCAACCCGGCATCGAGGATCCTAGAGCCACTCTGACCCGCCACTACACCGAAGATTTGCCAGAAATCAGCCTAGATGAAATTGTGATGGCTCTCAGGCAGCTTAAAAACGGAAAAGCCCCCGGAGAGGATGGAATTACAACGGAGCTCTTAAAAGCCGGTGGAACTCCTACGCTACTACAGCTTCAGCGTATTTTCAATTCTGTCCTCTTTTCGGGGAGAACTCCGAAGGCATGGAGTAAGAGTGTGGTTGTTATGTTCTTCAAAAAGGGAGACAAAACCCTTTTGAAGAACTATCGACCTATCTCGCTCTTGAGCCATGTCTATAAGTTGTTTTCTAGAGTCATCACAAATCGTCTCGCGCGTAGGCTCGACGAATTTCAACCCCCCGAGCAGGCTGGGTTTCGAGGAGGATACGGCACCATAGACCACATCCACACAGTGCGGCAGGTTGTACAGAAGACTGAAGAGTATAACCAGCCCCTGTGCTTAGCGTTTGTGGACTATGAGAAAGCCTTTGACTCCATTGAAACCTGGTCTGTTCTGGAGTCTCTGCAACGGTGCCAAGTTGATTGGCGATACGTCCAAGTGTTGAGAGGTCTATATGACGCCGCGACTATGACCGTCCAAGTACAAAATCAGCAGACTGAACATATCCACTTACATCGAGGAGTGAGACAAGGAGACGTCATTTCCCCCAAATTATTCACAAACGCTCTAGAGGATATGTTCAAAACGCTGAACTGGAAAGGACGGGGCATAAATGTCAATGGCAATTACCTAGAATTCAGAAAAATTCTAGGCAAGGAGTACTATTGTCGCGTTATTTAACTTACGCAATCTAAAACTTTACTCAACTTTAATTGAACGTCACGTATTTTAGTTTAACTGTAGTACTTTTATCCTACCTCGACATTAAACATTAATGTAGTACTTATTATCAGTAATGTACTCATTACATTGTTCTACGAGTATTCTTCTACCAATTAAAGGCTTACAAGTTTTCTCATAACATTCAACCCTATAGTAAAGGCCGCGAGTTGACAGAGTTATTCAGACTCTCGCTGTGCGGACTTACGGTGCATTTTACTGTGCGCAACACGCGGTTCATAGTTACTATTAGTTGATACTGTGGCGCAAATTCAAAGTCGCACCCGAGGCGTGAAGCGCATTTTGAACGTTACTAGCGTTGTAACTAGGTTTAATCTCGCATATTTGCTCTCAGGGAGTGCAATTTCTGTACGTGTACTATTCATTATTCTGTGCCATGACGTCGTCCGATAGAGAGATCTAGAGAGAGATAAGATTATACAAACGTCGATGACAATTGAGTAGTTTCAGGAGAACTTACTGAGAACGACATTGTTCATGCCTTCTCGTCTTCTTTATTGGATTACTAGCTGTTACCCGCGGCTTTGCCCGCGTTATTGTGTCTTTATGACCTTTAAGTCTAGATCGATGATCTCTTAGCCCAAGTCACCATAGATGACCCCAGAGTCGAACTCAATATCCTCTATTGTTAAAGTCATTAATCATTTTGGTTAGGTATACGAAGTTGTGCTGTTTAATTGTTTGACTTTACTGAAAAGTTCCTGAAACATTTCTTACAAAGAAAATAAGGTGAATAGCTGCGCGAGCGTAGCGACCGCTATCATTGCGCGAGCGAACATTTTTTATGACTTTTTATGACCCTGACAGTTTTATAACCTAACAATCAAGTCACTGTAGATGAGTCTTAGGTCGTACTCGATATCGTCTATTGTTAAAGTCATTAATCATTATCAGGTTTACCAAGTTTTTTTGCTGTTTAAGTATTTGAGTCAGTCTAATCTACGAGGCTATTAAAACACGCTATTATATGCTATAACATATATGCAAATATAGCAATATATTGCGTTATTACTGCGCTAATAAGTCAACACTGATGACACAAAGGTTAAACTTGATATCCACTTATTTTAATGTTAATAATCATTATGATTATTGAAGGTTGTACTGTTTCAATTTATAAACTCGTTTTGATGCATGTGGCTGGCTATTACAATACAAAAAAATTGAAAGATTTTATGACCTACTAAGTCAACACCGATAACCCTAGGGTTTAACTTGATATGCGCTTATTTTAGGGTAAATAATCATTATGATTATTGAAGGTTGAACTTTTTCAATTAATAAACTCGTTTTGATGCATGTGGTTATGAATATACAAAAATTACTGAAATATTACCAACAAAGAAAATAAAACAAATGTTTGTGCGAGCGCAGCGAGTGCTATTACTGCGCGAGCGCAGCGAGCGCGAAAATTTTTTACGACCTTTTATGACCCTGACAGCTTTTATGACCAACTAAGTCAACACCGATAACCCCAAGGTTAAACTTGATATCCACTTATTTTATGGTTAATAATCTTTATCATTATTGAAGGTTGTACTGTTTCAATCTATGACTCGTTTTGATGCATGTGGCTATTAAAATACGAAAGTTGCTCAAATGTTTTCTACAAAGTAGATATAACAAATGCTTGCGCGAGCATAGCGAGCGGCGAGCGCGAGAAATTTTTACGACTTTTTATGACCCTGAGTTTTTATGACCTATAACTAAGTCAACACCTATGACCCTACGGTTAAATGTGGCTGTTAACACGAATGTTTCTGCAATACTTCCCACAAAGCAGATAAAACACGTTGGGCAAGCAAAGCTATCGCGTACATTTTGAGGACTTTTAAAGACCTGACAGTTTTATGGCCTAATTAGGACACATATTAAGTTTAGTCATTATAGATGAACCTAAGGTCAAACTTTTATGATTATGCAAACTCTATGTAAAGTTAACAAAATATAAAGGCACCCACACTTAACTGCCGAAAAAAAAGGATTCCTTGCCCTTTTATATTTCTTTGTACAAAATATTATCTGAATCGGTCAAGCCGTCTGGCCGAAAAGAGGCCACACATGTACAAAATTCTATAATAAAAATCATAGACACCCGAAATTGCCAGCCAAAACAAAGTATTCGTTGGCCTTCTATGTCTTATTGACTGACTGTGTACAAAATTTCAGCTAAAATGGATAACCCGTTTGATCGGTCAAACGGGTTATCCATGGAGTAGGCCACACATTTGCAAAACTGGACACCTGGACTCGACAGCCGGAAAAAAAGTATCCGATATCCTATTCTATTCTATCCTATGAACTGTCTTTGTACAACATTTCAACATTTATTAGAGAAGAAGTCTCATATTTACAAAATTCAATTAAAAATATCTGGGCCCCTAGACAAAATCCAATTTCCTGTTTGCCTTCACGCTAACGCAAGTTCAAAATATATGAATGACATTTGTGTTTCCGCAATAAAAATGTCATTCCCATACATTTTGAACTTGCGTTAGCGTGAAGGCAATCAGGAAATTGGATTTTGTCTTGGGGCCCTGGACCCCCTGACTCGATAGCCAGAAAAAAAGTATCCTACGAGTATATCCTATTCTGCCTATGTACTTCTACTATCATTGTACAAAATTTCAGCCAAATCCGTCAAGCCGTTTGACCGTGAAGAAGTCCCAAACCAACAAACAAATAAACAAACTGACTTTCGCATTTATAATATTAGTGTTGATGAGATGATAATTTGACGACGAAATGGGCTCGGAAGAAAATTTAGTAAAAACGCGAAGCAGTGAAAGAAATATAAACTTTGCAGTTATTTTGAAATGACATCAATTGGTGATCAAAGCATATTTGATAACATTTATAACATCGAAAAATATCTGATGGCTGATACTTCCAAAAGATAAACTAAAATGATAGATTTTATATGTATACATTCTTTGTAAATTGTTAAACACAATCCAAAATTTCATCGTACCGACGGGACTCGAACCCGCACCCCCCGGATTACACGTCCAGGTGCTCTGCCAATTAAGCCACGGTTCGATACATCGATACGACGAAATTAATGGATTGCATTTTGTTAACCCAATTATGCATTGGTGGCGCCATCTATGACTACTTATTACGTAAGTTAATCATTCGGAAGAAATCATTACAGTTTTCTAATCCGACGAGAGATGTTGCACTGCGTAAATCAAATATTATGTTTCTTTGAAGTGTATCACACTTTATATCTTTGTAAATTGTTAAACACAATCCAAAATTACAAAGATATAAAGTGATACACTTCAAAGAAACATAATATTGTATACATTCTGTTTACATTTTTGTACTTTTTTTTTTAAAATGCTTGAATATTTCTGTGTATTACATTTATTACCTTTATTATGTTTTTTTGATTCCCGATAAAGATTTAAACTCACGTATAAAGTTTACATAATACGTTATTTTATTTAGTAATCGCACCTCTATAACTGAAATAACCTGTATTCTGACCTCTATTAATGGAACCCTCTGTAAATGAGACAGATATTTATTTATACCTGGATATCAGAGACACTGGGTAAGTGGAATCCCTCTATAAGTGAGACAAATTTGCAGGTCCCTTGAAGTCTCACTTAACCAGGTTTCACTGTATTTTGTATTTATAAACGCCCTCTATAGAAGTATTCATTATCATTCGGGCATTCGTCCCGCTAAGGTCACAGCTAATTAATGATGGTGTTGTACAAATAAATAATTAGTGATGTTGAAGCCTCTGTGCGCGAGTCCAACTCGCATTTGACCGGTTTTATTTATTGTTGAATCAATTTTTGGAAGATGGAGATGTTGGGATTGAAAACGTAAAAAAATCATACTTCAGCCATTTCAAAACATGTTCAAAAATGTCAATACTTTGCAACTTTTTTGTCTGAACAACTTTTACATCCGATATACTTCAGGGGTCGGGTATATTCGGGGTGTGTTTATTAAACACACCCCGAATAACCCAATAACGCATAAAACTGAATAGTTTAATGCTATACCACAGAATATGGCAATACAAAGACAGAGTAGCGAGGTCTACAGCCCAAATAGCCACTATTTCGTAGGGCTGGGCAGCATTCGGGAAACTCCGTCGGGTCTTCTCGTTGAAAGCCTTAGAAAGTCCTTAGAAGTATATCGCAATGTCTACAGACATAATACTTTAGTATGGACCTACCTTTCATGATACACACATGCAGGACCAAGATGTGGATACTCACTCACTGACCTACTGGTTATGCTTTTAAAATAATAACATAGTTTATTAGGAAAATTGATGAAAGTTACTCTATTCAGAATCTAGCATTTATTTATTTACGTTCATTCATGGTATATATGATGGTATATACAATGATAAAGATATTGATGAAACAAATAAAAAAAAACTGTAGAATGTAGGTATACTTAAGGTTGGACTGAAACTACAAAATTACTTACAAGTATTTATTCCTCACTGTATATGGGACAGTCGAAGTAACTCTAAATTTGGTAATTAAAGGTCAACCAAAATTCATCAATATATAATACAAAATTAACTCAATGATGTCAAATTAATTATGAGTTACTTCAGTTTGTGAACAATATCAATCAAATAAATGTGAGGATATTTAAGTTACTCTAAAATGTATACTATTATTTACAAGATATTATCCACCTTTCTTCCATTTTTCACCAGGTGTGTATTCAGTCATAGGCTTCCCAGATATGCCACAAGTCCCAATACCAACTCTGCCTGACAAGTTGTCTGGAGATGCAAATATACTTTTTGTTCGTACTCCAGGCTTTTTGGATGCCTTTGTATGGAAATTGAGCCATTTATTCTTTTCAGTTTCTCTTTCCTCTTCTATCTGTTTGAATCTCTGTTGTTTCTTTTGTTTTTTCTTTTTTAGATATTCTCTGTTGTAGCCTTTTCCATGTCTGTAATAAGTATTAAGCATAAATAAGGATAAAGGTCAGATTAATTCTATCTATTGGAACCATAAACTTGCTGAATTTATTTCTTTGTGCATAAATATTAATGGTGAAGATTTATGATCTCTATTTTATTTCTGATAAGCTGTAATTGGGTCTATGAATATTCTAATGACTCATTGCTTTGCAGATTATATTTATGAGAATATTATCCTCAGAAAATTTCATTTCAAATCACCATAACTCAATGAAGGAGGGGAGGCATTATGGACTCACCTCATATTATATTATTTGAAGGAAGATATTTCATGATGAAATGTAGACCATGAATAGATAATATCCATCCATAAAGCCTACAAGTAAGTATAGTACAGGAACAAATTGTCTTCCACATTTATAATTTTACAAGCTATAGCACAAGTACACAAGTAGCACAAGTACTTAATTCCATTAATAAGAGATAAATTAATATTAAGACATTTGTATTACCTACCGCCACCCTGTGGTTTTAGAATAATGATGAAATGAATTGTGTGCTTAACTGACAAATGTATAATGATACATTAAATGTACTAGTTGCACCTCACTACTTTGCTCACTATTTCATCATATTAGCTTTCAATCGAATTGATCAAATTGTTTAGCAGGGAGAAGTAGAGAAAATAAACATACTGACTTTTAAATTTATAATAGGTATAGGTGGTGATTTTAGTTCAATTAATGTTTATTTAATATTTATTCGGAAATAAACAAATGATATTTCACAAGAATCTCTATAGATAGTTACTAAAATATACATAGTAACGCAACCATCTGCCTGCAAGTAAAAGCCTTCAAATTAGCCGCAAAGTGTCGCAATGGGGCAGTGCAGCTGCAGCGCTGCAGTCGCTTGGTTCGAGTATCATACATCATCCTGATTTTCGTTCATGTTGAACCAAAACTATGTGTGTACCATGTCTAGTCAATTAACTTATGGCCTCAGCGTGGGTGTAGCGCTGCAATCACGCGTTTTTTATTTATATGGATTAAGAAACAGCGCAGCCTGCAGTTGCGGCGCGACACTTTGGGGCTTATTTGAAGGCCCCCTAAACTATGGCAGTGAGAATGGATGCTGGACAACTAAGTCCAATCCTTATAACTTAGCTAACCCAAGCTGTGTTCTGATTTAAAATGATACTTACTTGCTTTCGTCTCCACTGAGGGGTCTCTTGACTCCTCCTATTGACTTTACATCTTCAATTGACACTGTTTCTAGACTTGTGTAGCCTTCAAACTTTACTTTCAAGGTATCATGAGACACTTCCTCAATAAGAGCTTCATAGAATCTGTAAAATAAAGTAAAGAGTATATACATATATACAAGTATCAGGGATGGTGAAAAACATGGTAAATATCCCGTTCAAATATATTGTGAAAACGTTAGTGACAAAGATAACTTAAAAACGTATGTTTCACCTGACACCCTCAAGTTGCAAAATCAGATGTGATAACATCTAATGCGTTACGGCAGTTGTTCTTGAGGGCCAGTTCCCATTCTTGGCCTAGCATGCTACCTTCCTCGACCGTATCATCACTTAACACCAACAGGTAAGTTAGTGGTCAAACGCTAACCTATATGATAAATACAAAAAATAATGAAATGTTGGTCAGACCAAAATTACTGAACATTTTGTCTATTGGTTAGTGAAAATGTTCATGAAACTGAGGTTGTGTGATCCACAAATAATGGTGTCCGTGATTTGTATGTCTGCAAAGTCGTCCACAACACGAGTTTCCTGGAGGGGAGTTTTCTTTTCATTTAATTTAAAAAACACTTATGCAAAACAAAAGATTCGATCAAAAATAATCATAAATAATAAAGGTGTTCCTCAAGGAAGCATTTTAGGTCCTTTACTGTTTTTAATATATATTAATGACCTTCCTAAAAATATGATAGATGACACAACAATTATTATTAACTGTGATACCAAAGATTTACTTCAAATAATTGTGACAATGCATTAGCTGATATTATTAATTGGACCAATTCTAAAGTGTAAGTGTAAATATATGTGAAACTAAATTGATGCAATTTCATTCATATAATACTCATCAAATACCACTTGACATTCAATATTTAAATCAAACAGTCGATAATGTAAAATGTTTTAAATTCTTATGGATATATCTAGACGAACACCTCAATTGGAACTTTTTAGGAAATATAAAATCCTCCCCTTGCCTTGTATATATGTCAGGGAATAGTGTTGTTTCGCGAAAAGAAATCCAAGTTATTTCTAAAAACGCAGTGAGGTAATGACACAACATAAAATAGTGCAGTACACACATTTATTATTTCAACCTCCTTGTTATAAAGATATCTACAAGCAAAACATGTATAATGTGTGCATCACATTATAATAAACTGCCAAATGAGATACAGACACTTAGCGGTAAGGTTTTTAGGACTAAGATAAATAAATGGCTGCTGGACAAATGTTTTTATAGCATAAAAGAATATGTAGACAATAAATGAAAATAAAAATTATAATGTTAATGTATAATATCTAAGCATAGACTAAATATAAATAATTATATCGGGTTATTATTATATAATTATATAATTATATAAGTTATATACGGGACTTATCGCGCTAAAAAACATAATTTTATTTACCTCGACGTTTCGATCAAGTTGCATTGACCGTGGTCACGAGAAGACTGAAGTTGTGGGTATCAGCATTGTTTTGATTGAGAGTAGTTTGAAACTACCCTCATTTGATCTTGATCGGAGTTGCCATTGCGACACACAATACTGACGACATCGGCAGATTTTTGTTGATTTAAACTTCGACTGAAACACTTGCTAATCACTGGGTTCCAAGTTGTGGCCAATCTAAAACCATCCTCCCGGTTGAAATTCGGATGTTTTTTTATTTCAACCGCTTCACGTACAATACGGGAGTAATAGTAACGTTCGGTGGAGAGAATTTTAGGGTCGTGAAGTTCAATCCAGTGGTTAGGTCCCGAATCTAGCAAATGCTCGGCGATGGCGGACTTATTAACCTGGCGGTTTTTTACAGCTGCAATATGTTCTTTGACTCTTTCTGCGATTGTGCACTTTGTTTGTCCAATATACGATTTTCCGCAGCTGCAATCAATTTTATACACACCAGGTGTCTGAAACGGCATCACATCTTTCGGTGAACGGATTTGCGCTGCTACATTCGATAAAGGGGTGAATACTGTCCTAATGGAGTATTTTTGTAACACAGCTCCGACCTTGTCCGTCACTCCCTTCACGTATGGCATGAATACAGGCTGCCTTTCAACTTTAATGGTCCCTTTCTTAAATCTGCGTCTTGGTTGTCCCCTTCCCCTTACTTTGTAGCCGTTTTTTACAAGTACCTCCTGAACATGAGCGATTTCCTCTTCCAGATGTTCAGGGTCACAGAGGTCATGAGCTCTGTCCATTAAAGACCTGGCTACAGATCCTAAGTGTCGGGGATGATGGTGTGATGAGGCGTTTAGATATCGGTCTGTGTGCGTCGCTTTTCTAAAAACAGAGTGAGATAGCGAACCATCTGGTCTCACCGTTACTTTTACATCCAGAAAAGGTAGTGTCTTGTTAGTTTCCAGCTCGTAGGTAAACTTCATGTTTGCGTGGATCGAGTTAAGCTTATCTGCAAAAGCGGCTACCGTCTGTTCATCTCCCGTCATGATACAGAAGACGTCATCAACATAACGCTTCCACACCTTCACCATCCAGATGTTGGCGAGAACCGGTGCCACAGGACTTCCCATGGCAACACCATCCATCTGGAGGTAATGCTGACCACTGTACCGGAAATAATTTCCCTCCAAACAATTTCTCAAGAGCACTAAAAATGTTTCTGGAAAATCGTAATCCGAAAGGAAAAAAAAAGGATTACGATTTTCCAGAAACATTTTTACGTCGTCAACATTTGACGTCTTCTGTATCATGACGGGAGATGAACAGACGGTAGCCGCTTTTGCAGATAAGCTTAACTCGATCCACGCAAACATGAAGTTTACCTACGAGCTGGAAACTAACAAGACACTACCTTTTCTGGATGTAAAAGTAACGGTGAGACCAGATGGTTCGCTATCTCACTCTGTTTTTAGAAAAGCGACGCACACAGACAGATATCTAAACGCCTCATCACACCATCATCCCCGACACTTAGGATCTGTAGCCAGGTCTTTAATGGACAGAGCTCATGACCTCTGTGACCCTGAACATCTGGAAGAGGAAATCGCTCATGTTCAGGAGGTACTTGTAAAAAACGGCTACAAAGTAAGGGGAAGGGGACAACCAAGACGCAGATTTAAGAAAGGGACCATTAAAGTTGAAAGGCAGCCTGTATTCATGCCATACGTGAAGGGAGTGACGGACAAGGTCGGAGCTGTGTTACAAAAATACTCCATTAGGACAGTATTCACCCCTTTATCGAAGGTAGCAGCGCAAATCCGTTCACCGAAAGATGTGATGCCGTTTCAGACACCTGGTGTGTATAAAATTGATTGCAGCTGCGGAAAATCGTATATTGGACAAACAAAGCGCACAATCGCAGAAAGAGTCAAAGAACATATTGCAGCTGTAAAAAACCGCCAGGTTAATAAGTCCGCCATCGCCGAGCATTTGCTAGATTCGGGACCTAACCACTGGATTGAACTTCACGACCCTAAAATTCTCTCCACCGAACGTTACTATTACTCCCGTATTGTACGTGAAGCGGTTGAAATAAAAAAACATCCGAATTTCAACCGGGAGGATGGTTTTAGATTGGCCACAACTTGGAACCCAGTGATTAGCAAGTGTTTCAGTCGAAGTTTAAATCAACAAAAATCTGCCGATGTCGTCAGTATTGTGTGTCGCAATGGCAACTCCGATCTAGATCAAATGAGGGTAGTTTCAAACTACTCTCAATCAAAACAATGCTGATACCCACAACTTCAGTCTTCTCGTGACCACGGTCAATGCAACTTGATCGAAACGTCGAGGTAAATAAAATTATGTTTTTTAGCGCGATAAGTCCCGTATTACAATATAATTATGTGTGTAAATCGCGAAAGTTTAAAATAAATATAAATATTTGTACGTCTGCATGCAGGCCAAACATTCAAACATTGACAAAATATTCCATAAGATCCGAAATTAATTATTAATGTAATATTATGTGTTTGACAAATAAACGATTGATTTTGATTTAAAAAAATAACCGGCCAAGTGCGAGTTAGATTCGCACACCGAGGCTTCCATACAAATTTGTCAAAATAGGTTAAGGGACAAACTTTGCAATTCATCTACTTCACGCAGATGTCTCACTGCTATTACAATCTAGCCTTATAATTAGGCTAATAAGTAATTTGATTTTAACTTAATTTACTATTAAAATATTACTAAGAATGTGTCCATTAACACTTTTCCTAATGTCTCTATTAAGGGGAAGACACTTTGTTATTGTGTTCTTTTATATAGTGTTCACTATCACTACAATTATGCTCACTTAGTAAAATATCACTGAAGTAATTCGAACGGTTTTATCCTTTTTAGTCTTCTTACTATGTCCGTGTTGTCGAGGAGCTGGATAGCCTCGACGTTCACATGATGGTGAAGTCTGCGATCGTGAGCTTCAGCATATTGTTTTATCGTTTTAGCGACGTGTTCCACTTTTAGGTCCCGATGGAGATCGTCATTTCTAATGTACCAGGGTGCCTTTACAATGCTCCTGAGTACTTTGTTTTGAAATCTTTGTATAATCTGTACATTGCTCTGTTTGGTGCATCCCCATAGCTGGATACCATATGTCCATATTGGCTTAAGGACTTGTTTATATAATAGCATTTTGTTATGCACTGATAGAGATGAATGTTTTCCAAACAGCCATAGCATATTCTTGTAGCGAAGCTCTAATTCTTCACGTTTCTTTTTGACATGCAGCTTCCAGCTTAGCTTTGCGTCTAATGTCATCCCTAGATATTTTGCTTTGCTATCGTAAGGTATTAGTTGATTATTTATGAACACCGGATGGTAGTTTGGTCTCTTATTCGTGAAATCTATGTGTACAGATTTACTTTCGTTGAGCTTTATTCGCCATTGTTTTGTCCATGCAACTATGGAGTTAATTGCTGTCTGAACCTTTTCCACTGCTTCCTCTTGGGTGAGACCTGTAGCCATAATGGCTGTGTCATCCGCGAAGGTTGCGATAGTGTTATTTTCTAAATGAGGAATATCACAGGTGTATAATACGTACAGGACCGGACCTAAAACACTGCCCTGTGGTACTCAAGCCTTTATCTACTTTAGTTCTGAGTATGAGTCATCTTGTCTTATCCTAAACATTCTTTGTGTTAAGTAAGACTCAAGAATATCTGCAAACTGTTTTGGAAGCATATTTGTCAGTTGTGTATGAGACCCTTATGCCAAACTTTGTCGAACGCTTGAGCTACGTCCAAGAAGACGGTAGTGCAAACTTTCTTTTCTTCCAGAGCATTTTCTATGATGTTGGTGATTCGATGAACCTGGTCTATATGATGTTGCATCTTGGGGTGGTTTACCAGGCTTCTGGATAATAATAACTATTTTCCACAAGTCAGGCACGTATTGAAGTCTGAATGATGCATTGATGAGTGTTGTTAGTTTGACTAGCGCTTTTCAAGAAAGATTTTGGAGTACTTCACCTGTAATCAAATCATATCCCGGCGTCTTTTTCTTTTTAAGCTTTTTGATTTCATTGTAAACTTCTCTTGGTGTTGTAAGTTTAATTCCAATATCATCTTGGGATGTTTCAGTTAGCGTAAAGTTATGGTCCATATCCTCATTAGGCTTAAATATCAACTCTAAGTGTTGTGCAAATCTAGAAGCTTTCTGTTCACTGCTGACGGCGCAGCTCCCGTTAATTTATTTTATAGGTGGGACCTGCAGAGTAGGTTTTTTAAGGTTTTTAGTGGCTTTCCACAATGAATTGTTGGTTGAACGATCACTTGTCAGATGACTCAAGTAAGTGTTCATGGATTCGTCATTGAAAGCTTGTATTGTCTTGTGAAGTTTTTTTGTTATGTTGTTCAGAAGCATTTTGTCTTTTGGACATCTTGCCATGTGCAATTGCTGTCGCTGTCTTCTCTTATTAGCTATCATATCTCTTATTTCAACGGGATAATAATTACTTCTAATTTTCTTTTTGTATTCTGGTGTATTTTTATAATTAAAAATTCTTTATATGAAAATATTATATTTTAGTGTAAGATGCACATTAATTTTTGATATTAATAGATATAGTTTAATTCTATAAAATTTAATAAAGGTAATTATTAATTACTTAATTTATCCTATCAGAATAATCCTTTAATCAGGCACTTTATTTAAAAAAAAAAAGGGATTTCCTTTATATTTTGGGGGGGGTTAGGTCGCTTATTTTAGTCTGGAGCTAACCCTAACCTGGCCACCTGTCCGGTGAGCAGGTTCGGTGGATGGTTATGGAAAGGAGCGCAGGTCGTGTAGACATCCATAGCAAGCCTAAGTAGTTATCCTTCACGTGGTACCGCCCCGTTCTTGGTCTGGTCCCCTAGGGAACAGATATAACTAAAACTACTAGACGCAATTCTGAGAGTTCCTTCACCTTTCCCCAAAATCCCTCTAAATATCCTTTTTTTTCCAGCCACATATCCTACTTGTCCGCTACGGGAACAATGTGGTCAGTTCCTGTGGGCTTGTCATCCCCAATTGAGTGATGACAGGCGGGGGGTGATCACCCACGTATTTTGTGCTGTGCGTGGTGCCTCGTATGGAAGGATGAAGCAAACCTGGTGGCTGAGCGGGGTGTGGTCATGGTTGGTACCTATCCCTTAGCAACACTCCTCTTTGGTGCGGATTTCTTCTAAAACGAGAGGGCAAAGTCTAGCCAACTTTGTTCATTCAGCACTGGTGACAGCCTTCTGCTTCACCTGGCGAGAGAACGGGGCTGATGGGGCCTGCAGCCGGCGATGCTCGCTGGACTCCGGTGGGTTTGGCACTGGGATGGTTAGTGTCGTTAGGCTCGTAGGCAACGCGGTCAGGTTCTCTATATTGTCTCGGTAGCCCTGGTGTTGCAACAACATCCCCAAAGGTGCGGGCTCCGTGGTGGGTGGGGAGCCGAGATGATGAATTTTAATTAAACTACCATGGATATTACGGACCGAAATAACCAAACAAGCGCAGCCGCGAATAATGTTAAACCCCCCATTGGGGAGGCGGTGGAGAACCTCGCTGCAGCTTTTGCTGCGGAGGAGGATAACACTGCTGCCTGGAGAGTCGTTAGACCGAAAGGTAAAAAGAACAAGGGACCAAAAACGGAGCGGATACAGCCCACGGCTGGAACCTCTACCGCTGGCAACCCTTCCGCCCAGGCCTCACAAGGCTCGGGTGGTAAACTAACTAAGAGCCAAAAGTACAGGCTCAAACAAAAACAGAAACGTGAGGAAGCCCGGGGATCGAAACCTAAGGAACCTACGCCAGTGGCGGAAGGACCCAAAGGTAACGCACCTGGACCTAGCTTCTTCTTCAAAAATAGAAAGAAGGGTAAGGAACCTGCTTCTAAGCCAGTTGCCCCGCCGGCGAACTCTGTGGATCCGTCCGCAGTAGTAGCCGGAGCCGTGGGTCGGTGCGAAGAGCGTGGATCCAAGCCCGAAAACCTACCCCCGAAAACTCATGCCCCTTCGTCGAGCTCTGCGGATCCATCCGCAGTTGCAGCCCAAGGAGGCCCAGCGAATAAGGGGTTTAAATACCGTCGCAAACACGACAACCGCTTCAACCGCAAGAAGCGAGCGGCCATCGCGATCTCAAAGTCAGCGCAGGCCCCAGCTCACACTGAGCCAAGTAAGCGTACGCGGTTGGATGACACGGTGTCACCCAGAGACAGGAAGAAAGCTAAACTTGACAGCTCCCGTCGCACGACCACCAGCTATGCCGATATCGTCCAGAACGATCTCTGCGTGGCGGTAGTCCGCGAAGATGGCAAGCAGTTGAGCGAAGAGCAGGCCACGAGAGTGAAGGGGTACCTAACCAGTAAGATCCTGGAAGATGTCATGGACCCCAACAACGATTTCGCGCCAAATTTCAGGGGCAAACCCATTATAGGGGATAGCGCTCTGAAGCTGTGGTGCGAGAACGCTGAATCACTCGCGTGGCTCAAACAAGCGCTGGGTAAAATCCCGGAAACAGCAGGACCTAAGCTGGTCGTTAAGAAACAGGCTGAACTGACCAGGAGAGTACGAGCTGCTCTGTTCTTACCTGACTGCGAGACAACGGTGGTGCAAACCAGCCTTGTACTTGCCAGTCAGAATAGATGGGCAATGGTACCATCCTGGACCGTCTACAGCCACACAGCACAGGAGGGGAGCCTATTTCTTACCCTGGGAATCCCGGAAAATGTGGTCCCCATCCTGCTGAAGAACGAACGGAGACTAGGGCACAACCTCGGCAACGTGTACGTCAGGTTCTATGCGGCGGATGGAACTTTGCAAGACGAACCGACGACGAACACAGACGAGGACAGCGTGGAAAACCCTGAACAACCGCAACCGGGACCAAGCCACACGGAACCGGCAAAAGGACAGTCAGCAATGAGCGGAATGATGGGGACCACCCCCGCAATGCCGTCTCAGTCCTCCCCTAAGCCGTCGGGACCCAGGGAATCGGATGATGACATGAAGGTGGACGCCGAACCCAGGACCGACGAATGGCGAAAGGTCGAGGAGATGCTGGACATATCGAAGGACGAGGACGAGGGAAAACCACATGATGGGGACCCAGACATCCTTAACCTCCTATAAGGTCCTACAATGCAACCTCCAGCACAGCCTCACTGCTACGGCTAACCTGCGCAGAGTGCTGGAGGCAAACAACAAGGAGACCATCGCCCTAATCCAGGAGCCGTGGATAAGGGCAGGGCGCGTGTGTGGTCTCAACAGATTAGGGGGTAAGTTACTTACACATTCTAACAGCAATAACCCCCGAGCTTGCATTTATATTCCTAAAAACTTGACAGCATTGCCCCTCACTGAGTTCCTTTCTAGGGATCTGGTCACCGCCAGACTCCAGGGGCTTAATGGTGAGGACAGGGAGGTGATTGTCGCGTCAGCCTACATGCCCGCTGACGAGGACATCCCGCCAAAAGACGTCACCGATCTGGTAAGGTACTGTGAACTCAATAACTTTACACTTATAATAGCAACCGACTGCAATGCCCATCACCCTCTATGGGGTATGCCGTCGGCAAACAGCAGAGGTGAAGATCTGGTAAATTTTCTCTTTACTACTAACCTCACTTTAGCAAACATCGGTGCAGAACCTACTTTTGTAACAAAAAGATGCCGCACCATCATCGATCTGACATTGGTAACCAGCAACTCTCTAGACATCATCAGTAACTGGAGAGTATCTGAGGAGTCCTCGTGCTCGGACCATAGATGGATCAGGTACGAACTTAAAATCAACAGCACACCACCAACACCAAGACGTAACCCCCGCAAAACAGATAAGGTAACCTTCAAATCCTTTTTGGAAAACAACCTAACTGGGCACACGTGGGATACTGACACAATAAACACGAAATACATAGAACAAACAGTAACACAACTCACTGACAGCCTTACCAAGAGCTTTGAAGTCGCTTGCCCCCTAACCACGCCTAAACCCGACACGGGAAATCGAGGCTGGGCAGGGGACCTCGAAAGACTAAGAGCCAAGGTACGAAAACTTTTCAACAGAGCCATGAACACCTACACGGAGGAGGACTGGGATGAATATAAAAAAGCCCAGTCGGCATATAAGAAACGTATCCGCCGCAAAAGTCGTAGGTCATTCAGAAACTACTGTTCGAACATAGAAACAAATACCCAGGCGAATAGAGTCAGGAAAATCCTATCCGCACCATAGGTACCCTTAAACGCAACGACAACACCTACACAAAAACTGAACTCGAAACCAACAACCTACTGCTGGAAACTCATTTTCCAGGTTGTCTAATCACTGACACCGCTATCTGGGAGCCCAGTGACGCAACAACTCCGAACGACAATGACTGGATAGTAGCTGGACGTGTCGTTACGGAAGACAGATTAAAGTGGGCGATTAATACATTCCAGCCGTATAAATCAGCTGGCCTGGACGGTATCTTCCCAGGTCTCCTTCAATGGGGAGCTGGACTAATTATAGGCACACTGACTAACGTCTACAGGGCGTGTATCGCCCATAGATACATACCCATTGGATGGCGTGAAGTCAGAGTCCTATTTATACCGAAACCAGGTAAAAGCGACTATACGGACCCCAAAGCGTACAGACCCATAAGCCTTACGTCATTCCTACTGAAAACATTAGAAAGGCTATGTGACAGATACATCAGAGACAACTACTTAACAACTATACCACTTCACTCGCAACAGCACGCCTACAGCTCAGGTAAATCTACCGAGTCCGCGTTGCATCAAGTGGTAAAAACCATAGAAAGCAATATTAAAAACAAAACCATGTGCCTAGGCGCTTTCATTGATATAGAAGGAGCTTTTGATAAGACGAACTTCATCAACATCAAAGCAGCCCTCAGCAAGCACAGAGTCGAAAATACTTTGGTAGAATGGATTATCAACATGCTTCAGCAAAGAGCGGTACGAGTTGAGGTAACAGGCATCACAAGAGGATTGGTCTCCAAAGGCTGCCCCCAAGGAGGTGTCCTCTCGCCGCTCTTATGGAACATTGTTGCAAATGACCTAATCACCAAACTTAACAAGCAACGATTCCTTACTATCGGATATGCCGATGACTTGGCCATTCTGATACCAGGACACTTTGCAAGCGTAACATGTAACCTTATGAACAATGCACTAAAAATAATAGAAAAATGGTGCATAGATTACGGACTAAACGTGAACCCAGCTAAAACAGAACTGGTCATGTTTACCAATAAAAGAAATCTGGGAACTACGAACTACCTTGCCTGTTTGATACTCAATTAAGGCTGTCTGACGAGGTAAGATATTTGGGCGTCACCCTAGACAGCAAACTAAACTGGGCAAAACATATAGACAACAAAATAAATAATATCGTTTAAAAACTAAAAAACAACCGACTTCAATGCCGCGCTATTCATTTTCAGTACCAATTTTGAGATGTCTATCTCAATATCTCTGGAGATACTTATCATACCACGATAAAATTACCATGGTACCACACTTGGGATATCTCCTTTCGAACAAAAAAAGAATAATCGAAATCGGTTCATAAACGACGAAATTATACGCGAACAAACATAAAAAAAAAAATATACGGTCGAATTGAGAAACCTCCTCCTTTTTTTGAAGTCGTTTAAAAAGGCCACCATATCATTTTGGCAATGCAAAAGAATGTTGGGCAAAACATGGGGACTCAGCCCAAAGATAACCCTATGGCTATACAACACTGTCATAAGACCGTCCGTTACTTACGGCGCCCTAGTTTGGTGGCCTAGAACAAAATTAAACACATGCAATAACAAACTACAAAAGTTCCAAAGATTGGCATGTGTAGCGGTTACGGGCTGCATGAGAACCACTCCAACTTCAGCTCTTGAGGCCCTATTGGACCTAACCCCGTTACACCTACACATCCAACAGGAGGCAGCAGCCTCCGCCTATAGGTTAAAAGCACTAAACCTTCTGGAACAAGATAACCTAGCAGCCCACACACAGATTATTGATGAAATTGCAAACACAAATGTGATGTTAAAGTCGATATATGATAGGGTACCTAAACAGTTCAACTTTACTAAACACTACACTATACAACTACACGAAGAACCTAGTGACAATTCTAACATACACGAAGTGAGGATATACACTGATGGCTCTAAAATGAATACAGGATCAGGTGCGGGGGCGTTCTCGGACGACCTCAACATCCACATAGCAACACCCCTGGGTACACACAACTCCATCTTCCAGGCGGAATGTGTAGGTATAATCCAGGCGGCCTCAGCGGTACTACAACGGCAGGTATATGACCAAACCATCAGAATACTCTCCGATAGTGCAGCTGTGCTACGAGCCTTGCAAAGGTACGATTACTCATCAGCGCTAACTATGCAGTGCCACCAACTACTAGAAGAGGTATGTAAACACAATCGCATTATTCTTCAGTGGATCAAAGGTCACAGCGGATCCAGAGGTAATGATGCGGCTGATGAACTGGCAAGGAGAGGATCTAACCTGCACCCCGCAGGAGTAGAACCAATGATACCTATACCATTCAGCCAAATCAGAGCTTGGATCCGTGTATACATCAGGAAACAACATCAGGACTACTGGGCAGGCCTAAAGGAATGTAGGCAGTCGAAGGATGCTTTTCCGGAATTAAATTCCAGATACTCCCGAAAACTGCTTATTCTTAAACGTGACAAACTCCGACAAATAGTCGGAGTAATCACGGGTCACTGCTCACTAAACAAACACCTATTTACTATAGGTGTCACCGACAGCCCTCTGTGCAGAGGATGCATGGAGGCTGAGGAGACGGCCGCGCACGTGCTCTTGGAGTGCAATAGCGTGGATGCACAACGTCGGACGCTCCTCGGGTCCCCGACGACAATGCGAGAGGCCTGCGCCGGCATCAGCGAGCTGCTGGCCTTCCTCGCAGACATCGGATGGCTGGACTGATGCGCCACCAACCACACGCAAAAAGGGCCGACATACGGCCTAGTTGTGGAGAAGAGCCCGCGCACCAAGTACCAAGTACCAAGTCTGGTGTATTTTTCCAGGCACTTTTCCTTTGGTGGTAGTCAGTCTCGATCCCCAGTAGGTATTTTTAGCATTAAAATCACCTCCCAGTATAAATCTGTTACCTAGTTCTTTCAGAAAACTTATGTACTATTCCACATTTAGTGCATGGTTAGGCTGACAGTATATCGATGATATTGTGAATGATATGAAACGATCATATAGCAATTGTTCCGTTTCCGTTGATAAAGTTATCTTTGTTGGTGAAGCCATAGTTATTAGTTGCTTCGCCTTAACATTTGTTTACACAAAATTAGCTTGTTTCACTCACTACGCGTATCTGGGTCATCGCGATGACCGTATAAACAATGCACTCGCGACGGCTAAGTAGGCTGCTGCGTCAGCACCTTACCCGAGCGGACTAGAGCAAGCGCAACGCGAACGCGACCTTTCTCTACGGTAGTAGCGAACTCACTCGGTCGAATCTTTTGATTGCTTTGACTTGATTGATTTTTTCACAGCCAAAAGAGACCGTAGACACGAGTATTTGATATCTTTACCCGTCCCTGAGAAAAAAGGGTCTTGATAGACAGACAGATAAACAGGCAGCAGACAGACAGACAGCTCCTATAAGGGTTCCTTTTTCCTTTTGAGGTACGGAACCCTTAAAAGTAGACAAATATGTGGTTATCACAGTGACAGACCACATGCATCCATGTGGTCCATCACTTTTTGATAACCTTGTCTAAAGTAAAAATAATATGCTTTGTACCACAATGGTTTATGGCACTGCGGGCAAAAAGCCTTTGATATTAATAGTAATATGTATAGTAGTATATATACCTAGTCATGAAAACCACAGAAAGGGTTACTTTTACATTTTTGTAAATCAACACCGATGTTATAAATGCGAAAGTCAGTTTATTAGTTTGGGACTTCTTCACAGTGAAAAGGCTGGACTGATTTAGATGAAATTTTGTATAGGGATAGCCAGTACTATGGATAAGGCTATATGGGATACTTCTTAACGCGGGCGAAACTTCGGGTCACAGCTAGTGTGTAATATAAAGATAGTGAGAGACACTATATAATGAAACTCCAAAAATTACAGAAACAAACATGACATAACTAAAGCAATTTCTTACAGACAACCTTTGGATTCCAGCAATTAAAATGTTTTTGTTTGTTTTGTCAAGAAAATTTGGCATAGGCATGCCCTACACATACGTAATACTACATAGGTAATCGCTAAACTTACGCTCCATCAGCCTTCCATTTCGCCAGGCATTTCTCTCCCACTTGCCACTTTGAGTAACTTCCGTGCGCAAAATTGTCTTCCTCCGCCGCCAGCAGGGAAGCTGTAACATCATCATCATTACTAGAACTATGAATATTAGCCACTTTCGTTTCACCTTCTTGAGTTTTTATAAGATCTTGTGTTAACTCAATTACTTCCTCCAGATCCGACTTCAGCTTCAACAGCTCCTCATTCTGGGCATCAGTGAGTAATGCTGCTTCCACCTGAAAATGAATAACACAACATGTGAAATGTACGCTTGGACGTGTTTAAGGGCCATTGTTTGGGCTCTGTTGAATACTTTTTATAAACGCACCTGATGGAGCTGAAGCTTGTAGTTCCGCAAATCTTCAGCCATCGTGTCTGTTTAAAATTATTTATTGGATTTATAGTGGATTACATTAGCACTAGCAGCTAATGTTTGTAGAATTGGAGACACATTTGGAGGAGGAAATTAAATCAATTCTATTTTATTAGCACGAACGAAACGTCAAAAAAACCAATCCAAAGTTTACCAAAGCAACAAGGGTGACCATCACACAAATGGCGAATCTACCCGACACTGGCAAAAAATCTGCCAAACCACCAACCACTCCAGAAGTCCAGAAACTACAGAAATTTGATATGGCCTAAAATTATTGCATTATAGAGAGCGGGTGAGCCCCCCACCCGCATAATGGGGGGGAGGGTTTATCTAAGGCATAAAAATAAAGTTAATATACTTTGTCATTCGATTTTTTATAAATTTCCAACCAAATATGTAAATAAATCGTTAAACTCAATCCAAAATTTCATTGTACCGACGGGACTTGATAAAAATTCAGAAAGATCTTGAAATCTGCCAAAAGTTAAAATTTTGGTTCCAAATTTGCCTAAATGGCAGAAATCAGCCACAAATGGTCACACAAGCAACCAAACCAAACTAGGGATGACGATTTGAGATCGATCGATTAATCGATAATTTATGATCGTACAAACAAAACGATAATTATACAAAACGAAAAAATCGCCTTCACATGCCGTGATAGTCAAAATAGCCATAATTATTATTTTGTTTGTAGAGTTCCGTACCTTAAAAGAAAATAAAACCGGCTAAGTCGAGTTGGACTCGCCCACCGAGGCCTCCCGACCAACGTTGGTTGGTACCAATTAAGCTGGACCTCTAAATTGTATGAGCGCTCATATAACTCAGAGGCCTATCTTAATTGGCGATACTATGTATGTATGGGGACACCCTTAAACCCAGTGTTAGAATGCCTAGACTCTTACAATATGGCCACGCGGAGACGTCCTGCGAAATTTTGACGAGTGCTCGCACGGCGCGTTGCTGCATTCTAAAAGCTCGCTGCCATTCCACAGAACGCCCCCATATTTCGGCAGACTTCGGCAGATTGGTATAGGTATATAGCTGGGATTAGAACCAACGACCCTCGGGTCAAAATCAGGGTAACTATCCTTTACGCCAAAGGGCCGTCCAATATCACTACGTAAGTATTATAAAACAAAGTCCATCACTGCGTCTGTCTGTCTGTTCGCAATAATCTCAATAGCTACTGAACGGATTATCATGCGGTTTTCACCAATAGCCAGAGTGTTTATGAGGAGGGTTTAGGTGCATAATTCGTTAAGGTTTTGCGTAAATGGGTTGAAATATGACGATGATTGTTACATATGTTAATATTTTATATTCGATGCAACAAACTGATGCAAATTTTGTTGGCATATATGTACTACCCATGCGATACCGGGGCGGGCTGCTAGTCTTAATATATATCTACAGATCCTAAAATGGAAAATTACTTATAGAATTTAATCTTAACATTTTTAAAAGTCCCATCCAATAATATTCTAGGCCTAGCGTGTTTACCATTTATGACCGCATAATCACTTGTGAGTGATGACCAAAACTCTAAACTTGTAGCGATGCGCCGATCCGATCCGATCTTTTCGAAGATCGGATCGAAGGCATACGATCCAATCGATTTTCGGATCGGATCGAAACCATGCGATCCGATCGCGGATCGATTCAACTCTATCAAATATCGGATCGCGATCCAAACTTTGTGGTTTGCACACAATGTAATGTATTTTAATTTGCACACAAAGTATATTATCAATAACTACTACTATTATTACATAATTCATTGTTTCGTTGTGTGGTTTTTATACCTCATAGACATACAAATGTACTCGTATGTCCTTAAATTATTGAAAGGTAATTTTAATAAGATTAAATTAAACATTAGTCTTTAGGTTAATGTCATTTATGTTGCCTTATGCCTTGTTGAACCAACCAACCCTTTTTGATTTGAAATAAATGTTGTATTTTCATGCGATTTTTTGTGGATCGATTTTTTGAAAATCGAATCAAATGCATGCGATCCAATCTGCGGATCGGATCAAGACGTTGCGATCCATTACTATCAGTAATATCGGATCGAGCTTAAAAAAATCGCATCCCTATAGCCTTGCGAGTACACATAGACCTCCTTACTCCGGCCCTCTCGCTAAATTTCAAGTTTGTAGCAAAAAATGAAGGAAGTTCATACAAACTCGCAGTTTTCTTAGGCTAAATTTATAGTTTTCAAGAACTTTTATAGAAACTCGCGAGAGCCCTTAGACCTCCTTAATCTGGCCCTGTCGCAAAATCCGTTCTTAGCGGACATCTACGAACTATAAACTACCTCCCTGCCAAATTTCGCCAAGAACACAAAAGCTGGTTTTGAGGTCCGAAACCCTAAAAACATGTTCATTTCATTCATTCATTTATTGTTCAAGTTTACCGGTCTTAGTGAATGCCCATCACTATAGACGATCGTAGTGAGCGTGTGTCTAAACACCGTAACTAGGCTGTATTTTAAAACTGTGTGCGTTTTTTAAGCTAGTGTGCGGGATCGTTTAAGTGAGCGTTTTCATATATAAGATTTTGATTTGTGTGTGTGCAATACGTGTTTACCTCGTCCTCCGTAAATATCGGCAGAAAAAAATGTTTGCGGGATTACAACTTTGACATCTCCTTTGGTGAATGCTCGAAGGTCAGAGCATCGTCTCAGTCAGAAAGTCAACTAGGCGGCTGCTCAGGCCGTTTTCAAAAATTTTTGCAACTGCTGGAATTATCGAAACGGGCCGGTAGTTGTCAATCGACTCACGTTTGCCTTTGCCTTTATATAGAGGTGAGACTTTACTGATCTTCATCGTTATTGGAAAAGATCCATCAACCAGGCAGGTGTTGAACAAGCCGCACAATACTGGGGTGAAAGGAATGACGGCCACTCGTAACGTAATTTCATTGTTATCTATACTTCTGTACTAATACTAATATACTAATACTAATATACTAATAATATTATAAAGAGAGAACATTTGTATTTTTGTATTTTTGTATGTTTGTAATGATTTGGCTCAAAAACTACTGAACCGATTAAAAAAATTATTTCATTATTACATAGAATGGACTCTCGGAATGAAAATAGGCTATATATTATCCCGTTTAAATCAAAGGTACATTCGTGGAGACCTAATTTGCAACCTAAGTCGGCAAATAAACGGTCGAAAAAACACGTTTCTTACGAACGCTGCTTAATTGAAAATAGATAGAAGAATATTTTCTATGCAAGAGTTGTACAACTTAATAAGACCTACAAAAAAGTCCGCAACAGCATATGTCTATCTCTTAAGGTTGACTCACAGTAACCATTTTAATCTTTAAATTTTTGTTAAAAAATATTACATAACTTCCAAGGCTATTTTCAAGTATATAGTATTAATCCTTATCCAAATAATTACGTTAATTAGCTTGGCCACATATTATAGATTAAAATTGTCCTTTACAGTATATAATTCAAAAGAAAACTCTAGAAGATATCACGAATTTCATATACACGCACCGCAAAATTAATAAAATATTTGCAGTGAAACCACAGATTAGGTCATAGTTACTAAGAAAATATTATTATAAGCTTAGCGATGCTGTAGATCCCCACCGATCACAATCAATTTAAAGTCAATATAGTATAATAATATGATCTATATAATATAATATTGTATAAAATAATATTCATCTATATATACAGTGTGGAAATTAAACTCAGGCCCTGGAGGGAAACTACTTTAAATCCTTAAGCTAGCTCATTTTACTTAAAGAAGACATTCCTTTATTTTTGAAAAGAAACATATCTGCATTAAAAGATTTTTTAAAACTCGCTTGCTTCGCCCGGGACTCGAACCAACTAAAATTATAAAAAATAAACACTCTTTATTTTAATATACTAATCGGTAGTATTAATATTCAGGATAAAGTTTCTCTAACAAACATTAGGTCTTAAAAATAAAAATAATCGTTAAATCTAACATCAACTTTATTTTACTATCAATTTTGTAACACTTAAAATTATTGTCCCGCATTGCAAACAAAGTCAAACGTTCCATTTTTAAACTTCTCCACTGAACGCCTCGGATCATGTAAGAAGGAAATGTGCATAGAGGTATTACCACCATTGAACAATTTTCTTATCGAAGATTTCAACAAGGTACTTAACGATAAATTAGCAAGCGTGTACTTCATACGAAGTCTTTGAGTGTTGGAGAGATAACAGAACTGTTACGTGTCTTTTACTTGTTAAAAGTGAACAGTAACCAAACATTTTTTAGAGAAACTTTATCCTGAATATTAATACTACCGATTAGTATAATAAAATAAAGAGTGTTTATTTTTTTTAATTTTAGTTGGTTCGAGTCCCGGGCGAAGCAAGCGAGTTTTAAAAAATCTTTTAATGCAGATTTGTTTCTTTTCAAATATAAAGGAATGTCTCCTTTAAGTAAAATGAGCTAGCTTAAGGATTTAAAGTAGTTTCCCTCCAGGGCCTGAGTTTAATTTCCACACTGTATAATAATATAATATTTTATACCACCCCGACTGATCTATGTATAATCTTTTCATTAAAAGCATTCCAATGACTCTAAACACGACATTTAAAATCTGAGCTGTAAGTTGGTGAGGATTTGAGTATTCTGTAGAGTCTAGGAGATGTCCCAGCATCAGGTCAATGCTTCCATGTTCTTACAATATCGTTGAAGAAGAAGATTTTCGAATTGATCAGACCTATGAAAGTTGATTTCATAGCGCAATTAACTAGAAAAAAGCTCATAATTTTATAACGATTGAACGAATTTTCATGAATCAAAGCTAAGAAAACTCTCGATGAAGACATCTATCAAACAAAAAACTATCAATAATAAAAACAAAATTGGTTCATCCGGTTAGGTGCTAAGATGCTACAGACAGACACACAGATACACACGTTAAACGTATATTACCCCTACATTTTGCGTCGGGGAACGCGTAAGGTTACGGCGGCAGATGTTCACCTTTTTTTTATATCTTATCGGCTAGCGTTTGACCACTATCTCACCTGTTGGTAAGTGATGATGCGGTCGAAGATGGTAAGCACGCTAGGCCTAGACTGGGGAACTGGCTCTCAAGGATAGCTGCCGGAACACATTAGATGTTTTTGGCGACAGAATGTCTAACTTGAGGGTGGTAGCTGACCAGGCGGACACTAGATAGTGTCCTACCACCATGCGGGGGTTGTTGGTTTCTTAACGATGTTTTCCTTCACCGGAGGGCCGCTGTGAGTAGCGCACATACATTTTTCGATAGAAAAATCCATTGGTGCACGGTAAGGTTTGAACTCGGTACCACGGCATCAAAGCCGACCGTTCTCCCGATTACGCCACCGGGCCCGGGCTCCTCCGTGGTAAGCTACTTTTTGGTTGATTTAATGATCCCAATACCACTGTACGTAAACTCATGATTCATGAATGCACATAAAACTTTCATTGGTAGGTCGTCACGTCAACTCGTATATAGCTAGGATTAGAACCAACGACCGTCGGGTCAGAATCAGGGTAACTATCCTTTACGCTAAAGGGCCGTCCAATATCACTACGTAAGTATTATAAAACAAATTCCATCACTGCGTCTGTCTGTCTGTTCGCAATAATCTCAATAGCTACTGAACGGATTATCCTGCGGTTTTCACCAATAGCCAGAGTGTTTATGAGGAAGGTTTAGGTGCATAATTCGTTAAGGTTTTGTGTAAATTGGATGAATATGACGATGATTGTTAAATATGTTCATATTTTATATTCGATGCAACAAACTGATGCAAATGTTGTAGGCATATATGTTCTACCCGTGCGAAGCCGGGGCGGGCTGCTAGTGCCGTATATGTCTTTAGAAGTCATCGGAGAGATGTGTGTCAAAACAATACGACACACTTCTTCAGCAGAGAATCTCACCATAAATCACCTACCGCGAGCTACCACGGGTCAATAGAAAATTCGCGCCTTTTTGGACGCAGGGTTCATTGGTCAATGGCGTGTTGAGGGAAAGGTATAGAAGAATTATGGCCGTGGGAAAATTTATTTAGCGTTGTCAAGAATATTACGAATAATAATATTTTTATACTTTGTAGGGTTAAATAAACTTTCGCTTTGGAGTATGATATTTAGGTATAGGATTCTCATTCGTGACATGTTATACATACATACCTTTAGATAATAATATTATTTCACCTTTAAGTTACACCTTGTATTTATCTAAACGAGAGCCTAAGATCGGGCTCAGTGCAGTGGCGTGTTGTCTTTGGAGTAGTTGGGAGAGGCTTACGTCCATCTGTGGACTGATACCGGCTGATCACGATGATGAAACAGAATAATAATAATAAAACTTTTTTTTTTTTACACAAATAAAGGCTTTGTCGCTGAGTGACCATATCGCCTAATCGGTATAACATGAAATATTTAATCCGAACTATCGATTCAAAACTTCTTCAGCCAAACGATACAATTGTACTGCTTCTTTAGAGGAAGGATAAGCTAAAATTGAGTTACATTGCCCAACATTAAAACTTTTGAAAAATGTAAAATGCGATCTAGCGCTAAAATTTCGAATACACTCCAACAATAAGTGATGCAAATCATCTATCGTTCCACACACTTCACAATTTGGTGAAGGCACTTTTTCATAAGATACGCAAAACTGTTTGTTGGAATATGTCCAGACCGCAACCTGGGAGCAGTTACTAAAGTGTTTCGGGTAAGATCAGTGTGGTCAATCCAAGGATGTGCTGTTATCTGCGGCTGAATAGTCTTGTACCATATTCCTTTCTCTTTTGACCTCTTATCGAATTATTCTTGCCAACTGATTCTACACTGACTTTTTATCAACACAACATAATGAAATTAATGAGGATCAATAGATAAAGGAACACCGTCACTGCAGGCCTATTTAGCTAACATGTCAACTATTTCATTATTTTCAAATTGAATATGTGAAGGAATCCATTGAATAGCTATGGTTTTATTTGCCATTTGTAATTTTAAAATCGATTCTAATATTTTATATGCTATTGGCATGCCTCGCACATGAGTTTTGGAAGGGACTATATGCTGCAACGCGCTCTTTGAATCACTGAGGATGACAAATTTATTATAATCAACAGTTTCTATATATGATAGCGCCTCTGCTATGGCAATTAATTCAAGATTCATTACTGATGCATTTGAATCGATTCTAAATTTCATATGGCTTTTTATAGATGGATCCAAAAAAGCAGCTCCTCTTTCAGATCCACTTTTAGAACCATCCGTAAATATTTCATAAAATCCATCGTATTTTTCTGTCATCAAATCTATACAAATAGTTTTTAAAACATTACAAGAAAACGATCGCTTAGCTCGAACTATCGTGGGAATGTTATCGAAGATAACTTCTTTTATATTAATATTGCTGACCCATGTTTGTAAGGAGAACTTTTCAAGCTGTTTACTGACGCAAATAGGCAAAGAACGTAATAATGTGAAAAGTGTAACAAGGATAGGAGTCTTTTTGCGCATCCAATATCTTGATTGAATCTGAGTAGCAAGCTTTTTTGTGTATAAAATAGCTTTATTGTTATGAATAGACATAGATTTCAGACAAAATTTACCAGCTTAAAATTTTCTTCGAACAAACAATGGAGGAAGGCATAACTCGTTCTCCATAACATGCACAGGTGTACTTCGTATAAAACCACCAACTACGCGCATGGATTGATTTTGTATTCTATCTAGTTTTATGAGATTAGTTTGACTACTATTTTCGTACAAAAAACTAGCATTGTCTATCCTACTTCGTATAATGGATATGTACAGCCTTCTTAAATGTTTCTGATGTACCCCCCAATCAGAACCTGCCAAAATGTTTAATAGTTTAATGAATTTCTGTACTTTCAGAACAGTTTCATTAACATGCTTGCCCCATGACAGCGAACTATCGAGCCATAAACCTAAATATTTTACATTATTACTTACTTCTAATTCTTGTCCATTTATTGAAAAATCTACTGACCCTCTGAAACAACCTTTTTTAAATACACAAACTTTGCTCTTTGACGGAGAAATATCTAATCCAATTTCATTCAATGAATTATACACTACATCTATTGCTAATTTCAGTTGGTCCAAAGCATCAATAACATGTTTTTTAGAATTATATAAGACAAAATCATCAGCATATTGAGAAATTTCGACATTATTTACATTTTTACACAAATCAATTGTAGCTATGATAAAAAGTAATGGAGACAACGGATCGCCTTGTCCCAACCCACGTCCAGTCCAACGTGTCATTGTACATTCATCAGTTGTAATTTGCAAAACTCTTCTTTTAAGGTAAGACCATAAATAAGAACACAATTTAGATCCAACATTTAAACTTTTAAAAATTTTCATTAAATTACTTATATCTACATTATTATATGCATTTGTTATGTCGATGAAACAACCAACAATCACCAAGTCATTCGTAAATCCTAATTGGATATGTGAAGTTAAACAAGTTAGATTTTCCAAACAGGATGTCGTTTTTCGAAAACCAACCATGCTATCAGGAAACAAATTGTGTCTTTCCAGATACCATTCAAGTCTTTTCTGGAGGATTGAATGAAATATTTTACATACACAAGATATTAACGAAATAGGTCGAAAAGAATACTGTGAACCATGTTTAGGTATAGGTATAATATTTACATTTCGCCATTGTATTGGAACATAACTAGATGAGTAGCATTGATTAAAAAAAAATAGTATAAGTTTAGCTGCTAAAGGAAGACGTCCTAACATGGAATATGAAATTGCATCAATACCAGGAGCAGTGTCATTTTTCTTCATACTGTTGTGTAATTCTTGAATTGTAATATCACAATCCAAAACAGAGTTACTGGAATCATCAAAATTTGGGTTTGGCGGACTTACAAAATCCGGAGATAATTCATTCAGTAACTGTTCTGCTTGAACTGTACTAATCGATTGTTTTGGGGAATAACGACCTTTTATCCAACTCATCTTACACCACATTTCTGACGCAGAAGATGTCACATCTACTGAAGAACAGAATGAATGCCAAGAATTACATTTAGCTACACGTATTAATTTCTGCGCATCAGCTATTTTCTTTTTTAGTTGTTTTAAATTCGCCGGCGATGGGCAGTATCTGAAATTAGCCAAAGCAAGGCGACGTTCTGCTACAGCTCTTGATAATTCTGAACTCCAATAAGGTTTCGGAACAAATTTAGTATTAATATTTTTAGGTAATTTTTTATTTGGGATATGTACGTCTGCACTCTGCAGCTGTTTGTATTATATCTATAAATGTATCATAAAAAGCTTGAATATCATCAGGTATAATAAAATTTGAGACTGAGTTTTCAATAAATGCACTGTACAAACTCCAGTCAGCTTTCTTAAAATTTCTTTTTGTGTAACTAAAACCATTACGACTTATTTTTTGAATAAATGACATTTTGATTATTAAATGGTCACTACCGAGAGTTTCGTTGGTAGTTTTCCATGTGAAGCTCAGGGAAAGATCAGAAGATGCAAACGAAATATCAGGTGATGATTGCTGCACAAACTACCATTAACTAGCTTAATTCTTGTCGGACTACCATCATTTAAATATATTAAATTAGAATCTAACATAGATTCAATAATTTGATTACCCCTATAATCCGTTTTATATGACCAGTTATTGTGGTGTGCATTAAAGTCACCTAATATAAGTGTTTTTTGTCACAGAGAGAAAATATATGATCCCATTCACTTTGAGCAGCGTTAATTGTAGATGGACAATATATAGAAATAATGTTCTCAATATGTTGACAATTAAGTATCCTTACATGTAATAGTTCTATTCCAGAGTTCAGACTACGAGTTGGACATCGGAGTGATTTTACTGAACTATGCGTCAATATGGCGACACCACCATATGAATCATCCCTATCCAATCATCAAAACCATATGAAACATGTTATAACTATTTAAACAAAATTTGCTCTCAGGTTCACACCAAGTTTCACTTAAGACTGCTATATGTATATGCTCTTGTGAAAGTAACAATTCAAATGACGAGGACTTTGGTCTCAAGCTCTGACAATTCCATTGAATTATGTTTACAACATCATTATGAGGACTTTTATCCATAGTTAAGGACAGAACTTAAAAAGGAACTGCCAGATACACATTCAACTACCTTGGCAAAAATCCAGTTCACACAAATCTTAATAGCTAGTTCTACCTTCTTATCAAATGGTTTCAAACTAAAAACAATATTTTTTAACTTCTCTAACAAATCAGTAAGCGTTGAGTCTTTATTTAACTGTTCTCTTGGTTTTGATCTTTTTTTGTATTTGCAGCTGGTAGGTCATCATCGGAAGATTCGGAATTATCTTTATCCATATTAATCTCTAAACCTTCAGGTTGAGGGCATGCTTGTTTACGCTTCTTCTGTTTCTTTCGTCCTTTGCCGACCTCCAGGCCTAATCCTTGATTCAACTCTTTATCAGATTCTTGCACGGAGCGCTTTCTATTATTAGAGCCATTGTCTTTTTTTTCGCCTTCTTGAATCTATGCTTGTGGGAATGTCTCCTTTTCGGTGGGCTTACTCTTTACAAATTCTGCGTAAGTCATCTTAGCACTAGTCTTAGGGAGTTCTGTCGCAGGAACTGCAGGCGCACTTGTTGATGGAATAGGTGTATGATAGGTATGGTCAGCTATTTCAACATGCCTAACGAGTCGATCTGACACAGAAGTAGGTGGTACATACATAGAAAGAGCTTTTCTGTATGTAATATTATGCTCAGACATCAATTCGCGTATTTTTCGTTCCTTTTTGTAAACAGGACTAACTTTGTGCATAGCCATATGTGCACCATAGCAATTAACACACTTGTACGCCGTAGCTTCACAGTTCTCGTGCTTTTGTGTACACTTTGGGCACACAACTTTCGTGGAGGGGCAGAATTTCGTTGAGTGACCATACTTCCAACATCTACTGCACTGGGTCACAGGGTGTACGTAAGCATCTACTTTAATACGCATACTGTGGATAAATACGTACGATGGCACTGAAGTTCCTTTAAAACCTATCCGTACCGACTCGCTTATAATCCACGGCTTTTCAGCTTCGACTACGCTGCGTCGAGTAAGCCTTTTGGCAGATATAATTTCAATGGGGCTAGAAATATGCCTAAGCAATTCTTCGTCATTTAGGTCAGTTTCGATATTTTTTATTACACCATACGACTGGCCAACTTCATTCGTCTTATAACATCTCCAACCCAATTTAGCAATTGCATTGTTTTGCAACAAGGCATCCGCGCTGCTACCTTTCTCAAAATATATAAATAATTTTGCAGTACTGACATATTTCACTTTAGAAATATCAGCAATATTATTTTCTTCAAATAATCGCGCTAAAGCAAATTGTTTCGGCAGCGCAGTCTGACTTGTTACGCATACCTGAACATTGTCTTCATTCTTTTCCTGCACCACTCTAGTAGCTTTTCGTCCTCGCGATACGGGCGCGGGCAACCATTCTCCATCAGATGAATTATCTTCCCTACATTCCACTTTCCGCTTCCGTATGCTACAAGGCATATCCAGTTCCATATCTTCTAACAATTGTGTACGGTCTTCGGGCGTAGATTCAATAATTAATACATTCTCTTGCACTCCTTCATTACATTGAGATGCCATATTCTTGACCAAGCCTATTAGGCTGGTCGGTCGGTGCGACGTAATTAAGGCTTAATATGTCTACGAAATCAGTGGAATATATAAAATCCAGAAAAATTAGCGTTTTTTACGGCCAGCAAATGAATGTTTGATGAGGATATAACACATATTATTATTATTTTCAATTAAAATCCAATTGTGAAAATATTTTCGATTTCCCGCGGATCGTGACCACAGACTAATGTAATAAATCGTTGATTTTAAACCAACGGATCGTGCTTGAGTTTTATTGAAAAATCAAAAAGAGAATCGGAAAAACATAGATTTTTGGGTATCGATTTAGCTTCTTATTCTGACTTCGATTTGAATCGTTTCAAAAATCGATCTGTTTCGGAATGAATCGCTATCCTCAAACGCAACGCACCTCTAGTCTCCATGCGCAACGAGCGCAACGCAAAAAACTTTATGTATGTTAAATGACAATAGAAATGTCAAAGAAAATGACAATGACACTTTTAATAATGACAAGACAGAATCATTAACAAATAAGGCCTCATTCACACAGCAGTGGTTAGCGGTCTGCGGTCAGCCTGCTGTCAGCTGTAATGTATGGAAAACAATGAGATGGTAAACGGGTTGAATTTTGAATCGTTTGACACGAAAAACGAAGGGTGGAGGGGAGGGTCCCCTTTCCCTTTCCTACCTCTCTCATTACAATGTAATGCATAGTTTTTGAGTAATGCCTGTTTTTATTATAAACACTCAAATTCATTTTAAACTTATAGATTTAAAAACGGGAATTTAACGTGACTTACGCGATGTCGATATAGCGATTGACATATATTTCGGCCTCATCCGGAGGCCTTCTTCAGGATCTTGAGTGCGAAGCGCTCGCCGACGCGTTCAGTCTGTCTCGCACTGCGCCCTGCGGGCCGCGCCGCTGTTCGTGCAGCGCGGGCGGACGGAGCGGGCGGCGGCGGCGGCGGTGGCGTTGGAGGGGGGTGATGATGCGGTGTACATAGTGGTGGCGCGGGATGAGATTGGAGGGCTTCGTCTTTATCACTGCTGTTTTATTCAGGCGAAACCACATCTAACCGGCAGACGGAACTCAAGGTGTCCTCCTCACAGTTGCCACTGGTGACGTGCTTTCCATGAAGAACGGTTTTCCACGTATGTGACAGATACCACCTTCTGTCTCTGTTGAAGTTAAGTTACGACGACGACTAATCTCAATGGCTTCTCGGATTTTGCGGGGCACAAAGTGCTTTTCACGCGCCAAAATCCGTGCCTTGTCAAATCTGATGTAGTGCGTCGTCCCAGATGTGAGAACGTGCTGTCACTGCTCAGCGAGCTGCCACTGTCCACGTTCTTCATGGAAGCAATGTGTTCTTTGAGTCTTGTGGTCACGATGGCTATATCGACATCGCGTAAGTCACGTTAAATTCTCGTTTTTAGGGTTTCGTACCCAAAGGGTAAAACGGGACCCTATTACTAAGACACCGCTGTCCGTCTGTCTGTCTGTCCGTCTGTCTGTTTGTCCGTCTGTTACCAGGCTGTATCTCATGAACCGTGATAGTTAGACAGTTGAAATTTTCACAGATGATGTATTTCTGTTGCCGCTATAACAACAAATACTAAAAACAGAATAAAGTTAAAAATAATAGAGGGTCCCCATACAAGAAATGTGTTTTTTCCGCATTTCACGGCATCTATGAACACTTAGTTAGGTAAACGTCCCATAGATGGCGTTATATTAAAATGTCGATCCCTGACACCTTTGTTAGACGTAAGATGGCGTTATAAGAAATAAAATGTTTATTAATTATTATTATTTGCTGGCGAAAAATGAGAGTGGTATTTTTTGCTCGATCTTATAAAATACTGTAGTGTGGTACGGAACCCTACTAGTGCGAGTCCGACTCGCACTTGGCCAGTTTATTAAATCTATATGCCTATTTTTTTGGGATGGATTTTGGATTTTTGGTTGGATTTAGAATCCTTTTTTACAAGTTTGATATTAAATGTTGTGGGAATGGGTAGAGGTTAGGTTAGGTGAGGTCCCTGATTGTAACAATACCATTGTTAAAACAAGGTAATTATATTCACATATAATGCATATTTCATGATAATGCACATGTTACTTACAAGAAAACATATAAACGAAATCTAAAAAATACAATGAGAGCACACACACTTTTCCACGTTCCCGTCAAAACTCTTCGGAGTTTTGGAGGGAATGTGAAAATGCGCTAGGTGCTTTCTTTCATTACATTTTTTCCTCTAAAACTTGAAATAATACTCATAAATATGGAATATTAACCATTAAGTGACGGTGAATGTAGGGAATGTGGGAGTGCAGGGAAACAGCACAATGTGGAAAAAGCATGCTTTTTGCGTTCACACCAAATTTCCTCTGAAAACTTTCAGTAGGTGAAGCAATAAGCGGGTGATCCATTGGCGAGTCGGCGAGCTAACGGTATAAACTGCAGGCTCGTTGGACTGTCGACTCGCGGTGGTGATCCATTAGCGTGCCAAACAGACTACTCTAATCGTTGGCGAAGTCATGTCGTGCTCCCAGACGATTATACGATCGTAAATCTGTATAAATATAAAAAAAATAAAAAGACTGTCGGCTCGCAAGCTCGGCTGATCCACTGACGGTTTATTATACCGCGGTCTTAGGATTTCAAGCATGCACGAAGAGCCAACGAGCCAAACCGCGAACTTTAAAACCGCGTTTATATAGGTGCTTCATTGGCGGTTTATACCTTTAGCTCGCAGGCTCGTGGCGTCCCAGCGGTCTTAGCTCGCCAATGGATCAGTGACTTTGTCTTGACTTTACATGGATTAAATATTAATACTTATTATGTACTTTCTCTATGTGACTTTACGACTTGTTTCTATTAAAATTTGTCCGGCCAAACATACTTGGCTTAATATAATATTTGGCATTAAGATACTCAATAAAATATTGCTGTATTGTGCAATATATTGTATTATTTTATAGCAATAATACATAATCAATGTAGTAATTCTCGGACTAATATACAGTTATCTGTGGTAGTAATTTGTTGATCATCTTAATTTTATTTCCAATACACTTTTTACCAAACACCGTGAAGCCGGCTTTTCACTATGGGGTATAGATTGGACAGACAAACGAACATATATGGTTTTCTTGTTGTTCTAAATAACCAAAAAAAGATAAATAAAAATGGCCCATAAAAATATTAATAATTTTATTTATCAGCTTATTCTAGGTTTCAACATTATAAAAAATAACATTACTATGTAATAACTTTTAACATGTGTTAAAAGTAATTCCATAAAACTTATGTAGGTACAAATTTTTAATAAAAGAGATCTAACAGTTATCTGATATGAATATTAATTCCATATTATATAAAGTTAATTACTGTAAATGTATTATTAGCCGGCATAACAATAATTTAGGTGCAAAATCGTATATATAAAAATCAATTGCTGTTCGTTAGTCTCACTAAAACTCGAGAACGGCTGGGCCGATTTAGCTGATTTTGGTTTTGAAATGTTTGTCGTAGTCCAGGGAAGGTTTAAACGGTGAGAAAATTTGGAAAGATTGCGAGGAATATAGTAAAAAGAACAATGTCATTGGTTCCATATAAACTGTTCTACCTACTTTCCTGTCAAACATTTGACGTTCGTCCCTTCGGTACGGTAGGGTAGACTTTGTTCCACTGTCAAATTGAAATTTGAAGCACGTATTAAAATTAAAGGTTTTGAATCGACAACATAATAATTATATCCACATTACTCGGAATATCGCGAAGGCATTTAAAATTTTTATATTTTGAATTTTGATGGTTGTCCTAGGTTGCCATTGTTGGTTTGTTCAGACATTTTTGTATTGACATATTTTGGTGGTTGTCATTATGGCGCTTCCATACATGGGTATTCGCTATTTGTGTATAAAAACCGATATAAACAAAATAAAATTAAATAATAATGGGGGTCCCCATACAAGAAACGTGTTTTTGAGGGTTTTATGCTCTATCTTACAAACCATAATAGATGAAGACTTGAAATTTACTCATGGTGTTTATTGCAATAGCTGCAAGATCAAATAATAAAAACTAAATTAAATTAAACATTAAAGGGGGTCCCCATACAAAAAACGTATTTTTTCGGCAAATATTGTTCAATCGGAACCCTGCGTGTGCGGGTCTGACTCGCACTTGGACAGTTTATTTATATTCGCGGTACAAAGTTCGCCGGGTCAGCTAGTTTACTTATATTTTAAAGATAAATTACTATAATAAATTCAAAAGATTGATTTCGACTTCGATAGACTCTGCGCAAATGAACCACAGCAGTAGCGACGGTAACATGTGACTGAGACCGGTTTTCAGAAGCCGAATAGGCTTCTGAAAATCATAGTCAGTATTATATATATATTATATTCCATCCAAGTGAATGTGTCAAGTGATGCTCTGAAGTTCTACAATTAAGTAATTAATTTGCTTGTGATTGTGAGTTCCTTTGATACAAAACAAATACATCATCAATCACATTATCATACATTTTAATGTTGTTCTGATTAAAACCTGTGCGTGAAATATAAATATCAGACCAATATATTAAAAGTAACTTAGTTGTACGTACTGTACACTAAAATACAATCCCAAGCAATACCTGTTATATATATATTACAACCTTTTATAATTATAAATCAATAACTAATATTCACATGAAGGACAGGTACAAAAAAATATATAGCATTTCGAAAATCGAACAGGAAGCAAAACAATAAGCTGTTCAGTCAATATTTTGTAGAACATAGTGCATTGATTTTGTCATAAAGCGTCTGTGATCATAACAATGTTTTTGTAGTTATAAATATTAAAATACGGGACTTATTTCGCCTAAAACATTAATTTGTATTTAACTCGACGTTCACACGTTATTTAACTCAGTCGTCTCGTGACCACGAACAATGCAACTTGGTCGAAACGTCGAGTTAAATGAAAATTAATGTTTTTGGCGCGATAAGTCCCGTATTTTAATATTTATAACTATGCGTTCAAATCGCTAAAGTTTAAAGTTAAAAAAAAAGTGTTTATTGAAAATTAAACGAGAACTAAGGAACTTAACTCAATATGCCATGGCAGTGAAACATGTTGTATATGTAACATATGGGTTTTTTCACGACTTTAACAGTTATAAAGAAGGACTTTCTGTAAACGTGCTATGTGAAAAAACATCATGTAATGCCTGTAAACTCATCTACAGAATGAGGGAGACATAAAATAGATTGTGTAGCTGCATCTTCTTCATGCCACAATGACAAAGCGAGTTTCTAGCCTTTATTATTGTTGTATTTTTTTACCATAGATAACATCGTTCTTTCAATATAATAATTTAAGGGCCAGTTTCACCGGTTTATGATAATGCGTTAGATAGTTATCTGACACATGGCGCCATATAAAAGCTTTCAAAAATCTGTAAGATTTCTTCACATTAGTGCTATCAGGAACCCGTGAAACTGGCCCTAAACTTGGTTAATCGACTATAAAGTGTAATAATTCATGTGAAATTTTGACATGTTATGTACATTTTGTTGTGTTCTCTCGTAAAACTTCAGTTAAAGCATTCACATTTTTATTTTGAGTGCACAACTTGGACTTATCTCTTTTAAAAACTTAAGAAATTCAATACCCGACGCTGGCTAAAAGCACTAACCGAGTTGAGCCACAATAAAAAATATACAATAAGTTAGCTATCCACACTAACTAGATGACTCTGTAGTGCAGTGGACTGATGATATCTCCGTCTCGAAGCAAAATCTTCGTTGTCATCGTTCAATCGCTCTTGTTCCATGGAAATATCAGCGTGCACCGGGGTTACTACTAGCTGTTCATACTCCAGTGGCTTTTTGCTGCAAGAAAAAAAAGAAACATTTTTTTGAGAACCCTCGGGAAGGTCATTGTCGCCTTCCTGCGTGCGTATGCTTAGATCCTACACGTGATCCCTGGGTAGTGCTAAATGTGTGACCACTGCAATGCACTGGTGGGTAGACTGAGATAGACTGGCTCTATCACTGGACAACTATGCAAAATATTATATGCAGTTATATAATTGCAATATAGTCTGTTCGTTATTTTGTTTGTGAGGTTTTCACAGTTAACCGGTCCATTAATTTGGCAGTTATTTTGAACAGCGATAGGCATTTGGTAGAATAGGATATTTTATTTTATCGCGGTAGAAGCCACGGGTCCAACTAGTCATATTACATAATTCAAGGGTAATTCGACTTATATTTTGCACACCAGTATACAAATACATACAGTGGGCTGCAAAGAAAACGGGTCGGTGAACAAAAACCTCAATAACTTTAAACATATTGGAGCTAGCTTTATGATATAAAGAGTGTATTGTCGACAATTTTATTATTTAAAGTTACATAGTTCAAGATTATGAAATAAACTTCATTGAATAAAAGTCAGTTAAGTAAAAATAAACATTTCACTAGATTTCGAATAATGTGCTATGGTATCACATGTGATCATCGACATCGATATAAAAAGGGAGATGCGGTACTCATTGTTATGCCACGTAAACATAATGGAACTAGAAACAACTACATGAAAACCTTGAATTTCTAATGTCGAGCTTGATGTGCATGAAGAACAGAGGAAGGCATTGTTGCTAATTATTTAAATGGATCTGCGCTAAATTGCACATGTAATTCTGTACGTGCTACACAAACACCAGTTCGATTGTGACTAAGGTAAAATTAGGTTTGCGAACCTAATTCATGCGGCACTTTGAGGAGCGGCGTCCCTGATCTCACTTTTTTATATATTAGGTTGGGGAAAAAGTCTTTTCGCATTATAGTAAGTATGAACTTGTAATAAAATCTCTTTGGCTATACTATTTGTATCTGGCTGGTTTTGGTATCATTAAAAGTTTAAATTTTAAAGAAGATAATTCCATATTCAAATTAGGAAAATGTGTGATTTTCATTTGTTTTTCGTACTGTGAAGATGAGTGAATCTAATGAAAAAATTCGATACATTTTAAAATTTTACTACAAATAAAATCTTTTCCAAAAAAATAAAACCGACTTAATTACCACAAACAGGTACTCAAAAGCGAAAAATACATTACTTAATATAATTATTATAAGCGCTACCCACTTATCTATTTGAAGTCAGTGCCAGCTAAGTCTATTGGATAGTAGATAGATACTATGTATGTAGTAGTAGTAAGTAGGTAGATACATGTAGGTAGTAAAATGCCGCGCTAGTGAAAATATTCACTAGTCATAATGATGTCATCAAGGTATCAAAGGACAATGTCCAAAATGGCCCTGTGCAATAAAAGCATCTGACACACACGATAATTAATTGTCTATTTTATTACTATAATTCCAAATACTTTTATAACACGGACTAGTTGTATTCCAAAATGAATATTAAAAAGTATTATTTGCGATTATTAACATTAATTGCCGCCATATGGCCCACACAGTCTGAATCACTACTATCACATCACTACTATAATAGATCCAACCGTTTATTTTCTTTTTGACAGCACCAATAGAACGTAACTGCACTTTTAAATGCGAGGTTTTAAAAATATGACAACTGCCTAAGTTTGCTCCTTGATCCCGTATAATAATCATCTTTGACAAATTGAGTCCATAAGTGTTGTCCACAAGTTTTTTAATAAATTACATAATAACAAACGTTTTTAAAAATTTACGTTCTATGGCTATGTAGTATAAATATAGATTGGTATGAAATTATATGAAACAATTATTGTGACTTTATTTTTATTTATTTATTAATCAATCGTCGCTGTCACTCGAGCTATCGCCGACATTTATAATTAATTGTTGATTCATATTATCTATCGCCACGTGTTTATCCCAATCTGCCATTATAGTTTCTTGTGTTTTTTGAATTACATTTTGCAAGTTTTCCGCAGTTACTTCCACACATGCATTTTTTAATAAATCAAGCATTTTGTTTGCCGTGAATGGGGGTTTTGTGTTATTTCAAGAGGCGTGTCCTTTTACTTGAGCCCATATTAATTCAATGGCATTGTATTGACAATGATAGGGTGGAAGTCTAAGAACCCAATGACCATGTTCTGCAGCTATTTCGTCTATCACATATCGTTTTGGGAAGTGTTTTTTTGTTCGTAATATATTTAGTAATTGTACTTTTAGTAAGGAGTTATCAACATTTTCGCCATGTCGTTGAAGCCAGTCAATGATTACTTATTTTTGTCGGCCTGGGTTGGCATTTTATCAATTTGGCGTGAGTGATGGGATGCGTTATCCATAATAATGACTGACGGTTCTTCCAATGATTGCACCATTTCCTTAAACCAACTTTCGTAAACCTCAGAAATCATTTCTTCGTGGTACTCAACTGTTTTTTTGGATTTAAAGGCGAACAAAGCATCTGGAATGAATCCTTTCATAGACCCTGCATGGCAAATGATTAGGCGTTCTCCTTTTCCCATCGGCACTGAGCTAGTGGAAGCAGCGGTGTCATCAGTTCAGTTCTTAGACACCGTGTGGTTCGCATTCAGCCAAGTTTCGTCAGTGAAAACAACATTTGAGCAATCTGCAATTTTTTTGGCTTCGCTCAAAAATTCGCAACGAGCGAAAGCTACGTCGCGACGCTCCATCAATATTTTGCGTTTGTCCGATTTTTTATAAGTAAATCCAATTTCTTTCAAGACCTTTGCCAATGACGATTTTTGGCCTCGGAACAAATCACATTCACGCAAAGAAGCAAAAAGTTTTTTAAGTGTTGGAACTTCTTTTCGTAAGTAGTTATATATATGACGGCGTATAGCGTCTGCGTCAAAGTTGTCAACCGATGTCACACGACGTGGTTGGCGTTTTTTCTTCGGCGTACGAAGCTTATTTTCCTGCATGCCGCTTGTTCCGTAGGCTTCGGTAGTAATTTTTGAAACCGTAGGTGCACTAATACCTAACGCGGCCGCAACGCGCTCTCGCGCTTGCGACAATGGTAAAAGCGGGCCGCCATTTTGATACTCTGCTTCAAAGTAATTACGAAGCTTGATCATCATTTCTCTCGTCTGTCCTTTCAGCACTGATCCTTTCGGCATTTTATAGTTCGAATATAAAACAATACAAAACTCAGCAAACAATGACTAGCACGCGCGTCTTGTTGCGTGTGACAGATGACGGTGACAAACACAAAATGGCGGTGGGGTGGACCATTGAGTGTTGCTACCTTGAAAAAATACTACTGCTTACCCATAGACAAAAAATGGGGTAAGTAATAGAACGTTTTAAAAACCCCGCTCTAATATTTAGAAAATTATTATTACGTGTCAATGTAACAAAAGTAATAATAGTTCTACTACTTACTAGCGCCATTCCTACGACTGTTCTCTTTCCGCACAGACTCGGTAGAAAAATGAATCGATATCGTGTCCACTATAATCACTTGGTCACAACACTATAACTGTCAAATTAGATCTGTCAAATAGAAAATAAACGGTTGGATCTATTATACGTTATAAGAGTTGGCACTTCCTTACATTGTTAATACCCGAATTATGAAAGCACTGTGTAGCCAACCTAACAACGAAAAGTATTATTTACGTAGTAACTATTATATAATCTGTGGTATAATGCTTATAATTATTTTTTTGCAGTGTAGGTTGGTACAAAGAACGTTCATAATTCTGAGTTATTTATGTATGCAGTGTCGCGGGCGGGACTGATATGGCCGCCATCTTCGCCAAACGTCATGTCATGTCAAAAAATATTAGGTATGCTCAAAAACTTTGCACATTAACAAGACTTTGCCTGGTAGAACATTCCTGTGAAGACAAATTAATTCTCCCCACCTTTGTTTCTATCTCGCTCACAGTTACCGTAAGAATATCTGTCAATAATACTTAAATTCAAAAAATTAAAACCACCCCCCCCGACTGATTTGTAATGTAATCCGAGTTTATAATCAAAGCATATGTATAACTTTGTACATTGAGACCATTCCAAGGAGATGTCTCAGAATTAGATCAAGCTTACCATATTTTTGCAATATCATTGAAGTAACAAGATACTGCGACAGCGCCATTTTGATTTTTTGACGTCCGCGGTCAAAGGACTACGAGCTTACGAATGTTGCTATCGTAGTTTTTTTAACCAAAAAAGAGCTGATAATATTTAAACGGCTGAACAGATTTTCATGAAATAAAGCTAAGAACACTTTCGACGAAGACATCTATTAAACAAAACAAACTAAATCAAAATCGGTTCATCCGTTTGGGCACTACGATGCCACGATGACAGACACACAGATACACACGTCAAACTTATACCACTGCTTCGTTTTGCGTCGAGGGTTAAAAACCAAAATCAACGTGAAGAAAGATGTAAAAACATTATTCAAGGTCATATTTTTTAGTCTTCAAAAGTATATGCAATAACCTCCATTGTGGTAATCTTCTTGGGACTCTCCTTCTAAAACCGGTACATTCTCCTATGTTTGAGATATTTATCTTCATATCTCTGAAGAATGGGACCAACGCGGAAACGTACCCTACCTATTAAAAAAAGAATCATTTGAATCCGTTCACAATTGACGGAGTAATCGCGTAACATACACACAAAAAAAACATACAGACGAATTAAGAACCTCCTCCTTTTTTGTGAAGTCGGTTAAAAAGGTAAAAATGACGAAAAAAATGTGCGATGTTTATGGACCTAGTGCAGTGTCTGTGAGAGTAGCACAAATTTGTTTTAAGCGTTTTCAATCCGGAAATTTTGATGTCAAAGATGCACCTCGCTCTGGTCGCCCGCCCTATTACGGATAAAAAAATTCAATTTTGGAAAAAGTGGAGCAAGATCGGCATAACAGTAGTTACGACGTAGCTGAAGAACTGGGAATTGACCACAAAACAGTTTTGGCGCATTTGAAAAAAACTGGGTACACAAAAAAGCTCGATATTTGGGTACCTCACGACCACAGACTGTGGCGAAACCCGGGTTAACTCGCAACAAGGTGATGCTGTGTGTGTGGTGGGATTGGAAGGGCATTATTCATTATGAGCTGTTACCACCAGGCAGGACCATCGATTCTGAACTCTACTGTGAACAACTGATGAGATTAAAGCAAGAAGTTGAGAGAAAGCGGCCGGAATTATTCAACAGAAGGGGTGTGGTTTTTCATTATGATAACGCCTCACCACCTCACACATATTTAGCCACTTAGCAAAAATTAAGAAAGTTTGGCTGGGAGGTGATAATGCATCCGCCGTATAGTTCTGAACTTGCACCTTCAGATTTCCACCTGTTTCGGTCTCTTTAGAATTCTTTAGGCAGTGGTCAGGTTAACATCACGAGAGGACTGCCAAAACAACTTGTCGCGGTTTTTTGATCAGAAGCCCCAAAATTTCTATAGCAATGGGATCATGTCCCTACCTACAAGATGGCAAAAAGTTATCGAACAAAACGGTGCCTACATACTTTAGTTAAATGTAATTAAACTTTATTAAAAAATGTTTTGAATTTTCTTAAAATATGCGATGAAACTTTTGCCCCAACCTAATATATCGATGCATGTGATACAATATCTATACTAATAGTATAAAGAGAGAACATTTGTATTTTTGTATTTTTGTATGTTTGTAATGATTTGGCTCAAAAACTACTGAACCGATTTAAAAAAATCTTTCACTAATACATAGAATGTACTTTCGGAATGAAAATAGGCTATATATTATCCCGTTTATATCAAAGGCATGGAGACCTAATTTGCAACCTAAGTCGGCAAAAAAACGGTCGAAAAAACACGTTTCTTACGAACGCTGCTTAATTGAAAATAGATAGAAGAATATTTTCTATGCAAGAGTTGTACAACTTAATAAGACCTACAAAAAAGTCCGCGACAGCATATGTCTATCTCTTAAGGTTGACTCACAGTAACCATTTTAATCTTAAAATTTTTGTAAATTGTTAAAAACAATCAAAAATTTCATCGTACCGACGGGACTTGAACCCGCAACCTCCGGAATAACATGTTCCGGTGCTTTGCCAATTAAGCAACGGTGCGAAGTATCGTTACGACGAAATTAGTGGATTGCATTTGTTAACCCAATTCTGCATTGGTGGCGCCATCTATGACTACTTATTACGTAAGTTAATCATTCGGAAGAAATCATTACAGTTTTCAAATCCGACGAGAGATGTTGCACTGCGTAAATCAAATATTATGTTTCTTTGAAGTGTTACAAACTTTATATTTTTTTGTAAATTGTTAAAAACAATCCAAAATTTCATCGTACCGACGGGACTTGAACCCGCAACCTCCGGAATAACATGTTCCGGTGCTTTGCCAATTAAGGTTGCGAGTTCAAGTCCCGTCGGTACGATGAAATTTTGGATTGTTTTTAACAATTTACAAAAAAATATAAAGTGTGTAACACTTCAAAGAAACATAATACTTAAAATGTTTGTTAAAAAATATTACATAACTTTCAAGGCTATTTTCAAGTATATAGTATTAATCCTTATCCAAATAATTACGTTTATTAGCTTGGCCACATATTATAGATTAAAATTGTCCTTTACAGTATATAATTCAAATGAAAACTCTAGAAGATATCACGAATTTCACATACACGCATCGCAAAATTAATAAAATATTTGCAGTGAAACCACAGAATAGGTCATTATTACATAGTTACTACGAAAATATTATTATAAGCTTAGCTTTTCTGTAGATCCCCACCGATCACAATCAATTTGAAGTCAATATAGTATAATAATAAGATCTATTGTATAAAATAATAATGATCTATATATATATATATAATATAATATTTTAAACCACCCCGACTGATCTATGTATAATCTTTTCATTAAAAGCATTCCAATGACTCTAAACACGACATTTAAAATCTGAGCTCTAAGTTGGTGAGGATTTGAGTATTCTGTAGAGTCCAGATGTCCCAGCATCAGGTCAATGCTTCCATGTTTTTACAATATCGTTGAAGAAGAAGATTTTCAAATTGATCAGACCTATGTAAGTTGATTTCATAGCGCAATTAACTAGAAAAAACCTCATAGTTTTATAACGATTGAACGAATTTTCATGAATCAAAGCTAAGAAAACTCTCGATGAAGACATCTATCAAACAAAAAAAAACTATGAATAACAAAAACAAAATCGGTTCATCCGGTTAGGTGCTAAGATGCTACAGACAGACACACAGATACACACGTTAAACGTATATTACCCCTACATTTTGCGTCGGGGAACGCCGTAAGGTTACGGCGGCAGATGTTCTCCTTGGTGTTAAGCTACTTTTTGGTAGATTTAATTATCCCACTACCACTGTACGAAAACTCCATCACTGCGTCTGTCTGTCTGTTTGCAATATTCTCAATAGCTACTGAACGGATTATCATGTGGTTTTCACCAATAGCCAGAGTGTTTATGAGGAAGGTTTAGGTGCATAATTCGTTAAGGTTTTGTGTAAATTGGATGAAATATGATGATGGTTGTTAAATATGTTCATATTTTATATTCGATGCAACAAACTGATGCAAATTTTGTAGGCATATATGTTCTACCTGTGCGAAGCCGGGGCGGGCTGTTAGTATTAAATATTTTGATAAAATTGAACAAAAGAAAATAAATAAACATAAAAATATTGTCATAAAGGACTACACTAACCCAATCATTTGCAAAAAGGCTATCCTGAGCCAGTGAAAGAACCTGAACTCGGATGCTCGTCCCGGCTTCACGGCGGGGTTGGCAGCTCCGATGTACAGCCACAGAAGCCACAGGCAGCAAAGACAGCCGAGAGCATAGACCCAGTTCACGAGGAACATTAGTAGCACCTTGATCGCCACCTGGAACCGATGTAAAAGAATTCATTATAAAAAACATGTCTTCTAAACTTTATAAGTGTATTTATTTAATAATCAAAAACACGTAAGAAAAAGTAAATTACTATAAACGCAGTATGGATAATAGGTCAATGTCATCGCAGTTAGGTATAGATACAGCTCGCATGCATAGTCGAAGAAGCAAGTAAAAGCTGCGTCATACATAATAATTATTATGGATACACACATACATAAAATCACGCCTTTTTTTCGTTGGGGTAGGCAGAGACTACCTCTTTCCACATCCTACTATCCTAACATAATTCTTTCGTTTCTTCCATTTTCATGAGCGCCTTCATATACGTTCGCCGGTTATAGGTACTTCTTTCTGACTTGGCCTTTTTTTATACCGTCTCCGATCAACCCCCTAGACAACATCCAATTTCTGTTTCCAGTCACGCTAACGCAAGTTCAAAATATATGGGAATGACATTTATTTTTCCGCAACAAAGTTGTTATTTCCATACATTTGAAATTTGGAATTTGTCTAGGGGTCCTGGTCAGATATGGATACAAATACATTTCATTACATTTTAAGCATAAGCTAGCCATGTTCGACCCGATAATCCTTAGGAAAGTCTTCGGAACAATACGTAAAGAAGATGGCACCTACCGAGCCAGAATGAAACGTGAGCTAAATATGCTACTGGGTAACGAGACCATTGTCGGGTTCGCTAAGGCACGCTTGAGATGGGTCGGCCACATGGCCAGGATAGATGACACCAGGGTTGTTAAAATTCTCTCAGATTGGACTCCACAAAAAGTAAGACCCGAAAAAGCCGTTAAAAAGGTGTGGAGGAAGATCTGAGAAGAATTGGAAAGCCATGGGACAAAAGGACTTGGGCAAAGGCAGCCAGGGACAGGGTTAATTGGAGGAATCCAAGACCGATAGTAGAGGAGAAGTGGGTCTTGGCCACGTAGGGCTGTAGCGCCGCTACTACACTACTACACTAGTAAGAAGCGGTCGAAGATGGTAAGAACGCTAGGCCTAGAATGGGAACTGGCTCTCGAGGATAGCTGCTGGAACACATTAGATGTTTGGCGACAGATTTTTCTAACTTGAGGCACAGATTATAAAATAGTTACTTCGTAACAGATACTTCACTCCCCTACAAAAACACAATACCAACGTTTATTTCAGACAATACAAGCAAAAATGTGTCTAAGGCGCTCGCACCAAGCGTTGTTATTACTTCGTTCTTTGGGCGATGTACCGGCGCGCGCCTGATACAGTTAAGGGTTGACTCAATGAAATAAAAAAAGAGTTTACGAATTCTCTTATTTACCTACCTCCTACCTCACAAAATAACATCAAAATTCTTAACTAAGAGTCGAATTTGAAGTCGAGAAAGTGAATTTTAGGCCCTTTTGTCATTTTAGTGTCGTTAGCATAAAAAGATGAAACATATTATGCTTGTTTTTGGTCAAACCCGCAAATTGACTATGAAAAAATAGTTTCTAATATAGAATACGAATGCGCACTTATCCCGTCATTTGAATAATAATATACGTTGCACGCGCGTGTGCAGTGACTACCGACTGGCAGATAGTACCCCCGGCGTTGACGAAAGTTTAGGTATAAATCGCAGTAGCTATGGGCGAGTGAGGGAGGCCTGCTTGAGGGTGGTAGCTGGCCGGCAACACCATGCGGGGGTTGGGGGTTTCTTAACGATGATTTGAAGTTATTTAACATACAGTGTGTCGAGATTCATATGGTCCAAACGAAAACCATCGCTTGAGGAATTCAAGCCTAGGGCTACCCAAAGAACTCCCATGTATGTTCCTTTATACAATTTTCTCAAACATATTATAGATTTTCGCACACATACGAGTACATCGGGGTCTTTTAGCTAGCTCTTGAACCATTGCATCAATAGTTTTCGTTTAGACTATAAACAATATAATACTTAACATCATGCATAACGACATAATTATAAAAGTTATTGTTTATCTGGTAGTTCCTAATAGGAGGCTACTAGAGAGTCCACAAAGAACCGGTGCAACGGGCTTTTAAGCGACTAAATAATTGTTATTTTAGTCACTTTGCGAGGGTGAGATTTTTTTTATATTGACAGCAGATAAGAGGAAAAGTAATACGCTTGCCCGATGTTAAGTAATGACGTCTATAACAGATACAGTAGTATGCAAAACTCTGGAATGCGTACACGTCATCGCTAAGCGTCTTGCTTGTCCTGTTACCTAGTAGACGATGAATACCCACCCCGGCTAAAGACAGCCATCTATTGCAGAGATGCGAGTACCAGTTTTTGTTCTTGGAGTGAACGCTGACACTCGGCCGGCGCACACTTGACACGTCGCCGTTTGCGGTGCGACCGTTCATTATTGCTGGGTCAGTCGGAGATGGTGTGAAATCCTGCGAATAGAACGAGATTATGGTCAATGTTAAAAGTAGATTATATCACGGAGGCGCAACATGGTATTTTTCTTTGAAGTACTTTGAATATAGAGCGGAGCGAAGGACTCTAGAATTTTATTACTACTTACTTGTGATACACTCTGCATTTCATCTCTATGAGAAAAGGGAATAGATAAGGCTCTATAAAATATCAATTCAAAAGTATTAGAAAAGAGACCGACAAAAATAAATAAACATAGTAAAACAATGAATACATACAGTTTCCGATAAAACTTCGTCTTTTTGCACTTTTTACTTGATTTCGCTACGATTATCCTTTGCATCGCTCTGGATTCACAATAGCGGCCTCGAAGAAAATTATTATGTTGCGTCCCTGTGATACGATCTACTACATATACATACACAAGCTATTTAAGAGTAAAGACGTTGTCAATGTGTGATGTAAAATACTAACGATAACAATACATACTTACTATGCCAAATTGATAGTCCTACCATTTTCCATTAGGGTCCGCTCAGACCGCGACGCGACGCGGCGCGCACTTATTAAGAGATATGATACACATTTCATTGTGATAGGATGCGCCGCGCGGCGGCTCGCTGCGCCGCGGGAAGCCGCGTGGTAATCAATTGAATTTATTAACTTCGTAATAAGATACACATTGCATTGAGATAATTTTGGTGGCGTCGCGCGTTTTGCTGCGCCGCGCGGCTTCTCGCTGCGCCGCGCGAAACCAAAAGCATCGTCACGTCGCGTCGCGGTGTTATTGCCGACCTTTATGGACCTCCATAAACGACGATATACGCAGGGTAGCTGGCAGTGACTGGAGAAGAAGAGCTGAAGACAGCGCTCAGTGGCGTGCATTGGGAGAGGCCTATGTCCAGCAGTGGACTGATGAGGGCTGATAATGATGATGATGATGGACCTCCAGTCCCTACAGCCCGGCTCGATTATCAGGTCAGCTCAATAATACCAGGCCTGTCGCACTCCGCGCAGTAGCTATGAAACTACAAGTACCTCCGCGCACCCGCTAGGGTCCAAGTTCAGTCAGTTAAGTGTCACGCGCGCTCTCGATCGGCCGCGCGCCTTACTTGTACCTACCTCAATATTATATTCCTTGCTTCATATAGTAACTGTAAAGAGTAACTATGTAAAAAGCAAAGAATGTCACACATAAAATGGTAGGTAGGTATAAATCAGCTGAGTTTCATGTTACAAGGGAATTCACGTAATGATCTTTAGGGAATTTCTATCGACATTACATCTTGCTTTATTTAGTTAGTTCTAAGATAAATAAATAGGGTAGGTACCTACTAACGTTTACTTCAATTTTCCTTTTTTTCTTTCTTAATGATTTTGTCGTGTCATACGATAGTCAGATTTTTATAATCGGAGAGTTAATGTAATTAAAGTACTTACAGATCTCAGATCACTGAGATTCACTGAGATCTGATAAGTATCTCCAGAGATATGACGATAAACGTCTCAAACTTGCTACTGAAATTGACTCGCGGGGCATGGAAGTTGGTGTTTTAGTTTTAAATCTACTTCACAAAAACGGAGGAGGTTCTCAATTAGACGGTTTTTAGCGTTCCGTACCCAAAGGGTACCAACGGAACCCTATTACTGAGATTCCGCTGTCCGTCTGTCTGTCTGTCTGTCTGTCCGTCTGTCACCAAGCTGTATCTCATGAACCGTGATAGTTAGACAGTTGAAATTTTCACAGATGATGTATTTCTGTTGCCGCTATAACAACAAATACTAAAAACAGAATAAAGTTAAAGATAATAGAGGGTCCCCATACAAGAAACGTGTTTTTTTCGGCATTTCACGCCATCTATGAACGCTTAGTTAGGTAAACGTCCCATAGATGGCGTTATATTGAAATGTCGATCCCTAACACCTTTGTTAGACGTTAGAAGGCGTTATAAGAAACTAAATGTTTATTAATTATTATTTTTTGCTGGCGAATAATGATAGTGGTATTTTTTGCTCGATCTTATAAAATACTGTAGTGTGGTACGGAACCCTACGAGTGCGAGTCCGACTTGCACTTGGCCAGTTTATTTAAATGTTTGTGACCTCAGAACTCTGTCAGATCTTAACCGATTTGAAATTGAAAATTCTTTTTTAGGGTTCCGTAGTCCTGATAAGGAACCCTTATATTTTCGTCATGTCCGTCTGTCTGTCTGTGTGTCTGTCTGTCTGTCCAAGGTTTTGCTAGGAGACCGTTAGTACTAGAAAGCTGAAATTGTGTAGGTATGTGTGTATATCAATAACACCGACAAAATGGTGAAATAAAATATTGGAATTTTTTTTTAAATATATTTTTTTATTTTGATATTCAACTATTACAAAATAAAGTTTTCCTAGAATGAATAAAATACATAATTATTTTTGGTCGAAAAAGTGAGTCGGCTCCTACACTATTATAATGTTACAAGTCAAACAACCTACGATTCTAGGCAAGTGATACTATTGTCGCGTTATTTAACTTACGCAATCGAAAACTTTACTCAATTTTAATTGAACGTCACGTAATTTAGTTTAACTGTAGTACTTTTATCCTACCTCGACATTAAACATTAATGTAGTACTTATCATCAGTGTTGTACTCATTACATTGTTCTACGAGTATTCTTCTACCAATTAAAGACTTACAAGTTTTCTCATAACATTCAACCCTATAGTAAAGGCCACGAGTTGACCGAGTTATTCAGACTCTCGCTGTGCGGACTTACGGTGCATTTTACTGTGCGCAACACGCGGTTCATAGTTACTATTAGTTGATACTGTGGCGCAAAGTCAAGGTCGCACCCGAGGCGCATTTTGAACGTTACTAGCGTTGTAACTAGGTTTAATCTCGCATTTTTGCTCTCAGGGAGTGCAACTTCTGTACTTGTACTATTCATTATTCTGTGATAATACCATATTATTGCATTGTCACTAATATGCAAGTATACTTTTGAGTGTAAACGAACGTCAGGAAGTGGTTCAATTTTAGCTTGATTGACTGATTTTTTTAGCATAATAGGCATGACAACAGTATCAAAGATTTGATGATTTTAGGGGAAAAACACATTAAAACAATTTAAAACACTAGTTTAGTTTTATATAAAAAATTGAGATTATTAAGATTTTCAATAAAATAAAACATTAAAATACTGCAATCAGCCATTTTGATTGAAACACCAATCACAGCACATGACGTCACGCCTATGTACTCTTATGAGGTTTTCTTGAAAATGTTATTAAATTTTGGAAAACCCATGTGTATTCATTGTCACAGATTATATAATCGTTACTACGTTAAGTATGTCATTAACGTATGCGTGACGTCACAGTCGACGCCGTGACACATGTGAGCTGTTTTTGCGCACTATTGTAAAAATATTAGAAAAATTGCTTTAAACTTCGTTAAACTTAAGTTAATTACGGAAATATAGGTTTTTTTCGTGAATAGTAAACATGTTCCCACATTACGGAAGTGGATTTCAAAATCTTTCGTCACGCCTATTTAAGATATGGATATGACCCACTTGTGTGGGTACACACACAAACATACATACTAACAAGGCAAGTTAATAAAAGCTTGTATAAAGACAAAAAAAGATATGGATTGTGATAGTGATATGAAAGAGAATGGAGTAACATGACGAATTTCAGTAAAATAATATAGAAACTAAAAATTCAAGTCATTGAATTTTATCGATACTGCGAACATAGAACGTACCTCCGATGAGTACAATGAGTTTATCTAATCAAAATGATATTTTAATATTTTACAGAAGATTAGATGTCTAATCTTCTGTAATCGGTCGGCAATGAAAGATAGTGGTAGTATTTTATTATTATTTATTTATTTTTATTTTGTGCTACGGTTTATCGGCGGAACAATGTGCTAGGAAAATTATCAAATTTAAATTAAAACAATACCTTTCTTCGGAACGATGACACAACGATGTCACATTTAGCTGCTAGGATTACAAATATTATTACGTACAATGTAACACAAAAAGCCGTTTTCATAAAAAAAAAATAGTTCTACTACACTCGCTAGGTGGCTTTTGGTGCAAACCTACTGAGATTTTTAGGTTTGTTTATTGTTTTTTAAGTTAAACTTCTTCTTTCTTTAGGCGCACTAGAGTAAAAATGCAACGGGAGTGATGTAAGCGGCATGTTATATTTATAAACGCCCTCTATCGTAGAACGGCGTAACTACGAAGACGTATTCGCTATTATTCGGGCATTCGTCCCGCTAAGTTCAACTGAGAAAATTCTCTTGTACAAAAGAATTCCCACTCTGTGAAGGAAGTTTAACTTCTAACGCGTAGCTTTCTACGCACCCTTTTTTTTAGCGAAAATGTTAAATGCACCAGAGGGCACAAACGTTTCTGTTATAATATGATAATGATAATCAAAACTTACCCCAACATTTTTGTGTCTTATTCTCTCAGGAAACAACAAATCGAGATCACTGCCAGTGGCTCCATACACTTGAGTATCACGTTGTGAATTACCTTGAAATCTGAAAAATAGTCGCAGGTGTATTTTGTGTAGCATTCAGTTTCACCTAGTGTTACACGTGACCCCCGGGTGCTGCTAAATGGGGATCACTTGTGGTAGGCTCGGCCGTGGCTCGAACCACCGACCGGACAATCACATCGCCAATCGATACGCCGAGTTCCAGCATGTTGTTCGGTGCCAGGTAGAACGGAAGACGGGTTGAAATAGTTGCGCTCTGTGACCACTATGACGCCTGGAGCATGCTTGGCCTAGAATACTCTGACATTCAAGGGCTGTCACTCTGATCTCATTCTAATCAACTTTCCAGTAACTCGTCTCAATGCTGTTTTTAATTTCCAGGATAGCATGATTCCATCTTAGACCGCATCTTCACTTAACATCAAATGAGGTCTAGGCTTATCAGTCAGACAAAAAAGGTTGGTCGACTTTTGCCAAAATGTGATCTCCACTTAAGAATCAGTTTATCAACATTTATGGCCGTTTGTATAAAAGCTTGCTAATCCTATGTCGATACCTGGTATGTCGGATGACGCAGTGATATAACATAGGACGTTGGATCATTGCGTTTGGAACTCAAGCCGGTATTATAGCTAGCGTTTGTCCACTATCTCGGTAAGTGATAACGTGGTGACAAAGATGACGAAAACGCCTAGATACTCAGACTCTCAAGGGCTGTGTGCTGCCGGAACACGGTAAGGTTATGGCGGCAGATTTTCTCCTTGATGATGGTAAGCTACTTCTTGATAACATGTTTTTCTTATGTTACTTGTTGATAATGTAGCTTTTGCATTAGTGAAAGATTTTTTTTAATATATCGTCCATAATTTTCGCAGCGCATGCAAAATTATGACTTCTATAGGCAATATTTTGATTTCGTGGGTTTTATTGTTCCATTTAAGGTAGGGATCTCTAGTTAAAAAATAATAATAATATAGCTATATGTTACTCGGTAAATATGTAGATTTCTAATGGCGAAAGAAATATAATCGGTCGGGTATTTTTGAGTTAAATTGTAACAAACAAAATCTTTCCTCTTTATAACAAACATTAGTTTAAATTCGATGAAGTCGAAATTTCTGTGATTGTTATGGTGTAATAAAACAACACTATGAAAACAAAAATATCAAGAAAAAAATGCATACCTCATTTCCCGTCTGTGTTGCAAGTCAAACGTTTGTGCGAGGGCAAAGTAAGAGTAGTCAATGCTAGCGTATGTAATAAGAAACGGCATGGTGACGATAGGCGCCAACTTGTTTATGTCGCCTATAATGATAAATGTGACAGTCACTATGGCTACTACGACCATAGAATATAACGGCACTTTATTCGGCCCTCTCTGGAAATAAATTTGTAGATGAATCGAGGTGCATGCAATACAAATAGAACAAAAAAAAAAAACGTTCAAAATAGTTAGTTAAAGAGGTTATTTAAATCTTCTGTGTTATTGTGTGTGGGGTAACTCGATTTCTCTGAAAATTGGACGCAGTTTTTTTTAAATTTTATACAATGAATATAGTAGTAAACATAATTTGGTCCAAGTGATAAAGATAGCACTGTAATGTATCTATGAATAGCTTCTTAATGAGTTTGAGCAGATGTAGCGGTACTCTTATCGCGAGAGCTTTATTGTAGCAATAACAACGCAATTAGCAGCTCTATTAAAATTGATATAAGGTTGATAATACATTATTTAAAAAAGAACCTACTAATAATTCCCCTCTACATCTGCCTTGATACATATGATTAAAGACATGCATTAGCAAACATATAAAACTTAGAATTACTCATTCAAATCTAAGTCAATCTAAATTATTAGTTAAACAGAGACATTTTTATGCGCAAATTTCACATTTTTTTGCATCAAAAATGTTTTCAACTACTATGTAAAACCACACCAATATGGAATATGTAAATGTTCCACTTACCCCACGGCCAAGAACATCCAAGCCGGGAATGACCTTTTCATTAGAAATACTTTGGAGCACCCTCGGAGTCCCGTACATGGCTCCAAGACATGAGCTCATAGAACTGACATATAACCCAGCTAGCAAGAGCACTCTTAATGCTGAAATGTCAGCTGTTATTGAGAACTTTGTCAGCAAAGCTTCCCGGGTGACGGTAGCCGCTAGGGTGATTATGAACATTAGATAAAGGAAAGTTCTGAAACCAAACGAAGTAAATCTCTTGAATATTAGCATTAAAATGTTAAAGACTCAAGTTGGAGAATGTGACAATATATTTGTTAATACTAAATAATTAAAGCTATAACTGTTTATGAGATTTTGATGAATTTATTTACAGATATTAACGCTCATAATATAGCAAAGGACATAATCTAACTATTATTAGGTATTGAAGCCATTTTATCATAAATGATATTATAATATGAGCGAAGTCACAGCTTATTGAAATATTTAAATAAATTGGGTAATGCACAAAGTACAGTTACTATAATCTTTAAAAGCTCTTCTCTGCCGTTACATCATCATTATTTTTTAGTCAGTAAAAAATAGTGTAGATTTTTGCTCCATTTAAATTTCGACCTACTTGGTCGAAGCATTCAAATATGACTGATTGTTTATTGAGCAACCTAAACAATTGTAACAACATAACTTATTAATTGTTGTCGTGAATGTTGTGTAACCTACCCAGTGCCTATAGCTGCCAAAGACCCATTAGGGATATTCAAAGAGGGATTTTTCAAGTCACCACTCATGTTAATACCAGCCAGTATACCAGTGATTGTGGGGAAGAATACACCAAAACATTTAAACCATGTATAGTTGTCTTGATAGTCAGCCCATGTGTTGTTGGCCATTGTACCACCAAGCCACCCTTTGAAATCTTCATCTATAATGGGAAAACAAAATTTGATCAGTTTACCTTTACAATATCTGTCTTTTTTTACAGAACCAAACAATCCATTACAATTAGGTAAGAATGTGAGAATCATTAAATATGAGAATATGACTAAGACATGAGTGAAAAATGCACTTAATATTTAGGTCTGCATTTGGAAAACAGTAGTGGGACTAAAAGGAATAGCTGCATTCCTTACAATCACATACACTTTTATCCCAGAGATGAATAAAAGATACATTGCAGGTATGAAAAGATACATTGCTGGTAGTGGGCCAACCATCCTATAGTTTCAGGATGATTAGCACTTAGTAAACACTTGCAGAGGTGCAAAGTAATGTACTTTTAGGATATCATCCTAAGTTGTAGGTCAATCTTTACATTTTAATTTAAAATTGTTTGACAAATACTTCAAACAATGCAGCAAATTATCATTTGATGGAAGCTTAAGGCTCGTCACTCGTCATTTTTGCATATTGGTGGCAGATTCTGCAGAAATACTTGCTACAAGTCAAGTAATACTTACTTGGAACAGTCGTAAGAGATCCAACAAAGAAGTCTAAAGCAGCCAGTAATATGATCAAGAGTAGTATAAACTGGAGTTTAATCACCCACTTCACTCCGGCTACATTGATGGTTCCGAGTAACAGTACTGCGGCGACGGCAAATCCTCTGGCCGCCCAAGTGTTGTCAGTAGATACAAGATTAGCCATGGATTCACCGAAACCAAACACATTTAAGGCACATCCTACAGCCTGAAAGTGATAAAAAAAACACATTCTTACTTTTCAGAATTACAAATTTGTATGTTTTTTATAATATTATTGTTTTAAATTTCTACTGCTTAAAAATATGTGAAATTTTACCATTTCTTAAATTTTATTTTAATAATAATAATTTATTGAAATCTTGAGCCTTAAATCTAATAACTAATACTTATATGAGTGGCTTAATTTGTATAATAACTGGATAGTTGTTATAGGTGTTACAATGGTGATGGTTCTCTGTTCCACAAACTAGTTAATGAACTGTGACTTGTGGGACAGTGTTCCTCCGTCGGCAGGCATGTTTGCCTTATCTTTGTTGGTCAGGTGTTTAGTAGCTCAAGAATGTTACTAATAACAAAACTTAATTTAATTATGTGTTTATGTGTGCTTGTGTGTGTGTGTATTAGTGTGTGTATGTGTGTGTGCGTGTTTGTTTGTTCGTGCATGTGTGAATATAACTAGGTATAACTAAATAGATACACTATATAGATATTACAAAAATAATACTAATTATAAAAATAATATATTATACCTGTCCAAAACAGTAGACCATTCCTAAAGCGCCTCCCATCCTGGAGCCCAGAGTGTGAGCCAATAGGAAGTACACTCCTCCACTCTCTATCCGACATCTTTCACAAATACCCACAGCTGACAATACCGATATTAAGGCTACAAACACTGAAAAATATGTATTTGTTTACTTATGGAAACTGTATTCTGGTTTAATGCATAATAAGAATATTAATGTAGAATGTATGAAATCATATGGCCTATACTTTTAGCAATTTGAATACAGATTATGAAAGCATCATAAGGCTTTCATAATTATTCTGTAATATCTGTATAAACATATATGTAAAAATATATTCCTATGGGAATATATTTTTTGAAGTGCCAAATAATGAAACAATATTTATTACATTTTCACCTCACTGAAGTTACATGTTATATTGTGTGTTTTATTGTTATTTATTAAAGTTTGTAATGCCTATTAACACGTAAACAAAAAAAAACATGAGATATATGAAATAGTTAAATGTATACAACTAAGAAATTTGTATGGCAGTTGCCACAGTCACTTAAGAATATTCAGGGTACTTCTTATCAATCTTTATGAGATCTTTGAGCTTATTTACATTTTATATAGTATATTGTAGAGTAAGATTGCTCACTCTAAAATATATATGTACATTAATACTTATTATCATTGCTGGTACCTTACAGCTCCACTTATTTTAAGTTGTATAATGTTATTATGCATTTTAAGTAGTTATGTGTATTGTATGGAGTCAGCAATGTTTAATGTTACTTATCACTGCCAAGGGTACATGATAGAGAAGAATAAAAAAAAAATAGTTTTTTCTATTTACGAAGAAAAATAATGTTTACTTACCTGTAAAAATGACTATAAAAATTCCATTGACTAATCCAGCTTGGCCAACTATCCAGCCTGATCGTAGAAAGACAATAACTCCAAATATATTAATAAGGCAAGATGTGAATACTCCATCCCAGGTGCCAAATAGTACCGGCTGTGATATAAAGAAGTTTGATTTCCACCACGGTACATCGCCCTAGAAATCATGACATTTCTAAATGCAATAACAACATACGATCTAACGATATTAACATATGGTAAGGTCATCAATTACTTGAATATCCGCGAAGATTTCATTGGCCCCCGACGCTTGATGACCGCCAGTACCGTATTGTGATTCATTTCCTAAGTCAACGAATCCTCCTGATTGTCTTCTCATCCGAGCCCGGTCAAATCCAGGCTCGTCACTACGGAAGCTGTCAATATCCAAGTCATTTCTCCTTGGACGATTGCTTTGATCCATTTTGATTAAATTCTACAGTTCCATGTAATGAAAATACTAAAAGATTTAATTTAAGTTTAAGTTAGAATTTGGAGATTAATTGGCCGATCCAAATGATCCAATCCAGTTTTGATGATTTGACTTTTGTTTGACACTGACAGCAATATCAGGCAAAATGTTATCAAGTGACAGTGGCAGATACTAATGACAAACGTTTTTTATAGTTTTAATGTGACTCCACACAGTAAGAGTATTGAGCCAGCGCCAAATATTGACACTTTAAAGGTTTTGTAATGTAATAGTTTGCCTAAGGGGCACATTACATCGCATACATTGTGGTTAGTCATCCACGCGTTTATGTCTCTCCCCAAGCGGCTTTGAGCCAAGAGGTTAGGTACATCACATTAAAACCGGAGAGAGCTCCACAAAACAAATATAAATCTGCCAAAAATGAAAAATGTGTAGAAAATAAATGAAGGCGCTGCCATCTTCTAGTTGGCAAATTTATTTAACAGAGTTTGAACTTTAAAGTCAAGATTACATTTAATATGATGCTATTACTAAAAACCCACCACTTATACGCCCAATTTAATTAAATGATTTTGCCTATGAGTAAAATGAACATAGACAAATAGTTCAACCCCTATCCTGCTGCTGAATAATGTGCGTCATCTATTGGAGTATATATATATAAGTTTTTTTTACAGAAATTGCCCTAGTATTTTAAATATTAGGACAAATAGTTCAACCTCTATCCTGCTGCTGAATAATGTGCGTCATCTATTGGAGTATAGATCTAAGTTTTTTTTACAGAAATTGCCCTAGTATTTTAAATATTAATCATTGACATATTAGTACTCAATAAACTTACAAGTTTGTGGTAAGTATACAATTTAAGATCGTTTAAAAGACTAAAATAAACGACTTCAAAGTTGAAGTTGATTTTGGTTTTTGACAGATATTCTTACGGTAACTGTGAGCGAGATGGAAACAACGGTGGGGAGAATTAATTTGTCTTCACAGGATTGTTCTACCGGGCAAAGTCTTGTTAGAGTGCAAAGTTAGTTAATATTTTTTGACATGACATGACGTTTGGCGAAGATGGCGGCCATATCAGTCTCGCGACACTGCATATATGATTAACTAACTCAGAATTATGAACGTACTTTGTACCAACCAACACAGCAAAAAAAATGTATAAGCATAATACCACAGATTATATAATAGTTACAACGTAAATAATACTTTCCGTTGTTAGGTTGGCTACACAGTGCTTTCATAATTCGGGTATCAACAATGTAGGGAAGTGCCAATTCTAATCTATGGCAATTATTAATTATATATTATGTTAATAATCGCAAATAATACTTTTTTATAATCATTTTGGAATACAACTAGGCCATGTTATAAAAGTATTTGGAATTATTGTAATAAAATAGACGATTAATTATCGTGTGTCTCAGATGCTTTTATTGCACAGGGTCATTATGTACATTGTCCTTTGATACCTTGATGACATCATTATGACTAGTGAATATTTTCACTAGCGCGGCATTTAAAGTAAATTTTTTAGGGTTCCGAACCCAAAGGGTACCAAATGAACCCTTTCTAAGACTTTGTTGTCCGTTCGTCCGTCTGTCCGTCCGTCCGGCCGTGTGTCTATATGTGCGCACTTTACAGATCTGTATCTTCTTAACCGTACCTAATAGGTACAGTATCGGTCATAATTGGAGTAGCAGTCTCAAAAAGCAATAGCATGACAGCAAAATATGCACATACGACCTTCTTTTATAAGACGTTACGAAACTAACATAATGAAAGAGAAAGATAGAAGATATATAAAGACCCATATATCGCACTCTCTCATTATGAATCCATTAGAAAGAGCTCATGTATTAATTGTAGAATAGCTAGACCAGTTTCGCTTCTTTTATCAGTTTTACAAATAATGAGGGTAGATTTGAATCAAAATGTATTGATGGCATAAATGTATGAACATAACATTGTCGGTTGGTGAACTTTGGTGGTGGTTGAAGTTTGGTTAGTAAATAACTTAAAAAATCAAAATTCAAGTAAATATAATTATTAAATACATCGAATATTGAGGCATTGCATAGAAGTGGACTAATTAAATTATGTTATCTCAAATGTATAGTGAAAGCGGCATAAGTGTAAGTTATTGCTGAGTGATAAGTGTTGAGAAATCGTAGTTGTGAAAACAAATTGTTAATAAAGTGTGTTAATAAGATTTGGCGTTTTCTGACGAATTTTATACGCCATTGTGGAATGTTGCGCACTCCATGGGGTTTAATAATGCAAAGGTGAGAAGCGCGCGACGAGAGATGTCCTGAGCAGCTGTAGTCCCCTTGGAGGTTGAAATTTAGAATCGTTTGGCACGAAAAAGGGGGAATGGAGGGGTGGAGGGGGTAGGTGAGGGTCCCCCTTTCACTACCCCACCACTCTCATTACAAGGTAATGCATAGTTTTTGAGTTATGATTTTTTTTTGCAAAATCATAACCTCACTTGGTAAAAATTTAGAATCGTTTGGCACGAAAAAGGGAGGATGAGGTGATGGGGGGGTAAGGGAGGGTCCCCCTTTCCTTTTCCCACCACTTTCATTACAAGGTAATACATAGTTTAAGAGTTATGCGTATTTTTGTAAATTCATAACCTCACTTTTTTGTAACACTTTGCTGATCAATATCACTGTTTTGTTGGATGTTTAACAAACTTTTTGCGCTTCGCCGGCCGCTGCCGCGGCACGCTCGCTACGCTCGCTCGGCTCGCGCGTTGTGTTTTCGCAGTTTCAACCTAACCTAACCTAGTTTTTTTTCTAGTGGGGTGTTCTTATTAATTTAGTAGTTGTAAATAATATTACTAAAGTTTTTAATAAGTTATCTAGCCCTTGTAATTATTATTTGCGCTTTGTTTTTATGGTTTAGTATATTTTTAGGTTAGATTTTGTTTATATCGTTTTCTTGTAAAATATGCATTACCTTGTTAAATAAATGGTATTGTTGCAATCAGGGACCTAACCTCTACCCATCCCCATAACATTTTATATCAAATTCATGCCAAACGATTCTAAATTCAACCAAAAATCCAAAATCAAACCCAACAAAAATAGGCATAACTCAAAAACTATGCATTACCTTGTAATGGGAGTGGTAGGGTAGTGAAGGGGGGACCCTCCCCTTCCCATTCCACCCCTCTACCCCCCCTTTTTCGTGCCAAACGATTCTAAATCCAACCCCCCTTGGATCTACTTTGTGGAAAATTTATGTGACAGACATAATATGTGCGAATATAGTGGATTACGAAGGCTTCTTATCTGTATCAAAAACAATAGAAGTCACACGAAATATTAATTTAAAAGTATACAAAAACTACGCGATGTGCCGGCTGTGATAATATGTAATAAGTAATTGTGGAAGTTATGATTATAAAGGATTAAGCTTCAATCCTCTTTTCCTAGAGAAAATGAATAATTAAGCTTATAACCTTAAATAATCAATAGGTAAGAGCAATTCTTAGATGCAACCATTAAAGTGCTATTTTGTCAAAATAGAAAAGTGTCAATGAAGACGGTTTCAATGTAATATAATATTAAATAAAAATAGTCGTTTATGATATTTCGATATGTTGTAAATCAGTTTATTTAAAAATATTGTTGCTGTATTCTTATTGTGTATTCTTCTAATAGTACGGCTCCTTGTCCTATAAAACATATTTTTTACGGTCCCATCCGGAAGAAAGCATGAAACTTTGCATGCATGTAGCTTTCATAGATGTGATTCAATCACGATAAGGAAACAAGTCGAGGGATGATTGTTTACCCCCACAGAAAACCAGAATAAGGGAGATAAAAGGGGGGGGGGGGGGGGGGCTTTTATCTCCCTTATTCTGGTTTTCTTGATTTTCTACAAAAACGGTAGGACTGAGGTGTTTTCTTTCAAAGGACCAAATCATCGTCAATAGATTACCTACAAAACGATACCATGTTTATATTGGGTAAGAAGATTAATACTTTTTTAATTACAGCCATCGATATTTTATAAAAATATGAAAAGTCATACACTTTTTTATTTCTTGTTCCATTTATGGGAAAATTACAAGAGTACCTAATGATAAAATAGGCTATGGAGGTTAAATACCTTATTTATTGAGCTACAATATGACACCAAAATCATTATTGTAGAAGCATTAGTTATTGTAGGAGCTATAGCTCACCGCGCTTGACTCCACGAAACAAGTATCACATTTTTTACCTTTATACTTACTTTATACTAGTCTTTCACTCCGCGAGTTCGCCCGCGTGTAATTAGAATTGCCAAACAGGATAAAATATAAGCTTATGTGTTAACCCAGATTATAATCTACCCGAGTGCAAAATTTCATTTAAATCTGTTCAGCCATTTTCCCGTGACTGAGTAATAATAAACAGACTCACTAATTCACAAAAAAATTTCGCATTTATGATATTAGTGTGTTGATGACCTGGACCACCGGCTAAACGTGCCCTGACTTTCTACATAGGCATTGACCTTAAAATAAACTGCGGCAGGAACGTTTCGTCAACTCCTTGTACGGGTCCTAGACCTAACAAAAAAAAAATTATGGTCCCATCCGGAAGAAAGAATGATACTTGGTATATATGTAGCTTTCATATATATGCTTAGATGCCGATATAGAAACACGTCGACAAATGACGTCTTCCCCCCACCCTCCCCCCCTTTTATGTCTCCAATCGTGTTTTTTTTTTATTTATTTTGAAAACGCAAAAACTGCTAAAGACAAATATGTTTGTTGTAATAACCAAATTCTTCGAAACATTGTCACGACCTGAAAATGTAACTGAAACCCATCATTTGGATGTTTTGGCAAGATATGTAGCCATAAACCAAGCTAGAAAGTTGTTATTCATCATGGGACGGGCCATGGATAGGCTGCCACCAACCTTTGGTGCTCTTCAACAGCATATAAAACGAGCATATTTACAAGGGGATTGATTTGGAGTCAGAGTTTAATACCAAACCTTGAATATCCCAAGTTTGAGAATTGGGGATGGAAGAAAGAAGACGGTGTTTGGACTCCATTATGGAGTACAAACAAAGAAACCTCAGCATCCGTAAAGGAGTTAACTAAGTGCTACTGCCGCAGCTGCTTTAAAGGTCGATGCCTTTGTAGAAAGTCAGGACTTCCCTGTACTGGCCTTTGTAAATGCGGGGGGGATTCCTGCGATTTTAATTAAATTAAAGTATATACTTGTTGTAAGACTTTACTGGTAGTTTTATTAAGTTGCTTAAATCTCGGTAGTTACTTACTCCAATAAATGTTAGCTTCTGTGCTTCGGAAGGACGCCCTCCAGCTAGATGGAGCGATGTTACACGCAAGCTGGCTGGCAGCGGTTGGAAACAAGGAGTTGAAGATCGAACTCAGAGGCGTGCCATAAGAGAGGCCTATGGCAAGCAGTTGACGAATACTGGCTGTTAATGATGATGATGTGCTTCGGAAGGCACGCTTAGCCGTTGGTCCCGCTCCAGATCAACATCACACCGAGGGATTGTGAAACTGTGCTAATATCATAAATGCGAATGTTTTTATGTGAGTTTGTGAGTCTGCTTTTTACTCAATCACCGGGAAACGGCTGAACAGATTTGAATTAAATTTTGCACTCGGGTAGATTATGATCTGGGTTTAAAATATTAGCTTATGTGTTAACATAAGCTAATATTTTATCCTGTTTGGCAATTCTAATTACACGCGGGCGAACTCGCGGAGTGAAAGACTAGTCTATATCTATATCTATACTTCTATCCTAATATTATAAAGAGAGAACATTTGTATTTTTGTATTTTTCTATGTTTGTAATGAGTTCAAAAACTACTGAACCGATTTAAAAAATTCTTTCACTAATACATAGAATGGACTTTCGGAATGAAAATAGGCTCTATATTATCCCGTTTAAATCAAAGGTACATTCGTGGAGACTTAATTTGCAACCTAAGTCGGCAAAAAAGCGGTCGAAAAAACACGTTTCTTACGAACGCTGCTTAATTGAAAATAGATAGAAGAATATTTTCTATGCAAGAGTTGTACAACTTAATAAGACCTACAAAAAAGTCCGCAACAGCATATGTCTATCTCTTAAGGTTGACTCACAGTAACCATTTTAATCTTTAAATTTTTGTTAAAAAATATTACATAAATTCCAAGGCTATTTTCAAGTATATAGTATTAATCCTTATCCAAATAATTACGTTTATTATTATAACGTTAATTAGCTTGGCCACATATTATAGATTAAAATTGTCTTTTACAGTATATAATTCAAATGAAAACTCTAGAAGATATCACGAATTTCACATACACGCATCGCAAAATTAATAAAATATTTGCAGTGAAACCACAGATTAGGTCATAGTTACTACGAAAATATTATTATAAGCTTAGCTGTGCTGTAGATCCCCACCGATCACAATCAATTTGAAGTCAATATAGTATAATAATATGATCTATTGTATAAAATAATATTTATCTATATATATAATAATATAATATAATATTTTAAACCACCCCGACTGATCTATGTATAATAGCTTTTTCCAATGACTCTAAACACGACATTTAAAATCTGAGCTGTAAGTTGGTGAGGATTTGAGTATTCTGTAGAGTCCAGGAGGCTTCCATTTTCTTACAATATCGTTGAAGAAGAAGATTTTCGAATTGATCAGACCTATGAAAGTTGATTTCATAGCGCAACAATTTTATTCTATAATATGTGGCCAAGCTAATTAACGTAATTATTTGGTTAAGGATTAATACTATATACTTGAAAATAGCCTTGGAAGTTATGTAATATTTTTTAACAAAAATTTTAAGATTAAAATGGTTACTGTGAGTCAACCTTAAGAGATAGACATATGCTGTCGCGGACTTTTTTGTAGGTCTTATTAAGTTGTACAACTCTTGCATAGAAAATATTCTTCTATCTATTTTCAATTAAGCAGCGTTCTTAAGAAACGTGTTTTTTCGACCGTTTATTTGCCGACTTAGGTTGCAAATTAGGTCTCCACGAATGTACCTTTGATTTAAACGGGATAATATATAGCCTATTTTCATTCCGAAAGTCCATTCTATGTATTAGTGAAAGAATTTTTTAAATCGGTTCAGTAGTTTTTGAGCTTACTCATTACAAACATACAAAAATACAAAAATACTAAAATACAAAAATACAAATGTTCTCTCTTTATAATATTAGTATAGATATAGATAATATAATATTTTAAACCACCCCGACTGATCTATGCATAATCTTTTAATTAAAAGCATTCCAATGACTCTAAACACGACATTTAAAATCTGAGCTGTAAGTTGGTGAAGATTTGAGTATTCTGTAGAGTCCAGGAGATGTCCCAGCATCAGGTCAATGCTTCCATGTTCTTACAATATCGTTGAAGAAGAAGATTTTCGAATTGATCAGACCTATGAAAGTTGATTTCATAGCGCAATTAACTAGAAAAAAGCTCATAGTTTTATAACGATTGAACGAATTTTCATGAATCAAAGCTAAGAAAACTCTCGATGGAGACATCTATCAAACAAAAAAAACTTTCAATAATAAAAACAAAATTGGTTCATCCGGTTAGGTGCTAAGATGCTACAGACAGACACACAGATACACACGTTAAACGTATATTACCCCTACATTTTGCGTCGGGGAACGCCGTAAGGTTACGGCGGCAGATGTTCTCCTTGTTGTTAAGCTACTTTTTGGTAGATTTAATGATCCCACTATCTAATTCTGGCAGAAATCGTGTCACAACTCATAGACAAGACCGTTTTCTACGAAATATCGCTAGGAGACATCCCAGTGTCATGGCTATGCAAATGATTCAAAGGCTTATTAAAATTACTAAAAATTGGTGTACATGAAGCTGATCGTTCGCAGACCACTTTACGGCGTAGCAATCGCGGGCGAAGACTTCTGTGGGCTCGAGAGAATTTGGTATTGACGAGCAATGGTCAATGGTACTCTTTTCTGACGAGTCTTGGTTCGGATTTCATCCGGATTCGCGAAGACTACGAATTTGGCGACTTTCAGGTCGACAGCGCCGGCTCCAACATGTGCAAGAGCTCCATTCTTATCAAGGCAGGACCATCATGGTTGGCCTGGAATTCGCATCGGTGCGCGAACCGATCTCATTTGCATCAGAGGGAACATGACTGCGTGGAAATATCGTAATGAGGTAGTGGAACCTGTCAAATATATTTTTCATCTGTATACTGTAACTGGAGGACTGCTGAATAAATGATTTATCTCTGGAGATACTAATCAGATCTCGATAAAATTTAAATGAACCTCCTCGGAAACGTACCCTACCCATTAAAAAAAGAATCATTTGAAACCGTTCACAATTAACGGAGTAATCGCGTAACATACACACAAAAAAAAACATAAACACGAATTGATAATCTCCTCCTTTTTTGTGAAGTCGGTTAAAAACTAACCAAAAAAGTAACTGTGTACTGTGAATAAGCCAAATTCGAATTAAATTCTTTTTCTTTTTGAATTTCGAATGAAAGAACGGCGGAGTGTATTTATTTTATTTATTTATTCATATACAAACCTTTTCGATAGTACTGTAACTAAATAGTTTTTAAGCTATAAAGTCTGAAATAAAATATCCCTAGACATTGTAACAAAGAGTAACATAATATATGCATTGTAGTATTCAGCCAAATGTTGATGTGTGTACGCCATAAACAGATCTTGATGAAATTTCAAACAAAATAATAATTTCCCAAATCGGTATAGGTATTAAGCGCCTTTGAGTAGATACTTAATCGGTGACAGATTCATAATATACAGGGTAAATTTTTTCAAGTGGGCCTGGATGGCCAAATCATAAACTATGAGGAATAGCGAAAAATGCTCAAAGGAATCTCGGGCCCAATTTTGATGAATACTAAAACTGCATCATTGGATTTTTTTAAAATCAATATTTCTAGCCAGGAATCGAACCAACCCGTAGATTTGAACAAAAAACACAGCCTGTATTATTACACGCCTGGGATCTTAAAACGAGTCGCCTAAATTTGAGGATTCTGCTGCTATGGGAAGGTCAAGGGGGTTTATCTTGATCCTCCCAAATTGATTTTAGCTGCCGGAGTTAAGTCAAAATATTTTAAATTAATATTTTCTTTTTGTAAATTCGCGTGAAAACCTTGCTAATGCGTGAAATGGAATGTAAATATTAGGTAATGTCATAGTCTGGCACTAAAGCAACACGCTAGAGAACAGTGACCACCGCGTGGCGTTCGCCGACGTGCGTAGCGAGGAGGGGAGCCGCGGCAGCGGCCGCGCGTCACCAGAACCGACGCTATAGTGTTTAAATTAGGGTACAGAAAACCTTATCTGTAAAATGTCTGTCTAATTTGATTTAATGAAAAGTCAATTAATATAAATTTAAAAAGAAAACGGCTAAGTCACGTTGGACTCGCCCACCGAGGCTTCCGTACCAACGTTGGTAGGTACCAATTAAGAACAAACATTAACCTCTAAATTGTATGAGCGCTCATATAACTCTGTCTCGCTGTGCGCTTATACGAAATGGATTTAATATGAGAAGACAATAATAGGTGTTGTCGCGGCAGTAACGATACACGGACTGAAGAAATCAAGATTGAATGTGTAATGTTGTGGCGTGATCCCGTGATCCATGATCGCGATCAGAACTGTGTGATCGCGATCGAGGTTGAGTGTGTACTGTGGGCTGCCTTTGATTTACGACCTACGACCGCGGTTGCACCATGACGGCGCAGTACGTCCGGCGTCACACCTACGACCTACGACCGCGGTCGTACCATGCCAGCAAAATATGACCAGCGTCACATCTACGACCTACGATCGCGGTCGCACCATGCCGGCGCAATAGGTAGGTACTTATCTACGAACGGTGACCAGCGTTACAGAAGTTCCAAACAAAATTAATATTAAAGGAGCCGCTATGTGTTATATATAATTAAGATAGATTAAAAACTAAAACAACCGACTTCAATGCCCCGCGCGTCAATTTCAGTAGCAAGTTTGAGACGTTTATCGTCATATCTCATGAGATACTTATCAGATCTCGATGAAATTACAATGGAACTACCTCGGAAACGTACCCTACCGATTACACAAAAGGAACCATTCGAATCGGTTCACAATTGACAGAGTAATCGCGTAACATACACACAAAAAAAAACATACAGACGAATTGAGAACCTCCTTCTTTTTGGGAAGTCGGTTGAAAAGAGATAATAGGCATGACGATAGTATCAAAAAATCAAAGATTTGATGATTTTAGGGGAAAATACATACCTATTAAAACAATTTAAAACACTACTTTAGTTTTATATAAAAAATTTAGATTATTAAGATTTTTAATAAAATAAATCATTAAAATACTGCAATCGGCTATTTTCATTGAAACACCAATCACAGCGCATCACGTCACGCCTATGACCTCTTATGAGGTTTTCTTGAAAATGTTATTAAATTTTGGAAAACTCACGTGAATTCATTGTCACAGATTATATAATAGTTACTACGTTAAGTATTTCATTAACCATATGCGTGACGTCACAGCCGACGCCATGACGGCCCAGGACACATGTGAGCTGTTTTTGCGCACTATTGAAAAAATATTAGAAAATTAGCTTTAAACTTGGTTAAACTTAGGTTAATTACCAAAATTACACATTACGGAAGAGGATTTCAAAATCTTTCGTCACGCCTATTATGAACACAAAACGATCAAACTTCAATCGGTTCTTGGAATGTACCTATGTTCTATGATCGGAGACGAGAAATTTGGACATAGGTAGGTACAATCGAATTTAACTAATACAATTTACACATTACAAGTTACTAGTGTTAGGATTGTCTGAGATCAGATGGAAGAAAAGTGGAGTAGAGATGCGTGGCGGTCACACTTGACGGACTACGATCATAGGTGTATCTGTTTAGGATGTATGTGACCCTTATTTTTATTTGGTAGTAGTTGAGGTCTTTAACGGTTTCAACTTTAGATAGCTTATTATAGATGTAACCACCCAAGATAAATTGGAATCTTTATGCAAATGTAGTAGTATGTGTAAAAACTGGAAATATATTAAACTAGAAGTGCCCCGCGGCTTAGCCCGCGTTAAAATATTATTTCATTTACTTACTTAAAATTTTCATTCGTAATAAACTTTCTATCATAAAAATAAATCAAACCCTCTTAGGGGTGGAACTTCAAAAAACCTGAAACACGTGTTTACTTATTTATTTACAAAAGTACTTGTCTGAAGTTTCGAATAAAAAGACTATATAATCTTGTTTCTCCATACAAACTTTAAACCCCCATTTCAAAGAGTGAATTTTGAAAAATACTTTCTTAGCGCATACCTACGTTATAGTAACTATCTGCATGCCAAATTTCAGCACAATCCAAAAAAAATAATGATTTTCAGACTTTGTTACCCCACTTTACCTGAAAACCTGGGTGAAATTTTGAAAAAGCCTGAAACACGTCTTTACTTATTTATTTACAAAAGTGCTTGTGAGAAATTTCGAATTTAAAAACAATCTATTTTTGTTTCTCCATACAAACTTTGAACCTTCGTTTCATCCCCTTAAGGTGTGAATTTTATATCATCTGAAAATCCCTTCTTAGTACACCCTTACGCACTAAGACATATATACCCTCCAAATTTCAAGTCCCTACGACCAGCAGTTTAGGCTGTGCGTTGTCTCTAAGTCAGTCAGTCAGTATGTCAGGGTAAAGATTCTTATAGTATTAGACTAGAAGCACCTCGCGGCTTCGCCCGCGATAAAAACTTATTTTATTGACTTAAAACTTTTCTTTTGCAAAAAAGCTTTCTATCATAATATACATCAACAAAGAATTAGCAAAATTGGTTCACCCGATTTCATTTTATCGCGCGACTAAGGGAAATACAGATTCATATTTATAAAGCCCGAAAAACCACATTGTATTTCAGACTTTGTTACCAACCCCATTTTGAAAAATCTTGCAACACATATTAACTTATTTATTTACAGAAATACTTATGTAACGTGTTTCGAATAAAACAGACTATCTCATCTATACACTAGCGTTTGACCACTATCTCACCTGTTGGTAAGCAATGATGCGGTCGAAGATGGGTAAGCACGCTAGGCCTAGAATGGGAACTGGCTCTCAAGGATAGGTGCCGGAACACATTAGATGTTTGGCGACAGATTTTCTAACTTGAAGGTGGTAGCTGGCCAGGTGGACACAAGATCTAGTGTCCTACTATCATGCGGGGTTGTAGGTTTCTCAACGATGTTTTTCCTTCACCGGAGGGCCACTGTTAGAAGCACACATACATTTTTCAATAAAAAAATCCATTGGTGCACGGCGGGGCTTGAACTAGGTACCTCTGGCATCAAAGCCGAACGTTCTCCCGATTACGCCACCAGGTCCTCAAAGTTTCGCTATACAAACTTTGAATCCCCGTTCCGTCTCCTTAAGTGGTGAATTTTTATAAAATCCTTTCTTAGCGGATACCTACGTCATAATAACTATTTGCATTCTAAATTTCAGCGCAATCCGAAACATTATTGATTTTCGAACTTTGTTACACCATTTCACCCTCTTAGGGGTTGAATTTCGAAAAAGCCTGAAACACGTATTTATTTATTTATTTAATAAAGCAATTGTGTGAAGTTTGGAATACAAAAGACTATCTAATCTTGTTGCTCCATACAAACTTTGAACCCCCGTTTCAAATTTTAGAAAATCCTTTCTTGTTACTAAGAAAAAATTGTCTAAAATTCACCCCACCCTTCATTACCATCACCCATTCATTATTTCTTTACGTACTACTAAAATAAATATACCCTCCAAATTTCAAGTCTCTACGACCTGTGGTTTAGGGTGTGCTTTGTCTGTCAGGCAGTATGTCAGGACAAAGATTCTTATCTACGAGTATTCTTATAGTATTAGATTTACATCTACCGCGGCGGGATTTTGTAGATTTAAGCAAAGCGAGTTTATGCTGTTTATAGCCGTAAGATGAATATCTGCCTTACTGAAAGGACACCAATCTCTTCATACAGTTTAGAAATGGGGGTATCGGTAAGGTTTTAGCGGCTCCATCCCATGAGTCTATGCAGTATTGTATCCATTATAGGCAAAGAGCATAATATGTTATTTTAAGAACATAACTATCTATATCAAGAACATAATTAACTATCTATACTATAATTTTTTTTAGGAAAAGAAAACGTTTATATGGCTCAGTGGCGCATCTTGGGAGAGGCCTATGTCCAGCAGTGGACTGATACAGGCTGATGATGATGATCTGCAACGTGACTAATGATTTTAAAAATTGCGATCAGTGTTCTTATTTTACTATTTTACTTGTTAGCTTTTTAATGTGACTATTGAATTTTAATTGACTATCCATGATAATGTCTAAATACTTAATCGATTCCACCTTTTCCAAATTAGGTAACAAGGTGGTTCTACCACGTTAGGCCGACTAGTAGAAGTACTACCACTACTAAAACGACACGTATTCAAGGTGCCCAATTATTCTAATAACAAAGTTCAAAAATGAGTCGTCAAGACATTGTTCAGTTTCACTTGACCTTGCCTCATATTCTACCCATCCGTGTCAAGGACAAACGAAAGGGCCTTGGGAAATTTCCTGCAGTACCCTATCTACCCACATTATTTGCATAACATTAGTCAATGTTTTTATTTTCTCTTTACTCTTTACTTTACACCCTCAAGTTATGTATATTGGTGATGTTTCGTGCTATAGCTTCAATTATTATTATAAAAATACAGTTTGAGTTTATTAAATTATTATTTTTTCTTTCTTTTTACTTATACGGAAAACAAACGGCGTCAAGTATAGATTTTGGAAACTTAACTTACAGTTCACTTAGCCTTACATAGTTTTTACTTATAGGTGATACATACATATTAACACTTATACATATTATTTTATTATTTATACTTACACGATGTCAATATATTTATAGACTAGCTGTGACCCGCTGCTTCGCCCGCGTTAAAACGTATCCTATGTGCTAATCCACTATACTGGCTATCCCTGTGCATCATTTCTGTTGAATCTGTTCAGCTGTTTGACCGTGTAGAAGTCTCAAATAAATATGCAAACTGACTTTCGTATTTATAATATTGGGTTGATAGTGTAGATATCTGATGGAATATGTCCCTTAGTTTTTATCAGGATCTTGGGGTGACAATTTTACTGTTTACTAAATAGGAACAATAGCTGTTCGTTTTTAATTTATGTTTTTTTGTATGTGTTTATTCAGTGTATTAGAGGACTTCAAAATGTACCAAGGATAGGTTCAAATGTTAGCATGCACCACAGTGGTAAAAAAAAAAAAAAAATCGAGTAGTGTTGCATTGAGTGGGACGATACAATGAGTTCTAATAATTAATGTATGATGCCTTTAAAAATGTTTTTGATTCATCATCGTTTAGGCTAAAAACTAAGTTCGTAAAGATTCAAGCAAGTAAAACTATTAAACTCTGGCTACGATAAATTTACTCCAGCTAGTAAAATACTTCAGTCTAAATTACACTAAAGGTAGCGAGACCTTTTTGTTCTTAAGAGTTTTTGCAAGATCACTTAATACTTCGAAAAAGCCTTTTCGCCGCGAGCCCACTCTGAATATTGGAGTTTCTCTTATAAGTACATAATATTACGAAAGGAAAATCGGTAGGCAGGTAATGGCTCGAGGCGGGGTCCGCACTTCGACACCGTTCCGGGCGCTATCTTAATCGTCCAGCGTTTAAGCATATTTATGTAGCAATAAGTTATCAGGAGGCTAATTACGGCCGCGAAACCACCTGTCCGCTATCATCTGTACATAGGCCTTCGCATATACTTCCGTGCGTCTTACGCGCGGGCCCACCCCCCGGGCGCGATTGGTCGAGGGCCAGGGTGCGCGCGCATGGCCCTCCTCGCGCCGCGCGCCGTCACGCGCGATTCCGGAGGAGCCGGCCGCGGCGCGCTGCGGCGCCGACAGTGCACCGCGACCTGCCGCCGCGTCACCGCCGCCTACCGCACCGTCGCGCCGCCGCGCTGTCCTCGCGACTCTCGCGCCGAGACCGTGCTCTATCATGAACTTACATATTAAACTGTACAAACTCTCCTTCTTACTTTTTATGAGTCGTTGATTTGTTCGTAGCCGTTCCCATAGATAAGTAGGGTAGGTTTAGAAACTTTGAAAGTCAGTGTTAGGAGCGAACAGTCGGTGATGTGCTATGGGCAGGCACGGTAGAGAGCATGTGGTCGGAGCGAGGCAGTGCGCGCGCCTGGTGGTGGCCGGGTGCGCGTGGGCATGCGCGCTGCTCGCCGCCACCGCAGTGGAGGCACGCGCTGATGTTGACACCTCCACGGGGCTCGGTGATAACACGCTTACTAACTCAGGTCAGTTTTTATCATCACTAACTCGGGTCAGTTTTGATTTGATCGGTGGATAGGTTGAGTTGAGCTGTAAATGAAATACTGGTAGAGTACAGGACGTAAGTAAGATGTTTCTGCGTGTTATGAAGTTATATAATTTTTTTTAGGAAAAGAAAACGTTTATTATTATAGCTAAAACTATGTGTTATTAGGAAGGAACACATACGAATTAGTGCAAGTAGGCAAATCTATACTGAAGGAACTTTTAAACATTGCAAATGTAGCACTTAATATAGGTACTATGTAAGTACTTTTACAAGTATTTTGCTGGTTAAGACTTATTATAATTAGGAATTTTAGATAGTTTATGTCAAGATCATAATAGTACACATTAATAATGCACATTAGCGAGAGTACATATCTATGTAAATTCCTATTCGATGTATTTATGTTTTCTTTTCTGCCTCTAACTCATAAAAATACAACAGCTTTCATAAATACAACTTCTACAATATCAGGCGAGGTGACTTTGAAAAACAGCAAATTATAATTTATAACAAAAATACTCAGGTCTAACTTTAGTAAGCAAATATTTTCTAATGCAATCGTAACGTTTTACCGTCGGAGACAATGGTGGGCGGTGACTAAAGAGAACAACACCTTCTTTACTCCAAATGTACATAAATTCATAACGAATTACTGACTTCTTTTTATGTCAGTTTCAGAGATATAATTATCATATTAGCTAACTAATATTATAAACGTCAAATATTGTATTTAAGTATCTTTAGATAGTTAGGTAAAGTATACCTATGTTTGTTCCTCAATGACGTAAAACAGCTAAAAGGATTTATTTAGATGTAATTTCACGAACAGACAGTTTAACCTGCATTCTTGGAATAACACATCTATTATAATATCGTTTAAAAACTAAAAAAGAACCGACTTCAATGTTCATTTTCAGTAGCAATTTTGAGATGTTTATCTCAATATCTCTGGAGATACTTATCAGACCTCGATAAAATTACCATGGTACCACACTTGGGATATCTCCTTTCTAACAGAAAAAGAATAATCAAAATCGGTGCATAAACGACGAAGTTATCCCCGAACAAACATAAAAAAAAAAAAAAAAAACGGTCGAATTGACAAACCTCAACCTTTTTTTGAAGTCGGTTAAAAAGTAGGTACTTTTTAACGGGCACAGATAGTAATTTATATAAAAATGAACTGTCTCTACTTCACAAAAATACTCACAGGAGTTTCTTATCTCTATGAAAGTCAGAAGAAGATTTATAAAAATTAGATAGGTAATAATATTTTTCAGTTATGACATTTCGAACGTTTTGTGCTGCGTGATTTATGGAACCTTATAACTATCTTTAATTAAAACTCAATGTTTAATATTGACACTCAGGCTATTGTTAAACAGATTAATTACATTTTTAATATTATATTGCGCGTGTTTTATGGGAGTGCCAAAATCTATGTACGTAAAATTTGGTCAAGGCTGTGGACTATATTTTACATGATTTAAGCACACATTAAGGACGTACTTCGGTATATATTTATAGTAATCAGACAAGACTAACACTTGGCCCATAGACCTCGAATTCACGAATCCTAGGACTGTGGCTTGGACACCAACTGACCAGACAGAAATTAGATGAGCTATTCTTATCCTAGGGTAGAACCTTTTTGGTGTATCCATATGTTTGAAAGATAATGAGATCAAATGGTGACCAGTGACGATTGGGAGATAAGTGTTTTTATGGATTTTGTATTTATATAATATCTACCCATCTTTTTTTTTTAACTTATGTAGATATTTATACATATGCATGAGTATATTATATCAAAATAAAATGCTGTATTTTGGTCTAACTTAAGAGCAACTGCAGAACCTATTTGGCTAACTTTGTTAAAATGGTCGAAATAGAATAATTAAGAATTATTTAACAATATTTAAAATTTTGTGAAATCTTGCAAAACTAAAAGTTTTTTTCCTAATTGTTGGATCGTTTTCTTCGGCTTATATAAAGTGTTACTAATAATTCAAGTAATATTTAAGGTAAAAAAATATATTTGAAAGATGCTCAAGAAAATCAAGAAAAATAATTCTATGTACTTACTCTTTTGCTTTTAAATGGATTTATCGAAGTTTGAACAATCGACAAAGTTTGTGTGCTCAACAAAAGTGTTGTTCCAGTTATTTATCAACATCAGATCACCGACGAATACTGATTCTGGTTAATCGATTTTATTTTCAATTCTGGTTTACAAGTAGCAAGTGATTACTAAGCGTCTTCTAGACAGAAATGCTCATAGGTGAGGGGGAAAGTGTTAAGTAAATAAATTAGTGAGAACTAATACCAGTATTGGCGGAGACAATACTCTTATTATGAAAACAACATGTTTTCTATTCCTGAAAATTGTTTTTGAAATGCAAAATAATAATCATTATAATTTTTTACCTTTAAACTTTCGCGGTTTTAGCACAATAAGGGACTTATCGCGTAAAGGGTGGTTCCAACTTACTCTCAAACAAAACAATGCTAATTTACAAAATAAACTGGCCAAGTGAATGTACAACTTGCACAGGTAGGTAGTAGGAGGACGGATGTCTTTAATTTTTTTATTTATTCTGTTTTTAGTATTTATTGTTATAGCGGCCATAGTAATACATACAATAACATACCTTGTGAAAATGTCAACGTGACAACGATCAATGCGACTTGGTCGAATCGTCACGGTAAATAAAAATTAATGTTTTGAGCGTAATAAGTCCTATTACAAATATACATAATTACTAGTCATTAACATTGTCATCTTCATTCATAAACGTAGACACTAAGCGATAGAATTAAGACGCAGTAAAAACTTGTTTGAGTTTTGGAAAATTATAAAAGCACATGAGTAAACCGTTTCTATACTCATGTGCTAAAAGTTTACAAAAATTGTTAATTTGACATTGCGCTACCGATGTGTGTATATACTGGCATTCTAAATTAAGGTACAGTTATGTAGCGTAGTAAGTTTACACACAACCTTGTGTTATATTTTTTAGAAATATATGAGAACTGCCTTCGCATATCTTTTTAAGAACTAAGTTTTCTGATCACAGGACACTATTAAAATAATCATAATAATTGCAAAAATAATATATGAAATACATACAAAATGAATGGAACTGAATATTGCGTGAATATACGAAAAAAATGTTTTATGAATTCAATGAAAATGTAATTGCCGTAATACTTTCTTAAATAAGTACAAATTAATTCAATAACTTGTTTTCATTATTGGCTTGATCATCAGTATTTGCTGACAATGCAATATCTAAAGACGTGCAGATCAGTACCATTGAGTATGTCTTTTAAAGATTTGTCTCAGTTAAATATTATTTACATAGATTTCACTTTGGTTCATTAATTTATACTTACGATTGTTTTTAGGGTTCCGAACCCAAAGGGTACCAACGGAACCCTATTACTGAGACTACGCTGTTCGTCTGTCTGTCTGTCTGTCTGTACGTCTGTCACCAGGCTGTATCTCATGAACCGTGATAGTAAGATGGTTGAATTTTTTTTTCACAGATGATGTATTTCTGTTGCCGCTATAACAACAAATACTAAAAACAATACCAATAAAATACCATACAAAAAACGTGTTTTTACTATAGCGCCATCTATGAACGATTGTTTAACTTATTAATAATTACCTACCTTTGTGTTAACGTTATTTTTTTTAATACTTTATAGGCTAGCGTTTGACCACTATCTCACCTGTTGGTAAGTGATGATGCGGTCGAAGATGGTAAGCACGCTAGGCCTAGAATGGGAACTGGCTCTCAAGGATAGCTGCCGGAACACATAAGATGTTTGGTGACAGATTTTCTAACTTGAGGGTGGTAGCTGGCCAGGCGGACACTAGATAGTGTCCTACCACCATGCGGGGGTTGTTGGTTTCTTAACGATGTTTGCCTTCACCGGAGGGCCACTGTGAGAAGCGCACATAATTTTTTCGATAGAAAAATCCATTGGTTTGGCACGGCTGTTTGAACTCGGTACCACGGCATCAAAGCCGACCGTTCTCCCGATTACGCCACCGGGCCCTCAATCGTTCACTTAGTTGGTGTTAGAAGTTCGTTAGATATTCGTTAGATGGTGCTGTAGTTAATAAGCATGTTTGGTATGGACACGGTAATATAATATTATACTTATATATTATTATACTGCGGTTCGGAACTCTCCGTGTGCGAGAAAAAAGTCTGACTCGCACTTGGCCAGTTTTATTAAATCCAAATACTACGATGCCGGGCTTTATATAAGGCTTTATATAAAACTTCTAATTATTTACTATAGGTTCTTACATCTTGTAAAAATAAAAACTAACTTTTATTTGATTTCACAAAGATCAAACCTACATGAAATGTGCACATCTCAAATAATTATTTTTTATTATCTCAACATATTAACAGATAAGGGTGGTACGCTACGTGCGATATTTAAAATCGACATTGATAAAACTGAAATGGTATATCCTGTATTTTACTGATAAAGTTTAATTTAGTTTTAGTTTTAGTTAAGTTAAGTTAAGTTTAATTTAGTTTTAATTAAGTTTAGTGTTAGTTTTTAAATTCAGCGGAGAAATCTAAAAAAAAAAAAACTTATAATAGAGGTAGTGCGTCCTAGCTGTTAATGACATACGTTACCGGGACGTGGACACTGACGGTACGACTGGTCCACCAATTCAAAGTCTCTCAGCGGGCTATGGAGAGAGCTATATATGCTTGGTGTTTCAACGAAGTAATTCGCCAGTGAACAAAAGTGACCGACACAGCTCAACACATTAGCAAGCTGAAGTGACAATGGGCTGGTCATATATATCGCGGAACCGATAACCGCTGGGGTAGACGCGTTCTGGAGTAGAGACCGCAAATTGGCAAGCGTATTGTGGGACGCCCTGTGACAAGATTGAGCGACGATATACACAGGGTACGCTGGCACGCTGGCAATGACTAGAGGAGAAAAGCTGATGACAGAGCTCAGTGGCGTGCATTGGGAGAGGCCTACAAGATTTATACAAAATATATTGTGTATGTTCCTATAAAGCCTGGGCCAATTTAAAGAAACATACATACACTATGTACATATTGTGCATATGTCTAAGTTATAATCTGGTGTTAGGGGTTAGTCTTAGTGCTTGTATCGGTCCTTCGGGCTCTTGTACCTGGACACGCCCATGTAGATACCGCTAGCACAGACCATCATACCTTTACTCGGTGAATCAATTCGTGACATGTCTTTGCCAGTGAGTCGTTGGATAGTTTGAGATCAAGGTTGTTGATATTTTTCATTACGCAGAAAGTAGAAGAAGAATGAATGCCTACAATCCACAGCTTGTCTACAACGGTTTAATGTTTACTGTAAAAATGTTCAATGGATTAGATTTTCAGGTTTCTGTAGTACAACTGTAAACCTATATATATGTTAGCCATGTTCATGTGCCTATCTATCCATTTTGTTACTGTAAAGCTTTCAATTTTTATTTTATAACTTTTGGCAATATTAACTACTATGTAGCTCTTTTAAAATGATTTAGGGGTTGCCAATATTATTTTTCGATTTAATGCTCCATTTACGAAATGTTAAACTGCAGCAAGTGCATTTTTTTTTGATCCAGTAGGGCGTCCCCCCCTTAAATAAAAGGAAGCTCTGATTTTGAATAACATAAAATCTTTTTTTTATGCCGCGCTAGTGAAAATATTCACTAGTCATAATGATGTCATCAAGGTATCAAAGGAAAATGTCCAAAATGGCTCTGTGCAATAAAAGCATCTGACACACACGATAATGAATTGTCTCATCATCATCATCAGCCTGTATCAGTCCACTGCTGGACGTAGGCCTCTCCCAAGCTGCGCCACTGAGCCCGATCCTCGGCTCTTCTCTTCCAGTCACTGCCCACCGCTTTACGTATGTTGTCGCTCCACCTGGTCATAGGACGTCCTACGCTACGTTTGCCGATTCGCGGTCTCCACTCTAGGACAAGTCTACCCCAACTACTACTTGCTAATCCGTTGAGCTATTTCGATAACTTTAGTTCTCTGGCGAATTACTTCGTTTCGGATTCGATCCCGCACAGAAATACCGAGCATAGCTCTCTCCATAGCTCGCTGAGCTACTTTAAACTGGTGGACCAGTCGGAATGTGAGTGTCCACGTCTCGGCTCCGTATGTCATCACAGGTAGGACGCACTGGTTAAAGACTTTTGTCTTTAGACACTGTGGTATAGGCGACGAGAAGACTCAACGGAGTTTTCCGAATGCTGCCCAGCCCAGCTGAATTCTTCTCTGGATTTCCTTCTCGAAGCTATGTTTGCCTAGTTGGAGCGTCTGCCCTAGGTAGACATACTTAGTGACAACTTCGAGTGGGATTCCATCTACGGCAATCGGTTCCGGAACAACGTGCTCGTTGTACATTACTTTGGTTTTACAATGAATTGTCTATTTTATTACAATAATTCCAACTACTTTTATAACACAGACTAGTTGTATTCCAAATTGAATATTAAAAAGTATTATTTGCGATTATTAACATTAATTGCCGCCATATGGCAGACTGTGTGAGTCTGAATCACCCTACTACGTTATAAGAGTTGGCACTTCCTTACATTGTTAATACCCGAATTATGAAAGCACTGAGTAGCCAACCTAACAACAGAAAGTATTATTTACTTACAACAACAATGATTTCTTCCGAATGATTAACTTACGTAATAAGCGTAATAGGTAGTCATAGATGGCGCCACCAATGCATAATTGGGTTAACAAATGCAATCCACTAATTTCGTCGTAACCATACTTCGCACCGTGGCTTAATTGGCAAAGCACCGGAACATGTTATTCCGGAGGTTGCGGGTTCAAGTCCCGTCGGTACGATGAAATTTTGGATTGTGTTTAACAATTTACAAAAATATAATGTGTGAAACACTTCAAAGAAACATAATATTTGATTTACGCAGTGCAACATCTCTCGTCGGATTAGAAAACTGTAATGATTTCTTCCGAATGATTAACTTACGTAATAAGTAGTCATAGATGGCGCCACCAATGCATAATTGGGTTAACAAATGCAATCCACTAATTTCGTCGTAACCATACTTCGCACCGTGGCTTAATTGGCAAAGCACCGGAACATGTTATTCCGGAAGTTGCGGGTTCAAGTCCCGTCGGTACGATGAAATTTTGGATTGTTTTTAACAATTTACAAAAAAATATAAAGTTTGTAACACTTCAAAGAAACATAATATTTGATTTACGCAGTGCAACATCTCTCGTCGGATTAGAAAACTGTAATGATTTCTTCCGAATGATTAACTTACGTAATAAGTAGTCATAGATGGCGCCACCAATGCATAATTGGGTTAACAAATGCAATCCACTAATTTCGTCGTAACCATACTTCGCACCGTGGCTTAATTGGCAAAGCACCGGAACATGTTATTCCGGAGGTTGCGGGTTCAAGTCCCGTCGGTACGATGAAATTTTGGACTGTGGTATTATGCTTATAATTTTTTTTGCAGTGTTGGTTGGTACAAAGTACGTTCATAATTCTGAGTTATTTTTGTATGCAGTGTCGCGGACGGGACTGATATGGCCGCCATCTTCGCCAAACGTCATGTCATTTTTATTTTAGTTTCTATATGGCTCCACACGATTAGTGTATTTAGCCAGTGTCAAGTATTGAAATTTTTCAAGTTTTTATGAATTTTAGTCGTAGAGATGGGACAAAGTCACATTTCAGGTCAGTTGTCAAGTAAAAATCTAGTGTAAGTCATACCTTCAGTAAAGATGTGGTGTTTACTGAAGATTTTCAGTGGCATTTTGGTGAGAACGCAAATGGTTAATAATCCACATTTATTACATATTAACACGCGGAAGAACACAAGTTTTAGGAAAAAATACAATGAGATCACACACACTTTTCCACGTTTCCGCCAAAACTCCCCAACGTCATGTCATGTCAAAAAATACTAGGTATGCTCAAAAACTTTCCACATTAACAAGACTTTGCCTGGTAGAACATTCCTGTGAAGACAAATTAATTCTCCCCACCTTTGTTTCTATCTCGCTCAGAGTTACCGTAAGAATATCTGTCAATAATACTTAAATTCAAAAAATTAAAACCACCCCCGACTGATTTGTATATGTAATCCGAGTTTATAATCAAAGCATATGTATAACTTTGTACATTGAGACCATTCCAAGGAGATGTCTCAGAATTAGATCAAGCTTACCATATTGGAGTAACAAGATACTGTGACAGCGCCATTTTGATTTTTTGAAGTCCGCGGTCAAAGTACTACGAGCTTACGAAAGTTGCTATCGTAGTTTTTTTAACCAAAAAAGAGCTGATAATATTTGAACGGCTGAACAGATTTTCATAAAACAAATAAACAAACAAATAAAGCTAAAAACACTCTCGACGAAGATATCTATCAAACGAAACAAACTAAATCAAAATCGGTTCATCCGTTTGGGCGCTACGATGCCACGATGACAGACACACAGATACACAGATACACACGTCAAACTTATAACACTCCTTCGTTTTGCGTCGAGGGTTACAAACCAAAATCAACGTGAAGAAAGATGTAAAAACATTATTCAAGGTCATATTTTTTAGTCTCCAAAAGTATATGCAATAGCAACCTCCATTGTGTATAATCTTCTTGGGACTTTTCTTCTAAAACCGGTACATTCTCCTATGTTTGAGATATTTATCTCCATATCTCTGAAGATACTAATCAGATCTCGATAAAATTAAAATGGGACTACCTCGGAAACATATCCTTCATATTAAAAAAATAATCATTTGAATCCGTTCACAATTGACGGAGTAATCACGTAACATACACAAAAAAAAAAACAAAAAAAACATACATACGAATTGAGAACCTCCTCCTTTTTTGTGAAGTCGGTTAAAAACAAAACTGAATTTCTAAGAAATATATGTATACTATAAGTATAGCCTGCTAGATATATAGCGGGTATAAAAATAACTTTTCTAGATCTAGATATTTTATTTTTTGGAGACCCACTTTGAAATGCACACATGATTTTTTTTATAAAAAAAAAAATCGTGCCCGGCGGGGTTTGAACCCACACCTCTGACGTCGAAGCCGATTCATTGTCCCAAAGCACCAATTGGATCTCGTATACACAACTTACTTACAACTTACGTACAACTGTATATTTGTGAAACTCACACGATGTCGGCGTAGTGATAGATAATAAGTAGATAAGCTTCGTTTCGTCCGGTGGGCATAATAGAGCGCTTGTCGTCGCATCTCGCCTCGCTGTACGGCTACTGCTCGTCTAGTAAGCGGACGGTTGTGGTGGTGGGTTTTCTGGCGGTACCAAAGTCGGCTGAAGGTTCGCTGTTTTTGAACGAGAAGAGAACGATTTGAGTACTAAGGACGGTTTTCCATGTACATTTGTTTCAATGTAGCTCATATGTAGACGAAATAAGAAACAGTCTCCTCAGACCGGTTTATTGTAGCAACGGAAGCGGCCCTGACGGTTCCATCACAGAAAGCCATACTGTGTGTCTTTTCCCCTATGAGATGGTATATGTGTCACTCTCTACAGCGTGTGTGGCACTAATTACAGAACTAAAATTCCGCTACACTTTCATCTATAATACTGTACTGTGCCCTGCAGAATCGCTTGCGTTAAAAAGTATCCTACGTTCTATTTCACCATACTGGCAAATACTACACATTTTAGTAAAATCAAAATATTACAAAATGTAATATAATACTCAGTGTGCACCATGTTTTTGCCCGCGATTTGAAGTTTCCTATCTCCTATTTCACCAAACTAAATCCCATTGCAAAGCTTTACGGCTGGTTCACACATGTCTCCGTTTTACTGTTCCGTTTTATCGTGTACGTTTTTTTTTCGTCGATGGCGTATGTAGTTGTATGAGCGACTTCACACATGGCACAGTATTCTGTATACAGTAAAAAATATCGTTCCGTAAAAAAATTACATTCCGTTTTGTCATCGAATACTGGACGACGGAACAGTAAAAATATACGGACACGTAGAATTTTAACGGATAGATACTGTGTGCGTGGCGCTCGCAGTATAGCGGCGGTATACTGCGAGTTTTCTGTTCACACATCGCATCCAGTAATGACGGATTCGTTGAACGTTATACGGTGCCTATGTGTGAACAGCGCATAAATTTATGACGTATCCGTTAAAAACGTACCAGTAAAACGGACTCCCATGTGTGAACGGGCCGTTAGTTGGATCGGTCGAACCGTTTTAACACGAAGAGGTCACAATCAAACAAATATACAAACTGACTTTTGCATTTATAATATTGGTGTTAATTTGGGTTTATAATAATAAGAATGTTTTGTTGTAGTCTATATCACCGAAATAGCTTAATGATCTTAAAGAGAAATATCATCGACATAGCTCACTGGATTAACAACCGAATGAAGTGGCAGTGGGCAGGCCGTATCTGAACCAATCTGTAAATCGGCAAGCGTAGCTTAGGACGCTCGCCCTCTAATTAGGTGATAAGATAATCTTAGTAAGATACATGGCAAAAGCTGGATTATAGTAGCTGAAGATCATTCTGAATGGCGTGCAGTCGGAGGGGCTATGTCTAGCAGTAGAGTAGTAAGGCAATGATGATGATGATGGTTAAATACATCATAACGGAAGCCATCAAAAATTTGACCCAATATCAAATTAAGGCTTGCTTGCTTGCTTAGCAAGGCTAGGTAATATCAATAAACCGGCCAAGTGCGAGTCGGACTCGCGCACGAAGGGTTCCGTACCAATATCTATAAAAACGGCAAATAAAACATGTCCGTTGTATGGGAGCCCTACTTAAATACATTTTATTACAAGCTTTTAACTTGCAATGTATGTATGTCACTATGTATGTTCAGGTGGAATCTTGGAAGCTAAAGTAGACCCACTTCTCGATGTCCGATTGGACTCAAATTTGGTGAACTTATGAATCTTCGGTGACAACAATGATATGGTACCATGGAGCTGGTCTGATGATGGGACGGAAGGTGGCCATGGCATCTCTGTGATAAAACAACATAAACCCACCGAGTTTGGGCTCGATTGATTGGCCACGGCATCTCTGCGATAAAACAACATAAACCCACCGAGATTGGGCTCGATTGATTCGTCATAAGGAGAACTTTACACCTAGATCTAGGGTCTGATGATGAAGCTAGAAGGTGGTCACGGCATTTTTAATAAGAAGACGGAATTTATTTAACTAGTAGGTACCTATTATTTATATTTATGCAAATTGCACAGTTAACTAACTTACGTAGTTAGTTACGCAAATAATATCACCTAAATACTACAAAGTTTCTATTATTATCGTATCTCAATTTCGCTCTAATCTCAAGTGGCTCCCCATTTGTCTTCGACGGAATACTCATATTCTTTCACTTCTGTACTCTATTCTCTTTAATCCTTCTTATCCATGCTATCTTAAAGACCTTTTCCAGTTCTTACATAACAGTAATACTCTAGATCTTCAGTGACCCTTCTTCTTCAGGTTCCCATACACAAAAGCTCCTTTTACGACAGTTCATTTGCCGTCGAAGCCGTAGTAAGGCTTTGGAACTCACTTCCACTCTCGGCACGACAAGCTCAGACATTGAACATATTCAAAACTCGTATCAAACATTTTTATCTTTCAAAGATTACGTAGTTTTATCGCTGTTAGGTATAACATAGTATTATATTGCAGTAACATTGGTATGTATGTATGAAGTACTTGTGTATATTAGTACCTATATATATTTGTATGTATTATATGTGTACATATATACAGTGTGGAAATTAAACTCAGGCCCAGTAGGGCTATTCTGTAAGCTAGTTTACGCATCTCGCAAGCGGAATCCGCGGTGAGTCGTACTACGAAATTTAAATCGTTATACGATTGTAATAGGGTTGAATTTTGTAATACAAAATTCAAATCTCACTGCTTGCGAGATGCGAAAAGCTTGCTTACAGAATAGCCCTACTGGAGGGAAACTACTTTAAATCCTTAAGCTAGCTCATTTTACTTAAAGGAGAAATTCCTTTATATTTGAAAAGAAACAAATCTGCATTAAAAGATTTTTTTAAACTCACTTGCTTCGCCCGGGACTCGAACCAACTAAAATTAAAAAAAATAAACACTCTTTATTTTATTATACTAATCGGTAGTATTAATATTCAGGATAAAGTTTCTCTAAAAAATGTTTGGTTACTGTTCACTTTTAACAAGTAAAAGACACGTAACAGTTCTGTTATCTCTCCAACACTCAAAGACTTCGTATGAAGTACACGCTTGCTAATTTATCGTTAAGTACCTTGTTGAAATCTTCGATAAGAAAATTGTTCAATGGTGGTAATACCTCTATGCACATTTCCTTCTTACATGATCCGAGGCGTTCAGTGGAGAAGTTTAAAAATGGAACGTTTGACTTTGTTTGCAATGCGGGACAATAATCATCGAAGACTCATTTCGAACAATTTATCAGTTAAATAATTTAAGTGTTACAAAATTGATAGTAAAATAAAGTTGATGTTAGATTTAACGATTATTTTTATTTTTAAGACCTAATGTTTGTTAGAGAAACTTTATCCTGAATATTAATACTACCGATTAGTATATTAAAATAAAGAGTGTTTATTTTTTTTAATTTTAGTTGGTTCGAGTCCCGGGCGAAGCAAGCGAGTTTAAAAAAATCTTTTAATGCAGATTTGTTTCTTTTCAAATATAAAGGAATGTCTTCTTTAAGTAAAATGAGCTAGCTTAAGGATTTAAAGTAGTTTCCCTCCAGGGCCTGAGTTTAATTTCTACACTGTATATGTATGGTATGGTATATATATTTATAATTTATGGGTATATTATATGTATGTGTATTGTTGTGTATATATATTGTATGTATCGGAGATTTATTGTATTATTGTTATTATACTTTGTGGATATTTAATGTTTTACAATTGTATTTTCTCTTTAGATTAATTAAAGTTAAGATGTTATTCTTGCACTCTATCTTTATACTTTTAACATAGTTCGTAATATTAAGCGGTTGTCTGGAAGAGATCACTATTTAGCGATAAGACCGCCGTTTGTACTGTGTCTTTTGTATTATTCTTTGTATCATGTTTCGTGTTTTTGTGTGCAATAAAGTGTTATCATTCATTCATTAAACCAGAAATAACCGAAATTTCAAGTAGCAAATTGCTAACTTCTATAGGCAGGGTTTCGAAGCGCATCCGGACAGCATGACGACGCTCGCGCGAATACGCGCGGCTATGGCTCGCTGCGTGATGTTACGTTACTCCCCCCGCTACCCGAGCAAGCGGCAAGCAGGAGCAACTAATCATTATTATTTAGGTACTTTTCGAAGGTAGTTTAGCGAATGTAGCGTCATCACAATAATTTCATCAACATTTTCACGAAACATCTATAATATTATAGGTAATACCTTTAAACGAGAAAACCTTGTTTATATATGTATATAATCGGGATCTCGGAAACGGCTCCAATGATTTACATGATATTTATTTTGCAGCGGGTTTCGGGGGCAATAAATCGATCTATTTTTTTTAGAAAACGTCATTTCATCCGTGTTTTTAGGCATTGAAAAACTGCTACAATATCATTAGAATACAAAGGGTAATTTCGGCGTATTTTAAGACGTTATGATAGCTCGGTGGAAGATCGATAGGACGGCGCTTTGGAGGTCCCTGGTTCGAGTCCAGATAAGGTGACTAACTTTCCTTTGTTTATCAAGTTCTTTTCTTTCTTTTGTGAGTAAAACTACTATTAGGAGCAAAAAAAAATGCAAAAACACTCGATTTAACAAAAAAAAAAATATATATAATTCCAAGCAAAGCTGGGTCATCGAGATATTTTTAATTTAAACTTAACATTTATAAAATGTTAACGAGTTATGGTTGCGAAGCTATTTTCGCAAAATTACCTTCGTAATGAATATTTATTTTATTAGACTGTAGGTACCTGTATCACCATGCTTTGCTTGGTGTTATTTTTTTGTAAATCGTGTTTTTTGGCAATTCTTCGGCTCCCAATAATAAAAGAAGGAACTTGTAAAAAACGTAAAAATGACCATCTTGTCTGGACTCGAATCGGGGTCCTCTAGCACAGAAAATATAATATACCTAGTCCCCTCTAGTTTCGTGACCGGCTTTGTTTTCTTATCGAGCTAGCCTTGTAGAAAGTGGCGAAACTTACCTTCGTATTCTAATAATATTGTAGCAGTTTTTCATTGGCTGAAAACACAGATAATACGACGTATTCTAATAAAACTGGCCAAGTGCGAGTCAGACTTGCGTCTCACACACGTAGGGAGGGCTACAAAAATATTAATGCCTGTAAACACAGTACAATACGAAATATAACAGAGTTACGTAGTATTATTATTATCTTTTCTATGACAGAGTTGTGAACCGCGTACTTGTTTACTTTAACGCCATCTAACGAACGCTATTATTAACACAAAGTTGTTGTTCGGTTGTTGATCTCAGAGTAACTATTACTAGAGTCACTAGAGTTATTTAAACATGTGTTTTAAGTGTGACGTTCGACGTCTAGATGAAAGCTGAATGGCTCAATACCTTTGTTTTTTTTTGTAAATTCAAAGCAATAAGTTACGTTTCTGTTATATCTATAATATTTTTATTGAATATGATCTATTTAATGTAATTTGACGAGTGTAAGTGCAAATTTTTAATTTGCCCATATACTGAATAAATGCTTTGACTTTGACTTTGAGAGTAGTAATAGCATTGAGGTCAAACCATAGACGTATTAAAAATGATGGTGAACTGCAGATGTTTTGTCAAATTCAATTTAATCCGTATGCTTTAACGATAAGGTTGTAATTGCTTTGTAGAACAAAACGGCCCAATTGAGAGACACCAGGGTGGGAGTGTTTCCTTCTCTAACAACCTGATAGTCCTATATATGTTCTATACTATATATATGATATATATGTAAGTTGTCCATACAAAAGAAAGGGCAAACTCCGTTCAAGGTCGTTCTCATGAGGGCCGGTGTACGCGATCGAGTTTAATATGTAGCAGGTCTGTGGGTAAAACTAAGAGTTGTCATCCCGAGCAAACGGTTATCATTCACGCGGGGGCATGGGGGAGTGGTTGCCGCCGCCGGTTGTGACTAACTATAGATTAAACACATATCGCCTTACCGTCCTTACCGACAACGTCCAATGTATTTTTATTAAAAGAAAAGGATAGAATACGATATTATATAAAATGGCTCCAATCCGTAAGTACTTAATACGCATTCAAATAAAAAAGATTTTTCCAAATCGGTTAATAAATTACGGAGTTATGCGGTAACGTAACACACATTCAAAAAACACAGTCGAATTGAGAACCTCCTTCTTTTTATGTCGGTTTCATAGAATAGTATGAATAAAAAAAAATAAACAAAACTAAATTAAAATCCGGTCCAGTCACATGGGTTGGGAGCTAAGATACCACAGACATAATTATACAGTATACACACACATGTCAAACTATTTTCTTCAAAATTTAAAAATAGGCAATTTCATTTCGCGCTACAATGTCACATCTGATTACATAATCTACGAACATGGCGCCATCAAACATGGCGTCGCGTCGTGAAGTGTCATTACAAATTAACAAAATAACGTTTTATGTATGCGGGTTTTAATTCGAAAATCTGAACTTAATTGTGAAAAGTGACTCCGTCGTCACAGTTTGTTTTTCCTGACTGGTTTTTGCAGTATCTGAGGACACACGATGGCATTCCGGATACGCAATTTTTAACATAAGCATGTGCTGTTGTTTTGAGTGCCGAGCTACAAGTGAGCGAGAATATGCCAGCCAGCTTACTCGCGGTATTCGACAATGCCAGTTCGAGATGTTCCGTCTAGTAGTATATGTCTATGAGTAATAGTTACTCTGAGGTTGTTAACACGCAGATGACACCTTGACCAGATGGCGCTATACAAAATACACGTTTTTTGTATGGGAACCCCCTTTAATTTTTAACTTTATTTTGTTTTTAGTATTTGTTGTTATAGCGGCAACAGAAATACATAATCTGTGAAAATTTCAACTGTCTCACTATTATGGTTCATGAGATACAGACGGACAGACAGACAGACAGACAGACAGACAGACGGACGGACAGCGTAGTCTTAGTAATTGGGTCCCGTTTTACCCTTTGGGTACGGAACCCTAAAAAGTGAAATTACTTGGTGTCTAGTCAGATCGCAGTTAGAGAAACTGTTTAGGAACTTGGTCTTCTTTACAAGGTTTTATTAAACTTGTCGTATTAATACTTCCATGTAAAATGTATGTACCTATGATTGTGTGGGTGACGATGCAATAATATGGTACCATCGAGCTGACCTGATGATGGACTCGGGCTGCTGGGACTGGAACTCCGTTAATGGCGAATGGTAAGATATTAGAGTTCCGACTAGTATGTATTGTAATTACGAGTAGTACTTGTCATTACACATGATAACGTATTTACAAGCATTTGTCTCGTTCGCTGCTGAAAACACACACCGTGCGTTTTTTCGATTGTTGGTATCGGAAGTAAAATTAAAAAAATATATATAACATGTTTATTTTAAATAAATTTTTTCACAAGGGGTGCGTATGACCTTCTGCTGTTGAATTTTAGTTTTTATTTGATGCCACACGTACGAAAAAAACAAAACAAAATTTAAAATATGAAAAAATATGCGAAAAATTGCCGCAGTCAAAGTGTAATTATTTTTCAAAAAAAATAAAACCGACTTCATAACCACAAACAGGCACTCAAAAGCGAAAAATAAATTACTTAATATAATTATTATAAGCACTACCCACCTATCTATTTGAAGTCGGTGCCAGCCAAGTCTATTGTATAGTAGATAGATACTATGTATGTAGTAGAAGTAAGTAGAAAGTTCCTCAAGAAAGAGGGGCTTTTCTTGATGAACTCGTCAGCAAGAAACAGTCCCAAAGGAAGTGGACGTGGCAAAGCCCCGACACTGTGACTAAAAACGAGATTGACTTCATCATTACGGACAAACGGCGCATATTCAGAGACGTCTCAGTGATCACTAGGTTCAATACTGGAAGTGATTACCGACTTGTACGAGGCACTCTGGACATCGATTTCAAAGCCGAAAGATCCCGATTGATGAAGTCTACGCTCCGACCAAACCTACTCCAAACCATTGTTGGGTCCGAAACACTCCAATTAAAATTGGAAAACCGATTCACTGCCTTGGAAACCACAGATGACGTAGACCAGAAACTCGAAGAAGTAGTGGAAATCCTCAGGGATGAAGGGACGAAGTTTTGCGAGAGCAAGCGTACAGGCAAAAAGTCCAAACTTTCGACAGAAACACTTCAGCTAATGGAAGAGAGACGAACAGACCCATTGTCAACTTTGTCAATTAACCAGGTGCGCTACAAAACCATTAAGAATCCAACGCAACCTCCGATCCTCTAACACGCTCTTGATTAAAAAATCAATTGAGCAGAATCGGGGGTCGAAAGTTTTCGGCCAGCCTCTGGGTAGAAGCCACCTCACAAAGCTGACAACGTCAACGGGGAACGTTGTCGCATCCAAGTCGGAGATTCTGTCAGAAGTTGAAGACTTCTAAGGCAAGCTCTACGCATTGCATGCTTCAAGGCCCGTACCCGATACTGAGGATTGTAGAGCCACCTTAACCCACCACTTCACAGAAGACCTGCCCGAAGTCAGCCGAGATGAGATCGTGATGGCCCTTAAACAGCTCAAAAATGAAAAGGCCCCAGGTGAGGTCGCAATCACACTTCTAAAAGCTGGAGGAGCCCCAGCTGTAATCCAGCTGCAACAGCTCTTCAATTCTCTTCACTGGGAGAACTCCACAGGCATGGAATAGGAGCACGGTGGTTTTGTTTTTCAAAACAGGAGACAAAACGCTCTTGAGAAACTACCGCTCGATTACGCTTCTGAGCCATGGCACGGTTCGTGATGCTGATGACCCTTGAAAACAGCTTATAGACATGTCTATAAGCTGTTTTCAAGGGTCATCACGAACCGTCTTGCGCGAAGATTCGACGAGTTTCAACCTCCGGAACAGGCCGGGTTTCGAAGCGGTTACGGCACCATGGACCACATCCACACGGTGCGGCAGATTGTGCAGAAGACCGAAGAGTACAATCGGCCCCTGTGCTGAGCATTTGTGGACTCTGAGAAGGCCTTCGACTCAATCGAAACCTGGTCTGTTCAGGACAGACGCAGCTGTTGCAGCGTTGCCAAGTCGACTGGCGATATATCGAAGTGATGAGATGTCTGTATAATTCCGCAACGATGACTGTACAAGTACAGAACCAGCGTACTAAACATATCCACCTGCGTCGAGGAGTGAGACAGGGGGACGTCATATCCCCGAAACTGTTCACTAACACTTTGGAGGATATGTTTAAGACGCTGGACTGAAAAGATTGTGGCATTAACATCAACGGCAAGTACATACCTCACTTACGATTCGCAGATGACATCGTCATTATGGCAGAGACGCTGGAGAATGTTGAATGGCGACAAAGAATGTTGAATGGCCTAGCTGATTCTTCTCGTCGCATCGGTCTCCGGATGAATTTGGATAAAACCAAAGTCATGTACAACGAGCACGTTGTTCTGGACCCGATTGCCGTATTTGGAATCCCACTCGAAGTTGTCACTAAGTATGTTTACCTAGGGCAGACGCTCCAACTAGGCAAACACAACTTCGAGAAGGAAATTCAGAGAAGAATTCAGCTGGGCTGGGCAGCATTCGGAAAACTCCGTCGAGTCTTCTCGTCGCCTATACCGCAGTTTCTAAAGACAAAAGTCTTTAACCAGTGCATCCTACCTATGATGACATACGAAGCCGAGACGTGGAGACTCACAGTTAGACTGGTCCATCAATTTAAAGTCGCTCAGCGAGCTATGGAGAGAGCTATGCTAGGTGTTTCTCTGCGGGATCGAATCCGGAACGAAGTAATTCGCCAGAGAACACACATATAGCTCAACTGATTAGCAAACTGAAGTGGCAGTGGGCTGGTCATATCTGCCGTAGGACCGATAACCGTTAGGGTAGACTGGTTCTAGAGTGGAGACCGCGAATCGGTAAACGTAGCGTAGGACGCCCTGTGACCAGGTGGAGCGACGACATTCGCAAAGCGGTGGGCAGTGACTGGAAACAAAGAGCCGAAGATGGGGCTCAGTGGCGTGACTTGGGAGAGGCCTATGTCTAGCAGTGGACTGATACCGGCTGATTATGATGACATGCATTTATAAAATTTCGTGTCTGGGCCGTTATACACTGACGGATATATACTTTGTGAATATTTCAAGTATGTACCTATTACGGTTAAGAAGAACTGTAAAGTGCGCACATATAGACACACGGACGGACGGACGGATGGACGGACGAACGGACAGCAAAGTCTCAGAAAATGTTCATTCGGTACCCTTTGGGTTCGGAAACCTCAAAAATTGACTTCAAATGCCGAGCTAGTGAAAATATCCTCTAGCCATAATGATGTATTGTATTGTATTTATTTGTCTATAGGCGTTTTACACACACTCAGATACGTCAAACATTATGTCATCAAGGTATCAAAGGACAATGTCCAAAATGGCCCTGTGCAATTAAAGCATCTGACACACACGATAATTAATTGTCTATTTTATTACAATAATTCCAAATACTTTTATAACACGAACTAGTTGTATTCCAAAATGAATATAAAAAAGTATTATTTGCGATTATTAACATTAATCGCCGCTATATGGCCGCCATCTTCGCCAAACGTCATGTCATATAAAAAAATAATAGGTATGCTCAAAAACGTTGCACCCTAACAAGACTTTGCCCGGTAGAACATTCCTGTGAAGACAAATTAATTCTCCCCACCTTTGTTTCTATCTCGCTTACAGATACCTTAAGAATATCTGTCAAAAACCAAAATCAACGAAAAGAAAGATGTTAAAACATTATTCAAGGTCATTTTTTTAGTCTTCGAAAGTATATGCAATAGCAACCTTCATTGTGTATAATCTTCTTGGGACTCTTCTTCTAAAACCATTACATTCTCCTATGTTTGAGGTATTTATCTCCATATCTCTGGAGATACTAATCAGATCTCGATGAAATTACAATGGGACCACCTCGGAAACGTACCCTACCTATTAAAAAAATAATCATTTGAATCCGTTCACAATTGACGGAGTAATCGCGTAACATACGCACAAAAAAAACATACAGACGAATTGAGAACCTCCTCCTTTTTTGTGAAGTCGATTAAAAATTTGATTTACTGTCTTTTATCTATGTAAGGTTTTTGATGGAATTTTGAATTTATTCAAATAAATACATGTAATAAAATAACAAATCGTGATTGCGGAATCATTATGATTCGTTATCGATAACATCCGTCATATCTGCTAGGCTATTCTGTAAGCTATCTCGATAGCGGAATCTGCGGTGAGATTCAAATTTCGTACTACGAAATTCAATCGTATTACATTGGTATACGGTTGAATTTCATAATACGTAATTTGAATCTCACCGCGGATTCCGCTGTCGAGATAGCTTACAGAATAGCCTAGCTGTAAAGGTATGGTAACCTACTACTACTACTACTACGCTACGGTACCAAAGCGCACAAAAATGCACTAAAATTTCTGTTCACATTCATTACAGTTGCAACAACATTTTGTGCATCAGATAGCTCGACACAGTGATGCCAGTAATTTGCTAGTCATAAATTACTCGTTTAACTGAATTACGCAAGTTGAAAGCATTCCACCAGTGTCGAATGTGGATCGTATGATATGCCAGCCCTGGCACGCGGCGCGGCCCACTTCACAAATGAGCTTTGAATCAATGAAATTTAATTAGCGAGCTGCTCAGTGTCAATGTGTCATATAATCCTTGTAGTGGTGTTGTCATTTTTCTGATTTATTTTGGGTATATAATGGGTAGGTGTAAATATCGATATACAGTTAAGTTTGTAGTTATATATCTTCTAAAATAAAATGATGGTATTGAAAACTGATTCCGTTATTATTTTTATGTTACTTATGTATGTCGAAGATTGTCTCGAAGATATAAAAATTGCTTTAACAATAATACGCAGCTAAATTTGTAACTCTGGTATCTATTGCGCCTTAAGGTATGATCACACCGCGGCATCGCACTGCACCGCGCCACGCAGCGGGAAGCCGCGTCATAAACAATTGAACTTTATTAACTATACAATAAGAAATTCGACTAAAGGTACGTGAATTACAGCCGGTATATAACAATAATAATAAGATACACATTGCATTGAGATAATTTGGTGGCGCCGCGCGTTTTGCTGTGCCGCGCTACGCCGCGTGAAACCAAAAGCATCGTCACGTCACGTTGCGTCGCGTTGCGGTGTGAACTGACCCTAACTTGCCAAATTTTTTTGTGCCATATATGCAAGACACAAAAACAGATTAATTTTAAATAAATTCAGGTTGTGGAAAGTTAGTGGTTTATTTTTGGGGAACTGTATAAGATATTATAATAAACTTCCTAAAGATATATCAACTGTTTATGAGCAGATTTAAAAACCTCTGTAAATTCCAATTTATTGAAGATATCTATACAATAAAATAAATGACTAAATGAATGACAAAAAATGATAAAAATACATGGCCTAAATACCCCAAGCTCCAAGATATAATATAAATTGTATGATTAAAAAATTGTATGAGTAAATTGTCGGTATTATGCAGATAGACGGACAATCACTTCCATTCGGAATATGATTTGTGCTGCGATTAATTTGCGTTTCATTTATTTATTGTGTTTAACTATTTCAGTTTTTTTTGGATAAAAATTGTCTGAAGTACGAAATCATGCCTTGTGGCACAGATTATATAATGCTTGGGGGTATTTGGGGGTGCACGTAATAATACGGTTGGCAACCCTACATTAATCAGGGATTTTTTGTTAGGTGTGACGTTCGACCTTTGCATGAAAGCTGAATGGCTCATTACTTTCGTTTTTAACCGACTTCAAATAAGAAGGAGGAGGTTCTCAATTCAGGAGGAACTATTTTCTTAATGTAAGTTCGGGTCGGGTAATTGTACTATTATTTATTTTGTGATTCGGGCATAACTCCGTCATTTATGGATGGATTTGCAAAATTCTTTTTTGGTTCTATAGAAGTTTATTCCGAAATGGTCCTTTTATAAAATTTGTAAAGATCTGATAACGAGTTTCGGAGACAGACAACGGAACTCTTTATTAAATGCCAGGAAATGTATCATTTATGAACCGATTTGGAATACTCTTTTTTGTTTAAAAGAGGTTTGTTTCAAAATGGTCCCATATAGAGATCATTATGTTATTATGTTTGCTACTTTTGCAGAGAAAGGTCGCGTTCGCGTTGCACTTGCTCTAGTCCGCTCGGGTAAGGTGCTGACGCAGCAGCCTACTTAGCCGTCGTAAGTGTATTGTTTATACGGTCACCGCGATGACCCAGATACGCGTAGTGAGTGAATCACGTACATTTTGTGTAAACAAATTTTAATGCGAAGCTATTTATAATCATGGCTTCTCCTACTAAGATAACTTTAACAACTGTTATACAATCATTTCAAAGACGAAAGAAGACAAAGAATAAAATTGGAAGATCTTGTTAGCGACCTAAAAAATCAGATACACGAGCTTCAGTGCCATCTGAAACATGTTCGGGAGCAGTATGGCACTGCTCCAACTCAACAACCCAGTAATAAGGAACCTTCAGCCGCAGTCCAGCACGAGACAGACAAAGAAGAACTAGCGAGAGAAACCGGGTGGGTGCGAGAAAAGAGTAGGAAGAAAAGGAAGTTGCTGAAGTCTCCCTCCCCAACGCAAGATGATCCTCCTGGTGAGGCCTTCAAAGGAAAAGTAAAAAAACCTCCCCAGCCTCGTTGTGGAAAACGTCCGAAATGATCAGGCGTTTTACGACTGTTTGCTGACAAGCGCCCCGAGACATGCGTTCACCATAAAGGTATTGAATGGAGAATGTGCTAAAATAAATGCATGCGATGAAGACTCGTACAGAGTTATTACCAAATTGCTGTCAGATGGAAACTTACACTGGCATTGTTACGAGAGTAAGCAAGTTAGACCTTTAAGAGTTATGGTCAAAAATCTACATTCTACATGCACACCACATAGAATTGTAAGTGATTTGACTCTCAACGGATTTAAAATTTAAAATGCCGCCAATAAGCTTAGCTGGAAGAATAAGGAACCGCTGAATGTGTTTCTAGTGTAATTCGAAAAAGAAGAGGATATAAATAAAATGTACAACATTAGAACAATCTTAGGATGCAGAGTGGAGATTGAACCTACTAAAACCTTCAGACTTCCCCCTCAATGCAAGCGGTGCCAAGCATATAGGCACACGCAAAAGTACTGCTCTAAGGAGCCAAAATGCGTGAAATGTACGGGAAAGCATTTGAACAGAGACTGTAATAAGCCTGCCTGCCTGATTCTAAACCTAATTGTGTTCTCTGTGGTGAACCGCACCCTGCTAACTATAGAGAGTGTATGTTAGCCAAAAAACTCCAAAGCTTATAAAATAAGCAAATAAATAAAAATGTCGCACCTTCCACCACCCAGGCTTCAATTGTAAATAAAACCAAAAGTCCATTGCGGTGCAAAAAGTAGCTTAAAATATCACGTACGCTCAAATATCTAAAGGAACTCAGCCACAGAAATTACCACAGCCTCAAGCCCGGCAGAAAAGTTCCAACATCGATGAGAAAATAAATCAAATTTTGTCTCTGATGACCTCATTCGATAGTAGGTTGAAAAAACTGGAAAATAGGACTAAAATGGCTACAACAAAACATTAATCATAAACAAGTCACTAAAGATAATGGCCTGGTATGCTAATGGACTACTACACCATCGAAATGAGCTACAGGTAGTCCTAAACACAGAAAATATCGATGTTTGCTTGGTCTCTGAATCACATTTTACACGCGAATCCTACATCAAATTTAAAGGTTTTAAAACTTATCACGCACTGCATCCTGATAATACCGAAAGAGGAGGCAGCACCATCATAATAAAGGATAACATCTACCATTACGAAACACATAAGTTTGAAGAACAACACATTCAAGTTGTAGCTATTCAACTTAAAACTAAAAGACATCCTATAACATTATCATCGATTTATTGTCCACCGAAGCATGCGCTGAAAGTTGAACAGTACAAAAGTATACTGAAAGCACTGGACAACAGATGTATTCTGGGAGGGGATTTTAATGCTAAGAATACCTACTGGGGATCAAGACTTACCTCAACTAGAGGAAAATAACTATTAACAGCTATTAGAGAATGCAACTGTGACGTTATATCTACAGGAAAGCCAACTTACTGGCCCACAGACCCTATGAAGATTCCAGATCTCATGGATTTTTTTATTTATAAAGACATATCATTAAGCTTTAAGCCTATGAAGATTCCAGATCTCATGGATTTTTTTATTTATAAAGACATATCATTAAGCTTTCTTCATATTCAGGAAGGTTATGATATGAATTCTGACCACTTAACGATAATTTTAACTATGAGTCAGAATATTATTGAGAAGGAAGCCAGGCCTTCCTTGGTAAATAAAAATACAGACTGGGAAAGCTTCAAATTAGATTTAGATTGTATAATTAACTTGAAAACTTCATTGAAATGTCTAAATGCAGTAGATATAGACTTGAAAAAATAATTACTGACACTCAACTTTATGCCTGGAAAAATACACCAGAATACAACAAGAAAATCAGAAGTAATTATTATCCTGTATGTAGAAATAAGAGATTTTATTGTTAATAAAAGAAAACAGCGAGAGCGATGGCACATGACAAGATGTTCTAAAGACAAAACGCTACTGAACAAGCTAACACAAAAACTTGGAAAGATAATACAAGCTTTCAGTGATGAGTCTATGAACACTTACTTGAGTCAGCTGACAAGTGATCGTTCAACTAACTATTCATTGTGGAAAACCACAAAAAACCTCAAAAAGCCAACTCTGCAGGTCCCACCTATAAAAGAAAATGACGGGAGTTGGGCCATCAACAATAAACAAAAAGCATTTAGCATAGCAAAAATATAATATAATATAGCAAAAAGCATTCATTTGCACAACATTTACAGTTGATCTTTCAGCCTAATGAGGATACGTACCATGACTTCACGCTAACTGAGACAGCCAAAAATGGGATCAAAATTCAACTTACAACGCCAAGAGAAGTGTATACTGAAATAAAAAAGCTTGGAAAGAAAAAAACGCCGGGCTATGATTTGATTACAGGTGAAGTACTACAAAATCTGCCTCGAAAAGCGTTAATCAAACTGACTACACTCATCAATGCACCATTTAGACTTCAATACGTGCCTGACTTGTGGAAAATAGCTAAGGTGATTGTGATTCAGAAGCCTGGTAAACCACCCCAAGATGCAACATCATTCCAATTTCCTATCAAAATTCCAATCAGACTAATTTCTTTGTTACCAATAATATCAAAGTTGTTCGAGAAACTGCTTTTAAAAAGGTTGAAACCCATCATAGAAGTTAGAAATCTCATTCCTGACTACCAGTATGGATTTAGGGAAAAACACTCTACTATAGACCAGGTTCATCGAATCACCAACATCATTGAAAATTCACTAGAAGAAAAGAAAGTTTTTGTAAGTGCACCACAGTCTTCTTAGATGAAGCGCAAGCATTTGACAAAGTTTGGCATAAGGGGGCTCAAACACAAATTGAGAAGTGTGCTTTCGAAACAGTTCGCAGATATTCTTGAGTCTTACTTAACACAAAGGATGTTCAGAATAACGGAAGATGACTCGTTCTTAGAATTAATGCAAATAAAGGATGGAGTACCACAGGGCAGTGTTCTAGGTCCGGTCCTGTACCTATTATATACCTGTGATATCCCTGAGTTAGAAAATAGCACCATTGAAACTTTCGCGGATGACACAGCCATTGTGGCTACAGAGGTTACCCAAAAAGAGGCAGTCGCAAATGTCCAGACAGCAATCAACACCATAGTTGATTGGACAAAGAAATGGCGAATAAAGCTTAATTCAACTAAATCTGTCCACATAGATTTTACAAATAAAAGACCTAACTACCATCCGGTATTCATAAATAATCAAGCAATACCATACGACAATAAAGCAAAATATCTGGGTATGACGCTACAAGAATATCCACTGGCTGTTTGGAAGACATTATTCCCTGTCTGTGAATAATAAATTATCTAATACTATAAGAATCTTTGTCCTGACATACTGACTGACTGACTCACTGACTGACAGAAAACGCACAGCCTAAACCGCTGGTCCTAGAGACTTGAAATTTGGAGGGTATATTTATCTTAGTACGTGTACTAAGAAAGGATTTTCCAAAATTTTTCCAGAAAATGTTGTTTTATTCGTGTTTTCAATAATCAAATTTATTGATAATCAACTTAAAATATGACTCTTCCCGTCATCTATTAGCGAGTAGAAGTAGCTTTAGTGTTACTGTGTTGGTAAAGCAGTTAGTTGCTCTCAATTAAAAAAAAATTGTATTATTATTCGTCAATAGATGTCGGGAAGAGTCATATTTGTCTGTTTAAGTGGCAAAAAATACCGAGCAAGGCTTTTTTGAAATGCCACCCCTAAAAGGGTGAAGTGGGGTAACAAAGTCTGAAATCAATATTGTTTTGGATTGCGCTGAAATTTGGCATGCAGATAGTTATTTTGACGTAGGTATCCGCTAAGTAAGGATTTTTCAAAGTTCACTCTTTAAGGGGATGAAACGGGGGTTCAAAGGTTGTATGGAGAAACAATATTATATAGTATTTTCAATTCGAAACTTCACGCAAGTGCTTCAGTAAATAAATAAGAAAATATGTGTTTCAGACTTTTTCGAAATGTCACCCCTAAAAGGGTGAAATGGGGTAACAAAGTCTGAAATCAATATTATTCTGGATTGCGCCGAATTTTGGTATGCAGATAGTTATTTTGACGTAGGTATCCACTAAGAAAAGATTCACATTTTACAAGATTAACTCTTTAAGGGAATGAAACGGGGGTTCAAAGTTTGAACCGATTTGGCTTTTACGTCTTTGATGTCTTTTATTACAGAAAGGTTTTTACAATATAAAAGTTTTAAGTAAATAAAAGAAGAACGCGGGCGAAGCCGCGGGGCACTTCTAGTTATTGTATAAACAAGTCCTAAAGCCAATGGACTTATGGTATCCAGCTATGGGGCTGCACCAAACAAAGCAACATACGGATAATACAAAGATTCCAAAATAAAGTACTCAGGAGAATTTTACGGGTACTGTGGCACATCAGAAATTACGATCTTCACCGGGACCTAAAAGTGGAGCATGTCGCTAAAACAATCAAACAATTTGCTGAAGCTCACGATCGCAGACTTCACCATCATGTGATTGTCGAGGCCATCCAGCTAGGCTATTCTGTAAGCTATCTCGACAGCGGAATCTGCGGTGAGATTCGAATTTCGTACTACGAAATTCAATCGTATCATATTCGTAATACGGTTGAATTTCGTAGTACGAAATTCGAATCTCACCGCGGATTCCGCTGTCGAGATAGCTTACAGAATAGCCTAGCTGCTCCTTGACAACACGGAAATAGTGAGAAGACTAATAAAATCTGGCCAAGTACGAGTCAGACTTTTGTCCCGCACACGGAGGGTTCCAAACGCCATCTAACGAATTTCTAACGAACTTCTAACACCAACTAAGTAAACGTTAACACAAAGGTAGAATAGTATTATATAGTAGTAATAGTAATAGTATTAATAGTAATTGTAGTAATTAATATTATTAAATATCTGGTTGACCGAGCTTTGCTCGGTATTTTTTGCCACTTAAACAGACAAATATGACTCTTCCCGACATCTATTGACGAATAATAATACTATTTTTTTTTATTGAGAGCAACTAACTGCTTTACCAACACAGTAACACTAAAGCTACTTCTACTCGCCAATAGATGTCGGGAAGAGTCATATTTTAAGTTGATTATCAATAAAGTTGATTATTGAAAACACGAATAAAACAACATTTTCTGAAAATGACTTAACTAGATCGATTTATCGCCCCCGAAATCCCCTGTATACAAAATTTTATTTAATCGTTGGAGCCGCTTCCGAGATTCAGATTAAGGTAAAGACGATAGCGCCATCTTTGATGCTAGCTAGATGGCGCGGCGCTATCATAAAAAACTTTTTTGAAACTTTTCTTTAATTTTTACCTTTGTTCTGTTCTTAGTATTTGTTGTTATAGGGCAACAGAAATACATCATCTGTGAAAATTTCAACCGTCTAACTATCACGGTTCATGAGATACAGCCTGGTGACAGACGGACAGACAGACAGACAGACAGACAGACAGACAGACAGACAGACGGACAGCGGAGTCTCAGTAATAGGGTTCCGTTGGTACCCTTTGGGTTCGGAACCCTAAAAAGGATCAATCCATGCGAGTAACTTTAGTGATACTTTATCAAGTGAACAAAGTGTAGTGATAGTGAACGCTATAAAAAGAACACAAGAACAAAGTGTCTTCCCCTTAATAGAGACATTAAGAAAAATGTTAATGGACGCATTCTTAGTAATATTCTAATAGTAAATTAAGTCAAAATCAAATTACTCATTAGCCTAGTTGTTATAAGGCTAGATTGTAATCGTAGTGAGATCAAATAGATAACTCATCAAAATAAATATATATATATATATATATATATATTTATTCTTTAGATTTTAGAATTATAGATTTCATAAAGATCTGATGACGACTTTCGGAGATAGACCACGTAACTTTTTCCACTAAATTCCACCAAATTTTATCACTTCATAACTCCGTCATTTATTAACCGATTTGATACATTCTTTTATCGCTTGAGAGGGTTATATACTTTCTGTGTAGCCCTATTGTAAATTCATCGTCTGATGAGTATCTCCAGACATATGAAGACAAACCTCTGTAACAGCTGTCTAGCGGATTGAGAACACTCAGAGCGTTTGTCCACAGCAACGGTACCGGGACGTCACCGGCACCGAGATTTATTCGGGCCGATTTGAAAATGATGTGCTGGCGATCGTTTGTCCACCGCCACCGATTGCGGTGGTTCTGTTTCTTCTGGCTGTCATGCGTGGCAGATGCGTTTCCATAGAAATAAAACAAACAACCTCAGACAAAAACACAATAATCGATCGAACGGCGCCGGACGCCGGCAGTGTGTGGACAAGATCAAACGTGTTTTGTATTGCGAGCCAATGCCGGCACATCGGGCCGTCAAAATCTCTGGCCGATTTCTAGCGGTTGCACCGATCTACTCGAAATATTGGCGGCCGGGATGACGTCGCCCGGTGCCGGTCATGCTGTGGACAAGCTGCCATGCTATACATATGTACCGCTACCTCGGCGCCGGCATTTTGTTCCCGTTGACGTCCCGGTTCCGTTGATGCGGACAAATGTTGATTCTATCAAATTTTCCGTGTCTTGTGTGAATCTCTTGATTATATAAAATGTTATGGTATAACAATATATTATTTTTAATTTGCTATGAAATTTCCTATAAAAATGTATGTAAATAAACTGGCCAAGTGCAAGTCGGACTAGCACTCGTAGGGTTCCGATTCTTTACCACACTACAATATTTTATAAAATCAAGCAAAAAATGCTGAAAGAAATCACGTTTCTTGTAATAAATTGATAAATTGATCCAGCTAGGTTTTCATTTTCAGAAAATGTTGTTTTATCCCTGTTTTCAGTGATCACGTATCTGTCATCGATAAAGGTCGCGTTCGCGACGCACTTACTTTTGTTTGCGCTGACGCGCATTATTTCCGCGGTCACCGCGATGACCTAGTAATGTTGAAGTACTAAGTTAATCACGTAATTTTGTTTATATCTGTTAAGGCGAAGTTCATTACAATTATGGCTTCTCCGAATGTAATAAAATTAACAACTGAGACGGAACAGTTATTATATAAACGTTTTGAAGAGGAAAAAAGAGAAAGAATACAGCTTGAAATCTGGTAAGTGATTTAAAGAACCAGATTCAGGAACTACTACGTCATCTTCAACATATGAAGGAAAAAGAAGCAAATACATCCAGCCAAAAGAATCATTCGCCATCGATCCACTACGAGACTGACGAAGAAGAACTCTCAAAAGAAACTGGCTGGATACGTCAAATAAATAGAAAGAAAAGGAGATTGAATAAGTCACCTTCTCCAGTTGAAGATGAGTCTCATGACGAGGCTCAACAGCAAAAACAAAAGGTAAAGAAGCCTTCTCAACCACCACCTATAGTGGTTGAAAATGTCAAGGACTACCAGAAGTTCTATGACTTGCTTCTCTCAACAGATTCATTTTTGGTTAAAATGATGAGTGGCGACGCGGTAAAAATAAGCACCTATAATGAGGAATTATATAGGTCTGCAACAAAACTATTGTTACAAAATAACTGCCGCTGGTACTCGTACGAGAACAAACAGGAGAGACCATAGAGTAATGGCAAAGAATTTACATTCATCTTGCCTTCCCGATAAAATAATTGAAGATCTGAAGCTGCATGGATACAAATGCCTAGAAGCCGTGAACAAGCTCAGCTGGAGAAATAAAGATCCACTGAACATGTTTATGCTTTCGTTTGAAAAATACGAAGATATTAAGAAAATTTATAATATTAACTCTGTATTGGGATACAAAGTAGAAATACAGGCTGTCAAGACTTCCAAGCTTATCCCACAGTGCAAAAGGTGCCAAGCATATGGCCATACACAGAAGTATTGCGCAAAGGAGCCCAGATGCGTTAAATGTACTGGTAAGCACCTCACCAAAGACTGCACCAAGCCACGAGAATCACAGCCAAAATGTGTCCACTGTGGCGAACCACACCCTGCAAACTACAGAGGGTGTATAGTAGCCAAAGAATTGCACAGCATAAGAAATAAACTAACAAAAAAGAATGTCTCAACACCTGTCCAGACTCATAACAAGACACCTAAACCCAGCAACAGCCAGAATGTCACAAAATCAACTTCTTATGCTCAAATAACAAAAGGAGCTCAGCAACTTCCTCCACTGCCTACAGCAGCTAAACAAACCAGCTCTAACATAGACGAATAACTCAAATTCTGTCTCTTATGACATCGTTCGACGACCGCTTCAAAAAACTTGAAAGTAGCACCAAAACCGCTACGTTGAAGCAAAAAAAATGATGGACCTAAAAATTATGGAATGGTATGCCAATGGGCTGCTCAAGCATCAAAATGAGCTTCAAGTTGACCTACATAAAGCCAACATTGATATCTGAGACACACTTCACTAAAGAGTCATACCTCCAGATCAAAGGATATAAACTCTATCATGCTCTTCATCCTGAGAATAAAGCTCGAGGCGGAAGTGCCGTTTTAATAAAGGAGAACTTATACCACCATGAAGAGTTCAAGATTGAAGAACAATACATACAAGCTGTAGCGGTTTTAATCAAAACTAAACGCTATAATAAAGTTACTATCTCAGCGATATACTATCCACCAAAATATGGTCTGAAAACAGACGATTACAAGAAACTATTAACTAATGATAATAATCTATTAACTAATAAGTGATAGATTCCTGTTGGGGGGTGACTTTAATGCTAAAAACACCTACTGGGGATCTAGACTCATAAATACAAAAGGTAGAGAGCTTCTCACCGCTATCAAAGAAGTTGGGTGTAACGTGATGTCAACAGGAAAACCTACCTATTGGCCAACGGATCCCCATAAGATACCAGACCTTATAGAATTTTTCATATACAAGAACTTATCAGTAAGGCTATTCTGTAAGCTATCTCGACAACGGAATCCGCGGTGATATTTGAATTTAGTACTACGTAATTCAACCGTATTGCGAACGTGATACGGTTGAATTTCAAAGTACGAAATTTGAATCTCACCGCGGATTCCGCTGTCGAGATAGCTTACAGAATAGCCTAGCAGCTAGCCTCCTACACATAATGGAAGGATATGACATGAGCTCCGATCATTCTCCAATTATAATAACACTAAGTGAAACTGGCTTACAAAGAGAAAATAATCCCACCTTAGTAAATAAATACACCGACTGGGAAAGTTTTAAGCATGATTTAGAATTCATCATAAATCTAAAAGTGCAACTTAAAACCAGACAACAACTTAACCAAGACACTTAGTAGAGAGATTCAAAGTTATAATGATAATATTACAAACGCAAACTTGAACCAGCTCACGAGCGACAAAACTACTGATTGATACTTGATAAATATAATAATATTATAGTAATTGGTGATATTAATATAGATATTAAGCCTAATTCTCTGTACAAATATTCTAATTACTACTTAGATTTGACTGCTTCCCATGGTCTCTTACCAACTCACACTCTTCCTACTCGTTTTGAAAATTGCCTTGACCATGTATTACTTAAATCCTTTCATAAATCTTCTACCTTGGTAATACAAAATAGTGTCACCGATCACGATACCATTCTATTTTCCTTAAACTCTAAACACATTATTGATAAAAAAAACATGCATATTACAGTAAACCCGATTACCAAGGTATCAGACAACAGATGAAAATTACTGATTTTTCAAACATAATAGCTTCTAAAGACTGCGATGCGGCAGCATGGCTCCTTGTGAATATGGTATCTAATATAGTAAAAAATAATTCTATAGCAGTGCCAGTGTCTCGACGGAAAGCCCCTATTAAACCGTGGATTACTCCCGGATTGGTGAGGTGCATGCGGAATCGAGACAAAATGCATAAAAAATTAAAAAAGGATGTTGACAATAAAATCTTAAAAATTACTTATACTAAATATAGAAACTATTTAACAGGATTGCTCCGCAAACTAAAAAAACAATATGAGCGCTCAGAAATTAGCAAAGCCAAAAATGCCAAAGATCTGTGGCATGTGATCAACACAATTACAGGCCGTAAACCTATTAGAGTGAATCCAACGGAATTGAAAAGTTTTGCACCAACCTCTCTGGAAGCGGTAAATCTAGTTAACCAGTACTTTTCTTTTGTTGGGAGCACTTTAGCTCAAAAAATTATAACACTTTCGTCCTACTGCAATACTTATCCTAGTATTCCCTCAATTTCTTACCCGAAATCTTTTACTCTACTTGACTCTGATCTGTGCGAAATAATTTCAATAATAGATTCTCTGAAAGCCAGTAACACTGCTGATATTGACAACATTACTTCAAAAGTTATTAAACAAAAAAAATATATCCTGTCAGGATTAATACTTCATGTTTGTAATTTGTCACTAAAGTCAAATCGCTTTCCTAAAGCTTTCAAACGATCACTGATTATCCCTGTCTATAAAGGCGGTGCCAAAAATGTCATGAGCAATTATAGGCCCATTTCTATTTTACCGGTGTTCTCTAAAATTCTGGAGAGAATATTAAATAAAAGACGATCAGCATACTTGGAAAATCATGGTATTTATTCACCACAACAATTTGGATTTCGAAAAAATAAATCAACAGCCGACGCAGTGGGCGAACTTACTGATTATATAGTGAGGAGCTTAGACGGGGGTGACAAATGCCTTGCAATATTCATAGATCTTGCAAAGGCGTTTGATACGGTGCCCATCACACTACTTGTCAGCAAGCTTGAAAGGTTAGGTATCTGTGGAGCACAACTCCAACTATTCACTGATTACCTAACTGAGAGAAACCAATCCGTTAGGCTGGACGGGATGTTAAGTAATCCTGAAAATGTGCCACATGGGGTGCCCCAGGAGAGTATTCTCGGGCCGACTCTCTTCCTAGCGTTTATTAACGACCTATGCAATCTCGAAATATCAAACGGCAAAATTATCACATTTGCGGACGATATAGCATTGATATTCCGGGGAGAGAGTTGGGACAGTGTTTTCTCATGTGCACAAAGAGGATTCGACTTAGTTACAAATTGGCTATTCAGAAACCTACTTACCCTCAACGTAGATAAGACAAAAGTTATTACATTTTCACTCACAAAAAAATCTCAGCCACCGATAAATAATCACCTTATCATTAAATTTCATTCTTTTAATAACCAAAATAAATGTTTGAACAATTCATGCCATTGCCACTGTTTGGAAAGAGTTCTTAGGCATTACCCTTGATAGCCAATTAAAATTCAATTGTCACATCAAAATGTTAACATGTAGAATGCGAAAACTAATTGCGATTAGTTATATTAGTTATATTCAAAAATATAAGACACGTTGCAGATGATAATGTTCTCAAAGTGACATATTATGCTCTCTGCCAACCCCTAATACAATACTGCATTGACTTATGGGGTGGAGCCGCTAAAACAGTGTTGCTTGTTTTGGAAAGAGCTCAGCGAGCTATTCTTAAGGTAAGCAAATTTCTTCCTTATCGGTACCCCACTTCTAAGCTGTATCAAGAGATTGGTGTACTCTCGGTAAGGAAAATATTCATTTTAAGGCTACTCATGAAACAACACAGACTTTGCCTGCCGATTTTATCTGGGAACCACTGTAAAAGACGTAAACATAATATATTTCGGGTATTTAGACATAGAACATCATTTGCTAAAAGATTTCAGTGTTTTTTAGGTGGATACCTTTACAATAAATTTTCAAAAATTGAATCAATAAAAGAGTTCAACAACTATCAACTCAAAAAAAGAGCCACACATATCCTCAAGCGATACTCATATGATGAAACTGAAAATCTACACCAGTAGATTATATCATCTTAACACCACCAGGTGTTAAGATGATATAATGAACACACACTCGCACACGCACACGCACAAACACACACACACACACACACACACACATACACACACACACACACGCACGCACGCACGCACACATACACACACACTGAATGTGAGATAGGAACACTTCAAATTACAAAACATAATTATAGTCTAATTTACAAATTGTACAAATTTTTAATTTTTATTTAACTCGTACTAATTTTTACTGCTGTTATTAATTATTATTTGTTTCATCAATAATTTCACAATCGTATACTAATTAAGCACGAAATTGTCACTAACCATAAATTACGTAAAATAAGTTAGTGTCACTGTAATGGGGGTAAACATACCTCTGCAATACAGGCTTTTAGTCTAGCGCAGAGATATGTAGCTTTAGCAATAATCATATTTATAAAGTCTCATAAATATAACGTATGTATATTTAATTGTGCTAATTATTATATTGTCATTCACTATGTTTGAAATTAATAAATTGAATTGAATTGAATTGAATTGATTATTCGCTATGGAGTGCGACTAAACACCTCAAAAAACCTATAACTCAGATTCCACCCAAAAAACAAACTGATGGGCAATGGGCCATAAATAACGAACAAAAAGCGAAAATATTTGCCCAGCACCTCGAGCAAATATTTCAACCTTACGAAGGTAACTCAGATGATATACTTGAAAACATATCACACCACGAGCAAGAGATTAAATTGGTGACACCTAGAGAAGTACAAAGAGAAATAAAACTAGTGAACCGAAAGAAATCTCCAGGATATGACCTTATTACTGGAGAAGTCCTACAAAATATCCCACGGAAAGTTATAATAAAATTAACAACTCTCATCAACGCAGAATTGAGACTTCAGTATGTGCCAGAAGTGTGGAAAGTTGCGGAAGTCATAATGATAGCGAACCCTGGAAAACCATCTCATGAAGCAACATCTTACAGACCCATTTCATTACTTCCGATAATGGCGAAGTTATTTGAGAAATTGCTCTTGAGACGATTAAAGCCTTTAATAGAAGAACATAACATAATCTAATTCCTGACTATCATTTTGGGTTTAGAGAAAAACACTCTACTATAGATCAAGTGCATAGAATCACCAATGTCATAGAGAGTGCGTTAGAGGAAAAGAAAGTGTGTTCTACAGTCTTCCTTGATGTAGCGCAAGCATTCTATAAAGTTTGGCATGAAGGCCTCATATACAAGCTTAGAAAAATGCTTCCTAAACAGTTTGCTGATATCTTACAGTCTTACTTATCAGATAGAACGTTTAGAGTAAGACAAGATGATGCTTACTCCCAGTTGAAACCAATTAAAGCTGGGGTACCACAAGGAAGCGTTTTAGGTCCGGTCCTGCTAGGCTATTCTGTAAGCTATCTCGACAGCGGAATCCGCGGTGAGATTCGAATTTCGTACTACGAAATTCAATCGTATCACGTTTGTAATACGGTTGAATTTCGTAATACGAAATTCAAATCTCACCGCGGATTCCGCTGTCGAGATAGCTTACAGAATAGCCTAGCTGTACCTATTATACACTTGTGATATCCCTATATTAGAGAACAACATCATTGCAACATTCGCCGATGATACTGCTATTATGTTCACAGGAGTCAATCAAGAAACAGCAGTCAAACACGTACAAATAGCTGTCAACACTATCTTTAAATGGACGAAAAAATGGAGAGTAAAACATAATGAAACAAAATCTATACATATTGATTTTACTAATAAAAAACATAACTACCACCCGGTATTCATAAATGGCCAAGCAGTACCATACGAAAATACAGCCAAGTACCTAGGCATGACTCAAGACGCAAAGCTTCACTGGAAGGCACACGTCAAAAAGAAACGGGAAGAGTTAGAGCTTCGCTACAAAAAGATGCAGTGGCTGCTTGGAAGACACTCCACGCTGTCGGTGCAAAACAAATTGCTTTTATACCAACAAGTCCTAGTGCCAGTATGGACTTATGGAATTCAGCTATGGGGCTGTACCAGTCAAAGTAGCATCCAGATAATCCAGCGATTCCAAAATAAAGTTCTAAGGAGCATCGAAAATGCACCATGGTACTTCAGAAACTATGACCTCCATCGGGACCTTAATGTGGATGACGTAATTAGTGTTATTACAAAATATGCCGAAGCTCACGACCGTAGACTTCATCACCATGTGAACGTCGAGGCTATCCAGCTCCTCGACAACACGGACATAGTGGGAAGACTAAAAAGGACCAAACCTTTTTAAGTTAGTGTAGTGAAGTGACAGTAAAATAGTGAACAGTGCTTAAAAAGAACGCAATAAAATAGTGTCTTCGCCTCAATAGAGACAATAAGAAAAGTGCCATTGGACACATTCTTAGTTTAACGATAGTTAGCAGTTTAGACCAAATTTAAATTACTTATTAGTCTTAAGACTAGATTGTAATTTTAATGATATACCATTATATTGGAATATCATATCAAAACAAAAAAAACCCTGTTGTCAGGCAATGAAAAACTCCTACAATATAATTAGAATATAAAGGTAAATTTCGCCATTCTTACAATGTTAAGATAGCTCAGTGGGAGAGAGATCACGATCGGCTGAGATACATCTCATCCGATCGATCTCTCTCAAGGCTGTAGCCTCGAGACAGACGGACAGACAGACAGACAGACAGACAGACGGACAGCGGAGTCTCAGTAATGGAGTTCCGTTGGTACCCTTTGGGTTCGGAACCCTAAAAACTAAAAACCTAAAGAATACCTCGGTAATAGTGTAGTAAAGTTGAAGAAAGTAAAAATTGTCATGTCACCTAAGTCCAAAAGAAACTAATTTTGAGTATTTTTTTTAAGTGTTTAGAGTATACTTTCCGTTTGGTCCCATTTTATTTTCATTGAGATATAATGAGTATCTCCAGAGATATAAACACCTCAAACTTGGAACTAAAATTACTAGCACGACATTTGAAGTCGGTTCTTTCGTTTTGTACACGATCTTAAATTAATAAATTCAAAGCAGTACCTATGCTTTTATATATTAAGAATAATAATTATTATTGACATGATCTATTTACTTAAGTGCAGATGTCATTTGTGTAAGTGCAGATTTTTAATCGACCCATATACTGAATAAATGCTTTCTATGTACATATGTACACATACATTGTCTTGATTAAGACATGGCAGCGCATCATATATTTTGTTGACAGTTACAAAGGTTGCATCAACAGTTGCATGAATCGTCTATGAGTTACGGACCATCGGTAGAAACTAAGGCGGTGCAATGATTCTAAATCGGAAGCGACTTTCGAGAGAGTTTAACCACCGGAGCTGCTGACTACTAGGAACAGTGTAACTAATTAATCAAAATTTAACCTCCGGGCCTAATATGAGTCGCGATTCCTGGCGGCGAACAATAGAGGTGGAGGAGAATTCAAATCGAAGTTGAATCACGACGTATATTCAGGAGTTCCTTTGTTACAGAACAGAGTAATGAAAGCGCTAGCTGATAATAATTTACGAACAGCAGAAGTGTCGCTGTTTAATGGCGAAAATGGGGTCCGAAGAACATTCCAGCGGGCGGTGGGCGCGGGCGAGTGACAACCGCGCCGACAGCAAACTAAAATAATTATCATCATTGTCCTGGCCACGGCGAGCGCTTTAATTGTTCATTTACATTTGCAACGATGATACCAGTTCCGAACTATTTCACTCGGCGTTTATTTTACTCTCGCCGATCCGCTGCCATGTTATTGTTCCGAGTTAATGGTCTGAAAAATAGAAATGAATCGCAATTTGTATGATGTTATTGCCGTGAGTGTAGTTATGTAAGTTATGGCCACCGCTTAATTTGGCAACGCAGTAGCATTTATAGAGATGTCTATTCAGCGATAGCCTCAGGAAGAATGTGAGTTGTTATTGTTGCACTTTGGTATTTCCTCTTGAATGAATGGACAAATATAGTTAGAATGCTATGTTGGTTATGCTTTTGTATATTTTCAATACATTTTTTTTAGCTTTTGAGCAATGTGGGTTGCACATTACTAGTATTCTTGTTAACCCCTCCAACTGAGCTAAATATGCTCGTGTCTAGAGTGGCTTCACGTCAATAGTGCAGTGGGTTGGGTGGAGATCAACTCACGACCTCCTGATCGCAAGGCATACGCCTTGACCATTGGGCTATGGCCGCTTGTAAACAAATGTAACTTTATACACAGAACAGATAATAATCTTTATAGCTGGAGTCGTGCTATGGTATTTTATGCTACAGTTTTGTCGATAAGTAATATATAATACCTATATAATTCTTTTAGATTTATAATAATTTTATATATTAAGAATAATAATTATTATTGACATGATCTATTTACTTAAGTGCAGATGTCATAACATGACACACATTTTTAATCCAAAATATAATAAAGAAATAAAAGATGTGAATTCCGTCACCAAAGAACACATTGTCTTTTAACAAAATAAAGCCGTAGCTCGGTATTAAGCACGTAGGGCGAATTTCACGTATTGTAATGTTTTCCCTCGGTCGTGAGGGCGCGCGGTATTACAAAATGAAATTACTAGAGACGTTCGCGGAGTCCTCTCGCGGCATTAATTTGTATCAAGAATTTGTAGAGATTTACCCGGAGCCGGCGCAGAGTGTTCCTTACAGCCGGCGAGCGTTAACACTTATTAAGGGGGTGCATCCCTGCGACAGATGTAGGGGAGGTCCCGCCATTTGCGTAATGTCAGGAATGGTTACACTCGATTTAATAAAACTCCGACAACATTTCGTTCTGACGAATTTAAGAGTCAATTCGTTTTAAACGCCACAGAACCATAGCGAGAAAAAACCGTGAGCCGAAACGTGCTTGGAATACATTGCCGAGGCTTGGATTTCTTATCGGTAGCAATTGAGATGAGTACTTATGGCTTTTCGAGTGGCTCGGCTTCGTTTAATTTGTTGTTTCAGCGTGGAATTTTTATTAACGTCTCCCCTCACTTTACATTTTTAGGGACGTGGTTCTTATTGGCAAGTCAAGGTGAAGGAAAAGTTTCACTTCGTTTCCGAGTGTTTCTTTGAGGGCCTTGTTGGCGGAAACGTAAATAGTAAATTAGGTTTTTGCTCTAAGTACATTTATAGGTACCAAGTTTTATTTTTTGACGTTTCGAGTAAAACTAATAGCATCCAGATTGCAGAAGGCGTGCTTGTGGGTAAAAGTAATGAGCATCAAAGTAAAGGAGCATCGAATTCTCAAAAGTCATAATTTATTTGAGTTAATTAGACAGTTTTTCTCGCCTGAATATGCAGACGTGAAAATAAAACCTACTAAATATGATGCCCTATATGACTCAGAGCGGAAAATAAATGTGATCACTAGGTCTGCGTATAAGCACATTGCTTAGCATTACTTACGGATTTGGTGCGTCACATTGTTAGAGATAAATCCAACATCAGCACTTTCATCTGTATGTGGTGATATATGGGGATTATGTTAGCTGATATTTTCCAAACACCCTGAGTGCATCTTATTTGTTATCGTTATCCGCACTCTCATATTATGACCATACAATTTCCACCAGACGCCGTTCATCATGGTTCGCACAGAGATTTTTCCTCAGGCATGATAATATGACTGCATAAAATTATAGTGCTATACGCATTTTACTTGCAAATATAATCACATTATGTTAGCTTTGTGACAGGGTGGAGAAATTAATAGCGAGGCTGAGCGTGTGTCGATCGGATAGGGGGACACTCAGCTGATGCTTATCGCCAGCGTTCTGCCTCTAACAGCGTCTCCGTTCCAATGTGCCAATGTAAATAGCTGCTTATTATCTCACTCAGCATATTAGTCGCTACGTTTGTTGTAATCAACGGTTCACAGTACTAGAGGGAACATAACTGAACAAAATTGATATTACCCGTTGTACACTTTTCTACCTGTTGGTCTGATTTTATTATAACTATAATTAGTATTATCTTATTGCACACTAATTTTATGCGACTTTAATGAAAATATATAATGTACATTTAAGGATGCTTTAAAATTATACAAATATCTTCGTATACGTAGGTAGGTACCTAGTATACCTAGTTAGACCTAGTTATCAAAACAAATGAAGAGAAAAACTTTCAAAACTTTAGAAAAAAAATCAAATACCTATCGAAGATGTTTGATCAGGCTTATTCTGACTCAGCAACAATCCAAAGAAAATATTTGGGGATTGTTTTGCTCGGTATCTGATGCCATAAACATATTGATTTAGGGAACGAGAGTGCCATCCAATGGGTATGTTGGGTACCGGGTAGGTAAGCTTCTGAGAGCTTTTAAGTATGTGACGTCAACACGAACGAGGGTATAGTCCTCTGCCTACTGTAACATGTGGCGTGTAAATGTGACTAAACGTAATTAATGATCGATTGTAACATGTCGACCATGGAGAATGGGACCCTCCGCAAATCTTCGCCGACTCAAAATACAAGTCGCAGGGGACCGTGCACCGTGCCTTTTAATTTGCGAGTATTAGGGGTGAGCTCGGCTTCGGAGCCGGTCGTTCACGTTCCTTTTTAAAATTTAAGGATCGATACTAACCAGAGATTATCAGGATACGGATTTTTATTTGTAAACAGGTTTTCGTGTATCATTTTACAAAGGAATCCTGTAGAAGGAAAGTGTTCTTTAATTTGACGTTCTCATTCATCGATAGAATCATTAATAAAGTAAAAACTTCTTTAGCGGCGTTGTGAACTTTTTGGGATGGGTAAAACATGTTAAACTCGCGACAGGACCTCACGTCAGGACACATGACCTGATCGAAAATTCGTAAGATGGAGGAAGAGTAGAAACTTTTTTTGGGATGGGTAAAATATGCTAAACTCGCGTCAGGGCACGTGACTTGATCGAAAATTCGTAAGACGGAGGGAGAATAGACGTTGTTTTTTATAATATAACTAGCTGCGCCCCGCGGCTTTGCCCGCATTTGGGCCATCCTTAACACTTAGGGGTATAAAAATTCGTTATAAACCTATTCTCATACCTACTGAATATACATATAAAATTTAACCAAAATCGGACAAGCCGTTTCGGGGGAGTATAAGCACTAAAACTGTGATACAAAAATTTTATATAAGTTGTATAGAGATATGGAGATAACTCAAAAATAATTTTTTTTATATTTGAACTTTGGACATTTATTGCAACATCACAAACTGATGCAAATACCACTGTAGAAAAAATCGGAGCATGAGTTGGGGTATAACGTGTTTTTTTAAAATAAAAAACATATTAGTTCCTGGAGCCTCAACAGATGGGCTATCAAAATGAACGCAAATGTAAGACCTGTTGTAAACCTGACAAACCTTATGTTTTCTTTTAATTACACCAGTCACACCATCTCTGTCACCACTTTTCATTACATCAATATGTTACCGCGAGCATAGAAAAGATAATAATCCGCGAGGTAAGTACAGTTAGTACAAACTTAAAGAATGAAAATATTGTATTTGTCTACACATTCATACCAGCACCGCGTCCCATATGTGTCTTTAGATTGTCTAATCAAAATAATGCTTGTTCGTCAATCCGTAATGTTTCGTTTATGGCTTACAAAAACATTGTGCGAGCCGAAATCCAATCGTAAATCAATTTTGTAGACGAAAAAGGCGATATCGATATTGGTGAAACCGCACGCTCCCTCCGTATAATATGAGATGGCAAGTCCGGCGTAATGTTTATTTGATACATGTAATCGGCACATGATGTATGGAAGCGATCGGCGGTCGGTGGTCGCAGCCGTTCCTCGTCGCCACCACTCACTCCTCGCCACAAGGTTTATGATGATTATTCCATCTAAATTATGATTTATTACTGGATTAGCGCGCACACGGTCCATTTTGTGGGGATATTGGCTTTATTTATATTATAATGCCGTTGCCGTCCTCGCGCCAAATTCGCAAGGAATCAATGCGCTTTGTTGATATTGTACAACTAGATATTTTATTTGCTTAACTGTATTAAATTATTTTAAAATACGGAGTTAGTTGCTAGTTGCTATTCTAATGCTTATCCCTTTAACATAGTAACGTTTTAGCCTATCAATTAATATAAAAATATACCTTGTTAAGTACAAGTATAAGAAACTGAATATTTGGTGAAATAGAACGTAACATATCTACTTTATTGAAGTTAATCTTAAAAGATAAGGTATTTTAATAAAGCTCTATAGCCTCTTGGAGCAAAATTTAAGAATTTTAATATTGGCAGCAGCTTGTTTCAATGGACGGATGCTTTTTTCGTTACCATAATTTTTATCCTGTCATAATTAAATTACGATTTGATGAAGAAATTGGCTTGAATTGTGCAATATATTTTGTGCAGATTTTGAAAATGTTTATTTATTGTTTTGCAAACAGGTATTTGTTGAAGTCATAGGTTATCTAATATTAGGGATAGGATCCCGTCATACAACGACCTTCACCGAGCTGGTTAATGGATCAAACACATTTTTTATGTAATTTAATATATATGTAAAAATATATTGCATATGAGTTGCCTAGCAAATTTCAGTCCAGTATATTTAAATTTTTTTTTTTAAATATATTTTACCGGTTTGGTTAACAGATAAATTCTATACCAATCGAAAGTATGCAGCCCATAGTATATGAAAAAGATAGGTTGCCTATTTTTTTCCTGTCACAACCCTTGGGTTGCCAGGTATGAACTCGATACTAGTAATTTGCACCGGTCTGGTTAGTGAATGAAACTTAAATAAAAATAAAGTTTATTTCATTACGAACACGGTGACATAGGGTTGCCTGCGAAAAATCAGTCCTGAATACCGGTTGCCGAATTTTAAAAGATTACATTAAGCTCCGAGTGAATGTGTGCGATTGAGAGGTCCCTACCAACCATCCCATTAACCAAACCGAACCCAATTAACCAAACCGGTGAAATATTAAAAAAAAAAAAAAAATATCCTGGACTAAAATTTGCTAGGCAACCCATATGCAATATATTTTTTGATATATTAAATTACATAAAAAATGTGTTTTATCCATTAACCAGCTTGGTGAAGGTCGTTGTATGACGGGATCTTAGACCATATGTACTTCGGTTCTTTCGAGGAACCAATCACAGTGTGGAATACTGTAATTAAGATATTCTTATTTCTTTAGGGTCCCGTAAGAAGGGTAGACGATTATATAGATAGGTCGGGGGGTAAAATTTATATTTACGTTTTAATCTTACCGCGAGCATGATGCTGAGATACGGCCATAGAGTAGCATCTCCTTTTGTTTTGTAGGGTTCCGTACCCAATGGGTACCAACGGAACCCTATTACTGAGACTTCATTGTCTATCCATCTATCCGTCTGTTCGTCTATCTTTCCGTTTGTCAGAGGGCTGTATCTCTTAAATCGTAATATATAGTCACTTGACATTTTCACAAAGTATGTAGTTGCTATAACAACAAATACTAAAAAGGACTTTCGTTATTATAATGAACATCAAAGACCGTAAACATTTCCTCCCTCTCAAGCAAAAAAGAATTAATTTTCCAAATCGGTTAATAAATGACGGAGTTCGGATGTAACAATATAGGATCAAATATTATGTTTCTTGAAGTTTTACACACTTAATAAAATTATGATCGCTTATAAACGAAAGTATTCAGATAGTTTGTTTAAAAACTAAAAAACCAACTTCACCGACAACCGAATCAGTTTCAGTTTTAGTTATATTTTAATGTTAATTTGTTCTTATGAAAATACAAGCTGCTGCATTTGCTATTAATTAGCCACTTTGTTATAATGTTATTTATGTTAAATTTATCATAGCCAGATTCTGGTTTTAAACGTTTATTTTCTCGAAAAGAATTGCAAAAAAGTTTGAGATTTTTATTGCCATATCTCTGGAGATACTCAACAGATCTTGATAAAATGTACTAGAACTAAACCTACTCAAAAATAATTAAAATTGGATCATTCTCAGTGACAAGACAACACCTCAAGTGTTCATCTCCATATCTCTAGAGATACTAATCCGATCTCAATTAATTATATAATGGGGCCACCGAGGTGCATAGTACCACTACCCATGAAAAAATATTTATTCGAATCGGTTCAAAATTAATCGCGTAAGAAATATACAAAAACTATTATAATTGTGAACCTCTGCCTTTTTGTAATTCGGTTGAAAGATGATTATTATTTGCAGTTTTGGTCATTTCTTCACAACTTTATAATTAAGTACATAAACTCCGCCACCTCAGCGCAAACCTACGTAAAAATACGAAATGCATAACTTCTAACTTTGGCCAGAGAATAACAAAGATGCTATTTAAATTACTTTATTATAAGTTTGTTTCTTTGAATCGCAACGTTGTTGAGGGGAAATTTTCGGAATTTATTTTAAAGCATTTCTTGTGGAGAAGCTTCCGACATTTTGCGGAGTTAGACGGTTCACATCATGTAAAAAGCAAAATGTCTGCAAACTTACTACAGTTATAACTAGACTGTGACAGCCTTGCATTCTTGAATTTGGTATAAAATTAGCCGGAAATCTCCCGTTTCCTGAATATGTCCCTGGTAGTTTGTAACTTTTGCTCCGAAGAGTACACTAGATACTTTATATGCATAACTACTTGTTTTTTGAAAGTTTAACTGAGATGAAATCTTTAACATTTTCTGCCTTTGAGAACCTCATCTCAACGTACCTATACATATTTTTCTTATTTTGTTAGAAAAGCTATATGACATTTATTTTATCGCTATGTACGAATACTAAAACGAAAGTGATAAATATGCGCGACACCTATAAAGGCTTAATAAAATCGGCGAACTCAACAGCTATATCCCTACCCAAACTGCAATCCATAGGTAATATAGGTAACATGCCCCGAAGCGGCCATCGATTCGGGAAAGACAAGTAGAAACTTTCCCGCCGAAGACATGAAATCATAGAACGATTTCTTTTACGACTTCGGTTTCAACTTCATAGCGATGAATTATGCAGAGAGCAGAGAGATATCCTGCGATAAAAGTCGTAACACCCAAGAGTGTTCTGAAAAGAACTCTTAGGATATGATAAGGGAATGCTGTAGGTATGATCGGCTGCTCACGCACGGCTATATATCGTTTGTTTTGATCTATATTCTTTTTTTTAACGTTAAGATAATCTCGAGCTATGGTGGAGAAATGTAATAGAAGGTACAAAAAATGTACTATCAGCTCAAGAAAAAGTTATTGGTCGTCGTACGCAGTGTCGTACGAGTAGTTTTTCTTATGACTGAACTTTTTAGCTCAAACTTTACTTTGCTTATTGTTATGTTTACTTTATGACTGCGTGATAATCAAATACTCTTATGTATTATTACTCAAATGTTTAATTTTATCAACGAAGTGACGATGCCTTCTAATATGGTAAGTAATTTTTTGGAAGTGAAAAATGGTAACTAGCTTCCTATTGCTACACATACAAATATACTTGATCTGTAATGGTGACGAGATGAGAGATGTATAATTGACTTGAGTCCATTTGACGTAGCTCAGTTCTTCCGATTCTTCTTTGAAACAGACAATGACAAAAATTATATGCAGGAGTAGAGCTCTACGAAGCAATCTTCTAATACTATAAGAATCTTTGTCCTGACATACTGACTGACTGACTGACTGACAGACAACGCACAGCCTAAACCGCTGGTCGTAGAGACTTGAAATTTGAAGGGGATTATTTGTCTTAGTACGTAAGGGTGTACTAAAAAAGGATTTTCCAAAATTTACCCTTTTAGGGGATGAAATGGGGGTTCAAAGTTTGTATGGAGAAACAACATAAGATAGTCTTTTCCATTCGAAACTTCGCACAAGTACTGCAGTAAATAAATGCCACCCCTAATAGGGTGAAGTGGGGTAAACAAAGTCTTAAATCAATATTGTTTCGGATTGCGCTGAAATTTGGCATGCAGATAGTTATTTTGACGTAGTAGGTATCCGCTAAGAAATAATTTTTCAAAATTCACTCTTTAAGGGGATGAAACGGGTGTTCAAAGTTTGTATGGAGAAACAATATTAGAAAGTTTTTTCTATTCGAAACTTCACACAACTGCTTCAGTAAGTAAATAAGAAAATAGGTGTTTCAGGCTTTTTCGAAATGCCGTCCCTAAATGGGTGAAGTGGGGTAACCAAGTCTGAAATCAATATTGTTTCGAATTGCGCTGAAATTTGGCATGCAGATAGTTGTATTGACGTAAATTTCCGTTAAGAAAAGATTTTTCAAAACTCACTCTTTAAGGGGATGAAACGGGGGTTCTAAGTTTGAACCGATTTGCCTTTAACTTCTTTGATGTCTTTTATGATAGAAAGGTGTATACAAAGTAAATGTTTTAAGTAAATAAAAGAAGTCTTTAACGCGGGCGAAGCCGCGGGGCACTTCTAGTTGGTAATATGGTTTTCCATGGTAGGTTTACGACTTAACCCTTCCAGTATACTACTAGCAGTATAGTACTAGCAGCACAGTATTACAAATATGGATTGTATAACTGTGCTAGCAGTCATCAATCACTACACGCAGGCGACTTTGAGATTCTCAATATATTTTGCGTCGAAGATATAAAGTGAGTAAAATAATTCATATTGTTTAAAAAACTGACTGAGTCATTTTTAGTTACAAATTACTTGTGCAGCATATGAATTTAGTTTTTTAGTTTATTGGTATTGTTTGAAGTGCTTGTTTACATATCTGAAGATACTTCTGAGTAACCTTCGCATTTGTAATATTGAATAGAAAGTGGTTTTTCAAATATATATTATACTTTTTAATTGTTTTATAATTTGTTTTAATTATTATTTCATTAAAATTGTATTCATATTACTCCCGTTAAAAATAAAAAATAATTAACACAGTCTAAATTCCTTATGGGATAAGTATTGCTCCTAATTGATGTAAAGTTCAACGACATATTATATACATTTATTATGTAAATTTTGCCAATACACCACATTTTTAATTGGTATTGCAGTACGAAGACGATGCGAAAGCGGGGGCAAAACAGGCACAGCAGAGCTAGACGCATCGAGCGCCCGCGCGCGTCCTGAATACCTAATTGACTAATATTAGTTGCTGTAGGGGAACTTCCTTATAGGTGAGCGCAAACTTGAGACAAAGAACACGTACGAGGCGAGCTAGGGCTACTTTTTAACTTTTAATACGTGAACTTTGGACGGGCGAGTCGATCCTGCGTTATTGAGTTTGCCTTAATTATTTTAAGCTCACTGAGCGTAGGTAATACACGTATAAGAGACCTCTATTAACAAATTGTTTTTTGTTGAAATATTTGGTAAAATATATATTCTAGTCATAAGTGTACTAACGGAACTGGCAGACGTTATCCTATCGCAGCGCCATCTACAGGGTCCAATTGTGAATTTAAAACATACATTACAGGGAGGGACTTACTCAAAACTACAGACCTAGGATTCACTACGTTATATAGTGAATTTAGAATCAAAAGCACAAGTTGCCTCCGAAAAGCTTGGTATTCTAGGGAAAGTGAGACAGTACTTCACATCGCAACAGATAGGTATACTCATTCTGTATCAAGCACAAGTCCGATCATGTATGAAGTACTGATCTGTTATAGTTCCGCAGTTCAAACTACATTTGATCGAGGCGGAATTCTTCCAGCGGTTTCACTACTTACTCGTGTTTCGCGGCGGAGGTGTGCTACGGGCGTGAAGAGCTAGCAAAAGACTCCAAAGCCTTAGAGCATTGCCGCAGAGGTACTTGTTTATAGATTATTTATCGGATATATTTTGGCGAGTGTGCTCCTTACTGCACACTTATTCTCCCATCACCTTTTTTCAGTCCGACAATCAGACCAATATTAATTAAATGCGAAAGTCAGATTGTATATTTTTTGTTTGTTTGTGACATCTTTACGGTGAAACGGGTCGACCGATGTGGCTAATATTTTGCAAAAAGATAGCTAGTATATTGGATTTGGATATTGGATACATTTGAGCACGGGCAAAGCCGCGGGCGCCGCTAGTAGTGAATATTCCATCGATCCACAAGGAGGAACGAAAAGTGCCATCTGAAGGTCTTCAAGTCACGAGTGAATACGTATCTTCTAGCCAAGCGTGCTACATCGTTGACCACAGCTTCACTTACCATCAGGTAAGATAGTGGTCGAACGCTTGACTTTAACGAATAAAAAATACTATGTAAAAAATAACAACGGGTTAAATTCCGGGAGTGCCGGCAGAAGTGAAAACTTGAACACGTAATTTTTAAATATTTTGGAAGGCCCCTCGCGCAAGCACCCTGCGCAACTTTAACACGTAATTTTTGAATATTTTGGAATGAAACATCGCGCAAGCGCCCTGCGCTCCGTCTTACGAATTTCCGATCAGGGCACGTGACCGGACGCGAGTTTAACATTTTTTGTCCGTCCCAAATAAAGTGCACAACGCCGCTTAAAAAAGATTTCACTTCAAAAAATATTCTCTATGGTTGCATAATTCCTACACTAGATGATAAATGATAATGTTTTGCATATTTTCTTTTTTTAGATGTAACACGGCACCTTGAGCGTCAGTGACCTACTAGGCTTTTGATCAAATCTCAATAAATTTCGTGACTCACTGAAATTAAATTCAGCACTCATTTTGTCATCTCTCGCAAAAATATGTCGAGACTTGTAACATGCAAAAGGCGACGCATTTCGTGAATACAGTTTCGGGTTACTTTGTTATGCTAATCTTCATAATTCTTCAGACGGCGGAAGTTTCGGCCGAGTTACTTTTGTAAAAATAAGTTGTAATTCAGGGGTAATTTGTTACGGTGTTGGAAGACACGCACAGGAGAGGAGAAAACTCGCAGATTCACAAAGATTGTGTGATTCACAAAGATTTATCTTTACTGTATACTCGTAGTTGCGTCTTGTTACTGTCAAAAATTGGATGGTTTGATTTAGCTACGAAAAGGGTTAATTATTTACCGATTTATGTATGACGACTGAATCTGTTCATTGAGGCCATTCTAATGAGCCCAAACACGATATATATATATATATATATATATATTTATATCTTATAGGCTAGCGTTTGACCGCTATCTCACCTGTTGGTAAGTGATGATGCGGACGAAGATGGTAAGCACGCTAGGCCTAAAATGGGAACTGGCTCTCAAGGACAGCTGCCGGAACATATCTATTTTGATTTGGTGAAGAGTTGAGTGTTCTGCAGATTCCAGGAGATGTTCCAGCATCAGGTCAATGCTACTATGTTCATACAATCCTATAACGTCATCACTGACGTAAGAGGATTGTATTAACCGAATACCGAAATACCGAATTTTGAATTAATCAGACCTATGAATGGATATTCATAGCATCATCATCTAGAAAAAAACTCATAATCTTAAAACGGCTGCACGGATTTTTGGAATCAAAGCTAAGAACACTTTCGACTAAGACAACTATCGAACAAAAAAAAAGACTTCAAAATAGGTTCATCCGTTGGCGCGCTACGATGGACACACACATACACACCTCAAACTAATAACTCACCTTCTTTTTGATTCAGGGGTTAAAATTAGCATAAACCTTTTTATCGGATTTAGGAGATACGTTATGATTTACTTATATGTTGTTACTTAAACATATATTTGATGCATGGGAGAAAGCACAAGATGCTATTGGCGTGTTCTGTGACCTAACAAAAGCATTTGATTGTGTCTGTCATGAAACACTAATTTACAAATTAAAATACTACGGTGTTGAAGGTAAGGCACTTGATCTGGTATCATCATACCTCTGTAATAGAACACAGATGGTTGAAGTCAATGGCGTCAGGTCATCTGGATCCCTCATAAAAATGGGAGTCCCGCAGGGATCGATCCTAGGACCTTTTTTATTTCTAGTTTAAATCAATGATTTACCGTCATTCGTACAGAACCTATGTGATATTGTTTTGTTCGCAGATGATACTTCCTTGATATTCAAAATAGATAGAACTACACCTAACTTTGACGATGACAAATCAATAACACAGGTTTTGAATTGGTTTACAACCAATAACTTATTGTTAAACGCAAAAAAAACTAAATGTATTAATTTCTCTCTACCAAATGTAAGAAAAGGTATCCTAAATAAAAGTATATTAATAAATGATGAACCATTAGAACTTATTGAATCCACAACATTCTTGGGCATCACTCTGGATTCAAAGCTTCAATGGGGTTTTCAAATATCGGTTCTAGCACGTAGGTTAAGCTCCGCTACATACGCAGTATGTAAAATTAGATTTTTAACGGATGAAGCCACTGCAAGATTGGTCTATTTCAGCTACTTCCACAGTATAATGTCTTATGGCATTTTATTGTTGGGGAAAGCCGCTGAAATCCAATCAATATTTGTTTTGCAGAAACGTGCTATTCGCTCTATATATAGTATGAGGTCTCGAGATTCACTTCGTGAAAAATTTAAGGAAATTAAAATTCTAACAGTGGCATGTCAATACATTTATGAAAATATTATGTTCATACACAAGAATATTAATGATTATAAGAAAAGGTCTGATGTACATAATTTTAATACAAGACATAAAAATAGATTAATTTTACCTAATTTCAGGCTGCAGAAAGTTAGTGGTTCATTCATGGGGAACTGTATACGCTTCTACAATAAGCTACCCAAAGATATTGCCTATGAGCAAAATTTAAAATCTATGTAAAATTCAATTTGATGAAAAATCATACTATACAATAGTGCATACATACATGACTATATGGATGACAAAAATGCATGGCCTGAATGCCCCAAGTTCCATGAACAAATATAAATTGTATAATAATTATTAATATCTTGTTAAAATTTTAAAGCTGACATGTACAATTAATTAAAATAAACTGGCCAAGTGCAAGTTGGACTCGCACTCGTAGGTTTCCGTTACACAGTCAAGTATTCCATAACTATGATTTTTCGCAACTACAAAATTAACTTTGTTTTTCATAGTGTTTGTATGAAAAACAAAGTTATCTTTGCGGTCGCCATATCTCAAAAACTGCTGACTGTATCTCCTTCAAACCAATTTTCATTGTTAGTTTTTATTGAGATCTACAGCATATATTTTTTTTAGATTTTTCACTCCCATACTTTAAAAGTTAGAGGGGAGGGGGGGGGGGGGGGGGGGGGGGGACACACATTTTACCACTTTAGACGCGCCTATCTTTCAAATGATTGACTTTGAGAAAAAATGATTTTAGAAACCTCAATGTCATTTTTGAAGACCTATCCATAGACCCCACACGTATAGGTTCGAAGAAAAATTTTTTTTTTTGTTTCAGTTCCATGTATGGGATGCCCCCCCTTAAACTTTTATTTTTTTTACTTTTGTATTAAAATCGGAAAGCGGTTCACAGAATACATCTACCTACCAAGTTTCAATTCTGTAGTCCTAACAGTTTCGGAATAAAATGGCTGTGACATACGGACGGACAGACAGACAGACAGACAGACAGACAGACAGACATGACAAATCTATAAGGGTTCCGTTTTTTGCCATTCGGCTACGGAACCCTAAAAAAGAGAAAATGACAAGACAAGCCCCATAGAGTTTCTTGGTGTTTCTTCTCTGATGGGAGTATTTCCGAAACACCGGTAGATTCAACAGCCATTCAGTTTTCCCCTTTTGTCCGCAGTTTTTTTTCTAGGCTAGCCATTTTTATTTTTATTTTAACAATATTATGCAGCTGACAGACGGACTATCAGTTCCATTCGGATCATGATATGTACTGTGATCGGTATGCGTTTCTTTAAGCTGTGTTTCACTATTTCACTTTTTCTTTTTTTTATATAAAAATTGTCTGAAGTACTGAAACACACAGTTACATGTATGGTTGGTTTTAACCAACTTTTTTTTTAAATATTCTGACATAAACGATTGGATGACAGCTGAATGGTTCATTACTTTTGTTTTTTTTTTCTAAATCAAAGCGTTAAAATTCTGATTTTGCTATGTTTACTTGATGGTAGGTAAAATTGGTTATGATTTTATTTTATGATTTTGACGTGTATATGTGCGTATATTAATACTGCCTACATTCTGCATTAATGCTTTGATTCTTTGATTCTTCTTTGAGTACCTTGCGGCTTCGCCTTCGTTAAAACTACTTTAAAAACTATTCTTTCATAAAAACTTTGTCCTGATAATTTCAAATACAAGAAAAAAGAATAAGCCATATCGGTACACCCGTTCTCAAGGTATGGCGTGACCAAAGGAAATAGGGTTTCATTTTTAACCGACATCACAAAAAGGAGGAGGTTCTCAATTATTCGGAATATTTTTAGGGTTCCGTAGTCCTGACAAGGAACCCTTATAGTTTCGTCATGTCCGTCTGTCTGTCTGTCTGTCTGTCCGAGGTTTTGCTAAGAGACCGTTAATACTAGAAAATTATAATTTTGTAAGGGTATGTATATATATTACGCCGACGAATTGCTGAAATAAAATTGTGAAATTTTTTTTTTTTTGGGTAGCTCCCCTATATGTGAAGTGGGGATGATTTTTTTTTTCATCATCTACCCCATCGTGTGGGGTATCGTTGAATAGGTATTTCAAAATGACTTAAGGGTTGCTAATATAATTTTCCGATTAAATGCTCCATTTACGAAATATTTAACTTTAAAGTGCAAACTTTTGTTCCAGTAGGGCGTCCCCCCCCCCCCCCCTCTAAAAGCTAAACTGCTGGCTTGAAAAATCTGGGAAAATTCGTTATAATAGCGCATTTTATGAACTTTAAAGGAAAATTATAGCGGTTGAGATAACTTCATTAGTTTCGCAGTAATAGTTCTTTAGGGGGCCATGTCACCCACGTCCGTAGGAGAGTACCCTGAAACGAGAATCCCTACACGTGTCCCTGGGTGGTGCAAATTAGGTGACACGGTGGGAGGCTTATGCCGCGGCTTGTGACCACCCACCGGCCAAAGCCATACCGCCAAGCGATTCAGTTTTACGGTATGATGGCCGGTGTAGCCATATTGGAAGACGGGTCAGAACAGTTGCGCTCCTGTTAAATACCGTATTGACGCCTACTGACGATGCCACATCGGGAGACCAGTCACGGAGGGTAGCGGGATCCGAGGCACGGTGCACCGCTGGCCGACCGCAGTTAGTAGGGGGCCCAAGTAGCGTGCCAGCCACACACGAAAGGCTGCCCCGCCAACTGACGAAAAATCCCGGGATGCGCCATGGTGCCGGTTGGCGACCGGACGAGAGGGCCCTATGGACATCCCCGGGGGGGCTCGGGCGTCTCCGCAGTCTCCAGGCTGGCCCCCCATCAAATGTGGTATCCCAGTATTCGTTTCTGGGCTGGTAGCAGAGCGTCTCGTTCTACTGCCGTCTTCCTACCATCACTCGCAATAAAAATGAAACGCAGGAACAAGAGAATATATGTTACACAGCGGCTGAACTCCCTCTCACTCAAAGTGCACCTCACTAACATCCGAGGTTTGCACTGCAATATCCATGCAGTCCACTACCACCTTGAGACTGAGAAACCGGCTCTCTTGTTCCTTACGGAGACGCAGATACGATGTCCGTCTGATGTGGCGTACCTTACTTACCCCGGCTACACCCTGGAGCACAATTTTAAGGCTCGGTCAGGTGTGTGCGTGTACGCCCGGGACGACATTTGCTGTCGGCGTCTCCGTAACTTTGAAGACCCTCGTTTTTCCGTGCTTTGGATACTGGTGGACACAGGATTAGAGAAACTTCTCTATGCCTGTGTATACCGGTCGCACAGCGGAGACCAGGCACCAGACAACTAGGCTCACAGAGTACTTGAGTGAGGTGGCGGACGCCGCTCAACACAAATACCCTTCTGCCCAATTAGCGGTACTGGGGGACTTTAATGCCCACCACCAGGAGTGGCTTTACCCACACCAGTGCACCGACCACGCTGGGAGAGAGACGCGAAAGCTTGCCTTAGCGTTAAATCTCACCCAGCTGGTCCAAGAGGCAACGCGGGTTCCTGATGTTGACGGCCATACAGCCAATTGCTTGGACCTTCTGCTGACAACTGATCCAGACCGTTACTCAGTGTCGGTATCATCACCGTTAGGTAGCTCCGACCACTGTCTGGTGAAATCTGTATCTGTGTACTCACCGCCCGATCCCAGCCCTAGAGGCACCCGGCGGGTATGGCGATACAAGTTGGCAGATTGGGATGAGATGCGGTCTTTCTTTGCATCTTATCCTTGGCGACCTGTTTGCTTTTCTTCTGAAAATCCTTCGGTATGTGCGGATGCTAGGTAGTCATTGATGGCTGCTCTTCTGACCAATTGGCAATTAATGCCGGGGTCCCTCAGGGATCGGTGCTCTCTGCAACCCTTTTCCTGCTGCATATCAACGATCTGCTTAAGCCCGGTATCTTTGGGTATGCAGACGACAGCACCGTTGTAGAGATCTACACATCAAGTGCACGGACCAGTGCGGCTGAAATACAGTGTTTCAGAGAGGCGATGGTCGAGCGCATGAACTTGTCCTTACAGGGTGTCTCCGAATGGGGTGATGCCAACCTGGTCAAATTTAATGCTGCTAAGACCCAGGCGTGTCTGTTCTCCGCCAAACGGAGTCCATTCCATCTGACTCCTACTTTTCGAGATGTATCCGTGCCGATAACTAACCACCTTGAGCTTCTTGGCATTTCTTTAACACCCACACTCAACTTTGGGTCCTATATTGAGTCCAAGGCCCAGTTGGCTTCGAAAAAGCTCGGTATTCTGGCCAAGGTGAGACAGTATTTCACACCGGGACAGCTGCTGAATTTGTATCAAGCACAAGTCCGATCGTGCATGGAGTACTGTTCTCACCTCTGGGATGGCTCAGCCAAATACCAACTGGAGGCGCTGGAAATAATTGAGAGGAAAGCCAAGAAACTCATCGATGACGACAAACTTGTTGGTAAAAGGCTCCAGAGCCTAGAGCATCGCCGCAAAGTCGCAAGTTTATCGGTTTTTTATCGGATACATTTCGGAGAGTGTGCCATCCAATTGCACGAATTAGTCCCACCATCCCCCTTTTTCTATCGGACAACCAGACGTACCGATGTGCGCCATCGATTTATGGTGGACATTCCATCTACCCGCACAAAACGTTTCGATTCATCATTTATCGTACGTGCTGCCAAGGAATGGAATTCCTTGCCGGTGTCTGTGTTTCCCAGTAACTATAACCCGGGGGTCTTCAAATCGCGAGTGAACAGGTATCTTCTAGGTAAGCGTGCTACATCGTCGATCGCATCGTCACTTAACATCAGGTGAGGTAGTGGTCAAACGCTTACTTATCCAGTATAAAAAAAAATAAAAAAAAAAGTTGTTGAACTTGGGTGTTGGATAATTTTGTACCAAATACAAAATACTTAGAATAAATCCTTTAAAGTGACATAGACGAAGTACCTAGTTGCTTGTTTATAACGGGTAAAGACTTGCATTGAATAACGGGCTACTACGGAACCCTACATTGCGCGTGGCCTAACACGCACTTGGCCGGTTATTTATTTTGTATGTTCACCGATTATTCGAAGATGCCTGAACCGTCATTCCCAGGTCCCATTTAAATTTTAACGAAATCGGACGAGCCGTTTTTAATACATCAACATTTGTATTACGATGCATTTATATACCCTGACGACATGCTACTAACTACTGGCACAGATTATACAAATAGTTAATACGTCTACTGGCTACTTTGACTAGCGCAACGTTTGAAGTCGGTTCTTTTTTAGTTTTTTAAACGATCTTATATACATATATATAAACTACTTAAATACCAATTTTCATCAGTATAATTTCATAAATAAATAATGTTTGACATGAACCTTCATCCCCCATTACACCAACTTAATGCACCCCTGGCAAAAAATATAGATAACTTATTTTAATATCAAATGAACTAATCAAATACCAATTTTCATCAGTATAACTTCATAAACATAGAACTTTCGACATGAACTATCATCCCCCATTGTATCTTAATGCACTCCTGGCAAAAAAAATGATAACTTAATTTTTTATATCAAATGAACTACAGAAGTACCAATTTTCATCAGAATAACTGACATGAACTTTCTATTCTTCCCTATTGCACCACCTTAATGCACCCCTGGCAATAAAATATAAATAAGTACATTTTTATATAAAATAAACTACTCAAACACCAATTTTCATCGCCTTATATTCAAAAACAAATAAATTACATACAAAAGTTTTCATCCCATGTAACCCTCTTCGGGATGAAATTTCCAAAAATCCGTTCTTAGTACATCCCTACGTACTAAAACAAATGTACCCTCCAAATTTCAAGTCTCTACGACCAGCGGTTAAGCGGGAACGCGGAGTGCACTTTTCCATACAAATGTATTCCCCCGTTTACTCCCTGGAAAATGCTTCTAGAAAAAAAAAATGTTTCTACAAAAGATCAAGGTCTACTGTAGCTACGCCTCTACCATTTTCTTTTTTTGACAAACTAATTGCAAATAGAAATATGACCCTTCAAAAATCTTAAAGAGGAGATTAGAAAGCTTATATTTCTTTTGTAGCTACAGCAGACCTTGATATTTTGTAGAAACAAATTTTGCTCTAGAATCATTTTCCAGAGAGGAAACAGGGGAGTACATTTGTATGGAAAAGTGCACCCCGCGTGGCAACGCGGGGTGCACAAACCATTAGAGACAACGCACAGCCTTAAGAGGGATCTTAAGGCTGTGCGTTGTCTCTAATGGTACGACCACAACGTGGCGTTCAGCGTTCGCGTGTGCGTTTGCTATCGATATTCAATCGTTTTCTGATCGTCGTAGATCGCGTTTGGTGTGAACCAGTCAGTACAAATACTACTACGCTATTTGACCGCCGCCTAGATTGCGCACGCAGGACGCCGCGGTGTGGCCGTATCTCTAAAGTATTATATTATAGTGATTTTTTGCATATGTGTCCAGAAACAACATGGAGGCACTGATAATAACAATTTTTTTTCCTCTTTGTCGGTATGATTATTATGTAGTTATTTCATGCCAAATTACACCATTTTAATAGTCTGAGCTAAGCCTCGGACAGATAGATAGGCATACGGACCAACAACATGGCTAAACTACGTATAAGGGACGTTAAATACGGAACCTAAAAAACTATTAAAATCATTATTGTAACTATGACTGAATAATAACAAAATGTATTTAAAGTGGACTGATCTTCTAATACAAATAAATAATTGAACGGAACAATTTCAAAAGTCAGAGCATTGTTCTTTAACTACTGACAGTCTTGTAAAGCCTGCCTTGTTCAAATTAGCGAAGAAAACTTCTCGATCAAGTCCGTCTACCTGAAAACACAAAGTAAACTCGGTGCCTTCGCAACTTATCCATTAACTTGAGTAGAATCTGTAGACAGCAAGGAGAGAATAGTGCCTCCGCCCGTCCATCGTGTTCGGAGTAGTTTGAGCGTTAAGCGAAATTTATGATATCAGATTGATTGGTAATGTACGATGTACTTCTTTGTTTTAGTCGCGTCGGGCGATGGACGCCTTTGTTGATACAGCCTTCACGACTAGTTTAGCACTGTGGGTAAACTTGTTATCGGATTAGTTTCACTAAGCTTTTGTTCACAGCCGCAAATATAGCTTAAGGAATAATATCTATACCTTGCCGGTTACTTTTATTATCATAAGTAAGTCTCGCCTGAAGCAACCAATGACAGAAAGTTCTTATAAAAATATTTCTACGTCACTGTTCATTGTCTGTAAAATGTTCATTAATTTACCAAACTTCAACAATGTCCTTTTGACGGGACAGGAAAATGAAAAATTATTTCTTGAGTTTTTACTTCAGTTAAAATCTGCACAGTCTTATAGTCGACGACCGCTTTATTATTTATGACAAGGAACACGAAACTCATCTCGAGTTATAAACTTCTTGGAATTTCTCCTGAAGTAATACAGAGGTATTATTATGATGTCCCCACAAAAAATATTCGGTGTGGTCCAGGGTCGGAGAGGGCAGGGGGTGAGATGTAAGCGCGGTCCGCGGACTCACAACTCAGTCAACCACCCGGATTTAAGTGAGATAGACGTATTGTTAAGTCTCTAATAAATAAATAGTAACGCTCAAACAAAACTTACTGGTTATTAATAATGCCTAGCTACGTTTTAAAATTACCTGTTATTATTATTACTACGAATAAATATCAATAGTTACTTAATATAATATTTGAAGGGCAAAGTAATTTGCTTGTCACCCTTTTGCCGTCAAAGGCCTTTATTTATTTGAATAAAATTGTACAAAAAGGTAGTATAGAAGGAAACATATTATTTAAATCCTCTTAATAGCTGCAGATATTCATAAGTTGGTAGGTATATAATGCTCGGGTGAAGCTACAAGATGAAGCTAGTGAATTAAAATAATACGAAGTAAATACTACAAAGCAAAAACGAGTGCAAAGCTTAAAAAAGTTTTATTTAAGTATAGCATTTGTCTCGATACATTTATTTACACTTCCAAATAATTTCTAAAACATTATTGCTATACTCAAACATGAATCAGTAGGTAAAATTTAAAAATTCAAACAAGAACATTTCATTTCATATAGTTTTTACAACATGACAGTTCTGTTAAATGATATAATCGTCAATTAGAAAGTTCGTGTAGGTTTATCGCAAGCTTTCATTATAAATATTACCGAGGAATTTGAAGTGCGCCTCTTTATGCGCTGATCCTTTTACGAGTATTTGACAGTCGTAAAGTTTTATCGACGTCCCTTATCCGGCAACACCAACGTATTAAACCTACCCCTTCACTAACTTTTAGATGCTGTAACATTGTGCATGTATTACAAAACAATTCTACTATAGAGCGGCTTAGCACAAAAACCGAGGAAATTATTTAACTTATTCAAACAATGTCGCTATTCCTTGATGAGTATTTAGTGACCCATATCAATATTTTTATATTTACTTGATGTCAAACACAATACAACAATTTTATTTTGTGTATCACATCGTTACAAGATAAAAATAACCTCCATAGAAATAAAGTCACAAAGAAATAGTTCATTATTACACGCTCGAGTTCGTAACGTACAAATGGCGCTCACCTATACAAAAGAAATATGCCTTAAATGGCTTACGACAATAAAAAAGTTTTTCTGATGTTTTTCTTCCAAACCACTTAACAAGCTTGGCGCACATAGACATGTTTGCGTCGTGCTTGCATTATGACACGGTGTTACTATAAGATTTAGAGGGGACAAAAGTGAGTAGACTCTGTGGCGCCGAGGACTTACTCATAACTGCCATACTCGTGTAAGTGGTGTGTTTCTAGTCTAATGCGGGCTAGTCTGCTCGTCCGTACGATTTATTACTCCTAGGCTACAAGAAACGGAGTAGATATCGTAAATTAATTTGTGTTATTGTCTATATCGTTTTATGACAAAATTCGTAAAAACTTATAATGGATTTACTACTCGTTTAGAATGACTAATAAGATCGTTTAAAAAACTAAAAGAACCAACTTCAAATGGCGCGGCATTAATTTTTGAGAGATTTTGAAACATTGAGGTGTTTATCTCTATATCTCTGAAGGTACGTATCTGATACTGATATCATTACTATGGTATCATTCTTGGAATATATCCTACATATCCCACAAAAAAAATTATCGAAATCGGTTCATAAACGACGAAGTTATCCGCGAACAAACATAATATATATATATTTTATATGTATATACCGTCGAAATGAAAAACCTCCTTTTTTTGAAGTCGGTTAAAACATCTAGAAAACAAAATAATTAACGTCAATATAGCTACAAAAAGAAAAAAACAATTTTTAATGCAACAGCAAATACACTTTTAGTTAAACTACGTTATTATATACTTAGTTTTGCAAACTAGAAATTAATAAAGAGACGCAACATGCTGAACGACCTATTATTATAGTTTGTTTGTTGTTGTAATAACTTGCAGGGGTTGCGGAAGCGACATTGAAAACATGAAAGTTTTCCTCGATTCAGTGATTAAATTACGAGTTAATGTTGCCCCGAACTTAACTACTGGAGTATTTGAAAAAAAACTTTAAGCCGAAGTGACACAACAAGCTTTGTCGAAGTGGATTTAAAAACTGAAGTTATTTATTTAGAGTTCCTGGTCAAACTGTTATACGGGTTTTATTATTTTTGTTTTCGCTATCAGCGGGCTAATTTTAGGTAACGATGAATAAGAACCAACTTAACGTGTAGAAAGCGAGTTAAAGCACGCAGCGGGCGATGTCTCAGCCCGGCGTAATATACGCTAACGGTCTCGGACAAGACAAATGTGTTTTCTCTTGCTCGCTTAATAGCAACTTTCCGCCAGCTCTCGCTCTCGTGCGCCCCTGGATCTTGATTGAAAACTATGGCTTATTATTGGGATTTAAAGGCTATGTTGTTCAGATTTTCTTGATTTATTTATGTTTTATTTGTTTCGCTTTTAACCTAATAATAGTGCTCGGAGAAACTAAGAGAAAATTTATCCGAAAGCGTAGTTTAGGTAGTTAGCTTTTATATGATAATGAGAAAAAGCAGATTTCTGAAGAGAATAGAGATGTATAAGATTGAAATCGTTAGGCAGATATAATATAGAGACAAGGGTGGCAGTATTCACGTCGCAGCTAGTTAGTAGCGCAAACTGGCTCGTCGTCGGCGTTGGCGCAAATTGAATTTGTCTCGAACGCTGGAGTCGGAGCGGCCGAGAACTGTCGGACCGGCGACTACCGCACTGTGCCATGTCGTTACATGTCGCCTTCGATTACTACCACAAGTTGAGCCCACGTCCGCATTCTATTTTTTTGGTACTATGAAAGCTTTCACTTTTTCTTCCTTGTATGATAAAGGAAGAAAAAAATTCAAAAAAATTCAAAGCTTTTCATTGAAGTATATACTTACTAGGTATGAACTTACGTAGTACATAGGTAGTATGGTTGTATATTTATTATGTTTAAAATGTATAAGTTATTTATGGTCGGTTTCTGATGTCGGTTTATTTAGAGTTTATCTACTCAATTGTTCCGTTATTTAATAGATAAATTCTCAATAAATGTACTCAGAAACCGGCCATAAGTACAATAGACTTATGTACCTTTTACATTAATTATAAAAATAATTGTTTAACTTAGATTTCATGCAATTATGTTTTACCTAGACCACCGCTAGAATGTAAGCATTTTTTCAATCGTTATAAAGGTTGTCTGTAAGATATTGCTATAAGCGATAAGACCTCCGCTTGTTTTACCGTGTTTAAAAAATGTAGTTTGTAATCTTTTATACGTTAATCAGTAAAGAGTATTTGTATCGAATTTTATTGTACATACCTTTCAATCGAAGGCAACGGTAAAATTAAATTTATACTTGAAAACAAAGAAACTTCAGTTTCTGTCCATCTGAATAACTTGTTTTGTTATAAGGTAAAATACACGTATGTTATTCAAATTAAGAAGGAGTAGGTACCGGATAAATGTTCAGATACCAAACTCTGAGCCAAATAAGCAAGCTGTTGTATCTGCAGCTAATTTGAATAATCGCGGGATATAATTTGGGTAGCGACAGTGCACATTCCACGGGTAAGTGTAACATTGCGGTAACATGCGATGACTTGCGTTTCATCGAGCGCTGGAGATTAATGGCGTCGCACCCGCGCCAATTACACGCGCAATGTACCGTGCTCTGACGCCCGGACGATATGCTATTGTTTTCTTCAATGTTTGATTGAAATTAAGGGATAAGATGTTATGATATTATTATACTCACATGTTCTTTAGAACGTTTACAGATTAACTTAATTTCGTAAGAGTCTAGTATTTTAAGAATTTGACAAACTCTTTGTCTGTGTGTTGAAGATGATATCAAACAAATTAATGCAAATCATGTATCATAAAAAATACACCTTTGAAGCTTAGTTGTTATTGAAGAGAGTTTATTTCAAATTTCCTGTTTATTTGATATTGTCATAAAAATATTTTTACATGTAGGTATTTGTTCTTGAAAAATATCATGAAACCTGGTTGCTTAATAATTAAGATAGTTTTAAAACTAAAACAACCGACTTCCATGCCCCGACTCCAGTTTGAGACGTTTATCGTCATATCTCTGGAGATACTAATCAGATCTCGATAAAATTGCAATGGGACCATCTCGGAAACGTACCCTACCGATTAAAAAAGAATCATTCACATCGGTTCACAATTGATGGAGTAATCGCGTAACACACACAAAAAAAAACATACAGACGAATTGAGAACCTCCTTCTTTTTGGAAGTCGGTTGAAAAGTGTACGTTAGTTTATTATTTCGATAGAATCAAAGCTACATTTGAAGTTTTTTATACATTTTTTATATAACTACATAATGTGTTTGAGTGCGTTAGGAGGCTCTAGATGTAGCTAAATAAGGTACTTCAATATAGCTTACAATTTAATTGCGATACTCAAGCAATGTGTTAAGTGGCTCTAGAAATATATTCATCAGGGATGTAAATTCAGGCAATACCCGCGCAGTAGCCAAGTCTCATACATATGAAATACTAATTCATAAAATATTCAAAATGGTTTCATACTCCTTAATTATCTCCGCTTGTGTGTGGGCTGACGAAAACTTTCCTACGTTTCGGAAAATGTTTTTGATGCTGACTTTTTCAATGAAAACCAGGAACAACTTTAGTTTTGCAGCGGTTTCTAACATTTTAAACGTAACAACTGAACTTTGAATTTCAGGTTTGTGTAAACATTATACATACATGATAATTATATAATACTTATTAAAAATTTCACCCCCGGCAGATATAATGTATATGTATCTGTTCAATGAAACCATTCCTATGAGCCCAAACACGATATCTCTGCTGTAAGTTGGTGAGGACTTGAGTATTCTGCAGATTCCAGGAGTTGCTGGGACCAGCATCAGGTCAATGCCACTATGTTCTTATAACATCGTTGCAGTAAGTGGATACCACATTTTGAGTTAATCTGACCTATGTATTAAAGTTGATTTCATAGCGAAATAAACTGGAAAAAAGCTGATAGTCTTAAAACGGCTGAACGAATTTTCATGAATCAAAGCTAAGAACACTCCCGATTAAGACAGTATCTATGAAACAAAAAAAAAACAAAATTGGTTCATCCGTCCTACGATGCAACAGACAGACACACATATATACTCGTAAAACTTATAACACCCCTACTTTTTACGCCGGGGGTTATAGATTACAAAAATATCTGTATGTGTGTGTAATTCGTATGTTTTTCTCACTAACGCGAAAATGTAATGTCTTCTTGACTATTCTTCTATTTATTTATAATATGTTATAACATTTTAAGTTATGTTATTTCGAATGAATGAGGGGAGAGGGTAGGGGTATCTGCACAATTTTTTAAATTTTGCCAGTTATGATAGACATCCGAGTGATATTTCTATTCGACAAGTTATTGGTTTCGATTTAACATGTTTTATGTTTGAAACCTCCAAATACAGTGGAACTAAGTACTTATATTTTATAGTAATTGCAATCACATAAGTTTGTAGTTACGACAGTCGTAGAAAAATAGCTGAAACATAAAAGTAGCACTTTGTACAAGTTTTTGTTGACTTTTGGAAGAACAACAATTCAGCGGGCAGAATTATCTTGTGCTGCAAAAATTTTAGTTTATAAATTTGGCCTTTATGCAAAAGAAATAGAGCGTTTTTTCCGTTGTACTTTGCCAAACTGTGGTTTGATATTGCCAAACAGAATATAAATACAAAGTTAAAAGTCTCATTGATTTTCGTAGACTTTCTTGTCTTTGAATTTAATAAAATATTGAACTTAAATTAAAACGTTTTCATGATAGATTGCTAGTAGTCTTGTTTGTAAACACTATTTAATTATTATTGTCAAAACGAAAAAAATCAGCAAAGCAACTGTAAAACCACGTCCTACGTGTTACGCTACGTGCTTGCCACTACGAACGTAGCACTTCGTAACGGACGTAGCACATGTAGACCGCGAGTACCGCGACAGCTGTGCGTCGCAATTACTCGCGATATGGCTGGCGTAAATATCTAGCTCTAGCTATCTTATTGCGACGTTCATCACAAATGAAAGTGTGATTTTTGAAGTGAAAACTTCTTTAGCGGCGTCGTGAACTATTTGGGATGGGTAAAAAAATGTTAAACTCGCGTCAGGACACGTGACCTGATCAAAAATTCGTAAGACGGAGGGAGAGTAGAAACTTTTTTTGGGATGGGTAAATAATGTAAAAATTGCGTCAGGACACGTGACCTGATCGAAAATTCGTAAGACGGAGGGAGAGTACACCAAATGCACAACGTTAATGTTCAAGTTTTCACTTCAGCCGGCATTCCCGGAGTGCAACCCGTTGTTTTTTTATTCCAAGGTTTTCAAGTACGATTTTATTTGATTTATATATGAAATTATGATATATATTTTCTTCTACAGACCGGAGAAGGCCGGAAAAGGCCTTCAAAATAAACAACTACTGGCAATCCTATTCAATAAACAGCTCATCCCAATCTAAACATACGCTTACCAAATCTGCTAAGAGGCCCATCTCGGACGCACGTGACTGAATCAGACCGAATTTGTCCCGGCCCTGTAAAGCCGCGGGATTCTCTCTACCGATGGACAGATAGAGATAGTGGTCCCTCGAAATGGTCACTAAATCCTTAACACTCAACTTCAGTGACTTGCAGCTTTTCTGGTTTTTTCCATGTTTGTAAAGCAGAATAAATGAGTGGGTGGAATCTAACAGCCAAAGAAAAGTTTCTTATCTGCATTGCACCAATATTATTCACGATTAACATTTCTTATAAAGTGGTTATTCTTTCTCATCGTTAACCAACTATCTAACATCACAAAATCGTTTCTCATTTAGTTGAGGAACTTATAATTTTTCCGTTGTTATTAAAAACTTAAAACGTTTTCGGCTGCTTTGAACATTAAGATTATTCATACATAATTAGATCCTATTGCATAGCCCTTATAAAAATACTAGCGACCCGCTCCAGCTTAGCACGGGTAGAGAATTATATACCTGCATCAGTTGGTTGCGTCGAGTATGAATTAATGTCTTTAAAAATCATCGTTATATTTCAACCAATTTACACGAAACCATAGATTAAAGATCCACTTCTACACAAACAGTTCCCACAAAAAATCTAAATGCTACACAAAACGAACCAGGAAATACGAAGCAAACGTAGTTTTAATAAAAATCAAAGGAAGAATAATGAAAGCGAATCGTCAGCGAGCGTACGAGAAACGGCAAACGCGCCTCGCGGGGCTTCCACCAGGTGCAAAGATGTTTCATGATTTAATTTGGGACTTAGGGATCTGCTCTATTGAATCTATTGAACCGTGCAATCTTTTTATCGCACTCGAGTTCCGCGAACATCGATTTACGCCCCCGCATTTACTACAAACACTATTAATCGTCGTCGTATTGACTCGTCAAACAAATAATATTTGCCAGATAGAGGTAATTAAGGTAAACCGGCGCAATTGCACATTACAGGGATCGTTGACCGCATATTAGCACCACTCGCGTACCCATCGAATATCGCCACTGTTTTATTTCACTACAAATGGCTTTGGGAATATTTCGAATAACCGCAGTAAAACGCACAGACACTGAACAAGCGTACAGAAACAAAATCACGCATGGTTGGGCACGCCGCGGGCCGCCGGAAAAATGAATGGATATTTCGGCATAATTGCGACCCCAGACAGACAATACACATTGCATTTTATCGATATTGTCTAACAATATATCAATATGGATGGCCTTTCATGTGTTGGTTACAATATAAAGCTTATTGTTATAAGAGTAGAAATTTGGAATAGTTTGGTCAAGTTTTTAGGCTGTTTATAGGCAAGATACACTAGTGTGCAGGTTCTCTGCAAGCTCATCTTGATAATCGGTGACATTTTTGTCTTACCGGAGTATGCAGCGTGAAGATTCCTTGTATATTAGACAAGAAAGTAATGGTAAGAAAGAAGTATTTATACTGCGGTGTGTGATATTTTGGCCACGCATGGTGTGATGTCAAGGTAGGTGGCTCTGCCAGCGCTAATGTTAGCGAAGGCGCAAGCCAGTCACCGAACGGCCACGCGCGGAGAATACCAAGCAGGTAAATGTTACACAGTATTTAAGCTTTATCTAACGAAAATCATAGAGAGAGTATAATTACCTCATGAACGTTGCAATTTTTAAACAATTTTATGCTTATTTTTAACCGACTTCACAAAAAGGAGGAGGTTCTCAATTCGTCTGTATGTTTTTTTTTTTTTTTTTTTTTATGTTACGCGATTTCTCTATCAATTGTGAATGGATTCAAATGATTCTTTTTTTACTAGGTAGGATACGTTTCCGAGGTGGTCCCATTTTAATTTTATCGAGATCTGATTAGTATCACCAGAGATATGGAGATAAATACCTCAAACATAGGAGAATGTACTAGTTTTAGTAGAAGAGTCCCAAGAAGATTATACACAATGGAGGTTGCTATTGCATATAAGATATTCTTACGGTAACTGTGAGCGAGATAGAAATAAAGGTGGGGATAATTTTTTTTTATATCTTATAGGCAAGCGTTTGACCACTATCTCACCTGTTGCTAAGTGATAATGCGGTCGAAGATAGAGAAGTGGACTAGAATGGGAACTGGCTCTCAAGGATAGCTGCCGGAACACATTAGATGTTTGGCGACAGATTTTCTGACTTGAGGGTGGTAGCTGGCCAGGCGGACACTAGATATGTTCTACCACCATGCGGGGGTTATTGGTTTCTTAACGATGTTTTCCTTCACCGGAGGGCCACTGTGAGAAGCGCACATATATTTTTCGATAGAAAAATGCATTGGTGCACGGCGGTTTGAACTCGGTACCACGGCATCAAAGCCGACCGTTCTCCCAATTATGCCACCGGGCCCTCAATAAATAATTATTTAATTATAATTATAATAAATAATTATATATAAATATAAATAATTTGTCTTCACAGGAATGTTCTACCGGGCAAAGTCTTGTTAGGGTGCAAACTTTTTTAAACATAACTAATATTTTTTGACATGACATGACATTTGGCGAAGATGGCGGCCATTTCAGTCCCGCGACACTGCATACATAATTAAATAACTCAGAATTATGAACATACTTTGTACCAATCAACACAGCAAAAAAAATTATAAGCATAAAACCACATATTATATAATAGTTACTACGTAAATAATACTTTCCGTTGTTAGGTTGGCTACACAGTGCTTTCATAATTCGGGTATCCACAATATAGGGATGTGCCTCTTATAACGTAGTAGAGTGATTCAGTACTCTGTTGGCCATATGGCGGCAATTAATGTTAATAATCGCAAATAATACTTTTTAATATTCATTTTGGAATACAACTAGTCCGTGTTATAAAAGTATTTGGAATTATTGTAATAAAATAGACAATTAATTATCGTGTATGTCAGATGCTTTAATTGTACAGGGCCATTTTGGACATTGTCCTTTGATACCTTGATGACATCATTATTACTAGTGAATATTTTCACTTTAGCGCGGCATTTAAAGTAAATTTTTTTAGGGTTCCGAACCCAAAGGCTACCAAATGAACACTTTCTGAGACTTTGTTGTCTGTTCGTCCGTCCGTCCGTCCGTCCGTCCGTCCGTGTGTCTATATGTGCGCACTTTACAGATCTGTATCTTCTTAACCGTTATAAGTACATACTTGAAATTTTCAAAAAGTATATATCCGTCAGTGTATAACGGCCCAGACACGAAATTTAATAGATGCATGTAATATCATTAAAACTTTTTTTGCACTAAATAGGGTAAAATAAGTTATTTTTCAAAAAAAATAAAACTAACTTCATAACCACAAAAAGGCACTCAAAAGCGAAAAATAATTTACTTAAAATTATTATAAGCGTTACCCACTTCTATATTTGAAGTCGGTGCCAGCCAAGTCTATTGGATATTAGATAGATACTATGTATGTAGTAGTAGTAAGTAGGTACATGTAGGTTAGTAAGTAGGTAGATACATGTAGGTATTATCTATCTACTACCTATTAGACTTGGCTGGCACCGACTTCAAATAGAGAAGTGGGTAACGCTTATAATAATTTTAAGTAAATTATTTTTCGTTTTTGAGTGCCTTTTTGTGGTTATGAAGTCGGTTTTTTTTTTTAAATAACTTATTGTTTACTGTGATAAGACTTAGATATATACATTTTAGAGACTTAAAGGTGCGGCCACACCGCGATGTCCTGCGATCTGCGGGCGTGATCTTAGTACTTTTCAATTGTTTTCTGATCACGTTTGGTGTGAACCAGTCGGTACAAATACTACTGCTCTATCTGATCACCCCCTAGATCACGCACGCAGGACGCTGCGGTGTGTCCGTACCTTAAGTCGTCCTTCACTAGGTCAAAAGATTCGTTCACATAATACTATTTTCTACGGAAACTCCTTTAATGCTGAAGCTGTTGTGCTATGGAATTCTTTACCTGTAGAAATTAGACGCTCTCAAACGATAGATGCTTTTAAAACGGTTTCCTTAGCTATTATTGTTTTAATTTTTTTTAATATTTAGGTATCTATTATTATATGTGTATATATTATGCATTTATTTTATGGTATTTATTATAGTGTAGTTTATTTATGATATATATAGATAGGTTTGTTAGACCGCCCATTGACGCTATTAGATTTAAATTGTTTAGTTATAATATGCTTATGTTTTTTATAAGTGGTCAATGAACAGTTTATCTATCTATCTAGAGAAAACTCAAAATAGAGCTTGTTTTTCCATCGAAACATTAATAGGTACTCCAAACATATAATTGTAGTATACCCGCTATTATTAGATATCTTTTGAATAGCAAATAATATTTTTTTCTAAGTTGCATTTAATAGATACGCGTAGCATTTGCAGCATGGCTATTGGGAACTAAAAACTTTTATTATTTTCTCACGATGTTTTCTATCACCAGAGGGCTACTCTGTGAATGCGCATGTATGTATAATATGCGCATGCATAAAAAAACTGGCCAAGTGCGAGTGGGACTTTTGTCTCGCACACGGAGGGTTCCAAACCGCAGTATAATAATATATAAGTATAATATTATATTATATTACCGTGTCAATACAAAACATGCTTATTAACTACAACGCCATCGAAATACATAATCTGTGAAAATTTCAACCGTCTAACTATCACGGTTCATGAGATACAGCCTGGTGACAGACGGATAGACCGACAGACAGACAGACAGACAGACAGACAGACGGACAGCGGAGTCTCAGTAATAGGGTTCCGTTGGTACCCTTTGGGTACGGAGCCCTAAAAAAACCATAGGTGCACGACGGATTTTAACCCACGACCTCTAGTAGTAGGCCCCACTAAGTGTATTAATTAAGTATTCTAGAATGATTCGAAATTACACTTAATGACAACATATTTGCATGAACTTGAGTTTGTCTCGAAATAAGATAAAAGTGAGATCTTTAGTACTGTCAGTAGCAAGTGTTTAGTAAAGCATACCCCGTGCGTCGGCTTCCGCTAATATTGTGCTGACTCACATACCTACCCAGCGCTAATATACAACGTTAGTTTTATTTCGGGCTGCATCGCACACAGGAAAACTTATTTTAATCAACTTTACGGATGTAGAAACATTATTAGGGTTCTGACTATTTAGGATTGTTATCTAGTCATTTTTGTCCAGTAACCTGATGTTGACTGGCATTCTGGTACAAAATTAAGCCATTTTATTATTATGTAAGTCGCTATTTTATTTTTATTAAAAATATTTTGATATCGTTAAGCATTGTTTACAACGATTATATGTTTCATAGATCATACAATAGAGATTCCGACATGTTCACATGCACCCGAAGCAGTGATAATATTTTGATATTCAAATTAATTCAATGCATCTGCGTATTCAGTAATAACATTGTCGGAGGTATTCTGTGCGGTATGTGGCATGTTGTGTCACGTGACTTGGTTGTTATTACACCGGCTCCGACGCCGGCTGGCACGATGACAACGCAGCATCAGACCGGCCCCTACAAACATTTGCCCTGTAATTCATAGCTCATACACATTACTCTTACGTATAGTCATATTAAAATATTCAGTTAATCTTTTTAAATATACAACCAACAATATCACCTCATTTTATACACATTAATGCTCAAAAGCTAATAAAGTCAGATATCAAAGATTAAACTTATCAGACAGACGCTGAATCAAATTTGGCAAAAACACGAGAATGCGTAACGTAACCGTGCGTTAATCCCGCAGAGAATATAGCCAGTAACTTTTCGCTTTCTTTATCGCACCGTTGAAATCGTACTTCTTTGTGAGTAATCCCTCCACGTCCCAGCCATGTCGCCGACGAAGATAGAGCACGATCTTCACAAATAATGTCACATGCGATTCGTTTCAGACGACGTGACTGGCATCACCAGGGCTCGCGCCGTGCCTGCATAATGGGATAAATATGCTGCGGTTATGTGCCCACACATGGCCCTCGAATTAAGCGGGCGCTATTTACTGCATGCGGTGAACTCCTTGCTTGATTAACTGGATGTGTACCTTTACATCTGCGTTATTAAATGCAAGATGTTTACCGAGATGGGTGCCGGCGTTACCGTACAAGCAGTGAATGTAACTCGGGTCCATAATGATTTTTTTACGATCAATTTATTCCACTTGCGTTGATCACGCAAATTGGGGTGGTTTCGAAAAAAAACTTAACAGCCAAGTTTCCATTTAGACAATGCGCAGTTTGTATTCGCATGTGGTTTGCAGTCTAATTTTGTTAAAGTCTTTTACTAATAGGGCCACCGTCACAATGCGCGATTCCGAGAACGTCTCAAGTAAAATATGTAATTTGAGATAAAGCGGCATCCCATTCCAGATAAAAGGCAGCAGAGTCAACGTGCGTCGCGAGCCGTGCCGACTCGTTACGAGCCGCCCGGAGCGAGGTGTGATACAAAATCATCAATCTTTCCCCAGATTGTACTATTAAATGCCTCTTCGCTCTTTTCCCTGGAACTCGAGACCAGAAACAAATGTAAAAAGTTGTGTGATAAGTTCAATTTGAATTTGTAAAGCCCCTTTTCACCGTTTCTCGCCTGTTTATCTCGGCGAAGAGAGAACGGAAAATACAAAAGTAAGAGATAGGAAATGAAGAGGCGGAAAAAAGTGTCGGGCTCGGAACAAACGCGGAAAAGTTGGCGTTATCCGGGAGACAAGTTAAATCGCAATTTATTAGGGCGTGCTGGCGGCTTAGCACCGGCCGGTGCGACCCCGCGCAACCGACGCTATCAGCCCGGTCGACACCTTGTTCTCGCATGTCTACTTTGTACTGATATATCTGTCTGCGGTTACATTCCTTTACGCGGATCTCTCTCGATTTACCACATTGCTTAGTTGGATTAAATAACAAGGAATTATTAGTATAATCGTTCTATTCCTATTCGTATAAAAGTTTACTAGCTTTTTGACAATGTTTAAGTTAAGAACGATTGGAGAAGGCATTATAAATGTTATCAGAAAGGTAAACAAGAGTGGTGCATTTGCAGGTCGGGCGGGGATGGCGCGTGCTTATACCGGGGTTGTGCTATCGCGCATCTCCAGCCTCATTCACAAATCTTTGTTCATACCCCATATTTATGCCACGGCGAGTGCGCCCCGGAATATGTTAACTTACTTTCTGTCCTAGGCGCTGTTATACACATTTGTGTGATATACCGCATTGTTATTGACAATAACTGCCAATACATTTAAAATATCTAGTCAAACAGCAAGTCAATTGCACAAAGCAGCTTTGGATCTATTTTCTCAAATTAGGACTAAAAATAACAAGTAGACAAACGCGTGAGGGATGATTCTAGAAAATTTGTGACACACGTGTCTCATAATTTTAATTGAAGAGTATGTGTACCAATTTTCAAAACAAGACTATTAACTAATTGATATTTATCAACGCGCAGCTCAATCCGCTGGTCTTAGAGACATAACATTTAGGGGGTGTGCTCTTTGTGAAGTGCAGCTATCCACTAGGGAAGGTTTTATCAAAATTCCACCCCTAAGGGTCAGCTCAGACCGCGACGCGACGCGACGTGACGCGGCGCGCACTTATTAAGAGAGTGATACAAAAAAGAACTTTATTTACTACATAAAAAGATACCATTTCATTGAGTTACTTCGGCCGGCGGCTTTAGGCTGCGCCGCGCGGCGTCGCGCTGCACCGCGCGGCGCAGCGGAAAGCCGCGTGATTAACAGTCGAACTTTGTTAACTATACAATAAGATACACATTGCATTGAGATAATTTGGTGGCGTCGCGTGTTTTGCTGCACCGCGCAGCGTCGGGCTGCGCTGCGCAGAGTCGGGCTGCGCCGCGCGGCTTCTCGCTGTGCCGCGCTGCGCCGCGCGAAACCAAAAGCATCATCACGTCACGTCGCATCGCGTCGCGTTGCAGTGTGAACTGACCCTAAGAGGGTGAAATGAGAGGTTGAATTTTATGTGAAACTTTTTATTTTCTGTGTCACTCGATTGACTCGAAAATTGGTATCTACACATACTTTTCAATGACAATTATGAGACACGTGTATCACAGTTTTTTCAAAATCATCCCCCACGCGTTTGTATGACTGACAGATTGACTGATATATCAACGTACAGCCTAAGTGGCTGAACCTAGAGACATTAAATTAGGAGTGTTAAACTATTTTTCTCTGGATTGATTGACTTAAAAATTGGTAAGGGAGAACTGCTTTTCACACGGTCGGTTATACGTAGTCTGCTTCAAATTAACTCACGGAGCAGCATTTGTTTAAGTTATTGTCAATTTGCAATTTGTATATTCAATTGAGGGGGAGTGAGAGCGCATATAGTATTTGTTTAAAAAAAAATATTTGCATTCTGTCGGCCACGCGAGCAAAGCCGCGGGCAGGAGCTAGTTGTACATAAAATAAAATTTAAAAAGCACGCGCTTGGTTGTAGCAAATATTGTCCGTACAAAGTTTTATACGGCGCGCGCTAATTGTGGCAAAGACTAATCGCATCTGCTTCCGTGTGCTGATTCCATTATCCGCGGATCGTGTCCGTCCCATACATATTCATACGACGCTCCCAGACTCACGCTCCACGGCTAAATCAATGAACTTATCAAAGCGCACCTTTTTTATTTTACAAAATGCATTCGCAGATGCAGCTAAATTTATTTCCGCAACGAATCAACGCCGCTCTACTTCGTTTCCACTTCCGAGAGTTCTAGCAACAAACTTTTTAATTAGTCTGCGAGGACAAACAAGCTGTGTCTCTTGGTTCGATACCTACACGTATACTCAGCTCTCCAAATAGAACTCGATCTTGGTTATTCTCGTTGATTTATCGGAACTCTGTACCGACCCCGTGAATATTTCAATAGCTACTTTATATCGTTAATTAACAAAGTTCAGGTAGGTATATCAAAGTTGCAAATTAATTAACCCCGTAATTATGTACGTGATTCTGAATCGCTCCAACTATGCAGGCAATCTAATAACATAACAGGATTGTTTGTCTTTCGGCGAGATGCTTTAATGAATAGTCAACAAGCAGTATCGCCGCGATATACGAGTACAGCTGGTACCTCGGACGGAACGTCATTGTTTTATTATGGCTATCATAACAAAGTTACAGAATTCTAAACCTGTAACTAGTTCGAACCGCAATGATGTGGACATAAACTAGATATGGGTTATGAGTTTAAACTTCCTCGCATGTTTACCTCCATCCCTGTGCTATCTAATCTATTACATCTGCGTAATATTAATGCCGTTATGCTTACAATCATAATAATTAGTTAAGTATATTTAAACATTAAAATAATGTTATTGGTAGGCCCGGCCCACCCACACAGGGCCTAACCCTGTTGTCACTCTTGTTTGGAATATTAAGTTTTTACAGAATATCTGCCAATAAAAAACTAAAAAACTTCATAGAAAAGTGTTTGTCGCTGACAAGGGTAATTTTTCTTAAACAATATACGAGTACGGTATCGCATACGGGTTTCGATTGAACAAAAAATTATTTAAGTTTTTATCATTTGATATTATAGCAGCTATAGTAATAAGTACACACTATGGGCAAATTTCAAGTCTCTACCTATTATGGTTTATAATAGGATCGAGCAAAAAACGGCTGAAAAAACACGTTTCTCTTATGGGGACCCCTTTAATTGTTCACTTTATTCTGATTTTAGTATTTCTTGTTATAGCGGCCATAATAATACATACTTTGTGAAAATTTCAAATATCTACCAGCTATTACGGTTAAGGAGATACAGCCCTGCAAGGCGGATAGACGGACGGATGGACAGCAAAGTATCAGTAATAGGGTTCCATTGGTACCCTTTGGGTTCGGAACCCTAAAAAGTTATTAAAATTTTCATGTTTTTTAAAAAGTTATTTTGTGGTCTAACGTATTAGTCCAGTGATAGGTACTTGTAGGGCTGCAAGCCGCGACTGGCAGGCGCCACAATTACGTCGCTTGCGTAAATCATAAACATCAACCCTCCATTTAATCCAAATAGTCCGTCGTTAGTCGAGCAGCCTGCGTCTAATTTGTCTCCCGTAACTGGAGATTAATTTATTAACATTAATTACGTGACAATAGATGGCGAGAGTTCGTAACAGCTAACGTTTATGTGGTACTGATTGTTGCAAAACATTGCACGTGTAACGGAGATAAGTAACGGAGATAAACTTGACTGTTGATATTTATAATTTGGTTAATTGGCTTGGTCTATAATTAAGCTATTGATCCCTTCTTTGAACTTGTAGTTGAATAAATCTGTATTCACTTTTTCTTTTGCATACATTCGCATTAAAACATTTATAAACTGATTCCGACGCATAGAACCAAACATTTTGGTCTGTAATGTTGTGGTGTCGGTTTTCGTTTTCCTATTTTATTAATTTTCTTCAGCAATATGTTGCAGCCGCTCCCTAAACCATGACTAGCTTAGATTAAACTAAATTGGACGTAACTTTTTATGAGAGGTAGTTTCGTTTCAACTTCTAAGTAATATTAGAGATATGATTTGTTAGCGGCGGCGGGAGGACAGATGCCTTCCAATTTGATTGCCCCCGAGGGATACCTTCGTACAATAAATAGTAGGCAATTTTGTCCAGTACACGTGCAGACCATCTTATATTCTTGTGGATAAAATGTAATCAAAACAGTATATCTTTACTAGCTCACTCGACAACCACCTCAGTGTTAATTTCAACGGATAAATAATTGATCATAGTGTACGACGATTTAGATGACGACTTAGATTTTGCATTTTATAATACCCCGCATGTAACAATATTAGAGGGCCCGGTGGCGTAATCGGGAGAACGGTCGGCTTTGATGCCAGAGGTACCGAGTTCAAACCCTGCCCCTGCACCAATGGATTTTTCTTTCGAAAAATGTATGTGCGCTTCTGACAGTGGCCCTCCGGTGAAGGAAAAACATCATTAAGAAACCAACAACCCCCGCATTGTGGTATGACACTATCTAGTGTCCGCCTGGCCAGCTACCACCCTCAAGTTAGAAAATCTGTCACCAAACATCTAATGTGTTCCGGCAGCTATCCTTGAGAGCCAGTTGCCATTCTAGGCCTAGCGTGCCTTAGCCTTTAAGATATTAGCCTATAAGATATATAAAAAAAAATTAACAATATCCTAAAATACATACAGCGTTTATGAGCAACGTCAAAAACTAGGTAAAGCGCGTAAATAATGCTGTTTGAATAGTAAATGCATTCCATTTCGAAACGAAAAATGTTTTCAAAGTGCTATCAATACATTTCAGTCAATTTGCATAAATTTGTACTCGCTGCGGAGTGCTTTGACCATTTTTATTGGAGCCTTTTAGTTTCTGTGGTTTTATGACTCTCATAATGGCTCCATATGTTTGGTTGTTGCGGTTTGTTGCAAAATTGACTATCTATAGGCACATGAGCGTTTATGATTCCCAACGCTAAACAGACAAATGAAATGAAATTAATGCTCTACAACTTTCAATAACAAGTTCAATTTATCGGCAAGTATTTGCCAATGTATATCGTTGTTCATTAGATATTGATGAAATTCAACCACAATATGGACGAATTAATATTTTTTATTAGATCGAGATTGACAATGAACCGTTTAGAGCAGAAATTATCTAAGTGTCAAGTTTATAATTTAGGATCGTTTACAAAACGAAAAGAACCGACTTCAAACGCCGCGATAGTAATTTTTGGTACCAAGTTTGAGGTGTTTATATCTCTGGAGATACTCATTAGATCTCAATGAAATTACAATGGGGCCAAACGGAAAGTATACTCTCACAAACGAACAGAAAATAATATTCCAAATTTGGTGACATGACAACTTTTAATTTTTCCAACTTTACAACTCTTTTACGGATGTATTTTTTAATGTTTTTTTGTTTTTTTGCAAAGATTTTTTACAATCTTATAGAAAATTTCATAGCAAAATCAAAAATATACAATACAATACAATACAAAAACTCTTTATTGCAAACCAATTAGGTACATATCTATTACAAAAATAAAAAAAATTATGTCTATGTGGTATTACAATGGGCGGTCTTATCGCTATTAGCGATCTCTACCAGACAACCTTTGTATGGACAGATATACAAGAAGAATAAGACGGTGGTGTACAATAATAAGTATATGTACAACATTAAATGGTAGAATAATATAAATAACTCAAACATATATACTACACATATAAAACATACTCTATATCAATACAATACATACATTACAATACATACCAATAAATAAATAATAATACATTATACTTTCAATAGTTTAAATGCCAGTTTATGTATAGTTACACAAGTGAGAGATAGAATAGAATAGAATAGAAAAATTCTTTATTGTACACCAACTTAAAATGAAACAAACCGAAATTAAGCTACTTAAGTTACTAGTGGCAATACAATGGGCGGTCTTATCGCTTGAAGCGATCTCTGCCAGACAACCTTTGGATGGACAGAATTTTTAAAAGAAGTTGACGGTGGTACAATGCGTAACATGGTACTAAAGTGCGAAAATATAATCAAAATAAAAAAAATAAACAAACAATCAGTAATGCATAAGCATCATATACATGTATTTGCTTACCAATACAAAACAAAATATACATACACGTACATATCAGAATACTTATATAAACAAATATATTATATATATAAATAATCAATAATATATATGTATAAATATTATATACAAACAAAATATATACATATACCTATAGATAAAAAAATATATACTTTTAAGTACAGAGTAAATATGTTACATACTATTAAGTGATAAATAGTGTTTTTTCACCATATTTTTGAAGATTGGGAGTGATTGAGCTTTTCGTATATCTAAGGGAAGTGCGTCCCATAATCGTGCAGCTTGAAAAGTAAAAGACTTGCCATAGTACTCAGAAGTATGTGAAGGAATTTTCAGAATAAGTGTGTCAGAAGATCGTAAGGATAGGGAATGTGACTGATGTAGGAATTTAAAACATTCTTTCAAATAATGAGGAGTGGAAGGGATAAAGAGTATGGAATATAGGAAAGAGAGGATGTGTGCATTCCGGCGCAAACGAATCGGTAACCATTTCAGCTTACTACGAAAATCTGAGATGTGGTCAAACTTGCGAAGGCCATAGATAAATCTAATGCAGAAGTTCTGTAAACGTTCGAGTTTATTCAGCTGCTCTTCGGTTAAGTCGAGGTATGAGACGTCGGCATAATCAAGTATTGGGAGTAACAGGGATTGAGCAAGCGCAATTTTGGTGGATATTGGCAGGAAATTGCGCAACCTCCGAAGGGAAAATGCTGCAGCAAAAAGTTTGCGACTAACTTCAGCCACCTGAGGCACCCATGTAAAATCGCGGTCTATATAAATGCCTAGGTTTTTAACCGTGTCACAGACTTTCAAAACTGTTCCATCAAAAATGAATTGCGGCAGGCGAAACCAATCTATTTTGGAAACCATTCTTGAACTACCTATGATAATGATTTGGGTTTTCGCCGGATTAATGCTGAGACCATAAGAATTGCTCCATTTAGTAATACTGCGTAAATCGGAATTAATAGTCTCAACAGCCGCATCTAATTGTGTGAGTGAGGACTGTGTGTAGATCTGTAGATCATCAGCATAAAGGTGGTAGGAAGAAGTTAGACTACGGGAAATAGAGTAAATGAATAATGAAAACAGAAGAGGAGAGAGAACGCCGCCCTGGGGTACACCTGCAGACGTGCTGCACCATGATGAAAAAGAATCATCGATGCGTACACGCTGCCGGCGACCGTACAGGTAAGTACGAAACCAATCAACCACCGTTGGAGATATGTGAAGAGAGCGTAGAATTTCTAACATAATATCAAAATCGACATTATTGAATGCGTTACTGAAGTCTAGCAGGGATAATACTGTCAGTTTGCCGTTATCCATGCCCTGACGCACATCCTCCGTAATCTTAACTAAAGCTGAGACTGTGCTGTGACCAGGACGGAAACCGGATTGGAAACGATTCATAAGGTTGTTTCGGATAAGAAAGGCAGTCAATTGCTGGTGTACGAGACGTTCAAGGAGTTTTGATAGGAATGGTAGTATGGAGATAGGTCGATAGTCGGAGAGAGAGGAAGGATTGCACTTTTTAGGTAGAGGGGTTATCTGTGCTTCCTTCCAGATGGAAGGAAACACACCACAGGAAATGGACTCATTAAGGATATATTGGATCACATGCACAGTCTCGTTCAGTATTAGAACGATCATCTTTCGGCTGATAGCATCGCAGCCCACAGCGTTAGATGAAATTGATTCTACGCCCTTCCTAACATCACAACTGGTGAATTGTAGAAACTCAAAAGATGAATGGCCAGGAGTTGGTATACTAGCAAGATCACGTAAGGTGGCATTTTTAACTGGCCCATCAAATGCGGCAGAAGATGAAAAATGCTGATTGAGCGTATCAATATTTAAGTTATTGGGTAAAGTAGAACTGCGCGACTTACCAACTCCTAATGACCTCAAGAACTTCCATACTTTCGATGGGTCCTCATTTTCCAAATTACTATGAATATGTCGGCGTTGTGCGTCCCTACACACCTTGTTGCATTCATTTCGACGTTCATTGTATCTGTGTTTGTTATTGTCTGTAGGCATGCATTTATACCTACTCTTGGCAGCAGATTTTTTATTAATTAATATTCTGATATCCTGAGTAAGCCAAGGCGCAGGCAAATGTTTAATTTTAACTGGTCTTAGTGGAGCGTGTTTGTCGTACAATTTGATGATGATCATGTTAAAAAGTTCAAGTTTCGAATCAATACTAGGTGCATTTATAACTTCAGACCAGTCTAAACTATTGGCATCACTGCGTAGGTTTTCCATGTCAATGCCACCAAAATTACGGTGCATAAGGACTTTGGGCTTGGATTTTGGCGGACGGATTTTGTAGGAGAGGTAAACCATGTCATGGTAAGAAAACTCGTCCGCAGCGCACTGACCATGCTTGCTGACATGTGTAGAAGATTGTACAAGAATCAGGTCAAGTAAAGAGGGTGTGCAATTTGGGAGATTGTGGGTAGCATCTAGGGGAAGAATGGTCAGGTTGCAAGCCCTCACTGTGGACTCAAAAGCCAGGGAGCGAGAGTCTCGTTTTAGTAAGCACGTGTTAAAATCACCCATAACTATGGTGTGTTCATAAGACGGCATGAAGTTTTCTAATAGGGTCTCAAGAGAAGAAAAGAAATTAATATGAAGTGACGGAGAGTAGTAGACACCAATTAATATTTTAGAGTGGGATAGTGAAATTTCAAGTAAAAGGTGCTCACCAGCATTAGAGGGGGGAGGCTGCGCTGACATACTTACTATCGTGAATTGTATATGAGAGCGTAAATATATGGCAACACCGCCACCACCCCTGCCAATGCGGTCGTTGCGAATAAGTTGGAAGCCAGGTAACGTATATAAGGATGAAGGGAGGGACGGTTTCAACCAAGACTCGGAAACGAGTATGGCATGAATGCTTGTATGCTGAAACGACGCCATCATATCGGTGAAATGAGCCGGAATGCTTTGCGCGTTAATATGAAAAACATTGAAGTTTTTCACAGCGCCCACTAGGATGGAGTCAATAGTACTCGACAAGCTGGGTAAGCTATGAAAGCTATCATTACTGCTGCTGTTTGCGGATACATACGATGTCACAGATTCATCACTACTACAATCACTTTGGGGCATGGAATATTATATAGATGTATAAAAATAAATAAATATATTTTAATAAATAAAACTATATAGATATATAATAAATAATAAGTATAAGTAAATAGATATGTATATAAAATCAATAATTAGTAAAGTTGATTTGGATGCCAACAAGTGACAATAATGCGCACCTGCCAGCTGTGCTTTGGTTAAGTATACAAAATTTTCAGTAACACTAAAACTATATTAAATTAACTATTACCTTAATACTGTGTAAGATCCAAACGAAAACAAGAAAATAGTAGAATATTATAACTACTGGGCTACTCATTTGCATTAACCAAACGCAGAAAACAAACGAAAAAAAAAAAAATAATATATACCTACCTAAACGACTGACATACCTACTAAATTAAAAAAAATCCTTAAAACAATTAAGTTTAATCGATCGATTGTAAATATCTTAATAGTCTGTGGAATGGAATTAAACATAATCAATACACACACACACACACACAATAGAGGTTTCATGTCGAATTAACTTTTGAAGAAGATATAAAGATAATAAAATAAATATCTATACTATGTAGTTATATATATACCTTTCATACAATTCTTTTCTTCGCGTTAATTTTAGTATTTGAAAGTTGTTATTATGGTAAGTGAGTAAGTGGTAAGTGAAGTAAGCGAGCGTGATAGACAGACACAGAGGTAAGCAAAATTGATTTGCCTTAATAACAATATTCTACCATGCAAACAGGGTGAAACGTTTTTGGAACATAATAGGCAAACAACAAACAAATGAATGTCAAACCAGTCCCGCGACACTGCATACATAATGAAATAACTCAGAATTGTGAACGTACTTTGTACCAACCCAACACTGCAAATAAATAAAATTATAAGCATAATACCACAGATTATGTAATGAGTTTTCAACTTGTTTTTAAAAATTGCTAATGATTTGGCTTTTCGTATGTCCAAAGGTAAGTCGTTCCAGAGTCGTGCAGCTTGTACTGCAAAGGAATTGGCAAAATATTCAGAAGAATGAAAAGGAATCTTTAAAACTAAGTTTTCAGCGGAGCGTAAGGATAGGTGGATAGGAGTGTGAGTTATGCAAGAATTGAAAACGTAGTTTAAGGTAAGGAGGAGTAGAAGGAATGAAAAGGACAGAGTATAATAAAGAAAGGATGTGAGCATTCCGGCGCAGACGAATGGGTAACCAGTTCAGCTTTTTTCGAAATTCGGAAATGTGGTCGAATTTTCGCAGACCATATATGAAGCGGATACAGAAATTTTGAAGGCGTTCTAGTTTATTGAGCTGTTCCTCGGTTAAGTCTGGATATGAGGCATCGGCATAATCGAGTATTGGAAGTAATAGAGATTGTGCAAGCGCAACTTTAGTGGTTATAGGTAAAACATTCCGGAGTCTTCTGAGGGAAGAGGCGGAAGCAAACATCTTGCGACTGGTTTCTGCGATTTGTGGTATCCAGGATAATTTGCGATCAATACAAATACCAAGGTTTTTTACAGTGTCACTAATTTTTACAATTGTCCCATCAAAAATGACTTGTGGAAGGTGAAACCAATCAATTTTCGATATTAATCTCGAGCTGCCTATAACAATACATTGTGTCTTAGTCGGATTAACCGTCAGACCATAGGATTTACTCCAGTTGGAGATTTTCTGTAGATCAGAGTTTGTGGTCTGGATTGCATCAGATAATTGTAAGAGAGAAGCTTGCGTGTAAATTTGCAGATCGTCTGCGTAAAGGTGGTAGGACGAATAGAGTTGAAGTGAAATTGTATTTATAAAGATTGAAAAGAGAAGAGGGGATAGAACGCCGCCCTGAGGGACGCCCGCCGTCGTATCACACCACGAAGAATAAGTATCATCGACACGAACACGTTGGCGACGTCCATACAGGTAACTGCGAAACCACGAAATTACCGTCGGAGATATATTAAGGGAGCGCAGCAGTTCCAACAGTATATCGAAATCAACGTTGTTGAACGCATTACTAAAGTCTAACAGCGATAGAACTGTTAGCTGTCCATCGTCCATACCTTGTCGGATATCGTCTGTTATATTGACTAGAGCTGAGACTGTGCTGTGACCAGGACGGAATCCGGATTGTAAAGGGTTTACTAGATTATTTCGGATGAGGAAAGAGGTAAGTTGCTGATGAACAAGGCGTTCAAGGATTTTAGACAGGAAAGGAAGAATAGAAATAGGGCGATAGTCAGATAGTGAAGAGGGATTGCTTTTTTTAGGGAGTGGGGTTATCTGGGCTTCCTTCCATATGGAAGGAAACACGCCACTAGACAAGGATTCATTAAGGATGTATTTGATCACAGGCACAATCTCATCTAAGATAGGTACAATCATTTTCCGACTAATAGCATCGCAGCCAACTGCATCTGACGATATCGACTGTATGCTCGCCTTAACATCACGATCGGTAAATTCGTTAACAACAAAAGGATCATGGTCAGGAGTTGGTATTCTAGATAGGTGAAGTAAAGTAGTAGCTTTTGTAGGGCCATCAAAATTGGCAGACGAAGAGAAGTGCTGGTTGAGAATATCAATATTTAAATTATTAGGGATGCTATTTTGTCGTGACTTACCAACTCCTAATGACCGTAGGAATTTCCACACTTTCGCGGGGTTTTCATTTTCTAAGTTTTTGTGAATGTGTCGGCGTTGTGCGTCTCTACACACCTTATTACAGTTGTTACGATGCTTATAATACCTATTTTTATTATCTTCTGTAGGCTTACATTTATACCGCGCCTTGGCTGTCATCTTCTTATTTATAGATTTACGGATATCTGCTGTGAGCCAAGGAGCAGGCAGATGTTTCATTCTGACAGGTCTCAATGGAGCATGTGTGTCATAAAAGTGTGTTATTATACGATTGAAACAATTTACTTTTAAATCAATATTAGTCGCACTTACTACATCTGACCAATCAATATCACGAGCATAGCTTCGTAAGTTTTCCAATTTTATACCACTAAAGTTGCGCTGTAAAAGAATCTTGGGCTTTGTTTTGGGTGGACGAATATTATATGAGAGGTAGATCATATCATGGAAAGAAAAGATATCAGCCGCACACTGACCATGTCCGCTGACATGAGATGGTGAAGAAACTAGAATTAAGTCAAGTAGAGAAGGTGAGGAGTTAGGAAAGTTATGTGTAGCGTTTAATGGAAGTATGGTCAGATTATTTGAAATAATAGTGGATTCAAAACAAGATGCCCGGGTGCCTTTTTTGAGCAAACAGGTATTGAAGTCACCCATAATTATAGTATGCTCATAAGAAGGACAATAATTTTCTAAAAGATTTTCAAGAGAGCTAAAAAAATTTATGCGAAGAGAGGGACAGTAATACACGCCGAGAAGAAGTTTAGAGTGAGATAAAGTAACCTCAAGGAAAATATGTTCACCAGCATTCAGGGGAGGAGGCTGAGTTGACATATTAAGCACGGAGTATTGTAAGTGTGATCGGAGATATATGGCAACACCGCCACCACCACTACCAGTACGATCATTACGAATTAATTCGAACCCTGGAAGAGAATACAGCGTCGAAGGGAGACAGGGCTTTAACCAGGATTCTGAGACTAAAATAGCGTGTATACTATTATGCTCAAACGATGCCAACATATCAGTAAAATGAGCCGGAATGCTTTGGGCGTTAATATGGAATACATTAAATTTTTTCGAAGCATCCAATAGCAGTGAGTCTATCGTATGCGATAGACTTGGAAAACTACTGAAGCTGTCACAACTACTATTAGACAAAGTAGAATATGGCGAAACAAACTCATCACACTCGCTATAATATTCACTATTATCACTCATAATAATGATCTACTGAAAATACAACTATAAAAATATCTTGTTATATAGATATAATAACAATAATTATAAATATATATATATATTATATATATGTATTTATTTAACTATCAAAACACCTGTCCACCTGCCAGCTGTGCGGTTTAAGAGATTCGTTTAATAAAATATTACTTAATCAAGTCAAGATTTTACACTACTTGTACTAATTTACTAAATACAATAAAATAACGAGAAAAAAAGTCGTGTAACAACAAAACAAAGTTACAAATAAAATATATATATATAAAAAAAAAAGAACACTAGGCAAAAACTTAAATTATATTTGGTCCGACTGGGTTAACTTACTCCCTAACTGCAATAACTAAACGTTTTGTAGATTAACTATAAAGTAATTATTGAAGGAAATTTACGCTTAGATCGGTAATAAAAATTAAGTACGATGGAAAGTAAATAAAATATCTTGGCTATATCACTGGCTGAATACTCACAACGTGTGTAGTCAATAAAAGTATTGAAAACAACAGTGATATAATAGAGATGTCAGTGTCAACTTGTCAAGTCAGTCGTATAGTAATCTGTGGTAGTGGTGTGGTAGTAATATATATATTGTTAGACCATAAAATTTTATAGATTAAAGACATTAGCAATCCGCTCAATCCGCTAGACGTCTGTTACGGAGGCTTGTCTTCATATATATGGAGATGCTCATCAGATCTCGATGAATTTACAATGGGACTACACGGGGAGTATACCCTCCCAAACAAAACATGCAATTATTAATTCGGTTAATAAATGACGGAGTTATGAGGTGACAATTTTCTGGCATTTAGTGAAGAAGTTCCGTTGTCTGTCTCCAAAACTTATCATCAGATTAGAAACATAAGAACTCTTTTGAAACAAACTTCTTTCAAACAAAAAAATAATTTTGCAAATCCGTTCATAAATGACGGAGTTATACCCGAACATACCATAAAAACAAAATTCTACCGAATTGAGAACCTCCTCCTTCTTCTTTGAAGTCGGTTAAAAACTGAGATTATTTAATAATAATAATCCAAGTGGTAATGATCCAAATTCAATACAGTTTTACATTTTGGTGTATAAACAGAAATTAAATTGTAATTTGTGTTTTTTTTTGAGATCATAAGCTTACTACCAATGTGGGTTGCACATTACTAGTATTCTCGTGCTTGTGTCTGGAGTGGGTTCATGTCAATAATGCGATGGGTGGCGATAGAACTCACGACCTCTCGATCGCAAGTCTGACACCTTATGCATTGGGCTATTGCCGCTTTAATTTATAAAAATAAATTAAAAGTTTTAGTTACATAATAAAAACTTGAATTACATCATTCTATGCTAACCATATATTGATATCTACTAGTAGTAAATAAATAATTTATCTGCAAACAATCGAAATTCATGAGTTTAAATAATGGTCGAGGGTAGACTGGTTGTTTCGAAGCTGTGGAAAATTGCTTACGGAAAAATGAGTAAAGCCGGCCACATGGCGCGCTATGCGCCCTCTATAAATGATGACTTTTCAATGGGCATTCATTTGCGGACGCGCCGCCGCGTGCCGCCGTTGCCCCACCATAAATTTATGTGATCGTCATCGCGTCGGAAAACAATTACCTGTATCTGGGATAAAACAAATCTGCTTTCACGCTTGACCGAGTGTTATATCATGTACATCGCGTCACTTGTGATAAAATTTGATTCGTTATACTATATACAGTATGGAAAACAGTTGGGGTAGTTGCGCTGTATGGATTGGACTTAAGTCAGTTCTCCAGCGCCTGGTCTCGGTGCCGTCTTTCAATTCCAAATAACAGACAAGTTCATCTTAGAATGCATTTTTATTTTACATCAGGTGAGAGAGTGATCAAGAGCTTGTCTGCCATATATAAAAAAAACTGGCCAAGTGCAAGTCGGACTCGCACTCGTAGGGTTCCGTAACACATTAGAGTATTTTATAACTATAACATTTTTTTTAGAGTCCACGGAGAATCTCGTCATCGCGATCTAGAAAGACGGGGCTCGGGCTCGTTTACTAGCGCCATCTATGTCAGTTTGCCGAAACTAATTAGAAAAGTTGTTAGCTTAACAAACACGGAGGATTTGTTAACACCCAGATGACACCTAGAGCTTCATAGCTGGCGTTATACTAACCACGTTTTTTGTATGTGGACCCCCTTTAATTTTTAACTTTATTTTGTTTTTAGTATTTGTTGTTCTAGCGGCAACAGAAATACACCACCTGTGGAAACTTCAATTGTCTAACTATCACGGTTAATGCGATACAACCTGGACAGACAGAATGACAGACAGACAGACAGACGGACAGCAGAGTCTTAGTAATAGGGTCCCGTTTTACCCTTTGGGTACGGAGCCCTAAGAAGATGTAATATTAGCAAGTGTAGCTTTAGAAAATTTTCAATTTCAATCAACAATAATTTGCAGAGAAATATTAGGTTGGGGAAAAAGTCTTTTCGCATTATAGTAAGTATCAACTTGTAATAAAATCTCTTTGGCTATACTATTTGTATCTGGTTGGTTTTGGTATCATTAAAAGTTTAAATTTTAAAGAAGATAATTCCATATTTAAAATAGGGAAATGTGTGATTTTCATTTGTTATTCGTACTGTGAAGATGAGTGAATCTAATGAAGAAATTCGATACATTTTAAAATTTTTCTACAAAAAAGGTAAAAATGAAACGCAAGCCGCGAAAAAACTTTGCGATGTTTATGGACCTAGTGCAGTGTCTGTGAGAGTAGCACAAATTTGGTTTAAGCATTTTCAATCCAGAAATTTTGATGTCAAAGATGCACCTTGCTCTGGTAAAATGTAATATTACAGATAAAATGGATCCCATTTTGAAAAAGTGGAGCAAGATCGGCATATCAGTAGTTACGACGTAGCTGAAGAACCAGGAATTGACCACAAAACTGTTTTGGCGCATTTGAAAAAAACTGGGTACACAAAAAAGCTCGATATTTGAGTACCTTACGACCTCACTGAAAGAAACCTAATGAACCGCAACAAGGTGATACTGTGTGTGTGGTGGGATCGGAAGGGCATTATTCATTATGAGCTGTTACCACCAGGCAGGACCATGGATTCTGAACTCTACTGTGAACAACTGATGAGATAAAGCAAGAAGTTGAGAGAAAGCGGCCGGAATTAATCAACAGAAGGGGTGTGGTTTTTCATCATGATAACGCTAGACCTCACACATCTTTAGCCACTCAGCAAAAATTAAGAGAGTTTGGCTGGGAGGTGATAATGCATCCGCGGTATATTCCTGACATTGCACCTTCAGATTTCCATCTATTTCGGTCTCTTCAGAATTATTTAGGCAGTGTCAGGTTAACATCACGAGAGGATTGCCAAAACTACTTGTCGCGGTTTTTTTATCAGAAGCCCCAACATTTCTATAGCAATGAGATCATGTCCCTACCTACGAGATGACAAAAAGTTATTGAACAAAATTGTACCTACATACTTCAGTTATATGTAAATAAACTGTATTAAAAAATGTTTTGAATTTTCTTAAAAAATGCGAAGAAACTTTTTCCCCTATAATAGTAGCACATAACATAGCAAAAAGACACTTTCTAAAATAAGTAAAGATGGCGGACGATACTGCAATATTTTTATTTATTATAATCCTTGCGTTTTTACTGATTTATTGATGAAATTAATTGTTAGTTAGTTTTTAGTTTCAAAAATTCTTTATTCAAAATAATTATAACTTTATATATTTCTTAAATCTAGGAATGGCATAAAATAATAAAAATAATAACGCTATTTTCAAAGGCGTATTGCATAAAATTACATTAATATTTAAATTGTAGGGTATGGGAACAAATTACTATCATTATATAATTATTATGCACGTTTAAGACATTTATAACTAACATAAACGACGAAATTGATTAAATAATGTTTTTCTGCAGCTATATAAATATCTTTGTAAAAGATTGTGCAAGCGACGAACGGTTCGTGAAACTCTTCGATTATTGTCGTTGAACTAATTAAAAGTTAGTAGTCGATCCTTCGACGGCGTGGGTTGCCAGTTATCTGTCGACACCTCAATACACGTCTGTTCCGATCTTCGAAGAGTTTTAATACTCTAGGTCTCAATCTACCTATAGGACAAATTTAGTAGTTCATGAAACGTATTTAAATCTACATAATCCACTTAAATTAAGCTTTTACTTATTTTCTTGCTAACATTTTACGCTGGATTTTATAATGATTACATTTTTGAGTTTTTTTGTTAATAGTAAATAAGTAGTAAGTAAATAGTAGCTTCTAGGAAGATTTAAAAGGATTACTGTAGACATTTTTATGAAGGTATCACAGATTGACATCGTTCATAATAAATAGTAAGATTTATTTATGAAGCTGTTTTGGTTTCTATAAGAAAGGTTAAATTTAAAACTCCCCGACTGTTGTGTATACATATATATCTGTATAACTAAACCGGGGATTTATAATGATGTTTTCTAACCTCTGGCCTCAATGCCGGTCATTGTCTCAAAGCACCACCAGGCCCTCAACATTGGAATGGCTCTCTGACTCTCTGACTGAAAGGCTCATTGGGATGGTATCATTGCTAATTGACCAAGCGAGCGTAGCGAGCGATGCGTCTCAGTTTTGACTAGGCCAAAAATGCTTTTATCCGGATGTTTGTCTGTCTGTTCTCGCCTACAGATAGTTTTTTTTCAAACAATTTTGACGAAAATTGGCACACGAGGTCCTTGATTTATTTGAGAATTTTTGTCGCGTTTTTTTATTTGGGGGGAAATAGTGGGGAAAGTAGAGAAGTTTGCTGTAGCATTATTTATCAACGGATTTCAGGCAAATTGGAAAGGCACATTAAGGACTTCATTCTACACAATATGTTGCGAAAAATATTTGAAGGGGGAAAAGGGGGGAAGTTTGCTGTAGCGTTATTTATCGACGGAATTCAATCAAATTTGAGAGGCACATTAAGTAATTTTTATTCTACATAAAATGTGGCAAAATAATATCGTTTAAAAACTAAAAAACAACCGACTTCAATTCCGCGCTATTCATTTTCAGTACCAATTTTGAGATGTTTATCTCAATATCTCTGGAGATACTTATCATACCTCGATAAAATTACCATGGTACCACACTTGGAATATCTCCTTTCGAACAAAAAAGAATAATCAAAATCGGTTCATAAACGACGAAGTTATCCGCGAACAAACATTAAAAAAAAAAAAAAAAAAAAATATACGGTCGAATTGAGAAACCTCCTCCTTTTTTTGAAGTCGGTTAAAAAATATCAAGAAGGGGCAGTGGAGGGGAGTTAGAAGGTGAAGTTTGATGCAGCGTTATATATTTTTATTATTATTTTTTTTAATATCTTATAGGCTAGCGTTTGACCACTATCTTACCTGTTGATAATGCGGTCAAAGATGGTAAGCACGCTAGGCCTAGAATGGGAACTGGTTTTCAAGGATAGCTGCTATATAGGGACGGTTTTCAATTTTTATACGGGCACGCGAGGTCTACTGTTCTCACAAAACTACTACTATTACAAAGGCGTTTGTGTGTATGTTTGTTGCTTCTTCACGCTAAAACTTCTCAACCGATTGACCTGAAATTTTGTATGTAGATAGTTCAGGCCCTTAGATTAACACATACTTTTCATCCTGATATTCACACGCGAACGATGTCTACGCGGTTAAAACCGCGGGGCACAGCTAGTAAATTACAAATTAACTGGAGTAAATAAATCTAATACTATAAGAATCTTTGTCCTGACATACTGACTGACTGACTGACTGACTGACTGACTGACAGACAACGCACAGCCTAAACCGCTGGTCGTAGAGACTTGAAATTTGGAGGGTATATTTGACTTAGTACGTACGGATGTACTAAGAAAGGATTTTCAATATTCACCCCTTAAGGGGATGAAATGGGGGTTCAAAGTTTGTATAGAGAAACAAGATTAGATAGTCTTTTCTATCCGAAACTTCACATAAATGCTTCAGTGAAAAAATAAGTAAATACGTGTTTCAGGTTTTTTTGAAATTCCACCCCTAAGAGGGTGAAATGGGGTAACAAAGTGTGAAAATCAATATTGTTTCGGATTCCGCTGAAATTTGGCATGCCGATAGTTATTACGACAATAATTCCCTCTGAGAAAGGATTTTCTGATATTCACCCCTGAAAGGGATGAAACGGGGGTTTAAAATTTGTATGGAAAAACAAGATTAGATAGTCTTTTCTATTCGAAACTTTATACAAGTGCTCCAGTAAAAAAATACGTGTTTCAGGTTTTTTTGAAATTCCACCCCTAAGAGGGTGAAATGGGGTAACAAAGTGTGAAAATCAATATTGTTTCGGATTGCGCTGAAATTTTGCATGCAGATAGTTATTACGACGTTAGTTCCTCCTGAGAAAGGATTTTCCAAAATTCACCTCTGAAGGGGATTAAACGGGGTTTCAAAGTTTGTATGGAAAAACAAGATTAAATTGTATTTTCTATTCGAATCTTCATACAAGTGCTCCAGTAAAAAAATAAGTAAATACGTGTTTCTTTTTTTTTAAATTCCACCCTTAAGAGGGTGAAATGGGGTAACAAAGTGTGAAAATCAATATCGTTTCGGATTGCGCTGAAATTTAGCATGCAGATAGTTATTACGACGTTAGTTCCCTCTGAGAAAGGATTTTCCAAAATTCACCCCTGAAGGGGATTAAACGGGGTTTCAAAGTTTGTATGGAAAAACAAGATTAAATTGTATTTTCTATTCGAATCTTCATACAAGTGCTCCAGTAAAAAAATAAGTAAATAGGTGTTTCTTTTTTTTTAAATTCCAACCTTTAGAGGGTGAAATGGGGTAACAAAGTGTGAAAATCAATATCGTTTCGGATTCCGCTGAAATTTGGCATGCAGATAGTTATTACGACGTTAGTTCCCTCTGAGAAAGGATTTTCTAAAATTCACCCCTGAAGGGGATGAAACAGGGGTTCAAAGTTTGTATGGAAAAACAATATTAGATAGTCTTTTATATTCGAAATTTAACACAAGTACTGAAGTAAGTAAATACGTGTTTCAGGCTTTTTCGAAATTCCACCCCTAAAAGGGTGAAGTGGGGTAACAAAGTCTGAAATTAATATTGGTTTGGATTGCGCTGAAATTTGGCATGCAGATAGTTATTTTGACTTAGGGATCCGCTAATAAAGAATTTTTAAAATAAACTCTTTAAGGGGATGAAGCGGGGGTTCAAAGTTTGGATAGTCGTTTTATTCGACATTTCACACAAGTACTTCTGTAAATAAATAAGTAAATACGAGTTTCAGACTTTTTCAAAATGCCACCCTAAGAGGATAAACTGGGGTAACAAAGTCTAAAAATCTATTTTGTTTCGGATTGCGCTGAAATTCAGAATGCAGATATTTATTATGACGTAGGTATCCGCTCAGAAATGATTTTCTGAAAATTCCTCCCGGATACGGAACGGGGATTCAAAGTTTGTATGGCGAAATAAGATGGGATAAAGTACGTGTTGTAGGATTTTTCGAAATGGGGTAGGTAACAAAGTCTGTAAATTTAGGTTTTTAGGGTTTTATAAATATGAATTCCGAATTGCCTTAGTCACGCGATAACATGAAAACGGGTGAACCGATTTGGCTAATTCTTATTTGATGTGTTTAATGATAGAATCGTTATTACAAAAGAAAAGTTTTAAATAAGTAAAAGAAGGTTTTAACGCGGGCGAAGCCGCGGGACACTTCAAGTATAATATAAATTTTTGGTTGAAGGAAACCATCGGCTTTCCCTATGCCACATTCCGTTTACTTTGAGTGACGTGAAGTAAACCGTTATTCAAAGGTGCTAAGTAGTGGGGCGGCGTTGTTAGAGACGGGGTAGTCCCGCAGGACGCGGACACAGCCAGGACTCTTTTGATAAATATTTTATGCGCCTCCCGACTCCATATACCGTACATAACTTGTGATATTTCTTCTTGTTCAGATTAAAATAGTTTCTTTTGCTATCCTTTATGGGCGCCTCATTGATATTCATACGGCTTCTCTTTTTGTATCGTCCTATCAAAAAGTCAAAATCGATGTTAAATAAAACAAAGATAAATGAAAATATATTTTTGAAGACGGGCATGGAGCCTAAACTCTGCTTATCCCGGTTTATGGAGTCTTGTAATTTTTGCGAACTTGTTTTGAAAGGGCGGGGAGATATAGAATTGGAGGGTCAAGTTGAAAGGATTCCGGATAAAGAAAATGTGCACTCCAAAATTTCTGTTGAAATTGATAATGTGGTTGAGAAAAGATTATTTCGGTAATACGGCTTAGTACACGTACTTAGTATATACATTGAAGCTTCATTGTGTATAGTTGTAGGTATATGAACTTTGAGAAATTTAAGAATTATTAACATTAAATGCTCATTATTGTCTATTGCTCCTTGTTTTCTAATTAAACTACGTAACGGCGTGTATTTTACCCACAGCTTTGTGTGTAAAAATAGCCCGAGATCTTGTGTTATTTCTCTCGATGGTTATAGACTAATGGTGTAACGTACGAGCGACTTGTTTTCGATGTGGCCCCACTAACAGTTAAATAGATTAGATAAGGCTACTAGCCGACGGAGGCACTTAGCAACTTTCTGTGTTATCAACATATTTGTGTTTGTATTTAGTGGACCCATTACGCTAATTCAGACGATCTTTTATGCACTTTCAATTATAACGCCCCGGTGTTTGTTTAAATGCTGTCGCCATCTTTGGTAGACGTAGCGTACGTTTATTCTGTAGACGTAGTTCAATATTAGTAGTAGTAGTATAGTATGTACCAATTAAGTATTTTAACTTTGGTATTTTTGTATAGGTATACAAATGTGGCAGTCCACATTTGTATACCTATACATATGTTGACTGTATCAGTATATAGTGAACTATAATACTTGCTCGAATAAGTTCAAGTAACCGCTAAACTATTCACTAGACATTAAGAAAAAGTGCGCGCTCTGTTTTACATAAATCAGGAAATCAAAGGAGCATTTTTCTTTTTATCGCTTCCTCTTTGAAAGTCTCGTAAAGCTAAGCCACTGGCTCCGTGAACAAGCCAGGAATATTGTCGGATCGCATCGCCTCTAAACTTAGAAGCTTTATTTAATCAACTTAATTTTTCTCTGCTTGTACTCGTATAACCACACCACAAGGTTCACGATTTGTTTTTCATTTGCACAGCTTGTATTAAATTCATTGAACCGAGTGAATTTCGCGTAGTGTTAGCTAGTCTTATTTTACCCTTTTTAAGTACCATTTAAGATACGGTCATACTCCGGAGTCCTGCGATCTGCGGGCGCGATCTTAGTACTTTTCAATTGTTTTCTAATCGCAATTGGTGTGAACCAGTCGGTACAAATACTACTGCGCTATCTGATCGCCGCCTAGATCGCGCACGCAGGACGCTGCGGTGTGTGCTGCGGTGCGTACCTTTACACTTGTCTTAATTTCAGTAGTGGTGGTGAAGGTTCAATTAATTGTTTAGGTATTAACAAGTAACTCAATGATTTTTTGTATAAACCGACTTCACAAAAAAGGAGGAGCTTCTCTATTCGATGGAATTTTTTTTGTATGTTTACCGATTACTCGAAGATGCAAAAACCCATTTAGAAAATTCTGATTTTGTTTAAAAGAGTATACTTCACAGGTATTCCCATTTAAATTTCATCGAGATATGTTAAATATTTTCAGAGATATGCAGATAAACACCTCAAACTACTAAGTTTGAGGTGTTTATCTGCATATCTCTTCTGCATCATATTATTACTAAATAAGAATTAATAGCGCGGCAAAAGTCGGTTTTTTAGGATTCCGTACCCAAAGGGTAAAACGAGACCCTATTACTAAGATTCCGCTGTCCGTCTGTCTGTCTGTCTGTCTGTCTGTCTGTCTGTCTATCCATCTGTCACCAGGCTGTATCTCATGAACCGTGATAGTTAGATAGTTGAAATTTTCACAGATGATGTATTTCTGTAGCCGCTATAGCAACAAATACTAAAAACAGAATAAAGTTAAAAATAATAGATGGTCCCCATACAAGAAACGTGTTTTTTCGGCATTTCACGCCATCTATGAACGCTTAGTTAGGTACACGTCCCATAGATGGCGTTATATTGAAATGTCGATGCCTAACACCTTTGTTAGACGTTAGATGGCGTTATAAGAAATAAAATGTTTATTAATTATTATTTTTTGCTGGCGAAAAATGATAGTGGTATTTTTTGCTCGATCTTATAAAATACTGTAGTGCGGTACGGAACCCTACTAGTGCGAGTCCGACTTGCACTTGGCCAGTTTATTTAGTTTTTTAAACGATCTTAAATTATTTTTATTAATTATCAGCGTTCATGTTGTCAACTTCTACTTATTTTGAAAGCTACCTCAAATGGACAAGTTATTTATCTTATCTGCCTAAATTTTGTCAACACAATATTTTTCTGAAAACGTAAGTTAGGGAAGGATACTATAAGCCGTAGGCAGTAGCAGTGAATTCTGAATAATATTAATAAATATAAATATCACATTTTATTAACTTTATGATTCACGTCGGGGCCTCACTTATATATTATCCCACTTCGGTACCCCCAACATCTTGCGTAGTATAATTTGTGTAATAACATCGAACGAGTTGGTTGTAAGGAAAGTTTTAATATCTATTCCGATTAGATTCAGTGTCAGGAAGGAACGCAGATAGCGTCGGCGGAGTTGGAAGGAAATATTAGATAGATCGAGCTTCGAATACAAATATGGGGAGATAGGGAAATCGGATTTGCCAGCACTCCCAGACGTGTCGTATTATCGGACTCTTTTTGTGAAATGTATCTTATTTTAATAAGACGTCCATCTTTATTATTCTAACACTGAGGTTAGACTTTTACAGAATACCTACTGTTTGTTTGTACGAGCCCTTTGTATTCTCATTGAATTGAAATAAAATAAGAAATGAAATATATACAATAAAAGATTAATAAGGAAGCTACATCAATATTTACTGAATTGATAATGAATATTTATACTAAACTAAAACCGAACGAAGGAAAATAAGAACGTTTTTTAAACTATAACCGAAACAATCCGTTTTTCAGTAGTTAATCTCAGGTGTACTAAGCTAGGTGAGCAATTTTATAGCCGCAGTGTAACGGCGAACGTACTGCTGGGTAGGCAGTTAGGTACCAGACTGCGGTCGACTCCCTCACTAATTAAATCCCAGCGACGACGCGGTTTCAGACCGACAGCCTCTTAATTATTGTTCCGGCTCTTAACATCTGTCTTAATGTCACTTTCCGTTTAATTCTCGAATTCTTCGCGCTCTGGCATGTTATAAATGTTAATTTCTTCGGACAGTGTCGCCTTCTTAATAGCTGGATTGTTATTGCTGCGTTTTAACGAATTTCGGATAATTGTTGTGGTTTTAGTGAATTTCTTCGGTTAATTTAATATAAACGCTTTGAGAGATCTCATCTACTACTTTATATATGTCTGAGTTATCATTGACCACTTAGACCAATTGATAGAAGGCTTCGGCCTTGACACAACATATAGGCTAACGTTAGACCACTATCTCGCACGGTGGTAAGCGATGTGATCGAAGATAGTGAACACGCTAGGTCTAGAATACTCTTGAGTCTCAACGTTCTTCTAATAGAATTTTAATGATGAAGCGTGTAGGTAGTATCAAACTCCCATCCTACTATTGAAAGTAACTTCTTAAAATCACAAGTAGATAAGCCACTTACAAACTTGTTCAAGATTCCGCAGAAAGCTCCCGGATTAAAAGCTTTTATTGCGTTAAGAAGGTAAATGCGAAAACATCCGAAAGTTTTTAATTTTCTTACTGGTATACAAATTGGTTTCTGAAGCTACAAAAGAAGCACACGCCTGGCTCTCTCGGGCCGTCCGAGGGCCGAATACAAATTAAGAGGCAGACTTCGCTCTCACAAAACTAGTTAATATGTGCAGCGTCTGGATTTGAGATAGTACTAAAGGCAGACTCACTACTTGCGGAAGCGAATAATTCACTTTATCGACATAATGCGCACGCTAGTTCCCAATACTGGACCGCAGCTTTGCCAACGTCGAATTCAACGTACTTTAAAATGTATTTACAACCTGTGTTTATGGGTCGGAGAGGGATCTAAGCCAATTTTAAAAGACTGAGTATTTTTAAGTTTACGATTTACAAAGACTCTGTTTAAAAAGTTTTAAATTATTGGAGTGGGTAGTGGTGGTAGTGATATATAGCTAAAACTATACAGAGACACTACGCAGTTCTAAAAAACATCGTAATTAGTCGGCCAAAACAAATTTTGGCTGAGCTACGTTACGTTTTACGTTTTTCTTAATTAGCTAAGCGCTGTAGGCTAAGTAAAATCATACTTCAAATTTACTGCGAAAAAAAATTATAAAGAAAATAAAAATGGAATGAAAAACGGTGCCATGCGAATGGCGTCATCGATTTAATTTTTAACCCCCGACGCAAAACGAAGGGGTGTTATAAGTTTGACGTGTGTATCTGTGTATGCGTGTATCTGTGTGTGAGTGTGTGTGTGTGTGTGACTGTCGTGTGTGTGTGACTGTCGTGTGTGTGTGTCTGTCTGAGTCTGTGGTCTGTGTTTATATACCTCGATGACATGATACTCGCTACTGGCTATTTTGACTAGCGCGACATTTGAAGTCGGTTCTTTTTAGTTTTTAAACGATCTTATATTAATTTAATATATTAAATTATTATTATAAGGTCTTTCAAATCTTGATTATATTAATAATATTGTAACATCGATCTGATGCTGGGGCATCTCCTGGAATCTGCAGAATACTCTTCACCTCACCAACTTACAGCTGAGATATTGTGTTTTGGCTCATTGAAATGGTTTCAATGAACTGATCATAAATAGATCGGTCAGAGGGCCTTTAAATTTTGAATGTAAGTATTATATTAATAAGATATTATAAATTAATATTAAATAACGGCACAAATAAGACGCTGCGATGTTATATAGAAAAGATAATGTGGCATGCCAATGTTTTGATTGTCAGATATTAATTTCTAGAAAGTTTATAGAAACATGTAAGTAAGGAAAAAAACGATAAATTATTAGATAATATTATCATAAAATTAAAAGTTAATTTGTGTCGAAAAGAAAGATTATGGTATCCCTCGATTTTACTCTTTCATTACATAGATTCCCAATTTAGAATTAGTTTGGTGCGTCTTTAAAAAGCAGATTGAGCTTGGGTCTGACTTCATGCCCTCCCCATACAAAGGAGCAGAGAGCGACGGGCGGAAAGTTTTAATATCCCAGCGATTGGATTCAGCCACAACCAGACGAGAGTACCTACTCTTGCCGAACATTTGAAAGGAAATGTTCACCATTGAACACTAATACGAAAATCGGACGATAAGGAAATCGACTAAGACGCCCGCAGTTTCCGCCGTTTATCTTGTTCCTACGAAAATGTTTGCATAAATTTGGTATTTATTTTCAAAGATAATTCCCGTAGCTAACTAAGTTATGTAATATCGATTATACTATAATAAGTATCCATGACTTTTTATCTATGATCTTTTAATTGATTTATGAGAATATCAGCTGATTGCAGACTAAATTCAACTGTGAAAAACAAGCGCATAAAAAAGTGCGCTGATATCTACGATCCAAAAGTTTATGTAATAAAATCTTGTGGAATGCTTGCAAAATGGGGAATGTGGAGGAATTTGTTACGGTTGTTTTATTAGAATGTAGAGATTATTTTTCGGGTGTCCGACCGCATCGATATGCCAGGAGGGTGTGATGCGAAGCGGACGAAGTAGGGACGGCTGTAAATCCATATTCGATCTGCGGGATCTGCACTGAGCCGATCTGACAAGCTTCCGATCTGCTTTGCATTTATATAAACACCTTTCTTACCTTAATATCGGTGGGCTCCTTTGGAAGTGACACGAATATTATCAAACAACGTAACTGTATTGAAGATTGTATTAGTGTTTGAAGATGTTATGGTATTTAGTTTCACAGTTTTTTAAAACATGGCAAAATTAATTTGATTAATAGCGAAGAATTAGGCCTGATTTCACCATACCATGTTTGTTAAATCTTATTGAAGCTTTAGCTAATGGGTGTTTAAAAATAACAGGGCTATTAAATCATTTTACATCTTAAGAAGAAAATTTAACGAAAAATCATTAAATCTAACGATAAGTGAATGAATCGCAAATAGGTAATCAAATAATTTGAGATTGTTTAAAAAACGAAACAAAGAACCGAATTTAAATGCCGCGCAACTCATATTCAGTACCAAGTATTAAACTACATATCAACGGTCAAGTTTGAGGTGTTTATCTCTGGATAACTCATCAGATCTCGACGAAATTACAATAGAACAAACGGAAAGTATACTATCTCAAACAATAAAATAATTTTCCGATTCAGTAGATAAATGACGGAGTCCTGAGGTTACAAACAGTCGAATTGAGAACCTCCTCATTTTTGGGAGTCGTTTGAAAGCATTAAAATACGTGTTCCGTTGTAAATATAAAATAGAAAGTTTGGAACAAGTAGTTTTCTCAAAGTACAAATATGATAGTAATATTGAGAAAGGTATGCGGCATCGTATGTGTGGAGTGTGACAGGCATAGGTGCGGGCGGGTGCGGTGTGGAGCCCGGACCTTTATCAAGCGGTTGACTGGTATTACCCTGCAATTGTTCCACTGCGCCGCATTCTAAGCCTCCACACATACCTACACCAAATATTACGCTCTGTGATTTCGCAGCATTAATCTGGCTTGTCTACATAAATATTTCATTGACGGCGCAATTAAAATCGCGTTAATCCCACATTCGGTTTTCATTTCAGAAACAAAAAGTGTTTGTTTAAGAGGTGTAATTACAAAATCTCTCGGGTGGTACTGAATTTTCCGATGTTTTCGCGCAGCGTGCGAGTACGTGCCGTAAAAATAATTCGACGTTCCTCTGGGATCGTTTGTAAAACGTCACGCGTAAAACATATTATAAAGCCAATAAAACGTGTTTACAAGGGTGAGTAGAGCTTGCCGTCCTCGGGGCGTTTCGTTTCCGCGCGATATCCGTAAACATTTTAGCACTGCAATAAATTTAACATTATCCAAGTCGCGAGACATTCTGTTTTCTTCTGTCCCGGGATCAGTCGGTTAACGGTTGTAATCTCGGCGTTTTGGATTTCCTTCTCTCCTAACCGGAATTATACAATTATGTGGAATTCGTATGTTGTGCCTGCTCAGTTTTATTTATGAGTGTGATTTTTGAGATATATCTCCCTTAAGACTTTGAGGCAACGATTTTTAAACATGTCATTGTATTATAATTCCTTCTGAACTTTGGTGAAAAGTACTTCACTTTTCTAGGCAACAACATTTTGTTTTTCTATATTGCTTAGGTACTAATTGTAGGAATTAGCTAAGAGCAAACATTGATATGATAAAGACAACGTATGTAATATTTCTAGCCTAAATGAATTATAGACTACTGATATTGCATAACTAATATTTAACACAATAGATTTTAATTAAACTATCTGAAAATGACACAAGAAAACACACGAGGACCTACGAAAAGGTGACCACCAGAATCCAGTGATTTTATTTAAATCTCTCACCGCACCAATTCAAAGTTACATGAATGCCACAAGATAACAAATTTATGCAGTTAGTGCAAAAGCCGACTCAAAGAAACACTGTGACCCCAGAGTTCCGGGCACGAGCCAACAGTCGAAAAGTAACCTCAAATTAGTCCGAGAAAATAAAACCCCCTGTTTTTGTGAACGTCGCTGACAGGGGTACGACCCGAGAGGCCACACTGGGAATACTGTTTTGGCCAATGGCCGCCCATCTGCTCTCATTATGTCGGGAAACCACTTGCTCGGATTTTTATGAGACTTGTAAATGTTTAACTACGCATTCGAGTACTCAACGGCGGTTTTATAGACTGTTACGACTGCTCCGCTCCGTCAGCGGTTACTTTTAATTTATTACTCCAATAGACAGCAATATATTTTTATAATGAAGTGCTTGCTTTTTGTATCGAGCGGATATTAAAGATTCAATAAATCCTTTATCATAACTCACGTAATAAAAATCCCAGCGCAATTTTAAAGATAAAGATCGTTGAGTTGACGATACAATACATTATAAGCAGCCGCTTATTTAACTAAAGAGAAAAGAGCGGCTAATAGGCTACTTTTACAATAGATTAATCAGAAGCGTATCTCCGACTCCTGTCTGCATCGCAATGCCCTTTTGCAACGCTGATCCACTTTTCTACGGATGCCAGATTAAAGGGGAGTCTAACAAAATGAGAAATGGAACGATTTCAGGACGCATTGTTAGACGGCCGCCCGTTGTCGGATTTATGACAAAAAACAGCGGATGATTCAATCAGCCCGTTCTTTAGTTTGTTATATTCATGTTACAGCCGGCCATCTGCGAGTCTTATTGTTATTGGCGATGTCGCCTTTTTACTTCATTTATCCATACTAAACTCCCTCACTCTCTCTCCCCCAAATTTGGTTTTCTTTCGCGTTAAAACTTATGTTTTTAACTTATGTTCACTCAAGGATTCAGTTGAAACTAGGTAATACGTATTTAAATGAGCGTTAGGCTTCACAATTTGAATGCTGGAAAATTAGGGAAGCAAAATAATATGCATGTTTAACCAAGTTGGTGAGCTTGCGGGGTGATTGTATAAAAGGGCAAACTTTCAGCAAATAGGTATTCAGTGCAGGAAGAAATTTACAATTTAAATATTCTTAATGTCTCCAAGTTGTCGCAGCGAGGGTTCGCACCGGCTTCCACTACATCAATCACTTGCGGACGCTGCTTCTGAACATTTCTAATTATTCGCCTGGGTTTGTATACCGGATAATTTTCCAGCACTTGGAATTCGCCGCTTTTTGTATTCGTTGCTATTTTCCATAGTTTCAATATGAGTTTCAAAGTGACGTTATTTTTATACCCGCTTAAGGTCCGAACAAACTTACGCATCGTATAAACTTTCTAACTTTATAAAGGGTACGTCCCATTGTGTTCGATAATAGCGTGCGCGAAACTTGTCGTCGTGTTCTGCATATTTGACGTTGTTTGCTCACAAATGTTGAAGGGCTGAGAGCCACTCGGCTCGAGAGCGCCGCAACGTGGCAGCTCTGCCTAATCTCTACAGCTTAAGGTTATCCATTGACACACTTGTGCTTTCAAGGGCACTCCGACATTCAATCGATATTAAGAACTTGTTGATTGGCAATTGACTGTTGTACTGACGCTCACTGAATCAAAAATATTGGCTGTTGAGTTAGACCTAAATTTGTTCTATTCCACGTTTAGAAATTAATTTTAGAAAGTTTTATTAGTTTCTTTTTTGTAATATGTTTTTATATTTTTAGATGAACTACTTAAATACCAATTTTCATCAGTACAACTTCATAAAAAAAGAACTTTCCCACATTGCGCCATAATCATGAATATAGCTAAATTTATTTAATTTATACATAATAGCTAAATTTTATATATAAAATAAACTACACAAATACCAATTTTCATCGCTTTAAGTTTAAATACAAAGAATTTTCATACAAACTTTTTCACTCCATTTAACCCTCTCCAGGGTAAAATTTCCAAAAATCCGTACATCCCTACGTACTAAGACAAATATACCCTCTAAATATCAAGTCTCTACGACCAGCGGTTTAGGCTGTGCGTTGTCTCTAAGTCAGTCAGTCAGTAAATACCTATGTCAGGACAAAGATTCTCATAGTATTATAAGTAAACAAGTACTGTTGGTTTCTTCTACATCTCTATGTTATCATAAAAGATGGTGCAATTCAATTCTTCGGATATCACTAGTTTCTATTGATAAATTTACTTAGTTTATATTAACTAAATAATTCAATATTGGGCCGTGTTATCTCATCCATTAAATGTTAAACAAGCGTAACAAACGTAACAAATAATTTTATTCGTATCGTTTGCGCACAAGGCGAGTGTGGGGGCTGCCAACACGTCGTGGGCATAATGGATGTGTTTACAGGAAATCAGAGCCAAGTGTGAACGCCTTCCCGATCCACTGCGACGCCACAACTACCCAACTGCCACACTTGCAAACATGTATAAATAAACACATTGTCAAATGAACTTCTGACGCAGAATAACGCTACGCTAATAAAAGGCTCACTGTATAAATACGCTGGTTTAAACTATATGATTTGTACTGCGATTAGTTTGCGTTTCATTTATTACTTATTTCATTATTTCACAATTTTCAACTGATTTCCAAAAAGAAGGAGGTTCTCAATTCGTCCGTTTGTTTTTTTTCTTTTTTTTTTTGAGTATGTTACGCGATTACTCCGTCAATTGTGAACCGACTCGAATGATTCTTTTTGTAATCGGTAGGGTACGTTTTCGAAGTGGTCCCATTGTAATGACATCGAGATCTGATAAAGTATCTCTAGAGATATGACGATAAAGGTCTCAAACTTGCTACTGAAATTGACTCGCGGGGCATTGAAGTCGGTTGTTTTAGTTTTTAAACTATCTTAATTATTTACGTAAAAATTGTCTGAAGTACTGAAACATGCATTGGGGATGCCCTCCTGGGGATAACCCCTACATTAATCAGGGGAATTAAACATTTGTTTTAAGTGTGACGTTATACGTTTAGATGAAAGCTGAATGGCTCATTACTTTTGTTTTTTCAACCGGCTTCCAAAAAGAAGGAGGTTCTCAATTCGTCTGTATGTTTTTTTTTGTGTGTATGTTACGCGATTACTCCGTCAATTCTGAACCGATTCGAATCATTATTTTTGTAATCGGTAGAGTACGTTTTGAAGGTGGTCCCATTTTATTTTCATCTGATAAGTATCTCCAGAGATATGACGATAAACGTATCAAACTTGCTACTGAAATGACTCGCGGGGCATTGAAGACGGATGTTTTAGTTTTTAAACTATCTTTATTATTTTAATTCAAAGCAATGAGTTATGTTTTTGCTATATTTAGAATAATTATTATTGATATGATCTATTTACATATACTGAATAAATGCTTTGACTTATGACTTATATGCAAGAAAGGATCCAATCTCAATTAGTGAACTCTAAATGAGATGTTTATTAACTTAGCTATCTAAACAAACTGATGCCCTCCAGCTATTATACTCGGTGCTTATTAAAAAAACTTATAGCGACCGCTGAGAAGCAAACATTCATTCACCGTAATGTAATTGAAGACGTTCGCTATAGCAAGTCGTACCATCGCACAGGGACGATAAAATGATTGCGAGCTCAAAGTGGTCTCCGATAAACCTGAAGCTCTTTGAACGCCCTCAAATAGCGTTTCAACAAGATGTTTGCGATCTTGTCTTTATTAAGACGATAACTAGGTATATTCCCACTCATTGACTGGTTGTCGTACACGAATACATTCCGTATTCATTCTCAGCATTGAGGTGGCGTTATGAATAAGTATAGCATGTCGCTGGTATTATCTTCGTGTTCGGTAATGTATTCAAATATGTATCAAGCCCCATCCGCACCGTGTTGCCGTTGTTATTTTATTTCATACGCGTGACGGCGCACCAGCTTTATTTTTTCGCGATACTAGAATATTGTGTTGGCCCGCTGTTGTTGGAATTCATATTTTGCGTAGATGACGTAAACTACCATTGGTGTTGCTTGATAATAATTTTCAACCGTGATTTTTTTAATGAATGTGCTGTATCTGTAACTATAAAGATATGTTTTATGATGATGCAAAAATGTTTAATATTAACTACTGAAACCTTGAAATAGTTGACAAATAAATATATATGAATATAAATATTGCATTACCTACAATACCTACTAAATATTAACGAGAAAATATGTAGCTGCCTTAATTCTGTGGGTAGAAAAGAAAAATTACTTCACATAGGACAACCCCGTCCATGCTCTCGGTGTTCAACAGATATTGATTACTTGTCTGTAAGGAATACAAATGTATCAAGGAAACTGTGTTCTAGCGCTCCTGCGAGCGCCATCCTTTGTACTGACATCTAACATTAAACTTCATAGCCCACCCCTTGTTTTGTATTTCAGGAACTGTCGTTTGTGCGGAAGTTGTGACATGTGAAATTTTTATTTAGATGCTTTCATAACAACGCTAGAGCCGAGTTTATCCGGCGTTTGTGCGGCATGAAATAATAGATACAATTTATATCTTCTCTGTGATACGGTGCAGCGTCCGGCAAGGATGCGTTCCGGAGCAATGAGGGCCTGAGGCGGCTAACTAGCAGGTGCACGTTAGCAAAGAAAAATGAAATAACGCAAAAAGGAGAAGTCGAGTCAGGAGAGGGGGGCAACCGTCGGGGTGGTTCTTTCGAGGAAAGCCAGTTTCCTTTAGTGGAAACAGATAACGATCCACTGCCGACGAAGGAATACGTAACTGCACTTACTACTTACATCTACATAGTAAAGTTGCTCTCGCTTATCAAAGGTATCTAAACACGACATATTCTTTTATGGAACGAATGTAAACATGGGAAGAAAGTGCTCACTCACTCATGATACGGAGATATTTCTCGTTCATGATTGCATTTATCTTTGCGTTGAGAGGGTATGGACAAACATGAAAAGTAAAGACCAATGATTTCAGCTTTCGGACAAAATAATATAGGTGTATTTAAAGTTAAATAAAATTTAGGTATCAAAATAAAATAGTAGTAAAAGTATAATAATAAAATAGTAGTAAAAGTATAATAATAATATTAATAATTAATCCCGCAGGGGCGGCTTTGTGGCGAACCGACGGTGAGTGGCGACACCGCGTACCCCTATCCCGTGAGGGCTTAATGAGACCCTCTTACCTCCGGCTTGCCTTGACTGGCCAGCCAGTGGTGGGAATCGCAAGAGCCAAGACCTAAGCTCCAGGGAGGAAGTGTTAAAGGCATAAAGCATAGTAAAGCATAGCATAGTAACGTTTAGTGAAAGTGCAGCTCACCTCTCGACACCTGAAGCTATACACGCCAATAGTGCTCCTCAGCACCAACATAACGGTTTGCCTTTATGGGGGGCCCGTTCAGCAAGTCACCACCCGCTTAAATATTTTGTAATGAGGCATAATTGACGGGTGCCGTACCTCATCCCATAGACCAGGCATCAGTCATCAAGCAGCACAAATCCGTAGCCATGATAAATTAATGTACCATCTTTTCATAGTTTTTCACCACTCCATACACAAACCATTATATATTGCAAAAATTGTAAAGGGCCCCTTGACGTTGGCTTCGGCTCAATGCCTTGTAAAGGACCAGGTATTTATGACTCGAGAATGTTTACTGGAATAAAATATAATAATAATAAAGTTAATTATAGATAAGTTAATAATAGTAAAGATAAGTTTAGTATAGAGACTCTCGTTAGTTGGCTGGATCAAGGGCCAGATACAGAAGGCGGTACTTCTTGACACGACACGCATCGTCAAGAGGTTCCTCTTTCTGCAGCCCTAACCACTGGTAGCTTGGGCCCTGCCAAGCTACCGGCGGCACCCTAGGTTTAGGTTTTTTATAATGTTTTTATACTTGTTTTCTTTATTATTTTTATATGAAATATTGTAAAAAACCTATACCTAAGAAAAATAATAAATAAAGTTAAGTATGATGAGTAAAATTGATTCAAAAGGAATGAGGAAGTCATGCTATCGCACGTTGCATCACAATGTGAGACTTTTTCAAATAAAATGCATGAGACTCTGCAAAACTAAAAAGATGTTTTCATTTCGGTTAGATATTGTTTTTGTGGTTTTGAATATCTGGTTGACTATAGGGGTCTGAAATATTCTTGTCTCATCATACTATGTAGGGATAGCGAGATACTGTCGCTCTCTCCAGGATAGAAAAACAAGAAACTTTAGATCTTGTGGTAGGTGGTTCTTGAGGTTTGTGTCTGTCTAAGCCAAATGTAATGCATATTTTCTCCCTATGCACCAATATCTAATTTGGCTTATATATCGAGTTAGATTTGGACCGTAAACGAATTCTATCACTAAGGAAATACAACAATGATGTCAGGCTTATATTAAAAAAAAATCAGTCAAGTGCGAATTGAACTCGCGCACCGAGGGTTCTATACAAACTTGTAGACATTATTGCTATAACCAAATGACACATTAGGACAAACTTAACTTCGCCGTTCCTTAACGATATAAAGTGAAGATGTGATATAACGTTCAAGTGCTTGTCTATCAAACTGATAACCAAAATGCAAAAACACATCGCAAGCATGGCATAAAAGTCGGTTCATTCTAAGACTATTAAATGAAATAATTAGATCTGCATTTTTCCACAACTACGCTAAGTCATCTGTGGTGGCTATGGTGCTCCTTTCGTGCTCAGTTAGTATACATAGACATATAGGAATGTTTGTACTGGTTATATGTTATAAAAGTAAAAAAAAACACACATTAGTGTTGCGGTTTTGCGGTAAAGCAGTGACTGCACGCTTTAGGTGAATAGTTGCCATAAATAGCTGTTGTGCTATAGAATATGATTAGTTCCCATTGCACAGTCGATTAGTAGGACAGTGTTGACTAATCGACACATGAGATTAGTATCAGGAGCCTCGTTTAATTATAGTGGCATGCAGTCTTAATGACAGCGCGCTGTAAGCGAGCTTTGTGGAGATCCTTTGTCATTCGTTTTTTAGGGTTCCGTAGCCGAATGGCAAGAAACGGAACCCTTATAGATTCGTCATGTCTATCTGTCTGCCTATCTGTCCGTCCGGATGTCACAGCCAATTTATTCCGAAACTATTAACCGTTGAAACTTGGTAGGAAGGTGTATTCTGTGAACCGCTTTACGATTTTTATACAAAAATAAGTTTTACATAGAGACATATATATATGAAAAAAAAAAAAAAATTTTTTGGTGGCGAAAAATTATGGTTATAAAATATTCTACTGTGTTATGGAACCCTAAGAATGCGGGTCCGACTTGCACTTGGCCAGTTTATTTTTATCTCATCCACCTTAATGTCAAAATTTTGTTGAGTTAATTTGCGCCGAAATTCGCAGCTGCAATTAAAAATGAAAGCTACCATTCTATAATATGACTAAAAACATGTACTTAGAAATAAAAAAGTCTAGTTTGAATACACATACTTTTTAAAACAAATGTAGTGTAAAGGCTTTCTCTTCATCATGTGTAACGAAAAGAACTTTTACTAACAAAACATAAGTAATAATACTACCCTTGCAAACGCATCGCCAGTTGAGTTACGGCGTCATAGTACCCTTAAAAAAAATTACTCGTATTTTAGCCAATATGACCAAACGGATAGCCGCAAACTGTATTTTTAAAATTACAAAATGTTCACCCATATGCATCTACGAGTACATTCACGAAATTTGTAAATTTGTTCGCAACCATCCAAACTTGTACACAACACGATCGATACATCTAGGCATAGTAGTGTACGGCATGCCAACCGATTAATACTGCATTTCAAAAGGTCCCCTAGTAATGTCCATAAAAATATATATCGCTTGCCGGTATACCTAAAAAGTCAAACCCAAAATCGAAACTTAGTGAAACAATTAAAAGAATTTCTAGTAAAAAATTTTTTTTCAAAAACCTTTCTATCATAAAAGACATCAAAGAAGTAAAAGCCAAATCGGTTCAAACTTTGATCCCCCGTTTCATCCCCTTAAAGAGTGAATTTTGAAAAATCTTTTCTTAGCGGATACCTAAGTTAAAATAACTATCTGCGTGCCAAATTTCAGCGTAATCCGAAACAATATTGATTTCAGACTTTGTTACCCCATTTCACCCTTTTAAGGGTGGCATTTCAAAAAAGCCTAAAATACGTATTTTCTTATTTATTTACTGAAGCACTTGTGTGAAGTTTCGAATAGAAAAAACAATCTAATATTGTTTCTGCATACAAAGTTTGAACCCCCGTTTCATCCCCTTAAAGAGTGAGTTTTGAAAAATCGTTTCTTAGCAGATACTTACGTCAAAATAACTATCTGCATGAAAATTTCATCGGAATCCGATACAATATTGATTTCAGACTTTGTTACCCCACTTCACCATTTTAGGGGTGGCATATCGAAAAAGTCTGAAACATGGGCCCTAGCCCTGCGGTATCAGTAATGATTTCCCCCTCCCACGGAAAAAAAAACTTAAAAAAGAAACAATATTTGATTTACGCAGTGCAACATCTCTCGTCGGATTTGAAAACTGTAATGATTTCTTCCGAATGATTAACTTACGTAATAAGTAGTCATAGATGGCGCCACCAATGCATAATTGAGTTAACAAATGCAATCCACTAATTTCGTCGTAACGATACATCGCACTGTGGCTTAATTGGCAAAGCACCTAAACATGTTATTCAGGAGGTTGCGGGTTCAAGTCCCATCGGTACGATGAGTTTTTGGATTGTGTTTAACAATTTACGTATTCACTTATTTATTTACTGAAGCACTTGTGTGAAGTTTCGAATAGAAAATACTATCTAATCTTGTTTCTCCATACAAACTTTGAACCCCCATTTCATCCCCTAAAGGGGTGAATTTTGGAAAATCCTTTCTTAGTACACCATCACGTACTAAGAAAAATATACCCTCCAAGTTTGTTGGCTGTGCGTTGTCTGTCAGTCAGTCAGTCAGTATGTCAGGACAAAGATTCTTATAGTATTAGATTAGATATGTGATATAAACTGAGCTAAATAAATAACAATAATTATAATTAGATCGAAATGTAATATTCCTCCTCGCTCCTAACATTGCTGTGCCCTTCCAGGGTCTATAAAAAACTGTATATTTTATTCAAGACCCTGGTTATACTTTTATAGATGCAATAAAATATCGAATACTGAATAATGTGAATTCAACTGTTTTAACATTTAAGGTACGGACACACCGCAGCGTCCTGCGTGTGCGATCTAGATGGTGATTAGATAGCGCAGTAGTATTTAATTTGTACCGACTGGTTCACACCAAACGCGATCAGAAAACAATTGAAGAGTGCTTAGATCGCGCCCGCAGATCCCAGGGCGCCGCGGTGTGGCCGTACCTTTACTCATTGCATCAATCGGTTATTTTTTAGAGTGCAAGTTATATGAAAGCTTGTTAAAAATAGCTCGTGCAAATATCGTCATGCAAATTATGCTTCGAAAAATTCCTTAATTACCGCCATTGCTCATCTCAAGAAAGTTGTCTTTGCATTTTGAAAAACGCGAAAAGTCAAACGCAAAGTTCAAATGAAGTAATAGGTAATAGGTAGGAGAATGTACGAGGCAAGCCACACGGCGCGGCGCGGCGCGGCGTTTAATGGGTGGCATTACCATTCCGATTCAGTAGTGCTCGGTAGGTGAGCGAAGCGAGTCGGAGCGAAGTAAGCGAATGGTGAGCGGTGAGCGAGCGGTATCCCGCAGAGGTTACCTTGTGAATATGCTAAGTGAGGCACGTGAAATATTGAACCACGCCGTATTGCGCCGAAAGATAATATTTATTAAAATATTGAGAATTGTAATTAAAGTCACTTTTTAACCGACTTCCAAAAAGGAGGAGGTTCTCAATTCGACTGTATGTTTTTATTGTGAACCGATTTCAATAATTCCTTTTGCGATCCATAGGGTTCATCTCCACAGTGGTCCCAATATCAAGATCTGATAAATATCTCAAGAGATATGGAGATGAACATCTCAAACTTGCTAGTGAAACTAATTCGCGGGGCATGTGAAATCGGTTTATTAATTTTTAAACTGGTTTAATTATTTAATTATAAAATGACATTCAAGTAAACCCATAGATGACTACCTCGAACAACGAAATAGTTTCGCCATTCCTTGTACTATTCATTATTCTTTGGCCATTCAAAGAGGTAATGTCACCAGCTTTTTAGGTACTCACCAGCAGAAAGCGACCTCAATTCTGTTTGTTCTTATCACAGAAATATTAATATCTAATAATTATTAATATTTCTGTGGTTCTTATAAATATTAAACGCATTTTGTATAGTAAACACTTAACTATACTTAACTAACTAAACATCTCGAGTTGTAGCTTAAAATGAAACGTTGTGGATTTTAAACAAATATAATTGAAGCTGGGACTTGATCTACCGGGTAATATGTTTAAAATGTTTGAATAAAACGTTGCAAATTCAAAAAGACAGTTCCTGAAGCTGGTCTTGTCTACAGTTTCTTATTTGAACATTCATTTGAGTTTAAAGCTATTTTCCAGACGGTAGGATTGTTAATAACAGACTTTTGCATCTTAATTCTATTTTATAGTTTGTCTGACGGTTGTTTCGAAGCGGTGCATACAAACCATTTTATGACTTGGTTGAAAAACCTTGATAAGTTTGACTTGAAGAATGATATTTTGATAACAATATTCTGTTAAAACATTCTTCAAACAAGAACTAGCAGTGTGTTGGTTGGTAGTGGTGTAGGTATTACCTTATGAATACATTATAAATTAGATACATTTTCTAATAGCAAAAATCTACTGAATATAAATACTACACACCATAAACTAAAATCCTACTAATATTATAAATGTTAATGTTTGGATGTTTGTGTGTTTGTTTTCACAATCACCCAAAAACAAATCAACAGATTTAGTTAAAATTAGATTAACACATAAATTAATGTTTAATATGAGCGAAGCTATACGACACAGCTAGTGTGAATTTAACATTACAATATAAATTCGTGACGTTTAATCGTACAAGCAACTCCAATATTCGTAAAAATATAAATGCAAGATTTATATACGCTATATTATGTACGCTTGGAAAATATAATAACACCGGTATCCGCATAAAATATTCGTCGATAAACTGATAAAAAGCACACGCTCTGGCTTCACTGGGTGGCTGGCATGTTAGAGCAAAAATTGCCAGCCACCGCGTCCCCCGGCATTGTGCCCGAAATGACACGCGAAAGGCGTCGAGAGCGGCGCGCTCTTCCCTTCACAAAAGGCTTACAGATGCGCGCACCAGAAGATTTTAATGAGGCAACGACTCTGTGTGATTTTATCGCGTGTGCCGTAATGAGAAATAACCAAGCGCATCCTCTTTGACTACACTCGTATGGGGCTGCCAGCAAAAATGCTACAAGTGACAACCGCCTCTCCTTATTTATACAGTTTCCTATGCAAATAAAATGCGGACGTAATCTCGTATCAGAGTGCGCTTTCTAAACTTAAGCTATGAATTTTTAACAGGCTTAGCGCATGTTGTCGGAGTTTGTAGATTCCCGTACGTAGATGCTACAAGAAATCTACGCTGTAGACGTCTACACTACTCTACGCCATAGACACAAACGATATATTACGAAACTTTGAATTAGTTTATTGCTGCTATTGAAGCGACGATTCTGTGGCAGTTATTATTGAAACTTATGAGCGGTAAAAGGCTATCTTGTACAAAGGCAATAAAGCAAATAAGCTGTCGAAGTAAATTATTCGGTAAGAGTACCAGCTAATTTTCATCAATGCAAATCACGTTGTCGACTCGTCAACCCAATTACCAAGAAGTGAATTTAAATAAAGATAAGTATCGCCCTCTCGGAGACAATGCTAATAGGCGGTGGAGGCGTGTTAATAGGCTCCGACCGGGGCTCGGCGCACCGCGGTAGGTGCTTTAATTAGATCCCTCGACTTGCCGTGAGTCTCAAAACACTTGTTCAATTAGTGATTAGCCTTAAGAACTTGCTTTGCAAACATGATGCTCGGTAATGTAATGTTCACTTAGCAGTTATGTCTCGGTTTGCTCATTTTGATCGTAGTAATATTTATGAAGCTCATTGTTACTTTTTCACGCCTAGCTATTGATATAATATGATATTGTACTATTGAGCTCATATCGTAAAAGATATAGGTGCAAATATAGTAGAGCTTAAACTCAAACATTAAATTCTTATTACGAATGACCGTATTATAAAATATATAGAATAACTGTTTATTTCAACTCTATTACCTATTTTACTGCCTGTATTGAGGAAGATAACTTCATGTTCATCACTCTCTGAAGTATAACACATTTAAATCGTTTTGTTGGTGCACAAACTAAACTTACACATGTACGACATACCCTAACACTACCTACGTATGTTCGATGTGTTCGTTCGTACGTTCGTTCGTTTCGTGTGTAGATACATGAAAGAATATGAGTATAGAATATAAATAATAAATATAATCATACTTCATCTTCTAAAAAACAAGTTATTGATATTGTCAAAGAGATTGAATAGTACTGTTGACGCAAGCCGAGTTGATGTGTAACGGGAAGTCGCAGGGCGCGGGAGCCTGTGACATCTGCTTCCGTATCCGCCTAACTGACCGCGACACCGCCCGGTGACCCTACAAATATTGCCCTACATGACGTAACTAGTGTCGCTTGTTAGGTTTAGTGGTTACATCTTTTTATGTTGTGGTCTTCAGTTGTACTTCTAATAGCCCTTAAATGTTACTACATTTGTATGAATTTGTGTTGTTTATGTTTATTAGCTTATTATATGTAAAGTATAATATAAGTGATATAAAAATACTAAAAAAAAATAATGTAAGTAAATGTGGATAGATGGAAATTGAGAAATTATTTGAAAAACAAAAAGTTACAAAATGGTTTGTTAGGTACTGACAAAAATGGAGAAATATATTCTGCTGACTAAATAAATTTGGATAACGGCAAAAGAATGATGTTATTGATTATGTTAATGATTATAACCGTTTTTATTATATAACACTTTAAATTTTTAAAAACTATAAAGTTTATGACAAGCCTATGCCTGCTATTTACTATAATGAAGACCATTACAAAAACAAAAACTGCATCTGGAACGAATTATTTAAAGCTACTTACTGAGATAGTCACTGAATTTTTTTTTTAAATATCTTATAGGCTAGCGTTTGACCAATATGTCAATTATTGGTAAGTGATGATGCGGTCGAAGATGGTAAGCGCGCTAGGCCTAGAATGGGCACTGACTCTCCAGGATAGCTGCCGGAACACATTATATGTTTGGCGACAGATTTTCTAACTTGAGGGTGGTATTGGACACTTGTTACGCCGAAGATATAGCATCAAGACGATATTCCGCCCCCCCTCACGTGTCAGGCAATTGTTGCGCTCTCCAAAGGATAAGGATCCCCTAGGAGCTCCTGGGGTCTACGTCGTTCCTTGCGACTGTGGTGCAAGCTACGTAGGCGAGACCAGAAGAAACGTGTCCACAAGACTCAAAGAACACATTGCTTCCATGAAGAACGTGGACAGCGGTAGCTCGGCGGTTACAGAGCACGCTCTCACATCTGGGACGACGCACTACATCAGATTTGACAAGGCACGGATTTTGGCGCGTGAAAAGTACTTTGTACCCCGCAAAATCCGAGAAGCCATTGAGATCAGTCGTCGTCGTAACTTCAACAGAGACAGAGGGTGGTACCTGTCAAATACGTGGAAAACCGTTCTTCATGGAAAGCACGTCACCAGTGGCAACAGTGAGAAGGACACCGTGAGTTCCGTCTGCCGGTTGGATGAGGTCTCGTCTGAAGTAAACAGCAGTGATGAAGACGAAGCCCTCCAACCTAATCCCGCGCCTCCACTATGTACACCGCATCATTACTCCCCACCAACACCACCACCGCCGCCGCCGCCGCCCGCTCCGTCCGCCCGCGCTGCACGAGCAGCGGCCCGCAGTGCGAGGTGCGACGCGTCGACGAGCGCCCCGCACTCAAGATCCTGAAGAAGGCCTCCGGATGAGGCCGAAACATATGTCGATCGCTATATTGACATCGCGTAAGTCACGTTAAATTCCCGTTTTTAAATCTATAAGTTGAGGGTGGTAGCTGGCTAGGCGGACACTAGATAGTGTCCTACTACCATTCGATTTTTGTAAACTTTTTTCATTCTCCAGGAAATGTGTTTTCAAAACATACATGTAGCTGAAAAAAAAATCTTACTCTTCGGAACATTCCCATTCATAATACACAATTTGATATCAAATAAAACGCGCAAAAATAAAACAATAGATCACCATAATACATTTTCCACAATCCGTCCGGTAAAGGATAATATGTATGTAACTTTATTTCTATTTTCTGTATTCACTCAGGGTTTATGTATCTCGAATAGTCACGTGCCCGTCCGGCTAAGGGTGAAGCATACAAATAAGTGAAAGTCCAAGACCCCCAGCACCCGACGCTATGTTCTTTATTTGGGGATCTCTTACAAGAATTTGATCGTATATGAGAATATTACGACCAACATCTGTGACAAGGGACGTATAAACTTAAACATTCGCTTACTTTGAAAACTTTCTTTGGCAATACACAAGTTTTGTCACAACTATAAAAATCTTTAGTAATATTAGAAATTGGTCTAATATTCTGTTTGTTTTATCTTTGTTTACTTAAGGGCCATGTTTAAAAAAAGCCACGGTAACGTGAAGTTTGAAATATTGATTGCGTAGTAGAATAAAAGGATATAAATAAATTATGGTCGCTACTTATTTTTTAAATATCATTTATTTGTCAAGTAATATAGACTCATTATGCATACAAAAAATAAACATACACGTCGAACATATAACCTCCTCCTTTTTTGAAGTTGTTTAAAAATAAAGAACAAACAGTCACATTATTCAAATTCTAATAATAAAATTAAGTATGTAAATTCAATCAATAATTATAAAAAAATTTACATTTAGTTATTGATTTAACATACAAATGTTACAAAATGTACTATTTAATTACTCAAAAAAACTAAAATAATAACTAATAATCAAAATAAAAACTACAAACAAAAAATTGAATTTAGGTCGCTTTTTGACAATTCATTTTTATACCATCTTAAGCTACGGACACACGCGTTCTGCGTGCGCGATCTAGGCGGCGATCAGATAGCGCAGTAGGTTCAGGGTATTGGAAAGATACGTAAAATCTTTTAAAATAGTATTTGCATTAGTACGGAAAAGCAAATTGCAAATCCAAATAGTCCCATATGTGCTGAAACGCAATATTACTCTCGTTGCATTTGGAGTTTTTCCAGTAGCTTTTTTATTAAAGTTGAAAACACGCATAACTTTGGATCCTGCGATGGTAAACATCGAAAGAGAACTCGCTAGGTAGCTTGGCAAATTGATTAGTTTTACTAACTTCGCCAACGACTATAAAAATGCAAAAATATTTATACTTATGTAATTTTAACAAACTATTGGCATCGGAACGAAGAAAGAGAAAATACATGTTTTTATAAAATCATGTAGGTATTAAAAAAAGGTATTCATCTACATGTACCAACAGGTGAGATAGTGTTCAAACGCTAGCGTAGGCTAGCGTTTGAACTCTCTCTTGTTGGTAAGTGATGATGCGATCGAGGATGGTAGCACGCTAGGCCTAGAATGGGAACTGGCTCTCAAGGATAGCTGCCGGAACACATTAGATGTTTGGTGACAGATTTTCTAACTTGAGGGTGGTAGCTGGCCAGGCGGACACTAGATAGTGTCCTACCACCATGCTGGGGGGTTGGCGGTTTCTTAACGATGTTTTTCCTTCACCGGAAGACCACTGTGAAAAGCGCACATTGTATACATTTTCCAATAAAAAAATCCATTGAAGCACGGCGGGGATTGAACTCGGTACAACTGGCGTCAAAGCCGACCATTGTCCCACGAGACTAATGGACCTCGAACATACATTTATTCAACAATGTCAAAGGAAAATAAATTCGAGTAATTTAGTGGCGAGTGCTTGCACACCCATCGCACGTGAGTTTTTTCTTCAAAATAATGTTTGACAATGAGCCGTTTTCATTTTAAAACAATATTTTCAGTTTTCATAGCAACGATTTGTTATTGTGTTAGGATAAGTGAGATTGCCAGGGGTACAAACAAAAGGCTCGTAGAGCGATACGTTATTTGTCACCGGCATGTCACTGGTATTATAACGAGGTGTCTGTGCGGCCGCAATCAATTTGGCGGCGCGGGCCCTGTCAATTTGCGGCGATGTGGTCTCTATTCGTTGGAAACGCGGGGCCGCAACACGCGTCCTCCTAGCTTGGCCGAGCGCCTGATGACTTCCGAGTGACCGCTCTCGATTTGCATAAGGGCCAGCTTTAATATGAGATTATTCTCGAGTTAGGAGCGCCCGACGAGCCGGACCCATTCATTATTAGTTTTGGAATATTTAGTCGACCCAATCCCGGACGTAATTATTTAAATTACCACTAGCGTTTGACTTGTTTGATGCCAAATTGCAATTACGCGCGAATTGTTTCGATGGTTATTTGTGTAGTTTCAATTGTTTTAAGGCTTGTTTACAGTTACAATAACAGCTATCTTTATCAAAAATGAAACAACATTATATATAACAAATAAGTAACATTATAAACAAAAATTAAAAAAAATTAAAGATTAAAGGTACGGACACACCGCAGCGTCCTGCGTGCGCGATCTATGGGGCGATCAGATAGCACAGTAGTATTTGTACCGACTGGTTCTCACCAAACGCGATCAGAAAACAATTGAACAGTACTGAGATCGCGCCCGCAGATCGCAGGACGCCGCGGTGTGGCCGTACCTTAAGTGCGGTTTTATACATTTTTCGTAGTAGACAGACAGATAGATACAGATAGATAAGATATCTGAGTAAAAATAAAAGTTTTTTTTACATATTCGATGCGATAAAGTAAATTATAAAATTTCATTTAATGGATTGACTATTTTAATATACATTAATTAAATACTATTTTGCCTCGCACTAGAATTCCTTACATCGTAATAGACCGGACATACAAAATACGTCAAACAAACGCTTGCTTTGAATCTTTAGTACATATTTTTATGCTTGAATCCAAAACCTAAACAAGCAGGGTAAGGTAGATGTACTACTAATTCGGAATAAACGCAGCACAGTCTAAACCATATACCCGAAAAAAAAACTAATATTTTAAGGTTTGATAAATGTATTAATAATTAAGAAGAATCAACGGAAACCCATGGGTTGAAGCAGTCAGCATGCACAATATCCGATTCCAAAAACAGGAAGCCTAAAATAAAATAATAGGAGTGCACGGAAATAGAAAAATGGAATGACGCTGTGAGGATTACATTTACCTTGTGCCGGAATATGCAAGTAACAAATATATTCGAATATTTTCATGAATGGCTTTATAGGTACATTTATACATTCTAATTAAAGAGAGTTAAGATTCAAATTTTGAAACAGCACTACAATAAGTTCATTGACACGATGGCTTCTATAACTACTTCAATACCCATTCAACCCTAAGCACGTCGTCATAACAATAGTAATAACGTGTAGCCATGGAGTCTTGCTTGCCATCGGTGACAAAGGGATTACCTCCGCTCCCCCGTCCCGCGCCGTCTGCGGTTTCTTAATTAACCCCCAAATACCCTTGCAACCGCGCCGCTGTGGCATATAAGATTATTGCCAACGTTCTCCTTGTTAATTTTAATGTACGGCATTATTGAAACAAATACAAGTTCGCGACTCCGTGAGCCCCTTCGTACGTAACAGGTAGCTCGTTCCTGCATGATGTTATTAACGGAATTAGGGCTTTCAGAAGTGCGTGAAAAGCGAAGTATTGCAGCCACAGAACAAGTCTACCTACTACTTCCGCTGTTTTGTGATTGCAGCCAAGCTAATTGCTCATTTTATCGCTTAACCTATATGTATTAATTGTAGTATTGAGCTTGATGTTACTGATGCTCTTTATTGCCATAAACATTTCTTTAACATTGTTATTTAAAATAAACCTACATGTTCTTAAAACAAATATATTGATCTAGTATAAATGCAAATCGAATACATTTTATCTAATAGTAGTGGCATGTTAAATCGATTGGTAAATTCACGGTTAGAGAATCGCTATATAGAGCTAATAGGGTGTGTGAGGCAATGCGCGGTTTACATCTGTGGAGTCAGGTCACCCGGGTAGAAAATGGAGCGTCTGCTTATAGCTAATACGATCAGATGAGCAAACAGGCAAACCAGCTTTCATCTTCACTCGGGTATCTCTTAGTCGTGTTCACAAACAAACACATGTACCTATAATCACATTGCCACCTTAAATAAATATAGGCAGTACGTAAACTTAAATCATATTTTTGAGACATTTCTGTAAATATACAAATCACTATGAGCAAATTAAAGATATAATTATATTTCTGCTTAATCTTACGAAAACATAACAAACAAAGTTATATTTTTTATAGTTTACTAGAGTAATTTTAATTAATTTCTGCGCACTAATTAAAATTGCAAATGTATTGAAACAAGGAAAATATTCAACAATAAATTTCTATTGACATATTTTTTACCGACATTGAACTGGGCCACTGTCTCGCAGTTGCTGCAATCAGGCAGACGTACGTGCGGTCACCCCCGTAGAAATTGTTTTTGTCCATTTGGCCGATTATAATTTTATTTTATTGAGATGTTCTATATTATTGTACATAAAAAATGAGTTTTATGTGACAGCGTACTATATAATTATTCATCATTTTAATTATACGCTCAAAAATGATGTGTTGCATCAATTGTAATGTCGCTATTAACAATATAAACTTTAGTTCAATTATTAAAAAATAAGTATCATAATAACACTGATAACTATCAGTGTTTATTATCCTTCAAACAAGTTGAATATATCTAACATACATTTAAAAATAACATCTAGAAAACTGTATCTGATATTCATGAAATCTATTGTTGTGGTGTAAAATCCGAATAAAATAAATGTATTGTTGTCAGCAAGAGCAAGAGAAGCAAAACTGTGATACGTAAACAAGGGAAAAGCAGACGAACTATCGTCGCTAAGCAAGTTTATTCACCAAACAGTGGCTGACTGTGTAAAGGTGCGGTCACGATGATAGCTGGGTACATAATATATATATATTAATCCATATTACTCACATAAGTTTATTTGTTAATCAATTTTTGTGATCGTTAGTAAATTTGTAGTTAAGTGACACCTGAATTCCAGAACTAAGTCACTACGTATCGATCTCCGGATGCTGCTCAAATGTTGTAAAGAGCGTTGTAGGCCTCAACCATGGTTCGCTATCACGACTATTTTAGTTATAAATAAAATATCTAACTGAAATATTTAACTGTAATATTTAACCGTACTCGACTATTTTATTCCGTACTTCATATAATTTATTCAGCCGTGAAATCGGAATGTTTTTCGGTTTGAATGGCAAAGTGACCAGTAAAATTACAGAGCTTGTAATACTTAACATCTTTACGTCTTGTAGTAACAGGCAAATGCGTTCTGTTACCTTAATTCTGAAATAGTTTGACTTTCATTTAATGATGTATTATGTAGGCTCACATAAACTAACGAAATACTTTTATAGCACAGTGTGACCTAAACCCGCTCTTTACGCACGCTTTTCCGTGACTAAATAGTCGATTATTGCACGATGTTTAGCACACTCGCTACGCTCGGGTGCCAACTTGCAATGATGCACCGTGCAATGATCTTCTATTTGACGGAAAAGCGTTGCAAGCGTAAAGTGCGGGTTTATGTCACACTGACAGCTATAAAATAATATACGATACTCGTGACTTAAGTTGTCTATTATTGCACGGCGTAGCACTTCACGGCAACTTCACGCCATGCAATAATAGACTACTTAAGTCACACGTATCGTAATATACTATTGATCGTGATTCCTATAACATGTTTTTATCATTGCTGCCTTTTCCTTAATTCCATTGTACCGTATCGTCGCTTCCTTTCACCCTTGAGACTGCCATTCGTTCACGGAATAACAAATGTTTACCTACTCTACCCTCCACAACCCCCGTGTCTGAAATGCAGCTTTGGAGCTTTTATAAACACTAACGCTTTGCCAATCGATACAGCCTTTTAATTCCGCTTTCTACACGACGTAAAAGTGAGAACTCGAGAAGAAAACAAAGAACGCCAATTTGGCAAGTCGAAGACAAACGCATTTAAAATGGGCAGAGCATAGCTTCGGCCATCTATCTTGGAGCTTGATAAACGACGACATTATTCCTTATCGCCCACTCAATTTGTTTAAAAGCGTTCTGCTTTGATAATTTGAGAATTACAAATCGTATTTTCTGACACAAAAATGTCCCCATAACTGCAAATACTCGCCGGCTTGATAAGGCCACCGAGAGAAATCGTTCCAATTTATCTAAATTTATATCTTCGGAATATGCTTCGACGAAGACATAAAGAGCACGGAATATAAATATTTAGGTAACCAGCGTCGTAGTGGGTATTTATAGAAAATTTTCAATAATGTGATGTGTTGTTGCAGTGGTGGAAGAGCCGGAGTTCACCGATGTAATCCAGAACGTGACGGTGCCGGCCGGCCGCAGTGTGCGCCTCGCATGCTCTGTCAAGAATCTCGGATCTTATAAAGTATGGACTTTTAATTATATTTATGTAACGTTAAATATTTATAACGTACCTTACTATTCTTGGTCTTGCTCTCTTTATGTCCCTTGGACATAAATTTCAGCGCTAGTCCTGTTATTAGCACCAGGGTTTTAAATCATCAAAACTGTAAGTTATTGTGCACAATTTTTGTATTTCATCAGTGCAGAAATGTGGTGGGAATAGAGATGACGATCTCTATTTATAAAATTATACTATCACTAGATATTATAAAACAAAGTCCCCCACCGCGTCTGTCTGTCTGTCTGTTAACGATAAACTTAAAAACGACTGAACGGATTTTCATGCGGTTTCTACGGAGTGATTCACGATGAAGGTTATGGTGTATCATTTGTTAAAATTTAATAGACAGATATGTTTTACCATAGTAGGTGACATTAAAAGACGAACGACAGCGACAAAACCTTTTGACACACATACTCGTACTCACATTCAAGTATCCGAATCCAGTCTCGAGCAGGACTTGATTAATGCAATAAAAGAATACGTCAACCCAAAAGTTAAGACCGCCCTTAAGATTACAACGCCCTTAGGAATGTACTCTATTATTCCTATTATTCAAAATAACTTTAAAAGCTCCTCTATGAATTTAGTCTTAGCAAAGACTGAGTTAGAGGATGTAAAGGAATACTTGAGGCAACAGGAAATCATAAAGCATTATCATGAGGGTAAAACTAATCACAGGGGAATAAACGAAAGCTATCTGGCTCTTTCACGTAAATACTTCTGGCCAAAAATGAAAGAGGAGATAACTAAGTACATAAATGAGTGCACAAGGTTTATTGTAAATTGGTTAAAATATGACGATGATTGCTGAATATGTTACTTGTCGCAACAAACTGATGCAACAAATGAAGGCAGTTAAGCTCTACCCGTGCGAAGCCGGGGCGCGGGTCGCGTGACATTATAATCCGTTTTTGTAAAGGCTTCTACTTCATATCTCAGAGGTCAGTAGGAGTTAGCACAGAGACAAAAATAAGAGCTACATTTGCATAAATATATCAGTTAGTCAATATAATGATCATAAATAATAGACGTAAAAGCACAGCACTTAGCTAGAGACCTATTAAATACAGTGTGGTGTAAAAGAACGACAATATGCGTACAGCAGCGAAAGGAAACATAAAATAAGAGGCATTTTATCATTTGATTTAGAACTCTATGTCGTAATAAAGTGTCTATATAAATGGAGGAAGATATGATTTAGAACCTTTACGTCGAGTTTGCACCTCACTGTGGAGGTTTTAAAAACTATCATATTTTCTCTGGAAACTCGACTTTCTTGCTGGCCGATCTAGTCGTATTTCGTTTTTGTTACTTTTGTTGTCATACACCTACAAAATGTTTCGGAATTTGCATCATAGAAATGATCATACTATTTAAACTGTCACAGAAAATTAGCAATTCTTTCTCGTAGTTTCTTATTATTATTGGATTATATTATATTACCATAGGAAACATTATCATATCATTAAACATATCACTTAATTTGGACCAAACTGCACTCAGTGTGCAACATTTTATTAAAATCTGTTCATTAGCTTAGGACTTCATGGCAGACAAACAATGCTAAGTACATTGAATTTATATATATGTGAAGATATTTGTTAAAAAATAAATATAAATAAATGTTAGAATTTAGACCACTGGGTGATATATGACCACTATACCAACAAATAGTGTTATATTTGGGGAGTGCAGTCGTGAAGCTGGGTCGAGTAGCGGCGGCAAGTCGTCCGGCGCCGGCCGGTGGCCGGACGGCCGATAAGCCGCAAGGTGACGCCGCCGACGGCTAACTGCCGGCACCACACGGGGGGATCCGGTTCATTTGGCTATGGCCCCCTGCCTCCTACTGCTCACCCACCGCTCGCCAGAAACGTAGATTAGTTGGAGCTAATCGTCAAATGTCATGTAAATTCCGTTGGGCTATCAATGTGTTCGCGTAACTCGATGGTAATTTACTTCCCTGCAGCTAGAATTAGCCTCGTACACGTTGGTTGTAAGTATTGTTTATTCACAATGTTGTCAGTGATGTGACTAACCTATCTAATACGTACTGATAATCAGTAAACCAAACCATTTGAAATAGCAAAGTACGTAATGGTGTAACCGAGCGTAAAGCCACCAAAACATCGAAAGAATCTCTATCGATTTCCGTTCGGCCGACTTTTTCTTCTTATTGCATTTACTTACGTCTAAGGCTGTCTTCAGAGCGAGAGCAATAAAAGTTGAAATAGTGTTCTTCAGAAATAAAGGCTTAACGGAGGGAGCCATCACGGTTGCCCTGTATTGACAACAAGAAGCGGATTTTCCCGAAAGCCTCGCCTGTGCCATTAGTTTCCCGCGTCGGTTAAAAAGATTTGCCTCTCAGACCGTATTTTTTATTTAGAATTATAGACTCATGCGAAATATTGCGATGAAACGACAGAAATCTCGGTTCGTTTCATCTTTGCACTCACAATAAAGTAGACCGATACTCATCCGACACTACATAATTTATTGGTTGGAACTTTTATAATGTTTTATACCTGATCAGGTAAAATAATCTAGTTGAGAATATACTATACATATTATATATCTATATTTGCGTGTTCGATCAATAAGTTGTTTGTTTAACACCGTCTGTGTATATGTAGATACATACATTCTACCAAACATTGTAGATCTAGAGACTGTTCAATCTTCCTTTATGAACGGATGATACCTCGATAGAATAGGCACATATTTCCGTACAAAATGTTATTCATGATGCGAATGTTGCGATTTCTTGTTTCATTTGTTGAAATTTTGGTAAGCATGCGCACGTAGCTGGTTCATCGGCATGAAATGTCGGATAGACGGCAGTATCACGTATGTGGGTTTGCAATAACATGCCACAACGAGTGGCAGCAATGTTACACTCGTACCGTATGCGAGCGCCGGCTGTTCAAATTCTGGCATATTTGTCGTGCCGCGCTCGGGAGGCTCATTGCTCGGTGCCCGCCAAACTGAGCCCAAGACAGCGGACCGAGAGCGCTAGTTGGGACGAACGACTGCCGGAAACACAATTACCATGTTCCATAATATCATACATACAACCTACAGACTACTAATTCGAGATTTAATTAAAATTGTATAATGTACCTACCGATAATACATAAAATTCAAAATTTCAAACCACCCCTGGCACCCGTGTTGCTATCATTGCATTGTATGTAGAATAAATAACACTACAAATACTGATCAAAACGAATCCAAACACGACATACATCTGCTATTATATTTTAAGAGTACTAGTGTGCTGGATATCCTAGCTGCAGCATCAGACTAAGAGTTCCATAATCTTGCATAGTTATGTAGCATGGGTCGTGGGTGATGACCTTGAAACGGCTGAACCTATTTTGATAAAAACATATATAAGAACCACCGCTAAAAAACCTGCTTTGAAATAAAAAAAACTAATTTCAAATCGATTCACCATTTAAAATCTACCGCGGTGCCACAGACACACAGATACACACACATAGAGTTCAAATTTATAACACCCCTTTTGGCGTCGGGGGTTAATACAAAATATGCAAACAATTGGGTGTTGTCACATTTTTCTTGTCCGCATAAATAGAGTAGGCTTATGTTTTCGATCAGCATTAGCCACATCAACTCCAAATAACTCGGGTGCCTATCGGCCGAAGATTTTGCGAAAAGTTCGAGAGCCCTCCGCGTAAATCCGCAGTTGAAGAGATCTCTAAGTGGGCTTTTAGTAGGAGTAGGCTAAGCCGTCTTGTGCAAGATGTTCATTTCTGTCTACGCCATTGCATTAGTGTGTCAACACATTGCCGAGTTCCTGAAACATTGAAAGGTTTTAATGTGAGAAAATGTAGTGAACTATCAGTAGAGAGCACTCGCGAAGTTTTCTTTATAGAAATGTTATTTTCTTATCCTTCCTTAATTCCTTTCTTATCCTAAATATAATTTTCTTATCATCTTATTTCAATTATATTTTTTTACTATTTTCTATCGAGTTCAGATAGAAACCTTAAAGAATTATATTTAAGGAACTTGTTTGGTGTACATTAGCAAAGTTTTGAAGTTGTTGAAATAAATACGACACAACAAAAGCAAGCACTGTCCAACAACTCAAACTTGTAGAGTAAAGCGGGGCAAGTTAAGCATTCCATAATTAAATCTGTCGTAATATTATTAAACACGTCTAGGAATCATGTCCTCGGGCTATAGGGTCCGTCGTTAAAGAGGTCGGTGCGGTGCGCCAGAATGGGCAAACTTTCCAACGAGTCCATTATAAATCAAACGACGCCTCCGAGGCATGTCCTGAGGGACGCAAACATCTCCCGCCGTGCCACCAAACTTCAACTTTACTCCTTAATGCCTCAACAATTAAGATAAAAAGAAAGAAGGGCCTAAATTAAAGGTGGTTAAAAGATAACGAGTTAATAGGCCCTCTAACTTTTCCAGTGAGCCGTGGAAACTGAGATTATAAATGAAGTAGGCTGAATTTTTGAACTTTTTTTACTCTAATTCCATTGCGTATCCGAAAGTCAATGTATTTTGCACTTGATCATATAATTTATTCTATAATCTATTGTGTATTATTTATAACCAACTGTACCTACGACTTTGCAGCTTACCAATACTAGCTTAGAAATATTATGTTCTATGTATTTACCCAATCTGTAATGAATGTAAATATTATGCTCTTATACAAATGTTTGTTTTCATTGAGAATGTATTCTAATGATATTTTATATTAGGTAACTCTCCTCCGATCAGCAGCTCTACTCATCGCTTCCTCTAGGTGCAACAGAACCAACGCAGTACCTAAGTAAAGTTAGTGGGTACTAATACCATACAGAATCAGATACAATGTTTTTAGGTTGATTAATTCAAATGAAAGCAAGGTGTGTCGGAGCCGGGCGGTCTCCGCTGCCGACCACCACCGTGAAACTCGTTTAGGGCTCGCAGACGAATGAAATTAGTTAACCGCTGCACTTCACCATTACGAATATTATATTTGCATCTGCCACTTACCAGCTTCGTTACGGAAGATTTAAATTTAAAAAATAATTACAAAAAAGACGATATTTACAGCGCATTTTCCGCGGAACTCGTAACAGGATTACGAGAGACGTGAAACTTCACTTTCTTCAATCGTGCGATGCGATTTGCGAACTTCGTCAAGTTTAACACTCGACGCTTATCTTCTAACCGCTTATAAAATTTTGATTCCTATTTAATTTTATCTTAATTGTTCATTTTGAAGGAGAAGTTTCGGGATAATATCGCTTCGGGTTAAGTTATAACGGTTTTAAGTGGTTCAAAGTGGAAGTTTGTGAGAGCAGTTGAATCATAGCATTATGGTCCACGACAGTAACAGTCCCTTTACAGAGTTGAAGATATAAAATTATCTTGTGCACATGCTGATGTTTTAAGTTAATTTTTCTTATAAGTATATGTATTATCTGTGTTATCAAACAAGTATAAAAAGTAGGATAAAAATTAAAACCCGACTACGGAAAAGTCATGCTCTAATTTAAAAAAATATATATATACGGTCGAATTGAGAGACCTCCTCCTTTTTTTGAAGTCGGTTAAAAATTACACTAACTATCAGGTGCATACAATCAAAACCGCGAGTAACAGTTAACAATATACATATTATATTTGACATTTGCTAATTATGCCCTTTCATTTGATGCCCAAAGCCGTAAAAAAACTATTTTTTTTTAGTTTATGACTTTATGTCCCCTATCGTCTAAAATCAGCGGATAATCAAGACGCTTCCAACAATACCTTATTTGTCAAATTTAAACTATTATAAGGAGTTAAGAAGTTATGAAGGAACAGATGAATATACATACATACCGGTTAAAAACAACCATCCTGAAACATAGGCTCGTAGACGTCACTGGCGACTACGGAGTACGAAGCTACGATCTACGATCACCGCCTACCGTAGGTGGTAAGCCTTTATTTGCATATTTAAATGATATTGTACATTTTTGTGATATATCAATACCTATATAGCTTCAACATTTCACATTGTTGTCAAGATATTAGGTGGCCAGCGGAAGTAGACGCGGTGGCGTCGAGGTGGCGGCCGAGTCTCGTAATTTAATCAGTGCGGTGCAGAGGGACACACTGGCGCGATTAGATTAGACGCCGGCCACAATTACGCAGATCAGATTTACATCCTCCGCCGGTGGCGCGTCGCCGAGTCGTCTCCGGCTAGCCGTGACGCCAGCCCCTCTACCTGCAATGTGAGATCTATGATAAGCTCACTCCTAGAGGTTTAATCAAATCTGTGATGTGCTTTGTTACTCACTAGTATGTGAGATATGATATCTAAACAATCATTCTACACTGGTAGTTCGTATTTAACTAAAAAATTGAGTTTGATACATAAATTCGACAAAATTTAGCCGTAAAAATACGTAGAGACCTTGGTAGAGAGAGACAGACCAAGTTGGTGGCAGCTTAAGAATTGGGTTACTTACTGGAATCATAAATCGGAATGTAAATCTTGAGAAATATTCGTAAGCCCAGCTTAATATCTCCAAGCCCCAGGTTACGGCGACAAGTTAGGTCGGTGTCATTAGAGGGGTTACCGTCCCATTGCATAATAAAATGGCCGAAGTTTCCACAAGTCCATTATAAATTAGACAGCGGAGAGCCGCATCAGTTAAGATAGGTAAGATGTGACCCGGCACGAGTTTTAGCCAACTTCCCCTATATTGCCCCCGCAATCTTGATAAAAACTAGCCATGATTCAAACTCAAAGCTGGATTATGAGATAATAGATGCTCGTCGAACTCCGCTTCGGACACAGGCATTTTATCTATCTTAGTTCATTTTTCTCACCGCCTAACTTTAATTAAAACAAGTAGTCTGGCTGATTATGGCTGAAGAGTGATTGCTTTGTATACTGGTATCTATCAGAGTTACCTTGTTCGTTTATTTTTTGACGGTGGATGTTTGTTATTAAAGGTCTATATTATACTGTTTTATAAATCTTTATAGATTCATAGTAAGTAAGGTAAAGTGTTTAATTTTCTTTATTTTGGCAAACAATTAGATGCAAATATACCTTATTGTATAAATTCAGTAAGTTAAATTTTATAAACATCAACTAAAAACATTATCAAACAGCCCCTAATGAATGTGTCGAACATTTCTGAAATGAGTTGAAGCCTATCAGCTGGTGTATATGTCTACGATGGGATTAAATCACTCGAGCGTCGGTAAAAGTGGCGGGATTACTGAGAGTGAGTATAACAATCTGTGTAAAATGCATTTTGAGCGCTTAATGCCCCGGAAATTGGTGTGGAGTGGGACGCGATGGCAGCTCTGTGCAATTACACAAATGTCGTAGAGACGCCACCCGCTGGAATTTCTGCCAAAATTTGAGTTTATCGCAAGCTACACAAAATATCAGAGGCCTTTGATATTTTTAATAAAAAAAATATTTTCTAGAATTATTAACCTATTCTATTAGATATCCTATTTAAAAATATCTTAAATAGGGTACGAAATTACGTAATTTAATAAGAATTATACTTTCATGTAGTTTTTACTCATAAACATTTTTTATTAAAAATCCCAATCAGAAAACCTTCATAAACATAAAATATATCTCCCAAATATGAAAGTGTGTTTGAAAAGAAGCGACATTTCTTTAATTTCCGTTACGTCACTCGTCCAATTGGGAGAAATTGGAAATCATTCAAGCGTTCGCCACACCCCTGCATTCTCGACTTATATTTTTCTCGGTTATTTCGTTAAAGTAGAAAACCGAAATTAAGTTTTAAAAGCTATTAGCCATGAATCACCGTAGAAATTCGCAGAGAAAAACCTATTTCTGTTGGCTCCCTAGCTCTCGTCTTATCGCAATTCGTCGGTACTTGCTCGGTACATGTTTTGTATTACGGTAGATGGAAGAATGTTAATGCCAGGAGCTACCCTTGCCGTACTAACTATTATATAATCTGTGCCCTTGCGCTATTACATCATATTGTATTTCTAAAGACACGTTTCATCATAGGTCTCGACTGTTTGCTTTACAAAATTTTTTTTACAACAATCGTAACTAATTTTTGTGGCTTTTAGGCGGTCAATAAACCGTGAGAACAGTTTCTACTGAGCCAATACAACCTTGGTTGCTTTTATAAATGTAATAAATATTTTTTCTAAAATAATTTATTCGTGCAATTATTGTTGTTTATATAAGTTTGCTGATCATGTTACACAAAAATAATAGTAATGTTTTATATAAGTACAATATATATTACTAATTTCATTGATTTAATAAAAAATCTAATACGCATACGGTTACATCGTTAGTTTATATTTGTCTTCTCTAGATCTGTTATCTCTTAACAATTCAATTTACTTTCATAGTTAGTGCTTTGTGCCTTACAACAAAAGTTGGGACTGCTGAGTAAAGTTTTACTGAAACTTCCTTTTACCTCGGGAGAAAAGAAGTCATTGTAAACACAACGTTACGGCTATCTTAATAACCTTAAACATTGGGTCCAATTAAAAAAATAGTTCTTTGTAACAACAAAAACAAGCTTATTTAAATTGATAGGTAATCAATACCATATGTATATTTTTTGCGGACAAGTGCCAAAAACAAGTGTTCATTATCTCACCCGATATTAATTATTATTAACTACAGCAAAATCGTGCATGTCTGGAAGATAAGAAACTAATGCCAGTTAAATTAGGGGGGTATCTTTATAATCCTATGTTTCGTTTATAAAACGGTAGACAAACATTTGACCACTATCTCACCTAATGGCAAGTGACAATTATACGGTTCAACATAAGAAAATATATATATACTTATACAAAAAGGTTGTCATTTCCACCTAAGGAAAGTTATTGTTACACGTGTAGGCTTAATATATAAATCGTAAATGGGTTCCCCTCAGACTATCATAAAAAAACAGACAGATTCGTGCCGAACACCCGAGTGACCGCAAGTTCAGTAATACTAAATGCTTGAGTAATACGTTTCCGCGCTCAGTTTGCTACCAAGCGGCAGCAGGGTCGGACGCTTCCGTGCAGTATTACATCGCAGCGTTGCTTACGTAGTAATCATGCCGTATTGACTATGCCGGACTGAGCGCGGAAAGTTATTACTCAAGAATTTAGTATTACTGAACTTGCGGTCACTCGGGTGTTCGGCACAAATCTGTCTGTTTTTTTTATGATTGTCTGAGGATTAATATCTTACCATGACCCATTTAGGATTAATATCTTAAGCCTACACGTGTAACAATCACTTTCCTTAGGTGGAAATGACAACCTTTTTGTATAAATATATATATTTTCTTATGTTGGACCGTATAATTGTCACTTACCATTAGGTGAGATAGTGGTCAAATGTTTGTCTACCGTTTAATAAAAGAAATATAGGATCATAAAGGTACCCCCCTAATTATTTAATTGAAATACGCTCACATTACTCTGTTACTCCTGTTAATTAGGTATTGGCGTAGCATTGATAAACAGTATCTAATTCTATATCCTACCCTAGGTAGCGTGGATGCACTTCGAGCAGTCGGCCATCCTGACAGTCCATAACCACGTGATCACCCGTAACCCTCGAGTGAGCGTCACTCACGACAAGCACCGGACCTGGTTCCTGCACATATCTGACGTCAGGGAGGAAGACCGCGGGAGATACATGTGTCAGATCAACACCGTCACTGCTAAGACACAGTTTGGATACCTGCATGTTGTGGGTAAGTTTCATTATTCTTTGTTTAATTTGTTAGAAAATGAAGGCATAGAAAATTAACAATAAATTCTGAAGACGAGTTGATATAGTTAAGCTATTTAAAAACACTTCATCTGGATACAAATTGTCACTTTTCATCAAGAGAGATCGTGATCAAGAGCATGTCTACCCTTAACAAAACAACGTAATACCGCAGCTCTAAAACCTTAATAAAGTATAGGAAAGAATTTAGGCAAACAACATCAAGCCACTTCGTATTCAGCAAGTAACACAATCTCGAACCAAAACAGACGAACATGATGGATAGAGATCTAAATGGACATAGCGTAACAAGTTCATTAGTCAAAATCGGTGTGTGACCACAAACAAGGGCGGCTAATATCATAGGTCGCCTGTTCGCTCGACGATAACAACCTTCCGACGGCTTGAGCCAGACATCGTAATTCCATCCACGTCGTGCTGAGTGTTCACGTTTGTTTACAGTTCCGCCGACTATCGACGACTCGTTGAGCTCGAGCGACGTTATCGTCCGGGAGGGCGCCAACGTCACTCTGACGTGTCGCGCTAATGGCTCGCCTAAGCCCACCATCAAGTGGAAACGGGACGACAACTCTAAAATCTCCATCAGCAAGGGACATTCCGGTGAGATGTCGAATTTGGTTGATGACCGTAATTGCCAGTTTTTGCCACCCCTTTTTAAACGGTCTCTTTTTTGCCCTGACGATTTACTTTTTTATAATTCGATTTCCGCGTTGACGTGGAATGTTCCGGCTAGATTATTAAACATTTTTATGTTTATGCAAATTACTTTAGGCAATATGACATTCAAATTAGAAAATGTTTTATGATTTTCTAATGCAAATTTAAAAAAAAGGAGCCACTTTGCATAATTTGATGTCTTTAGTCCAATCGTTATATACGAGTTTCGAAAAGCAAAAGAACCGAGAAAGCTGAATGTTGGATATTGTATTGGGGAGGGCTTGGGAAGCTTAACTTCAAATTGTCGATCAATTTCTTATGTGCATTCTTCGCCATCTAAAAAAGAGTTAAAATGTTTTTGTTTTTTGCGCTAAGTATATACGCAAAATTTTAAAGCACCCGCAATGTCATTTGTTTAGACATTACGATATAGCGCGCCGTAAAAATTCTGCTTTTTCCGTTTACTTACTTGAATTTTTTACTCGTTTTTCCGGCGACTATTAGGCTAAAGAGTGTTTTTTTCTTACAACAAAATATTTTTATATTCATTTTAGTAAGTGATTGGGAAGGAGAAGTATTGGACATGGCGAGAATATCTCGACTGGACATGGGCGCATATCTGTGTATTGCTAGTAACGGCGTGCCACCCACTGTGTCAAAGAGAGTAAAAGTCAGCGTGGATTGTAAGTACGATTTTTTTGGTTGAAGACGCTCATTATTTAGTTACATACTTCTATCAATTTATATTTGTGAGACAAAACTGCATCCTTATCTGCATCTAAGAATTCCATAATACCTTAGATCTGCGAACTCGTTGCACCTCACATACCCTCATCATTTTGGGGTAGAAATTAAATTAAATTAAATTTAGATTTTATTGTGTGCTCAATTATTTATTATTTATTTTATATTATTATTTACATTTGTGTTATTTTCTTATTATTTATATATTCTATTATTTGTGTCATTTAGTGTGTGTATGTCTCAAATAATTTTAATTACTTTATATTGTAATTCCATTTGAGTCTTGGTCACTTGAAATAAACATATTTTATTTATTTATTTTATTAGTTGTTTTTGTTAAGTATTTTTGCAGTAGTTCTTTACCATAGTAGTAATTAAAGTATACATTACGTACGTACCTACTTAGGAAAAAGAACCACTATTCTTCCATCACATTACTAACATCTATTCATCTTTTCAGTCCCTCCAATGCTCTGGATCCCTCATCAGTTAGTAGGGGCTCCTTTAAATTACAACGTGACCCTCGAATGCTTCACGGAGGCTCATCCCACCTCCCTGAACTACTGGACCAGAGATGACGGCCATATGATCCACGAGAGCCCCAAGTACCATATGGAGAATACCGTAGGAGCGCCAGCATACAAGACGCATATGAGACTGCTGATAAGAAACATAAATCATGAAGACTACGGGACGTATAAATGTGTGGCCAAGAACCCGAGGGGAGAATCGGATGGGACGATACGGTTGTATAGTAAGTTGCCTTATCAATAATTGTAAAATTTAAATCGCCTTTACAGAATACATTTTACACCGACCTTTCAACTATCCATAGTGAAGACAAAATCTTTTGTCTTCTCTTCAATGTCTGATATTTTCAACTCCTAGATATAAGGAACTCGTTTCATCATTTCATAAATTAATGTCGTTTTCTTGACATTAACAACTTCATGATTATTAAAATTTATAAGACATATTTGTGTGTGTATGTTGTAGCATCATCACCACCTACTACAACGCCAGACCCTCGCGCTTTGACAGTGCCACCGCCCTCCAGACCTCCCAGGCGTGACTCTCCGGTTTCTGACAAAGGTAAAAGTAATATAATTCTGAGCTTGTATCTGCTATATTCATGGTTCTCATCATTTTTTAATCACCAACCTGTGTTGTGGCTCACGGCAAATGCTCAAAAAGGTTGCTGTGCCGATTTCTGAAATTATTTTATTTATATCACTCCAATTTCGTGGTCGTGACGGCAAATGCGTGAATAAGTATAACGGATCTAATATTTTAACATCATATGTAATCATGATACCATAATAATTATCTACGCCAATATAAACCTTTCAGTTTTTGCAAACAATTCGTGTGATGATGAAAATACGTACAACAAATTCCGGGGTCAAACGAGTCCATTAATGTCCGATACTGCGCGATAAAATGCATCGAAACAACATTTTTACGCCGACGATTCCGTTTATTAAGAGATAATATTACCTTTACGAGTTATCCCCCGAGAGCGGTTGTTTTCATTGTTCACTGCTGTTCCAGATATTATTAGTGGCAGTTATTTGTTTATTGGTCGTAAAGTCGCCGATCTGCCCGTCGCCAGCTCCAGACTAGTTTCTTAACCAGCTTCGAACGTTATGATCGCCCGTAAAGTATAAACAAATCGTTCAGTTGTAAACAAACGGCCTAAGTGGTACATAAACGATTATGCTGTCCGACTTCCTAGACGATAAACCTTTATTTGTGTTTATTGACTTAATAGCTCATAACTTTATAATATATCGCTCCTTAACTATACACACAATTAAATGTGAAAATTATAAACAAACATCGTTTGCCCAAAATATAGCCGAAAGCTGCGCCTATATTTTATTAAAATGTTGTAACAGGACGTCATAAGTCGGTGGGCGGGCGTCATTACCCCACGTTATTGGCAAGTTAGCCGTCTCCGGACACATCGCCGAACGACATCTTGCGCGACAACCTATTACGGCCAAGTGTTCGCCTTTCTTGTTGCAAACTCTTAATAAGCTTTGTAAACACGACAAATTTAATCTCTACGAGCAAATAAAGGCACCCCTCGTAAAACATATTCTTTGAGAAATATTAAGTGTACGCAGAAAGGGATGAATTTGCCGGTAGCGTTTTCACTGACATATTTTACAGATCCATCTTTTGATTACAGCTGAGCTCGCATGAACTTGAAAAATCCATTTGCGATGGCACCGACCGATGTAAGTTCGGCGGCTGGTTGTTTTTTGTGAGCGCGATGGCGGAGGCGCGTTCCTGTTTTATTTTTTTGCGACCATTACGAATTTACGGCTGGCCCACCGCTTGACAATATTGCGCAACTTTTCAATAACTGTTAGCCAACCGCCTGCCCTCGGCCTGTCCCTTGCCATATTGAATCCTTTACGCGATCAGTTCACTTTGTCGTTTCGCCCCTCGTCTCTTTTTAGGAAAACCAAAATATAACGGACTAATATTGTTTTTGTAGGGACGAAGTATCAATCGAACTTGAACGAGATAGACAAAGGGAAACAGAAAAGTGACGAGGGAGGCGGGAAGATGCAGCACAACTGGGTTGGGGGCGCCTCGCAGGTTACAGGTAACCTTCAATTCATGTCATGACATTAACATTTTGACGGCCCGGTAGCGTAATTTGAGGGCCCGGTGGCATAATCGAGAGAACGGTTGGCTTTGATGCCAGAGGTACCGAGTTCAAACCACCGTGCACCAATGGATTTTTCTATCGCAGTGGCCCTCCAGTGAAGGAAAAACATCGTTAAGAAACCAACAACCCCCGCATGGTGGTAGGACACTATCTAGTGTCCGCCTGGCCAGCTACTACCCTCAAGTTAGAAAATCTGTCACCAAGCATCTAATGTGTTTCGGCAGCTATCCTTGAGAGCCAGTTCCCATTCTAGGCCTAGCGTGCTTACTATCTTCGACCGCGTCATCACTTACCAATAGGTGAGATAGAGGTCGAAGGCTAGCCTATAAGTTATTAAAAAAAAAAACATTTAAACACTGTTAATAATAAAAATGGTTTTACGACATTCATTTAATTTATTACACGTCCCGTGGCTCTGCAAGTAATAAAGTTTACATTGCGGACTTTTGTAATAATATATTGATTATTATTGACTGAGCGAGCGAAGCGTCACAATTTGGAGATTGGCTAAAAATGTTTTTATACGTCTGTCCGTTCTCACCTACAGAACGCATTTTCAACCTTAATATTCGTCAAAATCTTGACGAATATTAGCACACAAATTCCTTGAATTATTTTTATACTTTTGATTTTTTTGTTAATCGCGATTATTGATTAGGGGAAAAATAGGGGGCAAAGGCAGAAGTTTGCTTTAGCGTTATTTATCGACGGATTTCAAGTAAATTTGAGAGGCACACTGAGAACTTAAGACAACACAAGGTGTTGCGAAAAAAATCCAAAAGGGGGGATTAGGGGAAAGTTTGCTGAAGCGTATTATATGAAGGGATATCAATTTTTTTTTTCGGAAATTGTATACCTACCTATCTATACCAACTAGACTACGCAGTTCTCTCTGCCTTCAGAATTCAGACGAACAAGTAGACACCAGATTTGACCTCCCAGGACAAAGGGAACGCGAGTAATCGCTAAAACTTGGATAACCTATTGAAAAATCCAAATAAATTTAATTTGATAAAAAAACTCTACTTCCTTCATTAATTTTGATGCGCATATTATTTTTTGGAGTCAAATATATAATAATAAGGCCTAAAGTAAAGCATATCCATCTATTGCATGGATATAAAGGCTCGCGATGTGTACTGTTCTCACAGAACCACTAGTAGGTACCTACACTCACGGGTCCGACTGCCGGAACTTAGATAGCTACCTACTAGGAGTATTGAATGAATGAATTAATGATTTATTTAGAACAACAGTTACGACTAATAACAAAACATTTAGATTACATTTCTAAATAAAAACTGGCCAAGTGCAAGTCGGACTCGCACTCGTAGGGTTCCGTAACACCGTTAAGTATTCCATATTTCGATTTTTCACTCCCATACTTTAAAAGTTAGAGGGAGGGGGACACACACATTTTATCACTTTAGACGCGACTATCTTTCGAATGATTGACTTTGAGAAAAAATGATTTTAGGAACTTCAATGTCATTTTTAAAGACCTATAGACACCCCACACGTATAGGTTTGAAGAACATTTTTTTTTGTTTCATTTCCATGTATGGGATGCCCCCCCTTAAACTTTTATATTTTTTATTTTTGTATAATAATCGGAAAGCGGTTAACAGAATACATCTACCTACCAAGTTTCAATTCTGTAGTCCAAACAGTTTCGGAATAAAATGGCTGTGACATACAGACAGACAGACAGACAGACAGACATGACGAATCTATAAGGGTTCCGTTTTTTGCCATTCGGCTACGGAACCCTAAAAAGCTAGTAAGATGTAAAGGTGGTCCGTGGACTCCACACTAGGATATTCTGTGTCGTGGAGGCCAGTTCTTCCTGACAGATATTATTAAAAACACATAATATATAAAGTACTCAGAACACTATATAAATGTCAGTATTATATACTGAAAGTATTGTACTTTCTTATTTTTACATCTTATCTGTAAATGCAATGTAAGGTAAGACAACCAAGTATTACTCAAGGAAAATATATAATAAAATGTGCGTGTGTGCGTGTTCGTGTGTATTTTTGTGTGCGTGCGTGGGTTCGAGTTCAGTATTTAAGGCGGCAATAGCCTAATGGATAAGGTGTCGGACTAGTGATCGAGAGGTCGTGAGTTCAATCCCCACCCACCCATTGCACTATTGACGTGAAACCACTCCAGACACAAGCATATTTAGCTTAGTTGGAGGGGTTAACAAGAATACTAGTATATAATGTGCAACCCACATTGCGAGTAATCTTTAAAAAATAAAAAAAAGTATTATGTCGAGTAAGTGATGTGTCAAGGTTAATAGGGCCTGGTTCTCCGTCAGTTATTTAATAATAACTTTATAGTGAATATGTCAGTTGCATCCATTGAATCCACAACACTATGAAGATTGAATGGATGCAACCATCCACTAGTGGAAGAAACAGGCCCCTTAATGTTAGGTATTAGTTATGAAAAGGTCTTCGGTCTTGTCAGTCAAGCAAGGAGAGCCAGGAAACTAGCCTTCAATGGAATAAATAACGACGTATTATATCGATGTTCCGCCTGACTTGCTACCAAAAAGTAGCTCACCACCCCACCATACAGAAGAAAATCTTCCGCCATAACGTTACAGTATTCCGGCAACAAACCTTGAGATTCAGCCCATTCTAGGCCAGGTCAGGCGTGATAGTGGTCAGTGGTCAAACACTAAATATCCTATCAGATACAAAAAATACCTCCGACCAGTTATGTGTCCAAGCTCGTACCACGAAGAGCTTGCGGTAGACGGCTTAAAAAGAAAATGTCCGAAACTAGTCGAAACAATTCCGTAAATAAAACCCGTGAGTGTACAACCGTTTTAAATAATAATATTAAGTGTAATTCTAACGATATTATACGTTTAGTAATCAAATAAAGCATATGTTTATCATCATCATCATAATAAGCCTTCGCAGTCCACTGCTGGACCTACGTCCAGAGGCCTACGCCTCTCCCAAGCTACGTCACTGAGCCCGATCTTCGGCTCATTGGGAGGGGTATGCCCTAATCGCCACGCTGGGCAGGCGGGTTGGAGATCGCAGGACGTAGCTCCTCGCACCGGTAACGCTACTGCCCGTCACCGGCCTGTATTGTACTGTATTGTAATCTTAGATTAATATTATCAATCTAAATTCTAAAGTATGCGACTTCAAATTCTTTAAAAAAAATGCCTGTATAAGTTAGTAATTCCGTAACATAACAATTTTTAACTGGGCTCCCTTTTGTTTTGTATTTTGGCAAATCGTTAAACGATTATAATTATTATATTAATTTGTTTGTTACAGGCGCTGCTGATTGGAGTAGAAGCGATCTATGGAACCTATCGCTAGGAATATTTATCTTTTATTTTTAAAAATCAACTTCACACTGATTTCAGTTATCTTATCACCGATTCCGCTGTCCATTATATACCTCTCTATACGTATTTATAAACAGGCTTTAAATATGCGGTTTTTATTTTGTTAAACGTTTAGAAAGCATTTAAAACAAATCAGGAAAATATTTTATACCAAAATACTGTATTGATACTTTCTAATTTTACGCTCACATGAAATATTGCTTTCAATATGGTAGCATCTATTGAAATAAACAAAGTGTCCGAACGAAAACAAAATTAAATTGTATAAATAACAGAGCTTAGAGCTTACGACCAAGTGATCAGTTATCTGCTATTCATACGAATCGAAATATACATATACTTAACATAATTATGAATTTAAATGTCCTTGAAAACAGGTAAATTAGAATAAATTATACGTATTGTATGAAAATGTAGGCACATCACGGTAATTTATGAAAGACTACATTTTCATAATCATAAATAATATTCGTACATATAAAGCGTTGTTGTTAATTATACAGTCACTACAAATACATAATTATAGACACTATAGATATTGTATTTATGATGTTCCTTAAACTATTCTACGGTTCAGTTGAAATAAGTGAGGTCTGTGGGACTTTGTTTCGATAAACGTTCAAAACGCGTTATTTGCTCAGGACGACAAAATTTTCATTAACAGAATTTTATCCTCGCAAATTTGTTCGTCTGAATCGTAAGTAGTTGATAGAAAATTAACTGCACATACTATAGTAAAACATAATATAAAGTGCACACTTATCATAGTTTATTTTATTTTAACGTTAGATAGGTAGGTAGAGTAAGACTGAATGAATTATAAATTGTCTCTAGAAAATAATATTATTTTTGGGCTTGTGTAAACCTCATGTTTGCTGTGATACATTTATAATTGAAATAAAAATGTTTCAAAATTTTAGAATTGTCTTTCTAGATTAGAAATATTTTTATTTAATTGCCCAGAGTTGTATTCAATGTTAAAATTTATATATTGATGAGTTTATTTAAATACAGACCTGAAGCGTTTTTTTGTTTTGGTGACAGTGTTGAAATACCACATTTATAAGTAAATTAATACACATAATTTTACTCCATTCGTTCTCAATAACCTGGATGAAATAAATTGACATGCATTTTTAAAACCTAATTATTTCATAAAAAAATCCCGAGTTTCTTCTGTCAATTATGATCGTTTAATCATAGGTGTATGTAAATGTTACCGTTAACATGTTGCCAAATTTGCTAAATATAAGCTAAATAGATAGAACTGTTGTAAATATAATCCGTAAGCCAAAGCAATTGAGTGCATTTTTAAGAATAAATATTGAATGTTAATTGAACTCAGCGATAATGTTCAAGGAATGTAAGCATACCTACGTAACTAATGTAACGATAATAGAGATTAAGAGAGTAGGTTATTGACTAAATAAAGCTTGTTTTAAATGTCACTCTTTCATTTCTATACAATTATTATATTCTTAGTAAATAACAAAATAGCTTGCTACCATCCTCGATTGCACCATAATTTGCCAACAGGTGAGATAGTGGTGATAGTGGTAGGAGAAAGTGGTATAAAAAATAATTAGCAGAGCCCCTTGGTTTTGCCTGCGATAATAAGTATCCTATGTCCTGTTCTACTACTGTGCAAAATTCATCCCAATCCGTTTTGCCGTTTTTACGTGTTTGAGTAACATAAATTCCAAACTTTCACATGTAAGTATGACCAAAATAGGATATATACCGTCACCTGTATGGAGCATACAAACGTAAATAGGCAACCGGCATATTTATTTGCCTAAATCCAGACTAATATAAAAAAAGACGTGTGGCACTCGGGGACTGCCGCGGTAAAGCTATTGCATAGCATTTTTTTATTTATGCAGTATTTTTTTCTTTGATAATAATTCAAGATACACTTTTTGAGCGTGGTGACCGATAAGAAAACATTTTTTTTTCTTTTATTAAATAAATGAGAAGTGAGCTACTTTTAATATCGCTCATTTTAATATCAAACATTTTGGTGGTCTTTAAAGCAGTATTATATATAAATTAACAAAACAAAAAATAATACTGCATTTGTGATAATAATAATAAAATGTATGTATATAGAGTACTCACTCATTTTCTTTCAATATTTTTTTCGTGACTTTCTTCATTAATAAATGCACTTTGTGTATTCACATTTCAAACACTTTGTATACAAATTATACGAGTACAGATATTTACTGTTGTACATAGATTATAAATACCTATACACCTATCTGTGTCACAGCTACATGTATGAAGGCAGTGAGTGTTTAACAAGGAGGAATTATGTAAAGTTCCGAGGACTTGTTCACCCTTGACATAATTTGAAAATAGAATTCGGAATTTATATTTGAAAAAGAAACGAGAAGACAAAATCTGTGCAACTGCAAAAACCAACTGTCCATTTCAGTTCGATCTAACGAACCTCATTTTTTAAGCCTTAGCGTAGAGACCTTATACGATAACATGACCCGCCCCTCCACAATTTAAAAACGTTTAAGAGTATTTGTGAAAGTATTTAAAACGCACCACCACGCATGTGTGCGTATTGGTACTGCCGGTTCCGCGACATTGCATACATAATTAAATAACTCATAATTATGAACGTACTTTGTACCAACCAACATTGCAAAAAAAGTTTCTATGAAATTTATAAGCAATACTTTCCGTTATGTTAGGTTGGCTACAAAGTACGTTCATAATTCGTCAACAATGTAGAGCAGTGCCAATTATGGTAAGTTGACCAACAAATCTGATAACAATTGAGAAATTATGAGTACTGATTGCACAAAAACTATGAATACATTTTATTGTATATAAACTGTATATATACTGTTTATAAATTTTATTTATTGTATTATGTATATGAATAAATATATACATATTATGTTTCTTTGAAGTGTTACACACTTAATATTTTTGTAAATTGTTAAACACAACCCAAAATTTCAATCCACTAATCCACTAATTTCGTCGTAACGTTACTTCGCACCATGGCTTAATTGGCAAAGCACCGGAACATGTTATTCCGGAGGTTGCGGGTTCAAGTCCCGTTGGTACGATGAAATTTTGGGTTGTGTTTAACAATTTACAAATATATACATGTTTAACGATTTCAGTAAAATAAAAAATGTTTAATGTATTTATAACACATTTAATTCGACATATAAATTCAATCACTTTTAATTACTACGACATCTAAATCCTTTTCAAAGATAAATAATCACAATTATTGTAAAAAAACGCATGGTCCAAGGGCACTGGAACTATAATTTTGCTCATCGCTGTCATAGAAGCTTGATGTGTCATCTTCAGAATCGGATTCTACTACGTGAATAATAAATTCTTGCTCGTTGTCGTATTTTTTCCAGTATTCGGATTCCGTTTCCTCCACATATCTGCAAGTGTTGGCCTAAATCGTGCGATCGATCATGTCCGGACACTCATGAAGTAATTTCATGATGGATGTGTAGTTTTGGTCTACATTTTTGTTGGCTACATAGTTTTTCAACACTCCCCAAATTTTCTCGATAGGGTTTAAGTTGGGATGATAGTAGTAGTAGTCTTAATCGCAATTATATTATTTTGCTTCGCTATCAATAGCGTAATTTCTAGAATTATCCTTATTTTTTAAAATGATATCATAGAGTTCGATTTTCTTCATGTCTTCCTCGAAGTCCAATCTTTCATGGCTGCTTTGTTGCTGTTGGAGGTGGGAACTTTTTCAGTAAATGTGTTATGATAAGAGGCGTTATCCATAACAATTACGGACTTTTCTGGTATGTTTGGTAGTAGTTGTTTTAAGAACCACTTCTTGTAGTTATCGTGGTTCATATTGTCGTGGTAGTCGCCCGTCTTTGAACTAGCCTTGTAAATTAAAGAAGCATTGGGGACAAAACCATTTTTTCCACCGGCGTGGACAACTATGATGCGTAACCCTTTAGAGATTTTTTTCTTTGCTGCAGTTCCTTGTTTAGTACCCCATGATTTATTTTGTACATGTGTGGTATGAATGTAGCTTTCATCAGTATAAACAATATTCCTGCCTGCTTCTCTTTATTTCTTCAATTGTTTTAAATATTTATAGCGAAGCAACTGCACGTCATGTTTTTCAACTAGAGCTTGACGATTGTTTTCAGTAGTTTTCCACTCATATCCTAAATCAAGAAGTATACGCCGTAATGTCTCCAAACATCCATCAAAATTTATCTTTTCAGTAAGCACCATTTTCAGAGCTGTTAATGTTGGATATTGTTTATACTCTATATGAAAGTTACTGACAGTACGCCTTTATTACCCCTTGTCAAATTCATCGATGTCACACTTTAAACGTTTGCGAGGATTTTTGTTTTTATGTGGTGAGCTCGTTTGTGTACCAGTTGCATCACATTTCGCTTTTTCTTTGAGAATTCTTGTTATAAGCTTTTCGCTAACTCCCACAGCTCTTGAAGTTCTCCATCTGGCGTCTGTCAAGCGCTCCACTCCATTTTCAGCCTCATGCTTAATAAGTTGGTATACTGTAGCTACCACTTCTCTTGCCTAAAATATAATAGAAAATATTTTACAAAATGAAACTAATGCACATTTATTTTACAAAATTACCTAGTCAGGTACGAAAAAAAATGCGGAGTCCCGCATTTTTTTTCGTAACTTTTCCATGACCTGGTAAGTTGTCTTGCGATTAGTACTTTCGTGTCACTGATCGACGTAGATTCAACAACTTGACTGTCTCAGACCACTGCCGGCCTGCTACTGAAAACGAATCATAACAACTACATACACTCTTTCGTAAGGATGTGACTACACACATTAAAACAATAATTTGGAGGGGCGGGCCATGTTATCGTAGAAGATCTATAGTAGAGATAAGGTCGTCTTTGGTTTCAGCAATAGTAGTAAAATGTTGCTGGATAATGGTATTTAATTATTTGGGATGTTAGATTATTTTCATTACGGAATTTCTGGATTCGGTCTCCACGCTCAAGGCCCGCGATAGAAGCTATGCAATAGCTTAAAAAACTAACTCTGTCACTCAGCTGTCTGCTAGTTAACTAATCACGCCTTAACGGACGATCCGATCTTAAAGAAATTTAACAAGGAGATACTGTCCTTGAGAGCCAGTTCCAATTCTAGGCCTAGCATGCTTACCATATTCGACCGCATCATCAACAGGTGAGATAGTGGTCAAACGCTAGCCTATAAAATATATAAAAAAAACTTTATAGGATGAGAATGAACATAGGCCACTTTTTGTGAAACTTACTTTTTGGCAGAGCTTTACAGTGATAAAATTCATGGTTTATGTGAACGAAGTCAGCTAGTATCAGCTAGGGTAACAGACATGTATGTATGTGTAGTATGTCGAGAAGGCGCCAGTGTATGTCATAAGTCTTTTCATAATATTTCACAATAGTTCATCTTTTATAGAGTATCTTCTATAGGTAGGTATAGTGTATAAACTGATGCTGAATTGAAAAATTTATTGATGATAACAGCATACGCGTTTCCAAAAAAGATATATCATGCAAGTGTATCTGTATGTAAACAAAATGTTAAACCACTTAGTATCTCAAACGCTTAATTTAACTTTAGTACAAAACATCGCATTCAACGTTATGCTTTGTATGCTTGGTTTGTCCTGTAATTGCATTGGCTTTACGGATAAACCATCCATAGGTATATCAAACGCAGCAAAATATATTGCCGCACACCGAGGACTGAGCCATATAATATTGGACTAGTTACTTCGTGGCGAAGCTGTGTGTGATTTCTATCATTACTACACTAAAAATAAAAAAACGAGTGGCACTCGGGGACTGCCGCGGTAAAGCTATTGAATAGCATTTTTTTATTTATGCAGTATTTTTTTTCTTTGATATTAATTCAAGTTACACTTTTTGAGTGTAGTGACCGATAAGAAAACATTTTTTTTCTTTTATTAAATAAATGAGAAGTTAATATTGTTCAAAATATTTTTATTATCTTACAATACATGTAGGTTATTCAGGAATATTTATCATTGAAACTATAGGTTTATGGTAACTGAAATAAGAAACATAAGTTTGAGACTTGATATCTTCTAAATATCTGGAAAATACCGCGTCAATGGTGGTTTATCAAGTTTTACCATTAAATTGAATGATGTGTGAAACCAAAGTACGCTAAGGCTTAAAAAATGAGGTTCATTGGGGTGTAGGTTTATATTTTCGTTACGGAATTTCTGGATTCGGTCTCCACGCTCAAGGCTCGCGATAGAAGCTATGCAATAGCTTAAAATGATATTCGTAAATAGTAGGTATATTATGAGAGTGATTGACTTGACTGGTTCAAAAATCAAAGTACAATTTGTAAAGAAAATTCACAACTAATTATACAAATTTGCACGAGTTCAAGTATTGGTGTAATTTATGTGGAAAAGTTTTCCCCGTCATATTTTGATGGACCGAAATGCTCGCAAACAATCTGCCACGGATCTTCTGAGATTAGGGCGGCTTCGGGCGCCGAGGAGGCCCGGGCTTCGCATGGCCGCAAGCCAACTCCTGTAAGCCAATCTAACTTCTTTTAAATGTGTTTTTGATGTAAAGAACACATTACCGTACGCATGGCTTCTCAACTCCCAAATTTCGGACCAAATTAGCTTTTGATTTATAGGACTTTAAGTTTGTTGCGTGCAAACTGTGTACAGGCTTCTGCCGCATTAAACCACTTATAAACTAAGTTTGCTCTCTCGACTTTATAGTCGTTAACTTTATAGTGAGGTACCGACCAATATGCCAGTCGCGCACTAAATGGCTTAACCATTACTTACATTCAGTTTATCCTTTGGTATCTTTTATTCACAATTTGAGTATAGATAACTTTACTTTTCTTTTATTTAAAACAGGCCAGCTTGATAAGAATTTGACATTCATAGAAGTCTGGGTGAGCTCCCTACAAAAAAGCTTCTTACACTGCGAAAGCTACAAGTTGAAGCGTAGTCGACGTGCCGGTAATAAGGCGGCGCTCTACGTTAAATTAAATGACTCGGAGTTTGAATGATAGGAACCATTCCACCAAACATCATGCCGGCAATCGAGGGCCCAGTGGTGTAGCGGGAGAATGGTCGGCTATGACGCCAGAGGTACCAAGTTCAATCTGCACCAATAGATTTTTCTATAGAAACATTTACATGCTCTTTTCACAGTGGCCCTCCGGCGAAGGAAAATCTTCGTTAAGCAACCCCCAACCCCCGCATGGTGGCACTTTAGACACTATTTGGTGTCCGCCTGCCCTCTAGTTAGAAAAACTGCCAAACATCTAATATGTTTCGGCAGCTATCGTTGAGAGCCAGTTCGCGTTTTAGGACTCGCGTGCTACCAACCTCGACCACATCATCACTTATCAACAGGTAAGATAGTGGTAAAATGCTAGCCTCATCATCGTCAACATAATCAGCCGGTATCGGTCCACTGCTGGACATAGGCCTCCCCAAATCTATATGAGTACGCTAGCCCATATATGATATATATATATATCTATACTAATATTATAAAGAGAGAACATTTGTATTTTTGTATGTTTGTAATGATTTGGCTCAAAAACTACTGAACCGATTAAAAAAATTCTTTCACTAATACATAGAATGGACTTTCGGAATGAAAATAGGCTATATATTATCCCGTTTAAATCAAAGGTACATTCGTGGAGACCTAATTTGCAACCTAAGTCGGCAAAAAAACGGTCGAAAAAACACGTTTCTGACGAACGCTGCTTAATTGAAAATAGATAGAAGAATATTTTCTATGCAAGAGTTGTACAACTTAATAAGACCTACAAAAAAGTCCGCAACAGCATATGTCTATCTCTTAAGGTTGACTCACAGTAAACATTTTAATCTTAAAAATTTTGTTAAAAAATATTACATAACTTCCAAGGCTATTTTCAAGTATATAGTATTAATCCTTATCCAAATAATTACGTTAATTAGCTTGGCCACATATTATAGATTAAAATTGTCCTTTACAGTATATAATTCAAATGAAAACTCTAGAAGATATCACGAATTTCACATACACGCATCACAAAATTAATAAAATATTTGCAGTGAAACCACAGATTAGGTCATAGTTACTACGAAAATATTATTATAAGCTTAGCTATGCTGTAGATCCCCACCGATCAGAATCAATTTGAAGTCAATATAGTATAATAATATGATCTATTGTATAAAATAATATTCATCTATATATATAATAATATAATATTTTAAACCACCCCGACTGATCTATGTATAATCTTTTCATTAAAAGCATTCCAATGACTCTAAACACGACATTTAAAATCTGAGCTGTAAGTTGGTGAGGATTTGAGTATTCTGTAGAGTCCAGATGTCCCACCATCAGGTCAATGCTTCCATGTTCTTACAATATCGTTGAAGAAGAAGATTTTCGAATTGATCAGACCTATGAAAGTTGATTTCATAGCGCAATTAACTAGAAAAAAGCTCATCGTTTTATAACGATTGAACGAATTTTCATGAATCAAAGCTAAGAAAACTCTCGATGAAGACATCTATCAAACAAAAAAAACTATCAATAATAAAAACAAAATCGGTTCATCCTGTTAGGTGCTAAGATGCTACAGACAGACACACAGACACACACGTTAAACGTATATTACCCCTACATTTTGCGCCGGGGAACGCGTAAGGTTACGGCGGCAGATGTTCTCCTTGGTGGTAAGTAAGCTACTTTTTGGTAGATTTAATGATCCCACTACCACTGTACGAAAACTCATGATTCATGAATGCACATAAAACTTTTATTGGTAGAAATATAGCTATGATTAGAACCAACGACCGTCGGGTCAGAATCAGGGGTAACTATCCTTTACGCAAAAGGGCCGTCTAATATCACTACGTAAGTATTATAAAACAAAGTCCATCACTGCGTCTGTCTGTCTGTTCGCAATCTCAATAGCTACTGAACGGATTATCATGTGGTTTTCACCAATAGCCAGAGTGTTTATGAGGAAGGTTTAGGTGCATAATTCGTTAAGGTTTTGTGTAAATTGGTTGAAATATGACGATGATTGTTAAATATGTTAATATTTTATATTCGATGCAACAAACTGATGCAAATTTTGTAGGCATATATGTTCTACCCGTGCGAAGCCGGGGCGGGCTGCTAGTATATATATATTATTTAAAAAATCGACAACATATTTTACTCTTACCTACTACACTACTACTTTCATCTTTTTATCTTACTATATTTTTGAAGTGGTGCAGTCGGAGAATTGTCGGCTTTGACGCCAAAAGGTACGGATTGCAATCCCCGCCGTGCACCAATGAATTTTACGATAGAAAAATGTATATGGGCATTACACAGTGGTTTTCCGGTGAAGGAAAACATCGTTAAGAAACCTCCGGCATTGTTCTAGGACTCTGTCTAGTGTCCGCATGGCCAGCAATCATGCGAGAAAATCTGTCGCCAAACATATAATGTGCTCTGGCACCTGTCCTTGAGAGCCAGATCCCACTCTGGGCCTAGCGTGCTACCATCTTCGACCGCATCATCACTTACCATCAAGTAAGATAGTGATTAAACGCAAGCCTATACGATATTAAAAAAAACTAGCTAAGTGCGAGTCGGACTTGCACACGTGGGTAAAAAATAAGTTTTTTTTATTAAGTTTCTATTATTTGATGTTATAGCGACCATTGTAATACACACTATGAGCAAATTTCAATTCTCTTTCTATTACGGTTTGTAAGATCAAGCACAAAATACCTGAAAAAACACGTTTCTTGTATGGAGACTTTTTTTTTACCGACTTCAAAAAAGTGTGAAGCTTCTCGATTCGATCGTATGTGTATATATTTTTTTATGTTTGTTCACGGATAACATCGTCGTTTATGAACCGATTTTGATTATTCTTTTTTTATTCGAAAAAAGATATCTCAAGTGTACCTTCGAAATTTCATCGAGGTCTGATATGTATTTCCAGAGATATGGAGATAAACACCTAAAAATTGGTACTGAAAATTAATAACGCGGCATTTGAAGTCGGTTCTTTTAGTTTTTTTATACAATCTTATTAGTTTATTTGTCGATAAATTTTCCATACATATTTATTATTATCATACTATTATAATAGCATTTACCGATTATATTGTCTAGGAATGGATTGTTAACGAAATATTGCAAAAACGTAAAGTTATGTTATTATTACCAATTTTCGTTTAAATTCTAATATCAGTCTCCAATTGCAGTTGAGGACAGTGGATGTCAGAAGCGCGAGGAACGCCATTTATATAACAAACCTACGAAACAAAGTAACAGTTGAAGCCCAATGACTTTACTCTAATCATAGTGATTTTTTTTATAACTATTAGTGATGAACATGATTGTCAGTAATCATAGTCATTAACTGGTCACTCAATGCTATGTAGCAAATGAAACTATTCAGGCAAAAACGCGTCCTATCCTAGTGGTACTAAAGGTGAAATTATTGTGCGAGTAAAATGCGATAATTTATTGGCAGGGACAAGTGCACCGTTGGTAACATTAGCCTCATTACTTAGCGGCGGAGGGTAGGCGTGTGCTTCCGTCGAAACCGGATACGGCACGCCGGACAAATAAAATTAACGCTTATTGCCCTTTGTACGCTCTAATAGAGAACCCTCGGAGTTAGTTTATAAGTTTACAGGAACTTAATGAAAAAGGAACACATTGTCAAAAGAGAAACATTGAGACATTTCTGTGTTGCTAGTATTTCGATGAAATCTTTGATAAATGGTTTTATTCATAGCTACAACAATATTAATACTGATTACTTCTTAATATAATATTATTTATACTTATAACACATTTTTGCACAAAATTATCAACAATATTATTATGCCATGATTTCTCTTTAATGTAGTACATCTTTTTTATTAAATGTATACATATTAAAAAGTAAACTTTTAAGTGGATAATTCAGGCTATGACTGGTCTATGAAAGTTTTATCAAAGAGATATGAGATGGGAAATTAAGGGTAAGGTTTTCTAGATGTACTTAGAGAAATAGAGTTAGTTCTGTAAAGGTATTTGAAACGTGTTTTAAAGAAAATAGAGTAGGAGTTGACTGTATGAGAGCAGAAAATGAAGATAATATTGTAGCTTGTAAAAAAAATCTAAAATGTTTTAAATTATATTTAAGTACATAAATACATAGTTATGTAGTTATGTACATGTATGCATGCTGCCTAATACAAAAAGGATCAAACATTCACATTAAATCACCTCTTTTAAAAGTTGGTTAAACAGCAACAAAAATCATAATCACTGGTCAAACGTTCAGCCAATAAAAGGAATAAGAAAGAAACAGGTCATGAAAGCTGAAAAAGTGTACTCTGATTGAAGACATAAGCGGAGCGAGCCGCACAAGCGAAAAGCAAAACAATAACAGCGATCGTTCCGCAAGCCTCCATAATTTCCAGAAGGCAAATTAATCCGAGCCAGCTCGATCGCCGGTCAGCGCGTCCTCGCATACTAATGCTATTGTTTATCGAAGGGGCTAATCTGTGCGTACCCAGCCGTCACTGTCCACCCTCACAATTATAACGGATCACTTTCGGGATCGTCTAATCCGCTGCCGACGCGGCGGCAGCCGATCGCCGTGCTTCCAACACGTCCTCGTTATTATGCTAATCCAATTTTTGAGGTAAACATTATTACGTTAATTAAGGGATCAGGTGTGCTGAGATTATCATACGTGTAGAGCTTAGTAATAAATTCGGAAGCTCGGAACATAATTAGGCCAATCTATCTAATAAAAATTAAACTGTCGATGCCGCTACAGTTATATACCTAACAGTTTTATAGCCCTATATCGCTAACCGCAACAAAATAAAAACATTCTAACACAACTATAAAACAGGGCAGCCCAGCCATTCTGGCGTTCCTATAACATGTGTAAAGTTGTAAAAGAGTCGTCCCGCGCTGAGTGATAATAAAGGTAACCCTCCGCGGCACCTTTATTGTTATCGAATAAAAATAATCCCGGGATTTTTCGGGATGATCGTAAATTATAACGGGATTCAGAGGGTGGGAGGTGCTGGAGCGACGAAGCGACGACGGCGATCGCACCTAGCTGTGCCTCATCCTGGGTTATTGTATCGAATACCTGTAGTGGGTACACATTTATTAAATAAAATCTTGAATATCGCAACTACGAAGCTGCCATTTATACACCATTATTGTAAATGCGAAAATCAGTTTGTAGATACTTATTGCCCTTTTTAGCCGCAGAAGCAGATTTTATCATAAATCGCATCATCACTTTACGTCGAAAGTGGTTAAAGCGTAAAAAGCATTTTTTTTAAATAATACTGCAGCTGTAATTCAATACATCAAATACAAAAGTTCACAGCATTATTTTATCTAACGCAACAGACCCAAGTCACCGACTATCTCGTAAAAAGGCTCAAACTTTCAGACACTCCACAAAGCGTTACATTTATAATTCACAAAAGCCTGTTCGCGCCATGACACATTTAAAATGAACGAGTTGTAAAGAGTGGAGTTCTAAATATAACCAGCCCCTCAACGCATATTTTTGACGGTGTGAAGCGCTGAAAATCCACCGATACCAACAAAAGTGGCAACTGAAACTAATGAATTATTCATAGAGGCGGCGCGGTGCATGTTCTATCACTGTTTTATCTATTGCGGGGCTTAGAGGCGCGGAGGGTGCCCCCTGCAGGCTCTCGCGTCCTCGCCATTCCAAGCTGGCCGCGCTAGAGTTAACTACCTCCTTGCTAACACTAGGGATGCCTTCTACATAGCCGAACCTTTGAGTATACAGCCAGTGCATACTCAAAGAGCCAAACATAAGTACTGCCAAGTGCCAAACCTTCGATAACATACACAAATACGGATGCAGCATCTTTATTTAAATCAAGAATATGATCGGAAAATCTCGGAAACCACGACAATAAGAGCTCCTTGTGGCCCTGTAAAACGGTGTTACGAGGCAATGGGACGGGTAGCGGCCCGGTTGTTGCCAGTAATTTTAGAGCCGTTTGAGAAAACTAGATAAGCTTCATGTTGAGAATAAACATTAGCTTAACGCCGCCGCCACGGACGCAATGAGTATTAATAACCGGCCGTTTACTTATTTATTTAGGCGTGCTACATTTTTATAGCAAGTTTATTGGTAACTAAAGGCAGCTGAGACTTCCCAAAGTGTTTATTTCTTTTTTTTTATTCATTTGTTTAAAACAACGATTTCAAAAAACTTAGGTTATTTTCTTCACTAGCGTACGTTTGATGAATATTAAGATACAAGACATTTCACTCATAAATGTGTTTCTGTGCATAATTTTACGGTGTTGAATGATTTCAGATTTTTACCCGACTACGGCGAAGCAAAAAGGATGGTTATGTTTTTGACCAGAAGGGGTATGTATGTAGTTTGTATGAATGTTCATCTGTTCCCTCATAACTTTTAAACTACTTATCATAATTTGACAAATGAGGTGTCGTTGGACGCGTCTTATTTGTCTGCTGGTTATAGGCTATATGACGTCACAACAAATTGAATGTGGCGCCCTATAGAGAGCCCCAAAGTCCTGTACTAAAAAAAAATTCATTCCACCCCATCGTGTGTGGTATCGTTGAATAGGGATTTTAAAATGAAGATAAGGTTTTAGTGCATCATATTTTTGTTGGGCGTAGCGTTAGCGAAATATATCCCGCCGAAGTCAAGAAAACTAATTTTTACCCCACGGAGTCGCAAATAAACTGGCCAAGTGCAAGTCAAACTCGCACTCGTAGGGTTCCATAACACAGTTAAGTATTCCATAACTATGAATTTTCTAACTACTTGGTACTTGGTGCGCGGGCTCTTCTCCGCAACTAGGCCGTATGTCGGCCCTTTTTGCGTGTGGTTGGTGGCGCATCAGTCCATCCATCCGATGTCTGCGAGGAAGGCCAGCAGCTCGCTGATGCCGGCGCAGGCCTCTCGCATTGTCGTCGGGGACCCGAGGAGCGTCCGACGTTGTGCATCCACGCTATTGCACTCCAAGAGCACGTGCGCGGCCGTCTCCTCAGCCTCCATGCATCCTCTGCACAGAGGGCTGTCGGTGACACCTATAGTAAATAGGTGTTTGTTTAGTGAGCAGTGACCCGTGATTACTCCGACTATTTGTCGGAGTTTGTCACGTTTAAGGTTAAGCAGTTTTCGGGAGTATCTGGAATTTAATTCCGGGAAAGCATCCTTGTTTCCTGATGTATACACGGATCCAAGCTCTGATTTGGCTGAATGGTATAGGTATCATTGGTTCTACTCCTGCGGGGTGCAGGTTAGATCCTCTCCTTGCCAGTTCATCAGCCGCATCATTACCTTTGGATCCGCTGTGACCTTTGATCCACTGAAGAATAATGTGATTGTGTTTACATACCTCTTCTAGTAGTTGGTGGCACTGCATAGTTAGCCCTGATGAGTAATCGTACCTTTGCAAGGCTCGTAGCACAGCTGCACTATCGGAGAGTATTCTGATGGTTTGGTCATATACTTGCCGTTGTAGTACCGCTGAGGCCGCCTGGATTATACCTACACATTCCGCGTGGAAGATGGAGTTGTGTGTACCCAGGGGTGTTGCTATGTGGATGTTGAGGTCGTCCGAGAACGCCCCCGCACCTGATCCTGTATTCATTTTAGAGCCATCAGTGTATATCCTCACTTCGTGTATGTTAGAATTGTCACTAGGTTCTTCGTGTAGTCGTATAGTGTAGTGTTTAGTAAAGTTGAACTGTTTAGGTACCCTATCATATATCGACTTTAACATCACATTTGTGTTTGCAATTTCATCAATAATATGTGTGTGGGCTGCTAGGTTATCTTGTTCCAGAAGGTTTAGTGCTTTTAACCTATAGGCGAAGGCTGCTGCCTCCAGTTGGATGTGTAGGTGTAACGGGGTTAGGTCCAATAGGGCCTCAAGAGCTGAAGTTGGAGTGGTTCTCATGCAGCTCGTAACCGCTACACATGCTAATCTTTGGAACTTTTGTAGTTTGTTATTGCATGTGTTTAATTTTGTTCTAGGCCACCAAACTAGGGCGCCGTAAGTAACGGACGGTCTTATGACAGTGTTGTATAGCCATAGGGTTATCTTTGGGCTGAGTCCCCATGTTTTGCCCAACATTCTTTTGCATTGCCAAAGTGATAAGGTGGCCTTTTTTATTTTGTTGTCTATATGTTTTGCCCAGTTTAGTTTGCTGTCTAGGGTGACGCCCAAATATCTTATCTCGTCAGACAGCCTTAATTGCGTATCAAACAGGCAAGGTAGTTCGTAGTTCCCAAGATTTCTTTTATTGGTAAACATGACCAGTTCTGTTTTAGCTGGGTTCACGTTTAGTCCGTAATCTATGCACCATTTTTCTATTATTTTTAGTGCATTGTTCATAAGGTTGCATGTTACGCTTGCAAAGTGTCCTGGTATCAGAATGGCCAAGTCATCGGCATATCCGATAGTAAGGAATCGTTGCTTGTTAAGTTTGGTGATTAGGTCATTTGCAACAATGTTCCATAAGAGCGGCGAGAGGACACCTCCTTGGGGGCAGCCTATGGAGACCAATCCTCTTGTGATGCCTGTTACCTCTACTCGTACCGCTCTTTGCTGAAGCATGTTGATAATCCATTCTACCAAAGTATTTTCGACTCTGTGCTTGCTGAGGGCTGCTTTGATGTTGATGAAGTTCGTCTTATCAAAAGCTCCTTCTATATCAATGAAAGCGCCTAGGCACATGGTTTTGTTTTTAATATTGCTTTCTATGGTTTTTACCACTTGATGCAACGCGGACTCGGTAGATTTACCTGAGCTGTAAGCGTGCTGTTGCGAGTGAAGTGGTATAGTTGTTAAGTAGTTGTCTCTGATGTATCTGTCACATAGCCTTTCTAATGTTTTCAGTAGGAATGACGTAAGGCTTATGGGTCTGTACGCTTTGGGGTCCGTATAGTCGCTTTTACCTGGTTTCGGTATAAATAGGACTCTGACTTCACGCCATCCAATGGGTATGTATCTATGGGCGATACACGCCCTGTAGACGTTAGTCAGTGTGCCTATAATTAGTCCAGCTCCCCATTGAAGGAGACCTGGGAAGATACCGTCCAGGCCAGCTGATTTATACGCCTGGAATGTATTAATCGCCCACTTTAATCTGTCTTCCGTAACGACACGTCCAGCTACTATCCAGTCATTGTCGTTCGGAATTGTTGCGTCACTGGGCTCCCATATAGCGGTGTCAGTGATTAGACAACCTGAAAAATGAGTTTCCAGCAGTAGGTTGTTGGTTTCGAGTTCAGTTTTTGTGTAGGTGTTGTCGTTGCGTTTAAGGGTACCTATGGTGCGATTAGTGTCTGCGGATAGGATTTTCCTGACTCTATTCGCCTGGGTATTTGTTTCTATGTTTGAACAGTAGTTTCTGAATGACCTACGACTTTTACGGCGGATACGTTTCTTATATGCCGACTGGGCTTTTTTATATTTATCCCAGTCCTCCTCCGTGTAGGTGTTCATGGCTCTGTTGAAAAGTTTTCGTACCTTGGCTCTTAGTCTTTCGAGGTCCCCTGCCCAGCCTCGATTTCCCGTGTCGAGTTTAGGCGTAGTTAGGGGACAAGCGACTTCAAAGCTCTTCGTAATGCTGTCAGTGAGTTGTGTTACAGTTTGTTCTATGTATTTCGTTTTTATTGTGTCAGTATCCCACGTGTGCCCAGTTAGGTTGTTTTCCAAAGAGGATTTGAAGGTTACCTTATCTGTTTTGCGGGGGTTACGTCTTGGTGTTGGTGGTGTGCTGTTGATTTTAAGTTCGTACCTGATCCATCTATGGTCTGAGCACGAGGACTCCTCAGATACTCTCCACTTACTGATGATGTCTAGAGAGTGGCTGGTTACCAATGTCAGATCGATGATGGTGCGGCATCTTTTTGTTACAAAAGTAGGTTCTGCACCAATGTTTGCTAGCGTGAGGTTAGTAGTAAAGAGAAAATTTACCAGATCTTCACCTCTGCTGTTTGCCGACGGCATACCCCATAGGGTGATGGGCATTGGAGTCGGTTGCTATTATAAGTGTAAAGTTATTGAGTTCACAGTACCTTACCTCCTCAGCGGGCATGTAGGCTGACGCGACAATCACCTCCCTGTCCTCACCATTAAGCCCCTGGAGTCTGGCGGTGACCAGATCCCTAGAAAGGAACTCAGTGAGGGGCAATGCTGTCAAGTTTTTAGGAATATAAATGCAAGCTCGGGGGTTATTGCTGTTAGAATGTGTAAGTAACTTACCCCCTAATCTGTTGAGACCACACACGCACCCTGCCCTTATCCACGGCTCCTGGATTAGGGCGATGGTCTCCTTGTTGTTTGCCTCCAACACTCTGCGTAGGTTAGCCGTAGCAGTGAAGCTGTGCTGGATGTTGCATTGTAGGACCTTATAGGAGGTTAAGGATGTCTGGGTCCCCATCATGTGGTTTTCCCTCGTCCTCGTCCTCCGATATGTCCAGCATCTCCTCGGCCTTTCGCCATTCGTCGGTCCTGGGTTCGGCGTCCACCTACATGTCATCATCCGATTCCCTGGATTACGGCTTAGGGGAGGACTGAGACGGCATTGTGGGGGTGGTCCCCACCATTCCGCTCATTGCTGACTGTCCTTTTGCCGGTTCCGTGTGGCTTGGTCCCGGTTGCGGTTGTTCAGGGTTTTCCACGCTGTCCTCGTCTGTGTTCGTCGTCGGTTCGTCTTGCAACGTTTCATCCGCCGCATAGAACCTGACGTACACGTTGCCGAGGTTGTGCCCTAGTCTCCGTTCGTTCTTCAGCAGGATGGGGACATTTCCCGGGATTCCCAGGGTAAGAAATAGGCTCCCCTCCTGTGCTGTGTGGCTGTAGACGGTCCAGGATGGTACCATTGCCCATCTATTCTGCCTGGCAAGTACAAGGCTGGTTTGCACCACCGTTGTCTCGCAGTCAGGTAAGAACAGAGCAGCTCGTACTCTACTGGTCAGCTCAGCCTGTTTCTTAACGACCAGCTTAGGTCCTGCTGTTTCCGGGATTTTACCCAGCGCTTGTTTGAGCCACGCGAGTGATTCAGCGTTCTCGCACCACAGCTTCAGAGCGCCATCCCCTATAATGGGTTTGCCCCTGAAATTCGGCGCGAAATCGTTGTTGTGGTCCATGACATCTTCCAGGATCTTACTGGTTAGGTACCCCTTCACTCTCGTGGCCTGCTCTTCGCTCAACTGCTTGCCATCTTTGCGGACTACTGCCACGCAGAGATCGTTCTGGACGATATCGGCATAGCTGGTGGTCGTGCGACGGGAGCTGTCAAGTTTAGCTTTCTTCCTGTGTCTGGGTGACACCGTGTCATCCAACCGCGTACGCTTACTTGGCTCAGTGTGAACTGGGGCCTGCGCTGACTTTGAGATCGCGATGGCCGCTCGCTTCTTGCGGTTGAAGCGGTTGTCGTGTTTGCGACGGTATTTAAACCCCTTATTCGCTGGGCCTCCTTCGGCTGCAACTGCGGATGGATCCGCAGAGCTCGACGAAGGGTCATGAGTTTTCGGGGGTAGGTTTTCGGGCTTGGATCCACGCTCTTCGCACCGACCCACGGCTCCGGCTACTACTGCGGATGGATCCACAGAGTTCGCCGGCGGGGCAACTGGCTTAGAAGCAGGTTCCTTACCTTTCTTTCTATTTTTGAAGAAGAAGCTAGGTCCAGGTGCGTTACCTTTGGATCCTTCCGCCACAGGCGTAGGTTCCTTAGGTTTCGATCCCCGGGCTTCCTCACGTTTCTGTTTTTGTTTGAGCCTGTACTTCTGGCTCTTAGTTAGTTTACCACCCGAGGCTTGTGACGCCTGGGCGGAAGGGTTGCCAGCGGTAGAGGTTCCAGCCGTGAGCTGTATCCGCTCCGTTTTTGGTCCCTTGTTCTTTTTACCTTTCGGTCTCACGACTGTCCAGGCAGCAGTGTTATCCTCCTCCGCAGCAAAAGCTGCAGCGAGGTTCTCCACCGCCTCCCCAATGGGGGGTTTAACATTATTCGCGGCTGCGCTTGTTTGGTTATTTCGGTCCGTAATATCTATGGTAGTTTAATTAAAATTCATCATCTCGGCTCCCCACCCACCACGGAGCCCGCACCTTTGGGGATGTTGTTGCAACACCAGGGCTACCGAGACAATATAGAGAACCTGACCGCGTTGCCTACGAGCCTAACGACACTAACCATCCCAGTGCCAAACCCACCGGAGTCCAGCGAGCATCGCCGGCTGCAGGCCCCATCGGCCCCGTTCTCTCGCCAAGTGAAGCAGAAGGCTGTCACCAGTGCTGAATGAACAAAGTTGGCTAGACTTTGCCCTCTCGTTTTAGAAGAAATCCGCACCAAAGAGGAGTGTTGCTAAGGGATAGGTACCAACCAACCATGACCACACCCCGCTCATCCACCAGGTTTGCTTCATCCTTCCATACGAGGCACCACGCACAGCACAAAATACGTGGGTGATCACCCCCCGCCTATCATCACTCAATTGGGGATGACAAGCCCACAGGAACTGACCACATTGTTCCCGTAGCGGACAAGTAGGATATGTGGATGGAAAAGAGGATATTTGGAGGGATTTTGGGGAAAGGTGAAGGAAGTCTCGGAATTGCGTCTAGTAGTTTTAGTTATATCTGTTCCATAGGGGACCAGACCAAGAACGGGTCGGTACCACGTGAAGGATAACTACTTAGGCTTGCTATGGATGTCTACACGACCTGCGCTCCTTTCCATAACCATCCACCGAACCTGCTCACCGGACAGGTGGCCAGGTTAGGGTTAGCTCCAGACTAAAATAAGCGACCTAACCCCCCCCATTTTCTAACTAAGTATTTGTATGAAAAACAAAGTTATCTTTGCGGTCGCCATATCTCTAAAACTGCTGACTGTATCTCGTTCAAACCAATTTTCATTGTTAGTTTTTATTGAGATCTACAGCATATATTTCTTTTAGATTTTTTACTCCCATACTTTAAAAGTTAAAGGCGGGGAGACATACATTTTACCACTTTAGACTTGCCTATCTTTCAAATGATTGACTTTGAGAAAAATATATTTTAGGAACCTCAATGTCATTTTTGAAGAATTTTTTTTTTGTTTCAGTTCCATGTAGGGATGCCCCTAAACTTTTATATATTTTATTTTTTTATAAAAATCGGAAAGCGGTTCACAGAATACATCTACCTACCAAGCTTCAATTCTGTAGTCCTAACAGTTTCGGAATAAAATGGCTGTGACATACGGACGAACAGACAGACAGACAGACATGACGAATCTATAAGGGTTCCGTTTTTTGCCATTAGGCTACAGAACCCTAAAAAGCAGTCGGGAGTGTTATGTGTTTGTTGATCGCTGTGTATGTGTGTAAGTATGTTGACATGTATACATGTATACTATTATGCAAAAACTCCTAAATGCTTCAAATAAAAAATAAGTTCAAAAACTAACGACCACGGCTATCCTCTGAGCACCACTATGAATATGTATGAAATACAATAAAATATTTATTACAAATAAGTTGTTTATATAATAAACGATACATATTGAATAGTTTGTACATAGCGATCTCAGATGAGAATATTTTCTTGTTTCATACTTTTTAGAGTGTGATTATTCAGTAGTCGGGTTTTAGTTTTTGAACTTATTTTTTATTACAAGTGATGTGAATTATATCATAACATTTTTTTTATTTTCGTTGTCAGCAATATTTTGGTAAACTTGTAGCTTGCCTATACCTCAAACACCTAAACTTATTAGACCATCAACAAAGACCAGATAAAGAACACACCTCTCACCGCCTGCATTAAGGTGAAAATTGCAGTCCGACGACGGCCACATAGATTTATGTGCTATTGATAAAACGGTCTAGTTAAATTATATCAGAACACACGTAGACCAATAGTCGACTACAAATTTTACACTTTAGCTTAGAAGTTTCTGGCTGAATACTCAAAGCTTAGAAGATATAAAATGGACCAACAGTACGAGTATACTACATAATTTTACATTTTTTTAACCTCCGACGCAGAAAGAAGGGGTGTTATAAGTTTGAAGTGAGTATCTGAATGTTTATGTCTGTGTCATCGTAGCGCTTAAACGGATTAGCCGATTTGGATTTAGTTTTTTTTGTTTGATCGGTGTTTTAATCAAGAATGTTCTTAGCTTTGAATCACGAATATCATGAATATATATGGATTTTATGAGCTACTATGTGCTTTTTTCTAGATGATTACGCTGTGAGATCAACTTTTGTACGTCTGATCAATTCGTAATTTGGTAATAAAATTCCTCTTACTTAAATGATATTGTAAAAACATGGTAGCATTGACCTGATGCTGTGGAATCTCCTGAAACCTGCAGAATACTCAACTCCTCACTAACTTACAGCATAATGTTGTGTTTGGGCTCATTGGAATGGTGTCAATGAACAGATTATAAATAGATTAGTCGGGTGTGGTTTCAAATTTTGATTTTAAGTATTATTACGTACTCTACTTTATACGGCTACGCAACGACTTGACGTGCTACGCCGGGCTACGCGATGTCAGAATGGACTACTGTACCACATGAGTAAATTTACTTATGTCACCGTACTCTTATTTTTAACCCCCGACGCAGAAAGAAGGGGTGTTATAAGTTTAACGTGTATATCTGTTTAATTTTATGTTAAACGGTTTAACATAATAACCGTTTAACATTTTAAAAAAAACTGACTCTCACTTAGAACTCAACAGTTATTGAATCATCTCTTCATGTGCCTGTTATCCACTCCTTTCTGGATTTTGGATCCTGGAAACACAGCCGCTCAAATATAATTATTTACACATCAAGTTGGATTAAAACGTACTATATATACTTTTCAATTGTTTTCTTTTTTGTTTTTTTTCTCTCAATGTGGGTTGCACATTACTAGTATTCTTGCTAACCCCTAACTAAGCCAAATATGCTTGTGTGGATTATGTGGAATATGCTTATCTTGGAGTGGGTTCACGTCAATAGTTTAATGGGTGGGGTGGGGATTCTGATCGCGTTTGGTGTGAACCAGTCGGTACAAATACTACTGCGCTATCTGATCGCCGCCTAGATCGCGCACGCAGGATGCTGCGGTGTGTCCGTACCTTTAGGCACAGAATAGGAATCTCAAGCAAAGTAACTGCTTGGTAAAGTCAGACAGACTTCGTACATTCGACTCCATCCGATCTTAATAGAGTTGTCGTCAGACTATAAACAACTTTTGCAATTAAACTTTTATTTGAAGATCCTCCGTCTCTGGTTATGTACTATTTGATTATTTATCAGACTGTATTTAAAATGTTGAATCATAACATAATAATAAACAGGTAGAGTGCGAGGCGGACGCGATGGGTGCCGTACCGCCGCACAACATTTAAACGATCGATCGAAAAAAAATACTTGTCCTATATTGTGGCCACCTTTCATTTTTAACATTTTTTTTTATTGTTTGTTATTATAGAGCTCATAGTAAACACTCTTTGTGAAAATTCAAGTGTCTACTTATTATGGTTCAGAAGATATAGCCCTGTGACAGACGGACGGATGGATATCGGAATGTCAGTAATAGTGTGCCGTTGGGCACCACCCTTTTGGATACGGAACCCTAAAAATGGTTTTTGTAAAAGGTAGGTATAATATCATAACATATTATTATGTTGTTGGTAGATTAAAGGTACAAGAAAAGCCTCATATAAACTCATTTCATAGTATTCTGAGTATAAAACCATAAGTTTTCTTAAAACTTATGATAATTTTCTGTTCCGGCGATGTTGTCAGCTTACGATATAAGTTTTAGATACACAATATTTTACAAAATTTTCAAACAGAGCTTGAGAGAGAACTCTACGAACCGTAGACGTTTAAACAAGGTACATGTTTTTATAAAACTCGTTTTCAATGCAATTGACAAAGTTTGCTTATTATGATTTTATGCGAGTATGTTCGGAAAGCTACAAACTTGTTTACATAGAATTCAAATCGAGTTTTAGTTTTAATTATACATTAGCATTTGCTGCCAACTGAACAAAAGCAATAATAATATGCTAAGTACCATTCGGAAGTATCATTTCAGCTATCAAAAACAAGTTTGTCGTCATTTGCACTTCCATCACGCCATGTAGGTTATTTCGAAAATACTTACTTCAGAGAGAAAATACTTTGAAGCAATTCAATTCAATTCAATATCGTTTATTTCAATTAGGTGCATGGTACACTTTTGAACGTCAGCAATTTACATTTCACATATATAGAATATTATTTAAAAAGAAAAGGAACAATCCATGTCCAGTAGTTGCTAAATATTTATAAATACAATAACTTCATAAAGACTGCTATGTGTAAAAACAATTACCAAAATTTTGAGAATGTCAAATTAATGTCAAAACAATAAAAAGTCAAATAATATAAATGTCAAAATAGAAGTGTCTCATAAAAAAAAAAAAAGATAAACAATCAATGTTTTGCCAAGACAGTCAATCAAGACAGTCAATGTTTTGCCAAGTTTTTCTGTCATTGACAAAATCTTGTACAGCCTAAAAGGCCTAAAAAGCGCCTAAAAGGGAATTAAATGTATTTAGAAAATTCGATTTCAATATGTATATACTTTGGTGTAGTTATTCTGGTATTATATACTTATGTTGGCGAGGCTCCAGGATTGGAGTTTGTAAAACTATTATAAACTCCTATATACAGGATGTGGCGTAAACAGTAGTCAAGCCGTCACCTGTGGGTGGTGGGCTTCATGACTGATCAGAAAATAAAAATATGTGTTCAGTAAAAGTATCATAGTTTTCGAATTATTAATTATTTTCAAAATTTCATAATAATTACACCCTTGGTGACTCTTTTCGATGGCATGACCACAAAATAAAATATTTTCTCAAACTGATTTATGAGAAATACTTGATACTTGATCACTTTATTTACCAGTAGCAACAGTCTCACCTTCAAAACCTCAGCCAATCTGCTGGTTATTTATCATATTTGAATAAACAAAGGCTAAATGTTTGATGACATCGTTTATATCGTCGATGCACCGTGACAGCATAGTCCAAGCTGTCTACAACGCACGTCGGTCTACGAGACCGGGGCCGAGCTCTAGTTGCACATAAATCTCACGAGCAATATGAGACGCCGCAATATCACAATAACCCTTCCCGCAGCGATGGCGACGCTGGCACTGTACAACAAAATGAAATTATTATAAATATAATATACCATCCAAAACACGCACCTTATTACTTACGTAGCTTGTAGAAAAAAGTCACGAGAGTAATACAGGTTGAACAATCAAGATGGATCGGTATGGAGAAGTCAGAGACTATAAAGGTACGGCCACACCGCGGCGTCCTGCGATCTGCGGGTGCGATCTCAATACTTTTCAATTGTTTTCTGATCGCGTTTGGTGTGAACCAGTCGCTACAAATACTACTGCGCTATCTGATCGCCGCTTACATCGCGCACGTAGGACGCTGCGGTGTGTCCGTACCTTAAGATATTTAAATATTAAGCCCATTACTTCAAAATAAACGTGTGACAGAAAACTGCATTTTCAAAAATCTCATTTGCATTTCATTTGCTATGCTCAACCATCCATTTTCTGGGTTCCATAGCAACATTACCTTACTTACAACATTACCTACTTTCAGCCTTGGCAATTTTAGTGAAAAAAGTGTTAAAAGAAAATTCTTTTAAATGTTTGTTTTAACATTTTTATTTAAACACATAAATTAATATCCGTAAATGCCATTTGACATGGCTATTTATTGCACAAATTTATCTGCACCTTGTATCTCATAGTAACAGACTTACCCATACTGATGAAGCAACCTGTATGTATACGAAAGCTCTTCACAAAAAATACGAATCCATTAATATTTCAAATCCAGTAAAATATTAGCCTTGTAACTAATCTGATCCACTATAGGGATGGACGGCGGATTAATCTCCCCATCCCGAATGATATTAAACCAAATGATAATACGTTTTACAACTGAACAACCTTGATAGGTATACAAAGGCCGAATAGACGAACGAAGGGAACGCGTTCTCATTATTCAAATGCATTGAAGCAAATTATGGTAATCTGGGAAACCTGTTCTGTTTCAGTAATATTAATAGGTAGACAAACATCGGTGTCCCTGCGCCCGGACGTATTGCCTTTGCTCATTCGGGGCGGGCTCATCGTCATTCCGCCGTGACTACTCTTCCAGAGACATGTGTTCCATGCATTATGCAATGAAAGCAACTGCTCTCGCAGTTCACCGGATGAATAGTCCTTCACTCAATTAGCATTTCTGGCTAGGTGTACTGTTTATTTGGAATTTAACCGCTTCATTGTTATTTCAACATGCCTTTGTCTCGTGTTTGTGGATAACATATTCGTTTTGCTTTCGAATGTTTCTGAAGTAGGTCCGACTACATATCCGGCAAAATATTACTCTGTTTTTAGTAAAGACACCGAGGCTTAACATCACACTATACTCCGTTCAAATATTAATTGCCTTTTTGAAAGCTTCAGGGTTGGATTTAGGTGCTTTGAAAAATATTGACTTTGATATGAATCGAATTGAATGAATGAATTTGAAATATATGATTTGATATCCAAAAGGTATAAATAGTATTTCGGAAAAATGGATCGTACATCACTGGTCGTTAACTTATATTTATATTATATTTATTTATATTTATATATATTATATTATATATATTTCTTTTTTTATAATTACTTTAATCGACTCACGATTCAGATGAATATACTGTTTTTTTTTCTTCGAAGATGAATTCATTGCAATTATTGTGAGTGCACTCCTGTGTGCTAACTACCATATGAAAATATGAAATAAAATACCATATGAAAATATAATGAAAACATTAAAATACCTTATATACATATATCTCGGTTTAAAAATGAAATCTGTTACTGAAACGTACAAAATGCACGATGAAATTATAATATCAATGAGTTAAATCGTTTTAAATAAATAAATAAATTCAAATTGGTAACGCATTTGGTCATCACTAATTGATTAGTACTTCAGCTGTCAAAAATGAAATAAATAGTAAGACGCAGTAAAACATCTGTCTGAAAAAGCTAGATTTACCTATACTAAAAAATCTACTTATAAAATATACCTCACTTTGACGTGAGGTATTTGCGCAGATTTCTACGAAATCAGTTTCCATTAGTGTTTAATAAATATATATACACATAATGCGAAACAGAGATTGGCAGATGCCGAAATTAAATAAAGCAATACTATTTCCTCACGTCAATTTCCACGTGGGACGTGTTCATCGGCATGTAGACGACGCACGACCGTGCGACAAGCGACACGAGTGTGCGACATGCGACATCCGCCATGACACGCTGACACGGTATGTCGTCGCTTGTACACATCGACCGCGCTACCGCGTGCCGCATACCACATATATCACGTCGTGCGACACACTTTATGAACTTTCATTGCGATTTTTTAACTGACCAATATGTATATGTTGGTGTTGTTAGTTCGGATCTATTCAAACAATGTAGTGACCGTCTCTGCTACTGTTGGTGTTTTTCCGGCTTACGGAAAGTTTCAAGCAAAAGTAAAAACTTATTGCCTTCTTAGCGATACCTTTTTACATGTCTTCGACATTTCATATATATAAAGATACTAGCTGTGCCCCGTGGCTTCGCCCGCGTTATGGAGTATCCTACAGCCTAATCCATAGTACTGGCTATCTCTATACAACATTTCAGCTAAATCAGTCCAGCAGTTTGATCGTGAAGAAGTCTCAAACAAATAAACAAACTGACTTTCGCATTTATAATATTGGTGTTGATTTAAGTACCAAGTTTTTTCACTTGTACATATAAGTTCAGTTCGTCCCTGAACATGGCATTGGCATCAGCGCTGAAATATCAGAACCATATGAAATAATAAAATATGGTAAATAAAGTAAACTGTTGATAAGTGTTGAAACCAAAGATGTGAGGCAAGCAAGGTAAGCTTTTCCAATATTATAGGCATGTTTAGTTTCTTTTTCATTATTGAACGAATCGTGAGTATTATTCATTTTTATTATTTATACGGTTTGACTCACGTGCAATGGTCGACTGTCAGTTAGACGTCCGACCGGTTTCGAGGCAATCGGTGCCTCATCATCATGGGTCAGTGCGCGTACCCTCGCGGAGCGCTGTACCCGCACTGTCGCCGGAGTTTATCGCGTTAATGTCCCTCCGCGCCGCACGCCTCTGTGCCCGCGCGGCACGCGCGGATAGTGGCTCGGTCGCCACAGGCTCCGGCGATTGTGAGTCATCATCGCTCGTCGTCGCATTATAAAGGCCCGTGCATACAACACTGACTGTGTCTTGTGGCACATATTCTTGCCGATCACTGTGTTTTATGGCGAGAACTGGTTTCCACGCAGGGGCTAGACTCCATCCTTGGTCTCGGTTGAAATTTGGATGACGCTGGATTTCAATCGCCTCACGTACTTTTCGCGGTACCAAAAATTTGTCTTTCGCTAGTACGGTAGCCTTGTCAAATCTCAAGAAATGACCGATTTCCTGCGAATGTTCAGCCACAGCCGACCTGTCTGTGTCCAAGTTCTTAACGCTTCTGATGTGCTCAGTCAGCCTCGTAGCAATGTTGCGTCGGGTTTCACCGATATAGCTTTTGCCGCAATCACACGGTATCTCATACACGCCTGGTGTGCATAGTGGCTGTCTGTCCTTTGGCGAGCGTAAAAATTGTTGAAGTCGTCCGGGTGGGCGGTAAAATGTCCTTATGTCGTATTTACGCCGTAGGAGGGCACCAATTTTATCAGTGACTCCTTTCACGAACGGTAAGTATATAGGCACCCGTTCAACAACAGATAGTCTCACTCGCTCCGGGCCATTCACCCATCGCCAGCATTGCCTCCAATTGTATCCGTTCCGTTGTAATACCTGTCTTAAATGTTCCAGCTCAGCGTTAAGGTACTGAGGGTCGCACAATTGGAGGGCACGGTTAATAAGCGATTTCGGCACTGAAGCCAACTGCGAGTGGTGGTGGTGGGAGTCTGCTCTTAGATACTGGTCCGTATGTGTAGGTTTTCTGTATACAGTATGTGTCACTCTTCCATCGGGTATTCGCATGACTCTCACGTCTAAGAACGGCAGTACTCCATCCCGCTCTTCCTCTACCGTGAACTGAATTCTGCTGTTCACCGTGTTCAGTTGGGTTGTAAAAGAACTCAGTGAAGCTTTGGTGATTATGGCGAAGACGTCGTCCACGTATCGCCACCAGATACGCGGTCGCAAAGATGTGGAAGGTGTGGAAGGTGTGTGATGTGGAAGGGTGCAGCGTTTTCCACATCTTTGCGACCGCGTATCTGGTGGCGATACGTGGACGACGTCTTCGCCATAATCACCAAAGCTTCACTGAGTTCTTTTACAACCCAACTGAACACGGTGCACAGCAGAATTCAGTTCACGGTAGAGGAAGAGCGGGATGGAGTACTGCCGTTCTTAGACGTGAGAGTCATGCGAATGCCCAATGGAAGAGTGTCACATACTGTATACAGAAAACCTACACATACGGACCAGTATCTAAGAGCAGACTCCCACCACCACCACTCGCAGTTGGCTTCAGTGCCGAAATCGCTTATTAACCGTGCCCTCCAATTGTGCGACCCTCAGTACCTCAACGCTGAGCTGGAACATTTAAGACAGGTATTACAACGGAACGGATACAATTGGAGGCAATGCTGGCGATGGGTGAATGGCCCGGAGCGAGTGAGACCATCTGTTGTTGAACGGGTGCCTATATACTTACCGTTCGTGAAAGGAGTCACTGATAAAATTGGTGCCCTCCTACGGCGTAAATACGACATAAGGACATTTTACCGCCCACCCGGACGACCTCAACAATTTTTACGCTCGCCAAAGGACAGACAGCCACTATGCACACCAGGCGTGTATGAGATACCGTGTGATTGCGGCAAAAGCTATAAGTAGGTGGTTATTGGGTGTTCTACTCCAGCCACATCTGTTGATTAAACGATATACCCAACTGCGTTCGCTCCGCTTGCTGCGCTCACTTGTTGCAGTTGGGTATATCGTTTAATCAACAGATGTAGCTGGAGTAGAACACCCAATAACCACCTACTTATAGCTTTTGCCGCAATCACACGGTATCTCATACACGCCTGGTGTGCATAGTGGCTGTCTGTCCTTTGGCGAGCGTAAAAATTGTTGAGGTCGTCCGGGTGGGCGGTCGACTGTCAGTTAGACGTCCGACCGGTTTCGAGGCAATCGGTGCCTCATCATCATGGGTCAGTGCGCGTACCCTCGCGGAGCGCTGTACCCGCACTGTCGCCGGAGTTTATCGCGTTAATGTCCCTCCGCGCCGCACGCCTCTGTGCCCGCGCGGCACGCGCGGATAGTGGCTCGGTCGCCACAGGCTCCGGCGATTGTGAGTCATCATCGCTCGTCGTCGCATTATAAAGGCCCGTGCATACAACACTGACTGTGTCTTGTGGCACATATTCTTGCCGATCACTGTGTTTTATGGCGAGAACTGGTTTCCACGCAGGGGCTAGACTCCATCCTTGGTCTCGGTTGAAATTTGGATGACGCTGGATTTCAATCGCCTCACGTACTTTTCGCGGTACCAAAAATTTGTCTTTCGCTAGTACGGTAGCCTTGTCAAATCTCAAGAAATGACCGATTTCCTGCGAATGTTCAGCCACAGCCGACCTGTCTGTGTCCAAGTTCTTAACGCTTCTGATGTGCTCAGTCAGCCTCGTAGCAATGTTGCGTCGGGTTTCACCGATATAGCTTTTGCCGCAATCACACGGTATCTCATACACGCCTGGTGTGCATAGTGGCTGTCTGTCCTTTGGCGAGCGTAAAAATTGTTGAAGTCGTCCGGGTGGGCGGTAAAATGTCCTTATGTCGTATTTACGCCGTAGGAGGGCACCAATTTTATCAGTGACTCCTTTCACGAACGGTAAGTATATAGGCACCCGTTCAACAACAGATGGTCTCACTCGCTCCGGGCCATTCACCCATCGCCAGCATTGCCTCCAATTGTATCCGTTCCGTTGTAATACCTGTCTTAAATGTTCCAGCTCAGCGTTAAGGTACTGAGGGTCGCACAATTGGAGGGCACGGTTAATAAGCGATTTCGGCACTGAAGCCAACTGCGAGTGGTGGTGGTGGGAGTCTGCTCTTAGATACTGGTCCGTATGTGTAGGTTTTCTGTATACAGTATGTGTCACTCTTCCATCGGGTATTCGCATGACTCTCACGTCTAAGAACGGCAGTACTCCATCCCGCTCTTCCTCTACCGTGAACTGAATTCTGCTGTTCACCGTGTTCAGTTGGGTTGTAAAAGAACTCAGTGAAGCTTTGGTGATTATGGCGAAGACGTCGTCCACGTATCGCCACCAGATACGCGGTCGCAAAGATGTGGAAGGTGTGGAAGGTGTGTGATGTGGAAGGGTGCAGCGTTTTCCACATCTTTGCGACCGCGTATCTGGTGGCGATACGTGGACGACGTCTTCGCCATAATCACCAAAGCTTCACTGAGTTCTTTTACAACCCAACTGAACACGGTGCACAGCAGAATTCAGTTCACGGTAGAGGAAGAGCGGGATGGAGTACTGCCGTTCTTAGACGTGAGAGTCATGCGAATGCCCAATGGAAGAGTGTCACATACTGTATACAGAAAACCTACACATACGGACCAGTATCTAAGAGCAGACTCCCACCACCACCACTCGCAGTTGGCTTCAGTGCCGAAATCGCTTATTAACCGTGCCCTCCAATTGTGCGACCCTCAGTACCTCAACGCTGAGCTGGAACATTTAAGACAGGTATTACAACGGAACGGATACAATTGGAGGCAATGCTGGCGATGGGTGAATGGCCCGGAGCGAGTGAGACCATCTGTTGTTGAACGGGTGCCTATATACTTACCGTTCGTGAAAGGAGTCACTGATAAAATTGGTGCCCTCCTACGGCGTAAATACGACATAAGGACATTTTACCGCCCACCCGGACGACCTCAACAATTTTTACGCTCGCCAAAGGACAGACAGCCACTATGCACACCAGGCGTGTATGAGATACCGTGTGATTGCGGCAAAAGCTATAAGTAGGTGGTTATTGGGTGTTCTACTCCAGCCACATCTGTTGATTAAACGATATACCCAACTGCGTTCGCTCCGCTTGCTGCGCTCACTTGTTGCAGTTGGGTATATCGTTTAATCAACAGATGTAGCTGGAGTAGAACACCCAATAACTAAAAATTGATTATCTCTCGCCACTTGTGTTTTAGAACTCAAAGCCTCCGGTGTAATAATTTTGGATTGTCTCTCGCCGTTTGCGATGTCTAAACACAATCGGTTAAGTGATCCATGGTAAGTTTCACTCTGGGAGCCCAAGGTCGGATTATCTCCACCGATTGCGATTCCTAACCTACCTGTGTTTTGAGCATATCGTATAGTCAGATAAACCTGTTCTACTACTTCTACTAAAGCCGTAATGACTTTTTGTTGGAATACTTACGATAAATTATCGCGCCCTAACCTACCTGTGTTTTGAGCATATCGTATAGTCAGATAAACCTGTTCTACTACTTCTACTAAAGCCGTAATGACTTTTTGTCGGAATACTTACGATAAATTACCGCGCACTATCCAGTGCGACTTATTACCTTTACCGTGCACCAGTCAGTGCAATTAAGGATAAAAGTATAGTGTGACTGAACCGTACCGCACACTATACTTCAAGATTATAAAGGAAAAGTTTTGGGTTTAGTTAATTAATAACACAATGTCAAATTCTCAGGTTGTTACCAGTATTTTGTTCTGGTCCTAACTGAGAATTTTAAAAAATATAATTTTACTTACATCATCTTACAAACCATAAAACCAAATGAAATGTTCAGTTGTTACTGGTGTTTTTCACTGGTAGTGACTAAAAATTTACTTACTTAAATCTTACAAACTAATTTTGTATGACGAAATATTTATTAGATCAAACAAGATACATTTGTATAATTCCAGAGCGTAGGTGTTCATACTGGAAATCTGAAACAATACAAAAAATATTACAAAATTAAAATCTGCTACCCCTAAAGCACCAACTTTTATATTTTCTGTGCTTTAAAGAAATGTGTGTATATACGTTAATTAAAATTCAAGCGTAGTCACTCACCATTTTCATCTAAAGGATTTTAATTTATTAAATTCATGAAGATCTCATTGTCCCTGCTGCTTGTCGCTCCTGTAAAATAGAAATTGGTACACATTAGTTTAAAACTAAGAATACACAATTTAATTAAAAAAAATCTTTACTCAGAATAAATCAAATTAAACTTGGAAATAACTAAACATTAAATCAGTGTGTAGTTAATATAAACAGCAATCGAAAAATAATCATTTTTATGTAATTTTTTAATATTATTTTCTTTACATAACATTTACATAACATGTTCAAAATAATTAGGATCGTTTAAAAAACCGACTTCAAATGCTACTGTATTCAATTTGAGTAGCAAGTTTGCGGTTATTATCACCATATCTCTGGAGATACTTGATAAATTTACAATGAGACCACTACAAAAGTATAATCTTTGAAATAAATATATAATTAAAAAAATCGGACCACAATTGACAGAGAAAAAAAAAAATATTTTACAGTGAAACATAGAACATCCTCCTTTTTTTTAAAGTCGGTTAATAGGGCTTTTTGTCGTATGAAGACCTATTTTATTTTTTCGATTTCTAGTTATTGAGAAAATCTTTATTATATAATACGACAGAAACTTGGTTTTTAATTTTATTTTCGAATCAACCAAAAAACTTTACGTTGCAAAATATTATACAATAAAAGCTAGGTACTTACTTGTTATTTCCAAAAAGTTACAGAACTACACTCACCGACACCACAGCCGACACCGTGCACTTATAGAATGAGGTTTTGTTCACACGCTCGATAGTAGGTACAAACGTATCAAGGTAAAATGGTTTGAATTACAATATGTACATCGTAAGCATTTCTTTTAAGGGTTCGCATACACGTTCGTTTTTAACTCTGCGATTGAACTGTTCTGTAGGTACAGATAAATTTTTATACCATTAAGTTTGCACTGTACAGTTAATTGAATGCTATTTTAACCGACACCTAACCGAGGAGTAGGTTCTGAATTCGTCGGAATCTTTTTTTTATGTATGCTTCTCGATTACTCAAAGATGGCTGTACCGATTTAGAATATTTTTTATATTTGTTTGAAAGGACATACTTTCCAAGTAATTTCATTTAAATTTCATCGAGATCTCATGACATATCTCAAGAGATATGGAGACAAACACATCAAACTTGGCACATGACTAGCGCGACATTTGAAGTTGGTTCTTTTAGTTTATTAACGATTTTAAATTATAATTATTACCATTCAGTTAAACTATCATTCATATGTATAGTCACACTATTTAGTGAAAACGAGCAGTTTAAACTCAAGGTGTGTAGCGGCCTTAGGACAAATTACTTTTTAACCGACTTAACAAAACGAGGACTTAACAGATAGCGTTTGTACGAATTACTTTTTTGTTTATTATATCATAGCTCAATCATTTATGAACTGATTTGTTTTTTTTTTTTTTTTTTACTGACTTCACAAAAAGGAGGATGTACTCAATTCGTCTGTATAATTTAATTTTTTTGTCACTTCAGAACCTCATCATTTATTAACTGTGTGTGGATTTGGACAATGTTTTTTTTTTATTTTTTTACCGACTTCAAAAAAAGGAGGAGGTTTCTCATTTCTACCGATATTTTTTATGTTTGTTCGCGGATAACTTCGTCGTTTATGAACCGATTTTGATTATTCTTTTTTTGTTCGAAAGGAGATATTCCAAGTGTAGTACCATGATAATTTTATCGAGGTCTGATGAGTACCTCCAGAGATATTGAGATAAACATCTCAAAATTGGTACTGAAAATGAATAGCGCGGCATTGAAGTCGGTTCGTTTTTAGTTTTTAACGATATTATTATTAATAGAATATGTTTACAGTGTAGTTCCATTTTAATTTTAACGAGATCCGATAAGAATCTCCAGAGATATGGAGATAGATACCTCAAACTTAGTACTGAAAATGACTTGCGCTGCATGTGAAGTCGGTTTTTTTGTTTTGCAAACGAACTTTAATTATGTAAGAAAGTAAATAGTAATACTTCCCGTGTGGTGTATTGTACAGTTCAAATAATTAGATACCGTCTTATTATCTAAACACATAAAATATGATTGTAATATTTTATGCACTGACTTTTAATTTTTCTATCTTTTAATCTATCGTAGTCGGGTAATGGTGTGAGTTTTTATATTGTCATCCGAGTAGGCGCTATATTTCTTTGATCCGATTTCAAAGGTGGTGCGACCATTAGCTTCAAATTTGCTTGTTTTGTTAAAGTACGGGTACTTAATATCTTTTGAATTGGAATATTATTTGCTGACACATAAAAAGTATTTGCTATAAAATCGCGTAAAATTAGAAAACTGACATATTCTTCGCTGGTTCATCATCCTCGAGAATCTTGCTGCCTGCCAGACCCTGCCAACCGCCCGCCACCCTGCTCAGCCACCGCCTGCCACCCTGCTCAGCCACCGCCTGCCACCCTGCTCAGCCGCCGCCTGCCACCCTGCTCAGCCGCCGCCTGCCAGACTCCGCCAGCCACCGCCAGCCCGCCTGCCGCCTGACATTGCGCAGCCACGACACTTCGAGAAAACATCTACAGAAATATGTGAGTGAGTATTGTCTTATTACGTGTTTTTTTTAAATCTTTGTTCCATCCATACTCATTTTTTTTTTTTCTCAGGTCGGACTCTGAATACGAATCTGAAGCAATCGTGGCCACAGCACCGTCGGTGTTGTCGCAGCCTACCAAGAAGCCAAAAGCCTCAAAGCGCAAGATCACCCCCGTCGTTAACGCTGCTGCCCTTGCTAAGCGCGGTCATGCATCATATTCACCATCCTTCACACCACCCGATTTGCAAGAGCCGGAATTTTCGTGGTACGTATATATATATATATATATATATCTGATAGGTTATCGTTTTTATCGCTTGGTGGTAACTACTACTAGGTACCGATGCAGGGCCCCAACCGTACTATAATTAACGTATATACGATAATTTAGGCCTCCGTATTATGTACGCAAATACACGATAAATTCCATACACCACAAAGTTTGAGAATTACGCTCATATTCAATAAAAAATTGAGCATATACTATTGTTTATTGGTCACAGCGCCAGCTTATTTCTTCATTTCAAAACGTTGGTACGCTTATAAAATCTGTGTACTGTGGTCTGTCTTCTCAGCCCGTCTGCCTGTATGGAGTTAAATATACATTGATTCTGTTCTGTATACACAAACAAAGTGTAATAAAAATTATCGTTTTATATGATTTTTTAATGTATTTTAAGCCATTATACTGAGTGTACGATAATCTTGTTTCAAAAACGTTAAAATACGATAATTTCACGGCCCTGGTACGATAATTTCCTCGCTTCAGGTTGGGATCCCTGTACCGATGATGATAATAATTATTTAACAATAATGTATATTGTATGGAGTGAGCAACTTTAAATGATTATTTAACTCTGAATCTAATTATGATGATAAAAGCTCCTAAATATTATCATAACAGTATTTCATCATATTTTATTTTCTTTATTTTACAGGTCTAAAAAACGCAAGTCAGACATCTTTTCGATTCTGAAAGGGGAAGAAAGCGTTGCTGCATCTAACGCATCACAAAGCGCCGGAGGCAACGTATCGACTTCTTCTTTCACGACGAGGGTTTCCGGAGGGCAGAGCCGACGCACCGCAATAGTCTCCGAAGGCGACTTTTACGTTGAGGTGAAGCTTTACAACGTCGTCGACGTTCAAAATACGCCTCCTCAAGAACGCTATAAAAAAGCGTTGACGAGTGTAAAGCTGCGTCTCAACGAACAAACTAAGGAGTGGGAAATTTTACAAGAGTTTCTCATTACGGTGTTTAAATTATTTAAAGATTCTAAACCAACAAAATATAGTGATAAGATTAATTTTAAATAAACAAAACGTGTGCATAGGTTTATTATGGTTTTTATTTTATTAAATTAAGTTAGGTTCATAAAGGTAGATAGAATTATTATAGTATGTTTTGATATATGTAGTGTAGGTAGACTATATTAAACTTTCAAAGTAAAATTTTTAATTAATTTGAAATAAAAAAGAAAATTAAAAGCGTATAATATTATAATACTGACTTCAAAAAATAGGTAACTTTCTATGTAGGTAGGTACTTAAATTAATAATTATATCTAGTAGGTAAACAAGCAAGTAGCTTCTACAATGCCATTCTGTTCAGTTTGTAACACATCTATAAGCGGTAGGCGCTGGACAGGTCATTTGCGAAGTAATACACATAAACAAAACGTTTTAACTGTACCGCATATCGATGTGGAAGGCGTAGATATTGTAGCGACAGCATTTCAGAACCGAATAATATCTTACAGGATTGCTGCGCAATACGCAAATGAACATTCTATTGATGTATTTTTAGATTCAATACGAAACAAAGTCAAACTCATTTTAGATGAATGCATAAAAAAACATATTTGTGTCAAAGTCAACTTCGAAATATTCTCAAAGTTTTTACTTTTCAAAAATAATGAACAAGAAACTAAATCGTTTATGACAAAAAATATCCCTGTTTATGGAAATTATAATTTTGAGCATTTATATTTAAATGTAATCAATACAATACGCACAAAAATTGACCAATTCGAAGAGCAAGATTCGGGTTGGACTTTTCTTAATTGTATGCATATTGAGGTTAATGTTAATAAATATCAACCACTTCGCGGCTCCACGTATATTGAACTACCAATATTCATCAAGAAAAAGAAAGCATGTTTAAATATTCAAAACAACGATAAACACTGTTTTCTGTGGAGCGTGGTTGCAGCCCTCTATCCAACTAAAAACCATCCTGAAAGGGTTTCGTCATATGTACATTTTCGCAATGTACTAAACACTGAAAACATTTCGTTTCCCATGACATTATCTGATGTTAAAATATTCGAAGAAAACAATCCAAACCTAAGTTTTATCATTTTTGGCTTAAAAAATAACAAGACTGTTGTAGGCCCGCTTTATAAATCAGAAAGCCATGAAAATAAAAAAACAATTCACCTTCTTTGGATAGAAAACAACACAACATCTCACTATTGTCTCATAAAGAATTTATCGAGACTGGTGAGAAGTCAAATAACGAAGCATAAAGGACAGATCTATTTTTGTGACACTTGTTTGTTGTTTTTTAAAACGGTTGAGGATGTAGAAAGTCATACCTGTAACGGAATTGTCACTGTCCTACCGGAAAAAGGGTCAGTAATTAAATTCAAGAATTTCGAACGCAAACAAGACATTCCTTTTGTAATTTATGCTGACTTTGAAACTATGCTAGAAGATGTAAGCAAAAGTGAATCAGATCCTCAAAGTTCTTATACGCGCACTACACAAAAGCATACACCTATCGCATTTGCTTACAATGTGATTAATTCTCTTGACCCTTCTTACAATAAATTCGTAATCTTTAGAGGTCCTCATTGTGTAGAAAAATTTGTTAGCTCTCTTTACAAAGATGTTCGGGATATCCATGCAGTGTTATCACAAAACGTTCCCATAATTTTTAATGCAAACGATGCAATTGATTTTAGGAATGCAGTTCGATGTCATATTTGTGAGAGTTTTCTATTCGGAGATAAGGTCAGAGACCATTGTCACCTTACTGGACAGTATCGGGGTGCAGCTCATAGCTTATGTAATTTACAGTACAAAGTTCCAAAGTTTGTGCCAATTTTTTTCCACAATTTAGCAGGGTATGATTGTCACTTGTTTATAAAAACACTTGGTGAAGCGCCTGGACCAATAAAAATAATTCCTAAAACGAAAGAAAATTATATCTCTTTCACAAAATTCATTCCAATATCAAGAGACGAGTTTGTTCAGTTAAGATTTGTAGATTCGTTTAAATTTTTAGGAACCAGTCTAGAAAAATTGGTTAAAACCATGAAAACTCATGAGTTTACTCATTTAAGGAATATTTACCCAAATGAAAATGAGTTTTCCCTTCTAACTCGTAAAGGCGTTTACCCTTACGAGTACATGAACGCATGGGAACGTTACAACGAGCCATTTCTGCCAAGCAAAGAAAGTTTTTATAGCTCTCTCAACAATGAGCACATATCAAATAAAGATTATGAGCACGCACAGTCAGTTTGGATCCAATTTGAAATTCGGAACCTAGGCGAATATACCGATTTGTATTTAAAAAGTGATGTGTTGTTGTTAACAGATATATTTGAAAACTTTAGAAAAACTTGCAAACATTACTACAACTTGGACCCTGCATTCTATGTTACAGCACCGAGTTTATCATTCGATGCTATGCTTTATAAAACAGGCATTGAGTTAGAACTAATAGATGACTTTGCTATAGTAGATATGTTACAGACAGGCATACGAGGAGGTGTGGTAATGGCAGCACATAGGCATGCCAAAGCAAACAACGAATTTATTTTCGACCATGATCCGTTGATGCCAGAATCATTCATAGTCTATATAGACTGCAATAATCTTTATGGATACAGCATGTGTCAAACATTGCCCTTGTCAAACTTTAGGTTTCTTGATCAATCAGAAGTTAATAAACTAGATGTAAATAATGTATCTGATGATGCAGAGTTCGGCTTCATTCTAGAAGTCGATCTCATTTATCCAAAAAAATTACATTGGGAACATAATGATTTACCGTTTTGCCCCGAAAAAGATATTCCACCGGGTGGAAAAAATGAAAAGTTAATTCCAAATCTTTATGACAAATTTAATTATGTTATACATTATGTACATTTAAAAACCTGTTTAAGACATGGTTTGATCTTGAGACAAGTACATCGTGCTATAACGTTTCGACAGAGTGCATATTTAAAACAATACATCGATCTTAATACAAATTTGCGTCAAAAAGCAACGTCAACTTTTGAGCAAGACTTTTTCAAATTGCTCAATAACAGTGTTTTTGGTAAAACGTTAGAAAACAACCGCAAGAAGGTCCATGTTGAGTTGATAAATCAATGGAATGATCAAAACAATAGAACTAAAAAAAGAAATAACGCAGAAAAATTAATCGCGAGTCCAAACTTTCACAGTGCTTCAGTTTTTACGGAAAGTTTGGTTGCGATTCAATTAAAGCCTAATCGTATAGTATTAGATAAGCCACTGTATATCGGATTTACAGTTTTGGAATTATCAAAATCACATATGTATGATTTTCACTATTCTATATTTAAACCATTTTACAGGGACCGCTTGACGATGTGTTATACTGATACAGACAGCTTTATTTATCACATCCAAACCAACATTTTTTATCAAGATGTGAAAAATACGTTTTTGGAGTATTTTGATACCAGTAACTTTTCTGTTGATAATTATCACAAATTACCAATAATTAACAAAAAAGTACCAGGACTTTTCAAAGATGAAATGGGTGGAAAAATAATCACTGAATATGTAGGATTACGCTCTAAATTATATTGTATAAAAAATACTGACACTGAAATTAAAAAGGCTAAGGGAGTAAAATCATGTGTTGTTCGAGATCTTAGTATCTTAGATTATACAAACACATTGCTTACATCAAATACACTACGCAAGAAAAACATATTGTTTAAAAGTATAAAACATGAAATATTTACACGTTCTGTAAACAAAATTGCGCTTTCTAGTAGCGACGATAAACGATTTATTTCGCAAGATAAAAAATCAAGCAGAGCTTGGGGTCATATTTCAATTCTTGGGGTCTAATCTAATGTAAGTAGCTTAAGATTATCTGTAAGATGAAATAAATATGTAATATAATAATAATAATAATGTTATAATAATAATGTAAAGTGAACCTTAAGTAAGAATATAGTGAATAAACTAATTTCATTTAGAATACTTGTTCTTTTTATTTTATTTTACGAGCCTTAACATCTAGCTTAAGTTAATAATGCAAAATCAATTTAATGTTTGTGAAAAATTTTGTGTAAGCTATTCCTGTAATCTACGTAGATACTTCAAATTCACTAACGCAGCATAAACTTTTAACACCGACGCAGGTGCACTGACATGTCACTACATGATTTTGCACATTCGACAAACATTGAATAAAATTCATCATGCCCTGCTCATTATACCCTGTTCGAGCGTCGTAGTTAACACACATATTCACATACTTTCAAGTCGACTTAAGACGTAAGTTTTGAACTTTTATTCCTTTATTTCTATTTACTCGATATTATCCATAAAAATGACCCTAATAGTTTTCTATTTTGTTTCAGATTATGACAGACATTGTAATAAATAATAACAGTGAGACTCAAGATGGACTTTTTGGAATTAATACCCAAGACCTTCTTTTCCACTGTGCGCAGAATCCGTTAGAAGGCTTTGACGAAATTTTTCCAATCACTAATCAGAAGAAATCGTCTCCAAAACGTCCAAAACGGAAGACAAAGAAGACACCTGGTGAAACTAAAAATCTTCGCAATAGTATGCGGCGATCATCATTTGTTTTAAACCGTGAAGCATACAAAGGGAGACGTTTGATTCAGATCAAAATAATAGACATTAGTGGTGATAACAGTGACACTGAAAGTGATGTTGTAATATCGGCTCAATATATAGTAAAAGATTTTACGGACAGAATATTAGATCAAACCGAAAGAGTGATTAAAAATATATCTGAAAATATAATAAGTGATTCTGACTGATGAGACGCATAATTGAATAAAATTATTTTTAAATAGATCAGTTAAATTAAATTAGAAGTGATTCTTAAGATGTTTAATCAAATCAGTAAGTAGTATCTCCCTGAATGCATTGTACTATTTAATTAATTAAATTTAAGATATGTTTTAATTTTCGATATTATATTAAAAACCTATTCAAATATCTGCTGTATTTTAATTCCTAAATACTCACCACTTTAATTCGTTAAAATATAATTTGGTAGAATAAAACAACAACCAGTTTAGGCAATAATTATTTTATTTTATTTAAAACATTAAATTAAATTCTTAGCTTACATTGAATAAATGTATATTATTATTATCATACCACTTTTTTAAGCACAATACATTTTTAATGCACACATTTTCGTGTGTTGTACACAATTTAAATTTATATTAGGTTTTTCATAGTCGTGATATAATTTTAAAAAATTAGGACATCCTTTTTCTCCCACATCTATTATTTCACAGTTCTCACAAAGGCCTTTGATCCACATAACTTTCTCAGTTCCTTTTGTTAACACTTTTTTCTTATTCAAATATGGTATTATAATTCTTTTGAATTCCCTGTAGTCAATGTGGCCTTCACTCCAGAAATATCCTCGATTTGCTTCTATCCACCGCACTTGTTTCTTTTCTTCGATCGATAAGTTTTTAAATGGATAGGGGGGCTTGACAAGAAAGGTTTGGGTATTTTCTTCGTTTAAAATAGACAATTCTTTTATAATAAAATTATTTTGTGTATCTTTGAATCCTTGTACATCCACGAATATATATTTTATTCTGCAAGGATTCATATTTTAAGATATTTTTTTTACTATATTACTCAACGGTCTGTACTCGATGATGGAATCGTTTAAAATAAGACAATATGCAGCTGTCTGATCAGGTATTTCTGAATGACATTCAAGTTCCACACGTACGCTAACTACAGGACCTGACTTAAGGTTTTCGCTTTGTCTAGAGCAATCGATTACAAACAGCGGTGCTTTTTCTTTGAATTCAGAAGTACTTAGCAGTGGTTCACTTCTGCGTCCATAATAAGATGTCTGAAACCTGACATATTGCTCATACAATAATGAATATTTATGATCATCAAGACTAATATTCAAGTTTTCATATGGAAAATAGTTAGAGTTAAGATATACTTTGACATCTCTTAAATAACAAGGGTCGAATTTTGATATATCGCGATCAGCTAAATTTTTTCTATTTGTTTGTAAGCCTATGATTACATATCTTGGCTTTTCAATCTGTGAGGACGTTTTAATTGACCAAGTATGCTTAGTTGTTTTAGGTAATAAGGGATACTCATATAAATCCCAATTTCTAAAAGCCAAATATAGAGAACGATCCTTTTCCAATAACTTTAGTAAATTAACTTTTTCTTTATCTGATACCTTGACGTGTGGAACGCGCCAAACTAACTTATTTATTATTATATCTTCAAGAACCTCACCAGATGGAACTTTCAAAGAATTCAAATTTGTATTACTGCGTAATAATATCAGTTCATGTTTACAATTCATAATTATTTTCTTATAATCTTCAGCAAAGCCCAAAATATTACTAAGAGGTATTGAGGCAGAAAAACTATTTCCATGGGTTGTTTTTGTTCCATTTATATCCCAACCCCAAGCTTTTGCTATCTTAGCTTCATTTTCATTAAATGATACTAAACTCTTCATTGTTGTAGTCATTCCAGCATTTTTGATTCTATCTATTTCAACTCCATTTAGTTCATAACGAATATCTTGAAAAAGAAACAGTAATGGATTGTTTGTGAATTCCACAGCAGTAACTTTTAGTTTTGTATCCTTCTTTATGATGTTTACTGTTCCTTCTAAATAAAGGGTACTTGCTGATGGTAGTATGTATAAATCCTGCTGATTGATAGGTATGCGGATTTCATCATTCCTGTTAAAACTTGTTACGTAAGGTTTATATGAATGATATTCGATACCGTCTATGGTGTTATCGTATGCTGGTGAACTTGTTATATCCAAAATGTTCATTTTAATAGACCAATTAATTTCAGGAACTTTTTATTTTCCCTGGTCAATTTAATTTTTTTCTTAGTTGTTCCTTTTCGGATTGTTCGATGAGTACTGGTGTGTTTCATTATTGAATTACTACTTTTATTGAAGTCGATCATCTTTTCCTGATATGCAAATATAATTGAACTTCTTCACCGCGTAGATTTATTAAATTATTATTAATATCTAATAATCTAATATTAATAGTGCTGACGTCAATTTGATTGACAGGAAAATAAATTATATTCTTTGGCACTTCTATTATTCGGTATCCTGGAGGCACGTTAGGAGCAAATTCATAAAGAATATGGCTTGGTTTTCCATTAATATATGATCCGCTCACTATATCACATTCGACTCTTACCACTGTTGTCGATAAAATGTTAACTGGGAGTTGCGACTCGTGTATTATATTGGCTTTAAGAGTTTTATTACCAAATCCTAGTAAAGTTCCTGGAGAATTAGCTTTTTCAAAATGGATATCTTTAGAGCAGAAGATAAACGATTTCAACGTGTTATTATTGCAAAATAAATTAAAAGCGACTCCTTTTTTTACGTTTGACTTTAGATAATCAGAAATATCTTGCAGTTCATAAGTGCCTTCTGGTATGTCTACGACTTCGTTATTGTCATAATAATATTTATTGTTTCTGTTATCAATGTTAGGTATTGAATTGAATGTTGAGAAATATAACAGAGCACACTCGTATTCATCATCAAATTGTAAAGCTGGATAATAGGTAGTGGATAAAATAGAGGTGTTGCCTGTTATTGACAGCGTGAAAGACATTTTAGAAATGATGGTAATAAAAACACGTTTATAAATATATAGTCACAATACTTTATTAGAACATTTTATACAAATAGTATTAGCATAACATTTTTTCCAAAATTCACTTAGGAACTTTAAACATAAATGACCACAATTAGATGTATTAAAACGTTGATATCTACAATAATTGTATGTTATATTAAATTTTAAATATCTTATTAACTCAATTGGTGGCTTTAAATCACCAAAGCTATCAAAATACTCACAATAGTTAAAATGTTTTACATAGGCTACCCAATGGGTTCCTTCATTCTCTGAGCTATCTAAATTAACAATCGCACACTCAATGTCCTTAGGCTTTGGCGGCAATTCATTTCTCATGAAAACACCTCTAAAGTAAGGTATGTGTTTAGTAGCATACTCTAATATGTCTATATCAGTGAGAGCACGCTTGGGTAACCTTTCTATTAGTTTTTTGAACTATTTACAAAAAGACCATTGCCTTTTTTATATGGTTTTATATATAAGCCTTTTCCTAAGGCGATACTTTCCATCGTTTTATTATGACGTTGGGCTTCTTCCAAATTCTTTTTAGCTGCTTTATGATCATTTACAGCTTTAGTAATACCTGCTGCACCTCCAACCAATGCACCTAGAGCAGACAGTCCTGCGAATATTGGTATAAGTGGTAAAATACCACCTGTTTTTGGTAACGGTATTACACGAGGCAGACACACTCCTTTTTTATTTTTTATCAGTTTTTTCGCAGCTGAATATGCAGCTTTAATAGCTCTAGAATTGCTTTTTGGTTTTAATTTTTTCAGTCGTTTATGTATTGTAGAGACGATCGATTTAAATGTTCTCACGCCAGCACCATGCTTCATTTTGGTTTTCATCACTTTGCTCACAAGCCACGAAGACAGTTTTTCTCCTCTTCCTGCATTTTTCGATTTCATCCGTTGCTTTGCCATATTTAATAATTCTAAATCAGCTCTGTGTCGATCTTCCAATTTATTTGAATTATCGTATGCTATATCGTGTCTCATGCAAGCATTATCAAGCTCATTAACTCCTTGATCACCTCTCAATAATCGTTTTCTTAATCTGGTACCAGGTCCACAGTAATTGTACCCAGGTAAATGCAATTCAAATGGTAAGTTATTTATGATGCTGTTAACGAGTCCACCACCGTGCATAGCTGAGTTATAAATGAGATAAAATATCTAAATTGACTTAATTTTATATACTTAGGTATGTAACTCTATAGAAAAGATAATCATACAATTGCTCGTTTTTCAATCCAACTGTTTTCAGTACTAGGTAGACCTAACCACTTTACGAATAATTTATTACCTTTTTTTCTTATAACCTTTTCAATTAGATACACATTAGGACACTTAGTTTTTTGAAGTTCTTGTTCATAAAAACTTCCTAAAATTGGTTGATAGTGTAGATCTTCTATGGAATAAGTGATAGGTTTAGAACCATGAACTTTTTTAATCAAAAACAATTCCGTAGACCAGTTTGGGGTGTATCCTTTTTCAAAGTTACCTTTATATTTACTTATACGAACATGGTCACCAACTTCTAATTTTCTGGTCTTTGACAGACAATTAATTTCCTGTGATTTGATTATATTTCTCAATACTTCACTTTGGTTTGATTGGTTAACATCGTTTGGTTTATATTTTATTGTTCGATGTATTGTGTTATTGTATGTTGCCATAACACTTTCTAAAAGCTTTCCAATCCATTTATAACTACCATTCAAACTAAATTTTTTATACAACTTGTTCTTGAGAGTTTTGATTAGTCTTTCTACTATAGAAGCCTTTTTTATGGAATATGTAGAGTAATGATTAATTTTATTTTTTAGCATAACTTTTTTAAATTCATCGTTATAAAATTCTGTGCCCATGTCAGTTTGTAAGTTAACTGGCTTTCGATAATTTTTAAATAATAGCGAACTAAATGCATTTGCTATTTCGGATTTAGTCTTCGTTTTAACAGGGATAGCCCAGGAAAATTTAGAAAAACAATCTATTACAACAAAAATATACCTATATCCATTATTACAACTTTTTATATTTTGAAAATCCATAAGATCAGCTTGCCATAAATCATCAATTCCTCTTAATATTACAGATCGTCGAACAAAGTTTTTACGAGCTGTTTTATGAATTTCATTTACTATTTGTAGCTTACTCATTTCTTTGATTTAATGATTTGGTCTAATTCAGCCTTTGTATAATAATCTGCTTTTAAATTCTCAATGCCTTTTTTAACATCTGCTTTTAAATCGTTGAATATTATATCGACTTCTTGCTTTTTTACAAACAATTGAGATTGGCTGTCTACGTATTCCTTGTTCACAGCATCGGTATTTTTCAATGGAATTGTAATCCCAGTCAACCTTGTATTTTGTAAATCAAACTCTCCGGTTTCAGTTCGCATCAAGACTTTATCAAAATTTTCTAAAAAGTCTGGTAAACGCAATCGTTTATGAATATGATGTCCAAACTTATCCATTATTGTGAACTGATGGGTGTTGTTGACAAAGATCAAATGATACTATTTTTAGAAATGTATGCTATTTATTAAGGTATAATGTTGCTTTCGCGCAGTTCTTCTATAATAGATATTATTTCATTATCTAACCCAGTGTTACCAGCATCTTTTGAAGCAATCAATAGTTTTAATCTTTCAACCAGTTCATTAGGATTGTCCCAGTAAACGTAGTCAACATTTTTCTTCCACTGTTTCAACAGAGGTAGTCCTTTTCCTTGATGAAGTAAATCAGGTTGACTACTGTCAGTGCTCGCTGAAACTTTACGCAACTTAAATAGCGGTTTTATTATATTCAAGTATTTTCGACCTCTGTTACTTCTGATTGGTTTATTTGGATCGAATTCTCTTCGGTGCACATTTGTTTCTAGTAACATTATTTTATAATGTCTCAAATCTTCATCAGTTATTGCAGATATATTAGGTACTTTTTTAAACAGAAGTTCCTTTATACCAGGAGTATATTTGTACTTGTTTGCACCAACTTGAATATAATCATCAAAAAGAGTTACACGCGAAGATCCCATCATGTGTTTACCTCGTTCATTTCTCACGCCAAACGGAACATCTTGTAAAGTTTTGGAAGACATGGACCACGAAGAAATTTCTTGATCACTTGAACCTGATTGCACTGATTTAAATGATTCCTCATTTTCTTCATTATCAGATTTTTCTGAATTCTCATAGCTTTCATCTGAATCATTAGAGTCTCTTGGACTAAATACGTCGAACTCGATGTTAGAATCTCTCTTAAGAGTTTTGTCCTTGTCTAATGGACTTGAAGTTTCAAATTGTACTCCTTTAGTTTGGGAACACGTTTTAGATTTTTCCACCATTTCATTAAGAGGACTTGTAATTGGTTTAAAAACAGATTCCAAAATACTATTGTTTTCCATTTCAATATCTCGCATCTTTTTAACCTTATTTTTAACAGCTGCCGCAGCCTTTACAATTTGTCTCTTTAGATTTTTTTCCATATCTTTAAATTGAATTTCAATTGATTGAACTATTGTCAGTGTTCTCACGAAAGTGATAACATGTGTTTTTACTTCAGCTATTTATAGTAGGCTAGCAATAGAGTGTAATCAGAAATACAATCGTGTTATATTGGCGAATACTCGCCTACAAATTGGACACTTATTACCAATGGAAAAAGCACACTTTGCACAAGCCGCAGCATGACCACAAGGTAAAAAACAAGTGTTAAGCTCTTCTTCTAAACAAATTTTACAGATTATTGAAGATGATGTATTTACTATCAAAGGTAGATCATCCAGTGGAGTCTGTTGGCAATTTTTTTTAATTTCTTCGTATACATAATTTTTCATGCTCTTAACGTAGTCTTTTCCTTTCATTACTAAAACATACGGACATGACTGGAACCAGCGCGCATGCTCTACCCATGGTTGATCTTCAGAGTTCCAGTCTTTAAGCCTTCCATCGCAGTAAAAACAAATAACTCTGTCGTCACAGCCTGCATAAAAAAATCCTGCTTCAGCCATTTCTTGTGGTTTTTGTGTTAATCCTCGAGGCCAGGTATCGAAACTTCTTAAACGTTTGTATACAGTGGAGTATATACGGTTCACAGGATTATTAAACATGATTTCTATATTTAATTATTAAGTTTACTGCTATTAGCTGTTTACTTTTCAACACCTCGACAAGCATTGACATATTTACGACATACATACTAATGAAACACAACAAACGTATCGAATTTCTTTCGGTAACATCCTTTGTTTTTTTCACAATCCTTGTTAATCACTACATAACTGTAGGGTTCTTTCCATATATTTGCACACATTTCTCTAAATTCCTGCCACGTCATATCTGTATTGACGTGTTCATCATAAATATGTCTCATATTTATATCATCTTGCTTAAAGAGAACAATTAAATTTGCATTATCTCTCACTAACTGTTTTGGTATTTTACTATAAGTCTGATTTAGATAAAAACAGTCTATATATTTATGTCTTCCCATTGCAAAATAGTCGCGCATATTATTTTGATTCTCACACGCTACGTCATCGAATATAATTATTGAGTTACATTTTGCTGCCTCTGGAGTAAGAACTTCTTCATTTTCATGATACTTAGAAAAAGTAACACCAGGAACCATTCGTAATACCTGTTCCAAATACATGTATCTCGGTTGATAAAGAGTTTTTGAATAAACATAAACATTTTTAAATTGCAAACCATTTTCATGTAAGATGAGTCCGATAGCCAAATTAGTTTTTCCACAGTTCGACGGGCCACATATTATACATCGTATTGTATTTGGTAAAAGCTTTCCATGACGAAAACTGCGTTTTTCAGAATTAATATTTATATTTTCGAATTTTAATGATATTGGCTGCTTAACGAACTTCATTGCAAGAGCGCTTTTCGCAGAATGATAAGTAATGTTTAGTAACCACATTAATAAACATTATAATTTTCACCGGAGGCTTTGAGAGTTCTAAAACATGTTGATCAAAATTATTACACCGGAAGCTTTGAGAGTTCTAAAACACAAGTGGCGAGAGATAATCAATTTTTAGTTATTGGGTGTTCTACTCCAGCCACATCTGTTGATTAAACGATATACCCAACTGCAACAAGTGAGCGCAGCAAGCGGAGCGAACGCAGTTGGGTATATCGTTTAATCAACAGATGTGGCTGGAGTAGAACACCCAATAACCACCTACTGCTATATCGGTGAAACCCGACGCAACATTGCTACGAGGCTGACTGAGCACATCAGAAGCGTTAAGAAATTGGACACAGACAGGTCGGCTGTGGCTGAACATTCGCAGGAAATCGGTCATTTCTTGAGATTTGACAAGGCTACCGTACTAGCGAAAGACAAATTTTTGGTACCGCGAAAAGTACGTGTGGCGATTGAAATCCAGCGTCATCCAAATTTCAACCGAGACCAAGGATGGAGTCTAGCCCCTGCGTGGAAACCAGTTCTCGCCATAAAACACAGTGATCGGCAAGAATATGTGCCACAAGACACAGTCAGTGTTATATGCACGGGCCTTTATAATGCGACGACGAGCGATGATGACTCACAATCGCCGGAGCCTGTGGCGACCGAGCCTCTATCCGCGCGTGCCGCGCGGGCACAGAGGCGTGCGGCGCGGACACAGACATTAACGCGATAAACTCCGGCGACAGTGCGGGTACAGCGCTCCGCGAGGGTACGCGCACTGACCCATGATGATGAGGCACCGATTGCCTCGAAACCGGTCGGACGTCTAACTGACAGTCGACCATTGCACGTGAGTCAAACCGTATAAATAATAAAAATGTTTAGTTTCTGGCTATACAACATCTTCGTGTTTAAGGGCTCTAGCAATTTAGTGATGTGTCGGAAGGCTTCACTAAAGCTAGCATGCTCGAACGTACACCATTTTATCAAGTTTTAATCAAGTTTCAGCTGATAAAAATTCTTCAAAATGTATTCCGTCGTCTTGTTAATCTGATATTTTAGCGGTTTTATTTTATGCTATCGGAAATTTCAGCGGCTAAAGTAATTTTCCGCGAGCGAGGAGCGGAAATTACCACATAGTGTAGTGACGTGTTCGACAAACGTCACGTAGCCGGAACCGAGCGCGCAGATCCTTATATCCAATTTCCGGGCGTTTTTGTTGGAAATGGGAATTAGCTGACGTGACGTGACGGAAGGCTAAATACTCGTATCAGTGGCGATACTATCGCTCGTCGGCCGCTATCTGACTGCCTGTGGTTGCCGTCAACAAAAAGCTGAATCACCCCTACGAAGGACGGTGTTATTAAGTTAGTTTGGATGCATTTACTAAGTAGGTACAGTCCATTCGTATTCTTTCTATTCATCGTATTCTTTAAAAAGGGCGACTTATATTTTTTGTTTTAATATTATTTTGTACGGAAAATCGTAAAAAAACACTCATGACGTAATACAATCCACTTGACGCTCGAAACTACGTAAGACATTTGTCCCGCGAACTCGTTCAGGAGTTGAAAAAGGTGTGTTTTTATTTTAATACATTTTGCGGGTGATATTCGGTTAAGAGACTCGCAGGCATCTCTCGCGGAGTCAGTGGAGCGAGCGTAACGAACTCCGCGCTCAGAACCGCGACTAGGAGTGGGGATAGGATGCCGATTAAGGTAAAGCCAGAAACTAAACATGCACTAAAGCAGGATTATCAGCAGTTTTATAGTTATTGGACCTTAAGCTTTTAAGACACTCTATAGAGCGTAACACTGCTAGTCCTAATAATCATGACATTTGAGAGTAGCCTAAAATTATATTAACTTATTGCTACTTTGAGAAGATTGATGAGGTGGTCGATAGGTCCTGCTGCGAATACCCGTTTGATGTGTAACGTACATTTTTGAATGAAATTTTTTTTTTTTTTTTTTGGAGTTGCGTTATTTGTTTGGAGATGCGTTACTGCTAACACCCATATAACTGCAATAGGGTAAGAGTACGAACCAGCTCATTCCACTGGAGAGCTCCACCACAAACACGTCTTGTGGAAATTATATCTGCGTTGCCTCTGTCAATCTAAATCAGATTCAAATATAATATAGGATACGTGGTAATTCACCATCATCGTTCGTATCCAATATACTTTTTAAGCTTCAGGGCAGAGCTTATTTATAGCATTAAATAAATCTTATATCCACTTTTCAATAACATATTTCAAACAGGCGGTAGGAGCATTATATCGATGTTATACCTAACTTGCTACCAAAGTGGCTTACCACCATCAAGTAGCAGCATCATTAACCAAATAAGTAGAGAATCTGCCGCCATACCATAACGGTGTTCCGGTATCACACAGCCCTTTGAAACAATGAGGATCAGTACAATTATAGCAAATTAAATGAAACTAATACTCACGTTATTCTTTATGACTATTATTATGAATGATATATCTTTTTAAATAGTCCAAATTGGACCATTACTTATTTACATTACAAAGATATTAAGTAATAAGCATATGCCGTTCCTGTCGCTAAAAGTTAAGATACGGACCGGACACACCGCAGTGTCCTGCGTGCGCGATCTAAGCGTCGATTAGCTAGCGCAGTAGTATTTGTACCTACTGGTTCACATGGATGGGATGTAAGGGAGCACAAATACCAACTCAGTGCTCCCAGCCAACCTCACCTGTCCGTGGTGCATCCTGCTGACCAACGAACGAGGCTCTGGCGACCGACAAATGGCGGTATAACCCTTTCAAATTATGGCGTAGCTAAATACTACAGGCCGGTGACGGGCAGCAGCGTCACCGGTGCGAGTAGCTACGTCCTGCGATCGCCAACCCGCCTGCCCAGCGTGGCGATTAGGGCATACCTAACGTGACCATTTATATTTTATGTCAGAGCGGGACATCTGCGAATCACTACATAGCATGGTATAAAACAAAGTCGCTATTTTTGTATTAGTAAGCGCGGGAAGCGCGGGTGAAAGGGGTTTATCTATCCTGCTCGCACGCGATAGCGCTACACCGCTTGGCGGGTGACGCGCTGTCTCGTAGGTCACGCATTTCGAACGAGAAAAATACATTTTAAACTATCGTTTGGTCTATTTGCAAAAGCGGGACAATTTTGGCCTTGCGGGGGACACTGGGACAGACTGCCTGAAAGCGGGACTGTCCCGCCCAAAGCGGGACGTATGGTACGCTCCCAATGAACCGAAGATCGGGCTCAGTGGCGTATCTTGGGAGAGGCCTACGTCCAGCAGTGGACTGAGATAGGCTGATTATGATGATGATGATGATGGTTCAAACCAAACGCGATCAGAAAACAATTGCAGAGGGCCTAGTGCGAGTTTCTTTAGATTTATTAACTTGCTCTATCACGTTTACGTAAACTCAGATTTGTATGCAAATTACAATGTTGCCTATTATGCACACTAGATGGCGCTTTTTAATTTGATACAAATCTGCGTTTACATAAACGTGATAGAATGAGTAAAGAATTTTAAAAACTCGCACTAGGCACTCAGGACGCCGCGATGTGGCCGTACCTTTAATGTACACGGGCGCGTGTGACGTCACTGTGAGGATTCGTCGCCGCTCGCCAGTTCCGTAGCCGAATGGCAAAAAACGGAACCATTATAGATTCGTCATGTCTGTCTGTCTGTCTCTCCGTCCGTATGTCACAGCCATTTTATTCCAAAACTATTAAGACTACAGAATAGAAACTTGGTAGGTAGATGTATTCTGTGAACCGCTTTCAGATTATAATACAAAAATAAAAAATATAAAAGTTTAAGGGGGGGCGGCATCCCATAAATGTAACTGGAACAAAAAAAAATTTTTTTCTTCTAACCTATACTTGTGTGTGTGGTGTCTATGGACAAATCTTTAAAAATTACATTGAGGTTTCTACAAGCATTTTTTCTCAAAGTTAATCATTTAAAAGATAGGCGCGTCTAAAGTGGTAAAATGTGTGTCCCCCCCCCCCTCTAACTTCTAAAGTGAGGGAGTGAAAAATCTAGAAAAAATATATTCTGTAGATCTCAATAAAAACTTTCAACGAAAATTAGTTTGAACGAGATACAGTCAGCAGTTGTTGAGATATAGCGACCGCAAGTATAACTTTGTTTCAAACAAACACTATGAAACACAAAGTTATTTTTGTAGTTGCGAAAAATCATAGTTATAGAATACTTTACTGTGTTATGGAACCCTACGAGTGCGAGTCCGACTTGCACTTGGCCAGTTTTTATTATTTTATTTATGTACGCATAACTTTTTACAGAGTTGTCTGATTTTGATATTAGTTTTTCTTATTAGAAAGGGATACTAATAAATTGGTCCTATATAAATTAGGGAAAAAAAATCTGGCCAAGTGCAACGCACACTCGTAGGGTTCCGTAACACAGTAGAGTATCCTATAACTAAGATTTTTCGCAACCAAAAAAATTTTAATATTTGCGGTCGCTATATCTCAAAAACTGCTAACTGTATCTCGTCAAACCAATTTTCATTGAAAGATTTTTTTGAGATCTACAGAATATATTTTATCTAGATTTTTCACTCCCTTACTTCAAAAGTTCAAAAGGGGGGGGGGAAGACACACATTTTACCACTTTAGACGCACCTATCTTTTAAATGATTGATTAAGTGATTGATTCCGTAACACAGTAAAGTAATCTATAACTATGATTTTTCACAACAAACAAATTAACTTTGTTTTACATAGTGTTTGTATGAAAAACAAAGTTATCTTTGCGATCGCCATATCTCAAAAACTGCTGACTGTATCTCGTTCAAACCAATTTTCTTTGTTAATTTCCATTGAGAACTACGGCATATATTTTTTTTAGATTTTTCACTCCCATACTTTAAAAGTTAGAGGGGGACACACATTTTACCACTTAAGACGCGACTTAAGACTTAATCTTTCAAATGATTGACTTTGAGAAAAATTACTTTACAAACCTCAATGTTTTTAAAGACCTGTCCATAGTTACGTTTAGGTTTGAAGAAGAATTTTTTTTATTTTTCAGTTCCACGTATGGGATACCCCCCTGAAACGTTTATATTTTTTATTTTTGTATAAAAATCGATAAGCGGTTTAGCGTGACATACAGACGGAGAGACAGACAGACAGACATGATGAATCTATGAGGGTTCCGTTATTTTCCATTCGGCTACGGAACCCTAAAAACTGGCGCGTGGCGGCGAACCTTCACAGTGACGTCACAGCTACCGCGCTGGCCACTTGGTGAACTTCGCTAGTAATTCAGTCATAACTTCGTCAATTTTTGTCGTAGAACAAAAATGTTTGCACTATATGCTAAGGATTTCTTAGCTCTATAAATTTGCATTCTCAACTAAAAACATTACGGATCCTCATTCTAGATAGCGTGTTTACCATCTTCGACCACATAATTGCCTTCCACCAGATTTAAAATATTTAGATATTATATAAAAAAAATATTGTAACATAGCTAAGAAAAAAGTCAGTACAGTCAATAATTAGGAAACAAATATGTTACCTCTTAAAACTACTACTAATACGCTATAATGCTTTTATGTACGTATGTGCGTTTGTCTTCAAAAATCTCAACAACGGTTAGATCAATGTATAGTTTCAGAAAGGCATGGTGTTTATTATACCTTTTGTTGCATACCAGTCAATTGACAAATAAAATCTTAAAGTAATTCGATTATTAATTTAACGTGGATAAAACCGCGCGGTGCCACTTGTAATTAATAAAACGGCCGTTTGATCTGAAATATAAAGGCAAAGGACGGTCTCGTTATTAGATTTTAGTAATAAGAGATAATTTATAGTATAAAGTAGATTGTTAGATTATAAATAAGTTTATTAAAAATGAATAAAATTTAAAAACATTCAAGAATTTCACTTACTTTTTGCAGGTGTCTGATGTACCTAACTTTATGTCATACTAGCTGGCCCGGCGAACTTCGTGCCAACTAACAGACAATGAATGTCGTGTTACCTTTTAGATGAACCTAATTTAGGCGTTTATGAACGTAATACAATGAATACAAAAGATATATTAAGTTTAGTAATGTATTATGGCAATACAGAAGTAGAATAAAAATACAATAATCAAGTACTTCAACCGCGTGTCAGCAAGACATGATTGAATTAAACAATGTTATTATTGTTATAGATAAGTTATTAACTTGACATCAGTTCGATTGAATTTAATTTTAATTTTGAATAAGTATACTAACTTCATGGATAACTGTCTAATATTTTTTTGCCTAATGGATAAGACTGATAAGACACATTCTTGAATTTTTCGGATCTTGCCTACAGACATTGATTATTATTGTCTTGATTGCTTGTAATAGATTAATTGTGATACATTTCTGAACGCACGCATATTTGACAATCAATAAAAATGTCATACAATTCTCGTTACTGACAGTATTTAAAATTTATTAACATTTTTAAAATCTACATAACTTGAATTCACAAAAACTTGAAGTATTTTTATACTTGACACTGGCTAAATACACAAATCGTGTGGAGCGATGCCCTATTTACCGTTTTGACGGAATAAACAATTGAACATCAAATTATTGGCAGTTTTGAAACCCAGGAACATTTTGGCAAAATACTTTTTCTTATATAGGGTGTCGGGTTTCATATGGTCCAAACGAAAACCGTCGACGGAGGACTCCAAGGGCTACCCAAAGAACCCCCATGTATGTTTCGCGAAAATCTATAAATTCCGAGAAAATTGCGTTTTACTTGTTTTTGAGTTAGTCTCCGAAATGTTGTAAATTATTCAAATTTTCTCTCAAAGTAGGCAAAGGCTAGAGCCCTAGTTTTTTTGTGGGACTATGAACAATGAATAGGTCTTTCAGGGAAAACTACATTTTTTTATTAGACATATTATTTTCTGAGAAAAAAAATAAGACATGATTCTTTTTTATTTAGACGATATTTAGACATTTACTTTGGGCAGGCTCTTTTCCAAAAAAACACAGAATAAAAAAGTTACAACTGATTTTAAAATTTTGTCTGTTTTATGGACCTACTGCTTGCCAAATTTTATACGGCTACGACAAGAGGTTCAGGTCTAAAAACATAATTAACGAAATAGAAAGGATTGCAATTTTCAAATTATTTCTTCTGAAATACACTCTGGTAATCTCTTTTTTACAGAATTAACTCAAATGAAGAGAAGAAGTTATAATAAAAGCCTAATATCTTTGAATTAAAAGGTTTTATGTTGAAAAAAATCGACAATTTTCTTAATATTCTGGTCTAATTTGTAATAAAAGTTTAAAGTGTCCCTTTACAGCAATGCAAGCAAAGTGACCCAACAATTTTTTTAGGTCAATTATTCATTGTTTATAATACTTATTATCCTATTCCTGACAAAGACAATTCCAAAAATACAAAAATCATAAAAATTGTTCCAGCCGTTCTTGAGTTATATGTGTAGTAACTAACACGACTTTCTTTTATATATATATATATATAGAAGATATTCTTCAAATGAAAATTGTACCAAAAAATGTTTAATAATTAAGAGGACACGCTTCAAAATACGAATGTGTGCATCTTTCAGTTATTGCTAGAGCTGTAATTAAACATATGTAATAAACGACTTTGTGAATAAAAAAAATTAACATATGAATTGTTTATTCTCTTGAATTTCTCTGCAAGCAAGTGGAAATTTTGTACATGTTTTAAGTAGTATTTAATATGGAATAAAGCATGTTTATCTTAATAAGTAAATAGGATCAGGTGAGTTAAAAAATATAATTACAGTGGTTTTGAAAGCCGTAGGTACTCGAAGCTCAAAAAATACTTTTTCGCATCATTCCTCACATTTTCTCCCTTTCGCCCGCGTGTACGCTTCGATGCAAATACGAGATTCCTTTCTAAACACAATGTAGGGTTACCAACCCCAACGATTGCTTTTTGTCATTTTATTCCGAAAAATACTACTTACCTATGATACCTGTGATATTGTATATTTAAGAAACTTACCCACATCTTCAAAGAGCCAGTAATACATATTATAATATTTCCACAGTTAAAAATATGTATTCATATTTTTGTGCCCTATTTTCTGTCCCAATAATTGTTAAAACTCAATAAGTTGATTGTAAGTAATTAATTTCTTCTGCCAATGTGGTATGTTTGTTATCTCGGTTTCCCTACAAGAGACAACCCTATCCAGAGAACACAATAGACGAATGCTGGGTACCATAGAGCGACGGTAGGAAATGTTGAGATAAGTTATTTGTCTGTTAGCTTTTTGTGCAAGTTTATTACGTCGAGGACATAAGCTCGAGGTATGGCCGCTTCATTTATTTAAATCGGTATATAAAAAATCGGTGTTTTGTATATATGGACCGACAAATTACTTAAGTATTTGTTGAAGAGCGTCATGAAATTTAGGGAAACATTTCAAATAGAAAAATGCTAAAAATTAGAACATTGCTAAAAAAAATAAAAAAGTGCTGCTTAAACTAATTAAAAATTAAAAGAATGATAATATCCGCATTTTAAGTTTTTAAGTTTTCATGGTCACTGACACTATTATTAGTATTGTTTACGGGATATATACCATATTTTTCTTTTATTCTGAGTTGCTAATATTGAACATGGCGCTTATAACAGCACCGAAATATCGGCAACTCAGAATAAAAGAACAACATGGTAAATATCCCGTAAACAATACTAATAATCCGCATTAAGAAACACATGTTACTAAGACATATGATAAACACATGAAAGCTAAGATTCTCCAAAATCTCTAATTCTCGCTTCAAACCTACCATCAAAGAAAAAACCTGAACGTGGATATTTCTCAACTATCATTATGAATAAAACCGCGTGCAACTTAATATTTAGGCTTACGGAGTCCCGCTGGCTAAAGCCGACGGTTGGTTAATGCGCTAAGGGGTAAGAAACTTTCAGGTAAAGCGTCTTCTTTCGAGGGACGTGATCTGCCTTCAGTATACCATATGCACGTGTTACTAACGTTTACGCAATATAAAAATTACTGTCAGCAGGAACATTCGAGTGTTGCCAATAACTGTGAGACAAAGCAAAATGTCTATTTTAATGTAGTCTTTCTTTGATAATTCTAATTGGGAATTGTTTAAAATCTTCATAATTAATTTTAAATCAAATACAATAATCGATATCTGAAAATACTTTTCCATAATGAGCATATCAATATCCTTACCTATACAAAACAGAAAAAGTGAATTACTGGTGAATAAAAATATTTTTAAACACATAATAATTAATTTTAAATCAAAATGAAATAAAATAAAATCAAAATAAATACTTTAGTTATAACATAATCGATATCTGAAAATACTTTTCCATAATGAGCATTATATCGTAATACTACTATAAAATATAAATGCAAGTCAATATCCTCACCTATAAAAAACAAAATAATATTGTTTAAAAACTAAAAAAGAACCGACTTCAATGCCGCGCTATTCATTTTCAAAACCAATTTTGAAATGTTTATCTTAATATCTCTGGAGATACTTATCAGACCTCGATAAAATTTTCATGGTACACTTGGGATATTTCCTTTCGAACAAAAAAATAATAATCAAAATCGGTTCATAAACGACGAAGTTATCCGCGAACAAACATAAAAAAAAAAAAAAACCGGTCGAATTGAGAAACCTCCTCCTTTTTTTGAAGTTCCGTGACTTAAATAATTTTCTATTGACGGAAAAGCGTAGCAAGCGTAAGGGCCACGGGCCACAACCACAAAACGCCGCCACCGGCATATTTCCTATAGTATTCATACATTTTATCATGTAGCGTGTGGCGGCCACCGGCGTCAACCGTGTGCGGCGAGTCCATATAAAATGTATGAAAACTATAGGAAATATGCCGGTGGCGGCTTGTGGCCGGTGGCCCGTCTGCGCCGACCCTAAAGTGCGGGTGTATGTCACACTGACAGCTATAAAAGAATATACGATACTCGTGACTTAAGTAGTCTATTATTGCACGGCGTGGGACCCTCGCCACATGAGTAAAGAAGGAACAGAGACAAACCTTCTAAGGAACGGAAAAATGTTTACCTATTCTTGTAGGGTTGGTACCAAAAAAAAAACAAGAAAAATCTTCATCGTAATAAAATCCTCCTTCGAGTAAACATGACCTGCTTTTTTATTTTTCAAGCTTCATCATTGTCCACAATAATGTATGTCGTCGATCATGATCATGAGATGTCACGAAATGTCATTTAATGTCATGATTTGTCATTTATGTCGTGATATATCACGAAATGTCATAAATATCATGAAATGTCACGAAATGTCATGAAATGTCACGAAATGTCATGAAATGTCATAAATGTCCATGACATGTCACAAAATGTCATGAAATTTAATGAAATGTCATTTTGTCATGAAATGTCACAAAATGCTATGAAAAGTAACTAAATGTCATGAAATGTCACGAGATTTCATAAAATGTCATTTGATGTCATGAAATGTCACGAAATGCCACGAAATGTCATGAAATGTAACAAAATGTCATGATATGTCACGAAATGTCATGATATGTCACGAAATTTCATGAAATGTCACAAAATGTCGTGTAATGTTATGAAATGTCAAGGAATTGAACCTCCTGAGACAGGGCACTATATAAGAACATTCATTAGCCAAAAAATAAAAAATCACTTTCCCACCCTAGGGCGGAACAGACCTACTTTGCGCGCACTTATCGAGGAACCAACCATCACTTTTCTAATAGGTGGGACGAAAATAATATGTATAATATAACGTGACGCGTCGCAAGCGACAGCCCTGAGTTAAAGCACCAGCCAAGCCACTATAAACCGGTTTTACTCCGTACGTGACAGGCGGCACACAGGCCGCTAGTGCTCACGCACTCACGTGCGTCTACGTCATCATCACAGCGCAGTTGTATGAAGCTTTGTCTCTGTACCTTCTTTACTCATGTGCCCTCGCTGCGCTCGGGTGCTAACTTCACGTCGTGCAACTACTACTTAAGTCACACGTATCGTAATATACTATTTTACCATTGCTGATTGCCACTCGAAAGAGGGATGGTGATAAGCTACTTTTTTGTAGAAAGGTAGGCGTAGCGTAACATCGATATAATTAATATGCTTCTACGGACCAACTGTGGATGAACATCCGTGCTAGATTTGAACCAGTGACCTTTCGCTTAGTAGTCAAGGCATCTATCTATCCTTTACGCCAACGGGGCTTGTTAAATACTAATGATAACAATATACCTAGTAGCCCAAATTAGACTGTCCATCATTTGCCATAACGGAGTTCTAGTCGTTGCAGCGCGACTCCATCATCAGACCAACATCATGTTATTCCATTGTCACCGAAGTATACCGCATTTGTGTCCAGCCGAACTTCAGAAAGTAGTTCTAATTTAGCTTCCAAGATTTGACACACACAAACATACACACTGACACGGAAAATTAAACTAAAAAGTAGCTTGTAAAAATGCAAGAGTTGGATCGAGTATGAATTTACAAGACACCTCCTCGCTACGCACTACAGCGCAGCCGCTGTCATGGGACCCAAAGAAGATGAAAATATAATAATAGAAGCGCATCAAACGTGATGTTATTACAGCGGCCGTGACTCGCGTGGTGATGGCGCACGCACCACGCGTGCATAGAATCCCTTGCATACCCCATTCACATGCTAAATTCAACTCTATCCTAGCCAACATTCCGAAAGACTATGCGACTATGATATAAATTCGTGATTTACGCAGTCACTCTAGGGGATTTTCAGCGCTGACTTGTGTCGTTCCGATTCGAGAAGTATGATTCTATTTGAATATCATTCTGTATTATATTACGATAGCTATGTTGAGTACAAACAGGAAGTTTAAAAGAAAATTCTAAAATACTGTTTGAATTAAATTTTCTTGAATGCTCTACAATCTTTCCTTCGCCGCGTCGTTAAATAAAACTAGATCAGCGCTAAAAAGATCAAAATTAAATAAAATTCAGTTCACTTCTTCGCGCATTCCGCATCCTTTTTCAGTAAATTCTTACCGTGCGGGGAATTCTTTTATTTGTTGCGTCGGTGAAGCATCGCTCGCCTAATCAAGGAGTTGGCTGGGACTTGCGCCGCTAACGAACAGGTGTACCTATAAATACTTTCCGGGGCGATTGCTCGAGGCTTTAATCAGCGCGGCGGCACCACTTTACCGCTTTTCATTGACTCCCGGCTGACCTGCCAGCGCTTATTGGAAACCTACTCCCGGGAAATGTTTCTGAAGGAAAATTTACAAGCCATTTTAGCTTCTTCGCGATCGCGATGTGCTGAAGAAAGGGCCTTGATTAAGCCTTGTGTTAAATTATGTTAACGTTCCCAATCTCGGCACTGATCAGTGCTTCACGGCAGCTTGCTATCGCTTGATACCGTTTATTTAAAGGTCTATTTAGTTATGTTTGTTTTTAGGGATCCGTACCTCAAAAGGAAAAAAGGAACCCTTATAGGATGACTTTGTTGTCCGTCTGTTTGTCCGTCTGTCAAGACGCTTTTTTTTCCAGTAACGCGTAGAGATATCATAATATATCAAATACTCGGGTCTACGGCCTACGGTCTCTCTTGGCTGTGAAAAAATTAAAATGTTAAGTCAACGCGAATTCAAACGTCAATTTACATCATAGTCAACGCGATCAAAAGATATGACCGTTTACAGTCATATCGCGTTGACTTACGTTACTTGTCGCATATTTTCGCATATTATGTGATTTCACAAGAGAATCAAAAGATAAAAGGTACTTGCCGTTGACCTAGAATCATGAAATTTGTCAAGAAGCAAGGTCTTGAAGCACTTATATAAGAATAAATCTGAAAACTATGTAGTTGAATAACAAAAAATAAAATTACTATTACAAACTTATTATTTGCGGTTGATGCAATACATTTTCTATGGATTGAACTGCAAAATTTAGTTTTTCCTTTAACCTAGTTTGACAAATTTCTACGGAAGCTTCGGTGCGCGAGTCCAACTTGCACTTGACTGGTTTTTTTCATTTATGGAAACGTATTTACCCAACACTTTTTTGAATGGAAATCTGGTTGATAGATTTTGGCGATAGCAGAAGCTTTTAACGGAATATGGTATTGCACTAGCGGCACGGTTTAATTGGCTGCGCACCGTTTCTCTCAGTTGTTTGTGTCGTGCTTCGCCACAAAAATGACACACTTTTAACTAACCCTTGCAATTCAATTATTTCTCGAAATGTGGTTCAAAAAATATACATGTGTTAACATTTGAATGTGTTAAGTCTCAAAGCTGTTACAACACTGTATTTCTATATATATATTATATAAATAATATATAAAATAACTACTCAATAGTTTTGGCTTCTTAGCCATCGAAAACAGATTAACTCAAGATTTTTTATTTATACATATGGTAGGTTTTTAGGGTTCCGTAGCCGAATGGCAAAAAACGGAACCCTTATAGATTCGCCATGTCTGTCTGTCTGTCTGTCTGTCTGTCTTGTCTGTCCGTCCGTATGTCACAGCCATTTTATTCCGAAACTATTAGGACTACAGAATTGAAACTTGGTAGGTAGATGTATTCTGTGAACCGCTTTCCGATTTTTATACAAAAATAAAAAATATAATAGTTTAAGGGGGGGCATCCCATACATGGAAATGGAACAAAAAAAAAATTTTTTCGTCAAACCTATACGTATCTATCTATGGATAGGTCTTTAAAAATGACATTGAGGTTTCTAAAATCATTTTATCTCAAAGTCAATCATTTCAAAGATAGGTGCGTCTAAAGTGGTAAAATGTGTGTCCCCCCCCCCCCCCCCCTCTAACTTCTAAAGTAAGGGAGTGAAAAATCTAGAAAAATATATTTTGTAGATCTCAATAAAAACTTTCAACGAAAATTTGTTTGAACGAGATACAGTCAGCGGTTGTTGAGATATAGCGACCGCCAGTATAACTTTGTTTTTCATACAAACACTATGAAAAACAAAGTTATTTTTGTAGTTGCGAAAAATCAAAGTTATAGAATACTCTACTGTGTTACGGAACCCTGAGTGCGAGTCCGACTTGCACTTGGCCAGTTTATTTATTTATATAAATTAACAATCGCGTAACGCATGTTTTTACATAATTTAAATAAAGACCATGACCAATAAAATCATACTTAAATTAATATGAGTTCTTGATAAACAAACTTTTAATTTAATGTTTACCAACTCGCAAGGTTTTATATAAACTAAGTTGTAAAAAAATGCATTGAACGCAATCTATATTTTTAGTATGATCTATTCCTGAAAAATTCTAAAGCTTTGAACTTAGAAACTTTAATTTAGAATACACAATTTTTTCCGAGCAAAGGCTTTTAATACTTAGCTGCATGTCTATTCCAAGTCTCAATTTTTCACATCTCAAAGCTGGCACCTAATGAAATCGTACCGGTAATGAATACAAATAAATCAAAGAGAGAGCAATCGGAACTCCTCAAGTAAATTAATATAAAGTTGTGCAATCCTTCGTGCATTGGTATTCAGAGTCTACGTTCATATAATGCGGAAACGAAGGATTTTAATGAAAGACTGACATCGGCGGATCTATAAAGAGCGGATAAAAAACTGAATTGATAGGTGAATTTTAAAAGCATATCTAAAAATGATGCTATTACTTTTCTGCTTTCAATTAAATATTTTTTATGAACGACTTACAAAACGACGTTTAAGTTTCGTATCTACATTCTACGAAATCGCAATCTACGCATTTTTTGTAGGGGACTGAAATATCAAAATTTCACGTACTCGATACAGTGCCGTACATATAACTATTGTTAGTGTCATGAAAAAAATGATTTTTCAATCCAATTGAAGTTTACGAGTTGTCATATAAACTTTTGTAATGGTGGTACAATATAATATATATAGTCGTGGTTCGAACCATCCACCGGACAAAGAAAGACATGTCGCCAATCGGGTTGCCAAGTTTCGGTATCATTAAACCACATTTTCGATGGCAGTCTGTATTGGGATTGTAATGCTCTGTAGATTGGACTATTACATGGTCAGTTGTCCAGCGCCTCGTTTCAGTGCCATCTTTCAATTCCAAATATGCACGATTCCATCTTAGACCAAATCTTTACTTAACATCAGGTGAGATAGCGGTCAACTGTTTGTCTCATAGATGTTTAAAAAACCTTATAAGTAGATGGTGTCATCAGTTCTGTGAAGATCCCGTCAGTCGCGGTTTTGTTCGCGCTCGCGGCATCTTGTGTACTAAGTACTACTTCCAGTTTTGCGGCCCGCCCTGCTCTCAATTATTTGCTACTCAAATTCATTTTGTTTATCATGATTTATATTGTATGAAGGGAAAATTTATAAGGAAATCAGACTCAGATTCCCAAGTGAATGTTTTTGTTTGATCCTTTTATCTTTCAATGGCCAAAGCTTGTATAATCAGTAAATACCACAACAAACAGAAATTAATACGAATATCTACCTACATCTAATTGAGACAACAACATATAGGTATGTTATCACCATTATCTATTAATATTTTTTTATAGTGCAATTCGTTTCCTCACTTTTTCATAACTTCGATCGCGAATTATCCAGTTAGAATTATTAGCTGCAAAATCTTTACGAACCGCTTAATGACAGTGGTACAAAGTAACTATTTTGATATACCCAAATAAGTGTGGGCAGTACAGAACCGAGCGCAACCACGGCGCAGGTACCCTCGGTCTCGACAACGTCGAGTTGCCTCATTAAATCGCTGTATTTGTTTAGGACCGCAGCCCAAACACGACGTCACTCCACAACGAATAACGGATTTTACGATTTAAAATATTTAGCCAGCAATTTTACCGCGCAGCGTTTATGACAACAAACATTTTCGTTTTTGTCCTCTCAGCGAGTAAACGCCTAGTGTACACCAGCTATTCAGCCATATCCTGACTTTTAATGCGGCTATTTAAATATTTTACACGTTGTCGACTTAACTGTAGACAAACTCATTATCTTTAGTGAATAGTAAGTACTTATTTGTATAACCGCACTAAATTTGACTCTACCTTCACATTTTATGATTTCAGATTACCTTAGGTTATGACAAAGGTTTTTTTTTAAATCTTATAGGTTAGCGTTTGACCACTATCTCACCTGTTGGTAAGTGATGATGCGGTCGAAGATGGTAAGCACGCTAGGCCTAGAATGGGAACTGGCTCTGAAGGATACCTGCCGGAACACATTAGATGTTTGGTGACAGATTCTCTAACTTGAGGTACACTAAATAGTTTTCTACCACCATGCGGGGGTTGTTGGTTTCTTAATGATGTATTTCCTTCACCGGAGAGCCACTGTGAAAAGCGCACATACATTTTTCGATAGAAAAATCCATTGGTGCACGGAGGTTTGAACTCGGTACCTCTGGCATCAAAGCCAACCGTTCTCCCGATTACGCCACCAGGCCCTCAAAAAAGTTATATGAAATGGGGTGCATTATAAATAAAATTTTGTGTAACTTATATTTTAAACCATTACAAATAAACAGAAATCACGATCTAACCATGACTACGTTAAATCAAATTGTCAAAGGTTTTCTTTCTCTACCCCGCATTTGAAATCCAAATCAATGCAAACGAAAATCTTCCCATTGCGATGCGAGATAACAATTGCAATACAGGTTGACACAGTAAATTTTCATTGCAAATTCCGGCATCGTGCAACATCCACGAGAGGCTTCCCTGTGCAAACAGTCAGGTTATGGGAGTCAAACTTAAACGAACCGAAATCGACCTTTCAACACTTCCCTCCCAGTAGGGAGTTTGGAACAAGTTTACTTGTCGTCAAAACTATGGGATTATATCACAGTATATAGATACGAAGATCTCGATGGTGCTTGCACTTTTATCTATTAGTTATATTTTGTTCGTGCTGCAAATTAATGTCAAGAGAAAGAGTATGAACAATGCAGCGTGTATGAAATTCAGGCCTGGTTCTGATTAAAAATGTCTTCGACGTTCACTAAGCGTACCGACGCAGCTTCTACTACTTGTATAAGTTGTGTCTAAACTCGTTATGTCCATGGTAGAGGTATCACAGCGGGAGATGTGCTCGTAATGTCAGCGGCAGCAGTAGAGGTGCTCGTAGAGTCGGCTTTGTTAATAAGGCGTGCCCTAGCAGTTTTAGCAGTGGCAGAACATTTTATATAAAGCTATTCACACTGGTTGGCCCTATTTTATTGTTCGTTTTGACAAACGATTTAAAATTTACGATTAAAAATCGGATACGACACACAAGAGATGTAAACACGCGGTTACGGTCCTTTTTTAACCGACTTCAAAAAAAGGAGGAGGTTTCTCAATTCGACCGTATATATGTTTTTTTTTATGTTTGTTCGCGGATAACTTCGTCGTTTATGAACCGATTTCGATTATTCTTTTTTTGTTGGAAAGGAGATATCTCAAGTGTGGTACCATGGTAATTTTATCGAAGTGTGGTACCATGGTAATTTTATCGAAGTCTGGTAAGTCTTCTTCAGAGAAATGGAGATAAACACCTCAAAATTGGTACTGAAAATTAATAGCGCGGCATTGAAGTCGGTTCTTTTTAGGGTTCCGTACCCAAAGGGTAAAACGGGACCCTATTACTAAGACTCCGCTGTCCGTCTGTCTGTCTGTCTGTCTGTCTGTCTGTCTGTCTGTCTGTCTGTCTGTCCGTCTGTCACCAGGCTATAGCTCATTAACCGTGATAGTTAGACAGTTGAAATTTTCACAGTTGATGTATTTCTGTTGCCGCTAGAACAACAAATAATAAAAACAAAATAAAGTCAAAAATTAAAGGGGGTCCCCATACAAAGAACGTGTTTTCAAACGCCATCTATCTAATTAGTTTCGGCAAAATGACATAGATGGCGCTAGTAAACGAGCCCCGTCTTTCTAGATCGCGACCAAACCAAATATTCTTAATAATATCAATTAATCAAATATATGGGGTTGAAACTCTGTTATGTTTCGTATTGTACGGAACCCTCCCTAAGTGTGCGATAAGAGACGCGATGCTGACTCGCACTTGGCCAGTTTTATTATTTCTCTCCTTCTCCCTGGAAAATACTATGCTCTAGAAGCATTTTTCAGGGAAAAAACGGGGGAATACATTTGTATGGAAAAGTGCACTCCGCGTTCCCTCTTAAGGTACGGCTACACCGCTGCGATATGCGGGCGCGGGCGCGAGCTCGACTTGATAGTGCAGTAGTTTGTACCGTCTGGCTTGTTCAAACAAAACGGGATCTAAGGCGACCAGACAGTGATTTAAAAGTAGATCGCACCTGCGCCCGCACCCGCAGATCGTAGCGGTGTAGCCATACCTTAAGAGGGAACGGAGTGCACTTTTCCACCTTTATTTTGCTTGTTAGCTACCTCTTAACCGATTTGACTAAAACGTGCAGAAATAGCCAATAGTTACTATGGTTTTTAACCGACTTCACAAAAAAGGAGGAGGTTCTCAATTCGTCGGAACCTTTTTTTATGTATGTTCAGCGATTACTCGAAGATGCCTGAACCGATTTGGAAAATTCTTTTTTTGTTTCAAAGGTCCCTTCCCAGGTGGTCCCATTTCAATTTTAACGAAATCGGCCGAGCCGTTTAATATATCAACATTTGTATGATTACGACGATTATGATGACTTACTACTAACTACTACTGGCACAGATTATGTAATAGTTACTACGTCTTCTGGGTACTTTGACTAACGCGACGTTTGAAGTCGGTTCTTTTAGTTTTTTAAACGATCTTAAATTATTGTTGTATGTGTACTGTTGTATGTTTGTATGCTTTTTAACGCAGGCGTAGCCGCAGAACAAACATTGATAAATCACATCATTACGTATCTGAGATACATTACAGTGTTCAACCAAGAATGCCATAATATGATGCTTCAATCTAACAAATATCATAACATTGAACTTATCATTAGCCGTTGGTATTTATATATTCCGAGCATGTATTTAATTACTCTCGTATATATTTTTCTCGTGAAACCGTCTCGATGGGTAGAGTAAGTCGAGATGATATCTATTATAATGGGTTTATTAGATCATGCCCTTCGTTATATTTATCCAAATTGAAATAGAAATACTTTGAGATCTATTGGTGAGAATTGTGAGCCTTGAAGACCTTATGCTATTTTTACAATACATTATGAGATAGAGATCTTTTAAACCATTATATTCGTTACCACAAAACACAACGTTAGAATGAAACTCAGTAGCATTTATTTATCCTGAAATAATAGGATAACTGAAACAATATATAAATATAGGATTAAAACAAAATCCTATTTTAATATTTATAACTTACTTATCCCGTATTTTATATTTATGTATTCAAATCGCGAAATTAAAAAATACTTATTTCTTTATTACTAACGGTAAATATCTTTTTTTTTATATCTTATAGGCTAGCGTTTGACCACTATCTCACCTGTTGGTAAGTGATGGTGCACTAGGATACCCTAAGTCGCGGGGGACTATACAAACATACAAATCACGGAATCCCGTCTGGGAATCGAACCCAAGTCCTTTGATTTCATGGACAGGATCACGAACCACGAGACCAACTGATCAGCCGAGGCTTGAACTCTGATATTTGATTGAACAGGCAGCGGATTTTTTTGTCTTATCTTAATATTTATATAGTAACTAATAAAATTTTAATGGTACTTGTACTTTTTTATTATAAAAACTCATGTACATTTTAAACTTATAGATTTCTAAAAATGTAAACTTATAGATACACCTTGAATTCCATCTGCCGGTTAGATGTGGTTTCGTCTAAAGAAAACAGCAGTGATGAAGACGAAGCCCTCCAACCTAAACCCGCGCCTTCACTATGTACACCGCATCATCACCCCCCACCAACACCACCGCCGCCGCCGCCGCCGCCCGCTCCGTCCGCCCGCGCTGCACGAGCAGCGGCCCGCAGTGCGAAGCTAAACGCGTCGGCGAGCATCCCGCACTCAAGATCCTGAAGAAGACCTTCGGATGAGGCCGAAACATATGTCGATCGTTATATCGACATCGCGTAATTCACGTTAAATTCCGGTCTTAAATCTATAAGTACTTGTACTTGTTTATATTTTTATAATGTAATCTGCTTCATAGACACATAAGACAGATATATTTTCGAAATTAAGATACCATCACGTTTAATACTAAATACTGTTCCATTCCAATAAACTCTAATTCCAAACGCAAACGTAAAGCAAACCAGTGCGTCAGTAATCGGTGAAGAGTCGAAGTTGGGTAACTACGGCGTTGCTGCGGAAACAGCAGGACTGGAAGACAGATATGGCGTATTGATCGAGTCATAGATGCGACAACAATTTGCCGGTCCGCTCACCTTGAGAACCTCTATGCAAATGCCTGCGCTCCATTTTACGCTCGGCGAAGGCTGCTTGGAAGCAGTCACCGGGGCCACAGGGCCTCCGAGGGTCGAGGAGCGGGGGCGCTCGCCGGATGTTCGGATGTTCCGCCGTCGTTGCAGGAAATTGGAAGCGCTGCATAAATCCTGATCTACAAACCGAATTTGATTCGACCTAATCCGGATATTGATACGAAACAAACACTGCTGACGGAAATTTTAAAGATTTCCGTAAGAGGTTTTGCGATATATTTTCAAATAAACCGCAAAATTGATTTTATCTTGTGTGTTTTGAACCTTGGAGGCTCCACAAAGTGAGGCTGAGTGCCTGTAGAGTGAAATATTGTCGAGAAAATTGGAAACGTGCAAGCATTCACAGTCATTTCAGTGGTCTTAGTAGGAAGTGGAAGGAATAGAGGAACTTAGTAGAAGTATACACACGCCGCGACTACTTAATTTTTGAATAGATCTTTTGCTTAATATCTGACTGAGTAATTCCGAGTACTAAAGTAGTATTATTTTTCATCACTTGAACGTCTTATTCAACTAAAAGTAAAAACAAAACCTAGCAATCGTCAGTCACATATAAAAGTCCAAATAACTGTTCTCCTTAAACTAAGCAATAATTTTAACCATACATAAAAGTAAAAGGAATAAAAAATTAGGTAGGTATATTCGCCCTTAGCGATGATTAATTTCTTATTAAATTCCTTCGTTAAATCCTCCACAAAACTGGACAAAGCTTGAAAAACTGGCGAAGAGAAACAAACATTTGTGTACTATTTCGCGGGAAGACGGTGGATTTGATAAGAAATTCCAATATTAAAATTGCTCGTCGGTTCTCCCACCTGTTCTCTGTGATTAAAGCGCGCCTGGCAAACATTCGGCTCGCGACGAATGCAAATGTTGGCCTAAACCTCGCTGCGGGAGCCAGATCTAAAAATACATAAACCTCTGCTTGCTGATTTATTTGACTTAACATCGAACTAAAGCTTAATTAAATATTAGTTAATTTATTCGTGAATATCATATTGCCTTTTGTTAAGATGAGATAGTGGTCACACACAGCTTAAGCATATGATTCAAAATAATTCTGCCAAGTGCGAGTCGGATTCGCACACGAAGGGTTCCGTAACACTGCACCGTACAATATTGTTATGAGCAAAAAATGCGCAAAAAACACGTTATTTGTATGGAAGGCTTCTTTTAGGGTTCCGTAGGCCTGACAAGGAACCCTTATAGTTTTGTCATGTCCGTCTGTCTGTCTGCCTTTAATTTTGTAGGGGTATGTAAATAAATTACGCCGACAAAATGGTGAAATAAAAATTTTGAAAAAATATTTTTTACGTTAGGGAGCTAACTTAAAAAAATTAAAAATATTTGACAACTACATGAGAAATGGGGATGAATTTTTTTTCGTCGGCTACCCCATCGTGTCGTGTATCGTTAATCTTAAGGGTTGTTAATACCAATTTTAACCGACTTCAAAAAAAGGAGGAGGTTTCTCAATTCGACCGTATATTTTTTTCATTGAATGCTCCATTTACGAAATATTAAACTTTAAAGTGCAAATTTTTGTTCCACTAGGGCGTCCCCCCCCCCTCTCCCATCTGAAAGCTAAACTGCTGGCTTGAAAAATCTGGAAAAATTCGTGATAATAGTGCATTTCATGAACTTCAAAGGAAAACTATAGCGGTTAAGATAACTTTATTAGTTTAGCAGTAATAGTCGTTGAACTTGGGTGTTGGATAATTTTGTACCAAATACAAAATCCTTAGAGTAAAACCTTTAAAGTGACAAAGACGAAGTACGAAGTAAGTTGTTGCTTGTTTATAACGGGTAAAGACTTGCATTGAATAACGGGCTACTACGGAACCCTACACTGCGCGTGGCCCGACACGCACTTGGCCGGTTATTATTATATTATTTTATTTGTACCCGATTTTTTGTAATATGTTCATCTGTTCGCTCATAAGTTTCATAATTTGAGAAATGAATAAGATATAAAAAATCTGAAATTAGAGCGTCTTCAGTAGTTGGGTTTATTATTTGTAGTACTGGGTTTGTTATTATGTAGTTTGGTTATTCAGTAATGTTTTACCTACTTTTTATACTTGTTGTTGACCGCCTGCACAAAAAAGGAGGAGGTTCTTAATTCGTCTGTATGTTTTTTTTTGTGTATATTACGCGATTACTACGTCAATTGTGAACGGATTCAAATGATTCTTTTTTTAAGAGGTAGGGTACGTTTCCGAGGTGGTCCCATTTTAATTTTATCGAGATATGATTAGTATCTCCAGAGATTTATTTATTTACTGTAGCAAACTTTACAAGGCTTTTTGTAACTTATTCTAATTCTAGGTACAATTTACAGCCTTATCTAATTTTTAAATCCCTAGATCCTGCACTAGGATATCCTGTGTCGCAGAATCTAGTGACTTCCTTTGAAGCATTCTTAAATATGACGTGAACAGTGTAATATTAAGAATTTGTAGTAAGATGAAAAAAAAATGTATAATAATAATAATCTGTTTGAAAAAAAAGATATGGAGATACCTCAAACATAGGAGAATGTACTGGTTTTAGAAGAAGAGTCCCAAGAAGATTATACACAATGGAGGTTGCTATTGCATATACTTTTGAAGACTAAATAAAAACCGGCCGAGTCGAGTTGAACACGCCCACCGAGGCTTCCGTACGTTGGTTGGTATGGTTGGTATGTACCAATTAAGCTAGACCTCTAAATTGTATCAGCGCTCATATAACTCAGAGGTCTACCTTAATTGGCGTTAACTATGTATGTATGAGGGCACCCTATAATTATCAACATTTCTTATTTTTTGGATATTTCCTTAATTTGTGCTTGTTTTTTGTGTATGTGCTGCTTGCTTCTTGCCAAATTTCATGATTCTAGGTCAACGGGAAGTACCCTATAGGTTTTCGACCCAAAACCTATATGGTACTTCTGGTTGACCTAGAATTGTCAATTTTGGTCAAAAGCAAGGTCTTATAGCACAAGTAAAAGGAAAAATTCCGAAAAAAAAAAAGTTGAAAATTAAGGTACATTTTGGTACTAACAAGTTTTCGCGAAAATATAAATATGCCCATATCATTTTATTGTGTTGACTCAAGACCTTGGTTTTTATGCACCCAATAGGGACTATAGACTTCTGTTTCAGGTATAAATTTCAATTTGCTAGGTCCACCCGTTCCTGAGAAAATCAGTGGTGACACACGGACAGACGGACAGACAGACGGACAAGAAAGTGATCTTATAAGGGTTCCTTTTTGTACCTTTTGAATTACAAAACCCTAAAAATACGACCTTGAATAATGTTTTTACATCTTTCTTCACGTTGATTTTGGTTTTCGACAGATATTCTTACGGTAACTGTGAGCCAGATAGAAACAAAGGTGGGGAGAATTAATTTGTCTTCACATGAATGTTCTACCGGGCAAAGTCTTGTTAGGGTGCAAAGTTAGTTAATATTTTTTGACATGACATGACGTTTGGCGAAGATGGCGGCCATATCAGTCCCGCGACACTGCAATACATACGTAAAAAACTCAGAATTATGAACGTACTTTGTACCAACCAACACTGCAAAAAAAAATTTTATAAGCATAATACCACAGATTATATAATAGTTACTACGTAAATAATACTATCCGTTGTTAGGTTGGCCACACAGTGCTTTCATAATTCGGGTATCAGCAATGTAGGGAAGTGCCAACTCTTATAACGTAGTAGAGTGATTCAGTACTCTGTCGGCCATATGGCGGTAATTAATGTTAATAATCGCAAATAATACTTTTTAATATTCATTTTGGAATACAACAACACACACAAGTACCGTGTTATAAAAGTATTTGGAATTATTGTAATAAAATAGACAATTAATTATCGTGTGTGTCAATGTTTTTATTGCACAGGGCCATTTTGGACATTGTCCTTTGATACCTTGATGACATCATTATGACTAGTGAATATTTTGACTAGAGCGGCATTTAAATAATTTTTTTAGGGTTCCGAACCCAAAGGGTACACTACACAAATGAACACTTTCTGAGACTTTGTTGTCCGTTCGTCTGTCCGGCCGTCCGTCCGTCCGTGTGTCTATATGTGCGCACTTTACAGATCTGTATCTTCTTAACGGTAATAGACACTTACTTGTAATTTTCACAAAGTATATATCCGTCAGTGTATAACAGCCCAGACACGAAATTTTATAAATACATGTAATTTAATTGAAACGTGTGTGGCACTAAAAAGGGTAAAATAAATTATTTTTCAAAAAAAAACAACTAAAAAATAAATTATTTAATATAATTATTATGAGCGCTACCCACTTATCTATAACTGTAATGAAATCTTCCGAATGATTAACTTACGTAATAAGTAGTCATAGATAGCCCCACCAATGCATAATTGGGTTAACAAATGCAATCCACTAATTTCGTCGTAACGTTACTGTACCGCACTGTGGCTTAATTGGCAAAGCACCGGAACATGTTAATCCGGAGGTTGCGGGTTCAAGTCACGTCGGTACGATGAAATTTTGGATCGTGTTTAACAATTTACAAAAATATAAAGTGTGTAACACTTCAAAGAAACATAATATGTATCTACCTACTTACTACTACTACATACATAGTATCTACCTACTATCCAATAGACTTGGCTTGCACCGACTTCAAATAGATAAGTGTGGGTAGCGCTTATAATAATTATATTTAGTAATTTATTTTTCGCTTTTAAGTGCCCGTTTGTGTTATGAAGTCGGTTTTATTTTTTTTGAAAAATAATTTATTACTTGTTGCTGTAGTGGACGCTGTGAGTGTACGTAATAATACACAATTTGTAAAAAAATCCAAAGTGTCCATCTATTACTGTTCATAAGATTAAGGAAACGCTTAAAATTTTTAATTAATTTGATAAATACATTATGTCTTAAATTCAAGTGTTCAAGTGTTCACTATTATGGTTAAGGAGATACAGCCCCCTGAGAGACAGACGGACGGACGGGCAGCAAAGTCTCCGTTGGTACCCTTTGCCACGAAACCCTACAAAAATATAATTATTTACAGAAGTTTTATTTTATAAGCTTTGTCCACTATCTATTTAAGTAAACAGTGATGTTGAAAGTTTAGGTGGTAAAGTTCTATCTAACTGACTCAGACAGTTTTAATAGCATCCGAGCCGAGTGAGTACCAAATAACTTCTAAAAACCGCCTTCTAACGCGATTGTTGTTTATCACAAAAGCTAGACTTACAAAGAGGAAGTGCGGCACACTAAGTAATATCTCACAGGTCCAAGTGATTTTATCGTCAGTGAATAGAGCTAGGTACGTCGAGGGTACATTAAATTCAATAACACGAGTTAGGAGTTCGACGCTCCCCGACCGTCCTCAAAATAAGTAAAGAAGAAAACTTTCGAAAAACTCACGCTCAACTCGTGCCGCTGTTATGTATGAATTTTTGCAAGGGAAACTAAAATTATACGTGTTTCGTCAATAAAATCTTTTTGGATGCGCAGATCGTACAGTTCGCTTGTAAACGTGACTCCACTTTCAATTTATTTCAATACGCATACAATGCGATCAGACACAGAATTAATGTTAACTGACTTGGATTTGTGGATATTTTAACCCCTTTCCAAAAAAATATCAAGTTGAGCATTAGGCAATTTATAAATAGAAAACTTGGCTTTGTAAATGAATGAAAATTTTATGTTAAGTTTTACTTAGTGACCAACAATAATACAATTTAGTGCATCTACAATCGTTATTTAATACAGAACAAGGATCTCTAACGGACGGTATTAGGGTCTTGATTTGGCACACATATTTGAGCGTTAGTGGGTGATTGCTCGTAGCCGCGACCGACGACACAGTTCCCTTGTTAGGAAATTCTCCACCATCGTAGTTCGGAATCGCCGCTAGTATGTGCTTATCACTGGACAACTAGTGCTCACTGTTTATCCTCTAATTTTAACTCGCTAACATGTAGTTGAGACTTCGAGCGCTCTACAACTTTATCTCGAGCTCAACAGTCAACAACGCATAAAAGCTATTAAAACTTGGAGTTTTACAATATTTTCTCATAAGTGTCATTAGAGGAATAATAACATTGATTTAGGATTTTATCGGTGGTTCTAAAGTTAACAACAAAGGATTACAAATATGTATTTTCAGAATTCAAACGTGAAGTTGAAAAGTCATTTGTGGAAGTTGAAGAACGTGATTAAAAACTTTACTTTTCGGGGCAGATTCTCATCACGTAAATACGTAGAGTGCGGAGGGCCGGCGCTGGGAGGGAAGTGCAACTGACGCTCCTCTCATCAAGCCATCATTATGGACGCGCCATGTTTTTAAAACGGCTTTAGATTGCGCGTCCGAATTAATCCCGCACTACAATGTTGTTAGGGAAATTTGTATAATCATTTCTGGCTACGTTCTCTGTACCTCTATAAATAAACTAAGTATTTTGATTAAAACTGTATGTGTAACTCGATACTGGTGATAATTTTAAAATGGTTTAGGTAGACTTCTTTTGTTCGAAAAAAAATTCTCATAGATGGGACTAAAAGTGGCATGGGACATTTTAACGCGATCGAATACCCTGGACCCATACTTAGATCAATATTTAGTTTATTGTCAACTACATTTTGGTATACAAAACCGTTTATTTATGTTCGTAACTAAGTAACGTATACCAATCCGAGAGCTCAAAGTTCATGCTGTTAATATGAAAATATCTTCTCGAGTCCGGTAAATTTATAACTCCCGCTACCTCCACGTTGGACCGTGACTGCCACCGTGATTTTGCATATAATTTTCTACTCAATAAACGTAGGTATAACATTCTCTTTGGCCGGTATAATGAATTGTGAAAAATTGAAAATGGTTTGTGTTAGAAAGGTTTTGCTGCTTTTATGTTGGTCTGGATCTTATATGTACAAAGACAAAGGGGATTAACTGAAAGAGCTGGAAGATAAGTTACTTTTATGTCTTCTAAGATAGGAAATGCAGATTTATAATTCAATAAATCCGCTCGTTCTTTTAAGATGAAGTAAGTAAAAGTAAACTTAGAAAGTTGTACGTGTCACTGATGGATTGGGTGATTTATTTATATATTTTTTGAAGGTATTTTATTCGCTTTTTTATTGTTAGCTATGCTGCGTTTCTTTATATAAATACTAAGTAGCTGATTCCCGCAACTTTTACGTATACTAAGAATTGTATCACTGTAGACCTCTGTCAATGAACATTTGTGTGATCTGAGTTATTTAAGTTATTTGTACAGATTTTCACAAAATAGTAGCATGTTTATCCTCATGCTATAAATAAAGTATCTCCTTGTTAAATTTCAGTAAGATCGAATCGTCCGTTTAACCGTGATGAAGTAACAAACAGACATAGTGACAAACGTTTTATACTATTAGTATGAATACCTAGGCAATCCTAAGAGATATAAGTTTACTTTACAAGTAACATAACAAAATCAATGAGTAGAGAAGATAATATTGATGATACAAACATAACTACTGTATAACGGTAACGAGTAATTTATTTACATTTGCCGACTCTCTCATGTGTAAGAACTTAGCTTTCTGGTCTGTTTGAAATTAAAAAATACTTAAGGTTTTTACTAGTTGAAGATACATTACTAATTAAATTATATCTGCGATATATTTTGTAACGATCAGTTGCATGAAGTCGAGTTACAGCTCTAATGGTTATAGTCAACATGTTCGTAGCCTACATATAAATTAAAAAACAATAATGCGAAATAATTCTATTCATATCCTCTTATAACGAAATCTTTATTGATTACAATAAGTTACAGCTCTCATACTACAAATCAAAGACATCGAAACGAACAAAACGCCAGTTGAATCAAATGGGAACATATTGAAAAAACGTTATCGAGACTAGCACGTGCGGTGGGTTCACGTGTCGTCAACGATCGCTCGATGCGGCAATAACTGGCACAATGCGGTACAACTAACGACTCAGCCTCCCTTCTACCCCACTCCCGTTCCTGTCTCACCCTGGGTAATAAAACCACGCATTCCACTTGCAAGTCACGGAGTAGATTACCGCGGGACACCGCGACAGCCTTCCGATGCGCCGATCGGCAATGAACTGCCAACGCCTTGATGCCGGATAGCGGAGCGTAGCGGAAATGTCTGCCGATGTAATTAGCTTGCGTGTTTTTTGTATATTATTTCAATACAATTTTCATAATTAAAATATGCTAAGCTATGTTTTCAAATAAATAAACAAACTTCAAAAGTTTCTTGGATTCGAGGATAATAATAGTCAATACTATTCGAACCCAAAAACATCCTTAATCAGAAATCAGTAGCACAGATATAAGACACGGAACTGATACAAGCACAGAATACAATACCACAGATAAACAATTAAAAGTTAACATAAAATTAAAAGCACACGTAATCACAGCATCCTGTTCTAAACGAAGTGTGGACAAAGAAAGTATGCTATCAGTAAGTGGCGGTGGAGTTGGCAAATTGAATTGAATAAAACACACAGTCCACTAACGAGCCGGTGTTTACCCAAGTGGACACTAATTGGCTTAGCCAGCGGTCGCCACCGCGGCTACACGGATGCAATACTAAAATGGATATGGCATTTTCACTAGATGGGATAATGGCAGCCAAGGTCTCGTCTTGTACACTTAATTTTTTTGCCGGGTGAAACTATACGGTTAATTTGCCGTGTGTAGAAACTATGGTTTGGATCACGGGACTTCAAGAATAAATACGTCCCGGGACGGGTTCTTGAACCCAGAATAGTACCTGGGGATTCATCCTAAATTGGTTAAATCCATATGTGTGGCACATTTGAAATAGTCTCGCGTATTCACGGCAATGGGGATGTTTCGGAGGAGCACAACGTATTTGGTACCACAACAATATCTATTGCTACAAGCTGACCTCACCTGTCATTCTGCTGGATGACGGACAAGGCGACGGCGACCGACTGATGACGGGATACCCAACACGAACATCCGTAGCTACCTAAATGTAACATACCGGTGTCGGGCAGCAGCGACACCAGTGCGATTAGCTATGCAACTGCGATCGCCAAGCTACCTGCTTAGTATGACAAAAACGAGCAAAACCTTTAATTACAAGTCCAGACGAACAGCAGCCTCAAGTTTCCGTACTGGCGAAAAAAAAATCGACAGTGAGGTTGATATAGTATGTTAGGGTAGTTGTGATATGACTATTTTCTCGCCCTGATATATCGAACAAATTTTATATGAAAAATAGTACAGCACCTCTAGTGGTTACCACACTTCACTAAATTTAGACCAATCAGGGAGCCAGAATAATTTGCGAATGCGATGAAAACGGGTACAGGTTCGCTATGCGTTTTAGAAATGACTCATCGATTTCGTCATTACGACCAATCATGAGATTATAATAGATCTCATTGTTCTATCTCATCGATCTCATGAGATCTATTAACATTTTGCCATTTTGCCGCATCTATTGTTTCTTACATTTCGCAGCTCCAATTTGAGATTTGGAGGCAGGGTGGTGACTCTTGAATGAAAATGCAATCACTACTCGACTCTACGCACGTCGCGTCCTTTTCAACATGACCAACATGACATTAAAGTAATTAAAACTAAAAACACACTCTTTCAATACAATTAGTACCTACTCGTATATCTGCCGAACTTACTTACTACATTCCTGAAAAAGCTCGATAGCCTTAATTTATTTCGACCCGTAAAAACCACCCTATGGATCGCTTAGTGAAGCTCGATTTATTTATATTAATCAACTGAAATGAAGAATCTAAACATTTACAAAGAAGCGGTAATAATCTGAAATGGGTTTTCTGGGAGTTTTATTTTTTTAAATAATTTATGTTTGTAAAAGTAAAGGTTCTGAATATCATTTACGTTTCATTTGATCTCCATAAATCGCCATTCCAGTTGGCTTTTATATAGATTTGTTTTTATAAGATACTGTAAAACATTTCTTTACTTTTCAGCGATCATTAGTTATCTTTATAACCACCGACAAAAAAACTGTATTACTGTATTAGTGTATTGTGTATATCTCTGTCGTCAGCATCCTGGCGCCCAAACGGATGAACCAATTCTGATTTAGTTTTTTTGTTTGATAGGTGTCTTAATCGAGAGTGTTCTTAGCTTTGATTCATGAAAATCCGTTCAGTTTTTTAAGACCATGAGCTTTTTCTTGTCAATAACGCTATGAAATCAACTTTCATATGTCTGATCAATTCTAAATTCGATATTCTCTTAACTCAACGATATTGTAGAAATATGGGAGCATTGACCTGATGCTGGGACATCTCCTGGAAACTGCAGAATAGGAACTCCTTACCAACTTACAGCAGAAATGTCAAGTTTGGGCTCATTGGAATGGTTTCAATAAACAGCTGATTATATCTACACTAAGGGGGAGGGGATGGGGATGGCGAGGTGGAGGGGATGTGGAAGTGAAAGGAAGGGGGAGGGGAAGGGGGGATTAGCGTGGCGTGGTACGGTGCGGTGTAGTTGGGAAACGTATGTTTTATTAGTTAATGTTACCCAAAGACACTATTCCACGCGGACGAAGTCGTGGGCACAGCCTAGTATCTACATAGATCAGCCGTGGGTGGTTTTAAATCTTGAATTGCTAGAAAGCTTTAAAAAAAAATTAAATATTATATTTGTTTTTGCATTGTTTTGCCAAGTCTCTCGAAGCGACATAATCGTAAGAGGTATTAAACAAATACCATAAATAAATAACATAATAATAAGAGACCTGACGGCATGATGTTGGTTCCTTGGTGTCGTGGGAAGCCGCTAGTGTGGAATGCGACATGCGTCGATACGTTGGCAGTTTCCCACCTTCATAATACCTTACGGGCGGCTGGAGCAGCTGCATACGCAGCAGAGGTTCTCAAACGGAGGAAATATATAAGCATCGGCGACAACTATGCTTTTCTTCCGTTTGGGGTCCAAACTATGGGCTCGTGGGGTCAACAAGCGTGTGGTTTTGTTAAGGAGATTTTGTTAAGTAGCCGTGCAATATTAGACAACTTAAGTCACAAGTATCGTATATTATTGTATAGCTGTCAATGTGACATAAACCTTACGCTTGCTACGCTTTTCCTTCAAATAGAAGATTATTGTACGGCGTAAAGTTGCTAAACGTCGTGCAATAAGCGGATATTTAAGTCACGGAAAAGCGTGCGTAAAGTGCGGGTCACACTGTGCTATAAATTTCATTTTTTATTTGTAGTTTTTATTTTAATTATTAGTCGTAGTTAATATTTTAGTTTTATTACATTTTTAAATAGTAATTTTAACAAATACCTAAAAACTTATTTCATACTAGCTGTGCCCCGCGGCTTTGCCCGCGTTAAAAACTACTTTCATTTATTCAAAACTTTTTTCCACAAAAAAAAATTCCGCGAAAGCCCTTTACGCGTGAGGCCTTGATCAAGGGAAATAGGGACTAATTTATATAAATTTAATTGACGTTGATAGAACGCAGCTAAATTTTTAAATACCTATGTATAGAGCTAGGCAACTATAATAATACTAGAAGTGCCCCGTGGCTTCGCCCGCGTTAAAGACTTCTTTTATTTACTTAAAACTTTTATTTTGTAAATCTTTATATCATAAAAGACATCAAAGAAGTAAAAGCCAAATCGGTTCAAACTTTGAACCCCCGTTTCATCTCCTTAAATAGTGATTTTTTTTAAATCCTTTCTTAGCGGATACCTACGTTATAATAACTATCTGCATGCCAAATTTCAGCGCAATCCGAACCAATATTGATTTCAGACTTTGTTACCCCACTTCACCCTTTTAGGGGTGGCATTTCGAAAAAGTCTGAAACATGTATTTACTTATTTATTTTTAAAAGCACTTGTGTGAAGTTTCGATTAGAAAAATTTATGAATTTGTAAGCTACTTGGGAGAAACTAGTTCTCATGACACAGGGAATCCTAGTATGAGGACTAGTGTATCTATGTATCTTAATTAATAAAATAAAGTTTAATGCCATAGATAATTAATAACCAATGAAATTTAATGAACTACTATCTAATTGCGTATTACCTTTGTTTTAAAAAAAGTATTTAAAAAAAAAGTATTTCATAGAAATAATAGTAATACAAATGATTTCGTATTAACTATTGTCTATATATGTTAACAAGAGGCATGCTTATTAATGTTTGTTAATTGCAAATTTATAAGTTTAGTTTATTTTTGATCTGATTTAATTAATTTTTTTTTTAATTATTAAAAAACGATCTATCTTTTTTCTCCATACTAGGGTTCATTCCCGGGAATTCTGGAGCCGAAAATTCCCGGGAAATCGTTGGGCTTTGTTCCCGGGAAATTAAGCTTGAGAAAAGTCGAGAACTTGAGAAAAGTCTAGAACTCGAGAAATCATATTTGAGTGTATAAAATTATAAATAAAACTATTTGCCTTTACCGTTTGACTTATAAACGCGCGGCTAAAACTATAAATGCTTTAGTTTTTCTAAAGGCATATTTTATGAGACAGAGTAAGCAGATCTTATTGTTTTGTATGTATGTGCATATTTTCAGATGTTGATTTATTGATCTTTCAAAGTTTTAATTTGATTTTTTCCTAATTAACCTGTCAAAAATGGCTGTGATTGTAACTATAAATCAGCATAATATTATCTTTTTAATGTTTACATTTTTCATTTTTAGGGTTTCATACCTCAAAAAAGGAACCCTTATAGGATTAAATTTTTTTTCTGTCTGACTGCCCGTCTGTCAAGATGCCTTTTTTTCAGAAACGCGTAAATATCAAGTTGAAACTTATATCAAATACTTGGGTCTATGGTTTCTTCTGGCTGTGAAAAAATTGAACTCGTAAGTCAACGCGATCAAAAGATATGACCGTTTATGTAGCATATTTTCGCATATTTTGCGATTTTACAAGGGAATCAAAACCTATAGGGTACTTCCCGTTGACCTAGAATCATGAAATTAGGCAAAAAGCAAGGTCTTGAACTTTTAAGGGGTAAATCTGAAAACCGTAAATATGTAGTGTAATAACAAAAAAAGGTAATTTACTATTAGAAACTTATTATTTGTGGTTGGTGCAATACATTTTCTATGGACCGAACTACAAAGTTAAGTTTGTACAGTAATCTAGTCTGAGAAGTTGGTACGGAAGCCTCAGAGGGTGAGTCCAACTCGAAATGGCCGGTTCTTTTTGTTTTGTTTGAGAGAAGCTAATTTTGTTGAAAAATGGCAATAAAAGCTTTACGATTAAGTATTTTGATAATTTATTTGAGAGGAAAACCACTTAATTTATTGATTTTAAATCAAATATTTTTTATTATACACATTTTTAATTTTGTGACGACTTTTTTCATGATTTAAACCGAAAAGATATGTAAAAACATACGTAAATGTAAATTTCTCGACAACCCTCGGCCTCGAGAATTCTCGAGACCCGAGAAATTCATAAGCTCGAAAAATCATGAACCCTACTCCATACAAACTTTGAACCCCCATTTCATCCCTTAAGGGATGAATTTTAGAAAATCATTTCTCAGAGGGAACTAACGTCGTAATAACTATCTGCATGCCAAATTTCAGTGCAATCCGAAACAATATTGATTTCAGACTTAGTTACCCCACTTTACCCTGTTAACGGTGGCATTTCGAAATAGTCTCAAACACGTATTTAACTTATTTATTTACTGAAGTACTTGTGCAAAGTTTTGAATAGAAAATACTATCTTATCTTGTTTCTCCATACAAACTTTGAACCCCCGTTTCATCCCCTTAAGAGTGAATTTTGAAAAATCGTTTCTTAGCGGATACTTACGTTATAATAACTATCTGCATGCCGAATTTCAGCGCCATCCGAAACAATATTGATTTTAGACTTTGTTACCCCACTTCACCCTTTAAGGGGTGGCATTTCGAAAAAGTCTGAAAAACGTATTTACTTATTTATTTTTAAAAGCACTTGTGTGCAGTTTCGAATAGAAAAAACTATCTAATCTTGTTTCTCCGTACAAACTTTGAACCCCCATTTCATCCCCTTAAGGGGTGAATTTTATAAAATCATATCTTGGAGCTAACGACGTAATAACTATCTGCATGAACAAATTTCAGCGCAATCCGAAACAATATTTATTTTCAGACTTTGGTACCCCATTTCACCCTCTAAGGGATGAAATAAAAAAATCCTGAAACACCTATTTACTTATTTTTTGATTGAAGCACTTGTGTGAAGTTTCGAATAGGAAAAACTATCTTATCTTGTCCATACAAACTTTGAACTCCCATTTCATCCCCTAAAGGGATGAATTTTGGAAAATTATTTCTTAGTACACCACATACTAAGACAAATATACCCTCCAAATTTCATGCCTCTACGACCAGCGGTTTAGGCTGTGCGTTGTCTGTCAGTCAGTATGTCAGGACAAAAATTCTTATAGTATTAGAAGAAGAAGATATTACAGTGAAGTGTAAAAAAGGGATGATGTTATCATTGTCCATGCGGGTAAAACCAGGGGGCGCAGCTTTTATTAATGGATTTCAAAGAAGCAAGAATGCTCTGATAATGTTCACCTCCTACCATGCAAAGTTATCTACGAGTATATCATGCAAATCAGTGTTATGCATATTTACCAATGTGGGTATATGACATGAATATTCCGATCGCAAAAGTAATTTTAAAGGCTATCAAAAGCCAGTGCGTTTCCCTCCAGACGATGGACAACACTAGATCTATATTATCTGGACGCTAAGCGTTCAATATTATTGATTCAAATTTAAATTATTTTATTGCTCAACCACTATTAAGAAAGGAATGCAACATCGATCCTTGCCGGCAGTTGGGAAAAGTGGACAGATGTTGTATTTTTATGACATACCTCGGGTAACGCACTATGTAGGTGAATTTTGGTACAAAAAACAAAACTGAATTATGTGAAATGCTATGTGGCAATGCACGTTTTGCAGCATTTTCAAATGGCTGTTCATTAGCAAAATCTGGAAACGACTCTTCTAGAATTGAAACGCCAAGGAGGTGAACGCTCTTTTTATTCAAAAGTTTAATACTGTAACAATTTAATTCTTAATTAAAAAAAAATCTTTTAAAATTTAAACCATTCAAATGTTTTTTTTTATTAATATAAACCCTGCAAAACAATATTTCCATTGCTTCCCAGGGTCCTATCATTTAAATATCACATGTTCAATTTTAAATTTATATATTCGAAATATTTATATTTATATATTTGAAATTATTGGGGAGTGTATGGCGAGCTCGAAGATAGTTGGTCCAAAAAGATCGCTTTATTGACAACTGGAAAAAGAATTAATTAAATGGTCTCTATGAAGTAATTTGATTCTATTCGCAACATTACCGAAAATACTTCAAAACGTTTCAATTGCGAATTTTAGTAAAAAGAGTACCGACTTCAAAAATGTGGAGGTTCTCAGTACGTGTATGTACTTTTTATACAAGTATATACATCGAAACAGAACTACTACCAGTGGTCGCTCATAGGTTAAAATATTATGAAATATTTAGTTTGTTTGTAAAACATATTATGCAGTATACATATAGTTTAATCTTTCTGCATTTTTCTTCACATCAACTTCCTATGCCATATCTTTTCTTTGTAATTTTTAGGTTAGCACTTGACCATTATGGTCGATGATGTAGCGCGCATAGAAGAAACCTATTCACTCGCGTCTTGAAGACCCCTAGATTTAACCGTAGGTAAGCATAAACTCAGGCAGGTCTCAAACTCAAACTGCTTCGTGTGTGTCATGTGCTAAAAAGGTTTAAATACAAGTTATTCTTTACGTATTAAATTGAGTCTTAACAAATTTGTAATAAAAATACAGTATTTTTTTGTTTGCTGCATAGAATAATAATCTTCAATAAAATGTATTGTTCAATTGTACTGAACCTCTGGAGAGTGTCTTACAGCATTAGCATATAAATTGTATCTTCTGGTCAGACAACCGGCCAAGATGACACGCGTCCTCAACTCGATTGGCTGCATATTTATACTTGTACTTCGCCTGCCCCAGACCTTTTGAATAAAACATGCTGATGGTCCACTATCTCTATTGGGAATTCATTTATTTTTACTTATTAGTCGGATAAAATTAGTGGAAACATAATAACATATATATATTAACACAGTAATTTTTATCTTTAGTTGCCACGAGTGGAAACACAATATTTTGATCTACGAATATTTTAATATATAAATATTCATAAGATATCTTTTGCATGAATAAAATATTGATCGCTTTCATCAATCTGCATTTATGAAGTCCACCGCAATACCGATTTAGATTAGTGAATTATTAACAAATTATTTATCCCCATTAAAACCAGAAAAACCGTCCAAGATTGTAATAAATCAGCGTTGAATTAGCTGTTGTATTAGTCTTCATCAGTGGCTACCCGATACGGGGCCATAAAACGATGAAAGAAGCTAATTTTTCAGCGAATCATCTCCGGGTTTGGGCCATGAAGTCATCAATATTCATTTTGAGGCGCGCCCCGAAACAACACCTCGGTATAAATGAGCCGAGAGATGCCGGGCATGACAATTAAGATTACAAATTGAGTAATAATTAATTCCGTAAAAAATTAGAAGAATCAGATGAAACAAGTATTTTTTTATTTATTAGCTTAACGCCCTCATCGCCTCATAAAAATAAAAATATTGATTTGCTTCGTTAAAAACAAGTTACATTTGAAAAACTTTTTTTTAAAACAAGCTTTTACATAATATAAGAACAGAGCAAGTTAGGTCAAATCACCGGGTATAATTATGTGTTATAAGTAGTGCATGGCGGGAGAGGGGCCCCCACTATCTTCCGGGCTGCCGCCGTTTGATGGCGGACACGGTGGCGCCGCACAAAAAGAGAACTGTCGGTATGACGCCTCGCCGCTTTCCCTATCTTCTGCAACCGAAGTGGCTGGCGGTGGGGCAACTTTCCTAACCCTTGGTTCCCGGGAAGGAGGTTGCGACGTGCAATGTGCTCTGGCTCGTAATTTGGGTGGGGGAGGGGCTAAAGCCTAGTAACGAGGGATCCTTACGGACAAACGCCGACGGGGCTGCGGTTGAATGCGACTGCGACCCCGTAGCATCAAGATGTTGAGACGGAGCACCACGGTTTTAGTCGGTTGGAGCCCGACATAACTATTTCGTTGGGCCCACAACGGAGTGGTAAATTATTGTAACTAAAGTGGCCGCTACAACTATAGCATCTATGGATCTCTTAGAACATCGTAGCACGAAGTAGCGTAGCAAGTATGGCTACTGTGGAAATACGCCAATGTTCAGTATAGCAATGGGCGAACCCGATGAAAGGAAATAGGAGTATGGGAAAACCCAAATTTATTTTTATTAGCTTCACTTGTAACAAACTAACAAACAAGGAATTCAAATTTTGAAAGTCAATATTAACCTACATCTTTGTGTATACATATCTGTGTGTAGTTTAGATGACAATACTACAATTTGGAGCTGATCTGATGACGGAGGCAGGAGGTGGGTAGTGAAACTTTTACGTGGCTTCTAGTTGACCCTTCTAATTTAAGCTCATATGATTTGTTTTGACAAGTCCAAAAGATTGGGCTTAATTTTGGTAACGACGGTCTGATGATGGAGACAGGACTCTACTTTTTAGGTCAAGCGTATTTTATTAGATTTTAAATGTATAAATTATTCTAACGTAGAATCACTAAGCATCTGTAACTATATTGTACCTAAAACGGACATTACCGCTGCACCACTGGCTCGCGTAGATGTTGTAGAACGTCGTAGCATGTAGACGCGTAGCCAGTATAGGAAAATGAACCGATTGTTATTCTTCTTGTGTATGCGCGGTCTTTCAGTAAATATTATCAAGACCCGATGACTATCTCCAGAAATATGGAGATGAACACCGCAAACTTGCAGCTGAAAATTACTCGCGAGGCATGAAAGTTCGGTTTTTTAGTATTTAAACAATAATTAATACTATGTATTTGATAAACTTATAATTAATATAAGAATAATATTTTTTATTTAATATATTATAACCTTATACAAAAAGGCCACCGGGCTCTTACAACACAAGACATAACGCGCTTCCTTTGAGGGGAACGCGTCCCGTGACACGGCACGACCGGGACCAAAGTAACTCAATTTATTTAGATAATTGCTTGTTTCGCTAACCTTCCGATGTGGCTAATTGTTTGCTGTTTCATTGCATTGTTATGATACCGGAAACTTTATATTGCTTACTAAAGCACGAAAAAAGAGGGCAATAAATGGTGTATCTTTTTGCAGATCGATGTTAATAAAATATCGGCTAATAGATGACAATTTTATTTTTGAGGGTCACTAAAAAGAAAATCTTGGCACCAGTGTATACGCCTTAATCCTGCATGTGGTAGTGGTAACTATGTGTAGTGGCAAACATATTGTGGAATGAATATTAATTATCATATACACTTCTTACTCAATACTCAATATTTTATTGTCACCATATTATGTACAATTAATAAGATGTTACATAAAGGGTTAAGTCAACATATGACCCTGAAACGGTATAGCAAATTGTACAGAGCTAACGGACCGATTCAGTTTAGTAATTTTTTTTTTAATTATTATATTATATTTTTATGTTACATACTCGTAGTTAGGAGTTCATCTAGCTAGTATATAGAAAGCGTTTTGAATCAAATAGTCTAATTATAATGTGCTCCATTAAAATATTATTATAGAGTCTAAATAATAGGCAAAGTCACCTACCTGCACATGCAGCTAACAATACATATCAGTTATCCTTCGTTTGTTCCAGTTTGGAATGATTATCAAATCAGTAGGTATGCCATTACTGGCATAGCCATTAATATTCTGGCTCGAAGCGTATCAGAATAATTGGTTACGTCCAGTGTGCTACGACGTAGCAGACGTAGCCTATTCCTCGTACCAATGTAGTTCGTCGTAGTATTTCGTGAATATTCTCCGCGTAGCCATATATTTAATATATAGTAGGTCTTTGCACGTAGCATATCTCGTAGATTAAACTTATACATTACGGGATAGCATGGTTATGTTTATGGTCCCTCTTCAACTATGGCATTATAATATGGGATAACTCAAAAGACATTAAAAGAGTTTTTAGGATTCAAAGGAGTTGTATTTTGGGTTATAAATAAGGTCTGGTTTATGATAGCTGCAAACCTATTTATTATTCTATGGTCAAGGTGTGTAAAGAACTGCCACTACCATGGATATACATGAGATAGCTCTGTCTCTTCGTAAAAGTTAACTCGGAATACTTCCAAAAGCGTAACGATGTTATGGCGAGACCGACAAGGGTGAACCATTATCTTAACATACTATATCAACCTCCTTGCCGAAACCAGATCCGTACAAAAAAAATTAGTTTTAATACAGTTGCTCAAAAAGTGGCGTATTGCAGGGACGTATAGCGTTCGGGATGTGGGCTATTACATACTCGTGCTTTTTTTTTACCTTTCCCGAACTCGTGTGTTCTCTTTCCCAACTGTCAAAATAATGTCTATTAAAAAGAAAAAGAACTATGAAGTTTTTACTAAAAACATTCATTGAAGTTTTTATGATTGCATGAATCATAAACGTAACTCATAACGAAAAATACGTATTTTTCTAAAAAGAAGCTACTAATTTGTTTCAATATCAGATTTAATGATTTGATTGAATGAGTTAGGGTCCCCGCACACGGGCCACAGGCCACAACCACAAAACGCCGCCACCGGCATATTTCCTATAGTTTTCATACATTTTATCATGTAGCGTGTGGCGGCCACCGGCGTCACCGTGTGCGGCGAGTCCATATAAAATGTATGAAAACTATAGGAAATATGCCGGTGGCGGCTTGTGGCCGGTGGCCCGTGTGCGCCGAGGCTTAGGTTAGGTTTCATTTCATTTCATCTCATTAAATTTCATTTTCATTTCATATCAATAAAAAAATTCTACTGAAGACTTGGCTGTATGGGCATAGTTCCCTTTGCCTACCAGAATGGGTGAAGAAAAAAAAACTCTGCTTATATTCTACGCACAGAGTACGGAATCACTACGTTATAAGAGTCGGCAGCACAGAGTACTTTGTCGGCACTTCCCTACATTGTTGATAACCGAATTATGTAAGCCCTTTGTTACCAACCTCACAATATAAAACTAGAGCCAACATTATGAAAACAGGAATATTGGTCTAGGGATATATAGGGAACATAACGAATTGCTTTTTTTTATCGATATCGATAAAAGAAAAAAAATATGAAGAGTAGTGGTATCATTTAATCCTGTGTTAATTTGGTATAGTAAATAAAACGAAGCTACGGTCTCTGCATTTTTTATTACATTAGATATCACATAGTAGAATTAAGGAACCTATATCCAGCAGCAGACGAAAATTGGCTCATGATGATGGTTACAAAAGAACATAATGCAACTTAGAATTAACAACTTTTCATACATTATAATTTTATTCTATTCACAAACGATTTAATAGCCTTTGGAAAGATGTTATCCAGATGTGAGACGTTAAACTTTTAGTTTTTGTGTGGGTTCACCGGTGGTTCAGTGGTTCACACCAAATCTTCGTTTCCGCCATATCGTGAGTTTGACCATATTCGACATCTGCAATAGCACATTAAATGGGTTATCGATAAGTGTTGCTCATCACTACTTTACACACTTTTTCACGTTCCCGCCAAAATTAAATCCAAGTTTATAAGCAACTTGTTTCGACTGTCAACCTTTAGACATTTTAGACATTTATCGGAACTCTTTGCAATGACAGCCTTTCCGCACTTGTAATGAAATATACTAATAACATGCGTTTTGTATTTATAAGCAATACTAGCTGACCCGGCAAACGTTGTTTTGCCATATAAATATTATTAAATTACTAAAATGGCTATTAAAAAATAAGGGTTGATCGTAGAAGGGTGAAAATTGAGGATTGTATGTATTTTTGTATGTAGTATCATAAAAAAATAGACATTAAAAATTTTGTCTAAAAAATAAAATAAAAAATGTAGGGGTGGACTACCCCTAACATTTAGGGGGATGAAAAATAGATGTTGGCCGATTCTCATAGATACCGGATAAGCACAAAAAATTTCATCAAAATCAGTCAAGCCGTTTCGGAGGTGTATGGCAACGAAAACTGTGACACGAGAATTTTATATATTAGATGATACCAAATAACATTAAAATTCTTGCAAGCGTAAAGGATAGATGGCTTAATTGCTAAGCATGTTAAGATCACCGGTTCAAATACTAGCACGAGTGTTCGTTCGTCCACAGGTGGAAAGAGCATACTATATTGATGTTCCACCTGACCTACTACCAAAAAGTAGCTTACCACCATCTAGGAGAAAATATGGCCGCCATAAACTTACGGTGTTCCGGCAGCACACAGCCCTTGAGATGGGCAGCATTCTAGGCTTAATGTGTTCACTATCTTCGACCACATCATCGCTTACCACCAGGCGAGATAGTATAGGCATATAGAGATATTGATAGATTGAGATAGGTAGATAGGTCAAACACTAGCCTAAAGGATATAAAAAAAAGAACAAATACGACAATAGGTTCGGCGAGTTAGCAGCCCGTTGGCCGTTGGTGTAAGGGATATTGACTTGACTTGTAAGTGAGAGATCACCGGCTCAGATCCTAGCATAGCTATTCGGCCATCGGTGATAGGAGCATTATATCGATGTTCTGCAGATTTGCTAGCAAATAGTATCTTACCACCGTCAAGGAGAAAATCTGCCACCATGACGTTACGGTGCTCCGACAGCACACACCCCCTAAAAATTCTGGAATACTCTGACGATGTGCCGAGGCTTAGGCCTATGCCTAACGTGTTCACTATCATCGGCCACATCATCGCTTACCACCAGGTGATAAAGTGTTCAAACGCTAGACTAAAAGATACAAAGATAAAAAAGAAAAATTTGGCGTCAACCATTTTAGAAGACGGCTTGAGATAGTTGCGCTATATGTATTGGACTTACTGATTCAGTTGGGCAACGCCTCGTATAATGCCGCCTTCCAATTCCAGATAAGTAAGATTCCATGTTAAAGACCATCCCTTTGCATTAGGTAAGATAGTAGTCTCGTCAGGTCAACTTGGCAAAAAAATATCTACAAGTATTACGTAATGTGAGTAGATAATTAGTCGTTTTAATGACCTGATATTTGTATTTGTTATCGTAATGGCATCCCTGTCAATTTATCCAGTAGGTAATTCAACGCAACAAAGGCAATTCGAGACGTCGGCTAGTGAAGTAGCCAACACACGTAGGACCGCAGTCGTCGTTACCGCACCGCAGCGCAAATTGCGATATCCGGTGCTTTGCAGGCTGGACTGCCCAATTTTGGCGCAGATCTGGTATATTTTGGAGTTATATACATATAAGCTCCAAATTTTTCGTATTCTTGTGTTTTTATACATCAGCTATTTAGTACCTCCAATTAAGTATTACATCTAAATAACACAAAAACAGTGGCTCGCCGGTGTTTCAATGCGTATATCTGCCACCAGATCATCTTTCTTCAGAGTTCTATAAAAACACACACTGATGCCGACAAAGGCAGTGTGTAAGAAGCTTTTAGCACGAGTGGAATAACAATGTAACAATGTTATAATGACAGGAGTCGTGACCGACACGCGACCGAGCAACTCTCCGCGCCAGCCCGGCCTCAGTGCTCTACACAGTCTAAGTATCAAGCCACTCCTGTTTATTTTACCGCAATGAAATTCCCTTGCAATATTTTCTTCATTTTTTAATTTTGAATACATTTGAGTACAATTCTCCGTGGTGCGCCCCCGGCAATCTCCAAATTGCCTCTTTATGTGCAGATGTTCCGACCCTCGGTTTTTCCGTCTTTTGAATGTCGTTTTGCTGTTAAATAACGTGCTCTTTTATTGTAATTGAGGTTTGTGAGTTACTTCCTGCCGACTTACTCGTATCGACATAAGGCACTTGCAACTTTTCTTACTGCTAGTATTGCTATAATATAATGTCATGTCAGCGTTAAATTTGCGTGGCGTAGATGAATTTTGTGATACGTCCACATATTTTCCAAGTGTGGTCGTCGCGATCTTGCTGCGTAAACTCCCGAGGGAACCTAGGTCGAGACAGTCGACAACAATCAGTAGTAATCATGATTCAAACTCACGATAACTATAAATCTAAAATATAAATCTATGACATACTTTCGATTTGAAATATATATATCCGTCGGAAATGAAGAACGTTTTATTTGATTGACATATTTTAATTACTTGCTAAGCTGACCAAAATTCTTTGGTTTTGTTTTTAATTATTTATTTAACAAAAAATTATAATGGCATAACAAACTCTCTCTTACCTTTTTGATGTCAAGAAATTAATTGTAATGCCAATTTTAGGGAAATAAATCTGTCGAGTGGCTCCCCTCCAAAGAACGCAATTCAAATTGTTTCGTGCAACTCATTTTAAATTTAATTTCACGTGATTACTTGCTAAAGATCACAATTACGTTTCATAACATTCCGAGTCATTTATTTTTCTCTGAACAAATTCATTTCTTGTGAACCAAATTAATTCCTTAGCATTATATCTACTTCTTTCGAGATCTGAATAAATTTGAACGAGATTTCTTAAAAAAAATAGACGGGCTGGAGCCCCTGCGGCTAACGCCAAATTACATCTTTATTTACAATATCCACCTTATATTTTGTTCTTGGCATAGTAGAATGAACACATTTCATTTTCTCCGTAGCTATCATTTGGGGATCATTTGAAATTAAAACAATTTGACATGTTGATAAAACACTCACTTTTATTATAGTATATTTTGTGAAAATTATATTGTTGTTATAATATTACGATAAGCCCATTGTCAGCTCTGTCAATTATATCTTAGAATAAGAAGTAGAACTGAAACAAATATTAACATTAATGAAATTCTACACTGAGTTGTTGCTTTAGATTATATTTTAAAATTCGCAGGTAGTAATAATAAGTTATTATGTTATTTACTTTAGCTGGTTCATGTCCACTGGTGATAGGAGCATATTATATGTATGTTCTGCCTGACTTGCCACAAAAAAGTAGCTTACCACCAATTACCATCAAGGAGAAAATCTACCGTCATAACCTTATAGTATTCTGGCAGCACACAGCCCTTTAGAGTTAGAGTATTCTAGGTCTAGCATGTTCACCATCTCCGAATACAACATCGCTTACCACCAGGCAAGATGGTTGTCAGATGCTAGTCTATAAGATGTAAAATAATAAATATTTCATCCACTATACACGCCAGTCAGTTCACTAACTTGTAACATGTTTATTGTAGCCAGTTATGACAACTTTCGGCCAAAAAGAAATTTTAAAACAAGTAATATTTTTAAAAAAAACTTTTTAAACACAAGATTTTACATAACCTAGGACCAGAGTAAGTAAAGACAAATCCAACGAGCCCAAACACGACGGGTATAACATATGTAGTTTAGCAGTTTCTTTGGCCACCTTTCAGCTCCATCATCAGAAAAGCACCATGTCATTATAATATTGGATTTTCACGCGATTACGTAACCGTAACCGAAGTAACCGGGAAGTGGATCAAATTTAATTTGCAAGTTTTGATGACAAACATAAAAAAAACTTACAGGTGAAACTAAATAAAAGCTTGTAAAAGTACCCTACTATCGTAAAGAATAACACGCTCGACAAAATCGTTACTTTCCAGTTGAAATCATGGTCAAGAGCTTTTCTGTCTTCGATAAGAGTGTTCGTTTCTATATATAACGGTATAAAAACAAGGTAAAACTTAAAGTTCAATGAAATCCGCCTATCATTACCTATAAAGCGAAACGTGCCCGAACTTTCCGATGTAAAATAGACAGCGTTCCGTTAAACCTTTTCAAAAATGAGACTTTAGTGAATTCTTAATTTTAACCGCCAAAGTCATGAGATCCCTTAAAATTCAGATGTCTTTCTATTACTACGACTTTGTAACTCGATGAATAAAAGACAAGATAAGTTTCTAGACGGCAGGCAAGGTGTTATTGTTATAGTCACCTATTATGATAACGGGGGTATTGAGATATTGAGAGTGAACTGAGGTTGCATTAGTCTCACTCAAATGTTAATTTGATAAGTGAACAGCTTTTGTTTTAGACCGTTGGCAATAAAGATTTCGTCTATGTTTTCATGATCATCCTAATTTGCAGCAAAGTTTGTACTAGGTTTTATTTTAAAGGAATAACTTTTGAGCCGAGTTAGAGTAAAGAATATCAACTATTTTACTTCGAATTATTTGCGTTTGTTCCTGATAACCTTTCTTTGCTTTCGAGCGCATATGATGTGATGATAGTTACTATCGATACTTTCTGGTTTACTAAAAGTTACAATAATTTCATGACTGGATATATTTATAGCAATAAATCATTGTTAATAAAGCCTTGAAGAATTAAACGGATAGGTTTGAATAATTTACAAGATAAACCGCCCAGATGAGGGCCCAGTGGCGCAGTGGGAGATTGGTCGGCATACCAGAGGTAGTTAGAGGGTTCAAAGCCTCGTCGTGCATATCATTTATATAAAACACTAGAAGTACCCCGCGGCTTCGCCCGCGTTAATAACTTCTTTTATTTATTTAATACTTTTCTTTTGTAAAAAACTATTGTATCATTAAAGACATCAAATAAGAATTATCCAAATCGGTTCACCCGTTTTCATGTTATTGCGTGACTAAGGAAATTCGGGATTTATATAAAACTCTAAAAACCCAAATTTTCAAACTTTGTTACCTACCCCATTTCGAAAAATCCTACAACACGTACTTATTATCTTTTATCTCATCTTGTTTCGCCATACAAATTTTGAATCCCCGTTCCGTATCCGGGAGGAATTTTTAGAAAATCCTTTCTGAGCGGATACCTACGTCATAATAACTATCTGCATTCTAAATTTCAGAGCAATCCGAAACAATATTGATTTTTAAACTTTGTTACCCCAGTTCACCCTCTTAGGGTGGCATTTTGAAAAAGTCTGAAATTCGTATTTACTTATTTATATACAGAAGTACTTGTGTGAAATGTCGAATAAAATGACTATTCAATCTTTGAACACCCACTTGATCCCTTTGAAAATTTGAAAAATCCTTTCTTAGCGGATACCTACGTCAAAATAACTATCTGCATGCCAAATTTCAGCGCAATCCGAAACAATATTGATTTCAGACTTTGTCACCCCACTTCACCCTTTAAGGGGTGGCATTTCGAAAAAGTCTGAAAAACGTATTTACTTATTTATTTTTAAAAGCACTTGTGTGAAGTTTCGAATAGAAAAAACTATCTAATCTTGTTTCTCCGTACAAACTTTGAACCCCCATTTCATCCCCTTAAGGGGTGAATTTTGGTAAATCTTTTCTTAGAGGGAACTAACGTCGTAATAACTATCTGCATGCCAAATTTCAGCGCAATCTCTCTTTGGAAAAAACCTGAAACATGTATTTTATTATTTATTTACTGAAGTACTTGTGCGAAGTTTCGAATAGAAAAGACTATCTAATCTTATTATACAAACTTTGAACCCCCGTTTCATCCCCTTCAGGGGCGAATTTTGGTAAATCTTTTCTTAGAGGGAACTAACGTCGTAATAACTATCTGCATGCCAAATTTCAGCGCAATCCGAAACAATATTGATATTCACACTTTGTTACTCCATTTCACCCTCTTAGGGGTGGAATTTCAAAAAACCATGTACTTTTTACTTATTATTTTACTGGAGAACTTGTATGAAGTTTCGAATAGAAAATACTATCTAATCTTATTTTTCCATACAAACTTTGAACCCCCGTTTCATCCCTTACAGGGGTGAATTTTAGAAAATCCTTTCTCAGAGGTAACTAACGTGGCAATAACTATCTGCATGCTAAATTTCAGCGCAATCTGAAATAATATTGATTTTCCCACTTTGTTACCCCATTTCACCCTCTTAAGGGTAGAATTTAAAAAAAAACCTGAAACACGTATTTACTTATTTTTTTACTGAAGCACTTGTGTGAAGTTTCAGATAGAAAAGACTGTCTAATCTTGTTTCTCCATACAAACTTTTAACCCCCATTTCATCCCCTTAAGAGGTAATTTTGGAAATCCTTTCTTATCATTACGTACTAAGACAAATATACCATCAAAATTTCAAGTCTCTACGACCAGTGATTTAGGCTGTGCGTTGTCTGTCAGTCAGTCAGTCAGTCAGTCAATCAGTATGTCAGGACAAAGATTCTTATAGTATTAGATTTAGGTGCGCATTTTTATAGTGGCCCTGTTTTGATTGGCCGCCCACACTTGCGGTCTTTAGAGCGCCACAAAGAAACTTACATACATACATAGGATGACAAAATCACTCATACCCTTCCTTGCGCATTCGGGTATAAAGAGCATAGACTAGAGTACCTACTTTTTAATATAATTACAACTCTTTATAATTTGCTTAGGCAATAAAAATGGCGGAGGTTAGCTAAAATGTGTGGGACACAAGAATACATCAATAATATTTTTTGTTTTGTAGTAAAATAAAAAATCCCATCTCCCCTGTATCCACTTTGCTTTAAAAGACTACAGTACAATTGTTGTTAAATGAACAGGGCAAAGCTTCAGTTCATTTTTCAATGAAAACTTGCTTTAAATTCAAAAGGGATAACTTACGTCTGGGTCCTTTTCGTAAGAGCATTTGTGGACGTCGAATGCACTTTGACATTTGTCTTTGTCTGGCGTATCTGAAAGATATGAAAAAAACTATACAAAATGTGCCTGCACTTAGGTAAACATTGTTTATATATATTTACAGTTGATACAATACAATACAATACAATACAATACAATATAAAAGTCATTATAAAAATTAAATGTAAACTTATTAAGAATGGCCGCAGCTAGTAGTTGATCTTAACGCTCTCTATTAAAATGCAAAAATAAAATAGCACTTGAAAAGTCACATTAGTTTGTTAAATTTTTATGTTTAAGTAGGTAGGTATATTTCTTTCAATATTTTCTGTAAAATAATAAAAGTGGATTTATCTAAAAGGAAAACGATACTCATAACTAACAAAAACACTAATATATATGACGTTAATGAAGACTCTACTTACCCAGATGTTTACAGCCAAATATCATTTTGGATGTCCTATCATAGTACTCTTCAGGGATCAAACTGACCAACATGTCGTAGTCCACAACTCCATCTTCATCAGCCTGAAAGACATGAAATGTTTAAAAGTTTATATTAAAAAAGCAATGGTTTAGGCGTACATGAAACATGCAAAGCAATGTCATATATTGAAAATTAGGAACATACTGATCACCACCAAACTACATGTTACATGATGTTAATATTAAGTTGAAGTTTTCAAATCATAGTATCTCTTCGCTGAGTTAAATATTAAGCAAATGAAATTAATATTAAATTAAACATTTTTTGTAACCAAATTAATGTCTGGGTGGAGTGAGAGGCAAACAAAGACGCATAGCTCACCAGGGTTGCTTCCTCGAGAAGGCAAAACATATAGCATTTCAATTTCGTGTCCTCCTTAAATATGCCGTTTTCGCAATTCGTTATATCCTCTGGGGGCAAGAAGAATAAAGACTCTTTAATGTACGTAAACATGAGACATTGTATTTCAAAACATTGATGGTGAATAAATGCGATAGAAGTGATCTGTATTTATTACATGAAATATAAATTGCATTATGTTGCGATGAATACATTACAATTAAAAATCGATTGTATGAATAGTACAGGTAAAGTTGCTGCAAAATAACTTAAATATGATTCATTAATTCATGAAACTTCTTTACAGTTAGGTTCACATAATAGACAAACAAAACATACCTACATTTAAAATGTAAAGTATATTTTGGATTTCTGCACTAAAACAGTCTTAAACATTGTATACTTGTACAACTAATTGAATTTCAAAGATGTAATAGTTTCACCAATGCCATGTCTATCGCTACCAAAGTCTACGTCGCTTAGCTAAGCCGCGCCGATTGTTTCGCGTCATTCGCATGTTAACGTACTACAAAGGCGGAATAAAATGTTCTTTGAGCACTCACCCTCGGAGACTCCGGTGTTCCCAACACACGCGTCGTGAACTGTCTGAATTATTTCTTTGATTTCTTCACTGAACACCTAAAACATGCATAAACATATTTAGTGATATAAGGATCATTACTGTTCCAACTATGTATCGACAAAACAAAAGTTGCCTACGGGAAAAGCTGAATTAACGCAGCCTGTATAGGTATTCTCATTCAAATCCGATATAATTATTCGAGTTCGATTCAACGGAAGCATCATTTTGAATGTTAAATACCTATTGATTTATACCGTTAGCTTTCTGGTCGTGGAACCCTTTTTGGCTAGAATCACTCTTTTTTTAAATTGAAGTGTCAAAATATCTGATCGGAACATTGTGAATTGCATAAATCCGATTTGAACTAGAGGTTGCTTTCGAATCCGAATTTGCTATCGAATGATAGTGAATAGCCATGCCGGTTCCGACTAAACTGAAAATAACAATTAAAAGTCCACACAAAACAATCAGTGTTTTATTAGTTATAGTGTACAAACGGTAGTATGAAGGGCAAGTTCGTATAAAAAAAGCGTAAAGCACTGACAGACACACGTCTGAAATATCAGAGTATTCTTACCTAGATACTATATGAAATATGTTCATTAAATAAATATGTACAATAAAATGCAATTGCCTTTATGCTTAGTGTTGGCACATGAGTAAAGAATTTACTTATGTGGTGTTGGCATGTTAGCGTTGACTTGGGAGTGCTGGCATACAATATTTATATAGCGGCCGGCGCAATACTGACACGAACAGCCACGGTGCCAGTTGATGGTGCCAGTCAGTTTGGCATGCCAGCACTGGCATCGTATAAAAACGTTTGTAACTCTGTCACTCTGTCTGTTTGTTACCTAATCACGCCTAAACGGACGATCCGATCTTTTGATATTTATAGCATAAAGACGAACATAGGCTACTTTTTGTAAAAAAGAAAATCATGACTTTTTGACACATACGAGTAATTTAAATAACTCAGATCACACAAATATTGATTGACATAGCTTTACAGTAATAAAATTCTTGGTGTACGTGAACGAAGTTGCAGGTATCAGCTAGTCATACATACGTTTTTTTTTTAATATTACGAGACAGATACGGTACAACCGAAGTCTGAAGTTACGTAGCAACCCTTAGTTGCTGTAACTTGTTAAAGCATAGATAACCCATAAAGCATAGATAATAAATAACATATTTTATTTACACGTCGATTGTACCAAAAAGAAAAGGTATATTATTTTATCCACTTAATAACAACATCATCTGAAAGGCTGCGTTATTTATTCCTTTTATTCGCCTACACGTGTCAAGGAGGCTCATACATTTTATGTACATTTTTTCCCGTTTTAGTGAATATATCACATACATCATCTCCCCTCAGATCTTCACGCACTTGCCTTTGTGAGGATCCCCCACGAGTGTCCTCCCGTAAGTCGTTTCAATATTAAAAATAATATAACATTCTCAAAGAAAATATTAAGCTGTGATTCCGCGGAGACCAACTCGATCCGCATCAACTTGTATCATAAAGTTAAATATTCATTTAATGGCGAGAGTTGGTTTCCATTGCCGAGTTAGGTGAAATCGTTAATTGAGAATATTTAAACGAATTATAAACAATACGTATGAATAATATCGATCAAAATATTTTAAATTAACTGACTAGATATATCGAGCGCGAGTCATTTTTTCAAGAATAGATTTGTATATAATTTTTTTCATGAGTATCTCCGGGGCAGCCTTGCGGAAGTCGGTTGCGATTAATACACTTTTCCGTAACCATTGTAAACTTGCTACAGTACAAAGGACCTGTTGATAAGTAATGTTTTTATATCGCTTTATATATTTATAATATCCTTTATCATTTTAAAGCATTGAGCAACATTACATGAAAATACGATCAAATTTATTGACAATCTCTAGGGATACGGAGCGTAACACTTTAAAACACAACCATAAATTACTCACGCACCTCAAGTGCCTTTTAAATTTTTCGAAATGTATTATTTCTAGGGTGTCGTATGGAAAAGAACTCAGAAAGAATGACATAGCTCCCATTAAGTATTCGTCGGCGACGTTGAGCAATAGTTTCGTCCGAGTGCGTGCCGAACCACTCATCTATCAACAGTGCCTAGAGAGCGACACTTCATAACTACACCTCGTGACAAATTGACGAGCAAAGTACACGACACACGAAGTTGGAAAAAATCCCTAAGGATCCGCTCACATCGAGACGCAACGCGACGCGACGTGGCGCGCACTTTTATGTATGATTATTTTGCATTATAAATATGAATAAAGAACATACTTAAGTACTTTACTTAGTTTCTATTTCATTTAAATAATTCGGCGGCGTCGCGCTGCACCGCGCGGCATAGCCAGAAGCCGTATGAGACAAAATAAAACTTTATTTACAACACGAAAATATACACATATCATTGAGATAATTGGGTCGGGCTCCACCGCGCCGCAAAATCACATGCATCGTCGTGTGGTGTTGCATTGGGTCGCGTCTCGGTGAGAACTGACCCTAAGTCTTACTTCTATAAGGTGACACAGACCCGAGATCAACTATTCTGAAGAGATATCACTGAAGCCACATAATATGACACGCTAGCTTTGTAAAGAGGGATCTATTGAACTAACTTTTATTCTGGAAATGCAATCGTATTTTATCTTGGTTTTTTTAAAAGGTTAAATCATTATTATAATCAGTTAATAATATAGATTATTATATTTTGTGATAACAACATGTAACTTCCTATTTTTGACTAGGCATAGCTGTCAGAAACATATATCATACCAAAGACAACTAACTACTACGACTTGGTTAGGGCGCTCGTAGTGTAGAGCGCTACGACGGTGTTCGTAGCGCTATCTGTATTCAGATGGTTATGGGATGGACTGAATTGCCGAGTTCAGTTAGTGATGTACTTGTCTTTCGATTCCAGGGCCGGTAGTCTCTACATGCATAGCGATGAATTTCGAGCGATAATCGTCGATACGAAAAGACATGTAGATAACAACTGTCTAGCTGCATCTCATTCTAGCAAAAGTTTGCGATGACAAGACGCATCGCTATCAATGTAGAGACTTCCACCCCAGGGGTGAAAGTTAAGATAGTGCATTGAAGCAAAGCCGCGAGCAACAGCTAATAATACATTTATATATATATATTTGAAATGTGCTAATTAAGCCCTCTAATTTCACACATATAACGGCTAAAGTATCTATTAAAAAAATAGTACATGGCTTTATGTCCTTTAGAGGAAGCCATATTCAATTTAATGTGACATAACATAGCTTATTTACCAGCGAAAATCAAGACGCTTCCAACGACACCGTATTTGTCAACATACATATATATATATACATACCGGTCAAAATCATAACCCTCCTATAATCGGCTAAAAAAGTAGACGAACTGAGAACCTCCTCCTTTTTGAAAGTCGGTTGAATAGACAATTAACTCACAGGTTTACTCTTCCCGCAGTGTCCAAACGCCAATAGGGTAAGTAACACAGATAACGTCGCGGTGACCATGGCGCCGCCGCCGCCGTCTTCACCCTGACACTAACCGCTTCACCGTGCCTTATATCACTGTGAACATCATCCACTTACTGATTATCAAGACCAGCAATTAACACGTTAGCGGTCTCTAGCCGTAATCATCGGGCGGAAACGTATCACATGCGGATGAGTAAGCAGCGCACAGATAGACACTTTGATAATATACATGACGGTTCGCCAATGCACGGCGCTGAAATACTGATAAAATGTTTGAATGGAAATAAATATATTTTGAAATAGAACAATTAAGATACTTTTTAACTAAATAATTTAATATCGAACGAAAAAAAAACAAACTAAAAAAATCAACATATATGATCGTTTAAAAAACTAAAAAGAACCGACTTCAATGCCGAGCTATTAATTTTCAGTGCCAATTTTGAGGTGTTTATCTTTATATCTCTGGAGATACTTATCACCCCATGATAAAATTACCATGGTACCACACTTGGGATATCTACTTTCTAACAAAAAAAGAATAATCAAAATCGGTTCATAAACGACGAAGTTATCCGCGAACAAATATAAAAAAAAACATATATACGGTCGAATTGAGAAACCTCCTCCTTTTTTTGAAGTCAGTTAAAAATACCGCCCTAATTATTATCAGTACCAAGTTTGAGGCGTTTATCTCCGTTATATCTCTGGAGATACTCATCAAATCTCAATGAAATTACAATGGAACCACCTTAAAGATGTAGGTACCATACCATTCAAACATAGTAGTTCTGTGAGAACAGTAGACCTCGCGTGCCCTTATAACCATGGAATAACCGACACTTTCCCCTTTCCCCTGGCTTAGCAAAACCATTGCAGAATTTGGGCTTTTGCCAAAAAATAGGGTATATATGTATAAGTTTTAGCTATGCTATTACTCGCGTTCCCTTGGTCCTAGGAGTTTGAATCTGATGTCTACAGGTTTGTCTTGTGAAGGCTAAGAGTACTTTGTAGTCAGATTGGTGTAGTGTATATTGTAGTAAATATTTGCCGAAAAAATTACAGAAATTAAAATCCGTCCATATATAACGCTACATCAAACTTCATCCCCTCCACTCCCCCTATTTGGATTTTTTTTCGCAACATCTTGTGAAGAATGAAGTTATTAGTGTGCCTCTCTAATTTGACTGAAATCCGTCAATAAATAACATTTCCGAAATCTCCTCCCTTTCCCCCCACCCCTCCCCCTCCCTATATTCCCCTCAATAAAAAAACGCAATCGCCAAAAAATCTTAAATATATCAAGAATGACCGATTTTGACGAAAATTGGCAGACCCGTCTGCCAATTTTCGTCAAAATCGGTTGTAAAAAGACCTTATAAAAAGAATCATTCGAATCGGTTTACAATTGGCGGAGTAATAATAGCTTTAGAAGGGATATGTGCTCGTATACATTATTTTTGTCTTAGGTCCCCCCTGGCAGCATTCTTCCTGATTAGCTACATCGAACGTCGTTCCCGAACTCAGAGTTATATATTTTTGGGTAGTAGTTAGTGCCAGCTGTAGTCTCATTTATCGTTGACCTTTTAGCATGATTCAAGGATCAATTTTTTTTAATGATATATGGTAACAGGACTAGCACGACGCTCGCCTGAAGGTAAACGATGACGTCTACCCATTACAGATACAACGGCATACAACATTCTGGACTGCCAGAATTTTGCATGTTACTGCACTGCGCCTGTTACCTTGAGACATAAAGATGTTGAGTCTCACATGCCCTGTAATTTCACTGAACACCTTGCCATTTCAACCGAAAAACATTCCTATTTGACGGCTGAAAATTAGTTGGCAAAGTGGTGATACTGCCCCAAGCGGACTAGCAGAAGTCCTACCACTACAATTGCAGTAATAAGGTAATGCTGCCAACTGGTATGGGCAATAATTGTTTCCTTCCAAAAAATACACAACAAATGTTTATTGGTGAGTCCAACACCAGTCTCATCTGTACAAAATTATCTATTGTGATCATGACTATCCGAGACTAGAAGAGGTGCAAGTAATTAACGATTTAAACACTTCACAGCATATGCGTGAATTGCATAACTATGTGTCTAATGAGTGATAATTTACTTGATTGCCTAGCAATAAACTACCAGCAACCTATGTTTTAATCTGTTTTACACATCACTGTATAAAAGTAGCAAAAAATAATACTTACCTACAAAAACCAGTTAAAAAAAATTACATTTAAAGTTGTGAGTCACAAGTTTTTCCTTGCCAAAGTTTGCAACGATCGTTCATTGTTTCGGTGGCAACAAAGGGAAGCTTACGTGTTTTTATTCGCCCCCATTGTGGACTACACAATAATGATTATAAAATTAATGTCATAATTTGCCGTGTTCGCTGGCGGGGCTACAATAAGGCTCCGACGATAACAGACATAATGATTATTAATGGTGAAGACAGTCTGGAAAATCACGCTTCGTTCAACTACACGGTCGCTTAATGTTTCAAAGCCGGCCTGGGGTCACAAAATAATATGGAAAAGTGAAAGAGGAACGACCTAGACATCATTATTTCAACAAGTTATACTAGGTACACAAATTCTGCGATAGCTGAATTTGTCGTAATTATTCCGGCCATGACTTTTTCCGCCTCATCACTTTTGTAACTGTGACAATCGAAGAAAAACTGGCCAATTAACCAAAGAGTGTTATTGCAAACTAGATAAAGCAGAATCTTCTACTAAAGTACTTTTTCGTAATGAAAAAAGAATACTTTTTCAATTGATGATAAAAATGATGCTTATATATTTTCATGTAAAAATTCTAAAGTTATCGAGAATTTTTCGATTATCTTCCACGCATAGGATTTAAGCGGTGTGTTCAATCGACATGAAAAATCCATTAGAGTTGTTTGTGCTAGCGTGCGCTGGCAGCCGTCGTCACTGACCGGAGCTAAGAGGATTTGTTGCAACCCCGGTGCATCATACCTATATCTGCATATTGTTGGTATCTGATAGCTCCACTACTTAATATATTGTTTACCTAGTTACTATAGTTTCAATAGTACCTACCTAGTTTGCATTCGAATTTGGTAGTTAAGATAATTGAGTTTATTCGCGGCTTACGGCTTAAGTCTGTTTTCAAAATGGTATAGGTACATAGATACAGGCTAAAGCAGGCCACGGTAATATAATATTATTATATTACCGTGCCCAGGCTCGACATTCTAGCATGCTTTATACTTACTTAGTCGATAACTAAGGGTCCCCGCACACGGGCCACGGGCCACAACCATAAAACGCCGCCACCGGCATATTTCCTATAGTTTTCATACATTTATCATGTAGCGTGTGGCGGCCACCGGCGTCAACCGTGTGCGGCGGGTCCATATAAAATGTATGAAAACTACAGGAAATATGCCGGTGGTGGCTTGTGGCCGGTGGCCCGTGTGCGCCGACCCTAAGACTTATGCTTATAAAATATCTTATAAATAAATATTTATAACATTCAGGTTAAATGTTTGAGGATGCGAATATTCATATCATTAATATTCCTTCTACAGTCATAAAGATTTCAAAGAAGCACCTCTACAACTTCAGAACACATAATGAGAGAGCACCGCAAGATCCAGATTAAGCCTCGGAAAAATTCAAACATATTCCTAATGAATATGTTATGTAGCCGCATAATTAAAAAAACGAGGTGTCATTAATTTGCGAAAAAATAATCATTTGAAGATATGAGAGACAAGTGGAGAGTGGCGAGAGACGTCATTACCGCAATCAAAGCACCCAGCCGAAGCCGCAGCACGCGCCCCTAACGATGAGAGCTCTCGATAAAAATTAAAAACACGTGCAAGCCCAGCCTGAGGAAAGTTTTAATGAGAGTACACGGCTTGCGTTCTGCCGTAGCTACATGTCTAGATGAGATGTAGAATGTTTCAATGGCCGATGGGTACGTTTCGAGGATACTTGTTGTGTTTATGCATGACAGCCAGTCCTTGCAGGATATATATTGTAGATCTAAGACGATACTTGCCTAGATTATACCGACCTGTACTTTGACATTAGCTCAATTTGAAGATATTTTAGGATGCCATATTATCTAAGATCACAATTTACAACCCAATCAACAACACCGATAAAGAGATGCTATAGCTTTAGGTCAAACTAAACGTAAGGTTTTTAGGGTTCCGTAGCCGAATGACAAAAAAAAGATTCAGGCGCCGCTCCCCATACATGGAATTGAAACAAAAAAAATGTTTTTCATCAAACCTATACATGTCTATATAATAGATAGATCTTTCTCTTAGACACTTCCAATTGGTTTGAACGAGATATATTCTGCAGTTTATAAGATATAGCAAGTTTTCAAAATCCGCAAAAATAACTCTATTCATACAAACACTATGAAAAACAAAGTAAATTTTTCAGAATTTTTTGCTCAACCTTGTAAGACATTGTACTGTGTGGTACGGAACCCTACGAGTGCGAGTCTGACTAGCACTTGGCCAGTGTATTTAAAAAAGGTGGGTAACTTAAGCATGTTACAAAAATCTACGTTTGCGAGGCCCTAGAAAGCCCTCGATCGTTTTCGCATTTATAGTCCACTATCTGTACCCGCGACTTCGTCCGCGTGGAATAGTTTCTTTGGGTAGCATATTTAATTATTTAGGCTAATTATTTTACAAATAAGACACATGCGTATCCCACCTACACCGCACCGTACCACGCGACGGTAATCCCTCCAAACGTTGAATGTCATATTTATTTATATCGAATCAACAGCCTAAAAAATAATTTTCAAGCTTCTAGCTCTAAAAATGAAGATAATTCCATACAACATTTCATCCCTCCTTTCAACCCCTTACAACCCTTTTTTCGCATTAAAAAGTAACCTATGTCCTTTCTCAGGCTTTAGACTATCTGTGTACCAAATTCCATTTAAATCCGTTTAGTAGAACATTCATATGAACCTTACATGTTTCCATACAAGTTTTCATCCCCTATTGTTATTTTACACCCTTGAGGGTAAAACTTTTACAAACTTTGAATGTCATATTTATTTATATCGCGAATCAACAGCCTAAAAAACAAGTTTCAAGTTTCTAGCTCTTAAAATGACGATACTTCCATACAACTTTTCATCCCCCCTTTCAACGCCTTACAACCCTATTTTCGCATTAAAAAGTAGCCTATGTCCTTTCTCAGGCTCTAGACTATCTGAGTACCAAATTTCATTTAAATCGGTTCAGTGGTTTTGGCGTGAAAGTGAGACAGACAGGCAGAGAGAGGTACTTTCGCATTTATAATATTAGTTAGGAAGTTAGGATTATACTTTGAATAGTACGAGTTACCTATGTATACTTATATGTAGTAGGTTATATATAATCGCTTATCGATGAGGTAGTAAATTTTTATGGATGACGTATTGTGTTTATTGACTTATGTTTATGAACTTAGATAGTTTTTTTTGTACCGACACAAACACACCTACATAGAAACCCACTAGATAACTTGATATACCGACTCACAAGGCATATGTTCTAAATATACCTATGCTAACCACTTTAAAGTTGATTCAGCTATCTCTGAATACTAAAAGCAATCTGCACTAGTCGCTTCTACGAGAGCGATAAAAATAAATTGTGATTTATAACAACGCACGAATAAAATCCTTTTGGCAACTGCATTCCCGATTTTATTCATATTGGTACTTTCCCGGTGGAACATAAAAAATCCATTAGATTTGTGCATTGGCTTAACGAGTGGGACCGAGGCACACCGAGCCTTTCTGACTGGAACTGGCGGCAGATCGGGGGCAGCACTCGTTCGGCCTCGGCCTCCATTTTCAGTTGACCGTGCGGAAGCGGCTTTACTGCGTTTCCTGTCAGCATCACGGTTCTGCAAGCTGCGAACCTCCTGATAACTATTGCATGATCCTATCGCATCCGATTTCACGGCTGCTAAGTGAAACGTCGCACGAAATGTCAATAATAATAAATGTCTTACACATTTATCGCAATTACAGAATCGTTACCTTACACCGTTGCCGCATCAAACCGTGTGAAAGCGTCAACCAAAATACCTATAATAGAGCAGCAACCGATCGACATGTTTCACGCATACTGAGCGTAGGTACAGTTTTTGCTCGATGCATAAGTAGGTACTTACTGACCTGGCCATTACTTAATAACTTCCGAGTATTATTGAAACAAATTGATCAACCCTAGATCAAAGGGTAGAGCGCTTTTTAATCATAGTTAAAATTACTATCTTACGCGTTACAAACATCCAATTTTGTTTACGAAACACGAAACTAATAAATTAAGTTAACCTTTGATTCGCCGCCCAAAGCAAAAACGGTTTCGGTCAATTCAATTTAAAACCTCTGACAATACCAATTTGCCTGCGTCTAGATACCTTTGCCCGAAAAAGCATTTCAAACACAACAATAAATCTTCACTGAAATCACGGTCTAATTTCGTAAAAGCCCCATCTCGCTTTGCTAATTAATATGAATGGCATTTGCATCCGGCTTTTTCTCGCGTTCGCTGTTCCAACTATTGTTTTGCAAAGATTCTCACAATTTATTTCTGTTTTTACCCCCACTTCGCGACGAGGGTCATGGAGAACAATAAAAACATCAGTTTCATGACTGTTCCCAAATTAAAAGCTTTTGTTGTCTTTTTAATTTGTAAAATTTAATATTTTAGATAGATTTAGGATACCTAATTATGCACGTAGCTTATGAGAAAACGTACGCTTCTATTTATATCAATTCAAGTTTTGCAAGTATATGAGGCACTTGAACGTCTTCAGGTTGCTACTGTTGCGCGTTGGTTTATAAAAGTTTAGAATGGTTAAGCTAACATTTCCTAAAAAATACAAAAATGTAGAAGTTGTAAGTAGTTTGCCATACAACGAAATAGTACTTTTTTGTATGGCAAACTACATATAACTTCGAGATTTTTGTATTTTTTAGTAAATGTTAGCTTAGAAGAGAAGCAGATAGACGCCAAAAATAAGCTAAAGATAAAAGAAAAAACTAGAAGACGAAACAAATTACCTACATCCAACTACAAAGTATAACAAAATATTTTTGGAAAGAACCCTCAAAATTTAATACGGAATATGAAGGATATTAAAAACTAAGTATTTCCCCTTCGTATTATTCATATTACAGCTTTTTCACACATAGACAAATCATTATTTTTGCCGGAACTTGATTTATGGACGATTCATCATAATTTTTACAGTGGCACATGTACCTACTTATATGGCCGTAGTCGCATGTTCACGAACCATACATAATTACAAATACTTTGTCATGACGGTCGTCCAATTATTAGGTACGTAATTTTGATTTATGACAATTGGTTCAGCCGTTTTAAGAGTGCGCTTTTTAGAGTTAAGGAAAAAAAGCATCGACGTCATAACAAGACGTCAATCATAGAAAATTCATTGTTTTTTTTTTCACGTAACCCCGTGACAACAAATTCGATTTAAATTAAACTGGAAGTGTAGATAGCACAGAAATAGGAATAATAAGGTATTTATTCCTATTTCTGTGGTAGATAGTGTGGGTTCTGGAATAATACAAAGAATAATTTTAATTTCGAAAATCGGCCCCAAAAATGGTTACAGAGTGATAAATTTAATACATGTCTCTTAAAACGTGATCATCGCTCTCTTGCTCTTGAAACTCTGGCTAAATCTACAAACATGCACATTCTTCCTCTCAGTGCTACTCACCATTTTCCTAATACTTCTCCTTCTCTCCTTGATCTTTTACTTGTCCCTTCCTTACAGCATGTTGCTATGTTTGGCCAGTGCTCAGCGGATGCTTTTTCATATCACGACTTAATATTCTTATCCTACAAAATTCGTCCACCTAAATCCAAACCCACAATTATTCTGCAACGTAATTTTAGTGGTATGAATCGTGAAGCATTCTTGTCTGATGCTGATAACATCGATTGGTCACCTGTGATGGAGTCCGACAGCATTGATGTACAAGTGGCGGTGATTAATTCTCTGATTACGCAGCTATACGATGGGCATGCTCCTATCAGGCCTATCAAGATTAAGCATACACCAGCACCGTGGCTTACCGATGAAATTAAGGCCCTAAAACATAAAAAAGCAGTCGCTAAATCAAAATAGAAAGTTCGTCCCAATGAGAAAAATAAGGCGTGGTACAATAAGATCCGAAATCACTGCAACCTGGTGTGTAGGGTTGCTCAGCGACGCCATATCTATGAATCTGTTCAAGAGGAAGATCCGGCCAAGGTCTGGAAATTCCTCAGGTCACTAGGAGTGGGTAAATAGCGTCAAGAAACCATTCCAAAAAATTTGAATATCAACTTTTTAAATCAACATTTCTCCTCATCTACAACTATTGATTCCTCTACTAAAGCCTGTACTCTAAACTCTTGACCACCATCCCTTTGATTTTCAATTACTGTTTGCGATGTTAGAAAGAGCATGCTCTCAATTACCTCTAAAGCCGTCGAGAGCGATGGCATTAGTCGTAATATGTTGATCCCAATCCTTGACCTTATCCTCCCGGTCCTTTGCCACATTCTAAATTATTGTATTTCCTATGGTGTGTTTCCTTTTGCATGGAAAGAAGCACAATTAATTCCTTTACCAAAAAAAACAAATCCTAAAGCCTTCACTGATTACCGTCCCATTTCTATACTTCCCTACCTATCTAAAGTCCTTGGTGCATAATCAGATTAGCTCTTTTCTCACTAGACATAACCTACTTAATCCCTTTCAATCTGTCTTACGACCAGGGCACAGTACAGTTACTGCACTTGTTAAAATCACCGATGACATTCGTCTGGGGATGGATAACGGTCAGCTAACTGTATTGTCACTCCTAGATTTCAGCAATGCTTTTAACACTGTTGATTTCGATATCCTCCTTGCCATTCTTCGCTCTAATAACATGTCTGCAACAGTAATTGACTGGTTTCACATCTACCTTTACGGTCGCCGGCAGCGGGTTCGTTTCGAAGAAAGTTTTTCTTCGTGGTGTGACATTTCTGCCGGTGTACCCCAAGGGTGCCGTGTTATCTCCTCTTCTCTTCGCCATCTTTATTAACTCTATATCACACAATCTCACTTCATCATTTCCATTTTCATCATTCATTCGCCTGTATGCAGATGATCTTCTGTTGTACTGCCAAGCACCATTGAAACAGCTTTATGATGCTATAGAGGCTGCAAACAACGATTTAAACCGAATCTCAGAATGGAGTAAATCTTAAAAATTAATCCATCGAAAACACAAGTAATTATTGTGGGTAGTCCTTGATACATCAGCCTAGTAGAATGGGGCAAATTACCTCGTGTCGAATTCGAAGGTATAACTATACCTTTTAGTGATACAGTGAAAAATTTGGGAATTTTTATCGATCGGACTTTATTATGGGGCCCCCAATTAGCTGAAACTACTCGCAAATTATTTGCTTCTGCAGGCTCCTTACGTAGGCTGCGTAACTTCTTACCCACTACCACTAAAATTGCACTTGAACAGACTCTCTTGTTACCTATATTAGACTACGCTGCTAGTCTGCTATCTCGATCTGACCCAAGAGCATTTAAATAAACTAGAGCGACTCCAAAACTTTTGCATACGATTTATTTTCGGCTTACGAAAATTCGATCATGTTTCCGAATACCGCTCTAAGCTCAAGTGGCTCTCTATTCGCCGTCGCCGGGATGCCCATATACTATCACTCCTTTACTCTATCCTTTTCAATCCTCCTTCTCCGCGCTACCTTCATGAACGCTTCGAATACCTTTACCTATCCCATCCCCTACGTACACTTAGGTCATCAGAGAACTTAAGGTTAAAAATTCCCTCGCACAATACGAATTTCTATGGTAATTCTTTTACTGTTAACGCAGTCTGTCTATGGAACTCTTTGCCCATAGAAATTAGACGTATACAAACTCTGAACGCTTTTAAACTTCACGTAAAAGAACACTATCTCTCCGAGTAATCTGCTGCTATATAGTTTTTTATCTTATATCACTGATAATATGCATGTACTTATGTATATATATTGTTTGTAATTATATATATATATTTATGTATATGTATGTTTATATATATATATATATATATATATATATAAATAAATAATATACATATAATGTATTTTATTATACTATATTATGTAATATATAAATAGTATTTAAATAATATAGGTAAGGTTAATATAGGTATTTATTGTAGGTATATTTATCGATTAAGTTCTATTTTAAACCTCTCCATGCATATCTATCTATCTATCTAAAGTTTAGATGTAAAATTTATTACTTGATTCAATTCACTCAAAAATCGGTAAAACAAATAAACATGAAAATTCTTATTCTACTAATATTATAAATATTATTGTGAATCTGATATTGTTCTCCACTTTCTACACATCAATTTCCACGCGGGCGAAGATGCGGGGTTCAGCTAGTCGTCAAGAATCAAGAATCAAGAATCAAAGCATTTATTCAGTATGTAGGCAGTATAAATATACGCACATATACACGTCAAAATCATAAATCATAAAATAAATCATAACCAATTATCAAGTAAACATAGCAAAAGCAGAATTTAACGCTTTGAATTAGAAAAAAAAAGTAATGAACCATTCAGCTGTCATCCAATCGTTTACGTCAGAATATTTAAAGTAGGTTAAAACCAACCATACATGTAACTGTGTGTTTCAGTACTTCAGACAATTTTTATATAAAAAAAATAAAAAAGTGAAATAGTGAAACACACGTCAATAGCGTCAATAGCGAACATAGATAATCGTGAAAGCAGCTTTATTAAATCTTTTTTTTGCCAGAGCACATATATGGCCGTATTCACACGAATCATCCAAAAATTACTTATATCTATAATTCGTCCAAAATTGCGCATCGTCACGACAAACCATGCAATTCACCTTCTCACAATTTTATTAAATTGTGAACATTATTCGTCTTAAACGAATCAATGACCACAAAAAATAAAAATAAAAACAAGCATATGAGGTAACGTATACCTACCTACACTTATGAGGTCGCTCGTTGCAACATTTTGTTGGAACTGGGCCAGACACCAGTTCTCCCAGATTCTTATTCCTACCTCAATCTAGATGATGTCACTCTACTAAATCGTGTTAAATTACGTCTACTAAATTTTTATTGAAAAATCAATATTTATGACGGCAAAGAACTAGATACTATTTCAGTAGTGATAGCTAGTTGTCCCTACTATCATAATCTGAGGGTAAGCTCTCTTTGATTAACAACATTAACTCCTAATTTTATCAACGTCAATGTCATAAATGCGAAAGTTAGTTATTATTATACTAGTATGTTCCTTTTGTTTGTTATCTTTTCATGGTTAAACGACTCCCATAGATTCTTGTTAACTTCTCCAACTAAGTAAGCTAAAATGCTTGTGTCTTGAGTGGGTTCAAGTCAATAGTGCAATGGGTGGGGAGCGAACTCACGAACTCTCGACGTCGCCAGTCTGACACCTTATCCATTGGGCTATTGCCGGTTTGAGCTGTACGTTGATAGATTAGTCAGTCAGTCAGCTACGTTTGTTTGCCTTTTATGTCGGGAGTCATATGGTCCAAACGAAAACCATCATTGGAGGACTCCAAGGGCTACCCAGAGAGCCCCATGTATTTTCCGCGAAAATCTATAGTTTTCGAGAAAAGTGCGTACTTGTTTTCGAGTTCCTCCCCGAAATATTGCAATTTATTTAAATTTTCTCCCAAACTATAAAAGCCAGAGCCCTAGTATTTTTGTGGGACTATGAACAATGAATCGGTATTTTTGGGAAAACTGCAATTTATTATTTAGGCTTATTATTTTCTGAGAAAAAGACTTTCTGAGATAAGACATCATATTTTATTATTTAGACGTTATATATACGATATTTGAGCTTTTACTTTGGCAAGGCTTTTCTCCAAAAAACACAAGAAAAAAAGTTACAACCGATTTTAAAATCTTTTGTTTTATGGACCTACTACTTCTTGCCAAATTTCATACGGCTACGACAAGAGGTTCAGGACTAAAAACATAATTAACGAAATAGAAAGGATTTCAATTTTCAAATTATTTCTTCTATAAATACTCCGGTAATATCTTTTTTACAGAATTAACTCACATGAAGGAAATTAGTTGAAATATAAGCCCAAAATCTTTGAATTAAGGAACTTTAAGAGTAAAAATTGAGGTGTTATGTTAAAAAATATCGACAATTTTCCTAGCCTATCTTTTGTAATTTTTATAATAAAAGTTCAATGCACATAAGTTGTAACTTTTTTAATCTGTATTTTTTTGGAGAAAAGCTTGCCCAAAGTAAAAGTTCAAATATCTTCTAAATAAAAGAAAAATGATGTCTTATTTTTTCCTCAGAAAATAATCCTTTTTTTATATCTTATAGGCTAGCCTATAAGATATAAAAAAGGACGTTCGACCACTATCTCACCTGTTCATAAGTGATGATGCGGTCTAAGTTGGTAAGCACGCTAGGCCTAGAATGGGAACTGGCTCTCAAGGATAGCTGCCGGAACACATTAGATGTTTGGCGACAGATTTTCTAACTTGAGGGTGGTAGCTGGCCAGGCGGACACTAGATAGTGTCCTACCACCATGCGGGGGTTGTTGGTTTCTTAACGATGTTTTCCTTCACCGGAGGGCCACTGTGAGAAGCGCACATTCATTTTTCGATAGAAAAATCCAGTGGTGCACGGCGGTTTGAACTCGGTACCACGGCATCAAAGCCGACTGTTCTCCCGATTACGCCACCGAGCCTAAATAAAATATTGTAGTTTTCCCTGAAAGACCTATTCATTGTTCATAGTCCCACAAAAAATGTGGGCTCTGGCCTTTATAGTTTGGGAGAAATTTAAATAAATTGCAATATGGCATGGAGGAACTCGAAAACAAGTAAAACGCAATTTTCTCGAAAACTATAGGTTTTCGCGGAACATACATGAACATGGGGTTCTCTGGGTAGCCCTTGGAGTCTTCCATCGATGGTTTTCGTTTGGACCATATGAAACCCGACACCTGTACATATAAACACAGACAAAAATTACCTAACAATCTCTCTCTCGATTCTTTTTAACTTATAAGGTAGGCAATAATTAATATTGCTATAAAGTTCCTATGAACATACACGTAGTCATCATAATCATCATCATTAACAGACTGTATTCGTCCACTGCTGGACATAGGCCTCTCCTATGGCACGCCACTGAGCTCGATCTTCATCGCTCCACCTAGCTGGAGGGCGTCCTACGCTCCGTTTACCGAGTCGTGATCTCCATTCTAGAACACGTCTACCCCAACAGTTATCGGTTCTACGACGATTTTGAGGGCCCGGTGACGCAATCGGGAGAACGCTTGCCTTAGATGCCAGAGGTACCGAGTTCAAACCGCCGTGCACCAATGGATTTTTCTATCGAAAAATTTATGTGCGCTCTTCACAGTGGCCCTCCGGTGAAGGAAAAACATCGTTAAGAAACCAACAACCTCCGCATGGTGGTAGGACACTATCTGGTGTCCGCCTGGCCAGCTACCACCCTCAAGTTAGAAAATCTGTCACCAAACATTACCGGCAGCTATGCCGGAACACATTAGATGACAACAAGGATAGCTCCTTGAGAGCCAGTTCCCATTCTAGGCCTAGCGTGCTTACCATCTTCGACCGCATCATCACTTACCAACAGGTGAGATAGTGGTCAAACGCTAGCCTATAACGTATTAAAAAAAAATAATAAAAAAAAAAAATTGGTACATACATGTAATATTTCTGTTAATTTTCCTACATTCTTACATATAAGAATACAGGAAAATTGACATAAATATATAACCCTATTATGATTTGCGCGTTAACAACTTAACGAGGAAAATGTGTATTAATATTGCACATATTTCAGAAATAATAAAGTTATATTGGTATTTTCATCAGTTTGTAATCTCAATTTTAGTTTGAACAGAATAATTAGTTTTGTAAATACCATGTTATAATCTTATTTTAATAATATAAGTATGTACAAAGACAAGTCAAATATATCCAACAGTTGATTGTTGAATATAATATAGTATTAGCTACATAAATATAAAAATATTGATATAGGAACTCAAACTGTATAGCAAAATAAAACAACTTTGATGACATCACAACCGTAAATTAAAAACAAAATTAGGCACGGACTCAACCAAAGCGGAGGCGAGAGAAAGGAGAGTAGATGTGTTAACAACCAATAAAACTTCGTTATTCACACGTCACTCAGCTTCACTGGATACCACTGCACCGAGCAGAGATGTATCAATTTGTTTCGATCGAAGCGGAGTTGTGAACAGTGCCTCCCAAGAGACGAGAAGAGGTGTGAGCGTCGCGCATTTATCAAAATACGCATTTATCTGAACAAACGTCTAACGCCAGCCGCACGCAGCTCAGTCCCGCTTTAGCCAGCACAGATATCTGCTCCAGTCTAGCCAGTACGCACATCCGCACAGCTTCGGCGAATACACCCTAGCTGAAAATAACTCTTTTCGTCTCAGCTTCGGACATCTCAGCAAATTTCCGCTTTGGTAGAGTCCGTGCCTAAAAATTCTAAAATCAAGTTACAAAAATATATATAAAATCACAACTGGCAAAAATTGTTCAAATGGTATAGTATAATTTTATCACACTCACATTGCACACAATTTTTTCAAAACCTTGTGTATTTCATCATTTTTACCTAATTTCAATAATACTTTCTATAGCCTTCATTGTTTAATAATATGATTAAAATATATATTAAAATATATGTACTATCTAACTTATACAAATGACAATGTATCATACAAATCTTGTATGATGAGCCCTTACAAATAGATTTAGCCCTTACAATTAGGTTTGACTAAAACTTGTTTAAAATACAAATTACATTACAAAGCTTTACAGTAAATTCATCAAAGGAAAAACCTCTAAGTACAATATTATAAGTGATCTAATGACTTTTTAGATATGTATATATATAACAATTATTAGCATTTAATTAAAACCATGCAAGTATAACAATGGTGTGTTGAATGGTTATGAGAATTACTTTTGCTTTGTAAATTCTATAACTTTTCCCTTTAATGGATTGAATATAGAATCCTTTGCGATTTCATTAATAGTTTTCGATTTCTACAGGTTGACATAATTCATGTTATGGAATAGATGCCTTCGCTGATTCAAATAAAGCATTAACATCACACAACTATGTCACTTTCATCATTGCAGTTTGATTGATCTGTTTAATCAATTAAGTCCTTGTCATATTCAGGAGTTATAAATCCAAGATGGAATATCTTGTGATTTAGTCCTGGTGGGAGTATAGTGTGTCACAAACATGGTGGAGGTAGAGGTATGTCAATCAGTTTGCAGACTTCGAGAAGAAAGTTCTTCAGTATTGCAGCCTGGTTGTTCTTGGAGCCATTCAGAGTAATTGTTGGTATAAATGTAGGTTTGAGTAGATGGGTGTCATCACCATGCTTTTTAAGCAAAGCTGATCCTTGCTCATGACTTGCACAGTTGCTGATTGGGTCAGGGTCTATCTTTATATCTTTGGCACACTGTAATTAAAATAATAAAATTAATTAATGAATGACACATATATCTGCATCACAAGTTCATATAAGTTCACATTAACATTGCAATTATGACATATTAAAGTCAATAAATGTCAGTTTAGTCTCAAATAAAAAGATAAATTACGAGAAGTAATAAAGTTTTTAAGACAGTATGCTTTTTCTAATCAACTTATATGCCAGCAACTATCAATAAGAGGCAGTTCTCATCCTAGGCCCAGCCTGTCACAATCCTTGACCGAATCGTCATCTACGAACAGGTGAAATACTGGTGAAATGCTAGCCTATAAGATAAAAAAATCATTGTACAGTTAGTACAGATAGTTACCCGAGATAGAGCTCCATCAGGGTCCATATTGTCTACTATCATACAGTCAGTAAACTTCACTGAAGTTGTCATGTTCCCAATGTTTTCTATAGAACAAGCATGAATCTTGTTTGCATAACACTCTTCCTCACCATGCTGACATTTAAATGTATATTGTCCGTTTTCTTCTTTGGTCTAAAAATTAAAAAGCTTGGTCAGCTGGGATTGTAAACATATTTGAAGACTTTATATGTATAGATGAAAATCCTTTTAAGAATAAGCATAATTATAACTTTCCCCTCAACTATATTATAAGGAAGGTCTGCTAATATTTAGGCCGGCCATTTTTTTGAGTAGTGGAATGCCATACTCGCAAAATTATAAGATGGGGTGCATAATTATTTTACGGTAAATGATTATTAAAAAAATGTGTTTATTTTAATGTAGGTTTGCCTTGCATTCATTTGTGACACCTGCAAGTAATTGTCTTCCCTGGGATGGTCAGTTACCAAACAACCAGTTTGCTTTCAATTTCAGCATGTTTTATTGCCAGCCAATTCATCAGACAGGTGAAGACCGTTGCTTAGAGAATTGATAAATATTGTTTGTACAGCACCTCATATTTATAACAGAAATAATTAAGCTTCCAATCAAGAACAATTCCATCTTACAACATTGTCACAACACATTAGATGTGATGGTTATTATTATAAGCTAGTTGCATGTCTCAAATTAAATTATAGATAATTTTTACCAGCCTGTACTATATAAATTAATAATAGATGGTAAAACAAGGGTGCAAAATAGTACTTTTCTGCAAGGCCGCTTTTTTCAAAGGAAAGGAATAAAGGATTCTAGAGTAGAATCCTGAGCGTAGCAAGGGCAGAGAGGCGTAGTTTAAAGTATGTCGACCAAGAGAAAATAAATTTGCGGCAGAGTTATACAGTCTGCTTTTCATCCCCCTCTATAAGAGAAGGAAATTGTTAAAAGATGTCATGAAATGTCAAGGAATTTAATTGAACCTCTTTAGACAGGGCAATATAAAAGAACATTCATAAGCCAAAAAATTTAAAAATCACTTTACCACCCTTGTGCGGAAAAGACCTACTTTGCGCACACTTATTGAGGAACCAACCATCACTTTTTGAATAGATGGGATGTAAAAACTATTTATCAATAAGACCATTAGTAACAACTAACTATTAGCTATGTTTAATATAGGTAAAGTGATACTTACGGTAGCTTTTCCATAAGGTACTAGGGTTACATCTACAAAGTCTGCTAGCTTTTCTGTCACAGGTGTCAAATGCTTTCTGAAGAAATGTTTGGAGTCAGGACAAAGGGCTTCATAGTACACTCTGACTTTTACTTTATCTTGTTTATGCTTGTTATACTTGTCATCTTCCAATTCCAAAATATCAGTCTAAAAGTAAGATAGAGATATGGTTAGATACTACCTACATAGCCTTATCACTATTACTATCTGATATCACTTGTATTACTCTGAAAGCAAACCCTGTATAAAATCAATCAATCAAAATACCTACCACAAAATTATAAATGAGAAGTCAATTGCAATATAATTATACGGTAAGCTTACGACTTTTGCTGATAAGATTGCGACGACAACTAATACATTTCACACACAAAGAACAATTATAGGCTATAAATTATACGTGTTAAATTGAATTAGTTCAGCTTACCTCAGCTAAATCTGATGCAGGTTTTGGTGGCAATAAGCGGAAAAACTGCCACATAATCAGTATGAGTAACACTAAGACAACGGTCCTATATCGATTGCACGAGTAGAAAGCCATCTCTTATATTAGTAAAAATCAGATAATAATAGAAAAGATTACACTAACAATAGAAGTATGTAAAATGATTTTCGTAAGTATAGTGACTTATAATTTGTTCAATGAGATATAATTTCCGTAATAAACTATCCGTACAATATTTTAATAATACACTCGTAGGAATTTTGCAAAGGGTATACATTTGTTAATTTTATTGATTTCAAAACACAGTCATTATTACGAACAACCCCATCTTGGCATCTTGAATAATCTTGCTTCTTTCTTGATTGATTTTTGTCTGACATGAGACATCTGACAGGACAATTGACATTAACAATTTGACATTCATTCCGATCGTAGAGGGAAAATTAAACCGACAATACACAAACGTATGCGAATGAAATAGCTATAGAGATGAAACCCGACTAAAATGATGAATACGTGATACATATGCCTGCTATAAGATTAAATGAACAACGTAATTTGGTTGGGTTATACTTGACAGCGGGTGAAAGCCAATGGGTGCACTAGAACTGGGAGTTAGAGCTGGCTCCAAACACTAAAATCGTATATGCAGAGAAGGATAAATGATTTATGTCCATCTCGCTCTCTCATACAAGTGATTGTATAGTTTTATCCTTCTCATATTATTATTGTTATATAAATTTCAGGTCCATTTAATACTCCATCCACGATTCCGATCAATTTTTTTTTTGTTTTATTATGACACAAAACGAATAGTGTATTTAGCCGGTGTAAAGAGAGATCGCGACACCAATGACTTTTGATCTTCGAGCATTTACCAATGGAGATGTTAACGTTGTAATCCGCAAACATTTTTTTCTGCCGATACTTACGGGGACGAGGTAAACACGCATTGCACACACACAAATCACTCACTTTAGCGATCCCGCACACTAGCTTGAAACACGCACACAAAAATACAGCGTAGTTACGCACGCTCATATGGCCAAAAATGGCTATATGGCCAGCAGAGGGGTAAGCCTTGCGTTAACATCTCCATTGGTAAATGCTCGAAGCTTTTGATAGACGCCGCATTACTGTCGCATTAAAAGCGCCGGACACACTGCCGTGATCTGCGAGCGCGTGTGGGCAATATCATTGTTTTTCTTACGTCACAACTGACCGCGGCACATGGATGGAGTATTAAGTGGATGTGGCATTTAAATAACAATAATAATATGAGAAGGATAAAACTATACAATCACTAGTATGAGAGAGCCAGATGAAAACCATTGTTTATATCTTTCTCTGCGTATGCGATTAAACTGGTTCCAGCACTGTATGGAACCAAGTTTTAGTGCACCCATTGGCTCTCACCCGCTGTCATGTATGACCCGACCAAATTACGTCGTTCATTTTATCTTATAGTTGGCATATGTACGACGTGTTCATCATTTTAGTTGGGTTATATCTCTATAGCTATTTCATTCGCATACGCTAATGTTCTCTCTACATATATATACTTTCTCTATGCCGCGGCATGACCGCAGGCTGTCCGGGTGTGTCCGGCACTTAAGACATAGCATTACATTGCTAAATCCTGGGCTGTGTAAAAGGCCTTATTCACGATCCATCTTGCTGTACGTCCCGCCAAAGACATGCACGATGCAAAAGTACCATGAATAGGCTTGACGTACGTCGATAATTATTATTAATTGTTTGCTGGACTTGCGCGACCGATTTTGCATCCAGCGAGCGCCCCCACCACCGCAAACGTCGTGCAGATGGACAGTGAATAACGCAGACGTACGTCTTGCTGTACAGCAGATTTAACATTAGAGCTTGCAAGGCGACAACACGTCAAAATGGATCGCGAAACACTTTCAAGATTAATTGAAAAATATAAGTTGCACACATGTGAATTTTAATTATTTTTTATTAATTTTTTTCATCGCTTGCTATTTTTTGCCTCTCTTCTGTTGCTGCTGACAACATCAGAAGAACTCCCATTTTTTGGGATTTCGATAAAACAGGTGGCATTTTATAACTTAAACACGTCCTCTCATCTAATTTGTTCTATTTACTTTGCTCGCTTGATGCGCGCATGACAGTCAGTATGCTACATCCAGCGCCGCGGCCTTGAGCTGACGTACAGCCGGGATGGATCGTGAATAAGGCCCTTACCTTGTGTTCACTTCATGACCTACGCTCGGAGTACAACCAAACGCTCTAACTCCGTTTACGACCTCAGCCTCAAAACGTCGCACTCGGTTAGCGCAAGGCCCTCCGTTTCAATGCCTGTGTCGCTAGTGTAATATATCGACGGCAGAACGCTGAAATACTACTACTCTGCGACAGATTTTCAGAACTTTTTTAGACAAGCTTTGTTAGAAAGATCGCTCTCCTTCTACCTAGAGTCCATTCTCCGTTGTTTTTTCGATTAACGTCTCGTCATGTCACGTCTCGGTCTCGACAATGCAAATTTCTTCAGATTCCCTTAATCTGTAACAAAAATTACAGCTTTTCCCGCCAAATTTACTTTCACAAACGTCAGAGCGTTTTTTAACCTATCGAATTTGATGGTTAAAAAGTTGCAACCGGAGTTGAAACTACCGAGGTCGTGAACGACACAGTTGCTACAACCGAGTGCGACGCTCTGAGGTCGTGAACGGGGTTAGAGCGTTTGGTTGCACTCCGATCGTAGGTCGTGAACGCAGCCCGGTTGTTTCACTCCAGTTGCAACTTTTTAACATCCGTGTTTTTAACCATCAAATTCTAGGATGATGGATTATAAATTATGCATTGATGGCGCCATCTATGACTACTTATTACGTAAGTTAATCATTCGGAAGAAATCATTAGTTTTCAAATCCGACGAGAGATGTTGCACTGCGTAAATAAAATATTATGTTTCTTTCAAGTCCCGTCGGTACGATGAAATTTTGGATTGTGTTTAACAATTTACAAAAATATAAATAATAATATAAGTTTGCAATTGGTTGGTCAAAAAAAATTATAGGGGCGTAGCTACAATAGACCTTGATTTTTTGTAGAAACATATTTTTCTCTAGAAGCATTTTCCAGGTAGGAAACGGGGGAATACATTTGTATAGAAAAGTGCACCCCGCGTTCCCTCTTAAGCTTGTCTTAAATGTGACTTTTCGGCTTGAATATATACGAATAATACTTGAACTATTCTAATACTTTGACACTGGCTAAATACACTCATCGTGTGGAGCCATAAGGAAACAAAGAAAAAAGTACGCGTGTAAAAAATGCTTCATACAATAAGCTTATTACAGTCCAGCAAGTATAACTTGGCGTGCCTGTGCGCCACTGTGCTTTTACTTTGTACTTTGATAACAGTTCATCTTAAACCACTTTTAATTACTTTTGGCATTATTGAACTATTTTAATGTAGCAGATTTATCAACAAAAATTTCGCGGTAATCTCTCAAACGTCAAACTCACAGTTTCAATTAAAAGAATTAGTTCCAAAAACCACCACCGCCAAGCTATACTTGTGGCACTGTATATAGGCTTTAAATATTGTACCTTTGAGATTTATTTGATTTTTTCTCATGTACCTGTTTGCGCCTATGACCTGACCCTTGCCCCTGACCTATTTTGCGCGCATTTATCGAGGAATCAATCCCCGTTTTTCGAATAGATAAGATGATAAGATTAACTTAAAACATTTATTAAAGCTCATTATCATATATTAAAACATATCATTCAGTTAATTTCAGAGTAGCGAATTTTTCTACATCATAAAATCCTGCTTTGACTTGTCTCCCACCGAAGAATCTTCCATTTAGGTCTACTACAGCTTTGATGGCACTTTCTATCCGTTTGAACTCGACGAATATTCTAACGGCTTCATCCGCGGCAAGGTTTGGCATCTCGAATATCAATACTTTTATAACATCGCCATATTTAGTATTACACTCGTCTTTCACTTCTGGTTCTAATTCTTCATCTACATCGCCAGGGCCAACCATGTTCTGAAAATAGATAAATAAACTCTTTATTGTTACACCTTATTTAAACTAAGATACATAATAATCTTAAGTACATTAGTAAGTTACAACAGGCGGTCTCATCGCTAGTAGCGATCTCTTCCAGACAACCTTTGTATAAAGAGGATAGAACATAATGACTATAGACGGGTGGGTGTATTTTATAATTCTAAACGCTAATCGGATACATAATATAGCTATAAGCATACAAGGTTATAGGTAATTTGACGTAATCCCGGCAAAAGAATTAATTAACATTTAGGTAATCAGTATTTTTTTTTTATTTTGTTAAGAAACTCCAAAATTGGCTAATTTTCAAATATCTCGTAAACTATTAAGTTTCGGCCATACATTGGGGGGGGGGGCTAATTATGTCGCATTTTAGCCCCCCTATCTGCTACTGCCGGGAATACTTCAAATTACCAATAACTCTGTATGCATAAACTTAACTTATGTAAGTACAAACTCATAAAAATTGTAAAATAATAAACAAGTAGTCAGTCAAATATTACACTTACTTAAGGAAGTAAATAAACTGGCCAAGTGCAAGTCGGACTCGCACTAGTAGGGTTCCGTACCACACTACAGTATTTTATAAGATCGAGCAAAAAATACCACTATCATTTTTCTCCAGCAAAAAATAATAATTAATAAACATTTTATATCTTATAACGCCATCTAACATCTAACAAAGGAGTTAGGGATCGATATTTCAATATAACGCCATCTATAGGACTTTTACCTAACTAAGCGTTCATAGATGGCGTGAAATGCCGAAAAAAAAAGTTTCTTGTCCTCTCTTGGGGACCCTCTATTATTTTTAACTTTATTCTGTTTTTAGTATTTGTTGTTATAGCGGCAACAGAAATACATCATCTGTGAAAATTTCAACTGTCTAACTATCACGGTTCATGAGATACAGCCTGGTGACAGACGGACAGACAGGCAGACAGACAGATAGATAGACAGACAGACAGACAGACAGACAGACAGACAGACAGACGGACAGCGGAGTTTTAGTTATAGGGTCCCGTTATACCCTTTGGGTACGGAACCCTAAAAATGTCAATTACTAGATTAGACCGAAATTAATAATTGTAAAGAAAACAGTAGGACATGCTTTTCCCATGCTCTTTGTTTGGGGTATAGGTATCAACATCAACAGTAATCTTACCCTTAGCAAAACTACTTTACTAGGCGATTTCATTATTTCTGTTATAGATGGTTCTGTTTGTTTGAACAGTGGCGAATCCGAATTTGAATTTGGAGAATCTGAAAGCAAAGCAATGAGATCGATTTTTAAGATTTAACCATTTATGATTAGCAAAAACTACAACACTGTTTCTGAACTTTTTGTAAGTACATAGTTATATTTAATCTGACTTATTATGTCAAAAAGGTTTATTTTTGAAACCAGGTGCTCTAAGAACTTCGAAAATAGCCGATATCTCGAAAACCGTGAAACTGTTACTGGAATTCAATTTTTATTGATCAGCACCCTTAATACGAGTACGAGTTTTAATACCGGAATCGATATCGTTTATCAAACAATTTGTGTATGAAAAACAGTACAGCGCCTCTAGTAGTTTTCACACTTCACTAAATTTAGCCCAATCAGGGAGCCAGAATAAGTCGAAAACTATGTGAGATCTCTCAAAAGCGTTGACGATGAAAACTTGTACTAAGGGTCGTGATATCCCCAATCCGCAGGTAAAGGATTATCTAATAGTGACGCCACATCTTGTAGATAGGATGGAACAGCAAATTGAATAATTACTAACGCAGGCGAAGCCGCGGGGCACAGATAATAATAATTAATATAATAAACGAAGTAAGAAATACCTGGACCAGGTGGCAGTGGCATAGTGAATCCCGGCGGTGGCATAACACTGCCATCTTTCTCGTGTATAATACGACCCCCTCGTTTAGATGTTTTCTCTACTTGGAGCGCAACTGACATGCCTTGTTCCTTTTTCCCTAAACCTTGACCTTCCTGTAATGAAACATATTACCAGTTTAACAGCATATCTCTCTTAGCTTACAATATTGCATTAGATTCAAAACTTTTGCATTAGATTCATATATAATGGCCTACGTAAATTTGATCACATCTCCGAATTTAGCAGTAAGCTGAAATGGTTACCGATTTGTGTGCGCTGGAATGCACATTTCCTCTTCATTCTATATTCCATATTGTTTATACCTTACACCCCTTCTTATTTAAAAGAGTGTTTTGAGTTCTTACATGAGTCCCATTCTTTATCCTTGCGTTCATCCGATACCCTTATCCTCAAAATACCCTCTCATACCTCCAAGTACTACGGCAAATCTTTCACTGTCCAAGCTGTAAGACTATGGAATGCCCTTCCTTTGGACATACGACGTGCTAAATCACTCACTATTTTCAAAAATATGGTAAAGAATCACTATCTTTCACAATTGTAATATTTAACTTTATAATGTGTACATACATTGATATATTTGTTATGTATGTATGGTATATGTATATATATTGTATATGTATAATTATATATATTTAATTATGTATATGTGTGATATATGTTATATGTTCTTCAGTATGTATGTATTTGATGTGTATATGTATGTGTATATATATAAAGTGTAGTTAGCTTATTTCTTCTTTATTTCTTACTAGCTGTGCCCGCGACTTCGTCCGCGTGGAATAGTGTCTATGGGTAGCATTAACTAATACACCGCACCGCACCACACCACGCTAATCCCCCTTCCCCCTCCCCTTCCCTTCCCCTCCCCTCACCCAAATAATAAGTTTCAACTTATTACAACCATTTTTTCGCATTAAAAAGTAGACTGTGTCCGTTCTCAGGCTCTAGACTATCTGTGAACTAAATTTCATTTAAATCGGTGCAGTAGAACATCCACATAAACCTTACATATTTCCATACAAACTTTCATCCCCTATTGTTATTTTACACCCTTGAGGGTAAAACTTTTAGAAACTTTTAATGTCAAATTTATTTATATCGAAACAACAGTCTCTAAAATAAGTTTCAAGCTTCTAGCTTTAAAAATGACGATACTTCAATACAACTTTTCACCCCCCCCTCTTTCAACCCCTTACAACCATATTTTCGCATTAAAAAGTAGCCTATGTCCTTTCTCAGGCTCTAGACTATCTGTGTACCAAATTTCATTTAAATCGGTTCAGTAGTTTAGGCGTGAAAGTGACACAGACAGACAGATACTTTCGCATTTAACAGTAATGACAAATAAAACCCAGAGATGGCGCAAGTGTAGATTTTAATAGATCTCCTTTAAATATTGCCTAAATGTATGAGATCCTGCATCGCGCAAACGATATTTTCCGCGATATTGAAACTGATGCAGTTGCTTCGTGTATAGACATCTCAAAAGTTGAACTCGTTTAAAAACGTTCTCATTATAATATTAGTCTGGATAGTCTGGATAACTAGATTATTTTATTGATTTGTTTATATTTATAATTTTGCTCGCACTGTAGAATGATGAATTGCGCACTGCACTACCAGCCAATTCTTACCAAGATACTGTCCATACAAAAGTTGTCTGGAAGAGATTGCTTTTAGCCATAAGATCGCCCATTGTAATACCATATACTTTAAGTCGTTTGTATACTATGTTACTGTGCTGGTATTCAATAAAAAATATTTCTATTATATTCTATTCTTCTATTGTTTAAAATAATTTATATGGGTCTTATGGGACCAAATGCTGCGTGAGGTATTATCAAATGCCAGAGCCTTGAGGTGACGTGACATACATAAAAAAAAACTGGCCAAGTGCAAGTCGGACTCGCACTCGTAGGGTTCCGTAACACAGTTAAGTATTCCATAACTATGATTTTTCGTAACTACAAAATTAACTTTGTTTTTCATAGTGTTTGTATGAATAGTGTTTGTAGACGCGCCTATCTTTAAAATTTTTGAAAAAACTTTGAGAAAAAATGATTTTAGGAACCTCAATGTCATTTTTGAAGACCTATCCATAGACACGTATAGGTTTGAAGAAAAATTTTTTTGTTTCAGTTCCATGTTCGGGATGCCCCCCTTTAACTTTTATATTTTTTATTTTTGTATAAAAATCGGAAAGCGGTTCACAGAATACATCTACCTACCAAGTTTCAATTCTGTAGTCCTAACAGTTTCGGAATAAAATAGCTGTGACATACGGACGGACAGACAGACAGACAGACAGACAGACATGACGAATCTATAAGGGTTCCGTTTTTTGCCATTCGGCTACGGAACCCTAAAAAGGCGTGTGTCACCTGCGACACACGACTGGACTGGAGTTTACTCATCATGTCGTCTTAAGATCGTCTTTATCTTTAAATATGGAATAGGCAAAGAGGGTAAATAAAATACTGAAAACATTTATGTATTTCAAATTCACTTATGTTATGTGAAAGCTTGCCAAGAGACAGCATCATATGAGTCAAATTTAAAATAATACACTCTAATTGGGTCAAGTGAAGTTACACTTAATCAAGAAGATTTTGACAAACACATTGCGGTAAACTTCTCTCAAGTATTGTCAATAATGTATTGGCTTGAATGACCCTATGCGCTCACAAGCACTGAGAGATCTCTTAGTAATGTTTGTGAATATGGGTCTCAAAGTGTTAGGCCGTTTGTCCACAGCAACGGCACCGGGACGTCACCGGCAACAAAATGCCGGCGCCGAAGTAGCGGTACATATGTATAGTATGGCAGCTTGTCTACAGCATGACCTGCCGGTCATGCTGTAGACATGCCGGGTGACGTCATCCCAGCCGCCGATATTTCGAGTACATCAGCGCGACCGCTAGAAATCGGCCAGAGATTTTGACGGGCCGATGTGCCGGCATTGGCTGGCAAAAAACGTTTGATCGGTGCCCGGTGCCGTTCGATCGGTTATTGTTTTTTCGTCTGAGGTTGTTTGTTTTATTTCTATGGAAACGCATCTGCCACGCAAGACAGCTAGAAGAAACAGAACCACCGGAATCGGTGTCGGTAGACAAACGATCGCCGGCACATCATTTTCAAATCGGCCCGAAAAAATCTCGGTGCCGGTGCCGTTGCTATGGACAAACGCTCTAAGTCTTTCTATTCTGAAGTGGGGCAAACATAAATAGCCCACTTGTTATTCCTAGAAAGATTTCAACTATCATGCATAGAAAAGTATGAACTCCTTACCTTGAAACCATATTTTGCCATAATTTTAGCAGCAATGGAGCTAGCGCCATAGCCTCCGATAGAAAATCCTGTTGATCCAGAACTCGGTGGTATTGGCTGCGGTGGTGACGATTGAGTCTCAACTATGAGAGAAGGTGGTGGTGCAATGGCGGCTCCTGCAGCTCTTTTAGATATCTCTTCAGCCTCTTCTTCTTCTGGTGCCTATTACATTGATAAGAATGTTTGATACAGAGGCTGAGACCGGCAACCTCGTGCGCGACCGTCCCGCGGGGTGACAGACGGTGGAGGGGACGAGGTAGCGGTCATTCTAGCACACGGCTACGTAGTAACTATTATATAATCTGTGATACGGCTAAACACGCTTCCCTTCCCCGCTACACCACCCGCTACCCGCTGACATCGTGGGTACCTCGTCCCCGCCACCGTCTGACACCCCGCGGGACAGTCGCGCACGAGATTTCCGGACTATAGTCATGATATTCACAAATGATCATTTTTTATGTAATATAGGTTAGCATTGGCTCTCAAGGACAGCTGTTGGAACACATGAGATGATTGGCGAACTATCTTCCAGCTTGAGGGTGGTAGATTGACAGGCAGACACTAGACAGTGTCCCCACTATGCAGGATGTAAAACAGCAGAGTGCCAAAGTTATGATACAGAACCTATTCAATAAAATTCTATATAATTCTAGCTTCTAGCTCCTTCTTTCTAACTGACAGACAATTCATAACCTTAATTGAGCATCTTCAAAACATCCATCACTGCCCTACCCCCATTATTTTAAACTACTACTTAAATAACTCTTAAGAAAAAATCTTAAAATAACATTTTAGTCAAAAATGACATTTATTTTTTCATTAGCATATCCTAAGCAAGTAATCTTTAAAAAAAGAATCAGACAAAACGTTACCTTTAAAAATCCCTAGGCAAATTTTGTTACTACACTTTACAACTTCAGACTGAGTTTCGGCACAGTAATATAATATAACAGTAATGTGACTCAGCCCTGTCCTTGAAATTAATACAATGGTGCTGTGCAGCACCGCTAGGAACGTAAACACGCGATATGGCTGCCCGAATATACATATATACTGAATATATATTCAATCAAATATTAACAATTCGCTTACGCTTTTTACACGACATGGCTCGTTCGTCACTGTGGTGCATTCACAAATGACATTTTATCGTGAGCTGGGTACCGAGTTCGTACCAAACTCGAGAAGCGTAGGCATGACTCGCGTTCCGACCGTTTGTATGGAGTCACATTACTGATATAATATATTGTTAATAGAAAGACATAAATTTTTACCCGAGGCATAAGTGTTTTTTCAGGAATAATATCTTCCTCTTCACCAAATCTAGATTTGCGTTTTCTGTCTGTTCTGTCTGAACGATCACCATCATTTAGCCTCTTAGCCTGCATTTCTGAAATGAAAATAAAATGTTACATCAAAGGCATATTTATATATGTCACAGACAGATAGTTTAATTAGCCGTTCAATTAACAGCCTAACCTCTTTAACTAAACAGTGCCGCTCAACTAGATTCCTGAATGATATCCTGCCGTTACGTTTGTTACAACATTTAATAAACTAAGTGGCTAATGCTGAGGCCAGTCATATAATGTCTTAGTCTGCCACAAAGGCACACTAAGAACAGTGACCACTGCGTGACATGCACCGATGAGTGTAGCGAGGGAAGCCGCAGTAGCAGCCGCGTGTCACCAGAAATATTTGTATATGCATATACATATATTCATATGCATATACTTATGCATATATATGTTTAATGTGGTGTGTGGCCCTCCAGTGAAGGAAAAATGTTGTTAAGAAACTAAATGACCCACGCATGGTGGTAGGACACTATCTAGCTAACAGCTACCACCCTCAAGTTAGAAAAATCTGTCACCAAAACATCTAATGTGTTCCGGCAGCTATCCTTGAGAGCCAGCCCAATCTAGGCCTAGCGTGCTTACCATCTTCGACCGCATCATCACTTACCAACAGGTAAGATAGTGGTCAAACTCTAGCCTATAAGATATTAAACAAAAATTTATCATACCTTTGGCTACTTTCTCATAATCATTAGGCCACATGGGATCATACTCATTTGCAACATTCCAGTCAAAGTCACCAACATTGAATGAGGTAGAAAGGTTCGCTGGTTGTAAGCTAGGGCTCTCAGTATTTGTATCATCATCATCCTTTTGTTTACTTTTCAAATCTATTACTGGTGTCAAAACCTGAAATAGTATAAGAAGTTATTAAGTTTTCATGGTCATTGATATATAACTTTAGAATGTAAAATCCCTTTCAACCAACTTCCAAAAAGAAAGAGGATCTCAATTTGTCTGTATGTATTTTTTTTTATTTTTTTTTTTGTATGTTACGCGATTACTCCATCAATTGTAAACGGACTTGAATGATTCTTTTTTTGATCAGTCGGGTTCATTTCCTAGGTGGTACCATTGTAATTTCATTGAGATCTGATAAGTATCTCTAGAGATATGACGATAAATGACTGAAATTGACTCGCGCGGCATGGATGTTGGTTGTTTTAGTTTTTAAACTGTCTTAATTATCCATTATATTCTTATCACTAAATTTAATAAACATTATACATAAAAAGCCAAGTGTGTACTGTAAGTGTGTATATATGATGCAGGAATATCATATCATACACCTGATCATATGTTTATTTAAGAGAATATGTTTATTTTAGAAATTTATTTGTTACCTGTGCCGACCGCCTGGCTGCTTCTCGTTTTGGCTGTGTTATCGCAGCTTTCTTCAATTGTAATTGTGACTGCAGTAACTTGATGCCGGAAGACCACCCAGCAACCTTTTCTGTTGTTCGAGCCTTGATTGTATCGACGTCATCGTAAAGCGACATCGCTTACCACTATGTACGATATATATGTAGTTACGATTTGATAGGACTCTACCTTCGAATGTAATGTGGTTATATTGTCCTACAATACAACCTACAACACATGAAAAGTTGTTGATAAGACATAGTCAAACATTATGACGTATATAAATAATATGAGATTATTATACCTGGAGTTTCTTCTTTACCAACGTTATCTGTACTGCACAGATTACTATATGGGTTATATTATATGGGTATACTACTGTACTTTTTGAGCTTACAAGAAATCTAGAATACCAAGAACCAAGTTGCGGAAATCAAATAGAGAAGCAATGCAGTCAGTCGCGGATCGTCGGTACCCGTTTATATACCAGTATATACTCTTATCTATGTTATATACTAAATACCTTCATTTAGGGGTACTAGAAGGAAAATAATATCGTTTAAAAACTAAAAAACAACCGACTTCAATGCCGCGCTATTCATTTTCAGTACCAATTTTGAGATGTTTATCTCAATATCTCTGGAGATACTTATCATACCTCGATAAAATTACCATGGTACCACACTTGGGATATCTCCTTTCGAACAAAAAAAGAATAATCGAAATCGGTTCATAAACGACGAAGTTATCCGCGAACAAACATAAAAAAAAAAAAAAAAAAAAAAAAAAAAAAAAATACGGTCGAATTGAGAAACCTCCTCCTTTTTTTGAAGTCGGTTAAAAAGAAAATAAACTAAACGGCAAACTCTAGTAAGTACTAACTAAACATTAATAATTAAGTAAGTTAGAGAGGCTCGTCAAAAATATCGATATACTGAAATATCGATATTTTTCTATAAATTATCGATATATATTGTCGATATTTTAAATCGTGGTATATCGATGTTCAATACATATTGTTATTTTAGATTATTGAATTTGTGTCATTTTCAATATACATATTTTTAACACAGCTGTAGATTCCTATCTTATGTTACTAGATGCTCCTTTTATGATCCTCGCCCAAGGGTTACTTTTAAAAATCTCGCTATAATTGTCATGAAATAGAGTACAATGGTACTATATTTATGTAGTCTAAAACTATAGACACAAAAACAGAAGAATTAGTTTGCTTTTGTTTTGTTTATGATCTTACTTTGTATAGATACTACATACGCACTAGCTCTAAAGAAGGTGCAAAATGCCTATTTGAAAAGTCTATATAAGAGAGCATACGGGTAATACCCACACCTATATCCTACTAAGTTCCTCCTGGAATATCTAGGATACAACTCTCTCGAGGTTTGGCAGGCAAATTGGGAATATGTATGTGGTATTAACTTGAAATAATTTATTTTCCTATCATTATTGTTCTGGTATTGTATGTTAAACATATTTTTATAAGTAAAATACTCTTAAATTGGTTAAAATATTATATGAAAAATGCAAAACAAGTGTTTAATTTTTATTTTGTTAAACTTTAATTTGCAAAACAAATCACCACTTGTCAGTTATAAAGTGACGTCACAACATACACTGCTGTCATCACAGACTAAATATTTGTCATAGAAATAGTATGCACTATTGTACGAATACGTACTATTTCTATTAAAAAGATTTAATCTGTGGGGACAGTGTGGTGAGCTATGACGTCACAAAGATGCGCGAAAATTTTGCGACGTATTAGACACCTCATATTTTTCAATGCTATATTATACTATTTTTGTAGCTTAATTTGAACACTTTCAGTATTAGGTATTTAATTTTTTTACTATGTTAAATTGACAGATTATTTTAATGATAGTAAGTTGGTATAAGCTTGCAGCAATATTTTAAAATTATTTGAAAGTAATATTCCTGACGTAATAATAATATAATCTATATTTCAGGTAGCTTAAAAAACATCAAATGTCATTTTAATACCCATATTATTATTATTATACATATATTCATATATATTTATTCATATTGCCTTACAGACTAACATACATATAAATTAATTATTTCATTATTAGAGCACTATGAGTATCAGGGATTTTTCTCGGTCCTGTAACCCTGTACTTGCGGTATACATCCCCTGCAGGCCAGAACTCCGGTACGAGGAATGTGTTCTTGTGCTCGGCTGGAACCTGCAGCACATAGACTTGAAGTCTGTCGGCCGCTTCTGCTCCAGCTCCTTCAAAAACATTCGCATGCAGTCCTCCTGTTGTAGCCTCCCGCAGATGTATCGCTGGACATCGTCGGTCTTCGTGTCGTTGTCCAGGCGAGAGAGGCTTTTGGTAGTCGGGGGTACAACATGTAGTGAGGATGTTGTATCCTTGGCGGTACCGCGTTTGTTGCGGTTTTTTCGTGACCGGTGCTTTCTCTTTACAAGAGTAAAGCCATCAGCATCAATATCCGGTTTATTTACCGATCTTGCATTTTTGTGATTCGAAAGCATAGATCGATTTAGTTCGGTCACCTGACCGTAAGACTTCTTCTGTTTCCGGGATGGTGCAGGTAACACAGGAGAAGCCAATAGCCGAGGCGAAGGTATATCGGTTGCCAAGGTCTGTGATGCAGGTCGGTCATTAGCCCGCGGAGTCGGTGCGTCATGTGACACCGCAGGAGTGCTGAGTCGCGTGTTGCGTTAGACGGGACGACGCACGGTGAGGTTTTGCGTCGAGGCCGGTGACGGCAGTTTTGCCTGAGCAGCACTATTTCACAACGCCTCGAGTTCGCTACGTAACCCCGACACCGTGGATTCCGATGCCTCGAGTTTCATCCTTAGATCGGTGAAGTCAGCCCTCAACAGCATAATATCCTTCAATACGCGGGTAGTGTCCACATGATCTCACGTTATATAGCAGCAGCTTATAGGCAGCTTATAGAGATTTTTTGCCACGTACGTCAGGATGTCATCAGGTTCGGTCTCCTTGAACACCCTTAAGATGTCCTGCAGGTCCTTCTTGCCGGTTCCATCCTTATGCCGTGTAGCAAGCCGGATGGAAGTAGTGGCGGTGTCGGCCAAGAACATCTTGGCGGCGAGGATCTCAGCCTCTGTGTAGCTGGTCGTACAGATCTGGGAGAGACTCACTTCATCCATGACGTCCAGTTTGTTCTGCACGAAGGCCAGGAACTCGTTGACCAATATATTATCGGAGCGCTTAGATTGCGCCATCGCGATTTACTTTACTTGCGTTTAGTCAACGCAGCGCAAAATGTAGGTCAGCATCGTAGCGAACGTCGACAGTCTCACAATGCCATCGTTGCCAAGCATTCGGACATTCGTCTAAAAACTGCCATAAACCACAGAAGTGCGTCAAGTGCGCGGGTTCGCACTATGGCCCAGAATGCCCCCGATCAGAGAACGACCCCCTAAAGTGTGCTAGCTGCGACGGGCAACATGCAGCCAATAGTAGGCGCTGCCCCGTCTTTCGCCGCTACACACGGAAAAGAGAAACCCGCACAGGCCGAGCAATGACAGCGGGCCCCCCGCCTAGTGCAGCGACACGTAGGACAAAACCTGTTTCACGCCCCGACCTACAACCAACAACAAATCCACGTCAGCCTGCGCCTCAGCATCGTCTACAACCACCGCGATCAGAGCGTCCACCACAAACGCTGGCGCCGCCTGCGGGAAACATCCCGCCCGGATACGCTGGGCCATTTTCCGGATGGTCATGGCCCGCGCTAATGTATAGCTCACTATGGCACGCTTATCCCGCCAGCCAACTACACACCCCCCCCCCGCAACGCCTGGCACCATGTCCAGGGACCTAGAAGGAAAAGGAAGAGGGGAGGTAAAGGAAAAAAAACAAAGAGAGAAGCACCGGTTGCGTCATCCACCCCGGTGCCTCATACCGTCCCAAGAGCCCCCGTGCAAACCAAACCAACCCGTGGGACAACACAACAGACTACGGCACACCGTGGGGCCCCTCCACCCCTCCACGAGGCCCCCCGCACTTCTGCTCAAGGCCCGAGAGTGACACCGCGCCCAACAGCGACACCAATACTCAACGAATGGGGCACGGGCTACTTCGCGCTACTAGCGCCGAGAGAAGCCGCCCCATCCGCCTCATCCTCAGCATCATCATCCGCGCCGTCGTCTCGCCCTGGCTCAAGGCGCGGACAACCACGAAGGCACAGACCCCGTACCAACGTGATAGACATGGAGGTGGAGGCCGGTGCACCCTCAGCGCCGGTGACTCCCTCTATGCCCTCCGAGGGCCCGACGCCGGTGGCACAGGCCGTGCCAACTGGGTCGGGCACCACCGCAGTGGACCCAAGGGTCCATTTCACCCCCGTGACGCGCACCGCGGTCACAGGCACAACCGTCACAGTGAGCGCGCCTCGACCAGTGCGACCTCCGCTTGCGCCGTCTATGACGAACGCACTGCGGGGTGCACCACTGCATTATCAGAGCGCCGCTCACTACCAGCTCGGGTCGAGCGCATTCGCTCCCCGAGCTCGCCGAGTATAGAGGGGCCCACCTCCTCCTCCTCCACCAGGGCTGACGGCCCCCCTCTACAGCGCGGGACCTTACCCCCCGCACGTCCAATCTTACCCTCACCCCCTGGTGAGACCTATGGTGAGCACCACCCGGGAGCCCGTACTAGCAGTACTGGGTGCCCTGGGGGACTTGCTCACTGCCATCGCAGCGGGCTACGACCTACGTGCCTCAGCGATGCGTGGACTGGCCGCACTCAACGGGTACCTGTATGGATAGCGGCCAGCTACGTATCCTCTACTGGAACCCGGGGGGCGTACGAGGAAAGGCCTCTGCCCTCCGCACCGTTGCCCAAGCTCATGACCTACACATTATACTGCTCGGTGAGACAAAACTCCGAGCCGAACAACAACTCAAGGTCAACAACTTTGAGGTCTATCGTCGCGACGAGGTGTCACCAAGAGGCATGGCGTACAGGGGTACTGCCGTCTTGGTGAGACGAGACATTGTGCATGAAGACCTGCCACACCGACCCTTCAACCAGATCCGAACAACGGGGGTGTCGATGAGCGTGGCAGGCAGAGCTATCAATATATTTGCCGCTACATCCGCTCCCCACACTCGACACTACAGATCTTCGAAGCATCTTCGAGAGCGACACACCGACAATTCTGGCAGCTGACCTGAATGCCAAGCACACCGAGTGGGGATCGCGCGTCGTGAATCCGGCCGGCCGGCGACTGCTAGCCAACTCCGAGAACCACGGGTACGTTGTCATTGGACCAGATTCTCCGACCCACGTCCCCAGCAATGCTACCCATTATCCAGATGTGCTGGATATACTCCTACACAGGCGACTCCAGACGAGTATCAGCGTGGAGGTGCTGTTTGACCTGGACGAGCAGCACCTCCCGCTCTTGATCACAATGGGAGCTGCAGCTGCAGCCGTACCACTTAGCCGAGCTCGGATACAAACCAACTGGGAGGAGTACAGAGCCGCGCTGTTTGACTTAAGCACCGGACCCATCACAACCGCGCATGAAGTGGAAGAATGCGCACAATACCTCGAGGAGAGGATAATGGAGGCGCAAAGAGCCACTTCGAGAGAGGTCCTCACACTGGATGGCGTGAGAAGCTACCCAGGAGGTTGGCATTCATGCGAGACCAAAAGCGCAGGCTGCGGGAGCTGTGGTCCCACACACGCTGCCCGAGGACCAAATGGTACCTCAATGCCATGACGGAAAAGTTTGCAGAGGAAGTCAACCAATGGAGCGGCGCCACGTGGGAAAGACACATCGAACACGTCGGCGAAAACCTGACTAGCCTACACCAACTCAATCGCCAACTGACCCGGGCTAAAACTACGGTATGCCCACTATTAGATCCCAACGGCTACCGTCGCTATTCAGCTCTAGAGAGGGCAGAGCTACTCGCTGACCATCTGGCAGGTCAGTTCCAGCTACACCCTGTCCCACCGAACTCCAGAGAAGCTGTTCGTGACCATCATGAGAGGGTAACCAGAGAAGTGGCAGAGTACCTGCAGTCCCCCGCTCACCCGCTGGGAGGGGATGACTTTATGTCCCCAGCCGAGGTGAAGAGAGCTATTAGAGGGCTGCAGGCGCGAAAGGCACCCGGCAAAGACGGGATCTCGACTGCCGCAATTAAACAGTTGCCGCCGAGGGGAATGGTCAGCCGGACCAGACTCTTTAACGGTATACTGTGAACTGGCCACTTTCCCTCTCTATGGAAGACTGGCAAAGTTATCGTCATTCCGAAGCCAGGATAGACGACTACCAGCCAGCTACCGACCCATCACACTGCTACCGCACATCGCGAAGCTGTTTGAGCGGCTGCTGCTACGGAGATTGCGCCCCCACTGCGTCCCCCGGGATGAGCAGTTCGGTTTCCGCACACAGCACTCAACCACGCTCCAGCTGGCGCGTACACTGCACCATGTGACACTCGAGCAGAACCTGGGAAGGAAAACGGTTGCCGTGATCCTCGACATCGAAAAGGCTTTCGACAGGGTGTGGCATGCAGGCCTCATCTACAAGCTGGTACAGACGACGATGCCACCGGCGCTGATCAGCATCGTGGCGTCGTTCCTCGCCGATCGTCAGTTCTACGTGTCCGTCGAGAACAACAGCTCCGGATGCAGACAAATCGTCGCGGGGGTACCGCAAGGAAGCTGCCTGTCCCCGGCACTCTACGCCGTCTACACAAATGACATCCCCGTCCTAGAAGAGGAACACCTTCGACCCGGTGAAAGGGGAGTCACACTGGTGCTCTTCGCTGACGACAGCGCCTACTTTACCTCGTCAAGAAATGCTACCATATCCGCAAGCAGAATACAGCTGGTGTTAAACCTACTGCCAGAATGGCTAGATAAATGGCGCATGGCTGTCAATGTGGGAAAGACAGCCGCGCTGCTATTCGGTGCACAGCGTATTCTGCCCCCTCCACTGCAACTTCGAGGTGAGGAAGTCTTATGGGAGAAGTCGGTTAAAGACCTCGGCATCTATATCAGATTTGGCAGTAGGAATCACAGGGAGCAAATGCTTGTCAACTTTCTCGAGAAAGAGGGGCTTTTCTTGATGAACTCGTTCTTCAAGAAACAGCCCCAAAGGAAGTGGACGTGGCAAAGCTCCGACACTGTGACTAAAAATGAGATCGACTTCATCATTACGGACAAACGGCGCATATTCAGAGACGTCTCAGTGATCAGTAGGTTCAATACTGGAAGTGATCACCGACTTGTACGAGGCACTCTGGATATCGACTTCAAAGCCGAGAGATTCCGGTTGATGAAGTCCACACTCCGACCAAACCTACTCCAAACCGTTGTTGGGTCTGAAACATTCCAATTAATATTGGAAAATCGATTAGCTGCCTTGGAAACCACAGATGACGTAGATCAGAAACTCGAAGAAGTGGTGAAAATCCTCAGGGATGAAGGGACGAAGTTTTGCGAGAGCAAGCGTACGGGCAAAAAGTCCAAACTTTCGGCAGAAACACTTCGACTAATGGAAGAGAGACGAACAGACCCTTTGTCAGCTTTGTCAATTAATCAGGTGCGCAACAAAACCATTAAGAAGCTGGTACGACAAGACCTCCGATCCTCTAACACGCTCTTGATTAAAGAATCAATTGAGCAGAATCGGGGGTCGAAAGTGTTCGCCCAGCCTCTGGGTAGAAGCCACCTCACAAAGCTGACAACGTCAACGGGTAACGTCGTCGCATCCAAGTCGAAGATTCTGTCAGAAGTTGAAGACTTCTACGGCAAGCTCTACGCATCGCATGCTTCAAGGCCCGTACCCGATACTGAGGATTGTAGAGCCACCTTGACCCGCCACTTCACAGAAGACCTGCCCGAAGTCAGCCGAGATGAGATCGTGATGGCCCTTAAACAGCTCAAAAATGGAAAGGCCCCAGGTGAAGACGAAATCACAACGGAGCTTCTAAAAGCTGGAGGAGCCCCAGCTGTAAGCCAGCTGCAACAGCTCTTCAATTCTGTTCTCTTCACTGGGAGAACTCCACAGGCATGGAAAAGGAGCATGGTGGTTTTGTTTTTCAAAAAAGGAGACAAAACCCTCTTGAAAAACTACCGCCCGATTTCGCTTCTGAGCCATGTCTACAAACTGTTTTCAAGGGTCATCACGAACCGTCTTGCGCGAAGACTCGACGAGTTCCAACCTCCGGAACAGGCCGGATTTCGAAGCGGTTACAGCACCATGGACCACATCCACACAGTGCGGCAGATTGTACAGAAGACCGAAGAGTACAATCGGCCCCTGTGCTCAGCGTTTGTGGACTATGAGAAGGCCTTCGACTCAATCGAAACCTGGTCTGTTCTGGAGTCCTTGCAGCGTTGCCAAGTCGACTGGCGATAGTAGTAGGTGGTTATTGGGTGTTCTACTCCAGCCACATCTGTTGATTAAACGATATACCCAACTGCGTTCGCTCCGCTTGCTGCGCTCACTTGTTGCAGTTGGGTATATCGTTTAATCAACAGATGTGGCTGGAGTAGAACACCCAATAACTAAAAATTGATTATCTCTCGCCACTTGTGTTTTAGAACTCTCAAAGCTTCCGGTGTAATAATTTTGATCAACATGTTTTAGAACTCTCAAAGCCTCCGGTGAAAATTATAATGTTTATTAATGTGGTTACTAAACATTACTTATCATTCTGCGAAAAGCGCTCTTGCAATGAAGTTCGTTAAGCAGCCAATATCATTAAAATTCGAAAATATAAATATTAATTCTGAAAAACGCAGTTTTCGTCATGGAAAGCTTTTACCAAATACAATACGATGTATAATATGTGGCCCGTCGAACTGTGGAAAAACTAATTTGGCTATCGGACTCATCTTACATGAAAATGGTTTGCAATTTAAAAATGTTTATGTTTATTCAAAAACTCTTTATCAACCGAGATACATGTATTTGGAACAGGTATTACGAATGGTTCCTGGTGTTACTTTTTCTAAGTATCATGAAAATGAAGAAGTTCTTACTCCAGAGGCAGCAAAATGTAACTCAATAATTATATTCGATGACGTAGCGTGTGAGAATCAAAATAATATGCGCGACTATTTTGCAATGGGAAGACATAAATATATAGACTGTTTTTATCTAAATCAGACTTATAGCAAAATACCAAAACAGTTAGTGAGAGATAATGCAAATTTAATTGTTCTCTTTAAGCAAGATGATATAAATATGAGACATATTTATGATGAACACGTCAATACAGATATGACGTGGCAGGAATTTAGAGAAATGTGTGCAAATATATGGAAAGAACCCTACAGTTATGTAGTGATTAACAAGGATTGTGAAAAAAACAAAGGATGTTACCGAAAGAAATTCGATACGTTTGTTGTGTTTCATTAGTATGTATGTCGTAAATATGTCAATGCTTGTCGAGGTGTTGAAAAGTAAACAGCTAATAGCAGTAAACTTAATAATTAAATATAGAAATCATGTTTAATAATCCTGTGAACCGTATATACTCCACTGTATACAAACGTTTAAGAAGTTTCGATACCTGGCCTCGAGGATTAACACAAAAACCACAAGAAATGGCTGAAGCAGGATTTTTTTATGCAGGCTGTGACGACAGAGTTATTTGTTTTTACTGCGATGGAAGGCTTAAAGACTGGAACTCTGAAGATCAACCATGGGTAGAGCATGCGCGCTGGTTCCAGTCATGTCCGTATGTTTTAGTAATGAAAGGAAAAGACTACGTTAAGAGCATGAAAAATTATGTATACGAAGAAATTAAAAAAAATTGCCAACAGACTCCACTGGATGATCTACCTTTGATAGTAAATACATCATCTTCAATAATCTGTAAAATTTGTTTAGAAGAAGAGCTTAACACTTGTTTTTTACCTTGTGGTCATGCTGCGGCTTGTGCAAAGTGTGCTTTTTCCATTGGTAATAAGTGTCCAATTTGTAGGCGAGTATTCGCCAATATAACACGATTGTATTTCTGATTACACTCTATTGCTAGCCTACTATAAATAGCTGAAGTAAAAACACATGTTATCACTTTCGTGAGAACACTGACAATAGTTCAATCAATTGAAATTCAATTTAAAGATATGGAAAAAAATCTAAAGAGACAAATTGTAAAGGCTGCGGCAGCTGTTAAAAATAAGGTTAAAAAGATGCGAGATATTGAAATGGAAAACAATAGTATTTTGGAATCTGTTTTTAAACCAATTACAAGTCCTCTTAATGAAATGGTGGAAAAATCTAAAACGTGTTCCCAAACTAAAGGAGTACAATTTGAAACTTCAAGTCCATTAGACAAGGACAAAACTCTTAAGAGAGATTCTAACATCGAGTTCGACGTATTTAGTCCAAGAGACTCTAATGATTCAGATGAAAGCTATGAGAATTCAGAAAAATCTGATAATGAAGAAAATGAGGAATCATTTAAATCAGTGCAATCAGGTTCAAGTGATCAAGAAATTTCTTCGTGGTCCATGTCTTCCAAAACTTTACAAGATGTTCCGTTTGGCGTGAGAAATGAACGAGGTAAACACATGATGGGATCTTCGCGTGTAACTCTTTTTGATGATTATATTCAAGTTGGTGCAAACAAGTACAAATATACTCCTGGTATAAAGGAACTTCTGTTTAAAAAAGTACCTAATATATCTGCAATAACTGATGAAGATTTGAGACATTATAAAATAATGTTACTAGAAACAAATGTGCACCGAAGAGAATTCGATCCAAATAAACCAATCAGAAGTAACAGAGGTCGAAAATACTTGAATATAATAAAACCGCTATTTAAGTTGCGTAAAGTTTCAGCGAGCACTGACAGTAGTCAACCTGATTTACTTCATCAAGGAAAAGGACTACCTCTGTTGAAACAGTGGAAGAAAAATGTTGACTACGTTTACTGGGACAATCCTAATGAACTGGTTGAAAGATTAAAACTATTGATTGCTTCAAAAGATGCTGGTAACACTGGGTTAGATAATGAAATAATATCTATTATAGAAGAACTGCGCGAAAGCAACATTATACCTTAATAAATAGCATACATTTCTAAAAATAGTATCATTTGATCTTTGTCAACAACACCCATCAGTTCACAATAATGGATAAGTTTGGACATCATATTCATAAACGATTGCGTTTACCAGACTTTTTAGAAAATTTTGATAAAGTCTTGATGCGAACTGAAACCGGAGAGTTCGATTTACAAAATACAAGGTTGACTGGGATTACAATTCCATTGAAAAATACCGATGCTGTGAACAAGGAATACGTAGACAGCCAATCTCAATTGTTTGTAAAAAAGCAAGAAGTCGATATAATATTCAACGATTTAAAAGCAGATGTTAAAAAAGGCATTGAGAATTTAAAAGCAGATTATTATACAAAGGCTGAATTAGACCAAATCATTAAATCAAAGAAATGAGTAAGCTACAAATAGTAAATGAAATTCATAAAACAGCTCGTAAAAACTTTGTTCGACGATCTGTAATATTAAGAGGAATTGATGATTTATGGCAAGCTGATCTTATGGATTTTCAAAATATAAAAAGTTGTAATAATGGATATAGGTATATTTTTGTTGTAATAGATTGTTTTTCTAAATTTTCCTGGGCTATCCCTGTTAAAACGAAGACTAAATCCGAAATAGCAAATGCATTTAGTTCGCTATTATTTAAAAATTATCGAAAGCCAGTTAACTTACAAACTGACATGGGCACAGAATTTTATAACGATGAATTTAAAAAAGTTATGCTAAAAAATAAAATTAATCATTACTCTACATATTCCATAAAAAAGGCTTCTATAGTAGAAAGACTAATCAAAACTCTCAAGAACAAGTTGTATAAAAAATTTAGTTTGAATGGTAGTTATAAATGGATTGGAAAGCTTTTAGAAAGTGTTATGGCAACATACAATAACACAATACATCGAACAATAAAATATAAACCAAACGATGTTAACCAATCAAACCAAAGTGAAGTATTGAGAAATATAATCAAATCACAGGAAATTAATTGTCTGTCAAAGACCAGAAAATTAGAAGTTGGTGACCATGTTCGTATAAGTAAATATAAAGGTAACTTTGAAAAAGGATACACCCCAAACTGGTCTACGGAATTGTTTTTGATTAAAAAAGTTCATGGTTCTAAACCTATCACTTATTCCATAGAAGATCTACACTATCAACCAATTTTAGGAAGTTTTTATGAACAAGAACTTCAAAAAACTAAGTGTCCTAATGTGTATCTAATTGAAAAGGTTATAAGAAAAAAAGGTAATAAATTATTCGTAAAGTGGTTAGGTCTACCTAGTACTGAAAACAGTTGGATTGAAAAACGAGCAATTGTATGATTATCTTTTCTATAGAGTTACATACCTAAGTATATAAAATTAAGTCAATTTAGATATTTTATCTCATTTATAACTCAGCTATGCACGGTGGTGGACTCGTTAACAGCATCATAAATAACTTACCATTTGAATTGCATTTACCTGGGTACAATTACTGTGGACCTGGTACCAGATTAAGAAAACGATTATTGAGAGGTGATCAAGGAGTTAATGAGCTTGATAATGCTTGCATGAGACACGATATAGCATACGATAATTCAAATAAATTGGAAGATCGACACAGAGCTGATTTAGAATTATTAAATATGGCAAAGCAACGGATGAAATCGAAAAATGCAGGAAGAGGAGAAAAACTGTCTTCGTGGCTTGTGAGCAAAGTGATGAAAACCAAAATGAAGCATGGTGCTGGCGTGAGAACATTTAAATCGATCGTCTCTACAATACATAAACGACTGAAAAAATTAAAACCAAAAAGCAATTCTAGAGCTATTAAAGCTGCATATTCAGCTGCGAAAAAACTGATAAAAAATAAAAAAGGAGTGTGTCTGCCTCGTGTAATACCGTTACCAAAAACAGGTGGTATTTTACCACTTATACCAATATTCGCAGGACTGTCTGCTCTAGGTGCATTGGTTGGAGGTGCAGCAGGTATTACTAAAGCTGTAAATGATCATAAAGCAGCTAAAAAGAATTTGGAAGAAGCCCAACGTCATAATAAAACGATGGAAAGTATCGCCTTAGGAAAAGGCTTATATATAAAACCATATAAAAAAGGCAATGGTCTTTTTGTAAATAGTTCAAAAAACTAATAGAAAGGTTACCCAAGCGTGCTCTCACTGATATAGACATATTAGAGTATGCTACTAAACACATACCTTACTTTAGAGGTGTTTTCATGAGAAATGAATTGCCGCCAAAGCCTAAGGACATTGAGTGTGCGATTGTTAATTTAGATAGCTCAGAGAATGAAGGAACCCATTGGGTAGCCTATGTAAAACATTTTAACTATTGTGAGTATTTTGATAGCTTTGGTGATTTAAAGCCACCAATTGAGTTACTAAGATATTTAAAATTTAATATAACATACAATTATTGTAGATATCAACGTTTTAATACATCTAATTGTGGTCATTTATGTTTAAAGTTCCTAAGTGAATTTTGGAAAAAATGTTATGCTAATACTATTTGTATAAAATGTTCTAATAAAGTATTGTGACTATATATTTATAAACGTGTTTTTATTACCATCATTTCTAAAATGTCTTTCACGCTGTCAATAACAGGCAACACCTCTATTTTATCCACTACCTATTATCCAGCTTTACAATTTGATGATGAATACGAGTGTGCTCTGTTATATTTCTCAACATTCAATTCAATACCTAACATTGATAACAGAAACAATAAATATTATTATGACAATAACGAAGTCGTAGACATACCAGAAGGCACTTATGAACTGCAAGATATTTCTGATTATCTAAAGTCAAACGTAAAAAAAGGAGTCGCTTTTAATTTATTTTGCAATAATAACACGTTGAAATCGTTTATCTTCTGCTCTAAAGATATCCATTTTGAAAAAGCTAATTCTCCAGGAACTTTACTAGGATTTGGTAATAAAACTCTTAAAGCCAATATAATACACGAGTCGCAACTCCCAGTTAACATTTTATCGACAACAGTGGTAAGAGTCGAATGTGATATAGTGAGCGGATCATATATTAATGGAAAACCAAGCCATATTCTTTATGAATTTGCTCCTAACGTGCCTCCAGGATACCGAATAATAGAAGTGCCAAAGAATATAATTTATTTTCCTGTCAATCAAATTGACGTCAGCACTATTAATATTAGATTATTAGATATTAATAATAATTTAATAAATCTACGCGGTGAAGAAGTTCAATTATATTTGCATATCAGGAAAAGATGATCGACTTCAATAAAAGTAGTAATTCAATAATGAAACACATCAGTACTCATCGAACAATCCGAAAAGGAACAACTAAGAAAAAAATTAAATTGACCAGGGAAAATAAAAAGTTCCTGAAATTAATTGGTCTATTAAAATGAACATTTTGGATATAACAAGTTCACCAGCATACGATAACACCATAGACGGTATCGAATATCATTCATATAAACCTTACGTAACAAGTTTTAACAGGAATGATGAAATCCGCATACCTATCAATCAGCAGGATTTATACATACTACCATCAGCAAGTACCCTTTATTTAGAAGGAACAGTAAACATCATAAAGAAGGATACAAAACTAAAAGTTACTGCTGTGGAATTCACAAACAATCCATTACTGTTTCTTTTTCAAGATATTCGTTATGAACTAAATGGAGTTGAAATAGATAGAATCAAAAATGCTGGAATGACTACAACAATGAAGAGTTTAGTATCATTTAATGAAAATGAAGCTAAGATAGCAAAAGCTTGGGGTTGGGATATAAATGGAACAAAAACAACCCATGGAAATAGTTTTTCTGCCTCAATACCTCTTAGTAATATTTTGGGCTTTGCTGAAGATTATAAGAAAATAATTATGAATTGTAAACATGAACTGATATTATTACGCAGTAATACAAATTTGAATTCTTTGAAAGTTCCATCTGGTGAGGTTCTTGAAGATATAATAATAAATAAGTTAGTTTGGCGCGTTCCACACGTCAAGGTATCAGATAAAGAAAAAGTTAATTTACTAAAGTTATTGGAAAAGGATCGTTCTCTATATTTGGCTTTTAGAAATTGGGATTTATATGAGTATCCCTTATTACCTAAAACAACTAAGCATACTTGGTCAATTAAAACGTCCTCACAGATTGAAAAGCCAAGATATGTAATCATAGGCTTACAAACAAATAGAAAAAATTTAGCTGATCGCGATATATCAAAATTCGACCCTTGTTATTTAAGAGATGTCAAAGTATATCTTAACTCTAACTATTTTCCATATGAAAACTTGAATATTAGTCTTGATGATCATAAATATTCATTATTGTATGAGCAATATGTCAGGTTTCAGACATCTTATTATGGACGCAGAAGTGAACCACTGCTAAGTACTTCTGAATTCAAAGAAAAAGCACCGCTGTTTGTAATCGATTGCTCTAGACAAAGCGAAAACCTTAAGTCAGGTCCTGTAGTTAGCGTACGTGTGGAACTTGAATGTCATTCAGAAATACCTGATCAGACAGCTGCATATTGTCTTATTTTAAACGATTCCATCATCGAGTACAGACCGTTGAGTAATATAGTAAAAAAAATATCTTAAAATATGAATCCTTGCAGAATAAAATATATATTCGTGGATGTACAAGGATTCAAAGATACACAAAATAATTTTATTATAAAAGAATTGTCTATTTTAAACGAAGAAAATACCCAAACCTTTCTTGTCAAGCCCCCCTATCCATTTAAAAACTTATCGATCGAAGAAAAGAAACAAGTGCGGTGGATAGAAGCAAATCGAGGATATTTCTGGAGTGAAGGCCACATTGACTACAGGGAATTCAAAAGAATTATAATACCATATTTGAATAATAAAAAAGTGTTAACAAAAGGAACTGAGAAAGTTATGTGGATCAAAGGCCTTTGTGAGAACTGTGAAATAATAGATGTGGGAGAAAAAGGATGTCCTAATTTTTTAAAATTATATCACGACTATGAAAAACCTAATATAAATTTAAATTGTGTACAACACACGAAAATGTGTGCATTAAAAAATGTATTGTGCTTAAAAAAGTGGTATGATAATAATAATATACATTTATTCAATGTAAGCTAAGAATTTAATTTAATGTTTTAAATAAAATAAAATAATTATTGCCTAAACTGGTTGTTGTTTTATTCTACCAAATTATATTTTAAAGAATTAAAGTGGTGAGTATTTAGGAATTAAAATACAGCAGATATTTGAATAGGTTTTTAATATAATATCGAAAATTAAAACATATCTTAAATTTAATGAATTAAATAGTACAATGCATTCAGGGAGATACTACTTACTGATTTGATTAAACATCTTAAGAATCACTTCTAATTTAATTTAACTGATCTATTTAAAAATAATGTTATTCAATTATGCGTCTCATCAGTCAGAATCACTTATTATATTTTCAGATATATTTTTAATCACTCTTTCGGTTTGATCTAATATTCTGTCCGTAAAATCTTTTACTATATATTGAGCCGATATTACAACATCACTTTCAGTGTCACTGTTATCACCACTAATGTCTATTATTTTGATCTGAATCAAACGTCTCCCTTTGTATGCTTCACGGTTTAAAACAAATGATGATCGCCGCATACTATTGCGAAGATTTTTAGTTTCACCAGGTGTCTTCTTTGTCTTCCGTTTTGGACGTTTTGGAGACGATTTCTTCTGATTAGTGATTGGAAAAATTTCGTCAAAGCCTTCTAACGGATTCTGCGCACAGTGGAAAAGAAGGTCTTGGGTATTAATTCCAAAAAGTCCATCTTGAGTCTCACTGTTATTATTTATTACAATGTCTGTCATAATCTGAAACAAAATAGAAAACTATTAGGGTCATTTTTATGGATAATATCGAGTAAATAGAAATAAAGGAATAAAAGTTCAAAACTTACGTCTTAAGTCGACTTGAAAGTATGTGAATATGTGTGTTAACTACGACGCTCGAACAGGCTATAATGAGCAGGGCATGATGAATTTTATTCAATGTTTGTCGAATGTGCAAAATCATGTAGTGACATGTCAGTGCACCTGCGTCGGTGTTAAAAGTTTATGCTGCGTTAGTGAATTTGAAGTATCTACGTAGATTACAGGAATAGCTTACACAAAATTTTTCACAAACATTAAATTGATTTTGCATTATTAACTTAAGCTAGATGTTAAGGCTCTTAAAATAAAATAAAAACAACAAGTATTCTAAATGAAATTCGTTTATTCACTATATTCTTACTTAAGGTTCACTTTACATTATTATAACATTATTATTATTATTATTATATTACATATTTATTTCATCTTACAGATAATCTTAAGCTACTTTCATTAGATTAGACCCCAAGAATTGAAATATGACCCCAAGCTCTGCTTGATTTTTTATCTTGCGAAATAAATCGTTTATCGTCGCTACTAGAAAGCGCAATTTTGTTTACAGAACGTGTAAATATTTCATGTTTTATACTTTTAAACAATATGTTTTTCTTGCGTAGTGTATTTGATGTAAGCAATGTGTTTGTATAATCTAAGATACTAAGATCTCGAACAACACATGATTTTACTCCCTTAGCCTTTTTAATTTCAGTGTCAGTATTTTTTATACAATATAATTTAGAGCGTAATCCTACATATTCAGTGATTATTTTTCCACCCATTTCATCTTTGAAAAGTCCTGGTACTTTTTTGTTAATTATTGGTAATTTGTGATAATTATCAACAGAAAAGTTACTGGTATCAAAATACTCCAAAAACGTATTTTTCACATCTTGATAAAAATGTTTGGTTTGGATGTGATAAATAAAGCTGTCTGTATCAGTATAACACATCGTCAAGCGGTCCCTGTAAAATGGTTTAAATATAGAATAGTGAAAATCATACATATGTGATTTTGATAATTCCAAAACTGTAAATCCGATATACAGTGGCTTATCTAATACTATACGATTAGGCTTTAATTGAATCGCAACCAAACTTTCCGTAAAAACTGAAGCACTGTGAAAGTTTGGACTCGCGATTAATTTTTCTGCGTTATTTCTTTTTTTAGTTCTATTGTTTTGATCATTCCATTGATTTATCAACTCAACATGGACCTTCTTGCGGTTGTTTTCTAACGTTTTACCAAAAACACTGTTATTGAGCAATTTGAAAAAGTCTTGCTCAAAAGTTGACGTTGCTTTTTGACGCAAATTTGTATTAAGATCGATGTATTGTTTTAAATATGCACTCTGTCGAAACGTTATAGCACGATGTACTCGTCTCAAGATCAAACCATGTCTTAAACAGGTTTTTAAATGTACATAATGTATAACATAATTAAATTTGTCATAAAGATTTGGAATTAACTTTTCATTTTTTCCACCCGGTGGAATATCTTTTTCGGGGCAAAACGGTAAATCATTATGTTCCCAATGTAATTTTTTTGGATAAATGAGATCGACTTCTAGAATGAAGCCGAACTCTGCATCATCAGATACATTATTTACATCTAGTTTATTAACTTCTGATTGATCAAGAAACCTAAAGTTTGACAAGGGCAATGTTTGACACATGCTGTATCCATAAAGATTATTGCAGTCTATATAGACTATGAATGATTCTGGCATCAACGGATCATGGTCGAAAATAAATTCGTTGTTTGCTTTGGCATGCCTATGTGCTGCCATTACCACACCTCCTCGTATGCCTGTCTGTAACATATCTACTATAGCAAAGTCATCTATTAGTTCTAACTCAATGCCTGTTTTATAAAGCATAGCATCGAATGATAAACTCGGTGCTGTAACATAGAATGCAGGGTCCAAGTTGTAGTAATGTTTGCAAGTTTTTCTAAAGTTTTCAAATATATCTGTTAACAACAACACATCACTTTTTAAATACAAATCGGTATATTCGCCTAGGTTCCGAATTTCAAATTGGGTCCAAACTGACTGTGCGTGCTCATAATCTTTATTTGATATGTGCTCATTGTTGAGAGAGCTATAAAAACTTTCTTTGCTTGGCAGAAATGGCTCGTTGTAACGTTCCCATGCGTTCATGTACTCGTAAGGGTAAACGCCTTTACGAGTTAGAAGGGAAAACTCATTTTCATTTGGGTAAATATTCCTTAAATGAGTAAACTCATGAGTTTTCATGGTTTTAACCAATTTTTCTAGACTGGTTCCTAAAAATTTAAACGAATCTACAAATCTTAACTGAACAAACTCGTCTCTTGATATTGGAATGAATTTTGTGAAAGAGATATAATTTTCTTTCGTTTTAGGAATTATTTTTATTGGTCCAGGCGCTTCACCAAGTGTTTTTATAAACAAGTGACAATCATACCCTGCTAAATTGTGGAAAAAAATTGGCACAAACTTTGGAACTTTGTACTGTAAATTACATAAGCTATGAGCTGCACCCCGATACTGTCCAGTAAGGTGACAATGGTCTCTGACCTTATCTCCGAATAGAAAACTCTCACAAATATGACATCGAACTGCATTCCTAAAATCAATTGCATCGTTTGCATTAAAAATTATGGGAACGTTTTGTGATAACACTGCATGGATATCCCGAACATCTTTGTAAAGAGAGCTAACAAATTTTTCTACACAATGAGGACCTCTAAAGATTACGAATTTATTGTAAGAAGGGTCAAGAGAATTAATCACATTGTAAGCAAATGCGATAGGTGTATGCTTTTGTGTAGTGCGCGTATAAGAACTTTGAGGATCTGATTCACTTTTGCTTACATCTTCTAGCATAGTTTCAAAGTCAGCATAAATTACAAAAGGAATGTCTTGTTTGCGTTCGAAATTCTTGAATTTAATTACTGACCCTTTTTCCGGTAGGACAGTGACAATTCCGTTACAGGTATGACTTTCTACATCCTCAACCGTTTTAAAAAACAACAAACAAGTGTCACAAAAATAGATCTGTCCTTTATGCTTCGTTATTTGACTTCTCACCAGTCTCGATAAATTCTTTATGAGACAATAGTGAGATGTTGTGTTGTTTTCTATCCAAAGAAGGTGAATCGTTTTTTTATTTTCATGGCTTTCTGATTTATAAAGCGGGCCTACAACAGTCTTGTTATTTTTTAAGCCAAAAATGATAAAACTTAGGTTTGGATTGTTTTCTTCGAATATTTTAACATCAGATAAAGTCATGGGAAACGAAATGTTTTCAGTGTTTAGTACATTGCGAAAATGTACATATGACGAAACCCTTTCAGGATGGTTTTTAGTTGGATAGAGGGCTGCAACCACGCTCCACAGAAAACAGTGTTTATCGTTGTTTTGAATATTTAAACATGCTTTCTTTTTCTTGATGAATATTGGTAGTTCAATATACGTGGAGCCGCGAAGTGGTTGATATTTATTAACATTAACCTCAATATGCATACAATTAAGAAAAGTCCAACCCGAATCTTGCTCTTCGAATTGGTCAATTTTTGTGCGTATTGTATTGATTACATTTAAATATAAATGCTCAAAATTATAATTTCCATAAACAGGGATATTTTTTGTCATAAACGATTTAGTTTCTTGTTCATTATTTTTGAAAAGTAAAAACTTTGAGAATATTTCGAAGTTGACTTTGACACAAATATGTTTTTTTATACATTCATCTAAAATGAGTTTGACTTTGTTTCGTATTGAATCTAAAAATACATCAATAGAATGTTCATTTGCGTATTGCGCAGCAATCCTGTAAGATATTATTCGGTTCTGAAATGCTGTCGCTACAATATCTACGCCTTCCACATCGATATGCGGTACAGTTAAAACGTTTTGTTTATGTGTATTACTTCGCAAATGACCTGTCCAGCGCCTACCGCTTATAGATGTGTTACAAACTGAACAGAATGGCATTGTAGAAGCTACTTGCTTGTTTACCTACTAGATATAATTATTAATTTAAGTACCTACCTACATAGAAAGTTACCTATTTTTTGAAGTCAGTATTATAATATTATACGCTTTTAATTTTCTTTTTTATTTCAAATTAATTAAAAATTTTACTTTGAAAGTTTAATATAGTCTACCTACACTACATATATCAAAACATACTATAATAATTCTATCTACCTTTATGAACCTAACTTAATTTAATAAAATAAAAACCATAATAAACCTATGCACACGTTTTGTTTATTTAAAATTAATCTTATCACTATATTTTGTTGGTTTAGAATCTTTAAATAATTTAAACACCGTAATGAGAAACTCTTGTAAAATTTCCCACTCCTTAGTTTGTTCGTTGAGACGCAGCTTTACACTCGTCAACGCTTTTTTATAGCGTTCTTGAGGAGGCGTATTTTGAACGTCGACGACGTTGTAAAGCTTCACCTCAACGTAAAAGTCGCCTTCGGAGACTATTGCGGTGCGTCGGCTCTGCCCTCCGGAAACCCTCGTCGTGAAAGAAGAAGTCGATACGTTGCCTCCGGCGCTTTGTGATGCGTTAGATGCAGCAACGCTTTCTTCCCCTTTCAGAATCGAAAAGATGTCTGACTTGCGTTTTTTAGACCTGTAAAATAAAGAAAATAAAATATGATGAAATACTGTTATGATAATATTTAGGAACTTTTATCATCATAATTAGATTCAGAGTTAAATAATCATTTAAAGTTGCTCACTCCATACAATATACATTATTGTTAAATAATTATTATCATCATCGGTACAGGGATCCCAACCTGAAGCGAGGAAATTATCGTACCAGGGCCGTGAAATTATCGTATTTTAACGTTTTTGAAACAAGATTATCGTACACTCAGTATAATGGCTTAAAATACATTAAAAAATCATATAAAACGATAATTTTTATTACACTTTGTTTGTGTATACAGAACAGAATCAATGTATATTTAACTCCATACAGGCAGACGGGCTGAGAAGACAGACCACAGTACACAGATTTTATAAGCGTACCAACGTTTTGAAATGAAGAAATAAGCTGGCGCTGTGACCAATAAACAATAGTATATGCTCAATTTTTTATTGAATATGAGCGTAATTCTCAAACTTTGTGGTGTATGGAATTTATCGTGTATTTGCGTACATAATACGGAGGCCTAAATTATCGTATATACGTTAATTATAGTACGGTTGGGGCCCTGCATCGGTACCTAGTAGTAGTTACCACCAAGCGATAAAAACGATAACCTATCAGATATATATATATATATATATATATACGTACCACAAAAATTCCGGCTCTTGCAAATCGGGTGGTGTGAAGGATGGTGAATATGATGCATGACCGCGCTTAGCAAGGGCAGCAGCGTTAACGACGGGGGTGATCTTGCGCTTTGAGGCTTTTGGCTTCTTGGTAGGCTGCGACAACACCGACGGTGCTGTGGCCACGATTGCTTCAGATTCGTATTCAGAGTCCGACCTGAGAAAAAAAAAAAAATGAGTATGGATGGAACAAAGATTTTAAAAAAACACGTAATAAGACAATACTCACTCACATATTTCTGTAGATGTTTTCTCGAAGTGTCGTGGCTGCGCAATGTCAGGCGGCAGGCGGGCTGGCGGTGGCTGGCGGAGTCTGGCAGGCGGCGGCTGAGCAGGGTGGCAGGCGGCGGCTGAGCAGGGTGGCAGGCGGTGGCTGAGCAGGGTGGCGGGCGGTTGGCAGGGTCTGGCAGGCAGCGAGATTCTCGAGGATGATGAACCAGCGAAGAATATGTCAGTTTTCTAATTTTACGCGATTTTATAGCAAATACTTTTTATGTGTCAGCAAATAATATTCCAATTCAAAAGATATTAAGTACCCGTACTTTAACAAAACAAGCAAATTTGAAGCTAATGGTCGCACCACCTTTGAAATCGGATCAAAGAAAGATAGCGCCTACTCGGATGACAATATAAAAACTCACACCATTACCCGACTACGATAGATTAAAAGATAGAAAAATTAAAAGTCAGTGCATAAAATATTACAATCATATTTTATGTGTTTAGATAATAAGACGGTATCTAATTATTTGAACTGTACAATACACCACACGGGAAGTATTACTATTTACTTTCTTACATAATTAAAGTTCGTTTGCAAAACAAAAAAACCGACTTCACATGCAGCGCAAGTCATTTTCAGTACTAAGTTTGAGGTATCTATCTCCATATCTCTGGAGATTCTTATCGGATCTCGTTAAAATTAAAATGGAACTACACTGTAAACATATTCTATTAATAATAATATCGTTTAAAAACTAAAAACGAACCGACTTCAATGCCGCGCTATTCATTTTCAGTACCAATTTTGAGATGTTTATCTCAATATCTCTGGAGGTACTCATCAGACCTCGATAAAATTATCATGGTACTACACTTGGAATATCTCCTTTCGAACAAAAAAAGAATAATCAAAATCGGTTCATAAACGACGAAGTTATCCGCGAACAAACATAAAAAATATCGGTAGAAATGAGAAACCTCCTCCTTTTTTTGAAGTCGGTAAAAAAATAAAAAAAAAACATTGTCCAAATCCACACACAGTTAATAAATGATGAGGTTCTGAAGTGACAAAAAAAATAAATTATACAGACGAATTGAGTACATCCTCCTTTTTGTGAAGTCAGTAAAAAAAAAAAAAAAAAACAAATCAGTTCATAAATGATTGAGCTATGATATAATAAACAAAAAAGTAATTCGTACAAACGCTATCTGTTAAGTCCTCGTTTTGTTAAGTCGGTTAAAAAGTAATTTGTCCTAAGGCCGCTACACACCTTGAGTTTAAACTGCTCGTTTTCACTAAATAGTGTGACTATACATATGAATGATAGTTTAACTGAATGGTAATAATTATAATTTAAAATCGTTAATAAACTAAAAGAACCAACTTCAAATGTCGCGCTAGTCATGTGCCAAGTTTGATGTGTTTGTCTCCATATCTCTTGAGATATGTCATGAGATCTCGATGAAATTTAAATGAAATTACTTGGAAAGCATGTCCTTTCAAACAAATATAAAAAATATTCTAAATCGGTACAGCCATCTTTGAGTAATCGAGAAGCATACATAAAAAAAAGATTCCGACGAATTCAGAACCTACTCCTCGGTTAGGTGTCGGTTAAAATAGCATTCAATTAACTGTACAGTGCAAACTTAATGGTATAAAAATTTATCTGTACCTACAGAACAGTTCAATCGCAGAGTTAAAAACGAACGTGTATGCGAACCCTTAAAAGAAATGCTTACGATGTACATATTGTAATTCAAACCATTTTACCTTGATACGTTTGTACCTACTATCGAGCGTGTGAACAAAACCTCATTCTATAAGTGCACGGTTTCGGCTGTGGTGTCGGTGAGTGTAGTTCTGTAACTTTTTGGAAATAACAAGTAAGTACCTAGCTTTTATTGTATAATATTTTGCAACGTAAAGTTTTTTGGTTGATTCGAAAATAAAATTAAAAACCAAGTTTCTGTCGTATTATATAATAAAGATTTTCTCAATAACTAGAAATCGAAAAAATAAAATAGGTCTTCATACGACAAAAAGCCCTATTAACCGACTTTAAAAAAAAGGAGGATGTTCTATGTTTCACTGTAAAATATTTTTTTTTTCTCTGTCAATTGTGGTCCGATTTTTTTAATTATATATTTATTTCAAAGATTATACTTTTGTAGTGGTCTCATTGTAAATTTATCAAGTATCTCCAGAGATATGGCGATAATAACCGCAAACTTGCTACTCAAATTGAATACAGTAGCATTTGAAGTCGGTTTTTTAAACGATCCTAATTATTTTGAACATGTTATGTAAAGAAAATAATATTAAAAAATTACATAAAAATGATTATTTTTCGATTGCTGTTTATATTAACTACACACTGATTTAATGTTTAGTTATTTCCAAGTTTAATTTGATTTATTCTGAGTAAAGATTTTTGTTAATTAAATTGTGTATTCTTAGTTTTAAACTAATGTGTACCAATTTCTATTTTACAGGAGCGACAAGCAGCAGGGACAATGAGATCTTCATGAATTTAATAAATTAAAATCCTTTAGATGAAAATGGTGAGTGACTACGCTTGAATTTTAATTAACGTATATACACACATTTCTTTAAAGCACAGAAAATATAAAAGTTGGTGCTTTAGGGGTAGCAGATTTTAATTTTGTAATATTTTTTGTATTGTTTCAGATTTCCAGTATGAACACCTACGCTCTGGAATTATACAAATGTATCTTGTTTGATCTAATAAATATTTCGTCATACAAAATTAGTTTGTAAGATTTAAGTAAGTAAATTTTTAGTCACTACCAGTGAAAAACACCAGTAACAACTGAACATTTCATTTGGTTTTATGGTTTGTAAGATGATGTAAGTAAAATTATATTTTTTTAAATTCTCAGTTAGGACCAGAACAAAATACTGGTAACAACCTGAGAATTTGACATTGTGTTATTAATTAACTAAACCCAAAACTTTTCCTTTATAATCTTGAAGTATAGTGTGCGGTACGGTTCAGTCACACTATACTTTTATCCTTAATTGCACTGACTGGTGCACGGTAAAGGTAATAAGTCGCACTGGATAGTGCGCGGTAATTTATCGTAAGTATTCCGACAAAAAGTCATTACGGCTTTAGTAGAAGTAGTAGAACAGGTTTATCTGACTATACGATATACTCAAAACACAGGTAGGTTAGGGCGCGATAATTTATCGTAAGTATTCCAACAAAAAGTCATTACGGCTTTAGTAGAAGTAGTAGAACAGGTTTATCTGACTATACGATATGCTCAAAACACAGGTAGGTTAGGAATCGCAATCGGTGGAGATAATCCGACCTTGGGCTCCCAGAGTGAAACTTACCATGGATCACTTAACCGATTGTGTTTAGACATCGCAAACGGCGAGAGACAATCCAAAATTATTACACCGGAGGCTTTGAGTTCTAAAACACAAGTGGCGAGAGATAATCAATTTTTAGTTATTGGGTGTTCTACTCCAGCCACATCTGTTGATTAAACGATATACCCAACTGCAACAAGTGAGCGCAGCAAGCGGAGCGAACGCAGTTGGGTATATCGTTTAATCAACAGATGTGGCTGGAGTAGAACACCCAATAACCACCTACTGGCGATATATCGAAGTGATGAGATGTCTGTATAATGCCGCAACGATGAGTGTACAAGTACAGAACCAGCGTACTAATCATATCCACCTGCGTCGAGGAGTGAGACAGGGGAACGTCATATCCCCGAAACTGTTCACTAACGCCTTGGAGGATATGTTTAAGACGCTGGACTGGAAAGATTGTGGCATCAACATCAACGGCAGGTACATCTCTCACTTACGATTCGCAGATGACATCGTCATTATGGCAGAGACGCTGCAGGACTTACAGAGGATGTTGAATGGCCTAGCTGATTCTTCTCGTCGCATCGGTCTCCGGATGAATTTGGATAAAACCAAAGTCATGTACAACGAGCACGTTGTTCCGGAACCGATTGCCGTAGATGGAATCCCACTCGAAGTTGTCACTAAGTATGTTTACCTAGGGCAGACGCTCCAACTAGGCAAACATAACTTCGAAAAGGAAATCCAGAGAAGAATTCAGCTGGGCTGGGCAGCATTTGGAAAACTCCGTCGAGTCTTCTCGTCGCATATACCACAGTGCCTAAAGACAAAAGTCTTTAATCAGTGCGTCCTACCCGTCTTAACATACGGAGCCGAGACGTGGACACTCACGGTTCGACTGGTCCACCAATTTAAAGTCGCTCAGCGAGCTATGGAAAGAGCTATGCTCGGTGTTTCTCTGCGGGATCGAATCCGGAACGAAGTAATTCGCCAGAGAACTAAAGTGATCGACATAGCTCATCGGATTAGCAAGCTGAAGTGGCAGTGGGCTGGTCATATCTGCCGTAGGACCGATAACCGTTGGGGTAGACTGGTTCTAGAGTGGAGACCGCGAATCGGTAAACGTAGCGTAGGACGCCCTGTTACCAGGTGGAGCGACGACATTCATAAAGCGGTGGGCAGTGACTGGAAACAAAGAGCCGAAGATCGGGCTCAGTGGTATGACTTGGGAGAGGCCTATATCCAGCAGTGGACTGATACCGGCTAATTATGATGATGATGAGGAACATGTGTGAGTATTAATGTGAAAACTGGCGAAATATCGATATATATCACTCGATAGTGATCGATACTTTTTTAAAACATCGATACGATCAATATCGATTTTTTTGTTACTTGCCATCCCTACAGTGCTTAATTTGACATTTTTGGCAGCTTCGTAGCATATGACATTGGTTTGGGCTGCGTTCACGACATACGCTCGGAGTACAACCAAACTGTCTAACCCCATTCACAACCTCAGAGCGTCGCACTCGGTTAGCGCAACTGGGCTCCGTTCACGACCTACGCTCGGAGTGCAACCCTGTGCAACCAAACGCTCTAACCTCTCTCTCTAACTCGTTTAGCGAATGAGACGCTCTGAGGTCGTGAACGGGTAAGAGCGTTTGGGTGCATTCCGAGCGTAGGTCGTGAACGCAGCCCTGTGTCGTTCACGACCTCGGTTGTTTCACTCCGGTTATAACTTTTTAACCACAGACTACTAAGGAGATACTACGTATGTTTTTAACCATCAAATTCAATGGTTAAAAAACGCTCTGACGTTTGTGACAGTAAATTTGGCGGGAATAGCTGCAATTTTGTACAGATATAGGGGATCGAATCGGAAGAAATTTGCATTGTCGAGACCAAGACGTGACATGTAAAAATCAAAGAGTATAATAACTGTCCATAAAGGTAAAAATAAACGGCAAAAATTCAGAACAAGATAAATAAATGAACATAACCTCGAAATTTAAGTCTGCGCAAAATGTCAAAGTCACAATTTTAGTGAAAAACACCCGTGGTCATTCCGATTAAACCCCTTTAAGAATATTATAGTTGTTATAGTCTCACACAAAGAGAATATAAATACTACGTAACTCACATAAACAGAAACCCCTTCAATCAGTCAAACATCGAAATTGACAAAAACGTTGCATATATCTTGTCATAAAGGGGCAGGGGTCAGGGGCCTATCACGAAATTTGATAAGGATTGAAATGAACGAACATGACAGAGATGGAGCTATACAGCCTACATACAGTCCGGCAAGTATAACTTGGCGCGGCTGTGCGCCACTGTGCTTTTACTTTGTACTTTGATAACAGTTTCTCTTATACCACTTTTAATTACTTTTGGCATTATTGAACTATTTTAATGTAGTAGATTTATCAACAATAATGTCGCGGTAATCTCTCAAACGTCAAACTCACAGTTTCAAGAGAGCGGAATTAGTTCCAAAAACCACAACCGCCAAGTTATACATGTGGGACTGTAGCTGCCTCCCCATAATTTAGTTCATTTCGTTCATTCAATGATTTTCGTGATAGGCCTGCTGATGATAACAAAGATAATCTGTGACAGTTGCCGTAGTACAAAGAGAATATAAATACTACGCCGCAGTATTTATATTCTCTTTGACAGTTGCTCTGTACCTAAATAATGTTTGAATTTAAAAATCCAGGATACAAATTATGATAACAATTACATTCCTTGTGAATACAAATTACTGAGTAAAATGGGAATCGTAAATAGTAGAGAACCGAGGCGTTTAAGTTTTGATAACACATTCGCTTTGGATAATTCCGCTTTAGCTATTGTCCCCAAGTCTATTGAAGAATGTAAAGATGCTAATATACTACATTTTGAAGAAATAGTGCCTGTACGTATTGTACTAGATTTAAAAGAGCTTTAAAACTTAAAAAGAACTAGGCTTAACATTAGTATACCTACCATCGATTTAAGGGGGGAGAAGGGGTGGGGTGGTGGGGAAATGTGAAAAACCCTCCCCTTGAAGGAAACGTTGCGGAGCCCCCCTCCTTCAAAAGTTATGAATATATATTATATATTAAAATTTTGAGGTTAAGTATGTAAAATTATACCTACCCCTCGAAGTTATTTTTTTACAACCCGGGAATCCTTCCTGGGTGGAGTAAACTTAAATAGGAGAGGTCTGCGTAGTGTACTGTTAGTGTTTGTCGTTTCAGAGATGTACTTGTACTTAATAATTTCAACGTCGAACACTAAGGCAAAACACTAGGGAACAGTGACCATCGCGTGACGTGCGCCGACGAGCGTAGCGAGGAGGGGAGCCGCGGCAGCGGCCACCCGTCACTAGAGCCAACGCTATGGCGTTAAATTTATCGTTAAAATATCTGATCTATGTTATTTACAGGTAAATGTTAATTTATTTCCATACAAAATTTTTGACTACTATGTTGCCGCTGTTTTCCGCTCATAAGGGAGGGGTCCTCCTCCAACCTTCGCCTATAATATTAGATAATTTTTCATACTTAACCTCAAAATATAAAATATTTATAACTTCATCACTTTTGAAGGGGGGCGCTCCGCAACTTTTTTTTTAAGGGGAGAGTTATTCTCTTTCCCCTCCCCCCCTTAAATCGATGATAGGTATACTAGAGTTGCATCAAGAACTAAGCAAATTTTAATACTTGCAAAAAATCCGTAAAAATCTTCCATATATTTTATAGGTACGAATTTTTACTCGGTACCTACAGTAGTAATAATATCTTTTCTGTGGTACATTACAGTTTTTGTATAGTTTTATTACAGTACTAGAAATCCTCTTCTATATCTATATCTTTAAGCCGGCTTTTCACTATGGGATATAATGTAAATTACATCTTGAGCTATATACTACATCCCGCGATTGCTGTTCACACCGTAAGATATATAGTTCAGATTTCGTTGTCTATGGTTTTATTCAAACACTGGCTAAATACACTAATTGTGTGGAGCCATAACAAAATTTAAAAAAAAAACTGATTGCGAGGCAGGGGGAGGCGCGGTGTCCGGGGACGTGAGGTAAAATATAAACCTTCAAATATCGCCCATTCGGTCGAAAAAATATTTATAGCTTGGGATGTAATATATATTATAGCATAGTGTAAACGGTCTCATACAAAATGTATGACGAGCGATAAAATTTTATATCTCAAGATATAATATACATTATATTATATCTCATAGTAAAAAGCCGGCTTTAGACCTTGGTTGAAAGCTCTATGTCTACATATAATACTATAAGAATCTAATGTCCTGACATACTGAGTGACTGACTGACGGGGAGCGCCTCTCCATGATTCGCTCCAAATGTGAGACGGTCACTGAGGAGATAGTTTGCTTCTAGGTATGTTAGGGACCTGTGGTTCAGTATACGTTCCATAGTTTTACAGAGTATGGATGTGACCGATATAGGCCTGTAATTGGCAGGGTCACGAAGGGTTTTTGGGCACGGGCTGCACGCACGTTATCTTGCTTCCAAGACTTAGGCACTTTACCAGTTACCATAGACAAGCGAAAGAGACGTGGACAGAATAGGAGTCAACTCAGGTGCACAAGTCCTCAAGACTATAGCTGGTACACCGTCTGGACCACTAGCTTTATTCACGTCAAGATCGCGCAACGCTTTGCGCACTTCGATTTGTCGGATGCGGATTTTCGACATAAACGTCCCGCATGACGGCAAACTAGCAGGTACAGCATTACCAGCATCCAATCGTGAAGACTCCGTAAACAGAGTAACATAGATTTGCTTTCTCATTAGCGGTATGAGCTAGTGATCCATCGGGTTTCAGCAGTGGAGGCAGTGAAGGACGTCAGAAGTTCTCTTCGATCTTCTTCGCAAGGGACCGCAACGCTTTGCTACCCGGGGGGTAAGAAGCAAGTTTGTTCCCAATTCGGCGTATGTGATCGAAGCAAGCTTTCTTGAGAGCCTTTTTGCAGGACTTGGCGGCTTAATTAAATGCTTTCTTCTCTTCGCGTACATCTCTAGACTTGTGGGTTCAAGCATCACCCAGGCTAAGTAGGCCTCATGTTTCAACGCTTCTGCATCTTCACATTTGGCGTGAAACCATGGACGAACTTTGCTGGACAGCGGGACGTCAGAAAATGGTATATATGGTTCCATACCCACCCTGACGTGAAACTTCTGTCACAGCATCCACGCAAGCTGAGGGATCGCTCGAAGAAAAGCGAACCTACCACAAAGGGTAAGACGCGAAGAAGCTTCACATCTCATCCCAATCTGCTGACCTGTATCGCCATACCCGCCGAGACCCTTTCGAGCTGGGATCGGGCGGGGTGTAGACTGATACAGACTTCACATAGTAGACTGATAGACGTATATACCTAGACATTTAATTTGCGTTTTCGTGAGAAACAGAAGGTGCAGTTTTGCAGTTTCGAGGTGGTGGTGGACTGCATCCATGTTTGAATGCAAGCCTCGGATGTTAGAGAAATGCACTTGTAGAGAGAACGTGCTTCTGCTGTGAAACCGACTTTCTGTTATTTTTCTTTGCCATAGATAAGGGGAGTGAAGGTAGATTGGGAACACCGAAGTGGATCGAGACGCACATTTGCCAACACAGCGACACACATTCAGATTATTTATCTTAGTGAACCAGTTCCTGAGACCGCGGGGATTTTTCGCTAGATGGCGGGGCAGCCTTTCGTGAATGGCTGGCTCACTACTTGGGCCCCCAACTGTCTGCGGTCGGCCAGCGGAGAACCATGCCTAGGATCCCACTGCTCTCTAAAACTGGTCATTTAATGACAATCTGTTATTAAAATAAACCTGTATCTGACCCGTTTTCCCAACAAATGGTTTCATCAAACATCATGCCGTTAAGCGGCTCTCGGCGGCATAGCTTTGTTGGGTGGGTGGTAACACGCCGCAGCCGAAGCCTATCACCTGCAAAGTACTGCTCTTTTGGCGCCACCCAGGGGACACGTGTAGGACATCGAGAGCAAATCCTACGGACGCGAGCAATATAGCCCGCTAAATGTAGGTAGGTTAGTAGTTTCCCATATTTCAGCTCTTTTGTAAGCAAATAAAAAAAAACGGCCAAGTGCGAGACAACGGACCAACGGATTCGCGCACCGAGGTTTCCGTACAAATTTTTAAAACTAGGTTAAAGGTCAAACTTAACTTTGCAGTTTGATCCAAGAAAATATATTGCACCAATTGAAAATAATAAGTTGTAGTAATAGTAAATTAACTTTGTTTTTGTTTTTAAACTACATATTTACGGTTTTCAGTACAAGTATTTAGTTTAAGTTTCAACTTGATACCTCTACGCTTTCCGGAGATAAAGGATCTTGCAGACGGACTGACGGATAGATAGACAGACAGACGGACAACAATGTGATCCTATAAGGGTTTCTTTTTTCCTTTTAAGGTACGGAACCCTAAAAATGGGAAGATACTGTGAGTGTTGTGTGTCGCGACAGAGTTTCAGCGGAAAGCAGTGGTAGAGTCTGTGCAAAAAGAGAACTGTTGTAACAATTGGGGTCGGATCGGTCGTCGGTCTTTTTAATTTACTATTATTATTGACAACACTGCTTCAAAAAATTTTAGTCTTACTAGTAATTAGTACGACTAAAAATGTTTGATAATTGGTAGGTGTGTATCTTTCTTCCTTACTTACCTTACATCGTAACGCCACGACGGTCCTCTTTTTGCCCAGACACTAGTGGTAGTGGTGCCGAGCGCCCAAAACAAGAACGAAAGAGGGTAGTCCGTTTCCTTTGGTCGTAAATATTACTTAGACTCGCAGTCTACAGTTCATCCGGGATCATAGCACTTGCAACAGAGCCGAAATATCGAAATCTCATAAATAATAAAAAAACTTAGTTGATATCCCTTTAATAGTTCTAGAAATAGTGTCATTGACCACGACAACATAAAAAACTTATACGTGTACAGTTTTTCCAAAATCATCCCATACGTATTTGTGTGACTGACAGACTGACTGATACTGACAAAGTTAGCTCACAGAGCAGCATTTGTTTGCGATATTGTCAGTTTGTTATTTGAATTTGCAATTGAGAGGAAGTGCGAGCGCATATCATCATCATCATAATCAGCCGGTATCAGGCCACTGCTGGACATAGGCCTCTCCCAAGTCACGCCACTGAGCCCGATCTTCGGCTCTTTGTTTCAAGTCACTGCCCACCGCTTTGCGAATGTCGTCGCTCCATCTGATCACTGGGCGTCCTACGCTACGTTTACCAATTCGCGGTCTTCACTCTAGAACCAGTCTACCCCAACGGTTATAACGGTTTGCTAATCCGTTGAGCTATGTCGACACAGTTAGGCTGGTCCACCAATATAAAGTCGCTCAGCGAGCTATGGAGAGAGCTATGCTCGGTGTTTCTCTGTGGGATCGAATCCGGAACGAAGTAATTCGCCAGAGAACTAAAGTGATCGACATAGCTCAACGGATTAGCGAGCGCATATATATGTATAATATTTATTTCTGAAAAAACTATGTAATTTGTTTCCTGTAGTCCACGCCAGCGAAGCCGCGGGCAGCTAGGCTATTCTTTAAGCTATCTCGACAGCGGAATCCGCGGTGAGATTCGAATTTCGTACCACAAAATTCATTCGTATCACGAACGTAATACGGTTGAATTTCGTAATACAAAATTCAAATCTCACCGCGGATTCCGCTGTCGAGATAGCTTACAGAATAGCCATACAGAAGCTAGTACTACATAGGTACTTATACAATCTCGTACGCTCTCCACTCATAGCCCGTGCCAACAGCAAAACACGCGGCCACGGTATTATTTAGGTATTATGATATTATATTATGTGATCGTGGCGCGGCTGTTTCATCGTCGTACTTTATCGCTCGGGCGGGATTTTATGACCAATTTATTGAAAACCTGTTTTTGGGAAGTCAAGACGGGAATGTTCGGTGCAGTGCAGTCAATTTCTACCTAAAAGTTCTAGAAGGGGTCGCTGATGACGGATGGATGGATAGATGGTTGGATGGACGGACGGAAGGACCTTTTTAACGTTATCAGTTTATAAACTCAAATGACCGGCCACACCGTTTTAATTTATCACTATGCAGTATGCACTTGCCAACAAGTGATAAGTGCTTAGTGACTGTGTGCTGTCGGAACACCGTAAAGTTTGCAATAGCCCAATGGCTAAGGCGTCGGCCTGACGATCGAGAGATCGTGAGTTTGATCCCCAGCCCCACCTATTGCACTATTGACGAACTCACCCCAGACACGAGCATATTTAGCTTAGTGGAGGGGTTAACAAGACTATTAGTAATGTTACCACATTGCTAGTTGGTACTAGCTTTACAAAAAAAAGTTATGGCGGCAGATTTTCTCCTAGATAGTGGTACCTAAGCAATTTTTTTGGTAGCAACTAAGCAACAAGCTTTTAAAAATATAGGTAAGTACCTACACGCCAAATACTTACTAGAATTTATTTTTTTAACATTTTAGTTCATAGTCCCAGATAAAAGCTTGTTTTTAAAAATATTTTTTTCTTATAATTTATTTTTAACTTTTTAGTGGTAGGTATCGATACCGATTACCTACCTACTACCTAAGTATTTAAGAGAAGGCATGATGTTTTAAAATATTACACGAATATTTGATGTGATTATGGGTAAAGTGCTCTTCAAGGAAAATCAATCGACTCGGTGGGACTATGTTGCTTTATAACAGAAATGCCATAGGCACCTTACAGCTTCATCATCAGATCCTGGCTATCATTTAAGTGTAAAGTGCTCCTCAAGACGAATAATTTGAGCCCAAATTCATTGGGGTTACGTTATTTTATCACAGAGATGCCGTGGCTACCTTCCACCTTCATCACCAGTCGCTTAATATCATCTAGGTGTAAAGTTGTCTTCAAGACGAATTCATCGAGCCCAAACTTGGTACAGTTACGTTGATTTATCACAGATATGCCGTGGCCACCTTCCAGCTTCATCATCAGACCCTGGATATCATCTAGGTAAAAAGTTCTTTTCATAGACGAATCAATCGAGCCCAAACTCGGTAGGGTTATGTTAATTTATCACAGAGATACCGTGGCCACCTTACAGCTTCATCATCAGATCCTGGATATCATCTAGGTAAAAAGTTCTCTTCAAGACGAATCAATCGAGCCCAAACTCGGTAGGGTTATGTTGATTTATCACAGAGATGCCGTGGCCACCTTCCAGCTTCATCATCAGACCCTGGATGTCATCTAGGTGAAAAGTTCTCTTCAAGACGAAGCAATCGAGTCCAAACTCGGTGAGGTTATGTTGATTTATCACAGAGATGCCGTGGCCACCTTCCAGCTTCATCATCAGACCCTGGATATCATCTAGGCGTAAAGTTCTCTTCAAGACAAATCAATCGAGCCCAAACTTGGTGAGGTTATGTTGTTTTATCACAGAGATGCCATGGCCACCTTCCGTCTCCATCATCAGACCAGCTCCATGGTACCATATCATTGTATTGTCACCGAAGATACATAAGTACACCAAATTTGAGTCCAATCGGACATCGGGAAGTGGGTCTAATTTAGCTTCTAAGATTCCACCCGAACATACATAGTGACATACATACATACATACATACATACATACATTGCAAGTTAAATAAAAGCTTGTAAAATAATTTAAGACCACATAAAAAAATTAAAAAACCGACTTCCAACGTCACGATAGTCAATTCCAATACTAAGTTTGAGGTGTTTATCTTCATATCTTTGGAGATACTGAACATATCTCGATGAAATTCAAATTCAAATCACCTGTAAAATATCATCGTCATCATCATCATCATAATCTAATTAAAGGTAAAGGTAATTAAAGGAGTATAATCCATTATTACTATTTAACCGGTAAACGGCTCTGGTGATAAGGTCGAAGTTGATATATACGTGACCGGTTTCAGAGTGATAAGCACTCCTTCATCAACGGCGAGTACGTGTGCATTCTGCTGGCACCACACGCGCACACTCTAAAACCGATCGCGTGTATATCAACTTCGACCTTATCACGTGAGAAGTTTACCGGTTAAATAGTAATAATCATCATAATCAGCCGGTATCAGTCCACTGCCTCTCTCAAGCAAGATACGCAACTGAGCCCGATTTTCGGCTCTTTGTTTTTTGCAGGGTTTGTTGACATTACATTGATGATATGATAAAATCATCAAAATAATGATACTTTTCTCCATTATTTTTGTTGATTTATTCAAAACAGCTAGACCGATTTCGTTAAAATTTAAATGGGACCCCTTTGGGGGTATACCCATTCCAATAAAAAAAGAATTATCGAAATCAGACTACTCTGTAAAAAGTTATGCGTGGTCATACATAAAAAAAATATATATATACGCGTCGACTTGATAACCTCCTCCGTTTTTTTTTCGTCGGTTAAAAAGATTTTGATGAAGCTTGGTATCCAGAAAAGTTCAGGTTATTTGTAACAAAGGGTATAAAAGTAGTCGTTTATGTAAGTCCGTTTGTAAAAGTACCCCTTAGTAACAACTAAAGGGTACTTTTATAATCGGAGTTAAAAGTAAGTAAGTAAGGTGAAAGCACTTGTACTATTCATTATTCTGTGGTAAAAGTAAGCCTTGCAATGTGAACCAAGCAAAGCTAGTACAGAATACGCACAAATAATTTTCCAATACCTAATTATATTTTTAGGATACGACTGATTTAATTTTTCCTGAGAAATCAAAATACGTAGATGTGCCAGATGTCAAAGAAAACGATTATTGGATGCAAAGAATAGAAGAGATGAAAAAAGAACATAACACTATCAATAAAATTATTGAAACCGAGTACGATAAACAGTTAAAGGCTCTAAATCAAAATTTTGAACCGCCTCAGGTGATCACTCATGAAAAATTACAAAAAGTGAAACCATGTTTCGACTGGCGAAATAAGGTAACTTTCAGCTATTATAATTAAGTAGTGTGACAATAAAGCTGGTAAGTATTATAAGTACGCAAGTACTAGTAGGTATATGCACAGAAATATGAATAATAAGATAGTTATTCATATGTCTGTGGGTATATGTAATAGCAGCCACGACAAAAGTTTCCAGGCATAAGTCTGAAACGTTTGGTAATCAGGACAACACGGAAGTGTTGATGAAGATGAAGATTATTAACCTACTATTGTAATTGGCGTCATATAATGTACTATTATATTGATTGATGAGTGAATAATTAATATCGGTATATGTTGTAGTACATCGGTGGATGAATACTGGCTGTTCATTAGATAAGATAAAGATAAAGTTAAAGATATTTTATTTGCGTAAAACATGCGTATTACAAAAGGTTGTGACAAATATAATAAATGGATCGTCATGTTTTGCCTTAACGGGCGTGCAAACTTTGCAGATGGCGCTACTTTACTCAGCTATATATACATTTAAAATTAATAATTAGCTATTCACTGGTCATTCTTGTATATTACATTGAAATTAAAAGGGATACAATACAATGTCATGAAAATAGTAATGTCATAAATATATGTATTATAATTTGTCATTTAAAAATTCGTCAGTACTATAATAACATTTCTGAATCAAAAATTGTTTGAGCCTATTTTTAAACATAATATATATTAATATATATATATATATATATATAATAATTATATATATATAATATATATATAATAATATATATATATATAATATATATAATAATATATATATTTTATTGTCCAGGTCATTCAAAGATTTAGGAATCTTATTAAAAACTGTTGGCGCCATACCAAGTATACTTTTGCGAAGTAATGTCGTTTTGCCTGGAATTATCCGAATCCTATCATTTCGTCTATTCCGTTTTACCGTCTCAGAAAGCTTTGGAAAGAGGTTCGGATTATTCTTTACAAAAACAGCAATTTCCATAATATACAAGGACGGAAGTGTCAAAATTCTGTGCTCTAGAAAATACGGTTTGCAACTATCTCGCATCTGTATGTTAAACATAGCTCTAATGCAGCGTTTTTGCATTTTAAAAACAACGTTTTTATTTGTCGAGTTCCCCCAGAATATTATCCCGTATCTCAAAGTAGATTCTATTAATCCATAATAGGCGGTGAGCAGAGCGTTAATATTTAAAGTTTTGGACAGCTTGTAAAGAGCATATGTTAAACTACTTATTTTTATACTTATGTGTTCTATATGTCCCTTCCAATTTAATTTATTGTCAATTATTAAACTCAAAAACTTTGCATTGTCAATATTAAATATCATTGTAATTTAATTGTATGTCAAAAGGATTTTTTGCTCTTTGGCTGAAATGCATTATATTGGTTTTTGTCAAATTAATTTTTAAATTATTATTGTCAAGCCATGAAATTATAGATGTCAGTGTTTTATTTATCTCATTACCATAAAAATCATTATTATTCTTATTTTTTTATATGGTCACTGTACTATCGTCTGCAAAAAGTGTCATTTGTTGGTCTGTTACTTTTGGCAGGTCATTTATGTATATTATAAACAAAAGTGGTCCCAAAACACTACCCTGAGGTATCCCGTATGACACGTATCGTTCATTTGAGGAAAATATTACTTCATTTTTCGTTTTTATATTTATGTTTGTAATCTGAGTTATCTGTTTCCTCATCGATAGGTAAGACTGAATCAAAGATAGTACATTCCCTCTTAGACCATACGCTTCCAATTTCTCACATAAAATTTTATGATCCACGTAATCAAAGGCTTGAGTCATATCACATAAAATTGAACAAATTGGGGAGGTTTTATCAACTTCTGCTATAACAGGTTTTAAAAATTCGAAAATAGCCATGTTTATTGTTTTGTGCTTTCTAAAACCTTTTTGTTCGGGACACAGTAAATTATTTTTTTCGAAGAATATATTTACTTCCATATATATATATTTTTCGAAAATCTTTGAAAATATTGATAAAAGCGCTATTGGCCTGTAGTTTTCCATTAGATTTTTATCATTTTTCTTGTGTAGCGGTTTTACTATTGTAGTCTTTAGAGCGGATGAAAAGGTGCCATTTAAAATACATAAATTTAATATAAAGCATAAATGAGGACTTATCATTGTATACATAACATACATAAAATCACGCCCTTTTCCCGTTGGGGTTGGGATAGTCTGAGATTACTTCTTCCACATGCTACGATCCTGACATACCATTTTCGCAGGTTCGCTTCTTTCACTTTCATGAGCGCCTTCATACGTGTTAATGATGACGCATCGATGTATCTAAAAAAATCCTTGTTATATTGATGTGATTACGACAATATGTTGCAGGTAATACAATGCTATGAAAATAATCGTCACCAGCCTTTGGAGTGTTCGTCCTATGTACAAGCTTTTAGTAACAGTGTCGCTTCTTGCAGAGTTGGTGAATGAATAATTTACAAATTCAATTTATTTTTGTATACCTATCACTTAAGTTTTTTTATAATTTTGTTTGAAGTTGTTCGTATAAAATATTCTAAATACCAAATAAATGTATATGTTATTTATATAACGTTTTTCTAAGACAATGTTTAATGTACCTACTTACCTATGAGCTTACCTGTAAGCATTACTTAGGTATGAAATTAACTAAGCTGAGGAACTAAGGAACATTATATAAGCTGGCTCACCTAAAAGGTACTATTTTCCTCGGCATTAGTCTCCAGCCTCTGATAGAAACCGTCAAGTAAGCAAGTAAAAATAAAATGTCTATGTGTATAACTATATTGGTTCGATAAAAACATACTATTAAAATACATTATAGCACCTTATATCACAGAAAAGTTACTAGTCCTACGCTTATATCTACATACTAGCTTCTGCCCGCGGCTTCGCTCGCGTGGACTACTACAGGAAACTGCATATTACATAATTTTCTTCAGAAACAAATATACAAACTGACAATAATCCAAAGAAAAGCAGTCCTTTCTAAGTCTACCCCTGTTAAATTAAGAGTTTGGCCTTGAGATTTATTTATGATCATGGCAAAGCAGACTTTAAAGTGAAACTGCACACTTTTGAACTCGCAGGGGTAGTTCGATAAAGTCAGGGTAGTCAAAAAACAGTTGGTTAAACTGTTTTTTTAATTTATTTCAAACAGAAACAAATGTGTCGGGGATAATTTTAGAAAAACTCTTCTGATACACGTGTCTCATAATTTTAATTGAAGAGTTTGTGTACCATAGCTCGGTAATCTCGTGCGCGACCATCCCGCGGGGTGACAGACAGTGGCGGGGACGAGGTAGCACGTCATTCTAGCACACGGCTACACACGCTTCACTTCCCCGCTACACCACCCGCTACCCGCTGACATCTTGGGTACCTCGTCCCCGCCACCATCAGTCATCCCGCGGGACGGTCGCGCACGAGATTTCCGGGCTATAATTTTCGAGTCAATCGACCCAGGAAAAAAAAGTTTCACAGAAAATTCAACCTCATTTCATTCTCTTAGGAGTTTGACCACTATCTCACCCTATCTCACCTGATGTTAAGTGACGATGCGGTTGATAATATCTTATTTAGTAAAATAATGTACGTGACACCCTCCAAATGTCATGTCTCTAGAACCAGCAACTTCTGATATAATATCAACATATTATATCAGTCAGTCTGTCAATCATACAAAGGCGTGGGAAATAATTTTATAAAAACTGTAATGTCTCATAATTTTCATTGAAGAGTATGTGTACAAATTTTCAAGTTGATAAAGCAACCCAGAGAATAAAACGTTTCACAGAAAATGTAACCTTTCATTACACCCTCTTAGGTGTGGAATTTCGAAAAACCCTTTTTAGTGGATAGCTTCACAAAGCATCTCTAACACCAGCAGATTATGCAGTTCGTTGATATATCAGACAATCGTTCAGTAAGTTAGACAAACGCGTGAGGGATGATTTTGGAATAATTGTGATACACGTAATTCACAAATTTTAAATACTGATGAAGATTATACTAATCTTGTGAAGAAACAATGTGGAAGTAAAAAAGAATATACTTCCAAGTCCAGTGAATGACACTGTTCATTTTTAAATTTCTACCAAACTCAATTATTTTTTTGCAATGGCAATTTGTTAGACAAAGACACACTCTCACCTAGGTGCCTTTCATTTAGGGCGTTTTGATGTACAAACCAATTACAACCTTATGTTAGTTGCATACGAATTAAATTGAATTTGTCAAAACATCTGCAGTGCACCATTCGCTGATCTATACACATCATGCATGACATGATCTGTGACTTTCGTTCTTCTGTCATCTATACTAACCCCCCTCTGTAGTCCGTGGTGTCTGTGCACCTTTGAGTATTCACCTAAGAATAAAGAATGAAAGGGGGTTTTGGCGGGAACGTGGAAAAGTGTGTGTGATCAAATTGTATTTTTTCCTAAAACTTGTGTTCTTCCACGAATTAATGTGTAATAAATGTGGATTATTAACCATTAAGTGCCGGTGAATGCGTGCGAGTGTAGGAAAACAGCACAATGTTGAAAAACATGCTATTTGCGTTCTCACAAAATTCCACTAAAAATCTTCAGTAAACATAACATCTTTACTGAAGGTATGACTTAAACTAGACTTATACTTAAAAACTGACCTGAAATGTGACTGACCCATCTCTACGACTTAAATTCCTAGAAATTTGAAGACTTTCAATGCTTGACACTGGCTAAATACACTAGTAGTGTGAAGCCATAATAAAACTTAAAAAAAAGAATGACAGAAAGAGTAACATAATATATCTGTGCAATGCACTGCTTTCGTTCGTACCGTTTCTCTGACACATATCACAGAGTACAGAATCGCTACGTTATAAGAGTCGTCACTTCCCTACATTGTTGATAACCGAATTATGAAAGCCCTTTGTTACCAACCTCACAATACAAAACTAGAGCCAACATTATGAAAACAGGAATATTGGTCTAGGGATTGAACATAACGAATTGCTTTTGTTTATCGATATCGATAAAAAAAAATGAAGAGTAGTGTTATCATTTAATCCTGTGTTAATTTGGTATAGTAAATTAAACGAAGCTACGGTCTCTGCATTTTTTATTACATTACATTTATTACATAGTAGAATTAAGGAACCTATATCGAGCAGCAGACGAAAATTGGCTCTTAATGATGATGGTTACAAAAGAACGTAATGCAACTTAGAATTAACAACTTTTCATACATTATAATTTGATTCTATTCACAAACGATTTAATAGCATTTGGAGAGATGTTACCAGATGTGACACGTTAAACTTTTCCTTTTGTGTGGGTAGGTACACCAAATCTTCGTTTCCGCCATATCGTGAGTTTGACCATATTCGACATCTGCAATAGCACATTAAATGGGTTATCGATAAGTGTTGCTCATCACTACTTTACACACTTTTTCAAGTTTATAATAAAAGGATTTTTCACTTCATTTATGACTAAATCTTAGTAGACTTGTAGTAGAATCAATGAAATAAGTAATGCCAGAGACTACATGTCTAGAATTATTCGATAAATATTAAAATTAAGACTTCAAAGCATATCAACACACCGGTCTGGGTCAATGGATATCTAGCCAAAAATAGGCCTGAATGTCTTTTTCTCACTCTCCTCACGCCACAAACTTCACATTTTCGCAATGATTTTCCACCCATTACAATAAAACATGAGTTTTTGATGTAAAAAAATAATTAGCAGCACGCTCACAAAGTTTTCAAAAATTGCCACAACAATTCACAGAGTATAAATATGTTACTCTTTCATTAACAGACTACTGTATCACCAGACAGGGTAGCCAACCTAACGGGAAGTATTAGGCGTATAAATTTTATAGACATAGTGACTGGGTAATCTTTACGAATAGTATGTCATTTAATTTTGGCATAGTAATTTTTTTTTTGCAATGTCGGTACAAAGTACGTTCATAATTATGAATTGTTTTATTATCTGTATTCTGTAGTCTGCGCTTTATTATGTATGCAATTTCGCAGGCCTGACACATCCATAGAGAAATTATATAATATGTAGAGAACATTACCGTATGCGAATGAAATAGCTACAGAGATATAGCCCGACTAAAACGATGAACACGTGATACATATGCCAGCTATAAGATAATATGAACAACGTAATTTGGTCGGGTTATACAAGACAGCGGGTGAGAGCCAATGGGTGCACTAGAACTTGTATCCAAACATTGCTGTATACAGTTTAATCGCATACGCAGGTAAAAGATAAAACATTGTTGTTCATCTCGCTCTCTCATACTAGTGATTGTATAGTTTTAACCTTTGAATAGGTTTCATTTTTATTTACTTAAAACATTTTTTAATTAACAAAGTCAAAATATAATTAAAATATAAAATCATTATTTAATTAGCTCGTTACATGAATTATATAAAATAGATACATTTAGTTGAGAATCCTGCCCCGCAACGTTTCAGGTGCAAAGGTGCCCATAACGCTCGCAGCGTTGCCACGCTGAATGGCGATGGCCATTCTTTGCACCGGAAACGAGCCGGCACGGCCTTATCCTTCTCATATTATTATTATTATTTAAATGCCACATCCGCTTAATATTTAATCCATGCTTTAGACACAGACAGCCTTATTACAAAACGCAGACTGATAAATTCTCGGACTAATATAAAGTTATCTGTGATCAGTGATAGTAATCTGTGGTTCCGTTCGTGGTGTTTGTGGTGGTGTTTCGTTGCATTTGAATTTTGAATATTTTGAATTAGTAAAAAAATAATAATATTGTAGGCTATAGTTCAGTGATAAATGTGAAGTAATTTAGTTGTAGGACCAAAGAGTAATTTATTATACTGGCAGCAACCATGTCTACCAATGAAAGCAATGAAGATGTGAGTCTTTCGCGACTTACAATATTGGACAAAATTAATGCCAACAATGTTATCACCAAGGTAAGGTACCAAACTTCGATCTCCTGTTCTCCGGATTACATGTTATTATACACATAATAAATATTACTAGCTAGCGTAGGGACCAACCCGCCGGTGCCCCCGCTGGTACTAAATTCAAAACAATGCATGCACGCAGATGGTTTAAACTAAGTGCTAAATCACGTAGTATTATATTCTTTCCCTACTACCGAATTTACATTTTGACGAGACCTTTGAATTTCATTGTTAGAGTAGGTATTATGAATATCAATGAATGTGTTGTTTAACTTTATTTCTAATAGTAGCCCTATTTTTGGGCTTTTTTGCAGGCACCAGATATAAACGATTTTACCATCGTCAAGCCCATCAGTCGCGGTGCTTTCGGCAAAGTGTTTCTTGCTCACAAAAAGAATAACAAAGAACTGATGTATGCTATCAAAGTAATGAAGAAATCTGAAATGATCAATAAAAATATGGTGACACAAGTTGTGACAGAAAGAAATGCTCTGGCACTATCTAGGAGTCCATTTTGTGTACATTTGTTTTACTCACTGCAGTCAACATCGTCAGTGTACTTGGTAAAATGTTATTTTCTAATGAGTCATTAAAATGTTTTATAATATCTAACCCCTTGCATATGGCCTCGTAATATTTAAAAAAGTTTTTGAATCTTTAAAACAAAGATCCCCACCCAATATGTAACAAATGGAGAAAAATATATATAATTCTATCGGCCAAGTGTTGAACTAGGCTGATTGAAATCTGCCTGACTACATCACAATACACAATCATTTTGAGACACAGCTAATAATAAATAAATTTATTTCAGGCAACTAATATAGATGTTACATAGGCCCATATTGAAACATATACCTTACAGACTAACATAGATATAATATCAATTTAGTATTTATTAGACAGGTTAATACTATGACGTGCGACATATATCTCTGGTGTCAGGTAGTCGACCTGTAAAGCGGCGAAACTTGACTCCTATCGGCAAGAAGTCTTCAGCCATAAACGTGTTGAGAGACTTGACCGGAACCCGCAGCACAAAGGAGTTGAAGCTCACGTTGTGACGCGACTCCAGCTTCACGACCCTCAGCGTCAGCTTGGTCTTCAGTAGCACATACTCCTGTGATAGTCTGTGTATTATGTAAATGATAATACTATATAGTCTTCAAATAAACGTGGTTTTATTATAAAGTTTACAGATTTAAATTCACCATGGCTCAGGCGCCATCTTGACAGTGCCGCTACTTATCGACTAGTGGTGTGACATACTCTAGTGATGTGACATACTCATAACATCCTCCTTATTAGAAAAGTTAAGTTATAATAAGTTAACCGCTTGAGACAGTTTACAAAAATTGAGTAAACTCTTAACACTAACTTTCACAACAAAGTGTAACAACAACTGTTTCATTAACTTAAAATAAGACAATTTGTTGAACTTAGTATCTATCTATGAATATTCTATCCTTAACTTAATTAGCCCTTCACAGTCATTGCCTAAATATTTGCTTAATAAACAAAATATAAACTTTTATAAGTCTAACCGTCTTGGTGGTCTTATGACTCTACCACACCTAGTGCGTCTTTCAACTGGAGTTGTAATCTCTTCAATAGATGGTGCTACTGTATGAGAATTAGGTGATGTCATGATAATTGAACTTTTTTGTAACCTATCTTGAGATACTGTTTGAGGCGACTGCGGAGGCTTCAAAATATGCTGTCTGTTTCTTCTTCCTATAAATCCATCTGACCCTTCAACAGTATATGACCTAGGCTGATCACATTTGGACCTTACTGTGCCTGTGATCCATGGAGTATCTGGCACTTTTTTAAAATAGACCTTATCTCCTTCTTGTAGTTCTGGTAATGATTTAGTCTTTCTGTCATAGTAATCCTTCATTTTATTTTTATTTTCTTCCTTCGTTTTTACATATTCTTGAAATTTGACTGTTCTTGGTTTTAAGTTTCTTGTGACTGTTGGTAATTGTGTTCTAAGTGAACGTGACATTAACAACTGTGCCGGTGATGGTAGATTTCCTCTTGGTGTATTCCTGAATTGAAGCAAAGCAAGATATGGATCTGTTCCTGACTCCTCTGACTTGGTAAGAAAACGTTTACATATCTTTACTGCCGACTCTACCAACCCATTTGACCTTGGTATGTAGGGGCTTGATGTATTGTGATGTATTCCCCATTCTGACATAAAATTCTTAAACTCTGCCGAAATAAATGGTGGTCCATTGTCAGAGAATAACTCGACTGGGATACCATGTCTGCTAAAAATGCTTTTAAGACAAACAATTACTGTTTTGGCGTTAGTACTTGCCACTGCCATTAATTCAATATAATTTGAGTAATAATCTTGTAGTACTATGTATTTTTTAGATTTATAGTCCATAAAATCAACACCAACTTTTTCCCATGGAAGTGATGCAACATCATGTCAAAGTCAAAGTCAAAGCATTTATTCAGTATATGGGCAAATTAAAAATTAGCACTTACACACGTCAAATAACATTAAATAGATCATATTCAACAAAAAATATAGATATAACAGAAACATAACGCTTTGAATTTACAAAAAAAAAACAAAGATATTGAGCCATTCAGCTTTCATCTAGACGTCGAACGTCACACTTAAAACACATGTTTAATTCCCCTTATTAATGTAGGGTTGCCAACCGTACCATTACGTGCACCCGCAACCCAGTGCATGTTTCAGTACTTCAGACAATTTTTATCCAAAAAATTGTGAAATAATGAAACATAATAGATAAATAAAACGCAGACTAATTGCAGTACAAATCATGTTCCGAATGGAACTGATTGTCCGACTATCAGCCGCATAATACCGTCGTAACAGGCAACCCTAGATCTGCAAACAAAAGATGAAAACTGATTGACTGTTGAATCTACTGGTGTTTCGGAAGTACTCCCATCAGAGAAGAAACACCAAGAAACTCTATGGGGCTTGTCAGTTATTTTAATTCATTTTTTTAAATTCATATTAAATAAATGTTTAATGTACAATAAGTAATTCTATTATCATACAATTTATATTATATCTTGGAGCTTGGGGCATTCAGGCCAAGCATTTTTGTCATTCATATAGTCATTTATTGTATAGTACGATTTCTTCATTAAATTGGATTTTACAAAGGTTTTAAATCTGCTTATAGACAGTTGATCAATATCTTTAGGAAGTTTATTATAAAATCGTATACAGTTCCCCAGAAAAGAACCACTAACTTTCCACAACCTGAATTGAGGTAGAATTAATCTATTTTTGTGTCTTGTATTGAAATTATGTACATCGGACCTCTTATCATACTCATTCAAATTTTTGCGTACATACATAATATTTTCATATATATATTGACATGCCACTGTGAGAATTTTAATCTCCTTAAATTTTTCACGAAGTGAGTCTCGCGACTTCATGGTATATATAGATCGAATAGCTCTTTTTTGTAAAACAAATATAGATTGGATTTCGGCGGCTTTCCCCCACAATAAAATGCCATAGGACATTATACTATGGAAGTAGCTAAAGTAAACCAATCTAGCAGTGGATTCGTCAGTCAAGTTTCTGATTTTACGTACTGCGTATGCAGCGGAGCTCAATCTACCTGCCAGAGCCGATATTTGAGAACCCCATTGTAGTTTTGAATCCAGGGTGATGCCCAAGAATGTAGCGGATTCAACAAATTCTATCGGTACATCGTTTATTAATATCCTGCTATTAATGACACTCTTTCTTACATTTGGCAGCGAGAATTTAATACATTTAGTTTTTTTGGCGTTCAGTAATAAGTTATTGGTTGTAAACCAATTCAAAACCTGTGCGATTGATTTGTTAACATCGTCAAATCCAGGCGCAATCCTATCTATTTTGAATATTAAGGATGTATCATCCGCGAACAAAACAATGTCACATAAGTTTTGCACGAAAGACGGCAAGTCATTAATATAAACTAGAAATAAAAATGGTCCTAAGATTGATCCCTGCGGAACTCCCATTTTTATGAGGGATCCAGATGACCTGACGCCATTGACCTCAACCATCTGTATTCTATTACTGAGGTAGGATGAGACCAGATCAAGTGCTTTTCCGTTAACGCCGTAGTGTTTTAATTTGCAAATTAGCGTTTTGTGACAGACGCAATCAAACGCTTTAGATAAGTCACAGAAAACGCCGATAGCATCTTGTGCTTTCTCCCAGGCATCAAATATATGTTTAAGAAGATCTACTCCAGCATCAGTAGTAGAACGCCCCTTAGTGAAACCATATTGTTTGTGATTTAAAAGATGATTAATATTAAAATGTGCCAAAAGCTGGTCTAATATAACTTTTTCAAAAACTTTACTGAGCGCCGGTAATATAGAGATTGGTCTATAGTTTGAAGGGTCATTTTTGTTCACTGATTTGTATAGGGGAATTAATTTACTTTTTTTCATTACATCAGGAAAGACACCTTCATCGACGCATCTGTTAAAAATAAACGCTAAGTGAGGGCTAATTGCATTAATAATATAACTAAGTACTTTGGTTGACATACCCCACAGATCCTCGGTTTTCTTTTGATTGAGCATTTTAAAAGTTTTGATAATTGATATTGAAGTTATGTGTCTGAACTCAAACATAGAGTCACATACATTCACACACTTCGATAGTAAAACAAAAGCATCCTTAGGGGAAGAGTTTAAAGGCTGAGTAGTAATAATAGGTACTTGTGAGAAGTACTCAACAAATGTGTTAGCAACATCATTATTATCTATGATTAATTTATTATTAACTTTTAACATAATTTTACCGTCCCTCTGCTTAATTTTTCCAGTTTCTGTATTAATGACTTTCCATGTTGATTTTATTTTGTCATCGGCATGCTTAATTTTTCTACTTAGATGCAGTGATTTTGCTGTCTGACAAACAACTTTAAAAGTTTTTGAATACAATTTTAAGTGATTTATGAATTTAGTATTATGTAAATTAATAGTTTTTTGTGAGTACAAGTTATACAAATTGTTTCTACTTTTATAAATACCAGGAGTTGCCCAGTCATCGAAACGAACCTTCGCACCCTTTCTAACCATTTTAATTTTAAAAATATCATTGAACTCTGCATCTAACATTTGAAATAAAGCACTGCATAGGTCATCAGGATCCTCAGAAAATCTTAGGTTCATTAATTGCTTGTCAATGATATCCACAAACTGTTCAACCCGTTTGGTGGTAATGGGCCTGTAAAAATGTTCTTGGCCTTTGATGGATAATTTACATGAAAAAGTGACACTTTGTCCCAGATGGTCCGAGCCAAGTTTATCAAAAATTGCAATTTTTTCGGGTTCACAGTTGCAGAACACATTGTCCAAGCAGGTAGCTGACGAGCTAGTGATTCTTGTTGGCTGATTAAAAAGATGCTTCAGATTGAAGCTTAGAAATAATTTTTTTAATTTGTCGCTGAGCGGAGACTGCTCAATTAAATTAACATTGAAATCGCCACAAACTATTAAAGATTTAGAGGTGTTGAAGACTTTGCTCATTACTTCTTCCATAATTGTTTCAAACATTTTATAATCAGCCGATGGAGGTCTGTATACACAGATGACTATATGTTGCCCCAGCTCTATACAAGATAATTCAACACATCGTTCCACAGACAAAGCTACTATGTCTTTACGCTCTTTAAAGTTACAATTTTCAGTTACATATATTAGTGAGCCACCACGAATTGCCTTTTGTCTAATGAATGTGCTGGCAATTGTATAATTTTTTAATATTGGTAACAAAGTACCTTTCACAAACCAGTGTTCAGTAATACACATTATGTCAACTTTATAATAATTGAGAAATAATTCTAACTCTAAGGCTTTGCTGGAGAGACCTTGTATATTCTGATGAAAAATGTTGATTGAGTCAGGCCTCCCCATTGTCTTAGACATTAGTTTAAACTAACTAAGTCTACTACGCTACAATTACCCTGCATAGTAACACCACTACGTTGGGGCTCGTCTTTGTGATCTGTTACAATATGTAAAACAGGGTCATAAATATTGTATGCTAATAACTTAGCAATGGTCGACTTATTAGTCTTATTGAGATACAAAGTATCCTTTGTCAATATTACTTTACTAATAAATTTGTTGGTTTCAAAATACAAAAAGTCGCTGAAGCGACACGTCAAATTGTACAGTGCCAAGTTCAATTTATGAGCATGCTCATTATAAGAGCAACTACTTGTTTTAAGATACGGGAATGAACAAACTATTATTTTACTAATGCCTCTGCTGGCAATGTCTGACAAAAGTTTAATTAGAATATTAATATCAGCTTTTTTAACGTTTGTGCTATTACCTAGCTGCAATACAATAGTACAATTTTTGTGATACTGAAAGCTGCATATTTTTTTACATAAATCTGTAATTGATAAATTAGGGCAGCAATTGTTATAAACATTTTGGTTCAATCTATTGTCTAATAAGCCACCCATACCTACTCCCATTTCATCGCTGAACACAATGGTCTCTCTAGCAGGCTCCGGCAGTTGTAAAGGACTGCCTGAGTCCACCTCGGAGGCACCAGTGCACTGTAACGATGACACTACTTCCTGCCTAACCAAGTCAGTCTGTGCACGTAAACTTGCAGTATTAGCTGTACTTGGTGAGCTGCTATCCTCTTGGTAGCATTCACTCTGCACACCACAGATAGGAACCCCAATTAAAACTTTTGAGACGCACATTTCTTGTTTTAATAATTCAGCCTTTTCTTTAAATTCTATTAATTCTTTGTTACTGCGATCTAACATCTCTAGGCAATGCTGTAATTCTTTACTCAAGTCGATGTTTTTCTTACAAGTCTTTAAATTTATTTTTTTGATATGGTTAATTTTTTGTAATTTATGCGTATTTTTCCTAATGATTTTCTTATACTTAATGTACTTTTTAATCTTATTGGAACCCTTCATAGAGACATTAGTAGAACCTGAGCCGATGAACTCTGTATATAGATCCAAAGTGTTGTCTTGATTAGTATTATTTTGCAATACAGGAGATGTCGTCATTTCTTCTAGTTTATCTTTTGTAAATGAAAGCTCTTGCTCCAAATCCCGGATATAGGTCAGTGTACGTTCGAATAGTTCTTAGTTTTGTGCATGTACATCCACTGTTTCTAGAGTGTGGCATAAGTGGTTCTGGAGCATTTGTACTTCTATGTGTCAAGCAAATATGACACGACTGAACAACATTTTTTATATCAGTTGACATAAATGGCCAAAATACATGTCCTCTAGCAAACGCTTTTGACCTTTCAATTCCCAAATGACCACTGTGTATTATTTTCAATATATCGGGCCTTAATTTTTTAGGTATGACTATACTGTTATTTCTGAAAATTAAATCATTTTCTGTATGTAACTCAAATCTATACTGCCAATACTCATGCAAATATACTCATGCCACCTCTTCTGCCGTGATGGAGTAGTGCACGCGAGACACGTACAACAGCGTCGTCGGTGTCTCTGGACGCAGTAGGTGGTTTGGGCCAGTCGGTGCGGTGCCACACTTGTTCTGGACTGACGGCTTCTTCTTCTTCTTAGTTTGAACCTTTTTGAAGCCGTCGTCGTTTCCATTGTCCTCAAGCCTGGGAGGAACGGACGAGCCAGCCTATTTTTGAGGTTCAGGGTGACTCGTAACCCCCTCTTTGGCGGTGGCGATGGCGTAAGTACGTCGAGGGGTAGACGTATTTGCGTTAAACTTTCCCCCTGCTGTTGCGGAAGGGCGGGCGGCGGAGAGCGGGGCATCAGGTGGCGTGTCGACAACCGGTGACGCATTTAAATTCGCTGATTCGAAACTGCCGACGAATGCATTTTGTGCACCGCGGCGCGTGTTGATGTTCACGTCGTCGGTTGACCTACATACTGAAGCGGTATTTTGTAGTTTCATCACTTCTGTACGTAGCTCCCCGATAATATTTTCGGACGCTGCTAACTTGACCACGAGCTCAGCCACGGTGGTCTTAAGGGCTGTGATATCCTTGAGTAGCCTACAGCAGTCGAGATGTTCCCAGGTGACAGGCGGAAAACGATCTAACCGCTTCGCGACGAAAACAGGCACGTTGTCGGGATCGGTCTCCTTCAGAAGGGTGATTATGTCCTGGAGACTCTTCTCGCCGCCATCCCTTCGGGGCTAGCATGGCTCGTCCGTTACCGAGCGCGCACTGCACTGCACTGAATAAACAAAATATTTATATTTCTGTTCCAGGTCATGGAATATATGGTAGGAGGTGACTTGAAATCATTACTTGGAATGTATGGCTTCATGGAGGAGTCCATGGCTGTTTTCTATATTGCTGAAATAACCCTCGCTCTGGAATACTTGCACAAACACCATATTGTACATCGAGATCTCAAACCTGACAATATGCTAATATCAAAGACCGGCCATGTGAAGCTGTCTGATTTTGGCTTGTCGAAAATTGAAATTCACAGAGGTAAGCTAAATACAAAAAAGGTAGTGATTGAATAGTGTCTTCAAGTTTGTATATGCTTGTTGTTCAAGGGTGATCTTACTAATATTATATGAAAGAAAATACAAAAGGTTTGTATGTTTCTTGCTGAATCATATGAAACAGCTTAACAAAATCAGTTGAATTTTGCACTCAGATAGATTAGCACTTAGATAACTTTTTACAAGTACTGTTTGATGATAATGAAGCTGCGGATCACTTAAAGTTACAGGCTAAATGTACCTAAATTTATAGTTTCACCGAAACAACTGTACCATACCTTAGGTATGTGTGCGGATAGATGCGCCTCGCCGTGCCTTCCTAAGGTGTGGGACAGCGCTTACTATGGCTATTGCGCTGACAGTTAGCAAAGCGCCGCGATGTTGGTGAATGTTGTGACGCGTTGGTGACTGTTGTGACGCGTTGGTGACTACAGTAACATTTGATGCTTTTTCTTCACCGTGAGCTGCCGATACATGGCTCACTTTAACATGTCTACTGTTTTCATCCGCTAATATCACCATGTTACATTTCCAGACCTAGAAATATCAGACTTTGTGAACCGAACTCCAAGTCTAAACATGCGGACACCTGGACAGCTTCTTTCATTGACCTCCCACTTGTCTTTTGGATCTGGCGGTGGAGACAGCACTCACAATTCTGACGCAATGGAAATCTGTGAGAACCTTATTGATGAACTTGAGAGGACTAGTATGAATTCTATACTATTAGATTTTATTGTCATAATTACATATTTATTAGTATCTTTTGATCTAATCTTTCACTTAGTATTTCATACCAAATGGGTGCCAACAGGTATATTACTTACCTAGTACAACAGCTAGAGTATTTAATGCTCATGTATGCAAAAAGATGATATTATTTTTGTTAGGTGGGTAATTCCAGTCAAGACTAAATCAAGCCTACCAGTGGTCACCTACTTAGCAACCAGGTATCACATATAGGATTAAGGTGCAAGTCATGACAACCTGAGATGCAGGAAAGTAAGATGGCCCTCTTATATGGGTGACAATCATTCCCAGAATGTTTTTATTGAATAGGGAAGATGCAACGTTTTTAATTTTACTTCAATTTTAAAGAATTACATGTAGAAGAGAGCATATGTATATAAATAAATAATAGTTTTAAAAAACTAAAAAAATACGCTTTTATAGAAAATCCAACTAAAAAATAGAAAATAAATTTTAATAAATTTGAATTAAAAATAGTGTAAGAAAAAATGATTTTATTGTAAAAAAAAAGCGTGGGGTGCATGGTATCAATAGTTCCAAATATTTTATGAACAGATATGACTAGAAGGGTTATTTTGATAATATCCTGAAAAGCACCCCACGCTTTTTTTACAAAAAATCATTTTTTCTTACACTATTTTTAATTCAAAAATATTAAAATTTATTTTCTATTTTCTAGTTGGATTTTCTATAAAAGCGTATTTTTTTAGTTTTTTTTAATTATTATTTATTTTTCATTTTTTGTCGTATTTTTTTTTATTTTTTTTTAAATTTATTTATTGTCATCGGTCCTCAATAAGTATGCCAAATTTCGAGTTAATCCGACGTTTTGAAGGGGGTTAAAATCATGTTCAAAGATTCCGTTACATACTAACATACAAACATGTATACGTCTGAAGCTAATAAAAGCGTATTAAAAAAAACCGGCCAACTCGAGTTGAACTTGCCCACCGAGGCTTCCGTACCAATGTTAGTATATACCAACTAAGCTAGACCTCTAAATTGTATGAGCGTTCACATAATTCAGAGGTCTACCTTAAATGGCGTAAACTGTGTATGTATGGAGGCACCGTTTAATTTTCAAATTTTTTTTATTTTTTGGATTTTTTCCTCAATTTGTGCTGTAACCTTGCTTCGTGCCAAATTTCATGATTTTAGGTCAACGGGAAGTACCCTATAGGTTTTCGACCCAAAACCTATAGGGTACATCCGGTTGACCTAGATTTGTCAATTTTGGTTAAAAGCAAAGTCTAACAGCACATGTAAAGGAAACATTCTGAAAAATTAAAAAAGGTAAAAATTAAGGTACATTTTGGTACTAACAAGTTTTCGCAAAAATGTAATATAGCCTATATCTTTTTATTGTGTTGTTCAAAAATTGAAATTTATTAACTACACAGTAAGACACATTTGATTGAGATCGGCCGCGCCGCACGTCTCACTGCGACGAGCTGGACCGCGCGGCACGCCGTATTAATTCAATGAATGTGTCTTTTTGTGTAGTAAATAAAGTCTATTTTTGTATCATTCTCTTGATAAGTGCGTGCCGCGTCGCGTCGTAGTCTGAGCTGACCCTTATACCAATAATGTTGAACAAATATTATAGATATTAGGTTCGGAGATAGCTGAAGCATACTCTTACTATATTTTTCATTATCAAGCAAATTTTAGAGTACGCTATAATATAATAGCTAAAAGCATATAGTTTACTAGCAGCCCGCCCCGGCTTTGCACGGGTAGAATATATATGCCTACAAAATTTGCATCAGTTTGTTGCATCGTATATAAAATATTAACATATTTAACAATCATCGTCATATTTCAACCAATTTACACAAAACCTTAACGAATTATGCACCTAAGACCTAAACCTTCCTCATAAACACACTGGCTATTGGTGAAAACCGCATGATAATCCGTTCAGAAGCTATTGAGATTATTCCGAACAGACAGACAGACGCAGTGATGGACATTGTTTTATAATACTTACGTAGTCATATTGGACGGCCCTTTGGCGTAAAGGATAGTTACCCTGATTCTGACCCGAGGGTCGTTGGTTCTAATCCTAGCTATATACCTACCAATGAAAGTTTTATGTGCATTCATGAATCATGGATTTCGTGGGAATCTTTCGTGGAATTCTACCAATAATTAAGATAGTTTAAAAACTAAAACAACCGACTTCAATGCCCCGCGAGTCAATTTCAGTAGCAAGTTTGAGACGTTTATCGTCATATCTCTGAAGATACTTATCACATCTCAATGAAATTACAATGGGACTACTTCGGAAACGTACCCTACCGATTACAAAAATAATCATTTGAATCGGTTCACAACTGACGGAGTAATCGCGTAACATACACACACAAAAAAAGAAAAAAACAACGAAACACAGACGAATTGAAAACTTCCTTCTTTTTGGTAGTCGGTTGAAAAATAGCTTACCACCAAGGAGAACATCTACCGCCGTAACCTTACGGCGTTTTCCAACGCAAAAAGTAGGGGTATTATTAGGGGTTTAACGTTTGTATCTGTGTGTCTGTCTGTAGCATCTTAGCACCCAACCGGATGAACCGATTTTGATTTAAAGTAGAGGTATTATACGTTTAACGTGTGTATCTTTGTGTCTGTCTGTAGCATTTCAGCACCCAACCGGATGAACCGATTTTGATTTTATTATTGATAGTTTTTTTTAGGGTTCCAAACCCAAAGGGTACCAACGGAACCCTATTACTGAGACTCCGCTGTCCGTCTGTCTGTCTGTCTGTCTGTCTGTCTGTCCGTCTGTCACCAGGCTGTATCTCATGAACCGTGATAGACGGTTAAAAATTTCACAGATGATGTATTTCTGTTGCATATATGTTTAAACTTTTCTTTAATTTTTAACTTTGTTCTGTTCTTAGTATTTGTTGTTACTATAACAACAAATACTAAGAACAGAACAAAGTTAAAAATTAAAGAAAAGTTTAAAAAAAGTATTTTACGATAGCGCAGCGCCACCTATCTAGCATCAAAGATGGCGCGCTATCGTCTTTACCTTAATCTGAATATCGGAAGCGGCTCCAACGATTGAATAAAATTTAAAATACCTACAGGGGATTTCGGGGGTGATAAATCGATCTAGCTAGGAGTCATTTTCAGAAAATGTTGTTTTATTCTTGTTTTCAATAATCAACTTTATTGATAATCAACTTAAAATATGACTCTTCCCGACATCTATTGGCGAGTAGAAGTACTGTTTCAGTAAAGCAGTTAGTTGCTCTCAATTAAAAAAAATAGTATTATTATTCGTCAATAGATGTCGGGAAGAGTCATATTTGTCTGTTTAAGTGGCATAAAATACCGAGCAAAGCTCGGTCAACCAGATATTTAATAATATTAATTACTACAATTACTATTTAAAAGTGTAATAGGTATGGCGCCAACAGTCTTCAATAAAATTCCTAAATCTTTAAAGGACATGGACAATATTATGTTTAAAAATAGGCTAAAACAATTTTTAATTCAGAAATGTTATTATGGTATTTACGAATTTTTAAGTAACAAATTATAATCATTATTATTATTTTCATGACATTGTGCTGTATTCTTTTTAATTTTATAATTCAATTTAGTTAATAAGAATGACCAGTGTAATATGTATTTAAATTTTGATTATATGTAGTGAGTAAAGCAGCGCCATCTGCAAAGTTTGCACGCCTGCTGTTAAGGCAAAACATGACGATCGTTTGAATATTTTGTCACAACTTTTTGATATACGCATTTTTTACGCAAATAAAATATCTTATGTTTATCTTATCTTTATTACTACTATTACTATTACTACTATATAATACTATTCTACCTTTGTGTTAACGTTTACTTAGTTGGTGTTAGAAGTTTGTTAGAAATTCGATAGATGGCGTTCGGAACCCTCCGTGTGCGGGACAAAAGTCTGACTCGCACTTGGCCAGTTTTATTTTTATTGATGTCTTCATCGAGAGTGTTCTTAGCTTTGATTCATGAAAATTCGTTCAATCGTTATAAAACTATGAGCTTTAATCAACTTTCATGAATCTGATCAGTTCGAAAATCTTCTTCTTCAACGATATTGTAAGAACATGGAAGCATTGACCTGATCTCCTGGTCTCTACAGAATACTCAAATCCTCACCAACTTACAGCTCAGATTTTAAATGTCGTGTTTAGAGTCATTGGAATGCTTTTAATGAAAAGATTATACATAGATCAGTCGGGGTGGTTTAAAATATTATATTATATATATATAGATCATTATTATTTTATACAATAGATCATATTATTATACTATATTGACTTCAAATTGATTGTGATCGGTGGGGATCTACAGAAAAGCTAAGCTTATAATAATATTTTCGTTGTAACTATGACCTATTCTGTGGTTTCACTACAAATATTTTATTAATTTTGCGATGCGTGTATGTGAAATGCGTGTTATCTTCTAAAGTTTTCATTTGAATTATATACTGTAAGGGACAATTTTAATCTATAATATGTGGCCAAGCTAATTAACGTAATTATTTGGATAAGGATTAATACTATATACTTGAAAATAGCCTTTGAAATTATGTTATATTTTTTTACAAAAAATTAAAGATTAAAATGGTTACTGTGAGTCAACCTTAATATGCTGTCGCGGACTTTTTTGTAGGTCTTATTAAGTTGTACAACGTTTCCATAGAAAATATTCTTCCATCTGTTTTCAATTGAGCAGCGTTCGTAAGAAACGTGTTTTTTCGACGTTTTTTTGTCGACTTAGGTTGCAAATTAGGTCTCCACGAATGTATTCATTTCGAAAGTCTATTCTATATATTAGTGAAAGATTTTTTTAAATCGGTCCAGTAGTTTTTGAGCCAAATCATTACAAACATACAAAAATACAAATGTTCTCTCTTTATAATAGTAGTATAGATAACACAACAATATCGCTCACGATATATTTATTTAGATCTCGTTCACACTTAGCTATACTATATATATGAGCCGGTTTGCTTGTAATTTGTTTTTCATGCTGTACTTTATTATAGAGCAGGATAGTATAGCGTAGTCTGAAATGCGCTTTATAACCTTTGTTCATATAAGTAATATAGTAGATTTTAATTAGGCAACTAAATGTGTATTTTTTTTAAATAGCTGGCTAACATAGGCCTAGGCAACTGTGTTGATATATGATTATAAACTATTATAGTTTATAATAATATATAATATTAATTTTTGAAATAAATTTTCTTGCTCCATAGTAGTTTTCAAAAAGTTTGTGATGGGTACCCAAACGTTTATACAGACAAAGTAAATTCAAGATGTTGGATTTTCAGGATATGATGCCATAAATTCATTTATATTTTGTATGTTCAAGGTAGAACAAGAGAGCTATTCAATGGGGCCACCCCTCTCGATCACACCCCATTGCTTAATAATTCACAACTGTCTGGTATCCATCCATTTATGAGTGCAGAGAGCATCAATATGACAAATGAAATTGTAAGTATCAACATAAATATTTATCTTTAAAGATTAAACTCAATTATCAACTTAAGTTGAGCAATAAAATAATAATGCAAAGGCTTGGGCATAGTTGTTTAATTTGATGATCTCGTTTCGTATAATGAACTCGTTCGCCTTTATTACTCCACAAGAACGAATAAGAGTTGACTTACCTCTTGCATTGTGATTCACTATAAGTACCTATACACAAGTCACCTCTTATTACTTTGAGAATCACTTAACATCAGGTGAGATAGTTGTCAAACGATACCCATTTTCGCATTAAAAAAAAGAATCAATTACAATGAGCAAGTCGAATCTGAACTCTTAATTTTCAAATTATTCATTGTAATCAAGTATGCGCATAGCACGTCATGTATGAACTTACTCACTCGCTTGGTGTCGCAGCGAAAAGTGATCTGCTGAACTAAAATAATCCATATACGTGAGCAGTTCATTTAACTCACCTCTATTAAGCAGTTCTTTTGAACGACTCGTTCATGAGTTACGCAAGCCTACATGAGATGCAATCTCAGATAAAAGTATGTTATTTAGAGCAGTACAATAACTTTATCCTCAGTCACAAGATTCGGGCTCCGAGTCGTTAAGCTCATACCACACTTGCGAGAGCTCCAAAGCAAGCGACAACACGCATAGTACAAAGTCCACAGACATCAGCAGTGCTAATGGATCATCTATAGGCGAATCTACAGTTATGTCTGATACTACTCATGACCAGTCGACGTCACCGCTGTGTAGAGGACATTCACTGAAGAGGATACCAAGGTAACGTAATTTGTAATCATTTATGATCGTACAAAACGAAATAACCGACTTCACATGCCGCAATAGTCTAATGTAGCCAGTAGCCATAATCATGTCACAGATATATGTATATCTGTGAATCATGTCATCATGGTATACAAATTTGTTTATATTGTTTATCTCCATATCTCCGGAGATGATTATCTGAACTCGATAAAAAAAGCACGACGGTCGCCTGATTGTAAGCGATCACGTATCATCATCATATTAGCCGGTATCAGTCCACTGCTGGACATAGGCCTCTCCCAAGTCCCGCCACTGAGCCCGATCTTCGGCTCTTTGTTTCCAGTCCACCGCTTTGTGAATGTCGCCGCTCCACCTGGTCACAGGGCGTCCTACGCTACGTTTACCGATTCGCGGTCTCCACTCTAGAACCAGTCTACCCCAACGGTTATCGGTCCTACGGCAGATATGACTTCACTGCTACTTCAGTTTGTCTGGCGAATTACTTCGTTCCGGATTCGATCCCGCAGAGAAACACCGAGCATAGCTCTTTCCATAGCTCGCTGAGCAACTTTAAATTGGTAGACGAGTCGAACCGTGAGTGTCCACGTCTCGGCTACGTATGTCATCACAGGTAGGACGCACTGATTAAAGACTTGTCTTTAGGCACTGTGTTATATGCGACGAGAAAACTCGACGGAGTTTTCCAAATGCTGCCCAGCCCAGCTGAATTCTTCTCTGGATTTCCTTTTCAAAGTCATGTTTGCCTAGTTGGGGCGTCTGCCCTAGGTAAACATACTGCATAACAACTTCGAGAATGATTCCATCTACAGCAATCGATTCCTGAACAACGTGCTCGTTGTACATGACTTTGGTTTTATCCAAATTCATCCGGAGACCGATGCGACGAGAAGAATCAGCTAGGCCGTTCAAAATCCTTTGTAAGTCCTGTAGCATTTCTGCCATAATGACAATGTCATCTGCGAATCGTAAGTGAGAGATGTACTTGCCGTTGACATCAACATCAACGGCAAGTCCGTTGATGTTGATGTCACAATTTTTACAGTCCAGCGTCTTAAACATATCCTCCAAGGCGTTACTGAACAGTTTCGGGGATATGACGTCCCCCTGTCTCATTCGTCGACGCAGGTGGATATGTTTAGTACGCTGGTTCTGTACTTTTACACTCATCGTTGCGGCATTATACAGACACTAGAAGTGTCCTCGCGGCTTTGCCCGCGTTAAGAACTCCTTTTATGTACTTAAAACTTTTCTTTTGTAAAAACGATTCTATCATTAAACACATAAAATAAGAATTAGTTAAATCGGTTCACCCGTTTTCATGTTATCGCGTGATTAAGGCAATTCGGAATTCATATTTATAAAACCCAAAAAACCTAATTTTACAGACTTTGTTACCTACCCCATTTTGAAAAATCCTACAACACGTACTTTATTATCCCATCTTGTTTCGCCATACAAACTTTGAATCCCCGTTCCGTATCCGGCAGGAATTTTTTGAAAATCCTTTCTGAGCGGATACCTACGTCATAATAACTATCTGCATTCTAAATTTCAGCGCAATCCGAAACAATATTGATTTTTAGACTTTGTTACCCCAGTTTATCCTCTTAGGGTGGAATTTTGAAAAAGTCTGAAACTCGTATTTACTTATTTATTTACAGAAGTACTTGTGTGAAATGTCGAATAAAACGACTATCCAAACTTTGAACCCCCGCTTCATCCCCTTAAAGATGGTATTTTGAAAAAATCTTTCTTAGCGGATACCTAAGTCAAAATAACTATCTTCATGCCAAATTTCAGCGCATTCCGAAACAATATTGATTTCAGACTTTGTTACCCCACTTCACCCTTTTAGGGGTGGAATTTCGAAAGAGCCTGAAACATGTATTTACTTACTTAAGTAAATACATGTTTCAGGCTCACATGTGTGTTAAGTTTCGTATATAAAATACTATCTAATATTGTTTTTCCATAAAAACTTTGAATCCCCGATTCATTTCCCCTTCAGGGGTGAAATTTGGAAAATCCTTTCTGAGAGGTAACTAACGTCGTAATAAAATAACTATCTGCATGCTAAATATCAGCGCAATCCGGAAAAATATTATTTTCACACTTTGTTACCCCATTGCACCTCTTAGGGGTGGAATTTAAAAAAAACCTGAAACACGTATTTACTTATTTTTTTACTGAAGCACTTATGTGAAGTTTCGGATAAAAAAGACGAAGGCCTTCTCATAGTCCACAAATGCTAAGCACAGGGGCCGATTGTACTCTTCGGTCTTCTGTACAATCTGCCGCACCGTGTGGATGTGGTCCATGGTACCGTAACCGCTTCGAAACCCGGTCTGTTCTTGAGGTTGGAACTCGTCGAGTCTTCGCGCAAGACGGTTTGTGATGACCCTTGAAAAATCAAGTCAGATAACTTGTTTGATGGTCAACACTGCCTAACCTAAAATGTGGACGTATTGAAGAATTATTGCAGAATTAATAATGAATAATATTTTTTCTAACACCGAACTGGATAGCACTTGACCACTTTCTCACCTGATGTTAAGTGATGATGCGATCAATAATAGAGCGGGCTTACCCTTAAGATATCTATTCAGTCACATTATTTTTATTCGAATTTCGATCATTGAATGAAAAAAATAACTAAATTACGAAGATGCAGCTGTGGATGCTGATGCTGCTAAATCTCTGTCATGTCATTCATTACAAACTCAATTCCAAATCCGATTTCCAAAATACGGCTAGATCAGTTTGTGCTAAATCTTCATCTATTGCAGGCGTTACGGTCAAACAAATAGATAATATTTTTATATTGATGGTTTTATTACAGTTTCAGGGCTAAAAAAAGGAAGCGGATATTAGACGGTGACGGAGATACACCAACAGGTGTGACCAGCTTAGCAGAATCAAAAGTGAATCACAGTGGACTCACACAAGAAATAATGGCTCTAGAATTAAGTCAAAACACGCCCAAACGCATATCTATACATCCGACGCCAGATCGACGAAAGAATCCCATAAAAGGTGTATTGAAAAAGAGGTAAAATCATAAATATTTGCTGTTAAATATTCTCATAATTTCTTTACAATGTATGGCTCGACCTAAATGTCCATATATTGTAAAATTATTGTAAATCCTATAAACAAAAGGCGAAAAGCAAGCTAAATAGTATCGTTTAAAAAACTAAAATAACCGACTTCAAACGCCGCGCTATTAAGTTTCAGTACAAAGTTTGAGGTGTTTATCTCCATATCTGTGGAGATACCAATAAAATCTCGATGGAATTACTACGGTACCACCCTTGGGATATCTCCTATTCCAACAAAAAAAGAATCATCAAAATCGGTTCATAAACGACGAAGTTATCCGCGAACAAACAAAATATATATATATATATATATATATATATATATATATTTTGTTTGTTCGCGGATAACTTCGTCGTTTATGAATATATATATATATATATATACATATAAAAAAAATATAATATACATTAAAAAAAACATACGTATATATGTCTATATACGTATGTTTTTTTTTGTTATACACAGTCGAATTGAGTAACATCCTTTTTTGGAAGTCGGTTTAAAAATATTTAAAATCTCTCAATATCTTGCAGGTGGGTGTCTCAAAATGATAGTCATCATTTCAACGTAGGAGTAATATTCTCAACTCCTGTATCAAACAATAAGTCTGAAGAAACGAAAAAGAGGTTGAAAGAAACTCGGTTCAACTTACCAAAGGATGATCTGTCGATATCGGGCGTGAAAGAAAAGTCGTTCACATTCGGAAAAAATATATCTACGAGTTTGGAAATATTTCCGTCGAGGAGAATGAGTCGGGTAAGAAATTATCAATTTGTTTTAAGGAACTTTTGGATGGCACCATCTGTAATTCTATACAACTTCTGTTTGGGTAGTTAGATGGAAATTGATCTGTCAAGGCTTTTTGGGCCATACTGCGTTGTTGACGAATAATACAACTTACTTTGTTCTTTACAGAGTGATTCTAATAAATCTCCCACTGATTTGTGCAAGACGCCACTAGCAGCGGCACAGACGCCGTATCGTACTCCGAAAAGCGTGCGGCGAGGGAACCAAGTCTCCGATCAAAGAATCTTGGGCACACCAGACTATTTGGCACCGGAATTACTTTTAAAGTAAGCTTTGACGACGGATATGCAGGGACTCGTCGAATGTCGATTGTGTCGTGACAATATTCGCAGGGCGGCTGGTAGCGGTTGGAAAAGGACTGCTGAAGATCGAGCTCAGTGGCGTGCTATAGGAGAGGTCTATGTCCAGCAGTGGACTAATACAATGATGATAATGATGATGAACACGATCATCTTCTGCACTATGTAGATCATGCCGACGCGAATACCGTCGCTCCATCTTCAGCGCATCTTAGCTACGCCAGGCCTATCGCACTCCGCGCTGTAGCTATGAAACTACAAGTACCTCCGCGGCACCCGCTTGGTTACAAGTTCGGTCAGTAAAGTGTCACGCGCGCTCTCGATCGGCCGCGCGCCTTACTTGTACCACCTACCTCAATATTATATTCCTTGCTTACGATATTAACATATATGTAGTAACTGTAAAAAGTAACTATGTAAAAAGCAAATAATGTCACACATAAAATGGTAGGTAGGTATAAATCAGCTGAGTTTCATGTTACAAGGGAATTCACGTTATGATCTTTAGGGAATTTCTATCGACCTTACATCTTGCAAAATATTAATCTACTTGAAATTAGTAGGATTGACTGACAGACTGATTAACTGACATATCAGTGCACAGCTGAAACCAACAGTTATACCCGTAGTATTTATATTCTCTTTGGTTATACCTATCTACCTACTTATTTGAATTGAGTCATAGAGAAATTATACTCCATCCACGAATTGACTTAGCCTTTTCTTTGACCAACGAACCTTACTATACGATTTTGTTGAGACAAACGAGTTGTATAGTCCGAGAGCTGATTCAAGATTTGTACTCAGATAAATATTGTACGGTTACCAATGTTTACTTGGGGTTTTATTTTATTATTTTTTAACAGTATATAGATTAGTTCAAAGATAAATAAATAGGGTAAGTACCTACTAACGTTTACTTCAATTTTTATTTTTTTTCTTTCTTAATGATTTTGTCGTATCATACGATAGTCAGATTTTTATATTTATAGTCCTGATAAGGAACCCTTATATTTTCGTCATGTCCGTCTGTCTGTCTGTGTGTCTGTCCAAGGTTTTGCTAAGAGACCGTTAGTACTAGAAAGCTGAAATTGTGTAGGTATGTGTATATCAATAACGCCGACAAAATGGTAAAATAAAATGTTGGAAAATTTTTTTAGGGTAGCTTTTAATTCGGAAGTAAATTAATTAATGTTTTTTTAAATTCGAATTATCTGTTTTTTTTTTATTTAGATATTCAACTATTACAAAATAAAGTTTTCCTACAATGAATAAAATACATAATTATTTTGGGTCGAAAAAGTGAGTCAGCACCTAGACTATTATAATGTTACAAGTCAACAACCTACGATTCTAGGCAAGTGAGTACCAATTTTTTCGCGTTATTTAACTTAAACAATCTAAAACTTTACTCAATTTTTATTGAACGTCACGTATTTTAGTATAACTGTAGTACTCTTATCCTACCTCGACATTAAACATTAATGTAGCACTAATTATCAGTAATGTAGTCATTACATTGTTCTACCGTAGAGTATTCTTCTACCAATTAAAGGATTCAACAAGTTTTCTCATAACATTCAACCCTATAGGAGAGGCCGCGAGTTGACCGAGTTAATCAGACTCTCGCTGTGCGGACTTACGGTGCATTTTACTGTGCGCAACACGCGGTTCATAGTTACTATTAGTTGATACTGTGACGCAAATTCAAGGTCGCACCCGAGGCGTGAAGCGCATTTTGAACGTTACCGTCGTTGTAACTAGATTTAATCTCACATTTTTGCTCTCAGGGAGTGCAATTTCTGTACTTGTACTATTCTTTATTCTGTGGCTACGCTTGGATTGGTTATTCGCAATTGATTGACTTGATAAATTAATTTAATTCATTTTCAACAGACTTCAAAAACGAATGAGGTTCTCAATTCGTCTGTGTGGTTTTTTTGTGTGTATGTTACGCGATTACTCCGTCAATTGTGAACCGATTGGAATGATTCTTTTTTTAATCAGTAGGGTACGTTTGGTGGTGGTCCCATTGTAATTTTATCGAGATCTGATAAGTATCTCCAGAGATATGACGATAAACGTCTCAAACTTGCTACTGGAATTGACTCGCGGGGTATGGAAGTTGGTTGTCATAGTTGTTAAAATATCTTAATTTATAACTTTATTTTCAGGCAGGGACACGGCCCTCCCGTGGATTGGTGGGCGCTAGGTGTATGTTTATATGAATTTATGACTGGAGTGCCGCCATTCAACGACGAAACACCTCAAGCTGTCTTCAATAATATATTATCTAAAAGTAAGTACCACTCGTTCAATATTTTTTCATGACTGTTCATGCTAGAGTCCTAAACAGGCAGACTTCATAAAGTCTGCCGGATGGTCCCTTATAAAAATCACTAAATACCCATTGGGTATCTTTAGTTTATGCAGTCCTTAGTGTGCTATAGACTTTAAAAGTTTTTATAAACTCTTTTCTAAAATGCGTAGGTATAAAGGTCGTACTTACTAAATTAGCAAACAGCGAGGGGACGATGGCGGAATCATATGAAATGAAATCTACAGAGATTAAAAAATTACTACTTAGTTCCACATGCGACGATCCTGACATACCTCTTTCGCTTCTTAAAAAAAACATACTAATTAAAAACGAATAAAAAGAAACTATGACTGCATTAGTATTTTTGAATTCGTTAAAAGTTTGATGTTTTTGAGAAATGTGTTACTGAAACTCAATTTGATTACGATGTTTTCGTTATAGAATCTACGGAAAATATGTTTCACTGTTTATTGATTCTTTCTTTTAATAATCGCATACCTTCGATAACAAAGAACCCGTCTATCGATTGATAATAATAAATTGACCAAATTCCGCAAATAGCAACGCACATGCAAAAATAAGCTTATTTATAACATTTGAAAAACGCGTCGAATTTGTTTACGATGAAAATGTGTCAATTTCTCAGATATAGAATGGCCAGAAGATGATGAGGCTTTATCACCAGAAGCAGTATCTGCTATAGAATCCCTTCTAACAATGGAGCCTAAGGAAAGGCCCGCGTCGGTCGATGTTCAGAAAATGCCTCTCTTTAGAAACGTGGATTGGGAAGACCTGTTAAATAAGGAACCGCCGTTCGTCCCCACTCCTGATGATTTATACGACACTGGATATTTTCAAGGTAAGAGAAACATCGAAACAAACCTAGAACTTTTTTTTATAACTTATAAGCTAGCGCTTGACCACTATCGCACCTGTTGGTAAGTGATGATGCAGTCGAAGATGGTAAGCACGCTAGGCCTAGAATGGGAACTGGCTCTCAAGGATAGTTGCCGGAACAAATTAGATGTTTGGCGACAGATTTTTCCAACTTGAGGGTGGTAGCTGGCCTCACGGACAATAGATAGTGTCCTACCTCCATGCGGAGGTTTTGTTGATTTCTTAACGATGTTTTTACTTCACCGGAGGGCCACTGTGAAAAGCGCACATAAATTTTCGATAGAAAAATACATTAGTGCACGGCGGGGATTGAACTCGGTACCACTGGCATCAAAGCCGACCGTTCTCCCGATTACGCCAACGGACCCTCGACTAGACTACTAGACTCACTATTGTAAGGATTGGTCAAACATCGCTTTGAGCCGAGAGTAATGGTCCTCCACATCTCACCATCGCCTCTCACATAATGAAAATATTGGTCAGAAACGGTGGCTCGTAGAAAAAAAAGTATTGAGAAAATTTTTTTAGATATTTTTATGATCTACAATTTTATCAAAGGTACTTTAATGATAAAACTTACCGTTTTCTGAAAATCGCGAATAACGCAAATTTGTGACCTTTGACCTCGAATAAAAAACAACGCACAAGCGGGATCGATGGGGACTTTTGACATATCATTTGTAATGACGTATTCAAGGCCTGCACAAAAATCCAGCTTATTGGGAACTAATGCAAGCTGTAATGTCTATTTTGACTGGACTATTACATCAACTCTAAATGATGGCGATATACCCTTCTTTTATAACTGCATTTTGAAATAAATCCTTTGTACTTTAGTGTGCCTTACTTTCTTATTATAATTTCATTTTTATAATCATAATCACTGTAAAAATAAATCTAACGCCGTAGGTTTGGATTTAAATCGACACTATTAAAAATAGTATTGTTGTTTCAGCTCGCAATATTCTTCAGCAACTGCACGTGTCAAACTTCGACTTGTAAAAGGACATTAAATTCATTAACTATCGGACCATATTTAACCTATTATAAAAAAATGTATGTAATAATTTTAACTAATATTATGTGATTAATGTTGCTTTACGAAATGTACTAGTTCTTTGTAAGACTGATTTATTAAACTGTGTTAGTGTGTATTTAAATGTTATAATATTAGATGTATATTAATATTAGCTTATATATGAACTTGTAACTACACTTTTAACTAATTTTAAATATGAAATAAATAATAATAACCAATTGTACGCTACATATATCTTTTATTTTAGATACTTAATATAAATTGGCTCAAGTTCCACAAATACCAATTAATTAAGAAAAACAAGATTATTAGGGTTGTCTTTCTCAAAATAATTGATTTACAATAAACCTAATATTTTATGTAGTTGCAAAAAATTAAAAGAAAGCTTAATACATTCGTATCCATTAAATTCCCCAAATAATTAAGATAGGTAAGAAACTAGGGATATATTAATCCCTTTGTATAGGAAACAATGATTTACTGTATAAGTCTAAAGGAACAATCATACAGTTCGTCAACGCTTGTAAACCATCAAATTTAAAATGTCCTACCAATCACACTTATTTTTGATAACGCTTCTTAGTGATTGGCGAATTTTGATAGTTTATAACGTGTTGGGCAACTGTGTGTGCGGTCCTGTAAAGCGCCGTCTACTTCGAGTTCTTCTGGATCCATGGAAGGAAGGCGGTGACTCTAGTATAGACTCCAGGGTATTGCCCCTTGCCGCATCCGATGCCCCAAGAAACAACGCCCACTTGGTTCCACACTCCGCCTTCGTTCACCATCAGAGGGCCGCCACTGTCTCCCTGCACAAAAAAAGGTAATTTGGAAGATTATCCTGGACGTAGGTCGTATACTTTAATCCCATTGTAATATCAAAGATGTGAAAGTTTGTATGTTTACAGTTACAGAAAGTAGTTACATTGTAGTTGTAGCAATAGATTTTAAACTTATTCTAGCTCTCTGATTGGTTTAAATTTAGTGAAGTGTTAAAACCACTAGAGGCGCTGTACTGATTTTCATATAAAATTTGTTCAATATACGATATTGAGTTTGGTATGAAAACTCGTACTAAGGGTGAGATAGTGAAAAAAAAAAACAACCAATGACAATAATTTGGAACGAAATAATAAAGATAATAAAAAGATAATAAATACTTAATAATATGTAAACACTTAGCGAAGGTGTCTTCCAATTAAATCCCGTAAACTTACACTGCAGGAGTCCATGCTAGCTTTCCCAGCGCAGATCATATGATCGACGATACCGCCCGGGGCGGCGGCGCCGTATTTCAGACGACATTCAGAGTTGGTCCAGATGGGGATGGATACTTCTTGCAGGATCGACGGTTGGGGACCACCTGGAATTGGAATTGGTAAGTTTGTTTCTAATATGAAAGCTCGTGACAATTTTATGATTTTAATTTTAAGTTTTAGGTATTCTATTAGTGTATGACCTCGCAGTTGAGATATAAATGTATTCGATTTGATGTGTGGAATGACCAGTAAAAATGTACATGGGTATTTTTACATGTTGACTGGCATGTACTAGAATGTGTGTATACCCGTCAGTGTGAATGTGGATACAGTGACTCTGACTTATCTTTTTGGCACCTTACTTTAACTATAACAAACGTCAAAAATCTGTCAAATGCCATACAAAAACGCCGGATATAGTTACAGTTATAGTAATATGGTGCAACTCAGCCTAAATGTGGCCTAAATCTCGATTTTTAGCAAAAGTATATTTTTTAATTAATTTTTAAAAATGTGTCATTATGCCTATACTACTGTGATAGATTAATTATTTGTAGCTGGGGCCAGAAATAAAAGAGATTTCAGTGATATATTTAAAAGACTAGTAGATACTGACTTTCCCGCAAGCTTCCCCAACCAATGACGGTAGCGATGCGGCCGGCGTATGCCCTACTTCCACCATTCCCACCATTTGGTAGACATATTGGATGAATGTTCTTTGTGAAGGGCACAGGCTGGTCCAACGTTAGGATAGCCACGTCATTGTACTGAAATATAGATAGAGAGATAGATAGATAAACTCTTTATTTGCACACCAAAAGAATAGAAACAATTTAAACAAAATATACTCTAAACTTAAAACTATAGCTATGCAAAGGGCGATCTTATCGCTTAGAGCGATTTCTTTCAGACAACCCAATAGTAAAAAAGAAAACGAGACTGTGACGGACGGTGGTGTATCAATATTGAAATAAAATCAATAAATATGCTTACAAACATAAAAAAACAAATGTATACACACAAACGATTAGTTTAGTACAATAAAAGTTATTTTGTAATAAAGTTAAAGGGGTATTATTACACCACACTGAATCAGGGCACCTAATTAAGTGTGGACTTGGACTCGAATTAGGCGCTCTAAGTGTTATTTCACTGCACGATAGCAAGGCGGACCGGGTCCTCTCTTGCTCCTTAATTAGGGACTCCTTAAACTGCCTTACTCTTATTTCACATCTGACCTCTCTGATTAAGTAATTGGGGACCCCGATTCAGCATGGTGTAATACCCCTTTTATGAATACGTTAATATGTAATCCTGGGGACATTAAGGGGACAGACAGGAACATACCGTTTGACCATTATCTCGCCTGGTGGTGGCGATGATGTGGTCAAGGATGGGGAACTGAAGACACTAGGTCTAATGGACTGACTGTGCTGCCGGAGCAACGTAAGGTTTTAAGCGGCAAATTTTCTCCTTAATAGCTACTTTTTGGTTGCAAGTCAGGCGGAACGTTGATATCATGCTCCTACCACCTGTTGACGAACCCAATGCACATTAAATAAATCCATTGGTTCCAAATCCAAAAAACGCCAGGATTTTAAACGGTGCGGTGGTAACCTCCGGGTTCGAAGGCAAGATATCTATCCTTTACGCCAACGGGCCGTTAAAGTTCTCAAGTTTTGTGCCATTTCCACAAACAAATCAGCAAAGTGCCTCTAGGCGGCAGCTTAACAGAACTAAATGAGCTGTGTAGGTACTTTGATGTAAGAGTGATAGCACGGTGATAGATGAGTAAATCTTTCATAGTGATAAGACAAAATAATATTTTACGTAATTACCAATGTGCGCATATCGAAACCACGATGCCTCACAACTCTCTTGATCTTCCTTTCGATGTGCTGCGTCTCGGTATTTGATTTGATATTGTAGTCTCCAAGCCTCGCTGTAAGGCGAGCCACATCCCATGACGTCATGCTGCAATAGACTTACTGCATTAACCCGAGATCACTAACCATTCGTGTATCTTACTGCATTAATACATACATACAGTCACGCCTTTTCCCGTTGGGGTAGGTAGAGACTACTTCTTTCCAACGATTCTGACATACCTCTATCGCTTCTTCCACTTTCATGAGCGCCTTCATACATGCTCGCCGGTTATAGGTACTTTTGACTTGGCCTTTCTTTAAAACGTCTCCGATCTGATCGTGCTACGTTCGCCTAGGTCGGATTAATATTCTTTAGTACACTAATCTAAATCTAAAATCTAAAGGATTATTTAGGTCAATTGTCACTTAACCTACGCACGGTATACCGCTCATCTCATCATCATTGGGTTTTTGACCGAAATTCGCACATCTCACCAAACAAAGACATCTCTAATCGGTATATCAAATATTGGCATGTTGGTTCACTGCAGTGTCACCACCATCTTACATTTCTTCAATGCAATCTTACAACGAAATCGTCTCGTCACTCTCGTCTATTCGACTCAGTAGGCAACTTCATTCTCATTAGACGGTTAGAAGTTAGTTAGCTACTTACTGCGCAACACAATGTGCAGCAGACAAGACATGTCTATCGTCCATCAAAGAACCGCCGCAGAACTGCCGGCCGCCATTGAAAAGCGCCACGATCCATGGCCACTCATTCAGCTCAGCGTTTTGACCACCCACGATTCTCTCCTCATCTTGCAACTCGTATGTACTGCCATAAGCCTGAGACGTTTAAAACCGGTATTATTAGTCGTAAATACTTACAACATGGTTTACATCGCTATTTCTCTTAAGTTTCCTTATAGAGTTGAAGAGTAAATACGCGGATATTTTCAATGTGTTTGTACTTACTCAAATGCCTAAGATGCGTAAAGTTTTAAATAACGACGTCCCAGAAAAACAGGACCACTTTTCGAGTTTGCCCGAGGTCATCCAACTTATGTTACTTGGCATTTGGGTACGTGGGCGTCGCTGTGTAATTTAGGTGCTCGGCATGACATGATGTTCTCGTATTTGTTAACTGACTTAAAAAGAAGGAGGATTCTCAATTCGACCGTATATATTTTTTTATGTTTGTTCACGGATAACTTCGTCGTTTATGAACCAATTTTGATGACAATTGTATTGATCTGATAAGTATCTCCAGAGATATAGAGATAAACACCTCTAACTTGATACTGAAAATTAATAGCGCGGCATTTGAAGTCGGTTCTTTTAGTTTTTTAAACGATCTTATTATGCTTATAGATTTAAAAAGCGATAGATAGATTTAAAAGAACGCGTTCAGCTTCGCACTGCGAGGCTGAACGTGTCAGCGAGCGCCCCGCACTCAAGATCCTGAAGAAGGCCTCCGGATGAGGTCGAAACATATGTCGATCGCTATATCGACATCGGGTAAGTCACGTTAAATTCCCGTTTTTAAATCTATAAGTTTAAAATGAACGTGAGTTTTTATAATAAGATCTTATTATATTAAAAGTGGGATCTGATAGTACCTGAAGGCCATTTTTACGGCCACAGCCTGTAACTGACGGTTGTGTAGGTTTTGTTGGCTGAGTAGGCTTTACGGTCTGCCAAGTCTGCAAAGAAAATTTGAAAAGTTATTTTTTAGTTTCCTTGTAAAATATAGGTCCACGACGTTTACCATGCTGAAAATAATAGGAATTTATGAAATGTCATTACTGTTATTATTCAATTAGAAAGACAAAAAGAGTTTACTCACTTGTTTAGTTGTGGGCTTACTAGTGGTAGGCGGTCGAGTGGCCCAAGTGGTCGGCATGCCATTGTTCGGTGGTTTAGCAGTAATCGCGGGAGGTTTTGTCGTAGCACCAGCAACTATGAACAAATAAATAAAAAATACGTGAAACAAGGCCAATGAGTAAATAAAAAAAGTAAAGTATTGCCTGCTTTAAAAGAGAATTAAAATATGTATAAAAATCTACTAAGCAGACCGAAAATTTCTCACTTTAAAATTCACATATACGCGCTCGCGTATTTCGTATTTTATTTCAACGTTTATTTCTTATTGTAAATTTTTAGTATTACGGTAATAATATACTTTTTTTAAATCCTTATAATAAGCCTTTTAATTTGATACCCGTATTACTTAACTGTATTAAAAAAATCACTTCACACAATGGCATCTCCCAGCCGCCATGTCTCTAAAAACGTTTAGGTTATCAAGACGTATCTGACGATATACATTCGTCCAGGGGTTTGGAAGATATGAGGTAATAAAGAATATTACATACATACAAGATACGCGCGAATATCATAACCCTTTCCTAGTAGTCGGGTAAAAAGATGGAGCGTCTTGCGATTCCTTTTCTCTCAGATTTTGTCGTTGTATACGGTGCATACTAAGTACCTTTTTTTTTCTCGTGGGTGTATACGGTGCATACATTTAAGTACCCTGTAAAGATGGCGGGTAAACCATCATAATATGCCCGAGGGTGTATCAGACAGGCGCATTCATGTACCGAATAAAATGCTTACAACTATGTAAACGAAAAAAATTCTGAAAGTCTTGTAACCTCTAGCATCACTAATCTCTTACCAAATGAAGGTGGATGTGTTGGTGCGGTGTGGTCAGGAGGATGAGTAGGCAGTGGTGGTATGGTAGGTGGCCATCCAGCTGGAATCTGACGAGTGTCCACTGCTTGGTTCATGCCCCATTGGCGCGAGAAAGCCGCTGCAAGACTGCCTGGGTATCTGTAAATTGTATTCAACGTTACATCGTCATCTTCAGCCATTGCTTGTCATATTCAATGTGTCAGGTGGTCAATGTCGGAGTTTTTAGTGGTAAAATAGATACGATCAATTTTATCGACAAATCATCCTTTCTCATCATAATCCTTTTTCTTTTTTGCGTCCAATGATTCAGTGTTCTATTCAATTTAGCCAAACTACCCATGTAAAATTCCCACAAGGATAATAATATATTCGACCATATACTAATTATCATCGTTACCACCAGAAGCTATACCTATTGACTTATTTTACAGTAGGTAGGTAGGCACTGATATCAAATGTGATATACCTATTACTTGTAGAGAATTGTAGAGATTTGATGCATGACTGCAATTCTTTATGCGTCCATTTTTATTAATTTAATTTGTCGTTATTTCCAGACCTCGTTAAAACATCTATAAATAAACAAATACGTGACGATATAAATTAAATCACAGCCTCCATTCACTCGGTCAATGATATCTTGTATTCGTCATTTGCGAAGCTTTGTTATTTACTTTTCAACCTACTTCAAAAAAGGAAGAAAATCTCAATTCGTCGGATTTTTTAAATTTTTATGTATGTTCCCCGATTTCTCAAAGACGACTGGAAAATTCTTCTTTTGTTTTCAACTCTCGACGCAAAAAGAAGGGGTGTTATAAGTTTGATGTGTGTATCTGTGTATGCGTGTGTCTGTCTGTGGCATCGTAGCGCCCAAACGCATTAACCAATTTTGATTTAGTTTTTGTTTTGTTTGATATGTGTCTTAATCTAGAGTGTTCGTAGCTTTGAAATTCATGAAAATCAGTTCAGCCGTTTTAAGACTGAGCTTTTTTCTAGATGATGATTGATGACGCTATGAAATCAACTTTAATAGGTCCAATCAATTCGAAATTATGTATCCTCTTACTTCAATGCTATTGTAAGAACATGGTAGCATTGACCTGATGCTGAGGCGTCTCCTGGAATCTGCAGAATACTCTACTCCTCACCAACTTATAGAAGATATTTCGTGTTGGGCTTATTGGAATGGTCTTAATGAACAAATTATAAATAGATCAGTCGGGGGTGGTTTTAAACTTTGAATTTAAGTATTATAAAGAGTATTCTTTACAGGTGGTCCCGTTTAAATTTCATTGAGTTCAGATGATTATCTCCAGACATATGGATTTAAACACCTCAAACTTGGTTCTGAAAATGACTAGCGCGGCGCTTGAAGTCGGTTCTTTTGGTTTATTAAACAATCTTAAATTATTAACGTGTTTAAGTTTCATGAAAAGAAATAGACTTCTAATTTCAGACTTAATCCCATATCCCATGCTTGAGATTATTTTTAATTATTTAATAAAATAACGATTGAGTTTATTATAGTAGTATTATTTGGTAAATATAATTGTGCAGTTAATTCCTAAATTACAACCTGTATGATCCTTTTTGCAGTTAATGAGTCTCTTAGTTCTGTTCTGCTGATTTTGATAAAGGAAAGTCATTAGTATCAATGTTATTAAAATGTAATTAAAGGTCAAAACATCATTAAAACAAATTTTACAGTCCTTAATTTAATGTATCACTTAATCAATCACAGATATACAATTTTTTGTTCCTCGTAAATATCACGTAAACGGTATTGTAGCTTTATTTCTTATGCTTTTCCTTGTGATCGGTTTTCTGTTCTTGCATGGTCTCCCAATACGAAGGAGGTTGTTCCGCCTCATCGTCGTCTAAAGACTGGATTCCGAGGTGCTCACTGCTTTGACCGGCTCGCTCTCCCAGCACTATCGGAATTTCCATCGTCGCATTAATGTGAGGCAGAGGCAGCCGCATTGTTACACGTACTCTGTACTCCTTCGATATCACCTTACTATGTTGTATGGAGTACAGCTCAGGAAGAGTCCCCAAAACACACTCGACTTTAGTCCACTTCTCAGTCAAGCTTGGCGACTCAGAACTACACCCTTTGACTTTTACCGTGTTTTTGTTAGTGCGCCCACAATTTGACGTATAAGTGATGTAACAGTACAACTCGGTCTTCACTGAAGAAATTATCACATTCGTGGGGTTACTAACTTTGTAAGTCAGGTGTACATTATCGCCGGGAATCAGACAAGTCTTTGCTATTTCACCCTTTAATTGTATGACAGGTTTACTTCCAGTTAATGCGAATATCGTCTTTTCCAGGCCGAATACAACTGGTCCATCGTGTGCTTCCCCCGGTGGTCTCACGGATCCGTAAACAGTTATATCAGTTGTAAATAATCTGCTAAAACTGAAAAAACTTGATTTTACGAACTTTATTTGTATTCTGTAGAAGATGGAACCAATCTTGTCCTTGCACGACGTCGGAATATCTTCTGGCAGATAGAATTCAAAGGGGTAGTGGTACTCTCCGGGAAGTAAAGTAATATTCTGTTCAGCTTTCTTGTTAGTTACATTGACGTGTCGAATGATGATGTCTTCTGTACCGTAGTATTCGGTCGACGAGTCGCTTGGGCCTTCTGACCAATTGCATTTCCCTTTGCCGAGGAGTGATAGTGTAACATCTTGATATGCGGTACGTTCGTCGATGAAATATTTCACTACACCGGTAACAGCAGCTCCGGCCTTATGTACGCCTTCTCTTGGTTTGTTAATCAGTATTTGACACGCTACGCCCATGGTGTTATCCAAAGGTTAAAACAATAAAAAATACTTTACATTTTTACGTCCAATTCTCCGAATAAGCTCGACGCGCGACTTTTACAGTGGAAACTGTACACCAGAACACCAGAAAATATTATTGCGTTCATTCGAGCAACACGCTAGTTCACGCGTCGTGACTATGAATGACAAGTTATGTAGATATGATCTCAGTTACGATAAAGTCAATAATGTATATAAATGTAGCTATCTTGCTCATTTTACGCGCAAATGAAGGAGCGAACTGTATCGTAGACCGTTCGTTCCTACGTGGACGATTCGAATGACCTCATCGCATACACAAAACTATCCGCCGGCCCGCCGCCTTGTACTATTCATTATTCTGTGCCGCCGCCAATGTTGCTCCACACGGGATTCCCGTACTAGGTACCTACCTACCTATCATATCATCTCAGATGTAGCTAGTCGTGTGTTATTGCAATCATTGTAATGTACTTCTGCAAAGGTCCCATTACCACCTACACCGGTTATTCCAAGTTTTGTTTGTAATATTTTAAATAAGTTTTAGAAATAAATTCTGTTAAATTTATGTACCTATAACGGTACCTAGTCCTTGTTTTATTTTAATTATTATCCTACTAATATTATAAAGGCGAAAGTTTGTGTGTACGTTTGTTACCACTTCATGCTAAACTACTCAACCGATTGAGCTAGGGGTAGGTATGGGTAAATTTGTTCGGAGATTGGCTTGATTTTTTTTGACCGGCCACTTTTTAGGGTTCCGTAGTCCTGACAAGGAACCCTTATAGTTTCGTCATGTCCGTCTGTCTGTCTGTCTGTCTGTCCGAGGTTTTGCTAAGAGACCGTTAATACTAGAAAGCTGTAATTTTGTGGGAGTATGTATATAAATTACGCCGACAAAGTGCTGAAATAAAATTGTAAAAATATTTTTTTTTTAGGGTAGCTCCCCTATATGAGAAGTGGGGGTGAATTTTTTTTTCATCGTCTACCCCATCGTGTGGGGTATTGTTGAATAGGTCTTTTAAAATGACTTAGGGTTGCTGATACCATTTTTAGATTGAATGCACCATTTACGAAATATTAAACTTTAAAGTGCAAATTTTTGTTCCAGTAGGGCGTCCCCCCCCCCCCCCCCTCTAAAAGCTAAACTGCTGGCTTGAAACATCTGGAAAAATTCGTGATAATAGCGCATTTCATGAACTTTAAAGGAAAATTATAGCGGTTAAGATAACTTTATTAGTTTAGCAGTAATAGTCGTTGAACTTGGGTGTTGGATAATTTTGTACCAAATACAAAATCCTTCGAATAAATCCTTTAAAGTGACAAAGACGGTACGAGTACCTAGTTGCTTGTTTATAACGGGTGAAAACTTGCATTGAATAACAGGCTACTACGGAACTCTACACTGCGCGTGACCCGACTCGCACTTGGCCGGTTATTTAACTATTGCTATTTAATATATACTATATTTAATATATATAACTGTAAAAAAACGGTTTTAAGTTATATCGAAGCCGTGAAAATCATGCTGCACGATTTGCTGCACATTAATGAAAAAGTAGAAAGCAGATGATTTTTTAATTAATTACTTTTAATGTACAAAACATTTCGATTAATATAAGTGTTTACAATAACATATATAAATCTAATAATTAGGTCTTATATATATGAGTATATTCGACTTTAAAATGTTTAATGTATCTTCACTGTATTGTGTGTATTTGAGATACACCGTAACCGGTGAAAACTAATAACGTCATCCAAGTATGTAGCTACATATTTTTGTTTTTGCTGATTTGTAGGGTTCCGTACCTCAAGAGGTAATAAAAGGAACCCTTATACGATCACTTTCTTGTCCGTCTGTCTATCTGTCCGTGTGTCACCACCGATTTTCTCAGGAACGGGTGGACCTAGCAAGTTGAAATTTATACCAGATACTGAAGTCTATAGTCCCTATTAGGTGTATACAAATCAAGGTCCTGAGTCAACACGATAAAAAGATATGGGCAAATTTAGATTTTCGCAAAAACTTGTAAGTACTAAAATTTACCTTAATTTTCAACTTTTTTTATTTATCGGAATTTTTCCTTTACTTTTGCTGTAAGACCTTGCTTTTGACCAAAATTGACAATTCTAGGTCAACCGGAAGTACTCTATAGGTTTTGGGTCGAAAACCTATAGGGTACTTCCCGTTGATCTAGTTTCATGAAATTTGGCAAGGAGCAAGGTCTTACAGCACAAATAAAGGAAAAATTCTAAAAAATAAAAAAAGTTTAAAATTAATGGGTGTCCCCATACATACTTTCTCCAATTAAGATAGGCCTCTGAGTTATATGAGCGCTCATACAATTTAGAGGTCTTGCTTAATTGGTACTAACGAACGTTGGTACGGAAGCATCGGTGGGCGAGTCCAACTCGACTTAGCCGGTTTTTACAAGCTTTTATTTAACTTGCAATGTATGTATGTATGTATGTATGTTCGGGTGGAATCTTGGAAGCTAAATTAGACCCTCTTCCCGATGTCCGATTGGACTCAAATTTGGTGTACTTATGTATCTTCGGTGACAATACGATGATATGGTACCATGGAGCTGGTCTGATGAAGGAGACGGAAGGTGGCCACGGCATCTCTGTGATAAAACAACTCGATTGAAGGCTCGATTGATGTGTCTTGAAGAGAACTTTACGCCTAGATGATATCCAGGGTCTGATGATGAAGCTGGAAGGTGGCCACGGCATCTCTGTGATAAATCAACGTAACTCTCCCAAGTTTGGGCTCGATTGATTCGTCTTGAAGAGAACTTTACACCTAGATGATATTTAGCGACTGATGATGAAGCTGGAAGGTGGCCACGGCATCTCTGTGATAAAATAACGTAACCCCAGTGAATTAGGGCTCAAATGATTATTTCTTCACTTTAACTTAAATGAAAGCCAGGATCTGATGATGAAACTGTAAGGTGGCCATGGCATTTCGGTTATAAAGCAACATAGACCCACCGAGTCGATTGATTTTCCTTGAAGAGCACTTTACCCATAATCACATCAAATATCCGTGAAATATTTTAAAGATCATGCCTTCTCTTAAATTCTTAGGTAGTAGTTCGGTAATTACCTAGCCTGAAAAACGGGTAGTGCTTCAAGCTTTTAAGAATATAGGTAAGTACCTACACGCCAAATACTTACTAGAATTTATTTTTAACATTTTAGTTCATTGTCCTAGATAAAAGCTTGTTTTTAAAGATATTTTTTATTTATAATTTATTATTTTAATTGTGATTAGTCGATGCGCTCGGGACTCACGTACGCCGGGCCCGGTCGCGAACAATAGGTAGGTACAAACTATTTTTGAATAGGTTTTAAGTGTATTGTGCAAGTAAATCCAAACAGGTACTAAGAAAAAATAATGCATGTTTTGATTGGTTAAATTTTTTCACATAATTCGCCTTCGATGTAGATTAGAGAAACACTTTATAAATACATTTTTGTATTTATATTATAAAAAAAATTTAATACAAAATATTTTATGTATATATATTATAAATATTGATGTATAAATATAATCACTGGCCGCATACTCAAAAAATCAAGCTGCTTTTACCCAAACCCCTTTGGTAATTATGGTACCTACTTTTTATCACGATATTCACAAGACAACGATGTCTACGCGGGTAAAACAGCGGGCACAGCTAGTAATGTAAGTTCGTAGTATCTTTGATTTTATCATTTCTAAAATTGTCTAAATCTAGATAAATATAATTTGAAAATCGCTATACCTATATGTTTATTTTATTATTTTTAAATAAATAAAATATGATTCGTAAATGTGTATAATAATTTAAACGACATAAAAAATCTCATGGGAATATTAACACTCATAAATACAAACATTTTCTTAGTCTAAATATAGATTAAGAAAATGTTTGTATTTATGAGTGTAAAATTATGTTGACACTAGTCAACATAATTTTGAAACCTCTCGATATTAGCTTATGGTCCGTCAAAGCCTTTTCGACCTGCTTTCAACGGTGTGTTATGTTAGGTATGTTATAAGATATTTCAAAAATAAAAATGTAATAGTTACCCAAAATGCATTGGAGGTATTTGCATAGACATCATTGGCGGCATGTATCCCAAACGTTGCACGTCCGGTTCTTGTTGTGGAGGGGTACCCACAGGCTCTGTGCAGCAAACTCCAAATACCTTTGCATAAAAATGGCCGTTTAAGATTATCTTCCACGCTGAAAATAACAATAATTTCCAAGAGATTTGTAAGCGATATCACAGAATAATGAATAGTATGACGATAGGTTCCAGAAGTTGTTTACTTATATACCTGAACACACTAATGATCATTTCAAAACCCAGTTCCAAATTGGTAAAAATGACTCATCCTATACAACTATTCGGACCACTTTCACTTAAAGTTAAAAAAATTAAAGTTTTTTTTATGGTATGACTTCTGCTATTCCGCCAGGGGTGGTACCACCGCTTTGTTAAATAATTCAGCCATGAAATACAAATGTTTTTGAATGGCAAAGTGTCCAGTGAAATTACAGAGCATCCCTTTATGTCTCCGGATAACAGGCGCAGTGTAGTAACGTGCAAAATTCTGGCTATCCAAAACTTTCCATGCCGCTGTATCTGTATTATAGTAATAGGTAGACGTCATCGCTTACCATCAGGCTAGAGTCGTGCTTGTCCTGTTATCTTATATCGTTGTAGTTTATCTGGCAGATAACTTCCTAATAGGCTATTAGAGATTCAGTCAGGAAGCTGTGAAATTAGCCTATAATGTCATTTTATGTCAGATCCGATCGCCAACCCGCCTGCCCAGCGTGGCGATTAGGGCATACCCCTACCAATGAGCCGAAGATCGGGCTCAGTGGCGTATCTTGGGAGAGGCCTACGTCCAGCAGTGGACTGACACAGGCTGATTATGATGATGTCAGATCTAAAATTTAATCAGAAACCGGGGAAACTGACCTTTCAAACTGAAGCTCAGCCCAAGTTCTGGTTAAAGAGTTTAGCCTCAGATCCTACAGGTTCAACATTTCTTAGAATTAGCGTAAATAGACTTGACTCCCCATCAACGGTTATTAGAAATATCTCCACATGTACTTATCAATATTTTTCTTACCTCCATGTTATCACCGCTGACATAGCTGCAAGTGTCGTAGTGTCCCATTACCCATCCGTCCCAGCCAGAAAGATCAGCTACTTTGATCAAGGGATAGCATTCACGGAAACTCTTACAAGTTCCTTTCTTTCCAACCATTGTTTCACACTCCATCCCGAAGGCTCCTTCATCTGTTTGCTGCAAATATTGTTTTTTATTATAACAAGATTTTATTGAAATATCGCTCAAGTTGGCAAATAATCGCAAAACATAAAATGTGTTACGGCAGCTGTCCTTAAGAACCAGTACTAATAAAATTCCAAATTCTAATTCTAGGCCTAGTCACCAGTAACTATTATATAATCTGTGGCCTAGCTGTCTCTACCATTCATAAGCCTAGCGTACTACCATCCTCAACAGCATCATGACTTACCAATAGCATTATCATTTCTGTGTCAATAGGTAGAGATTGGAGGTCAATCGCTAGCCTATATGATAAGATAACCTACTTCCCGGTATTCTATTTTGCATACATAGGTAAGTTTTTTTAATATCTTTTGCTAGCGTTTCACCCATGGTGGTAAGCGAATCTGTTTAAAATAAAAGGATGAAGTAACCACCTGTCTAGGGCGCAGCAGCAATAACTGTTTGGCATCGCGTGTAGAGTTTGACGCTTCCCTCCTTTGTCGGCCCACATGTGCTGAAATACACATCAAAATTTTAAAAAAAGCAAAATTAAGGATTTTAAAAAAATGTTTGTTACCTCCGTCATTTAGTAGTATATTTAATAGTTATATTATATCTTCTTCTTCTTCTTCTTATATATAAAAAACAATTAATGTTCGTTAGTCTCGCTAAAACTCGAGAACGGCTGGGCCGATATAGCTGATTTTGGTTATGAAATGTTTGTCGTAGGCCAGCAGGGCTAGTAGCATGGCGAGGGGATAATTTTTTTGTTCGTTGAAGTTCGTCCCTTCGGTACGGTAGGATCTGGTAGGGTAGACTCTGTTCCACTCTCGAATTGAAATTTGAAGCACGTATTAAATTAAGGGTTTTGAATCGACAACATAATATATCCTCATTACTCAAATTATCGTGTAGGTCAAATATTATGTTTCTTTGAAGTGTTACACACTTAATATTTTTGTAAATTGTTAAACACAATCCAAAATTTCATCGTACCAACCATCGTACAAAATTTTGGATTGTGTTTAACAATTTACAAAAATATGAAGTGTGTAACACTTCAAAGAAACATAATATTTGATTTACGCAGTGCAACATCTCTTGTCGGATTTGAAAACTGTAATGATTTCTTCCGAATGATTAACTTACGTAATAAGTAGTCATAGATGGCGCCACCAATGCATAATTGGGTTAACAAATGCAATCCACTAATTTCGTCGTAACGTTACTTCGCACCATGGCTTAATTGGCAAAAGCACCGGAACATGTTATTCCGGAGGTTGCGGGTTCAAGTCCCGTTGGTACGATGAAATTTTGGATTGTGTTTAACAATTTACAAAAATATCGTGTAGGTATTTAAATTTTAATATCTTGAATTTTGATAATTGTCCCAGGCTGTCATTGTTGGTTCGTTCAGACATTTTTGTCACTGTATTGACATATTTTGATGGTTGTCATAATGGCGCTTCCATACATGGGTATTCGCTATTTGTGTATAAAAACCGATGAAAACAAAAATAAAATTAAATAATAAAGGTGGTCCCCATACAAGAAACGTGTTTTTGAGGCTTTTTGTGCTAGAATCTAGCAGCTAGATCTTACAAACCTTAATATATAGAGACTTGAAATGTACTCATGATGTGTACCTATTATCCAATGGCTGATTTAAGATCAAATAATAAAAACTAAATTATATTACTCCACATACAAGAAATGTATTTTCTGGCAAAATTTGTTCAATCGGAACCCTACGTCCGACTCGCACTTGAAAAGTTTATTTATATTTGCGGTACGAAGTTCGCCGGGTCAGCTAGTTATATAATTACATATGTTAATAGATTTTTATTAGAAGGACAAATCATTGAATTAATTTGAACTATTCTGACCGATTTAAAAAAAAATATTTTTTCGTTTAAGAGATTATGCCTTCCGATTGGTCTCATTCAAATTTTATCGAGGTATGACAATAATCTCCGGAGATATAGAGATAAACATCTCAAACACATTACATACCTTGACGACATATGCATTTGTATACCTTGACAACATGATACTGATTTTGAGGCTATTTTGACGTGGCATGTGAAGTCGGTTTTTTTTCGTTATGTAAACGATCTTAAATTATACATATTATGATATGGAGATAAACACTTCAAACTTGGTAGCTACTGAAAATGACAAGCGCGGCATTTGAACTCGGTTTTTTCGTTTTGATAATTTTAATTCCCCTATTAAACCCTATTTTATAATATACTTATGACAGATTTTATGCGGCTCTTGCATTGATGTACTTACATCAATAGGCTCAAGGGCTTTATTAAATGGTTTCAACAAAACTTAACAGAAAAATACCCTTAGTCGTAAGCGTTCTAGTTGTATCTCTTGTACCACTCTAAAGGTGAAGTTCACCGACGTATCAGTGAATTTTAATCACGTTTTTAAGCACTAATTGTATTTAAGAATAACCGGCCAAGTGCGTGTCGGGCCACGCGCAGTGTAGGGTTCCGTAGTAGCCTGTTATTCAATGCAAGGCATTACCCGTTATAAACAAGCAACTAGGTACTCCGTCTTTGTCACTTTAAAGGATGTATTCTAAGGATTTTGTATTTGGTACAAAATTATCCAACACCCAAGTTCAACGACTATTCTGCTAAACTAATAAAGTTATCTTAACCGCTATAATTTTCCTTTAAAGTTCATGAAATGCGCTATTATCACGAATTTTTCCAGATTTTTCAAGCTAGCAGTTTAGCTTTTGGAGGGGGGGGGGGGAGGGGGTGGGGACGCCCTACTGGAATAAAAATTTGCACTTTAAAGTTTAATATTTCGTAAATGGAGCATTCAATCGAATGGTATTAGCAACCCTTTAGTCATTTTAAATGACCTATTCAACGATACCCCACACGATGGGGTAGACGATGAAAAAAAAAACATTCCCAGTTCTCATATAGGGGAGCTACCCTAAAAAAAAATATTTTTCGAAATTTTATTTCAGCACTTTGTTGGCGTCATTTATTTACATACTCCCACAAAATTACAGCTTTCTAGTATTAACGGTATCTTAGCAAAACCTCGGACAGACGGACATGACGAAACTATAAGGGTTCCTTGTCAGGACTACGGAACCCTAAAAACGTCAAAACCGTTGTTAAACGTCACCCAGGCCTTTAAAATGTGTAGATAGTTCAGTCAGCCTATATGGCGCTTATATACACTACACAGATTTTCTGACAGGCAAAGCACAGCTGTGTTGGTTCTAGAAGCATGAAATTACACGCAGGCGTAATTTGTCCAGTACATGATATCTAATATACACAGACCTGCTTATTAAACTGGATCGCGTACTCCGGCCCCCATGAGAACGACCTTGAACGGAGTTTGTCCCTTTCTTTTGTATAGACAACTTATATATATAAGTTGTCTTATATGTATACTATATATATAGTATAGAACAAATCTAGGACTGTCAGGTTGTTAGACAAGAACACACTCTCACCCTGGTGTCTCTCAATTGGGCAGTTTTCTTCTACAAAGCAATTACAACCTTCTTTTTAAAACATACGGATTAAATTGAATTTGTCAAAACATCTGCCGTGCACCATCCATTTTTATTACGTCTATGCTAATATAAAATTACCCGAATACGTTTCATGCAAAGACTAACTTTAAGGAATTTACATGATACGAGTATGTATCTAATAATGCGTGTCAACTTTTTGTTAATCCAGACTTCCAGACTGATTTTATAAAGAGAAAACGTTTTTAAACGAGCTCAACTTTTGAGATGTTTAATCACGAAGCAAGTGCATCAGTTTCAATATCGCGGAAAATATCGTTTGCGCAATGCTGGATCTCATACATTTAGGCAACATTCAAAGGAGAGTCTTAAAATCTACACTAGCGCCATCTCTGGGTTTTATTTGTCATTACTGTTAAATGCGAAAGTATCCGCCTGTCTGTCTCACTTTCACGCCTAAGCTACTGAACCGATTTAAATGAAATTTGGTACACAGATAGTCTAGAGCCTGAGAAAGGACATAGACTACTTTTTAATGCGAAAAGAGGGTTATAAGGGGTTGAAAGGGGGGATGAAAAGTTGCATGGAAGTAGCCTCATTTTCAAGCTTGAAACTTAGATATAAATAAATTTGACATTCAAAGTTTGTAAAAGTCTTTCCGTCAAGGGTGTAAAATAACAATAGGGGATGAAAGTTTGTATGGAAATATGTAAGGTTTTTGTGAATGTTATACTAAACCGATTTAAATGAAATTTAGTTCACAGATAGTCTAGAGCCTGAGAAAGGGCAAAGTCTACTTTTTAATGCGAAAAAAGGGTTGTAAGGGGTTGAAAGGGGGGATGAAAATTTGTATAGAAGTATCGTCATTTTTAGAGCTAGAATCTTGAAACTTATTATTTAGGCTGTTGATTCGATATAAATAAATATGACAATCAAAGTTTGTGAGGGGGAAGAGAGAGTGGAGAGGGAGTGGAGGGGGATGGTAGGGGAGGGTAGGGGGAGTGGTGGGAGAGGGGAGGTGAGCTGGAGGAGAGGGGGAGAGGATGGGGATGTGGAAGTGAGAGGAAGTTTATGGGGGGATATGGGAGTGAGGGGAAGGGGAGGGGAGGTGGGAGGAGAGGGGAAGTGAGGGGAGGGGAGAGGGAAGTGGGGGGAGGTGGAAGTGTGGTGAAGGAAAGGGGGATTAGCGTGGCGTGGTGCCGTGCGGTGTATTTGGGATACGTATGTGTCTTATTAGTTAATGCTACCCATAGACACTATTCAACACGGACGAAGACGCGGGCACAGCTAGACATAAATAAATACATTTCATTTCTTGAAAGCATCTATCGTGTACACGATATGTATCTGTCTAGACTGACACAGAATAAAAATGAACTGACCACGTGCAAGTCTGACTCGCACATGTAGGATTCCGATTGAATAATATTTGCCGGAAAAATAGTTTTTTGTTTGGGGAACCCCTTTAATTTTAAATTTTATTTAGTTTTTATTATTTGATGTTATAGCAACCATCGTAATACACACTATGAGAAAATTTCAAGTCTCTATCTATCTTATTGTTTGTAAGATCGAGCATCGAGGCGTTTTACGCCTGAAAAAACACGATTGTTGTATGGGTTAAAATGAATTAAAGTTAAAAATGAATTTTAACTTTATTCTATTGTTAGTATTTGTTGTTATATCGGCCATAGTAATACATACGTTGTGAATATTTTAAATCTCTATGTAATATGGTTCATAAGTTCAAGCAAAAAACGCCGAAAAAATACGTTCCCTGTATAGGACCCCCTTTAATACTTAATTTTATTTTGGTTTTAGTATTTAATGTAAAATTTCCCATTGTCATACATACTATGTGAAATTTTAAGTACCTCTCTATTAAGGTTAAGGAAATACAGCCCTGTGAAATGCGGACAGATAGACGGACGCACGGATGGTATATTTATATATATCTGTGGATGGACGGACAGTGAAATCTCAGTAATATGGCACCATTTGGGTACGGAACCCAAAAACAAGTATCTGTGTACCCGAAAGAGGCTTTCATCTTCTTACTATACATGGTCGATTTTAGAAAGAGATCTTAAGGACAAGGACATCCCTCACATCTAAAATTTGTGACCACATTTTGAGCGGCAAGAACAGAATTTGTGAAAAATATTTACAATCAGCAAGAAAATGAGCAATTTACCCTACCTTTTTTATGCCAATAGATGTACATAAGGATCAAATTACTCCATTGGACCAATTGGACCAACTGATGTTTGAGTATCTACTCGTACTTGAAATGTCAGAAATCGCAAAACAGTTTTCCAAAATTTTCTCTGCCCATTCCCGTCTCAAAAATTCTTTTTTTTACAGACTTCTTAAACACCTTCGCTCGCCGATCAACAGCCACTAAACTAATGCAAGGACGGCCGACCCTGTAACGGAAATAACATATCTCTAGTCCTAGCTCATTATTTGCAATAAGCATTTATATCCTCACTAGAAAAAAGTCAGCACCGTAATAATTAATAACAAAAACTTGTCTCAGTAATGCTAATACAGAACCGGTTGCACGTATCATGTTACTTATTGATTGAAGTATTTTTTTAACAATTATAACTGGACGTATGTTAATCCAGTCCACTTTTTCTGTGGACTAACAGAACAAAATGGACTTGTTTTAACAAATTAATCACAGAAACATATAGTACATAAGTTAACATTTGTTCTTAACTTCCATACAAGATACGTGTTTTTTCGGCGTTTTAGCTTAAATTTATGAACCATAATAGATAGAGACTTGAAATCTTCACAAAGTATGGACATATTACTATGGAAAGAAAGAAAGAAAGAAAGAAAGAAAAATAATTTATTCAGCAGTCCTCAAGTTACAGTACAGATGAAAAATATATTTGACATTTTGAGCAAAAAACTTAACTAAATAAAACAAAAAGAAATACAATATGAGGTGCTGAAACAGACCAGTCTCAGCACAAATGTCCAGATTCTTGGATCGTAGACCCCAAAACCAAGACGCTGATTTTCAGAATGGCCTGAAAGCGGGAGTAGGACTAACACCGATAACAATAACTTAAATAAAATAGATACAATAACATCAATTAACAATAACAGATAACGTATTTATAAATATTATATTATATACTATATTATAAATATACATATATATAATAGTACATAGTATAATATAACATATAACGGATAAATATAAATAACATAAAAAATTAAACTACTCATAGTTGTAAGAACCGGAACCAACTTTTTAAATGCGCGCCACTGCTGAGCAAAGAGAGTGATGTAGGGACACGTAATTGACAATCTGTGGAAACAGGTACGAATTTGTATGTCAACGGATATTTACATTGACATTGACAAGTATTGATCATGACATTCGTGACAAGAAAGACAACACAAGTTATTTCTCGGAACAATGACTAAAACATGGAAGCCGGGCTAAAATAAAAATCGAGTAAGCTATATTTTATTCATTTATGTCAATTAGCATGTCATAAGGTGTGAAAGAAACAAAACATGGCTGTTTGTTTTTATTATTTTTAAACATGTCACAAAGCTTAAATGGGAAATGTCAAGTGATCACCTTTGGTCATCTTATAATGCTAACAAATACAAAAGTTCTATCCAAGACGTCAAAATACTATATGTCAGCTATCAACTTAGTTTTGCAGTTTTATGTTTTGTCGATACGTGTCGCGGGTTGGACGAATTCACTTAGTGAAAAAAGCGATATAATTATTAATTTCTGTCTGAGAACGTGACCAGAAAGTAAAAGTATATACTTACGTGAGGTGTACAGTGCTTTGGATAAGATAGCTTGTGTTGTTGAAGGGTGTATTACGGATTTACGCACCATTATCATACTATTTCTACATTACGATGCAACGCTTTTTTATTAACCGTCTTCAAAAAAAGGAGGAGGTTTCTCAATTCGACCGTATATTTTTTTTTTTTTTTTTTTTTTATGTTTGTTCGGGGATAACTTCGTCATTTATGCACCGATTTTGATTATTCTTTTTTTGTTCGAAAGGAGATATCCCAAGTGTGGTACCATGGCAATTATATCGAGGTCTGATAAGTATCTCCAGAGATATTGAGATTAACATCTCAAAATTGGTACTGAAAATGAACATTGAAGTCGGTTCTTTTTTAGTTTTTAAACGATATTATAATTATACTGAGTGAAGAAGAGAAGATTTTAAAGGAAAATTTCATGAACTAAATTTTCGCTAAATAACTAGGTTTTTTATAATTTAAAAACCTAATCGGAACTAACTTTTTTCATTAAGATTGATTAATTGATATCATAGCCATTGTCTAATTTTTCGTGTGTTCCCGAAATCCTACTCTTTTTTGCAAAAAACGTTTTATCAATAATACCTACGACGTACACAACTCATATAATGAACAGTCTTGATATTGGATTTTTTAATAAAATTAAATACAGATTTGGTTTGATGACTGACATCGACACGATAATGTCGATGATAAGCCCATCACTAGCCAAAAATTAACTTGTGACAACCTGCATGATAACGAAACAGAACGGCATTTTACGTCTCTTTCCTACGCACTATTAACATCGTAAGTAAAAAAAAGTAAACATACGTATTTCATTTCTTATTTTAGCCCGGCTTCCATGTTTTAGTCATTGTTCCGAGAGTTATTTCATTGGATTATGTATAATGTATATTATATATATACTATGGCCCGTGGCCGCTATAACAACGAATACTAAAAAACAAAATAAAGTCAAAAAAGGGAGTCACCATACAAGAAACGTGTTTTTTCAGGCGTTTTATGTTCTATCGTACAAACCGTTATAGATAGAGACTTGAAATTTGCTCATAGTGTGTATTATGATGGTTGCTATAACATAAAATAATAAAAGCAAAATTAAATTAAAAATTAAAGAGGGCAAATTTTGTTAAATCAGAATCCTACGTGTGCGAGTCCGACTCGCACTTGGCCAGTTTATTTCTATGTTCCCGAATACTTCGCCAGTTGTGAACCGAACCGAATGATTCTCTTTTCAGGGCTATTCTGTAAGCTATCTCGGAAGCGGAATCCGCGGTGATATTTGAATTTCGTACTACGAAATCAAATCGTAACACGATGGTGATACGGTATTTAGCTGACAGAATAGCCCTACTGATGAGGTATCTCCAGAGATATTGCGATAGACAGCTCAAACTTGCTACCGAAACTGATTAGCGCGCCATTCGGTTGACATGCAAAAAAGGAGAAGGTCCTCCATTCGACTGTATTTTTTTTATGTTTGTTACCTAATAATTCCGTCATTTATAAACCCGATCGGAAAATTCTCTTTATGTTTTAGTCTGATGAGTATCTTCAGAGATATGGAGATAAACATATCCAACTTCATCACACACAACAACAATATATGGGACACCACTGCAATTGCGTTTTTCAAATAGTAATTCAAATTGGTCAACATTCGCCCCATAAGTTGTAACACGAATTACGAACCTCTTGCTGTTTGAAGTCTGTCTTTGTTCTCTTGCCAAAAATCGTCGTCTAAAAACAGCCTATTCACTATGCGCTAGTACATTGGCTAAACAATTGACTTTGGTTAGTTGCAAAGAAGGACCGTTGCTATTATGGCCTAAACTTTCTTATTTCAAGTAACACTTATGCGATTATTCAGTGATGTACAAGTTTATTATTATTCAATCGGCGATCAACAAACAAAAGTTATCGTTGTGATAAGTCGTAAACGTGCATGTTATTTACTAGGGATCGTTACTAACGGGACACTGCAAATACCAAACGTTTTCGTTGGAATTCATAAAAGCATGCCCAGCATGCTAACACTACCAATGACCTGAATCTGGCCTTATCTTTAAAGTATTATACCTACCTTTTTAGGGTTCTGTACTTACCTCAAAAGGTAAACAAATAACCCTTATAAGATCACTTTCTTGTCCGTCTGTTCGTAGGGTTCCGTACCTCAAAAGGTAAAAAAAGGAACCCTTATTTATGAGTTCACTTTCTTGTCCGTCTGTCACCACCGATTTGCTCAGGAATGGGTGGACCTAGCAAGTTGAAATTTATACCAGATACTGAGGTATATAGTCCCTATTAGGTGTATAAAAATCAAAGTCCTGAGTCAACACATTAAACAGATATGGGCAAATTTAGATTTCCGCTAAAACTTGTAAGTACCAAAATTTACCTTAATTTTAATATATTTTTTAATTTTTCGGAATTTTCCCTTTACTTGTGCTGCAAGACCTTGCTTTTAATCAAAATTAACAATTCTAGGTCAACCGGAAGTACCCTATAGGTTTTGGGGCGAAAACCTATAGGGTATTATACTTCACGTTGACCTAGAATCATGAAATTTGTCGAGAAGCAAGGTCTTGAAGCACTTATAAAGTCATAAATATAAAAACCGTACATATATAGTTTAATAACAAAAAAAAGTTAATTTACCATTACAAACTTATTGTTTGTAGTTGGTGCATTACATTTTCTATAGATCGAACTACAGAGTTACCTAAGTTTGTCCTTTAACTTAGTCTGAGAAGTTGGTACAGAAGCCTCGGTGGGCGAGTCCAACTCGACTTGGCCGGTTTTTATATTACTTCGTACGGCGTTCAACTTTGTAAGTTTTCCTGCATATTTTCTCACACAAGTTTTTGTAACACCTGGCTTTATCTATGCATATATCAATTTTGAAAGACATTAGTGTAAAAGCAGCGGTAAAAAAAGCAATGCACCTGTATCGTACATTTCGAAGTTGTTAAAATAAAAATAAAAAACATAACTTATTCACCACCCAGCCTTGAATCGAGCTGACGAGATCTCTTCACATCCAAAGAACTTGAAACCCAGAGATCTAAATAATTAAACTTGATTTCCAGAGACACTGATGAAAAAATACGACCTTTAAAGGTTCCTAGATCCAAAAAGAAAACAATAATACAGTTGCATTCAGCAAACCAAAGTAAACTGTAAGTTCTTCGAGATTGAGATGTATTTTCACTGAAGTAAATAAAATGCACCGTTTAAAACAACTCGCTGAGGTATGCCAACATGCGCAGCACCTTGAACTTGATACCAAAAACAAGTAAATCAATTTTCCGACTCGATAAAGTTTCTGAATCTTGCATGAAACACGCATATTTTGCATAGTTAAAAACCGTTTATAAATGCTAAGCAGCGTTTCCATGGCATGTTATTGATGTGATCAATAGCATAAGTATTTTCTTTCGACACAAGTACAAGTAGTCAACTTTTTAAATGCTGATTGTCCTTAGGGTTCCGGGTTCAGCGTTCTAATGCGAGAAATGTCAGGGACGTCATCCCGCTCTAATATCGTCTTACCGATCTAATTAATATCAAGTTGGACAAAAAATATAAGTGGTACGAAGCGGTAATCGCCGAAGTGTTAGGAGACAATGCCTTGATTGATGTGCTCGACTTGGGCTATGTGGGCGTTTGGAGATTTGCATTGAATTGATCCTATTTTTTTGATTCCCAGTACTGGCCCACGTGGCCAAGTTTCCTTGAACTTAGTCGGTACATGTACTCTTGACGAGTGACCGTCAACAATAACACCAAAACATGGATGTGTTGATATTTCCAAATACCGGTATCCGTAATACAGGTTTGAATAACTCGAAATGTTTTATGGCAAAATTAATCTAATTAATGTCTAAAAAGTGTATCGATAGTAATTTACGGCAGTTTTCGCCGTGGCCGGATATCTCAGTTGCAAATTTTAACTTTCTCTAGCCTCAAAACCTCATAGCCACATGTGGCGTGCATTGTTTGGACACCTTACAAAACAATACTACTATCTACCGTGACATTGCTTTGGTGACTAATGTAAATAAAGCTTCTATTTCGTTTTCATTCAATGACCTAAAATGAAGTGGAGAAATGTGAAAACCATTTCACATTTTGTTCACTTAATTAAAAGATGACGTAGAACTATCCTTTAGCTAAAATAAATATATTTAGGGCCAGTGTCACCGGTTCCTGATAGCGCTAAAATGAGGAAATCTGACAGATTTTTGACAGCTTTTATATGGCGTCATCTGTCAGATAACTATTTAGCGCATTATCAGGAACCGGTGAAACTGGCCCTTAATTTAATAAGAACGGCAAATCAATGTTGATACCTACTTTTCATGAAAATTCAGCACCATTATTAATAAGGAATATCTGTAAAACATATGCGATAAAGTTGTTTATTTCAATTTAACTATATTTTTATTAAAATTCGGCTAAACTCACCGGTAATTATAACAGCATCTTCGGTGTAGAACGCACCATCCCTTGATGAAAATCCATTTTCAGTGTCATGGTTGGAATCACTCCCGAAGCCCGACGCTAACAGCCCCATCCATAGAATTAATAATTTAAACCCTATTAACATCTTGCCCGATTTTAATACATTCACTTATGAAACAGCGAAGGGGGTTACTTAAAAATCGCGCGTCGCGTGAATGTGCAGCCCGCAAGGAGTCGCTTCGCAAAATGCTTCGGCTTGTTGGCTCCACGCCTTTATAATATATTACACTGACATTAGGCTAAAAAAGATAACAGAGCTTTTTCTTTTGTAAGTTGACATTTCGCTGATCATGAGCTTTATAAAATATGACAACCGTTTTGCAAGTACGCCCGAAAGACATACTTATCGGATTGATGTTATTTGAACCGTTCACATGACGACTTGACAAAGGATGGTTTGGAAGATCAATGAACCTCTTCGATATAATTAGGGACACAGCGGTAATCGTAAGCCTGAATTCGATTTGGACTCGTTTGTTTTGGAGACAGCAATGAGAGTTTATTAAACTGAGTATTAAGGTTATGGAATTTTTCAATAGCTGCAGAATCAAAAGAGGAAAAAGAAGGCATGGTTAAAATACCTAATGTCAAATAAATGTATGATCAAAATCTAAGTACAACTTTTTATTTATATAATTAAGATAGTTTAAAAACTACAACAACCGGCTTCCATGTTGCACGAGTCTGTTTCAGTAGCAAGTTTGAGACATTTATCATCATATCTCTGAAGATACTTATCAGATTTCGATAAAATTTAAATGGGATCACTTTGGAGATAAACCCTACCTACAACAAAAAGAAGCTTACAAATCGGTTCACAATTGGCGGAGTAATCGCGTAACTTACATTAAAAAAATATATACAGACGAATTGAGAACCTCGTCCACTTTGGAAGTCAGTTAAAAACAGCCAGCGGTATAATGCTACTAAATAACGAAAGTTTGGTTACTTCTATTTAAATTTTATATGTAGCTTCATTATCATCATAAATATCAGCCAATTTCCGTCCACTGCATAGGCCTATGCATAGCATGTATATGTAGCTTAGTTAGTCATCAAAATATATCTTCAAAATCATATAAAAAAAGTCAAATATATGCCGATGAATTTAAGCGGTTTAGCTAGTGTAGTTTATAATAAGCCTAACTACAGAATAAATAATAGTGCCTGACTGACAACCTTAGCAGGTATATTTGCAGATTAACCTACATTTAGCAAGATAAGGGTAAGTAAATGGGTTTTCTCCCAGAGCCGCAGAAATTGAATACCATAAGCGTTGACATTGTTTTCCTGTAAGTTAAGTAATGGATGAATTATACTGAACATCAAAATCTAAAGCATTTTTGTGCGTATTCTAAATGCATTACATCGGTATATGGGCACCGCAAAAGCTACCACACCGGTGTCAATGATCTTTGGAAAATAAAGTGGAAGGGCCAACACTTTTATAGCAAGTCATTAAATCATTTAAAAATTTGCTCTGCTTGGAGCAGCGATGTAAAGAAAGGACCGTTTATATAAAACCGTTTATATTATGTATGTAGTATATAAGAGTTGATGGGTTTCTTTACACGCGGTGCTATCACTGCTACCAGATTGGCTTACAGATGAGATTGAGATCGATTTATGCGTACAGTATGTAATATACCCGGCCTAGAGTAGCCGAGCTTGAAGTATTTGTCGGTTTCCTTTCCTTAGATTTTATTACTGCTGCTGCGTGAGCTTGGGGGGATATACATTTTCCTTCACTGTACGTTTATTCACTATAAGTTTAGTAATTCACTTTCCCCTTCATATAAACGATTTTATATTAATTGATTATTAGCACAAACCATGCACATTTAAGTCTTCTTCTTTTGTTTTGGTTTTGCTGCGTTGTAACGCCATCATCGAAGAAAAATTAGATTTTGACTTTGAACCCAAACACAACATCTCTGCTGTAAAGGTACGGCCACACCACAATCCTGCGATCTGTAGGCGCGATCTTAGTACTTTTCAATCAAGTCGGTACAAATACTACTGCGCTATCTGATCGCCGCCTAGATCGCGCACGCAGGACGCTGCGGTGTGTCCGTACCTTAAGTTGGTGAGAAGTAGTATATTCTGCAGATTCCAGGAGATGCTCCAGCATCAGGTCAATGCTACCGTGCTCTTACAATATTGAAGTAAGAAGATTTTTGAATTGATCAGATCTATGAAACTTGATCTCATATCGTCTTGTAAACAAAAAGCTAATAGTGTAATGCTAATAGTGTATTTTTAATCATTTAATTAAAATAAATTAAATTACATTTAAATCCACCTTCATTTAATTTTAACAAATTAAAATTCATTTAAATAAATTTATTGTAATCCATTATGTTCTTAATTAATCTGCATCTTGATTTGATTTAATTTTCTTTTATAATTTTAAAATATTATAATTATTAAAAAACATTTTTTTAACAACGATATACAAAATATTACCTTAAGTAAATTTATTCGTGGATTATCAATTAATAAACAGATTCCTCTAAATAAACTAAAATACCGCCAAAATATTTAAGTTTCAATAAATAAACGGACACACCGCGGCGTCCTGCGATCTGCGGGCGCGATCTCAGTTCTTTTTAATTGTTTTCTGATCGCGTTTGGTGTGAACCAGTCGGTACAAATACTACTGCGCTATCTGATCGCAGCCTAGATCGCACACGCAGGACGCTGCGGTGTGTCCGTAACTTTATAGTCTTAAAATAGTTATAACAGCTGAACGGATTTTCATGAATTAAAGCTAAGAACACTCTTGATTAAGACACCTATCAAACAAAAAACACTAAATCTAAATCAGTTCACCTATTTAGGTGCTACGATACCGGCAGATACACACGTCAAACAAAACGAGGGTTGAAAAGATGCATATTATTGGCGTGACTTTCTAGAAGTTTAATTGTGCTTTCGTAAAACTTTGCTGATAAACAACAATTGTAACGTTTATTATACGACTAGCAGCCCGCCCCGGCTTCGCACGGGTAGAACATATTATGCCTACAAAATTTGCATCAGTTTGTTGCATCGAATATAAAATTTTAACATATTTAACAATCATCATCATATTTCAACCAATATACACAAAACCTTCCTCATAAACACTCTGGCTATTGGTAAAAACCTCATGATAATCCGTTCAGTAGCTATTGAAATTATTGCGAACAGACAGACAGACGCAGTGATGGACTTTGTTTTATAATACTTACGTAGTGATATTGGACGGCCCTTTGGCGTAAAGGATAGTTACCCTGATTCTGACCCGACGGTCGTTGGTTCTAATCCTAGCTATATCCCTACCAATGAAAGTTTATGTGCATTCATGAATCATGGGTTTTCATACAGAGGTAGTGGGATCATTAAATCTACCAATAATTAAGATAGTTTAACTAAAACAACAGACTTCAATGCCCCGCGAGTCAACTTCAGTAGCAAGTTTGAGACGTTTATCGTCATATCTCTGGAGATACTTATCACATCTCGATAAATTATCGGTATATAGATCATTATTATTTTATACAAAAGATCATATACTATATTGACTTCAACTTGATTGTGATCGGTGGGGATCTACAGAATAGCTAAGCTTTTATTAATATTTTCGTAGTAACTATGAACAAGTGGTTACACTGCAAATATTTTATTAATTTTGCGACGCGTGTATGTGAAATTCGTGATATCTTCTAGAGTTTTCATTTGAATTATATACTGTACAGGACAATTTAAATCTATAATATATGGCCAAGCTAATTAACGTAATTATTTGGATAAGGATTAATATTATATACTTGAAAATAGCCTTGGAAGTTATGTAATATTTTTTAACAAAAAATTAAAGATTAAAATGGTTAATGTGAGTCAACCTTAAGAGATAGATATATGCTGTCGCGGACTTTTTTGTAGGTCTTATTAAGTTGTACAATTCTTCCATAGAAATTATTCTTCTATCTATTTTCAATTGAGCAGCGTTCGTAAGAAACGTGTTTTTTCGACCGTTTTTTAGTCGACTTAGGTTGCAAATTAGGTCTCCACGAATGTACCTTTGATTTAAACGGGATAATATATAGCCTATTTTCATTCCGAAAGTCCATTCTATATATTAGTGAAAGAATTTTTTAAATCGGTCCAGAAGTTTTTGAGCAAAATCATTACAAACATACAAAAATACAAAAATAAAAAAATAAAAAAATACAAAAATACAAAAATACAAAAATACAAAAATACAAAAATACAAAAATACAAAAATACAAAAATACAAAAATACAAAAATACAAAAATACAAAAATACAAAAATACAAAAATACAAAAATACAAATGTTCTCTCTTTATAATATTAGTATAGATGTATCATCATCATTATCAGCCGGTATCTGGCCACTCCTGGACATAGAACTCTTCCAAGATACGCCACTGAGCCCAATCTTTGGCTCTTTGTTTCAGTCACTGCTTACCGCTTTGCGAATGTCGTCGCTCTACCTGGTCACAGGGCGTCCTACTCTACGTTTGCCGATTCGTGGTCTCCACTCTAGAACCAGTCTACCCCAACGGTTATCGGTCCTACGGCAGATATGACCAGCTCACCAGCACACTGCCACTTCAATTTACTTATCCGCTTAGATATGTTGATGACTTTAGTTCTCTGGCGAATTACTTGGTCTTGGCTCCGTATGTCATGACAGGTAGGACGCAATAGTTAAAGACTTTTGTCTTTAGGCACTGTGTTATAGGCGACGAGAAGACTCGACGAAGTTTCCCAAATGCTGCCCAGCCCAGCTGAATTTTACAAGTTTTTATTTAACTTGCAATGTACTCGTATGTATGTATGTAACTACATACATCATGTAATTTCGGGTGGAATCTTAGAAGCTAAATTAGACCCACTTCCCTATGTCCAATTGGACTTAAATTTGATGAACTTATGTATTTTCGGTGACAATAGAATGATATGGTACCATGGAGCTGGTCTGATGATGGAGACGGAAAATAGCCATAGGAACTTCTGAACTAAACAAGATAAACCCATCGATCATGGGCTCAATTGATTCAACTTGAAGAGCACTTTAGACAATATCCAATGTCTGATGATGAAGCTGGAAGGTGGCCACGGCATCTCTGTGAAAAAACAAAATAAACTCAGTACAGTAAAGTAACAGTAAACAGTAAAGTTCTCTTCAAGACAAATCAATCGAGCCCAAACTTGGTGGGGTTAAGTTGTTTTATCACAGAGATGCCGTGGCCACCTTCCGTCTCCATCATCAGACCAGCTTCATGGTACCATATCATTGTATTATCACCGAAGATACATAAGTACACCAAATTTGAGTCCAATCGGACATCGGGAAGTGGGTCTAATTTAGCTTCCAAGATTCCACCCGAATTTACATAGTGACATACATACATACATTGCAAGTTAAATAATAGCTTGTAAAAATAAATTCTAGTATTTTGCGGGTAGGTTAGTTACTTACCTACCTATATTCATAAATGCTTTAGGTACAGAATTATAGTGAGTACCTAACTGTAAAACGGGTAGTACCTCAAGCTTTTAAGAATATAGGTAAAGGACTAACACATATATATATACAGTGTGGAAATTAAACTCAGGCCCTGGAGGGAAACTACTTTAAATCCTTAAGCTAGCTCATTTTACTTAAAGGAGACATTCCTTTATATTTGAAAAGAAACAAATATGCATTAAAAGATTTTTTAAAACTCGCTTGCTTCGCCCGGGACTCGAACCAACTAAAATTAAAAAAAATAAACACTCTTTATTTTATTGTACTAATCGGTAGTATTAATATTCAGGATAAAGTTTCTCTAAAAAATGTTTGGTTACTGTTCACTTTTAACAAGTAAAAGACACGTAACAGTTCTGTTATCTCTCCAACACTCAAAGACTTCGTATGAAGTACACGCTTGCTAATTTATCGTTAAGTACCTTGTTGAAATCTTCGATAAGAAAATTGTTCAATGGTGGTAATACCTCTATGCACATTTCCTTCTTACATGATCCGAGGCGTTCAGTGGAGAAGTTTAAAAATGGAACGTTTGACTTTGTTTGCAAACAATTTATCAGTTAAATAATTTAAGTGTTACAAAATTGATAGTAAAATAAAGTTGATGTTAGATTTAACGATTATTTTTATTTTTAAGACCTAATGTTTGTTAGAGAAACTTTATCCTGAATATTAATACTACCGATTAGTATATTAAAATAAAGAGTGTTTATTTTTTTAAATTTTAGTTGGTTCGAGTCCCGGGCGAAGCAAGCGAATTTAAAAAAATCTTTTAATGCAGATTTGTTTCTTTTCAAAAATAAAGGAATGTCTCCTTTAAGTAAAATGAGCTAGCTTAAGGATTTAAAGTAGTTTCCCTCCAGGGCCTGAGTTTAATTTCCACACTGTATATATTAGTCCTTTACCTATATTCTAAAAATATAAAGGTCTCTTCACCAAATTCACCATTTGACTTGCAATCTACAGTAAGTATTAACAGGTGGAATCAAAAGCTTTCACATCTTTATATGAACCAGAAATAAGTCGAGTGTGTCATTAATCTCATATAGTACCTACGTTGGTACGTGATACCGTTATGTCAATCCTCGATCACTATCTCGTTGAGACATCGAAATGAAAGATTACTAGTACAGTCAGTGGTGTACGTAAGATCGTAAATGGTAGACAAAAATTATGTGTGAAATAATAAAACCAAAATAAATAGGGAGCAGTTATATTTTTGTAGATTATGCATTACATTGGGCTTAATTATGAATAGTCAGTTGGCTTTGATGCCAGAGGTGGGTTCAAATCCCAATGTGCATTTCACATTGGCCTAGCACCCTCAAGTAAGCAAATCTGTCGCCAAGCATCTAATGTGATGCGGCAGCTGTCCGGGCGGAAGGACAGCGAAGTCTCAGTAATAGGGTCCCGGTGATATACCCTTTGGGTACGGAACCCTAAAAATTAACATATCGCTGGCATTCGGACCGATGAACAGAATTGTATATTTTTCGTATTTATGTAAGTATTGAGAGGCTAGTCTGATATTATTTTTATTAAGTTACATAGGTAATTTTCAGTACGTAAAGTAACTCTTTAATGAGCAACAGAAAAATCTCTCAATTGTTTTTTCTGACTTAAAATGTACGTAGGTATGTTTTTCTTTTTGTATGGACACGATTTATTTACAGCGTGCACTTTGATGTGAGTTTGGGTTTGATCAACAATTTTTTTTTGGTCGGAAAGTGTTTTCCTACCTGCCTGCTAGCACAGAATAAATGATAGTACAAAGGTACTGCTAGCCATGACATTTTGTAAAATCTAGAGATGTAGTTGAGGAGCGAATCGACATGTTTAGGATGAAATTAGGACAGTTTTAAATTAAATTACATTCAAAGCATTTATTTGATGTATTCATCAGCCAGAGGTGCAAACATTTTTGAGTATTACTGTACATATTCACGATGTATATGTCTTTAGGTATAATGTCAACGCAATGTTTTATTGTTTGGCCAAATACATGATGTGGTGGTAACGGGAACAGGCCATGATTACTCATCATTGAAAGCTTTTAAGGATAATATGTTTTATAATGTTTACTAAACAGAAATAAGTAGGTACTCAAACACAAGACAAATGTCTTACCCATAAAATGTGTAGATACCTATGATATATACGAGTATATACACATGTACCACATTTTTACTAGTATCATACTTAAACATTTATAGTTATCGTGAGTTTGATCATGATCTATCGACTATTATACTCGCTACTGTTTGTTGTCGACTGTCCCGAACTAAATTTCGTGCATGATGTCTGATGCACTTCCTCGGAAGTTTGTAATCAGTTTCATACATACTAGCATACTATAGCACAATAATATAGCACAATAATATAGCACTCTTATTTTGGTTTGAATATCTATCTTCAATCCTAGGGGAGGAGGGGAGGGGAGGGGTGAGGGGGAGGAGAGGGGAGAGGGGTACGGTGCGGTGTAGGTAGGATACGAATGTGTCTTATTTGTAAAATAATCAGACTAAATAATTAAAAATGCTACCCAAAGACACTATTCCACGCGGACGAAGGGGGTCGCGGGTACAGCTAGTACTGCATAAATCTTTATTTAGCGATGGATAATTTATGAAATCTAATACTATAAGAATCTTTGTCCTGACTGACTGACTGACTGACTGACTGACTGACAACGCATAGCCTAAACCGCTGGTCGTAGAGACTTGAAATTTGAAGGGTATATTTGTCTTACTACGTAGGGATGTACTAAGAAAGGATTTTCCAAAATTCACCCTTTAAGGGGATGAAATGAGGGTTCAAAGTTTGTATGGAGAAACAAGATTAGATAGTCTTTTCTATCCAAAACTTCACACAAGTGCTTCAGTAACAAAATAAGTAAATACGTGTTTCAGGTTTTTGAAATTGCACCCCTAAGAGGGCGAAATAGGGTAACAAACTGTGAAAATCAATATTGTTTCGGATTGCGCTGAAATTTGGCATGCAGATAGTTATTACGACGTTAGTTACCTCTAAGAAAGAACTCTTCAAAATTCACCCTTGAAGGGGATGAAACGGGGGTTCAAACTTTGTATGGAGAAACAAGATTAGATAGTATTTTCTATTCGAAACTTCATACAAGTGCTCCAGAAAAAAATTTGGAAAATACGTGGTTAAGGTTTTTTTTAAATTACACCCCTAAGAGGGTGAAATGGGGTAACAAGGTGTAAAAATCAATATTGTTTCGAATTGTGCTGAAATTTGGCATGCAGATAGTTATTACGAAGTTAGTTGCCTCTGAGAAAGTATTTTCCAAAATTCACCCCTGAAGGGGATGAACGGGGGTCCTCAGTTTGTATGGAGAAACAAGATTAGATAGTCTTCTATATGTGAAATTTAACACAAGTACTTAAGTAAGTAAATACGTGTTTCAGGCTCTTTTGAAATTGCACCCCTAAAAGGGTGAAGTGGGGTAACAAAGTCAGAAATCAATATTGTTTCGGATTGCGTTGAAATTTGGCATGCAGATAGTTATTTTGACTTAGGTATCCCCTAAGAAAGAATTTTTTCAAAATTCACTCATCAAGGGGATGAAGCGGGGGTTCAAAGTTTGGATAGTCATTTTATTCGACATTTCACACAAGTACTTCTGTAAATTAATAAGTAAATACGAGTTTCAGACTATTTCAAAATTCCACCCTAAGAGGATAAACTGGGGTAACAAAGTCTAAAAATCAATATTGTTTCGGATTGCGCTGAAATTTAGAATGCAGATAGTTATTATGACGTAGGTTATATATTATCCGCTCAGAAAGGATTTTCTAAAAATTCCTCCCGGATGCGGAACGGGGATTCAAAGTTTGTATGGCGAAATAAGATGAGATAAAGTACTTGTTGTAGGATTTTTTGAAATGGGGTAGGTAACAAAGTCTGAAAATTTGGGTTTTCTGTTTTTATAAATATGAATCCCAAATTGCCTTAGTCACGCGATAACATGAAAACGGGTGAACCGATTTGGCTAATTCTTATTTGATGTATTTAATGATAGAATCGTTTTTACAAAAGAAAAGTTTTAAGTAAACAAAATAAGTTTTTAATGCGGGTGAAGCTGCGGGGCACTTCTAGTGTATTATACTTATAATAAGAAAGTACCTACGTAATTATGTATATCATAAAGCTTAAATTCAAAATATTGGGTACTCTTGAGGCATGTAATACTTCCAGTTTTGCCATTTTAAGGGTTTATGGACCATTATAGCTTTGGGATCGCCAGGACCTGATAAACAGGTATCGAGTTTAGTTATCAGTATCACGTTTCGTACCTTTGCCTTAAGGTCACTATCGTTCGAGGATGCGGCTATTTTTTCTGAGAGGCACAAACACACTTGTCCTGCAAAATGTTCTCATTTCGGTGACCACTGACCAAAAGTAATTTAGCCCTAACTCTACATAGACGAGTCCTACAGCGTCCCCGCACCCCATTTTGTTACACGTTAGTAACGTGCTAGTGCGCAGTTAGGACGGATATTTGCCAAATCGCTTCATTTTTCCGCAAATAACGTAAATACGCCATTGGAGTTGCTCCCGGACAATTTTTTTTATATCGGTGGTGTTTTATCTGGTCTAATAAACAACTATATTATAGTTGTTTGGTTCTTAAATAAAACAGTAAGTGAATTAGTTATATTGACTGTTATCGAATTTATCCTAGATATTATACATTCTTAGTAATTTTCGAAAAAGTGTGTTTTTTATCACGTCGGTGTTCTCATATCGGTGAAATCGGTGGTTTTTTATTCCCATCAATGTGATAATTTTCACCGATGTGATAATAAAAATTGAATCGGTGGTTTATTTCTCATCTCGGTGTCTTAATTTATGATTAGACGCAGAGTTTTATCACATCGGTGGATTGCTTTATAATATCGGTGGATCATTTTATCATGTCGGTGAGTTGTTTTATCATATCTGTGGTTTCCGTGTCAGTTCGTTTGCTTCTAACATATTTTGATAACAACACCTGCAACTAGTGATGTTCATACACAATACGAGTTTCTTATTTGTTTTACTTGATTTGAATAAAGACATTTATAATGAAAATACTCATAATTTTTTAAATTATTTACTATATAAACTTAATTGGATCACTAAGAGCTCAGTTCTCGTTGCATGTGATCTTTTTACATAATACTTTAGCTCTAAGTCAACCTTACTACCAGTACTACCAGTGAAAGCATATGAAGGTACTATCTATTTCCTTTTTGTCGTTCAAAGGTTTTTGTTTGGTTTTTAGGGCTATACTATACTGCTCGCGTCCGTAGGATTTGCCCTCGATGACCTACATGTGTCTCATATGTGGCGCCAAAAAAACTGTAATTTTCAGGTGGTAGGCTTACGCCGTGGCGTGTTACGACCCACCAGACAAAGCCATGCCGCCAAGTGGTCGCTTTACGGCATGATGTTTGGTGAAGCCATTTGTTGGAAAAAACGGGTAGGATACAGTTGCGCTCATTTTAATAACAGATTATGACACATTAGAGGATAATTCATTAAGTGACCAGTTTCGGAGAGCAGCGAGATCAGAGGCATGGTTCTCCGCTGGCAGACCATAGATAGTTGGCGCCTAAGTAGTGAGCCAGCCCCTCATGAAAGGCTGCCCCGCCATCTCGCGTAAAATCCCGGGGGTGCGTCATTGTGTCGGTGTCGGTTGGCGACCGGACGAGAGTACCCAATGGACACCTGGGGCTCGGGCTCCATTTCCGTGTTCCTTACCAACCTTCACTCCCCTCACCATGGCAAAGATAAGTAACAGAAAGTAGATTTTACAGCGGAAGCACTTCTTCGCTCTACAAGTGCATTTCTCTAACATCCGACCGAGGCTTGCACTCAAATATCTGTGCAGTCCATCACCACCTCGAAACTCCGAAACCGAACCTTCTGTTACTCACGGAGACGCAGATTGAAAGTCCAGCTCACGCAGATATCGTGCTTACCCAGGCTACGTCCTTGAACATCGCTTTAAGGCGCGTGCTGGAATCTGCTTATGTGCTCGCAATGACATCTGTTTTCACCATGTGGGTACTGGTGGACACTGGCATGGACAAAATTATCTATGCTGGTATTTACCGTTCGCACAGCAGAGACGAGGAGACAACTAAAACCTAACTAGGCTCACTAACTACATCAGTGAAGCGGCCTATGTAGCCCAATAAAGGTCGATAAGTGCTTCTGGGGGATTTAAACGCCCACCATTAAGACGGGCTTTACCGATACCAGAGCACGGACCACGTTGGTCGAGAGATGCGAAAGCTTGCCTTGACGCTAGACCTCACTCAGCTTGTGCAGGGATCAACCAGGATACCGTTTGTTGATGGCCATACAGCCAATTGCTTGAGCTTTCTGCTGACAACAGCTAGGCTATTCTGTAAGATAACTCGACAGCGGAATCCGCGGTGAGATTCGAATTTCGTACTACGAAATTCAATCGTATCGCGTTCGTAATACGGTTGAATTTCGTAGTACGAAATTCAAATCTCACCGCGGATTCCGCTGTCGAGATAGCTTACAGAATAGCCTAGCTGACCCAGACCGTTACTCAGTGTCGGTTTCATCACCCTTGGGTAGCTCGGACCACTGTCTGGTGAAGTCTGTATCCGTCTACTCCCCGCCCAAACTATGGCGTTACAGGTCAGCAGATCGGGATGAGAGAACTAGTAAGCAAAAAACTCCAGTGTCTCGAGCATCGCCGTAAAGTCGCTTGCTTGTCGGTTTTTTGTCGGATTCATTTTGGAAAGTGCGCATCGGAATTGCATAATTTAATTCCGCCATCCCCATTCTATAATCGGACAAGCGTATTATGGTAGATTAGGTAGATATTCTTTTATACATTTATCCGTACAATGCGATTTGCCTCCTCTTTCATCATACGTACTGCCAAGGAATAGAATTGCATGCCTGAGGCTGTTTCCGATTAGATACAACTTAGGGGTCTTTAAGTCGAAAATGAATAGGTATTTAAATTCAGGCTGCTCTATTATATTGTACAAAGAAACTTTGGAAGAGAATGGCTATAAAATCGATAAAAAACTCTGCACAAGGGAGACAAAGACAACAAAATCAATTTTGGACCATGCATGCTCGAATTTAATGAATACATATTTCCACCTAACTATTATAGAGACGCCTATGTCAGACCACACACATCTATACTTAGAAATTAAAAAACATAAACCTGCACCACTTAGTAAATTAAAATATGAATCAATTAACTACGATAAACTGTATAAAATGATGAAAGAAGGAGAAAATAATAACACAGAATCCGTATTTAATTTATTAGAAGAGAGATTACTACACTGTATAAAGAAAACTAAAGAATTGAAGACTAAAATATAAAACCCACCAAGGCAAGATTGGACAAATAAGAAAATCACAGATCAAATAAATAGCCGAAATATATTATGGAAACAATACAAAATAAATACGAAAGATAAGATAAAGGAAGAACTTTTTATAAATAAACGAAACGATGTTGCAGGACAAATACAGATAACTAAGAAACTATATTACTATAAAGCATTTAATGACTGTAAAAAGAAGCCAGCCAAAATGTGGAAACTTATCAATAACCTATCAAACAATAGAGTAAAAGAAAACACCGGCCCCAATAAACATATACATATAACATATAAACTTAAAATCCTGAACGGATACATTACTGAAGAAAAGGAAATTTGCAACTGTTTTAACGACTTTTTTGCAGAAATTGGTTCGACCCTGGCTAGCCTAATAACAATAAATAGAATAGTTAACTCTAGAATAGAAACAAATGAAACTAATAATTTACTCACTCTTACTCAATTACAACCTTGCTCAACAGACGAAATTGCCATAATAATTAAAAACCTAAAAACAAATACCAGTTCTGGAATAGATGGTATCACAACAAAATGTATTAAATCGCTTAAAAATATCATAATACAGGAGCTTACCGAATGCGTAAATAAATGCTTAACACTCGGTACATTTCCAGATAGTCTTAAAGTAGCTAAAGTAACACCAATTTATAAATCTGGTAACAAATCAGATCCAGGAAATTACCGTCCTATCTCAGTACTCCCAGTGCTCTCAAAAATATTCGAGAAAGTTTTATATAAGCGCCTTAAAGATCACATAGATGTTCTGAATTTAATTAATGACACACAATACGGTTTCAGATCAAAATCGAACACTCTTTCAGCAACAGTGGACCTTGTAACAAATATAAAACTTAATATTGATAAGAAAAAGATAGCACTGGGTATATTTATAGATTTAAAAAAAGCATTCGATACTGTAAGCCACCGACATCTTATTACAAAAATTGAATGATATTGGAATTGTAGGAACAGCTCACGATATGTTCACGTCATACCTGAGAAATCGTTGCCAAGTAGTAAAGATTGGAAAATTGGAAAGCAGCTACAGTACACTTACATACGGCATTCCACAAGGATCTATTTTAGGCCCACTCCTGTTTATAATTTATATAAACGGTATAAACCAAATTGGACTAAAGGGTGACATAACATTGTATGCGGATGATACCTGTCTATTTTATTTCAGCAATACAATTGAAGAAATCATAGCCAATGCTCAAAAGGATTTAAAATTATTAGATCAATGGTTCCAAATTAACCTTTTAACAATAAACGTATGCAAAACGAATTATATTTTATTTGCTTCCAAAAATAAGAAAATACAAGATTTTCCTCCTTTAACACTAAATAATCAAGCAATCAAAAGAACTAACTAAGAAAAGTATCTTGGTCTAGTTTTAGACCATCAATTAACATGGAAACCACATCTAATAAAAATCAAATCGAAATTAAGTTCTCTTACGGGTGCACTACGTGGTATAGTGCGATGTCTTCCTCTCCAAATAAGATATACTATATACAACTCATTGGTGAAACAACATATTGACTACCTAATAGAAATCTGGGGAACATCTTACAAAACAAATCTTAAATTACTCCAAATAGCTCAAAATAAACTAGTTAAAACAATATTTCATTACGATTATATGACGCCAACCGAAAAAATATACAAAGACACCATATTACTTAACATCCCTCAAACATACATTTACAATACTTGTGTACTGATTAGAAAAATATTAAATAAAGACATACACACACAAATAGTATTTACAAAAAAACATCAAATACAACAAAAGCGATTAAGAAATACAAATGATATAAATCTATATTCTCCACGTACAAACTATGGTAAGAAAAAAATAATGCACGAGGGTGCTCAAATCTACAACAAACTGCCAAGAGATATTAAAGAAAGTAAATTATTAAAAACCTTCAAAAAGCTACTAAAATATTACATGAAAAACAACAAAAGCTAACATATAAACTAACATATAAATGTATAAAAACAATCGGTACAATAAATTATTACTTTAAATAATTAATACAATAGCTAACACAAAACTAAAATACATAAATCGTTAATGATACTATTAAAAATATAAACTACATTAAAACATTATACTATAAATAAAATAAAAAAACATATTCACAAATAACCTTGCTAATAAATAAAATGTTCGCCTTTATATTATAATTTTAAAAGCCAGCAGAAGTTAACAGAATCAATCACATATTGATAGTATAATACAAAATATATTATTTTGTAATGCATTACATTTTAAATAAATAAAATCATAAAATTAAATTAAAAACATAAATCAAATAATATACAATGTTTAAATAAATAAGAGCCATCAACTGTTGAAAGCATTTCAAATTTTAATTAGCTGATAATATAATACCTTAAGTAATATTGTATACAATAACATACCACATCTAGTAAAGTAACATCTAATTCTTTGTAACGCTTATCAGTAAGCATCGGACGAACCAGTTTATGCGAGAAGCAAATCGTCCGCTACTACACTACTTTTCTATCTACCTACATGCATATTATATTTTTGTTAAAAGACACTAATCATTATATTATATTATATTATATTATATTATATTATATTATATTATATTATATTATATTATATTATATTATATTATATTATATTATATTATATTATATTATATTATATTATATTATATTATATTATATTATATTATATTATATTATATTATATTATATTATATTATATTATATTATATTATATTATATTATATTATATTATATTATATTATATTATATTATATTATATTATATTATATTATATTATATTATATTATATTATATTATATTATATTATATTATATTATATTATATTATATTATATTATATTATATTATATTATATTATATTATATTATATTATATTATATTATATTATATTATATTATATTATATTATATTATATTATATTATATTATATTATATTATATTATATTATATTATATTATATTATATTATATTATATTATATTATATTATATTATATTATATTATATTATATTATATTATATTATATTATATTATATTATATTATATTATATTATATTATATTATATTATATTATATTATATTATATTATATTATATTATATTATATTATATTATATTATATTATATTATATTATATTATATTATATTATATTATATTATATTATATTATATTATATTATATTATATTATATTATATTATATTATATTATATTATATTATATTATATTATATTATATTATATTATATTATATTATATTATATTATATTATATTATATTATATTATATTATATTATATTATATTATATTATATTATATTATATTATATTATATTATATTATATTATATTATATTATATTATATTATATTATATTATATTATATTATATTATATTATATTATATTATATTACATTAGATATGCCTAGTCTAAATAACAAATTGTAAATATTTAAATTTCTCATTTAAGTGAATTTTAGTAATTCTATTGAGAAATAAATGTCTTAAACCACATCTTTTGGGTAAGTGCACTAAATCATTGACCGCGTCATCACATTACATCAAGTGAGATAGTGGCCAAGAGCTACCCATTTTCGCGTTAAAAAAAGGTGGATGATTTATCACATCGGTGAATAGACATATCATTTCGGTGTATAGGCTTATCATCTCGGCGGTCAGCCTTCTCATATCGGTGTACAGAAAAATTAATCGGTGGATGGTTTATCATATCGGTGGCAACAAAAATTCAATCTTAGTTTTCTACTTAGTCTTGAATGATACGTTGATGTTTTTAAATGTGGAAATATTTAATACTCAACTTACTAAAGAATACATATAAGCAAAAAAATATACAAAAAATAGGCAAATGAAAAAGTTCACCGATATGATAAAAAAACACCATTTGTTGAAATTCAGCATGAACCTTCTTGTTGGGTTTTCTGTTTACTGCTTCTGCTTACTGTTTTCTGCTATCAGATCCAGACGCAAATCAACAAGAGACAACTAAAGCGTATAGTCGTAGGGTTTACGTAATTATTGAACATAACCTAAGTATTATCTAAGCACATCCCAATACCAATGCGCCTATTGTAATTCTTGGCCTAGCGTGCAACCATCCTCGACCACATCATTACTCATGGGCTCACGGCAATTTAATTGTGTTAAAAAAATCCTTCTGCATTCTAGTATCCGGTAGTTCCAAACAGGTGAGGACGCTTACCTACGAAGGCATTTTTGCTTAACGGCTTGCATGAAATATAGATTACAACGTAAAATATAAATTAAATCTAACCTAAAAATGGTAACGCAAATCGCAAGAACAGGATACATTGAAAGAAACGCAGGGCTGTCTATAATCTATTGGAGAAATTTTCATAGTGTTAGGATCCCTTATAATATTATACTAACGCTATTTACGTGGCTGTGTCGAGCTAAAAATATTTTTTTCTATAATGTCGGTTAATGGTTGGTGATCTAACAAGAGATAGGTGGCCCCTTGTGTTGCGGGGCCCTGGGCACTTATCCAGAGTGCCCAGTGGGAAAGATGGCCCTGAAGAAACGTGTTACTATTGTTTTATCCTCGAAATCTCTTAGACTAACACGGCACCACTACCGCGATAATGCTCTCTAATCAATGCTGTTGATAAGCTTTCCAGTTTTCAAGAGTCCTTGGGCTGAGTAAGTGGTCTGTGCTATGAGCCATGGGCTAAGGAGGTAGTCACTAGTCACATAATGAAATAATAATACTAGGTAGATTGTCCGCCAGGTATGTCTGCGCGCGGCCAAAATGCATTCACCTTAACTATTTTACCTTAATTAATTAATTAAAAAAACTAAAAGAATCGACTTCAAACGTCCCGCTAGTCATTTTTAGTACACTAAGTTTGAGGTGATTATCTTCATATCTCGGGAGATATTGAATATATCTCGATTACATTTTAATGGGACCACCTGCGAAGTATATAAAAATAAATACATGATAAAAAGTATTCAACTAACAAGTAAATTATTTTACGAACAAAAAATCCGACTACGTGATAAAAATTAAGTGATGAGTGATGATTGGAATAGTGTATTCCAATAACTCCAATAAAACATAAGTTATATAGTTATATAAATCACCGTTAAAAAATGTTGATACCACATTCGATGTATTTTGAAAAAAATTATATTTTGTTAGTGTTATTGTTTTGCTAATACCAAATAGCAAGTTTGCGATACAAAAGACTTCAACGCGTGACTTGTTTTTCCTTCCCAATAGTCGAACTTTTACTAATCCCAATTTGCAATTTGCGATACAAAAGACTTCAACGCGTGACTTGTTTTTCCTTCCCAATAGTCGAACTTTTACTAATCCCAATTTGCAAGTTTGCGATACAAAAGACTTCAACGCTTGACTTGTTCTTCCTTCCGAATAGCACAATAGTCGAACCGCAATGTTCATCTCGTTATTTTGAGATTACTTTTTGGCGCCAAAAATCCTTAATTTAGTTTTTTTTATTTTATTGTGATCTAGCCAGTGTCACTCTCACAAGACGAATCTATTGACATCACTTACATAAAAATATCTACGACAAGCTGTTTAGGCTCCTAGCATCTTCGAGCATTTACCAATGGAGATGTTAACGCAAGGCGTATCCCTCTGCTGGCCATATAACCATTTTTGGCCATATGAGCGTGCGTAACTACGCTGTATTTTTAATACTGTGTGCGTGTTTCAAGCTAGTGTGCGGGATCGTTAAAGTGAGTGATTTGTGTGTGTGCAATGCGTGTTTACCTCAATACTACCTACCTAATATCGGCAGAAAAAAATGTTTGCGGATTACAACGTTAACATCTCCATTGGTAAATGCTCGAAGTCTAGCATAGATAAGACTTTATACCAAAAAAATCGCCGAAAAAACTGAAAAGCAAAAAATAATGAAACTTATTTATTAAATTTATTAACGAAGTTCTTAAACTACTGTTAGTATACATAAGTATATATTTTTGTAATTGTTTTGAGTTTTTACAAAACATCATAACTAAGTTCTTAAACTAATGTAAGTATGTATACCTAAGTAATTTTGAGTCGGCGCCAAACAAGCAAATTAATTAATTACGTAAAGCGTGATGCGCGACGGAGGCATGGCGCGACACGCCAGTTCGCCGGAAAATGCCAAGTGTTGGCGAAGTTATCGTCAGCGAAACTGCAACCCGAACGGGCACCACATATAGTAATCTGTGACGGCCCGTGACGGGCACACGTCGTTGCGAGTGGTCGTGCATCTCTATTTAGTCTGTGGGTCGTGTGGAAGCGCATTTTTTGAAATGTTTATGTTCATCGCTAGAGATTTCACGTTGTATTGTTAATTTGATTGGAATATTTCTTTAAATTTAAGAGGTTATCTAGTGATCTTTGCTTATTGATTATTTGGCGCCGACTCAAAATTACTTAGGTATACATACTTACATTAGTTTAAGAACTTAGTTATTATGTTTAGTTAAAAACTCAAAACAACTACAAAAATATATACTTATGTATACTAACAGTAGTTTAAGAACTTCGTTATTAAGGTTAAATAAAAAAAGTTTAATTATTTTATGCTTTTCAGTTTTTCGGCGGTTTAATTTTTTTGTTAAAAAGTTTTATTATATAATTTTTGTGGCCATAATCTACTATGTTAAAAGCAGACGTCATTGCTTACCCCTGGCCTAGAGTAACGTTATAAAGAACATTTATGCTCTATAATAATAAAAAAAATAATTCACATAAAAATCGAAAAAAACCGACTTCAAACGTATGCCCGATTTTCGGCTCTTGGTTTTTTCCAATGTTTGTTGACATACATTGATGATATGATAAATCATCAAAATAATGATACATTTATCCATTATTTTTGTTGCTTTATTCAAAACGGCTCGACCTTATTCGTTAAAATTTAAATGGGACCCCCTAGGGGGTATACCCTTTTCAATAAAAAAAGAATTTACGAATTCAGACTAATCTGTAAAAAGTGATGCGTGGTCATAGATAAAAAAATATATACGCGTCGACTTGATAACCTCCTTCGTTTTTTTTTCGACGGTTAAAAAGATACTACGCTCTAGGGCGTGTCAAAGAAATATACATACATACATAAATATATACATACATACAATCGAAAAACATAACCCTCTTTCTTTCGCAGTCGGGTATTAGTTGTTTAGGCGTCTTGAGTAATCGGTGAACATACTTAAAAAAATACATACAGTCGAACATAGAACCTCCCCTTTTTTTGAAGGTATTACGTTTTAGAACTAGTAAGCAATTGTTATTATGCTTGAAGTACATATATTGAGACACGTTTTCTTAAAAACATGAAAGTTCTAGAAGACTCAATAGATGGCTTGTAAGACCCAGTGATCTGACACTCATTCCAAGTAAACCTCTTAAAAAATTTATTTTCTTTCATTATAATTTAAACCGCTTTTATCAAGCGACTTCCAAAAAACTGAGGTTCTCAATTCGTTTCTATATATTTTTTTGTATGTATGTTACATGATTACTCCGTCAATTGTGAACCGATTTGAATGATTCGTTTTTTAATCGATAGGGTACGTTTCCGAGGTGGTCCCATTGTAATTTCATCGAGATCTGATAAGTATCTCTATAGACATGACAATAAACGTCTCAAACTTGCTCCTGAAACTGACTCGCGCGGCATGGAAGTCGGTTGTTTTAGTTTTTAACTATCTTAATTATTGCTTAACATTTGTAATTTTCAACGACGACCTTTACCTACTATCATACATATATTCGCTAATAAACAAATATAGACATCTATCACCAATAGTTGTACTATCATATAATATGTGCCAATAGACAGCAGGTTCACAAGCCACCTAGATCGAGTGAGTGGAACATTTGAAATCGGCTCAGTCACAGGCTTATCTGACGCGCACTCTACTAGCTTCATTCCATCAGTTTCTTATCTTCAAGTAAAAAAACTCTATGAAATATAGATAATCTCGTTCACCAATTTAATACTTTTAATAATGTCTAATGATTTTTTACTGTTGACCTACAACAACGACCGATAAATGGATGATTGGTTCTGACGTTTGATGAACATTGGCAATGAATTTTATTCGTCCAGTGGTAACTGTAAATTATGATCAATTGGCCTGAGTATTTTTATCTTCGTTAGACCATAGAATAAATAGTAGTGTTAGACTTGAATTAATTGTACTTATGTATATTCATAGCTAAAGATTAATCGCAGTCATAGGATTTATTTGCATGGACTATTTTGCAAAACTAGTCTTAAGTATTTTATTAATATTTTATGTTTAATCTGACTGCACTGCAGTGAAAATTTATTAGTTTACTCTCTAATCTACGAGTAAAATGTACTATTGAATAAATATATTATATTAAGTTTATACTTACAATTAAAAAATCGTGTTTTATAAAACGAAATTATTATTATTATTATTATTTTTAATTCGTTTTATAAAACACGATTTTTTAAAGAATATTGTCTTGAAATGTATGGGTACTGTACTGGGTATACTGAAAAAATACATAAATACCTATCTACTCGTATCTATTTTGAATTGTGATGAAAAATAACTAGCGATAAGATTAGGTACCAATTTTTAGGATTCATAGAGGGATGTCATAATATATTGGCAAATGGCTTATTACATATAATATATTATTTGTATTTGGTCATATTTCACATAATACGTGTATAGTAAATTGTGAACCTACATTACAGGAGCACTGTAGATAAGCTTTCACCTTAGTAAGCAAATAATTGAGATCATGATAGGAAACGAAAGAAGTTGTTCCACCTGCCAGATGCCACCAAATCTAAGTTGAGATAATGTCTAAACAAACAAATATACAATAAGACATCATTACGTTGTCTTATTTTACGCAGTGTGGCGAATTACTATCTATTAATTTGTTGCCACACATTTCCTCTCCTCTCCACTTGGTGGAGGCCGTGCATGTACTTTGTATGGACTCCTTCACTTATTAACTACTAGCAGCCCGCCCCGGCTTCGCACGGGTAGAACATATATGCCTACAAAATTTGCATCAGTTTGTTGCATCGAATATAAAATATGAACATATTTAACAACCATCGTCATATTTCATCCAATTTACACAAAACCTTAACGAATTATGCACCTAAACCTTCCTCATAAACACTCTGGCTATTGGTGAAAACATCATGATAATCCGTTCAGTAGCTATTGAGATTATTGCGAACAGACAGACAGAAGCAGTGATGAACTTTGTTTTATAATACTTACGTATTGATATTGGACGGCCCTTTGGCGTAAAGGATAGTTACCCTGATTCTGACCCGACGGTCGTTGGTTCTAATCCTAGCTATATACCTACCAATGAAAGTTTTATGTGCATTCATGAATCATGAGTTTTCGTACAGTGGTAGTGGGATCATTAAATCTACCAAAAAGTAGCTTACCACCAAGGAGTACATCTGCCGCCGTAACCTTACGGCGTTCCCCGACGCAAAATGTAGGGGTAATATACGTTTAACGTGTGTATCTGTGTGTCTGTCTGTAGCATCTTAGCACCTAACCGGATGAACCGATTTTGTTTTTATTATTGATAGTTTTTTTTGTTTGATAGATGTCTTCATCGAGAGTTTTCTTAGCTTTGATTCATGAAAATTCGTTCAATCGTTATAAAATTATGAGCTTTTTTCTAGTTAATTGCGCTATGAAATCAACTTTCATAGGTCTGATCAATTCGAAAATCTTCTTCTTCAACGATATTGTAAGAACATGGAAGCCTCCTGGACTCTACAGAATACTCAAATCCTCACCAACTTACAGCTCAGGTAAGCTATTCTGTAAGCTATCTCGACAGCGGAATCCGCGGTGAGATTTGACTTTCGTGTTACGAAATTCAACCGTATTACGAACTTGATACGATTGAATTTCGTAGTACAAAATTCGAATCTCACCGCGGATTCCGCTGTCGAGATAGCTTACAGAATAGCCTAGCTGATTTTAAATGTCGTGTTTAGAGTCATTGGAAAAAGCTATTATACATAGATCAGTCGGGGTGGTTTAAAATATTATATTTTATTATTATATATATAGATGAATATTATTTTATACAATAGATCATATTATTATACTATATTGACTTCAAATTGAATGTGATCGGTGGGGATCTACAGCATCGCTATAATATTTCCGTAATAACTATGACCTAATCTGTGGTTTCACTGCAAATATTTTATTAATTTTGTGATGCGTGTTTGTGAAATTCGTGATATCTTCTAGAGTTTTCATTTGAATTACTGTAATATATATGTAATGTTGTAATATACTGTAAAGGACAATTTTAATCTATAATATGTGGCCAAGCTAATTAACGTAATTATTTGGATAAGGATTAATACTATATACTTGAAAATAGCCTTGGAAGCTATTACATATTTTTTAACAAAAATTTTAAGATTAAAATGGTTACTGTGAGTCAACCTTAAGAGATAGACATATGCTGTCGTGGACTTTTTTGTAGGTCTTATTAAGCTGTACAACTCTTGGATAGAAAATATTCTTCTATCTATTTTCAATTAAGCAGCGTTCGTAAGAAACATGTTTTTTCGACCGTTTATTTGCCGACTTAGGTTGCAAATTAGGTCTCCACGAATGTACCATTGATTTAAACGGGATACTATATAGCCTATTTTTATTCCGAAAGTCCATCATAGGTATTAGTGAAAGAATTTTTTAAATCGGTTCAGTAGTTTTTGAGCTTACTCCTTACAAACATACAAAAATACAAATGTTCTCTCTTTATAATATTAGTATAGATTAAACACGAAGTTTTTACATGCAAATAATATGAGCGATGATGAGTAATAATATGAACAAAATAGTAGAGTATAGTAGAGTAAAATACCTATACATTTTGCAAACTTGTGTAAAGAGACCCTCGTCGTAATGAAAAGTACTCTTGATAACAAAACACCATAGTCCAAATCTGACTGTCCTACCATTACCCATCAGGTACCGGGTTCTAGTTCCTACATCTCGGCTCCATCAGCTTGATGGTATCGTTATGTATTGCATTGTCAGCGAACTTACGTATTAACACAGAATGAATGTACAAGGTACTGTACAAGGTATTGGTACGTAGTACTATTTGTATTCTGTGGTATTGGTTAAGTAGGTATGCCCAACTTCACCTCCATCCGATAGGTACCATCAAGTGGTTGCAAATACTTTGAAACGGATAACTTATTTACATAGAATGTAAAGTTTTTATTTTAAGCTTTTATTTCATTTCATAGCAATCTGTACTTTATCATATTTTGCATGTTATTGACCCACTTTATCGGTCGGTGTTCGATTGAGTTGAAATTTTGCATAAATGTGTAAACCAATGTTTTTCAACCTTTTTCATGACGCGACCCCTTAGTATGAAATAAAATTTCGCGTCCCCCTACCTGCACTGTTTATAATTTAAATTTTGTTATATTACAGACTTCTGCCCGCGGCTTTCCTCGCGTGGCGTACAGAAAAAAAATTACAATTTTTCTTCAGAAACAAATATTATATTTGCGCTCTCACTCCCTCTTAATTACAACACCTACAAATAGTCTTTAATTAATATTTTCCCAATAAAAATAAATTTTTAAACTTTGTTTTTTCGTTTACTAAGGCTTCGCGACCCCCCGAGACCCCCTTATAGAGGCTTCGTTCCACACGTTGAAAAACACTGGTGTAAACAATGCAATGTAACAGTACTACCATCATTGAGGTACATGTAAACGTAGGTAGTACATTCATATTGATGACTACCATTGAGGTCCAATAATTGAGACGTAAGGTGATCATAACTTCTAAACTACACATACCTAATAAGCCCGTCGTGTTTGAGCTCGTTGGATTTCTCTTAATATGAACTCTAGTCCTAGATTATATAAATGCTTGTTTTTAAGATACGACTTGTTTTGTATAACATTCTAAATATACATGAAATAGTAATCTGCTATTAAATAATTTATAATAATAAGACAAATCATTCATCTTATATCTGGGGTCGGATTGACATAGATCAGCGGTTCAACCTTTTCAACCTTGTTACCCCCTATGATCTGGCGATGAAACTGATTTACCTCTTCCCCTCCAGCCTTTAAATTGTCAGAAATAAATACAGTTAGTATACGTGTAATTGCAAATCTAGACTTTGTTCATTAATTGTCGAACAATCATAATCATAAACATCAGATAGACATCTCAGTTACTCCAAGCTTTTGGGCAGGCGCGTAGGACAACAGCGTACTTCGTACTTTTCGCGCGTTTTCTTTATTACCCCCGCAAAAACGCTTTTTTACCCCCCGCGGGGGTAATTACTCTCAGGTTCGGAACCACTGGCATAGATGATAGGCTATGTGTGTATCTATCATTATATTATACCATGCTCTGTATACAAAAATATAATAATTCACATAAACAACAAGTTACAGTAAATCCTATTAAGCAAACCCGTAATTACGTACCTTCTAAATAGATTATAACTATATGTTAAGTTTATTACCGCCACAACCCTCTAATTACGTACTAAATACATGTTTAGTTCTGCCACAACACCGCTCCAAGCTCCAACATTGAAGAAAGATTCATTTAACTACTTGAAATAATGCTTAGAAAATTATGTACCGTAAGCTAAGACCGTTAACTATTACTAAATTACTAATGATTGACACTTACTCGAACTTTGTTAGTAGAACTTGAGAGCCTTTCGATTTAGCAGACCTATATTTTGTACAATGGTACTTGTTTTTAGGGTTCTGCCGCCGAATGGCAAAAACGGAACCCATATAGATTCGTCATGTCTGTCTGTCCGTCCGTCGCGTCCGTATGTCACAGCCACTTTATTCCAAAACTATTAGGACTACTCAGTTAAAACTTGGTAGGTAGATAAGTATTTTGTGAACCGCTTTATGCGATTTTAATAAAAAAATAAAAAAAGGAAGATTAAGAAGGGGGGCGGGGCTGACTGCCCCTACATAGAATTGAAACAAAAAAAATCCTCTAATGTACACGTGCGGTTTTGTAGATAGATAAAATGTGTCCCCCCCCCCTTCTAACTTTTGAAATACGAGAAAAAAAATCTAAAAAAATATATGCTGCAGAACTCCATAAATACTTTCAACGAAAATTTGTTTGAACGAGATATAGTCAGCAGTTTTTAAGATGCAGCACATTTTCAAAACCGGAAATATAACTTTGGTTTTTACAAACACTATGAAAAACAAAGCTATTTTTTGCGGGCGAAAAATTATAGTTATAAATAATAAAATACTGTAACGTGTTACGGAACCCTACGAGTGCTTGTCAGACTTGCACTTGGCTAGTTTATTTATTGCTAATGTCTCTTTTGTTTCTTGTCACCTGTGTGTATCTTCATCGACATATATTTGGTGGTAATTTGGGTTGATCCAAACATATGTTGGTTACATATAAATCGCCTGTCACATAGTCTAAGCACAGTTTTACAGTTGTGGTCTATGCAAACTAGGTTATGATTATACTTCAAAAATATTCGAAAATAGTCGGTCATATAATACAATAGCTACAATTATGCTGGTCGTATTATGATTTAGAAGATATCACTCATCTTTGTCCATCTTTGTACCCCTAGATACTATAGGCTGCGCTTTCACGCTAAAACTACTGAACCGATTTAAATGAAATTTGGTACACAGATAGTCTAGAGGCTGAGAAAGGACATACTACGGGCTACTTTTTAGTGCGAAAAAAAGGGTTGAAAGCTGGGGATGAAAAGTTGTATGAAAGTACCGTCATTTTTATCCGACTGCGAAAGAAGGAGGGTTATGTTTTTTGAGTGTATGTATGTATGTATATTTCTTTGGCACGCCCTAGGGCCTAAACAGCATGTCGTATCTTAATGTGAGTAGTGTCAATAGATTCGTCTTAGTTGTGAAAGTGAAACTGGGTACATAAAAATAACTAAATTAAGGATTTGGCGCCAAAAAGTAATCTCAATTAACGAGATGAACATTGCGGTTCGACTATTCATAAAATAAAACGAGTCACCCGTTGAAGTCTTTTGTATCGCAAACTTGCAAATTTGGAATAGCAAAACAAAAAATTTATGTTTTCAAAATACATCGAGTGTGGTATCAAAATAAAGATTTTTTAACGGTGATACTTATATATTTTATTGGAGTTTGGAATAATTTAATCACTTATCACGTAGTCGGGTTTTTTGTTCCTAAATAATTCACTTGTTAGAGCTATAAGCTTGAAACTTATTTTTAAGGTGGTAGATTCGATAAATAAATAAATGTTTGTAAATTAATTTACCCTCAAGGGTGTAAAATAACAATACAGAATAGGAGATGAATATTTGTATTGAAATATGTAAGGCTTATGTGAATGTTTTACTGAACCGATTTAAATGAAAGTTACACACATAGTCTAGAGCCTGACAAAGGACATAGGCTACTTTTGAATGCGAAAAAAGGGTCGTAAGGGGTTGAAAGGGGGGAATGAAAAGTTATATGAAAGTATCGCCATTTTTAGGGTTTCGTACCTCAAAAGGTAAAAAATTGAACCCTTATAAGATCACTTTCTTGTCCGTCTGTCTGTCTGTCCGTGTGTCACCACCGATTTTCTCGGGAATTGGTAGACCTAGCAAGAGTAGCAAGTTGAAATTTATACCAGGTAATGAGGTCTATAGTCCTTATTAGGTGTATAAAAATCAATGTCCTGAGTAAACACGATAAAAAGATATGGGCAAATTTAGGTTTTCGCGAAAACTTGTAAGTACCAAAGTTTACCTTAATTTTCAACTTTTTTTATTTTTGGAATTTTTCCTTTACTTGTGCTGTAAGAACTTGCTTTTAACTTAAATTGATAACTCTAGATCCTGAGAAAGGACACAGTCTACTTTTTAATGGGAAAAAGGAGTTGTAAGGGGTTGAAAGGGGGGATAAAACATTGTATGGAAGTATCGTCGTTTTTAGAGCTAGAAGCTTGAAACTTATTTTTTAGGCTGTTGATTAGATATAAATAAATATAACATTCAAAGTTTGTAAAAGTTTTACAAACTTTGAATGTTATATATATATGGGAATAGGGGATGAAAGTTTGTATGGAAATGTGTAAGATTTATGTTAATGTTCTACTCAACGGATTTCAATTAAATTTGGTACACACACAGATAGTCTAGAGCCTGAGAAAGGACACAGTCTACTTTTTAATCTGAAAAAAAGCGTTGTTAAGTGGGAGTGAGGGGAGGGGGAGGGGAGGTGGAAGGGGGAGGGGGAGGGGAGGTGGAAGGGGGAGGGGAGGGCAAGTCAGGGGATGGGGACGGGGTATTGGCGTGGCGTGGTAGGGTGTGGTGTAGCTGGGATACGTATGTGTCTTATTAGTTAATGCTACTCAAAGACACTATTCCACGCGGACGAAGTCGCGGGCACAGCTAGTACTTATACATATGCATAAATCATAGCTCGTTCTCGCTGCAACCCTCAGATCTCTCTAATAGCACAAAATCTAATTAATCACATTATTAAGATTATTCAACATAGCTCCAATATGTCCCCAGTTGGGATTTTAGGTTTATTTTAAAGATTTATTTTTTAATGATCAGATCGTGTATACAGATTGTTCGTGAAAATATAATAAATTTAAATTATCTTAATTTTACTTAATTCCTAATTTTAAAGTAATTACATTACAGTGCTTTACTATGACTACTATGACCACTAATTGTTTTCGGTGGGCTTCAAACTAGGCTAGGCCTGTACTGCCTGGACACCCTGCATCTCGAATTAAATTAAAAAGATTTCTGCGCTGATTATGTACCTACATTACAAATTCAGAATATTGTATCTTTTTATAATACATTTTCATTTGCAATTTGCTATTTACGCCATTATTAAAATATGTTGTGCATCTGGTTTGACTGTCACATATTGTTTGCAGAAAAAATCCAGAAAACTAATATTTGTAGATGCGTTTACATTTTGTTACAATTATTATGTTGGGTATTATTAACTTCAATTTTAATTTTGATTAATAATTATTAACTATCATTAGTAAACACCTTGTTTTTTATTTAATTATCTTAAGTTTCTTTATATCAAATCAGTAACTATAAGTTGCATATATCATCAAATGCTATTAATCGTAATTAAATTAAGTAACTTATAATATTGCATTATAATATAATATTATAATAGCATTGCATTAAATTATTGATTACTATTTTGAATAATTAGAGCACAGTTCCATAAACATAATATTCTGTATAGGTTAGTAAATATAATAAATAGTTAAATATAATATGTCTAATTATAAACAGATATTTATCCATAAAGGGTGTTGCTCCATAAAATACAATGAGATTTTAAGAGTATTATATTCAATATTACAAAATACAAATACAAAATTGCTATAAATATTGAAGATAATAATAGGTATTGGGCGTATAAGACGAATAAAATTCATTAAATAATATTGTTAGCGATATTTCAAACTCCTAATGAAAATCAAGAGCAAGGCACGAGTACTAACGAACTCGTTGTTTTTCCACAAGCATTTGCCAACCTGACGGTGGATGGACTGGCAATAGATGACGGCAGTGAGTCGAATCGCTTTAAATCAAATCCACATAATGAAACTATCCCAACCCGTCTTCTAACTTCTGGCTAGCACCCGGAACTCGGCAATGATGCCATGTCTTTGTTCGCAGGGTGTTTTCGAGCCACGACCGAAGCCCACCTACTACCAGTGGTCACCCGTTTAGCACCATCCTGCAGGCATATCACGAAGTTGAATAGGGATTGAAACGAATGAAATGACAGAAATGGAGCTATACAGCCTACATAGCTGCGTCCCCGTCATTAAGTTCATTTTGTTCATTCAATTATCAACTGTAAAAGTTCGTGATAGGCCAGCAGGACCAGGCCGATGCCAAGGGATCTACAGCGGATTTAGTTTAGTTGGAGGGGTTAACAAGAATACTAGTAATGTGCAACCCACATTGCGAGTAATCTTAAAAAAAAATATTAAAAAAACCTTCCCGTAGGTAACAATAACCGGCGAAGTGCGTGTCGGGCCACGCGCAGTGTAGGGTTCCGTAGTAGCCTGTTATTCAATGCTAGTCTATACCCGTTATTAACAAGCAACTAGGTACCCCGTATTATAAAAAAAATATTTTTCAAAATTTTATTTCAGCACTTTGTCGGCTTAATTTCTATACATACCCCCACAAAATTACAGTTTTCTAGTATTAACGGTCTCTTAGCAAAATCTCGGACAGACAGACACACAGACAGACAGACGGACATGATAAAACTATAAGGGTTCCTTGTCAGGACTACGGAACCCTAAAAATCTGCGAAATCTACATATTTTCAAAACTAATACATGTAAAAGACACGTAAAAAGTTAATTAATAGTAGCGATATCCAGTCTCATTTTTATCAAATCTATTTTTTGCCTGCTGCATATAGCGATGCAACTTACACCTACTTATTGGATCTAAACATCTATGAAAGAATGGGCAAAGGCCCTAGGAGTATAAGCTAAGAAAATCTGCCCCCGGAAGATCATCATTATCAGCCAATTTAATGACATAGGCCTCTCCCATGGCACGCCACTGAGCTCGATCTTCAGCTATTCGTTTCCAACCACTGCCAGCCAGCTTGCGTATATCATCGCTCCATCTAGTTGGAGGGCGTCCTACACTACGTTTGCCGAGCCGTGGTCTCCACTCTAGAACTCGTTTACCCCAACGGTTATCGGTTCTGCGATAGAGGTGACCGGCCCACTGCCCTTTCAGCTTGCTAATCCTCTCAGCTATGTCGATTACTTTGGTTCTCTGACGGATGACTTCGTTTCGAATTCGATCCTTCAGAGAAACTCCGAGCATAGCCCTCTCCATAGCTCGCTGAGCGACTTTGAGTTGGTGAACTAGTCGCACTGTCAGTGTCCACGTCTTGGCTCCGTAAGTAATAACAGGTAGGACGCACTCGTTAAAGACTTCTTCAGGCTTTGTGGTATGGGCAATGTGTAAAGACTCGACGAAGTTTTCCGAATGCTGCCCATCCAAGCTGGATCCTTCTGCGAGCTTCCTTCTCGAAGTTGTTTCTGCCCAATTGCAAGATATGCCCAAGGTAGACATATTCGTGAACAACTTCGAGAGGAACTCCGTTTAAGGCAATCTTGGTCTTATCCAAGTGCATCCGGAGACCGATGCGTGCAGAAGAATCAGCGAGGGTGGTCAGCATGTATTGCAGGTCCTGCACGGTTTCAGCCATGATGACGATGTCGTCCGCAAATCTCAAGTGTAAGAGTTAATTGCCATTGACATTTATGCCCCGTCCTTTCCAGTTCAGCGTTTTGAACATATCCTCTAGAGCGTTTGTGAACAATTTGGGGGAAATAACGTCCCTTTGTCTCACTCCTCGATGTAAGTGGATATGTTCAGTCTGCTGATTTTGTACTTGGACGGTCATAGTCGCGGCGTCATATAGACCTCTCAGCACTTGGACGTATCGCCAATCAACTTGGCACCGTTGCAGAGACTCCAGAACAGACCAGGTTTCAATGGAGTCAAAGGCTTTCTCATAGTCCACAAGCGCTAAGCACAGAGGCTGGTTATACTCCTCAATCTTCTGTATAACCTGCCGCACTGTGTGGATGTGGTCTATGGTGCCGTATCCTCCTCGAAACCCAGCCTGCTCGGGGGGTTGGAATTCGTCGAGCCTACGCGTGAGACGATTTGTGATGATTCTAGAAAACAACTTATAGACATGGCTTAAGAGCGAGATAGGTCGATAGTTCTTCAAAAGGATTTTGTCTCCCTTTTTGAAGAACATAACAACCACACTCTTACTCCATGTCTTCGGAGTTCTCCCCGAAAAGAGGACGGAATTTAAATACGCTGAAGCTGTAGTAGCGTAGGAGATATTTGATTGATATTTATACGATATGTAGGTACTAATAAAATATGTATTTTCTGAAAGTTAAATCTCAAACTTTTACAAATAATAAGTTTTCAATAGTAAATTTTTTTTTTTTTTGTTATTACGTATTTTTATAGTTATTACATAACTACATATTTACTGTTTTCAGATTTATTCCTTTATATAAATGCTTCAAAGCCTTGCTTCTTGTCAATTTTCATGATTCTAGGTCAACGGGAAGTACCCTATATGTTTTCGACCCAAAACCTATAGGGTATTTCCGGTTGACCTAGAATTGCCAATTTTGGTTTGGTAATAGTCCTAAAGATATATAAAAAATTTGGATTGCTGCAGTCAGTCTTGAAAAAAAATTACATTTATGTTTTTTTACATTTTTTGCTTTTAAAAAAATAGCAATTGAGTTACTAAATATCAATCAAATATCTTCCGGGGGCAGATTTGGGCCTTTCAAAAATTAATGTGAACTCATTTTGACTTTATTGCACCTTTTTAATATGAACCGCATAATTAGGTAAATTACATTTTCAGAGATTGTAGCTAGATGAATACTGAAGTTTTTAAATTAGGTATGAAAAAAAATATATTATGTAATTTTTTTTGTATTGGCCTCGCAAACTTTATGCAGTAGTTAGTTAGTTTTTGTAACTTTTTCTATTATTATGAAAGTATTTACTTTTCGAATAAAATAATAATTCCTTTTGTTAGGTTAGGTCGATACACTCATAAAATAAATTATACTTTGTTATATGGAATGTAGAGACTTTAACAGTCGGGACACATTAATGGCTTAACGAATGGGGATTAATGTGTCCCGACTGTTAAAGTCTCTATATTCCATATAACAATGTATAATTTATTTTATGAGTGTATCGACCGAGAAAGAATTTAAATGGTATAGTTTTTTGATATCCCTAAACAGAAGTCTAAACTACTAGACTTACTTGTTTTTATCTTTTCAGTTCGTTTTTTAACACTTCACTTTTTGCGCAGTCGGGTTTTTTGATTTTTTTATTTAATATTTTATTTTACACTTTTTAGTTAAGTAAAAGACGGCAAATTCCGTAATCTTCTCATTTCATTTAGAGAGTTGATGTCATGTGGATTATTGAGTAGTTTCCGGGGATCTAAACTACTTATTACTAGTCTATCTAAAGATCTAACCCGGCTCAATGCTACATAGGCCTGACCTTTCGCAAAAATGCGTGAACTTAAGTCGACCACAGCTTTGTCCAAGGTAGTACCTTGTAATGTATACTTTATACTTGTAAAACAGTCGGGAAGCTTATAAAATATCTTGCTTTTGCTATGTTTACTTTTCATCAATTATGATTTATTTTATGATTTGAGACGTGTATAAGTGCGTATGTTAATACTACCTACTTACTGAATAAATGCTTTGACTTTGACTTAACCGCCATCGCATGTGTACCGGAACTGTGTATTTTCAGCTTAGAGCTGGGATGAATCAGGTTATGTTTGAACCTTGTTTTGTCTCCTCTAGGACCACCTCTTTTTTTCTAGAATCGAAATTGGTATATATACGTACCAATTTGCACATTTCAAATATATATATTGACGTTAGCGTTAATATTTTATTGTTTATGAAATGGGGCCAGCAGGATTCCAGTACTATTATATTTACTAATATGCTTACGCATTTTTTTGGCAAATATAAGGTTTTGTGCGTCTACACTACTAAGTATGTATTACAATGGGGGATTTAACAACAAATACTAAAAACAAAATAAAATTAAATATTAAATGGGGTCTACTTCACAGTGTGGTCTACATACAAGTAACGTGTAATTTTCGGCGTTTTGTGCTTGAACTTGTAAACTAATAATAGATAGAGACTTGAAATCTTAACAAAATATGTATAACTATGACCGTTATTACAATTATGGAAATAAGAACAAAAAACCGAAATGCGTGAAATAGATAGGGTATTGCTTTTTAAGCTTACTTACTTTACAGTTGTACTATTAAACGACTATACCAAAAGGAAGAGGTTGTTTGTTACCTCAGAACTCCATCAATTCTTAACCGATTTGGAAAATTCTTTTTTTGTTTGAGTTAATATGATATAAGTTATGTTTGGTCTCATTGTAATTTTATTGAGATCTGATAAGTAACTTTAGAGATAAAACACCGCAAACTTGTTACTGAAAGTGACTAACGCGGCATGTAAAAACGTGTACGATCATAAATTATTTGTTATAAATATATTTTGAATCTCCATTTTAAGACCTTTAATTCGATAACCCACTCGATAGGTTTTGAAAAAAAAAAAAAATTTTTGAACCCCAAATTTTAGCGTCTGAAATCCGCCATTTTGAATTTTTCAATTTTTTATGTTTTCGTTGACACTCGCGCTAGCATGGCGAATCTATTGACGTGCCAATTATCAAAATCGGCCCACGCGTTTGGTCTCTAGTGTGCCACAAAGGAACAAACATACCAAACATACATACATACATACATACATATATAGACTGATAAACACATTACCTCTCCTTTGCGTCGCGCAGTCGGGTAAAAAACACTATACACTCTGGGTCCAACCCGATTTTTTTTAAATATTTTATGTTTAGGATTCCAACAAACGTCTTTTGTGCTTGCGCATACGCTATGTTTAAACGACAATAATTTTTAAAGTAATAAATACAGCCGTAAATTTAATATTGTATTGTAGCTTAACACAAAATCTATCGATCTAGTAAAAAAATAATAAGAGTCATGACGCTGTTTTTGCATTAATTATAATAATTTGTCGAATTGCATAATTTTTAGTTATTTTTTAAAAATATTTCATTTTATTATTTTAAATCCGGTAATGTAAAACATTATTTGGTATTTTTTTAACAATAGTCAATATTGTTACCTTTCGAATAAGCTTATTTTTATCTTAATGGGATCAAAACTTTGAGAGATATGATTTTTTTGTAAACACGTAGAGAATATCTCTACATAAAAAACAAAATGGCTGCCACATTGAGGTGAGGGGGGTTGGACCCGAGCTAATAGTGTTTTTTGATATAAAAAATATAAAATATCGCTAGTCCTTGACCAGACACACTGTATATTTTCTGATTAGGTGGGACCTTGGACTCACGTCTTAACAAAAAACACCTCTGAGATATCCGGTACGTACACTGGAAACATAATTACTAATAATGAGAAGAATAATAGATAAATAGTTAATTAATTATATATGTCAGCGTTAAATACTTCTTTACACCGTTTAAAAGAAATCATTAATTACATACTATCACATGTATTATTATTTTTTTATTCTGTGACTATTCTTCACACCTATTACCGTAAGTATTCAGTTCTCACTAACTCAGTTCTAAATAAAGTACTTATATATGAAACAATGTACGAGGCAGCATTATTTAATCATCATTTTTCTAGTGACAAGGCAAACATGTAAATTAAATAAACACTTAGATAAATGTGATACCATTAAGCGAATACAATGATGATTATTTAAGACCTAAGAGGACCTCGAAGGCTATCAAGTGTAGGATACCTATTTTAGCAAACCTGTTACTGAATCAATGGATTGATATTATGCATCACAGATTCTATGTCGTGCACTATGGTATGTAATAAATATTGACTATAGTCCATAGACGTAATAAAAAAGGATGGTGCACTGCAGATGTTTTGACAAATTCAATTTAATCCGTATGCTTTAACGATAAGGTTGTAATTGCTTTGTAGAACAAAACGGCCCAATTGAGACACCAGGGTGGGAGTGTGTCCTTGTCTAACAACCTGATAGTCCTATATATGTTCTATACTATATGTATATATATAATAGTATATATATAAGTTGTCCATACAAAAGAAAGGGACAAACTCCGTTCAAGGCCGGTCTCATGGGGGCCGGTGAAGGTGATCGAGTTTAATATGTAGCAGGTCTGCGCTATAGTCTTAATATTTAGCCACTCAGTCTATACAAAACGCAGACGCATAGCGTTTAGAAGCTACTCTCTCTCTCTCTCTCTCTCTCTCTCTCTCTCTCTCACACACACACACACACACACACAGGCACACACTAACAAACTTTCTTAGGGTTGGAACCCAAAGGGCACCAACGGAACCCTATTACTGAGACCGCAGTCCGTCTGTCCGTCTGTCCGCCTTTCACAGGGCTGTATCTTCTTAACCGTAATAGGTAATTACTTGAAATTTTCACAAAATATGTTTTGCTATGGGCGCTATAACAACAAACAAATACAGAAAACAGAATAAGGCTAAAAATTAAAGGGGATTACAAGAAGCGCTTTTCGCTCGATTTGGTTCCACCATACTGGCTATCGTCACAGAAAAGATAATAATAGCCTACGCCTTTAGCCGTAAATAAATCAAAAGCAAACAAACAAACTGACGAAGGCCTCCAGATGAGGCCGAAACATAAGTCGATCGCTATATCGACATCGCGTAAGTCACGTTAAATTCCCGTCTCAAATCTATAATTGTTGATATTGGTGTTGATGGAGATTTTTGTATGTAGTAAGCACAGAATAAATAATAGTAAAAGCAGTAGTAGTGTGACGGTGGTATTAACTTATATTACTTAAATCTGCTCTAATCGCTTTTTCTTAAAAATTATTAGGAGTTGGGATAACAAGCGTTTTTGGTTTGGAGAATGAAATTGTATCAATCAAGTGGACCAGCTCAGCATTCCTGGATTTCTGATCAGCATATTTTAACCTTGTCTACACCCTCCATAATTCATTATACCTCAGATATCTGTGTTCATTACCTATCTGTAAGGTAAGGTCTTACAAGCACTGTCCTTTCACTCGCAACTTTGCCCTTCAAGGTCTCTTTAACTTTTTACAATGAACATTTTTAGGAATAAGATTATTAGACAGTACATACGCAGGGCAACAAATATGTATTTCATACACTATACAATATTAAGGCCAAAACAAAAACTCATTGTCAACTCATTTAGGTATAACAATACTATTAAGTATTCTGTGGTATAACAGATGCACTTATTTTTAGGGTAAACTGACCAGACCATCAATAAAGTGTAGTGCTTGAATATTTTTTTATTAAAATATTAGCGTTTGACGATTAACTGTACCCACATATTAGAAAATACCATGCTAACTAAATGCCAACTAATCTCAGATGCTTAGTGACTATTTCACAGAACAAATAATAGTAAAAACGATATGATCAACGATGTAGTAAGAATACACATATTTACTTGCGACTTGAAGACCTGTAAATGTATTTAACCGTTAACACACAGACTCTTTTTTGGTATGTACCTATTATAACTATTGTACTATTACAATATGGTGGGAAACGAATACCTGAAAATTTAACTCAGTAGCATACCATAGGGTTGAAATTTAGAATCGTTTTCGAAAAGGGGGGGTGAAGGTCCCTCTTTCACTACCCCACCACTCTCATTACAAGGTAATGCATAGTTTTTGAGTTATGATTTTTTTTTTGCAAAATCATAACCTCTAGGTAAAAATTTAGAATCTTTTGGCACGAAAAAGGGAGGGTGAGGAGGTGAGGGGGTAAAGGAGGGTCCCCCCTTCCTTTTTCCACCACTTTCATTGCAAGGTAATGCATAGTTTTGGAGTTATACCTATTTTTGTAAAATCATAACGTCACTCTTCTGTATCTCACTTCGCTGAGAAATATCACTGTTTTGTTGGATGTTTAACATACTTTTTAGCGCTTCGCCGGCGGCTCCCGCGGCACGCTCGCTTCGCTCGCTCGGCTCGAGCGTTGTGTTGTCGCAGTTTCAACCTAACCTAACCTAGTTTTTTTTCTGGTGGGGTGTTCTTATTAATTTAGTAGTGGTAAATCATATTACTAACATTTTCGAACAGTAATCTAGCCGTTGTAACTATTATTTGCGCTTTGTTTTTATGGTTTAGTATATTTTTAGGTTAGATTTTGTTTATATCGTTTTCTTGTAAAATAATGCATTACCTTGTTATAAGAATGGTATTGTAACAATCAGGACCTCTACCCATCCCCATAACATTTAATATCAAACTCATGCCAAACGATTCTAAATCCAACCAAAAATCTAAAATAAAACCCAACAAAAATAGGCAAACTCAAAAAATATGCATTACCTTGTAATGAGAGTGGTGAAGGGGGGACCCTTCCCTTCCCATTCCAAACCTCTATCCCCCCTTTTTCGTGTCACACGATTCTAAATCCAACCCTACCATAGGAGTAACCGGTAATGGTCCAGCAGTGGACGGAAATGGACTAATAATGACGATTACAATATACTTACATAGAATTAATTCGTGCAGAAACCACTTCAACACAAATTTCGGAGTTGTAGGTACCTACCCTACTAATTTCAAGTCAACTAATGCAAGCGTGACATGACTTCGTTGTGCGTGACATGACATGTCGATTTACATTTTATGTTATTATCGGAATGTGTTTTATCATTATATCAAATCCAGCCTATAAGGTATAATTAACTGTTCTGTGCCTAAAATAAATGAAACCAATTCGATCCAATGTCATGATGAAGGTTAATCGGAACAATTGCTTTTTTGCAAACTTTTAGGTAGAGCTTGAAATGCTACTTTATTAACCGACTTCACAAAAACGGAGGAGGTTCTCAATTCGTCGGAATCTGTTTTTTTGTTTCAGTAATTGGATGCAGAAATTAGAGCGGGTAGACCAAATGGAAAATAATGACAAATATTATTGCACCGACCCCACTTAGGTGGGATTAGGGTAGCGAGATGATGAAGTTAAGTAATTTAGCTATAATTCATATACCTTAGAGATTTTTAGTAGCGGTAGGTAGGACTTCTGCTAGTCCGCCTGGGGCGGTGCCACCCCTTGCCAATAAATGTTCAGCCTGAAATAGAAATCTTTTTCGGTTGAAATGGCATGGTGTCCAGTGAAATTCAGGACATATGAGACTCAACAGCTTTATGTCTCAAGGTAACAGGCGCAGTACAGTGACATGCAAAATTTTGGTATCTGTAATAGGTAGACGTCATCGCTTACCATCAGGCGAGCGTCGTGCTTGTCCTGGTACCTTATATCATAAAAAAAGAAATAAAAGAATTGTGCTTTACTAGTTATGTTCTGTAAATTGTACAATAAACAAAAAGATTACTCCTGATGAATTAACTAAGTATTATCGTAGCCTAATTAAAAATATTTCGTGATTTCTCGATTATAACAAAAGAATCACAAGCAAGTACCCAAGGTACAAACTGCATTTATAAAATTTAATAAACACCACACAAGCACCACTTCCTTATGAATATAATTCCGTCAATTAAAAGTCTTACGTACGTCTTTGTTAGATTAGATGGCTTTGATATTAACGTTTATATGGCCAAATATAAAATATTCAGAAAACCAGTACGTGACATTGGCCTGTGTTTTATGCAATCGGTGTTCAAGTAAGCCAGTAGAGCTTGTAAGAAACCAAACGATGATGCCAGTCGGTTTAGACTAGACGCGTGTGGTACAGTTTGATTTTTTTAATTTTCAAAATGTTTTGTTCGGTGTGCAAGGTTTTGTGTTTGATTACCCTCATTGTTGTTTGCTATGGAGCTGATGATTTGAGTAAGTGCGATTTGTTTATGTTGGTTATTAGATAAGGTATAAGTTGATTATTGGAAAACGGTTCCGAATTATCCTAAACAATTACAATTAGGGAACTAATACAATACAATAATATATATATATATATAACATAGTACACTGCAATTAGGGCGTATTTTTTTTTAAATATCTGATAGGCTCTCGTTTGATCACTATCTCGCCTCCTGCTGGTGATTAGTTTATATTTTGATATTTTCCTTAGCGTTTGTTACAGTCTTGTTATGAATGGTCTGTGGTCTATTTAAATCAATTTTCTATTATGTTGAAATTAATAGCTTCTAATGGCAATGGTTTTTAAGTACTTTTAATACTGTAAACTCATTTAGTGATCACAAATTTAATTATCGATGCAAAAAAGAGTGTTTGTATATAATTCTGAAATTTCTGCCTTTTGTCCTGTTTCAAGTTGTAAGGTGCATCATAGTATTATTGTTAAACTGTACCGTATTGGTTGTCTGTGTATTTTTCACAGCGGCAACACTGAGTGTAAACGTCAAATGTCAGTCTGATATTTTTAGATTATTATTCACCTACCTCGCTACAAGAACGATTGTAAAATTTTCGTCAGTAGAAATAAATCTATTTAAATCCTGGTCATCGAGTGTTATTTCTGAGATTAGGATCAAGATCCTTTATCTCAGAAGTGGGATTGGACGTACAAGCCCACAAGTTACGAGTTTTCTGCGAATATATTTTTCCTGCTTAATAATTGTGAATCTACCGACATATTGTGATGGAAAATTCACGTTGAGAACGCGACAGAAATAAGGCTGGAAGCAGCAGGACGCCGTCCCACTCGCGATCGATCATTGCAAAACCAAATGTTTCGTTCACGCCGCCTTACACTCAAGGCCGCCAGCAACGCAAAAGCAGAAAGCGGACAAAAACCACTTCGAGCGAGAGAACTGATTCCCGAAAACGCAGAAGGCAATCTACACAGAGAAGGCCATCGCCAGTCGTTATTTCTTCGAGAATTTCAAGGCCTGGTGAAGGATGAGCCGTTTACGAGAGCGGCGAGAACGTTCAAGTCATCGGAGTAAAAGATTGAGCCGCCGACGTTTGCATGAACATCGACCCAGTCGCAGTTACGAGCGAAGTCGCAACCACGACAGGATTCCAAGAAGAAGACGAAGTCGCACCAGGAAGTGTTCCAGCCACGATCGGAGTTGTAGCCACGACGGGATCCGCAGTCGAAGTCGGTGCCGTAGCGTGAGAATTAGTTCCAGCCGTGAACGCAGTCGCAGCCAGGATGGGGTGCGCAGACACAAGAGGTACGATACACGGAGCCGACAGGGCCGCAGCAAGGAACGCAACCGTAGTAAGTCACGCATGGAGTTTAATCAACCGGACAAAGAGCATGTGAGTAGCCTAAATACTAATAACATGCAGATGTTTTTTCACTGAATTAGCGAAGTCTTTGAGTAGTAACCGACCGGATGGTAATAAATGTCTGATGCTAGGTAACGTTTTTCCAGAATTTAATCCAATGGTAGAAGGTCAGACCATACACATGTGGTTGAGTAAAGTAGACGAATGTACAAAGCTGTATAACTGCATTACCTAAATTAACTATACACTATGCATTACCTAAATTAACAGGCGTTGCTAAGTCATGGTACCAGGCTTTGCCATCCATGTCGTTTTCGTGGCGGGAATGGAAACTCAAGCTTATCGAATCATTCCCTAGTAGCGACGACTACGCTGAACTATTAACTGAAATGCTGTCTAAGCGGGCTAGGTATAACGAATCGCTCGAACTCTATTATTACGATAAGATTAATTAATTAAATCGTTACGATGTTGTGATATGGTAAGCGTGCGGTAGACTGTTTACTATACGGGATAGATGATCGTTCACTAAGATTGGGTGCTAAAGCCGCTAAATGTCAGGAACCAGAATTAGTTTCACAATATTTTCAATCAACAAAGCAGCAGGCACGAGATGTTGAAAAATCCTTTAAGACCATACAAGACATAATATCGTTTAAAAAACTAAAAAAGAACCGACTTCAATGCCGCGCTATTAATTTTCAGTACCAATTTTGAGATGTTTATCTCAATATCTCTGGAGATACTTATCAGACCTCAATAAAATTACCATGGTACCACACTTGGGATATCTCTTTTCGAACAAATAAAGAATAATCAAAATCGGTTCATAAACGACGAAGTTATCCGCAAACAAACATTAATATATATATATATATATATATATACGGTTGAATTGAGAAACCTCATCTTTTTTTTAAGTCGGTTAAAAAGACCAAGTAGTAACATGTTTGGAAATTTAAATGTAAACTCTAAATTTAACAGTGGTGCTAGTAGTTCGAAAACGTTATCATGTAACAGGAACACTACTAGTACTTCAGGTAAATGCTATAATTGCGACGAAACTGGTCATTATAGCTTTAATTGCCCCAAAATGATACAAATGAATATGCAATATAATATGCAATGAAAATATGCAATATAATATAATATGCAAGAAAATAGGACATACATCTATCGATTGTCCTAAACTACAGAATGCCTCTAAAAATACAAATCCCGTAACGGAGAAATCTGTTATGAAATTAGATGCGGAGGATACCAACGATAAATATATTGTAAGCTTATGACTAAATGGGACGTTAATGGAGGGTTACGTTGATTTAGGTAGTCAGTGTAAGTTATTGAGATACAATGAAGCTATTAAACTGGGTGTTACTTGGTCCAATGAAAACCTTCCAACGATGAAAGGGTGGTTGGTACTATTGTCATGCCTATGGGTGTAGCTAGGATAGAAATAAAAATACAAAAAGTCGTAGAAATGGTTGACGTTTATATTGTTGATGTTAGTGTTATCAAGTATCCAGTGTAGTAAAGTAAAGTAACCAAGTAATAGGTCATAGTTTTACGGAAAAACCTGGAATCACTATATTAAAAAAAGCCATTCCTTAAAATTTGAACGAAGCAATTCGATGAAAGTTAAACTGATTTACTTAGTACTAAATTCGAATGGAACTGGACCAGTGATCAAACCGAGGCATCCAATACGTTAAAAGAACGGCTTAGCGAACGACCTATATTAGCTTTGTATGATCCGAAATTAAATACTACTAATACTACTACGTATATCGGCGATATTCAACTCGGTATAAACACCACTGTAAATAAAACAACTGGCAAGAGTCCATCCGAACTACTGTTCGGCTGCAAACTAGTTAATCCGTCAGAAAATATTTTGAGTGACATACTTACTGAAACATCTGAACATGTTAGTGGCGATAACTTAATGCAAATGCGATCAGATATGCTGGTGATAATTTCCGAAAACAACAGAAAACTTCAAAAGGCAATCGTAAAAAGGCAACATCTTATTGTGAAGGCGGTCTTGTTAGGATTGAGCGAACTGTAACTAAAGTAGTAAATAAAGTAAAATCTAAAAAGTTATAGCGAAATTTCACGGTCCATATCGAATCATGAAAATCTTACCAAATGACAGATTTCTCGTGGAAGATACGCCACTTACTAAAAAGAGTAACAAAAGGTACGAAAACATTGTGTCGTTGGATAAGATCCATCCGTGGCTTAACTTTGCTGGATGTGATAGCGGTAGCGGAAGCGATAGGGATGGCAACAGCTCTGACTCTTTTGATGAACAATAATTACAAAATTATTAATTGATGTTCTTATAATTATTAGATGTGTATAATGTGTGTTATTCTGATTACGTTGATAATTATGATGTTTCTAGACGAAATGATGATAGTGATATGAAAAAATTAACATGCTATTAAGGTGTTATAAATAATATAATTATGCTAGAATTAAGATTTGATGAGAACATAGGCTATGAGCGATCAGTGCTGAAACGAATGGTATTGGGTAACCGATGCCGCACAGATGATCGCAGATCATGGCAGACTACGCGACACTAATATAAATATTTATTACAGATTATTTAACTTAAATATGATGCGAACATAGGCTATGAGCGATCAGTGCTGAAACGAATGGTATTGGGTAACCGATGCCGCACAGATGATCGCAGATCATGGCAGACTACGCGACACTAATATAAATATTTATTACAGATTATTTAACTTAAATATGATGCGAACATAGGCTATGAGCGATCAGTGCTGAAACGAATGGTATTGGGTAACCGATGCCGCACAGATGATCGCAGATCATGGCGGACTACGCGACACTAATATAAATATTTATTACAGATTATTTAACTTAAATATGATGCGAACATAGGCTATGAGCGATCAGTGCTGAAACGAATGGTATTGGGTAACCGATGCCGCACAGATGATCGCAGATCATAGCAGACTATGTAACATAAATTTGAAACTGATTGTAAATTATTGAAACTGTTATAACCTAATGTTATCATTATAACTTCAAAATTGTATCTCTTATAATTGTATCTGTGTGTAGTGTCTAATGTAGTGTAACTTTCCTTGTATTGTTCTGATTTTTATTTCACAATTAGTCAGGTTGTTGTTATTGATTTTGTATATTTGTGAGAGGACTCACACTTAGAGGATGGCCGAGTTGTAAGGTGCATCATAGTATTATTGTTAAACTGTACCGTATTGGTTGTCTGTGTATTTTTCACAGCGGCAACACTGAGTGTAAACGTCAAATGTCAGTCTGATATTTTTAGATTATTATTCACCTACCTCGCTACAAGAACGATTGTAAAATTTTCGTCAGTAGAAATAAATCTATTTAAATCCTGGTCATCGAGTGTTATTTCTGAGATTAGGATCAAGATCCTTTAAAGTAGATTTAAAGATAACACTTAAATGTAAAATTTAAAGCCACACCCGACTGCTCTATGTTGTCTCTCTGTGGTCTCTGTGGGTCTGTTCATTGAGATCCTTCGAATGAGCCCAAACACGATATCTCTGCTGTAAGTTTGCGAGGAGTAGAGTATCCTGCCGAATCCAGGAGATACTCTAGCATCGGGTGAATCTTCGTATTACCATATCCAATTTAGATTTTTGAAAGTTGCCCTCATAGCGGCATTAACTAGGAAATAGCTCATATTCTTAAAACAACTGAGTTTATTTCATCATCATCAAAACAATCTCGATTACGTCACTTATTAAAGAAACAAAAAAACTACGTTTTTTTATATCTTATAGGGTAGCGTTTGACCACTATCTCTCTGGTTGGTAAGTAAATCAAAACCGTTTCATCCGTTTTGGCGTTAGGATGCCAAAAACAAACACACATCACAACAGATACACACGCAAAACTTATAATACCCTTACTTTTGTGTAATGGGGCTAAAAAGGTGGGTTGGATCTTATATCGAGTTGCCTCATCTCGACTTCCTCTACCTCCCCCGACTATTCCTATCTTCCTACGAAGGCGACTTGATTCTAGATCTTTACCAAAAAGGTTGCAATAATTATGTTTTTTGCTTTGGTTTTTTATTTGTAATTGATTTCACTTTAGTATTTTTATCCCTGCAATCATTATTATATACTACAGCTAGGTCGGCTTATACTAACATAAACATACTTCAGTCGAACGTCTCTGCCCTCCTTGACAAAATGCAATTTCTTAGCGTTTCCGCCAAACGCAACTCATCCATAAGTTGTTATTCGATCGACCGTTCAAGCAATTCGACAATTCGATGAAGCAAAACTAGATGCATTAGGTACACATTTTTTTTCTAATACTTACGATAAGGTTTACATATTATTTTTCTAAAATACGTAGGTACCTAATTTTTTATGAACCCAAGACAGCGGCGCCTAATTTTCAAATTCAGATTGGTTTGATGTTGCCTTTGCCCAGTACTCAGCAGGCATAGACATTATTTCACGTATCAATTACAACAGTATTTTTGGACCATAAAAATTCAGAACAATATTTACGCAAGTAAGCAGGAATAAGCCCAATTTAAGGTACTGAAACATAATAAGTAATTGCATTTTATACATGACAGCTAGTCACAAAATTACGAGTAGATATTCTAAGAGGTAAACTTTGTCAAACGAAAATAAAATTTAAGATATTAATTAGGCAACTGGACAATCAAGACTCTATTACTTGTACTATTATTTATTCTGTGACTCTACCCTGACCACCGCCTACCAAACCAGTCGGTGAGCCTGACGGTAAACAATGACACCTTCGTGGATTTTCAGAACTGTGAATGTGCTTGTCTTCCTGATGGTTTACCTTAGGGCCAGTTTCAACGTTGTCTGTCAGTTTTGAGCAAAAGTTTTTATTTTTTGAGGGCGCACTGGTGTAGTACGAGAATGGACGGCTGTGATGCCAGAGGTACCGAGTTCAATCCCCGCCGTGCACCATCGGAAAAATTAGGTGCGCTTTTCACAGTGGCCCACCTAAGGAAAACCATCGTTAAGAAACCCCCAACCCCCGCATGGTGGTAGGACACCATGCGGGTATCTAGTGTCTGCCTGGCCAGCTACCACCCTCAAGTTAGAAAATCTGTCGCCAAACACCTAATGTGTTCCGTCAGCTATCCTTGAGAGCCAGTTCCCATTCTAGGCCTAGCGTGCTTACCATCTTCGACCGCATCATCACTTAGCAACAGGTGAGATAGAAGATAGTGGTCAAACGCTAGCCTATATGATATTTTTAAAAAACTTTTTTTATACGACGTCATATGTCAGAGAAGTATTTGGAACTTTATCAGGAACCGGTGAAACTGGCCCTTAGAAGTTTCATTATACATAATATTATGTTTCTTTGAAGTGTTACACACTTTATATTTTTGTAAATTGTTAAACGCAATCCAAAATTTCATCGTACCGACGGGACTTGAACCCGCAACGTCCTGAATAACATGTTCACACGGCCGGGTTTAAAAAACCGGTACGATGAAATTTTGGATTGTGTTTAACAATTTTCATTATACATGTCTTGTAACTTGTCTTGTAGCATACTGGCATTTTGCCCTTCAATTATATTCACAATAGCACGTCATAAATAATTCCTCCAACCTTGTTCATCAAATATTATTTGAAAATACCAAGTACCTACATATGAATCATTTTATTGCTTGACCGTGAACGTGAATTGCATTACAAATGGGTAAACTTATGTAGACATACCTATCTTTATTTTTTAAATGAATTACATACAATGAAAAATGCCATCAAATGCAATGTGCTATTTGTTTTTAACGCAAAATAAAATTAATTGGGTTTAGATGACATAAATACATTCCTTCCCGATGTTTAGAAAATATTTACACACATATAAGGTTCTTTTTTCATAATATTAATAAGTACATCTATATGATATTACAAAAATTGTTTCTATCTATGTCCCCTTCCGTTATATACTGAAATCCATCCATGAATCCCGCCAACCGATGTGCCCCAAACGGTTTCATTAGAAAGGCAATATTGCGAAGATGGTTTTATATATTATGTACAACTAAAACAATGCATTAGGCACATTCGGTCCATCCATGAAGTAGATTTTCAACTTATCCCAAACTAATATTTCAATTTGTTTTGTACATATTTCTATTTTTAGCGTATATAGTATCACATCACACGCCGGGTATAAAAACTCAAACAAAAATCTGCACTTACGTCAAATAATATTAATAGATCATATCAATAATATTTTTATTCTAAATATAAAAAAAACCTTTGAGTATTCTAGGTGAATACTCAAAGTAAAAAACATAAGTTATTGATATGAATTTAAAATTTAAAACACTGCAATAAGCAATAAAACAAACCTAAATCAAATAATCAAAAAGTCGAAATAATCGTTGACGTTTCTAATAAAAATGGCGCGAATTTGCAAATAGTGCCACATGTACGTAGAGAGGGAAGGCAATTACCAAAGAGAATATAACCACTACGTTAAGAAGAGTCGGGACTCCCATAGAGCAAACTGACCAAATAGCGAAATGTCAAAACGAGAAGTAACGACGTCAAAGTAAGAAATAGTGAGTGAGACGAATATAGACTTCCATCGGACGCGCCCCCCTTTTCATTAGTTTTCATAGATCTTTTTTTTTGTACTGCAGTTTCGGTAGACTGGCAATTACTCCCATCTACGCACATGTATAAAAAATTAGAACTGAGTACATCATTCGTCTCATTTACTCTTTAATATAATATTAAAGTGAGACAAACGTATCAAGCAAAAGCGCTTTCAAGGAGGTTCTAACCCTTCAGCTTATTTATTCTCTCAATGTGAAACTCTTTGATGAAATTCTTATGTAGATTTTACGGAAATAAAAAAAAAACCGTAAAGGATACGCACCAAAGAGTAACATAATATATACTGATACGCACGGCGCCACGCTCCGTTGTATGGTGCGTAATTTTTATTTTGTTTTAACAATGTATACTGGCTTCGTAAATGCATTTATTGAGCAAATGTGTTGAAAAATGTTAACATATTATTTACGAAACGTTAGAAAGGCCGTTCTGCAAATCATAACAACTCAAAAAGATTTTTGAATGTCCCAATAAGGAACCTATAATATCTTAATGAGTACCAAATTGACAATTGACCTTACCCAGAAGCGAGATCTCAAAAGTCATGCTGAAGTAAATGAACTTAGAGCAGTAAATACACAAAATAATTTATATATTTATCTTACGAAAATAACACGTTCGTAACGTAAATACATTAAAATCTGCGCATAAAACGAAGTGTGCAATATGACTTGCAGATTGATGCAATATCAGGAAGCTCAGTCATTTGGTTTAGTAGGTATCTAGGTAACTGAACTTACTGCTACTGAAGTAAACGAAACCATGATTATAAGAATTTAACTATTGCACATAAAGCTAACTTTGCCAATTAATTCCGCCGTTATATAAAAAAGTTTTTCGGTTTTAATGGCAGTGTCCAGTATAATTACAGGGCACATGCCCTGAGATGCCTACATTGAGACATAAAGATGTAAAGTCTTACATAAGACTTTACATCTTTATGTCTCAATGTAACAGACGCAGCGCAGCGACATCTAGTACCTATTACAGATACAGCGGTATTTGTCATCGTTTACCATCAGGCGAGGGTCGTACTCCTGTTACCTTGTATCATAAAAAATCTTTGATATATTGTACAAAACTACTTTATTCTCTATGTTGAAGAGTTTAAACATTTGCTAAATAATTATTACACGCTGACGCACGCTGATCGGCAATTGAGATGCGAGAAGCTTACAGTACTGGGGCTACGGTCTTATACCTTTTAAGTCTAAACCTAAACTTTTCTTGTAATTACAGGTAAATATCTAAAGGTATGCGACAGAAATTCAGTGGACCTGAACGATTGCATGGTGGAAGCTGTGCAGAAAGGTTTGAAGACTCTAGAACATGGGATCATGAAGATGGGTGTGCCCTCCATAGATCCCTACCACCAAAAGGAACTTCGTCTCGAATATAAAAATAATCAGGTGAAGATTAAAATATTTGTAAGGTAATAGGATAAGTAATGTTGATAAGCGATAATGTCTCGCAATAACAGATCTTGGCAAGCAAAACTCAGAAATCATCAAATTACATCTCACAGTCTCACTATAGGTTTTTTTTAATATCTTATAGGCTAGCATTTGACCACTATCTCACCTGTTGTTAAAGTGATGATGCGGTCGAAGATGGTTAGCGCGCTAGGCCTAGAATGGGAACTGGCTCTCAACTACTCAAAGATAGCTGCGGGAAAGTTAGATGTTTGGCGACAGATTTTCTAACTTGAGGGTGGTAGCTGGCCAGGCGGACACTAGATAGATAGATAGATAGATAGATGAATACTTTATTGCATACCAATCAACACATTATAATCTAAGACAAGGAAAAACGAATTAGGTGTGTAAATGGGCGGTCTTATCGCTCAGAGCGATCTCTACCAGACAACCTTTGGATGGACAGGAGCTAGTTTTGAAAATAAGCGGTCGGTGGCATACAATACCTTTGACAAAATAAGATAAGTCATAATATTATTTTACATAAACCTACATACAAATATAGTCAAAATACTTGATAATGATATCCATACAAGAACAAATACACTTACATATAACACTAGCAGCCCGCCCCGGCTTCGCACGGGTAGAACATATATGCCTACAACATTTGCATCAGTTTGTTGCATCGAATATAAAATATGAACATATTTAACAATAATCGTCATATTTCATCCAATTTACACAAAACCTTAACGAATTATGCACCTAAACCTTCCTCATAAACACTCTGGCTATTGGTGAAAACCGCATGATAATCCGTTCAGTAGCTATTGAGATTATTGCGAACAGACAGACAGACGCAGTGATGGAATTTGTTTTATAATACTTACGTAGTGATATTGGACGGCCCTTTAGCGTAAAGGATAGTTACCCTGATTCTGACCCGACGGTCGTTGGTTCTAATCCTAGCTATATACCTACCAATGAAAGTTTTATGTGCATTCATGAATCATGAGTTTTCGTACAGTGGTAGTGGGATCATTAAATCAACCAAAAAGTAGCTTACCACCAAGGAGCCCGGGCCCGGTGGCGTAATCGGGAGAACGGTCGGCTTTGATGCCGTGGTACCGAGTTCAAACCTTACCGTGCACCAATGGATTTTTCCATCGAAAAATGTATGTGCGCTTCTCACAGTGGCCCTCCGGTGAAGGAAAACATCGTTAAGAAACCAACAACCCCCGCATGGTGGTAGGACACTATCTAGTGTCCGCCTGGCCAGCTACCACCCTCAAGTTAGACATTCTGTCGCCAAAAACATCTAATGTGTTCCGGCAGCTATCCTTGAGAACCAGTTCCCCAGTCTAGGCCTAGCGTGCTTACCATCTTCGACCGCATCGTCACTTACCAACAGGTGAGATAGTGGTCAAACGCTAGCCTATAAGATATAAAAAAAAAGGTGAACATCTGCCGCCGTAACCTCACGCGTTCCCCGACGCAAAATGTAGGGGTAATATACGTTTAACGTGTGTATCTGTGTGTCTGTCTGTAGCATCTTAGCACCTAACCGGATGAACCGATTTTGTTTTTATTATTGATAGTTTTTTTTTTATAGATGTCTTCATCGAGAGTTTTCTTAGCTTTGATTGATGAAAATTCGTTCAATCGTTATAAAACTATGAGCTTTTTTCTAGTTAATTTCGCTATGAAATCAACTTTCATAGATCTGATCAATTCGAAAATCTTCTTCTTCAACGATATTGTAAGAACATGGAAGCATTGACCTGATGCTGGGACATCTCCTAGACTCTACAGAATACTCAAATCCTCACCAACTTACATCTCAGATTTTAAATGTCGTGTTTAGAGTCATTGGAATGCTTTTAATGAAAAGATTATACATAGATCAGTCGGGGTGGTATAAAATATTATATTATTATATATATAGATGAATATTATTTTATACAATAGATCATATTATTATACTATATTGACTTTAAATTGATTGTGATCGGTGGGGATCTACAGCATCGCTAAGCTTATAATAATATTTTCGTAGTAACTATGACCTAATCTGTGGTTTCACTGCAGATATTTTATTAATTTTGCGGTGCGTGTATATGAAATTCGTGATATCTTCTAGAGTTTTCTTTTGAATTATATACTGTAAAGGACAATTTTAATCTATAATATGTGGCCAAGCTAATTAACGTAATTATTTGGATAAGGATTAATACTATATACTTGAAAATAGCCTTGGAAGTTATGTAATATTTTTTAACAAAAATTTTAAGATTAAAATGGTTACTGTGAGTCAACCTTAAGAGATAGACATATGCTGTCGCGGACTTTTTTGTAGGTCTTATTAAGTTGTACAACTCTTGTATAGAAAATATTCTTCTATCTATTTTCAATTAAGCAGCGTTCGTAAGAAACGTGTTTTTTCGACCGTTTTTTTGCCGACTTAGGTTGCAAATTAGGTCTCCACGAATGTACCTTTGATTTAAACGGGATAATATATAGCCTATTTTCATTCCGAGAGTCCATTCTATGTAATAGTGAAAGAATTTTTTAAATCGGTTCAGTAGTTTTTGAGCCAAATCATTACAAACATACAAAAATACAAATGTTCTCTCTTTATAATATTAGTATAGATTATAGATCTATATAAATATATATACATAAATATATATACATACACACATATACATACACAAATACACTAAGTAAATATAATAATACAATACATACATATACATATTATATTTAGAGTAAAGCTAGTCAATTTGCGATAGTGTTATATAATGCTTAAATATTTAATTTTTAAATATTTGCGGCGTTCGGGCTTCTTTGATGTTGACAGGGAGTGCATTCCATAGATGAATAGCTTTCATGGTAAATGATTTGTAGTAGTGTTGCGACGTATGTGGGTGTTCTGGCATCTTCAATTTGAGGTTATGTTGAGAAAGCAATGGACGAGGGTTAGATGATTGTGAAAGTTTAAAGCGTTCCTTCAAATAAGAGGGAGTGGCTGGAAGAAAAAGAATATTATAAAGCTGGGAAAGAATATGTGCGTTTCGCCGAAAACGGATAGGGAGCCATTTGAGCTTTGCTCGAAATTCTGACACGTGGTCAAACTTTCGCAGACCATAGATAAAGCGGATGCAGAAGTTCTGTAAACGCTCGATTTTATCAAGTTGCTCCTCGGTGAGGTCAAGGTAACAAACATCGGCGTAATCTAAAATGGGGAAGAGAAGGGATTGTGCTAAGGCAGTTTTGGTGGTGATAGGAAGGAAGTTACGTAATCTACGAAGAGAAGAAGCCGACGCGAACAATTTCCTACTCATTTCCGCCAGCTGAGGTTCCCATGAGAAACAACTGTCCATTTGAATTCCCAAGTTTTTTACAGAATGGCTTATACTTGTAGATAGTGTCCCACCACCATGCGAACAATTAAGATAGGTAGAATTAAGATTACAAACGAAAACATCTGACTTCCATGCCCCGCGAGTCAATTAATAGCAAGTTTGAGACGTTTATCGTCATATCTCTGGAGATACTTATCAAAACTCGATTAAATTTCAATGGGACCATCTCGGAAATGTACCCTACCGACCGATAAAAAAATAATCATTTGAATCCGTTTACAATTGTCGAAGTAATCGCGTAACATACATACAAAAAAAATTAAAAAAACATACAGTTGAATTGAGAATCTCCTTCTTTTTGGAAGTCGGTTGAATCATAACTATTACATAATCTGTGGTGGAATACACAGCTGAACCCAGGGTTATAAAGAGTAAAATTCGCGATACCCGGGATAGGTTTCGCGAATTTTAGAATCAGTGGATCCATAGTGCCACACATGGCGATTTCCACAAGGAGTGGTATTGGCTTGGCATGTTTGGGCTACGGAACGAACAAGGTAGGGGAAGAAGTCTGAAGACGGGAGCCTCGACTGATATCTGGTACTGCTCGGGTGAGATGTCTACAAAAGCTCCAGCAAAGAAGGATCGTGATTCTTAATGTCAGGGATCCTCCAGTGGGCTCAGTGACTAATTGAGACAATCCGAAGGAAAAGGCATACTCGTGACCAGTACACCTGGCATGATCGGTAGTTCTGGAGCCTAGCTTCTGGGTATGGAGCACTAAGTCACCGAGAACTACCAAATCAGCAGAAGTTTACTGTTCGGAAACCTTGAAGGCATCCGAAAGAGGCCGAAACAATTGTTGATCGCTATATCAACATCGCGTAAGTCACGTTTAATTTCCGTTTTGAAATTAAAAGTGTAATTTATCTGTATGACACAAACTTAAGTAATATAATATGTATCTATAATGCGGAAAAGAAAACACATGTAGGTACTCGTAGTCCAATTAGTTTGCGGCGAACAATTTTTTTTGTATGCAAAAGTATAAATAGTGTGCAGTGTAGAAGGTAATTATAATATGACGGAAAACCGCTGTCAAATTTTTTATTTATTATAATTTACATCATAGAACAGGCATGTTACTTTTGCTGTTTTGTGGTCATAACAAAACAGCAAAAAACCGCTTAGGTGTTATAGAAACCCTGATGTGGAATATTATGGGAATATTAAAATTGTCCAAATAAATTAAATCTATTGTGGTCGTTAGTACCGACCATAGAATTTTATTTTACGCATGAAGTAGGTAGTTACTATAATAATAATATAGTAGCATAATTAATATCAATCTTGTTGATCGCCTTGATAACACAAGAACTAAGGTAATTTTACAGTACCTATGTAAGTTATAAATAATTAAGTGCCATGGTCTTGGATTCAGGTCAATTTCAATTGCAGGTAGACACTCGTTGGTCAAGACCCTTACAACACCTTTACATAATATAACCACATTTGTATTACCTACTGAACTTCAATGCATGGCGTTTTACGAATGTACAGTTATACAGTGCGCAGAGACAGGATATGGAAAGAAAAAGCCGAAGATCAGGCTCAGTGGCGTTTCTTGGGAGAGGCCTATTTCTAGCGGTGGGCTAGGCTGATACCAGCTGATTATGATGATGATGATGACGAAATTATTTATTATTGTTTATATACCGGCTGTAATTCACGTACCCTTAGTCGAATTTTCTCGACCTAGGTTTCGAGCGAGTCCGTCGCTCTTCCTCGGGAGTGAGGTCACGCGGTGAGATCGCGATGTGCGCGAAGTCACGAAATGATTTGTTAATACGAGCTGACAGGACTCTGCTCTAGAATCTTTGATCCTTTATTATTTTAATGATTGGGTCGTAGCCTATTTTCACCGCACTCTTATCGCACAGCAGTACATGTGTATTTAAAATTTGTGCTTCTTTACAATGACACAGCGTGCGGTAAGCTGTTTGCAAATTTATTTGTCATTATAAAATTCTGTCGACTTGGCGGGGGCACTGACCTTCGTGCCCCCAGATCTACAGAATACGAGCTGAACTGAAGTCCAGATTTCAATACCCCATTTTCTGCATTGCGGGAGCGGTGCGGTATAAAGTGTTTCAATTATGTTTTCACGCGTTCTTATATTTAATGATTTATGTAAGTTAGGTATGTAAGTCATCAGGCCATCACAACATTTTACCACAGCACGGAAAATCTCTCAAAAGATATCCACATGACTGTAACTAGACAAACGTATAATAACGTATAACGACTTTAAGTGGGGTATAATTATTTGTCTCATTTCCTTGACTGTGATATCCGCCTCAACTGTTTTTTATACGTTCTTTTTAGGGTTCCGTAGCCGAATGGCAAAAATCGGAACCCTTATAGATTCGCCATGTCTGTCTGTTTGTCTGTCTGTCTGTCCGTCCGTAAGTCACAGCCATTTTATTCCGAAACTATTAGGACTACAGAATTGAAACTTGATACGTGGATGTATTCTGTGAACCGCTTTTTGATTTTTATACAAAAATAAAAAATATAAAAGTTTAAGGGGGGGCATCCCATACATGGAACTGAAACAAAAAAAAATGATTTTGTTCAAAACTTTACGTTTGGGGTAGGTCTTTAAAAATTACCTCGAGGTTCCTAAAATATTTTTTTCTCAAAGTTAATCATTTAAAAGATAGGCGCGTCTAAAGTGCTAAAATGTGTGTCCCCCCCCCCCCCCCCTCTAACTTTTAAAGTAAGGAAGTGAAAAATCTAGAAAAAGTATATTCTGTAGATCTCAATAAAAACATTTAACGAAAATTGGTTTGAACGAGATACAGTCAGCAGTTTTTGAGATATACCGACCGCAAAGATAACTTTGTTTTTCATACAAACACTACGAAAAATAAATTTATTTTTGTAGTTGCGAAAAATCATAGTTATAGAATACTCTACTGTGTTACGGAACCCTACGAGTGCGAATCCGACTTGCACTTGGCCAGTTTATTTCGCTTTATATAGGGCAATGATAAGTAGTCATACGCAAAAAAGACTAAAAATCTTTTTTAAATCAGCTCAGTGCTACCTTACATCTACGATGTTTTTATCAAATTGAATGGAAAGGTTTAGCTGGTATAATTATAGTATTCCATAAACATAATCTAATGTATAGCCTCGATACTTTTTGTTGGCAAAAAAAAATAGAAACGATTTTATGAGTCTATTTGCATTTCATAGGTACATAACAAAAAATGTTAGAGCGAATAATATTAGGCAAAAAATGTTAGAGTCAATTAAAATTGTTTTTTGGGTAATTGCCACATAGTTATAAACTAGTAGGTAAGTTATTTAACAAGTAACAAGTAGGTAAAAATGAGTTTTTAAAGCTACGTTGTGGCTAATTTATTGCTGTAGTATTTTGATCCTAGGCAAAGATAAATATAATAACTCTTCTTGAGACTGTTACATCCTTGCCGTCTTATGTAACAATCTATTCAGTAATTCTTAGTTTTTTGTTTGCGTACTGCTGTACGCAGTGTAGTGTAGTGTAGTTTCTGGCTGAATACTCAAAGAGTGTAGTGTATGTATTGATAGATATGTCTGTTTAGCTTTTTTTGGGAAAAATAAATGTATCTATCTCTGGCTGAAACTCTGCAAGATTGTTTTATCCAATTCATAATTCCATATCACATAGCATAGCGCAATTACAATCATATTAATCGTAACTATTTGAGAGACCCAGCTGGTCTCTACCCAAAATACTTCATGTCCAATAAATCCCATAGAAAATAACGCTGACAGATTGCCCGATGTTTTTAATTTTCTGAGCATCATTTAATTTTCAACCTTGTTCAGACAATATTTTAATAGTAAATCGCTAAAGTTTCACCACTATCCCGTTAACCCGTTGGTAAGTAACGAAGTGGTGGAGGAGCACGCTAGTCTTAGATAGATAGAGAACTGGCTCTCAAGAACAGCTTAGGAGTGGAACACATCTTTACTATGTGTTAGACGCCAGGCAGGCATAATATCATTTATTTTTGTACGTCTAAAAAACAAATCTATAACTTTGATCTCTGCTTCGCCAATTTTTACCAGAAATCGCCGAGCAATCTGAAACTTAAGTAGGTAACCATATCATTTTGTTTAGAACATTTTTTGTTTCTGGTTTCAGATTTACGCAAAAATGAACATGAAGGATATCTATGTGGAGGGAGTTAAAGACGCTACCGTTCATGATGCAAGGTATTAACACTTTTCTTCCTTCTTTTTTGTTTATATAAAAACCTTTTACAATAATATCTCGAGAAGTGGTTTGGCTGGTGTTATTTTTACCCGACTGCGAAAGAAGGAGGATTTTGTTTTTCGAGTGTGTGTGTGTGTGTGTGTGTGTGTGTGTGTGTGTGTGAGTGTGTGTGTGTGTGTGTGTGTGTGTGTGTGTGTGTGTGTGTGTGTGTGTGTGTGTGTGTGAGTGTGTGTGTGTGTGTGTGTGTGTGTGTGTGTGTGTGTGTGTGTGTGTGTAAGTATGCATGTATATTTCTCAGGCATGCCCTAGAGTCTAAACGGCTCGTATTTTTATGGGAGTGGTGTCAATAGATTCGTCTTAGTCGTGAGAGTGACACTGGGTACATCAAAATTAACAAATTAAACAAAATTAAGGATTTATGGCGCCAAAAAGTAATCTCAAAATAACGAGATGAACATTGCGGTTCGACTATTCGGAAGGAAAAACAAGACTCGCGATGAAATCTTTTGTATCGCAAACTTGCAATTTAGGATTAGCAAAACAATAACACTAACAAAAAATAAATGTTTTCAAAATACATCGAGTATGGTATCAAAATAAAGAATTATTAACAGTGATTACGAATATTTAACTTTTATGTGGATGTTGTTATGGAGTTTGGAATAGTTTAATCACTTAATTTTTATCACGCAGTCGGCTTTTTTGTTCCTAAAATAATTCACTTGTTTAGATTAGCTTTGCCTTAGAAGTGGCTAACAATTAACAAATGTGTACAAACATTTTCAAATTTATATATTTATATAAGTAGGAGTAGGATTATTAAATAACATGACGTAGCGAGGGGAAATGTATCGTACAGCTTGGCAAAAATGGCAAAATAGAGTAGAAATAAATAGGGGCGCCACCATCGCGTGTGTGTCTATATACTGGTAGCCCATTGCTATGAAGTCGATGGGTAGCCCCAATAGCAGAGAGAGTGGCGGTAAACTTTAAAAATAACTTCTTTAGTGGAACTACGGATAGTCTTATTCATGTTAAAACGTGTATACCTAAGTCGAGTAGATTACGGCAAATAATAAAATACTATTATTAAGTTGCACAAAAAACTTTGTTCACAAATTTTCAGTCACTGACCACAGTCAACATAGAAAATTTTATCACAGACTAGCTGACCCGGCGAACTTTGTACCGCGAATATAAATAAACTGCCTAAGTGCGAGTCAGACCTGCACACGCAGGCATCCGATTGAACAATATTCGCCGGAAAAATGTTTCTTGTATGGGGACCCCCTTCAATTTTAATTTAATTTAGTTTTTAATATTTGATCTTGCAGCCATTGCAATACACGTCATGAGTAAATTTCAAGTCTTTATCTATTAAGATTTGTAAGATCGAGCATAAAAAGCCTGAAAATACGTTTCTTGCATGTGGACTCCCTTTGTTATTTTGTTTTTATCGGTTTGTATACACAAATAATGAATACCCATGTATGGAAACGCCATAATGACAACCATCAACATATGTCAATACAATGACAAACATTTCTGAACGAACCAACAATGACAATCAAAATTCAAAATAACCTACGCGATAATACGAGTAATGTGGATATATTATGTTGTCGATTCAAAACCCTTAATTTAATACGTGCTTCAAATTTCAATTCGACAGTGGAACACAGTCTACCCTACCGTACCGAAGGGACGAACATTAAATATTAAATTAGACAAGCTTGAGCGCATTCAAAATCTATGCATCCGGTTCATATTTGGCTTGCGCAAGTATGACCATGTCTCACACTTTCGCAAAAAGCTCAAGTGGCTCCCCATTCGTCTTCGCCGGAATACTCAAATCCTCTCTCTTCTCTATAGTATACTCTTTGTCCCTTCTTACCCTCGCTATCTTAAAGATCGTTTCGAATTCTTACATTGCTCTAGCCACGACCTGCGGTCATCAGAAAATCTAACACTCTGTATTCCACAACACACGAGTTCATTTTATGGAAAGTCGTTCACAGTTGAAGCCGCTCGATTATGGAACTCGTTGCCAGTGGATATTAGAACTGCTACTTCACTAAATATATTTATTAATCGTGTAAAGAACTACTATTTGTCTATATATTACTCATAGCTTGGTCTTAGTTGTCAAAATGTCGCTGTTGTATCCTTTATAGCTCAATCTAAGAATGATTTAGCTGTTGTTATGTTTATATGTATATTGTGCATATTTTATGGGTATATAATTATATATATATATATATGTATGTATATTTATATATGTGTTTGTATGTATTGCTATGTAAGTATATAAGTAAATACAATTTCTGATATTTATTTATTTAGATATAATATTACTACTAGTGATAGATTTGTTTTGTTAAATTCATTATTTTCTACAGTTATTGTGATTTATTTTATCAGCACACTGCCATCGATCTACAAGTATGTGTTTCCATTCGTACCTCGGTTGCCTGGAAGAGATCGCTGCTTAGCGATAAGGCCGCCGATTGTACTTATTTGATCTAGTTAATTGTTTATAAATTATTATGTATATTTCTTAAGTGCAATAAAGTGTTGATCTATCTATCTATCTATCTAAATGTTTGACAGGAAAGTAGGTAGAACAGTTTATATGGGAAAATGAAATTGATGTTTTTACTATCTTTCTTGCAATTTTTCTATATTTTCTTACCGTTTAAACCTTTCATGGACTACGACTAACATTTCAAAACCAAAATCAGCTAAATCGGCTCAGCCGTTGTCGAGTTTTAGCGAGATTAACGAACAGCAATTGATTTTTATATATAAGAGAAGATTAGACTATTGCCAGGCCTATTCATTATTCTTTGGCCAGGCCAGAAAAAAAATAGTTCCGTTTCAGGACGTTTTTGCCAACCTGTAATTATTTTTATGTTTGCTTGCTCCTCAATCACGTAAGAAACGGACACAGATCTGATGTAATGGCAACACAGATCACCTTCCTTTTAAGGCGGGCGACACCGCGGGAGCTAGCAATGTTTTCAACTCTTTTGTAGGATCTCCCCACTCGCACTATTGTGACGGCATTTATATTATAAGCAGCACAAAGTTTTTGCGATGGCCTTTAGTACAAAAATTAAAGATTAATAGTCATGTTAATTTGAACCAACCTGCTAATTTATTTATGCAATGTTCAACGTCGACTGTTTAGTGTATTAATAAATTAATTAAGAAACAGAGAATTACATGCAAATTTATACAAAAAAGATCATAAAAACATTGCTTTTGAATAAAATCCGGGTTCACATTATAATTAATTTTCTGACATGCAAAAACTTCCTGATATGCCTAATAACGAAGCAGAAAAAGTGTTGATTAATTTTGGGAACTAATACAAGTAGGTACCTACTTACATAATCTTTATAAGCCTTTGTTGTTATTTGTTGTTTTTGTACGCACTAAACTAATTTTGCAAATTCTTATTAAGAACATGAACCTACCATAAATAAACCGCCCTCGACCAACAGTATTTATTTATAGGTAAGTACCATAATATTAATGTTCGGGCATAACTCTGTCATATCATACATTAAATAAAACATTAAATTAAAAAATCAAAAAACCCAACTGCGCAAAAAGTGAAGTGTTATAAAACGAACTGAAAAGAAAAAAACAAGTAAGTCTAGTAGTTTAAGACTTCTGATTAGGGATATCAAAAAACTATACCATTTAAATTCTTTCTCGGTCGATACACTCATAAAATAAATTATACTTTGTTATATGGAATGTAGAGACTTTAACAGTCGGGACACATTAATCCCCATTCGTTAAGCCATTAATGTGTCCCGACTGTTAAAGTCTCTACATTCCATATAACAAAGTATAATTTATTTTATGAGTGTATCGACCGAGAAAGAATTTAAATGGTATAGTTTTTTGATATCCCTAATCAGAAGTCTTAAACTACTAGACTTACTTGTTTTTTTCTTTTCAGTTCGTTTTATAACACTTCACTTTTTGCGCAGTTGGGTTTTTTGATTTTTTAATTTAATGTTTTATTTTACACTTTTTAGTTAAGTAAAGGACGGCAAATTCCGAACGTGTATTTTACGGCGTTTTGTGCTTGAACTTGTAAACTAATAATAGATAGAGACTTGAAATCTTCACAAAATATGTATAACTATGACCGTTATTACAATTATGGAAAAAAGAACAAAAAACCGAAATGCGTGAAATAGATAGGGTATTGCTTTTTAAGCTTACTTACTTTACAGTTGTACTATTAAACGACTATACCAAAAGGAAGAGGTTGTTTGTTACCTCAGAACTCCATCAATTCTAAACCGATTTGGAAAATTCTTTTTTGTTTGAGTTAATATGATTTTCGTTTGGTCTCATTGTAATTTTATTGAGATCTGATAAGTAACTTCAGAGATAAGCACCGCAAACTTGTTACTGAAAGTGACTAACGCGGCATGTAAAATCGTTTTTTTTTTCGATTTGTACGATCATAAATTATTTGTTATAAATATATTTTGAATCTCCATTTTAAGACCTTTGATTCGATACCCCACTGGATAGGTTTTGAAAAAAGAAATTTTTTTGAACCCCACATTTTGGCGCCTGAAATCCGCCATTTTGAATTTTTCAATTTTTTATGTTTTCGTTGACACTCGCGCTAGCATGGCGAATCTATTGACGTGCCAATTATCAAAATCGGCCCACGCGTTTGGTCTCTAGTGTGCCACAAAGGAACAATCATACATACATACATACATACATACATACATACATACATATATAGACTGATAAACACATTACCTCTCCTTTGAGTCGCGCAGTCGGGTAAAAAAAACTATGGTCATTTATAGACTATGGATATACAGGTACTATACCGATAGTCCCAAAAGTACCCGACCTAACTTAAGAAAACACAAAAGTATTGGATAAAAATATATTTATTTTTCTACGTAGTCTCCCTCTAGCTCGATATATTTTTTCCAGCAATGTTCAATTACTTCGATACCAGTTTTATAGTAAGAAATGTCAAGCTCCTCGAAGTAGCCATCGACCGCACACATTATTGGCAAATCTTTTACCCCAAGCCATTTTTTCAAGTTTGGGAAAAGAAAATAGTCTGAAGGAGCCAGATCTGGCGAATAGGGAGCATGCAGAAGTATTTCCAAATGTAACTAATTGATTTTGACCATCGCAATTATAAATTTGTGATCTGGCGCGTTGTCTTGATGAAACGAAACTTTTTTGTTCGGTAAATGCGGTCGTTTTGTCTTGATTTCATTACTTAAACGTTGCAATAGTAATAACCATCGAATTTCAAAATAAAGCGGTATTATGGATGTGACTTTGATTATAGGGATGTGATTATTGTTGGTACTTTCTACTACAGACAATATTTTCAGGTAGCAACGCCATCTATACGTCAGGCCGGGTACTTTTGGGACTACCTGGTATAATGATCGTGCACAGCAGATGTTTTTAAAAATTCAATTTAATCTGTAAATATGCTCTGGAGGCCTATTTCGAAGTGGTAATCTAAAGTATCGGCCGAAACTATCGGGCGTTTCCTGCTACTAATCTGCTACTGATCTTAAACTACATACCTATCACAATAAAATAATGAATAACTAGACAGCAAATTCGTATAAATAGAATGAGTAAAACATTCAAACATAAAAGATACCTAATCATTGCAGATGCAGTCGAATAAAAAACATCATTGTATACATTTTATTAAATTAAAATTGTAAATATCATAATATTATAGAAACAGTGGCTCAACAGCGACTTCTTTAAATGTAAACCCTACTCTAAACGAGAAAAGCCCAATCGATAATTTGACTAAAGTTTTATCGTCATTTTATGTCAAAAATGTCCGAACTTTGTTCGTAGTAGGTCACATCGGCAAACTCGGTCGTGTTTCGGTCGGGCAAGTCAGGAAGAAAAACATCGACATGATACTCTCCTACAAGTTGTTGATGAACACCCGTGCTAGGATTTGACCTGGCGACCTCTCGCTTAGAAGTCATGCCATCTATGGCACAACATTTAAAGCAGTTTTTTTAGTATTTTAAACTATCATTCCTGTATTTATTGTAGGATTATACGTACCTACTTATTTAGGAATTGCTTATAGTTTAAAAATATTTCTATTTCAAAGGGTTAAACGGGACCCTATTACTAAGACTCCGCTGTCCGTCTGTCTGTCTGTCTGTCTGTCTGTCTGTCCGTCTTTCACCAGGCTAAAGCTCATTAACCGTGATAGTTAGACAGTTGAAATTTTCACAGATGGTGTATTTCTGTTGCCGCTAGAACAACAAATACTAAAAACAAAATAAAGTTAAAAATTAAAGGGGGTCCCCATACAAATAACGTGTTTTAAACGCCATCTATCTAATTAGTTTCGGCAAAATGACATAGATGGCGCTAGTAAACGAGCCCCGTCTTTCGAGATCGCGACCAAACCAAATATTATAACCAAATATATTGGTAATATTAATTAATCAAATATATGAGGTTGAAACTTTGTAATGTTTCGTATTGTACGGAACCCTCCCTAAGTGTGCGATAAGAGACGCGATGCTGACTCGCACTTGGCCAGTTTTATTTTAAATTATATTTATTGTGTTATTGACGATGCGAAGGGGTCTGCCGTCTGTGCATGCTCAGCTTTGACAGGAACAGAGTAGGTATGTATAGTATAGAGGTTGAGAAAGACACTAAATTCAGGTAATGAAGAATCCGCCTTACGGCACTCATGGACTAATTATGCAACTTTTATTTTGTTTAAATAGAGTACGAGCAGACGACGATCGTCTTCACATCGAAATCGACTTGACGGCCCCCAAAATAGCAATCAGAGGCGATTACGAAGGAGAAGGCCAATACAACGCTCTCAAAATCAACGCCACTGGCAATTTCAGTTCTGTTTTGTGTAAGTTCCTTAGAATATAAGGAATGATATTTAGTTTAGCGCTTGCAACCAACAGCGCATATCGGTCAATGTTGGTGGTGAATGAGATAGATTTACCAAAATGATCCCTTAACGATCTTTGGGTATAATGTAAAAACTTTTATACAGGTCTTCGTTCACGTCCTCCGGAGAAGATTTTTTGGTTGTTTTGCAACTCGCTCGAAGGTCCGGAACGACCACGGGTGTTTTTCACTCAAATTGTGACTTTGACATTTTGCGTAGACTCGAATTTTGAGATAATGTTCAATTATTTTCCTTTTTCTGAATATATTCCGTTTGTTTTTACGATTAATGTCTCGCCATGTCACGTCTTGGTCTCGACAATGCAAATTTCTTAATCTGTAACAAAAATTAAAGCTTTTCCGGCAAATTTACTGTCACAAACGACAGAGCGTATTTCAACCATCGAATTTGATGGCTAAAAAGTTGCAACTGGAGTGAAACAACCGATGTAGTGTAAGACGCAGTTGCTACAACCGAGTGCGACGTTCTGAGGTCGTGAACGCCTGAACGGGGTTAGAGCGTTTGGTTGCACTCCGAGCGTAGGTCGTGAACGCAGCCCGCCTCGTAGGAGCTCGTGTTTTTTTTTAAAGATGTGGGTTGCACATTACTAGTATTCTTGTTAACCCCTCCAACTAAGCTAAATATGCTTGTGTCTGGAGTGGGTTCACGTCAATAGTGCAATGGGTGGGGTGGGGACCGAAATCACGACCTCTCGATCGCCAGTCCGATACCTTATCCATTGGGCTATTGCCTCCTTCAAATGTGAGATCATTGTCACTGCAAAGGATATTGTTGCGTTCCTGTGTCCATAGGCTTAGACCACATGTGCTGCTGTGCTGGATGTGCCCAATGGGTGACCACTGGTGGAAGCCTTCGGCCACGGCTTGAACCACCCACATGACAACGATATACCGCCAATCGGTTCGCCGAGTCCCGAAATGATGTTTGTTGCTAGCCAGTATGAAAGACGGTTTGTTGGGATAGTTCTGCTCCGTGGATTGGACAGCCAGTTGACCAGCGCCTTGTCTCAGTGCCGTCAATTCCATCGTAGACCGAATCGCCACTTAACTTCGGGTAAAATAGCGATCAATTACTAGTCTGCCAGGCATACCTACTCTTAAAAAAAAAGTTACCAATTTAAACATTGTATATCTCTAATCGGTTACTGAACTGGAAGGTTTCTATGATGGATATATACGAGTATGACTGTAATGAAATAAAAATGTATGATATTCGAAATGCTAAGAAGTCATAGAATATTATGTTTCTTTGAAGTGTTTCACACTTTATATTTTTTGTAATATGCGGTGCAGAGCACCTGGACGTGTAATCCGGGGGGTGCGGGTTCGAGTCCCGTCGGTACGATGAAATTTTGGATTGTGTTTAACAATTTACAAGTCATAGAATGATAGAACAACAACTAATTTTTAAGTTCTACTGAAAGTATCTAGGTATAAATAAGATATTTGTTTTTTTTGGCAGCGGATCTCGTGTGGACGTGGAAAATAGACGGTATTCCTGAAAAAATAGGTACTGATACCTTTATGAGAATCAACTCATTCTACATGAGGCCAGACGTCGGCAACATGGTCTCCAAGCTGAATAACGATAACCCCGATAGCAAAGAAATAAGTAAGTCAATTTTAGAGTTCAGTATCTAAAACGGAAAAAATAATCCTTACAGGATGACTTTTTTGCACATGTGTTCGTCTGTCTATCAAGTTTTTATTATCAGTTACGGTAAGTCAAAATGTATATCAAAGGTCAAAAAGTAAAAGGTCAAGTTAAAATGTATATCAAATATACTCGGGTCTTCGGTCTATTTCAACGATAATTACAAACTTATTAGCGGCAAAGTTATGTTTGTCCTTTAACCTACATAGTTTGTCTTTTAGTTAGAGCAATTATGGCCACAAGTTTGTTGCACGAGTCCGACTCGCACTAGCCGGTTTTTTTATAATCAAAGGGCAGTAAAAATCAAGCATCCTTCAATCTGATGTAAGCGGGTTACAGCCGCCTATTGATACATACGTAATACGATAACGTAGCAGACGTTGCCTGATCTGCAGAATTCTGGCAATCGATATTTTGTGTGCAACAGTTTCAGATAGACATTGCCTGCATTAGCACGCAATATTCAACTAGAATTTTGCCTGTATCGATAACGGAGTTGCTGCGGAGTGTATAGGCGGAGCTAGCGTGGGAAAAAAAAACTTAAGACTGGTCTTAAGACCAGTCTTAAGTTTTTGTTCCCAGTTCCGTCATGCTTAAGCATGACGGAACTGACGTCGACGGGACATGGACACTCAGAGTTTGAATAGTATACCAATAAAAAAGTCGCTTAAAGAACTATTAGACCGGGAGATGTGACAGAAAATATTAGGTCATTTGTATCAGTATGGCGGTTCTTCAGGGGTCTAATTACGGAATGATAAAAAAGAAAATTATGGTCATAGCGCTGGTACCGGCGGCCCAATCGCGTGGGCATTAATCGAACGTGTCGGATAAATAATAGTGTCGAACGATTTGTTCAACAAAAATGCTTGTATTTTCCGATAGTCGATAAAAAAGAAGTAGGCGGTAGCGTAATGCCATATTTCTCCGGTGTGACTTACAGCCCGCCATCCCGACGCGAATACATTAATTTTAATAAAACAATTCAACCATTTGTTCCAGGCTAATTTTTGCACAGCTAATCATCGTCGAGTTATTCACGGAAATCACCTTGCCATACTTTTCCGACGGGTCTCAATGACCGCCATACCACCACCGCAAAAACTTTTTTTTGCTAAACGATTTGTACCAGCCTAAAACTTTTTTAACAGTTATCTGTATGATCATAAATAGAAGTCTGATCATGCAATACCCGTGGGAGGTGGCGAATGTGTACAATACTTTTCAAAATTCTAAGATTTTATTCGTAATTCGAACGATTTGTACCAGTATGGTACTAATTTTTCCATCTACTAGAAGTATGGCAAATATAATAATGGGCACTTTGTATCATATAATTTTTGAAAACCCAAATGCCATACTGGTACAAATCGTCAATTTATTTTTTATTTTTTAACCTCTTGTCTTAAGACCGACAGTCGTCCGCGCCATGGTTACAATCTGGGATATTTTTATTAGGTACAATTGCATCCAAACAAACAGAATACAATGATTCCATGATGTAAAAAATGACTTTACGTATTTTACAGTCATATTTTCGAATAAATAAGTTTTTCAAGTATGGCAGCACTTTTTCCTCCTATAAGAAGTATGGGAAATATAATAACGGTCACATTTCATCAAATACTTTCCAAAACTCCAAATACAAAACTGGTACAAATAGTTTGCGAAAAAAAAATTACTCCTTTGTGGCGGTATGTCGGCCATTTGGAAACGTCAGAAAAGTATGGCATGTTGTATTTCGTGAATGGCTACGACGATGATTAGCTGTGCAAAAGCCTGGAACAGATGGTTAAATTGTTTTTTGTTTTTAATTAATGTATTCGCGTCGGTATGGCGGGCTGTAAGTCACACCGGAGAAGTATGGCATTACGCTACCGCCTACTTCTTTTTTTATCGACTATCGAAAAATACAAGAATTTTTGTGGAACAAATCGTTCGACACTATTATATATACCGACACGTTCGATTAACGCCCACGCGATTGGGCCGCCGGTACCAGCGCTATGACCATCATTTTCTTTTTTATCATTCCGTAATTAGACCCCTGAAGAACCGCCATACTGGTACAAATGACCTAATATTTTCAGTCACCATCTCCCGGTTTATATGGAGAGCTACCAATATTAAATAAAATATAATATTGTTTAAAAACTAAATAAGAACCGCCTTCAATGCCGCGCTATGGGATCTCTCCTTTCGAAAAAAAAAGAATAATCAAAATCGGTTCATAAACAACGAAGTTATCCGCGAACAAACATAAAAAAATATATATATATATATATATACGGTCGAATTGAGAAACCTCCTCCTTTTTTTGAAGTCGGTTAAAAAATAAAATAAAGTTTATTTGTCTTCGAAAATGTTACAAACAAAATTTAAAACCCATGTACTTAAATAAGTATTACAAGTAAATGTGATTAACATACAAAACTTAATAAAGTTATTAGAATTAAGTCATATATAACTTGGATCATTCTGACGTTTCTATAGAGGTAAGTATTAAGTCGAGTACATGGATGAACCCTAACTCCTAACTAGATTTCCCTGTATTTAGGATATCAGTGTCTTTCCTGTCTTCGTCTGTCATTACAACTACGCGCGACTATATATGTGGGCTATTATAAGCTGCTAAGTGGAATCATTGTAGAATTGATTTGGAAAAATTATTAAAATCATCAGTAATATCTCTGTTTGTAGGTAGGTAAAAAAAATACAAAAAATAAAATAAAGGTTAAATAAAGGAGCAGTAAAGTTATACTTTGCGTTTTTTAATGTAAATTATAAGGATTAATAGGGAGAAAGAAACGTAATAAAATTTAGATGTACCTTGTATTGTAAGTAGAATGTTTATAAATCCGTGCGAAATATTTCACTTCACTGTCTTCTTTGCGTCAAACATTTTATTTGAATTAAGATTAAACACACTTATACAATACTATTAATATTATTTAAATTACATAGATCAATAAGATATAGAATCCCTAGAAATAACAGTACATAGATACTTAAATACGTCACTTAAAACAAATAAATATGCCACAAATAAAATATTATACGCGATGTTGCTCTGAGGGCTCGTATCTGGAACGAAGTATGTACCTAATTCGCAAATCCCGCAAAATCGGCCAGAGTGGTGTCACATGAGTAAAGAAGGAACAGAGACAAAGCTTCATACAACTGCGCTGTCATGATGACGTAAACGCACGTGAGTGCGTGAGCACTAGCGGCCTGTGTGCCGCCTGACACGTACGGAGTAAAACCGGTTTATAGTGGCTCAGCTGGTGCTTTAACTCAGGGCTATCGCTCGCGACGCGTCACGTTATTTTATATTATTCTTCATCCCATCTATTCGAAAAGTGATGGTGGGTTCCTCGATAAGAGCGCGCAAAGTAGGTCTTTTCCGCCCTAGGGTGGGAAAGTAATTTTATTATTTTTTGGCTTATGAATCTTTTTTTATAGTGCCCTGTCTAAGGAAGTTCAATGAAATTCCTTGACATTTCATAACATTACATGACATTTCGTGACATTTCATGACATTAAAAGACAATTCGTGACATCTTATGATCATGATTGACATACATCGTTGTCGAAGCTTAAAAAATGAAAAAACAGGTCTAGTTTACTTGAAAGAGGATTTTATTACGATGAAGATTTTACTTGTATTTTTTTTGTACCAACCCTACAAGAATACGTAAACATTTTTTACGTTCCTTAGAAGGTTTGTCTCTGTTCCTTCTTTACTCATGTGGTGGTGTGTCTCGGTAGAGGCCCTACATCTAGCAGTGGACTGAAACCGGCGTCACCGGCTGATTATAGATGAGATTCGTGCTTGTCTTTTCGTCTTGATGGTAGCACGCTTGCACGCTTGACATATAATCGAAGCTGGCTTTCAAACCTACTCAAATAAGACTGCTATTTTTTTAAGAAGTTATATAAAAAATTGTATTATTTTCATATGTAATTTAATGTACTCTTCTATTGCAGCTGAATTGGGAACACGATTCATGAATGAGAACTGGCGAGTTTTGTACCGCGAGCTCCTTCCATACGCTCAATCCAACTGGAACCGCTCCGGGATTCGCATCGCCAACAAAATATTCTTGAAAATACCCTACATTCAAGTTTTCCCTATTGGTTCCTAAAAAGTGTCCCTTTTTAATATGTGATTTTCCCACATAATTATAAATATGCCTTATTACACTTGTGTGGATTTTCGCTTCCTAATAATATATTTTAGGACGACATAGCATTAGAAAGCAAGCTGTGTTTGCTAAAATGCCTTTATGGTATGATTAGGTCTTAAGAAGATACATAATTTTACCGGTTTTCTGTGATAATTACTTTGGTGGTATATTGCTTATTATTTGTTTGTTTTGTAAATTAGTTTTAAAATTATAAGTCTTAAAATGGTATTACTTGGCATTAAATATTGTATTGTCTTAAAATTGAGTAATTTTATTTATACTGATGGTGGGCTTCGGCCGTTGCTTGAACCACCTACCAGACAAAGGCATGTTGACAATCTATTCGTCTAGTTACACTTTGTGGATTGGACTAAAGTCAGTTAGCGCGATTGTATATTAGACTGCATCTGGTGAGATAATGGTCAAGTGCACGTCTGCCAAAAATAAAATATATTAAACACGTCTTTTCGGTTTCTTTTATAATTAATTATCAACTAGAGCTATAATTAATTATCAAGAAGACAATCTGATGTCTTTAAAATCAGATTGTCTTCATTTATGTTAAAAAAAACGTCATCTAAAAGTAGCCTGGTAGAGATCGCTCCAAGTTATAATTCCGCCCATTATCTCTGATGGGTGACTAGTGGTGGACTATAAATAATAAATCTTCAAATGGCTGAACAGATTTTCTTGAGTCCATAGCTAAGAACAATACCGATCAAGTCGCCAAACAACATATCTCAGGAGATACTCATTACATCTCGAAGAATTTACAGTGGGACAACCTCTAGAGTACTTAAACTCTTTCGAATACAGATTTAATTTTGCAAATCGGTCCACGAATAACAAAGAAATCGATAAAAATACAAAATTTAATAAAATTGTTGGCCCGGTGGCGTAATCGGCAGAACGGTCGGCTTTGATGTCAGAGGTACCGAGTTCAAACCTCGCCGTGCACCAATGGATTTTTCTATCGAAAAATTTATGTGCGCTTTTCACAGTGGCCCTCCGGTGAAGGAAAACAATCGTTAAGAAACCAACAACCCCCGCATGGTGGTAGGACACTATATCTAGTGTCCGCCTAGACAGCTACCACCCTCAAGTTAGAAAATCTGTCGCCAAACATCTAATGTTTTCCGGCAGCTATCCTTGAGAGCCAGTTCCCATTCTAGGCCTAGCGTGCTTACAATCTTCGACCCCATCATCACTTAACAACAGGTGAGGTAGTGGTCAAACGCAAAGAAGGAGATACCTATAAAAAATTTAAAAAAATACTACAGAATACCCTATATATACACTGAATATACACTGAAAACCTTTTCCTTTTTGAAGTCGGTAAAAATTATATTGAAATATATTATATATAAATAAGTATATAAGTATAACAAATGAGTAAATGAGTACTCATTTACTCATTTACTCATGAACTCATGAACTCATTTACTCATTTACTCATTTACTCATTTACTCATTTACTCATTTTACTCATTTACTCATTTACTCATTTGCTCTTATTATAATTCTAATTTACTTATTATATTATATTTAATTCTCCTTGTAATATTAGTTGGGATAAACAGACAATATTTTAAATATATGCTTCCCCCAATTTACATTTTGATAAAATATTTGATGTAGCCTAAAATATATATTAACGCCATCTAGGATTAGCTTATTAGCTAGCCAATGGACGGAATTTGCTACTTAGTTTTGAAGTCAATCAAGAGATTTGTCTATATTTCACATTTAAAAAATAAATAAATATATAATTTATTGGATTTGAATAGTTTGGATGTAGGGGATTTAGCTTGTTTAGCAGTTATATACAGAGTAACGCCATCTAGGCTAGGATGGTAGAGATCTCGCTATTCTGTCGATATTTCACCTCTTTTTATAATAAGGCGTCTAGAAAGGTCTAGATAGCGCTAAAGTAGGTTTTAATAGCTTTTAGCGATTATCATGATTTTATTTTCACAGTATCCTATATTACCTATGTGCATCCTCATGCTATAAAGTATCTCCTTGTAAAATTTCAGTATGATCGAATCGTTCGTTTAGGCGGAGATAGAAAACAAACAGACAGAGATTCCATAGTTGACATAACATGATCCAGAGATGGTGCTAGCGTAGATTTTAAGAACTCTAAATGTATGAGATCGTGCATCGCGCAAACGATATTTTCCGCGATATTGAAACTGATGCACCTGCTTCGTGATTAGATATCTTGAAAGTTGTACTCGTTAAGAAACTTGTCCGCTTTATAATATTAGTCTGGATGAATATTTATGAAAGAATTTGAATATACAGTTTATATGGTATTCCATTGAAAGATTTCTAATATACCATTTCTATAAGGTATTTCTTATTACTAGAATTCTAATATACCATTTCCTTACGGTGTTTCATTATTAAGAGAATTCAAATATATCATATCTATATGGTATTTCACTATTAAAAGATCTTCGAATCTGCATTTTCTTATATGGCAAGAGCCATTATTTAAAGATTGCAAAGAAAAGCAACATTCTCAATATATGGCAAAGACCATATTAAAAGATTGCAAAAAAATAGGAGCAGCACCCCTATATATGGCAAGGACTATATTAAAAGATTGCGTAATGCAATATCAGAGAGTGGGTACTCTTCGGACTACCCAGTCCACTATAAAAAAGAAGGATAGAACTGAATAAAGCTATCCTGGGAAGCGTATAACGTGGCTCACGCTTACTATGGTGAGGCGATTGATGGAGCCTCCCATCCTTTCAATTTTAAAAACTATTTTATTACAAAGTATTTAATACTTTCAGTTCTACAATCCTATTCATCCTTAGATACTCATACTTATATTCTTATATACTTATATATTTATACTACTTATATATTTATATACTTATATACATATATATACCATAAGTATGCCTGTTTAGGGATGCCAACTGTTAAAGTTGTCGCACCCATTTTTACATTTTAAAGGTTTGATTCATCGACTTCATAACAAATAACCGAGCGCGCGGAGCTCGTTAAAAAAAATAAAAAATGCCGGTTTGTGCAGTACTATGCCAAAATCACGCAGGAAAGCATAATGTTAATAAGAATATTAGTTATCATCAGTAAGTTTTAATATTTCCCAATCGTTTGAGTGTGAAAACACGATTATAATTTTTTATTTTTCGTTGGTTAGTCGGACTGGTCAGTATTGTCAGTTTAGTAATGGCGTAATTATCCAAATATTTGGGAACTTTTTTTCTGTGTATAACATTACGATTACAGTGTTTAACAGGTCACAACTATTACACAATTATTAACGACAGTATATCACTTTAACCGACTTTGAAAAAGAAGAACGTATTCGAAGAGTATGTTTATTTTATTTTGTTGTTACCTCAGATCGTAGTCAAATCTGAACCGATTGAACCTCCTGTGTGTACTGGTCCCAACATAATAATAATATATGTATGAAGTTGATGGTAATCTTCACGTGAGTAGTATTATTGTTCTGTTGTCGTCCGCGTATGGTGCCTTGCTCAAACTAACTCCTCGGCAGCTCCAGAATCAGTAGCGAGGTGAGGAAGCCCCGATTGTGGGTGGGACAGAGAGTCTATTCTATACGTAGTATTATTATCTGGTCTAGGTGCCAACAAACAAAACCGATGCAACACAGAACAGATATTACGTATAGAATGGACACTGTTCGCCCCAACAATCGAGGCTTACTCACCTCCCTACCGATTTTGAGCTGTCGAGGAACTAACTTGAGCAAGGACGCGCCACACGCGAACGACGTGACGAAAATAAATCACTCAATAGCACTATTTTATTTATTTACATATTTTAAGGTTGGTTCCAATTAAGCTAGACCTCTAAATTGTATGAGCGCTCAGTTCCTTTTTTTTCCTTTTGAGATACGGAACCCTACAAATGATAAAGTAGATATCTAGTTACTGTATACCTGAAGAAGACAAATTGGAGGTAGGTACATAATACGTGTATTGGTGGAGTGATCAAAGTGTCCATTCTATACGTCGTATCTGTTCTGTGTCGCATCCTCGCAGACAAAAAAGTCTTGTTCGCAGTGTGCGCAGGGTGATAGACAAAACTGTCTTGAGACAGTCTTGAGCTAAGTCTTGAGACAGACTTGTCTATAGTCTGCGCTCAGCCTAACTCGCGGAAGAACACAAATTTTACGGAATAATCCATCATCCTAGAAAAAATACAATGAGGACACAGACTCTTTTTCACGTTCCCGCCAAAAAAAACCAACCAAACTATGCAGGAGGATAGAAGTATTTTTTCTAGGACGATTTGTAATTTTTACACAAAACAACCGACAAGTGACATTGACAACTAACATGACAAACAAGAACAGCAACATAGTAACAGTTAGTGTCATCTTACTTAGTCTGTGGTCAGTGTAAATTAAATAAAACTAGCCAAGTGCGAGTCAGACTTTAGTCCCGCACACGGAGGGTTCCGAATTTCCGAAGTCCAAACGCCACGAATTCCTTATATTATATTAATTCCTTATATTAACACCAACTAAGTAAATATAAACACAAAGGTAATTAATATAATTAATTAAACATCTGGAAGACTGAGTGTTCGTACGACTAACTTTCTACTGATTCTAGCTAATAAAAACTTATTAAGAACTAAAATTGAAGATATATTATTCAATGCTGTACACTACATACATGATAATAAACCTTAACTAAGTAAACAAATCGACCGAGGCCCACAAATTTAACAAATGAAACGCTTGCGCGTGCTAATTTTTTTATTTCGTATTATTATTTCGTATCGTATCGTATCGTATAAAACACGTTTTTTGTTTTAAACCCTTTAATATTTAACTTTGTTCTGTTCTTAGTATATGTTGTTATAGCGGCTACAGAAATATATCATCTGTGAAAATTTCAACCGTCTAACTATCACGGTTCATGAGATACAGCCTGGTGACAGACGGACAGACAGACAGACAGACAGACAGACGGACAGCGGAGTCTCAGTAATAGGGTTCCGTTGGTACCCTTTGGGTTCGGAACCCTAAAAATTGTAATGTAAAATTCATCCACAAACGCCGTGGAGGGACAAACACGTAGTATTTATAACGTAGTATTATTTGTCTTTGGTATTTATATACTTAGTATCATAGTAGTCTGTCTGTTCTGTGGTATTTACATTCTCCTTGGGACAAACGCGAAACGAAACAAGATTTTTAATTTTATACGATAATTTGTTTATAAATGAATAATTCTTGTATTCATTTTGAACAGAATTAAAATGCGTGCAGCACTAAAGTATCTAGCCGCTGGCTTAGTGAGATATTGGTTAATTCACATAGATTACTGGCAAACAATATCTAACCGGGTTGAGATAGCGACGCCTCTCAACTCATGGAAGAGGTTAATCGAAGGAGTTTATCTCTATGACAAAAATATAAACCCATACGAAGGGGATTCCTTCCACGAATCTCCAATAATGCTGGTATTCTTCCACTGCTTGATGAAAAACGTGCCATACTTACTGCCTCTTCTCTTTACTTTGCTGGACCTGTTGACGGCACATCTTCTATACAAAACGTCGAAGGCTTTTATACGAATTCTGAAGCACTCTCAAGAGAGGCAAATCAACGAAATCGCAGAAGAGTCGAAGGATATGCTCCTGAATGATGCTCAAATGAATCAGGCTGCAGAATATGTGTTGTCAGTGTATTTATTCAATCCATATTCTGTTTTGAATTGTGCTGGTATGACGACGACTGTGATACAGAATTTATTGGTTGCAACTGCACTTTGGGGTGCTTCAAATGGTCATAGAGTTATTGCGTGTGTGTTTATTGCATTGGCAACTCATCAGGCCTTGTATCCTGTGCTGCTGATAGTGCCCATTGCAATATTACTGGCTGATGTGAAAGAGGGCTGTACGAAATGCTCTTATATACGAACATTGCTGGCATTTGTCCTCAGTTGGGGCTTCTTGATCTACATTTCTGCATTCATAATGGATGGTTCTTATAAATATGTTTATAATACATATGGTTTCATGTGAGTAACAAATTATCTCATCTAAAAACTTTTTAATTTTTAATAGGAATTATCCAAAAGTATAAAAATCACTAACCAAAACTTTACTAAACCTGTATGATAACCAAAGGATTATTATATTCTAAATAACAGTTTATCTCATTTCAGTTTAACGGTCCCAGACTTGAAACCGAACATTGGCCTGTTCTGGTATTTCTTCACAGAAATGTTTGAACACTTCAGACTATTGTTTGTCTGTGCATTCCAAATAAACGCCCTGGCTTTGTATGTGGTGCCCCTCACATTGAGGTTTAAGAAGGAGCCAGTGTTACTTGCAACTGTACTGATTGCTCTGTCCACCATATTTAGATCATTTCCTTGTGTCGGTGATGTAGGATTCTATTTGGCTCTATTGCCATTGTGGACACATTTGTTTTCATGTAAGTATAAGTAGCTAATCAATTAAAGATTTTGTTTCATTGAATATTATATACTGCTTTTGCATGATCTCACCTGATGTTAGGTGAAGATGCGATTCAAAATGTCAGAAAATGAATGAAAAAGTGTTGGACAACTGACACCTGTCAAATATGCACAGCACAGATAACACGTTTCTGTATTGGCTAGTACTGAACATTATGCCCGAACTAGGCAAGCACCTTACTCTCTCTGGAGTGTCAAGCTTAGAATCAGAATGTTTTAGACGGTGTGCTACCTCTGCAAAGCATTTCTTTTAAGTTTGTATGTCAAATTTTATACATTTAGTTTATTCCTACATAGCAAGCACAAATCTTTAAATTGATATTATTATTTCAATATTTTAGTGGTTCTTTTTATACCCACTATAAAACAAAGAATGTTGATAGGTTATTTGTTTGTGGCAAAAAGAAATATTCCCTTTAGATCTTTAAAATGGCATAATAGATTCTGATACACTTTTATTTTGACGATAAGTAATTTATTGGTGATGAGATGGTTCTTAAGTAGGTGTAATGTTATGACGTAATCTCGCTGAATTTTGTGGGTGTTTATTTAAATTTAATATTGATGCTTTTGTTATTTACAGTTATGCAGCAAAAGTTCATAGTGGGCTGCGCGTTCATCATCACATCAGCTCTGGGCCCAACGGTCTGGCACCTATGGATTTACTCTGGTTCAGCAAATGCCAACTTTTTCTTTGGAGTAACCCTGTCCTTTGCTACTGCTCAAATTTTCTTGATCACTGATGTGCTCTTTGCATACATTAAAAGAGAATTCAAACTTAAACATGGCTCCTCTAGAAAAATTGATGGAAAGCCGGCTAAATTAGTTTTGCGATGATATTCTTAGTTATGGATTGTTACTGCATTACCAATTTTACAAACAAACTACCAAACTATACATATGTTAATATATTATAGAAATAATATATTAAAGTACAGTTATATCTTATTTCTATAATAGTACTATATAGCTAATTAAAAATGTTGATTCAAAATCCAAAAGCAGACCATATTAATTGGTTTTGTGGAAATGCTCCATAATTTTAGTAGCTTGTAAAAACACTTACCAAAAGTTTTGATGGCTGTCAAAATTGATAAATGCTCACCAAATTGCATTGACAAACTATTTTAGTATTGCTTTTAAATTTTGCTGTATTATAAATTGGTCTTAATAGTTAATTTCAATATTCTTTCTATCTCTATATCACTACTACTCGTCAGATCTGGATAAAATTTGAGATTTATGTAGTCCTATATATCATCTCAAGAACAATTAAAATCGGCTAATTTTCAGCAACAAGTTTAAGGTGTTTATCTCTATCTCTGGAGATATTCATAAGAACTTAATATATAATAATTAATATATAATGGGACTACAGTGGAGTGGGTCTAACCTAACCAAGAAAAAAAAACGAATCGATTCATAATTTGGAGGAGTAATCGCGTAACAAACATACAAAAAAAAAATCTAATGGAGAACCTCCTCCTTTTTGGAAGTCGGTTGAAAATTAATTTTATTACGAGTTAATAAATCTTGCTTTGGTTTAGTATTGGGTTCTAACAATTACAATTTTTGGTAAGTGTTTAAATTGTACCTCAGTCTATATAAAATTATATGTGTGATATTCTGATAGTTTACTGAAACAATAGAAAAGATAATAATACCTTAAACTGAATTTTATGTTCACATTATTTATTTTTAACTTCATTTAAATTTAACTTCAATGCATAAATATACACCTTTTGGTCACAAAACAAAAAAATAAATATTGCATTAAATACATGATGGTCCATATTAATTTGATCACAGTTATGTGATTGGAACAGAACAAAGTTAAAAGCACATTTTCACAATGCCCATGGATTGTAAAACAATCCATATGGATTGTAAAACTGTGTTAATAGTTAGTTATGGAGGTTGTGTTTAGTATAAAATAATTAGAATAGTTTCACCCAGAAAAATATTGCAATAATCGTACTATTGAAATACCTACTTAATAGTTATGTTTTGTTACTATTATGGCGACTTCACCACCATCCTGTCGTAGGGACAGAGGACTGATATTTATTCTGAATTGCTTACCAGATGGCCTCTGAAACAGGCGAGTAGCTGGACTTACTGAGGCATACTTTATTTTGTCCAGCTATTCACTTTTGAGTGTAGCATCTATGAATAAAGTTCCTTTGTCTTATTCTATTTTTTGTACATTTGCATTTAACTGTAGATATTCGAAAATGTGTATCAAATAATCACAATGGTGATGTTATGACATGAGTTCTTAAATGGGCATTGAGATTTTTATTTAAAAAAAGAAGTATTGTTCTTCCTTACTTAACTACATTTCCATAAAATATCACCGTAGGAGAGGAATATATCGCTTGTACTATATTTCTAAGGATGGCCGCACAAAGATTACCTGATAACGCCTGAGCCATAGTTGCAGTCATAGATATCTAAATCTAGATTTATATCGGTGGTTGCAGAGCAGTACTAGCTACTTCTGTGTACTTGACGTAGCCGAGCGACTTTAAAGATGCGATGATCGGTCGCGTCTACCATTAATATTTATATCGGTGTTCACTAAGCGACAGTAGCCAATGTACGGTCAGCCTTAAATTTGTAGATATTACAGATTGCCATATGAAATATTTTATTGCGTTTTCAGTATTGTAAGAGGGTTAATTAAGCATTATTATTTTGCTAAAGATTTAAATAATATGTCTTAGGAACACTTACATCTCCTTGGTGATATAAAAAAGTAGGTTAACAAATAAAATTAAGTACTAGATCTAATGAAGTATTGGATTGTCAGTCAATAAAGTAATTTATTTTTACATGTTTTTACTGTTAATACTTAGTAAGTATGATTGTTATAGGTCTCTAGTTTAACTTTGAAGTTTGCACTATTGAATCCTTTAGGCTCTTATGTAATCATACAATTTATTATTATTTTATGGTCTTAACCTACGAATAAATAATAAGTCAGGAAGTCTAATTCGGAACAAATTCCACACAAAAAGTGGCCCGGCCCCCCTCCTTCAAACCAAAACGACGTAGATTCTAAATAAAAATCAATTTCGAAGTTACAAATGATTGGCTTGGAGATTGATTTAAATTCGGAATGAAAGCAGGGATTGGTTCGCGCATGTGCTCCAATGTCTGTTATGACAGTTGAGTCAAACATGACAAATGTCCGACTATTGACGCGCTGGACACGACTTTTAACCCCGCCTGCTTGGACACGATTTTTGTTGGGTCATTTTTCTAACGCAGTTACATTTCCTGACTTATTAATTAGTCATAGGTCTTAACATTCTATTAAAAATATGAAAATAATATTCTGTGATTACCCGTGCAATTTCAAAATGTTTTTAAGTCTTTCAAACGTAGCGACCTGCAACGTCTTTTATAATTAACATTAGGACTCAGACTTGAGGATTTAATATGAAAGTATATGTTTTGAGTTGGTGTTAGTGTCTTCCAGTTTATCATGAATATGTAGGTACTTAATAAGCCATGCAAATCTGAAGTACGACATACATAGTGCCAGAAGAGAGAATAGCGACTTTATAAAGAAAGAGAGTGCAAGATACCTAGGATGACGCTTTGCTTACCTCCTATCATGCAGGAAGGTACAGTACAGCTTGATACTAACTCGAACCTATGTAGATTAGTAGATTCGTTAGCAGCGAATTATTCGCATATCGCTTATTGCATAAGATTATCTCGCCCGCGTCGTTCAATTAACTTTATAATGCATCAAACAGCATCAAAATACGCTAATAATTTTTATTGGTCTTATATTATTAAAGGCTCCTGAGTATGGCCATATAACAATCACATTGGGCGTGGCAAAACTGCTACAGGAAAACAAATGACTGATATTAAAAAAAAACAATTTAACGAATATTTTACTACCTACTTCCAACAAAATAGGTACCTACCTAGCTAATATTTCGAAGAAGTTCTTGAGAACTCCGTTTAGTAAGACCCCACTGTTTTCAATAAGCTTCAGGCGCCGGTATGCAATTTTATTTTATTAATCACTCGTTCCAATAATGCGTAATCTTTTGGTGGTGTATCGGGCCCTACTAACAATGAATCACTATCTTATCTTATCATAACGAAGTGATCTACATTGTTACTCCTTAACGCGGTTATAGCGTATTGTGTTGTGCTGATTTTTACTATAATTTTTTAAATGGTGTAATTTGTCTAATTTAGAAGTGAATGGAGTCAATGATGACGAGATTTGTGTACTATTTTCTAATAATCAGTGTTGCCAGTGGTAAGTTTGATTTTATTTATTGATAGTTTGATACTGTTTATATTTTTGTGTTTATTTTGTGATACTCACATTCAAGTAGGTATATTTTTTATTATGATAGCTGATTACTCAATATGTTCCTTTCATAAATATGAACCTTCTATGAACATGACATAATGTATGAAACCTACACATGCTTTGGTTGTGTTTTTATACAACCAATTTGAACTATCTGTCTAAAGCGGGAAGTTATTAAGTTAACTGCATAGTGAGCTACATGTTATCTTAGGTAAGGTAAGGTCGAGAATTAATCTGATTTATGTTAGTAGTAGAACTTCTGCTAGTCGTATAGGACCCCTAGACAAAATCCAATTTTCTGTTTCCATTCACGCAAGTTCAAAATGTATGGAATTACATTTATGTTTCCGCAACAAAGATGTCATTCCCATACATTTTGAACTTAAGTTAGCGTGAATGGAAACAGGTAATTGGATTTTGTCTATGGGCCCTGGAGCGGTACCAGCACCACTTTGTCTATTATTCAGCCGTGAAATGAAATGATTTTAGGTTGTCCAGTGACGTTACTGGGCGTTATGCGACACAACATTGACACACATGCAAAATTATGTCAATCACGAGTTTTGCTTTTTACAGTTTTCTTTATAGGTAGCAGACGTAACCAACTAATCACTTACCATCAGGCGACAGTCTTCACTGTCATGTTGCCTTATATGAAAACCTTCATATTATCGTTATGTTAACATTCAGTTGCGGAATGCGTGATCGTGCCAAGGATACCAGCTAATCTTCTGTCATGCTATCGCACGGGAGCACCGGATTCCCAGGCACCTCGGAGGTTGGATGTCTATCTTTCTCTCTTGAAGAAGGTGGAGGCGCACTCACAACTTGACATGAGGATGCTCACTACTGGGTTACTTAGGAGGTAAAATCTTTACACTTGCTGTATCTACTTCTTGGATAATTCCTTACGGTAAAATATCGATGGGTTGACAATGTTCTAATGTTGGATTAAAAGGAATAGGTAAGGACAGCACAACAATATCGAATTGTCAGATAATGTACCTACTATGTAGCGCGTTGTTGTTTTCGTAGGCAAAGTGAAGGGTGAAGTAACTCAAGAAGGCTGAACACAAGATCTGTAGATCTACATGGTAAAGTGATGAACTGATGAATGATTAAATTTCTATCATTTGAAGAACAATCAGGTCTAAGATGCTTGTATAACAGTGTATGTATGACGGATAAGACGCTGGACAACTGACGATTGTCCTTTGTTCGATGTACGGTTCGAGCCATAGCCGGAGCCTACCACCCAGGGATCACGGGACAAATACAAATACATTTATTTCATAAAAAAAAGAGTAGGTACAAAGATGATAATGATTTTTAAAAGTTCGTCTATATTGTCATAATATGACATATGAAATGCACAAATTCATTGTTTTAATTAAATCAATCAAATACAAATTAGTAATTTATGTATTCAAACATACATTCAATGGTAATTAATACTTATACAATTAAATTATGTCAAAAAATTTCTTCGTCAGTGATTGCATCGTTAAATGATAATTATTTAAATAATTCGTTTACACTATAATTTTTTTTGTTCTTAGCCAATTTAATAATTCTATTTTACCCTCCCGTGGGTCGCAATTATAACCAATTTTATTTAAATTATCTACAAATGTGTGTACTCATGGACATGTACTAGGTCTTGGATACCGCAAAAAAATTCTCGTGACTATGCCTGAAAGCACTCCGTGCTATAGCATATAAGATGCATCCATAGAAATATTAATAATAAGGTAGTTATTAATATTTCTGTGGATGCGCCCGGAATAAACTTTCAATAAACATTTCCTTTTGCGATAAGGTATTATTAGTAGCTACCCCCCGCTTTCACCAACTCAGTTCTAACCTAACGCATACCTACCATGATTTATTCCAGTCTTCGCCTCGACGGCATAGAGCAATCATCAGCGAACGCCGTGGAAACCGAGATCGTTTTACCGTACAGAGCGTCAGCATTCCAATTTCATCGATACAAGCTCCTCATGGACTTGTTTTTACCTAGTCAAGAACTTGTAGATGTCGATGAGATTCTAACTGTTGAAGAGAAGTGCTTGCTTCATAAGATAATCAGTTCGGGAGTGCGGCACTGGGAGAGAGGCGATGAAAATGTGGTTTGTCCGGTATCGGCGGAGCTAAGGCAGAATATGGCCACATCCAGTAGTAGTAGGTTAGAGAACGTTTTTTTAAACATAAATAGAAAAACAGATAAGTACTTACTGACCACTATTCAACCTCATAGTGCGGTCTAAAAAGTTTTTGTCTGGAAATTTAAAAGTGAGATGAGGTGCAGACATTTGGTTCACAACAATCCCACACAAATCAGCGTGCACCGAACATCATAACAGAACTTGGTGAACGAATTGGCGACATGTTTTTGTTTGTTGCGTGTTGCGTGTTCAGTGGTTACCCATATAGAGCGAGAGAGATCACACAGGGATCACTTGAAGAATTAAAGTCTAAGCGTAGGTACTGACATAGATCAATTAATAATAAAACTGGCCAAGTGCGAGTCAGCGTCGCGTCTCTTATCGCACACCGTTCAACGGACAGCGGAGTCTTAGTAATAGGGTCCCGTTTTACCCTTTGGGTACGGAACCCTAAAAAAACATAGATAAATTGAATTGTTTTTTAGGGTTCCGTACCCAAAGGGTAAAACGGGACCCTATTACTAAGACTCCGCTGTCCGTCTGTCTGTCTGTCTGTCCGTCTATCACCAGGCTGTATCTCATGAACCGTGATAGTTAGACAGTTGAAATTTTCACAGATTATGTATTTCTGTTGCCGCTATAACAACAAATACTAAAAACAGAATAAAGTTAAGAATAATAGAGGGTCCCCAAACAAGAAACGTGTGTTTTTCGGCATTTCAATGTAACGCCATCTATGAACGCTTAGTTAGGTAAACGTCCCATAGATGGCGTTATATTGAAATGTCCATCCCTAACACCTTTGTTAGACGTTAGATGGCGTTATAAGAAATAAAATGTTTATTAATTATATTATTTGCTGGCGAAAAGTGGTATTTTTGCTCGATCTTCTGAAATACTGTAGTGTGGTACGGAACCCTACGAGTCCGAGTACGACTTGCACTTGGCCAGTTTATTTTTAATTGATCCATGTGGACTTTGATTGTAAACGAAATGTATAAGTATTATCATAGGGTATGGGAGTAGGCGGGTTCTTACAATGACCTTTCCGTGTGTGATTATGGCATCTTACTTCTATTCAGTTTTTTTTTAAATATCTGATAGGCTGAGACAAGCTAGCGTTTGACCAATAACTCGCCCGGTGGTAATAGTGATGATGTGGTGGAAGATTGTGGACTCGCTAGGCCCTAGAATGATCTGACTCTCAAGGGCTGTTTGCTGCCGGCACACCATAAGGTTATTTTAGGCGGCAGATTTTCTCCTTCATGGTGATAAGCTACTTTTTGGTAGCAAGTCAAGCGGAATATCGATATAAAGTTATTGCTCCTATCACCCGTGGAAAAAGTTTTTGATCTGGGCCTAGAACAGTGCGGTGCTTGTCGATATCGGTTGGGTATACATGTAAGAACTGACGATCTGTAGCGTCGACAGTGCCACCCACAGTAGATATAATACCGAAACGATCAGCGATCGACGGTTTTAGATCGGATTTAGATTAGAGGCTAGTTAAAGCGTAATATAAGCCTAAGAAGAGGTAAGGCCCAACGCATTCCTAAAAGCAAAGACACAACAGCAAGATACTAGATAAGAACCACAGAGTAGTTTATTTATACTGAAAATTAGAACTATAGGAACCGAAGGCTTGTGAAGTTGCGATTCTCCTTTCAATCCATGAAATCTTACAGAATTTTCAGTAGATGTCCTATCGAAGAAGGCGTCGTACAAACAGAATGGGGCACGGTATCTCCCGGTACTCTCATGGCTGCTATAGGGGCTTCGGTTGAGGCTCAGAGGGTGTCGGTCACGGATATTCTCAACGCGAACATATTTAAAGAAGATGTAGCGGAACCACTGATGACGGCGGCTATGCAGGAGTGGTACGAGGATATAGAGACATTGAATGAGATGAGTCAGAGGCAGACGGAGGTGGCTGATATTGGGAATGTTTGGGTAGCGACACTGGCTGGTAAGAATAATTATTTAATAATCGTATGGAACACTGGTGGCTCTCTTTGGATTCAACTAAAACCGGTGCCAAACACGATTCCATCTCTTAGACCACCTCTTCACTTAACATCCGACTTAAACCGGTTATCCAGCGCCCTCTTTCGGACAAACACGATTCTATCTTAGACCGCATCTTCACTTAACATCCGACTTATACCGGTTGTCCGGCGCCCTCTTTCGGACAAACACGATTCCATCTTAGACCACATCTTCACTTAACATCCGACATAAACCGGTTGTCCAGCGCCCTCTTTCGGACAAAGATGATTCCATCTTAGACCGCATCTTCACTTAACATCAAATTAGTTCAATCAGTCTACTACTGCTAGACATAGCCTTTCCGGCTGCACACCACTGAGCCCGACCCTCGATCGTCTACTATCATTCAGCTCTTGCCAGCCACCGTGCGAAGATCGTCGCTCCACCTATTCTGAGGGCGGGCTCTTCTATATTTTTAACAGTTGGTAGGAGCATATTATATCGATGTTTCGCCTAACTTGCTACCAAAAAGTAGCTTACCACTATCAAGGAGAAAATCTGCCGCTATAACCTTACAGTGTTGCCGCAGCACACAGCTCTTGATAGTCAGAGTATTCTAGGCTTAGCGTATTCTCCACCTTCAATCACATGATCGCTTACCACCAGGCGAGATAGTGGTCAAACGCTACAGCCTATAAGTAAAAAAATATTACTTTTTATCGCAAGCGAAGCTGCGGGGCGCAACTAGTCTATTTTGAATGCGGAAATAAGTTTGAAACTTCCCTCTGTACGGTTAGACTTTACAGATTTGGTAGAATAGACGTTATCATGATATTTCAGGTGACCTGGCAGAAGTGGTGGTGAATCAAGGTCCACGCGTGGGCTCCGTAGCTCAGCGGATGTCTATCGGCACCAATTATCGCTGGAACGATACCATGTTGCCCAGACTTCATTATATCTTTCCACAGAACAGCTCTGTCATTGACTGGCATTTGACTGATGCAGAGATTTTGGCTGGCGTTGATGGTAATAATTTTAAATTATCTATTTAATTACCTACATATTTAACTATACATATAAATAAAATTGAAGTGTATTTATGTAAGGCCAAATTTACAGATTTTCACTAAATGCATATGAAAGTATAGGTACTCGTATATACGGTACATACAATAAAGAAATCAATTTTTTTGTCTGTCTGTCTGTTTGTTCCGACTAATCTCTGAAACGGCTGAACCGATTTAATGGGACTTTGACTGGCAGATAGCTGATGTTATAAGGAGTACCTTAGGCTATTATTATTTTAGTTTAGTTATTAACATTCGAACTTCTACTTTCAGGTCTCATCCTCGCAAGTCACGTTCCAAAATGGATGGAACAGAGGAGAACACTGCGTCTCTCACAGATCATAGAAATGTACTACTCGCACGAAGGCGTCTCCTTCGATCCCACTATAAAGGCTTGCAATCGACGGCTCCTCTACACAACGATGTTTAACAATACAGATTTGTTTGCGGAAACTTCTAGATTCGCACACGTACTGTCGTTGAGGCAGATTACCGTTTACATACCTCTTGAGGAGATGGAAAGAATTACTAATGCAGCCGTGGATGCGTTTTCTAGTTACGTCGGTAAGGTTAGATAAATACTATAACATAGCATTTTTAATGTTATTATTATACAGGATGTCCCAGAAAGTAGTGTCAAGCGGAAGTCCAGGGGTAGAAGACCTCAAGGGGTATCCAAATCACCCCCATGTATGTTCCGCGATTTTTGGTAGTTTAGGAGTTATGGCCTTTTTTAACAATTTCTACTAAATAACGACTACAGAGACGTTTTTGGTCATATTAACCTCAATAATAAAGATAATTGGCTGATGTTTTTTTTTAAATGCAGCTGGATAGCTAATCTAATACTATAAGAATCTTTGTCCTGACATACTGACTGACTGACTGACACACAGCCTAAACCGCTGGTCGTAGAGACTTGAAATTTGGAGGGTATATTTGTCTTAGTACGTAAGGGTGTACTAAGAAAGGATTTTCCAAAATTCACCCCTTTAGGGGTTGAAACGGGGGTTCAAAGTTTGTATTGAGAAACAAGATAAGATAGTCTTCTATTCGAAACTTCGCATAAGTACTTCAGTAAATAAATAAATACGTGTTTCAGGCTTTTTCGAAATGCCACCCCTAAAAGGGTGAAGTAGGGTACAAAGTCTGAAATTAATATTGTTTCGGATTGCGCTGAAATTTGGCATGCAGATAGTTATTTTGACGTAGGTATCCGCTAAGAAAAGATTTTTCAAAATTCACTTTTTAATGGGATGAAGCGGGGGTTCAAAATTTGGATAGTGATTATTTCGACTGTTTACGCAAGTCCTTCTGTAAACAAATAAGTAAATACGAGTTTCAGGCTTTTTCAAAATGCCACCCTAAGAGGGTGAAGTGGGGTAACAAAGTCTGAAAACCAATATTGTTTCGGATTGCGCTGAAATTTATAATGCAGATAGTTGTTATGACGTAGTATTATTTTTATTCATTTATTCATTTAGTAGAAATTGTTAAAAAAGGCCATAACTCCTAAACTAGAACTAAAACTCCAATACCAAAAATCGCGGAACATACATGGGGGTGATTTGTATACCCCTTGAAGTCTTCTACCTCTGGACTTCCGCTTGACACTACTTTCTGGGACATCCTGTATAGGTTACAGGACAAACGCTTGCATTTCTTAAATGATGGTATGACATCAACGGGACTGTCTTAACAAATACCGTGGCGCGCAAAATAATTGATACCAGAATTGTGCGCTCCTGGTTTTCTCGATGCATGCTTGCCTAGTACACCTAAAGATAACAAATCATGGTTCATCAAGTTGTTTTTTTTTATATCATATAGGCTATCGTATGGCCATTATCTCACCTGTTGGTGAGTGCTGATGCGGTCGAAGATAGTAACACGCTAAGCCTAGAATGGGAACTGGCTCTCAGGGATAGCTGCCGGACCCGGAACACATAAGATGTTCGGCGGCAGATTTTCTAACTTGAGGATAGCTAGCCAAGCGGACACTAAATTGTGTCCAACCACCATGCGGGGTTCGGGGATTCCTTAACGATGTTTTTCCTTCACCGGAAGGCCACTGTGAAAAGCGCACATACATTTTTCAATGGAAAAATTGTTTAGCCCTGCATGGGGTAAGCTACTAACGTTACGTTTAAGTTGCCGCTGCCGCCGAAAACAAGTGTTCAGACATTAATCCTTGAGAGCCATGCTCCCATTTTAGGCAAAGCGTTCTACCATTCTCCACCACATCGTCACTTACCAAGAGATGAGACAGTAATCACACATTAGCTGCCATAAACAGTTAATAAGTAACAGAATAATAAATGTTGGTTGAATCATGGTTCTTTTTACGTCAGATAAAATATTGTTTTTAGCTTCGTTACTCCGTCACCATACAAAAGACTGTCAAGTGAGCTACAGCGTGCCCGTGATGGATCTTGTGGTCGCTACTGATGGATCCTGGAAAGGATACGACGTTGAACAGTTTATGTCGTAAGTACAGTAAGGTCCAATTTCACCGGTTCCCGGATAAAGTCTCTGGATAGCCTATTAGGAACTTATCTGCCCGACAAACAACAACTTATAAATTTAATATATATTTCACTATTCACTCATTCACAATAAACACACATTTATAACACACCCCTACGCTCATTTTACACTTCCCATACATACATGTATACATATTTATGCACATACATACAGAAATGTACAGAATAAAATCTAATTTTAAATAAATATGTTGTTAATTAACTTTTTGAACATAATTTAATTAGATGAATATAATGGGAGAAGCTACTGGCAGTGGCTCCTGAAACACAGCTAGTGACTAGTTCGGGAGCCTATGGATTCAAAACACTTGTACCAGAAATTATGTCAATAAAGATATTTTGTATTTGTATAAGGGGCGCTTTTTTTTATGTGCTATGTGTCAGCTATGTGTCAGATCTGTCTGAAACTTTATAAGGATCCGGTAAAACTGCAGGTAAATCAGAAATTGTAGTTAACACAGAGAGACGTAATTGTTCACAGTCACACAATAAATCGAGACTCTAGCTTAATATTTTATGAGAAAATAAAAAAATGTACATATGGATAGGTGGTATCTTTTCATGGCATCATCACATCGTCACTTAACATCAGGTGAGATTGAGGTCCAGTCCAAGCCTATTAGGTATAGGAATAATTAAAAAAAAATCTAAATCTAAAAAAATCAGGCAACATACATGGGGGTCCAATAGATGCGCAGTGAGGTCCTCTACTACCCTTCTTCGTTCGATCCATCGGTAATGAATCATTCTGTATATATTTCAAGAATACTGTGCTTGAATGATTATGCTTTCTCTTTTTCTTAATTAGGTTATATCAATGGTGGTCCTTTAATAAATATTGTCACGATCTGATGAGTCAGTATCTCCAGAGATATTATACTTAACCTATGTTCTCTATTTATAGATAAGGTTGGTTCTTTAGTCTTTTTACAGTTTCACCGGGAACTTAACTGACAGCTTTTATATGACGTCATATGTCAGAAACTACCTGTCACTTTATCAGTAACTGGTGAAACTGGGACTAAGTATCTTATTTCAGTTGGATAGGTGGAGTTCTCGAGGTGAATATGCAACGCAGCACAATGGCTCTGATCCACGGCAACACTGGCGGCTGGGTGGTGCCTCCGTCGAACAACCTCACTGCTGTCTTCTCACATATTGGAAACTTCACTGATGGCTGTAAGATACAAGTCTTCTTCATTATCTTCATTTGTTTCGCCTTATCGACTGTGTTTTTAGTATGTTTGATACCAGAGAATTACGAATTATCCTAATCCTAACTAATATTATAAATGCGAAAGTAACTCTGACTGTCTGTCTCACTTTCACGCCAAAACCACTGAACCGATTTAAATGAAATTTGGTACGCAGATAGTATAGAGCCTGAGAAAGGGCATATGCTACTTTTTAATGTGAAAAAAGGTTTGTAAGGGGTTGAAAGGGGGGATGAAAAGTTGTATGGAAGTATCGTCATTTCAGGAGCGAGAAGCTTGAAACTTATTTTTTAAGCTGTTGATTCGATATAAATAAATATGACATTCAAAGTTTGTAAAAAGTTTTACCCTCGTGGGTGTAAAATAACAATAGGGGATGAAAGTTCGTATTGAAATATGTAAGGTTTATGTTAATGTTCTACTGAACCGATTTAAATGGAATTTGGTACACAGATAGTCTAGAGCCTGAGAAAGGACATAGGCTACTTTTTAATGCGAAAAGGGGGTTGTAAGGGTTTGAAAGGGGGGATGAAATGTTGGAGGGGAGGGAGGGGAGGGATAGGGGAGGGGAGGTGGAAGTGAGGTGAAGGGTAGGGGACCTGGAGTGAAAGGGGAAGGGAAAAGGAAGGTGAGGGGAAGATAGACGTGGGAGGGAGAAGTGGGGGGAAAGGGGAGGGGGAGAGGGAAGTGAGGGGAAAGGGGGGTGAGGGGGGAAAAGAGGCAGAGGGGAAGGGTTTTTTTAAATTTTTTTTTATTCGTTATAGTCAAGCGTTTGACCACTATCTCACCTTATGTTAAGTGACGATGTGGTCAACGATGTAGCACGCTTGGCAAGAAGATACCTATTCACTAGATGACCCCTAGATGGTACCTTTCCGGAAACACAGACTCAGGCAAGGAGTTCCAATCCCTGGCGGTACGTATGATGAATGTGGAAGCAAATCGCTTCGTTCGGATTGATGGAATATCCTCCATGTAGCGGTGGCGTGTATCAGTACGTCTGGTTGTCCGATTGAAAAAAGGTGATGGTGGAATAAGTTCGTGCAGTTGGGAGGCACACTCTCTGAAATGTATCCGATAAAAAACCGATAAACAAGCAACTCTGCGGTGATGCTCTAAGCTTTGGAGTCTTCTGCTAATGAGCTCGTCATCACACTCTCTGAAATGTATCCGATAAAAAACCGATAAACAAGCAACTCTGCGGTGATGCTCTAAGCTTTGGAGTCTTCTGCTAATGAGCTCGTCTTTGTTGATTAGCCTCTTAGCTCTTCTCTCAGTTGCCTCCAACGCCTCAGCCGAACCGTCCCAGAGGTGAGAACAGTACTCCATACATGATCGGACTTGTGCTTGGTAAAGATTGAGCATCTGTCCAGGTGTAGTACGTACTGCGTCACTTTCGCTAGAACACCAAGCTTTTTGGAGGCTACTTGTGCTTTTGATTCGATATACGAACCAAAATTCAACGTTGAAGTAAAGGAAATGTTCAAGGTGGTTAGTTAACGGCACGGATACATTTCGTAAAGTAGGAGTCAGATGGAACTGACTCCGTTGTGCGGAGAAAAGACACGCCTTGGTCTTAGTCGCATTGAAACTGACCAGGTTGGCTTCGCCCCATTCGGAGACTGCCTTCAGAGACAGATTCAAGCGCTCGAACATCGCCTCTCGAAGACACTGGATATCTGCACCATTGGTGCGTGCTCCAGATATGTAGCTCTCTACAACAGTGCTATCGTCTGCGTACCCAAATATACGGGGCTTCAGGAGATCGTTAATATGTGGCAGAAAAAGAGTTGCAGAGAGTACCGATTGCCAAAAGGTCGGACGAGCAGCCTTCAACGACTACTCGAATTGACCGGTTCCTCAAAAAATCCGATATCCATGCACAGAGACCAGTGGGCAGTCCATACGATGGAAGCTTGCTTAGTAAGCTGTCGTGGCAAACCCTATCAAAGGCTTTCGAGATATCGAGAGAGACAGCAATGGCTTCTCCGTGCTTCTCGATGGCCTCACTCCAGGTGTACGTGGCATACGCTAGAAGATCCCTAGTGGAGAGATTTCGGCGAAATCCGATTTGCGCGGCGTGGTACGGTGCGGTGTAGGTGGGATACGCATGTGTCTTATTTGTAAAATAATCAGGGCAAGCGAAGCGAGCCCTAACACTATCCCACAACGTGAGCACATTTCTGGTACACTTTACTGAAAAACTATCACGCTTATTGATTTGTGCTTTAACATAGTAATTTAAATTCACATGTAGATGTGTTATCAGTAAAAAAAAATATCATTTTATTACCATTAAAAAAATTAACAATTTTGTTTCTAAGATAGAATATTATTGTGCTACTAACGACATCCGTTAGAAGGTCAAAGAATTTAATTCGCTGCGAACATAATTTTCGGTTGGTTACTATTGCCATCTGTTGGAAATCTTAAAAATTTACATTTGTCATCCAAATGACATCTGGTATCAGTGTGCCATTTGTGGCAGATTTCTGCCATTTAGGCAGACTTGGCACCTAAATTTTAACTCTAGCAGATTTAGCTGACGATTCTAAAAAGTGGCAGATTTCAACGATCTTTATGAATTTTGAAATATAAATAGAATATTGTCAATTTATAACATTTGTATTATGCATTTATTTGGTTAGAAATTTGTGAAAGTTTGAATGAGAAGGTAAACTTTATTTGTATGCCTTATTTTATGCCATAATTCAATAATATGATGGCAAATTTTATTCATTTGTTGGATTTGATGGTGTTTGGTGATTTGGCAGAATGTTGCCAGTGTCGGGCAGATTCGCCATTTAATAAGAAAAAAACTGCCATATAAATTATTTAAAAAACTACGCGAGCCTTTACAAAGCTTGGCTTTTAGCTAGTTAGCCTAAATACTTCAAAATGCTACCCAAAGACACTATTCCACGCGGACCACAGAAATAGGAATAAATTCCTATTTCTGTGACGCGGACGAAGTCGCGGGCACAGCTAGTATATATAATTACGAATACGATTTAGTCGAATAATACGAATGAATACGATTTTAGATTTAGTTTACAATTTAGAATTTTTTTTTTGTTTGAATATGTTTGGTCCTATTATAATAATTCATCCAAAATTCAAAGAGCCGTCGAAGATCGGGCTCTGTGGCATGACTTGGGAGAGGCCTATGTCCAGCAGTGAACTGATACTGTCTGATTATGATGATAAATTCGTCGAGATCTGATGAGTACATCCAGAGTATAAATGTGTGTACTGTAAATGGAAAGCGCGGCTTTTGAAGTCGTTTTTGTTTTCGTTCGTTTTGTAAATTATCTTAAATTATTTCAAATCAATTTTGATTACAGATATATGACTGATATTTGGTATGGAGATACAGTTTGCGTTCTGAACAACTAAACGAAAAACTAAACACATTGGTAGTAAAATTATCATTTATCTACAAATTTCAGGGCCAACTCGCCTCAACTTACCAAACATAATTTCAACGATCACTCAACACTCCCTCAACAAATCTCTCAGCGAAATAGAGAACCGAGCTAGCGCTGGGCCTAGTACAGTCGTCATAATTGTAAGTCCTAGCGACCGACCTTCGGCAACAGAACTTGAAAGGGCCAGATCATTGATGAATGCATTAAGGAGGTCGTATTTTGATGTGTACTTTGCATACGTAGCGCCGGATTTGACGGACTTCCAGAATGTAAATAACGAGTATTTGGACTATTCGGAACTGTTTCTCACCGTGAGTATTATTTTTTTTAAATATTTTATAGGCTAGCGTGTGACCTCTATCTCACCTCTTGGTAAGTGATGATGCGATATATGTAGATGGTTAATGTATACTATTTTATGTTTAAGTGGAAGTTATATATTTAAGTTTAACCCTATTAGTAATTCCTCTAGAATAGAATTTAATATAAAAAAAATGTGAATTTTTATAGTGGTTCATTAGCACTATAATAATATAATTTAATTAAGACACTTTTCAAAAATGGGTGTAATACCCTATTCCATTATATGTCTTTCGGAGATTATCCACAAAAATCATTAGTTATTTGAACTGTACACCGACTAGTTATATCTTGTTTTGTTTTTATATGATAGGCTAGCATTTGAATACTGTCTTGCCTGGTGGTAAGCGATGATGTGGTTGAAGGCGGGAGATACGCTAGGCCTAGAATGGCCTGACTGAAAGGCTGCGTGCTGCCGGAACACCGTAAGGTTATGGCGGCAGATTTTCTTCCTAATAGTGGTAAGCATAGGCTACTTTTTTGTAGATTATTAGGTAGAACATAATGAATGAATGAATGATAACGCTTTATTGCACTAAAAAAGAAAAATGGTACTTTTATTAATGTTGAACATAAAGTACAAACGACGGTCTTATCGCTAAATAGCGACTCTCTTCCAGACAACCGTTTATTGCTAAGAACTATTTTATAACTATACGGTAGAGTGCAAAAATAACATCTTAGTTTACTCTAATAAAAATATGTATTGTTATAATTACAGACTCAATCAACATCCGTGATAGATGTAATAGAAGCAGTGGACACTTACGTGATAAAGAGCACCATACCTACTCGTATATTCGGTGCGCAATGTCCTTTCAACGACACCTCCTTTGAGCAAAGTGAATATGAAGACTTCGTCCTTCCGAATCGCGAGACGTCATACAGAATACATCCCTTTTACATGAGGCAGCAATCTATGATACAAGTACAGGTAACAACAACAACAATACAAAGAGACTTGATCTCTTAAAAACTCAAGCTCTTGACTTTAAAACTGTAAGAAACATGCAGATGGAAGAGAGCAAAATAAATATAAAGACTTCGTCCGGCCGAATTAACAGACGTCCTACATAATACACCCCTTTTACATGAAGCAGCAATCTTTGATACAGGCAGGTACCTACAGCACAAAATAATGAATAGTACAATACAGCTAAATATAGACCTCATGTATGATGACTTGATGGCTTAAAAACACACGGTCTTAGACTGCCTACTTAAAAAAATGTATTAAGGAACAAGCCACTAAACTAAGAAACCCTTATCTAGGACAACACGCGTCTCCGTCCCGTTCTCTCATGTGTTGCATAGCGAAAAATCCTTAAATTCTCTGTGAAAGTCTATATAAAAGACGTCAAGTCCTCGCCTTGCGTTTCTTCCATCAGCTGCGCCTTTTGTTAGTGAGACATATCGTTGCGGCCCATTGCGGGGATATAATTATGCAACATTATAGTAACTTGAACAAATTACTATTGTGGCAGCGTGTGCCATCCTGTATACTATTTTTTAGTACTAATGGAAACAGACAGAACAAAACAATAATTTTTGGAGGCTGTAACAGAACGGATTTCGAGCTCTACGATTTATTGAGATTGGTTCAGGTTTATGCGGTAAAATTTCGAATTTATATTGATTTTAATGATGTACTATATTTATATTCAAAAGAATTCGTAAATAGAATCGTTCTCATTTAGTATTTAGTTATGGTTATTTCTAAAAAGTAATATTATTAGGGTCAATAGGTATAATGTTGACAAAGGTTGTAACATATTACACAATGTTCAGCTGTATTCTATAATGTAGCGTTATAGTACTAATAATAATAATACAACACAAATTAGTAATCATAATAGTGTATTTGTACAAATTAGTATTAGATAAATAATTTGTACTCAGAAATTCACTAGGTAACAGTTGTACCAAAAAGTACCAACAGTAATATTTAGGGTTACAAGTACTAATAATAATATAATAACACAAATTAGTACTAATAATAGCATATTTGTACTGAATAGTATTAGTTAGAAAAATTGGTGCAATCCCTTCACTAGGTAACAGTTGCACCAAAAGGTATCAAATAGTACCAACATGAATATTTAGGTTTACAAGTACTAATAATAATAGTGTTACGTGCGGGGTGGTATTAAAATGCCAATCCGATGAGATGAACGTTTATTTCCACTTATCACTATGTTAGCACAATGTTCCACAGTAGTTGTCCAAATCGTCTTGCACAATTATCAAAAGTCCGTTAACACACACTGAGGTCGTTGGTAATCACAATCACTGATTTCACTGTTCACAGTTCACAACACTAGTTCACTGATAACACTTAACGATCACTTGGTCGCTATCCGCGCTTAGATAGTTACACTGTCGCTTCCAGAGAAAGACTGACTCAAGCCGCGGTTTCAACGTCTTATATAGGACGAGAATATTTCTACAGAACTTTCCAGTATTGACTCGAAACAATAGACAAAAGACGTTCAGAACAAAGCAATAACAATCACAAACAAAAGGGGCGGCTTTCCTTTGAGCATCTGACGTAAACAACTTTACCATACATGCTAATTTGATCTCTAACTACTTATGAATAAGGTTCAATCTTAACTACAAAACTAGGTACATTGACTAGGGTCTGAATTCCCGGAAGGTTAACTTTTATGACGGTCGGGTCGGGTGTTTATAGCCCCTAATTAGTCTATTCTTTCCTACGGTATTTTTGTTCGAGAAGCTTGGCGAAACATCGCGACTCGACGACGCGATGTAACATTATCCCATTCTTAGTTATGATCGTCCCGATCATCATTTGTTCCATGGTATCGTGTAAGTCGATCGATGTGTACTACCCTCGGCTTTCCTCTCTGGCCTCGTTTAATGCGGTAGGTAACGTCGTTTATCTTCGTGATAATCTGGTATGGTCCTTCCCAATGAGCCTGCAGCTTCGGACTTTTTCCTTTCCTTCGTAGTGGGTTGTGCAACCAGACGAGAGTTCCTTCTTCGAAACCCATCGTATTCGCTCTACGATCGTACCGGGTCTTCATTTTTTCACCAGTTTTTAAACTATTCTCTCGAACTATTCTGTGCACTTCGTCCAGCTGACTACGAAGATCACTGACATAGTCGGTTACAGGCTTCGGAGCATCTGGCGGGGAACCAGTGATGGCGTCGATAGGAAGTCTTATTTCGTGTCCAAAATTCACATTTGCAGGAGTCATACCAGTGCTGTCATGGGTAGCGGAACGGTATGACAACAAGAACAGAGGTATGTACTGATCCCAGTCACGTTGATGTGCGTCCACGACTTTAGCCAGGTGATTCTCCAACGTCTGGTTAAACCTCTCAACCATTCCGTCTGACTGTGGATGAGCTGCCGTTGTCCGCGTCTTTTGGATCCCGAGGAGGGTGCACATTTCCTGAAATAGGGCAGACTCGAAGTTCCTTCCTTGATCGGAATGCAGTTCCATCGGTACACCAAATCGACAGATCACTTCTTGCACCAACTTCTTTGCAACTGTCTTTGCTTCCTGGTTTGGTGTCGCGAAAACTTCGGGCCATTTGCTGAAGTAATCTTGCACTACGATGATGTACTTGTTGCCTTCTTCAGTCTCGGGAAATGGCCCGGCAACATCCACGGCAATGCGCTCCCATGGTGCCCCAACATTGTACAATTTTAGTTGTCCTTTACTTCTTGTCTTCGGTCCTTTTACTGACGCGCAAGCGGTGCACTTCCTGCACCAATCTTCTACATCCTCGCGGCTGTGTACCCAGTAGAATCGTTGACGAACCTTCACAAGAGTTTTCTTGACTCCTAGATGTCCACCAGAAACTCCATCATGAATGTGTCGTAGTAGAGATGCCACTTTACTCCGGGGAACAACGACCTGCATCGTAGTTTCTTTTCCATTGCTGTTTTCCCATTTTCGGTACAAGATTCCTTGTTCCAGAGTCAGGCTGTCCCACTGAGCCCAGTAACTTTTTGTGATTGGGCTGCAAGCTGACACGTCGCTCCACTGGGGCTTGTTTCCAGACTTTATCCAATCCAGTACAGGTCGTAAATCTCTGTCCTCCAATTGTGCTTGTCTCATATTTTCGCCGTTCCATTCGTCATCTGTTCTGTCCATCCTGATGACTCTGACTTCTTCTCTAGACTCGTGCTTTTCGCAGTGTTTACAGTCATCTGCACAAGGTCTTCTTGACAGGGCATCGGCGTTGCTATGGCCCTTTCCACTGCGATGTTCTGTCACGAAGTTGAACTCTTGAAGTTGCTCGATCCATCGTGCCACTTGACCTTCCGGGCTCTTAAACTGTAGAAGCCATTTTAGAGCAGCGTGGTCAGTTCTGAGCGTAAACTCCCTTCCGATGAGGTACTTGTTGAAGTGCTGAAGAGTCTTACCACGGCTAGCAACTCGCGGCGGGTGACACAGTAGTTTCGTTCTGGTTTGGATAATGATTTACTGAAGTATGCTATGACCACTTCTTTGTCTCCTTGGCTTTGTGAGAGAACTCCTCCAATTCCCGTGTTGCTGGCGTCAGTGGCCACAATAAATCTTCCATCTCTGGTAGGGTATCCCAAGATCGGCGTTTCACACAGTCGCTGCTTTAGATCGTTGAAGGCGGTTTCACACTCCAAGTCCCATACAAATGTGCGCTTTTCTTCTGTCAGCCGATGTAAGGGTTTGGCAATTCCAGAAAAGTTCTTGACAAACCGCCGATAGTAAGCGCATAGTCCCAAAAACGACCTTACATCAGTTTTATTCTTCGGGGTAGGCCAAGTTTGAACAGCCTTGATTTTGTCAGGATCAGTTTGTACCCCGTTTTCCGAAATGATGTGTCCAAGGTAGCTGACTTTGGATTTAAAGAAGTCACACTTTTTGGCACTCAGCTTCAGGTTTGCTTCACGTAGACGGTTCAAAACCTTCTCCAGATTCTGCAGATGTTCAGTAAAATCACGGCCCAAAATGATGACGTCATCCAGGTACACCAAGCATACGTCTCCCAGTAATCCAACCATTACTCTGTCCATAAGACGTTCGAACGTTGCTGGAGCATTACACAGTCCAAATGGCATGACGTTGAATTGCCAGAGTCCATTTCCAATGCCCGTACTGAATGCTGTCTTCTCTTTGTCTTCTGGACTGATTTCTACCTGCCAGTAGCCACTTTTCAGGTCAACCGTTGAAAACCACTTCATTCCACTGAGCATGTCCAGTGTATCGTCTATTCGAGGCAAGGGGTAGCTGTCCTTCTTTGTGACTTCATTAAGCATTCTGTAATCTACGCAGAATCTGGTGGAGCCATCTTTCTTTTTCACCAGAACCACTGGCGATGACCAAGGACTTGTAGATGGTTCGATGACTTTTTCTTTGGCCATGTCTCGTATCATGTCTGCAACTTCAGCTTCTTTCGCCCATGGAATCCTTCGTGGCCTCTGTCGTATAGGTCTTGTGTCGCCAGTGTCAATTTTGTGTTTAACAAGTCCGGTACGTCCACAGTTGTTTCCAGCGGCGAAGACGTCTTTAAACCGCATCAACAGACGTTTTGCTTGTGACAGCTGAGCGAACGTTAAGTTGTCTTTGGATGATTCCAGCAGCTGTGAAATTTGGTCTTCCGAGCTTGGTTCCGTAGAAGTAATATCCGTTCGTCGCAGGTATTTCACTTCTTGACATTTTCCAATTATGCTGTTTTTCTTCAGATGAACTTCTTCATTGCCAAGGTTAAGAATTCGCACACTGGCCGTTCTGTTTGTCATGAGCAATGTTCTTGCAGTAATCCAGGTCGGATGTGTGCCCTCATCTTCGGCAACTACACATAGTCCACTCTTGACTGTATTTGGAAATTTCACTCGAACAATATTTTGCGATTTTGGAGCCAACACGACGTCCTTGAGACAGTAAAGCTTACACGGTGCCGTTCCTTCGAAGAACACTTCTTGCTCGGGAAACCGGAGAACACCACGGGCCACATCCAATATGCAATGCTGCTTCTCCAAAAAGTCCAATCCCAGAATGCAATCATCAGTTATGTTGGCAATAAGCACAGGATGAATGTATGAGTGCTCACCGATGACTATCTCCACATCTGTATCGCCAAGGACAGGAACTGACTGGCCGGTTGCTGTCCGTAGTGAGCATGCTGCAGATCGATGTTTCCGTGATATAAATCGTTGCAGGAATTCAGGCTTCACAATTGTGCGCGATGCTCCTGTGTCCACTGTGAACTTGCAGGTCTTGTTGTTCAGGGTGCCCTCGACGATTAAGCTGTTCCCGTTGCACACTTGTGTCACAGTGATGGTGGGGGCTCTCTCTTGACCAGCCAGCGCCCGCCCCGCGGCCCTGGCGACGTTTAGTTTAACGCCTCCTCATCCACTTGGGTCTCGCAATTTCTGACCCGTTTCTTCGTTTTCGGGCAATCAATCCGAATATGCCCTTTTTCTCCACACCCATAACATGTCGGTCCATAACGGGGCTTCCTGGTTTCAGTCACTAGCTCCCGAACTCTGTATGGTTTGGTGTCTCGTCGCACTGCTTCCACTTCCAAGGCATGAGCAAGGGCGTTCTTGAGTGTCTGATGATGCCCCAATCGTACCGCAGCGCGTACCTCATCATCCCTGATTCCATCCACAAAGCTCTGTAGAGATGTCACTTCAATGGTTGATGGCGTCGACACGTAGGCTCGTCGGACCAACCTCTCGATTTCATCTGCCCACTGTTGCAATGTCTCTGTGGGCTTCTGGGTGCGCTCACGTAGTTGGGCCCTGTACGCATGCTCCATATGCTTGTCACCATAGCGCGTTTCGAGGGCTTCCAGCAGGGTCTTCAAAGTCCTTTCCTCTTCAGGTATGCGTTCCAGGATAAGCTGAGCGTCTCCTTTCAGCGCTAATGTGAGCGCTGTATTTGCGTGCTCGTCAGTCCAGCCACAGCTTTTGGACAGCGTCGTAAACTGGAATTTGTAGGCTGCCCACGAAGATGTTCCGTCGAAGTGTGGTAGATCCAGTTTGAAGGGCGAGGTCGTAGCGGGAACCTGGCTTATCTGTCCAACTCCTCGTAACTCCAGTTTCTGTACCTTATTAGATAGGTCATGCATGGTTTTCTCGTGCACTTCAAGCCGCCCTTCCAAACAGTCGGTTTTCATGACGACTTCCTTGACACTGGTTTCCACCTTTTTGATATTTTCTCCCATGCTGGCAAGCCCGCTCTGCAACTGACGTTCAATTGTCTCTTCTAGCTTACGGCTAGCTTCATGTAGTACAGCCTTTTGTTCCTCACGTACAGCTTGTAGTGCAGCCTTTTGTTCCTGGCGTGCAGCTTCTTGTCCAGCTAGGAGAGCGGCTAGCATGGCCTCCAGGCCTCCATCCGTAGTTCGACTCGCCGGCGGTGGTGTAGGTGGCGCTGCCATTGGTGTTGCTGCTGGCTCTTCCAATGTGGATGTTCCTCCTCCCGATGCTTCAAGCTCCTTCTGCCGGGTTGCATCCATCTCCGCCTGTCGCCTGGTGCGTGGAGCACGCGTATCTTCCCTCGGAGTGATTGGCATTCCGCTTCTGACACCAATTGTTACGTGCGGGGTGGTATTAAAATGCCAATCCGATGAGATGAACGTTTATTTCCACTTATCACTATGTTAGCACAATGTTCCACAGTAGTTGTCCAAATCGTCTTGCACAATTATCAAAAGTCCGTTAACACACACTGAGGTCGTTGGTAATCACAATCACTGATTTCACTGTTCACAGTTCACAACACTAGTTCACTGATAACACTTAACGATCACTTGGTCGCTATCCGCGCTTAGATAGTTACACTGTCGCTTCCAGAGAAAGACTGACTCAAGCCGCGGTTTCAACGTCTTATATAGGACGAGAATATTTCTACAGAACTTTCCAGTATTGACTCGAAACAATAGACAAAAGACGTTCAGAACAAAGCAATAACAATCACAAACAAAAGGGGCGGCTTTCCTTTGAGCATCTGACGTAAACAACTTTACCATACATGCTAATTTGATCTCTAACTACTTATGAATAAGGTTCAATCTTAACTACAAAACTAGGTACATTGACTAGGGTCTGAATTCCCGGAAGGTTAACTTTTATGACGGTCGGGTCGGGTGTTTATAGCCCCTAATTAGTCTATTCTTTCCTACGGTATTTTTGTTCGAGAAGCTTGGCGAAACATCGCGACTCGACGACGCGATGTAACAATAGAATAATAGGTAAATAAATAATATAAATAGGTCTTTTGGAGGGCATTGATGGAGCCGAAGCCAACATCAAGGGGCCCTTTACATTGTTTACTTAGGTATTATTAATTGATGAGGAGGAGATATGGGAAACTATATTATAAAAAGATGGTACATTTTATGAGACTATTGGGTGAGCTGATTAATGTCCGATTGCTGGTCATTAATGTCCGATTGCTGGTCAGATAGAATAACACAAATTAGTACTAATAATAACATATTTACACTGGATAGTATTAGTTAGAGAAAATGGTGCAAACACTTTCACTAGGTAACAATTGCACCATAGGGTATAAAAAGCAACAGTATAGCACAAATAGTATTGTAGCAGTGTTTAGGATTACTTGCAACAATAGAAGCTTTATTTCCTGTATTATTTAGTCTTTAGTTATTATATTAGGTTTGTCTTGAGATTCCCTGAAAAGAATTTAGGTTACATCAACGGTTCACAATGGGTCCTACCACCAACTAGACGATTACAAATGGCCAATATTTTATTCCAGTCCGATTAATATTCCAATATTAAATATTCTCATATATTAATATATTAGTATTTCAGTATAATTTATAAAGTAATCAAGTATAGTCGCGTTCAAAAAAGAAAATATTTTAAAACCAAAAAGCGTTTTAAGGGGGAGTTGTTACAAGGCAAAAAAAATTATGTTCGTAGATCGTGGGATAAATAAAGTTTTATAAAAGTGCTCTCTACCGAGACACACCGTACTCTTCGAGTGAGCTTATTGCACAATATGCTTAGCTATGACAAACAACTTTCTTCCTAGGTCGCTAGATGGCGCTAGTAGTCTGCAAGAGGTGATTTGCACTGATTTTTCCAGTTTGGCAACTTTGTGTAACTTTGTAAATTGTTAAACACAATCCAAAATTTCATCGTACCGACGGGACTCGAACCCGCACCCCCCGGATTACACGTCCAGGTGCTCTGCCAATTAAGCCACGGTTCGATACATCGATGCGACGAAATTAATGGATTGCATTTGTTAACCCAATTATGCATTGGTGGCGCCATCTTTGACTACTTATTACGTAAGTTAATCATTCGGAAGAAATCATTACAGTTTTCAAATCCGACGAGAGATGTTGCACTGCGTAAATCAAACATTGATGATGATGATTTCTTCCGAAGGGTTAAATTTAATGTTCTTCGAGTACATGCACTCAATATTTCTATAAAGCTAAAATGCCCGCACCGTTTTGAATTATAATATATATTTTTTAAATGTACAAGGTGACGTTAGGTTCGGCTTTGTACTCCGAGTGCTTAGGTAGGCTACATTTTTGTGAAGAATGTTGAAACCAAGAAGATTTATGCCTGATACATTGTTAAAAATTTGTTTTATTGTTGTAAATGAGAAAGACCTACTTTCACCCACAAATTAACATCATTCAGCTACACCGGCAGTCAGGTTTTTTCGTTGAAAACATACATACATTACATACATACTCACGCCTTTTCCCCGTTGGAGTAAGCAGAGACTACTTCTTTCTACATGCTACGATCCTGACATGCCTCTTTCGCTTCTTCCACTTTCATGAGCGCCTTCATACAATTTCGCCGTATATAGGTACCTTTGGCCTTTCTTTTAGGTCGGCCTCTACCGGCTGACCCATTCACACGATATATCATTTCGTTTATAACCTACTTAAAAAAGCTAATCAATTCGAATCGTATGTATGAATTAAAATTGAAAATGCAAAATATTCACATATTAATACTATATTTTGTGAACATCAGAAACAATAACACTTAGGCACAGAATAATGAATAGTACAAGTACCTTCTATTAGGTACAATCCGAGGAGAGATGAGATGCTCGCTTGTCCAATATTATGTATCAATTTCACCTGTGCGAAGCCGGGGCGAGCTGCTAGTTTTTATATACAATCCAACATTTTATCGGGCCGACGGGACCCGCGACTCCGGGAAACATGACCGGCGCTGTTTAAATGTATGTTAAAATTTTGGATTGTTTATAACAATGTACAAAAAACATAAACTGTACATAACACTTAAAAGAAACATTATAATTGATACTATATGTATCTATACTTTTTAGATATCTTGTTTTATTCTTGTTAATCATTTCATACTCATTTCAGTTCCGTAACGACGGCCAGGGTCAGCTGATGGTCTGTTACTGGCGTGGCGCGGAAGTGTCTCACAGCTGTCAAACCATCCCAGAGAGAGAGGTCTACCAGTTTAACTTGACTACCCCCTGCCCCTCCCCTGAATTCTGCACACCGGCTCATTTCGTCGTCACAGCGATTACCACAGCTAATTTATGTGCAAGTAAGTACCACTTTTAAAACTGCGATACTGTACTTTAAGCTTTTTATTGTGGACAGACCAGTACTTGACTTCTCGGGTCTTCATCACCTTTATCATCAGGTGACGACAATGCGGTCTAGGATGAGAATGTGCTTGTCTTTGTTGTGAATGGATTGGAAGACAGCAATGAGATGAGACATAAACTTTCGAGCATTATGCATGACGAGGAGCGGAAAATAAAATAAGTTCATTAAAAGTTAAGAACTTCTTTAAACACAACCTTTTTGTAAAGACGTTATCATGTGTAATGTTCCAAAGATAACAATAATACTATCCTAAATTCGACTGTACTACCATTTGCCGTTACCAATTACGGATTTCCAGTCGCTAAGTTCAGTCCGGCACCATGATCATGATTCATGTCAGCTCGATCGATGATACCATATTATTGCATTGTCATATATATTGCAAAAAAGGAAATAAGGGACCCCGCTCCTCAACGTGGACGTGCATGAATTAGGTTCGCGAACCTACAATACAATACAATACAAAAACTCTTTATTGATCACCAAAACAGAAAATAAAACATGTACAATAACATCATTAATAAAAATAACATGGCGACACAAACGGCGGTTTTATCGCTTAAAGCAATATCTTCCAGACAACCTTTGTAGGGACTGGATAAATGCATACGTAATGGCGGAGAGCTATTTACAGCTGAAATATATTTTGCATTGTAAAAACATGTACTAAGAACCTAATAATATCTACATGGAATAACTAAGTATATATAGACATACACATATATATTTCCATATAAATAAATTACATACATCATACGTAAATACATATAAAACAATAATAATATAGCAGTGTGACAAGCAGTTTTTAACAAGGCAGGGATAAATAATGACGCTTAACCATAGACTTAAAAATTGAGAGTGACTTAGCACATCTGATGTCTTGAGGCAGCTCGTTCCATAATCTGACAGCAAACACCGTAAACGATTTTTCGTAAAATCGAGTGGAATGTAGAGGAAACATCAGCTGAAGGGATTCAGAGGAGCTTACTTTCAACCTAATTTCACGTTAGTCACAATCGAACTGGCGTTTCTGTAGCACGTACAGAATTACATGTACAATTATCGCAGATCCACTTCAATAATTAGCAACAATGCCTTCCTCTGTTTTTTATGCACATCAAGCTGGACATTAGAAAATCGTGTTTTCATGTTGTTTCTAGTTTCATTATGTTTGCGTGGCACAAGAGTGAGTACCACCGCATCTACCTTTTTATATCGATGATTGTCACCAAATACGTAAGTATACTAAATTTGACTAATTTGAGTCATATCAAACGCCAGGAAGTTGTTCTCATTTAGCATCCAAGATTTGACCGATACAAACATTCTAACAAAAGCTTGTAAAAATAATGTATGGTCTAATCCACATCGAGTGAAATTCCAAACTGGCCGGTACATACCAGTCCTAATATCGCGAACAAATCTAAACAAGCGTGGTAAATTTTAGACTATTGAAAAACACTGATGAAGCTAAGTCAACAAAATATAAGAAAACACTACAAAAATGATACACCAAGTCAATTATGGCTAGGCCCCGGGGGGATTCGAACCCCCGATCTCCTGTTTACTAGACAGGCGCTTTAACCAACTAAGCCACGGCGCCGTTGATGCCACCGGCGAAATTTATAGATAGGTAATTTTATCAATATTCCTCGTAAAGTACGTAGTATCATTATCTTTTCTATGGTGAAGTATAAAGCCAAGTCTCGAAATGACATTAGCCAGTAAGGGCGAGTGCATACATACGATTGCATGCACTCCAAGTCCACTAATGTGTACAGGCTATTTACACAAGTAGCTATTCGACTACTATATTTCGAGATTTTTTTAATTGTTCAAAAATAAATTCTTATCAAAATGAGATATTATAAAGATTATTTACAGATATGAAGCGAAACACACTGATTTATTTGTTGAAGTCAACGGCAAAACACCTCAAACCTGCAACTGAATGAGTTGTGCGGCACGTCGGTCGCTTATAAAGTTTTTATACAATAGAATTAGATAAATTTATATTGTATTTTGAGCATCTATTGACTATTACATGTGCATACCTCATACATTCTAAGAGACACTGAGCCCACAAATAATACTTATCTTACTTAAGGTATTGTGTGCACAAATTATTAGTTAGATTGTGTAAACCTATCGGAATCTTATATTCTGCCAGAAAATCATTCCATTAACATATTGTTCGATTAAAAATAATTTTGCTCTTGTACGAGAATAGAAAGGGGTACAACCCCTTTATAAAACCGGCATATGGAGAGGGATAGAACTTCAATAATTTTCTTAAAAACTGAAGGTTCAATGAACCGTATTGAGCATATTATGTTGCTTGAATCTGAATCATTGAATGAATGAATCACGCTTAATTTTTATGTTTAATAAACGTCATTTATTATATAAATGTAAACTGTATTTTTATTATTATATAGGCTAGCGTTTGACCACTATCTTGCTAATTTAATTGGTAAGTGATGATACGGTCGGGGATAGGCAGTACCTATATGGAGCATTAAGGTTAAGGCGTATTATGTACATCGGCACATGTACAAAGGGTTTGTTGTTTTGAACTTAGTTGCAGCGTTTAAATACAAAAAAACTTTATGTATATAATCATAAAATTCAAGCTCTTTTATTTTACAGATAATGAGTGCAGATTTCCACATCAAGTCGGTTACTACCTGAGCCATACAGGAATGAGGTGTCTACCACTTCGAGGATCAGCTTCAAAAACTTTAGAAATCAGTATTTTTCTTATTTTATTATTATTATTCAATGTTATAGTTGGAAGCTAGTCCAAATCCAAAATAATACAATAAAAAACACTGTACCCCTGGTGGGACTCGAACCCACAATCCCCGGCTTAGGAGGCCGATGCCTTATCCATTAGGCCACAGGGGCTTGCGAAATATTGTTAAATTTAGACACTGCTTGCCTAGGACTTTATTATGTCATGTAAAACAATGTTATTTTATTGATTGGTAGCTGTCCCACGCGACTTCACCCGCATTAATAAGTACAGAAAAAATAAAGTTGTTAAGAATTTCCTATGTGTTATGCCAGGTTATAAAAAGTATCGGTGTGCCTCAATAATTAAAGCCATATATATAATATATATAAAAGCCATATATATAAAATACCATACAGCCGCGTTTTTGAGTAATCGAGTTACAAACATGCATAATTTTACATATTTTATAATATAACTATACATACAGTAGTATTTCGTTGATTACTTCTTGTCCCTGTGCAAAATATTATTTTGACAGACCGACTTCGCAAAACCTTCGAATTCATAAAATCGCTTTTCTCCAAATTATATAATTGGAATAAAAAAAACCTACTATGGTAAGTTTGACTCGAAAGTTCTGTAGTTTTAAGCTATTTTTAAATATAAAAACGATTCATTATACGTTATAAAAAATATATTTTATAACGTATAATGTTTCTAAGTTATTTTTAAATAAATAAGTAATTTTGTATTGTATTTGTTCTATGTATTTATATCTATTTATATTTCTTCTATGATGTCACTATTTTGGGTAGATTCAACATTCGTTCAGTTTTGGTCGCAGATCTTCTATGGTTGCCATTTTTATGATACTCGTACTCGTATAAGGTAACATGACAAGCACGACGCTCGCCTGGTGGTAAATGATGACGTCTAGGTAGACGTCATAGGTGTTACAGATATAGGAGCATGCAAAATTCTGCCAATCCAGAATTTATTCAAATGTTGAAAGAATTTTACAATGATCCAGAAACTTAGATTACGTTACTATGGTTACGGATTGACCGCACCCTAGAGACTGCTAACAATGATAGAAATCGAACTTAAAACTCCTTGATCGATCCAAAGTGTATATTAGAAAATAAGTTATTTTATAGTAAGTATTATTTTGATAAGAAATTTGTACTTATCATAATAAAACCTTTTCATTGTATTTCAGTTGTATATTATTGTATGTTACCTATATGTATGCATAAAGTCTGTCATTATGGTACCACTTTTGGGTTAATGATCTTTATACGATATAAGTGTAGCATTGTAGATAAAACTTATTACATTGAAAACTTTGCCTGAACGTTATTTTATGGGCATTCTATGTACATAATGCCTTGGTATTAATCCACATTCTCATGCGCATCGCATAGGTGTTAAATAGAAGTGCATTTATTATTTTTATCGCCTTTATTTAATGTGAACAAATATTAATTTCATTTCAAAAATATTCATTTCGCAAAAAATACTAGATTATTCAGACAGATAGCCGGTAGCATAAGTTTATAAATATTATCAAGATCCTACGGGATTCTTCAGAGATACGGAGCATAACACCTCAACACTACAAAAATCACACTCGCCGCAAATTATTATTAGAGTTCCTTTTATTTGTTTTTTAATATCATTCTAAATTCTAAAATTCAGGGTGGTACCATTCATAACTATTGCATGAAGCTATATTTCAAATGATTTTCGATAGATGGCGCTAGAGTGAAATCGCATTCGATATTTTTTTTAGTAAACCCTAGAATTACTTAATTTCATTTATGTAGATTATTTTTAATGTAGTCATTTCTAGTAATAAACATACTAAATAATAATAATATTATATCCGTGCGTATGACGTAGTATCTAAAAACTCGTAATTACTCGGATATAGTCCACAAAATAAAGTCTATTATTATTATTTAGCGGTTTTATATCTTAAACCTAAAGTCAGGAAACATGAGTATCATAGCATAATTTATAAATGTAATATATTCGTAATATCTAAGCAGCAATTTAAAATATTGTTGTAAATAAACTGGCACATTTTTATTAATAGCTACAAATTATGTAAGACAAATAATTTTGGTCACACATTTAAAAAAAAAATATTTTTCAGTATTTTCAATCTACAAATTCATAGACTTTCTATTTTGTTGCATGCATTTTTGTTACAGTATAATTATTTCGCCTCAATCTACAACGACTCCGTGGCGCAACGGTAGCGCGTCTGACTCCAGATCAGAAGGTTGCGTGTTCAAATCACGTCGGGGTCAAAATGACTTCCTTTTTGCATCAATTTTTGTAGACAAATTTTATATAACTATAAGTGACTTTATTATATTACTATATTTGCAATCTTTAACCGACTTCACAAAAACGAGGAGGTTCTTAATTCGACAGTTTTTTTTCAAATTCTAGTTGGAAAGGTATCCGCGAGACAGTAGCGCGGATTGGAAGATAATTAAACTTACTCAATACTGTAGGATAAAATTCAGCAACCTTCAAAGTACATACCTAGGATTCTCTATTCTATATCCTCATAGCTTCATTATTTGTTTGCATTCTACATTGTAGTAATGGCCCTGACTCAGTAATAAAGTTAAATTATCGAGGAGTTAAATGGAGATACCGATTGCAAGCCAACCAGCACTGCCTCAAGCCGGATGGGTTCGTGAAATACAAGTTTGCACTCGTACTTAGCAATTACATGTAAAAACATTTTGGTGACAATTATACTAAATTGAATGTCATTGCGCTGATCGGTATCTTAGTGAAAGAATAATACTGATAGGAAGCCTCGCGTGTGTGCCATGTGAAGTCGACAAAATATAGCCAATACAAAAACTATTAATTTAATTTTATAATGTAACAAGCGTCGATGTTTATAAGTAGGTACAAGTACTTATTTATATGATGATGATGACTTAAATTCTAACAACAAATCTTGATTTTGGTTTCTTTTTATCATTAATGGCCGTTGCTCATTGACGCTTTCTATATCTCTGAAGATGACACTCAATAACCAAAATAAAATCGTTTTGTATTTGAATATTTTTAACCCCCGACGCAAAAAGAAGGAGTGTTATAAGTTTAACTTGTGTATCTGTGTGACTGTCTGTGGCTTCGTAGCGTCCAAACCGATTTTCATTTAGTTTATTTTGTTTGATAGGTGTCTTCATCGAGAGTATTCTCAGCTTTGTTCCATGAAAATTCGTTCAGCCGTTTAATTATTATCAGCTCTTTTTTGGTTGAAAAGACTACGATAGCATCTTTCGTAAACTATTAGTCATTTGACCGCGGACGTCAAAAAAATCAAAATGGCGATTCTGCACACTACTTACCTGTCACCATAGATGTATATGTACTACGTACCAGATGTGGCGTTGCGAACTAGATCTACGTTCAAATAAAAAGCAGTGCTGAATCTACATTTCGCTTAGTTTAGCGTAAGTACTCCTCACGCCCGATCGCGCGCCGCTCGGCACGTAAAACAGTGGGGCTATTCTGTAAGCTATCTCGAAGCGGAATCTGCGGTGCGATTTGAATTTCATACGACGAAATTCAAATCGTAATACGGTTGAATTTCGTAATACAACATTCAAATCTCACCGCGGATTCCGCTTCCGAGATAGCTTACAGAATAGCCCTACAGTTTATGATGGGCGCCTCTGGTTTACATGTACCTCGATGCCTGTCACACTGCTGCCGTCTGTTTAGCGTAGTTTACATTAGTCAAATCAATTGTATTAATTTGAAACCCAGTATCCTGTTACTTCAATGATATTGCAAGAATATAATATGGTAAACTTGATCTAATGCTGAGACAAGACATCTCCTTGAATCTGCAGAATACTCTCAACTCCTCGTCTGAGATATCGTATTTAAGCTCTTTGGAATGGTCTCAATGAACAAAATATACGTATAAAAACCATTTTGAATTTAAGTGTTATTTAATGAAATATTGCATTAAATATTATATTTCCTTAAGTGTTATCTAAACTATCATACTAGCTGTGCCCCGCGGTTTTACCCGTGGAGACATAATTCCCGTGGGAATGTGGTTTTCCAAGGTAGACCCTGGGATAACACATAGATAGCCTAGAGCCTATCTACATACCGAATTTCAGCTCAATCAGTTCATTAGTTTAAGTGTGAAGAAGTAACAAGCATAGTTCACACAAACTTTCGCTTTTATAATATTAGTAGGATTATTATCTACACGTTCGAGTCCCGCCGGACGGCGAAATTTTGGATTGTATATAAAAATGTACAAAAATATTGCATAGACGTAGTAAGGCCTATGTCCATCAGTGGACTAAAACGGGCTAATGATGATGATGACAGCATTGACTCCATTCCTGATTCCTGTTTTCTCGCTTCACTTCACATATTATACGACAAGCTACCTCTACCTGAATCGTTCTTTCTACTTACATAGTGCTGATTTACTGAAGTGCAAAGATCCTTTATTGATTTTATGGTTTAGCGAGTTAACATGCAGCAGGTTCTTGGCTATTTACAATGTATGTAGGTATATTTATATGAGTATACCTAAGTAATTTATTTTAGTATACGTTCAAAACTAAAAATCGTTCATTAGGTAGTACTTAGCTACTTACTCTTTAAAATGTTTTAAAAAAAAATGCTGAAATAAATCACGTAAAAATAGTAATAAATTGATAAATCGATCTAGCTAGGTTTTCATTTTCAGAAAATGTTGTTTTATCCCTGTTTTCAGGTAATCAAAAACTCCTACAATATAATTAGAATATGAAGGTAAATTTCGCCATTGTTAAATTGTTATGATAGCTCAGTGGAAGATCGATCGGCGATCAGAAGGACCCCGGTTCGAGTCCAGACGAGATGATTAATTTTTCCAAGTTTGTTCTTTTGTGAGAAAACTATTATTGGGAGTCAAAACTTTACATTAAAAAAAACACGATTAACCAAATTATTATGAATTAATTAATTATTATTAATCAATATTATTATATTACCGTGTCAATTCCAAACATTTATTAAAACAGGAGCCGCGTGCTTATTTAGTACAACGCCATCTTACGAACATCTAACGCCAACTAAGTGAAAGTTACAAATAGGTAATAATTATAATTAATACAGTCAAACGTTCATAGATGGCGTTTTAGTAAAATGCCGAAAAAACAAGTTTATTGTATGGGGTCCCCCCTTTAATTTTTAACTTTATTCTGTTTTTAGTATTTGTTGTTATGGCGGCAACAGAAATACATCATCTGTAAAAATGTCAACTGTCTAACTATCACGGTTCATGAGATACAGCCTGGTGACAGACGGACAGACAGACAGACAGACAGACAGACGGACAGCGGAGTCTCAGTAATAGGGTTCCGTTGGTACCCTTTGGGTTCGGAACCCTAAAAATCATAATTCGAATCGGTTTACAATTGACGGAGTAATCGCGTACCATACATATGACGGCGCCGCTCTCAATATTTGTAAACAGCAGGTGCAGCGGGCGAGCAGGTAACAACGATACGTCGATGCGTCACTCGTCCCAACCCCAGGTGCAGTGGGTGAGCAGATAACACCAATAAGCCGATGCGTCACTCGCCCCCACCACGCCGAGCAGTATAAAACACGGCGCGCGCTGCACGCCGGGACATTCACCCGTCGACGGTTGCCAGGTGCACATGCTGTGCCTTGGCTATATTAATTATCTAATTGAATTAAATTAATATGTAATATTGTAGAATTGCGGTTATTTCAATTACATAGTTTTTATATAAAGTTGTGATTTATTAATAGAATGATTTGGAATAAATTAAGTGATCAAAGGACACCGGTATTTTGGAACAATCTCGGAGCCTGATCCTATACATACAAAAATTACTCTTAAGACATAATAGCACTGTTATTAATGTCAATTAACATTTATTATTATTAAATAAAATACAGACGAATTGAGAACCCCCTCCTTTTTGGAAGTCGGTTAAAAATAGCTTAGCACCAATAAGGATAAAATCTGCCGCCATAACCTTACGGTGTGCCACAGCAGCACACAGCCCTTGAGAGTCAGAGTATTCTAGGCCTAGCGTGTTCACCGTCTTCGACCACATCATCGCTTACTACCAGTACGTAGTACTATTAAGTTATCAGATATAAAAAAAAACATGATCAAAATCTACTCAAAAAGTGAATGTCCTTAAGTATCCAGTTTTTCTGTATGGCGCTTAACTAGACTAGACCTGGAAAGCATAAGTAATAAATCATGGATTGAATACCTGATTTAAGTACATACTGTACCAAACCAAACGAACCTCATGTACCTAGACGTACCTTATGTACCTGAACATACCTTTTGTACCTGAACATACCTTATGTACCTGAACATACCGTATGTACCTGAACATACCTAATGTACCATACCTTGTGTACCTAAACATATCTACCTAATGTACTTACTTATTTGAAATTGTGGTGTTGGCGGCGTATGTTGCAGTGTAGTACATCTACATACCCGGGGACTAGACACAACACTAGGTCTAAAATATTCTAAGTAAGACTGTTTAGAATGTTCCAGACTTTGTGATTGGACCGCTTTTAAAATAAACTTTTTCGTGACTAGGTAAGTACGTGAAATTGAACTAGCCTTATTATGTTCCGTTACGTGCCTGAAGAAGAGTGCTCCTATATTTTGTTGCACATCGCTGGAAAACTGGGCAATCCTTATCGTGACCGGATTAGAAGAGCAAAAGTACTTACTTACTATTTTTTTCTACCTAACGATAAATTCATTCTGAGGTTGAAGCGCTGAGATATGGTCCGACTCGGTGACTAAACCATCTAGCATTTCACGATTTTTTTTTTCTACCGACGATATTACTCTGTTCTCTTTGTCTCACGTACTTTGTAGGTAGGTACCTACTTATACCACTATGGAAGATTACTGCGCCGCAAATTCAGTTTTTATCTTATCTCCGATTAAACAAATTATGTATGTTTAGCCTTGGTTTTTACATACACAGGGAGTGGTATTATGAACGTCATCAAGTCGCTGACCGAACATCCAAGGCTCTTGCTGAAAAATTGTTTGTACGCTGCCACTTGCGTATGAGCTTGCCAATTTTGTTTTTATATTAGTAGCTGAAAGAGTCTTATCGCAACGTCTCGGTTACACGATATGCCATTTGTAACCTAAACTGGAAAATCTTCATTCCGAGTCAATTTGCCGTTGCACTCTCTAGGACGGGACGGACCTTACTCAATTTTAAGGCTTTACTTGCCACGATAAAGTTCATTTTTGCGATCGTTAGTTTTCAGTGAGGACGTTACGGTTCCATGGGGTAGGTAGTGCAGACTCGAGACGGTCAGGTAAACTGGCTTACGTTTCTGGCGCCTTTTCAATTGAATCGCATTGTAAAGTGTAAACACACAGAGTCAGTTACCTTTGTGTGCGTCATGTCTACGTGCAGTTCGTGCATGTACAGGAACACGCCTCTGTTTCGCTTGTGTGAGATTGGAGGCTCGCTTGTGATAGTTGGATTGGAAGTATACTATTATTTATTCTGTGTTGGAGGTCATGAAATGGTAGGTTAGCTCAGTACAATTGTACCAACAGCCTACATACATTATTCAAATCGCTTGCACGTTGGTTTGTTTAACATTTTATCACCTAAGATTTTGGTCTGTGCGTGTCATCGGTCTATTTTCATCGATGTGGTCATGTTATTTTTTAGGGATGGATAAAGTTTCCGTTATGACTAGGAAGTTACCGTCTACGTACCTATATTATTGCTTGGTCATTGTGGTGCTGCACTGGTGCGTCTGCTATTCAAGTTATTTTTTGACCTTTTAAGTTTACAAGGAACAAAAACTGTTCCATGAATCAGTGACGCCAACTGACGCAAGGCGATTATTTCTAATGAAAATTGATTGTTTTGAGTTTGAAGCATTTTTAACCAATTGAATCTCATTGGTGTTGCTTGCGTGATCATTGTCACATCCGTCTGCTGCCTAAGTTTAGAAAAGTAATTAGGTATTAAATACGTGTCTGTTGCCTTATAACGCCTAGGTATTTTTAGTACCTATGTAAAATAATGTTCATTAGGCATTATGAATATGAATAGAAAGAATATTTTTAAACACACCTTCACTCGGTAGGTACTATAACTAGGAAGGAAAATACTTCTTTTCTTGTATTACTAATGAATTATTTAGTTACGGAATAAGGTATAAATAGTTAGGCATTAAGGGTACTCTATGTAGGTACTGTAGGCTATTCGTAGACTATAGGTCTACTTACACATTACCTATATATAATGTGGTCGGTCAATGGTGTCGAAGACTTTAAGGTGTTAAATAGGTACACTTAATTTAAACAAAAAAGCACCCCTACACCCATAAGCTTAAGTGAAATAGTTTTAAAGCTATGTAGGGTTGAATATGTCGTACTTCAATTACAAAAAACAAAATTGTTGCTTTTTTGCTATGGTGGGAGGAAAGACTACTTTTGGGGGTTGATTTGTCGATAAAATTAATTCAATTTTATCCCCCTAAAGGCTTTGACACCGATGACCGGACACACTATAATATGTATAGATTTTCGTCCTATATGAGGCAGTAAGGCAACTACATACCATTTTAATAAACCAGAATAAAGGCCTTCACACACGGCAGCTGTAATGTAAATATGTGCATTATAGTACGATACATTTAATTACACCTTTCCAAAGAAATCGTCAGGAGACCACACACGGTAGCTATAATGTATATTTTTACAAGTTCGCATCTTAAGATGCACATTGATACGAAAATATACATTTCAAGAATCGAAAATATAACATCGACTGAGACGTTTACCAATGTGATGAAGGGGAAAAATACATTACATTACCTGCGATACACCCCGGGATGTAATTAATGTACTTTAATATACATTATAGCTGCCGTGTGTGAAGGTCTTTAGGATAAAAAATAATTTATGAATTTAAGTAAAACACAGTCAAATATCACTCAAAATATGGCATACGAATATTATCTTGTCAAATTAAAATTATTTCATTTAATAAGTTCTCTTGACTCTTAACGTGACTCTTAATTTTTAATGAAGAGTATTTGTACCAATTTTCCAGTCAATCGACCCAGGAAATAATAAGTTTACAGAAAATTCAACTTTCCATTTTACCCTCTTAAGGGTAAAATTTCAAAAATTCCTTTCTTTGTGAATGCCTACAACTCTAACTACTACTACTACTACTAAATTTCATGGGTATCCCAGGACAAACTTTTCTTCTTGTTTAAACTGTGCGTGGACACGACAGTCAGTCAGTAATAACTGTTATACCTACCTACCTACACGTCATTTGTGTACCAATTTTCCTCAATGAGTTACAGTATTTAATTCTGACTAAATGTAAGCTTAATGTTCTTTATATGACAAGAAATATCTTTGAACCTAACTCTTACTGATTATAAATTCTACGTTTGTAGAAAATATTGCAAGGGTCAAAGATTTTTAACCCACGCCATATGTTCTTTAGTAATATTTCAAAGATAAGTAGATAAAATTATCTACTACATCTTAAATAAAATATTATATGCAGGTTCAGAGTCCAAACACAACCAAAATCTGATCTTGAGGAACTTGATGACCTTAAGCGTGACATCGAGTCAAAACGCGGAGCCAAACTGGTTGCCGTACAGACAAGGTGCACAGAGGACTCGAGACACGGTAATGTTAATATTACCGTGCTCGAGACGACACCATTCACCATCCATCAGTAAAAATCGCAGACGACGCAGACTAGAAAAATAAAAAGATAATAATACTACGTACTAGAAGAGGACTATATCTGCTTATAGTAAGTATAGATTCTTAACTACTTCCAAAAAGGAGAAGGTTGTTATCGTCAATTCGTCAGTATATACAATATACAATTTCTCCGTCATTTCAATGTTTTTTTTTAGTAGGTAGTACATGCACGGTGGTCCCATTATGCAAGACATCGAGATCTGATGAGTATATCCAGAGATATGGTGATAAACACAATCAACACTTGCTACTGAAAATTAATGTGAAGATAGTTTTTAAAGTTCCTGTTATAACAGATTACTAATTTATTAACTTAAGTTTGAATATATTATACCTATAATGCATTAAAATACCGCATACATTATTATGTACCTATTTAAGCCTAAATATTTATATTTCAACAGAATACAGGAACAGGATTATCCGAATCGATCATACTGGAACAACAACAAAACGCGGATGTTTTTCAAACGGCTGAACAGATTGTCTTGAAATTTGGCTAAGGGGTGATTCTTCGGAAACAAAATTTTCCATGTATATGGTTATATCTCTGAAACCAACTAACAAAACGGAGTGTAAATTTTTTTTAAACAGTTTGGCTTTATCCCTAACTAGGGCTAATTATATTTTTCAAATATTTGCTGTTTAGGTACAAAATAAAAATATTTCAAGTTCGTTCTTCTGATTCATATAGCGCGTCCGTTTGCCATTATCCGGAACAAAATAGTCGATGTCGCATTTAGCCTTTGATATTTCAATAATAATTAAAATTTAATCAAAAGGTAATGAATTGTCCTTTTATTATGTTTCTTTGAAGTGTCTCACACTTTATATTTTTGTAAATTGTTAAACACAATCCAAAATTTCATCGTACCGACGGGACTCGAACCCGCACCCCCCGGATTACACGTCCAGGTGCTCTACCAATTAAGCCACGGTTCGATACATCGATACGACGAAATTAGTGGATTGCATTTGTTAACCCAATTATGCATTGGTGGCGCCATCTATGACTACTTATTACGTAAGTTAATCATTAGGAAGAAATCATTACAGTTTTCAAATCCGACGAGAGATGTTGCACTGCGTAAATCAAATATTATGTTTCTTTGAAGTGTCTCACACTTTATATTTTTGTAAATTGTTAAACACAATCCAAAATTTCATCGTACCGACGGGACTCGAACCCGCACTCCCCGGATTACACGTCCAGGTGCTCTGCCAATTAAGCCACGGTTCGATACATCGATACGACGAATAATTATTATCCTTTTAGAAAAAATAATTATTAATAGATAATTGTCCTTTTAGAAAAAAAATGTTTTAGTTATAACTACGTTAGTGTGTTTATAAATAAATAATTAAGAAGTGTCCGGTGTATGATACTGATTAATGTGGCGTAAGCTGCGCTTGACCATACTTGGTCGGGTATTATTAATGAGAGTCTGGCTGGCTTCATGTGCGGGGGGAAGCCAGTCATGCAATGAACGAGCTAGAAGACGAATGAACCGTGGTTGGCTTAGAACCCGGTGTTACGCAGGTAAATGTCTGATTAATCTGCGCTTGGTTCAGGTGACATACTGATTACAATGCCTACTTTATAAAATTATTTTTATTGTTTTAAAACTTTAATTTATGTTTCGTATGATGCTTTTGGGTTATAGATTCGTGTAGAAAAATGTAATCATTGAAGTCTGTATGTATGATGAGTTATGCATGATTGTTGGCTAAATCCTGATTCATCTGTACCTGATTCATATTGTCCAAACCCCAAACCCTATATGAATCATGGGATGGGATCATCATTGGGATGTAAGGGAGCACACATACCATCTAAGTGCTCCCAGCCAACCTCACCTGCTGCTGCCCGTGGTGCATCCTGCTGACCAAAGAACGAGGCTCTGGCGACCGACAAACGGCGGTATAACGTAGCTAAATACCACAGGCCGGTGACGGGGAGCAGCGTCACCGTTGCTAGAAGCTACGTCCTGCGATCACCCAACTGCCCAGCGCGTGGTGATTATTTGGGCAAAACCTATATGGCACGCACAACTATACAATGGCCCCCAGTCCCCAGTCGCCCCGCTATTCCTAACCAAGGCGGCGGTTACGGTAACGGCGGGGCAGGGGGGAGCTAAGAATCTTCGAGCTACGGTTCCCTGCCAATGGGTACCGACTGACACTGGCTACGTTTAATGGACGCACGCTACGGCTTGAAGCACTCTAGGCACTACTAGACGAAGAGCTGAAAAAGGTAAGATGGCATATTCAGGGGTTATATGAAGTCCGAAGAGCGGGGGAGGACACCGTTACCCGTTTATATTTCAGAAAAGGAGTACAACCATCCCAAGGCGGCGTCGGTTTTTTGGTCCACAAGATCCTCTCCGACAACGTTCTTGAAACCTCCAGTGTGTCAACAAGGGTAGCGTATCTTGTTATCAAATTCACCGAGAGGTATATCCTCAAGGTTATCCAAGTATACGCACCGACTTCAGCACACTCGGACGATGAAGTGGAGGAAATTTACGAGGCGTTTCCAAGGCCTTGCATACCATCCAAAAGGCCCACTTCGACGTTGTCATGGGAGATATCAACTCTAAAGTAGGGAATACAAGCAATCGGTAGTTGGGAAGCAGAAATCATAGGGGGCAAATGCTCGTCAACTTCCTAGAAAAAAAGGGGCTTTTTCTGATGATTTCATTTTTCAGTAAGACCCTCAGCGGAAATGGACGTGGCAAAGCCTCGACGCTATGACTAAAAACGAATAAATCTTTATTATGACGGGCAAAAAGCGCATATTTATCAGTGATCACTAGGTTTAAAACTGGCAGTGATCACCGACTAGTACGAGACTCTCTAGATATCGACTGCAAGTTTGAATGTGTTCGTCTAATGAGGTCCACGCTTCAACCCAATAAGCTACAATCCGTGGTTGGGTCCGAAACGATCCAGCTGAAACTAGAGAACCGATTTGCTGCACTGGAAAGCACAATAAACTTTGACGTTGACCAGGACCTCGACCATATGGTAGGCATCCTCAGAGAGAAAGAGACAAAATTCTGTGAGACGCGAGGTGCCGGCAAGAAGTCTAAGCTTTCAAAAGATTCTCTGCAACTAATGCAGAAGAGAATGCTCTGATAGCTTAGCGATATGACGTGGGTATCCGCTAAAAAGGATTTCCCAAAATTCACCCCTAAAAGGGATGAAACGGGGGTTCAAAGTTTGTATAGAGGACCTTGTATAGACTTACTTACTTGTATATTTAGATTATTAGTATATTAGTCTTTTTTATTCGTAACTTCACACAAGTACTTCTGTAAATGAATAAGATATATGTGATAAACGAATTGATAATCAGTGCTCGTGGAAAGCTCACGTTAGTAAAATTTGTAAAAAGGTAAATGGTTTAATTTACCATTTAAAAAAATTAACAAGAATATCTACACAAAATACTGCGATGATGGCATATCACGGCTACGTAGCATCAGCCCTAAGATATGGCTTAATAATCTGAAACAGTGTTTGGGTAAATAAAGAATTTATAGCTCAAAAAAATGTGTGCGTGCCCTATGTGGTGTGGGGCCTCTGTACTCATGTCGCGAACTATTCCCTAAGATTCATATACTCACCCTACCTAGTATGTACGTTTACGAGCTTAGTATTTTTGTTAAAAAGTATCCACAGTTATTCACAAAATTTAGAGATGTTTCTGATTTTAACAGTCGTTTTCCTGATAAACTTGTGTACCCAAAAGTAAGGAAACACTCAACATCAATTGGCACTTATTCCATGGCGATCAAATTTGTAATAAGTTGGTGGTAAATAGTTTAAAATCTCTATCATTACCAGTATTAAAAAAAAAAGATATATGAGTAGTTATGTAGAAAAGCATTTTATGCGGTGAATGAATTTTTAGATATAAATAAAGAATGGTGACATGTTTGAATATTTGTATGTTAATATAATATATATTAAAATAGTAATAATTATAAAAATTTGACCAATTTATGAAATATTGACCGAACTGTTATAATGGAATTGTTATATATATACTATATATATATATATATATATATATATATATATATATATATATTTTATATATATATATATATATATGTATACTTACCGAGACATAGGATAAATATTATAGTATTTCTGATCTTATAATTTCCTTTTTAAAGATTTGCATGCCACCCATGGCAAAATACGGATAAGGTCTTATATTGTATTTTTCGATGTTGTTATAAACCTGTATTTTATGCAAATAAATATCTGAATCTGAATCTAAGTAAATACGTGTTTCAGTCGAAAAATCGAAATTCCTAAGAGGGTGAAATGGGGTAACAAAGTCTGAAATCAATAGTTCACGCCATACTTGAAAACGTTTTTGATGGGTTTTTACGAAAGAAAGTTTTGAATAAATAAAACAAGTTTTTAACATGGGAGAACTCGCGAGGAATTTCTAGTTTTTTATGTATATTTACTTAGGTACAACCTCTTGAATACTTAAAAAAAACACAAGATTATAAACCTTCCCATTAGTAATATTAGTTAAGATTTACCCTTTCCCAATACAAGGAATATTATACCGTAGATTAAAAAATGTTTTACAATAATTATTGTTGAATTTTCCAGATTTTTTTCCGTAAAATGTATGATCTCTGATATAATTTAAAAAAAAACCGACGCGCTAGTCATTTTCAGTACTAAGTCTGAAGTGTTTATTTCCATATCTCTAAGATACTTGTCAGTTATTGAGAAAAATACAAAATGAACAAACGGAAAACATACACTGTCAAACAAAAAAATAACTTTCCAAATCGGTTAAGAAATAGCTGAGTTCTGAGGTAACAATCATAAAAAAATACTGGCGAATTATAAATCTCCTTCTTTTTTGTGAAGTAAGTTAAAAACATATTATAATAAACTAATAACATATTATAAAAACATGTTATAATTAAAATATAAATATTTTGTTAATATAGTGATCTACATAAAGTTTTTCATTTTTATTTCTGTTTCTGATTCATCTTTTACAAATTCTGATTCATATGGGCACAACATATTTGAACGCCGATATCTTGCAAAATTACCTTATAAAAAAGAGTCCCTAATTAAAATATTTGTTATTTGGTATACCTATTTTCATATGAACATGTGTTACAGAGCTGAAAGTGTAAATAAATTTTGGCCATATGAATCAGCCGAAGAATGAAATTTCGAAGATTCACCCTAAGAACACCCGATGAATTTACCTCTCAAACAAAAAAAAAACTAAATCAAAATCTCTCTCACGCTTGGGAGTTGCGATACCACAGACAGACACACACACCTACAGCAATACACACGTCAAACTTATAACACCCCTCGTTTGCGTCGGGGGTTAAAAATTGTCAATAAAATAGCGTAAATACCTTGGAAAGCCTCCCGGACGTAAACATTGATGTTGTGATTCACTGGACAGTTATTTATCTTGTGCTATAAACAGTCTCGTATTTATGTTGACTAGGGTACGTACTACGTAGGGCGATTACTCGTTTCGGTTAAAATACATTTTATGTTTAATTATTCATTAAAATTAACGAATATATTTAGAGAGCTATGAGAGTCAGTTCCCATTCTAAGCCTAGCCTGCTACCATCCTCTACCGCATCATCACTTAATACAACAGGTTAGATAGTGGTCAAACGCTAGACGATACCGTATAAGAAACTGCGTCCCGCGCCTTGGGTCGCGTTTAATTGTAAGTAGGTGAGTATCAAGTGAATGAATGTCCTATTACCGTATTAGATTTCAGACAAATCGATCCCGCCGTTTGACCATGAAGAGGATAAACAAACGCAGATATACGAACTGACTTTCGCATCTATATTATTGATGTTTATAAACCTGTGCGTCTGCGGGTGGGAGGTACTGATACACCAAGGCCATGATACGAGTACGTCATTTTATACGTCTCGCCATTCCCATTAACTAGCACAACAGAACCTAAAGAACTATATTTGATTGTTTAAGCAGCTAGAGGGAATGTTTTATCCAAGTAGTTCAACTCCTACCTACAATTTTCTTTTGCAGTAACTTTTTTGTAAAGCTCCTTTACTGTAAAGCTCCTAGAGTAGTCTAGTAAAGACTAGGTTTCTTTTTTTTTAAATAAATAAAAGTTTATTATAAGCCACATTTAAAAGTAATTTCACAAGTAATATCCTAACTGTCTAACTAATATTATTAATGCGAAAGTAACTCTGTCTGTCTGTCTGTGTCACTTTCACGCCAAAACCACTGAGCCGATTTAAATGAAATTTGGTACACAGATAGTTTAGAGCCTGAGAACGGACATAGGCTACTTTTTAATGCGAAAAGAGGGTTGTAAGTGGTTGAAAGGGGGGATGAAAAGTTGTATGGAAGTATCGTCATTTTAGAAGCTATAAGCTTGAAACTTATTTTGTAGGCTGTTAATTTGATATAAATAAATATGACATTCAAAGTTTCTAAAAGTGTTACCCTCAAGGGTGTTAAATAACAATAGGGGATGAAAGTTTGCATGAATATAAGGTTTATGTTTTTGTTCTACTGAACCGATTTAAATGGAATTTGGTACACAGATAGTCTAGAGCCTGAGTAAGGACATAGGCTACTTTTTATGGCGAAAAGAGGGTTGTAAGAAGTTGAAAGGGGGCATAAAAAGTTGTATGGAAGTATCGTCATTTTTAGAGCTAGAAGCTTGAAACTTATTTTTTAGGCTGTTGATTCGATATAAAAGTTTGTGAGGGCGAAGGGGGAGGGAGAAGGGGAAGGGGGAATTAGGGGAGGGGAGGAAGGGGGAGGTGAGGGGAAGGGTAAAGGGGGAGAGGGATGGGAGGTGAGGGAAAGGGGAGGGGAGGTGGAGTGGGGGGAAGAGAGAGGGGAGGGGAGGGGAAGTGGGGGAAAGGGTAGGGGGAGAGGGAAGTGAGGAGAAAGGCGGTGGAGGGAAGAGAGAGGGAGAGGGGAGGGGAAGGGCGAGGGGGAGGGAGAGGGGAGGGGGATTGGTGCGGCGTGGTAGGGTGCGGTGTAGGTGGGATACGCATGTTTCTTATTTGTAAAATAATTTGCCTAAATATTTAAAATGCTACCCAAAGACACTATTCCACGCGGACGAAGTCGCGGGCACAGCTAGTATGTTTATATTAATGTATGTTCTTAATATCCTACTTCCTACTAATATTATAAAGGCGAAAGTTAGTGATCGTGTATGTTACTTCTTCATGCTAAAACTACTCAACCGTTTGAGCTGAAATTTGGTATGTAGATAGCCTAGACCCTGGAATAGCACATAGGGTACATTTTATCCCACATTTCCCACGGGAACGATGTCTACGCGGGTAAAGCTGCGAGGCACAGCTAGTAAGTACTAAATGCTGCCTGGATTGGATAATGATGGCTGACTATATTGTAATTTGTAAGGTAGTAGGTAAAATTCCGCAGCCAGGATTTACCTATTAAGAACCTACGTCAGTGGGTATTTATTACCACATATTAAAATAACCTAACCCGTAGCATGCATCTGTGTATGTTATGTAGGTACACATTTACATTATTGGAATACGTACCTAAAATATACAAAACAATAAGAACTTACGTAGGTACGTAAGTTCTTATTGTTTTGTATATTTTTCAGTTCTCTTACCTTCCAGCAGGCAGGTCCGCGGGTTCGATGAAATGTTAGTACATTTCATCGAACTTACCAACATATGTAGACCAAAAAAAATTGAGGAGGATAAGTAAGTATCAATTAAGTACATCCTGAAAGGTGTTATAATAATTATATTTCATGCCGGAAATAATTTAGGATCGTTTATAAAAATAGACAAGTAATTAAAATGTTTATGAATTATGCAAAAGAAATTGGTTCATAAATTACGGCGTTCTGAGGTAACAAATCATATGCAAAAATATTTTTTTGCATAATTGTTACCCACTAATTAAGAAACTCCTTATTTTTGTGAAGTTAGTTAAAAACCGACTTCAAATGCCACGCTAGTCGTGTTTTTAGTACCAAGTTTAAAGGTTTATCTCCATATCTCTGGAAATACTCGTCAAATCTCGATGAAATTGAAATGGGACCAACAAATTTTTAACTTTATTCTGTTTTTAGTATTTGTTGTTAAAGCGGCAACAGAAATACATCTGTGCAAATTTCAACTGTCTAACTAAACACATAGGTAATTAATATAATTAATACAGTCAAACGTTCATAGATGGCGTTATAGTAAAATGCCAAAAAAAAACGTTTCTTGTATGGTGACCCATTATTGATATTTATACTAAATACTGATGTCTATAGTCCCTATCAGGTGTATGAAAATCAAGGTCTTGAGTCAACACCATAAATAGATATGGGCAAATTTAGATTTTCGCGAAAACTTGTAAGTACCAAAATATACCTTAATTATCAACTTTTTTATTTTTCGGAATTTTTCCTTTACTTGTGCTGTAAGACCTTGCTTTTAACCAAAATTGACAATTCTAGGTCAACCGGAAGTACCTTATAGGTTTTGGGTCGAAAACCTATAGGTTACTTCCCGTTGACCAAGAATCATGAAATTTGGCAAGAAGCAAGATCTTACAGCACAAATAAAGGAAAAATTCCAAAAAATAAAAAAGTTGAAAATTAAAGGGTGTCCCCATAATACATTGTATACGCCATTTAAGATAGGTCTCTGAGTTATATGAGCGCTCATACAATATAGAGGTCTAGATTAATTGGTACCAACCAACGTTGGTACGGAAGCCTCGGGGAACGAGAGCAACTCGACTTGGCCGGTTTTATTTTTAAAGTCGTTTCTAATTATATTACCTACCTGTATCACAATGTGATTGCAAAGGAAACAATTTGATTATGTTTCTTCTATTTGTAAGATTATATTTTTCTTTGGAAGATATTAATTCCATACATACCCTAGATCCTAGATTTGATTGTTGATTTGCTGATGGTCTAGGATCTAGTCTATATAGGACTCTACAAATGGACTGGATATATCCGCAGGGACCGCAGGTAATGACAATAAAGCTGGTTGTGGAGTTATGGGCATGTACAAGTCAGGTAGAAAGCTACACAGAGAGAGAGAGGGAGAGCTAATCGTATTGACTTAGAATTCGACCCTCATTTCTATCAAGGTTAATGAAACAATGGTTATTGACTGCTTGTGACAATTTAGTCATGCCTCGCGTTTCAATAAATGAAACAGTAATTTATGAGGCTCAAGTCACGAGTTCTGCCAGCATGACATACAAATATAACAAAACGTTGCTATAGAACAGTTCTTATCTTACATTGACGTCATTGGGAGGCACGGTTGTGCCAGCCAATCGCAAGCTGCCAGCGGTTGGTAACGTAAGAAAATAAAAATATTATTACATTTTGTTGAATAACTAACTATGTATTTATCGTGTTATGGCTTATAGCAAAAACGACAACGTATTCGAAACTAAAAGACTGGACTAGTTTAACGAGTTTGTGAAGGTCACTCAAGATCTAGCCAAATACCTAGGTATTATTACAATACCTACCTACGTTTAACATTTTTGTATAAAATATTATTTCTAATAATACCACACGGACACAGAGGCGGGACGAGTATAAGTAGAGTATAAGAGTATAGCAGGATTTTTTTGGCTCGAGATGTTTTATGAAGGAATTTCATAAATAATTTCGCAACACAGGATACAGACTAATGAAAGGAAAATACCGCAATCGCACGTGCCTTTATCGAAACACAAAATGCCGTCGATAAGAGCTGAAATTAGCTGTAAAGTAATACTGCTGATGCAATAACGCGCGGGATTGTGGTTGTTTGTTGGCTGCGGCACGAATCGTCTGATCAAACAAACAGTAGTTGAACTTTTCACGAGTGACCCTGGCGCAAGGTTGCCTTGTTTTAGGTCCGTCTTCTGGCTGCAGCTGCCCAGTAGTGCGTTGATTTTCCCTTGGAAAAAAAATCAACGCACTACTGTCCAAAAAGTAAACAATATCTTTAGTGACATTTTTTCTACTTTTCATATGATGAGATTATTGTAGGGTATTTTTGTATGCTAGGTACTGCATACAAAATAATATATAACAAATAATAATATTAAACAATAAAAAAAAAAACAGGAAAAAGAGTTGCCTGCTTTACTAAGCAGGCAAATCTTTTTCCTGCTTTCAATGAAGAACTGAACATGAATAAAGCGCAGCCATAATAGGTACAGGACCTACAATTTTAATAGGCCTAGAAAACGTTAAGTAACATGAAATTTGGCTCAGGAGTTTGTCATCGTTGAGAAAGGATTTATGAAAATTGATCACCCAAACTTAAATAGGGAATTAATGTGGCTAAATATGAGTCTTTTTGTACCTCGATTGTCTTTTAGAATCTAGAAACCTTCACCTGTTTACAGAACAGTTAGCTATCCACGTGCTAATTTAGTAACAATCAATAAATTTTCATGAACAAATCTTATTCGTGGGGAAGGTCTAACATGGTCGTAGATTTAAATTGGCGAAAACTGTAGTAAACAAATTAATAGGCGTGAAATTTTTAATTAGTAGTCACTAAGGTATCTAGTTACCTACCTATTTAAACAACACAATTAGTTTATAATGATTTGTTAATGTATCAATCCTATAAATTTTATTATGAACACGACTTAATAGTATTTTTTTATAGAGCGGTAAACAAGCTTGCGGCCCACTATTATTCCAATCATTACAACTCAAATCATTTATTTGTCACCTATCAATATCATAGTAAACATAGCCAGCCACCATGCAACAGCTGAGACAGTGCGAGTAGAGTTCAATTTGGCATGAATACAAATCTGACGCAATTCCGTATAGTGTGTAGAGGGGCTTGCGTGTGCGCACACATGCAGTGTAGTCACAGAATATCAAAGGAGTTACTACGTGACCGCTGTCTCGTGTTGCGAACCACGCGCGCCGCGCCACACCCCCACCCACAGACTACCTATACTATAATAATAATAATGTAGGTACTAACTTTCTAACATCGACGTCATTGACCTCGCATTTATATTTGACTAACATTCGAAACTGTCAAATGTTTTTACAATTCTTACCACTGTACTAAATACTTAAAGTAGGTAGGTACAAATCTACATAATATTTAGATACTGACTTGCCTACCTTATAAGTAGGTATATTCATTTGTTTTACCTTGTACTATTGGTTATTCTGAGGTTTTACTAGTGGTTTTCATTTGGTACTTACCCAATAAATGAAATAGGTGTTAGGTTCTCTATGTTATCTATACATGTACATAGAACATAGAATAGAACATAGAGTAGAACATAGAGTAGAACATAGAGTACCTACATAGAAGGGTACAGGGAGAGGCGTACCTACAGTACATCCTAATTATGTCCATTGACTATCTATCTAGGTCAGTGAACGTATGTTTTATTTGCGTTCACTGATGTAGGCAGTTTAACAATATTATAAATCCACGGTTCAAATGACATCAACGCGTGTAATCATATTCAATATTTCTTGTACTTCATAAAATTAGTTTTTTTCCAGTTGTTTTGAGAGTTACGTATTAAATACCAGAATAAAATAACTTAATGGTTTCACTTAGAAAACAATAAATATAAAATCTGACGGTACCCATATCAACAGATCAACAAAGAAGGGTATTGAAATTATTGAAAAATTAGCATAATTTAAAGTAACTATAGAGCTGTGCTATGTCCTTATTGAACACTAAAAGATTTAGAGGAGCGCTCACATACAGTTAAGTTATAAAAGGAAAATCTTGATGTAATGTAATGTAACTGAAAAAAATGTATCTAAAAAAAAAGATTACCGATAGTTTGATAATGATAACTGTGCAATTCTTACATATACATATTACAGTACATTTTAAGTGATTTAAGTTTCTTCCTATAGTGTGTCCGGTCATCAGTGACCGAGCCTTTAAATGGATGATATACGATATATAAATATCATCTTCCTGGACCAATTGAATAAGGTATGAAATGGAATGAATTGAAGTATAGGAATGAAATTGACCATCGATTGGACTTTTCGGTCCAACACCATCAATGGTCAATTTCATCATCATCATTTTTTTATTCTTGTGTATTGCTACGTATTTAGTACTATTAAGTATTCTGTGGTATTTCTGATTTCAGTATAAACCTACACTACATCTATATACTGTATATTCTTGCGTAGGTGTAGGTACATACAATTAGTCTATTACAGATCTGGAATCGGGCGCTTCGTCAACTCCAATAAAGATATCGACGAACATAATTGTTGATCGAGAGAGGAATTTTCCGATGCTCTAAAGTGACAACAAACAATTCCTTCTTTATTACACACAAGTGGCGATGTTTCGGTACTGTTCCATTTGAATTCAGCGAATTGCTGGACTGAATTGAGATCTGAAATATTTAAAAGAACATTATTTAAATTATCATGAGCGTATGTAACATTTTGTACATAGGTACTTTCTTCCACGATGATTTTAGACTCTCAAACATGGTTTTAGATTATGTTCTACATCTCAGATGCTCTTTCAAGATACTTTCAATGTTCTATGTTCATTCATATAACAAATTTTGTCCTAGACACAAAATAATGAATAGTACAACTAGAGTGGAGACCGCGAATTGGCAAACATAGCGTAGGATCAAGTATGTCGGAGCGACGATATGATTATACGAAAATCGGTGGGCAATGACTGAAAAAGATCGAAGAGCAGAAGATCGGGCTCAGTGGCACGACTTGGAAGAGTTGTAAGAGACGTCCAGCAGCAGACTGACACCGACTGATTAGGAACTTGTATCAATTTAAATACTAGTCCTGGACAAACTGACTGCTCGACCAAACGTATTATTCGTCTATTTGATATTCAACATTATACGTAACATTTGCCTGCCTAATTATAACTAGGTAGTTACTCAAAAAACTTAGTGCATGTTTTTTTTATTAACAGCAGGAAACTCTAACATCAGTCATGTTAATAAGTTTAGTTGTCTAGGTTTTGACAAGGTCGTTAGAATGGACACTACATTTGGGCAAAAACTGGCTGAATGCTTTACGTGACAGTAGTCTGGTATTACTCACATCGGGCATACAACTCACAAGGCGCCTGTATTCAGGTACAGTAGGTACTATTAATTATTCTGTGATAATTATGTGGGCTTGGCCGACGCATTGCGTTCTCAGAACGTGTTATTGAAGCCCGCATTTTATTTTTGTGCATACACGTAACAGAACCGCATACGTGATTAATGCAATGTAGCAAATGTATTTTAATAAGCAAGGACTTTAAAGGCTTCAATGCTATAAATAATAACACGCAAAAATGCAAAAACTAAAACAATCAAAGCCTTGACTTTACCAGTAAAAGAAGTATGCAATAAATATGAGTTTAGATGAAAATTTTGTTTGCATTATTTTTGGTTTGCTGGCAACAAGTTCTAGCCGAGATAAGATACATATCTCCCGCCATAACCTTTATGCCTAGCGTGTTTACTATCTTCGACCACGTCATCGCTTATACCACCAGGCGAGATAGTGGTCAAACGCTAGTCTATATGATATAAAAAACCAGCCAATTCACAGAATAATGAATAGTGGCCAAGTGCGAGTTGAACTCGCGCACCGAGACTTCCGTACAAATTTGTCAAACTAGGTTAAAGGAAAAAAAGGAAAAAGGTTTTCAGTTTATTCCTATATAAGTGCTTAACGACCTTGCTCTTGCCAAATTTCATGATTCTAGGTCAACGGGAAGTATAAAATCAAAACGCATATAAGGTTCTGATTTTCTTGTGAAATTGCAAAATATGCGAAAATACGCGACATAAATGGTCATATCTTTTATCGCGTTGAATTTCACAGCCAAAAGATACCGTAGACCCAAGTATTTGACATGAGTTTCAACTTGATATCTCTACGCGTTCCTGAGAAAAACGGATCTTGCTTGACTTGCAGACGGACAGACAGACAGACAGACAGACGGACCACAAATTGATCCTATAAAGGTTCCTTTTTTCCTTTTGAGGTACAGATCCCTAAAAAACGGTAGGATGTTCTTGAGATCACTCCTGATGACGTCACATTTAAACAAAAGACACTAAATCAAAATCAGTTCAACCATTTGGAAGCTACGACGCACGCTACGACGCCATAGACGGCACTGACAGACACACAGACACTTATATATTTAGATACCCGTCTTTTTGCGTCGGGGCAACTATTGTATAATCTGCGGTCGTGGTTACAAATAGGTGCATGGTGGTGCGGTATGACATAGGGTAAAATAAAGATGTTGCAACATATAACAATACTTAAACAAAGCGTACGTACAGAAAGTTTAGCTAATACAACAGCAATTCAAATTCAAAATATTGAAGAGAAAGCATAACAAAGGCATAACACAGTCGTATGTACTCAGATCCTTTACGTTTGTTCCCAGAACCTACAGTCAAGAGTCTAGATTGTAATTACGAGATTGCAATCAAGCTCCGCAGCTCTTGTGTCAGACACGCGAACTCTCTAATTAAGGTTCATTAGCCAGCGGCGTTAAATGTTGGCTAATTCCTTGGACTAGCTGCTTCGTGAGCATTGCATTTTAATTACTCCTTTAAGGGCCAGTTTCACGGGTTCCTGATAGCGCTAATACAAAGAAATCTGACAGATTTTTGACAGCTTTTATATGGCGCCAGCCATATGTCAGATATTTATCTAACGCATTACTAGGAACTGGTGAAGCTTGCCCTAAGTAAATTAATTAAATATCTAACACAAAAAGAGTTGACTAAATACGATCCCAAAAAATTTAATTTATAGGTACTAGTGGCACAACTTGGAAATTCGCCCATAGTAATTTATGATCGTAAAAAACTAAATAACCGACTTCACATGCCGCGATAGTCAAAGTACTGGCTAGTTATATAATCATGTCATCAAAAGTATACAAATTTGCTTATGTTGTTTATCTCCATACCTCCGGAGATCATTGTCATATCTCGATAAAATTTGAATGGGACCAAACGGGAGGCATAATCTTTGAAACTAAAAATAATTTTTCAAATCGGTCAAGATTTGACGGAGTTCTGAAGTAACAAACATAAAAAAACAGGCGGATTCAGAACCTCGTCCATTTTTGTGAAGTCGGTTAAAAATAAACATAAAATATATATTATAATAATAATACAGTCGAATTGAGAACCTCTTGAATTGGTCGTAGCTTCTGTATTAATTGTTAATCGTTTTATTTTTATATCTGACTAGTTTATGCCCCACGGCTTCGCCCGTGTTGAAAAATACTTTCACTTATTTAAACTTTTCTTTTATAACAAACTTGTCCTGACAATTACAACAAACAACAATTACAACAAACACAACGAAAAAGAATAAGCGAATTCGGTCCAGCCCTCAGAGTAACAATTACTAAAGTATAGTTAGTAGTCCAGAGATGATAAGCATGATGCCGTGACCAAGGAAAATAAGGATTAATTTTTATATTTATTTATCTGTCTATCACGCAGAAATATAAATAATAAGGTGACATTTCTGTGGTCTATCATAATGAAGGCTTGAAATAGACGTTGAATTTAATTTTAAGTTAGTGATCAGAAAGTTTAGATTGCTACTGCTATAGAAATACCGTATAATATAGATAGGCTAGATATTTACCACTATGTAGTCTGGTGGTAAGTAAGCGAAGATGGTGAACACGCTAAGCCTACAATGGCTGACTCTTAAAGGCTATTCTACCGGAACACCGTAAAGTTTTCTCCTTGATGGTGGTAAGCTTCTTTTTGGTAGGAATTATGAGGAAATTATAGAGCAACTGGTGAATCTAGCCCTTAATTTTTAGCTTTATTTCACAGTTATTTTCGGGAAATTGTACAACAAACGATCTCATTGTTAAAACCGTACAATTTATTTATTGTTGTAATAGCACCAATTGAATCCATCCCAATATTTGCATCATTCCAAATCCTGTGTAGGCACAGTTCTCATCATGCGCTGGCAGTTCTAGAACATTCACAAAAAGATTATTCGCACATGGCAAAGAATTTTCTCGCGAAGGTTCTCGAATTGCGGTAGTAGTGTTGTGAAATATGCACTGTGTACTATACTACTCGCTTCTTAGGTATCTTGTTTGATAAACATTGCCTTTATTCATCGGCATGGAAAGTTACAGAAGATATTAATGTGACCAGCACTTGTATCTTGAACAGATAATTACTTACTTATTTCTGTGGTTGATATTAAAAACATATAGGGTTGTGCAAATTTCCTCTGATTGACCAAGCGAAGCGAAGGTCTCCATTTTAGCTTGAGCAAAATTGCTCTCTGTCTGTACGTATGTCGGGTGAATGTCCGGATGTCTGTTCTCCTCAACAGGTCGCATTTCTCAATCTCGAGGTAGATTCTCGTAAAATGTCGATAGGATTATTTTTCAATTCAGTTTTTAGATTTTTTTTTATTATGGTGGAAATATGGTGTTGAAAAAAAAAACATATTTTTGTATTTCCGAAATATGTTCAATAATGTCACAAAACTTGTTTGTTACCATTATTAAGCTGCATTTTTTTATCTGAACACCTATTTCATCCGATAAACTTCAAAGGGTCGGTCGGGGATTTCGTTCTAAGGTGCGCGGTGAACATTTATTCGTAGAGACAGACTCGCGAGGTCTAGAGCCAACAAAGCAATTAGGTAATTTGGTATCTTATTTAATAAAAATTACCTTATTGATCGCCACGAAAAGTTACAGAAGATATTAGTGTAACCAGCACCTGGACCTGGATGATTAACGGAAACAGACACACCACAGAAATTAGTAAGCACATTGAATTTTACTTATTAAAACAGAAATAAGTAAATACAATCTAGGTAACTTAATGTGGTGGTAATACGTATATCTATATAGTTAATTCTATTTTATGCCATTAGTTGTTATATTGTGGTCTCCTTAGGAGTTTTATGAAGCGTATAATAATATTTATGATGATTCTACCAACATCGTACGTACTTAGGTATCTGAAGAAGCATCAACGTCAACGGCTATTATTTCCGCATAGCATAGGAACCCACGACGACATAAAAAAATCAAATTAATCGGCTTTAATCACTTTAACCAATCAAGTCAAGATAATTAATTATCAGCTCTTCTCTTCCGTTGACAACACAGAACCTTTTGCTTCTTAAATAATCGATATAAATACGTGAGTACCTACTTACTATTTATTACCTTTCATTAACGACGACATGAAATGTTCATTTATTTTTCAAACTCATTTTTTTATTTATATTATATATAGCCTAGCGTTTGACCACTATCTCACCTGTTGGTAAGTGATGATGCGGTCAAAGATGGTAAGCACGCTAGGAATGGAAAATGGCTTTCAAGGATAGCCGCCGGAACAAATAAGATGTTTTGGCGACAGATTTTCTAACTTGAGGGTGGTAAGTAGCTGGTCAGAGGGACACTGGATAGTGTCCTACCACCATACGGGGGTTGGGGGTTTCTTAACGATGTTTTTCCTTCACCGGAGGGCCACTGTGAAAAGCTCACATACATCTTTCGATAGGAATATCCATTGGTGCACGGCAGGGATTGAACTCTGTACCTCTGGCGTCAAAGCCATTCTCCCACAACACCACTGTGCCCTCAAGTTTGTGGTTACTCTAAAGAATATGGTTATGGAAACCCATCGAGATTCGAGTATAGGTATTTCGTTTAATTTATAGATAGGTTTTCACATCTAATCGTTTCCACAGAATAATTAATAGTACAAGTGGTTTCTGAAATGGATGTGTAGCAGCCTTTGTAGGTCTACCTACCTACTTATTGTCGGTAATTCAAATTACCAATGATGTCATAATCAATTATAGCATTAACCTCAAAGCGTTTTTCCAAATAAGTACCTACCATATTCCTTGTACCTATGATAAATAATGCGAGTCACTAATACACCTATATTTTTCTTTTTTATTTTTCAGAAATGAGTCATGAAAACCTAAATTTGTTGTGCAATAGGTGTAAACGAGACACTTACGACTGAGTGTGCAATTTTGAGTAAGTATCTACTTACCTACGATTAGATCATGCGATAATTTTGCTGTTAGGATTATCTATAATTAACAGTGTTAGCTGACGCAACAATTTTCAAGGCTGTCTATAAGTCCAATACATCGAAAGTAGTCATTAGGTCGCTGGAAGGCTGTGATTGGTCGTTGGCGGAGGCCTGGCCGGGTGTGGCGAAACGTGTTGTCGGTCATTCAGATTGCCACAGCTTTTCCAAGGTAAGAATTTTGATCTAACCGCAAACAACAAACCAGGAACTAACGTTCTTAGTACAGAATAGGGTACAGACTAACGAGACATAAAAAAAATACCGCAACTTTGAGGAAGAGATAAATAAATAGGCAGATATTTACTTTTGCTTAAACTGCCGCCGGGGTGTTAGAGATACGTGATGTTTTCCTATTTTGTAAGTAGGTATAATGTTTTGAAATATAGTTAAAATTTATTTGGATGTAGGCATGAGCGATTGAGCGACCAATGTTACGAACATATGTTAACATGACAACATGAGCAATACTCAATAATAAATATATGCTTAATTTCTTATTAGGTACTACTTTATAAAGTACCTGCTTAGCCATATCAGAGTTAAGTTAACTAGTTATAATACCTACTAAGTTACTAACATAACCTATTTTATATCAAGGTTATAGGTACCTATATACCTACCTAGGTAAATGTAAAACTGTGCTAGTAGGTACTTACTTACCTTATCTTTCTACATAAAGTCGTAGGGTGCATTCGGGTATTTACGAAAGAATTTTTGACGAGTTCACAGGGTCTTTGTATTATCACCAATATGTTAAAATTGATAGACTTCATGCCGTCTGCGTGAATATATAGCCAAGTACTATAGCTAAGATTTGTATAAATATATCATTGTAGGGGAGGTAAACCCAAAACGGGTAGCCCGCCTAAAACGGGTATGCGTTTTAAATTGCTTTTATTTTTCACTAGCAAGTGAGAATGTGTACGTGCAGAGCGAGGCCCCTGCCGCTGGCCAATCACAGACAGTCGGCGTGCTTCCCTGACGAATTAAAATATTTATAATTTTAATAACTATATAACAAGACATCTCGTCTTGTTACGCCATGCACGAACACGGAAACGAACGCGAAAAATACGAGTGACAGTGGCTGTTAACAGTGTAAACGGGATCAAGAACGTTAAACGTCCAAAATCGGTAGTTCAGAATTAAAATTCGTTATAACTGTAACTGCGTTCAGTTTGTAGTGGTGAAATGCAAAATGCCGGTTTAATCTCAGTTAAACACGTAAATCAAGTTCAAGTCGACCTGATCGCGTTTATATTCACTGGTGAAATCGGCCCTTAAAGTACGTGTTTCTTTTTCGTTCAGGTTTAGCTTCACGAAATGTAGGTATGTAGCGGTTTGGCCACTGAAAGGGCCAAACATTACATGAGTGCAACTTTCATTACGGAATTACCCGACAAGTAGTCTACGGTACTCAAACTCTTAGAAGGCATTGATAAATTCGGAATTGCCCTATTCGGCTAAATCTGAAAAGTGCAAAAAAACTTGAGCTTGATAGTTCTAAGCCTACACAGAATTGCAAAAAAACGTTAATCTAGGGAATAAAGAAAATAAAAGTTCAATATATTAACAGGTTTTGTAATTATGGATGTTCGGGCAAATCCAATAACACCAAAAAACCCGCGAAATCGCCGTTGCTTGGAAAAATGACAGTTGATGACGCGCGGTATCTCGTAGCAGCCTGAGGTGACTAGCGGGCGGATGCGTATCAAAATGGCCGCTAGGTGAATGTTGCCAGAGGATGAAATATTGCCGTGTCGATTGGAAAACTTTAATTATTAGAATTCCCCGATTTTCGGAGTTAGAATAATGCACGCACTATTATTTATTGTAAGATGAAAAGAGAACGACTTGCCTACTTTTCACAAGATTCGATTTAACTTGCCGTGATTTGTACTTGTCATTATTCTGTACCGTGATCAAATTTGAAAGCTAAATTAGAAGAAATTTCTGACGTTTCAATGTAAAATATTTAAACACAATAACTAAATAATATATTAATTTTCAGTACCACGTTTGATATGTTTATCTACATATCTCTGGAGATCTCTGTTTATCAACAAATCTCGATGAAATTACTATGGTACCACCCTTAGGATATCTCCTTTCCAACAGAAAAATAATCATCAAAATCGGTTCATAAACGACAAAGTTATCCGCGAACAAACATACATATATATATATATATACGTTTGAATTGAGAAACATTCTCCTTTTTTTGAAGTCTGTTAAAAATAAATGTCATTCCTTTACATATTGAACTTGCGTTAGCGTTCGTCTGTTTATCATTATGTACTCAGTAATTTGGTTATCCAGCTAGGGGTAAATGTATTGATGTTTTTTTTAAAGAAAACTTCTTCAGCGGTTTTGTGAACTTTTTGGGATGGGTAAAAAATGTTGATTTCACGTCAGGACACGTGACCTGATCGAAAATTCGTAAGATGAAAGGAGAATAGAACAAATGCAGAACGTTAATGTTCAATTTTTCACATCTGTCGGCCCTCCCGGAGTGCAACCCGTTGTTTTTTTTTTTTGCAAAGAGACAAGTACTTGATCTTTATTTTTTCAGGTAAAGTATAATGCGGTCTACGATAGTATCGTACTTTGTAAAGGAATATCGCGTTTTCTTAAAAAATGAAAATGTTAGTTCCTGGGTTACAAAATAAAACTTTTTAACAAAAAAATTAAACCACCGAAAAAACTTAAAAGCAAATAATAATTAAACTTTTTTATTTAACCTTAATAACTAAGTTCTTTAACTACTGTTAGTATACATCTATATATATATTAAAGAAAGTCGTGTTAGTTACACTATTTATAACTCAAGAACGGCTTTACCGATATGGCTGAAAATTGGTGAGTAGATAGCTTAGAGCCAGGAAACGGACGTAGGATACTATTTATCTATATATATATATATATATATATATATATATACTAGAAGTGCCCCGCGGCTTCGCCCGCGTTAAAAACTTCTTTTATTTACTTAAAACTTTTATTTTGTAAAAACGATTCTACCATTAAAGACATCAAATAAGAATTAGCCAAATCAGTTCACCCGTTTTCATGTTATGACTAAGGCAATTCGGGATTCATATTTATAAAACCCGAAAAACCCAAATTTTCAGACTTTGTTACCAACCCCATTTCGAAAAATCCTACAACACGTACCTACTTTATCTCATCTTGTTTCGCCATACAAACATTGAATCCCTGTTCCGTATCTGGGAGGAATTTTTAGAAAATCCTTTCGAAGCGGATACCTACGTCATAATAACTATCTGCATTCATAATTTCAGCGCAATCCAAAACAATATTGATTTTTAGACTTTGTTACCACAGTTTATCCTCTTAGGGTGGCATTTAGAAAAAGTCTGAATCTTGTTTACTTATTTATTTATTGAAGTACTTGTGCGAAGTTTCAAATAAAAAAGACTATCTTATCTTGTTTCTCCATACAAACTTTGAACCCCCGCTTCATCCCCTTGAAGAGTGAATTTTGAAAAATTATTTATTAGCGGATACCTAAGTTAAAATAACTATCTGCATGCCAAATTTCAGCGCAATCCGAAACAATATTGATTTCAGACTTTGTTACCCCACTTCACCCTTTTAGGGGTGGAACGTCAAAAGAGCTTGAAACACGTATTTACTTACTTACCCAAGTACTTGTGTTAAGTTTCGAATATAAAAGACTAGGTATCTTATCTTGTTTCTCCATTCAAACTTTGAACCCCCGTTTCATCCCCTTCAGGGGTGAATTTTGGAAAATCCTTTCTCAGAGGTAACTAAAGTCGTAATAACTATCTGCATGCCAAATTTCAGCGCAATCCGAAACTATATTGATTTTCACACTTTGTTACCCCATTTCACCCTCTTATCGGTGGAATTACAAAAAAACCTAAAACACGTATTTATTTTATTTTCTACTGAAGCACTCGTGTGAAGTTTCGGATAGAAAAGACTATCTAATCTTGATTCTCCATACAAACTTTGAACCACCGTTTCATCCCCTTCAGGGGTGAATTTTGGAAAAAAAATTCTCAAAGGTAACTAACGTCAGAATAACTATCTGCATGCCTTTCAGCTCAATCCGAAACAATATTGATTTTCACACTTTGTAACCCGTGGAATTTCAAAAAAACCTGAAACACGTATTTACTTATTTGTTTACCGGAGCACTTGTATGAAGTTTCGAATAGAAAATACTATCTAATCTTGTTTTTCCATAAAAACTTTGAACCCCCGTTTCATCCACTTCAGGGGTGAATTTTGAAAAAATCCTTACTCCGAGTTAACTAACGTCGCAATAACTATCTGTATGCCAAATTTCAGCGCAATCCGAAACAATATTGATTTTCACATATGTTACCCCATTTCACCCACTTAGGGGTGGAATTTCAAAAAAACCTGAAACACGTATATATACTACTACTTATATATGTATATACACATATATATATTATATACTTATTTTTTTACTGAAGCACTTGTGTGAAGTTTCGGATAGAAAAGACTATCTAATCTTGTTTTTCCATATAAACTTTGAACCCCCATTTCATCCCCTCAAAGGGTGAATTTTGGAAAATCCTTTCTTAGACCCTTACGTACTAAGACAAATATACCCTCCAAATTTCAAGTCTCTGCGACCAGCGGTTTAGGCTGTGCGTTGTCTGTCAGAGAGTCAGTCAGTATGTCAGGACAAAGATTCTTAAGAAAAAAAAAAGACATATTGCACAAATTAAAAAACAATAACTTTATCTACCTACCTACTCAGATATGACACACCCATATTTCATAATAGATAACAATTACATTCGGTGATATTTTTTGTAAATTTTTCTGAAATATTGAGACACCTACGTTGAAATATTAATGAATAATGATGATAATGTATTAATCCTAAAAACTAGGCGTACTTATTATTGTTTATTGATTCGGCATGCGTAATAGTGATGCAGCAAAATTAAAAGTTTTACAAAGATTAGATTATAACCACGTAGGTAACACCAATCTAAGTAGATAATCTAGGCATGCAAGTAATTTTTTTTCTAGATTATTGTATATTTTATTATGTTGTCTTTCAATTTGCGCTAAAGTTACTTACGAGGTAATAAGTTACAAAAAAGTATACATAATGTGTAAGTTTTTATCTTCCTGCACTACTCTATCTGCCCATCTGAGTCGCGCATCTTGGGAGTGGCCTACGTCCAGCAGTGGACTGACACCGGCAGATGCTGATGATGCCTCTATCTGCCCTTTTTGTTTACATTGATGCTTTGCAATTTTTTGTGATAGAACTTTTGTTGATAGTCCTAGGCCCTAGGGCGGTATAGTCAAAAATTGTATCAGCAATTGTAAATTTCAAATTTTCTCATCTAAAAAATGCATGGGAAAACTTTTTGCAATTCTTACTTCTTCTTACTTTTGGTCGTGGTTTTGAATTTTGATCCTTGCCTCGATAATCTGGATCGAAAGCTTTTGTGTGAATTTCTCCTCAATCTTGCGGTCAGCACATTATTTTGATGCATTCTCAAATATCCACATTGTGGATTAGATATAGCTTTGTAAAAACCCTGTTAATATAATGTTTTTGCTGACCTGTTTACCTACCTATATACTTAGGGCCGGCACACATTTGGCGAAGCTCAGTGCAGAGGCACTGAGCTATATCTCGGAAAGTATAAGTTTCCGCAAGTTAAAACTTCACACGAAGCCTTCGTGCAATAAGAACTTTTTGTGAACAAAATCCCGGCCCCCAACTCGATGTCAAGTAATGTACAACTTAGTCATTGTTTTGTACCCAATTGCAACGTTTGCCCAATTTGGCTGACCACCCGTCAGCATCTATTGCAAGTCCTGAACGGTTTCAGCCATGATGACGATATCGTCCGCAAAACGCAGGTGTTCGGTTTTTGCTTAGAAGCTAACATAAAATCGAATAATATTTTTTCCTGTAGGGAGTCCTGCTCTAGCGCTATAGGAGATTATAGGTCAACAGATTTTAATTTTTATTTCAACGTAACTAATGCCGAAAAAAGTTTGAGAGTGAAAATGCTCTAGCTGCCTTATGTTCGTCCGCCCTTACATGTAAAACAGCTTACTAGGCATGGACATAAAAAGATCAATAATAAAGATTATTAATTATAGCTATCACTTTTGATCTTTCTACAGTCATAAGCCCGATATAGCGATTTATGGAATCATGAGATACATTATATCAATTAATTACCATTATAAGCATATTTTAAATATCGATCTCTATCTCTAAACACCTGCTTTAGATTTTTGTCTTCAGTTGTTTGTCATTTGTTTTTTGATGACGCTTTTGGAGACTTCAGCATTTTTAGGGTTCTGTACCCAAAGGGTACCAAACATTGATAAAATAACCAGATATGGGACCCACTCCTCGATGTGGACCGCATGAATTAGGTTCGCGAACATAATTCGACCTTAGTCACCATCGAATTGTAGTTAGTGTAGCACGTGCACAGTTTTGTTCCAGATCTCAATTTATAATTAGCAACAATGCTTTCCTGTGCATTTAAAAGGTGCACAAATAGCTCTAAAACCAAAAACAAGTTCCATGGCATAAGTTTTCACTCGTAAGTATATCAAAATTAATAATTTTCTTTAAAATTCTTCCGATTTTAATTTCGCCATTTGTAGAAAGAAATAGAAATATATATTCGGATGAGTGCGAAGAGATAAGCATCGGAGCATGCGGCCTAAGAGTAAAACACATTGGTCGTGCAGATACACCACTGCCTCTAATGACATAACCTGATTTAAAAAAAAAAATAGTAGGTATAATTAATATAATATTAATAAGTACAATTTCATGGTAAAATGTAAGTATGATTAGCATATATAGAAGTTCTAACAATATTATATAGTGTTAAATATCTATATTATAATAATATATGGATAGTATATATAAATAAAACACTACATACATTCGGTAACTGATTTTTTATTTATTATATATTTTTGCAATGTCTACATCTACACATTACATTACACTACATCTGCACATTTAATCTATGACAGTCCGTAAACCGAAGTTTACGGAGATAGCCGACGGCCGATCGCCAAGAATTGGTACGTAACAGTCAAAATTATTGCTATCTCGTTCGCGCTACAGTCCGTGTATGTCTCTCTATCTCTGTTCTTCATGCACATCAAGCTCGACATTAGAAATATACATAATTATAGATAGTGTGTGTTTCATGTAGGTAGTTATTTTTAGTCCCATTTTTTGTCGTGGCGTTAGACAGGTCCCATATCTGGATATTTTATCAATGGTACCAAAGGAACCTTGATTACTGAGTTCGCTGTCCGTCCGTCTACCCGCATTTTACTGGACTGTATCACATTCTCCTTAACCATAATAGGTGAAATTTTAACGATGTATTACTATGGGCAATTTAACAACAAATACTAAAAACAAATTAAAACTTAATATTAAAGGGAAGGGGACCCCATACAAAACAAACGTTTTTTGCTTGGTAGTTATAAACTATAATAAATAGAGACTTGAAATCTTCACAAAGTATGTATTACTATAGTTGCTATAACAACAACAGGCTCGGCCGATTTCGTTAAAATTACAATGGGACCACCTCGGAAACGTACCCTACCCATTAAAAAAAGAATCATTCGAATCCGTTCACGATTGACGGAGTAATCGCGTAACCTTCTCCTTTTTTGTAAAGTCGGTTAAAAATAAAGATAATCCATCACGATCAGATCTGCAGGGTTATTCTCAATAATTCGAACGGATTCGGAAACTACATTTGCTTCGACTTGGATCTTTGCAATTAATTCACAATGTTCCGATCGGTTAATTTTGATATTTCAATTCGAAAATATCAGTGATTCTAATTGGAAAGGTTTCCGCGGCAAAATATTCAAAATTAAAAACCAGTCAAGTACGAGTTGGACTCGCGCACCGAGGTTGCCGTAAAATATTGCCAAACTCTAGATAAACGTACAAACTTAACTTTGCAGTTCAATCCCTAGACCGATACCTAGACATCGTTCATGCACCAACCGCACATAATAAGTTTGTGATAATAAATTTGCTTTTTTCTTGTAATTTAACTACATAATTTACGGTTTTCAGATTTATTCCTATTGAGTGCTTCAAGACATAGCTTCTTGCCAAATTTCATGATTCTAGGTCAACGGGCAGTAGGTCCTACGTCTGTCCAGACCTTTTATCTCAGGAACGTATAGATATATCAAGTTAAAACTTATATCAAATACTTGGGTCTACGGTATCTTTCAGCCGTGACAAAATCAAACTTGTAAGTCAACGCGATCAAAATATATGTCCGTTTATGTTGTATATTTTGCGATTTCACAAAGGAATCAATAACCTATAGTGTACCTACCTACTTCCCGTTGGTTTCAGACCTAGAATCATACAATTTCGCAAGAAGCAAGGTCTTGAAGCACTTATAGGAATAAATCTGAAAACCGTATATATTTAGTTTAATAAAAAAAAGGGAATTTACTATTACAAACTTATTATTTGCGGTTGATGTAATACATTTCCTATGGATCGAACTGCAAAGTTAAGTTTGTCCTTTAACCTAACCTACTTTGACAAATGTGTACGGAAGTCTCGGTGCGCGAGTACAACTGCCACTTGGCCGGTTTTTTTTTGTTTTAAACTGCACTGAGCGTATGTTTACTGTCATCAGGATCAGATCAGAGAGAAAAGAGCTCAAAATAGGGAATATGCATATTTTTAACCGACTTCAAAAAAAGGTTTCTCAATTCGACCGTATATATTTTTTTTTTTTTTTTTTTTTTTTTTATGTTTGTTCGGGGATAACTTCGTCATTTATGCACCGATTTTGATTATTCTTTTTTTGTTCGAAAGGAGATATCCCAAGTGTGGTACCATGGTAATTTTATCGAGGTCTGATAAATATCTCCAGAGATATTGAGATAAACATCTCAAAATTGGTACTGAAAATGAACATTGAAGTCGGTTCTTTTTTAGTTTTTAAACGATATTATTTTTAAATATTTTTATTTCACTCATTACATCCATATCTAATCTAATACTATAAGAATCTTTGTCCTGACATACTGACTGACTGACTCACTGACAGACAACGCACAGCCTAAACCGCTGGTCGTAGAGACTTGAAATTTAAAGGGTATATTTGTCTTAGTACGTAGGGGTGTACTAAGAAAGTATTTTTCAAAATTCACCCCTTAAGGGGACAAAATGGGGGTTCAAAGTTTGTATGAAGAAACAAGATTAGATAGTCTTTTCTATCCGAAACTTCACACAAGTGCTTCAGTACAAAAATAAATAAACACGTGTTTCAGGTTTTTTTAATTACACCCCTAAGAGGGTGAAATGGGGTAACAAAGTGTGAAAATCAATATTGTTTCGGATTGCGCTGACATTTGGCATGCAGATAGTTATTACAACGTTAGTTACCTCTGAAAAAGGATTTTTCAAAACTCACCCCTGAAAGGGATGAAACGGGGGTTCAAAGTTTGTATGGAAAAACAAGATTAGATAGTCTTTTCTATTCGAAACTTCATACAAGTGCTCGAGTAAAAAAATAAGTAAATACGTGTTTCAGTTTTTTTTTAAATCCACCCTTAAGAGGGTGAAATGGGAGTAACAAAGTGTGAAAATCAATATTGTTTCGGATTGCGCTGAAATTTGGCATGCAGATAATTACGAAGTTAGTTCCCTCTGAGAAAGTATTTTCCAAAATTCACCCCTGAAGGGGATGAAACGGGGGTTCAAAGTTTGTATGGAGAAACAAGATTAGATAGTCTTTTCTATTTGAAACTTAACACAAGTACTTAAGTTAGTAAATACGTGTTTCATGCTCTTTCGAAATTCCACCCCTAAAAGGTGAAGAGGGGTAACAAAATCTGAAATCAATATTGTTTCGGATTGCGCTGAAATTTGGTATGCAGATAGTTATTTTGACATAGGTTAAGAAAGAATTTTTCAAAATTCACTCTTCAAGGTGATGAAGCGGGGGGTTCAAAGTTTGGATAGTCATTTTATTCGACATTTCACACAAGTACTTCTGTAAATAAATAAGTAAATACGAGTTTCAGACTTTTTCAAAATGCCACCCTAACAGGATAAACTGGGGTAACAAAGTCTAAAAATCAATATTGTTTCGGATTGCCCTGAAATTTAGAATGCAGATAGTTATTATGACGTAGGTATCCGCTCAGAAAAGATTTTCTAGAAATTCCTCCCGGATAAGGAACGGGGAATCATAGTTTGTATGGCGAAACACAATGAGATAAAGTACGTGTTGTAGGATTTTTCGAAATGGGGTAGGCAATAAAGTCTGAAACTTTGGGTTTTTTGGGTTTTATAAATATGAATCCCGAATTGCCTTAGTCACGCGAAAACATGAAAACGGGTGAACCGATTTGGCTAATTCTTTTTTGATGTCTTTATTGATAGAATAGTTTTTACAAAAGAAAAGTTTTAAGTAAATAAAATAAGTTTTTAACGCAGGCGAAGCCGCGGGACACTTCTAGTAACATAATAAAAAAATAAAATACTGCTGGAATTATTCTTATTATTTTTATATAAACATTTAAATATACAAATAAATTTTAGCAGTTTAAACGCCATCACTTCCCGTGCTCTTTGGTAATGCATTGTGACGTTATGCAATTACGTCAGACACACGCCGCTTGAAGCAAACTAGCTTTTTTTTCTTTAACTAAGAATCCGCGCGGTTATTGTATTTAGCCAATGGCATGTTTTCATTAAATTATACAGTTTCTCTAATCTCGTACTCATTTTTATCTATATTCAATTATTAGTAATATACAGTTTTGCACAATAATACACGGCAAAGACAATATCTAATACTATAAGAATCTTTGTCCTGACATACTGACTGACTGACTGACTGACTGACTCACTGACAGACAACGCACAGCCTAAACCGCTGGTCGTAGAGACTTGAAATTTGGAGGGTATATTTGTCTTAGTACGTAAGGGTTAAGGATTTTCCAAAATTCACCCCGTAAGGGGATGAAATGGGGGTTCAAAGTTTATATGGAGAAACAAGATTAGATAGTATTTTCTATCCGAAACTTCACACAAGTGCTTCAGTAAAAAAATAAGTAAATACGTGTTTCAGATTTTTTTGAAATTCCACCCCTAAGAGGGTGAAATGGGGTAATGAAGTGTGAAAATCAATATTGTTTCGGATTGCGCTGAAATTTTGCATGCTGATAGTTATTACGAAGTTAGTTCCCTCTGAGAAAGGATTTTCCAAAATTAACCCTCGAAGGGGATGAAACGGGGGTTCAAAGTTTGTATGGAGAAACAAGATTAGATAGTCTTTTCTATCCGAAACTTCACACAAGTGCTCCGTAAGAAAAAAAGTAAATACGTGTTTCAGGTTTTTTTGAAATTCCACCCCTAAGAGGGTGAAATGGGGTAATAAAGTATAAAATCAATATTGTTTCGGATTGCGCTGAAATTTGGCATGCAGATAGTTATTAATTACGACGTTAGTTCCCTCTCAGAAAGTTTTTCCAAAATTCATCCCTGAAGAGGATGAAACGAGGGTTCAAAGTTTGTATGGAGAAACAAGAATAGATTGTCTTTTATATTCGAAACTTCACACAAGTGCTTCAGTAAAAAAATAAGTAAATACTTGTTTCAGGTTTTTTTGAAATTTCACCCCTAAGAGGGTAAAATGGAGTAATAAAGTGTGAAAATCAATATTGTTTCGGATTGCGCTGAAATTTGGCATGCATATAGTTATTAATTACTACGTTAGTTCCCTCTGAGAAAGGTTTTCCAAAATTCATCCCGGAAGAGGATGAAACGAGGGTTCAAAGTTTTTATGGAGAAACAAGAATAGATTGTCTTTTATATTCGAAACTTCACGCAAGTAGTTTAGTAAATAAATAAGTAAATACGTGTTTCAGGCTTTTTGAAATTCTATTCCTAAGAGGGTGAAGTGGGGTAACAAAGTCTGAAATCAATATTGTTTCGGATTGCGCTTATATTTGGCATCTAGTTAGTAATTTTGACGTAGCTATACGCTAAGAAAGGATTTTTCAAAATTCATGCGGGGGTTCAAAGTTTGGATAGTCATTTTATTCGACATTTCACACAAGTACTTCTGTAAATAAATAAGTAAATACGAGTTTCAGACTTTTTCAAAATGCCACCCTAAGAGAGTGAACTCGGGTAAAAAAGTCTGAAAATCAATATTGTTTCGGATTGCGCTTTTTTGGGTTTTTCGGGTTTTATAAATATGAATCCTGATTTGTCTTAGTCACGCGATAACATGAAAACAGGTGAACCGATTTGGCTAATTCTTATTTGATGTATTTAATGATAGAATCGTTTTTACAAAAGAAAAGTTTTAAGTAAATAAAAGGAGTTTTTTAACGCGGGCGGAGCCGCGGGGGACTTCTAGTTTGGAAATAAATAGAATAAGACCACACCATACATTTATTTTTATGTTCCCGCGCTCAATGTTTCTATCACGTGGAGTAGTGCATAATGACGTCAACTTTCGATTCGTATGTTTATTTTTAACCCCTTACACAAAAAGAGGGGTGTTATAAATATATAATCTATTTTACCGACTGTCACTTAAACGTCTGATCCAATTTAGATTTTTAAAGTTTCGTCGTTAGATTCATCTTTGTACCTAGAGTGACATAGGCTAAGATGTACATTGCAAATAAAAAGAAAAATACTACTTCTATTAAAGTTGATTCAATTCAGCTTCACACCTTAACTGCTATAGTCAAGTTTTTGTTTATTTTTAAGTCTTGTTTTTAACCCGATACGAGTTTATCCTCGACGTTCGATAAACTCAAGTTATTAGCCACAATATAACGAAGCAATACTTTATAGTCGCTGCACTCCACTCATACATTACCGTGACTCCGCGGCTTCGCCCGCGCTAAAAAGTATCTTATGTCATTTTCTACTGTACTTACTACTGTCTATTATATGTGAAAATTTTTAGGCAAATCGGTTCAGCCGGTGAATCGTAAAGAGGTCACAAACAAGCAAATATTTATTTCAAAATATATAACTTACTAGCGGTTCCCCGCGGCTTCGCCCGCGATAAAAAGTATCCTATAGCCCTAATCCATAGTATCGGCTATCCCTGTACAAAATTTCAGCTAAATCGGTCTAGCCGTTTACCGTGAAGAAGTCCCAAACAAACTGACTTTCGCATTTATAATGTTGGTGTTGATTATTATAGGCTATAGAGTTTGTCCACTATCTCGCCAGGTGGTAAGCGATGATGTGGTCGAAGACGTGAGGCCCAGTAGCATACTCTGACTCTCAACTCAACGGCTGTGTGCTGCCGGAACACCGTAAGGTTATGGCGGCAGATTTTTCCTTGATGGTAGTAAGCTACTTTTTGGTAGCAAGTCTGGCAGAACACCGATATAATATTATGCTCCTACAACCCGTGCTAGGATTTGAACCTGCGATCTTTCGCCATAGAAAATATAATAACTTGCGCGTAGAAATAAATATACAAACTGACTTTTGCATTTATTTATGTAGTACCGGAGTATTTATGTATATTCTCTGGTAGTGAATATTATATATTACCTTTATATTGTTCTGCAGTCGTGAGCTTGATTTTCTTATCAGAAACGTGCTGAATTTGTTGACTTCACGATAAGGGCTGGCTCGTGTTTCAACTAATGGGCCTATGATTGCAGAGCTTAACAGATTTAATAAGCTAGCGAATTTGTGCAATTTTTTTACTGATATGCCATATAGAAACCTATCTAGCTAAGTATCTAGATTTTATGACAAATTTTAAATAACGTCCTTTGTCAGATACACTATCTGAAACATTATCAGGAGCCGGTGAAACTGGCTATTACAAGCTGCACCTATTTTTTTTGGCAGGTGGTAATAGGTTATTTCCACACATATACACAGAATAAATAATAGTACAAATAACATTACACGGATTCTATTATGAACATTAAATCCAATGTTTACTCACAAGCTCCGGAAAATTTAAAATAAGGGACGTACCACTGTGAAAAACTTCGTAGCATTAGATAAACCAATCACCACTGCTTCCCTAAATACATTGTAATATAGACTTACTTTAATTACCCGACTGCGCGACGCAAAGGAGAGGTAATGTGTTTATCAGTCTATATATGCATGTATGTTTGTTCCTTTGTGGCACACTAGAGACCAAACGCGTGGGCCGATTTTGATAATTGGCACGTCAATAGATTCGCCATGCTAGCGCGAGTGTCAACGAAAACATAAAAAATTGAAAAAGGCGGATTTCAGACGCCAAAATTTGGGGTTCAAAAAATTTTTTAAAACCTATCGCGTGGGGTATCAAATTATAGGTCTTAAAAAGGAGATTCAAAATATATTTATAACAAATAATTTATGATCGTACAAATCGAAAAAAAAACGATTTTACATGCCGCGTTAGTCACTTTCAGTAACAAGTTTGCGGTGCTTATCTCTGAAGTTACTTATCAGATCTCAATAAAATTACAATGAGACCAAACGAAAATCATATTTCAAACAAACCAAAAAAAGAATTTTCCAAATCGGTTAAGAATTGATGGAGTTCTGAGGTAACAAACAACCTCTTCCTTTTGGTATAGTCGTGAAAGCAATACTGTATTTCACGTATTTCGGATTTTTGTTCTTTTTTCCATAATTGTAATAACGGTCATAGTGTAGCATTCAGCCGGGTTAGATCTTTAGATGGACTAGTAATAAGTAGTTTAGATCCCCGGAAACTACTCAATAATCCACATGACATCAACTCTCTAAATGAAATGAGAAGATTACGGAATTTGCCGTCCTTTACTTAACTAAAAAGTGTAAAATAAAACATTAAATTAAAAAATCAAAAAACCCGACTGCGCAAAAAGTGAAGTGTTAAAAAACGAACTGAAAAGAAAAAAACAAGTAAGTCTAGTAGTTTAGGCATCTGTTTAGGGATATCAAAAAACTATACCATTTAAATTCTTTCTCGGTCGATACACTCATAAAATAAATTATACATTGTTATATGGGATATAGAGACTTTAACAGTCGGGACACATTAATCCCCATGGCCCCGACTGTTCGTTGAGTGTATCGACCGAGAAAGAATTTAAATGGTATAGTTTTTTGATATCCCTAAACAGAAGTCTAAACTACTAGACTTACTTGTTTTTTTTTCTTTTCAGTTCGTTTTTTAACACTTCACTTTTTGCGCAGTCGAGTTTTTTGATTTTTTAATTTAATGTTTTATATTATATTATGAAGAGGTCACCTGTCGTTGAAAACGCGTTGTCTACGTAATAATTATTCGTAAAGTGATCTTTATTGATTTGTCATTGGTTAAATCGATCATGATGAATTGTTATCTACGCAATAGGTAATTAGTTAGTACCTTTATATTGATTCAATGCCTGGAAATGTACTATGCATTTGCGTAATTGCAGTTGTCTAAGTATTTTCGTTTTTTACAGTAGCTTGGTATTATGACCTGTGCACATTATTCCAATTAATACAGTAATCCAGTGAATCAATCCATTTTAGTGCTGAACTGGATTGTGTCGTTTACATTATTTCAGTCTTGAAAAAGCTGTTGAAATTATAACACTATAGCGACCATGATTTTAAGAAAGGAGTTCGGAAATATTTTGAAAGTGTCCATTTACTACTGTTTTAGGTTTGTCAACATTGTATTGTTGTATTGTTTTCATTCACGTTCTCGCAAAAAAGAAAAGAAAACCACACACTCTTTTTCACGTTCCGCCAAAAACCCGTCGTGTGTTCACTGTTAAAACATTCATTTCCGTACTGGAATGGCCGTCTTCACTATTCACATTATTCCAGTCCAGCAATCCAATCCAGTACTGGAATGCTACTGGAATAATGTGAACCGACACATTCCATTCCATTTTTCATCCATTCAGAGCATTCCAGTCCAGTGACTGGAGAGACCGTCAACTTTTCATTCCAGCTCACCTAATCCAGCGCCACTGGAATAGTGTAGACAGCCATTCCAGTTGCAATCCAGTGCTAGATTGAACGTTGAACAGTGAATACGAGTCAATTATTTTGGGGAGCAGTTCCAAATTTAATAATGAAATTGAATGAGGATCAAACTCTTCATTTTGTCTCTTTATACAGAGAACATGCATGTCTTTGGGACATCACGTCTGATTTTTATAAAAACTGAGATATGCGCCAATCCGCTCTCCAAAAAATTTGCGAAGAGATGCAAATAGAAGGTTATACAGTAGAAGATGTCAAAAATAAAATAAAAAATATGCGATCAACATACTACCTTGAACTAGACAAGATTAAAAAGTCATCTGCATCTGGTGCTAGTGGTAATTTTTGAGTTTCTTTTTAGAAATCATTGTCACCGACGTGTTACCAATCCAGCTACTCTTAAAAGACTGGAACAATGTAAACGATATGCTCCAGTCCAGCACTGGACTGGATTAGCTCGCTGGATCACTGGACTGGAATAATGTGAACCGGCCATATTGGAGATATTAGGGGCGCTGGAATGGGCGAGCTGGAATGAAAAATTAGACTTTCGATTTCACTGGAATAAGAATATTTCAGTGCCGAATGACATTATTCCAGTAGCATTCCAGCGCTGGATTCGATCGCTGAAATGATGTGGACCGAGCATTATTCTCCTTATGCAGGTAGGTGGTATAAAAAATAGAGGTAAGTATGTCTATTTATATAGTTACCTGAATAGCATCTGACTACCTGTTCTCATATCAATAATTTTCTAATATTCATACATACAACCAATTTGCAGCTTTATTGGATCTAGTCTAGTCCAGTCTTAATGCGATGTTAAACCATTCCTGGGACACGTTGGCGTGGCGGATATTTTTATACACGTTCTCTTTTATTAATTTTATTTTTAATTGACTTTAAAAAAAGGAGGTTCTATGCACCACTGCATATTTTTAGGTATGTTCACCGACTACGCAAAGAGCCCTGGACCGATTTAGAAAATTCTTCTTTTGTCTGAAAAGGCATACTTCCTAGCTGGTCCCATTTAAATTTCATCGAGATCTAACGAGTATCTCCAGAGATATGGAGATAGACACCTCAAACTTGATACTGAAAACAGTCTCCAGGTATGTATGTGAGATTTCCCCAGATCAATTTATAATTTTCGGCAAATTAATTTTTATCTACTATGAAATAAATCTAGTGCGAAATAGTAGATTGTATAACAAGGGTGCAATATTGTACGTTTCAGCGAAGCGGCTATATTGAATTCAGAGCGAAGCGAGGGATTTAAAGTACGTTGGCCGAGAGAAAATAATATTGCAGCCGAATTTTACACTCTGCTTTTCATTCCCCTCTATGAGAAAAGGGAATAGATATAAACTGGCCAAGTGCAAGTCGGACTCGCACTCGTAGGGTTCCGTAACACAGTTAAGTATTCCATAACTATGATTTTTGGCAACTACAAAATTAACTTTGTTTTTCATAGTGTTTGTATGAAAAACAAAGTTATCTTTGCGGTCGCCTTATCTCAAAAACTGCTGGCTGTATCTCGTTCAAACCAATTGTCGTTGTTAGTTTTATTGAGATCTACAGCATATATTTTTTTTAGAGTTTTCACTCCCATACTTTAAAAGTTAGAGGTTACACACATTTTACCACTTTAGACGCGCCTATCTCCAAATGATTGACTTTGAGAAAAAATTATTTTAGGAACCTCAATGTCATTTTTGAAGACCTATCCATAGACACCCCACACGTATAGGTTTGAAGAAAAAACATTTTTTTTTGTTTCAGTTTCATATATGGGATGCCCCGCCCCCCCTTTAACTTTTATTTTTTTACTTTTGTATAAAAATCGGAAAGCGGTTCACAGAATACATCTACCTATCAAGTTTCAATTCTGTAGTCCTAACAGTTTCGGAATAAAATGGCTGTGACATACGGACGGACAGACAGACAGACAGACAGACATGACGAATCTATAAGGGTTCCGTTTTTTGCCATTCGGCTACGGAACCCTAAAATGGCTCTATTAAAGAGCAATTCAAGAGTGTAATATTGTAAAAGACGCTGACTAACATAAACAAACGTATAAATCCAATAAATACATACAGTTTCCGATAAAAACTTCGCACCTTTTGCAGTTTTTACCCGACAAACATTTTACCTTTAACTCATTGACATATTATACATAAGGACATGGTATACATACAAAAAAATAGTTGTAAATCTAAACCTAAAACGTATGCCATTAATTGTCCATTGGTCCATTGCTAGGATTGTGTCAATCAAGGTCATCAATGGACCAATGGACAATCAATGGCAGTCATTTTAGTTTCCATTACGACTTCTAGGCACTTTTTCTGAAGTTATAACCTTACAAGCAAATATATCGCGGCACTTCCATGTCTATATGTATTTCCTACTCCATGGTCGATTGTGTTATTATTACAGTCTGTGTCACAGACAGACAGTCTGTCAGTCTGTCAGACTAAAAATACCAATAATTCTAGCGCTTAATATTTTTTTTAATTTGTTTTCCCGTCTGTATGACATTGCGGCATTTTTTTAAACTTAATTAGTGCCGCGCGCTCTCTATTTAATAGGACAGTAACATTTCCCGTACAATATTATTATTGTTCCTCCTTAGACAGGGCACTATAAAAGAACAGTCATAAGCCAAAAATTAAAAAAATACTTTCCCGCCTTAGGGCAGAAAAGACCGATTTTGCGCGCACTTATCAAGGAACAAACCATCACTTTTCGAATAGATGAGATGAAAATTTATTTGTCCATGTATTTTATTACTATTTTGACATCCACTAAAAATCAAACACAGTTTTCACCTATTTACTTTGTTCAATATAACAAGAATATATACATTGATCCACATTAATTATCTAATACCTCCAATAATTCTTGAATGTCATCATTATTCACACTAATATTCGTGACTTTGTACACGTCGTACGACTTAGATTAAAAAAATATGCGTATCCCAAAATTTTCTCCACAGTTTTCATTTCTTAGGAAAAATAGGGGGAAAATTAAAATTTTGCAGAACTATAATGAGTTCTGCAAAATTTTAATTTTCCCCCAATATGGAAAAAAAAACCAATCTGAAGATACTGACTGAAAATGTTTAGAGCTGCATTTGAAGTCGGTTCTTTTAGTTTTTTTAACGATCTTTAATTATTAACTGCCTCCAAAATTTATGAAATATTTATTGAGTGTAACCTTCAGGTTCTTGTGTCTACCGCAAAATCTTAAATATTTTTTTATCTTACTTTTCCGGAGACAGAAACAGAGGAGAGAGAGAGATACTGCTATTTAATTTATTAGCACACAAATCTGTAGTATTTTTTTATTATGGTAGGCCCCCCGCTTGATTTGTATTCATAGTATTGTCGTCCAGCCGAGACAAGGTTTGTTGTATTATATAGATTACAATTCTTAATGTGCGTCATTCCATTTATATTGAAAGGTACCACCATACGTCTCCACTTGCCTTCTTACATACGTTTTGACTTTTTTATCTGTTGGTAGAGGCATTACAATTTCAATCACTTTTATTACTTCGCAGAGATATGAAACAAAATCGACCATAGCTGGCCTATTTTATATCTTTTGAAAAATTGCAATAGAAAAACTCTTTATTTTTAGTTAAAATAAATAGATAATATATATACCATAGCTCATCATCATCATCGGCCTATATTATTAATCCACAGCTGGACGTAGGCCTCTCATTAGGAACGCAACTCAGCGCGATCTTCGGCTTTCCGCATTCAGTCGCTTCCAGTCACCTATCACAGGTCGTCGCCCACCTGGCCTGAGGGCGTTCTACTATATAATAGCTATAGAGCTAATAGTACAAATAAATATTATAATAGCTGATATACCTACACCATACACTAAACTCTATGTGATCCAAAATTCTTATTGTCTCTATTAAGGCGAAGACACTATTGTATTGTGTTCTTTGAAAGCAGTGTTCACTAATTTAATGTCACTTCACTACATTAACTCAAAAGGTTTTATCCTTTTCAGTCTTCTCACTATGTCCGCGTTGTCGAGAAGCTGGATAGCCTTGTAGGTACTCTTAAAAGCCTGAAGCAATTTTTTAATCTGAACCACTTGGATTTTGTTTTAAGGTGCGCGGTGACCATTTATTCAGTTTTAAGCTATATAAAGATAGACTCGCGAGACCTACAGCTCACAGACAGAGCTACTACTGCCACTAGTAAACGCAGTTCAAGTGTTCATTGACTTGTTTTACTCAGATACTTTATCTGTTCTATTTCTAAAACGCAGTAGGTATATACTCAAGCCTGTTTATTTCACAAATGGTGATTGATTACCTTTCTTCTGCACGTCATCGAAAGTACACATAGTTATGTGATAAACGGTGAATAACTATGTGTACCAAGTAATTAATACCAATAATTAAATGTTAGCGAACTATAAAACTATGAAGCTCGTGCTAACAATCGTTACCTATGAACAATCATCATTAGCGCACAAAGTCGCGTTGAGTGCATGTGTCCTGGAGACCTACTTTGACGTCTAAACCTTTAGAAAAAGACTTAACATAAAAAAGGGAGAGGTCTCATTTTTCATGTCTGTCACCTGTCACCTCTACAGAACAGGAAAGTATTTCCTAGCGTGTTTGCCATCTTAGACCACATCATCGCAAAAGGGCCTTCCACCAGGCAAGATAGTGCCTAAACGCTAGCTTATTACATATTAAAAAAAACTGCACTGCGCATGTTACCTTATCACATCTCTGTATCGCCGGCGTATAAAATTAAATAAACATGTTTTAAAACTATTTATGGACCACAAGGCACAGAATAAATAATAATACTACCACAGTTTTACATTATGAATGTAAAACTGTGGTACTTATACTTACATATATAGGTCCTGTGAAACTTAACACTCATATAGAAGATCGTTAGTGGTAATGATAGGTATGTACCTAATTAGGTATAGGTCACAATGGTCAATGAATAATTTAAGATAGTTTACACAACGAAAAAAGCTACTTCAAATACCACGCTAGTAATTTTCAGTAAACAATTTGAAGTGTTCTATCTCAATACCACTTGAGATACTAATCAGATCTCGATAAAATTACAATGGGACCAAAAGTGAAGCATAATCTCTCAAACAAAAAAAAATCTAAATCGGTTAATAAATTACTGAGTACTGAGGTAAGAAACATAATAAATTATAAGTAAAAATATTTTTAAAAACAAGCTTTTATCTGGGACAATGAACTAAAATGTTAAAAATAAATTCTAGTAAGTATTTGGCGTGTAGGTACTTACCTATATTCTTAAAATCTTGAAGCACTACCCGTTTTTCAGGCTAGGTATTTACTATACTTCAGTGCCTCAAGCTTTTAAAAATATAGGTAAGTACCTACACGCCAAATACTTACTAGAATTTATTTTTAACATTTTAGTTCATTGTCCCAGATAAAAGCTTGTTTTTAAAAATATTTTTACGTATAATTTTTTTTCAACTTTTAGTAGGCAGGTATAGATACCGACTACCTACCTACTACCTAAGTATTTAAGAGAAGGCATGATGTTTTAAAATATTCCACGGATATTTGATGTGATTATGGGTAAAGTGCTCTTTAAGGAAAATCATTCGACTCGTTGGGGCTATGTTGCTTTATAACAGAAATGCCATGGCCACCTTACAGCTTCATCATTAGATCCTGGCTATCATTTAAGTGTAAAGTGCTCCTCAAGACGAATCATTTGAGCCCAAATTCACTGGGGTTACGTTATTTTATCACAGAGATGCCGTGGCCACCTTCCAGCTTCATCATGAGATCTTGGATATCATCTAAGCGTAAAGTTCTCTTCAAGACAAATCAATCGAGCCCAAACTCGGTGGGTTTATGTTGTTTTATCACAGAGATGCCGTGGCCAGCTTCCGTCTCCATCATCAGACCAGCTCCATGGTACCATATCATTGTATTCTCACCGAATATACATAAGTACACCAAATTCGAGTCCAATCGGACATCGGGAAGTGGCTCTAATTTAGCTTCCAAGATTCCACCCGAACATACATAGTTACATACATACATTGCAAGTTTAATAAAAGCTTGTAAAAACAACAGGCTAATTGAGAATCTCCTCCATTTTTGTGATGTCGGTTAAAAATTGCTATTAATTGCCGTAATGGGTAAATCAATAGAAATAATTTCCATTATAAAGTTATGTAAGGCAGTTCAGTGTCTTGCTAATATATACCATGGCATAATTAATGCCACGCAGCTGTACCCAGGAATCATACGTGTAACCATATTTCTGCGTATGTACGAGTAGGTACCAAATACCAAAGGTAGAGCAAATAGCAATGCCTCGTTTATACGTGAACATTTTGAAGAATTTCTAACTGCAGTTTCTTTAATGGTAGAAAAGCATGCAAAATGTATTCTGAGAAATAACTGTACAAATGAGTAACATAAGTAAGAAGTATATTTTGTTGATGTTAATTACAGCTTACATCAAGAAACTTAAATTATAAAGCAAGTTTACACTAAGACAGTATACACATCGTACACGACACGGTTGTCTCTAAAGACCGGCGCGCACAATATAATGGCGAAGCACAACGCAAAGCATTTTTTAAATTCATAGTCTTTTATCGACATTAATTTAAAAACAAGTATTATAACAAAAAACCGACGTCAAACTTCAAATTTTAATAGAACCAAACGGGTAGTGTAACCCTCTCAAACAAATTAGGAATATTCCAAATCGGTTAATAAGGAGTTCTGAGGCAGCAAATGGATACAAACGAATCGAGAACCACGTTATTTTTTTAAGTTGTTAAAATCAAAACAAACAATGGACACCTACGAATGAATAGTCTTATTTGTAGATGGACACCTCAGAATATCTGCTAGAGCGCTAGAGCGTCGAAGAGACAGTAGAAATATGTAATAATTTCGATTTCGACGTGACGATAATATTTTGAGTTTGGCATCCAAAAATGCTCTCCACTGTACTTCGCCGTAAATTTGCCGGTCCTTATTGTCTATGTGACATTTAGCAGCACCCGTGATGTGTGATGTCCCCATGTGTGAACGCATACACTAATATTCACTGAGTGTACGATATAGGTAGGGTGTCGTAGTCTTAGATTTAGAGAGATCATAATAATCAGATCACTTCCCCATGCGCTGAATGGACCACTCTTGTTGGCAGAGCGGGCAACGGTTGTTCTGCTTCACCCAGAGAGACATACAGCAGAAATGGAAGCTATGATTGCATTCACCCCAAACGACCACGCAGTCTTGCTTTCCGTAAGAATCCTTCTTGCTTTCACCTTGGCACCGCAGGCATGCGTCTGGAACAAGAGAATTTGTTATTTGAAACAAAATATTTATAATATAGGTATACAAAGGGTGTCCGGGCTTAAAGTACCAATAGTAGGTTGTAATTCAACGTTTTTACCGACCAAATCAACCCTTCCCTCTGTCCTACATCCTATGTTTGGATTGCATTTACGGTTAGTCATTCAATCTATAAAATTACACCAAATTGAAGGGTTTTTGTCGCAAAGATTTGCACCACAGAAAAAGAAAGATAATTTTCAGTGCTTGCACGATAGACTTCGCTGATTGATGATTTCTAGCATGAAGTTGTGCATTGCCACTTTGGAAGTCGAACATGCATCTTTACTTCCCTAAACTTCCAGGCAAGGACAACTAATTTTAACTTCAATGTTAGATACAATACAAATAACTTAAGTTACCTGTGTAGTTAAATGTTAATTTTCTCTTAAAATATATTTAATAAGTAGGTATTTAAAATAAAATAATGACATACCTGTACACAGAGTAATTGGAATTGAAATGTATTTGTAACACTGCTCTAAGAGATAGCTTATTGTAAGGCTGTTGGTGACAGACAATAAGTAAAATAAATAATATTATAAAAAAAATACCTATTGTATCTTCGCAAATCGTTGGAGACAATTGAAAACGGTAGATTTAAGTCGCAGATAATAATTATTTATTTCGTTCACGTAAATAACTATTTTGAAGGTCTCGGTGAACATAGAATGACTTTACAGTGTTGAGATATTAACTATATATTACTTACATAGGTACCTATATAAAATGAATATAATCCTAATAAAGCTGGGACTTAGGACTCAATTCAGCCTTAGATGGCACTTTGCAGCGGCCAGTAGCAAACCGGCGTGTGTACTGTGTAAAATAATTTTATAAATTAAAACAAATGTCACTTGAGACTACTAGGACTACTGCGTGGCTGGCAGTGAGCAATCTAGCTACATCTTTACTTTGGCGACTCTTTTTGCCGAGTTAGATGCTGCTAGTATCCTTTCAGTATGAGTGCCAAAAATATTGTTTGCAATGAGCGGACAACAATCAAGCGGCAAAAAATCAAACTGCCGAGGTGGACATCTTGACAGCAATTACTAACATATAATGGTATGTATCCTGGCGTTAAAGTTTAATAGATAACTACGAGATCAGATTAAAATAACTTTATTAATAGGATTGAGTTTACGAGTTACGTCTAGGTGGTCAATCTTTAACCTCTTTGCAGGAATTGCCTGTATTTTGCTCTGTGATGATTGAAGATATTGTAAGCAAATTGCTTAAATATTTGAGATGATCTGAAACAGGCGATTTTGATTTTAAGTACTTAAGTATTCATAAATTATATGGCAGTAACATACGTCAATAAAAGGTTCAACAGTTATCTGTTATCTACGTACTTTAATAGAATACTCAAACAATAAACATGAAGTATTCATGTTAATGTCACTATAATATCCTATTGTCCCTATAATACTATAAATAAAAATGAAAAAAAAGTATTTATTCCAAAACTTCACAAGAATAAATTATTTTTCAAAAAAAATAAAACCGATTTCATAATCACAAACAGGCACTCAAAAGCGAAAAATAAATTACTTAAAATTATTATAAGCGCTACCCACTTATCTATTTGAAGTCGGTGCCAGCCAAGTCTAATAGGTAGTAGATAGATAATACCTACATGTATCTACCTACTTACTAACCTACATGTACCTACTTACTACTACTACATACATAGTATCTATCTACTATCCAATAGACTTGGCTGGCACCGACTTCAAATAGATAAGTGGGTAGCGCTTATAATAATTATAAGTAATTTATTTTTCGCTTTTGAGTGCCTGTTTGTGATTATGAAGTCGGTTTTATTTTTTTTGAAAAATAACTTATTTTACCCTTTTTAGTGCATAACAAGTTTTAATTAAATTACATGCATCTATTACATTTGGTGTCTGGGCCGTTATACACTGACGGATATATACTTTTTGAAAATTTCAAGTATGTATCTATAACGGTTAAGAAGATACAGATCTGTAAAGTGCGCACATATGTATAGACACACGGACGAACGGACAACAAAGTCTCAGAAAGTGTTCATTTGGTACCCTTTGGGTTCGGAACCCTACAAAAATTGACTTTAAATGCCTTGCTAAAGTGATAATATTCACTAGTAATAATTATGTCATCAAGGTATCAATGGACAATGTCCAAAATGGCCCTGTGCAATTAAAGCATCTGACACACACGATAATTAATTGTCTATTTTATTACAATAATTCCAAATACTTTTATAAAACGGACTAGTTGTATTCCAAAATGAATGTAAAAAAGTATTATTTGCGATTATTAACATTACTTGCCGCCATATGGCCAACAGAGTACTGAATCACTCTACTGCGTTATAAGAGGCACTTCCCTATATTGTTGAAACCCGAATTATGAAAGCACTGTGTAGCCAACCTAACAACGGAAAGTATTATTTACGTAGTAACTATTATATAATCTGTGGTATTATGCTTATAAATTATTTTTTTTGCAGTGTTGGTTGGTACAAAGTAAGTACGTTCATAATTCTGAGTTATTTAATAATGTATGCAGTGTCGCGGGACTGAAATGGCCGCCATCTTCGGCAAACGTCATGTCATATCAAAAAATCTTAGGTATGTTTAAAAAAGTTTGCACCCTAACAAGACTTTGCCCGGTAGAACATTCCTGTGAAGACAAATTATTTATATTTATATATAATTATTTATTATAATTATTAATATATAATTATTTATTGAGGGCCCGGTGGCGTAATTGGGAGAACAGTCGGCTTTGATGCCGTGGTACCGAGTTCAAACCGCCGTGCACCAATGAATTTTTCGATCGAAAAATATATGTGCGCTTCTCACAGTTGCCCTCCGGTGAAGGAAAACATCGTTAAGAAACCAACAACCCCCGCATGGTGGTAGGACAAATCTAGTGTCCGCCTGGCCAGCTACCACCCTCAAGTTAGAAAATCTGCCTCCAAACATCTTATGTGTTCAGGCAGCTATCCTTGAGAGCCAGTTCCCATTCTAGTCCACTTCTCTATCTTCACCGCATCATCACTTAGCAACAGGTGAGATAGTGGTCAAACGCTAGCCTATAAGATATTAAAAAAAAAAAAATATTATCCCCACCTTTATTTCTATCTCGCTCACAGTTACTGTAAGAATATCTGTCAAAAACCAAAATCAACGAGAAGAAAGATGTAAAAACATTATTCAAGGTCATATTTTTTAGTCTTTAAAAGTATATCCAATAGCAACCTCTATTGTGTATAATCTTCTTGGGACTTTTCTACTAAAACCAGTACATTCTCCTATGTTTGAGGTATTTATTTCCATATCTCTGGAGATACTTACCAGATCTCGATAAAATTAAAATGGGACCACCTCGGAAACTTATCCTACCTATTAAAAAAATAATCAGACAGACGAATTAGAACCTCCTTCTTTTTTGTGAAGTCGGTTAAAAAGTGCCAGATGTGTTTTCAAAACATGTAGAGAAAAAAATGATGGACGTTTTTATTGTAAAAGTTGTAAAAAATGTTCTAACAATGCGAATTTGTATAACAAATAGCATAGAAAAATGCGGCAAGTAAATGGTTCGAAGTGGTTCCCTATTGACAAGGCTAAGCTGTTTGTTGGTATAGCTGCTGGTATAATTATGTCTGTGGCCGTGACGAACAAGTATTTTACCTAGGTTCGTATTACTCAGAAACACGATAATTATTACACCAATAATTTTACATTCGCTGCTAAGGCTCCAGTGACAACCGCACTCAACAACAATACGAGACAAATGTATTCTGTAATACAAAAATAATATATAATACTAATAACTTTGTTTTCGCTTTATTTTTAACCGAATTCACAAAAAAGAGGTGGTTCTCAATTGTTTTTTTTAATGTTTGTTACCTCAGAACTTCGTCATTTATTAATCGATTTGGATAGTTATTTCTTAGTTTCAAAGAGTATTTATTATACTTCCTGTTTGGTCCCATTGAAATTTTTAACCGACTTCAAAAAAAGGAGGAGGTTTCTCAATTCGACCGTTTATATATATATATATATATTTTTTATGTTTGTTCGCGGATAACTTCGTCGTTTATGAACCGATTTTGATTATTATTTTTTTGTTCGAAAGGAGATATCCCAAGTGTGGTACCATAGTAATTTTATCGAGGTCTGATAAGTATCTCCAAAGATATTGAGATAAACATCTCAAAATTGGTACTGAAAATGAATAGCGCGGCATTGAAGTCGGTTCTTTTTTAGTTTTTAAACGATATTATATCGAGATCTGTTGAGTATCTCAGAGATATGGATATAAACATCACGAACTTGGTACGATGTACTACCTACTAAAAATGACTAGAGAAAGATATTTGATTTTTTTTCGTTTTGTTAACGATTTTAAATTATTTGATCATCCTTTACTTGCACTTGCTGGGGCAATATAATCTATGTGTTTGGATAAACTCTTTTACCAATATTTGTAGTTTTGAAAACGGAAGAATTACGTATAATACCTAATACAATCTGGGTATTATTATTGATCGTAGTCTCTAACCAATTAATGTATTCCCCAATTAATGGAAACCAGCCGCAAGATGTTTGCATCCCCCTGCGCAGATTGCGTTATTTTTTACCTATTACCTAAGTACTACTACTAAGATTGCTACATGCTACAATCCTGTAAAACTGTGTAAATACTGTTTAACTCCGAATAGGAACATAGTATGGCAGAAATATGCACCTTTTTTTTTATAACTGTCAGGCTAGCGTTTGACCACCACCTTGCCTACTAGTTAGCAATAGTGTGGTCGAAGACTGTGAACACAAATGGTCTGACTCTCAAGGACTGCGTGCTGCCGGAACACCATAATGTGTTATGACGTCAGATTTTCGCCTTGGTGGTAAGCTACTTTTTGGCAGGAAGTCAGGCGGAACATTGATATATGCTCCTAACACCTATGGAAATTTAAAAGCGCCATCTGTGTCTAGTTTTTGTTCCATACAAAACTGTGTGTAGTTTAACGTGATCGAGTAAGTAAACAAATGTTAAGAAACTCGCACTAGGCACTCCAATAGTAGAGACATAACGGTCATTCACACGCGAGACGTGACGTGACGCGGCGCGGTCTTTTAAGATAGTGGTACAAAATGGAACTATAGGAAGGTAATATACAATAAGGTATACATTTTATCAACATATGTCAAAAATACCCCGCAGCGTAGCGCTACGCCTCGGGATGCCAGACGGCGTAACGCTACGCCTCGAGATGCCTGGCGACGTAGCGCGACGAATCACGACGCAGTTGTGTTTCGCCGGTAGGCGCAGCATGCAAGAGCGCCGCTGCGCCTCGTACTATAATTTATTCTGCGGCTGCGCCTCGCCAAGCCGCGTGAAGCAGCAAAGGCTTCGTGGCGACTTGTCTCTTCTATTTTTTTCTTACAAATGGTAGACTGCGGTCGGACGCGGTAGGGCTGGAGCTCACAGCAAACGTGGACACGTTTCTCTGCAATGCGTCCCGCGGCGACGCGCTGCCCGGTACGAAACCACTGGCCTCTTTCAATTACCTATCGTCGCGTGGACCTAGCAAATTGAAATTTATACCAGGTACTGAGGTCTACAGTCTCTATTAGGTGTATAAAAATCAAGGTCCTGAGTCAACACGATAAAAAAATAAGGGCAAATTTAGATTTTCGCGAAAACTTGTAAGTACCAAAATTTACCTTCATTTTTTTTTCGGAATTTTTCTTTTACTTGTCCTGAAAGACCTTGCTTTTTAACCAAAATTGACAATTCTAGGTCAAGCGGAAGTACCCTATAGGTTTTAGTCGAATACTTATAGGTAGGGTACTTCCCGTTGACCTAGAATCATGATATTCGGCAAGAATCAAGGTACACAGCAGCACAGCACAAATAAAGGAAATATTCCAATAGATAAAAAAAGTTGAAAATTGAAGGGTGTACCCATACATACATAGTTTACGCTAGTTAAGATCGGCCTTTGAGTTATATGAGCGCTCATACAATTTACTGGGTCTAGCTTAATTGGACCCAATTGCCCAACGTTGTTACGGAAGCCTCGGTGGGCGAGTCCAACTCAACTTAGCTGGTTTTATTATTAAATAAGATACCAAATTACCTAATGGCTTTGTTGGCTCTAGACCTCGCTATCTCTGAATAAATGCTCACCGCGCACCTTAAAACGAAATCCCCGACCCTTTAAAGTTTATCGGATGAAATTATAGGTGTACAGATAAAAAAAATGCAACTAAATAATGGTAACAAACAAGTTTTGTGATATTACTAAACATTTTTTGAAAAGACAAACGTGATTTTTTTATATGAGCGCTCATACAATTTAGAAGTCTAGTCTAATTGGTACCAACCAACGTTAGTACGGAAGCCTCGGTGGGCGAGTCCAACTCGACTTATCCGGTTTTTTTTAGATGTTGTACTTCCCGTTTGGTTCTATTGTACATTGTTTAACTATTTATCTATATCAACTAATTGTTATTATTGTTAGTAGGTTTATAATATATATATATATATATATATGTTGTATGTATGTCTGTTGGTATAGTATATATGTAATAGTATGTAGGTATATAAATATATCATAGTAAGTAGAATTTTGCTTATGTAATTAGGATACCATCGCCCTCCATTATATTCAATCCATTCCGTACACGGTTGTCTGGAAGAGATCGCTATGAGCGATAAGACCGCCCATTGACATCATTAGAAATAATTTATTAGTCTTAAGTTGTATCCTTTCTGTAAGTGGTGTTCAATAAAGAGTTATCTATCTATTGTTTTTTTTTAAATAAACTATAAATTAATTATTATTATTAATTAATGATATTCATTCATCGAGATCTGATGAGTACTTCCAGAGATATGGTATGTATATAAGATACACCTCAAACTTGTTAAATGAATTGATTTTACTTATTCTTAGGCAGGTATGGCCCTTAAGGACATTTTATCAAGAGACTTTTTATTCTGTGAAGTACGGAGTGTTATATATATAGAAGTGTGCGCATTGTAATGAAATGTACGCATGCATATTTAATATTTACGCGCGTTCATTATGCACCGTACGGAACAATAAATGCATCGCGTTCCATGGCAACACAGTGCGCGCTAGACCTTACTTACGTCTCTTCTGTCTAGCCTGCTCCGTCTGATGTCATAATAAAATAATTAAGTACTTAAATGTACTACTAATTACGCACAAAGCCTTATCAATTGTAATATTCTTACAGTTTAGACACGATTACCAAATGATTCATATATTTTTATCTCCTACACGTTTATTTGCCTCATTTTAATTATCTGGAGTAGTGTTTTAAGCGAGTAGTATAAAATAAACAGATTCATAACTTAATTATTTTTGTATTGAATTACCTACTAATGTAATATTATTAATGAAAAAGTTTTTATGGATGGATGAATTGATGTTACTTAGATTACATCTACACCAGTTACGTAGTAACTATTATATAATCTGTGCCTACACTCCGGACAGACAGACAGACAGACAGATAGACAGACAGACGTACAGGGGAGTCTTAGTAATAGGGTCCCGTTTCACCCTTTGGGTACGGAACCCTAAAAATAACATATATACGGTCGAATTGAGAAACCTCCTCTTATTTTTGAAATCGGTTAAAAATAATGTTGGTGGAATTGTTTGTCTTACAAATTTTATACGCAGGAAAAAAAGCGGGGCGACTCTAGTGATAAATAAACAAACAGGATGTAGAAACATTTAGTACATATTACTATTAACATTTAGTCAAATTTCTATGATGGATCTACTTTTAACATAGAATGTACCCATCTGATTGGTAAAATACCTAACGCCAAATTGACATCTCAAATAGCTTCGTTATATGGTTTAGTATCGTTCTAGACTGGCTTCAGAAGCAGCTAGAACAAATTACAAACACAAAACAGTATAACTTATTGTAAAACTATGTTGAACACCAATGAACATAATTAAAGTAAATAATACCTTCGAATGATACCTGATAAATCAAAATAAATTACATAAGCTTAAAAGCTTGGTTCAGCTCTCTAGAGCTTCAGCGATATAATTTTTTGATAATTTATTACTTAACAATATAGTCTGAAATTTTAAACAAAAATAGCTGTACCCTATATAGCTTCTAATACTTACTACTACTACTTGCGTTAAAAAATGCTATCTAAGCTATCTGTGTGCCACATTTTATCCAAATCCATTCGAGCGTTTTTTCGTGAAACGTAACCAGCATCCATCCATCCATCCACACTCACTTTTGCATTTATAAATAAGTAGGATTGTCGATTTTTATAAAGAAGAAATATAATTCATTAATGCAGAAAAACTAAAACTTAAAATGGTATTCGCTGCTATTTCCGTGTACACATTATTATTGTAAATGGATTAATATTGTCTTTGTCCAAATAACAGCAAGTTATTCGGACTATGACTGCATTAATCTATTTATCTTTTAACTAGAAGTGTCCCGCGACTTCGCCCGCTTTAAAACCTTCTTTTCTTTTGTAAAAACGATTCTATCATTAAACACATCAAATAAGAATTAGCAAAATCTGTTCACCCGTGTTCATGTTATCGCGTGAATAAGGCAATTCGGGATTCAAATTTATAAAACCCTAAAAACCTAGATTGACAGACTTTGTTACCTACCCCATTTCGAAAAATCCTACAACACGTACTTTATCCCATCTTGTTTCGCCATACAAACTTTGAATCTCCGTTCCGTATCCGGGAGGAATTTTCAGAAAATCATTTCTGAGCGGATACCTATTACCTACATCATAATAACTATCTGCATTCTGAATTTCAGCGCATCCCGAAACAAAATTGATTTATAGACTTTGTTACCCCAGTTTATCCTCTTAGGGTGGCATTTTGAAAAAAACTGAAACTCGTATTTACTTATTTATTTACAGAAGTACTTGTGTGAAATGTCGAATAAAACGACTATCCAAACTTTGAACCCCCGCTTCATCCCCTTAAAGAGTGTATTATGAAAAATTCTTTCTTAGCGGATACCTAAGTCAAAATAACTATCTGCATGCCAAATTTCAGCGCAATCCGAAACAATATTCATTTCAGACTTTGTTACCCCATTGCACCCTCTTAGGGGGGGAATTTCAAAAAAACCTGAAACACTTATTTACTTATTTTTTTACTGAAGCACTTATGTGACGTTTCGGATAGAAAATACTATCTAATCTTGTTTTTCCATACAAAACTTTGAACCCCCGTTTCATCCCCTTCAGGGATGAATTTTGGAAAATCCTTTCTCAGGAAAATCCTTTCTCAGAGGGAACTTACGTCGTAATAACTATCTGCATGCCAAATTTCAGCACAATCCGAAACCATATGGATTTTCACACTTTGTTACCCCCATTGCACCCTCTTAGGAGTGGAATTTCAAAAAAACCTGAAACACGTATTTACATATTTTTTTACTGAAGCATTTATGTGAAGTTTCGGATAGAAAAGACTATCTTATCTTGTTTCTCCATACAAACTTTGAACCCCCATTTCATCCCCTTAAAGGGTGAATTTTGAAAAATCCTTTCTTAGTACACCCTTTACGTACTAAGACAAATATACCCTCCAAATTTCAAGTCTCTACGACTAGCGGTTTAGGCTGTGCGTTGTCTGTCAGTCAGTCAGTCAGTCAGTCAGTCAGTCAGTCAGTCAGTCAGTCAGTATGTCAGGACAAAGATTCTTATAGTATTAGATAGATTATACATTTAATTCATAGCAGAATAAATATGCTTTATTTTGATATGATGTTGGCAAAATTTACATTAGTGTCGACAAGTCGTTCGCCGCGGCGGCGACCTAGACAATGGATCCTTTTACTTTATTTCTCAACCGACTTTCAAAATAAGGTTCTCAATTCATCAGTATGTTTTTTTTGTGTGTATGTTACGCGATTACTCCCTCAATTGTGAACTGATTTGAATAATTCTTAATTAATCGGTAGGGTAAGTTTCCGAGGTGGTCCCATTGTAATTTTATCGCGATCTGATAAGTATCTCCAGACGATAAACGTCTCATTACTTGCTACTGAAATTGGCTCGCGGGGCATGGAAGTCGGTTGTTTTACTTTTTAAACTATCTTAATTATTATACAAGACTAGAAGTGCCCCGCAGCTTCGCCCGCCTTAAAAACTTCTTTTATATACTTAATATATAATAGACATCAAAGAAGTAAAAGCCAAATCAGTTCAAACTTTGAACCCCCGTTTCATCCCCTTAAGGAGAGATTTTTTTTAAATCCTTTCTTAGCGGATACGTTATAATAACTATCTGCATGCCAAATTTCAGCGCGATCCGAAACAATACTGATTTTCACACTTTATTACCCCATTTCACCCTCTTAGGGGTGGAATTTCAAAAAAACCTGAAACACGTATTTACTTATTTTTTTACTGAAGCACTTGTGTGAAGTTTCGGATTGAAAAGACTATCTAATCTTGTTTCTCCATACAATTTTTGAACCCCCATTTCATCCCCTTATGGGGTGAATTTTTGAAAATCCTTTCTTAGTACAAACTTACATACTAAGACAAATATACCCTCCAAATTTCAAGTCTCTACGACCAGTGGTTTAGGCTGTGCGTTGTCTGTCAGTGAGTCAGTCAGTCAGTATGTCAGGACAAAGATTCTTATAGTATTAGATAAGCAAGCGTTTGACCACTAGTGACGATGTGATCACCGATGTAGCACGCTTGCCCAGAAGATACCTGTTCCCTCGCGATTGCGCATGCTTGTGCGCCTGGTAGTACGATGGAAAAAGGATGCAATTGGGAAGCACACTCTTCGGAATGACTGTATCCGATAAAAGACCGATAAACTAGCGACTTTGCGGCGATACTCAGCGCTCTTAAACCTTTTTTCTACCACCTAAATTTGCCATCGCAACTACTACACTTTAAACGATGCTTCTAGACAAAGCAAGTCTGTTCAAAATTGCATAATATCATAACAGTATGGTGTTTGTGTGATATGCAGATAATATTACCAATACTTGTTTGGCAATAAAATGTCATCAGATTTATCAGAAACGATCTATTTATTAGAAACAGATGAGAGAATCGTGGAAACTTCCTTCGAATTGATTGTACATTCATAAGAAATTATTAATGATTATGTATTTACATAAGTTTAACTTTTTATTTGTTAGTAACTAAGAATTAGTATGACTACTAATTCTGTGGGCGGAAATGTGTTTTATGTGCATTCTAGTAATAGCATAGTAATAGTAAAACAAAATAATACAATAGAAATTCAACATTATGTTAGTCTACGGAGTAAAGTGTAGTTTCTGGAAACTTTCTCACAAAATACCATTTTATAAAGTTTGTGGCGTCGTCGTACACGGAAGCGCAAGCTTCCGAGTAATATAGATATTTAAATTTGGGCTCCAGGAAAGATGGTACAGTCATCAACATTTTAATAGTTAATGATGCTAAGTGACGATGCGGTCTGGAATAGTATCGTGCCACGGACACTGGAATTGGAAGACAGAAAGCAGTAAGACGAGGCGATAGATAACCAACATTAGTCCAATCTAATCCATATAGCGCGTTTCTAAACCAGTTTTTCAAACTGACTGGCACCGCACATCATGCCACGGCCGAAGTTGTCACCCATTTAGAACCACTCAGACACAGAAATCACTACTAAGCAGTGGCCAGCTATTGGGGGGTAACATATAACAATCAACCTCCCGTGGGTGACAAATGACAATGCTTTTCATTTCTACATTCGGGTAAAATAAAGGAAGCTTAACAGCGGTAATATGCTTCTTTAATATCACGTGCTGCAATATGAAACTTTCCATACTTTCTAAGCATCGTTATTAGCTACTCGGTGATCAAGCACAAATAACACTATTTATTTGTTTGACAGATGCATAATTAACTTGACAGTACCAGACATACATGTTGATCAGTTATGAAAGGGTGTACCTACATTATTTTTTTTATAGTATAATATTCATAATTGTGATAGCATATTATAGCAAAGCTAGACCGTTTGACCACTATTAAAATTACAATTTAAAATAAAAATTAATAAGAGAAAATAAGAATAAATTTGTCGCTTGTTTAAATCATGTTGGTCAAGGTGATTGATTCATCACATCAGCGACAACAGGAATTGTGCTGCGTATTCTAGACGTTCTTCAGAATGGTGCCGATAAATAAAACCTACGACCGAGCTTTATATGTATTACGAATCTACCTATATATTTTGATTTACAAGAATTCTGTTTGCAGGAATTAGAATTCGATTCCTTTCCGGAAACACATAGATTTAAGGTGGTTGCTCGTCGTGAGCCTACCACAACAGTGCCAATAGATGGCGCTGATACATTTATTTGACGTATTTTATTTTTTTATGACTGAAATAGTGTTTGGTAAATAAAAAAAATGGAATTCTCGAGTAAAGCGTATAATTTTTAATTTATCCTGCTACATCTGAAGTATATATACACTCTCTATATACTTTTATTTAAGCACAAGTGTGGCGTCAGGACTGATCACGCACACTCGCGAAAGTACTTTTGTATCACAGATTATTTAATAGTGTATTTGACGTTTACGAAAGCATTTGCTAATTTAGTCACTTTGTCAATGAGTAATGTAGCCGATTGGTAAGAACTATTAGATTAAGCGCAACAGGGATCGGGTTCGAACCCCTTCCTTCCTAACAATTTTTTCTCGTTTTCCATTCTACATTACCTTTTTATTTATTGTAATTAATTTACTGTCTACATTACTCTCGCTAATAAAAAAATACCAAATATCATATAGATTTGTACCACTTTTTGATGTGAACTGTAGTACTCTTACTAACGCTATTGGGTGGTTTTGAGTCCACGAGGTTCAACGGACATTTCGTTGCTGGAGTCTGTTCTGTAGATCCCAAAGCACAGAGTACTAAGGACCCAAAGTGATGCATTTGGCGTACTAGTTGTGCTTTGCGGTTTTACCCACAATCTAATAGAAACTGCTATTTGCGATAAAACGTAGCCTATGTGAGTCAGATAATAAATCAGACTACTCTTGTCATGTGACTACGACAGCGAGTAGAAGGCATTTGCTGATTATAAATTACAAACAAAATAAAAACAGTAAGTCATATGTATATTAATTTACTTACTTAGGTATACTTTCCGTACAATATTTTATTTTCATTTACAATATTTATATAAAAATAATAAATAGATATAATTAAAAACCTAAACAGCGGCGCAGGCAACACGTTACCAATAGTTAGAGCTGCAGAGTGAGGAGTTCTGCCTGATAATATGTGCCGTGTCCAGGATGACTGGTATCATCTTCATCATCATCACAATCAGCCGGTACCAGTACACATACACGGACGGACGGACAGCGGAGTCTTAGTAATAGGATCCCGTTTTACTCTTTGGGTACGGAACCCTAAAAATACCGTCGAATTGAGATCCTCCTCCTTTTTTGTGAAGTCGGTTAAAGAGTTATTATAGTTCGTTTATTGGTATGAACGAGTCTGTTTTGTAGCCAACACGAGTCGGTGTTTTATGGTGAGCGATCCTGTAAGAACATCTGCAAACATAATATGTTGTGCTGACAGGATCGGATCGGTTTATCTATGAATGAAAGGCTGATGTTGTTTTTAAATCGGCCTCTAAGATATCACCATCATCAGCCTCATCTCATTTACAGCACGCCACTGAGCTCGATCTTCAGCTCTTTGTTTTCAATCGCTGCCAGCCAGCTTGCTTAAGTCTTCGCTCCATATAGCTGGAGGGCGCCCTACACTATTACGAAAAATATACTTTTAGTACGTTTATCGAGCCGTGGTCTCCACTCTAAAACACGTCTACCTCAACTGTTATCGGTTCTACGACAGTTGTGAACAGCCTACTGCCATTTCAGCTAGCTAATCATTTGAGATAATATGTCGATAACTTTGGTGCTCTGACGGATGACTTCATTTCGAATTTAATTCTTCAGACAGACTTCAAGCATAGCCCTCATCATAGCTCGCTGAGCGATTTTAAATTGGTGAACCAGTCGCACTATCAGTGTCCACGTCTCGGCTCCGTAAGTAATAACAGGCATGACGCACACGTTAAAGACTTTCGTATTCGTATAAGAGCGGTGAAAAGACCAGTCGGTGAATACTACGGTGTTGAGCCTAGTCATCCTGATCACCGTGACATCGCTAAATATGAGCTTCTTGTCCGTCATAATAAAATCAATCTCATTTTTACGGTTCCGTAGCCGAATGGCAAAAAACGGAAGCCTTTTCTTTTGAGTATTCAGCCAGAATACTCAAAGATGTTCACCGATAACTCGATTGCTCGAAGATACCTTAATCGATTTGTAAAATTCTATTTTTTTTTGTTTCGAAGGCCCTATCCAGGTGGTCCCAACTAAAAGAACCGACTTCAAATGCCGCGCTTTTAATGTTAAGTACCAAGTTTGAGGTGTTTATCTCCATATCTCTAGAGATACTTATCAGATCTCAATGAAATTACTATGGCACTTCACTTGAGATATCTCCTTTTCAAGAAAAAAATAATCATCAAAATCGGGTTATTAACGACGAAGATATCCACACACATAAAAAATACTATACGGTCGAATTGACAAACATACCTATCAATTTCAATATTAAAAAACATGCAAATATGGTCCAAAATTTCCAAAAAACACTAAACAATAAAATCGTTTAAAAATACTAAAAAAAAGAGAACCGACTTCAAATGCCACGCTATTAATTTTCAATACCAAGTTTGAGGTGCTATCTCCATATCTCTGGAGATTTATCATACATACATCATGTCTCCTTTCTAACAAAAAAGAATCAACAAAATCGGTTCATACGCGACGAAATTATCCGCGAACAAAAATAAAAAAAATATACGGTCGAATTATGAAACAAAGAAAACCATTTTTGAAGTCGGTTATAAACAACATAAAACTATATTTCAGTTTGTTAGAGCCTAACCTAACCGATAAACCGACGAAATATTTGAAGACCACAAACTACAATAATAGGTACAGTAACTTGAAAGTCTTGAAAAAGCGGCGACTCGCATGTCAGCGGTCTGGCAACGTCGCCTTTTCAGCGAGCGCACGGTTTGGCAACGTCTGACAATCGCGGCAATACACACTAATGAGTTTAGCTTATGACACTGTAAAAACTTCACTCACATATTGACCAAAATGAATTAAAATCTCGATCCTAGTTTTCATATTATTTTATCAAATTATGTAGTAAGATATGATTTCCCGTATGTAAAGAGTTGTATAAAGACCAATAGTTGTGATTTCATTGCAATTTTATGTTCCATTTACTCGTATTTGTGCATATATTTTTGTATGGAAATCGAACCACCTTAATTAATTATAAGAACTCTGACGTATGTCAGGAATTCAGGATCGTAGTATTTGGATAGAAGTGGTCTCTGCCAACCCCAACGGCAAAAGGCGTGATTTTATATATGTATGTATAAGAATATCACGACCAGATAGGAGACGTATTAAAGAAAGGCCAAGTCAAAAGTACTTATAACCGGCGAGCATGTATGAAGGCGCTCATGAAAGTGGAAGAAGCGAAAGAGGTATGTCAGGATCGTAGCATGAAAGAAGTAGAAAGAAGTAGTCTCTGCCTACCCCGGCGGGAAAAAGGCGTGATTGTATGTATGTATGTATAAGAACTCAAAGGAAAATTGCAACTCGCGTTCCGAGTCGAGACAAATATTCCAGAAATACATTTGGTTCCAATTTGAGCGGATGTGCGTCAGAAAGTTAGAACTGCCCGGATTTAGTTAGGTAATAAAAGTTTATCGATTAATCGTCCATATGAATTCAAAATATAGCAATAACGGTGACGGACGACTCGCAGTTTTAGTTGAGTACATTTTGTATTAATTTCCGCCTCTTTTCATCGTCTTACATAATTCCTCTGATATTATTATTTTCGTCCATTCTATTCGAATAACGGTGATTGGTTTCTTGATGCACGAAAAATAGATGCTTTACCTGTACTTAAGCCTTTTGAGCGGGCGGTAAAGTGATTTTTTAATTGTTGGCTTATGCATGTTCTTCTATAGTGCCCTAGTGTCTAAGGATGTATATGTAGATAATATTATGCGTAGGAAACGTTACTATCCAATTATAGTGTATTTTCAATAAACATAAACTTAACAAGAACTCAAACTCTTATGTAAAACCATACTCGAGCTTCGAGATACAGGCTCCGTGCCTAGTTTGAGATTCACTGTGAAACCCGATTTAATTTAAAGACAAACTTTATTTTATAACTAGTTTAATCTTTGTAAATCCTTTTGGCAATAAATTATCATTTATCAAATAGAGAGCGCATTGCGCTGATAAATAAAAAAAAACCGCAAGGCCGAATTACACGAGGTAGAGAAAATATTATGCGCGCTATGTGGCGTAATAAACAGGGCGTGTGGTGGCCAAAAAAGAAAAGAAGAATAAAAAAAATCACGCGAATTATTTTCATGATCTATTCATAATCACCACAGACTGACATAAAAGGCGTGACGAAAGATTTTGAAATCCTTTTCCGTCATTATGTGGGAACATATTTACTATTCACGAAAAAACCTTTATTTCGGTAATAAACTTGAGTTTAACGAAGTTTAAAGCAATTTTTCTAATATTTTTTAACCGACTTCAAAAAAAGGAGGAGGTTTCTCAGTTCGACCGTATATATGTTTGTTCGCGGATAACTTCGTCGTTTATGAACCGATTTTGATTATTCTTTTTTTGTTCGAAATGAGATATCCATAGTGTGGTACCATAGTAATTTTATCGAGGTCTGATATGTATCTCCAGAGATATTGAGATAAACATCTCAAAATTGGTACTGAAAATGAATAGCGCGGCATTGAAGTCGGTTCTTTTTTAGTTTTTAAACGATATTATTCAATAGTTCGCGAAAACGGCTCACATGTGTCATGGCGTCGGCTGTGACGTCACGCATAGGTTAATGACATACTTAACGTAGTAACTATTATATAGTCTGTGACAATGGATACACATGGGCTTTCCAAAATTTAATAAAATTTTCAAGAAAACCTCATATAAGAAGACCTAAGCGTGACGAATTTTAAACAAAATTTGTTCAGAAAATATATCTGAAAGCTTAGTGTATAGTGCAAAAGATGCGAAGTTTTTATCAATAAAGAGTATTTTATCTATCTCTTTTTGTCATAGATAGGTATAAAAAGGAGAGTATATCAGTATATCACGAGTTTATAACATTATTTTCTCTCCACCAACTCATTAAATTCCTCACTACGCTCAGGATTCTACATATGAATTCTTCGCAGTCGGTACAAAATTAACTTGTTTAGGCTTACTGTGAATTGTTTATTCACATAATCTATTGAGATTGATCTATATTCTTTTTCTATTCATACCCACCCATAGGGGGGAAGTTACGTTGGCATTGTTTTACTGATACATGACCCAATCAGAATTAACGTGTACGTAGTATGTCTTTTTATATCACATATACTTAGTCTAGCGTTTGACTTATCACTTGATGGTAAGTGATGATGTGGTCGAGGATGGCAGCACGCTAGGCTTAGAATGGGAACTGGTTCTCAAGGACATCTGTGGGATATAAGATGTTTCCGAATTGTGGCGGACACAAGACAGTGTCCACTGTCCTACCACCATGCCAGTTTTTCCTTCAATGGAGGGCCACTGTCAATGTATTATGTACCTATGTATTGTATATATGTTATGATCAAAAGGAGGGTGTGGTGTGGTGCGTCGAATTCAACAAATGTATCGCGTCAATAAATAACAATATGAGTGACACCGCCCCGCCTCTAATCAAGTTCAATCACAGCTGGCGTCACGCGTCTGCGCCTGCGCATCTCGGGCGTAATTCGACACCTTTTCAATTTAGCGTGCTTGACCTTCTAATTCACCAATATACATTTATTGATATGCGACCAAAACAAGTCAAGTAGGAACTGACAATAACTACTACTTAGTGCTATTAACTATCCATCAATCATACATGAACATGAATCTAATTGCGTAATTATTTTTCTTTAAGGAAGAGCTTAACTTTTGTTTACAAAATATTTTTTGTAAAGTTGTGAACGCTGGGTTATAACTGCTAGGAAGGCTGGTTCAGCAATTACTGACTATTCACAAAAAACTACTATGCTATTGAAATCTGAGCAGTTTTCAATCAAACGTTTGTAACTCTGTCATTCTTTCTGTTTGTTACCTAATGACGCTTAAACGGATTTTTTTTTAAAGCTTACTATCAATGTGGGTTGCACATTACTGGTATTCTTGTTAACCCCTCCAACTAAGCTAAATATGCTTGTGTCTGGAGTGGGTTCACGTCAATAGTGCAATGGGCGGGGATCGAACTCACAACCTCTAGATCGCTAGTCCGACACCTTATGCATTGGGCTATTGCCGCTTATAAATGTAATTCTTCGTGTACGTGAATTAAGTCGCAGGTATCAGCTAGTTTATTATAAAATTTACACGAATCGGACTTTACCCAATTCTCCGAAAAGCTATGGCATATGGCTAGCTATTTGCTAAAAGCATTTAAAGTCATCGTTTAAGTTCCTTTATAAATATCTAAATCAAATAAATCAAGTATAGTTGTCCAGACAATTCACAACTCTGCAATTCTCAGTACCTACAAATGTTCTTAATGTAATGGGTTTTACAAAAACACAAATTTTAACGTAGTGATAATTGAATATTCGCACGAAGTATCCCTACGTATGAGTTCATGTTCAGGGTTGGTGTAAAACTGTGATGTGATGTGTGGTATTATAATTGCGATGAACAACAAATTCGACTCACGATTAATATAGATGTCGGGAAACGGCTTATTAAATACGGTTAGACGTATGTAAAAGGCGGAACTATCTTTTGTGCAAAGAGGGTAAAAGGAAATGACAAGAATTAATTAACAATGACTGGAAAAGAAAAGCCGAAGATCGGTCTCAGTGGCGCATCTTGGGAGAGGCCTACGTCCAGCAGTGGACTGACACCGGCTGATGATGATGAATAATTAATTGACATCGTTTTTATGAATCTGTGGCGAAGGTTAAAGAGCTTTAGCCTATTAAAAAAATTACCATCCTTTTGGGCAGTAAGTACAAAGTTTTGACAGCAGCTTGCGTACTTAACAAACCTAATTTATAAATCATATACGCACTAGCGACCCGCCCCAGCTTCGAACGAGTAGAGCATATATGCCCGCACCTCTTTGCATCAGTTTGTTCCGTCAAGTACAAATTAACGTCTTTAAAATAATCATATTTCAACCGGTTTTCCGGTTTTGTGTAAATTACAAAACCTTCCTCATGAATCACTCTGTTTATTGGTGAAAACTGCATGAAAATCCGTTCAGTAGTTTTTGAGTTTATTGCGAACAGACAGACAGACGCCGCGAGGGACTTTGTTTTATAAATATGTAGTGATAATGAATAACAATTGAATTAAAAGTTCAGTTTATATATATCTAGCTGCACCCCAGGGGTTTGCCCGCGTTTAAATCCTATTGAATCACCGACACAGTTATAAACCTTCCTCTTGAATCACTCTATCTATTGACGTAAACCGTATTAAAATATGTTGCGTAATTTAAAAGATCTAAGCGTACAGGACAGCGGGAGCGACTTTGTTTTACTATGTAAAGATTATAATCCTAATATCCCTATCCTAGATTATGCCGACGCCAGCTATCTTGATCTTACCAAGGAGCAACTAAATAAGCTTGAGCGGCTTCAACATTTTTGTATTAGGTTCATATTTGGCTTGCGCAAGTATGACCATATCTCACAATTTCGTTCTAAGCTCAAGTGGCTCCCCATTCGCCTTCGACGGCACTCTCATATCCTTTCTCTACTGTACTCTATTCTATTGTATTCTCTTTAACCCTTCTTATCCACGCTATCTCAAAGACAATTTTAAATTTTTACACAGCAATAATGCTCTGAATCTTAGATCTACAGAGACCCTTGTTCTTCAGGTTCCCATACACAAGAGCTCCTTCTACGATAAGTCGTTTACCGTAGAAGCCGTAAGACTTTGGAACTTATTACCATTGTCAGCACGACAAGCTCAGAAACGGAATATGTTTAAAGGTCGAGTAAAACATTTTTACCTTTCTACACTTTCCTAAACTAACTGCTGTATGTTCTTATGTTATTGATTATTAAGCAATATTATAATGTCATATTTTTCGTGTATGTATACATGTCTTCCTATATGTACATATTTTGTGTATATTTATAGGTATGTGTATTTTGTATATATTTATAAGTATGTATTGGACAAAAAGAGTATTTATTATTGTTTAATATTTTTTACAATTTTGCTTGTGTATTTTCTTTTAGTTTTAATTCTTATTAGACTTAACTAAGATGTTATTATTGCACTCTACCGTATAGTTATGAAATAGTTCCTAGCAATAAACGGTTGTCTGGAAGAGATTTCGCTATTTAGCGATAAGACCGCCGCTTGTACTTTAGGTTTAACATTAATGTAAGTACCATTGTCATGTTTATGTGCAATAAAGAGTTATCATTCATTCATTCATTCATTATTGGTTCATAATCACCATTAAAAACAAACTATTTTAATGGGCCGAAACACGACATCTTTGCTGTAAGTTAGTCAGGGGTTGGATATCCTGCAGGTTCCAGGAAATGCCCCAGCATCAGGTCAAGGTTACCTACCACCTTCTTGCAATATCATTTACGTAACAGGATATCAAATTCCGAATCGATCAGACCCGTAGAAGTTGCTCTAATACCCGCATTAACTAGATTAACTAACGCATTATAAGAGATGAGCTGATCTTTAAACGGCTAAACAAATTTTCTTGAAACCTAGTTAGTTAGGTAGGCAGGGAATTGTTCTTAGCAACAATTCCAAAATAAAAGAAAATACCGTATCTAAATTAGTTTATCCGTTTGGAAGCCGCTGAGACACACAGATACACACGTCATTTCTCCTTTTTCTCCTCTTGTAATATCGAAATCGCTTTCTATTTATACTTTTCATTTGCATATAGAGATCTTAGAAATATCAGAATATTGAATACGAGAGCACTTGTGGCCTCGAGTGTGCTTTTGAATTCGAAGAGAAACCGTATTTATTGGAAACTAATAATTTATTTGCAGGAGCCTACATTTTCTAAGAATACCTGCAGTTAAAATCATATCATATTAGTTCTACGATCTACATAAACTATTAAAATCATTTCTTGTGAATTGTATCATAGGTTCATCAGCATAGTTATTCTCATTTCTATCGGATACATTCGGAAGCGTCATTTTGAAATTAGAATACATATTTATTATTCCGTGAGTTATTCCGAATCCGAATAGGTTTTCGAATGATTGAGAATCAGGGGGAAAATACATGTTCATGAGATATGATATTATATAACACACGGCGTTGGTTAGTAATATTTATGCATATATAACAATATCTAAGCAGATAGTTAAGAGGGAACGTGGGGTGCACTTTTCTATACAAATGTATTCCCCCGTTTGCTCCCTGGAAAATGCTTCTAGAACAAAATTTGTATCTACAAAAAATCAGGGTCTGCTATAGCTACGCCCCTATAATTTTCTTTTTTGACCAACCAATTGCAAATTATAGATCCATTTCCTTGTTTATAGTATGACATACTAAGATACCTAATGAAGTTCTTTCGAATATGTATCATTTAACGATAAGTAAATAATACTTATGTATTACAGATTAGTAAACTAAATAAAAGATACAACCATAAAGCAGTTTATACGATATCCACTCATAATCCAACAAATCCTGGTGACATAGTTCAATTCTAATTTGTATGTAGTTAGTCTGGAATAGCCGGGATTCGTTTGGCAAATGTGTAAGTAAGTACCCATTATTATTGCTTTTGAATAGATGGACGCATGTGCCAAATTATTAGAGGTTAATGATCCCTTACGTAGCGCTCTTACACCAAGCAACAAATAGAATAAGATGACATTTATAAATAAAACATTAGTGGAAGCGTGGGCGTCCGTCCGGCCACATGGTTGAATAATAGGTATTATGAGTATTATGCAATGCAATGCAGATGCAATTTGTGTTGTAAATTAACCAAGAGTTACGTGTCCTACCTTGACTTGACAAGTAGTTAGAAACTTGTACCTAGGTACTTTTGAGTGAAGATCAATTAAATTAAACTACTACCCATATAATATAAATCAACATCTTCTACTAAAATGTTATAAATATCAAAGTGTGTGTGCTTCGATGTTTGTTACTCAATCACGCAAAATACAGCAGTCACGCAAAAAAGATTTGGTTGGATATCCTGATAGGTACTTATTATTGCGAGCGAAGCCGCGGGGCACGGCTAGTGTTACATGTATAAATGATAGAGAAATATCAATGATTTGCATAATTTCCCGTTTGTTAATCAGGTCTATCTGTCTACCAAATTTCATCAAAAACCGTTTGACCGAATTAATAACTTTACAAGCTTTTACATTTAAAATATCACTAGGGACTCGCCGCGGCTTCGCACAGGTTCAATGTAGATAGTAATGTGATGTCAATGTGTAACAATTCAATTTTACATTATTTTGTTACTTATATTTAAAAAAATAAGACAGCATTTTCGATGAAAGCTCTCAGTCGGCTTGATTTCTCCCGACATCTTGGAAAATTATCGTCTTATTTCAACAAATTAACAGAAGGCAATTAGGCAATAATATAATAATATATTAAGTACACGTATAAACCTGCTTCGAAATTAACCGAACCTATTGACGAAAACAACATTAAAACACGTTGCGTAGTTTAAAAGACCTAAGCGTACAGAGAGGGACAGACGGCGGGATGTAGAGGTAAAAGAAAATATTATAGTAATACATTTTATATTAAGTGATATCATTATCAGCCGGTATCAGTCCACTGCTGGACGTAGGCATCCCCAAGACACGCCTCTGAGCCCGGTCTTCGGCTCTTTGTTTCCAGTCACTGCCCACCGCTTTGCGAATGTCGTCGCTCCATCTAGTCACAGGGCGTCCTACTCTACGTTTGCCAATTCGCGGTCTCCACTCTAGAACCAGTCTGCCCCAACGGTTACGGCAGATATGACCAGCCCACTGCCACTTCAGTTTGCTAATCCGCTGAGCTATGTCGATCACTTTAGTTCTCTGGCGAATTACTTCGTTCCGGATTCGATCCCGCAGAGAAACACCGAGCATAGCTCTCTCCATAGCTCGCTGAGCGACTTAAAACTGGTGGACCAGTCGAACTGTTAGTGTCCACGTCTCGGCTCCGTATGTCATGACGGGTAGGACGCACTGATTAAAGACTTTTGTCTTTAGGCAATGTGGTATAGGCGACGATAAGACTCGACGGAGTTTCCCAAATGCTGCCCAGCCCAGCTGAATTCTTCTCTGGGTTTCCTTCTCGAAGTTATGATTGCCTAGTTGGAGCGTTTGCCCTAGGTAAACATACTGCGTGACAACTTATATTAAGTGATAATAAAATTATAATTCATGATTATAATTCAGGATGATATTAAGTGATAATAAAATAATAATTCATTTGATGCAATTCTAGATACATAAATACCTAAATAAAATAATTAAGTGTAAGGAACTCATGTTCATGGAGATTTTCGAGCACGTCTAAAAATAGACTGAACGTTTCCACAATAGCAGTGTGAAAATCACGGTCTTGTGACGTGCGTAGAGGCGCCGCGCGCCGCCATCAATATACAATACTTTTGCCACTGTATTACGATTAACGTAAACATTCAATTGCATTTACACTTTCGTATGCATTTCTGGTACATATACGACGCTTAAATATTGGTATTGTAATTTAAAAAAATAAACCCTCTGTTCTTATTCCAAGACATTCTACCACAGCTCTACAGCTAGAACACACTAAGCTACATTATATTTTAATTTTACTCAAGGTTGTACTATTATTTATATTGTGACTCAACTTTCACCCGCAATGTAATAGATAAGTAAGTGTTTCTTTATGAAGGTAATTCATTTATCTTTTTATGCCGGATAATTTAACAATAATGTTCTATTTTTAATATCTAAAAGATGAACCATTATTAAAAGATACTTACTATATTGATATATGCGGCCGCATTGATTGCAAATGTTTAGTACCTAAGTAACCATTATATCCTAATCGATTATGTAATGATTTTAATGCAATATAAGCTAATGTTTTAACCTTACACGAGTAAATAATATGGCAATGCAACTTGAATTACTTAGCCATACTAATACGTACTATATGAACGAACATTTGGTTTTGACCCGTAATTGTAATTATTTTAGGTTGGTGTGCACGTTGCTTCGCAGATTCACACGCATTGTGTTCAGATACAGGAGTCGTCAACTGTGTTTAAAATAAATTAATTAGGTAAACACCTTTGATTATCGTGACAGTAGATATGAAAAGTGAGATAAAAAAAACCCCTGCTAAAATTAATGGAGGCATTATGCAAGCCAAGGGGTAGTCTATCTTCAACTTTATTTTAGAACTAGCATCTGCCCGCGGCTTCGCTATAGTGTGGCCTACAGGAAACAAATTACATATTTTTCTTCAGAAACGAATATTATATGCGCTCTCACTCCCTGTCAATTGAATGCACATTAAATTACAAAATCCCACACTAATGCTGCTCCATGAGCTTACTTTGGAGCAGATCACGTATAACCCTCCGTGTCAAAAGCAGTTCTTTCTAAGTCTACCATTAATAAATTAGAGTTTGACCTTAATATTTATTTATGATTATGGAAAAACTGACTTTGAAGGTAAACTTCGAAGGGGTAGTTCTATTAAGTCGGGGTAGTCAAAGAATAGTTGGTTAAATTAAGTTTTTATGTTATTTCATACAAATACATGTCGGGGATGATTTAAGAAAAACTGTAATACACGTGTCTCTTTAATTGAAAAGCATGTATAGCAATTTTCAAGTCGATCGATCGACCCAGAGAATGAACTTTCACTGAAAATTTTACCTCTCATATCACCGTTGTCTTTTGAACAACTGTTTTTAGTGGATACTTACCTACACTTTACAAAGAACACACCTTCCAAATTTCATGTCTCTAGAACCAGCGGCTTAGGAAGTGCATTGATATATTAGTCAGACAAGATGATTTTGGAAAAACTGTGATACACGTGTCTTATAATTTCAATTAATGAGTGTGTGTACCAGTTTTTGGGACAATCGACTCAGAGAATAAAAAGTTTCACAGAAAATGTAACCTGCCATTAAAGCTGCCATTACACCCTCTTAGAGGTGAAATTTCGAAAAAAAAACCTTTCTTAGTAGATAGCTGCACTTCACTAAGAACATACCATCTAAATGTTATGTCTTTAAAGGTCTACAGTACAGACTATGTAGCATGTTATGTAACTTATGTTTTATAACAACTCCACATAATGTAACCTTGTTAACATTAACGTAACATTTCAACATAAAACACTGTACACATTCAGTCAGTAAGAAAAATGCGAGGGGGATGATTTAGGGAAACTGTGATACCCATAACTCACTATTTTAATTAAAGAGTATGTGCAATTTTCTAGACAATTGACCCAGTGAATAAAAAGTTTCATAGAAGTTTCAACCCTCCATTTTACCCACTTAGGGGTGGAATTTCGAAAAACCCTTTCTTAGCGGATGCCTACACTTCACAAAGAACACACCCTCCAAATTTAATGCGTCTAGGGCCAGCGGTTTGGGCTGTGGATTGATATCTCAGTCAGTCAGTCAGAACTTTGGATTTTATATACGAAATATGTATATGGATAGGACTAAAGATATTTTTAAAATAAACGAAGCCGCGTCGTCTAGCCTAGTACTTCATCAATTAATTATAAAAATAATATAAGATGAATTTATTATATTTTTAAATGATGTTTGAATTAAGGTATGATAATAAACAAATAAATTACTTATGTATCTATCAAAATAATGCAAATTTAATATTACGACAGTTCATTAGATATTTAAGCTCCGAAAGGTTATCCAAGGTCCGTACAGCAAGCACTGTAGGAGTGAATAATTATCGCGGTGACAAAATGTTATTAACATCTGCCGCGTTGGTGGGCCAGTGGCTTGCTTTTTCACAGTACTTTTCCATTGGAACCTTGATGCATTCAACCAACCTACCAATATAGAATGCCTCATACGCACACAGTCAAACCCAAGCTCATGACTATGTATTGACACGATTTGGCGAATTGAATGCTTTATTGCACGTAGGATGCAATCTATCGACTAGAATGCGGATCGACAAATTGTACTAGTTTTAATTGATCGATTTATGTGTAGGTATACATACAAAAAAAATAAAACGATCAATTAAAACTATACATGTGTTCTGTTCATCCTAACCTACAGAGACCAAACATACCTTGATTTTGGAGTATTCAAAGTCCAAACTCAAGGTGTGCCAAAGAGCAATGGAACGCAGCCTACTGGGACTAAAAAGAACAGACAGAGTACGCAACATCGATCTAAGCTCAAGAACTGGTAGGTATTGGTGGGTGACAAGACCGCCAGGCTGAAATGGGACTCGATCTACGCTCAAGAACTGGTAGGTATAGCTGACGTGGATGGTGGGTGACAAGATCGCCAGGCTGAAATGGGACTGAGCAGGTCATACGAGTCGCATGCATCCCGACAAGTACAAGGCTAAAATTGTTACTCAATGGGTGCCTGAAGACGGCCGTCGACATAGACAAAGGCCCAAAAGGCAGCGACGAGATGATTGTGATATTGTTGACAAAAACTGGCCATAAACGGCTTTGCATATTGATTGGTGGAAAAAAATGGGGGGCACCTAAAATGTTAATTTTAAAATGTGTTGAGCTCCCGTCACCATCTTTCACATCAGCCGTTGATGCAGTTTCAAACTACTTTGTATCTTACAAAGTCGTTTGAAATTCCACATATCGAAATGTCTTATTAAAGATTCTGCATTATCAAGCATTCCAGCTAGTGGCGCCATCGTAGCTTGCAGCGTCGGCATCGGACCACCTCGCGTGCGTCATCGATGCTGGTAACGTGAGCGTGAACGACATTACTGTATTTCTTTCATATTTTACTTTCACTAACTTTGGATTATAATAACGACAGAGATCAGTGAAGCAACAAAACCATGAAATATAAGTAACAACGCGTCTAGTTAATACACATTTTGATACACATTTTCACCGCGTCGTTGGTTCGAAACACGCTTCACCTAAAGCTTCTGAGCCTTTGATAATCTTAAGCACTTCACACGATAAAGATAAAATCATTAATAATAATATGCTCCGCAAAAAGTTTACAGTATGAGACGCTAATTTTGGAAATCATTTTGACGCGTTAAGTGACTAAAAAGACGTCCTTAATTAATTACAAATCGGTCAATGTCATAAAATTATCATGATGTATTCATGTAAGTCTAATGGCGCCAAGAGAAATTTAAATTTTATGCGTCTACGAGCGAGTAAAGGACGTGTTCACGACTCGGAGCAGCATTCGTCTAGAAATTCTACAAGTTACTCTCCACACTATAAATAGACGCGTTAAACATTCTAAGGGATTAAGTTGAGACTGCGCCATAGCATATCTAATCAGAATCATGTCTATTATTCAATCAATGCACATAATATAAAGATAGTGTATCTTCAGTCAAACAATACATATTGCGCACTGACACCTGCCACTGTTGAATGTATAATGATCCAAAGGGGACCCTTCGTCAAGGGCATTTGAGGGGTACGTATTTACGTAATATGATGCAATGAATAAAATAATCTTTATATATGGCGCTTATTGTAATCCATTTGACAAAATAGTTAAGCCAATCTTGCGATCTTTAATACCCTTTCTACAAGAAATGAATACCTACACAAGTACAACTAATCAAATAATTAATCATTTGAAATTCTGAGCCAGAGCTATTAACTGGTTCGATTGATTGAGGTACAGTTTTTGTGGTCATGTATTTGTCTAGTAAACAACTCGGCGAAACATAACAACTAGATTACACATTTTTGTTACACCCCTACAGCGTATTAGAAGCTATTAGAAGAGAAGTTGAAGACTTATGCCAAGACTAATTACTGGAAGGTAAGCATAGATTAATCTGAAGAATATTCAAATATTAAAGAGCTAAAGCAAGTTGCTAGACAGTAAAGCAGCCTTACGATTTTATGAGTAAATAAATACAATAAATGTAGCCTGCTAAGTAGCACTGGCATGTTTTCGTTGTATACTGTAAAAGTAATGAATCAAAGCAACAAAAAATTAAGCTGATAGCGGATACATACAGTTTGTTTAAACGTCCTCGAATCACCTTGTAGAGGAGCACCGGTTGTATGGTTCACCTTCGATGCATATTGCTGACGATACTCAAGGACGGCCTTTGCCTCTCACGAAACCTGTTACCTACGAGTATACCGACTAACAAAGTCATCGTCCATGTAAATAAATGTATAGTTACGTCATGACGCTCTCAAAGAATGCCATTTAATGTGCTTGCAGGTAGTAGACCTACCCGAGATTTGAATTTTAACAGTTTTTACAAAAGCATATGGAAAACGGTGGAAGGTAAGAAGTGGAGTTAAATAAAACATTGGCGATTTGCATGAGCGTGTAGATATAACATATTATGAGCTTAAGAATCTTGAAATGCAAAGTACTAGTACAAGCAACACGCAAGCAGAAGTATATTTAACACATATAGCAATAGGACTAGAGAAAAGAAAAATAATATGCAAGTATAGGGCAGCAGCTAGTACAATATTAAAATTTTCATGGAAAAGTACAGTAGAGGTTATAATCGTCGAAACATGTATAAATGTTTGATTACTTGGTGCAGGTTAGGGCTATCGATCGCCCTACATACCGCGGGCACGCTGCAAGAGCAGCCATTGCTACTGGAGGATTGCATCTGTCAAGGACAAGGTCTATCGATTTATTGGTTCTAACTACCGTTCTTGTCTAGAAATTTCTAATTCTACTTCGTGTATAAGTTCTATTCGTTGAATCATAACTTTCAAATCGAATGAAGTGTTTAAAAAACATTGACGTAAGTGGAGGACAAATGCATCATTTGATTGAAGGTGTTCAGACAAGTTTATTCTCTTTTGCAGACACAAACCTATCATAGAAATCAATATGCCTTATTTTCAGCTTACTTACATGAAACCCCTATATTAAACAACTTCACCTTCATTAAAAAAAATGATGTCTTTTGTTTTCAACTTTATACAACCATATTATCTGTGGCATATCTTTTAAAGGCCTCTTATTGAACCATTATCGTCATAATTTTAAAATGTAACTATCAGCTGCATCTCTGTATCTATATCTCTATTTCATTTAGACGCATTCGTGAAATTAAACAGTTCTCAACATAACGTCAACAGAAGACGGAATACATATAGCTGAAAGAAGCAATTATTAATTTCGAATCAATAAAGCTTTCCATAAATTAATTGTCAAGTGTCGTTTCGTAACGTAGAATTGCCGTGGAAATTTTCAATCATTCATCTATCAAGATTTATTATTTACTGATAAGATAAGACACTCCCACTTTGCGGAGAAGCGTGACACATTTGCATCTACATACGATTAAAAACTATATTTAACACAGTCGAAAATTAATCAAGAATGGTATATAAGAGCGTATAATATTTCTGTATGGTCACATACATAGACAAAGATTTGATGAGCGATCGCTTCACTTAAAACGAAATCTGAGATCGTGATGCTAAGAGGTTCATTATTTTTTTTGCAGTAAACGCAACGCAACGAGCGGCTATCGGGGCAAGCGCACTCCGAGTCCGCGCGCGCATACCATAGATGTATTCGAGAATCTTCGGTGGAACAGAGGAACCTTTACTTGCCAGTAATATTCCACTGACATTTTTGACTTTAAGACTTATGTGTGCCTGTGTATGTATTTGTACAAGTGCGTGTGCAGGTGTGGGTGCCGTAACTGAACCATGTTGTTGATCGGTAAGACGCCGGTTGTCGACACTGCACTGATGGTAGTGCCTATAACGGGAATGAACGGATCACAATGATTTTAATGATAATTGTTCCTTTTTACAGGTTTATGGAACTTATAATCAAATGCAATGAGCAACTGTACAAAATCAAAGGTTCTAGCGATTAATTTCTCGATTCTGTTTAGAATGGACACTTTTATTCTTGATTGAGATGTCTGGTATTTGTCAATTAATGTTTTAAAAAATTCAGCCAACGAGTCTTTACGGCATATGATGTAAGTTTTACTGATTGGTACTATTATTTATTCTGTGCTGTTGGGCAACCACGTCCCACTTTTTATTTTAGCCGTGTATTAATGTGATTCATCTATGACGCATGTTTTTGTGTGACGAAAGCTTTGTTAATTGTTCATGTGTGCGTGAAGGCGGGCTTGGGGTGCTTTCGGGAACGCCGGCGGCGTAAGTGTTAGATTAGAGCGCACGTGACGTTATAAACCACGTGTCCATCGATATCGATGTAGCGTAGGTTGGTTCAACTGAAGCTAAAGTGCTGACTACACGTTTCTGTTGAGATCTCACTACCCGTCTGTCAGCGCGAAGATATGAATCATAAAAGTAATCTTCCCAAATCTTACAGAAATGACTCGTTTAACTGATAGCCTGATATTTTTTTAGATTGTCTGCGACGCAAGCTGTTTATCATGTTCACGGTGTCGTTTGCTTGAACTATATGTAGTAAAATGAAATACTGCAAATATTTGATCATCCAGCACTGTAAAAGATTGATAGACCGACTGTGACTGTCTGGAAGAGATTGCTTTAAGCGACAAGACCGCCGTTTGTGTCGCCATATTATTTTTATAAATGATGTTTTTGTACATGTTTTATTTTCTGTTTTTAGTGATCAATAAAGAGTTTTTTTTTTGTATTGTGACTACAGTAAAGTTGCTTGCTCTCCACACGTCTTTCAAAATATATATTTCTATACAACCAGCATTAGTACATATTCAATGAATCGATAAACAGCAGCCTTGCCAACTATTATCGCTGTCCAATTGCTCCCGGCAACAAGTTGTAAAGCTTCAATAAAGCAAGTAAGAATGCGTCAGGTTGTTTGTCGGCCGTTGCGTGACGTCTGGGACCCGCCCACAATTGTTCAGCATTTACGGATACATTACAAACAAAGTACATATAAACATTTAATACAATACGGTAGACTGGCCGCAAAACCGCAACCAGCCTTACTGGCGCTATTCTATTCTTACCTGAGTTTAACCTAATGTATTTTGATTGCCGTTTTTGGTTAGATAAATAATTAAAAACGCAAAACATTTTCCAAATTCTGACAAGTTTCTGTTAGTTAAAGGTATCATAACGTAAATTCTGCTCTTATGAGCTCTTTGATGTTTTCCCTCCCACTCGATTTTACCACAGGAACCTGCGTATACGTGAGAGGGCCCACCCTCATATTATAGACACTTGGTCCTCCCAGACAACACGTTTTAAGCGTTTCCGCGTACATGCGAGACGTGGAATGACCTTCTTCCCGATGTTTTTCCACAGAAGGTTGATCGGAGTTGCTTCAAAGGGAGAGTTAACAGATTCTTCTTTCAAAAGAGCAGGCAACGTATTGTAGGTGTTAATAGGCGGCGGTAACTACTTACCATCAGGTGGGTCGCATGCTTATTTGCTTCTCTATATTTATTTTTAAAAAAACCAAGTTGATTTATGGTACCTACTATACGCAATGTTATTTATGTAGAGTCATAACGGGCCATTCCATTTGGATATTTTCCTCATTAATAACGTTCATTTGCTGTACCAATTTCACATGTAATATTTGATTCTGTAAGCCGTAAACATGTAATAATAAGCTATGAGTTTGGTCACGTATGATCACAAAATTTGTATGAGTAGATTTTGCAGAAATATAGAGAACCTTAATGATTTTCTAACAAATTAAACTAAGTATTTTACCTATCATTATTCCGTAGAAAATGACAGTAATATAATCGTAAAAGATGCACCCAATAAGTAAGAAAGACCAAAGGTTATTTCAGGACATACTTTGACGTAGATACTAACAAAAACTTAACGCAAAAAGTTGGAATCGTGGTCATTCCACAGAACGTACGAAGGTCACAGCGGTTAAAAATAACTGTTTTTTTATGAGGAAAAGAGTGAGATAACTATTATTAACTCATAGGTAATCGAAAGCGTCGAGTGCAATGGCTGGGGGTGTGTCCGCCGATAGCTTGAAGTGTGTAATCGTGCGTATCGTGAACATAATGTATGTAGGTTACTTCAAGGATGACACACCCTCGTAACATACACAGAAGGCCCTTGTGGTGACGTAGCAATATTAAGCTAGATGATTGAATAGTGTTAGAATTGAGGCAGGATATCTTAATATAAGATGCTAATGCGAATAACAAAGAAGTGCATCGTTAAAATACTCTTGATGCGGTTAATTCCAATATTGTTTTGAAGTATTGCAATGCGCTTTAAAAATGTCGACAGACACAATTTTATTTACTTATCTTTAAATAAGTTTCGGTCGAGTCATGGAGGTGTGTCAGCTCGATGTTTTCGGTTTTGAATGGCAACAAGAAATATAATGATAAGATAGGTACTATGAATAATCATTATTATATATAATATACTTATAACTGCTCTAATAGTTTCGACTGAAATAAACATGGGCAAAGCGCAATCGCGTAATATGAACGTCGTTATTTACTATTATATTTCAGATGCTAGGGATAGTACCAATTTTTTTTTTATTGGAATTAATTCGTATTATTTTGTTTATGAGCGCGTGCGTGTCGGTGAATGTAGTCTTAAGTGTGTCGTCAACAAGGCACGAGCTTGTTTATTCTACCAACCAATTTATTAAAAATGTAACATCACCTGATTAATAACCTAAGATTAGTTTGCGTATATATATTTATAGCTAGAATTATATAATAGTTTTATTATTTAAAGATTAAATTAATTATACCTACTTCTTTTTTCTTTCAGATGAATTATTGTGAAAGGTTTTTCTAAAGACGTCATCAGAATCTGCCGTTCACAGCATAGCATATTTTTAACAAATAAATAATGAGCTAAGACAAAAATAAACAGTGGTACTGATAACTTATAAGTAATATAACTTGTCGATAAAACACGCTAATTTTAACGAAATGAGAGGCAACACCTAAAAAAGCATCAGTAATGAAGTCGAAGGCTCAAATTCAGTGCTAAACATAGGCAAACATTCTAAGTAATTCAGGTGCAAACAGTCACGAACGGTGCGAAAGTGTGTGTTCTCTGAACACTCACATAGGAAAATTCAGCACGCACACATAGGTGACTGTGTACAGATAAGCGGCGGGGGGTTTGGGGCGTGCGGGCGGCAGAGTCGGCGCCGCGACAGCCAGCTTTACTATATAAAACTCGACGCGCCATCTGCAAGTTTCAATAGATAACTTGAGCTCTGAACATTTCGGTACGCGCTACTAACATTTTCGCCGTTGAGCATATTGTGAAGTTGAATGTTGTGCACCTTTTCAGGATAACAGCGGGAAATTTAAATAAAGATAATGAACATTTGTGAATTTCTAAAATAAAATCTATATAACGCGCGTCAGCGATAAAACTGTGTCAAATCGTGGTAGTGGTAGCGTTCTAGGCTAAAACTGCAACGGCTAGCGCACGCAGTCACATCCTCGGATTTGGCAAAGCGATGTGTTCTGCCCATTGGTGACACTCGCGAACCTGGATTATACAGACAATTTAAACTTCGGAGAAAACACCGACAATACTTGTGTTATTTTTCATAGACATTATCATTTTGACGTTCCCTGACAAACTTTTAAGTGATAAGTCCGAGTGAAAGCACCAAGATGAGCTTTAACAAGAATAACCCCAACGCCTTGGGGAAGGTCGTTGGGTACCTCAAGCAGCTCTCCACAGAAATGGTAAGTCGACAATTGATTTTATTGCATAGCATTAACTTAATTTTACTAACTTCATTAAAACGTTGCTAGTGTTTAATGACATGGGCATATTAATGTGTTTAACTTTGCATTGGCCTTATTTAAAGTGTGCTGTCACTTTACGGGTTTTGTAAAAATAAAAAGTACCTATGTAGAATGTAAATGTTTGTTCTAAGGACTTCGCGAAATTTCTATAAGTACGTTGTGGAGCGGGGTGCATGATGAATGCTGCGTACGGCGTCGAGCGTTGACATGCGGTCGATGCCGGTTGCCTGGCAACCACACCACCCGGTATTCCATCTGATCTGAATCTAATAAATAACAATAGACATAATAAAATATACTAAAAGCAATAATACCAAGTTTCTGTCGAGCGCGGCTGGTTTCCGGTGCTTTTGGTTCAAGGCGGCCTTCAAGGTCATCAAAAGATATTTGCCTGCCTTTATGGTGTTACATCGCTTGCATACATTTTTATTATTTTACAAGCATAAAGTTTACATTGTTGTGGATTATGGAAAACTATGTTTACCTTCTTAAGTTGTTTATGGTATTTTTAGTTTATACGGTTGCAGAAAATGTCTCCTTCTTTCCTCGGTTGAATTGCAATTATTATTCACATTGAGAAAATTAAATGATACTGAATTGAACAAATTTTATATACATGTCTATTCCTGTAAAACTATTACTATTACTAGTTCCTAAATGTTTACCTTAGAACATATTAAGCAACATGGGCACAACATAGTAATAAAATAAACAAATAAACTATTCCAAAACACAGGTGCTGTGTTTATTTACAAAATTCATAAGAGCAATTTTCTTGAAACCAAGAGTCTGCTTTCAAAAACTTATGAACTTGTATGAAACAATTACTTCGCTTCAAATATTTATTGCCACCGGTAAACGAAAACTCAAAAGATACTAATCGCGACATCTGTAGGTGCTAGTACACAAACAAGCTTTACTACTATGGCCACCAACTTATATGTGAACTAACCTTATATTGAAGTTCACTTGTTCCTGAATAGATGGCAGCACATGTACAAAAATTATCTTTTCAAAGTATCTAAATAAAGAGTTTCCAGTACAACAGAAAATAGTAAAGAATAATTCTTTATTTTATTGTATACGAAATAAAACATAACAAAAAACATTAGATATTGAAACAATGGTGATACAGTGCAGCGCGATAAGACCGCCCATCGCTGATGAATGCTTTTCGTGTGTAACAGAATCGGTAAAATATGAAATGATTGAATATAATTAATACAAGTAGAAGTAACTATCAATCCCAAATAAAGTTACAGTAATAAGTTAAGCCTAACCCAAAAAAAGAAGTTTATTAAATATTCGCTTTATGTATTCAAGAAAAGTGCACGGCGTATATTTCTAAAAATAAAAAGTTGTTATTTCGGTGCACTTTGCAAACGTAGGCGGGGTATGGTGTGGTATGGATACATAACGTACGACAATTTCTAGTGATCGATGGTTACTCCCTCGCAATCTTTGCTTTTACCCTTCCTTTCATAATTTCAAGGTCAACTCTATTAGACTAGCCATTCGACAACATAGAAAAGTATGCATAAATAAGTACAATTATTGATTATGATCAATGATAATCTGCAAGGCATTCGTAAACATTAGACCAAAGAGTAACATAATATATACTGAGAATTAAACGCCCCGGTGTCGGTCAATCGCAATTGACAATTTTTAACGTTATAGCCAGTTTCAATTGAAGGTGCGAATGATGGAGTTTCAATCGATGCGTCAATTGCTCACCCAAATTTGCTCTCTGGACAGCAGAGAAGGTAGACCAGACCGCACGATTATATCAAATTCTGATTTCGACTAGCGAAAGAATGACCGAACGATTGTCAATTGCATTACGAGACGTTCAATGTAATGTTTGCGTCACGGAGAATAGACTCTACTCCGTGGTTTGCGTCATTCGCGATTGTCGCAATCTTCAATCAAAATTTTCATCTATGGCCTTTTATCACGTAGTTGCGAATGACAAAGGCTACTTGCCTCTGTAGACGATCAATTGGTCCATCAATAACGTAAAGATTGTCAATTACGATTGACCGTCTCCGGGGCACTTTAGACCATCTAAGTTTTGTTTAGTAATATCTAATGCTTATGCTATAGTTTTTCTGTTTAAAATCGGATATGTTTGATCGAATGCCTAATTTCAAAATTTTGAATTGATACGTGAGCTATATTTTATTGGTAACAGAAACCCTGTTAACTATTTATAACCAACATTTTTATAGTACTGCATAGGTTTTTTTTGTTTGTAAGGCACCTCAGAACTCCATCATTTACTAACTTCTTGCTAGTGAAAATGTCTAGCGGCATTTGAAGTCCTTTTTGCTAGGTTTTTAAACGATCTTAATCAGTCTTTATTTTATGTTTGTTACCTTAGAACTTCGTCATTTTTCTAAGAAAAAATCTGTTTCGTTTGAGAGGGTGTACTTTTTGTTTGATCCCCCATTGTATAATTCATTGATATCTGAAGAGTATCTTCGAAGATATGGAGATAAACATCTCAATTTTGTCACTAAAAAATGAACCGAATTATACAAATCCAAAATCAAATACATGTTCTTGTTATTTTATGTCTGATAGGCTAGCGTTCTCGTCCGGGTACTCTCCTTGTGAGACGCGAGTTACTGGTGAAAAGCCCAAGCTTTCATTAGAATCTCAGCCTATACAGGAACGATAGAAAAGGCCAAAAGTCAATTACTTCGATAGATCAAAGAGCAGTAAATAATCATATTACGAGGCTGGTAAGATGCGGCCTCATCCAACCACAGAAATATGAATAATATGATTCATATTTCTGTGGCTCTAACACACGCTCCATAAAGGACGCTTATGAGCAAAATATAGGGTCATCTGACAAAGTTGACAACAAGCAAAAATGTTGTTTCTAAGCCTAAAATTCTTACGGAAGTTCATGACTTCTACGATGAACTTTGCAGTTCTAACAGTGTTGACAACGACTGGTCAAACGCAGCGTAGGACACCCTAAGGCTAAGTTGAGTGACGATATTTGCAGTGTCGCTGGTAGCGTTGGAAAAGAACAGCTGAAGGTAGTACTCAGTGGTGTGATATAGGCCAGTCCTATGTCCAGCATTAGTCCACATATAGGCTGATGATGATGAGGCTAACGTGTGACCATTATCTCGCCTGGTGGTAAGCGATGTGGTCGGGGATTGTGACTAGGCCTTGAATGGTCTGACTCTCAAGGGCTGAATATTCAATAGTAGTATCAATAATTTTCACGATATATAAAACAATAACAAGGAAAATGTTTCAAATACTGATAAGTATCATGTTTTGCCAACGTATAGTGCACCAGATATATAAATTAATATGTAAAAGCACGTGATAACACCCTTGACCCATCTCTGACGTTTCTTTATTTGGGAAAAATGTGACTTGATATCTGAAAATAATGATACTTAGCCATTATTCTGAGCTTGATTACCCTTGACTACTTACCAAGCTTTAACCTCAATCAGTGTAATTCAGCCTTTATGATTCGAAATATTGTCACTAAACAGTTCGTAACATTTTGACATTACAGAACTTATTCAACAGTCATCTTCTCTTAAGTTCATTAGAAAAGTCTGTATATCAAAAGGGTAATTTAAATTAGTATACTGAATACCAAAGAGTAACACGTAGAGGGAGAAGGCAAACTCTTATCTACGGTGTAACATAATGCTGGGTACATTAATCTGTGATCAAAATTAAAAATGTGAGATCCATCATCCAATATTAAATTTCACCAAATAATTAAAAAGCTTGATCTTAAATGTATAATTAAACGAATGAAAAATCAACATATACACTACCAAACTTTCTACAATGAATCTAAGGTAAATATGGGTATAATAAATTGAATTTGTTATTGTAAATAACACCATGCTTTGTTAACTTATTTGCCCAAGATCGCGCCCAAAGTGGTGTTTCCTACTGCGGTATTCTTCTGCGCTGGTATCCGAGTGATAGATACCTACAGTTTGTTCTGGGTTCATGTACCGAAGTGTTTATACAAAACGTTTCATAAACATCATTATAAGTAACAGAAAATCGGACGATAACATCGAGAACGTAGTTCACACAATGGAAGTAGTACTTTGTTCGTCGCCTGCTACTTAGAGTTGTTTTCGACTATTCGGGACGCACCTATAATGATAGCGTAGTCCTTTGTGAAGAGACAATGCAGCCTCGGACGGATTATAAAGACGTGCGAAGAGGGTCATGGTTGATGTTTACTTCATCATTAGGTTATCATTTATCTATAAACACAAGCATGCACATATGGAATGATTGGCTGGTCAATATGCGAGACATGTTTTGTCGATCTGACCTGCGACACCCTAAGTTCACAATGTTCTTATCAATACTGTCTTACGCACATTAGATAGTGGATATAATAAATGGGGTGTATTTGCGGACGACCACTCCAGTATCGAATGTCCAGTGTGTCCGAGTGATCAGTACGTTCTTAGGTAATTGGCGAGTGGATTACGCGAATTTTGGAGCCCGAAAACCACTGGAAATTATGGCATAAACTGATGTAAATTTATTTTTGCAGAGTGGGAGCGAACAATCTCGGCGAGGACAAGGCGACGAGGAGCGTCTGTACAGGGCTCGGGGGCCCAAGTACGCTCGAGTACCATCACGAGCCACGCTCTCTGCGTCTACTACCTGCACCTCCCTCGCCACTTCCTGCGGGTCGCAGGGCACCCTCGCACCCAACTACGCGGCCATCCCGGAAAACATTTCCACGGAAAGCAGCAGCGAAGACGAACACGACTTCGAGAAAACTCGTCGTCATTTCCAACAACTACGTCAAGTCAGCTTAGGAAACGAATTTAAATACAAGATGGAAATGGAAATCAAGAGCGCGAAGGATGAAAATTTGCGCAATTCTATACCATTTGTAAAACAGTTAAGCACAGATAGCGCGAAAGCTAAAGTTGACTATGCAATCAATGGGGATACTCCATACGCTCCTACGACGCAACGCATTTACCTCTGGACCCAGGTTAGTTATACACTCGAGATCTTTCTAATCATTCAGCTTCAATAAACATAAAAGTATTTAATTAATTTGCATTTGTGAAATTAGCTTCGGTGCGGTAGTAAGCCCCCACGTGTCTGATAACTGATAAGGCAGAATTGTAGTAATAACCACAAGTCTACAACAAGTTATATATTTTTTTGTTGCCTATACTCCAAGCTGGCATATTTAATTGAAAACTCTTTTTGATTCTTACTAATAAATTGAAACCGGAACAAGGAACAAGAAAGTTCTTTACTCGAATTTGAAAGCAACGATTCCGGTTAGCAAGTACATAATCCATAGAGTAATATGATTGTATACATCGAGCATCGAGCCCTACCTACATGCAAGCACAAGAAGGTATGTAGGTTATACAGGAGCAGGTATAAAACATGCCTGAGGCGACACATAAAACTACAGAGCTTTCCTGAAAAGGTTTGCGCGACTACATGGCTAGTGTTGCATGAAATGTATAGATACTAGGCAATATAAATATCGCGCCAACATGAAAATATATATATTTTCTCAGGTTGTCCCTAATAATTAATAGGTATTATAATATCCGGCTTGTGACAAAATATAAAATAAAGTTCTTTATTATTCGTTCCAGTTGTTGGCTGCGTTTGCTGTGTCTATGGGGTCGCTAATCGTCGGTTTCTCATCAGGATATACCTCACCGGCGATACCTAATATGATGGATAATACATCCAATCATTTCATAGAAATTTCTCAAGAAGAGGTGAGTTTTTTTTTTCTAAAATTACCTGTTAATAAAACAATAATAATAATATCGTTTAAAAATTTAAAAAGAACCGACTTCAATGCCGCGCTATTCATATTCAGTACCAATTTTGAGTTGTTTATCTCAATATCTCTGGAGATACTTATCAGACCTCGATAAAATTACCATGGTACCACACTTGGGATATCTCCTTTCGAACAAAAAAATAATAATCAAAATCGGTTCATAAACAACGAAGTTATCCGCGAACAAACATTAAAAAAAATCGTACGAATTGAGAAACGTACTCCTTTTTTTGAAGTCGGTTAAAAAGTAATTTAAAAACCAGCTTTAAATTTAATGATATAAAAAGAATAAGAATAATCCGACGGGCCCGAACACGACGGGTTAATCATTTGTACTTTAGGAGTTATGGCTAACTTCCATCTCCACCATCAGACTAGCTCAAAGCATAGATGAAGGAATAAAAAATAGATCGATAATGTCTAATGAGCTTTTAGTACGACAATCAAATCTGATCGAGATGGCGTTACTAGTTCCGAATGACAAAAAGTTTTTTAGGAATAAATGAAAAAACGTTTTTTACTTTACTGATTTAACATATATATTAATTTTAGGAACAATATAAATATTTAGTTGTATTACATCCACAAAAATAAAGCGAATTCATATTTTTAATTTTTTGTGTTCGATTTGTTAAAACATCTTGAACTATTTTTAAAATCAATACAAAGTAAGCTAGTAAAGCATGTTGTTACACTAAAATCCGGTAGATGGCGCAATGTTCAAAGATTGTTATTTAGGTAATTTTAGGTGTGACTAGTCAAGTCAGTTCGACAAGATGGCGCTATTTTTCGAAGTTACATTTTGATTATTTTTTTAAAACCTAAACTTATATAAAATAAAAAAAAATCTATTCTTTTTACAGTTAGCAAAATTTTAAAAGCCTATGTCTATAATTTTCATCAACATTATCATATAATTCGCATCAGATAATTTTATTGGAGATCTAAGTCAATGGACACCTCAAAACACATGCAAATATTACACTCATAAATGCAAACTGAAAACGATAGCAAATCAACTGTAAATTTCAACTTAATGTAAAACGACATCGTAGCTCAGCGGTTACAGTGTTGCTAATTTACATTACGAACGTGAAGTCAAGGGATCGAATCCGAGGACAAGAAACTTATCGTGCTTTTTTCAACCAACTTTCAAAAAGGAGGAGGTTCTGAATTCGTATTTTTTTTAATATTATGTTTTTTTGAAGTGTCTCACACTTTATATTAGGTAATTCTTCGTGTACGTGAATTAAGTCGCAGGTATCAGCTAGTTTATTATAAAATTTACACGAATCGGACTTTACCCAATTCTCCGAAAAGCTATGGCATATGGCTAGCTATTTGCTAAAAGCATTTAAAGTCATCGTTTAAGTTCCTTTATAAATATCTAAATCAAATAAATCAAGTATAGTTGTCCAGACAATTCACAACTCTGCAATTCTCAGTACCTACAAATGTTCTTAATGTAATGGGTTTTACAAAAACACAAATTTTAACGTAGTGATAATTGAATATTCGCACGAAGTATCCCTACGTATGAGTTCATGTTCAGGGTTGGTGTAAAACTGTGATGTGATGTGTGGTATTATAATTGCGATGAACAACAAATTCGACTCACGATTAATATAGATGTCGGGAAACGGCTTATTAAATACGGTTAGACGTATGTAAAAGGCGGAACTATCTTTTGTGCAAAGAGGGTAAAAGGAAATGACAAGAATTAATTAACAATGACTGGAAAAGAAAAGCCGAAGATCGGTCTCAGTGGCGCATCTTGGGAGAGGCCTACGTCCAGCAGTGGACTGACACCGGCTGATGATGATGAATAATTAATTGACATCGTTTTTATGAATCTGTGGCGAAGGTTAAAGAGCTTTAGCCTATTAAAAAAATTACCATCCTTTTGGGCAGTAAGTACAAAGTTTTGACAGCAGCTTGCGTACTTAACAAACCTAATTTATAAATCATATACGCACTAGCGACCCGCCCCAGCTTCGAACGAGTAGAGCATATATGCCCGCACCTCTTTGCATCAGTTTGTTCCGTCAAGTACAAATTAACGTCTTTAAAATAATCATATTTCAACCGGTTTTCCGGTTTTGTGTAAATTACAAAACCTTCCTCATGAATCACTCTGTTTATTGGTGAAAACTGCATGAAAATCCGTTCAGTAGTTTTTGAGTTTATTGCGAACAGACAGACAGACGCCGCGAGGGACTTTGTTTTATAAATATGTAGTGATAATGAATAACAATTGAATTAAAAGTTCAGTTTATATATATCTAGCTGCACCCCAGGGGTTTGCCCGCGTTTAAATCCTATTGAATCACCGACACAGTTATAAACCTTCCTCTTGAATCACTCTATCTATTGACGTAAACCGTATTAAAATATGTTGCGTAATTTAAAAGATCTAAGCGTACAGGACAGCGGGAGCGACTTTGTTTTACTATGTAAAGATTATAATCCTAATATCCCTATCCTAGATTATGCCGACGCCAGCTATCTTGATCTTACCAAGGAGCAACTAAATAAGCTTGAGCGGCTTCAACATTTTTGTATTAGGTTCATATTTGGCTTGCGCAAGTATGACCATATCTCACAATTTCGTTCTAAGCTCAAGTGGCTCCCCATTCGCCTTCGACGGCACTCTCATATCCTTTCTCTACTGTACTCTATTCTATTGTATTCTCTTTAACCCTTCTTATCCACGCTATCTCAAAGACAATTTTAAATTTTTACACAGCAATAATGCTCTGAATCTTAGATCTACAGAGACCCTTGTTCTTCAGGTTCCCATACACAAGAGCTCCTTCTACGATAAGTCGTTTACCGTAGAAGCCGTAAGACTTTGGAACTTATTACCATTGTCAGCACGACAAGCTCAGAAACGGAATATGTTTAAAGGTCGAGTAAAACATTTTTACCTTTCTACACTTTCCTAAACTAACTGCTGTATGTTCTTATGTTATTGATTATTAAGCAATATTATAATGTCATATTTTTCGTGTATGTATACATGTCTTCCTATATGTACATATTTTGTGTATATTTATAGGTATGTGTATTTTGTATATATTTATAAGTATGTATTGGACAAAAAGAGTATTTATTATTGTTTAATATTTTTTACAATTTTGCTTGTGTATTTTCTTTTAGTTTTAATTCTTATTAGACTTAACTAAGATGTTATTATTGCACTCTACCGTATAGTTATGAAATAGTTCCTAGCAATAAACGGTTGTCTGGAAGAGATTTCGCTATTTAGCGATAAGACCGCCGCTTGTACTTTAGGTTTAACATTAATGTAAGTACCATTGTCATGTTTATGTGCAATAAAGAGTTATCATTCATTCATTCATTCATTATTGGTTCATAATCACCATTAAAAACAAACTATTTTAATGGGCCGAAACACGACATCTTTGCTGTAAGTTAGTCAGGGGTTGGATATCCTGCAGGTTCCAGGAAATGCCCCAGCATCAGGTCAAGGTTACCTACCACCTTCTTGCAATATCATTTACGTAACAGGATATCAAATTCCGAATCGATCAGACCCGTAGAAGTTGCTCTAATACCCGCATTAACTAGATTAACTAACGCATTATAAGAGATGAGCTGATCTTTAAACGGCTAAACAAATTTTCTTGAAACCTAGTTAGTTAGGTAGGCAGGGAATTGTTCTTAGCAACAATTCCAAAATAAAAGAAAATACCGTATCTAAATTAGTTTATCCGTTTGGAAGCCGCTGAGACACACAGATACACACGTCATTTCTCCTTTTTCTCCTCTTGTAATATCGAAATCGCTTTCTATTTATACTTTTCATTTGCATATAGAGATCTTAGAAATATCAGAATATTGAATACGAGAGCACTTGTGGCCTCGAGTGTGCTTTTGAATTCGAAGAGAAACCGTATTTATTGGAAACTAATAATTTATTTGCAGGAGCCTACATTTTCTAAGAATACCTGCAGTTAAAATCATATCATATTAGTTCTACGATCTACATAAACTATTAAAATCATTTCTTGTGAATTGTATCATAGGTTCATCAGCATAGTTATTCTCATTTCTATCGGATACATTCGGAAGCGTCATTTTGAAATTAGAATACATATTTATTATTCCGTGAGTTATTCCGAATCCGAATAGGTTTTCGAATGATTGAGAATCAGGGGGAAAATACATGTTCATGAGATATGATATTATATAACACACGGCGTTGGTTAGTAATATTTATGCATATATAACAATATCTAAGCAGATAGTTAAGAGGGAACGTGGGGTGCACTTTTCTATACAAATGTATTCCCCCGTTTGCTCCCTGGAAAATGCTTCTAGAACAAAATTTGTATCTACAAAAAATCAGGGTCTGCTATAGCTACGCCCCTATAATTTTCTTTTTTGACCAACCAATTGCAAATTATAGATCCATTTCCTTGTTTATAGTATGACATACTAAGATACCTAATGAAGTTCTTTCGAATATGTATCATTTAACGATAAGTAAATAATACTTATGTATTACAGATTAGTAAACTAAATAAAAGATACAACCATAAAGCAGTTTATACGATATCCACTCATAATCCAACAAATCCTGGTGACATAGTTCAATTCTAATTTGTATGTAGTTAGTCTGGAATAGCCGGGATTCGTTTGGCAAATGTGTAAGTAAGTACCCATTATTATTGCTTTTGAATAGATGGACGCATGTGCCAAATTATTAGAGGTTAATGATCCCTTACGTAGCGCTCTTACACCAAGCAACAAATAGAATAAGATGACATTTATAAATAAAACATTAGTGGAAGCGTGGGCGTCCGTCCGGCCACATGGTTGAATAATAGGTATTATGAGTATTATGCAATGCAATGCAGATGCAATTTGTGTTGTAAATTAACCAAGAGTTACGTGTCCTACCTTGACTTGACAAGTAGTTAGAAACTTGTACCTAGGTACTTTTGAGTGAAGATCAATTAAATTAAACTACTACCCATATAATATAAATCAACATCTTCTACTAAAATGTTATAAATATCAAAGTGTGTGTGCTTCGATGTTTGTTACTCAATCACGCAAAATACAGCAGTCACGCAAAAAAGATTTGGTTGGATATCCTGATAGGTACTTATTATTGCGAGCGAAGCCGCGGGGCACGGCTAGTGTTACATGTATAAATGATAGAGAAATATCAATGATTTGCATAATTTCCCGTTTGTTAATCAGGTCTATCTGTCTACCAAATTTCATCAAAAACCGTTTGACCGAATTAATAACTTTACAAGCTTTTACATTTAAAATATCACTAGGGACTCGCCGCGGCTTCGCACAGGTTCAATGTAGATAGTAATGTGATGTCAATGTGTAACAATTCAATTTTACATTATTTTGTTACTTATATTTAAAAAAATAAGACAGCATTTTCGATGAAAGCTCTCAGTCGGCTTGATTTCTCCCGACATCTTGGAAAATTATCGTCTTATTTCAACAAATTAACAGAAGGCAATTAGGCAATAATATAATAATATATTAAGTACACGTATAAACCTGCTTCGAAATTAACCGAACCTATTGACGAAAACAACATTAAAACACGTTGCGTAGTTTAAAAGACCTAAGCGTACAGAGAGGGACAGACGGCGGGATGTAGAGGTAAAAGAAAATATTATAGTAATACATTTTATATTAAGTGATATCATTATCAGCCGGTATCAGTCCACTGCTGGACGTAGGCATCCCCAAGACACGCCTCTGAGCCCGGTCTTCGGCTCTTTGTTTCCAGTCACTGCCCACCGCTTTGCGAATGTCGTCGCTCCATCTAGTCACAGGGCGTCCTACTCTACGTTTGCCAATTCGCGGTCTCCACTCTAGAACCAGTCTGCCCCAACGGTTACGGCAGATATGACCAGCCCACTGCCACTTCAGTTTGCTAATCCGCTGAGCTATGTCGATCACTTTAGTTCTCTGGCGAATTACTTCGTTCCGGATTCGATCCCGCAGAGAAACACCGAGCATAGCTCTCTCCATAGCTCGCTGAGCGACTTAAAACTGGTGGACCAGTCGAACTGTTAGTGTCCACGTCTCGGCTCCGTATGTCATGACGGGTAGGACGCACTGATTAAAGACTTTTGTCTTTAGGCAATGTGGTATAGGCGACGATAAGACTCGACGGAGTTTCCCAAATGCTGCCCAGCCCAGCTGAATTCTTCTCTGGGTTTCCTTCTCGAAGTTATGATTGCCTAGTTGGAGCGTTTGCCCTAGGTAAACATACTGCGTGACAACTTATATTAAGTGATAATAAAATTATAATTCATGATTATAATTCAGGATGATATTAAGTGATAATAAAATAATAATTCATTTGATGCAATTCTAGATACATAAATACCTAAATAAAATAATTAAGTGTAAGGAACTCATGTTCATGGAGATTTTCGAGCACGTCTAAAAATAGACTGAACGTTTCCACAATAGCAGTGTGAAAATCACGGTCTTGTGACGTGCGTAGAGGCGCCGCGCGCCGCCATCAATATACAATACTTTTGCCACTGTATTACGATTAACGTAAACATTCAATTGCATTTACACTTTCGTATGCATTTCTGGTACATATACGACGCTTAAATATTGGTATTGTAATTTAAAAAAATAAACCCTCTGTTCTTATTCCAAGACATTCTACCACAGCTCTACAGCTAGAACACACTAAGCTACATTATATTTTAATTTTACTCAAGGTTGTACTATTATTTATATTGTGACTCAACTTTCACCCGCAATGTAATAGATAAGTAAGTGTTTCTTTATGAAGGTAATTCATTTATCTTTTTATGCCGGATAATTTAACAATAATGTTCTATTTTTAATATCTAAAAGATGAACCATTATTAAAAGATACTTACTATATTGATATATGCGGCCGCATTGATTGCAAATGTTTAGTACCTAAGTAACCATTATATCCTAATCGATTATGTAATGATTTTAATGCAATATAAGCTAATGTTTTAACCTTACACGAGTAAATAATATGGCAATGCAACTTGAATTACTTAGCCATACTAATACGTACTATATGAACGAACATTTGGTTTTGACCCGTAATTGTAATTATTTTAGGTTGGTGTGCACGTTGCTTCGCAGATTCACACGCATTGTGTTCAGATACAGGAGTCGTCAACTGTGTTTAAAATAAATTAATTAGGTAAACACCTTTGATTATCGTGACAGTAGATATGAAAAGTGAGATAAAAAAAACCCCTGCTAAAATTAATGGAGGCATTATGCAAGCCAAGGGGTAGTCTATCTTCAACTTTATTTTAGAACTAGCATCTGCCCGCGGCTTCGCTATAGTGTGGCCTACAGGAAACAAATTACATATTTTTCTTCAGAAACGAATATTATATGCGCTCTCACTCCCTGTCAATTGAATGCACATTAAATTACAAAATCCCACACTAATGCTGCTCCATGAGCTTACTTTGGAGCAGATCACGTATAACCCTCCGTGTCAAAAGCAGTTCTTTCTAAGTCTACCATTAATAAATTAGAGTTTGACCTTAATATTTATTTATGATTATGGAAAAACTGACTTTGAAGGTAAACTTCGAAGGGGTAGTTCTATTAAGTCGGGGTAGTCAAAGAATAGTTGGTTAAATTAAGTTTTTATGTTATTTCATACAAATACATGTCGGGGATGATTTAAGAAAAACTGTAATACACGTGTCTCTTTAATTGAAAAGCATGTATAGCAATTTTCAAGTCGATCGATCGACCCAGAGAATGAACTTTCACTGAAAATTTTACCTCTCATATCACCGTTGTCTTTTGAACAACTGTTTTTAGTGGATACTTACCTACACTTTACAAAGAACACACCTTCCAAATTTCATGTCTCTAGAACCAGCGGCTTAGGAAGTGCATTGATATATTAGTCAGACAAGATGATTTTGGAAAAACTGTGATACACGTGTCTTATAATTTCAATTAATGAGTGTGTGTACCAGTTTTTGGGACAATCGACTCAGAGAATAAAAAGTTTCACAGAAAATGTAACCTGCCATTAAAGCTGCCATTACACCCTCTTAGAGGTGAAATTTCGAAAAAAAAACCTTTCTTAGTAGATAGCTGCACTTCACTAAGAACATACCATCTAAATGTTATGTCTTTAAAGGTCTACAGTACAGACTATGTAGCATGTTATGTAACTTATGTTTTATAACAACTCCACATAATGTAACCTTGTTAACATTAACGTAACATTTCAACATAAAACACTGTACACATTCAGTCAGTAAGAAAAATGCGAGGGGGATGATTTAGGGAAACTGTGATACCCATAACTCACTATTTTAATTAAAGAGTATGTGCAATTTTCTAGACAATTGACCCAGTGAATAAAAAGTTTCATAGAAGTTTCAACCCTCCATTTTACCCACTTAGGGGTGGAATTTCGAAAAACCCTTTCTTAGCGGATGCCTACACTTCACAAAGAACACACCCTCCAAATTTAATGCGTCTAGGGCCAGCGGTTTGGGCTGTGGATTGATATCTCAGTCAGTCAGTCAGAACTTTGGATTTTATATACGAAATATGTATATGGATAGGACTAAAGATATTTTTAAAATAAACGAAGCCGCGTCGTCTAGCCTAGTACTTCATCAATTAATTATAAAAATAATATAAGATGAATTTATTATATTTTTAAATGATGTTTGAATTAAGGTATGATAATAAACAAATAAATTACTTATGTATCTATCAAAATAATGCAAATTTAATATTACGACAGTTCATTAGATATTTAAGCTCCGAAAGGTTATCCAAGGTCCGTACAGCAAGCACTGTAGGAGTGAATAATTATCGCGGTGACAAAATGTTATTAACATCTGCCGCGTTGGTGGGCCAGTGGCTTGCTTTTTCACAGTACTTTTCCATTGGAACCTTGATGCATTCAACCAACCTACCAATATAGAATGCCTCATACGCACACAGTCAAACCCAAGCTCATGACTATGTATTGACACGATTTGGCGAATTGAATGCTTTATTGCACGTAGGATGCAATCTATCGACTAGAATGCGGATCGACAAATTGTACTAGTTTTAATTGATCGATTTATGTGTAGGTATACATACAAAAAAAATAAAACGATCAATTAAAACTATACATGTGTTCTGTTCATCCTAACCTACAGAGACCAAACATACCTTGATTTTGGAGTATTCAAAGTCCAAACTCAAGGTGTGCCAAAGAGCAATGGAACGCAGCCTACTGGGACTAAAAAGAACAGACAGAGTACGCAACATCGATCTAAGCTCAAGAACTGGTAGGTATTGGTGGGTGACAAGACCGCCAGGCTGAAATGGGACTCGATCTACGCTCAAGAACTGGTAGGTATAGCTGACGTGGATGGTGGGTGACAAGATCGCCAGGCTGAAATGGGACTGAGCAGGTCATACGAGTCGCATGCATCCCGACAAGTACAAGGCTAAAATTGTTACTCAATGGGTGCCTGAAGACGGCCGTCGACATAGACAAAGGCCCAAAAGGCAGCGACGAGATGATTGTGATATTGTTGACAAAAACTGGCCATAAACGGCTTTGCATATTGATTGGTGGAAAAAAATGGGGGGCACCTAAAATGTTAATTTTAAAATGTGTTGAGCTCCCGTCACCATCTTTCACATCAGCCGTTGATGCAGTTTCAAACTACTTTGTATCTTACAAAGTCGTTTGAAATTCCACATATCGAAATGTCTTATTAAAGATTCTGCATTATCAAGCATTCCAGCTAGTGGCGCCATCGTAGCTTGCAGCGTCGGCATCGGACCACCTCGCGTGCGTCATCGATGCTGGTAACGTGAGCGTGAACGACATTACTGTATTTCTTTCATATTTTACTTTCACTAACTTTGGATTATAATAACGACAGAGATCAGTGAAGCAACAAAACCATGAAATATAAGTAACAACGCGTCTAGTTAATACACATTTTGATACACATTTTCACCGCGTCGTTGGTTCGAAACACGCTTCACCTAAAGCTTCTGAGCCTTTGATAATCTTAAGCACTTCACACGATAAAGATAAAATCATTAATAATAATATGCTCCGCAAAAAGTTTACAGTATGAGACGCTAATTTTGGAAATCATTTTGACGCGTTAAGTGACTAAAAAGACGTCCTTAATTAATTACAAATCGGTCAATGTCATAAAATTATCATGATGTATTCATGTAAGTCTAATGGCGCCAAGAGAAATTTAAATTTTATGCGTCTACGAGCGAGTAAAGGACGTGTTCACGACTCGGAGCAGCATTCGTCTAGAAATTCTACAAGTTACTCTCCACACTATAAATAGACGCGTTAAACATTCTAAGGGATTAAGTTGAGACTGCGCCATAGCATATCTAATCAGAATCATGTCTATTATTCAATCAATGCACATAATATAAAGATAGTGTATCTTCAGTCAAACAATACATATTGCGCACTGACACCTGCCACTGTTGAATGTATAATGATCCAAAGGGGACCCTTCGTCAAGGGCATTTGAGGGGTACGTATTTACGTAATATGATGCAATGAATAAAATAATCTTTATATATGGCGCTTATTGTAATCCATTTGACAAAATAGTTAAGCCAATCTTGCGATCTTTAATACCCTTTCTACAAGAAATGAATACCTACACAAGTACAACTAATCAAATAATTAATCATTTGAAATTCTGAGCCAGAGCTATTAACTGGTTCGATTGATTGAGGTACAGTTTTTGTGGTCATGTATTTGTCTAGTAAACAACTCGGCGAAACATAACAACTAGATTACACATTTTTGTTACACCCCTACAGCGTATTAGAAGCTATTAGAAGAGAAGTTGAAGACTTATGCCAAGACTAATTACTGGAAGGTAAGCATAGATTAATCTGAAGAATATTCAAATATTAAAGAGCTAAAGCAAGTTGCTAGACAGTAAAGCAGCCTTACGATTTTATGAGTAAATAAATACAATAAATGTAGCCTGCTAAGTAGCACTGGCATGTTTTCGTTGTATACTGTAAAAGTAATGAATCAAAGCAACAAAAAATTAAGCTGATAGCGGATACATACAGTTTGTTTAAACGTCCTCGAATCACCTTGTAGAGGAGCACCGGTTGTATGGTTCACCTTCGATGCATATTGCTGACGATACTCAAGGACGGCCTTTGCCTCTCACGAAACCTGTTACCTACGAGTATACCGACTAACAAAGTCATCGTCCATGTAAATAAATGTATAGTTACGTCATGACGCTCTCAAAGAATGCCATTTAATGTGCTTGCAGGTAGTAGACCTACCCGAGATTTGAATTTTAACAGTTTTTACAAAAGCATATGGAAAACGGTGGAAGGTAAGAAGTGGAGTTAAATAAAACATTGGCGATTTGCATGAGCGTGTAGATATAACATATTATGAGCTTAAGAATCTTGAAATGCAAAGTACTAGTACAAGCAACACGCAAGCAGAAGTATATTTAACACATATAGCAATAGGACTAGAGAAAAGAAAAATAATATGCAAGTATAGGGCAGCAGCTAGTACAATATTAAAATTTTCATGGAAAAGTACAGTAGAGGTTATAATCGTCGAAACATGTATAAATGTTTGATTACTTGGTGCAGGTTAGGGCTATCGATCGCCCTACATACCGCGGGCACGCTGCAAGAGCAGCCATTGCTACTGGAGGATTGCATCTGTCAAGGACAAGGTCTATCGATTTATTGGTTCTAACTACCGTTCTTGTCTAGAAATTTCTAATTCTACTTCGTGTATAAGTTCTATTCGTTGAATCATAACTTTCAAATCGAATGAAGTGTTTAAAAAACATTGACGTAAGTGGAGGACAAATGCATCATTTGATTGAAGGTGTTCAGACAAGTTTATTCTCTTTTGCAGACACAAACCTATCATAGAAATCAATATGCCTTATTTTCAGCTTACTTACATGAAACCCCTATATTAAACAACTTCACCTTCATTAAAAAAAATGATGTCTTTTGTTTTCAACTTTATACAACCATATTATCTGTGGCATATCTTTTAAAGGCCTCTTATTGAACCATTATCGTCATAATTTTAAAATGTAACTATCAGCTGCATCTCTGTATCTATATCTCTATTTCATTTAGACGCATTCGTGAAATTAAACAGTTCTCAACATAACGTCAACAGAAGACGGAATACATATAGCTGAAAGAAGCAATTATTAATTTCGAATCAATAAAGCTTTCCATAAATTAATTGTCAAGTGTCGTTTCGTAACGTAGAATTGCCGTGGAAATTTTCAATCATTCATCTATCAAGATTTATTATTTACTGATAAGATAAGACACTCCCACTTTGCGGAGAAGCGTGACACATTTGCATCTACATACGATTAAAAACTATATTTAACACAGTCGAAAATTAATCAAGAATGGTATATAAGAGCGTATAATATTTCTGTATGGTCACATACATAGACAAAGATTTGATGAGCGATCGCTTCACTTAAAACGAAATCTGAGATCGTGATGCTAAGAGGTTCATTATTTTTTTTGCAGTAAACGCAACGCAACGAGCGGCTATCGGGGCAAGCGCACTCCGAGTCCGCGCGCGCATACCATAGATGTATTCGAGAATCTTCGGTGGAACAGAGGAACCTTTACTTGCCAGTAATATTCCACTGACATTTTTGACTTTAAGACTTATGTGTGCCTGTGTATGTATTTGTACAAGTGCGTGTGCAGGTGTGGGTGCCGTAACTGAACCATGTTGTTGATCGGTAAGACGCCGGTTGTCGACACTGCACTGATGGTAGTGCCTATAACGGGAATGAACGGATCACAATGATTTTAATGATAATTGTTCCTTTTTACAGGTTTATGGAACTTATAATCAAATGCAATGAGCAACTGTACAAAATCAAAGGTTCTAGCGATTAATTTCTCGATTCTGTTTAGAATGGACACTTTTATTCTTGATTGAGATGTCTGGTATTTGTCAATTAATGTTTTAAAAAATTCAGCCAACGAGTCTTTACGGCATATGATGTAAGTTTTACTGATTGGTACTATTATTTATTCTGTGCTGTTGGGCAACCACGTCCCACTTTTTATTTTAGCCGTGTATTAATGTGATTCATCTATGACGCATGTTTTTGTGTGACGAAAGCTTTGTTAATTGTTCATGTGTGCGTGAAGGCGGGCTTGGGGTGCTTTCGGGAACGCCGGCGGCGTAAGTGTTAGATTAGAGCGCACGTGACGTTATAAACCACGTGTCCATCGATATCGATGTAGCGTAGGTTGGTTCAACTGAAGCTAAAGTGCTGACTACACGTTTCTGTTGAGATCTCACTACCCGTCTGTCAGCGCGAAGATATGAATCATAAAAGTAATCTTCCCAAATCTTACAGAAATGACTCGTTTAACTGATAGCCTGATATTTTTTTAGATTGTCTGCGACGCAAGCTGTTTATCATGTTCACGGTGTCGTTTGCTTGAACTATATGTAGTAAAATGAAATACTGCAAATATTTGATCATCCAGCACTGTAAAAGATTGATAGACCGACTGTGACTGTCTGGAAGAGATTGCTTTAAGCGACAAGACCGCCGTTTGTGTCGCCATATTATTTTTATAAATGATGTTTTTGTACATGTTTTATTTTCTGTTTTTAGTGATCAATAAAGAGTTTTTTTTTTGTATTGTGACTACAGTAAAGTTGCTTGCTCTCCACACGTCTTTCAAAATATATATTTCTATACAACCAGCATTAGTACATATTCAATGAATCGATAAACAGCAGCCTTGCCAACTATTATCGCTGTCCAATTGCTCCCGGCAACAAGTTGTAAAGCTTCAATAAAGCAAGTAAGAATGCGTCAGGTTGTTTGTCGGCCGTTGCGTGACGTCTGGGACCCGCCCACAATTGTTCAGCATTTACGGATACATTACAAACAAAGTACATATAAACATTTAATACAATACGGTAGACTGGCCGCAAAACCGCAACCAGCCTTACTGGCGCTATTCTATTCTTACCTGAGTTTAACCTAATGTATTTTGATTGCCGTTTTTGGTTAGATAAATAATTAAAAACGCAAAACATTTTCCAAATTCTGACAAGTTTCTGTTAGTTAAAGGTATCATAACGTAAATTCTGCTCTTATGAGCTCTTTGATGTTTTCCCTCCCACTCGATTTTACCACAGGAACCTGCGTATACGTGAGAGGGCCCACCCTCATATTATAGACACTTGGTCCTCCCAGACAACACGTTTTAAGCGTTTCCGCGTACATGCGAGACGTGGAATGACCTTCTTCCCGATGTTTTTCCACAGAAGGTTGATCGGAGTTGCTTCAAAGGGAGAGTTAACAGATTCTTCTTTCAAAAGAGCAGGCAACGTATTGTAGGTGTTAATAGGCGGCGGTAACTACTTACCATCAGGTGGGTCGCATGCTTATTTGCTTCTCTATATTTATTTTTAAAAAAACCAAGTTGATTTATGGTACCTACTATACGCAATGTTATTTATGTAGAGTCATAACGGGCCATTCCATTTGGATATTTTCCTCATTAATAACGTTCATTTGCTGTACCAATTTCACATGTAATATTTGATTCTGTAAGCCGTAAACATGTAATAATAAGCTATGAGTTTGGTCACGTATGATCACAAAATTTGTATGAGTAGATTTTGCAGAAATATAGAGAACCTTAATGATTTTCTAACAAATTAAACTAAGTATTTTACCTATCATTATTCCGTAGAAAATGACAGTAATATAATCGTAAAAGATGCACCCAATAAGTAAGAAAGACCAAAGGTTATTTCAGGACATACTTTGACGTAGATACTAACAAAAACTTAACGCAAAAAGTTGGAATCGTGGTCATTCCACAGAACGTACGAAGGTCACAGCGGTTAAAAATAACTGTTTTTTTATGAGGAAAAGAGTGAGATAACTATTATTAACTCATAGGTAATCGAAAGCGTCGAGTGCAATGGCTGGGGGTGTGTCCGCCGATAGCTTGAAGTGTGTAATCGTGCGTATCGTGAACATAATGTATGTAGGTTACTTCAAGGATGACACACCCTCGTAACATACACAGAAGGCCCTTGTGGTGACGTAGCAATATTAAGCTAGATGATTGAATAGTGTTAGAATTGAGGCAGGATATCTTAATATAAGATGCTAATGCGAATAACAAAGAAGTGCATCGTTAAAATACTCTTGATGCGGTTAATTCCAATATTGTTTTGAAGTATTGCAATGCGCTTTAAAAATGTCGACAGACACAATTTTATTTACTTATCTTTAAATAAGTTTCGGTCGAGTCATGGAGGTGTGTCAGCTCGATGTTTTCGGTTTTGAATGGCAACAAGAAATATAATGATAAGATAGGTACTATGAATAATCATTATTATATATAATATACTTATAACTGCTCTAATAGTTTCGACTGAAATAAACATGGGCAAAGCGCAATCGCGTAATATGAACGTCGTTATTTACTATTATATTTCAGATGCTAGGGATAGTACCAATTTTTTTTTTATTGGAATTAATTCGTATTATTTTGTTTATGAGCGCGTGCGTGTCGGTGAATGTAGTCTTAAGTGTGTCGTCAACAAGGCACGAGCTTGTTTATTCTACCAACCAATTTATTAAAAATGTAACATCACCTGATTAATAACCTAAGATTAGTTTGCGTATATATATTTATAGCTAGAATTATATAATAGTTTTATTATTTAAAGATTAAATTAATTATACCTACTTCTTTTTTCTTTCAGATGAATTATTGTGAAAGGTTTTTCTAAAGACGTCATCAGAATCTGCCGTTCACAGCATAGCATATTTTTAACAAATAAATAATGAGCTAAGACAAAAATAAACAGTGGTACTGATAACTTATAAGTAATATAACTTGTCGATAAAACACGCTAATTTTAACGAAATGAGAGGCAACACCTAAAAAAGCATCAGTAATGAAGTCGAAGGCTCAAATTCAGTGCTAAACATAGGCAAACATTCTAAGTAATTCAGGTGCAAACAGTCACGAACGGTGCGAAAGTGTGTGTTCTCTGAACACTCACATAGGAAAATTCAGCACGCACACATAGGTGACTGTGTACAGATAAGCGGCGGGGGGTTTGGGGCGTGCGGGCGGCAGAGTCGGCGCCGCGACAGCCAGCTTTACTATATAAAACTCGACGCGCCATCTGCAAGTTTCAATAGATAACTTGAGCTCTGAACATTTCGGTACGCGCTACTAACATTTTCGCCGTTGAGCATATTGTGAAGTTGAATGTTGTGCACCTTTTCAGGATAACAGCGGGAAATTTAAATAAAGATAATGAACATTTGTGAATTTCTAAAATAAAATCTATATAACGCGCGTCAGCGATAAAACTGTGTCAAATCGTGGTAGTGGTAGCGTTCTAGGCTAAAACTGCAACGGCTAGCGCACGCAGTCACATCCTCGGATTTGGCAAAGCGATGTGTTCTGCCCATTGGTGACACTCGCGAACCTGGATTATACAGACAATTTAAACTTCGGAGAAAACACCGACAATACTTGTGTTATTTTTCATAGACATTATCATTTTGACGTTCCCTGACAAACTTTTAAGTGATAAGTCCGAGTGAAAGCACCAAGATGAGCTTTAACAAGAATAACCCCAACGCCTTGGGGAAGGTCGTTGGGTACCTCAAGCAGCTCTCCACAGAAATGGTAAGTCGACAATTGATTTTATTGCATAGCATTAACTTAATTTTACTAACTTCATTAAAACGTTGCTAGTGTTTAATGACATGGGCATATTAATGTGTTTAACTTTGCATTGGCCTTATTTAAAGTGTGCTGTCACTTTACGGGTTTTGTAAAAATAAAAAGTACCTATGTAGAATGTAAATGTTTGTTCTAAGGACTTCGCGAAATTTCTATAAGTACGTTGTGGAGCGGGGTGCATGATGAATGCTGCGTACGGCGTCGAGCGTTGACATGCGGTCGATGCCGGTTGCCTGGCAACCACACCACCCGGTATTCCATCTGATCTGAATCTAATAAATAACAATAGACATAATAAAATATACTAAAAGCAATAATACCAAGTTTCTGTCGAGCGCGGCTGGTTTCCGGTGCTTTTGGTTCAAGGCGGCCTTCAAGGTCATCAAAAGATATTTGCCTGCCTTTATGGTGTTACATCGCTTGCATACATTTTTATTATTTTACAAGCATAAAGTTTACATTGTTGTGGATTATGGAAAACTATGTTTACCTTCTTAAGTTGTTTATGGTATTTTTAGTTTATACGGTTGCAGAAAATGTCTCCTTCTTTCCTCGGTTGAATTGCAATTATTATTCACATTGAGAAAATTAAATGATACTGAATTGAACAAATTTTATATACATGTCTATTCCTGTAAAACTATTACTATTACTAGTTCCTAAATGTTTACCTTAGAACATATTAAGCAACATGGGCACAACATAGTAATAAAATAAACAAATAAACTATTCCAAAACACAGGTGCTGTGTTTATTTACAAAATTCATAAGAGCAATTTTCTTGAAACCAAGAGTCTGCTTTCAAAAACTTATGAACTTGTATGAAACAATTACTTCGCTTCAAATATTTATTGCCACCGGTAAACGAAAACTCAAAAGATACTAATCGCGACATCTGTAGGTGCTAGTACACAAACAAGCTTTACTACTATGGCCACCAACTTATATGTGAACTAACCTTATATTGAAGTTCACTTGTTCCTGAATAGATGGCAGCACATGTACAAAAATTATCTTTTCAAAGTATCTAAATAAAGAGTTTCCAGTACAACAGAAAATAGTAAAGAATAATTCTTTATTTTATTGTATACGAAATAAAACATAACAAAAAACATTAGATATTGAAACAATGGTGATACAGTGCAGCGCGATAAGACCGCCCATCGCTGATGAATGCTTTTCGTGTGTAACAGAATCGGTAAAATATGAAATGATTGAATATAATTAATACAAGTAGAAGTAACTATCAATCCCAAATAAAGTTACAGTAATAAGTTAAGCCTAACCCAAAAAAAGAAGTTTATTAAATATTCGCTTTATGTATTCAAGAAAAGTGCACGGCGTATATTTCTAAAAATAAAAAGTTGTTATTTCGGTGCACTTTGCAAACGTAGGCGGGGTATGGTGTGGTATGGATACATAACGTACGACAATTTCTAGTGATCGATGGTTACTCCCTCGCAATCTTTGCTTTTACCCTTCCTTTCATAATTTCAAGGTCAACTCTATTAGACTAGCCATTCGACAACATAGAAAAGTATGCATAAATAAGTACAATTATTGATTATGATCAATGATAATCTGCAAGGCATTCGTAAACATTAGACCAAAGAGTAACATAATATATACTGAGAATTAAACGCCCCGGTGTCGGTCAATCGCAATTGACAATTTTTAACGTTATAGCCAGTTTCAATTGAAGGTGCGAATGATGGAGTTTCAATCGATGCGTCAATTGCTCACCCAAATTTGCTCTCTGGACAGCAGAGAAGGTAGACCAGACCGCACGATTATATCAAATTCTGATTTCGACTAGCGAAAGAATGACCGAACGATTGTCAATTGCATTACGAGACGTTCAATGTAATGTTTGCGTCACGGAGAATAGACTCTACTCCGTGGTTTGCGTCATTCGCGATTGTCGCAATCTTCAATCAAAATTTTCATCTATGGCCTTTTATCACGTAGTTGCGAATGACAAAGGCTACTTGCCTCTGTAGACGATCAATTGGTCCATCAATAACGTAAAGATTGTCAATTACGATTGACCGTCTCCGGGGCACTTTAGACCATCTAAGTTTTGTTTAGTAATATCTAATGCTTATGCTATAGTTTTTCTGTTTAAAATCGGATATGTTTGATCGAATGCCTAATTTCAAAATTTTGAATTGATACGTGAGCTATATTTTATTGGTAACAGAAACCCTGTTAACTATTTATAACCAACATTTTTATAGTACTGCATAGGTTTTTTTTGTTTGTAAGGCACCTCAGAACTCCATCATTTACTAACTTCTTGCTAGTGAAAATGTCTAGCGGCATTTGAAGTCCTTTTTGCTAGGTTTTTAAACGATCTTAATCAGTCTTTATTTTATGTTTGTTACCTTAGAACTTCGTCATTTTTCTAAGAAAAAATCTGTTTCGTTTGAGAGGGTGTACTTTTTGTTTGATCCCCCATTGTATAATTCATTGATATCTGAAGAGTATCTTCGAAGATATGGAGATAAACATCTCAATTTTGTCACTAAAAAATGAACCGAATTATACAAATCCAAAATCAAATACATGTTCTTGTTATTTTATGTCTGATAGGCTAGCGTTCTCGTCCGGGTACTCTCCTTGTGAGACGCGAGTTACTGGTGAAAAGCCCAAGCTTTCATTAGAATCTCAGCCTATACAGGAACGATAGAAAAGGCCAAAAGTCAATTACTTCGATAGATCAAAGAGCAGTAAATAATCATATTACGAGGCTGGTAAGATGCGGCCTCATCCAACCACAGAAATATGAATAATATGATTCATATTTCTGTGGCTCTAACACACGCTCCATAAAGGACGCTTATGAGCAAAATATAGGGTCATCTGACAAAGTTGACAACAAGCAAAAATGTTGTTTCTAAGCCTAAAATTCTTACGGAAGTTCATGACTTCTACGATGAACTTTGCAGTTCTAACAGTGTTGACAACGACTGGTCAAACGCAGCGTAGGACACCCTAAGGCTAAGTTGAGTGACGATATTTGCAGTGTCGCTGGTAGCGTTGGAAAAGAACAGCTGAAGGTAGTACTCAGTGGTGTGATATAGGCCAGTCCTATGTCCAGCATTAGTCCACATATAGGCTGATGATGATGAGGCTAACGTGTGACCATTATCTCGCCTGGTGGTAAGCGATGTGGTCGGGGATTGTGACTAGGCCTTGAATGGTCTGACTCTCAAGGGCTGAATATTCAATAGTAGTATCAATAATTTTCACGATATATAAAACAATAACAAGGAAAATGTTTCAAATACTGATAAGTATCATGTTTTGCCAACGTATAGTGCACCAGATATATAAATTAATATGTAAAAGCACGTGATAACACCCTTGACCCATCTCTGACGTTTCTTTATTTGGGAAAAATGTGACTTGATATCTGAAAATAATGATACTTAGCCATTATTCTGAGCTTGATTACCCTTGACTACTTACCAAGCTTTAACCTCAATCAGTGTAATTCAGCCTTTATGATTCGAAATATTGTCACTAAACAGTTCGTAACATTTTGACATTACAGAACTTATTCAACAGTCATCTTCTCTTAAGTTCATTAGAAAAGTCTGTATATCAAAAGGGTAATTTAAATTAGTATACTGAATACCAAAGAGTAACACGTAGAGGGAGAAGGCAAACTCTTATCTACGGTGTAACATAATGCTGGGTACATTAATCTGTGATCAAAATTAAAAATGTGAGATCCATCATCCAATATTAAATTTCACCAAATAATTAAAAAGCTTGATCTTAAATGTATAATTAAACGAATGAAAAATCAACATATACACTACCAAACTTTCTACAATGAATCTAAGGTAAATATGGGTATAATAAATTGAATTTGTTATTGTAAATAACACCATGCTTTGTTAACTTATTTGCCCAAGATCGCGCCCAAAGTGGTGTTTCCTACTGCGGTATTCTTCTGCGCTGGTATCCGAGTGATAGATACCTACAGTTTGTTCTGGGTTCATGTACCGAAGTGTTTATACAAAACGTTTCATAAACATCATTATAAGTAACAGAAAATCGGACGATAACATCGAGAACGTAGTTCACACAATGGAAGTAGTACTTTGTTCGTCGCCTGCTACTTAGAGTTGTTTTCGACTATTCGGGACGCACCTATAATGATAGCGTAGTCCTTTGTGAAGAGACAATGCAGCCTCGGACGGATTATAAAGACGTGCGAAGAGGGTCATGGTTGATGTTTACTTCATCATTAGGTTATCATTTATCTATAAACACAAGCATGCACATATGGAATGATTGGCTGGTCAATATGCGAGACATGTTTTGTCGATCTGACCTGCGACACCCTAAGTTCACAATGTTCTTATCAATACTGTCTTACGCACATTAGATAGTGGATATAATAAATGGGGTGTATTTGCGGACGACCACTCCAGTATCGAATGTCCAGTGTGTCCGAGTGATCAGTACGTTCTTAGGTAATTGGCGAGTGGATTACGCGAATTTTGGAGCCCGAAAACCACTGGAAATTATGGCATAAACTGATGTAAATTTATTTTTGCAGAGTGGGAGCGAACAATCTCGGCGAGGACAAGGCGACGAGGAGCGTCTGTACAGGGCTCGGGGGCCCAAGTACGCTCGAGTACCATCACGAGCCACGCTCTCTGCGTCTACTACCTGCACCTCCCTCGCCACTTCCTGCGGGTCGCAGGGCACCCTCGCACCCAACTACGCGGCCATCCCGGAAAACATTTCCACGGAAAGCAGCAGCGAAGACGAACACGACTTCGAGAAAACTCGTCGTCATTTCCAACAACTACGTCAAGTCAGCTTAGGAAACGAATTTAAATACAAGATGGAAATGGAAATCAAGAGCGCGAAGGATGAAAATTTGCGCAATTCTATACCATTTGTAAAACAGTTAAGCACAGATAGCGCGAAAGCTAAAGTTGACTATGCAATCAATGGGGATACTCCATACGCTCCTACGACGCAACGCATTTACCTCTGGACCCAGGTTAGTTATACACTCGAGATCTTTCTAATCATTCAGCTTCAATAAACATAAAAGTATTTAATTAATTTGCATTTGTGAAATTAGCTTCGGTGCGGTAGTAAGCCCCCACGTGTCTGATAACTGATAAGGCAGAATTGTAGTAATAACCACAAGTCTACAACAAGTTATATATTTTTTTGTTGCCTATACTCCAAGCTGGCATATTTAATTGAAAACTCTTTTTGATTCTTACTAATAAATTGAAACCGGAACAAGGAACAAGAAAGTTCTTTACTCGAATTTGAAAGCAACGATTCCGGTTAGCAAGTACATAATCCATAGAGTAATATGATTGTATACATCGAGCATCGAGCCCTACCTACATGCAAGCACAAGAAGGTATGTAGGTTATACAGGAGCAGGTATAAAACATGCCTGAGGCGACACATAAAACTACAGAGCTTTCCTGAAAAGGTTTGCGCGACTACATGGCTAGTGTTGCATGAAATGTATAGATACTAGGCAATATAAATATCGCGCCAACATGAAAATATATATATTTTCTCAGGTTGTCCCTAATAATTAATAGGTATTATAATATCCGGCTTGTGACAAAATATAAAATAAAGTTCTTTATTATTCGTTCCAGTTGTTGGCTGCGTTTGCTGTGTCTATGGGGTCGCTAATCGTCGGTTTCTCATCAGGATATACCTCACCGGCGATACCTAATATGATGGATAATACATCCAATCATTTCATAGAAATTTCTCAAGAAGAGGTGAGTTTTTTTTTTCTAAAATTACCTGTTAATAAAACAATAATAATAATATCGTTTAAAAATTTAAAAAGAACCGACTTCAATGCCGCGCTATTCATATTCAGTACCAATTTTGAGTTGTTTATCTCAATATCTCTGGAGATACTTATCAGACCTCGATAAAATTACCATGGTACCACACTTGGGATATCTCCTTTCGAACAAAAAAATAATAATCAAAATCGGTTCATAAACAACGAAGTTATCCGCGAACAAACATTAAAAAAAATCGTACGAATTGAGAAACGTACTCCTTTTTTTGAAGTCGGTTAAAAAGTAATTTAAAAACCAGCTTTAAATTTAATGATATAAAAAGAATAAGAATAATCCGACGGGCCCGAACACGACGGGTTAATCATTTGTACTTTAGGAGTTATGGCTAACTTCCATCTCCACCATCAGACTAGCTCAAAGCATAGATGAAGGAATAAAAAATAGATCGATAATGTCTAATGAGCTTTTAGTACGACAATCAAATCTGATCGAGATGGCGTTACTAGTTCCGAATGACAAAAAGTTTTTTAGGAATAAATGAAAAAACGTTTTTTACTTTACTGATTTAACATATATATTAATTTTAGGAACAATATAAATATTTAGTTGTATTACATCCACAAAAATAAAGCGAATTCATATTTTTAATTTTTTGTGTTCGATTTGTTAAAACATCTTGAACTATTTTTAAAATCAATACAAAGTAAGCTAGTAAAGCATGTTGTTACACTAAAATCCGGTAGATGGCGCAATGTTCAAAGATTGTTATTTAGGTAATTTTAGGTGTGACTAGTCAAGTCAGTTCGACAAGATGGCGCTATTTTTCGAAGTTACATTTTGATTATTTTTTTAAAACCTAAACTTATATAAAATAAAAAAAAATCTATTCTTTTTACAGTTAGCAAAATTTTAAAAGCCTATGTCTATAATTTTCATCAACATTATCATATAATTCGCATCAGATAATTTTATTGGAGATCTAAGTCAATGGACACCTCAAAACACATGCAAATATTACACTCATAAATGCAAACTGAAAACGATAGCAAATCAACTGTAAATTTCAACTTAATGTAAAACGACATCGTAGCTCAGCGGTTACAGTGTTGCTAATTTACATTACGAACGTGAAGTCAAGGGATCGAATCCGAGGACAAGAAACTTATCGTGCTTTTTTCAACCAACTTTCAAAAAGGAGGAGGTTCTGAATTCGTATTTTTTTTAATATTATGTTTTTTTGAAGTGTCTCACACTTTATATTTTTGTAAATTGTCAAACACAATCCAAAATTTCATCGTACCGACGGGACTCGAACCCGCACCCCCCGGATTACACGTCCAGGTGCTCTGCCAATTAAGCCACGGTTCGAGACATCGATACGACGAAATTAGTGGATTGCATTTTGTTAACCCAATTATGCATTGGTGGCGTCATCTATGACTACTTATTACGTAAGTTAATCATTCGGAAGAAATCATTACAGTTTTCAAATCCGACGAGAGATGTTGCACTGCGTAAATCCAATATTATCGTATCGTAATCGTATTTTTTTTGTTTTTTGGCTGGCTGCGGTTGGAAACAAAAAGTTAAAGATTGAGCTCAGGCGCGTGTGCGTGAGCTAGGCCGATGATGATTTAGATAGGTATATGCAGTATATGGAAGTACCAACCAGAATACTTAGTAGATACTGATACGGTAACAACTATTTGTTATTTTCTTCTAATTAAGTATAACACGTGGTAGGTAATTTTAATTAAAAATAGTAGTAGTAGTTAAAAATACTTTGTTACCTCAGAACTCCGTTAAATCTTAACCGATTTGAATTTTTTAGGGTTCCGTAGCCAAATGGCAAAAAACGGAACCTTTATAAATTCGTCATATCTGTCTGTCTGTCTGTCTGTCTTTCTGTCCGTCCGTATGTCACAGCCATTTTATTCCGAAACAGTTAGGGCTACAGAATTGAAACTTGGTAGGTAGATGTATTCTGTGAACCGCTTTCCGATTTTTATACAAAAATAAAAAAAATAAAAGTTTAAGGGGGGGCATCCCATACATGGAACTGAAACAAAAAAAAAATCTTCAAACCTATACGTGAGTGGTGTCTATAGATAGGTCTTCAAAAATGACATTAAGGTTTCTAAAACCATTTTTTCTCAAAGTCAATCATTTGAAAGATAGGCGTGTCTAAAGTGGTAAAATGTGTCCCCCCCCTCTAACTTTTAAAGTATGAGAGTGAAAAATCTAAAAAAAATATATGCTGTAGATCTCATTAAAAATAACAACGAAAATTGGTTTGAATGAGATACAGTCAGCAGTTTTAGAGATATGGCGACCGCAAAGATAACTTTGTTTTTAATACAAACACTATGAAAAACAAAGTTAATTATGTAGTTGCGAAAAATCATAGTTATGAAATACTTGACTGTGTTACGGAACCCTACGAGAGCGAGTCCGACTTGCACTTGGCCAGTTTATTTTAGTTTGAGAGATTATGCCTCTGATTATGTTTGGTTGGTCTTTTTCAAATTTTATCGAGATATGGCAATTATCTCCGGAGATATGGAGATAAACAATATAAGCAAATTTGTATACTTGATACATGATTATTACTTTGACTATCGCGGCATGTGAAGTTGGTTTTTTTGTTTCGTACGATCATAAATTATTGATGTCTCGCATCGCATCTCGTGAGTCGAAACGGCCATGCAACGTCGCACTTGCGATTCCGCCGTCCGCAGTGGATTGGATGCGACCTCTCTCTCTCTGTCTCTCGTCCTATCTGGCAACGTTGCGTGAGTCGCGTCGTCGCTTACCTATCGAGTGGGTTACTTGCAACCACGGTAATATTACCTATATACTTTTTACCAGAGTAGGTACCTATACACAAAGGTATTTAGTAAACACCAATAAAAACTAACTTAAGAAACAGTAAACACTAAACTTAACACAATAGTACAATGGGTGGACTTATCGCTAATCTTCCAGTCAATCTACGGATCTAGATAGGGAGATGCGTGTTGAGCAAGGTCGGAGGTCTGTATTTCTTTGTACATAGAAATTTGCTAATAGTGTGAATTTCTATGGCTGCTATAACATTAAAGATCGTTTGCTAAAAGAGAAAAACCGACTTCACATTCCACGCTAGTCATTTTCAGTAGGTACTAAGTCTGAGGTGTTTATCTCCTATCTCTAAAGATACTTACTTATCTGATCTCAATGAAATAACAATGGCACCACCGAGGAAATGTACTCTACCAATTAATAAAAAATCATTTGAATCGGTTCAAAATTGACTGAGTAATCGCGTAACATAAATAAAAAAACATACGAATTGAGAACCTCCTCCATTTCAGAAACCGGTTGAAAAAGAGGTGACCCCCTTATTAGTTATTAAAAACAACAAGAAACTTATTTTCTCGGCAAATTTTGTTCATACTCATCACATATTGTATTATATTATACTAAAAGAGTCCCGCGGCTTCGCCCGCGTTATAAACTCTTTTTATTTACTTAAAACTTTTCTTTTTCTTTTCTGAGGCCGAAACATATGTCGATCGCTATATCGACATCGCGTAAGTCACGTTAAATTCCCGTTTTTAAATCTATAAGTTTAAAACTTTTCTTTTGTAAAAACCTTTATAATATAAAATACATCAAAAAAGAAATAGTCAAATTGGTTCCATCGTTTTCAAGTTATCGCGTGAATAAGGCAAATAGGGATATTGATTTTGATTTTCAGACTTTGTTACCTACCCCTTTTGAAAAATTCTGCAACACTAAATGAAATGAAATGAATGTTTATTCCACAAAAAATAGAGTCAACATTAGGATGTTCCGAAATTATTCATAGTCCTTCTATTTTGTCATATTTATGACATGTGAAAATTTATAACATAAGTACTAATACATATTATTGATAGGTATATGATTGATGATTTTATTTCAGTAATAATATTATGATTTCAGTTATAATGTCAACTTATTGAAAATACAGTTTGACAATATTGAAAATTTCTGTTAACGTCAAATGCGTATATATATTTCATCGTATATTTTAAAAATCATTTAAAAATAGAGTTCTATTTTATATCACTGTCTTTAAAAGTGCGCGCTGCGTCGCGCTCTGTGTGAACTGACCCTTAGGAAACACGTAAGGTTTTTGTAAATTGTTAAACACAATCCAAAATTTCATCGTACCGACGGGACTTGAACCCGCAACCTCCGGAATAACATGTTCCGGTGCTTTGCCAATTAAGCCACGGTGCGAAGTATCGTTACGACGAAATTAGTGGATTGCATTTTGTTAACCCAATTTAACCAAAATTATGGATTGTGTTTAACAATTTACAAAAATATAAAGTGTGAAACACTTCAAAGAAACATAATATTTGATTTACGCAGTGCAACATCTCTCGTCGGATTTGAAAACTGTAATGTATTCTTCCGAATGATTAACTTACGTAATAAGTAGTCATAGATGGCGCCACCAATGCATAATTGGGTTAACAAAATGCAATCCACTAATTTCGTCGTAACGATACTTCGCACCGTGGCTTAATTGGCAAAGCACCGGAACATGTTATTCCGGAGGTTGCGGGTTCAAGTCCCGTCGGTACGATGAAATTTTGGATTGTGTTTAACAATTTACAAAAATATAAAGTGTGAAACACTTCAAAGAAACGTAAGGTTTTATCAAAATTGGTTCTTTTTTGTGAAAAGGTTAATTCGTGTAAATACCTGGCTAATAGATATTATAAGATGTATTTATATACAAGATAAGATTAGGTAAAGTGAATTGGGAAACTGTGATACTCATCCTAATTGTTAGCTATGAAACAAAAAAATAAAAAAAAAGATAAGAGCTACGGGTGGCGTCCCAAAACCAAACCATCTCAAGACCTTAACATTGTATCGTCAGACATATGCGGAGTATTAACTCCTCAAACGAACCTCAAACTTGCTACTGAAAATAACTTGAACGGCATTTGAAAATAGTTAAATTCACAGTTTAAAGTCAAATTTAATTAACCCACAAGCTGAAAAGAAGTTTAGTAGGATCATCATCTATGGTAGGATTTACTTCATTAACAAGTAACAATAACATTAACAAGGACATAATTATAACCAGACTCGGAAAAATCTATCGAAAGAATTGGCCCGTGTGGGTTTCGAACTTTCGACCTTTGGTTTCGTGGTTCGACCACTAACCACTAGCCCACGTAGTTATATTACCGCCACCTATCGCTTATATATAAATATGGATTCGATGGACCTTAAGCCAAGTGTCGCCAGTAACGTCAAATAGATGGCACTAAAAAATAACACTTTATTGTACATGTTACGCCTCTAGTGGCGTTAAGCGGAACTACGAGGTACCAGCGACGATATTAAGTCTTAGGCTAGGTCTTTACGAAAGCACTAAATAAGCATTCTATGTTGTTGTTATTCTATGCTCAAAGGTACCAATATATTGCATTTCCATCCGATTTACATTACGCATGCAAAATTTCAGATCAAACGAACATCGGGAAGTAAATTTAACTTGTAAGTTTTGTACTGGCTAGTTATAATCATGCCATCTAAGTATACAAATTTGCTTATATATTGTTTATCTCCATATCTCCGGAGATAATTGTGATATCTCGATATAATTTGAATGGGACCAAACGAGAACCATAATCTCTCAAACTAAAAAGATTTTTTTCAAATCGGTTAAGATTTGACGGAGTTCTGAGGTAACAAACATAAAAAAATTACATGAAATGAGAACATCCTTTTTTTGTGAAGTCGGTTAAAAATTAAGCTTATATCTTTATTTTCATTGTTAAACTGCAATCCTTCTGCCTGAAGAACTTCCTTTAATCCCACTCCAGACACAAGCATATTTAGCTTACTTGGAGGGGTTAACAATAATACTAGTAATGTGCAACGAACATTGCGAGTAAGCTTTTTATTAAAAAAAAATTAAAATAAAAAAAACTCAAATATATTTATCCTACGTATTGATACACGATACGTTTAAGAAAACATCTTGCTAGACTTGCCTCTAGATATTTTTTTTCTTCAACTTTTATATTTTTCCAATAAACGCTATTTATTATTATAATAAATGTAATTTGTAGTAAGAATATTTTTGGTTTATTTCAGAAAACTTGGATAGGAGGCCTGTTGCCATTGGCCGCGTTAGCAGGAGGTGTCGCTGGAGGGCCGTTGATTGAAATATTAGGTAGACGAACGACAATCATGATGACAGCTTTTCCCTTCTTTATGGGATGGATGCTGATAGCCAACGCACCCAACGTAATATCCATATTTGCTGGAAGAGTTTTCTGCGGCATCTGCGTGGGCATCGGGTCTCTGGCATTTCCGGTGTACCTTGGAGAAACTGTTCAACCAGAAGTACGCGGAGCAATCGGATTACTACCAACTGCGTTTGGTAATATTGGAATACTCCTAGCATACTTCGTGGGCACCTTTCTGGATTGGCCTAACCTAGCTTTCTTCGGAGCAGCACTTTCAGTGCCCTTCTTTTTACTCATGATTATGATACCTGAAACTCCAAGGTGGTACGTCACGAAAGGCCGTTCAGAAGATGCTCGCAAAAAATTGCAATGGCTGAGAGGGAAAAACATAAACATCGAGAAAGAAATGCGAGACTTGACGTTCTCCCAAGCCGAGGCTGACAGACAAGGCGGCAATGTCTTCAAAATTCTATTTTCTAAGAAGTATGCTCCTGCCGTGCTGATTACTCTCGGGTTGATGCTTTTCCAGCAACTCAGCGGCATTAACGCGGTTATATTTTATGCTGGAGAAATTTTAGAGAACTCTAAGAGCAGTATCGACAAAAACATGTCCTCTATTATCATCGGAGTAGTAAACTTTGTTTCTACTTTCATCGCGACAGCTCTAATCGACCGATTGGGACGCAAAATATTGCTTTACGTATCATCAGTATCCATGATCACGACTTTAGTGACTTTGGGAGCATACTATTATATAGACAAAGAGATGCCCGAACTAAATATCAATCAATATGGATGGATACCTCTCGCGTGTCTTGTAATATACGTACTAGGATTTTCAATTGGATTTGGACCTATCCCATGGCTTATGTTGGGAGAGATTCTACCGTCCAGAATTAGAGGGACCGCGGCTTCTCTAGCGACCGGCTTCAACTGGACATGCACATTTATTGTCACCAAAACATTTGACAACATTGTTTTGGCCATCGGAATGTATGGAACGGTGTGGATGTTCGCTGTGATATGCCTCATCGGATTATTTTTCGTCATTTTCTTTGTACCGGAAACACGAGGCAGAAGTTTGGAAGATATAGAAAAAATATTAACAGGAGGTTCTCGCCGCAGTAAATTGAATAATAGCAGTAATCGAGGCCAAAATGCTTGCTAAGTTGTTTGCATAGTTTGAAATAAGTGGATTCCGCTTTAAAGAATTCTCTAATAGAATTGTCGCTTTTGTATTGTAGTTATAAACGGTGCAACGATGGCAAATGTGAAGCGCTGAATTTTCAGTGTATACTGAAGACTGATTTGGGAATGTAGCCACAGATTCTTTTAATGTAAATATAGAAAATTAGAGAGTAGAGAGAGAGAGAGAGAGAGAGTAGAGAGAGATCGTCATCGATAGTTCCTTTAGATTGTAAAAATTGCATTCCGCCCTGTAGTGGCTTTTGTTACAACTAGTTCCTTGTTTGTAAACAGATCTGTTTGTTACTAAGGTTAGTTACGGAAATTAAAGATAAATAATTAAGCGTTTAAAATCAATGCAATAGTTACGTAAATAACTTTACTTAATATAAAAATAGAATGTGTAGCAATGTACATATCTCATTTAATTTTTATTTCATATCATGGTTTATTAAAAGAAATTGTATGTTGATCATGACAAAATATGACGTAGGTACTTATTTAGACCAAATGTTTATTTCTAAGTGAAATAAATTAATCTATATCATCTAGGACATAATAGTTTATAAAGGAATGATTCCGTATATTACGGTGTCTATATTTATTTGATTGTTATTATTTTTTATAAATATAAAAACAATTTACACTACTATTCAGTACTTTTATTTTATAAATATGCACTTTAGACTAGCGTTTCGCCACTATGTGATCAACCTAGATTACAATGCTAATAATACTTAACCTGTCCTTGTAGGGCCGGTAATCCTATATTACATTAATTAAATAGTAGAATTGAATTTTGACATAAAAGTTGCATAAAATTCGGGTCGATCTAATATTAGCAACCGTATGTCGATATTGGATGTTTGCATAAAACATATAATACTTAATGCCATTCAGAACAACTAAACGGACCAAGTAGTTGGAGAAGAATGGAATTGAACTCTATTAATTTACATGACACAATAAGTAGCTATTTATTGCCTAGCCTTTTCAAAAGCGTTATTTTGCTATACTATTAACATCGCTGATTAGCAAGTTGTACTGAGTAAGTACTATTCTTATTTTGTGGTTGTACTCACAACATAGGGCAAGCAACTTGGTATTAATTATACCATAAACGCTTGCGTTTGACTGCTGAAATTTGTATTACATCGCCAGATCAATTTTTTCCGTCTGTCTATGTATCCCATCCGTATGTCTGTCAATATATATATATAATATATAATATATATATATATATATATATATATATATATATATTGTAAATTTTATTGGAGGTTCGAATTAATAAGTACAAATTACTAAATCGCATAAGCAATATTGTGACGCTGAAAAACGTCTCCAACTTGAGTGAAGGGCAAGAAGCGGACAAACAAAAAAAATCCCGAAAAGTCTAAAGACAAAAGTCTTCAATCATTGCGTCCTACCCGTCATGACATGACATACGGAGCCGCAACATGGACACTCACGGTTAGGCTGGTCCACAAATTTAAGGTCGATCAGCGTGGAATGAGTTATGCTCGGAGTGTCTCTAAGGGGTTGAATTTGTATGGAGGGTTGACCCGACAGTGAACTAAGGTCACTGACATATCCCACCGAATCAGCAAGCTGAAGTGGCAATGGGCCGGCCACATTAGCCGAAGAACCGACGACCACTGGGGTAAACGCGAATTGGCAAACGTAGCGTAGGACGTCCTCAGACTAAGTAGAGCGATGATATTCGCAAGGTGGCTGGCAAGTGGCAAGAGCTGGGTGAGAGCAGCCGAGGATCGTGCTCATAGGCGTATAATTGGATAGGCGGATTATGTCTAGCTGTGGAGTAGTATAAGCTGATGTGACTTTACTAAGATTGCTAACTTATTTAATTAAAATTGTGTTCATTGTATGGCATTGAGCAGCAAATTGGAAAATAAACTGGTCAAGTGCAAGTCAACTCTCTTTTTAAATCACCGTACATAAATACATACTATTACGAAAAAAACACGGTTCTTGTATGGGGACTACCTTTAATGTTTTATTTTATTTTTATTATTTGATGTTACAAAGGTCGTAATAATGCAATACTCGTAAACTCTTATAGTAAAATACTCTAAAATTCTGTGAAAATGTCAAATGTTTATCTATCCTTTACGCCAACGGGCCGTCCAATTTTTATTACATAGTACAAAACAAAGTCGCTTCCCGTATCTGTACGCTTAGATGTTTTAAACTACGCAACGGATATTTTCATCAATAGATTGAGTGATTCAAGAGGAAGGTTTATAACCAGAAAAGAACGCGGGCAAAGCCACGGGGCGCAGTTAGTATGATATAAGTAAATTTTACTCGTTGCTGTAGTCGAATGAATAAAGTCGTAGAATTTAAACAACATCTTGCCAGAGGTAGGAGTTCTCAAGCTTAGATATTTTTTCACTCTTTGGGAATATGGTACGATATAATACGTCTACCAACGTCAAGTTTTTTATTTAGTTTTTTTTAACTGATATATTTTGATTATTTTGACTGATAGATATTTATATCAAAAATTTTACCTAAGCTTTTTTCACACGGGCCAGTACCTAATATATGAAACAAAAGTTGGAGAGTAGGAAAGTTATAAAGTTAGTCATGCTAGTTGTCATTTACATTACAGATTTTATATTGCTGTTTCGTTTTAAATATCCCTAATGGCCATAAATAATCATAACCTTACGGTGTTCCGGCAGCAACAGACCTTGAAAGTCAAGAGTATTCTAGGCCTAGCGTGTTCACCATCTTCGATCACATCATCGCTTGCCACCAGGCGAGGTAGTGGTCAAACGCTAGTCTTTAAGATTTGTTAACATAACTTGCACCTTCTTTTCCAACTTCACTTAACTTTCACGCAAGGTTTCCGCTACCTCTACTTCTAATTCTACGTCAAGCTCATACGTACTTATACCACAGATTATATAATAGTTACTATTATTACTGATAAACATCGGTTCGCCGGTGACGACAAGAAAACATATGACATCCAGAAGGCGTGGCAGTTCAGTAAGCAAACACCATGTGCTAGTATAAGAATTACAATCATAAAATATGTTTATCAAATAATTGATTGCAATCTATAAACACGGAATGATACACTGTAGCTAAAGTTTAATATCAATGTACGATTAACAATGGATATTAACACCGACGTTATCACGAGACAACCGGCATCACTCATTCAATATATTTTTCACACTATAAAATAATTAATTATATTCTAATTATGAAGCTTTAGAGGACCTCCGTACAATAATGATGCGACACTTCTGAATGAACTTTAAATATTATACTTTTACAATGACATACATGCAATGCATTAGATGTGGGTAATACAGTTGTAAAGAGAACAAACGGCCGAGCCAACCTTATCAACACCAATATTATAGATGCATAAGTCAGTTTTTATGTTTGTTTTTTTACCTCTTCGAAGGTCTAATGACTTAATCGATTTGTCTGAAATGAACAGACCTTGAAAGTCAAGAGTATTCTAGGCCTAGCGTGTTCACCATCTTCGATCACATCATCGCTTGCCACCAGGCGAGGTAGTGGTCAAACGCTAGTCTTTAAGATTTGTTAACATAACTTGCACCTTCTTTTCCAACTTCACTTAACTTTCACGCAAGGTTTCCGCTACCTCTACTTCTAATTCTACGTCAAGCTCATACGTACTTATACCACAGATTATATAATAGTTACTATTATTACTGATAAACATCGGTTCGCCGGTGACGACAAGAAAACATATGACATCCAGAAGGCGTGGCAGTTCAGTAAGCAAACACCATGTGCTAGTATAAGAATTACAATCATAAAATATGTTTATCAAATAATTGATTGCAATCTATAAACACGGAATGATACACTGTAGCTAAAGTTTAATATCAATGTACGATTAACAATGGATATTAACACCGACGTTATCACGAGACAACCGGCATCACTCATTCAATATATTTTTCACACTATAAAATAATTAATTATATTCTAATTATGAAGCTTTAGAGGACCTCCGTACAATAATGATGCGACACTTCTGAATGAACTTTAAATATTATACTTTTACAATGACATACATGCAATGCATTAGATGTGGGTAATACAGTTGTAAAGAGAACAAACGGCCGAGCCAACCTTATCAACACCAATATTATAGATGCATAAGTCAGTTTTTATGTTTGTTTTTTTACCTCTTCGAAGGTCTAATGACTTAATCGATTTGTCTGAAATCATGCACAGGGATATCCAGTAATGTGGAAAAGGAAATAGAGTCGCCGTAGAGTGAAAGCCACGGGAAATAACTTTTATTTTAGTTATTTTATTAGAATTTAATATCTTAAAGTTTATCCATATTATTTCATGGATAATCTCTATAAATGTATAATTCGTTATCTTTCGAAATATTAAAATAAAACTTATTAGGTAAAATAAAACCTGCCAAGTGCGTGTCGGCCACGCGCAGTGTAGGGTTCCGTGGTAGCCCGTTATCACAATATAGAACGATTCTGTTGTTCGTTATTCTAAATATAATTAATGATAAAGATATTAGGAGTTAATGGTCCATCTAGCGACAGCATTGTGAAACTTATGATAAATTATAATGGTTTTTTAGTATTTTTAGATTTTGTTTTTCAATGCAAGTTTTTACCCGTTATAAACAAGCAACTACTTCATCTTAGTCACTTTAAAGGATTTATTCTAAGGATTTTGTATTTGGTACAAAATTATCCAACAACCAAGTTCAATGACTATTAGGTACTGCTAAATTAATAAAGTTTTCCTAGCCGCTATATTATAATTTTCCTTAGAAGTTCATGAAATGCACTAGCTTCTGGAAAAATTCAAGATGATCACGAATTTCTTCCAGATGCTACGCCCTACTGGAACAAAAATTTGCACTTTAAAGGTTAATATTTCGTAAATAGAGCTTTAAATCAAAAAGAAGTATCAGCAAACCCTAAGTTATTTTAAAAGCATTCAATGATACTCAACACAATGAGGTAGACGACGAAAAAAATTGATCCCCACTTCGCAATTCACGTGTAGGAGTAGCTAAAAAAATATTTTTTTAAATTGTATTTTACCACTTTGTCGGCGTAATTGATATACAAACCCCTACAGTTTCTATTACTAACGGTCTCTTACCAAAACCTTGGACAGGCGGACGGACAGACAAACAGACAGACGTACATGACTAAACTATAAGGGTTCCTTGTCAGGACTATAACGGAACCCTAAAAAAACGGTCAAGTGCTAGTTGGACTCGCGCACCGAGGCTTCCGTACAAACTTGTCAAACTACGTACAAACGTACTCAGTACAAACTTGACTTTGCAGTTCGCTCCCTAGACCGATGGGAACAGGAACAGTGTCTGAGCAGACACTGTTCCTGCACCAACCGCAGATAAAAAGTTTGTAACAGTTAATTTGCTTTTTTTCTTATTCATTTACGATTTTCAGATTTATTACTATACTAGCGGCCCGCCCTGGCTTCGCACGGGTAGAACATATATGCCTACATAATTTGCATCAGTTTGTTGCGCCAAGTATGAAATAATTTTATTTAATTCCAGCTAAAACAAGCTAAAAAATCCATTGGTATATCAATGGATGTTGGATGGATTCCTGAATCATGGGTGTTTGTACACAGGTAGTGGGATTCCGCGTCAGACCGGTTTTTTTGCTTTTAAGGTACGGAACCCTAAAAACTATTCTGAAATGCATTCCCAAGGTTTTCACTCCACGCAAACGCGAGCGAAACTGCGGGCTAGCTTAGCTTAACAAGGGTTAAGCTTGTCGAATGAGGGAGGAAAGCAAGAATTAAATAATTGTAAAATGTAATCAGAAACTATGAATTGACTATATTGACAACACGGCGATTATTAAGAAAACCTACGAAAAAAAAATATTATTCGTAGAATACAACAGTGTCTTCAACTAAGTATCTAAAGTCTAAAGTCAAAATAATATCGTTTAAAAACTAAAAAACAACCGACTTCAATGCCGCGCTATTCATTTTCAGTACCAATTTTGAGATGTTTATCTCAATATCTCTGGAGATACTTATCATACCTCGATAAAATTACCATGGTACCACACTTGGGATATCTCCTTTCGAACAAAAAAAGAATAATTGAAATCGGTTCATAAACGACGAAGTTATCCGCGAACAAACATAAAAAAAAAAAAAAAAAAAAATATATATACGGTCGAATTGAGAAACCTCCTCCTTTTTTTGAAGTCGGTTAATAAGCGAATAAACCTTCCCTAACGCACTATAAACTAAGAGAGCTATCCTAATAAAATATAATAGTGACGTAAACGCAATAACTGGTTCCTAGCAAGTTTCAGGAGTATGTTTTGAATATCAGCCTCGAAGGGCAATCATTTCGTCAAATCAATTGTCTCCATCCATATAAATAAGCAGCCACGAGCCGCAGTACTCATTTCTTCAGAAGCTATATCTCGGAGTGACCGGCCAGTGCATTAGTTCAACTTACTTAGTGCAGGCTGAAACAGTGAAGTGAATTTACAAGAGTACAATACAAACATAAACATGAAAGTTTTAATGAGAGCAGATACTCATTACAGTATCAAAGTGCGAGGTGATTACGAGGATGAGCCTAAATATACCTTTTCGCAGGTAGTTTTTTTTTTGTTTTTCGATACTCATGTGTGTTACTGATTTTATATGATGATAATAAATACCAATAATAATAAATAATAATATGAACCTAAAATTACCGACTATTACACTCTCACTACTATTTGCTGTCGACTGTCTCGACATCATCGAAAAAAGAGACCCTCACGTAGACATAGCTTATTCATGAAAAAAATAATCATTCAAGTTGGTTCACAGTTAGAGGCGAAATCGCGTAAACACACAATAAATAAACCTGCCAAGTGCGAATCGGACTCGCACACGAAGGGTTCCTTACCACCGTACATTGTTATAACTTAAAAGATTGAGCATAAAAATGCCGAAAAAACTCTCTTCTTGTATGCTTATTTATTTATTATTTTATTTTATTATTTGTGGTGATATATATAATATGTGTGCGAATAATACACAGTCTATGAATATTCCAAGTATCTATCTATTGCCGGTTATAAATTTGAGTCATAAAATCCGAAAAATCACGTTACTTGTATGGGGTCCCTTAAATCTTAAAGTTTATATTATTAATTGTTGTGATAGCGGCCATAGTAATACATAAACTATCTAAAGTAACTAATAGCCTTTAGACGGACGGACGGACAGCGAAGTTTCAGTAATAGGTTACCGTTGGTATCTTTTGGGAACGGAACCATCATCATCATCATAATCAGCCAATTTCCGTCCACAGCTGGACATAGACCTCTTCTATGGCACGCCACTGAGCTCGATCTTCAGCTATCCCTTTCCAGCCGAACGGAACCATAAAACACAGAATAATTAATAACCTCCTACTTTTTGGAAGTAGCTTCAAATATTTTATATAACGATTTGTTTATTACAAGCGTCAATAAAACACTGTGACGAAAACTGTAACAATCCTAAGCTGGAAATACACGGTACGTTTTTTGACAAGGATTCCTAAATACAATACAAAATACACAGAAATTTCGTAACGCACACATTCTGATACTTTCAGCATGGGTTTAATTCATAATTAATTATTTATTCCTAACGTGTAATCATACGTTTACTGCTAACATTATACTACTGTAAAAAATACTCTATTGTAATATAAATTAATTAAATTAAATGAAAGGACAAATACTAAAGTCTTCTGTATTAGTTTCAAACAAGTCGTTTTTAAAAAACCTTTTTAAACACAAGCATTTACATAAACTAGGATCAGGGTAAGTCAAGACAAATCCAACGAGCCCAAACACCACGGGTATAAAAAGTGTAGTTTAGAAGTTCCTTTGGCCACCTTCCATCTCCATCATCAGATCAGCACCATGTCATCATAATATTGCATTGTCACGCGATTTACACATGTATGCAAAATTTCAGCTCAATCGGTAACCGGGAAGTGGATCAAATTTAATTTGCAAGATTTGATGACAAACATCGGGACAGCTTTCAGCGCCATAATCAGATCAGCACCATGTCATCATAATATTGCATTGTCACGCGATTTACACATGTATGCAAAATTTCAGCTCAATCGGTAACCGGGAAGTGGATCAAATTTAATTTGCTAGATTTGATGACAAACAGCGGGACAGGTGATACTAAATAAAAGCTTGTAAACTACTTTTGGGCTTAGAGATCTGCCGGTTTAGGCATGGAAGCCAATTGCTAGCAATTTCTCGAATACATAATCAACAATTACACACACAAATTGATTTATATCATACCGTTTTACTGCCAAGGAATGCCTATAACGCGAACGTAGAAACAGCTACTGCGTAGAAATAAATTGATTTTCTCTGAAATAACATATTTCATGCATATTTTCTGTTTATGTTACCCAATTATGCTTTATATATAAAATAATTGATATTACCTACCTACTATCTTCTTCTCCTTCTATGTATGTATATCTGTATATATAATGTGATAATGAACTCTTTGTTATATCGTGACAAATATCAAAATAACATATATTTATATCTACAGCTTTCATTTTAAGTGGTTCAGTAGGCGGTCTTATCGCTATAACGATCTATTCCAGACAACCACTATGTACTGGCTTCTGCATACAGCCTGCATTTTTTCGAGGTCTGAAACTTTATTCACCTCGTTGTTGAGCTATTTTAGCGAGATCACGTTAAAAACAATAATTACATATTATTTTTGCATTTCAATTTTACTACAGTTACGAAAGATTACCTACATTAATATTTTATAATGGGATTTGATATCGATAATAAACCACTGCAAATCGATAGCTACACCCTCTACAAGTCTACACCATAGTTGTTCACGATCTCGCAACACGAATTTATTTTTGATTAATTTTTCTAGAAGAAATCGATTATGAATTAATGATTACCGTTTTGCTTTATACAGGTGCATAATATAATATTGCACTATTGACGTGAACCCAATCCAGACACAAGCATATTTACCTTAGTTGATGGGGTTAAAAAGACTACTGGTAATGTGCAACCCACATTGCATGTAAGGTTTTTTTTTAAATGCGATGACGTCTTATTTATATTCAACATATATATTACCAACAGATACACAATCAAAATTCTTGATAGCCAAAATTTTGCATACCACTACACTGCGTCTGTTACCTCGAGACATCATGCCCTGTAATTTCATTGGACAAACAGCTTACAACAATTTGGAAAATATTTATGTTTTTTAGAGTTCCGTACCCAAAGGGTAAAACGGGACCCTATTACTAAGACTCCGCTGTCCGTCTGTCTGTCTGTCTGTCTGTCTGTCCGTCTGTCACCAGGCTGTATCTCATGAACCGTGATAGTTAGACAGTTGAAATTTTCACAGATGATGTATTTCTGTTGCCGCTATAACAACAAATACTAAAAACAGAATAAAGTTAAAAATATTAGAGGGGTCCCCATACAAGAATCGTGTTTTTTTCGGCATTTCACGCCATCTATGAAGGCTTAGTTAGGTAAACGTCCCATAGATGGCGTTATATTGAAATGTCGATCCCTAACACATTTGTTAGACGTTAGATGGCGTTATATAAGAAATAAAATGTTTATTAATTATTATTTTTTGCTGGCGAAAAATGATAGTGGTATTTTTTGCTCGATCTTATAAAATACTCTAGTGTGGTACGGAACCCTAATAGTGCGAGTCGGACTTGCACTTGGCCAGTTTATTTTTAAACTTATTTGGCCTTTACTGGCCTTTGTTTGTGTAAGTTACAAACTGAAAACTTAGCTTACTTAGTTTAGCTTAAGCACGCATAGCTGACGCAGTTTTTCATACGTATATGCAGACTGGAAACAAAGCTATGTGAGCTATTTGACCAACTAAACTGGGTCAGTGATGCGCGCTAAGCTAAACTAAGTTAGCTAAGTTGTCGGTCTGCAACCCGCATTTTAGCTTGACCGGGGTACCGAGAAGAGTACCACATCTCAACCCTAGGTAGGAAATATTAAAAAGACAGCCTTTTCTAAGAGATATTATTCAAAGATACATAAAACAATGCTAGCCAGGGGATTCCTTTCAATCAGACGTAATTCTGGCCAATTACGTGCAATTGGTATGGTTACAAAATATAATTGATTAATGCCGCTAAATCGTATATGACCAATTATTTTGGCCATGTAAATTGTTGTAACGTGTGTTCAAAACAAAAACATGAGGAAATTGTGGATCTACACAAAATCCGTGTCATTCTAATTATAAAAATAATGGTAGGACACTGACTAGTGTCTCTCTGGCCAGCTACCACCCTCCAAGTTGCAAAATCAGACGTTTGATGTGTGTGTCTCTGTCTGCGCCATCGCAGTTCCCAACGGATAAACCGATTTTGACTATTTCATCATGATAGTTTTTATCTAAGTTTCAAGAAAATCTGTTCAGCCGTTTGAAATATCATCAGCACCTTTCTTTGTGTTAAGGGTATAAGAACAACTTCCACGGGTCTGAACGATTCAAAATTTGATATCCCTTTACTAAAATGATATTACAAGAACATGACATGGTGATTAGGCATGGATACTCAACTCCAGACCATTTTACAGCAGAGATGTCGTGTTTGGCGCCATTGGAGTGGCCTTAATTCGTCGATTCATCATCGACGACGACGAATTCATCGATATCTTATCGATGTACTAGTCGGGGGAGAATTTAAATTTTAAATTTGAGTTTTAATTTAAGAGGGGAACCACCAAAGCTCTAATTAATAATATTATTGTGTTATTAACACAATGCCAATCTGTATCCACGAATTTAATGAAGTCATGAAAATAATATTTGCATGCAGTAAGACAGTGGCAATTGGCAAGTGAACTAACAGGCCTTTAATTTGAGGCAATTGACGCCAGACATACAAAATAAAAATCTTGCTAGCTTTATCAATAGAACTATTATAAGATCTGAATGAAAACGTTAAATTGTACGAGTAGATTAAGTAAACATAAATTGTGAATTTTCCACAACACATATTGTAAGAGTGTAAGTGCATACAATCAGAGTCGATGATTGTTTAAATTATGGTAGGCGGCGCCAGCGCACACCTCCCAGACTCCCGGAATGACGTCAGCCTTTCAATTGTCTACTTATTTAGAGGCTCGATTCAGAATGAAACCAATACAATACGTAATGTTTATTATACCTACTTCACATGATAATATTTTACGTAACACAAATCCAATTAAGCAATGCAATTATTAATTATGCAATATTTCAATAAAAATGAAGAAACTACCCTACCTATTCACATACTGGTTTCACTAAAGTTTAGAACTTATGTGTAAATATTGGTTTTAATAATATTTAAAATGCATTTTCAGGTGTTAGCAGCAATTGCGGTGTCTATGGGCTCAATGATAGTTGGATTCTCATCTGCTTACACATCGCCGGCTCTTGATTCTATGGAAAAAAGTGACGTGATTGAAGTCTCTAAGGAACAGGTACATTTTAGCTTTGGACTGCTTGTATTACAAATCATTTACATTGGTTGCTCTAAATGTTATATTATTTTCAGTCAAGCTGGATCGGAAGTCTCATGCCTCTGGCTGCACTAGGTGGTGGAATTATTGGTGGACCACTGGTAGACTACATAGGGCGAAGACGTACTATACTCCTGCTAGCCCCGCCTTTCTTACTCGGATGGATTCTAATCGCCAGCGCGAAGATTGTGCATCTTGTTCTCGCAGGACGTGCTGTATGTGGCCTCTGCGTAGGCATAGGATCGCTTGCATTTCCCGTTTACCTCGGAGAAACGATACAACCGGAGGTTCGTGGTACTTTGGGGTTATTTCCCACCGCGATTGGAAATATCGGCATTTTGTTATGCTACCTCGCTGGAAAATATCTCAACTGGTCTGAGCTCGCGTACCTCGGCGCTGCCCTACCTATTCCTTTCTTCATATTAATGTTGATGATACCTGAGACGCCAAGATGGTACATATCGCAAGGCCGAGAGGTTGAAGCCAGAAAAGCTTTGCAATGGCTACGAGGGAAGAACGCTTCTATAGACGCCGAGTTACGGGACATCGCTCTATCTGACGCCGAGACTAAGTCCGATACAACTGTCAGAGAACTATTCACCATGAAATATTTGAAAGCCATTTTTATATCCTTGGGTTTAATGACCTTTCAGCAATTATCGGGAATCAATGCCGTTATATTTTATACGGTTAAAATATTTCAAATGTCTGGCAGTTCAGTAGACGAAAAATTGTCAACAATTATTGTAGGTGTCGTCAATTTTGCTTCAACTTTTGTAGCCACGGCGCTCATCGACAGGGCAGGGCGGAAAGTGTTGCTTTACATATCGTCGGTGACCATGACTATCACTCTAGTTGTTTTGGGATCATTTTTCTATGTGCAGACCAATATGAAATTAGACGTTTCGAATTTAGGTTGGTTGCCGTTAGCCAGTCTGATGACCTATCTGTTAGGTTTCTCGTTAGCATTTGGGCCGATTCCATGGTTGATGATGGGTGAAATTTTGCCAGCTAAAATAAGAGGGAACGCCGCTTCAATTTGTACCGCATTTAACTGGCTGTGCACATTTACGGTAACAAAAACGTTTCAAAATATTCTGGACGCTATTGGCCCAGCCGGCACATTTTGGCTGTTTGGCAGCATATGTTTTGTGGGTTTGTTCTTTGTAATTATTTTTGTACCAGAAACAAGGGGTAAAAGTCTAGAACAAATCGAAAATAAAATGACTGGAAGAGGTAGTATAAGGTCCAGGAGAATGAGTGCTTTGGCTAACATCAAGCCTATGCCTAATGGTTGTTGAATACTATTAACGAATATTACCTATGTGAGTCTCAAAATATTAATGGAGGAAGGTATGTATTACTATTATGAATAATGATGATAGACAAACACTTACAGAAAGAATCATCATCACTTACTGATTACTTAATGATCATCACTTACAGAAAGAAGGACATTTACTTAGGACTAAAGAAATTATTTAGAATGATAGTGTGAATGGGCGGGCGGTCTTATCGCTCATAGCGATCTCTTTTAGCTATATTTATTACCAGTATTTTATTTTGACGATGAGACTAGTTAGGTAAATGTAAGTACAGTATTTTCCATTTTTTTCATTGCATCCAAAGATTTATAAAAATAACTATTTGTGCCAAAAGGGTGCTTTAGTGCACTGTGACGTAAATTAGTATTCTGAATAAGTTTTTAGGCTAATTGTTGTTAATGGGTAATCTATGAATACTATTTGTCTAGGTTGTGATTTATAAGAACGTTTGAAAATAGATCAATAAAATGGAAAAAAATATTTTTTTTTGCCAGCTCATCAAATAGCATATAATCCATTTTGACTTTCTAAGAATATTATGTACCCAGTGACACTCGCGCCATCTAGACAAATCAGATAAAATATTGCGTATCACAATCGGTTGAGCGTGTTGTAGTTAGAAGCGAACATAGGAACGGGCATACATACAGGTAAAACACATTACTCTCCTTTTGGGCTTCGCAGCAGTCGGGTGAAAAGTTATTCAATCAAAAAATATTGTTTTATTTATTGTAAGTTTATTTAGTCAATTATTATTTTCATAATATATTTCCTGATATGGGATTTTTTTAGTTTTAATTTTATTGTAATTAAATGCAATACGTTACAAACAATACATAATATGAAAAATGCATGCATATTATTATTAAGATTCAATTTGACCTTTGCAGAACAAGTTGCTTTGGGGTAATTCCATGTAATGTAACGGATGTTACAGTTCATACGTCTTTATTTGACAAAAAAACATTAAATTATAAAGAAAATATACAATGTTGTTATTTCAATACACTCCACCTATCCTCGATTATCGTAAAATGTATTGAAATGAATATACATATCTATTAACGGTAAAACAAATAGAGAGCCATTTATGTGCGTAACTACTGTTATTAATTCTGTGGTAACGGGCGTTACACGATTTCGCCTCGTAATACCAGATCGCCCGTAATAAATATGAAACTCAGCGAATTTCGTTAGTTTACATTTAAAAACTCCACTTTATACTATAAATATATATATGTATAATATAAGTAAAAAAAAATGCTTAGTTTTTTTTTTTTAGTTTACTAGATATTCGTAATTGTAACGGGTGTTACAACAGGGTGGAACGAGCGTTACGCGTACGAATCTAAAACAATATTTGCAGTGATAAGTCTATATTATTAAATCATATATTTGGTTGTTATAGGTTGTCGTATGTTATTATGGTGGGAACACTCAAAATAAGCAGCTTTACAAATTTCATGAATTAATAGCTCTTAGTTATCAACTTTTGCCAACAAAATGAAGTGAGTACGTGTCCCCCTCTTATTTTTAGTTCGAGACTAGGCAATGATGTTTGTACAGAGAACAGAGTCACAGCGGTGACTTTCTTTAGATACATAACATGGACATCGCTCATCCGTACTGAACTTTGGCATACCACAGTATAGTATACTATAAACACAAGTTACTTATTCTTACGTACCTACTTATAATAACACAAGTTAATTATTTTTGTCTAAAAATTAAGCTTGCTTAGACCAATAAAATATTGATAATGAGGTCGGTGTATAGTTTAAAGCATTTAGACACAGAGGGGTTATCAATAAATTACTTGTCCTTTTTAAAAAAAAGTTAAAACCAGTTAACTATTTTGCCCTGAAATAAAAAGCAAAAAATGAGTGTGTGTACTTATGTACACGCGTTAGAAGTTATACTTCTGTGGCGTATGGAAAATAAAACTGGCCAAGTGCGACTCAGCATCGCGTCTCTTATCGCACACTTAGGGAGGGTTCCGTACAATACGAAACATAACAGAGTTTCAACCTCATATATTTGATTAATTGATATTACCAAGAATATTTGGTTTGGTCGCGATCTAGAAAGATGGGGCTCGTTTACTAGCGCCATCTATGTCATTTTGCCGAAACTAATTAGATAGATGGCGTTTAAAAACACGTTCTTTGTATGGGGACCTCCTTTAACTTTTAACTTTATTTTGTTTTTAGTATTTGTTGTTCTAGCGGCAACAGAAATACACCATCTGTGAAAATGTCAACTGTCTAATTATCACGGTTCATGAGATACAGCCTGGTGACAGACGGACAGACAGACGGACAGACAGACAGACAGACAGACAGACAGACAGACAGACAGACAGACAGACAGACAGACAGACAGACAGACAGACAGACAGACAGACAGACAGACAGACAGACAGACAGACAGACAGACAGACAGACAGACAGACAGACGGACAGCGGAGTCTTAGTAATAGGGTCCCGTTTTACCCTTTGGGTACGGAACCCTAAAAAATAACTAAAATGCAGTGGTAATTAACGATAAATATTAAAAAATTAATCAAAAAGATTTTATTTCAATAAAAAAGGTTTTATTAACGTAAAAATATGACGTTAAATATGACATATACAACTTGAACATAGTCATGCCACCTAGAAGTAACTTCACGGTGTAGAATTTAGGTGTCGGTGTGCGCGCGCATCGTACCACCTAGAACTAACTTCACGAAGTTAAATTTAGGTGTCGGTGTGCGCGCGCATCGTAAAAATTCACTCTCATCATTTTCTCTATCGCGCCAAAAGAAGTATAACTTCAAAAAGATTCAAGTATACTGTGGTATGCCAAAGTTCAGTACGGATGGACGATGTCCATATTATGTATCTAATCTTTAAACTTTAAAGCATTTAAAAAAAAACCATAATTTGTTGTATGCATTGAAACGTTTTGAACATACAACCTATTATCATTATTATTATATCATCATATATATCATTATTATATTACTGGCTCTAATAATATCATATCAATAATTAAGATAGTTTAAAAACTAAAACAACCGACTTCCATGCCCAGCGAGTCAATTTCAGTAGCAAGTTTCATACGTTTATCGTCATATCTCTGGAGATACTTATCAGATCTCGATGAAATTACAATGGGACTACCTCGGAGACATACCCTACCGATTAAAAAAATAATTATATTTCCTTGAAGTGTTTCGCACTTTATATTTTTTGTAAATTGTTAAACACAATCCAAAATTTCATCGTACCGATGGGACTTGAACCCGCAACCTCCGGAATAAGATGTTCCGGTGCTTTGCCAATTAAGCTTAATTAATTGGCAAAGCACCGGAACATGTTAGTAGTGTTTTCCATGGAATTACCCTTAGACTTTTATTTTAAGCTTTAATGAAAATAAATGTATTATTAATTAAATAAATGTATGTATTATTATTATATTATATTTATACTGTATGTATATGATAATGATAGGTAAGCGATTGACCACTATTTCACCTGATGTTAAGTGACGATGCGATCGACAATGTAAAATAATTATGTACATGTTTGTTTTCTTAGCATTTAGCACTTAATATTACTTTGTAGGTATTTAATTAATTATATCATTAGCTATAATAATATTATTATACTAAGATGAAATGTAATAACTTAACCTTTTGAGCGCCAAAATCACATATACGTGATAGGCACTTGAGGGCCCTGTACGCCACTGATGTACACTATACACTATACAAGACAAAAACCGTACAAAACCGTACCCGCTTGGTGTACAGAGCACGGGAGTGCATTTGTAGAGTGGAGATCAAAAAGTTAAACAAGTTAGGGCCCAGTTTCACTGGTTCATGATAAAGTGACAGATAGTTATCTGACAGATGATTTCATACAAAAGCTGTCAAAAATTTGTCAGAATAGTTCCTGATAGGGCTATCAGGAACCAGTGAAACTGGCCCATCATGAAATAAAATTAAACAGAATAAACAATAATAACATTTAATAAATATTGTAAACACTGCACTTCTACCATTTAAATGTTTCATCCTTTATTCTATTCATTCTACCATTTTCGTCTCACCACTATTTTTTATTTTGGCTACTGTAAACTAGGTATGTAAATTATGCTCATAATAATAGGGGTCAAATTAGTCTAATAGTCACTTAACCAAAACTAAGAATCCTATTTATTCCTACATATAGAAGAAAATGTTTTTTTATGTGTGTTCTGGCATAATTCTGTCATTTATTGACAAACGTCGGATTTGCAAAATTATTTTAATTTATAAGTTGCGGCAGCATAGTGCTTTGTTTTTTTCTTTTGCCCTTCAAAAGATATTATTTTTAACCGACTTAAAAAAAAGGAGGAGGTTTCTCAATTCGACCGTATATATTTTTTTTTATGTTTGTTCGCGGATAACTTCGTTGTTTATGAACCGATTTTGATTATTCTTTTTTTGTTCGAAAGGAGATATCCCAAGTTTGGTACCATAGTAATTTTATCGAGGTCTGATAAGTATCTCTAGAGATATTGAGATAAACATCTCAAAATTGGTACTGAAAATGAATAGCGCAGCATTGAAGTCGGTTCTTTTATAGTTTTTAAACGATATTATATAGATTAAGATATTTTTAAATTTTAAGGTGAAGTATAAAAATTGCTGGAAAAGAAGGCTGGAGTTGAAGGAGGACATAGTTATTGAGAAAAATTAATAAAATTTAGTATGGAATTTAATTATTTATTTTAATATTTTGCATGTTTTGACTTTTCCCTATAAATATAAAAGGTAATATGAGAAGATTTTCTATGTTAATTAACAAAGTCATAATTAATTTTATTATAAAATCACTATTCAATTAGCTGTTCTGTATCTTCATTTAAACACCATAGCGTCGGTTCTGGTGATGCGCGGTTTTATTATTTTCCTTTCTAATTTGTGGGGGAGACAATACGTCCTGCACTGACTTCTCAATTGGGGTGTATTTTCCCCCTAACAATGACTAACCAAGCCGTCCCATCTTCTGTAAAGATCTGATGATGTGTTTCGAAGACAGACAACAGAACTTCTTCAATCATCATCATCATATTCAGCCGGTGTCTGTCCACAGCTGGACGTAGGCCTCTCTCAAGGTGCGCCACTGAACCCGATCTTCGGCTCTTCTTTTCCAGTCACTGCCCACAGCTTTGCATATGTTGTCGCTCCGCCTGGTCACAGGACGTCCTACCCTACGTTTGTCGATTCGCGGTCTCCACTCAAGGACAAGTTCACCGGTTATCAGTCCTGTGGATATGACCATAATAACTTAAACTTCTTCAATAAATGCCAGCAAATATAGTCACCTAACAACTCCGCCATTTATTAACAGTCTTAATAAATTTTTATTATGTTTGAGGGTTCCTTTTTCTTCCCGTGTGGTCCCATTGTAAATTGATTGAGATCTGATGATTATCTCCAGAGATATGAAGACAAGCCTACGTACCAACTGTTTACTAGCAGATTGAGAACAGTCTTACTATGTTGCTGAATTTTTGATTCTATAAAATTTTATGGTATATGTTTATGAAACTGCCATGAAATTTCCTGTAAAATTCTATTAAAAAAAGTAAACACCTAAAAAAACATGTCTATAATAATGTTGTAAAGTTGGAGAAAGTAAAAATTGTCATGTTACCAAACAATACCGATTTAGGATATTCTATTTTTTTGTTTGAGAGATTATACCGTTAGAGCTCATTGTAATTTCATTTAAGATCTAATAAGTATCTCCAGACATAGAAACACCTAAAACTCGGTACTAAGATTAACAAGCGCAGCTTTTGAAGTCGGTTTTTTCGTTTTGCAAACAATCTTAAATAATTATACAAATACTTGAAACTCAATATATACTTTACATATTTAAGAAGATTTTACAAGATTTAAAAAAAAATGAGGGACTGACCCTTCGGCTGCCTGTCAGGTGATTAGGAGTGTTCTCTGTAAGCTCGCTTACTTTCGAAGGCTGGTCTATCTATTCCAAGAATATTGAAATTAGAAGAATCGACGTCTTTATAATAGCAGTATTACGCATAAATTTGACTTACCCATGACTTGAACGCGGCAAATAGCACAAGTATCGCATTCCACATCCCAACTCCACATAGCAACTGCGTTCCATTTCTTTAGGGTGAACATTTTGTCAGGCTTCTGTCCATCATTATCACCTCGATCTGGGCCGTCGTAATCTTCCCCGGACATTATCACTAGTTTTCTGATTTAATTATTATCGACAAAACAAGCAAATAAAAATAAATTACTAATAATCACCTACGCTAATCACCAAAATAAATAAACTACTGTGTGTCATGTCTGTCAATGTCAATTGTCATTGTCAACTGTCAGCTGTCGATTTTAAATGTAAAACAAAACGATGTTTTTGTAGTTTTGGCGGGAACGTGGAAAAGTGTGTGTGATCTCATTGTATTTTTTCCTAAAACTTGTGTTCTTCCGCGTGTTAATATGTAATAAATGTGGATTATTAACCATTAAGTGCCGGTGAATGTGTGCGAGTGTAGGGAAACAGCACAATGTTGAAAAACATGCTATTTGCGTTCTCACCAAAATTCCACTGAAAATCTTCAGTAAACACCACATCTTTACTGAAGGTATGACTTGGACTAGACTTTTACTTGAAAACTGACCTTGACCCATCTCTACGACTAAAATTCATAAAAACTTGAAAAATTTCAATACTTGACACTGGCTAAATACACTAATCGTGTGGAGCCATAAAGCAACAAAAAAAAAAAAAAAAAAAACTATGTTTTGACAAATTCATTTTAATCCGTATGCTCTTAATATAAGGTTGTAATTTTTGCTTGCTAATTTTTGAATGTTTTGTACAACAAAACGGCCCGAACGAAAGGCACCTAGGTGGGAGTGTGGCCTTGTCTAACAACCTGCCAGTGCTATATATGTATTATACCTACTATACAGGTTGTCGGGTTTCATATGGTCCAAACGAAAACCATCGATGGAGGACTCCAAGGGCTACCCAGAAAACCCCTATGTATGTTCCGCGAAAATCTATAGTTTTCGAGAAAATTGCGTTTTACTTGTTTTCGAGTTAGTTTCCGAAATGTTGCAATTTATTGAAATTTTCTCCCAAACTATAAAGACCAGAGCCCTATTTTTTTTGCATCTCGCTCTCTCATACTAGTGATTGTATAGTTTTATCCTTCTCATATTATTATTGTTATTGAAATGCCACATCCACTTAATACTTAATACATGGTTCGCCATATTATATACTTTCTCTATGACCTGAAATGTGACTTTGATCCATCTCTATTTTTTTTATTTGTTTTAAGTTTCATTATGGCTCCACACGATTAGTGTATTTAGCCAGTGAAGTATTCAAGTTTTTGAGAATTCAAGTCGTAAAGATGGGTCAAACTCACATTTCAGGTCAAGTTTCACGTCTAAAGTCTAGTCCAAGTCATACCTTCAGCAAAGATGTGGACTTTACTGAAGATTTTCAGCGGAATTTAGGTGAGAACGCAAATAGCATGTTTTTTTTAACATTGTGCTGTTTCCCAACACTCATCCTAATAATCCACATTTATCACACATTAATTTGCGGAAAAACACAAGTTTTAGAAAAAATACAATGAGAGCACAACACTTTTTCACGTTCCCGCCAAAAACTCCCAGTAGATTCTAGTCGTGAAAACTCGAAAGTTCCGCTTCGGCTTCGGGAAAATAAATATAAACTAGCCAATTGTGAGTAGACCTCGCACACACGTAGGGTTCCGACTGAACAAAATTTGCCGCAAAAATTTTTTTTTTGTATACTTACCCCCTTAATTTTAAATTTGATTTAGTTTTTATTATTTGATGTTATAGCAACCATTGTAATACATACTATGAGCAAATTTCAAATCTCTATCTATTACGGTTTGTAAGATCGAGCATAAAACGCCCGAAAAAAACCATTTCGAATTATAATTCCGTTTATTTGTAAAAAAAATGTTACCATTCAAATAACACTAAATATGTATAAACTTAAGCGCATAAATATATTATTTTTAACCTACCAGCTATATGAACAGATAAGATAAAGACGAACACTTTAATAAAAATGCAATAGATTAGATATGTTATTAGGTCACCCTGTCAAGTGTAGCGTATCCATCGATTTATTGATTAGGTATTCTAGAAACTAGAACATACATTATACTTATTCTAAGAAGGGTACCTATCACGTAAAATAAATGAAATATTTTAGCGTTAGTACTTAGATTAGGTTATTAAAATACAATTTGTTACAATATGCTATAAAACTAACACTTCCTTTTGTCATCGATTTGACCTTTATACAAATTAAGTCAGATTTTATTTTAGTACAATGGAACTTGTTATTAAAGTACTTTAAAGACATTCTTAATTTGAGCTCTACACTAGTTCGGAGGGTAGATTTGTTCTTAATTTAAAACACGAGACCTAAAGTACCTACTAATTTTGTGGGTATTTGATTTTGAATACCCAAACTAAAACACAGATTAGAAAGGCTTTAAAACTGTGACAATATAAGCGAAGAGTATAAAGAAAATGCTGGCACTAAGGCTTCCTGCGCCACTGAAACATCCCAAGTCTTCGACTTGAACTTGGTATCTGATGTTGTAGGGGAATCTGCACACTGCGTTTTCTGTAACAAATTGAAATTGTTAAAGCAACGCAAACACGCAGGTCGAGAAAGAAGGTCCCGATGACTTAACTTTAAAATACGTTTGGATTTGAAAACGCATTTAAAAATTAATTCATCAGGTTTTTCACGTTTGTATTTAAATAAACCGGTCAAGTCGGGTTGGACTCGCCTACTAAGCAGAAATCAGCAAAGCAGACGGATTTCCACATTTCTGCTCGAACCCAAGGACTTGGTACCACCACATTACCGTCAGTACCGAATATTAAACCATTGTATATTATTATTATACGTTTTTGTTAGTAGAAAAACTGTCTTACCAGTACAAACAGCAAAGAGAGAAGTGCTAGAGTCAGCTAGAGCCATCAGTATCAAACGGAATTTTATGCACTGAGACGAAGAGCGGTGAACAGCTGTTGATATAGTAACCGTCACAAACATTCAGCAGACGGATCTTCATTCTTCGCGCTCTCCTCAGTACCGATTATTGAACTACTATTTAGGCTTGTAGAAGTAGAATACATGTCGTACAAACAGCAGAGAGGGAATTGCTAGAGCCCGCAGTATCAGACTGCACTGAGACGTGGAGCAGTGAACAGCTGTTGATGGTGCAGTAACCGTTACAAACATTCAACAGAAGGATCTTCATTCTTCGCGCTCTCCTGAGAACCGATGATTGAACCACTATTTATGCTTGTAGAAGTAGATGTAGAATACATGTCTTACCAGTACAAACAGCAGAGAGGGAAGTGCTAGAACCCGCAGTATCAGACTGCACTGAGACGTGGAGTGGCGGACAGCTGTTGATAGTCCAATAATTGTCGCAAGCGTTCAGCAGACGCATCTCCACGTTGCCGCTCGAAAGGGTCTCGCAGATCACCGCATTCTCGTCAGCACCGATTATTGTAACGTTGCGCCTGTTGCAAGGTTGGATGAAATTGAAAGTAACTATCACTAGTCTTAAATCTTATCTACTAATATGACTAATGTGATGGTTTATAATATTTGAATGGTCGTCAACAGACGCCGAAGGATTGTGATTTAGTGTTTAGGTACCTAGCGGAACCCTTGGGGAGAATTGAAAAAGCTAATTATGCCGACCACCACCAACAAATATTCGATTGCCAATAATTGTCATATTCGTTCTGAACAACAAGTGGTTATAGTAAATTTGTTTTTTTGTAATTTGTACCTACTTAGGTACATAATGTCTCTCTATCTGTTGTCCAGCATCGAGGTAAAATTGCAATCAAACTATGTGTGGTCTAAACATCTCGCAATCGTCTCGCAACGTATTTGACCAAGGTAACTTCCAAGCTTTGTGGTCGTGCTTCACTTCATCAGTTTTGTTTCATACATCTTCATCTAAATTTGGTAGAACCTAGTAACATTTTCATAGAATAAAATCTTACCTTGGCTGTTCAATAGACCTTGAGTAGCAAACAACGAGGCTACCGAGTCCAGCCCCACTCCTGACTATCCTGACTCTCCTGTTATCGTGATGTTCAAAGAAGTAGTTAGCCCTCAATGTGTAGAAGTTGATGTACCCAGGTTCGACAAAATCATGAAATTGTCTGGTTCCCGAAAGTTGCTGGACAAAATCTGATCCGCAGAGGGGGTTGATGATTCTTCGACCGGCTGAAACGAAAGTTGTTAGTTTATTATAAAGATCGTACCTGTATACGTACAAAACGAAAAAAAAAACGACTTCACGTGCCGCGATAGTCAAAATAGCCATGCAGTAGTAGTATCATGTCGTCAAGGTATACAAATGCATATGTCATCAAGGTATGCAATGAGTTTGAGATGTTTATCTCCATATCTCCGGAGATAATTGTCATACGTCGATAACATTTAATTGGGATCAAATGGGAGGCTAATCTCTCAAACAAAAAAAGATTATTTCAAATCGGTCAAGATTTGACGGAGTTCTGAGGTAAGGTTCTGAGGTTTTGTACGATCATAAATTATATACAATACAATACAATACAATACAAAACTCTTTATTGATTACCAAAACACAAAATACAAAATGTACAATAGCTTCATTAAAAAAAAAAAACAATAACATAATGGTAAAGCAATCGGCGGTCTTATCGCATCAAGCAATCTCTTCCAGACAACCTATGTAGGGACTGGATAAATGCATACGTAATGGCGGAGGGCTATTTCAGCTAAAACTATTTTGCATTTCATAAACATACAGTTTAGACCGTTAAGACTAAGAACCTAAAATATCTACATTATAATTATAGATACATACACATCATTATACATAGATAAACACTGTACACACATACATACTCAATATATATATATATATACCTACATAAAAATAAAATAATACTAATATAGCAGTGTGACAAACAGTTTTAACAAGGCAAGGATAAATAATGACGTTTAACCATGGACTTGAAAATTGGGAGTGATTTAGCACATCTAATGTCTTGAGGTAGCTCATTCCATAGTCTGATAGCAGACACTGTAAACGATTTTTCGTAAAATCTAGTGGTATGTTGAGGAAACATTAGCTGAAGGGATTCAGAGGAGCGGAGAGAAAGATTATTAGAAAGGTGCAAGAATAGGAAACGCTCTTTGAGATAAGAAGGTGTAGAAGGAATGAAGAGAACACTATAAAGTAGAGAAAGAATGTGGCTATTTCTACGAAGTCGGATCGGAAGCCATTGAAGTCTCTGCCGATACTCCGATACATGGTCGTATTTACGTAAATCATAAATAAAGCGTATACAGAGATTCTGCAGACGTTCGAGCTTATTAAGCTGCTCCTCAGTCACATCCGGGTAACATATACGAAGCTATTCACACCTGTCGGTCCGATTTTGTCGTTTGTTTTGACAACACGATTAAAAATAGGATCCCGATACACCACAGGGTGGTTACTCAACACATCTAAGTAGGTGTCGAACTTCTATAATTTATTTTGTCAAGATTTTGTGTTTACTTTTGCAAATGTAGTATAACTGAAGTGCCTATTTCTTTTTTATTTCTTTTGTAAAACGTAACTTTTTAGCTAACTGCCCGCCCTCATTGCCTCTCAAAACTAAGATGGTTTTTTTTCACACACATTAGTCACAGAAGTGTGTGACACCGTGGAGGCTCATAATCTAGACGTCTTCGAGAAACGTGTCAAGCGCAATATTCTGACATTTCCTGACAATCCAGGATTGTGCTTACGTACAGTACCTATCTGAGGTCGACAGAATAAGGCGAACGCTTAGATAATTTAAATTATCTGAATGGGAACTGGCTCTCAAGGATAGCTGCCGGAACACATTAGATGTTTGGTGACAGATTTTGTAACTTGAGGGTGGTAGCTGGCCAGGCTTACACTAGATAGTGTCCTACCACCATGCGGGGGTTGTTGGTTTCTTAACGATGTTTTCCTTCTCCAGAGGGCCACTGTGAGAAGCGCACATACAATTTTCGATAGAAAAATCCATTGGTGCACGGCGGTTTGAACTCGGTACCACGGCATCAAAGCCGACCGTTCTCCCGATTACGCCACCGGGCCCTCATAGGGTCCATAACGAGGTATGTATCAAATCAAGCAAATAAATAAACGAATAGAATTTTACAATTCGTTATTTCAAAACAAATTATGATTATACCTATCTATTCTATTAACAGTGACTAACAGACCTTTTACATTCTAAATCTATTGTTTAAGAGTAAATACCTATTTCTACTTGAAAGTACATTTCCGTCTCATTAGTGGAATTATTACTTTAGCCTAGACTAATTGTACTAATTAGTATCGTTCTACATAATTCATAGAAATACCTAGTTAGTTATAGCTAACCTTGTTGAATGCGCTGTAATATAGGGGTCATCACTATCTCGACATTAGCACCGGTCGTGGAGAGAGATATTGTCCGGATATCGTTGTGCATGTCTCTCACCAAGGGCCAGAGATTGTTAAATTCATTCGTTGCAGTTGCGAAGAGAAGCCTCAAATCTGTAAAAATTATGCATTTTTGTTGTGAAGAAAATGAAGAACATGCATACACAATAGGTTCTCCTTGACATTGTCACCAATGCTAGAATCACAATGAGCACAAAAATGAACCACTACATATCTTCTGTTCTATGAATGACAACCACCCGCATCTATTTGTAGGCTAGAGAGACTATCTCATCTTACACGTAATAATAAGGGTGAATTTTACCGATATATTTAAACGCTCGGTGCTGTATAATGTATAACCAACACTTCTGAGTTTGACAATGCTTGCTGCCATAGATATTTGTAAAGAAACCGTTTAATAATCAGCGGGCGTTTCATCGACGTACCGTAATGTCTTTGGGGCGTTTACATAAGTCGGTGAACTTTGCACTAAATTAGTAATTTTAAGTCACTAACTAATCGGTTGGCCTAATGCCGGTTTACATACCTAATGTCCGATATTAGCCAGTCCGGAAGGTGGATAATTAATGAATAAATAGATTGTAAAAGGTTACCTAACTTTTACCTGTGCTTTCAACCTGTTTTCGGCCATGTTTACATACAATTGTTTTACAATAGGGGAAAAATCCATAACATATACTTTTTAGATAAACCTAAAAAAAGGTTTATCAGAGATAATATACCTACTTAATATAACTACATGAAATACAAAGTAAGTTAAAAACTAAAACTCAACTACTGAAAAGTCACCCTCTAATATTAGAAATTATTTCCAATTATCGGGTGCATGCAACAAATTAAGCCGCGAGCAAAAGCTAACAATTTATTTATTTATTTATTCGAAATGTGCTAATAAAGGCCCTTTCTTTTAATAACCAACACGGCTAAGTTACACAAAAAAATAAAAGTTAATTTATTACTTTATGTCCTCTAGCTAGAGGACATATAAAGTAATGAAATAATCCAGCGGACAATCAAGTACCTTATTTGTCAAATATAGTTAGAAGTTATGAGGGAACAGATTAATATACAACATACCGGTCAGATTCATAACCCTTTTGTAGTCGGGTAAAAATCCATTCACAATGGACGGAATTTTAAGACAATATTGTCTTTTACCAATTTACTATCTACTTAATACTTTACTAACCAGGCACCGTATCATTTAGAAGTCTCGCTTCTTCTATAACTGCTTCATTAGTTTGCAAGTTTCCAGAATTGATCATATAGAGGAGTACAGTAGAGTTTCCACCGACGTAGTTTCTCAGAGATTCGTCTCTAAGCGACTGCTGCATCATCGTTCTAATGTTAGCCAAACTGGTCTGTAGATTGACCCCTGTGAACACTGGAAACAAAACAATCTCATTTTATACCTACATATTAAAACTTTACTGCAATTTGTGTTGTATGTAGGTCTAGTTAGTAATTAGTAGTAAGTGTGTTTGTTAAGGTCAAATCTTGCAAGTCAATTAGAAACACTTCCTCTTATCGTACGGAGATAAAATGTCACATGTTGGTTCGGTTCGCATTACAATACATTCTTGTGATAAGCATGATCTGTTATTGTACCCAGGGCCTACCCTGCTATTAAATTGCCTTTTCTGGAGTTCCCTCCTTAACGTTCATCATGATATGTAGGAATGTATGCGTTTTTTAGGGTTCCGTAGCCGAATAGCAAAAAACGGAACCCTTATAGATTCGCCATGTCTGTCTGTCTGTCTGTCTGTCTGTCCGTCCGTATGTCACAGCCATTTTATTCCGAAACTATTAGGACTACAGAATTGAAACTTGGTAGGTGGATGTATTCTGTGAACCGCTTTCCGATTTTTATACAAAAATAAAAAATATAATAGTTTAAGAGGGGGCATCCCATACATGGAAATGGAACAAAAAAAAATTTTTTTCGTCAAACCTATACGTGTGGAGTATCTATGGATAGGTCTTTAAAAATGACATTGAGGTTTCTAAAATCATTTTATCTCAAAGTCAATCATTTCAAAGATAGGCGCGTCTAAAGTGGTAAAATGTGTGCCTCCCCCCCCCCCCCCTCTAACTTCTAAAGTAAGAGAGTGAAAAATCTAGAAAAAATATATTCTGTAGATCTCAATAAAAACTTTCAACGAAAATTGTTTTGAACGAGATACAGTCAGCAGTTGTTGAGATATAGCGACCGCAAGTATAACTTTGTTTTTCATACAAACACTATGAAAAACAAAGTTATTTTTGTAGTTGCGAAAAATCAAAGTTATAGATACTCTATTGTGTTACGGAACCCTACGAGTGCGAGTCTGACTTGCACTTGACCAGTTTTATTTAGATTGTATTTCATTATTTTTTGGGACAAACGGTGTGTGTAATAGTATGGCTGGCAACCCTACTTCAATATATTTTAATAGTATATATAATAGACGTCGACGATTGGATGACAGCTGAATTGCTCATTACTTTTGTTTTTATTTCAAACCGTTATATTTATGCTTTTTCTATTTTTTTCATAATATAATATGTTCTTTGACGTTCATATATACGTATATTAATACTGCCTACATACTGATTTAATGCTTTGAACTTTGTGCCTGTATGATTGTATACGCATACACCTACTACCTAACTATTTAAGTTTATACATATGTACATTAATTTTTTTATTAATATTAAATCATAGCCAAGTGCCTACTCGCTTGACTTCAAGGCGAGTACTTGCTATTAATCTAATTTTAACGGACGCCGGACAACCAAATTTAGTTTAATACCGAACAAAGAGCAAAGAGCCCAATCGGTTTCGATTTGGAAAATTTAAAAATAAAAATCATTGATATAAAAAGGGAGATGCGGTATCCACTCTTATGCCACGTAAACATAATGGGACAGAAACAACTAAATGAAAACACACTCACACCACTGAATTTCTAATGTCGAGCTTGATGTGCATGAAGAACAGAGAAAGGCATTGTTGCTAATTATTTAATAAATCTGCGGTAATAGTATATGTAATGCTACACAAACGCCAGTTCGATTGTGACTAAGGTAAATTAGGTTCGCGAACCTAATTCACAACGGTCCACGTTGAGGAGCAGGGTCCCTTATCTCCCTTTTTTATATATATCGATGATAAAAATAGTTGAATATGTGATAGATACATACTTGTTTGATGCGTCAACAGCGTATAGTTTGTATGGAACTCGGCGATGGAGAAAGTAGTATTGACAACGACACTGCCATCGAAAGCGTTGAGCAAAGTTACACTAGAGCCAAATTTGCTGACTTCGATAGCATCCAGCAGGTATGATATCGCTGGGTAGATTGCTGCATATTGCCAGGACGCGTCCAAAGCAATGTATAGGTTTGTTTTAGTCCGGAAATCATCGCTGACGATCTCGGATGTGGCACCATTCATATCATTCATTGTGTTGGCTGGAATGAGAGGAAAACATCCATTTATCAACTGTTTTAAATGACATCGGAGTTTTTGCAGTATTTCCTGTGGTTATGTGTATACCAGTCAGTTAATGACCTGTAGGTACCTGAATAAGTCTGGAAGTTATTTACAGCGCTGGTCACTAGTGTTTCTAGCCCTCCGATGATAGTTCCTCGCAGGGGCATGTTGGTGTCTAAGGCTGCAGCAAAGGCATAAGTTTCGCTTGCCAAGTTAGTGTTGCTTATGAATTGTTGGCTCAACGCTCGGCGATTAGACGCGCGGACGTCTGGTGAAAAAACACCGTTCTAAAAATGTAAAAACATAGACATGTTAGTATACAATATAATTGTATTGTAGTTAAAAAGGTGAACTTCCTATCTCTGTCTTAGTTTACTCGTTAATTATGAGATACTTATTAGAATTGCATAATAAAGATACTTATCATGATACTTATCAACTTATGACACTATCAGTCATTAAATGTAAATTTATTTTAACCACCCCAGACTGGTCTATCTATATAATCAGTTAATGAGACCATTCCAATGAGCCTATACACGACATCTTTGCTGTTATTGAAGATGTATTGGTAAGGAATTGAGTATTCTGCGGATTCCAGTCTAGTCTAGGTAATTATGTTCTGCATTAGATACCAAATTTCAAATTTATAACACCTATAAAAGTTGTTCTCAATGCCTCATCAACTAGAAAAGAGCTCAAAACGGCTGAACGGATTCTCTTGAAACATAGCCAAGAATACTCAAACAAAAAAAAAACCGGCCATGTGCGAGTTGACACGTGCATCGAGGCTTCCGTATAAATTTGTCAAACTAGGTTAAAGGACAAACTTAACTTTGCAGTTCGATCCATGGAAAATGTATTGCACCAACCGCAACTAATAAGTTTGTATTATAGTAAATTAACTTTTTTTGTTATTAATATCAATAATTATTTAATATTAATATTATCAATATGTAGTCAATATTTACGGTTTTCAAACGGCTTCAAGACCTTGCTTCTTTCCAAATTTAATGATTTTAGGTTAACGGGAAGTACTAACCCTAAGGTTTTGATTCCCTTGTAAAATCGCTAATAATGCCAAAATATGCGACATAAACGGTCATATCTTTTGATCGCGTTGACTTACAAGTTTGATTTTGTCACAGCCAAAACAGACCGTAGACCCGAGTATTTGATATAAGTTTCAACTTGATATCTTTACTCGTTCCTGAGAAAATAGGTCTTGACAGACAGACAGACAGACGAATACCAAAGGGATCCTTTATTCCTTTTGAGGTACGGAACCCTAAAAATAATCAAAATCGGTTCTTTTGGTTGGAAGCAACAATGCCGCAGAAAGACACACACATCACAGATACGTACACACGTCAAACTTTGTTATAAGTTTACCCCTCTTTTTGTCTCGTGGATCTACAAATGCTCACCCTTGGAGAATAATACATATCCAGAAGAGTAGAGAGCCTCAGATTGCTGAACAGATTCAAATAGGTCCCAACATTGTTGCCGACCACGAAACCATCGATGCCTCCGCGCATCTCAGGGTCAGTCATTTCATTGTTGATTCGGCTGTGCAACATGAAGTATCGCTGAGCTTGAGTGCTGTTCCAATTGCCAGCAGTACCGACTGAGATAGTGGGACTTCCTCTGTCCGTTCCTTGGATGAGGACCGCTTCCGCAAGATCACCTATAACGATAAATGATGAAGTAAGATTATTTAGTCAGCATCAGTGTTACATAGATAAGTACTGTAGGAATATTATAAGTAATTTTAGTTGTTGTTATTAGTTGTGGTAGATTGTATTATGTATTTTGGGTATGTCTAAATAGCTATAATAGTTATCAATTATGATTGAACAATTGCCAAATTAGAGCTCAAGCAATACCTAGAACTAAGTTATCTTGGTAGTAAAAGCTTAGACAAATGAAATTCATCCATGCCTTTGTGAGCATAAACACATACCGCTCAATGTAGCAGGATAGATAGAAGTCACGAAGTTTTGAACATTTGGGTAGTTAAGGACAGATCCCTTAGCCAGCTCCAATACCGACACTTGCTGCGGCTGGGCCCCAGCAGCTATACCAGCAATTACATTGCCAGCTGAGACTGCGCCCCAGTCTGTGTTTACTACTCCGTCAAGCAAGGGACATGTGCTTTGTCCAAGCAACTGCTTCTCGGACTGTTCTGACCCGAAGTTTGAGTATTCTACGTCATCTTTGGGGTTGAACTGACGCATATGACCGTTCTTGTTTGCGGTGTTTCTGGAAATGGAACAGATAAATATTTCTTAGATACTATTCAAAGTTTAGTTCAATATAAGTAATAAACCTAACTACTTGTTTATCATATTATACTTTATCATTGGAAGAGAAGACTTCAGTTCATCAAAACGAATAAGGGGGGGAGGACTTGCCTTGTTCTTGTTATACTGAAGTTGAATGTTAATTTTCTGAATGCTGACCATCTTTGTCATAATCAACACCAATATTATAAATGCGAGAGTCAGTTTGTTTATTAGTTTCTTTGGGCCTTCTTCACGGTCAAACGGCTAGGCCCAAATAGCTAAAATTTTGCACAGGGATAGCCAGTACTATAGATTAGGCTATAGGATACTTTTTAACGCGGGCGAAGTCGCGGGACACAGCTAGTAGTTTATATTTACCAAAACCCTACTTATGGACGTTTTCTCCCTCAAATCATCAGTTTTCAAATTTAAGGGTAAGCACGCAAGTTAGGTTTACAGTACTTACAGTTCTGACTCCGTCAAGATTTCTACATCATCATCGATGGAGCGTGCAGTTCTCAAGGCGCGGTACTGCGACAGCTGGTTGCAACTGTTCTCGTCACCTCGTACCCGGGCGTCGATAGTTATTGATAGCATGTGATGCAGAGCACACTGAAAATTTGTTTATTTAACTATAATTAAAGATACAAAATAGAAAAAAAAACTGTCGCCCAACATTTGATGTGTTCCGGCAACTGTCATTGAGAGCCAGTTCCCATTCTAGGCCTAGCGTGCTAACATGCACGACCGCATCATCACTTACCAACAGGTGAGATGGTGGTCAAACGCGAGCATATATGATATTTAAAAAAAAAATACATCTACTGCAGTAGCAACAGATACTCAATTAATTACGTTCTAATATGTTGCAAATCATCACTTTGTGATAGTTGATGATGGCATTAGAAGCGGACGCTAAAATAGTAGTTGTCTTTGGCAATCGATGGATGTATACCAACCATTTCTTTAATTTGGCCTTCACAGCTAATTGTAAGATACTGCTACGAATTTTCCACGCCAGTTAGTTAGGTTAGAAACAGGCACAGAATGTTTATACTTATGTCCCTGTTCCGAAGATATTTAAACAATATTTACCTTGAACTGTGATGAGACAGTATTATTTGGCAGTGCTTGCAAATTGCTAGGGATGAGCCTGGTCAGCACGAGACGATGGCGGTGGAAGGAGTTGAAAGTAGGGGCGTATGGCAGAACATTGGCTGATAACACCAAATTTGATTCAGGCTGGTGGAATTCAATTCCATCTTGGCGGTACCTGGTAAACATTTCGAAGGAAGCATTAGATTGCTTAGCATATTTTTTTTATGGTAAAAGGTAACAGGTCAAGCCCGACGCCTGATGGTAAGTGATGACGTCTACCTATAACAGATACAGCGGCATGCAGAATTCTGGACTGCCAGAATTTTACATGTCATTGCACTGCGCCTGTTACCTTGAGACATAAAGATGTCGAGTCTCACATGGCTTGTAATTTCACTGGACACCATGCTATTTCAACTGAAAAACATCCCTATTTCACGACTGAAAATTAATTGGTATAGTGGTGGTGGTAGTTATTAATAAGTACAAACCCAATACATGCGTTAACCCAATAGATAAGTACAGAAAGGTGAAGATTGCATTAGTTTAATGCACGGAACACAATGTCTTGCAATGAGTTTTTAATTACAGGCTGCATAGGTTACAATTATTTACTGATATAAATAAATATAAATATATAAATAAACTAATATAAAGAGGTATAGTACCTAGTAGTACTATTTACGCTTTTACTTGACCCATATCAGGACGATGAGGTCTAATGAAGAATAGTGGTTATCTATACATGAAAGATAGCGTTGAAACAAAGCGCTGAACTTTTGTCCAATCAACATAGTGCAACTATTAGCTAGCAGTTAAAAAAAACTTACCTGTGCAGCAACAGTGCAGACAGTTCTCTCAAATTCATGTTGACATTCGGATTGTCTTCTATCTGCCTGATGATGTCTATGAGAACTTGTATCGTGGTCGGCGGAAGGTTGTTCCTGTTCAATAGTTGTGGGTCGAGGTAGCATTCCCTCAAGTCTGGAGCTACACTGGTCTGAGCTGTGAGCTGGGCGTGTGAGTAGCCTACGAGGGCCAAGAGGAAGAGTGGGAGCCAGTACATTTTGGCTTCTTCTGGAAAATATAAATATTTGATTTGCGTTAAAAAAAGCAAGGCGTAAACTTTAGATAATGGATGGTTCGCATAGCAAATTTTGTCATAATTAACATTTTGCACAGTTATAGCCAATTTGATGGAATAGGGAATGGAGTATTTTAATTAATGATTGCGTTGTAACTCCCGTAAATCCTCACTAATATTATAAATGCGAAAGTAACTCCCGTCTGTCTATCTGTCTCGCTTTCACGTCTAAACTACTGAACCGATGATTTATGAAATTTTGAAAGTCTAGAGCCTGAGAAAGGACATAGGCTACTTTTTTATGCGAAACAAGGGGTTGTTGAAATGGGGGATGAAAAGTTGGAAGTATCGTCAATTTTAGAGCTAGAAGCTTAAACATATTTTTTTAAACTGTTAATTCGATATGAGCTATCCTGATGTAACATTTACGGAGTCAATACAAAATGTGAAGCTGAAGTTATCTTGAGGAAGGGGGGGGGGGGGGGGGGGGGGGTTATACACCTACTACCCAAAGCACTATTCCACGCGGACGAAGTCGCGGGAACAGCTAGTTAGGAATAATAAATAATAGTAAATTGTATAAACAAGGGTGTACTTTACAATATAGTACATTTCTACGAGGCCGCTATTTTGAATCCAGGGGCCTTATTCAGTATGACAAATGAGATAACGCGTTCCTTAACGCGCCACGTCACGTTATTGAAAAATAGTATTCCTATATGCCACACGATAGGTCAATTATACAAAACGCGCGCGTTACACGTCCTCATATGTCACGATATTTTGACAGCTCAAAACGCGCTCATAACCTTACCCTACCGCGTTTTAATTGGCATAGAGAATACCATAACGCGGAGATAACGTAACACGGCACGGTAAGACTTTAAAATGGTCATACTGAATAAGGCCCCTGAGCGTAGCGAGGGATTTAAAGTACGTCGGCCGAGAGAAAATAATATTGCAGCTGAGTTTAACACTCTGCTTTTCATCCCCCTCTATGAGAAAAGGAAATAAAAGGCTCAAATTAAGTTCAACACTATATTAACTAAAAAAGAGACTAACACAACTAAACAAAACACATATGACACATATACACACAGCACATACATAAGCACTTTTGATTTCTTTGTTAGTTAATGTCCTTCTGAAGATATGCTACCAATTTTGTATAGGTCCTGATTTGAATATTATTATTAGTATTGACTGTTGATATCAGCATCGAGTAAATACTCCAAGAAGGTTGCCTAAATTAGGCCAGTTCTTGATAATTAGCTACAAATACAGTTTCTGAAAATGACTTCGCTTTTTTGCACTTTTCCACTCGATAAATTTTGTGTAGGCTTTTAAATATTTTTTCGCAGGACTTTGTTGATAACAGATTGTTTATAACATTTGTTGCGTCGTTTTGTATTCTTTCGGGCGTTGAATTAATACTTTCGTTATCAGAACTCATTTTTTATTTAGCACTGCAACAAAAAATTAATTCGCGCGCTTATTGTATTCTTCTTCATACGAGATTCTTTTTTTAAATTTACTAGACTATAAACGACAGTTCGCGCGCTTATTTTTTTTCCATCCTGGCTACCACAATATCAGTGTATTGTGCCACGCGTTTTAAACTTTTCTTTTTCTGTATTATATATATATGGTATTGTTTTATAACATTAAATGTTTAGCTTCACGAGCTTTTTTATTCATCAAGCGTGGCGCACTATCTAGTTGATAGGACAATAACATTTCCCGTACTATATTATTATTGAACCTCCTTAGACATGGCACTATAAAATAACAGTCATAAGCCAAAAATTAAAAAATTACTTTCCCGCCCAAGGGCAGAAATGACCTATTTTGCGCGCACTTATCGAGGAATAAACCATTACTTTTCGAATAGATGGGATGAAATATAATATGCAATAAGTTTAAAAGGATGTGTGATTAACAAATTGGTAAAAGTATAGTCGTTACTATTACTAAAAAAAACAAAAAACTTTTTTAGTTAATCACACAAAAATAATGCGAATCAAAGTGATCCTATAAACTTTATGGGATAAAGGATGCCCGGTATTAGTGGTGCTAACAATCATAATAAAAATTGCGCCTTACAACTGAGAAACATGCATCCATAGAAATAGGAATAAATACCTTATTATTCCTATTTCTATGCATGCATCCCTAATGATTATTCGTATTTTTTATTATATTGTGTGTTTCATAGATCAACTGTTGAGACACACAAACACACACATTTTTCAAACCTTTGCAAGTTTTACACCCATATCATAGAAAAGATAGACTGGTGTCTTTTGTTTTATTTTCTTACTAGCTGTACCCGCGACTTCGTCCGCGTGGAATAGTGTCTTTGGGTAGAATTTTTAAATATTTAGGCTAATTATTTTACAAATAAGACACATGCGTATCCCACCTATATCCATCCCACAACTTTGAATGTCATATTTATTTATATCGAGTCAACAGCCTAAAAAATAAGTTTCAAGCTTCTAGCTCATAAAATGACGATACTTCCATACAACTTTTCAACCCCCCTTTCAACCCCTTTCAACCCTCTATTCGCATTAAAAAGTAGCCTATGTCCGTTCTCAGGCTCTAGACTATCTGTGTACCAAATTTTATTTAAATCGGTTCAGTAGTTTTGGCGTGAAAGTGACACAGACAGACAGACAGAGTTACTTTCGCATTTATAATATTAGTTAGGATTAGGATTTTGTTCTACTCGAATGTAATGTAAATAATTATGAATGTTGTTGCTATTCTTCAATAATACGACTACTTATATTACAAACAAGGATCCAATGATAGGTGCAAGATAAGTGATATCAATGACGGCGCTCGAATGGCATTCAGGTACCTGTGAAAAATGATAACTTATGTTGTTTTATCAGGTGGTACTTAGGTGCGGCGTAAGAAAATCCTTGATTTATGTTATGTGTCATTGTTATTTTATTTCCTATTTAGAAAACTTAAATGTATAATTACATGTCAAATGCTTTTATTAGATTCTGTATCCTCTTTCAGTAGGTACTTTCCGTATTGTATCATTTTATTTCCATTTCCGTGGATAGGTAATTGCAATATCATTTGTATGAAGGTATATGTAATGTTACTTGTACTATTCATTATTGTATCGTAATGGTAATGTTTGCTTGCTTTAACGTTTGTTGGGGCGAGGTCTCTATCACGGGCTCTACTCGTACACGTATACCACAACGGATCTTTTATAGGGTTCAAAGGTACTAACGGAACTTCGCTGTTAGTCCATACATCCGTCCGTCCGTCTGTCCGTCTGTCAGAGGGCTGTATCTTCTAATCCATATTAGGTTGATAGTTGAAATGTTCACAAAATATGTATAACCACAGATGAAGTACAAAATTAAACGGGGTCCCACAGAAATATGAATAATAAGGTTATTCATATTGCTGTGAGGGGTCCGAACGTGTTTTTAGGCGTTTTATTTTTTGCTCGATTTTATGAACCGTAATAGATAGCGCCCTGAAAATTGCTCGCAATGTGTATTACTATTGATGATATAACAACAAACAATAAAAATTAAATAAAATTAAAAGTTAAAGGGGGTCCCTCATACAACAAAAATTGTTTTCGCAAAATTTTTATCAAATTATTTATTGTAATGTGGTACGAAACCCTACGTGTGCGAGTCCGACTCGCAGTTGGCCAGTTTATTTTATAATTACAAGCTTTTATTTAATTTGTGTAATGTTTGTATGTTTATTCGGGTCAAATCTAGCAACTTAATTAAAAAAAAACTGTTCTAATCAATTCAATCAATTTTAATCAAATTCTCAACCGATTGAGTTGAAGTTTGACATACTTACGTAAGTTCGGTGACAGTGCAATATGATGATACCTTGAAACTGACCTGATGATAGAGCCAGGGACTGGCGGTAGGAGAGTCGAATTTGAGCTAGTATGTTTTGTTCTCATTATATGACTTTACATTACACATGATGACGTCTTTACAAAAAGCTTGTGGTTAAAAAAAGATAGGTACTAATTTTAATGTAGGTATTATTTTTTAGTCTGGATAGTCAAGCGTTTGCTACCGGTTCTACAACAGGTCTCACAGTCACTTCACTCTACTAATACTTTGAAATACCTATCGCACTGTAATGTTAATGATAACTTTAGCATCAAATTGTTGACCTCGTCAGAGAACAGATAATAATACTTACTACGTAACCTCGTTTCAAATAATATAGATCCTTCAGTGTTTTTGATCCATTTTAACTCCCATTTGAAATTGTTGGACCATACTCGAGTCACGCTAGAAACCTAGATCTTTATTAAGAATGCTTTGAATCCAATGCCCTGCCCGTCGTTTATCGATCATGTGCTGGACCTCGGGAGGTCAAATCTTATCAACTACTTAGTTTTGTTTAAGACCACGATTAATGATGAAGTCATTGGTTACAATTTTGAAAAAAGGTTGTATAATCCTAACCTATTAATATTATAAAGGTGAAAGTTAAAGTTGACACTGGAATAACACTATATCTATAATCTATAGGTTTTTATCCCGATACTCTCGCGGGAACGATGTCTCCGCGGGTAAAGGATAGTCAAGCACAACTAGTATAGTATAGTATAATTAATATAGGGTGATTGATAATCATACGTCAGAAGAAACCCTATGGAGCGATTCTATGTCCTCAACCTCAACTCAATCAAATTCTCATGGGAAACTAAATAAGGTCTCGGCCCACTAAAACTAACTTACACAATCTTTGGTTTATTTTTTTTATCTTTAAATAATTTGAGTAGGTATCGCTGAATTATTAAGGTTATCTGTCAGTAAGCAAATAAGTACCTCATGTACAATGAATCGAGAATTAGTAGGTTGCCCAATTCAATGTTAGTACTCGCTCGCTCTAGTTTTGATAAGGATATATCGAATGATAAAGGTACTGAGTTGTGTGATTCATTTTCTGAGTGTGTGTAATGGGAAAAGAGCAGGCCTCTTAGGCTCATACGTTGGGCAATTTTCTTTGTTGCAACTTGCAACTTCGAAAATTGATTGAGAGCTGTATTTTATTTGTTTTGTAGTTTTGAAGTTCTATCTTTCTACTTTAAACTAGAACTGAGTGTTCTTAAAAAGTTGGTACATGTATAGATAATTATGTATATATTCGATAATCGATTCATGTGGTGGCGAAGAGCTGACGATCGAGCTCAGTGGCATGCCATAGGAAAGGCCTATGTCCAACAGTGGCCGGAAATTGGCTGATAAGATGATGATTTCTTTAAATATCTTATAGGCTAGTGTTCGACCACTATCTCACCTGTTGGTAAGTGATGATGTGGTCAAAGATGGTACGCACGCTAGGCCTAGAATGGGAACTGGCTCTCAAGGATAGCTGTCGGAACATATTTGATGTTTGGCGACAGATTTTCTAACTTGAGGGTGGTAGCTGGCCAGGCGGACAATAGATAATGTCCTAACACTATGCAATGATGATGATGCGCCGTTGCCTCTAAAGTAGGTAGTCTTAATCGTCGATAGGCAAAAGCCTTCTCCTGTACTGCCGCGCATCTCCTTAACTGTTTTGGATCATCATGTTTAGACTCTAAACATTTATAATTTAAAAAGAGAGATTGAAAATAAGATGAGAATCACCAAATCAAAATATGTAAAGGTACGGCCAGACAGGCGTCCTGCGATCTCCGGGCGCGATCTCAATACTTTAAAATTGTTTTCTGATCGCGTTTGGTGTGAACCAGTCGGTACAAAAACTACTGCGCTATCTGATCGCCGCCTAGATCGCGCACGCAGGACGCTGCGGTGTGTCAGTACCTTAATTATTATCAAATTTAGAAAATAGTTCTTCTGTTGATTACTAAGTATTACTACAACCAAGTGTTTCACTATAATGTTCCTAGGTAGGTAAATACTTTTGTCATTGAGAACCTTCATTCACAGATTACCAAAGTTAACGTCTTTATAGACACAGAATGCTTAAGTAGGTACCTACCTACTTTTTATGATATAAGGTAACTGGACAAGCACGACACTCGCTTGATGGTAAGCGATGACGTCTACCTATCACAGATTCACTGCACTGCACCTGTCACATTCAGACGAAGATATTTAATTTTACATGCCCTGTAATTTCATTGGACACTTTGCATAAACAAAGAACAACTTCGACCAAAATGTAAAACAACAACTCACATTCGAGATAATCTCTGTTCCAAATCCACATCCAAAAATAACTTTAAGAAAGTATAAAAATATGCACAAAATGTCCTTTTACAACACAATACACGTCACTTTTTGCTTAGAAAAGGATTTAGACCGTTCAGTAATAAAATACAAGCCGGACAAGAGATTTTCGGCGCACCCAGCGAATACCTCACTGAAACTTGTAAAATAAAAGGGTGCCAGTGCGGTGATATCTCGATAAGATAGTGAAAACGGGTCTAGATAAATTCGTACTGTTCGTACAAGTACCTACCCATACCGCGGTCATTCGCTGTATAAGACACGCTATCTGTTTTCGCCAGTGATTACGACGATAACACATGATTAACGTGAAACCTGTTGAAGTTTTAAAAGTGCAAGTTAATTGCATATTTGTATGGCTAGGTTAGGTTAGAGTAGCTGTAGTGGTAATATATGTACTTATATAGTAAAATTTATGATACGACTAGCAGTGCTCAGCCGGTAAACCCTCGGTAAAAAGCACTTGTAAAATGTAGGAACCAACCCTATGGCGTTTATGCGCCGCCTTTCATACAAATTCGTTCAGCCAATTTTGTAACTTGAGTAACAGAACATAAATCAATATCAAAACATCTAATCAAATTAATACCTACTTATGCGTTAAGCAATACCCTGTTAATTGTACTATTATTTATTCTGTGCCTATGTCCTAATCCATAATACTATCTAATATCCTTGTGCTAAATTTCAGCTGAATCGGTCCAGCCGTTTGACCGTGAGTCCCAAACAAACTCATAATAAACCAACTGATATTTTCATAATATACCGAACCTTTTATGTAGGTATCTAATTCCCTTTTAACATAGAGGGGGATGATGGACTTGGTCGCAAAATCATTTTCTATCAGGCGCCGTACTTTCGAGTTCAAGTGCCCATCACCATCTAGCTAGCTAGCATAAACATCTAGCTATAGGATAGGAACTTTTAAAAAGGATATGCACAAACTCCTCAAAGGTCGGCAACGCATCAACAGCAATCCTGGTGTTGCAGTTGTCCATAGGTGACGGTAACTGCTTACGATCAGGCGGGCTGTTTGCTTCTTTGCCAACAATAACATAAAAAAATAAAAATAATATCGTTTAAAAAACTAAAAAATAACCGACTTTCAATGCCGCGTTATTAGTTTTAAGTACCAATTTTGAGATGTTTATCTCCATATTTCTGGAGATACTAATTAGACCTAACACTTGTACTATTCATTATTCTGCGCCTAACATGGGATATTTTCTTTCCAACAAAAAAATAATAATCAAAATCGGTTCAAAAACGACGAAGTTATCCGCGAACAAACATAACAAAATAAAAATATATATATATATACGGTCGAATTGAGAAACCTCCTCCTTTTTTGCAGTCGGTTAATTACTCTATTTAACCCCCGAAAAAAAAGAGGGGTGTTATAAGTGTGAGGTGTGTATCTGTGTATGTGTATATGAGTCTGTCTGTGGCATAGTAGCACCCAAACGGATGAACGGATTTTGATTTAGTTTATTTTTACTAGCAATGTGGGTTGCACATTATACTAGTAGGTATTCTAGTTGACTCCTCCAACTAAGCTAAATATGCTTGTGTCTGGAGTGAGTTCACGTCAATAGTGCAATGGGTGGGTATTGAACTCACGACCTCTCGATCGCCAGTCCCACCACCTTACCCATTGGGCTATTGCCGCTTATAGGTGTTTGATAGGTGTCTTCACAGAAATATTAATATTTCTGTATTAAAAATATGCTTGTGTCTGGAGTGAGTTCACATCAATAGTGCAATGGGTGGGTATTGAACTCACGACCACTCGATCGCCAGTCCCACCCCACCACCTTATCCATTGGGCTATTGCCGCTTATAGGTGTTTGATAGGTGTCTTCACAGAAATATTAATAAATTATTAATATTTCTGTATTAATATTTCTGTGGGTGTCTTAGTTGAGAGTGTTTTGATTCATAAATTTATTTCATTATCATTACTTAATTAATTAATAATTAATTCTTAAATCTATTGTCTTCATCATCATTATGTTTGTCATCTTCATTATGATCATATTTGTATCTTCCATAGCCTAATATTTTAAATTGTATTAACATTCATCATTACTCAAAAACGTTTACTATAAACGTTTGCTGTAACACGCAGGTATTTGAACTGCAATTCAGGTCTGATACATTACATTGTTATGTTATTTCTTTTTAATTGCTTTTTGTTCTGTGTGGAATAAATAAAAATAAAAATAAAAAATAATAATCCGTTCAGCCGTTTTAAGACTATGAGCATTTTTAGGGTTCCGTAGTCCTGACAAGGAACTCTTATAGTTTCCGTCATGTCCGTCCGTCTGTCTGTCTGTCTGTCCGAGGTTTTGCTAAGAGACCGTTAATACTAGAAAGCTGTAATTTTGTAGGGGTATGTACATAAATTACGCCAACAAAGTGGTGAAATAAAATTTTGAAAAATATTTTTTTTAGTGTAGCTCCCCTACATGAGAAGTGGGGATGATTTTTTTTTTCGTCGTCTACCCCATCGTTTGGGGTATCGTTGAATAGGTCTTTTTAAATGACTTAAGGGTTGCTAATACCATTTTTCGATTGAATTCTCCATTCACGCAATATTAAACTTTAAAATGCAAATTTTTGTTCCAGTAGGGCGTCCCCCCCCCCTCTAAAAGCTAAACTGCTGGCTTGAAAAATCTGAAAAAATCCGTGATAATAGTGCATTTCATGAACTTTAAAGGAAAACTATAGCGGTTGAGATAACTTTATTAGTTTAGCAGTACTAGTCATTGAACTTGGGTGTTGTATAAGTTTGTACCAAATACAAAATCCTTAGAATAAATCCTTTAAAGTGACAAAGACGAAGTATATAGTTGCTTGTTTATAATGGGTAAAAACCTGCATTGAATGACGGGCTACTACGGAACCCTACACTGCGCGTGGCCCGCCACGCACTTGGCCGGTTATTCTAGTTGACGACGCTATGTTGGTCTGTTCAATTCGTAATTTAGTATCCTCTAATTTTAATGATATTGTAAGAACATGGAAGCATTGACCTGATGCTGGGGCATCACCTGGATTCTGCAGGTTACTCAACTCCTTACCAACTGACAGCTGAGATGTCGTGTTTAGGCTAAATAAATGGAATGTTCTCAATGAATAGATTACCAATACATAGATCAGACAGAGGTGTTTTTAAAAAAAAATCCCTCTCAATGAGAAAATGGTGTAGATATAATAGTTATAAAAAAAAACATTAAGACTACTGATCCATTTATAATCTGTTTATCGAGACCATTCCAATGAGCCCAGCCACAGAATAATGAATAATACAAGGCCCAGCCCAAACTCGACATTTCTGCTAGCTGAAAGTTGGTTGGTTGGTTGGTTGGTTGGAATAGTCGACCCGCAATTTTCATCTCGCTATTTTGAGATTACTTCTTGGCGCCTAAATTCCTGAATTTTGTTCATTTTTTATTTATTTTGATGTACCCACTCTCTCACGACTAAGACGAATTTATTGACACCACTTACATAAAAATACGACAAGCCGTTTAGGCTCTAGGGCGTGCCAAAGAAATATACATACGTGTACATACATACACTCGAAAAACATAACCCTCCTTCTTTCGCAGTTTCACAATAAGCTGAGAGTTTTAAAACGGCTGAACGGATTTTCATGAATCTATGAACATTCTCGATTTAAACACCTATCAAACAAAATAAAACTAAATCAAAATATGTTCATCCGTTTGGGCGCTACGATGCCAGACAGACACATACATACATACATACACACAGATACACATGTCAAACTTATAACACCTCTTATTTTTGCGTCGATGGTTAAAAAGGCTCTTCAAGGTGCCTAGGCAAGAGAAACTGACTGACCTAAACAAACAATTGAAACTTTGTATGTGTATAGTTCGGATGACAAACTACTTATAAGAATGTATAATGAATAGTAGAACTTTTCAATTTTTAATTTTCGCATTCGTTCACTATTTATGAGCTTAAATACCTCTCGCGTAAGTGAAAAAGGTATCTATATGCCCGTGCTCATAGATACCTTTTTCACTTTCATTCGAGCCAAAAAGATCGACGAGGATGGGATTCGAACCCACGCGTGCAGAGCACATTGGATTAGCAGTCCAACGCCTTAACCACTCGGCCACCTCGTCTGTTATGAAACCGTGTCAATTTAATAATCATTTTAATAATGATTTTTAATTGTGTCAAATCTTCATTATGAGAGTAAACAAGACAAAGTAAAAAATGCTACAAACATTCAAACAACAAATCCACACAATTTGCTTAAAAAATTACAATCAAAATATAGGCACTTATAGCTGTTAGCGCCATCTAGTATAAGTCAAAGCTGTCATCAAAAAATAATGTTTTACGAAGTTATCTATTTAGATGCGTGTAATCAGAACGAATCTTCCCAATATGCAAAAGTTATGAAGCAAATATTTTGAATACATTATTAATTGTATAAACATTGAAATACATAATTATAATTATTATGGTGTGCGAGCGACATCTATGTCAAATAATTGAAACCAGTAGTCCCATGCATCATCACAACACTTCAATCTGTACTGTAACCAGTTGCGTGTAGTGGCTTTGATAAGATGCAGAAATAATTACAATAGATGGCGCTGTCGTAAGCAACGTTGAAAAACTTAAAACTCTTAAAATAGGTAAGTACGTTATTTTATACATACATGAAAAATTATAGTAATTTATGTAGACAATTATTTATTTATTATTGCTAATTCGTATCTCAAAAATACATACACCTTAGGGTTAAAGTATTTGGTTCATAAAATGAGAGATAATTTGTAATACCAAACTAGGTACCTAATGTACAAACCTACTTATTTACCTACTTAGTTGCCTTGCCATTAATTATATGTAACTTTCCTATGTATTATTTAAAATCATTATAATATGTATTATTTTTATATAATAACTTACTTATTCAAATGACATAAATATTTTAGTTTCGTTATAATTAAAAGTATGTAGTTACTAAAATTAGAGCTAAGTAGGTAGGTATAATTCAGGATCGTAGCATGTGGAAAGAATTAGTCTTTGCCTTTACCAACGGGAAAAAGGCGTGAAATTGTGTTAGGTATGTGGTGTGGTGGATGTGGTATGCAGGTAAGTATGTATGTATAATTAACGACTGACAATATAAATTTTATTTAGTTATTTTAGAACAAGTTTCGTTTTTCAATATCACAATTTATTAATATTCTAATGACCCTGTTTATCTCGCAGTTCAACTACCCACTACAAACTTGAGTTACCCTCACTTCAAAGTTCAATCCTTTATGAATGGAGGACGAACTAACTATTACTTAGTCTGCAGTCTGGCTAGCATAGTCCCTTAACCAGATGAAGGACAACGACTGAGGAAAATCTGAAGAGAAAATTATAGACTAATCTGTGTCGCAGCGTACTTAGTAACTTTAAACTATTCTGTGATCGAGTGTGTAGAAACTTCTTGATATACTGTGGTAGAGGGAGTGCAAGCAGACGCGACGCGTCGGGCGCCAACCCTATTGGTTGCTAGGCGACGCATCCCCGCGCTCGTTTAACCCTGGAGGTCACTCATCTTTACCCTCATCCCTCCGTTGAAGATATTTGTTTGCTGATTCTATCGAAGCATGGATTACGCGTACCTATAAGACGTGAAAACGTAAAAACACTAACAATAGCCATTGAAGATTTTTCTTTTACGGGTAGGTAGGTATATCTACCTATTAAGATTGATGCTTTGAATTGTATTTGTACACGAATTATTCATACTGTAGATAGATATTACAACTTAGACATAAATTAAGGTCCCTTTAAGCACGATGAAATAAACTTTTTTTAAATTCTCTTTCTTATCTTTGGCCGGGCTTAGTAAACTTACTTATTGGGCGGTAATGATAGTATCATAGTAGATTTTATAGCCAACACAGTCTGTACATTAAAGATTACCGACTCTAGGCACAGAATAATGAGTAGGACAAGTACCTACTCTAGGGCTCTTTCAATTTGGCGCTTCGTTACCTGTGGTTTTGTGTCGGACCGTTGCCAGACGTTTACTGTATAAGTACTACTTGCTATAGCAACGACATCAACCGTCTGATTAAAATCGTATCAGAGTTCATTGCGTTTGCGTTCTTATATAAATCCGCACCGTCACGGTAATGTTATAAGTAGCACCGTAGCCGCACCCCTACTTTCTAGAAACTGACTTCACAAAAAAGGAGGAGGTTCTCAATTAAATTGTATTTTTTTTTATGTGTGTTACCTCAAAACTCCTCGATTCGAACTCGATTTAAAAACATATTTTTTTGTGATGAAAAATGTGCACTATCCACAGTGATCCCCCGGTATGATGTAGTACGCTGTCTAGTGTTTGCCTGGCCAGCTACCACCCTCAAGTGAGAAAATCGGTCACCGAACATCTCATGTGTTCCGGCAGCTCTAAGATTATTAACTCACTGCGGCAGCTGTCCTTGAGAACCAGTTCTCATTCTAGGCCTAGCGTGCCACCATCCTTGACTGCATGATCACTTACCAATATTAATATAGTGGTCAAACGCTAGCCTAATACAAGAAAAAAATAAAAGAAAAAATAGCTCTACTAATTTCAAGATTAACAACAGATCTGGATACTTTTAAATAAGTAGGTACAACATTACTAGGTGTGCCACACAGCTCTTTTAGCTTGCTGTGAGCCAAATTTCACCAAAATCCGTACAGCCGTTTTCGCGTGATTGAGTAACAAACATATAAGCTTTCACAACAGAAGGAATATGATAAAAGTACCTACCTACTCAAAAAAAATATCCATATGGATAGATAATCACTTCCTAACAAGCTTTAAAAGCGTCAATAAGGTGCATTAATTATCGGTCCATCAGATAACGAGGAGCTTCCTAGATTTACTAAAGTCCTAGGTCCCTATTATTTCCGGACCTTTGTATAAAAGGTACCTTTAGTCAGTCTAGACTAGACGTGTTTCCGAGAGCAATGGATCCGAGTTCGACCAACCAACCGTCTACCACTTGACTTTAGTGAAACACTGTGCTGTGTTGCATCCAAAGTTGCATCCGTTTTCGCGACTTATAGCTGGACATAAATTGAATATTCATGTTTAATATTTTTCATTCTCATTGTTGGCAATTTGTTGTATATTTTTGCTCTATCTGGAAATTGTTACTCTTCTAATAGTAATAGAATATTTATTATATAAAACACAGATCTGCCCTAATCTATGTTTTAGATTCTGAGTCTGTGTCAGTGTCGTACCATGTGGTGCCATGAGTGAAGCCTATGTCCAGCAGTTGACAGAGATAGGCTGATGATGATGTTGAAGGTTTTTAAGGGCACCGTTGGCGTAAAGGATATGGCGTTGGCGACGTCTTTGAGTAATCGGGGAACATCTTCGAGCATTTACCAATGGAGATGTTAACGTTGTAATCCGCAAACATTTTTTTATGCCGATATTTACGGGGGACGAGGTAAACACGCATTGCACACACACAAATCACTCACTTTAACGATGCCGCACACTAGCTTGAAACACGCACACAGTATCCAAAATACAACGTAGTTACGCACGCTCATATGGCCAATAATGGCTATATGGCCAGCAGAGGGGTACGCCTTGCGTTAACATCTCCATTGGTAAAAATGCTCGAAGGGGAACATACATAAAAAATATAAGATATTCCGACGAATTGAGAATCTCCTACTTTTTTGAAATCGGTAAATAAAATACTCAATACTTTATTGCTTCCATAATATGTTGTACATAAAGATCTTAAATCTAGGTACTAGTACATGAGATAATTATGGACCCTGTTGGGCACATGCAAAATTATATAACCAACTAGCTGACCCGGCAAACTTCGTACCGCGGATATAAATAAACTGTCCAAGTGCGAGTTGGACCCGCACACGCATGGTTCCGATTGTTGACAACATTTGCCGGATAAAAAAGTTTCTTGTATGGGGACCTCCTTTAATTTTTAATTTAATTTTGTTTTTATTATTTGATCTTATAGCAGCCATTGCAATACACACGATGAGTAATTTTCAAGTCTTTATCTATTAAGGTTTGTAAGATCGAGCATAAAAGGCCTCAAAAACACGTTTCTTGTATGGGGACTTTATTATTTTATTTTATTTTGTTTTTATCGGTTTTTATACACAAATAGCAAATACCCCATATGGAAGCACCATAATGACAACCATCAAAATATGTCAATATAATGACAAAAATGTCTGAATTAACCAACTATGAAAACCTGGGACAACCATCAAAATTCAAAATATTAAAATTTAAATGCATACGCGACAATCCGAGTAATGTGGATATGTTATGTTGTTGATTCAAAACCCTTAATTTAATACGTGCTTCAAACTTCAATTCGAGAGTTGAACAGAGTCTAACCTACCGTACCGAAGGAACGAACGTCAAATGTTAGACAGGAAAGTAGGTAGAACAGTCTATATGGGAAAAAATGAAATTGTTGTTTTTACTATCTTCCTTGCAATTTTTCCAAATTTCCTCACCGTTTAAACCTTCCCTGGACTACGACAAACATTTCAAAACCAAAATCAGCTAAATCGGCCCAGCCGTTCTCGAGTTTTAGCGAGACTAACGAACAGCAATTGATTTTTAACCGACTTCAAAAAAAGGAGGAGGTTTCTCAATTCGACCGGATATATATTTTTTTTTAATGTTTGTTCGGGGATAACTTCGTCATTTATGCACCGATTTTGATTATTATTTTTTTGTTCGAAAGGAGATATCTCAAGTGTGGTACCATGGTAATTTTATCAAGGTCTGATAAGTATCTCCAGAGATATTGAGATAAACATCTCAAAATTGATACTGAAAATGAACATTGAAGTCGGTTCTTTTTTAGTTTTTAAACGATATTATTATATATAACATTAAGCGAGGCTGAAATAAAAAATAAGTTCAAAAACTAAAACCCGACTACTGAAAAATCACACTCTAAAAAGTATGAAACATGAAAATATTGTCACCTGAGATCGCTATGTACAAATTATTCAATATGTATCGTGTATTATATTAACAACTTACTTTTAATAAATATTTTATTGTATTTCATAAATATTCTTAGTGGTGCTCAGTGGATACCCGTGGTCGTATACTACTTGCAGAGTGTATTGTTTTGTTACGATTACACAGCCACGACGGACGGACATACGACCACAGCTATCCTCTGAGCAGCACTAAGAATATTTATGAAATACAATAAAATATTTATTAAAAGTAAGTTGTTTATATAATACACGATACATATTGAATAATTTGGACATAGCGATCTCAGGTGAGAATATTTTCTTGTTTCATACTTTTTAGAGTGTGATTTTTCAATAGTCGGGTAGTTTCAATAGTTTTTGATCTTATTTTTTATTTAAAGCATTTTGGGGTTTTTGCATAAGTGTATACATGTATACATGTTAACATACTTACATACATACACAGCGATCAACAACACAAACACCCTCCCAACTGCTTCTTTGCGACGCCGTGGGGTAAAAATTAGTTTTCTTGACTTCGGCGGGATATATCTCGCCAACGCTACGGCCGACAAAAATATGATGTACTAAACCCTATCTTCATTTTAAAATCCCTATTCAACGATACTACATACGATGGGGTGGGGTGAAATTATTTTTTTAGTTCTGGACTTCGTGCCCTCTAGAGGGCGCCACATTCAATTTGTTGTGACGTCACATAGCCTATAACCAGCAGACAAATAAGACGCGTCCAACGACACCTTATTTGTCAAATAATGATAAGTAGTTTAGAAGTTATGAGGGAACAGATGAACATACATACAAACATACATATATACATACTTACATACATACATACCCACATACCGGTCAAAAACATAACCCTCCTTTTTGCTTCGCTGTAGTCGGGTAAAAAGTAGCAGAATATAATTGAAATGAATTATAATAAAATGTATGCACCTATAGCTACTTTCACAATAATGGCAAATTAACCTATTATTTTTTATACCGACTAATCCTCGTCTATTTCTTTGGCAGATGCTTGGCTTGGCTTGGATCTCTCCAGACAACGTGAGACTCAGATTGTCGACTGATAATCTATGATCGCATTTTTGCAATGTCAGCAAGTCAACTCTCTCGTCTAGAATGCATTGCAACGGAGCGCATTGCATTGATTTCGAGTGTATCCAACCGTCTACCACTCGATTCCAGTGCGCTGCGTTCCATTCCCTGATCCCCTCAACGTATACTCAAATAAATATAATCATCGTTTTTATTGATAATAAGATCGTTTAAAAAACTAAATAATAACCGACTTCAATGCCGCGCTTACGTAGTAACTACTATATAATCTGTGGCCGCGCTATCAATTTTCAGTACCAAAGTTGACGTGTTTATCTCCATATCTCTGAAGATACTTTTCAGACCTCAATAAAATTACCATGGTAGTGGTACCATGGTAATTTTATTGAGATATATATATAGAGAGAGATTACTTGAGATATCTCCTTTCCAACAAAAAAATAATAATCAAAATCGGTTCAAAAACGACGAAGTTATCCGCGAACACACATTTATAGACATATATATATATATATATATATATATATATACGGTCGAATTGAGAAACCTCCTCCTTTTTTGAAGTCGGTTAAAAATCTATATAACCATTCGTGCCGTTGCATTTTGTTCTTTTTAATAAGCACGAGATATTACTGTGATTAAAACTAGAGTAGTAGAAGATTTGTGTGTCAGAGTTTAGAACAAAACAGAATATAAAAGAATAACTTGGTTGCGCATCAGTATAGAGAAACAAAAATATCAACAGGGTAGTAGAATGAGCTGTCTTATCGCTTGAAGCAATCTCTTCCACAAAACCATAGAATTGAAAGCAAACATCCAAAGGTGAAACAGTAGTGCCATGTGCATACAATGCCTGTGCATAGTGCCAAGTGCATACAATTAAAAACTAATATTTTGTTATAAGTTCAATCTGATATCATTTTATTACCTTTATTTTCATAAAAGTAAACGTTACTACATTTGACTCTTAACGGCTGCGTATATTTATGGGCCGTGTGCTGCCGGGACACCGTAAGGTTATGGCGGCAGATTTTCTATTTGATGGTGGTGTTTTCTTTTTTTATATCGTATAGGTAAGTAGTAGTATTATATGTCCTATGGTATAGGCTAGCGTTTGACCACTATCTCACCTTGGATGGTAAGTGATAATGCGGTCTAGGATGGAGCACGCAAAACTTAGAATGGGAACTGGCTCTCTAGGATAGCCGGAACACATTAGATGGTTGGCGACAAATTTTCCAACTTGCGGGGGTTAGGGGTTTCTTAACGATGTTTTCCTTCACCGGAGGGCTACTATGAAATGTGCACATACTTAAATTTTTTGATAGAAAAATCTATTGGTTTATGGTCTATTGACGACGGGGATTGAACTCGCTACCTCTGGCGTCAAAGCAGACCATGCTCCCACTGCGCCACTGAGCCCTCAAATCTATCAATCTATGTATCAATCAATCAATTAACGTAAGCCTTTTTTTGGTAGCAAGTCAGGCGGAACATTTATCCGTAATGAAATAACCTCCATCCACATTCCAGCAGTATATTATTGTTTTCCTTCTCGAGAAGTCTCGTTTGATTTCATTATAATATCGTCGATGCAGACTATTCAGTCTAGACGGGGTTTCTAGCTGGAAGAGTTGCCGAGAACATTAAATTGATTTGTGCGAACAACCGTGCAGTCTACACTTTAGACTTTACTTTACTATCCGTTCCTATCTGAAAGAGGCAAAAAATACATTTAAAAGATCGCTGTAGAATGATGTGCGTTGGCTTTGATACACTGCACTTCACTGCACTCTACTGTACATGTACTGGAGACTTTTTTTTATATCTTATAGACTAGCGTTTAACCACTATCTCACCTGTTGGTAAGTGATGATGCGATCGAAGATGGTAAGCACGCTAGGCTTAGAATGGGAACTGTCTCTCAAGGATAGCTGCCAGAACACATTAGATGTTTGGCGACAGATTTTCTAACTTGAGGGTAGTAGCTGGTCAGGCGGACACTAGATATAGTGTCCTACTACTATGCGGTGTTTGTTGGTTTCTTAACGATGTTTTTCCTTCACCGGGGGGCCACTGTGAAAAGCGCACATAAATTCTGTTTATTTTGATTGATGTGCAAAACTGCAAAACTATCATCGTCATCAGCAGGAAATGTTGTACTGCTGGATATAGGCCTTTCCTAATACACGTTGCTGAACAGTTATGTGTATTTTCGTAGACACACAATATAAATACTAGTCGACTGTTCTCAGTCACTGTGATTTTCATAATAAAATAATCGCCAAGCACTTCTTACAATTCTAATAAGAACCCTAATACATAATATATGTTCTCGTTCTAATGGTGATTACTATAAGATGTCACATGTAATATGTACACAGTGCACAGGCACAGTACCTTTAGTACGAGTTTTCATACCAAACTCGATATCGTATATCGAACTTTAGTATGAAAAACAGTACAGCGTCTCTAGTGGTTTTCACACTTCACTACTTGTACTATTCATTATTCTGTAACTTCACATATTTAGACCAATCAGGGAGCCAGAATAAGTCGAAAACTATGTGAGATCTCTCAAAAGCGTTGATGAAAACTCGTACTAAGAGTACTGATTATATAATAGTATATAGTAGTAATAGGTGCACAACCAGCAGCGGTGGTATACCTTTAGCATCTTGACACCTTTATCCAAAGCCTTAGAAAATGAAGGCAAGATAATGTAGTACTTAAGCTTCCTAGCCGACACTAAAAAGGATCATGGACGTGTTTCCTTTTCACGACTCGACAGCGCCTAGTCCCAGTGGTCACGATCCAGCCTTTAAAAACACCTATACACGCCTACCTACCTACGTGCTTATTTATTTTTCAAGCCAGTAAGTAACTGGTACTGGAAAAATAGCAGCTTAGCAACATTGTCGATTTACACTAGGTCCTAGGATATGTGTTGCATTACTTACACAACGGTTACTGAAATTAAATGATTGTAGGTTCCATCAACGGGACTTCTGAACTCTTAGGTACAGTCTTTGTCATTTATTGATATCAAAAGCTTTTGTGTAACAATAATTTATGATGTTTGGAAAAAAATGCTTTAATTATTATTCTTTGAAGAGTTATTTAATTAACCTTTCGCACTCAATAATAAGTAACTCCATTAACTTTTTTAATTAAACATTAACAAAATAATATTTTATTTTGCAAAGTACCTATCTAATACTATTTAAGAATCTTTGTCCTGACATACTGACTGACTGACTGACTGAATGACAGACAACACACAGCCTAAACCGCTGATCGTAGAGACTTGAAATTTGGAGGGTATATTCGTCTTAGTACGTAGAGATGTACTAAGAAAGGATTTTTCAAAATTCACCCCTTAAGGGGATGAAATGGGCGTTCAAAGTTTGTATGGAGAAACAAGACTATATAGTCTTTTCTATCCAAAACTTCACACAAGTGCTTCAGTAACAAAATAAGTGAATACGTGTTTCTGGTTATTTTGAAAATTCACCTCTAAGAGGGTGAAATGGGATAACAAAGTGTGAAAATCAATATTGTTTCGGATTGCGCTGAAATTTGGCATGCAGATAGTTATTACAACGTTAGATGCATCTGAAAAAAGATTTTTCAAATTCACCCCTGAAGGGGATGAAATGGGGGTTCAAAGTTTGTATGGAGAGACAAGATTAGATAGTATTTTCTATTCGAAACTTCATACAAGTAAGTGCTCGAGTAAAAAAATAAGTAAATACGAGTTTCAGGTTTTTTTGTGAAATGGGGTAACAAAAGTGTGAAAATCAATATTGTTTCGGATTGCGCTGAAATTAGGCATGCAGATAGTTATTACGAAGTTAGCTGCCTCTGAGAAAGTATTTTCCAAAATTCACCCCTGAAGGGGATGAAACGGGGGTCCTAAGTTTGTATAGAAAAACAAGATTAGATAGTCTTTTATATTTTAATTTTAACACAAGTACTTACGTGAGTAAGTACGTGTTTCAGGCTCTTTCGAAATTGCACCCCTGAAAGGGTGAAGTGGGGTAACAAAGTCTGAAATCAATATTGTTTCGGATTGCGCTGAAATTTGGCATGCAGATAGTTACATTGACTTAGGTATCCGCTAAGAAAGAATTTTTCAAAATTCACTCTTCAAGGGGATGAAGCGGGGGTTCAATGTTTGGATAGTCATTTTATTCCACATTTCACATAAGTACTTCTGTATATAAATAAGTAAGAGGATAAACTGGGGTAACAAAGTCTAAAAATCAATATTATTTCGGATTGCGCTGAAATTTAGAATGCAGATAGTTATTATGACGTAGGTATCCGCTCAGAAAGGATTTTCTAATAATTCCTCCCGGATACGGAACGGGGATTCAAAGTTTGTATGGCGAAATAAGATGAGATAAAGTACGTGTTGTAGGATTTTTTAAAATGTGGTAGGTTACAAAGTCTGAACATTTGGGTTTTCGGTTTTTATAAATATGAATCCCTTATTTCACATTTCCTTAAAAATCACGCGATAACATGAAAACGGGTGAACCGATTTGGCTAATTCTTATTTTATGTATTTAATGATAGATTCGTTTTTACAAAAGAAAAGTTTAAAGTAAACAAAAGATTTTTTTGCCGCGGGGCACTTCTACTATTATATATATATATATAGATATTTATATCTCATAGGTTTAATAGGTATACCCTCAAAATACAGTATACACTTTGTAGGCGGGTATTTTAATTGAACGTGATATGTCGCTAATTGTTTCGTGGAATCCCGCGATTTTCGGTATAACCTGTTCGAAAAAGAAATTGCTTTTCCAGGTTATTTCACAAATCAGGCGAGTATCATATAATACAGTCCAGATACTTCATCAGGTGAAATCGTATTCAAGTTCTTGCCAATTCTCAAAGAAAAGAAAAAAACAGTCTCCTACTTCCTACAGAAAAAACTGAGGATAATGAATTGAAAAATATATTTTGCTGTCGTTTCAATTAAAGAAACACTTCTCAATAATGCAATAAGGAAAAATAATGTAGACCAGTACCTCAGTTCCAGAATACATATAAATGCAGGGAATTAGTTGCGAATGCGCGGATTTGCAGCGAAGACATCGGAAGGTCTTCGAAGTCGGTGAATTTTACGGGATTAGGACTGCGGTCTTATTTCAATCGATTTGATACTTTACCCGTCTGCAGTTCCAGCACTTCCGGAAATATTGAAAAATCTGAAAGCTTCAGCTTCTTCAGCTTCTTGGTCTCAAACGATTCAATTTTTTTAAGTTTACGTGTTAAGTGTTAAGTGTTACGCGTGTTTTAGAATCGAATGAAAGTAATTGAAAAATTTAAAAGTAATTTTCTGGACACACATTTTACCACTTTGGAATGGAATTAGAAAAAAAAATTAGTTTTATGAGCCTCAACGTCATTTTTACCTATCCTATAGAGTCTATATGAAAAAAAAAATTTTTTTCAGCTCCATGAATGGATTTTATTTCTTTATGTTTGAATAGAAATCGTAAAGCGGTTCACAGAATACATCTACCTACCAAGTTTCAACTGTGTAGTCTAATAGTTTCGGAATAAAGTGGCTGTGACATAAGGAGGAAATACATGACGAATCTATAAGGGTTCCGTTTCTGTTTCTACCCTAAAAAGCCTATTATAATATAGTCATACAACGTTCAACGTTCATCCCGACTAAATGACTTATCGATATTCTTAAGAAATAAACCTAATTTATTGGGGGCTATCGATCATCTCTAACGAAAGCATATCCTGTTCCGAAGCTCCGAAATCACTATATTCCCATACAATGAGAGGACGTGGCGTGGTTGAAGGATTATCCACTTTCCTGAGATGGATTTTTCACCTCGTGTCCTCGATGAATAGCTTTAAAAATGTATTTTATATATTGCTTGTATAAAGCTTTTGGTTTACGACTTTTTTGCGACGAAAACGGCTCCTTTAGTTATTTTTACTGAGCTAGTAAAAATAACTATCTAAAGGATTACTATAATTAGAAAATGCATCGAAAATTACTTCACACTATGTACTTAGCTTTTAAAAAATTAGCTTTATTTATTTCTGAACTAATATTATAAAGAAGAAAAATTTGATTTTGGTTTGTTAGTATGTTTGTTTGCTACGATTTAACTCGAAAACTACTGGAACGATTTCAGAAATTCACAAACAACTCATTCACCAATGGAAAGCATCAGCGAGTAACATGCTATACCTACACCAACCTCCTGCCCGAAAGAATATGTACATGAGAAATGCATATAATGTGTATATCGATTTTTAATAGATTACCGAATGAACTAAATATATTAGAATATATCTAAATAAATCTATGACTGATTGGCTTCTCGATAAATGTTTTAATAGTGTTAAGGAATTTTATGAATATGGTTTAAAATATATTTTTAGGGGTAATTTTGTATTATTAACAAAATATTTGCACGTCTGCTTGCAGATGGAATACTGTCTCAGCTAATATAATTTAAGAACTTGTTTATAAGTATTCTTGCAAATAAATGATTGATTGATTGATTTATTTTATCCCCGTATTCTCACTGGAATGGGAACTACGCGGGTGAAACCGCGGGGCGCTGCTAGTATATAATATGTAGGCAGTTTATTTAAATTGACTTTTGAACAAAATGTTTTGCACAATTATTTTACAATGGATACAGTCTGAAAACTTATTTTTTATCATTAATTTATACAACTCATGTATTAACAATTAATTAATTAATTATTAATTAATTAAATTTTTATTTACAATTAATTATTTTTTATTTTTTTATTATTTTTAATATTAATTTTATTTTTATTTTTTATTTAACGGCAGGTATTGGTACAGATCAGAAACGAAGTAATTATTTTAAAGTAGGTTATAAATAGAATAAATTATTTTTTATATACAAAATTTTGTCCAGCGGAACTCGAAACTTGGGTAACACGCTCAAGCGCTTTAGGTAACCAACTTTAACCAACTTAGCCATGGACGACTCCCACTGACGCGAAATTACCGGGATTACATTTTAACCAATTATGCATTGGGAAAAATAATGTACAAACATATAAAGTGTAGAAATATATATAGGGCCAGTTTCACGGGTTCCTGATAGCGCTAATATGAAGAATTCTGACAGATTTTTCACTCCAATGATCTTCAACGTACCTGAAACAATAAAATAAAGAGTTTTACGTTTCTATGTACTTATGAGAACTATAAATAGGAGAAACAAAGAAGATTGAGAGCTAAAGAACTACGAGCGTATTGAGCACGTACCTATCTAAATGCACCAAAAGCTACAATCTATTATAGCTAAGGCCATTCAATCTCCGGGCAGGCAAATTGTCTGTATAGGTCGGATATGTGCGGTGGCGCGTTCAATGAACGACCGTAGGGAAGGGAAGGGACGTTCATGGGAAGATCTTTATCTCACACGTCCGGACCTTGCGGATGAGAACTAGAGGTTTTACGGAAAGTGTTGTTTACTAATTAGGGCCTATTAGAATCTAGAACTTTCGAACGCAAGGGTTATTAATCACAATAATATTATTGAAAATAAAATGACTCGTTGGCACTCTAGCACTTGATGTGCCTCCAAAATCCAACACATTTACATGTTAATAAAACATACTTCAGAATAAATATCCATTCAGTAGTTCACATGTTCTCCGATAACTTTTGCCAGCTTACAGTTTCGGTTCCGTTCCGAGATATACTAACGTCATTAATCATTGTTGAATCCTAAAATCCCGCGTTCTATCCATTTATCCCGGTCGTCGGGAACAGCCGGCACTGGGCGAGTGGTTACTCTAGTCACTGTATGTGGCGAGACCACAATCTATTCACTATCAACCGCTAGCATCCTACAGATTTCGTATGTAGGTAAGTATATCCAGTGAAAAAGCGAATTATTGTTATGAATTTGTTAAATCTACTTTATTAAGCTACCTACATTATTTACCATTTACTATGTATTATTATGTAGATTACCTACTAACTAGAGGTTCAAAGGATTGCAAAGGATTTTTCCTTTACCACCTTCGTTAAATTCTTATTCAAATCGAGCCAATTGTATGTACCTACATCTTGATGGTGTACATATCACGGATCCTATAATAGGATCCGTGCTGCAGAATGATATAATCATAAGTTCAAAGCAGTTTTCTAGCGTCCAAAATGTTTTCGATTTCTTACGAAAGATCACACAGTGGCAATCCGGAAGCTTCCTAGCCGAAGTCATTTCCGCCTTTCCGGGCTTCGATATTCAAAGATAACAGTTTCTTTGAGAAATCAAAAGAGAGAGAAAAGAGAAGACTTCAATTATACGGGTCCATACCTGCGTAGATAGATAGATAGATAGATAAACAATTTATTACACCATACAAATTAAAAGTAAATAAATGGTAAATAAAACCATGTGGCAACAGGCGGTCTTATCGCTTAAAGCGATCTTTTCCAGACAACCTTAGGGTGGAAAGGAATAGATTAGCATACATGGCGGTATAGGTGTAGAAAAAATAATAATAAAAAATAAATAAATATATAATAGGTAAGTACATAATTAAAAAGGTACATATAATTTATGTAATTTAATACATACATAGCAATATAATACATGTATAATGTCATACAATAAATATTATATATATATGCGTAGGTACTCTATCTCTCTGGGGCCCTAGGATCACTTAACACGTTCGTTGCGTTAGGAGATGTTTTCGATCATCAGTCTATACTAGTCCACTGCTGGACATAGGCCTCTTAAATTTCACGCCACAGAGCACGATTCTCGGTCGATCCACTCTCATCAAACTCTTGCCAGTAAATATAATGGTAAAAATGCTACGAATTAAAAAGATTCCAAAATAAATAGTAATAAATAGAAAGAAAACTCAACGCCAGATTATACTGCTCCATCGACCTATAAAATTAAAATTTTGGAAATTGTTCAAACGCAATCAATTAACGCAATACCATGTTTTAATGAAAAACACTTTTCTTAGGTAACCCAATTTTTAAATAAAAATGTGTCTATCGACAACTGCGACTTTATTTTATTCTCATCACTAGTCACTACATATATAATCTTTGGTTGCGGTACGAGGTACAATCGATACCTAATTTTTTTTTCGTATTTGTAGTTTATCCTAATGTCATAACTGCGTGCAGGTTCGTGGATCAAAAGATAGACCAATAAGCTATCTTTACAAAGAATTCATTAATATATCATTGGTTTTGTGGAAGATATACATTATTTTCAAAACTGTTGATTTAGGAGTCTGATCAAGTGTCATACGCACCACAGGATAGGTTTATTTCGAGATCTTTTAAGTCTCCAGATACACCAGCTGAAAGTTCTTTGAAAATGATGCCGCAGGGAACGTGATAATTATAAAAGTGTCCCATCCACATTGCGACAACATTTAATATGTTTAAAAGATGGATTGAACCTTGTTTGAAAACAACCACAGAACAGAAGAACTGCTCTACTTCTCTTGTACTGTGAATAGTTCTGTGTCCAACTACAGTAACTAGTTCACGGATTTCTTCACGAGTTTTCAAATTCGATACAGTAATTTAATATGTGCCATAAATACAGTCTTTGCCAATATAAGCAATTTATAGCGAAAAAGAACAAATAATTATTAAGTTGTTGAATGTTACAGTCTAAGTCTTAAGTCTATCTATAAAAAAGGTTAAAGGTAATAAGGTAAATAAAGGTTCTCCATTAGTTTTTTTTAATTATTTCGAAATGTTGGATTATTTTAATAAGAAAAACGTAAACCTACTCGTAGATATTTTGGGCAACATTTAGGTTTTCCATTTATTTTAGAGAACTAATTTTTTTGTGTGTCAAAAAGTATATATTTCACAAGAAAATAAGTCACAAAATCCCAATCCACAAAGAAGAATCAAAATAAGTATTTTAGTCAAATTCAGATAAGAAAATTCTGAATTATTATGTAAAATTATACCTCGAATCCTTAAAAATGTTGCAGTGATTATGATTAAAATATAGATGCTCAATGAGCTCCTTTTGATTTTATTCATGATCGATGAATCGTTCTTTTTCATCGACAGTTGGACCCGAATTGTAGCTAGATTTCTGTACAGTATCTACCTACTTAGACAAGGCGAGCAAAGTTAGGTGAGAGTCAGATAGCTCGTATACAATGTACATATCTATTTTTACAATAATACAGATATATATGTATGAACACATAGTTGACTAGCTCGCTTCAGCCTGTTTACCTGCTCACTAATCCGGAGCCACTGAAGCGTGTTAGCTTTGATAACCTGGATACGGCTGGATATCCATCTAGATTCTTAAGTCACAGTCATGTAGGTAGAGTATGTAAATAACTAACCACAGATATTTGTGCCTATCAATATGTATTCTATCTACCTATTCGGTTCGGTATGCATTGTTCTTATCACAGTATTATCACAGTACCTACATTTAATCAACAAATTAATGAACTGGTAAATCATCAAAGAGGTAACAGTCTTTTTGATTTCGTACCTCAAAAGGAAAAAGGGAACTCTTAAAGAACTATCACTTTATATCACTTTGTTGTCCGTCTGTCTGTCTGTCCGTCAAGACCCATTTTTCTCGGAAACGCGTAGAGAGATATAAAGTTGAAACTTATATCAAATACTCGGGTCTACGATCTCTTTTGGCTGTAAAAAATTATACTTGTAAGTCAACGTGATCAAAAGATATGACTGTGTCGCATATTTTCGCATCGTTTGCGATTTCACATGGGAATCAAAACCTATATAAGGTACTTCCCGTTGATCTAGAATCATGAAATTTGGCAAGAACCAAGGTCTCGAAGCACTTATATAAGAACTAATAACCTGAAAACCGTGAATATGTAGTTTAATAACAAAAAAAAGTTGAATTTACTAGAAATGAATAGAATAGAATAAATTTATTGTAAAAACTGTATACAGTACTGGTACAAACTTATTATTTTTACCTATTATTCGTTGGTGCAATACATTTTCTATGGATCGAACTTCAGTTGCGTGCCAAAGGAGAGGTTAGTCCAACAGTGGCCTAGTACTATAATACATAAAAATCGCACACGAAGAAAAGCAAAATTATAAAAGGTTTCCAGCAAGCCTTAAAAACATATTAAGTATGCTCTATACTAAACCTAGGTTGGAACATACCTCACAGAGAACAATGTCCAATTATTTACTCGGAATGTTATACCTATTTATTCCCCTTGGTTTTTTTTGTGCTGAGTTTGACTCTAGCTCCCAGACACCTTTTGCTTTAAAGTAAGTAATGTCTAAAGCAGACGCTAACAGACAATAAACGGTAAATTCCAGCAGGCGAGTTCTTATCGTGTTAAAGTGTACAGTAAATAGTGCTTCGTTATCCTGAAAGTTAAAGGTCTTTATGAGAAAGCTTTCTTTTGTGTGCTGGCCGTCAAAGCGAAGAATTTTCTGCTTACCCTCTTTTAGCGAAACCAATTTGCTATCTAGTCCCTTATAAGAACGTTGGCCTGTTTTGGTCTGTTTTTCTAAGATTACCTATACGCATGAGTGGAATATTTAAGTACCATCGGGTCATGAAAATAATAGAAAGTCTTTTAGCAATTCAGTTACTCAATTTCGTACCGTACCTTAGTATGTTATAGAATGCATAGAATACACACTCAGTTTTACAAAATTATCTAATATTATATAATACTAGAAGTGCCCCGCGGCTTCGCCCGCGTCAAAAACTTATTTTATTTACTTAAAACTTTTCTTTTGTAAAAACGATTCTATAATTAAATACATCATATAAGAATTAGCCAAATCGGTTCACCCGTTTTCATGTTATCGCGTGACTAAGGCAATTCGGGATTCATATTTATAATAATATCGTTTAAAAACTAAAAAACAACCGACTTCAATGCCGCGCTATTCATTTTCAGTACCAATTTTGAGATGTTTATCTCAATATCTCTGGAGATACTTATCATACCTCGATAAAATTACCATGGTACCACACTTGGGATATCTCCTTTCGAACAAAAAAAGAATAATCGAAATCGGTTCATAAACGACGAAGTTATCAGCGAACAAACATAAAAAAAAAAAAAAAAAAAATATACGGTCGAATTGAGAAACCTCCTCCTTTTTTTGAAGTCGGTTAAAAACCGAAAACCCCAGTTTTCAGACTTTGTTACCTACCCCATTTCAAAAAATCCTACAACACGTACTTTATCTCATCTTATTTCGCCATACCACAGAATAATGAATTGGCCACACAAACTTTGAATCCCCGTTCCATATCTGGGGCCTTATTCAGTATGACCATTTTAAAGTCTTACCGTGCCGTGTTACGTTATCTCCGCGTTATGGTATATCTATGCCAGTTTCAAGTTCGGTAACGCGGTAGGGTAAGGTTATGAGCGCGTTTTGAGCTGTTAAAATATCGTGACATATGAGGACGTGTAACGCGCGCGTTTTGTATAATTTACCTATCGTTTGGAATACATAATACAAATTTTCAATAAAGTAACGTGGCGCGTTAAGGAACGCGTTATCTCATTGGTCATACTGAATAAGGCCTCTGGGAGAAATTTTCAGAAAATCCTTTCTGAGCGGATACCTAAGTCAAAACTATCTGCATGCCAAATTTCAGCGCAATCCGAAACAATATTGATTTCAGACTTTGTTACCCCACTTCACCCTTTTAGGGGTGGAATTTCGAAAGAGCCTGAAACACGTATTTACTTACTTAATTACTTGTGTTAAGTTTCAAATATAAAAGACTATCTAATCTCGTTTCTCCATACAAACTTTGAACCCCCGTTTCATCCCCTTCAGGGGTGAATTTTGGAAAATACTTTCTCAGAGGGAATCAACTTTGTAATAACTATCTGCATGCCAAATTTCAGCGCAATCCATCCATTTCACCCTCTTAGGGGTGGAATTTCGAAAAAACCTAAAACACGTGTTTACTAATTTATCTCCTGAAGCACTTGTGTGAAGTTTCGAATAGAAAAGACTATCTAATAATGTTTCTCAATAGAAACTTTGTACCCGTTTCATCCTTTTAAGGGGTGAATTTTAGAAAATCCTTTCTTAGCTGATACTAACGTCATAATAACCACCTGTATGCCAAATTTCAGCGCAATCCAACACAATATTTATTTTCAGACTTTGTTATGTCCTGAAGCACTTTAGTGAAGTTTCGAATAGAAAAGACTATCTAATAATGTTTCTCAAAAAAATATTGATTTTCACACTTTGTTACCCCATTTACTCTCTTAGGGGTGGAATTTCAAAAAAACCTGAAACACGTATTTACTTATTTTTGTACTGAAGCACTTGTGTGAAATTTCGTATAGAAAATACTATCTAATCTTGTTTCTCCATACAAACTTTGAACCCCCATTTCATCCCCTTTATGGGTGAATTTTAAAAATCCTTTCTTAGTACACCCCTACGTATTAAGACAAATATACCCTCCAAATTTCAAGTCTCTACGACCAGCGGTTTAGGCTGTACGTTGTCTGTCATTGAGTCAGTCAGTATGTCAGGACAAAGATTCTTATAGTATTAGATAATATGGACTTTTAAATATCGTAATAACATGTTTTGTGTAGTTTGACTGTCTTGATATTATGTATGGCATTCATTAATATATCCGGATGATTTTTACTTGGAAACAAATTAAAACAGCTATTGTGGTCACCCAATTTTCACGGATTACCGAGGCATTAGAAGTTTTTTTGTTGTTGTATTACCGTGGAAAATCTGTGGGAAAATCTTTAAGATTACTTCAGTCTTCAACTCATAAGTGGACTAATTGTCTGAAATATGTACTGTATCAACGTGCCACTGACCACTATTTTACCTGATTTTAAGTGACAATGTGGCTAATTCCTAGTTTTTATAACGGTCGACTGAATAATTTGAATGATTTAAAATAATTGACTGAAGCTATGTACAGTCATTTGTATATTTAAGTAAAAGAATGAATAAATAATATATGGTTGAAAGAACTTACCTAAGTGAATTTCAACCGCTATTATGCGAAATGTTCCATCCGAAGAGATTTAAATTACCATGTAGTCCGTCTTTCGTTGTATCGCATCGTCACACAGTTCAAAGCATACAAAAAAAAAAAAAATATACTTTGTTCATTCGTTCATGTTCACTCGCTGAACGATACTGCGTCTGTGTTCATTCCTTAACTTCATTCGTTTTAGAGTAGTAGAAACTGATTGACCGGCGTCTGCATTCTGCAACATCTGGGTTAAAAGTTGTATAAACGGGTTGGGTGGGAGTTTAAATCTCTTCGGATGGAACATTTCGCATAATAGCGGTTGAAATTCACTTAGGTAAGTTCTTTCAACCATATATTATACTTCAATGTTCCATCCTCGAGATTTAAATTACCATGTAGATGTTTAGCGCCTGTTGCAGAATAAAAGCACTCCTCATATTATTTATTTACTCAGTAATTGATCAAAATTAAATTTTGATGATAACCTAATGCATGTGTGCATGCATAAATAAATAGATTTTCCTTTATTAGTAAGGAATTAAATCAATCATTAGGATTAGACACAAGAAAATAAAAAAATATTGCACAATGGCTGACCTCCGGAATGTAAAATTGGTCGTTATACGTTACCCATACAATTTGATTAGAACAGTATAATGACAGTTGTTCTTTTGATGACGTCAATAGAGACAATCAATTGGCAGCAAAGTAGAACCACGAGGCGTACTATAACAGGATAAATAATAGTACTATATAAGGTGTAGATAAAAACATTCATATACTGCTGCAAAGCTGTAACATAGAGTAAGTTTACATACACATTTAAAGATATTTAAGCCAAAATAAGGGATATCGCAGACAACGTCTGCATACTCAAACTTTCTATAGCATCAATAAATTTGAAATGCATTAATAAATAAAATGTAATATTATTCAATATTGTCATACTTGCACGCAGTCTGAGTACTTCAACTTACAATCTATCAGAAGATCTTTTAGTGTGAAATTGTATTCTGGACAATTAAATGATTAAATGTTTGACTTGATATATTGACATGGCAAGCATATTATCCAATTTATTTTGTCAAGGTAAATAGTTTTATAAAAATCAAGCAAAACATTGTCATTGAGTATAAAACAATGATCTAAGAATAATCATTTAATTCAAAAGTGATTGATGTTTAGAAACTTAAATACACCCTTACAATCGATTATCACAGCCAGTTTAATAATTAATATAAAATCATAAACTTATGATTTCTTTTTACTTATAACAGACTCCGTTTAAAAATTCAATTTTTACGAATTTTATTCGACGCTGATTCATCTCATAAGTTTTAAAAATTTTAGTACTGCATTATAATAATCTAATATAGCTGACAAAAAAAATACTATCGATGTTATTACTAGTAGACTAATTATATCATCATTAATGTCTTGGTAAATACCGTACATATCTACGTTTATAACGATTTGTAGCTACCGGGTTATAAATGCAAGCAAGGGTAATGTTGAGCCTCAGTGGATTTGTGAAATAATATAAGAGGTTTTATAAATTATTTCAGAAAAAATATAGTTGTGAATACGTATCTGGCACAGGCTTATCCTGTGATACAATATGGAATATAGAATTTGCCATATTATGATTTTAAAAACTTTACGGAGCTCGATAATCGATATTTCTAAATTAAGAAGAACGATCATCAATCAACATGCATGAGAATTCCAATTAGACCTGTGATGACCTTTGGTGATCTGTGAATCACAGGTTGTGATACAGTAAATACTTCTCCATAAAATTGATTGCATCAAATTTCTACAACTATCGCGTAGTTAATTACTTCATTTAACTTTAAACATCATATGTATTGTTACAACATATAGCATAACATTTGTGAAGACACTTGAACATTGTTGTTGTTATTATTATAATTATTTATCTCTATTCACACGTCAAAATTAACGATGGGCCGTTGGCTATAATTTATATTGCTGCGGCAAGACAAGAAGTAGTTAATTAGGTAACTTAGTAAACTCACGGATTCGTAAGTATATGAGTTTATTCTCGGTTACTAACGTTGAGCTTGTGTTAATTTAATTATGAAACATTGAGTGTATTCATCTCAAGACTTAAAAATTTGTGGAGGCAATGCATATTACATTTTCCATTCCAAATTATTTCTTATCAAATCATTGATCACACAGACGTGTTTACTACTTACTTGCTGCTTTTTGCAAGTTTTGTACTCTGAGTCTACGCACAAAATATTAAAAGGGGTAACAATAGTGTGTCCCTTTTTTTTTCATAATCGGAATAACTACTGACTTCATTAACGTAGCAAAATCAAGGTTGTACTGGAGCGCTTGAGGCCGTACATTAAGCTATTTAACCATACCATAATATTATGTATTGTTTCATATTATACTATGATATTTTCATTGTAACAAAAGCCTTATTGGAACCATATCTGACGTATTAGTTAGTACACATTATTTTACAATGTTCATGTATGAGTGTGTGTTGTCTAGTTAAATCAGGCAACATAAATAGGCCTTCTTGAAGCCGATTATGGCTATGTAAAATTACTGCAACATTACCGGTAAGTAAATCTTACAATTTATGTTAACAATAGGAAGCGACACTAAACTATAAGCTTGTATACGCTCCATTGCTTTTGTGTGATAAATAATTTATAACGTTTAACACAAACTAATGTGTTGCGCAGAACAAGGTGACTTTTTAGGTTAACGTTTAACCATTCACGTTCGCCTACATTTGCAACCAAAATGTATTATTATTTTGCAATGTATTGTTGATGAGGGTAGGCATTATTATGCATAGTCAAAGATTATTAGTCTATTATTGCTCACTTAAATCTGTGTCCTTGGGCGAAAACTATAACGATTTCTGTCAATTTGAATATGAGGATGAATAATATCAATATGCTTAATCCATAAATATGCTTCAATTTTATACGATTTTTGTATTACGTTTGTATGGACAAGACGTTGTATGCCAGGACCTTTTTGGCCTTTTAGGCCTTCTCAGCTTGGTAACGCGCTACCATTCAGCCACGGTCATTCAGGAACAGGTGGATTAAATGGAGCAATATTCCGTGGTACTTTAGACGATTCGGCATTTGCAGATTAATGTTGTTTGACATCGAGGTCGAAAAATGAAAGGTTGGTCGCACAGTCGTAGGTTTATTATTATATAAACGCACAACCTCTTGAAGATGTTAAGTTTGATAACAGTAGGCTGTATCAAGACTTAGTCATAAGACATAAGTCAACTAGGTCAGTGAAGCCAGGATATACCTTTGTTTGTGGTTTTTCTAGCCCTTTGTGCCAATAGCAAAAGAAAAATAATCACAAGATGACTCATTCTTTTTTAACCTGACTAAGGTGAAGCAAAAGGGAGGATTATGTTTCTGACCGGTTTATGTGTATTTAGTAATACAATGTAGTACAGTCTTACCCCAACGTTCAGAGATCACTGTAGGTGTTTTCAACCTCATCAATGAGAAAATTTCTTGACCGCTTTAAATCATTGCAAGATCTCATTTGGCACGACTGAAGAAGTTGGTTAGTTGACTCAAGTGTTGAATCTTCGACCAAGAGTTTAGCGGGGTTAGAGCCATGGTCAAGGTCTTTACCGAAATCGTATCGCATACACAGGCAATATAGGTACTATAACAGTATCTAGACATATCTGGTTGAATTATTTTGTACCTTATGTTGTAGCCTTTCTTTTGCATAATGGCTTTCCCATGTACTATACGACACAGTACGAAGTACTTTCTAGGGTAGCATCGCGTACTACCACACTAAGAAAGTATAAAAACATATGAACACTTTATTGCATACCAGACAAAACCTTTATCTAGGAAAAAATATAATAAGATTTATTTAACAATGGGCATGTCTTATCGCTTAGAGCAATATCTGGCAGTCAATCTTTAGGTAGACAGGAACTAGATTCATTATAATGTGGTTGGTTGCATACCATATAATCCGCTAAGAGGTTTAATGACATATACGGGTTCTTGTTCTTGTTCTTCTTCTTATGGCTTTTAAACGCTTGACGTTTTTCTGCCAGTGTTAAAAGTAGATTAAATTAATTACTTACCTGTAATTCCGCTATGACATAATGGTAGCAACATTATCGGCAATTATTATTGCCTATCTTCATGCTCGGACACCGTAGTGGAGCAAGTTTCTGATCTCTGGTTAAGATCTGTAGAATCCAAGAATCCAATAAGTCCCATGAAGATATATGCGACACAGGAGGTAGTTTACTTTCTGAGTAGCATCGCGTACTACTACATTAAGAAAGTATTAAATAAATTCCGGGATGATATCTCGTAGCACCACTTTAAGGAATTATTTTTGTTTATTGTCGGGATAATATCACGTATTACCACGTTAAGACAATAAGTAATTTACTTCAACACATTTTTTCTTTTTAAAAATGTAGGTGTAGGTAGATTTTGCTCGAAGCGGTATATTTTCCTCCGCATCCCAAAAATCCAGCGAAAGTTTCGTCTGATAACGTCGCAATCAGAACTTTCCAATCGTTTACCCATATTTAAGTATGAGAAACAAACACTAATTCACAAAACTTATAGCAAATACTTTTAAAACATTAAAATTGTAACAATTAAAATTGTGACATCTGGACGATGCTACACACAAAATACGAATGAAGTTAAGGAATGAACACAGACGCAGTATCGTTCAGCGAGTGAACATGAACGAATGAACAAAGTATATTTTTTTTTTTTTTGTATGCTTTGAACTGTGTGACGATGCGATACAACGAAAGACGGACTACATGGTAATTTAAATCTCGAGGATGGAACATTGAAGTATAATAATCTTTCGAGCTCCAATACTTAAAGACAACATATTTATTAATCCCGAATGAAACGTACGTTGCCGTCAAATTGCCAAGGTAAGTCCCAATTACCCTACTTTGGTAAGAATGAAAAAGCTAAGAAGCTATTTGGATCTACTAAATAGCTTCTTAGCTTTTTCATTCTTATATGTACACCGGGCTTGTAGAATCGTTCCACTCTTTTGATGGGAACGTAAGCTTGTTTGAAGAAAACCTTTCATCTTCTGACAGCATAAAAGATCTTATTCACACTTGTGAATAGCTTTCATACCACTGTGAAGCGATAGTTGGTCATGGTCATTTGCTTCTAGCGGTGACGTATGGTGCATCTTACAACTTGGAATTTAGATGTTGGTTTTATATGGGTAACGTAGATAGTCACAAAATTTTAAGAGGAAAAAAATTAAAAAATACTTTCTAATTTGTCAATAGACTTCAAAAAAGGAGAAGGTACTCAATTCGTTTGTTTTTATGTTTGCCAAAAACAGCGATTAACTAAACCTGTCAATAACCATCATCGAAATTAAAACTTTTCAACCAAATATTTGCGAAAGCTGTTTCAAACCCGGAATTATAATGGCACAGCATTGAAAGTCATTACCGAAATGAAACTTGGGCGATATCAGCTTTAGTAAACTGTCGATTCGGGCTCCATTTGCCTGCGACACGAGAGGTCGATTGAATTGGTTCGACATGCACACTTTTAATGGCTCTGCAATAAAAAGTTATGTGTGGCTCAAAAACAAGCAATTCGTGAACTCAAACAATGAAGGTAGGTACTTACCTTCACAAATAAGTTTGCTATATAAAGTAACGCCTCGGCTTTAATATGAAATGAGAGGTACATTTTATAATTATTCATAGTCTGCACCCACAGAACACTGCAGTCTAAAACCAAGCATTCAATAAAACCTTGTAATCAAAGCCTCGCTTTTGCTTTAACAAAGATCCTGATTATTCCTCACAAGAGAACACTTTGAATTCCAATAAGTCCTCTAAGTTCAATCTGCGAAATAACGAGTTCATTGTAAAACAGATGCGCCCAATTACATAAGGTGATCGACCCTGGAGAGCGGTGAAATAACCTTACGACATTGTGGGAGTGTCGACCGAGGGCTCTGCCCTGAAGGAGGCAGGTCACGAACCTGGCACGTCTGGACCAAGGGCGCAGGTCCACCAGGCGTTAACCCCCAGGTGGAAGGAAGTGCCCTTATGACTGAACTTGTGGGTGCACTGAACGGATTTGTGCGCTACAGTAGATTCTGATTTTTGTAACATTATAATTTAAGATCGCTTAAAAAACTAAAAGATTTACGTTACGTTATTCCGTGGCCAAAGTAGCCAGATGACGCAGTAACTATTATATAATCTGTGCCAGTTGTTAGTAGCATGTCGTCAAGGTATATAAATGCATCGTAATACAAATGTTGATTAAAAACGGCTTAGCCGATTTCGTTAAAATTTAAATGGGACCACTTGGGAAGGGTATCATTTGAAATAAAAAAAAGAATTTTTCAAATCGGTTCAGGCATCTTCGAGTACTAATCGGTGAGCATACGTAAAAAAAAGATTCCGACGAATTGAGAACATCCTCCTTTTTTGTGAAGTCGGTTAAAATTGACTAGATGAATGTACATATAGTGTTACTTAACAAATCGTTGTGTCAACTTACCAATCTCAACAAAATGTCTGATGTAGATGGTTCCATCGATTAATAAGCAAGAGATTGCCAATTCAGGCACACCTACATTTATTTCCCTTCCAGCAATTCAGAGCCTATTACGAGTACGTCGTAAGCAAATTCGTGCCACTTCCCTACATTCCTAACATAATGAATTGAATAAATAAGATTCGTTGAACGACTTCGCCCTAACCGAACACATCAAGCTCTTACGTATTTTACAGAAATAGATCGTAAGGGGTGAACACAAACGAAAATTGAAATAACTTCCTGGCAAAAGTGATGTGAGCAAATTAGGGAAATGTACGTTTAGTGGCACGCGAGCGAAAGTGAATCCTCGGGGAGGTAACAGATCGATGTGTGCGATCTGCGACGCGATATCATAACTTTACTGAGACTTCAAATTGCTCCCGTATAATAATTCTTACTGTGCGGTAACGACTTTCCCTCTGTAATATATTTCACACGTAAAACAAACATTAATACCCTGAACAGGTGTTTTATAAGCCACACGCCCGGAAATTTTAAGTCGCATGTGACAAATTCTAGTTCAACGACCCAGTATATAAATCTATAACGTGAATAGTAGAGTGCGCGTAAACATTTCCTCGACCCGCACCCTTCTTTATGGGGGTGAAAATAGTAATAAAAACACAGACATTTTTTTCAGTGAGCAGACGAGGCGACAGTCTCTAGAGCCGAGGTGTTCTAGCCTCGGGCCTTTGATAACTCATGAAAAATTCAACTGCTTCCGACAATATCTGAAAATACCTGCAAGGCCCGGTGCGAAAAGTACGAGGACCCGCTAAACTCGAGTGTGCCTTATGAAACAAAGGAATAGCTTCAACTTATTCAATTTTTAATCCATTTCTGGCATGTTTTAACAGATAAACTCTCATCACGATTTTTATTAAGGAGATCTTGGTTTATTACTAATTAAAATCCATAGGTAAAATAATTTCTGAGGAGAGAATATAAATAAGCGCTATGCTTTTAATGGGTATAACCTAATAATTCTACCCTATATTATACATTGCGAAAACTATTATCTTTTCTGTGGTGAAAGTGCCTATACATATTTGTTACTCAAATCACGCAAAAACGGTTAAACGGTTTTGGATTACATCTGGCACATAGTTTACAACCGAGATTAACACCTAAGATACTTTTTACAAGTGTTTTATATAGCGGCCGAAGCGTCGGGCCACAGTACACCATAATTTTTTTTAAGAGTAGACCAAATGATAAGTCGATAAGAAAAATGCACCACCTAAGTAGGTTATTAACATTTGCAGAAAGTATTTACCGCAATAAAAACAAAACAGTAAAATTTCTGCAAACTAAAGCATGAAAACATGTTTACCTACATAGCTTAAAATGGGTCGCCGAGACGTAAAAATGATAATTCCAGTCGTCCTGATGCAAATCTCCACCGTAATATGTTTACCAAGTATGTTTACTCTAATAAAACCCGTGTAATAGTGCAATCTCAGCTTCCCTTTCAGATACGGCAGATATATTGCGCTCATATCGGCTACGAGCAGTAAATTGACGGGAAAATGTTGCTGATCCCTCCCTAGACTGGAGAAAGTAATACATATTTCATCAGTTACACATAAACACTGTTCCGTTTTTCCATCAGCGCTATGGAAGACTATGTATTATTGAATCGGTGGAATTGGTGCGGCTGGATTAAAAAAATATATATTTTCATAATATTACAATTTCCCAATTCACTTACCTATCAAATCTTGTCTTGTATATCTTTATTTATTAATTAATTATTATCTTTCTAACAAAAGAAGAATTTTTCAAATCAGTCCAGCCAGGCGCCCTTGAGTAATCGGGGAACATAGCTAAGTACATAAAAAAATAAATTTTACAATATCTTTTAATTATAAACAAATTTTTTACAGTATCAATAATAATAAATTATAAGTAAAAAATATTTTTAAAAACAAGCTTTTATCTTGGACAATGAACTAAAATGTTAAAAATAAATTCTAGTAAGTATTTGGCGTGTAGGTATATACTTACCTATATTCTTAAAAGCTTGAACCCGTTTTTCAGGCTAGGTAATTACTATACTTCAGTGCCTCAAGCTTTTAAAAATATAAGTAAGTACCTACACGCCAAATACTTACTAGAATTTATTTTGACCACCCATTTGCAAGTTAAATAAAAGCTTGTCAAAACTAAGGAAATTTACTGCCTACGTCCAGCAGTGGACTGACTCTGGCTGATGATGATGAAAAAAAAATTATATATAGAATAGATATTTTCAGTAGGTACCAAGTGTTAGGTGTTTATCTCCATATCTCTGGAGATACTCATCAGATCTCAATGAAATTGAAATAAGACCTGAGAAATATATTTCTAACAAAAGAAGAATTTTCCAAATCGTTCGAGCCAGGCGCCCTTGAGTAATCGGGAAACATACGAGTACATAAAAAATATTCCGACGAATTGAAAACCTTCTTCATTTTAGAAGTCGGTTAAAAAATTATACACTTGTTAAGATACGGCCACACGCGGCGTCCTGCGTGCGCGATCTCGGTGGCGATCAGATAGCGCAGTAGTATTTGTAGCGACTGGTTCTCACCAAACGCGATCTACGGCGATCAAAAAACGATTGAATATCAGATCGCGAACGCGCACGCGGTCGTAGGACGTCGCGGTGTAGTCGTATCTTTAGATATTAAGAAGTATTTTAAATAGAAAAATAATTACAATCTATCTCTGAGCTTCATAACAACCTACAGGTGGTAGGAGCTATCTATGATTCGCCTGCCTTGCTGTCAATAAGTAGCTTACCATTATCAAGGAAAAAATCTGCTGCCATTACCTTACGATGTTCCAGCAGCACACAGCGCTTTAGAGTCAGACTATTGTAGGCCTAGCGTGTTCAACATCTTCGACGACATCATCGCTTATCACCAGACGAGGTTGTAATCAATCGCTAAAAAAAAATCCATTGCAGCAATGTGAAAAATCACTTGAACTGCAGTGTAATATATACAGTTATACATTAGTTGTACATTATTAGTGAAGGTGTTCAGAAAATGTAGAGCGCGCGGGAGTGACTGTGGAGCTTAACGTGCATGCTCAGTTTTATACCACACCACAGAATAATTAATAGTATTATGTTTCTTGAAGTATTTCACACTTTATATGTTTTGTAAATTGTTAAACATAAACCAAAATTTCACTGTATAGACGGGACTCGAACCCGCACCCCCCGATAACACGTCAAGGTGCTTTGCCAATTAAGCCACGGTTCGATCCGTCGATACGACGAAATTAGTGGATTGCATTTTTTACCCAATTATGCATTAGTGGCGCCATCTATGACTACTTATTTCGAAAGTTAATCATTCGGAAGAAATCATTACAGTTTTCAAATCCGACGAGAGATCTTTGCACTGCGTAAATCAAATATTATGTTTCTTGAAGTGTTTCACACTTTTTTTTTTTGTAAATTGTTAAACACAATCCAAAATTGGATGGATCGAACCGTGGCTTAATTGGCAGAGCACCTGGACGTGTAATCCGGGGGGTGCGGGATCGAGTCCTGTTGGTACGATGAAATTTTGGACAATTTACAAATAATTAATTCATTCATTCATTTTCATCATCAGCCTGTATCAGTCCACTGCTGGACATAGGCCTCTCCCAAGATGCGCCACTGAGCCCGATCTTCGGCTCTTCTCTTCCAGTCACTGCCCACCGCTTTGCGTATGTCGTCGCTCCACCTGGTCACAGGACGTCCTACGCTACGTTTGCCGATTCGCGGTCTCCACTCTAGGACAAGTCTGCCCCAACGGTTATCAGTCCTACGGCAGATATGACCAGCCCACTGCCACTTCAGCTTGCTAATCCGTTGAGCTATGTCGATAACTTTAGTTCTCTGGCGAATTACTTCGTTCCGGATTCGATCCCGCAGAGAAATACCGAGCATAGCTCTCTCCATAGCTCGCTGAGCGACTTTAAACTGGTGGACCAGTCGGACTGTGAGTGTCCACGTCTCGGCTCCGTATGTCATCACAGGTAGGACGCACTGGTTAAAGACTTTTGTCTTTAGACACTGTGGTATCGGCGACGAGAAGACTCGACGGAGTTTTCCGAATGCTGCCCAGCCCAGCTGAATTCTTCTCTGGATTTCCTTCTCGAAGTTATGTTTGCCTAGTTGGAGCGTTTGCCCTAGGTAAACATACTTAGTGACAACTTCGAGTGGGATTCCATCTACGGCAATCGGTTCCGGAACAACGTGCTCGTTGTACATGACTTTGGTTTTGTCCAAATTCATCCGGAGACCGATGCTACGAGAAGAATCAGCTAGGCCATTCAACATCCTTTGTAGGTCCTGCAGCGTCTCTGCCATAATGACGATGTCATCTGCGAATCGTAAGTGAGAGATATACCTGCCGTTGATGTTAATGCCACGATCTTTCCAGTCCAGCGTCTTAAACATATCCTCCAAGGCGTTAGTGAACAGTTTCGGGGATATGACGTCCCCCTGTCTCACTCCTCGACGCAGGTGGACATGTTTAGTTCGCTGGTTCTGTACTTGTACAGTCATCGTTGCGGCATTATATAGACATCTCATCACTTCGATATATCGCCAGTCGACTTGGCAACGCTGCAAGGACTCGAGAACAGACCAGGTTTCGATTGAGTCAAAGGCCTTCTCATAGTCCACAAATGCTAAGCACAGGGGCCGATTGTACTCTTCGGTCTTCTGTACAATCTGCCGCACCGTGTGGATGTGGTCTATGGTGCCGTAACCGCTTCGAAACCCGGCCTGTTCCGGAGGTTGAAACTCGTCGAGTCTTCGCGCAAGACGGTTCGTGATGACCCTTGAAAACAGCTTGTAGACATGGCTCAGAAGCGAAATTGGGCGATAGTTTTTCAATAGGGTTTTGTCTCCTTTTTTGAAAAACAAAACCACCATGCTTCTGTTCCATGCCGGTGGAGTTCTCCCAGTAAAAAGAACGGAATTAAATAGCTGCTGAAGCTGTTGAACTGCTGGAGCTCCTCCGGCTTTTAAAAGCTCCGTTGTGATTCCGTCTTCTCCTGGGGCTTTTCCATTTTTGAGTTGTTTAAGAGCCATCACGATTTCGTCTCGGCTAATTTCGGGCAGATCTTCTGTGAAGTGGCGGGTTAAGGTGGCTCTAGAATCCTCAGTATCGGGTTCGGGCCTTGAAGCATGCGATGCGTAGAGCTTGCCGTAGAAGTCTTCGACTTCCGACAGAATCTCCGGCTTGGATGCGACGACGTTCCCCGTTAAAAAACAACCCTAAGAGGGTAAAATGGGGTAACAAAGTGTGAAAATCAATATTGTTTCGGATTGCGCTGAAATTTGGCATGCAGATAGTTATTATGACGTTAGTTCCCTCTGAGAAAGGATTTTTCAAATTTCACCCCGAAAGGGGATGAAACTGGGGTTCAAAGTTTGTATGAAGAAACAAGATTAGATAGTCTTTTATATTCGAAACTTCACACAAGTACTTATGTAAATAATTAAGGAAATACGAGTTTCAGCAATTAGCAAGCTGAAGTGGCAGTGGGCTGGTCATATCTGCCGCAGGACTGATAACCGTTGGGGCAGACTTGTCCTAGAGTGGAGACCGCGAATCGGCAAACGTAGCGTAGGACGTCCTGTGACCAGGTGGAGCGACGACATACGCAAAGCGGTGGGCAGTGACTGGAAGAGAAGAGCCGAAGATCGGGCTCAGTGGCGCATCTTGGGAGAGGCCTATGTCCAGCAGTGGACTGATACAGGCTGATGATGTTGAGTTTCAGGCTATTTCAAAATGCCACCCTAAGAGGGTGAACAAAGTCTGAAAATCAATATTATTTCGGATTGTTCTGAAATTTTGAATGCAGATAGTTATTATGACGTAGGTATCCGCTCAGAAAGGATTTTCTAAAAATTCCTCCCGGAAGTTTTAAGTAAATAAAAGGAGTTTCTAACGCTGGCGAAGCCGCGGGGCACTTCTAGTTTAAGATATACCTATAAAAGGCCAGCATATAACTTTATAGGTATCGTATCATTAGATTCATGAACACCACACCTTAGCATTGTGTTTAATTTTAGATCTTACAAAAACATCATTACAATTTACAATGCATTTATTGCCGAAATGCTATCGAAATGCCTAGACAGCCAAAATGAATCTTATGGTTTTAAATCAGTTTCGGGTTATTATTATATCTAATATGAAGTCGGAAGGTATAGCGTCGCTCAATAAATACCCCTTATCTCACGTCATCTTGCAGGCATGTATCCTACTTCCTACTAATATGTACTATTATTTTATTCTGTGTTTATATTATAAATGCAAAAGTTTGTTAGTATGGATGGATGTCTATGACCCTTTCACGCAAAAAAGGCTAACTGGATTTTGATGAAATTGACACATAAATATTTTACGGCCTGGATTACCACATAGAATACTTTCAGTTTTTAACGCGGGCGCATCCGCAGGGCGCAGGTAGTCACAAATAATGTAGCATAGGTTAAGCTTGATCGAAGGGTGTTTGTCACTGGGGGTCTAAAGACGAACCTAATTGCACCTTGCTAATCAAATTTGACGCCAGAATTAGCTACAGGCTTTGAGTATATAGCCAAGGGCAATCCTTTTTTTTTCAATCAATTATTTTTTGAGGGCCCGGTGACGTAATCAGGAGAACGGTTGGCTTTGATGCCAGAGGTACCGAGTTCAAACCGCCGTGCACCAATGGATATAGAAAACTATCGAAAAATGTATGTACGCTTTTCACAGTGGCCCTCCGGTGAAGGAAAAACTTCGTTAAGAAACCAACAACCCCCGCATGGTGGAAGGACACTATGTAGTGTCCGCCTGGCCAGCTACCACCCTCAAGTTAGAAAATCTGGTGTCAAAACATCTAATGTGTTCCGGCAGCTATCCTTGAGAGCCATTTCCCTTTCTAGGCCTAGCGTGCTTACCATCTTCGACCGCCTCATCACTTACCAACAGGTGAGATAGTGGTCAAACGCTAACCTATAAGATATTTAAAAAAACCCCAAAGAAACATACCTACCTACACTATCTACAAATACCACACATAAACATATACAATATCTATACACATGCACTGAAAAACATTACCGTCCTATATAGCAATCGTCGAATATTTTTATTTATGCCATAAGCCATAACTCAAGATAATGAATATATGTAGTTACTTATCTTAAGTTATGTTTTATGCCAACCATTTTAAAATACATATTTTGCAAATCTAGGTAGCATTCCACTCACCCATAGGTATTAAAAAATCTAGGTTTATTGTCGCTGGAGTGCTTGTAATTTCATATACCTACCTAACCAAGTAGGAAAATACCATGGCTAGTACATTACCGACATTTCGCGTCTTGTAAATGTAATCAGTCAAAGCCGAGCCAGATTTCAGAGGGAAGGCTATGTAAATCAGTTTACCCACCGCTGTATGATTGGCGGTAAATTGAAGGCATTCCGCGATAAATTTGCGGCAATAATATTACGGAACATCTCCTTTTACCGTTTGGGTTCTTTCATTTGTTTCTTGTCTTACATATTGTACATATTTATAAGTATATCATGATTTCATCACATGTAAGTTTAAGTATGTAGGTATATCACTACAGTGAAATGCTTATGTAGCAGGACTTATAAACATACATTTTAATTATTTTATAAATTCGTAAATCGATCCTCCTTTGATTTTTACTCCAGTAGCTACAAAAATTTAAACTTTGTAGTTCTGTTGAGTTTGTTGTAAATCCACAACGTGATAGACACATCACGAATTCCACCATCATTTCAAGTAACCGAGACCTTGTGCATATAAATGAATAGCTAGAGAACATTTGGCAGCGTTCCTAGTACGCTTCAATCTCGCAAGGGAGGTTTCGCGAGAAAGTTAGGTTAATCCAGAAATCTCTGTTTGGCACGTCATCGGAGTGAATGGAGCCTCCAATGAGCCATTCCGTTTGCACGTGTTCTGAGTTCCAACACAATCGCTGTAATGAGCTCCTGTAATTTATTCAGAAGGTATGTGAAGAATGCTTAGGTTTGCGACTTATTTAGAAGATTCTACTCGTGATGATTGATGCTGATTGACGACAAATGTAAGAGAATCTGATCCGCAGTTTTTAAAAAAGTTTTATCAATTTTGTCATACAACTAACTAACGCATTTCTGGTGAAAGGTTTCTACTGTGGCTCGAGCTATTCACCATACAAAGACATATTACCGGCATGATGTTCGATGCCATTCCGTTCGCAAGAGGGGTAGGTTAATCTATGTGGCCTGTATGCCGAAACACCGTACGGTTATGGCGGCAGATCTTCACCTTGGTGGTGGTAAGCTACTTTTTTCTCACCGCATCTTTTATGTCAGACATTTACGTCTATCATACACACTTTTTCATTTTTTTTTTTGATAAAAATCTAAAAGTATGTGTATCTAGTTTTCTTTATCTGTAATTGTTAATGTATTTTGCAATTTACTTATTCCATAAAACATCACAGTTTTATAAAGTGGTGTCTGCCAGATTGAATCAACTCAACGGCAAATGCGCTCTTGCCGGCCCTGGCGTAATGAGATTTATTTACAATTAGACCGGCGCCGATAGCAAGCACCTAATGACATGATTTACATCCATCCAGGACGTAGTCAGGATTATATCTTGGAGGGCTAATTATTTAACAAAACGTTGCTAAAAAAGCGTAGAGACGCGTGGTCGTAGAGACTTGAATTTTTGGAGGGTATATTTGTCTTAGTACCAGGATTTTCCAAAATTCACCTCTTTAGGGGATGAAATGGTTCAAATGGTTCAAAGTGTGTATGGAGAAACAAGATTAGACAGTATTTTCTATTCGTAACTTCACACAAGTGCTTCAGTAAAAAAATAAGTAAATTGGGCTTTTAAAAAACAGTCTTTATTGAAATTCCACCCCTAAGAAGGTAAAATGGGGTACCAAAGTCTGAAAATAAATATTGTTTCGGATTGCGCTGAAATTTAGCATGCAGATAGTTATTACGACGTTAGTTGTCTCCGAGAAATGATTTTTTAAAATTCACCCCTTAAGGGAATCAAATGGGGGTTCGAAGTTTGTATGAAGAAACCTGATTAGATAGTATTTAGGGTTCCGAACCCAAAGGGTACCAACGGAACCCTATTACTGAGACTCCGCTGTCCGTCTGTCTGTCTGTCTGTCTGTCTGTCTGTCTGTCTGTCCGTCTGTCTGTCCGTCTGTCACCAGGCTGTATCTCATGAACCGTGATAGTTGACGGTTGAAATTTTCACAGATGATGTATTTCTGTTGCCGCTGTAACAACAAATATTAAGAACAGAACAAAGTTAAGAATTAAAGATAAGTTTAAAAAAAGTTTTTTACGATAGCGCAGCGCCATCTAGCTAGCATCAAAGATGGCACTATCGTCTTTACCTTAATCTGAATCTCGGAAGCGGCTCCAACGATTAAATAAAATTTAGTATACCTACGGGGGCGATAAATCGATCTAGCTAGGAGTCATTTTCAGAAAATGTTGTTTTATTCGTGTTTTCAATAATCAACTTCATTGATAATCAACTTAAAATATGACTCTTCCCGACATCGATTGGCGAGTAGAAGTACTGTGTCGGTAAAGCAGTTAGTTGCTCTCAATTAAAAAAATAGTATTATTATTCGTCAATAGATGTCGGGAAGAGTCATATTTGTCTGTTTAAGTGGCAAAAAATACCGAGCAAAGCTCGGTTAACCAGATATTTAATAATATTAATTACAACAATTACTATTACTACTATATAATACTATTCTACCTTTGTGTTAACGTTTACTTAGTTGGTGTTAGAAGTTCGTTAGAAATTCGATAGATGGCGTTCGGAACCCTCCGTGTGCGGGACAAAAGTCTGACTCGCACTTGGCCAGTTTTATTTTCTATTCGAAACTTCAAACAAGTGCTTTTAAAAATAAATAAGTAAATACGTGTTTCATTCTTTTCGAAATGCCACCACTAACAGGGTGAAGTGGGGTAACAAAGTTTCAAATCCATATTATTTCTGATTGCGCTGAAATTTTGCAAGCAGATAGTTATTTTGACGTAGATATCCGCTAAGATTTTATTTTTTTCAAAATTCTTTCAAAACTCTTTAAGCGGATGAAACGGGGGTTTAAAGTTTGTATGGAGAAACAAGATAAGATAGTTTTTCTATTCGAAACTTCACACAAATGCTTTTCAAAACAAATAAGTAAATAAGTGTTTCAGACTTTTTCGAAATACCACCCCTAAAAGGGTGTAAGTCTAAAATCAATCATCATCATCATCATCATCATCCTAACTAAGTCTGAAATCAATATTATTTTCGAAATTTGGCATTCAGATAGTTATTATAACGTATGCAACCGCTAAGATTTTTTTTTTCAAAATTCACTCTTTAAGGGGATGAAACGGGAGTTCAAAGTTTGAACCGATTTGGCTTTTACTTCTTTGATATTCTTTGATATCTTTTATTGTAGAAAGGTTTTTACATAATAAAGGTTTTAAGTAAATAAAAGAAGTCTTTAACGCGGGCGAAGCCGCGCCACTTCTGGTATTATAATAAAAATCTGGCGATTATTCGTTTTAACCGACTTCCAAAAAGGAGGAGGTTCTCAATTCGTCTATATGTTTATTCTTACTTTTTTTTTGTATGTATTTTACACGATTACTCCGTCAATTGTGAACCGATTTTAATAATTCCATTTTTAATCGGTAGGTTAGTTACATTTCCGAGGTGGTCCCATTGCATTGAGATTTCATTCATTCATGAGATTCAATTTTATTGAGATCTGATAAGTATCTAAACATGCACTGGGTTGCGGGTGCACGTAATAGTGCGGTTGGCAACCCTACATTAATCAGGGGAATTAAACATGTGTTTTAAGTGTGACGTTCGACGTCTAAGTAGAGGAAAGCTGAATGGCTGAATACCTTTGTTTTTTTTTTGTAAATTCAAAGCAATAAGTAAGTTATTTTTCTGTTATATCTATAATATTTTTTATTGAATATGATCTATTTAATATTATTTGACGTATGTAAGTGCACATTTTTAATTTGCCTATATACTGAATAAATGCTTTGACTTGACTTGACTTGACTATCTCCAGAGATATGACGATAAAAAGCTTGCTACTGAAACTGACTCGCGGGGCATGGAAGTCGGTTGTTTTGAAACTATCTTCAATATTCAAATTTGCTTTCAGTATCATTTAATATATTTTATTTGTTATATAATTAATTGTTTCTCATATTTTATTACCTTTATGATAGCAGCGACAATCCCTCTCAATAAGATTGTGAAGTTTAGCCGAATGCTAGACGGCGAAATAAAAGCTGAAAGTCAGTAACTTTGCTGAGCCAAAAGCAAAATTATATTTAGGCAAACTCAAAGTACATATCGTACTGTAAAGTAAATGCCTATCTACTACTATTTGCAGCGGATTATATTCTTATTTATATTGATTGTATTCTTTATTTATTATCATTTGTTATGAAGTCGCATGAAACATGCAAAATTACTTAAGGTTTGAGTAATAAATAGCAAATCTAACTACTCTTTCTATATTCTTAGTTTGAAGTTTTGACGTAAAATGACTTTAAAATCACACAAACATGCGGTTTGCCTCTGCCGGTAGTCTCTACATGTATAGCGATGAATTTCGTGATTCGAGATCGATCGTCGATACGAAAAGAGATTCAGATAACAACTGTCTAGCTGCATCTCATTCTAGCATACGTTTGCGATGACAAGACGCATCGCTAAAAATTTAGATACTTATATGATAGATTCCACCCCATGTCAGAAAAGTGGACCGTAGCAAAATGGTCTATATGGTCTGAGCCATACTCTAGGGGGTTATGGACCACGTATAGATACTCGTAGATACCCGAGCGGGCGAGGCGGTTTCCGCGGTAAGGGTGACAGCGTACAGCAATGGCCCCGGGACGTTACCGGCAACAAAATGCCGGCGCCGAAGTAGCGGTACATATGTATGTATGGCAGCTTGTCCACAGCATGATCAGCACCGGGCGACATCATCCCGGCCGCCGGTATTTCGAGTAGATCGGCGCGATCGCTAGAAACCGGCCAGAGATTTTGACGGGCCGATGTGCCGGCATTGACTCGCAATACCAAAATACGTTTGATCTTGTCCACACACTGCTGGCGACCGGCGCCGTTCGATAGGTTATTGTTTTTTTATCTGAGGTTGTTTGTTTTATTTCTATAGAAACGCATCAGCCACGCATGATAGCTAGAAGAAACAGAACCACCGGAATCGGTGGCGGTGGACAAACGATCGCCGGCACATCATTTTCAAACCGGCCCGAAAAAAATTCGGTGCCGGTGACGTCCCGGTGCCGTTGCTGTGGCCAAACGCTCTGAGCCTAGTAAGCGACGCCAACTCCGAGAGCAACTCTTCAGCTGCCGCCGACTCCGCGAGCACGTCTACCGATGTTGTACCTGTACCAATAGACATAATGAGTGAAGATACTACCCATGCATATGCGGTAGTTGCCTCGGTACGCTTAGTAAGCAACACAAACACCGCAACGATTAACGTTAAACCAATGGCCGTGTGCCCTGACACAGCCCCACCCGTTTCTATGGTTCCGTAGCCAAATGGCAAAAAACGGAACCCTTATAGGTAGATTCGTCATGTCTGTCCGTTCGTCCGTATGTTATAGACATCTAAAATGTAAAAGCAGAAATATACTAGTCTTAGAGACCAGAAGTGAAAAAGGCTAAAAAAATAAACAGTATCACAATACCCACATCTATATAATACCACAGAACCTCAACATAATAACAATAAACACTATCACAATACCCACAGCTATATAATGCCACAGAACCTCAACATAATAACAATTACATAAGGTGTCTAAGCTAACAACACAACCACGACGTCCGAACCGTACGACGGCCACACGAAGACTGAACCCTGATACCCGCTCGGTGTCCGCTTTTATACTATCGAGCCCAGTCGCAGCGTGAGGGTAGTTGGAAATATTCTAACACTAGATAATTCTTGTGAGACTACAGTCTGGCCCAAAACTCTCCACCCCTATTGTTACTGTGATCAGTGATGCGCATATGACTGAAGATGTTGGTATACCGCTTTATAATAGAAAGCAGAAATATCCAATTTAATACTAGAGCACTAATCTAAGTGCCAAGACTCAACTTGAATCCGCAAACAGAATTTTAACAACGAAGTTGGACCCAGTCTAAGTAAATACACCTAAAGGTACGGACACACCGCGGCGTCCTGCGTGCGCGATCTAGGCGGCGATCAGATAGCGCAGTAGCACATGAGTAAAGAAAAGGAACAGAGACAAAGCTTCATACAACTGCGCTGTGATGATGACGTAAACGGGCGTGTGTGCCTGAGCACTAGCGGCCTGTGTGCCGCCTGTCACGTACGGAGTGAAACCGGTTTATATATATAACTTTCGTACTACGAAATTCAAATCGTAATGCTATTGTAATATGGTTGAATTTCGTAATACGAAATTCAATTCTCGCCGCTTGCAAGATTCGTAAACTAGCTTACAGAATAGCCCTACAGAGCGAAGGATTCAAGAGTTTTATATTACTCGTATCCACTAGCAGCCCGCCCCGGCTTCGCACTGGTAGAACAAATATGCCTATAAAATTTGCATCAGTTTGTTGCATCGAATATAAAATATGAACATATTTAACAATCATCGTCATATTTCAACCAATTTACACAAAACCTTAACGAATTATGCACCTAAACCTTCCTCATAAACACTCTGGCTATTGGTGAAAACCGCAGGATACTCCGTTCAGTAGCTATTGAGATTATTGCGAACAGACAGACAGACGCAGTGAAGGACTTTGTTTTATGATACTTACGTAGTGATATTGGACGGCCCTTTGGCGTAAAGGATAGTTACCCTGATTCTGACCCGACGGTCGTTGGTTCTAATCCTAGCTATATACCTACCAATGAAAGTTTTATGTGCATTCATGAATCATGAGTTTTCGTACAGTGGTAGTGGGATCATTAAATCTACCAAAAAGCTTACCACCAAGGAGAACATCTGCCGCCGTAACCTTACGGCGTTCCCCGACGAAAAATGTAGGGGTAAAATACGTTTAACGTGTGTATCTGTGTGTCTGTCTGTAGCATCTTAGCACCTAACCGGATGAACCGATTTTGTTTTTATTATTGATAGTTTTTTTTTGTTTGATAGATGTCTTCATCGAGAGTTTTCTTAGCTTTGATTCATGAAAATTCGTTCAATCGTTATAAAACTATGAGCTTTTTTCTAGTTAATTGCGCTATGAAATCAAATTTCATAGGTCTGATCAATTCGAAAATCTTCTTCTTCAACGATATTGTAAGAACATGGAAGCATTGACCTGATGCTGGGACATCTCCTGGACTCTACAGAATACTCAAATCCTCACCAACTTACAGCTCAGATTTTAAATGTCGTGTTAGAGTCATTGGAATGCTTTTAATGAAAAGATTATACATAGATCAGTCGGGGTGGTTTCAAATATTATATTATTATATATAGATGAATATTATTTTATACAATAGATCATATTATTATACTATATTGACTTCATATTGATTGTGATCGATGGGGATCTACAGCATAGCTAAGCTTATAATAATATTTTCGTAGTAACTATGACCTAATCTGTGGTTTCACTGCAAATATTTTATTAATTTTGCGATCCGTGGTTGTGAAATTCGTGATATCTTCTAGAGTTTTCATTTGAATTATGTACTGTAAACGACAATTTTAATCTCTAATATGTGGCCAAGCTAATTAACGTAATTACTTGGATAAGGATTAATACTATATACTTGAAAATAGCCTTGGAAGTTATGTAATATTTTTTAACAAAAATTTTAAGATAAAAATGGTTACTGTGAGTCAACCTTAAGAGATAGACATATGATGTCGCGGACTTTTTTGTAGGTCTTAATAAGTTGTACAACTCTTGCATAGAAAATATTCTTCTATCTATTTTCAATTAAGCAGCGTTCGTAAGAAACGTGTTTTTTCGACCGTTTTTTTGCCGACTTAGGTTGCAAATTAGGTCTCCACGAATGTACTTTTGATTTAAACGGGATAATATATAGCCTATTTTCATTCCGAAAGTCCATTCTATGTATTAGTGAAAGAATTTTTCAAATCGATTCAGTAGTTTTTGAGCCAAATCATTACAAACATACAAAAATACAAAAATACAAAAATACAAATGTTCTCTCTTTATAATATTAGTATAGATATACTTGAAAATAGCCTTGGAAGTTATGTAATATGTTTAACAAAATTTTTAAGATTAAAGTGGTTACTGTGTGTTAAGAGATAGACATATGCTGTCGCGGACTTGTTTGTAGGTCTTATTAAGTTGTATAACTCTTCCACAGAAAATATTCTTCTATCTATTTTCAATTGAGCAGCGTTCATAAGAAACGTGTTTTTTCGCCGTTTTTTTGTCGACTTAGGTTCCAAATTAGGTCTCCACGAATGTACCTTTGATTTAAACGGGATAATATATAGCCTATTTTCATTCCGAAAGTCCATTCTATGTATTATTGAAAGAATTTTTAAATCGAGTCAGTAGTTTTCGAGCCAAATCATTACAAACATACAAAAATACAAATGTTCTCTCTTTATAATATTATTATAGATTATACATTTATAAATTCAAATGCAAATACGAGTAGGTACTTATCTCAACATAACATCAAAAGGAGGTTATATCAAATCGTAGCTGGCCCCTTATTTACATTATAATTTTACTTTATCATTTTGTTTTATGCTAATGTATGTATTTATTTATACAACTTAAAAATAATTACCAAACGGCAACATCACAATGAATATAGATGTTGCAGGCAGATAGCTCAATCAGCCGTTCAATCAACAGCCTAGCCTCTTTACTAAACAGCGCAGTTAAACCACAGAAAAGATTGATTGATTGATTGATTGATTGAAAACTCTTTATTGCACATAAAAATGACAATGGTAATTACATTAATGTTAAATCTAAAGTACAAGTATATATACACACATACAATATATATATATATATATATACCATATATAAACATACATAAAATATGTTATACTACTAAGATAATATAGTCCTACGGTTCAACTAGTCCTGAATGATCAGCCATTTGATCAAACAGGATTATTGGCAAATTACTTGGATCGATGACGTTTCATAACTTGCATAACTATCCGAAACTATGAGGAATAACAACAAGTACTCAAAGGTGTCCCGGGCCCGATTTTGATGAAAACCAAATTCCAAAACTTGAAACGGTCTTTGGCAAATATTCTAAAATGAATAATATTGTAATATGCTTAATGCAGTACAATCCTTGCGACAACTCCAGCTATGTATTGAGAACAATTACGGCCATCATTTCAGTTAAGGTACGTAGTATTATTATCTTTTCTATGGTTAAGGCTTGTACTATTCATTATTTTGTGGTTAAGGTTTAATAGTTATGTAACGTAAGAAAAATAAAACGATTCGTTCGACGAACGTTCGAGGATGGTTTCCAAAATAGATTGGTTTCACCTGCCTCAATTCATTTTTGATGGTACAGTTTTGAAAGTCTGTGACACTATGAAAAACCTCGGTATCTATATATAGATTTTCCGTTGGATTTAAGTATGTGCATGTATATTTGCATACTAGCTGTGCCCACGACTGGAATCGTCCGCGTGGAATAGTGTCTTTGGGTAGCATTTTTAATTATTTAGGCTAATTATTTTACAAATAAGAGACATGCGTATCCTACCTACACCGCACCATACCACGCCGCGCTAATCCCCCACCCCCTCTCCCTACCCCTCCCACCCCTTCCCCTCTCTCTTCCTCCCACTCCCCTCCCCTCCCCCTCCCCTCCCCTCCCCCTCCTCCCTCCCCTACCCTCCCTCTCCCCTCCCTCCAGCTGGAGGGGATGGGGAGGTGGAGGGGATGTGGACGTGAGCGGAAGGGGGAGGGGAGGGGAGGTGAGCTGGAGAGTATGGGGAGGTGGAGGGAATGTGGACGTGAGAGGAAGGGGGAGGTGAGTGGAGGGGGAGAGTAGGGGTAGTGGTGGGGGAGGATAGAGGGAGGGTAAGGGGAGTGGAGTGGGAGGGTAAGGGGAGGGTAAGGGGAGTGGAGGGGGAGAGTAAGGGGAGGGTAGGGGGAGTGGAGGAGGAGAGTAGGGGTAGTGGAGGGGAGGATAGGGGGAGGGTAAGGTGAGTGGAGTGGGAGGGTAAGGTGTGTGTAGGGGGAGTGGAGGGGAAGGGGAGGGGAGGGGAAGGGTAAGGGAGAGGGGGATGGAAGGTGGAAGTGTGCAGACGGAGGAGGGGAGGGTAAGTGAGCGGAGGGGGAAAGAGGGATCAGCGTGGCGTGGTGCGGTGCGGTTTAGTTGGATTACGTATGTGTCTTATTTGTTAATGCTACCCAAAGACACTATTCCACGCAGACGAAATCGCAGGCACAGCTAGTATGGAGGGGATGTATACTATGTGTGTTAGGGGATGTATTAGTATGTATGTATATTCATATGTATGGAATATGGATATTTGTGTATGTATATAATAAGTATTTTTATCGCACTTGGTTATTAGGTTAGGTCATTTATCGTCATTCTTCATTCTACTCTGGGCTTTTTAACAGAGAAGTCACTTCATAGATACGAGATACGTATTGGGTGCTTATTTAAATTCTCTTTTAATATTTTATTATTTAATATTGATCGACTATGCTTTTCTACTATTTTCTGTTCTTTACGGTTGTTTTGAAGTCAAGTGCAAAGGAAAAAGGTAAAGGTAAAAAAAAATTTGTTATTTTACTTACAGTATAATAAATTAAACTTAGGTGTTATTTGATTTATTTGATTTCATTGATTAAATTAATCGTGTGTGTTATATGCACTGTCGTACTTTCTCAGTTTGTAATGTTGACATATATAATTACAAGCTGAGATAGTACGACAGACAGTAGTGTGGTCCAAAGTTAGCCTCGAAGAGCCCGTCCATTGTAATTTATTAACAAGTATCCAGACCCTGAATATTATAGGTGTAAAGTCCTCTTCAAGACGAATCAATCGAGCTCAAACTCGGTGAGGTTATGTTGTTTTATCACAGACAGAGATGCCGTGGCCACCTTTCAGCTTCATCATCAAACCCTAAATATCATCTAAGAGTAAAGTCCTCCTCAAGACGAATCAATCGAGCCCAAATTCGGTTGGGTTATGTTGCTTTATTACAGAGATGCCGTGGCCACCGCCATCATCAGCCCAGCTCCATGGTACCATATCATTGTATTGTCACCGAAGGTACATAAGTACACCAAATTTGAGTCCAACCGGGATGTGGGTCTAATTTAGCTTCCAAGATTGCACCCGAACATACAGACATATAGATCATATAGACGTACATAAAATGCAACTGTCATTTTAAATTATTTTTAACCGACTTAACAAACAAGGAGGAGTTTCTTAATTTGCCTGTGTTTTTATGTTTGTTATCTCAGAACGCCGTCACTTATGAACTAATTTGGATCCTTTTGTTTGAGAGAATATACATCCTGTTTGATCCAATTGTAATTTTATCGAGACTTTATGAGTACCTATGTATCTCCAGAGTTACGGAGATAAGCACCTCAAACTTAATACTGAAAATGACTCGCGCGGCATTTGAAGTCGGTTTTTTTGTTTCGTAAAAGATCTTAAACTATTTGTTTGTGAGCACGGTCAAACGACCAATTTGGTTGATTGAAAACGTGGAAAGCCAGCAGGCATAGTAGAATAGAACATAGAATACTTTTTAAAGTCGCGTGAAGTCGCGCAGGGTCAACTAGTGTTCCTATAAATATTTTATGATATTTTAAAACGGTCTACTTTTTACGAAGTTTTTTTTTATTATTGTTGTTATTCATCAGATATTTATTAATACATTAATTGAATTGTAGGTAAAGACAATATATTGTATCGCACACCTAGTCTTTATTTAATTGACCTCTCCTCGTTTATGTTCACAGCTAACTGTCACACAATTATACCTAACTGAATAGTGACCCGCCCCGGCTTCGCACGGGTAGAGCATATTGTATGCCTACCTACATCTTTACAATCTTTTATTTAACTTGCAATGTATGTATGTATGTAACTATGTATGTTTGGGTGGAATCTTGGAAGCTAAATTACACCCACTTTCCGATGTCCGATTGGACTCAAATTTGATGAACTTATGTATCTTCGGTGACAATATAATGATATGGTACCATGGAGCTGGTCTAATGATGGAGACGAAAGATGGATATAGGAACTTCTAAACTAAACAAAAAAAACCCATCGAATTTGGACTCAATTGATTCGACTTAAGAAGCACTGTACGCTTAGACAATATCCAAGGTCTGATGATGAAGCTGAAAGTTGGCCACGACATCTCTGTGATAAAACAACATAACCCCACCGAGTTTGTGTTCGATTTATTTGTCTTGTAGAGAACTTTACACCTAGATGATATCTAGGGTCTGATGATGAAGCTGGAAGGTCACTACGGCATCTTTGTGATAAAACAACATAACCCCACCGAGTTTGGGCTCGATTGATTCGTCTTGAGAAGCACTTTACACCTAGACGATATCCAGGGTCTGATGATGAAGCTAGAATGATGGTGAACGATGATAAAGGTGGCCGTGGTATTTCTGTGATAAAACAAAATTACCCGATCGAATTTGGGCTCGATTGATTTGCCTTAAAGAGCAGTTTACTTATAGTATCATAATATCCGTAAAATATCATGCCTACTCTAAAATACTTAGGTAGTTAGTAGCGTAGGACTATTATATTTTCTGTGATTAGGTACCTAGGTACCTGTTTTTTTCATACAGTTTTCACCAATAGACAGAGGCCTATTGGTGAAACCGTATGAAATAATCCGTTCAGTAGTTTTTGAGTTTATCGCGAACAGACAGACAAACGCGGTGGGGCATTTTGTTTTTTTTTTTTTTTGACACAGAAGCTTTCGGAAGTGGTAGGTTAGGTACTCAATTTAGCTTGTAAAATATATCTATTTATTATACAAATAAGCCGGTCAAATGAGAATAGGTAGTAATAAAAATAACGATGAAATATAGATTTTTTTTATTTCAGATTTCAACTATGTTGTTAACAATGGACTTTCCTTGAATGATAAAATCTTCACCGCAAACAAATTCAATGAAGACCCATTGAATTTTAATTTGTTCAAGGTAATAAAAGAACCGAGCGAGCAATGTGTGTATAAATTAAAAGTTAAAATAAACCTATTTAAACACGAGCTTTATGTAACAACGTTATCATTTGTAATGAAAAGTATGTACTTATGATAACAATTTATACTAGCCCAAAAGTTTAACTTTTTTTAACTGACTTCAAAAAAATGAGGAGGTATCTCAATTCAACCGTATATATATTTTTTTTATGTTTGTTCGCGGATAACTTCATCGTTTATGAACCGATTTTGTTTATTCTTTTTTTTTTGGAAAGGAGATATCCCAAGTGTAGTACCATGGTAATTTTATCGAGGTTTGATAAGTATTTCCAGAGATATGGAGATAAATACCTCAAAATTGGTACTGAATTAATAGCGCGGCATTGAAGTCGGTTATATTTAGATTTTTAAACGATCTTATTCTGAATCTAGATGTCCTATAAGGTCGTTCGATCATGCGATGAAAATCATAATGAATTTCATCGAATGATGAAATAGACAGAATTTTGCATGTCATTGCACTGCGCCTGTACCTCGAGAAATAAACATGCCCTGTCATTTTAGTGGATACATTGACATTCATACCAAAAAACATTCATTTCATTCATTCATTATATACATATATTATGTAAAATAGTTTGATGTAACCCGGCGTATGCCGGAATTTTGTTTTATCATTCAAAAATATCCTCCAGCAGGGCTAGCATGGCAAGGGGACTATTTTGTCTTTCCACCTATCCGTGTTTTGTTTGGTGGAGAAGTCAAATTATAAGCGAAGTTTTTCGACAATTATAAACGCCCGCTGACTTTTAATCAATTCTTTCTTTTTACTTTTTAATACGAAACAAAATCACAACTCGGGGTTAAACTTGACCAAGCGTTTCAATTGTTGTGTTGATCTCCTGTCAGTGGCGAAACACAGGGAAATAATTTTGTCTTTCCCCCTGAGGATAAGGCCATGCTAGCCCTGTAGGTGTTTGGGAAAGTCCCGAAAGCATTGGTCACCACTCTTAGCTTATGCAACATACTTTGTCTAATTTTCAGTTTCTCGAACCAGAAAAAGTGAAAATACAACTGTACTACGAATGCTTTTGCTACGGTTGCAGATATTTTGACACCACACAATTTAATTCCACTGTTCTAACCCTTGGATCACACCTAGATGTCAATGTGTATCCTTATGGAAATGCTCATGTAAGTTGTAATTTCCTTAGATTCCAGATATTATTATAATAAAAATAATAAAAAAATAAAAAATGCGAAAGTCTGTTTGTATATAGGTATTATGTTTCTTTGTTTGGAACTTTTTCAAAGTCAAAGGGCTGAACCGATTTAGCTGAAATTGTACTTATATAGCCAGTACGATGGATTAGGCTATAGGCACAGAATACTTAATAGCACTAGGTACAGAAGGCTCACTTTTTCATAGCAAATATGCGAGATTAAACCAAATTGCAATGTCGGTAACGTTCAAATACGCTATACGCTTCAGAAGTGACCTTGAATATAATAGTCTACAGCACGGTAATATAATAAAATATTACAGTGTCTACAGCGTGTTGCGGCGATCGTGCTGAGTCAATGCACCTAAGTCCACGAAGCGAGAATGAATTACTCAGCCCGTCACTTCTTTACTCATGTGCCTTTGATAAGGCCGCTGCTACTACGAAGTACTATTAATTATTCCGTGGCAATTGGTAATTTTCAAGAAACGTAACAAACTAGTAACTCGGTCGGCGTCACCTGTTTTAAAACTACTGATTTTTGTAACTAGCTATTTTCATTCAGCTGTGATTGATTGCATAAATACCTCCACCAACTATACAGTTACACGAACGAAAATACATTTAATTCATCGAATTATAACCTAAATTACTATCTAGGAGTTTGTAGCTATACAGTTAAATAATAAATATTATCTTCCTTTCATACATTATTCAGGCTTAATGTCTATAGTCTTACATATGAAAATTAAACGTATACTAATACTGTTACTCTGTTTTTTTTGTCGTATACCACGGCATGTGCGCATTTGGATTTACTCGTATCACCCGCTCTGGCTTATTCGAGAATTTTCGATCTGCCATCTCGCTCCCTCTGCCGGCCGGTAGGCGCGATGCGATAGAATAGAAATGTAACGCTATGCGCTCGATCGACCGACGGACAGTCGACTCTCGCTAGCTTGAATAGCATTTAGAAAAATCTCATCTCTACTTATACCAGTGACTCGAACTACTGATTCGGTTATTGTACCTATCTAGTGACGTGAAATAACGCCCTCGTCTAGGCGACAGTGCGGGTGCAGCGCTCCGCGAGAGCACGCACACTGACTCCAAAAGATGAGGCACCTATTGCCTCGAAAGCGGTCGGACGTCTAACAGACAGTCGTCGACCATGGCACGACGCACGTAAGTTTACCCGTATACATAATTTAAAAAGTCATATCTTAAAATAATATTTCACAGACGACAGTGGATCGAAATGGCCACGTGAAAATCACCTGCCAACACGGCCCTGCTGAGTGTTACGGCAACAAGCTCCACGCCTGTGCCATCGACTTCCTGCGGAATATCACAGCGTCTGTGTCCTTCAACTCCTGCATGATGGACCTGACACAGGCTGGAAATGGATCCGATGATGCAGCGGCTGATGTTGTACGTATCTTGATTATTTTTAAATTAAAGATAAAGGCCTAATTTGATTGAGGCGGCAATAGCCCAATGGATAAAATGTCGGACTGGCGACGAGAGGTCGTGAGTTCGATCCCCACCCCACCCATTGCACTATTGACGTGAACCCACTCCAGATACAAGCATATATTTTGTTTTTTATGGTAGAAGGTAACAGGACAATCACGAAGCTCGCTTGATGGTAAGCGATGACGTCTACCTATAACAAATACAGCGGCATGCAAAATTCTGAACTGCCAGAATTTTGCATGTCACTGCACTGCGCCTGTTACCTTAAAACAAAGATGTTGAGTCTCTCATGCCCTGTAATTTCACTGGACACCTTGCCCTTTTAACCGAAAAACATTCCTATTTCGCGGATGAAAATTAATTGGCAAAGTTACCGCCCCAGGCGGACTAGCAGAAGTCCTACCACTACAGGATATTATATTAAGCTTAGTTGGAGGGGTTAACAAGAATACTAGTAATTTGTAACCCACTTTGCGAGTAATCTTTATTAAAAAATTAAAAAATAAATAAAAAATAACTATCATCTTACCTGATGAAATGGCATCGTGAAAAGATTTATTTTAATAAAAGTGCTATTTTAATATAATACTAATAGTAATACGATAAAAAAATATGCCTAAACATTCATGCACAATTATGGTTATTTTGCGTTTATAACAATAAACAATATATAATAATGCTTCTAAATGGTTATGCTAACAGCTTTTACGTAATATAAATATTCCAAATAATTGTATGCCAAATTAACAACTATACCTTTATAATTAGTAGAAAAATATATATATTAACTCAATTTTTTCGAAATGCTTATTCGAAAAATCTTATGCAAACCAAAAATAATATTAGGTAAGTAGATAGTATGTATTTCAAAGATGAACTCTGATTGACTATTTGAAGTTACGGTAGGTAAGGTACTGTCAGTCCGTCTTTCAAATTGTCTGCCATCGAATTTCAAGTGTCAGTTATGGAAACGCCTCAATGCAAAAACTTGGTATTTTTGAAATATAAAGGCTGAGGAATTGATGATATCTATGTAGGTACCTTATTATCACCCAAGTAAACGAGAAATCATACCATTCGTCACATATTTCTTGCAGTGAGATCTTGATGAATCGAACGACAAAATTATTAGCAATTAAACGATAATATTATATTAAATTACTAGCGTAATCAATGAGGACAATACATTCGAAGTATTCGAACAGAATACATGTTATGTGTTCAGTATTTAAACCGGCTACGAACTATCATAGATAATCCACTCGTAAATATTTTACACACATCATAGATATTTTAATTTGAAAACATTATGAAGAAAATATGGTGATTGTATATTATTATAGCATTACTAAAACTGCCTACTTACTTCCTCTTATTTCACACAATGTTAGTGAAATTATAAGCCGCATTTTCACTAGGGAACTTTTGTTCTGCGACTCTGTCGCTCGACACGAAATTCACGTGTCCCGCGCGATGACGATTGACGCCTGACGTCGCTTGGGACATTTATGTGTCGCGCAGCTTGTCGCTAGTCGATGCTCTGCGAGCGTCGACACGCGCGACCTTCGTGTCGCTCGACATTCGCCGGACCCTCCGGTAGGAGTATAGTTATTCTATGCGCCGGACAGGCTTTGACTAGTGAGAACGTGTGTCGCTTTATGTTCCTGCTGCACTGAACACCACTACCTCCTCGGGCGACATACTGATCACGACTGGCTAGTGTACCCCAACTTTTGTAGAGACAATTACCTACGTGAATGTCGGACGATTTGTTCCTGCGACATGTCCCCTAGTGAAAATGCGGCTATATAGGGTCTGTTAAACTCTAGACTCTAGGATCTCTAGGATCTAAATTACTCAGGATAAAGGATATCTTACCATCAGACGAACGATATGTTTTCTCATATTCTGTAAATGAACAATATCTATTTATTATAATTAAAAGATCCATAGATCAATAAAAATGGTTTTTGTTTTTTGCAGTGTGCTCGTGCCATGGGTATAAACTCGGAACCTATAAAGCAATGCGCAAAAAGTGACAAGGGAAACCAACTACTTCAATACTACGGAGAGGAAAGCAAGAAAGCTAACATCCATCACGTTCCTTATGTTCTGATCAATGGTGTCGGTTATATATATAATGGCGATAACTTCATGCAGGTTGTCTGCAAGGCCTTTAAGAATCCACCACCTGCTTGCAACGTGTAGTGGATTGCATACAGTAGCTGAGTAGAAAAATCGCTACCCACTTATTCTGCAACAGTCTGCAACTAGCCAACATGAAAGATGGACATATTGATAGACTACACCATCCAATCCAATTTTTTTTTACAACAGTGTATGAGTGTCTAGTCGATTACAATCTACACTCGCGGACCTTTTTTTTTGTTAATTTGTAATACTACTCCTGTGAATGATTAAATTATATTTTATAGCTAGAAAAATCAAACTTTTTACGTAAAATTATTTTTTCGAGTACATTTTTTTAAACTACTACAAAAGCATTTTCTTCTATATGTTGACATTTCCTTTAGAGTACTTATAAAAATTGTAAAATGAGAGGCCCTTTTACTGGCCAAGTTGAAAAAAAAATCTGTATACGCGTACATCCAAGTTAGGTAAAATTTTGTAACGTCTTCTTTTTATTTGCCGGCTCTGCCTGCGTGGAAATGTATGTACTTAGTGGAGAACAATATCAGATTCACACTCACTACTTTCGCATGTATTATACTAGTAGCCATTTTAAGGTTTATTTGTACCGAGTTTTGAGTGAATCGAACCAAGTAATAAAATTTTCCATTGAAACTTTATCGCCCTATTTAACAATTTTCAGGGATGATTTTCGAAAATGAAATTACCTTAATTATTGTTATTGTATTGCCTGTATTGTGTATTATTCCAGAATCTACAATATCTATATTTCCAATTTCATTCAAATTGATTAAATAGTTACGAAGCTACGTGGATTGGAAACAAACCCTAATGCATTTTCTATAATTTTTTCAAACAGAATTCATTTTACACACACACTCAGAATAGGGCCTAGTGAGAGATCTAAAGAAATAAAAAAATTGTTTCATTTTTTTTTAAATTTGTACAGTAAGTTTTGAGTGAATTGGACCAAGGAATACAATTTTCCCTAGAAACTTCACCCTTTAGGGGATGATTTTCGAAAATAAAATTAGCTTTGTCTTATTCCCGAGCCTACACTATCTACGTTTCAAATTTCATTGTTTCTTTTGTCTTCTTTTCTTCTTTCATCTTTTCATTAAAATCGGATTAGTAGTTATGGAGATACTTGGTAACAAACATTCACACACATACCTACTTTCGCATTATAATATTAGTAGGATAGAATTTCAGGCATCTCCTGGAATCTGCAGAATTCACAACTCCTCACCAACATACAGCAGTGATTCGTGTATGTGTTCATTGGAATGGTCTCAATGAAATGAACAGATTATGTACATATATCAGTCGGGGGTGGTTTTAAATGTTGAATTTAAGTATTATTATGTAATAAAAAACAATTTTGGGTATAAAAATATAAACGTGCTACTAGTTGTAACATGAAGGTTATAGAATATAAAAAGGTAAAAATTAATGTTAGGTAGACAGTATTTATGAATATCGAGCGCCCTTGTTCTACCAAGATCTAAAACGTACCAGGATAAATCAGCGGTGTCATTGAGACTTTTAATCTCGGACTGGGGGACAGGCAATTGATAACACTGTTTTGGGAATGTATGACAAATTTTAATACTTCAAAAAGTCCCTTACCTCCAAAGTGAGTTACATATACTTAGTTAAAGCCGGAATACTATGTCTAAACATTTGACTATAAATACCATTCGGTTTTCCTAACTTTTTAGGTTAAATTATTTTACATTTTACTACTGAAATTTGGTTATTTTCTTTATTTCTAAGGTCTTTCTTGCATCTTGCGAATATGAAATTAAAGTTTTAAGGGTAATAAAAAGAGTTATAATGAAATTAGCTTAGCTGCAGCGTCCGGTGAAGTCGAGAGCGCGGCATGGCTATTATAAATTTCTTCCAAAGCAAACCCAACAATTCGGCGTCGAGCACACCGTTCAAAATAGACGACGACATCTAGCGTCGCACCAACAGTTGACGACACCCATCGTCGCACAAACAGTTGACGACACCCATCGTCGCACAAACAGCGCCAAAGGCTGTAACCAAAAATCCGATTGTAATTTGTCGCCATGAAGGATGACGCGAAACATTTTAGGTTATCAAAAATTGACTCACCGCAAAATCACGACGTTATCATATGGCACTACACCATAAGCACGCCGAGTATCATCGCAAAAGCGATTTAAATATCGGATTCTTTTTGTAGAATCAGATTTATAAAATGTAATCAAAAATGAGCCCTTTGTATGCCTAGGGGCAAGAAAAAGTGAAGTCTCCGATCGAGAATTGACAGATGTCAAATTTATTTTTTTTGAAAGATTGTCTATAGGATATTGAATGATCCACAGACCAAGTAGTAACTCGATTATTTAAAATCGACTAAAAATGGCTAAATACGAAAATGTTCTAAATTATTTAAAACCAAAAGGTAATTTTGTCAGTCTTAGAAGCTGAAATGTGCTTCCAAGCGAAAAATATGTAACGAGTCGAAATACCTCGTTACAATTATAAACAAGCCATCAAAATATATCTACGACTAAATCAGTCGAATATAGTGATGCTAATATAAATCAATATGCACCTATAGCACCTTTTATTATACCTATATCTTAATATCTATTCCCTGCTGAATGCGCCACGTTCCCACTTCATTGTCACGACAGGAATACATACACAGCTTGAGGTAGTTAAGCACAATGTTTGGGGAGGGACAATAGCTTATGCAGTTTGGCAACAGTCCCGACACTTCCAACCGTGCACCCGGCTGAAGCGTGTGGGAAAGTGTCTATATGCCACCCTACAATATACATGATACCAATAAGAGTAAGTACTTGAAATTGTAAAAGAAATTCTACGAAAAGATAATTATGTTCTTTGATTTAAAGATTTTATTTAACAAAAATTTAAAAATACATTTCAGAATCAAATCATATTACAATTTCTTCTATCTTCTTCTTCTAATACTGTAAGAATGTTTGGCCTGACATACTGACTGACTGACTGACTGACTTATAGACAACGCAAATCCTAAACGGCTGGTCGTAGAGACTTGAAATTTGGAGGGTATATTTGTCTTAGTAAGTAAGGGTGTCCTAAGATAGGATTTTCCAAAATTCACACCTTAAGGGTATGACATGGGGGTTCAAAGTTTGTATGGAAAAATAAAATTAGATAGTCTTTTCTATTCGACACTTCACACAAGTGCTTTAGTAAATAAATAAGTAAATAAGATCACTTTACTGTCGTAGTTGGTGATGATATCGTTGCGTGGTCATCTATGTTAAATGCTAGAAGAGACTCTGGCTATTCTTTCAGCTTACAAGTCTCCCCAGGGTTGGGCCACCCGTAGCATAACACAGAATCTCACGGTCCCCTCAGGGAAGGTAATTCTCGAACATGTAGTAAAAGTGATTCTTTTCTCACTGAATTATTCCGCAGAATATGTAGATTTGAAGACACGTTGCGTGGTTGTCTATGTCACGAACTAGAAGAGACTCTGGCTATTCTTTCAGCTTACAAGTCTCCCCAGGGTTGGGTCACCCGTAGTGTGACACAAACTTCCACGATCCCCGCAGGGAAAATAAATCACTAACAGATAGTAGGCGAATCCAAGCCATATGAGCAGCTTCAATAAGCACATATGTCCCGTAGGAAACAAAATCTCGTACATAATTAGTAAGTGAATCCGTCTCACTAAGTCATTCCAATGAATCAGGTACGTTAAATTTAAAGATGCTGATGTACGGTTATTTATGTCGGTGATATCAGGTAAGTCAACGTGACATAATATTCACGTCCCGTAGGAAACAAAATCTCGAACATAAATAATAAATTAATCTTTTTCACCAAATTACTTCGGTGATGCAGGTACATAAAATTATATTAAATTATTGATGCATGATTATTTATGTCAGTGATAAACGTGTATCTCTGACTATTCTTTTCAGCGTACGAATATCCTACGGCTGCTACCCTCAGTAAGAATCAAAATCTCTATGTTTCCCATAGCAATATATAAATAAATCTCGAATGAAAAAATAAGTGAAACGTTTTCACAATAGATAATTCCAATCGTCATCATCATCATCATAATCAGCCAGTATCAGACTACTGGACATATGTCTCTCTTAAGTCACGCCACCGAGTCCGATCCTCGGCTCTTTGTTTCCAGTCACATCGCTTTGCGAATGTTGTCGCTCCACCTGGTCATAGGGCGTCCTACGCTACGCTTATGATTCGAGGTCTCCACTCTAATACGATAATTCTAATAAATTATTTTAATTAATGATGAAAAATCAACCAATTTAGGAAGTACTGAAATCTTGAATTATTGATACTGCTTGTGAGTGATCTATAGGGTCACTACCTCTTATAATTGTAATAAACTGCCAAATATGATCGAAAAGGTGAATAATCTCACGAGATTACATTTTAAATATACAACGTAGATACTTAAACATCATCTCACAACATCAGGTGCAAAGTTGGTATATGAAAATTATTATCATCGTTCACGTACACATAAACAATAAGAAACACTGAATGCTCTGAAATATATTAATTATTAAAATTATAAACAAATTAATGTTTTCTCAAGAGAATCGCAACATCAACACCATCAACAACATCAGATTACACAGTTGATAAATGAAAATTATTATCAATCTACACGTACCTACACATAAACAATTTATGCTCTGAAATAAATCATTATAATTATTTTAAACTAATGAATGCCTCCTCCAATCTATCTCAAGTATGAAAAGTTTATATCATGTTGGTTCAAAGAACACTTTAAAATCAACACCAAAATTACAAATATATTCACCAATTCAGGCCGTACATTTACTTGTCTTCTCCTCACAAATGTCTGGACCGATTCGGATAAAATGTTACATAATTGTCGCAACGTGAGCAAAGCCACGGGATGCAGCTAGCCTTCTTAATCATATTAAAATAATAATTATTATTATTATAAGTAACTGTTTTCTTTAATCTATCTCAAATATGAAAACCCCAATTTGGATGAAATGTTATATAACAATAAAACTTCAAGCGGCAAGTGGTTAGCTTTCTTTATGATCGCTAAGTCTTACTGTTCCTATAAGCTCTTACAATACTAAATTTCAGTTCCGTTCTGTCAGACATCCACCTAACAGTCATATTAAAATAACTAATATTAAAATGGAATGATAAGCCAAAATCCTACAATTAAGTTCCTGGGTGTCCTTCTTGCACTAAACCACAATTTCAGAATATCCAATGATTAGCGATGGCTACAATAATGTACTTATTTATTTTACATGCAATTAACTGATTATATGATTACTATTGTTAAATTTAGATCTGATGATAATAAGAGATCTATAGAAATTATATTTTCTATAGTTCTCTTTATACATATTTAGAAATCTATCTTTTAACCATTTCTCTTGATATAAAAGTTGTCAAATATCAGTCAGATAAGTTTGCCACTGGTTTAGGTACAATCTAATTTAATCAGATGAAAACTCACATCATCACAAAACATCTCAGTGCAGAAATTTGTTCCCACTGTTTGATCAATTCTGACATTCAAGGAACAAGATTTATCAAGTAAATAGCCGGACTGCTTGATGTTTTCCAGCTAAATTGCTCCTGGCCATTACTGCACACCGTTGCACTACTTGAGAATCATGGTTTATCACCCAGGTATCTCATTTTCAGTTTCACTCCAAACATTCATATCAACATCACTTTTTTTTTTCGCTGGTAGGAGTTAAATAAGTAACACTTCTTGTAAAGTTGTCTTCATAATTTATTTCAAACATAATAAGTTACCTTAAGTGTGAAATACATGCATAGATGCATGTACTAGGACATCCTGCCTGCCAATAATCGTTATCTCCTATAAATACAAACTGTGCACTGAGATATATCACTTCTTCACAATATCATTATTCACTTTTGCAACATGGACACCATACAAGAGTCTCTTAACCAGATGATGTCAATCTTCAATGAGCGTCTGGATTCCATAGAAGGGCAGCTACCGAAGACAGGAACACCCATCCCAGGTAGTCTTGAAGCTGAGTTTGCCGAGTTCAAAACCTTTGCACTTGCATCACTGCGGGCATTACAAATGCAAATCAGCATGCTTGCCAAGCAGGTAGACTCTCTGGAGATGCGCGGGAGGCGTAAGATTCTCCTGCTACACGGTGTTCCGGAGGAGCAGAAGGAGGAGACATCTGCCGTTATTGTGAAGACGATGACTGGCCAATTAAAGTTGGCTGGTTTCTCAGCGAATGATATTAGTAGATGTCATCGGATGGGTCGCACCGCTGGTCAGGATAGACCTTGACCTATCCTCTTCAAGCTCCGAGATCTAAGCCTCCGGGGCAAGATATGGTCGTCCAAAACGACTCTCAAGGGTTCAGGCATTACACTGTCTGAATTTCTTACAAAGTCAAGGCACGACGTGTTTCTGGCGGCTAGACAGCGATTCGGCGTGTCGAAATGTTGGACGATGGTTGACACCGTCTACGCCATTGGCCCGGATGGAAGCCGACATCGTCTCAACTCGATTGAAGACATCGACGTAGTTGCGCCCAAGGAGCCTGGAAAGCTGGCAGAAGCGAAGAAGGCCGAGGCCACGGTGGCATCAGTGGCCACCAGGGCCAGAAGAGCTGCTGCAGCGAAGAAATAATCAGATGTCTTTTTTCGTCTATGTCGTAATTATGTAGGTAGGTGTCGTGTTTGGTTTCACTTTTAATTAGCTAGCCCAGTAAAGGGTAGATGTCATTTAATTCACATTTCACCCTCAATTTCTTGAATTAATTATCTTATTTTAATACTTCACTTATTTCTTTGTTTTTGGCAAAATTTTCATCACAATAATTTGACTTGACGTTGTGTTTAGTGTGACAGTTGGCACTCGCACTGTCGATGACATTGACACATCGTATATTTTAAAAAAGGTTTCATACATTTGAAAAATGTAGCCAGTTTAACATTACGTATAAATTCAAAAGACTTTTTAAAATTAAGGCTTAATGTTGCAATGATATTGATTTGCTTGTTGTTACAATGTTTGTGGGTGTAGCACAACACAACACAACACCTTGCTTACGAGGGTCGTTCAATAAATACTTAGCCTACAAAAAAAAACGAAAATTTTCGAAAAGTGCCGAGTTATTTTTCTACATAATCTCCTTTTAACTCAATACACTTGGCCCAGCGATGCTCCAACTTTTTTAACCCGTCTAAAAAATACGTTTTCCTGAAGTCTGCAAAATAGGCCTCCGTGGCGGCGATGACCTCCTCATTCGACCCAAATCTTTTTCCGGCGAGTGACTTTTTCAGGTTTGGAAACAAAAAGAAGTCACAGGGGGCCAAGTCTGGAGAGTAAGGTGGATGGGGCAGCAATTCGTAGCGCAATTCGAATAATTTGGCCATGGCGACGGCAGAGGTGTGAGCCGGCGCGTTGTCGTGGTTGTTGTCCAGTGTGAGCAAACGCGGCACCCATCGCGCTGACAGCTTTCTCATGCCCAGTTCTTGTGGAGAATATGATGCACCGTTCCTTCTGCAATGCCCACAGTGTCAGCTATCTCGCGAACCTACAATCGGCGGTCTGCCAACACGAGATCGTGGTTTTTTTTTATGTTTTCCTCCGTAGTAGCCGTTTTCGGGGCACCTGGGCGTGGCTCATCAAAAACCGACTTGCGGCCACGAGCAAACTCGTTGAACCAATTCTTGACGGTTGCCATCGAAGGAGAAGAGTCACTGTACACAGCATCCAAGCGATTTTTAATTTCACTGCGCGTTTTCCCTTCCAAAAATAAAAATCGAATCACCGAACGATACTGCTCTTTTTCCATTTTTGTTAAACTGACCGACACGTTCGCTTTCAAAGGCTATTAAAACAAAACTAATAGAGGCCATTGTTTAAAACTTTGACAATAGGCTTCAAAAACATAGCACTGTACTATGGTAAAAATTTTTTGTAATCGCATTGCCATTGGGCGATGAGGCTACGTACTTGTTGAATGACCCTCGTAGTTTTAGTTATACGTCGTAGTTACTGTTTTTCTCGTTGATTTTATTCTTTTTCAATGAAATTATTAATTAGTTCAAATTTATAGCGCAACACTATTCCTACCTATGTACCTAACATAATCTTGGTGTATTTAGTTTGTTATATTATGTTTTATGCTCGTTACAATCTTTAACGCAACTAGCAGGTGGACGTATTAGAATTTGTAACCTATTTTTATTTTATTTTATTTTTTAAATTACATTATACGCATATAATTTTTAATATTTATTCTTTTATATATTTATAGTATACCTACTTATTTATATTTTTATGCTTGATAATAGTGATAATGATGATTACTTGTCTTGTTCTTCCTCGGACGACAGTCACAATAGTTTTTGTAGTATACCCACGTTAGCAGACTCCATTACTTCGTTAGTCAGTGACGTTTCAAAAAATTTCAATGTTTTCCATATAAATGCACAAAGTGTTCCTGCTCATTTTAACGATATGCTTGCATCTTTTGAAAATAAAGACATCCATGCTCTATTAATTTCTGAAACCTGGTTGAAGCCATCTCTCTCTTCCATCACTTACGAGATGCCAGGATATCGGCTGATAAGGAATGATCGAACTAGTGGCGGTGGAGGCGGCGTTGCCATCTATCTTCGTGAACATTTTCCTTTCTCCATTGTTAGTATGTCAGCGCAGCCACCTCCCTCCAATGCTGGTGAGCATCTCCTTATCGAAGTTATCCTGCATCATACTAAACTCCTTCTCGGTGTCTATTATTGCCCTTCTCTTCGCATTAACTTCTTTTCCAGCTTCGAAACGCTTTTAGAAGACTATTCTTCTCCTTATACTCATACTATTATAATGGGTGATTTCAATACTTGTCTGTTAAGAAAGGATTCCAGGGCAACTGCCTTTGAGTCCTCTATTTCGGCAAGTAACCTGAATATTCTTCCACTCAACCTTACTCACTTTTTTCCGAACTCTAAGCCATCTCTTCTAGATCTCATTCTCGTTTCCTCCTTGAATCATGTGGCTAAGCATGGTCAGTGCGCGGCGGATGCTTTTTCATATCATTATTTAATTTACATTTCCTATATAATCCGCCCGCCCAAGGCAAAGCCAAAAATTCTTCTGCAACGTTATTTTGGTGGTATAGTTTTAGATCAGCTACGCAATGATGCGCAGAATTTGGGTTGGTCTGGTGTTGTTGATGCGACAACCATGGATGACAAAATTGGAGTATTTAACCGTACTCTCACAGAGCTCTACGATATTCATGCTCCGATTCGTTCTATCAAAATGAAACATGCACCGGCACCATGGCTTAATGATGAGATTAGAACGCTCATGCATAAAAAAAATGTTGCCAACATCAAACTTAAACATCGAACATCTGAAGAAAATAAAGAATAGTACATTAATCGTCGCAACGTCTGCAATAGGATGTGTAGGGATGCACAACGCCGACATATTCACAGCTCTGTACAAAATGGCAATTCTGCCAAGGTTTGGAAATTTTTGAGATCGCTTGGTGTAGGTAAATCGCGCCAAAATGATATTTCCAAAACCCTAGACCTAAATTCCTTAAATAAGCATTTTTCCACTTCTGCAAAATATGATGGCCCTTTTAAACTTGCAACTTTGAATTATCTCTTCTCTTCCATCCTCAGATGGTCTGAGACCTTTTTCTTTACTCAATTTACTGAAGGTGATGTTAAGAAGAGCATACAGTCGATATCTTCCAATGCAGTCGGCAGTGATAGCATTAGTCGCAATATGATTCTACCCATACTTGATGAAATTGTTCCTGTGATCCAGTTCCTCCTGAATTTTTCTATCTCCTCCGGCAGCTTTCCAGTAACATGGAAAGAGGCACAAGTCACACCCTTACCCAAAAAATCCAACCCATCGTCCTTTTCAGAATATCGACCCATCTCTATTCTTCCTTTCCTTTCGAAAGTCCTAGAACGTCTAGTTCACCAACAACTGTCTTCCTTCCTTATCAGAAACAATCTCCTTAATCCCTTCCAATCTGGATTTCGGTCTGGTCACAGTACTATTACAGCTTTGACTAAAATTACCGATGACATCAGGTATGGGATGAGTAATCAAAAGCTCACAGTGCTGTCACTGCTCGACTTTAGCAGTGCGTTCAACAATGTTGATTTCGACATTCTGCTAGGTCTGCTGTGCTCTTTTAACATCTCGCCGACAGTGATCGAGTGGTTTCGTAGTTACCTGTGTGGACGTCGGCAGAGAATACGTATTGATGATTCCTACTCATCGTGGTGCAATCTATCTGCTGGCGTTCCTCAGGGCGGCGTTTTATCTCCTCTTCTCTTCGCAATCTTTATTAACTCTATTTCACAACAGCTATCTTTTTCCTACCATCTTTATGCGGACGATCTACAGATTTATACTCAGGCACCTCTAAATCAGTTACATGCGGCAATAGAGAGCACTAATGAAGATCTGAAGCGTATCTGAGATTGGAGTAAATCATACGGCCTCAAAGTCAATCCTATAAAAACTCAAACTATTATCATTGGGAGCTCACGTATGATTTCAAAAATTGACTGCTTCCGGCTACCACAAGTCATATTTGATGGAGTCCCTGTAAGCTTTAGCTCGTCAGTCAAAAATCTAGGATTACTCATAGACAACCAGCTATCTTGGGAACCTCAACTAGCAGAAGTCAGCCGGAAAATCTTTGCTTCGGCATCTTCACTCATAAGATTACGTAATTTTCTTCCTATCACCACTAAGACTGCGTTCGCACAATCTCTTCTTTTGCCTATACTTGATTACGCAGATGCTTGCTATCCAGATTTGACCGAAGAGCAACTTGATAAGCTAGAAAGACTGCAAAATGTCTGTATCCGATTCATTTTCGGTCTTCGGAAATATGATCATGTCTCCGAATTCCGAAAAAGGCTCAATTGGTTACCTATCCGCCTTCGCAGGAACATGCATATCCTTTCTTTCCTTTACAATATCCCATTCCTTCCTACGACTCCACTTTACCTAAAAGAGCGCTTCGAATTCCTCCACCTTACTAAATCCCACCCCCATTGATCCCAGTATACGCTTCAATTGAAGACACCTCAACATCACTCCACGTCACTTTACTACAACAAATCTTATTCCCTGCTAGCTGTCCGCTTATGGAACGAACTTCCTGCAACAATAAGACAAGCCCAATCTCCACAAGCTTTTAAAAATATGGTATTTAAACACTATTTTTCCCATAGTTGATTTTATAACTTATTTATTAAGGTATATGTATCTATTTTAATAATATCTTTTTAGTTACAATGCATATGTATCTATGTTATGTATTATGTTTGTTTATATGTGTAAGTATTAATTTTAAGTATATTCATATATATGTTAACTTATAGCTGCACACCCCCGCAATATTATAATTTAGAAATTCTCTCCATCCAAAGGTTGTCTGGTAGAGATCGCTCTAAGCGATAAGACCGCCCATTGTACTACCGATATGTTATGTTCTTCTGTTACTTTTGTTTGTTTTTTTGTTCTTGGTGTGCAATAAAGTATTATTCATTCATTCATTCATTCATTCATCACATATTGTGGCGTCAAACCCAACACGCCTTTAGCCAATACAGGCAAGCATCACGACCACCGACCAATCCAGAAGGGCAGACAATCACGTAAATTACAGTAAAAATATACTCCCTGAAAGGTATATATGTACTGTTCCCTGTCACTGTATTCTTCTCATGTTTTTTTGGAAAAGCCCACAATGTAGCTTTCTTATCTATACTAATATTATAAAGAGAGAACATTTGTATTTTTGTATTTTTGTATTTTTGTATTTTTGTATTTTTGTATTTTTGTATTTTTGTATTTTTGTATTTTTGTATTTTTGTATTTTTGTATTTTTGTATTTTTGTATTTTTGTATTTTTGTATGTTTGTATGTTTGTAATGATTTGGCTCAAACACTACTGAACCGATTAAAAAAATTCTTTCGCGATTACATAGAATGAACTCTCGGAATGAAAATAGGCTATATATTATCCCGTTTAATTAAAGGTACATTCGTGGAGACCTAATTTGCAACCTAAGTCGGCAAAAAAACGGTCGAAAAAACATGTTTCTTACAAACGCTGCTTAATTGAAAATAGATAGAAGAATATTTTCTACCCAAGAGTTGTACAACTTAATAAGACCTACAAAAAAGTCCGCGATAGCATATGTCTATCTCTTAAGGTTGACTCACAGTAACCATTTTAATCTTAAAATTTTTGTTAAAAAATATTACATAACTTCCAAGGCTATTTTCAAGTATATAGTATTAATCCTTATCCAAATAATTACGTTAATTAGCTTGGCCACATATTATAGATTAAAATTGTCCTTTACAGTATATAATTCAAAAGAAAACTCTAGAAGATATCACGAATTTCATATACACGCACCGCAAAATTAATAAAATATCTGCAGTGAAACCACAGATTAGGTAATAGTTACTGCGAAAATATTATTATAAGCTTAGCGATGCTGTAGATCCCCACCGATCACAATCAATTTAAAGTCAATATAGTATAATAATATGATCTATTGTATAAAATAATATTCATCTATACGAGATATATAATAATATAATATTTTATACCACCCCGACTGATCTATGTATAATCTTTTCATTAAAAGCATTCCAATGACTCTAAACACGACATTTAAAATCTGAGCTGTAAGTTGGTGAGGATTTGAGTATTCTGTAGAGTCTAGGAGATGTCCCAGCATCAGGTCAATGCTTCCATGTTCTTACAATATCGTTGAAGAAGAAGATTTTCGAATTGATCAGACCTATGAAAGTTGATTTCATAGCGCAATTAACTAGAAAAAAGCTCATAGTTTTATAACGATTGAACGAATTTTCATGAATCAAAGCTAAGAAAACTCTCGATGAAGACATCTATCAAACAAAAAACTATCAATAATAAAAACAAAATCGGTTCATCCGGGTAGGTGCTAAGATGCTACAGACAGACACACAGATACACACGTTAAACGTATATTACCCCTACATTTTGCGTCGGGGAACGCGTAAGGTTACGGCGGCAGATGTTCACCTTTTTTTTATATCTTATAGGCTAACGTTTGACCACTATCTCACCTGTTGGTAAGTGATGATGCGGTCGAAGATGGTAAGCACGCTAGGCCTAGACTGGGGAACTGGCTCTCAAGGATAGCTGCCGGAACACATTAGATGTTTTTGGCGACAGAATGTCTAACTTGAGGGTGGTAGCTGGCCAGGCGGACACTAGATAGTGTCCTACCACCATGCGGGGGTTGTTGGTTTCTTAACGATGTTTTCCTTCACCGAAGGGCCACTGTGAGAAGCGCACATACATTTTTCGATGGAAAAATCTATTGGTGCACGGTAAGGTTTGAACTCGGTACCACGGCATCAAAGCCCACCGTTCTCCCGATTACGCCACCGGGCCCGGGATCTTTGGTGGTAAGCTACTTTTTGGTTGATTTAATGATCCCACTACCACTGTACGAAAACTCATGATTCATGAATGCACATAAAACTTTCATTGGTAGGTATATAGCTAGGATTAGAACCAACGATCGTCGGGTCAGAATCAGGGTAACTATCCTTTACGCTAAAGGGCCGTCCAATATCACTACGTAAGTATTATAAAACAAATTCCATCACTGCGTCTGTCTGTCTGTTCGCAATAATCTCAATAGCTACTGAACGGATTATCATGCGGTTTTCACCAATAGCCAGAGTGTTTATGAGGAAGGTTTAGGTGCATAATTCGTTAAGGTTTTGTGTAAATTGGATGAAATATGACGATGGTTGTTAAATATGTTCATATTTTATATTCGATGCAACAAACTGATGCAAATGTTGTAGGCATATATGTTCTACACGTGCGAAGCCGGGGCGGGCTGCTAGTTAATAGATAAAAGGATACTCCCTGATTCCCTGGCTTCTTACTGCTCCGTTTATGCACAATTTCAACACTTTTTAGCACATAAAAACTTTAAAATAATCCTATACGTCCAGTAACATCTCCCAATCTTTTTCTCCTCCCAGTACCAAAAATCTCGCCAAGCTTCGCCTCCAAAAGTCAAGTGCCGTCCATTTTAGCGGCAAAAATCATTTTCCAACACCATTTTACGCAGAAAATCTTTAAAGGAGCCATAAACTACGAAAAATTAAATAAAAACTTTTCTAAACAAAAACACAATAATTCCCTTGCCCTGACAAGTGACCGCCCCTTTTGACCCTGACAGTTCATGTAATCTTATATCTTTTTAACTCTACAAAGTGGCTTCGCACCTGACCCATATAGTGCCAAGCGTTGTTTTGTTTGACCCAAATATTTAATTAAATACTAAATGAGAACGATTCTATTTACATATTCTTTTGAATATAAATATAGTACATCATTAAAATCAATATAAATTCGAAATATTACCGCATAAACCTGAACCAATCTCAATAAATCGTAGAGCTCGAAATCCGTTCTGTTACAAACTGGAAGCTGAAATAAAACAGATTGTTGAAGTCATTGGGCATTTTTCTTCGACACCACCCCCCTACAAAAGGAGTTTTAACGCGGGCGGTAATTTCATACATAAGTTGTATAATTTAGAATTAAATGGTTTATACCTATAAGGTATAAATTATATAATTCTGATATAGATATCTAAAATGTAAAATCAATAAAAGGCTAGATAATTCTTGTGAGACTAGTGTCTTGTGTCTAGCCCAAAACTCTCCACCCCTATTGTTATTGTAATCAGTGATGCGCATAAGACTGAAGATGTAGGTATACCGCTGTATGATTAAATAGCAAGCAAAAATGTCCAATCTAACACTAAAGCACTAAGCTAAGTGCCAAGACTCAATTTGAATGCGCAAACAGAATTTTAACGACGCAGCTGAAACAAAAGCACCTCCTCCTGTGTGCAATAGATAAGGGTTATAAATAAAGACCGATAGCTGCGATGGAAACAAAGCCGCTGTTTGACCTGACTCGGATATCCCGGAGGGAATTAAATGAAACCGGGCCAGCGGGAACTATGCAGCTTTTCATCATGAAAGCAATTCGTGTATTAAAAAAGATTGAATAAAACCTACCGTCTGAATATCATTCGATATGCCGGAAAAAATGAGAAACTATATACTGGGAATTGGGTCGCATTCGATTCGTGCTTCCGAGAATATTTTCAGTTATTCAGTTTTTCAGTTATTCTTTTTCATGTATTCTATTGAAACGGCCAGATATTATCGCTTTTCTTTTTTAAAATTATAACGTCGTACACAAAAATTACCAAATATAGGATCAAAAGGGCACTAGAGTACGACAGGTGGTGCCATTTTCCAGTGGAAAAAAATTAGACGATTTTTTATTTTTAGCATCGAGAATAAATAGCCTTCCGGAAAAGCCAGTCCCTACGCTTACACGGGTGTTTTCTGTTAATAATTCAGTGGCTACGTGGATAGGGAAAACCTTCGATAAGTCTTTAATGAATGCCTGGATATCGTGAGAGCCACCACATGTATACTTTTACTACCATTACATGCAATGTATACCTACCTATATTTGATATTGTTTGGAGTCATTTAACATTATTTAACAAAAATAATTAGTGTCATTATTTTTTTTTTTATTATGTGACTTTGCGTGAATTACCTATAATTGAAATGTAATTGATGGATTACTGGATTACATTTTAAAGCCGTTGTGCTATGGAATTACTTACCTGTAGAAATTAGACGCTCTCAAACAATAGATACTTTAACTACTATACTTTACTACTACCTTTCGTCTTAGCTACTTTTAAAACTATCTGTTTCCTTTGGTATTATTGTTTTAAATTTTGTATTTGGAAGAGGTCGCTTGTAGTGATAAGACCGCCCATTGACGCTATTAGATTTAAATTGTTTAGTTTTAATGTGTTTATGTTTTTTATAAGTGGTCAATAAAGAGTTAATCTATCTATCTATCTACTGTTCGATGGGTTACAAAAAAAAATTGCTGAGCAAAATGAAATAGTAAATATGTAGTGTAAACTTAATTCTTGAAGACTATTACTCGTAACATAACGTAAAATAACGTTAAATCATGTTTATGCTCTTCACGTTCTTCTTCAAATAAATTTTAGTGTTTGACAGAACATCACAGACTATTCTTCTTACGGTACGTGTGAGTGAGATAGAACAAAACTGGGGTGAATTAATTTGTCTTCACACCAATGTTCTACCTTGCAAGCTTCTGCTAAGGTGTAATCTTTTTAGTTTTAATGAATACGCGTTATCAAAATACATATCGCATAATCACTTCAAGCTTGCTAACGCTAGGATCAATAATAACGAACCATAGCCGTAAACATTTTCCACACGTAGGCAGACTAATCAAATCACGTATGAAGCCACCGATGAAGGTTTGAAGGTTAGTAGGTTTATAGGTTTGAAGAAAGCTGTAATGCAAACAAATTAATGTTTATGGTAGCCCTAGCCAGATATCTTCGCTACGCACAAGCATTGCACAAAATAAGCATTGGCTATAACATCAAGTTTGCAAAACTGAATCCAAAACTACTACTGAGGCTAGCATGAAATGAAATAGTTCTTGTTTCGGTATTTACTTCAATTTTTCATCCGGCTGCAGATAAATAAACGGCTCCACCAACCACCTGCCCGCGTTTTTCAGTCGGTACTTTTCCCTGTGTTGATCAATCTTTAATGGCAGCAGCTAATAAATCAGTTGTCTTGGCCTTTAGACAATTTTTGATTTTGACTTTTACCGGGACCTTTAAACACCATATTTGTATACATTGAAATCAATCAAATCTACAAACAGTATTTAGTATGGTTTGAGTGGTTCTAATTACAAAGGAATGGATATGGTATTTTACGGCTTCATTAAAATGAAAATAGCCGTTGATTCTTACTATCTTTTCAGAATAACTGTGGTTAATGATGTTTTGGACGCAATTTGTAGAGATAGATACTTATTTTAGATGCAACACGAGAAAAACGAAATTTGCGGAAACTCAGAAGAGGTGGGGGAGGAGTATAGAAGTGAACTTAAGAATGGGTAACTGAGTATTATGTTAACAGGTTAAAAAATAGGTTTGAAAATATATGCTCTGATAGTAATCTAAGTACAAAGAATTCAATTAATTAATGATGTCTATCCAATGTACTTGAAATTACCACAGAAACATGAGCTGTTAAATAAATAAAACTGACCAAGTGCAAGTCAGACTTTTGTCTCGCACACGGAGGGTTCCGAACCGCAGTATAATAATATATAAGTATAATATTATATTACCGTGTCAATACCAAACATGCTTATTTACTACAACGCCAACTAACGAATATTTAACGAACTTCTAACACCAACTAAGTGAATGTTAACACAAAGGTAGGTAATTAATATTATTTATTAATAAGTTAAACAATCGTTCACATGGATGGCGCTATAGTGAAAAGACGTTTTTAGTCTTTGTTGTTATAGCGGCAACAGAAATACATCACCTGTGAAAATTTCAACCGTCTAACTATCACGGTTCATGAGATACAGCTTGGTGACAGACGGACAGACAGACAGACAGACAGACGGACAGCGGAGTCTCAGTAATAGGGTTTCGTTGGTCCCCTTTGGGTTCGGAACCCTAAAAACAACACCAGTACTTATTTGAAATTCCGCAGCAGCCTCGACTGGAAAATACTTCGATAGTCCGCAGTTAAAGTTGAGCGTTATATTAAGTTAAACTTGTTCGATTGGCTCAACGTCTGGGGCCCCTATGAAGGCTTACTGAAACCAACAAAGTTCAGAATGCCGACTTGATTCTTTACCGAGTTAATTCTTTAGCTCAGGAAAAAGTGGTGGTGTAACTTTGTAGGTTTTAAATATTCTTCATCTTTTTAAACCCCGACACCAAATGTTATAAGTTTGACGTGTGTATCTATCTGTGTGTGTGGCACCTTAGACAAAAGGAAAAAAGGAACCCAGTCAGTCTGTCTGTCTGTCTGTCCGTCTGTCAAGACCCTTTTTCTCAGCGTAGAGATATCAAGTTGAAACTTATATCAGATACTCTGTTCTACGGTCTCTTTTGGTTGTAAAAAAATCTAACTTGTTAGTCAACGCGATCAAAAGATATGACCGTTTATTTACGTTGCATATTTTCACATATTTTGCAATTTCACAAGGGAATCAAAACCTATAGGATACTTCCCGTTGACCAGAATCATGGAATTTGGCAAGAAGCATGGTAATCTTAAGGCACTTATACAGGAATAAATGAACTAATGCAATAAATGAACTTAAAACCGTAAATCATGCTTGCCTAGAAGATACCTGTTCACTATTAACTTGAAGAGACCCAAGTTATTTGCTGTTCGGATAACTTATTCTTAGCTCCCAAATAACAGACGTACCGATTTTGATTAAGTTATTTCGTTTCATAGACGACTTATGAATCGAGAGTGTTCTAATCTTAGCTATATATCAAGAAAATACGTGCAGCAATTTATAATTTTCAATACATATCTTAATATAATAAACATTACATTACAGCAAAAAGTTTTATTTACGATTTTTAATTTTTTTATCGGCGTTTATGGTGTTAAGAATTTAGGAAATTGCTTTCTCATAGTCTTTGTCTTATAGTGTGTTTATTTTATCTTAAACTCGGCTTCCAAATTAAAGATTTGCGACTTTTTCTGATCTGTATACTACTTACACTTACACTATGTACTATGTTAAGACGTAAAATATCCTGTTGTGGAGACAACAGGATAAGTAAACGCACGTGAACATCGCACGTCGGTACTTTTCCAATAATATTCCTTTTCCTTGGTTAATAAAACATACATTTTATATTATGTTTCTTTGAAGTGTTACACACTTTATATTTTTGTAAATTGTTAAACACAATCCAAAATTTCATCGTACCGACATCGTCCCGTCGGTACGATGAAATGTTGGATTGTGTTTAACAATTTACATTCATTTTATCCATAGAAATAGGAATAATAAGGTATTATTATTCCTATTTCTATGCTAATTACTATCCAACTTCCTATAATTCTGTGCACTAATAAAAATATATATAGTTATAAAAGTAGTGCTCATAATTTAAAGGCGAAAGTTTGTGTGTATGTTTGGTTCACGCTAAAACTAACCTAACTAACCGATTAAGCTGTAATTTGTTATGTGATAGCCCAGACCCTGGACTAACATATAGGGTATTTGTATACCGATTTTCCCACGGCAACGATGTCTACGTGGGTAAAACCACGAGTCACAGCTAGTATAATAATAATCCTGAATGCGGAAGCTAAGAGCTACATGGATTTCATCCGCTCCGATAGTCGCTGAATGGTTATCGTCGACGGCAATAAGCGGACTGCACTGAAAATCTCGATAGATCACGTTTGGAATTCAATTTTCAGAGCAGGCGTGCTTCTACACTTCCAATTTGTTTGCATTTCTATTCGTTCAAGGGTTTATAGCTATTCGAATATCTATACAACGAGGGTAGATGTAAATCGCGTTATTAGCAGCTTGCAATCAGACTTCAGGCACAGAATAAATAATAGTAGGTAGAAGTAGCTTCAGGTCCGGGTAAATCTGATTAGGGGAAAATACAGATGGTTTCAGGATTCCACAGCCCGGATTTTTATATCTTGAGACTGTATTGACTTGTGTGTGAAAGTTTAATGAATGTTATTGACAATTTTAGTCACTTTGATAATACAAAGGAACAAAAACAATATTTTTGTTAGACGATAGTGTTAAATTTATTAGTAAGTAGTAACCCGCGCCCCGGCTCCGCACGGGTGAAATTTATGTCTTAGGTCGGATGGACGGCCCGTTGGCGTAAAGGAGATGCCTTGACTTTTAACCTGGTCGCTGGCTTAAATCCTAGCCGTGCACCAATGGATTTTTCTATGTGCATTCATGGGTGTTCGATTTTTCACCCGATTTTGACGAAAATTGGCACAAATGTTCCTTGATTTATTCTTGAATTTGTTAGTCGATCGCGATTTTTTATTGGGGAAAAAGGTACGGAAAGAGAAGAACGTTTTCTGTAGCGTTATTTATCAACGCATTTCGATCAAATTTGAGAGGCACACTCTAAGGACTTGATCCTACGCAAGTTGTTGCGAAAAAAAAAATCCAAAAGGGGGGAGTGGAGGAGGAAAAAAGTGAAGTTTGACGTATTTCAATATTTGAATTTTTTCGGATTTCTTTTTGGATTCCGTATTGGAAGCCAAAAAAGCCTTCGCGAGACAAACCACGCCAGATAACAGATTCGACCTTCTAGCGAAGGGAACGCGAGTAATCGCTAAAACTTATAAGTTTTAGCATTTATTTTATTACTCGCGTTCCCAAAACTCGCTATTCGCGTTCGTTGCGTTAGCAAAATAGGGGTATACAGGGGTATACCGTATACCCCTATTTGCTAACAAAATTTGCTCAAAAGCCTATTGGAAAATTCATAAACTCTAAAATGGCTTTGCTAGGCCAGGGCCGGTAGTCTCTACATGCATAGCGATGAATTTCGAGCGATAATCGTCGATACGAAAAGAGATGCAGATAATAACTGTCTAGCTGCATCTCCTTGAAATGATAAGCTTTCAATGGAAAACTACAGACCAATCGCTCTTCAATCAATATTCTCTAACATTTTTGAGAAATATATTTATAAAGAAATCAATAAATACCTTGAAAAAAAAAGGTATACTATGCCCAGAAAAAAAGGATTCAGGCAGCATAAAACAATCAACATGGCCATTTATGACTTCGTGACACGAGTTTTAACAGAAGTAGACAAAACATCGCCTATATGCTCGATTTTCTGCGACATGACCCAAGCGTTTGACTACGTCGATCACGAAATTCTTTGCAACAAACTGGAAGCTTATGGCATTAGAGGAAACGTATTAGAGTTGATTCGATCTTATCTAATTATGAGAACACATGTAACACAAATTACAAGTATAAACATCAAAACTAAAACGGAAGAAGTATTCTCATCTAGGAAGCGCTATGTGTCTTATGGGGTGCCTCAGGGCAGTGTTTTGGGACCACTTTTATTCATAATCTATATAAATGACTTGCCTAATTCAACGCTCCAGCATATGACTCTTTTTGCAGACGACAGCACACTGACCATAACCAAAAATAACAAAAATATTGACATGTATGAAATTGAAATAAATAACGCATTGACATCTATAATTTCATGGCTTGACAATAATAATTTAAAAATCAATTTGACTAAAACGAACATAATGCACTTCAGCCAAAGACATACAAACTTCTCTGACATAGAATTGAATCATAATAATAATACCATAAGCAATGTTGACAATGCAAGGTTTCTAGGTTTGACGATTGACAAAAAGTTAAATTGGAAGAGACATATTGAACTTCTCTGTACTAAAATAAGTAGTTTGTCGTTTGCCCTCTACAAACTTTCGAATACTCTGAATCTTGATGCACTCCTTTCAGCTTACTATGGCCTGATCGAATACAACCTTAGGTATGGTATAATATTTTGGGGAAACTCTACAAACAAAAATATTATATTCAAAATGCAAAAACGCTGTATCCGGGCCATGTTCAACCTGCACACTCAAGTTAGCTGTAAGCCATATTTCACAGACCATAGAATCTTAACACTCCCGTCTCTGTATATATTAGAAACAGCACTTTTTGTAAAATATAATCAAAATCTTTTTCCAAAATTGTCTGCAACTGTTACTCGAAATAGACGTAACGACACGATCCGCATTGTAAAAGGTAAAACCCAACTATTGCGCAAGAGCATTATGGGAATGGCTCCTACAATATTCAATAAAATTCCCAAATCTATAAAAGAACTCGACAATGTATTGTTCAAAAACCATCTGAAGAAAATGCTAGTTAAAAATGCTATTATTCTATTGACGACTTTTTAAATGACAAATTTTAACCGTGCTGTAATTTATTATAACTATTTTGACATTATTTTGACATATTCACTTGTTCTAATTTTTGTTCTTAATTTTTGATATTATTAATTTTAATTTATTCAATCTTTTTATAAAAATGTAACACGAATTTAACAATGTTCAGCAGCGTCACGCGTCTCATTTGTACGCCCATGTGGGCAAAACATGACGAGCTATTTCTATGTTTAAGACCATACTGCATGCAATGTTTGTGTATGTGTATAACGCATGTTTTGAACAAATAAAATATCTTTATCTTTATCTTTATCCTTCTACTAGACGTTTGCGATTAGAGAACGCATCGCTATCAAGGTAGAGACTTCCACCCCAGGGGAAATGGAAAGTATCGGTTATTGCATGATTATAAGGACTCGCGAGGTCTACTGCTCTCATAGAACCACTAGTTAGTAGTATTCAGTATGCAGTGTAACTATCGAGTACAAATCTTCTAATACTATATGAATCTTTGTCCTGACATACTGACTGACTGACTGATAGACAACGCACAGCCTAATCCGCTGGTTGCACAGACTTGAAATTTGGAGGGTATATTTATCTTAGTGCGTAAAGGTGTACTAAGAAAGGATTTTCTAAAATTCACCCCTTTAGGGGATGAAATAGGGGTTCAAAGTTTATATGGAGAAACAAGATTAGATAGTCTTTTCTATTCGAAACTTCACACTTGTGCTACAGTCAATAAATAAGTAAATACCTAAGTATTTCAGGCTCTTCAACACAGGCGCTTCGAAATACCACCCCTTAAAAGGGTGAAGCGGGGTAACAAACACTGTAATCATAATTGTTTCGGATTGCGCTGAAATTTATCATACAGATAGTTATTTTGACATAGGTATCCGCTAAAAAAGGATTTACTAAAAATTCCCCCCGGATACGGAACGGGTATTCAAAGTTTGTATAGCGAATGATGAATGAGATAGTCTGTTTTATTCGAAACTTTACATAAGTACCTACTTCTGTAAACAAATAAGTAAGTATGTGTTACAGGATTTTTCAAAATGGGGTAGGTAACAAAGTCTGAAAATTTGGGTTTTTCGGGTTTTATAGATATAAATCCCGATTTGCCTTAGTCACGCGATAACATGAAAATGGGTGAACCAATTTGGCTAATTCTTATTTAATGTATATCTATATAAAAGAAAGGTTTTTACAAAGGAAAAGTTTTAAGTAAATAAAAGGAGTTTTTAACGCGGGTGATGCCGCGGAGCACTTCTAGTCATATACAAATTGCAAACCTAAATTTGCAATATCTTAAAAATTGAGAGCCACCGAAGAGAAATTCAATAAAGCCAGCTCCACAAGTCTAGGGTTCTTTAAAATTTTATTACATATTGTAGAATTGAATTTTCTTTCAAAGTAGATACGGCAATGTCTGAGAAAGTAATATGTGAGGTAACAAAACCTCGACAGCTAGCCACAATGCTGTACTATTATTGAACGAGGCACAGAGAAATATCGTATCGTAGAAAGTTTCATTCATCCTTAAATTGTGCCCCTTTAGGTTTATTGTTGAGTGTTCTGAAGACTGCTGCTTAATGCAGACTGTCTCTCAAGTCTGGCCTTCAAACAATTTTCAAACATATTTCTGTAAAGTAGACTCTATACCTAGGAAAGCGTTTAAATGTACAGTATTGGCAGCTTTAAACAATTTTCCGTTATTCACTACATTCGTGAATCCAATGGTACTTTTTTTAAATATTATAATTTATATAGGTTAGCGATTAACTATCTAACCTGTTGCTGATGATGCCGCTGAGGATGTTAGCATGCTAGACTATGCCTAGAATGGGAACTTTCTCATAAGGACAGCTGCCAGAACACATTATATGTTTAGTAGGTTGAAAATTGCTATATCACAGGCATTTATTATTAAAATTGTTATTATTTATCATGTTAATTGTATAATAATGTTTATTTTTTGCTACAAATAACTTTTATTTGTAGATATTTTGCTTTATAAAGTGTCAGCTGGTTTTTGTTTCTAATGACTTGCTGTTGTTCTGAATAATGTAAACAAACACAAAAACATAAAGCTAATAACCAACGAACACATTTCCTCCCAAATTCATACCAAAGCGGACTCTCACGTTAAAAAATTCGGCCTCTTCCCAAGTTTTCCATCAGTGTCAGGTGTTCTGTTCCGGAAACGGGGATGCGCCGAGCGAGATGAAATTTGCTTGTTGTTCAAACAAAAAAAATCCGGCCATCGCTCGTTCATCAAACAAAATGCCAGGCAGCGTCGGGCAGGCTGGACTTTGCTGGCACATCTCTGAAATTGGCTCAATGACTTTGTAATTTTAGAATACAGGGGTATGTTGAATCCTTGATTAATGAACCTGCTTTCATAAAAATGAAGAAGTGTGATTGAAGGGATCGGCGGAGATAACTTTTTTTTCTTTTTTTTTAATATAATAAATGTTTTATTTTATTGAATATCTCACATAATATTATATTATATTATATTATATTATATTAATAACAGCTATAATGATATTTGATTAGAGTCATTCACCTGAGATAGTTCTTAAATTATACTAAAAAATACATTATCCTAAATTACAAATTGACTACACGCGTAGTACGTCTTACTCTATATTATGGTAGTTATTATTTTTATGGATCAATTTTTTCTTATTAATACGCTTTTATTAGCTTCAGACGTATGTATGTTAGTATGTAACGGAATCTTTGAACATGATTTTAACCCCCTTCAAAACGTCGGATTAACTCGAAATTTGGCATACTTATTAAGGACCGATGACAATAAATAAATAAAAAAATTCGACTAAAAAATGAAAAATAAATAATAGTTTAAAAAAACTAAAAAAATACGCTTTTATAAAAAATCCAACTAAAAAATAGAAAATAAATTTTAATAAATTTGAATTAAAAATAGTGTAAGAAAAAATGATTTTACTGTAAAAAAAAGCGTGGGGTGCTTTTCAGGATATTATCAAAATAACCCTTCTAGTCATATCTGTTCATAAAATATTTGGAACTATTGATACCATGCACCCCACGCTTTTTTTTACAATAAAATCATTTTTTCTTACACTATTTTTAATTCAAATTTATTTTCTATTTTTTAGTTGGATTTTCTATAAAAGCGTATTTTTTTAGTTTTTTTAAACTATTATTTATTATAAGCTAAAGTTTGGATGATGGCAGCACGCTAGGCCTAGAATGGTAACTGGCCCTCAAGGACAGTAGCCGAAACAGATTTTCTACTTGAGAGTAGTAGTTGACCAGGTGGACACTGGATAGTGTTTTACTACCATTCAAGGGTTGAAGGTTTCTTGATGATGTTTTTCCTTCACCGGAGGGCTACTGTGGAATGCACACATAATTTTTTCTGTAAAAAAAACCATGCACGGCGTCGATCCGAACCCGCTTCCTCTGGCGTCGATGCCGACCACTCTCACAATGGGCGACTGAGTCCTCAAGATGCAAATAATCATAGAAGAATCCTCCGAATTATTTCGAGCAAAGATTTGGTCAATTTTAGTTACTGTTGAGCTCAGAATTATAATAAGCAAAAGAGATAGAGTGTAAGTTACTTGTGTGTTTGTTGAAGAATCAGAGGTGGAGCTTTAAACAATAAATAAATTCCTTTATGTCTGTATTCTATCCATGCAAACTCGTTAAGGTTAATCCTATTTGATTCGAAATTGGACCCAGTCTGAGTGAACACACCTAATTGCTAAAGAGATTATCTGACACGCATATGTTATTAGATTTCTTTGTGCCAGGAAAACGTTTTACTGAATCTCGGCATAATTTAATGTATGTGTCAACAGTAACTCATTAGTTTTGCTCTATGTTTTCACATATAATGACGCTTAATATGGAGGTTAAGACAAGGAGAACAATCTCCATCCATACACGCAAAAGTGTCCGTCAATAGTAGAATGTATCACGGGGGCGCAACATAATATTTTTCGTTGAGGACGTATTTTGAATCCAGAGCGTAGCGAAAGATTCTAGAGTTTTATATCATCCATTTAAAAATTGAAAATGCAAATACGTATCTCAGCACTACTACCGTAGTAACTATTATATAATCTGTGCTACTACATAGTATTATTATCCATTATGTACATTGAAAGGAGGTTATAATCGCCTAGCACCAATTTGTCAGTTATTCAAATAAGAAGTAATGTTTTTTTGGGTTAAAAGGCAAAGTGGCCAATTAAGTTACAAGGTAGGTATCTGATAAATCATCATCATCATTATCAGCGGGTATCAGTCCACTGCTGGACGTAGGCCTCCCCCAAGACACGCCACTGAGCCCGGTCTTCGACTCTTTGTTTCCAGTCACTGCCCACCGCTTTGCGAATGTCGTCGCTCCACCTAGTCACAGGGCGTCCTACTCTACGTTTGCCGATTCGCGGTCTCCACTCTAGAACCAGTCTGCCCCAACGGTTATCGGTCCTACGGCAGATATGACCAGCCCAATGCCACTTCAGTTTGCTAATCCGCTGAGCTATGTCGAACACTTTAGTTCTCTGGCGAATTACTTCGTTCCGGATTCGATCCCGTAGAGAAACACCGAGCATAGCTCTCTCCATAGCTCGCTGAGCGACTTTAAACTAGTGGACTAGTCGAACCGTGAGTGTCCACGTCTCGGCTCCGTATGTCATGACAGGTAGGATGCACTGATTAAAGACTTTTGTCTTTAGGCACTGTGGTATATGCGACGAGAAGACTCGACGGAGTTTCCCAAATGCTGCCCAGCCCAGCTGAATTCTTCTCTGGATTTCCTTCTTGAAGTTGTGTTTGCCTAGTTGGAGCGTTTGCCCTAGGTAAACATACTGCGTGACAACTTCGAGTGGGATTCCATCTACGGCAGTCGGTTCCGGAACAACGTGCTCGTTGTACATGACTTTGGTTTTATCCAAATGCATCCGGAGACCGATGTGACGAGAAGAATCAGCTAGGTCATTCAACATCCTTTGTAGGTCCTGCAGCGTCTCTGCCATAATGACGATGTCATCTGCGAATCGTAAGTGAGAGATGTATTTGCCGTTAATGTTGATACCACAATCTTTCCAGTTCAGCGTCTTAAACATATCCTCTAAGGCATTAGTGAACAGTTTCGGGGATATGACGTCCCCCTGTCTCACTCCTCGACGCAGGTGAATATGTTTAGAACGCTGGTTCTGTACTTGTACTGACATCGTTGCGGCATTATATAGACATTTCATCACTTCGATATATCGCCAGTCGACTTGGCAACGCTGCAGGGACTCCAAAACGGACCAGGTTTCGATTGGTCGAAGGCCTTTTCATAGTCCACGAATGCTAAGCACAGGGGCCGATTGATTCGGTCTTCTATACAATCTGCCGCACTGTGTGGATATGGTCTATATTGCCGTAACCGCTTCGAAACCCGGCCTGTTCCGGAGGTTGGAACTTGTCGAGTCTTCGCGCAAGACGTTCCCGAAGATGACCCTTGAAAACAGCTTGTAGACATGGCTCAGAAGCGAAATCGGGCGGTAGTTTTTCAATAGGGTTTTATCTCCTTTTTTGAAAAACAAAACCACCATGCTTCTGTTCCATCCCTGCGGAGTTCTACCAGTGAAGAGAACAGAATTGAAGAGCTGTTGCAGCTGGCTTACAGCTGGAGCTCCTCCAGCTTATAGAAGCTCCGTTGTGATTCCGTCCTTACCTGGGGCTTTTCCATTTTTGAGCTGTCTAAGGGCCATCACGATCTCATCTCGGCTGACTTCGGGCAGGTCTTCTGTGAAGTGGCGGGTTAAGGTGGCTCTGCAATCCTCAGTATCGGGTTCGGGCCTTGAAGCTTGCGATGCGTAGAGCTCGCTGTAGAAGTCTTCAACTTCCGACAGAATCTCCGGCTTGGATGCGATAAATAATATGCTAAATGCTGATAAATAATTAAACACAATCCAAAATTTCATCGTACCGACGGAGCTTGAACCCGCAACAACACAAATATAAAGTGTCAAAAAACACTTCAAAGAAACATAATATTAGGTATCTGATATTCAACTTTTCTGTATCAAAATAATATGAGCAATGATGCGCAAAATTCTGACCACCCAAAGTTTGGATACTGCAGTGGCTGATATATGCAGGCAGAAGTCATCGTCATCACTAAACATCATCAGACAAACGTCATGCTTGCTAATGGATATAAATAATTAAAGAAAAAAACAAAGTTGTTCAATTTCATTGTGTATTAGCTATTTGCTACAGACATAACTGCAGGCGTTAACTACGTACATAGATTAAAATCGATTTGACATGTAGTTATGCTAGTCAAAGCGTAAATTTAATTTAACACTACGTACATATGTTATCGCACTTGGTTATTAGGTTAGGTCATTTATCGTCATTCTTCATTCTACTCTGGGCTTTTTAACAAAGAAGTCACTTCATAGATACGTATTGGGTGCTTTAAATTTAAATTCTCTTCTTCTAAACTTAAATTATTTTATTTTGATCCACCATGTTTTTCTACTATTTTCTGTTCTTTACGGTTGTTTTGAAGTCAAGTGCGAAGGAAAAAGGTAATGCTTTATTTATTAACCGACTTCAAAAAAAGGAGGACGTTTCTCAATTCGACCGTAATATATATATTTTCTTTATGTTTGTTCGCGGATAACTTCGTCGTTTATGAGCCGCTATTGATTTTTATTTTTTTGTTGGAAAGGATATACCCCAACTGTGGTAGCATGGTAATTTTATCGAGGTCTAATAAGTATCTCCAGAGATATGGAGATAAACACCTAAAAATTGCTACTGAAAGTTAAGTTAAGCGCGGCTTTGAAGTCGGTTATTTTTAGTTTTTTAAACGATCTTATCAATTATAAAATTTGTTTTTGAATTTTGAGTAATTTGTATGAACGTAATGATGTACTCACTATTTGTATATTTAAAAAAAAATTGCATGCCATGTAATAGATAGCAGTACTACTTTATTTATTTTAAGACCACTATGACCTGTATTCGCAATGAATAAATGAGTATGAATATATATATTAATATTGTTTATTATCAATCAACGTCAATGGTAAAGTTATTATGTAATAAATGCAACTATTATTTTAAATTATTTTTAACCGACTGCACAAAAAAGGAGGAAGTTCTTATTTCGCCTGTATTTTTTTGTTACATCAGGACACCGTAGTTTATGAACCAATTTGGAATTACTTTTGTTTGAGAGAATATATATCCTGTTTGTCCCTATTGTAATTTTATCGAGATCTGATGAGTATCTCCAGAGATATCCAGAAGATAAACACCTCAAACTTGGTACTGAAAATGACTAGCGCGGCATTTAAAGTCGGTTTTTTTCGTCAATATTGTTTTACGTGCACAGTCACACGACTAGACCGATTTGGCTAAAATGTTCTACGTGGATAATTAATTAATTCCAGTAATATATTGTAATATATATATTTTTTTTTTTTTTTTAATGATTACTCGCAATCTGGGTTGCACATTACTAGTATTCTTGTTAACCCCTCCAACTAAGCTAAATATGCTTGTGTCTGGAGTGGGTTCACGTCAATACAATGGGTGGGGTGGGGATCGAACTCACGACCTCTCGATCGCCAATCCGACACCCTATCCATTGGGCTATTGCCGCCTCGGAATAACTAGTGGAATAGAACGTAGGATAGAGTTTGTGCAAAAGAGAACCGTCGTATAAATTGAGGGCGCGCGTCTTGATGGTTTTAATTTACTGTTTTTGTTACGTTGACAACTGACATTCCCCCGTCATTGCCAATATTGCTAAAATTGTTTGATATCTTGGTGGGTACCTACTCTTATCATTACCGGAGGGTACTCAGTAGGTATATACTATTATATAGGTACTAATATTATATATTATCAGTAGGTAATACCTTCCCTTGGCGCAGGGTCAACTAAGTATACTATATGTTTTACGATAGCCTATAAATATACTATGATATTTAAAACATAAAAACAAACAAGTAGTTTTCAATTTAATTATATTATTGTTGTTATTCATTAGATATTTTTGATTACAGCAATAAGTAGGTAAGTAAAGACATGATATTGTATCGCATTCTAGTCTTTATTTATTTGACCTTTTCTCGTTGTTGTTCAGAGAACCGACAAACAATTATTACTGTACATAGCGACCCGCCCCGGCTTCGCACGGATAGAGCATAAGTATATAAATAGCCTATCCACATTTTTGCATCAGCTTGTTGTGTCGTGTATGAATTAACATCTTCATCAATCATAGTCATCAATCATAATCATATATTTCAACCAATTTACACAAAACCACATATAAACCTTCCTTATGACACACTGTATTATTGGTGAAAACCATATAAAAAAATCCGTTCAGTAGTTTTTTTGAGTTTATCGCGAACATACAGACAGACGCGGCGGGGGACTTAGTATTATAATTTTTGTTTTTAAACATCTTACTATGTGGGTTGCACATTACTAGAAGTCTTGTTAACTCCTTCAACTAAGCTAAATATGCTTGTGTCTGGAGTGGGTTCACGTCAATAGGGAAATGGTTGGTAGATCGAATTCACGACCTCTCGAGCGCCAGGGCGACGCTTAGTCATTGGGCCACTTATATGTAGTGATTTAACAAACGTGCATTCACTCAGAAGATTTCAGAAGTTTCAGAAGGTTAGGTACTCAATTTAAATTATAAAAATATGTATATCTATTTATTATACATATAACCCGATCAAATAGGTTTAAGGTACAGACAAACCGCAGCGTCCTGCTTGCGCGATTTAGGTGGCGATCAGATAGATGCGCAGTAGTTAATACCGACTGGTTCACACCAAACGCGATCAGAAAACAATTGAAAAGTACTGAGATCGCGCCCGCAGATCGCAGGACGCCGCGGTGTGGCCGTACCTTTAGGTAGTGATAAAAACAAGGATGAAGTATTGATTTTTTTATTTCAGATTTCAACTATGTTGTCAACAATGGACTTTCCTTGAATGATAAAATCTTCCCCGCAAACAAATTCAATGTAGGCCTATTGAATTTTAATTTGTTCAAGGTAATAAAAGTACTGTTCGAACATTATGTGTTTAAATGAAAAGTTTAAATAAACTTATTTAAACACGAGCTTTTTGTAACAATGTTATCATACGAAATGAAAAGTAGGTACTTATGATAACAATTCATACAAGCCTCAGACTTCGACTTTTTTTTCTGAATCCAGAGGGATGTCCTTTTAGGTCGTACGATCATGCGACGAAATCAATTTCATCACACGATGAAATCACATCGCATCATCACGTGAGCGATGGCAATAGGACAGCGCCTGAAACCTGGGATTTAACAACAAATACTAAAAACAGCTCAACGGATTAGTAAGCTGAAGTGGCAGTGGGCTTGTCATATCTACCGCAGGACTGATAACCGTTGGGGTAGACTTGTCCTTGTCCTAGTGGAGACCGCGAATCGGCAAACGTGCGTAGGACGTCCTGTGACCAGGTGGAGCGACGACATACGCAAAGCGGTGGGCAGTGACTGGAAAGGAAGTGCCGAAGATCGGGCTCAGTGGCGCACCTTGGGAGAGGCCTACGTCCAGCAGTGGACGGACACCGGCTGATGATGATGATGATGATGATGATGACTAAAAACAGAATAAATTTAAATATTAAAGGGGCTCCCCATACAAGAAACCGATTTTTTCGGCGTTTTATAGGACTATTATCTTTTCTGTGGTTTTATGCTCGATCTTTCAAACCGTAAAACATAGAGAGACATGAAATTTGTTCATAGTGTGTTTTAAAATGGTTGCGATAATCATCAAATAATAAAAACCAAATTTAATTAAAAATTATAGGCGGTCCTTATACAAAACTTATTTTTCTGGCAAATTTTGTTCAATCGGAACCCTACGTGTCCGACTCGCACTTGGCCTTTAATACTTTGACTTTAATAGGTAGGTAACGAAAGAAAATTAAAACAGTATTTTGTTAAAATTAGCTCTTTCTTTAAGTTTGCCGTATGTTATTACTTCCCATAATTCGTTCCTTATTAGCGACACTATCGAATGGTGTAATAATACAGGGTGTTTTCTATTTTCAAAATCAACGGTTTCGATTCCTGGCTAGGAATATTGATTATTCAAAAATCCAATAATGCAGTTTTAGTTTTCATCAAAATCGGGCCCGAGACTCCTTTGAGCATTTTTCCTATGCCTCATAGTTTCTGATGTGGCCATCCAGGCCCACTTGAAAAAAATATCCTGCATATATAATAATATTTATATTATATATTATAGTATTAGTATATATTATAATATATATTATAATAGTTAATATATAATTATAGTAGTAATAAGTATATATATTAATATTTTGGCTTATAATAAAAGTAACAGAACGAGCACAACGCTTGCCTGATGGTAAGCAATGACGTCTATCCGTTACAGATACAGCGGCATGCAGCATTCTAGAATTTTGCAAGTCAGGTGTTTGGGAATGGGAAAGTCCCGAAAGCAATGCTCACTCACTTATGCAACATACTTTTTCTAATTTTCAGTTTCTCCGACCAGAACAAGTGAAAATACAACTGTACTACGAATGCCTATGCACCGATTGCAGATCTTTTGACACCACACAATTTAAGTCCACTGTTCTAACCCTTGGATCACACCTAGATGTCAATGTGTATCCTTATGGAAATGCTAAAGTAAGTCGTCATTTTATTAGATTCTAGATAGCTATGTATTATTGTTGGTTTGGTGTAGTTTAGCATCAACACCAATATTATAAATGCGATAGTCAGTTTGTATATATTGTTTTTTTGTTTGGGACTTCTTCAAAGTCAAACGGCTGAACCGATTTAGCATATACATATTTAATATTTAATTAATTGATCCGAGCTATGGCCGAAGTCGACCTTTAGTTTTTTTTAAAAAATTTTTTATACCTTGTAGGCTAGCGTTTGACCACTATCTCACCTGTTGGTAAGTGATGATGCGGTCGAAGATGGTAAGCACGCTAGGCCTTGAATGGGAACTGGCTCTCAAGGATAGCTGCCGGAACACATGAGATGTTTGGTGACAGATTTTCTAACTTGAGGGTGGTAGCTGGCCAGGCGGACACTATATAGTGTCCTACCACCATGCGGGGGTTGTGGGTTTCTTAATGACGTTTTCCTTCACCGGAGGGCCACTGTGAGAAGCGCACATACATTTTTGGACAGAAAAATCCATTGGTGCACGGCGGTTTGAACTCGGTACCAAAGCCGACCGTTCTCCCGATTACGCCACCGGGTCCTCAAAAGTTGTCACCCATTTAGCACCATCCAGGGATTACGTATGTGTAGATTAAGATCTAAGCTTCCTTAACAAGGTAACAATTTTGTGTCTTCCCGTTTGGACAAAGATACATTTAAAAAACAGAGGGTGGCAATTGAATGACCCCAATAAAATATAATTCCCTACGGTGTTTATATTTTTGACCAACTGCGTATAGCAGGCGGTAAACTCAATTCGAATTAAAAATGTTATTATCAGCTTCCTTCACACATATATATTATGTACAGTATTTCTTATTCTGTATCTATAAACTTTCAAAAACATTTTGATTTCGATGATTACATATTATGATACATACATAATGTTTCAGTTTGCATAACCTGCAAAAAGCATAACACGTGTTGTACTTACGTACCTACTACTAGTGGTTGAACAGTAGACCTCGCGTCACAGATTATATAATAGTTACTAAGTAACTCGCGTGCCCTTTATAACCATGCAATAACCGACACTTTCCCCTTTCCTCTGGCTAACCAAAAGCATTTCAGAGTTTTGGCAAATATAGGTATAAGCACTGACTAGGTTTGCTAGTGAGTGGGTATACTAAGTTTTTGCGAATATTCGCGTTGTCATGGTCCTAAGAGTTTGAATCGAGTGTCTACGAGTTTGTCTTGTGAGTGAAGGCAAAGAGGACTGCGTAATCAGATTGGTATAGGATAGGTATACATTTTCCGAAATAAATTCTAAAATTGAAAACCGTTCATATATATAGCCAACAGCAAACTTTACCCCCTTTTTGGATTTTTTTTCACAACATCTTGTGTGTCGAATGAAGTCCTTAGTGTGCCTCTCAAATTTGATTGAAATTCGTTGATAAATAACGCTACAGTAAACTTCCCCATTCCCCTTCTCCCCCCTCCACTCCCCCTTTTCGGATATTTTTTTCATACTATCTTGTGTATGATGAAGTTCTTAGTGTGTCTGCTTATGTTCTTAGTCTCTGAAATTTGATTGAATTCCGTCGATAAATAACGCTACAGCATACTATTCCCCCTTCCCCCACCCCCATATTTTCACCCCCAATCAAAAAATCGCGATCGTCATTTTATTCTCACTCACTTTGTTGTCTCACTGTCTTACACGCTCGCTTAACATTAGTTTCTCGCGGCAACGCTTTGGCGGACGCTGGCGGCCCTGTTCGTGAATTATCGTGCGCCGTTCGGATAGCTGTCGGTAGCAACCGTAGATATATTTATTAATTTGTATCAAAACTTTGAACGGTCATTACAGTTGCCCAATTCGACCATTAGAGCTTATAAACTAACTACTCAAATAAGGTGGAGGAGGCTATATACATATTAGAATAGACAAAGTTATTATAATGTACGACAACTACAAGTTGGTTTCAAGGGTCATCTTCAGGAACGTCTTGCGCGAAGACTCGACGAGTTCCAACCTCCGGAACAGGCCGGGTTTCGAAGCGGTTACGGCAATATAGACCACATCCACACAGTGCGGCAGATTGTATAGAAGACCGAAGAGTACAATCATCAATAAATGAAAAGGCCTTCGACTTAATCGAAACCTGGTCCGTTCTGGAGTTCCTGCAGCGTTGCCAAGTCGATTGGCGATATATCGAGGGGATGAGATGTATATATAATGCCGCAACGATGACTGTACAAGTACAGAACCAGCGAACTAAACGTGTCCACCTGCGTCGAGGAGTGAGACAAGGGGACGTCATATCCCCGAAACTATTCACTAACGCCTTGGAGGATATGTTTAAGACGCTGGACTGGAAATATTCTGGAATTAACATCAACGGCAAGTACATCTCTCACTTATGATTCGCAGATGACATCGTCATTACGGCAGAAACGCTACAAGACTTACAAAGGATGTTGAATAGCTTAGCTTATTCTTCTCGTCGCATTGTTCTTCGGGTGAATTTGGATAAAACCAAAGTCATGTACAACGAGCACGTTGTTCCGGAACCGATTGCTGTACATGGAATCCCTCTCAAAGTTGTTGTGCAGGATGTTTACCTAGGGCAGACGCTCCAACTAGGTAAACACAACTTCGAGAAGGAAATCAAGAGGATAATTCAGCTAAGCTGGACAGCATTCGGAAAACTCCGTCGAGTCTTCTCGTGGCCTATACCGCAGTGTCTCAAGACAAAAGTCTTTAACCAGTGCGTCCTACCTGTAATGACATACGGAGCCGTTGACACGAAGCGAGCTATGGAGAAAGCTATGCTTGATATTTCTCTGCGGGATCGAATCCGGAACGAAGTAATTCGCCAGAGAACTAAAGTTATCGACATAGCTCAACGGATTAGTAAGCTGAAGTGGAGGTGGGCTGGTCATTTCTGCCGCAGGACTGATAACCGTTGGGGTAGACTTGTCCTGGAGTGGAGACCGCGAATCGGCAAACGTAGCGTAGGACGTCCTGTGACCAGGTGGAGCGACGACATACGCAAAGCGGTGGGTAGTGACTGGAAAGGAAGTGCCGAAGATCGGGCTCAGTGGCGCACCTTGGGAGAGGCCTACGTCCAGCAGTGGACGAACACCGGCTGATAATGATGATGATGATGATTATAATTTATGCGAGGAGGATACGTCTCCACATACGATATTGCCATTCTACGAAATTTCGTTCTCTACAGGAAAATATCTCTAGATCCTGGTATTGGTGTACCACGGCGTTGAGTAACCGAAGAGTGCGTGACAGAGGAGCAAAGCGGCCTCGCTCAGTCCGACACTACGGTACCGACAGCAAATCATGGCATCAAGCCCTTATATAATTGTCCGGAACAGCTATCTTTATCTCCTCTAGCAATGTAGGGTTATTCTTTCGCCCAACCATGACATTGCGTGATTGTAGTATGAAGATGGAAGAGATAGAATGGGAGTATTAGTTTTTATTTTTATTTATTTATTTATTTTTGATCATCATAAAACAGAGATTACATTTTGATACCTTAAAGTTATCTAATTAAAACAAACTAATTACTTATACAACTAAATTACTTTGAATAAGGTACATGAGCATTAGCAGCCGTTCTAGGTCGAACCTGTGTTACAGCTGCTAAGAGTGTAGATATGGTGCTAAAATAATAATAATTACAAGAGTGAGACGGCGCGATGACAAATTATTAATGTTTGAGCAGGACTCAGGATTCATGTCGTAATTCATGCAGAATAATGGGTAAAATGCACCAAATTTTAGTATTTTAAGGAATTTTATACTTGACCACGTGAGTTTCGGTTTCGGTTTCGGCCGAAACTGAAGCCACGGCCGAACATTCGGTTTCGGTTTCGGTTTCGGCCGGAAAACCAGTTTCTGTCGGACTCTACTTATAATTCATATTTCTGTGGTGGTATAGCACGACATTCATTAAATAATAATAAAATAATTTGCTGACCAAATTCTGTCTGGGTGTAAATCCCCCGCGACACAGAATTTCCTAGTATTTAAATAAGTGACTCATCTTACAGTATTAATGTCATATCTTAAAATAATATTTCACAGACGACAGTGGATCGAAATGGCCACGTGGAAATCATCTGCCAACATGGCCCTGCTGAGTGTTACGGCAACAAGCTCCACGCCTGTGCCATCGATCTCCTGAAGAATATCACAGCGTCTGTGTCCTACAACTCCTGCATGATGGACCAGACACAGTCTGGCCAGGGATCCGATGATGCAGCGGCTGATGTTGTACGTATCTTGATTTTTATTTAAGACTAGCTGACCCGGCGAACTTCGTACCGCGAATATTAAATAAACTGTCCAAGTTGCGAGTCAGACCCGCACACGCAGGGTTCCGATTGAACAATATTTGCCGGAATAATACATTTCTTGTGTGTCCCTTTAATTTTTAATTTAATTTAGTTTTTATTTTTTGATTTGCAATTCAGCCATTGCAATACACAACATGAGTAAATTTCAAGTCTTTATTTATAAAGGTTTGTAAAATCGAGCAAAAAAAGCCTCAAAAACACGTTTCTTGTATGGAGACCCCCTTTATAAATAATAAAGGGGTCCCCCTTTATTATTATATTTTATTTTATTTTGTTTTTATCGGTCTTTAATTCACAAATAGCGAATACCCATGTATAGAAGCGCTATAATGACAACCATTAATATATGTCAATACAATGACAAAAATGTCTGAACGAACCAACAATCCGAGTAATGTATTAGTAATATGTAGTAAGTATTATTAGTAATATATTATGTTGTCGATTTAAAACCCTTAATTACTTGCCTAATAATACATGCCATAAAATTTAATTCGAGAGTGGAATAGAGTCTACCCTACCGCACCGAAGGGATGAACGTCAAATGTTTGACAGGAAAGTAGGTAGAACAATTTATATAGGAAAATGAACAACAATTTCATTTTCCTATTTTTTTACTATCTTCCTCGCAATTTTTCCATATTTTCTCATCGTTCAAACCTTCCGTGGACTACGACAAACATTTCAAAACCAAAATCACCATAATCGGCCTAACCGTTCTCGAGTTTGAGCGAGACTAACGAACAGCAATTGAGTTTTATATATAAGATAAAGCCTAAAAAGCCCAATTAACATCTTAACTGATGAAATTGCATCGTGAAAAGATTTATTTTAATAAAAGAGCTATTTTAATTATGCTAACAGTAATATGATAAAAAATAACCCTAAACATTCATGCTCAATTATAATTTGTATGCATTTATAATATTATTATACAATGCTTCTAAATGGTTATGCAATATATATAATTAATATTAATAATAATATGCCAAATTAACAACTATAATTAGTAGATACAAAATTATTTTATCTCAAATTTTTCGAAATGCTTTTTTGAAAAATCTTATGCGAAACAATAATCAACCAAAAATAATATTGGGTAGATAGTATTTCACAGATGAACTCTGTTTGACTATTTGAAGTAGGTACTGTCAGCCCGTCTTTCAAATTGTCGAATTCGAATCGAATTTCAGGTACATATTAGTGATGGAAAAGCCTAACTGCATAAACTCGGTATTTTTTAAATTTAGAAGGCTGAGGAATTGGTGATATCTATGTATATCACCCAAGTAAACGAGAAATCTTACCATTCGTCACATATGGTACGTATTATATTATTCATCATACGTGGAGTCCTGGTGTCCTGTATAACAGGTTTTCTTGTAAAACCTACCACAGCCATCAGTCTCAATTTAGTTAAGACTCATTTTGGCACCATTGTTATAACAATGTAAACATATATGTTGGAGAAATAAATACATTTTATTATTTTATTATTAGTATTATATTTCTTGTAGTGAGATTTTGATTAATCGAACGACACCCATAGGTATTAAATTACTAACGTAATCAATGACGACACCACATTCGAATAGAATACATGTTATGTGTTTAGTAGTTACACTGGCTACGAACTATCACAGATAATACACACATATTTCATTAGAAAATATTATGAAGAAAATATGGTGATATCAATCACTAAAACTACCTACTTCTTACTACTTAGATCCATTTGAGTGAGTGTGCCATGGAACTTCGTTCTTCGTTCTTCATACGAATCGCCAGGGAATTGAATGCCCTGCCTGAGTCTGTGTTTCCGGCTAAATACAATATGGGGGTCTTCAAATCGCGAGTGAATAGGAATCTTTTGGGTAAGCGCGCTCCATCATCGACCGCATCATCACTTAACATCAGGTGAGATAGTGGTCAAGTGCTCCCCAGTTCTATGTAAGAAAAAAAAATCACACAATGTTATCTTACCATCCGACGAACGATATGTTATTTTATATTCTGTTACCGAACTATATTTATCCTAATGAAAAGATCAATATATCAATAAAAATGTTTTTTTTTGCAGTGTGCTCGTGCCATGGGTATAAACTCTGAACCTATAAAGCAATGCGCAAAAAGTAACAAGGGAAACCAACTACTACAATACTACGGAGAAGAAAGCAAGAAAGCTAACTTCAATTACGTTCCTTATGTTCTGATTAATGGTGTGGAGTATACTGGCGATCACTTCATGCAGGATGTCTGCAAGGTCTTTAAGAATCCACCACCTGCTTGCAACGTGTAGTGGATTGCATACAGTAGCCGAGTAGAAAAATCGCTACCCACTTATTCTGCATTTCTGCAACAGTCTGCAACTATACATATAATCAACATGAAAGATGGACATATTGATCGATACTGTCCATTTAACTTTTTTTTACCCGACTACGAAAGAAGGACGGTTCTGATTTTCGAGTGTGTATATGTATGTATGTATATTTCTTGGGCACGCCCGAGAGCCTAAACGGCTTGTCGTATTTTTATGTGAGTGGTGTCAATAGATTTGTCTTAGTCGTAAGAGTGACACTGGGTACATTAAAAAAAAAAACAAATTAAGGATTTTTGGCGCCAAAAAGTTATCTCAAAATAACGACAAGTCACGCGTTGGAGTCTTTTGTATCGCAAACTTAATAACGAGATTAACATTGCGGTTCAACTATTCGAAAAGAAAACAAGTCACGCGTTGAAGTCTTTTGTATCGCAAACTAGCGAATTGGGATACGCAAAACAATAACACTAACAAAAATTAATGCTATCAAAATACATCGAGTAGGGTATCAAAATAAAGAATTTTTAACGGTGATTACGAATATAACTTTTATGTTTTATTGGAGTTTGTAATAGTTTAATCACTTAATTTATAGCACGCAGTCGGGTTTTTGTTCATAAAATAATTAACTGATTTACACCAGAGTATGAGTGTCTAGTCTTTAAAAGTTGATCAATTGCAATCTATCCTCGCGGACCATTATATTTTTGTTAATATGTAATACTACTCCTGTGAATGAATAAATTACATTTTATGGCTAAAAAATAAAACTTTATAAGTAACATTATTTTCTCGAGTACATATTAACAGTAGGTACTACAAAAGCATTTTCTTCTATTGTTTATGTATTTTGAGATTTCTTTTTAAGTAGGTACTCATAAACATTGTAAAATGAGGGGTCCTTTTACCGGCCAAGTTTTAATAAAAAGGAAGTAAACAATCTGTACGTGTATACCCAAGTTAGGTAAAATGTTGTAATGTCTTCTTTTTATATATTACTAGCTGAGCCCCGCGGCTCTGCCCGTGTGGAAATTTATGTATGGCTAGTGGAAAACAATATCAGATTCACATTAACTACTTAGCATTAATTACTTATATTAGTAGCATTTTAAGGTATATTTGTACCGAGTTTTGAGTGAATCGAACCAAGTAATAAAATTTTCCATAGAAACTTTATCACCCTATTTAATAATTTACGGGAATGATTTTCTAAAATTAAATTAGCCTGTGTGCTATTCCAAAATCTACACTATCTATATCTCTAATTTCATTCAAAGGGCGAAGGGGTAGAATAAAAAAAATATGTGTCTCATTATTTGTTTTTTTATTTGTACGGTAAGTTTTGAGTGAATTGGACCAAGGAATAACATTTTCCCTAGAAACTTTATCACCCTTTAGGAGATGATAGATTGCCCATGTCTTCGAGAATCTTGTTAGCTTTGATTCATGAAAATCCGTTTAGCCGTTTTATGACTATGAGCTTTTTTCTAAATGATGACGCTATGAAATCAACTTTCATAGGATCACGTTGGGACAAAAATTAATAATTTGTCAAACGTGTCCTGGGACAAACGTTTTAGTGGGGGATGTTGTGAATAAACCATTCGATATTCAACGATATTGTAAGAACATGGTAGCATTAACCTGTTGCTGGAACATCTCTTGGAATCTGCAGAATACACTACTCCTCATCATCTTACAGCAGAGATTCGTGTTTGGATTCAGTGGTATTATCTCAATGAACAGATTATACATAGATCAGTCGGGGGTGGTTTTACATTTTGAATTTAAGTATTATTATAAACAAGCCATCAACATATTTCTACGACTAAATCAGTCGAAAATAGTGATGCTAATATAAATGAATATGTACCTATAGCATGCATGGTGCATGGTGCATTTGCATGGTGGTAGGACACTATCTAGTGTCCGCCTGGCCAGCTACATGCCTCAAGTTAGAAAATCTGTCGCCAAAAATCTTATGTGTTTCGGCAGCTATCCTTGAGAGCCAGATCCCATTCTATGCCTAGCGTGCTAACCATCTTCGACCGCATCATTACTTACCAACAGGTGAGATAGTGGTCAAACGCTAGACTATAAGAAATAGAAAAAATTAAAAAGCACCTATTATTGTATCTATATTCTATCAAATAAAGTAAATGTTTCATTTCATTTCATTATATACCTAATATCTATGCTTTGCTGAATGCGCCAAGTTCCTACTTCACTGTCACGACAGGAATATATACACAGCTTAAGGGGCTTGAGGTGGCCTAAGAGCGTTTGTCCACAGCAACGGCACCGGGACGTCACCGGCACCGAGATGTTTTCGGGCCGGTTTGAAAATGATGTGCCGGCGATCGTTTGTCCACCGCCACTGATTCCGGTAGTTCTGTTTCTTTTAGCTGTCATGCGTGGCAGATGCGTTTGCATAGAAATAAAACAAACAACCTCAGATAAAATAAACAATAAACTATTGAACGGCGCCGGGCGCCGGCAGTGTGTGGGCAAGATCAAACGTGATTTGTATTGCGAGCCAATGCCGGCACATCGGGCCGTCAAAATCTCTGGCCGGTTTCTAGCGGTCGCGCCGATCTACTCGAAATATCGGCGGACGGGATGACATCGCCCGATGTCGATCATGCTGTGGACAATCTGCCATACATACATATGTACCGCTACTTCGGCGCCGGCATTTTGTTGCCGGTGACGTCCCGGTGCCGTTGCTGTGGACAAACGCTGTAAGGATGTAGGACGTTTCGTGGGGAACAATAGTTGTTGCAGTTTGGCAACAGCCCCGACACTTCCAACCGTGCACCACCCGGCTGAAGCGTGTGGGAAAGTGTCCATAATTATGCATCCCTACAATATGTATACATAAGGGTTCCGTTTTTTGCCATTCGGCTACGGAACCCTAAAATTACTATCTAATCTTATTCATCCCCTTAAGGAATGTGAATTTTGGAAAGTCCTTTCTCAGTATACCCTTACGTACTAAGACAAATATACCCTCCAAACTTCAAGTCTCTACGACCAGTGGTTTAGGCTGTGCGTTGTCTCTATCTCTAATACTAATACGAGTAAGTACTTAAAATTATGAAAGTAATTCTACGGATGGATATTTAGATTTTTTATATTAAAAACTTTTATTTAACAAAAAATAAAAAATAAATTCAGAATCAAATCAGTCTGTATTTAGTATTTCTTAAATCTTATAATAGGCTAGCGTTTGACCACTATCTCACCTGTTGGTAAGTGATGATGCGGTTAAAGATGGTAAGCACGCTAATCCTAGAATGGGACCTGGCTCTCAAGGATAGCAGCCTGAATACATTAGATGTTTGGCGACAGATTTTCTAACTTGAGGATGGTAGCTGGCCAGGCGGACTCTAGATAGTGTCCTACCAGCATGCGGAGGTTGTTGGTTTCTTTACGATGTTTTTCCTTCACCGGAAGCCACTGTGAAAAGCGCACATAAACTTTTCGATAGAAAGTTCCATTGGTGCACGACGGGGATTGAACTCGATACCACAGAAAAGATCCTATCCTATCCTACGTTGATACCTCTAAATACTGTAGTGTGGTACGGAACCCTACGAGGGCGAGTCCGACTTGCACTTGGCCAGTTTATTTAGACACGTTCTTACTTTTCATAAAGTTATGCAGTGCCCCACTCACTTGGTTTTCTGCCAAAACTCTTCGCTCAATATCATTTTCATACTTACTATCTCTCGTAAACTTAGAACCCATGTACACAAACTCTTTCACTTGTTCCACTCTCTCTCCTTCAATCGTAACCTTACAATCTGTCATTCTTTCTTCTCTTTCAAAAACGATTACTTTGGTCTTGCTTGCATTCACTTTCATCCCTTTCCTTTTTAAGGTATCATGCATAATATTAACCATTCTTTGCAACTCCTCCTCCGATGATGCTAATAGCACCTAATCATCAGCGTATAGGAAGCATTTGATGGTTAAATCATTCATTCTTAATCTGTACACGCTTTCTTTCAGATCTGTCAAGCAATTGTCTATGAATAGGTTGAACAACACTGGCGATACAACACATCCCTGTCTAACACCTTTTTCGATGTTAAACCAGTCTGTGTACGCTCCGTTTATTCTGACACAAGCACTGGAACCCTCATAGAGTGATTTCAGTGCTCGTATCGAACTGCCGCCCACCCCATACATAGACAATGTTGACCACAATTCACTCTTCACCAATCTGTCATAGGCCTTTTCTTAGTCTACGAATGCGCAATAGACCTTATGGCTATTGGCCAAGCATTTTTCGGCTATGCTTCGATGCCATGGAATTTTGAAATCAATATTTCACACACTTCCACTGAAGCTGACATTTCGCACACGCGTTTGATTCTCGTGACAAGGCACGATAAAGGCTTTTTTATTTTAATTGAATGTATCTTTTTTTTAATAATCGTAAGGGGCTAGCGTTTGACCAAACTATGTCACCTGTTGGTATATTGATGCGTTCACTAGTTCTAATTCAGAACTGGTGCGAACGTAAAAACCTTTTCATCTTTGCTTCGTATATTAAAGCCAGTAAAACCAATCAGAATTCTGATATCGAGTGGGAGTTATCAGATTGGGCATTTTGTATTATTCCATGTAATTTTATATCACGAGCTTTTTGTGTAAGATGTGGGTATTATACACCACCCAACTTGTTTATCTCAACTACTGCAATTGATTTATCGACAAGCAGTAACACCAGACAAGCAAAAAGATTTTTTTTTCTTACAGAAAAAAAAATAACACATAGAAGCTACGAAACGGATTTCCATTCTTGGAATTTTAAACATATTGCAGGTTTTTCAGCATATTACTTCGGCATCCAAAGCTTGTTAGGGTTCCGTACCCAAAAAGTACCAAAGAAACAGCTATTACTGAGACTTCGCTGTCCGTCCGTCTGTCCGCCTTTCACAGTAATAGGATTATTTTATTTGAATTATTATAATTTACCGTAATAGCCCGGTAAAAGGTACCTACATAGATACTTAGTACGTAGATAATTTTGACGAAGTATGTATAACTATGGAGGATTTAACAACAAATACTAATAAACTGGCCAAGTGCAAGTCGGACTTGCACTCGTAGGGTTCCGATTCCGTACCACACTAAACTATTTTATAAAATCGAGCAAAAAATGCTGAAAGAAATCACGTTTCTTGTAATAAATTGATAAATCAATCTAGCTAGGTTTTCATTTACAGAAAATATTGTTTTATCCCTGTTTTCAGGTAATGAAAAACTCCTACAATAAAATTAGAATATCAAGGTAAATTTCGCCATTGTTAATTTGATATGATAGCTCAGTGGGAGATCAATAGGATGGCGATCAGAAGGACCCCGGTTCGAGTCCAGACGAGATGATTTTTTTTTCAAATTTGTTCTTTTGTCAGATAACTATTATTGGGAGCCAAAAAATTACACAAAACAAGATTTACCAGAAAAAAAAAATAGCGAGCAAAGCTCGGTCATCGAAATATTATTATATCTGTGTCAATTCCAAACATTTATTAAAACAGGAGCCGCGTGCTTATTTAGTACAACGCCATCTTACAAACGCCTAACGTCAACTAAGTGAAAGTTAACACATAGGTAATTAATATAATGAATACAGTGAAACGTTCATAGATGGCGTTATAGTAAAATGCCGGAAAAACACGTTTGTTGTATGGGGACCCCCTTTAATTTTTAACTTTATTCTGTTTTTAGTATTTGTTGTTATAGTGGCAACAGAAATAAATCATCTGTGAAAATTTCAACTGTCTAACTAAACACATAGGTAATTAATATAATGAATACAGTCAAACGTACATAGATGGCGTTATAGTAAAATGCCCAAAATAAACGTTTCTTGTATGGGACCCCCTTTAATTTTTAGGGTTCCGTACCCAAAGGGTAAAACGGGACCCTATTACTTAGACTCCGCTGTCCGTCTGTCTGTTTGTCTGTCTGTCTGTCTGTCCGTCTGTCACCAGGCTGTATCTCATGAACCGTGATAGTTATACAGTTGAGATTTTCACAGCTGATGTATTTCTGTTGCCGCTATAACAACAAATACTAAAAACAGAATAAAGTTAAAAATAATAGAGGGTCCCCATACAAGAAACGTGTTTTTTTCGACATTTCACGCCATCTATTAACTAACTATTAACGCTTAGTTAGGTAAACGTCCCATAGATGGCGTTATATTGAAATGTCGATCCCTAACACCTTTGTTAGACGTTAGATTTTTGTTGGCGAAAAATGATAGTGGTATTTTTTGCTCGATCTTACAAAATACTGTAGTGTAGTACGGAACCCTACTAGTGCGAGTCCGACTTGCACTTGGCCAGTTTATTAACTTTATTTTGTTTTTAGTATTTGTTGTTATAGCGGCAGCAGAAATACATTATCTGTGAAAATTTCAACTGTCTCACTATCACGGTTCATGAGATACAGCCTGGTGACAGACGGACAGACAGACAGACAGACAGACAGACAGACAGACCGACAGACAGACAGACAGACGGACAGCGGAGTCTCAGCAATAGGGTTCTGTTGGTACCCTTTGGGTTCGGAACCCTAAAAACGAAATAAAACTAAATATTAAAGGAGGTTCCTATATAAGAAACGTGTTTTTTCGGCATTTTTGCTTGAACTTATGAAGCATAATAGATAGAGACTTGAAATTCACAACGTATACTGTGGCCCAAAATAAATAAAAATAAATAAAAGGCGGTTCCTTATACAAGAAACATGTTTTTTTAGGCGTTTTATGCTTTTACATCTAGTTTGTCCACAATAATTCCTGATCGTACAAAACTAAAAAACCGACTTCACATACCGCGATAGTCAAAGAACTGGCTTGTTATAATCATGTCATCAAAGTATACAAATTTGCTTATATGGTTATCTCCATATCTCCGGAGATAATCGTCAGATCTCGATAAAATTTGAATGTGACCAAACGGGACGCATAATCTCTCAAACAAAAAATATTTTTTCAAATCAGTTAAGATTTGACGGAGTTCTGAGGTAACAAACATAAAAAAAATACAGTCGAATTGAGAACCCCCTTTTTTGTGAAGTCGGTTAACAAAACAATACCTACTAGTTACTCAGGCTTGAAAATTTAGGATTTTTTTGCTTCATCTCTTGCTATGGAATATATTGCAGGCACTTTTAATATAAGCACTGCGACTTCATCGGAAGGAAGAAAACATAACAAACTAGCTGCGACTGCGGGTTTTCCCGCGTTATAAAGTATCTTATGTCCTATTCTACCTTATTGGCTAACTATGTACAAAATTTCAGATAAATCGGTTAAGTGTGAGGTGATCACAAAAAAAATATACAAACTGACATTGACATTTGTAATATTGCTATTGATGTTGATTGCATTTAGATTTTTCTCAATTTTTACAAGCTTTTATTGTTAGTACATATGTGTGTAATGTATATTTGTGTGAGTGAAAGCTTGGAAAAATAGGAACCATTCGATGTAAGAACCTCTTCTTGACGTTTGATTGGTCATAAATTTGATATTATTTTAATACTGTTGCGCAGCTGCGGTCACAATGCAATAATTATGGTACCATCGCGCATCGAGCTGACCTAATGATGGGGCCGGGGTGTAGGGACGGAACTTTAGCAAATGGAAGGACAATCGAATTTGAGCTACTAAGTATGTAATGTAATAATTAGTACTTTTCATTATACATGGTAACGTCTTTCCAAAAAACGTATGTTTAAAAAGTGTTTAGTCGAATTTAAGCTAGTACACATGTATTTCTATCATTAGTACTATTAATGATACCTGATAACGTTTTTACAACAAACTTGTGTTTAAAAGGTTTTAAATTTGATTAATGTAAAGTAAAAAGGACGTCGGGATATATAAACATCTTACCAATTTTCGATTATTGACCATTTATCTTTCACATTCCGTTGCAATTTACTTAGAGTGTTTAAAGTGAATGCTCAAGCATTTTGAAACACTTAATTATCATAATAATGATAGTTGGATACGTCATACGAATAATCGTATCCAACTTTATATTACTCATTGCACTAAAGGTCATTAAATTATTAATGTTTAACTTTACTTCCTTAGTTACAGTTATAAGTCAGATTTTATTTTAAAAACTCACGTTCATTTTAAACTTATAGATTTAAAACGGAAATTTTACGTATGTCGATCGCTATATCGACATCGCGTAAGTCACGTTAAATTCCAGTTTTAAATCTATAAGTCAGATTTTAGCAATAACAGCTGTCGATTATTTTCGCAACCATTTGGAAAAAATATATATACCTATCGTAATGATAAATCCCAAGATACGCCACTGAGATCGATCTTCGGCTCTTATTGTGACCTTCCATCATTGGAAGGGATACATCCAGCAGTGGACTGATACCGGCTGATGATGATAATTGATAAATCAGCTTTTGTCACAATGTATCTAAGTATAACTTCGCCGAAATTAATAGTGAGTTATCTCTGTTTGAGATTATACTAGACTCTTTTAAGGTTTAGACCTTAAAAGAGTGGTTAGCCACAGCATTTTTGGTTTATTTCATTCTATAAAGAAGGTCCGAGAAAACACTGGCCATTGATGATTCATCAAGCAAGCATTCCAGGAATTCATTTCGAGATGACTAAGACTGGTATCCGTTGACCATTACTTATTTATATTTAAAACTGGCTCCGATAATATGGAAAACATTGTATGTTCTCCTCATTGTTAGCATTGACTTTAAACCTTTGATTATGAAAACTTTAATAACGTTTGTTTTGTGCCTCAGATATAAGTAGAAACCAGTCCAGTTTTCCACGTCTAGGAGTTCTTGCTACTTACTTTTTTTTAAGTTGTATTCTTTACAGATTGTATCGTCAAATCAGACATAAATATCTAATTAGGTAACTTATGATAGACAAAAGGTGAAGGTTAGATAGTAAATAAAGGTATTTTAGTGTTATAATATTTTGTAATTTCATCATCCTAACTATAATACTATAAATGCGAAAGTAACTCTGTCTGTCTGTCTGTCTGTGTCACTTTCACGCCAAAACCGCAGAACCGATTTAAATGAAATTTGGTAAACAGATAGTCTAGAGCCTGAGAACGGACATAGGCTACTTTTTAATGCGAAAAGAGGGTTGTAAGGGGTTGAAAGGGGGGAATGAAAAGTTGTATGGAAGTATCGTCATTTTAGGAGCTAGAAGCTTGAAACTTATTTTTTTTGCTGTTAATTTAATATAAATAAATATGACATTCAAAGTTTCTACAAGTTTTACCCTAATGGGTGTAAAATAACAATAGGGGATGAAAGTTCGTATGGACATATGTAAGGTTTATGAAGAGAGAGGGGAGGGGAAGTGGGGGGAAAGGGTAAGGGGAGAGGGAAGTGAAGAGGAAAGGGGGTGGGGGGAAGACATAGGGAGAAGGGAGGGGAAGAATGAGGGGGTGGTAGAGGGGGAGGGGGATATGCGCAGCGTGGTACGGTGCGGTGTAGGTGGGATACGCATGTGTCTTATTTGTAAAGTAATTAGGCTAAATATTTAAAAATGCTACTCAAAAACACTATTCCACGCGGACGAAATCGCGGGTACAGCTAGTTTTTAAATAATCAATCATAATTCATTTGGCATTTGATTTTTCAATTAATTCTTCGAAAACCGGAACAAGGCTCTAAAATAAAAAATAACGGCTAAGTGCAAGTTGGACTGGCTAATTTTGGAAGCTAAATTAGAAGCATTTCCTGACTTGGTTACGTTTCTTCGGTGACAATACAATAATATGATACAATCGTTTCTATACTAATAATAATCAATTTTCAACCGCCTCCCAAAAAGAAGGAGGTACTCAATTCGTCTGTATGTTTTGTTTACATAATGGAAAATGGTCAGTCGAATTTGGGCTAGTATGTAAATGTACTACTATGTTTAACAATAAAGTCAAAAGGAACCCGCCCAAATTCGTTAGTACTTTTCATTACACACGATAAAGTATTTACAAAAAGCTTGTATTTAAAAAAGTCTTTTAACCCTAGTGTATTACAGATAGGAACTAAACTCTCCAAGCAATTAAAATTTCTTCAAAGCCATCTCACACTCTGTCTCCTACTTCCACATTTAAAAAATTCTATTTAATAGATGTCCTTAATAATAAAACCGTTACAATAATTATCAGATGAGTGTATACAGAATGTTCCAGAAAGTAGTGTCAAGCGGAAGTCCAGAGGTAGAACAGCTCAAGGGGTAACCAAATCACCCCCATGTATGTTCCTCAATTTATGATAGTTTAGGAGTTATGGCCTTTTTTAACAATTTCTACTAAATTTCTACTAAATTGACCATAAATGTCTCTGTAGACATTTATGGTAAATTTTTTTAGTTTTATTTAGCAAATAAACTAGTTAGTGTAATTTCAGTACATACTAAAATTACATTTGAAATTTAATATTACTTTCTTTTTTAGGGTTCCGAACCCAAAGGGTACCAACGGAACCCTATTACTGAGACTCCGCTGTCCGTCTGTCTGTCTGTCTGTCTGTCTATCTGTCTGTCTGTGTGTCCGTCTGTCACCAGGCTGTATCTCATGCACCGTGATAGTTAGACAGTTGAAATTTTCACAGATGATGTATTTCTGTTGCCGCTATAACAATAAATACTAAAAACAGATCAAAGTTAAGAATTAAAGGGGGTCCCCATACAAAAAACGTGTTTTTACTATAGCGCCATCTATGAACGATTGTTTACCAGTGTTTCTCAACCTTTTTCATGACGCGACGCGACCGACCCCCTTAGTATGAAAAAAATTCGACCTACTTGCACTGTTTATAATTTGTATTTTGTTATATTTCTAGTTTCTACCCGCGGTTTCGTTCGTGTGGCCTACAGGAAACAAATTACATATTTTCTTTTAAACCAAAAATTATAAGCACTCTCAGTCAAAACACCTACTTTACTCACTCTTTAATTAATATTTTCTTTAAAAGTATGTTTTTAAACTTTGATTTTTTCTTTTACTGAGGCTTCGCGACTCCCTTATAGAGGCTTCGCGACCCTCCAGGGGTTCGCGAGTGGCGCGACCCACACGTTGAAAAACACTGGTTTTTTGTGTTAACTACAGATCCGCTGAATATTCGTTTGGTATTCGGTATTCAGCGTATTCGGCATCTTTTCCATTATTTGTATTCTGCCAAATTATTCGGTTTTGTTGCCAAATATATTCGGTTCAAGCATTTCTATTTTCATGGCTCATGAAGCCAAGGTGTAGAACTAAAAGACAAAACTTCTTATATAAGATTTATGTTATATTATAAGTCAAAGAAAACATATTTACTTCTTAACCTATAGTTAGTAGGTATAGTCAACATTTATTTTAAGCCTTAAATCAACATTTAATATATATCTCGCAACAATATTTATTTTTAAACTTAAAATTAACATTTTTATAAACCTCAATTAAATCCATTTAAATCCAGCCAAGTTCCTCATCTAACCAGCAGCGGCACGTAGCGCACATGCTAGCACTTGTTTACGCGGCAAAACAATGTAATGGTAAACCGCATATCTGTTTCGGTAAAGGTTAACCCGAATAATATTCGGTATTCGGTAATTCGGTGAAACCACTATACGGCGCATCTCTAGTGTTAACGATCACTTAGTTGGCGTTAGAAGTTCGTTAGACATTTGTTAGATGGCGTTGTAGTAAATAAGCATGTTTAGTATTGACACGGTATTTATATTATCGATGTACTTTGTACCTTATTTTTCCGGCAAATTTTGTTTAATCGTAACCCTACTTGTGCGGGTCTGACTCGCACTTGGCCAGTTTATTTATTTATTTATTTACCTACTTCTTTTATAAATATTAGGTACTTACCTACATTTCAATAGATTTCATTTGTCAATTAGCGGCCAGCGTTATATCATTGCACTAAGAAGCTTTTCATTCTAAACCCGACGCACAAACCTATTTTTAGGGTTCCGTAGTAAAATATTGTTTTCTTAAAGTCAATCATTTGAAATATATGCGCGTCTAAAGTGGTAAAATGTGTCCACCCCCCCCCCCTCTAACTTTTAAAGTAAAGGAGTGAAAAATCTAGAAGAAATATATTCTGTAGATCTCAATAAAAACTTTTAACGAAAATTGGTTCGAACGAAATACAGGCAGCAGTTTGAGATATAGCGACCGCAAATATAACTTTGTTTTACATACAAACACTATGAAAAACCAAGTTAATTTTTTGGTTGCGATAAATCATAGTTATAGAATACTCTACTGTATTACGGAACCCTACGAGTGTGAGTCCGACTTGCACTTTATTTACTTATTGTAAAAAATATGCAAGTTTTTTATGTGAGACCACAAATTAGTATTTCTTTACATTGATCTATCAAAATAAACTAGTTGGTGCAATTCCAGTACCTACAGAATTTAATTTAGTGTATTTTTGTTTAGTTTTATTTACTTCAATTACTCCCATAAGTCTCTAACAGTGATAATTCTGAGTGAAGTAAATTTTTAATCAAATTCAGGTATGATGCTTTAAAGACAGGTTAATAAAAGGAATACCACAGATTATTATTGAAATAAGAAAGTTTTGAAAACTTGTTCGAAAATATATTTTTTTATAATTTTATTAATATTTTTTATGTAATCGGCCTTCAAAGTCTGAACCCCACTGGATGAATTCTCACTGTATGGAATTTAATTAATTTTTTGTCAAACCGGTTAATGATGTTATTTTTTTAAATATGTTATTATTGATCAGCTATCCAGCTGCATTAAAAAAAAAACATTAGCCAATTATCTCTAGCGGTTGTCTGGAAGAGATCGCTATTTAGCGATAAGACCGCCGTTTTTTACTGTGTCTTTTGTATTATTCTTTGTATCATGTTTCGTGTTTTTGTGTGCAATAAAGTGTTGTCATTCATCATTCATTCATTCATTAATTCATTCATTCATTCATTCATTCATTCATATCTCTATTATTAAGGTCAGTATGACCAAAAATGTCTCTGTAGTCGGAAATTAGTAGAAATTGTTAAAAAAGGCCATAACTCCTAAACTAGCAAAAAACGCGGTACTTACATGGGGGTGATTGGGATACCCCTTGACGTGTTCTACCTCTGGACTTCCGCTTGACACTACTATCTGGGACACCATGTATAAGTATATATCTACTTCTTGACTGTCTATAAAAAGGGACAAACTCTACCGATTTCCTTCATCATCATCATCAGCCTATCTCTGTACACTGCTAGACATGGGCCTTAGCTACGGCACGCCACTGAGCTCGATCTGCAGCTCTTTATTTCCAGCCACCAGTCACCTTTCCAGCCGGATTTTCTTAAATAGTGTCAATCACCATCACAATCCTGATTATGTATGACATCCAATTCGTTCTGATGTCACCTGCTTCTACGGAGAATTACTTCATCCAAACTAATTAATACTCTGAAGTACTCAGAACCAACAGTTCAAACAATGTCGCTGCTACCCCAAGGTCCAATTACTTCAGTAACTTGTTCTTGGAGTTTTGTATCCGACTAGTATTTGTGTTTCTTGCTTCTCTTGGGAGATCGACAAGTAGTAACAGTTTTAACTTGTGGTTTTAACCGTCTGGCGTAAGTTGATTTTGCACATATTGTTGCAAATTGATTTGGTATATTTAAATGGTTTGTATTTATACCGACTTCAAAATGGTGGTGGTTCTTAACTTGTCTGTGTGTGTAATTCTTTTGTACATGTCAATCAAAATGTTTTTTTTTATTTGAAAGAGTAGGTACACTTCTGAGGTGGTCCCATTGTACATTCATCGAAATCAGTAAGATAAACACACTTCTAACTTGCTACTGAAAATGACTAGCGCGGCATCTGAAGTAGTTATGTTTTTTTTTATCTTAAATTACATTGGTGACATGTCAAGTGTGGTTAAAATTAAGGTACCCAGATATCAGTTTATACACGGTGGATTTTTGAGATGGGACGTGTACCACTTACGTTGTAGCTACAGAAAAAAAATCTAAAGAGTTATGCCCGGTTCACATTATTTCAGTCCAGCATTCCAGTCCAGCGCTGAAATGCCACTGGTTCCAGTGATCAATTCAGTCCAGTTGACTAAAATGACAGGCTATTTTTAATTCCAGCTCGGCAATTCCAACGCAACTGGAATAGTGTGAACGGACAATCCAGTACCTGATTGCATTGACACTATTTAAGCCAGGGATACACTAGGAGACAAATGTCATGCGACACGTGTCGCCAACTATATCGAGTGGAGTGGTGCGACTACATCAAGCGACACGACTTCTAAACCTTTTAAATTTAAATTTATTTAGATCATACCTGTATTTAAAGATAAAAAGGTTTAATTTTTATAAAACGACCACAGCAAAATTACTGATAAGGTAGAATATTTCTGTGAAAACGACACTTAAGTTATAGAGAGTGGTCGTTAAACGGAGACAAATAAAAGATGTCATTTTACTGATCCACAGATACACTGATCTTTTCTCCCGCCTCTATTAAGAGTATTATACAACTTTTCGTCAATACATAAAAAAAAATAGTTTACCCGCCATGCGAATAAAATGCTAAGGGAGCTTGTGAATCACCACCAAGTGTAGCCAACTACATTGAGTGAAGTGGCGTGACGTTGCTGGACTTCGATCGACATGTCTGGCAACACTGACGTCGCTACGGCCATAAGTCGCGCGATTTCGCCAGATATGTCAGGCGAAGTCAGCCGGCTTCGCTTGACATGTCGCCGAAACATGTCGTGGGACATTTGTCTCCCAGTGTATCCCTGGCATTACAGTGTTACCGATCTAACAGTTTTTAGGGTTCCGTAGCCGAATGGCAAAAAACGGAACCCTTATAGATTCGCCATGTCTGTCTGTCTGTCTGTCCGTCCGTATGTCACAGCCATTTTATTCATACTTCATAATTCTTTATTTGCCAAAATAAGGTACATATGGTATTCCGAACTACAAAAAAAAATTAGGACTACAAAATTGAAACGTGGATAGGTCTTTAAAAATGACATTGAGGTTCCTAAAATCATTTTTTCTCAAAGGCAATCATTTAAAAGATAGGCGGCGCGTATAAAGTGGTAAAATGTGTGAAAAATATATTCTGTAGATCTCTATAAAAACTTTCAACAAAAATTGGTTTGAACGAGATCAGCAGTTTTTGAGATATAGCGACCGCAAATATAACTTTGTTTTTCATACAAACACTATGAAAAACAAAGTTATTTTTGTAGTTGTGAAAAATCATAGTTATAGAATACTCTACTGTGTTACGGAACCCTACGAGTGCGAGGCCGACTTGCACTTGGCCAGTTTATTGAATTACTGGAATACTGTGGACGTTATGATCCAGTCCAGCACTGGACTGGATTCTCGGACAGGTATTATTACTATATTTTGAGTTAGATTTACTTTCTTATGCCATCCGTATGATCGGCTTGGTTTACTTATATAGGGTAAGTACTCAAAATACTCCTAACTCAAGTTAGGAGTATTTTGAGTCATAGAGTTGGTACGTGTACCAACGGAACTCTATGACTGAGATTTCACTGTCCGTCCGTCCGAAGTATTGTAGAAGCTAGACAAACGATCGCCTGATGGTAAACGATGCTTGTAACGAAAGCCCTGATGCAGAAATAAATAAACTGACTCAATATTTTCCATCTCAGTTACAGGATTTCAAAGTAATTAAAACTTGTGCAGTTCCAAACGTCACACTGCTCGAAGGTCCAATTACTTCGCTCAGTTACAAATTAGAATTCAACCTACTGCATTTACCTTGTACTTATTTGCTTTCCTATGGGGATCCAAACGTTTTGTTCAATATAATAGGAGATAGGAGCTAGATGCCTGGGGAATGTCTGAAGTGTTCCGGTGATGTTACCGCTTTGTTTATCTTGTAATAGTATCTAGTACTCGTCGATTTGTAGGTACTTTGTACTTACACTATACCTACCTATTGTTTCGTGATCCTGTGACCACTTTCTGCATGTGTTATAAGGTGAGGTAGCATAGTTTCAGAAGAACTAAAAAACCGGCCAAGTGCGAGTTGGACTTGCCCACTGCGGCTTCCGTACGAACTTATCAAACTAGGTTAAAAGACAAACTTAACTTTGGAGTTCGATCCTTAGACCGATGCCTAGATGCTTTTAATGCACCAACCACAAATAATAAATTTGTAACAGTAGATTCGCTTTTTTTTGTTATTCAACTACATCTTTACGGTTTTCAGATTTTTTCCTCATATACGTGTTTCGAAACCTGCTTCTTGCCCAATTTCATGATTCTAGGTGTTGACCTAGAATCAAGAATAAAGTAACCTATAGGTTTTGATTTCCTTTGAAATCGCAAGTTATGCGAAAAAATGTAACTTTAACAGTCATATCTTTTGATTGCGTTGACTTACAAGTTTCATTTTCCTGACAGACGGACAGACGAACAGACGGACAGACGGACAGACGGAGAGACAGACAGACGGATAGACGGAAAGATGAACAGACGGACAGACGGACATACGGACTGTATACTGAACGCCCTGACGTCACATTTTATGGTTTCTGCTGCCTTTGAAAACACTTGCTTCAAAATAGAAAACAGAATTAAAACAATGATGCGCTTGGCTAACTGATCTTTTTCACATAGCGCAACTGTCCCGATCCGTCTTCCGAAGTCCAAGCGAACTATAATATATTAATATAACTATAATATATTTATATCTTAATATATCTCCGACAGTAATTGACTGGTTTCGTAGTTACCTGTGTGGACGCCGACAACGCGTAAACATTGAAGACACGTATTCTTCATGGTGCGATTTGTCATCTGATGTCCCACAGGGCGGCGTTCTATCACCTCTCCTCTTCGCAATATTCATAAATTCAATCTCAAAACAACTTTCCTCTTCCTACCACCTCTACGCAGACGACCTACAGATATACACACAAGCTCCCTTAGACCAACTCCATGAGGCAATCAAAATTACAAATACGGACTTGAGACGCATCCGGGACTGGAGCCAATCTTACGGTCTTAGAGTGAATCCGTTGAAAACTCAGGTGATAATCATCGGGAGTTCACGGATGATCTCCAAGATCGATTGGTTCCGACTCCCCCAAGTTATTTTTGACGGAGTTCCTATAAGTATAAGCCATTCTGTAAAAAACTTGGGTATACAAATGGACAGTTGTTTCTCATGGGAACCTCAGCTGGCGGAAATGAGTAGGAAATTGTTCGCGTCGGCTTCTTCTCTTCGTAGATTACGTAATTTCCTTCCTATCACCACCAAAACTGCCTTGGCACAATCCCTTCTCTTCCCCATTTTAGATTACGCCGATGTTAGTTACCTTGACCTTACCGAGGAGCAACTTGATAAAATCGAGCGTTTACAGAACTTCTGCATCCGCTTTATCTATGGTCTGCGAAAGTTTGACCACGTGTCAGAATTTCGAGCAAAGCTCAAATGGCTCCCTATCCGTTTTCGACGAAACGCACATATTCTTTCCCAGCTTTATAATATTCTTTTCCTTCCAGCCACTCCCTCTTATTTGAAGGAACGCTTTGAATTTTCACAATCATCTAACCCTCGTCCATTGCGTTCTCATCATAACCTCAAATTGAAGATGCCAGAACACCCACATACGTCGCAACACTACTACAAATCATTTACCATGAAAGCTATTCATCTATGGAATGCACTCCCTGTCAATATCAAAGAAGCCCGAACGCCGCAAATATTTAAAAATATGGTATTTAAGCATTATATAACACTATCGCAAATTGAATAGCTTTACTCTAAATATAATATGTATATGTATGTATTGTATTATTATATTTATTTAGTGTATTTGTGTATGTATATGTGTGTGTGTATATATATTTTTATAGATCTATAATGTTATATGTAAGTGTATTTGTTCTTGTATGGATATCATTATCTAGTATTTTGACTATATTTGTATGTAGGTTTATGTAAAATAATATTATGACTTATCTTATTTTGTCAAAGGTATTGTATGCCACCGACCGCTTATTTTCAAAACTAGCTCCTGTCCATCCAAAGGTTGTCTGGTAGAGATCTCTCTGAGCGATAAGACCTCCCATTGTCACACATAATTAGTTTTTCCTTGTCTTAGATTATAATGTGTTGATGGTATGCAATAAAGTATTCATCTATCTATCTATCTATAAGTCAAGCCATCTTCTTGTACCTTTCAAGAGTTCCAGGCAGATGATCGGTTTATACCATCATCATTATCAGCCTATATTAGTCAACTGATGAGACAGACTTACTCACAATAAGCGGCACTGAGATCCGATGTTCTGCTGTTCCTTTCCAGTCACTCGTCACCGCATTGCCAATGTCATGGCTCTAGCTGCAGGCCGATCACGAGGTTTGATAGGGATTGAAATGAACGAAATGACGAGTTGAGGTTCGTGATATGGGGGCAGTTCTACATTTAATAACCAGTTTGTCAGTTGTGACATTTTATGTGATCTCCACATTTCCTGCTCTTATATTACATTAGACATAGTAGACATAGACATAAACATAGTAATATAACAACTAAACGAGTATTAGAAAACTTCCGTACTCCGTTTCAGTAAAGCTAGAAGCAATGCAAGCAGCGGAGTATATAGGTACTTGATAACAATTCTGCAGCCGCAGTCGAGTTATGGAGTGCAATTGAAACTCGACGCCGATGCCGAACCAAATTACACGAGCCGCTTAGTTTAGTTTAGATAGGTAGCGAATAGAAGTTTACGAACTAAATAATGATCTCGGCAAACACGATGTTGGTTTGTTACGATGGCAAGTACTATGTCGTTTGATTTTAAACGAAACTATGACATACACATACCTGCATTGATGGAATTGTGAGCGTCACTGCACCGTTCCCGTTATCTGGAGACTCTGGAGTTAATGTTAATGTCTCACATACCCTGAATAACTGACAAAGTGGTAGACCAGTGGTACCACCTTAACTAGCAGAAGTCCAACTACTGAGCTCTTTGCCGAATCAAAGCAAAACATATTTTATAGCACGTCAAACACAATTATGGTTGGATATTCATCAGTACTAATTCCTTAAACGAATCGAAGGGGAAGATTCTGTCAACATCACACGCAGACATCTAACAAATGTAAGTACCTACAAATAGACCATGAGAATAATTCTACACAATTTTAAATTAAATATACATATAAGTACAAAAAGGATAGCCAGATTTTACATTCATTTTCCTACCTGACTTATTTTTCGTCATGGACTGCACGTCAGAAAACTTAAAAATTAAGCACTTGCGGGCTTTAACCCCGAGCCGACTTTACTCAAGCTTGACCTGAATGAGCGTTGACATGAACTTGGTATAGCCCGACTTTACCCGGACTCGAGCCGACTTTACCCGAACGAGCCGACTTTACCCTAAGAAGCTTTGACATGAACTAGGTATAGGTAACCCGACTTTAACCGTACTCGTGCCGACTTTAAACGAACGAGCGTTGACATGAACTCGGTATAACACGACTTTACCCGAACGAGAGCGTGTGACGGCTTAGTCTCATAAATAAAGTGCAAGATGCGCCTAAAGAAGTTTTCACTTCAATATTTTGTTTGGTTGAATATGGTAGAGCCTGAAAAGAGAATATGGTACAGCCAAGCAACTAATAAACGCCTGAAGCATATCGTCAAGCAAACCTGGAAACCTAGAAATATTAATAATTATCTCGAAATCTTTCCAGTTCATATACGAACGCACTCTGTTTACGCCATGCGTGACGGTTGCACCAAAGATATATATATACAATTGCACCTTGCGTGCCTCGCCAGCTTCCAGGGAGGCAGGCATTCTCAATTAGTTCCAGCTTTGACAAGCCCTGCATGCTAATTAAAGTACCTATAAAAAACTAGTTAACCTGCGCTGCTGGTGCACTTATAAAGCCGAATTTAATAAGATCGTTTAAAAAATTAAAAAGAACCGACTTCAAATGCCGCGCTATTAATTTTCTGTACCAAGTTTGAGGTGTTTATCTCCATATCTCTGGAGATACTCATCAGCATGAAATTACTATTGTACCGCCCTGGGAATATCTCCTTTATAACAAAAAAAGAAATATCAAAATCGGTTTATAAACGAAAAAGGTATGCGCTGTTCGCGCATAAAAAATGTATATATATACGGTCGAATTGAGAAACCTCCTCCTTTTTTTGAAGTCGGTCATCCGCACTGCTGAGGAGCAAGGAGGTAAATAATGATTACTTTTACATCGATGGTTTTCTCTGTTTTTGCTCGGCTATTGGCAATATGATATCTTAGATACACCAGGCCCTTCCCCTTATTAGTACATATTTACAATCCCTCAGCTAGTCATTGACAAAACACTTTTTTTGTAATATAGTCTTGAATACTTTTAGCTCATTATAATTTTGTTAGGTATGTATTTTCATGTCGGGGCGTGCTGTCGAGCATTTTGCGTTTCTATTTTAAATTCCATTGACGCTATCCGGCGTCCATTCAACGTTTACTAACTCATGTTTTTGGGTAGAAGCATTGAAAATAATATAATGGCCTGCACGTCACTGCGGATTCATTGAAACGAAGGTCTTTCTATTCACTGGTTTACGCTATAATAGCTCATTAGAATCGAGACCTTGGCTTAACATTTGAAATTGAACACTGGAACCGCAAAACTAGTACCTACAACGGTTTGTAACTTGATATCAGTCTTGTTAATGCCATCCAGTACATCATTAAGTACATGTAAAGTGAAACGATTTAATGTACATATATGTGTTTGTTTCTAATTGCAAAACCAAGGATAATATCGTTCATCTGCTCGTATGATAAAGGTTTTTTAGGGTACCGTAGTCCTGACAAGGAGCCCTTATTGATTCGTCATGTCCGTCTGTCTGTCTGTCTGTCTGTCCGAGGTTTTGCTAAGAGACCGTTAATACTAGGAAGCTGTAATCTTGTAGGTGTATGTATATAAATTACGCCGACAAAGTGGTGAAATAAAATTTTGAAATTTTTTTTTAGGGTAGCTCCCCTACATGAGAAGTGGGGATGAATTTTGTTTTCGTCGTCTACCCCATCGTGTGGGGTATCGTTGAATAGGTCTTTTAAAATGACTTGAGGGTTGCTAATCTCATTTTTCGATTTAATGCTCCATTTACGAAATATTAAACTGTGCAAATTTTTGTTCCAGACAAAATCCTTAGAATAAATCATTTAAAGTGACAAAGACGAAGTACCTAGTTGCTTGTTTATAACGGGTAAAGACTTGCATTGAGTAACGGGCTACTACGGGACCCTACACTGCGCGTGGCCCGACACGCATTTGGCCGGTTATTTTTATTCCCAAAGGAAGACGTAAAAGCGCCTGACCAATATCTGTGATAATGCGGTCGATTATGTAGCACGATTACCCGAAATATAAGTACCTATTCTTCAGTACCTATTTGGCCAAGTGTGACACCTAAATTGTATCTAATTGGAAATATATTCCTTAATCTTTTAAGTCTTACTATCCAACAGGTGAGACGGTGGTCAAAGGCTTGCCTATATGCAGTAAAAAACTATTTTTGCACTAATTATTTTAAAATACTTCACAAAAATATTTTATTTATTTTATATTATATTTATATTATATACAGAACGCCGCGATGTCGTCGTACCTTTAAGGTACGACCACATCGCGGCGTCCTGCGTCCGCGTGCGCGTTCGCGATCTAATTTTCAATCGTTTTGTGATTGCCGTAGATCGCGTTTAGTGTGAACCAGTCGGTACAAATACTACTTACTATCTATCGCGCACGCAGGACGCCGCGGTGTAGCCGTACCGTAGTCACGCTAAGAGTGTTCTTCAAAACTAAGGTATGATATGTTTTCTGATATAGAACTTAATATAAGTATTACTATTACTAGTATGGCTAAGCTATAGTTCAGATACTCGAAGTTTTGAAGGTTAGGAGAAAACATGTTAACATACAAAGCCCATTAAAAAATACGTGTTCGTATTAGCACCAATGCAATACAGTAAATAAGTACAGTATAAATACTGAACATTACTGATTGGTACATTTTTTCATTTTATTTGAAATTGTTTATTAGAGCGACGTGTTCCAATTTTTAAATTATTACTTACGTGTACCTCATGTGCGTGTACGTACGAGTTATTTTAGTAGGTAGTTTTCTTAACAGCCATGATTAGCATGTGACGAGTGACGTGTTCACATCAACGGGTGACAAGTGCCAAGGCCAACGTAACGCTCTATTATGGAATTACTTACATCCATTTAAAATTCCACCATGTATTATTTATAACACCGCCGCTAAATAATATTTCCATGGTGGCTTTATCACGACACATCGCCATTTCCTATAACAATTGAATATTTAGATAATTGTTTTTACTAAATTATGTATACCAAATTACCTAGTTCAAGAAGAATCAAGAATCAAAGCATTTATTCAGTATGTAGGCAGTATTAATATACGCACATATACACGTCAAAATCATAAATCATAAAATAAATCATAACCAATTATCAAGTAAACATAGCAAAAGCAGAATTTTAACGCATTGAATGAAAAAAAAAACCGGAGTAGAGTGGAGTGATAGTAGTGGCGTAGTGGAGTGATAGATATCCAATAAGCTTTTGAAGCCTGTTCCAGACGATCTAAGGCACTTATGGAGGACTATGAATACTATGATCTTAAAACAGCAATCTTATACTTATACATAGTAGGTAAGTATATGTATATTAGCTGAGGACGTAATGCTTAAATTAGATCGGCTATTTTTAATAATGTAGGTAGCTCAATAACTTAACTATAACTTACAAAGGTTAAAGATAAACCAATCATCAGAAACTGGAAGAGATTCAAAAAACATAGACTTCGAAATAAACCGAAAAGTTATTTTAACCATAAGTCAGTCTTTGGGCCACGATATTTTTAAAGACCATTAATTTCGTAGATACCAAAGGAAATGAAGATGTATTTTCAATAGATACGCCTCCGCGTAAATTTCTAACAAAATAGATGGCAAAACTTTTACTTTCCTGAAAACAAAATAGGGGTTGGCAGCGATACCGAGGGTTGAAATGAAAACGAGATGATTCAGCCAACATGTTGCCGACGTCGATACAAGAGAAAAATAATAAACTATTAGAATATCTTTCTATACACATAGTGAAATATACGCAGCAGGAAACTACTAAAAAACTACTGAACGGATTTTCATGTGGTTTTCACCAATAGACAGAGAGATTTATAAAAAGGTATATGAGTACGTAAAGTTTTGTGTGGGAATTGGATCGAAATAATATGATGATTGTTGAAGATGTTCATTCATACCAAGTAAAAAAAGTACCTATAACCGGCGAGCATGTATCAAAGCGCTCATTACAGTCGAAGAAGCGAAAAAGGTATGTCAGGATCGTACAAGCAGGAAAGAAGTAGTCTCTGCCTAACCCAACGGAAAAAGGCGTGATTTTATGTAAGTAAGTATGTATGTTAATTCATACTGGACGCAACAAACTGATGCAGAAAATGTTGGCATATACTTATGCTCTACCCGTGCGACGCTGGGGCGGGTCGCTAGTATTAGTAATCCTAATCCTGCCGGTATTACAGAACGATACTCAAGCGCCGATCAACTTAAGCCATTTGAAGGGTTATCGACTGTGGTTATTGATTTTTATACTGATACACATTTTACCAAATTAAGGGACACTTTCATCTGTTTCTGATAAAATTTCAGATAGTTGTGTGATATAACGCCTTATAAAAATTTAACTTATAAATCAGGCAGTTAATTCCCTAATATCCTAATAAGCTATCAGGAACCGGTCCCAAACTTATCTCTGTATGGATACTTGGATACTATTATTTATTCTGCGGTATGGATTACACAACTCACTCAAATCAACAACGTCATGGACTATATTTATTTACCAAATACAATATGTGGTGGTAAGAAGACTTTAGAAATACCAAACAAAATTACATCTACCTATTGCGATAATAACTATAAATTCTCTTTTATAAAGCATTCATACAAAATAATACAGACAGCAGGTACTATTATTTATTCTGTGCTACTAACCAACGGAGTGTATGTAGGAAGATGGGATGTGGCATGCTCATCCCCCACGGACTTGGCAGCCAGCCCGGTGACGCGTGCCATGTGTTGCCCGGAATAATGGGTGTGCCCACTGTGCCACTTTATCAAAATTATCACTAAATACCATTCATAGTTTCACATCTATTTTAATAATATAGCATAATGTTAAGTAGGGCTTTGCAACTTCCTATCTATTTTTGGAGCACCTTGTTGATTGTTGTATGTATATGTATTATACTGAAATCGAAAGCCGTCGTAGGTGTGATTAAATGGTTCAGCTAGCCCAGTCCGAGCTGCAGCATCAAAAGGGTTGTAATGATTGCCGATCTCCCATAGAAGATGGCACTTCAAGAACGAAGAGTACAAACTTAAATTGGGACCCTGCCAGTAAGGTACATAAAATGGGAACCTTCTATAATAAAGCTTCGCATCTTACTCCAGTCCTTTTCTTTCTTTATTTTATTAGGATTAGACACATATCATACAGTTAGCGTTCTAGTAACTATAGGATAACTGTGGGGTCCAAGAGCTCATGTGAATGCAGCATTATTTATTTGCAAAATGCCTGCCTAACGTCAACCCTCTTTACGGAAAATATCTTTTAATTAATTAATTATCTACTATAGAGCTATTTTCGGGCTCCCTCTGAGGTTAACTGTCTAAATACTCGAGTACGAAATTAATCAGCACAGTCTAACCAAATATTTAATTCACATTCCACATCAGACCATAAATCTCAAAGACGCATAGAAAACACGTTCTATCAGTTCTCTATCTTGATACTTGAAGATAATTTTAGTGTAATGAAATAATCATAGGCATGATGGCATGCCAATAGCTCTGCAGTCTGCACACAAGCTTTCTGCCAATTCGTGCCGTTGAATTACTAAATGAGCGTACTTCTCTCATGCATTTCCATTCTCCTGCGTGTATGTGTCTAGATTCTGCACGCATCGCCTGGGGCCATTAATTATCGACCAATAGACCACTTAGGCCGCTTACTGATTGGTCGGCAGCCATGTAATACGAGATCCATGCAACATTTTTCTAGGCGACACCAATGTCGCTTGCATTTCTTCTATGGTATTTATTCTATATTCTCGCGATGTGTCATGAATTCATGATATTTCATCATTTATAAAGACGGTGAGTTATGTCGTAGATACATACACATTGTTGCGCCTACCATGGGAGACGAACGGCGTCCTTCCTACTTGCATGATAGGGTCACATTAGTCACAAATCTTTCTCTGTTCTGTGGTCACAATACAACATATTGGAATTTAAATAAGATAAAATGACATAGAAATTCACATGCTTATCTGTGATTGGAGGAATCAGTTTAGGTACTAATACTTACTACTACTTATATTCATTATTCTGTGCTAATACTAAGGTCGTGCGCAAGTTAGCCTAAAACCTCTGCACTGCTTCTAAGATCCAACAGACGATATCGAGCCGTGATCCAGAAAAACAACTTGTTTCTATTAGAACGTGGTAATTAATATCTGGGTCGGACGTAGAGAGGTCAGTTTTCATTAACGATGTTATCACTGCGATGATTTGAAGCCAAGGTTTTAGGAAATCATACTATGTTTGACTTTTTATTAGACTCATTCGTATTGTGAAATAGTGCGGTGTGAATCAGACAACACGTTTTGGTCGTAAATGTGCGAATGACGGATTCAGAATTTTATTGGTCGGTTCATGTGTGACATGGGAGCGACAGTAGTTCGTTACATAACCCAATACAGGAAGCTGCCGAAAAATCCAAGCAGCAATCACAATCGATCAAAATAAACACCTATGTATGAGTCATACTTTCATTTATGATTCGTTACCCTGTAATACGCCGATGCTAACAACGATACTTGAATCATGCATGAGTCTGTCTTTTATCATAATTTTACGACACCATCAAACTCGATGTCCCAAATACGTTGTAATAATAAAGTGCATTTAGAAGCATTATGGTTGAATGCCAAGCGACGGGTCATCCAGATGACGTCACCGCTGATTAATTCATCGGAGACCACGCCCTATAGCGTCGGATGGGATGCGCTTACACATACCTCCGCCACTGTCTGCGGCTTCGTCTACCAAAAACGACATCAAGTGAATAATATGCCGGCAGTCACGCATTACTAATCTAGGCTCCTTATATTGAGCGCATCCTCTTTGGACAAATCGCATGTAAATTGAGAATTAGTACGCGCTTATAGAAATACCAACACAACAAGAGTCCAAGAGCTGATATGAATACAAATTAGGTGATTTTTGCGGTCGTGATTCCTTATAAGTTTAATTTATATCATCACTAAAACTTGAAGGAATTATGTATATTTTTCCATTCGTTCTAGAGACAAGATATTGTCATTATTGTCACCACTAGGTATGTATTTATATTTACATAAAACCACATTAGTAGGGGATTATCGGCCTATCAACGATTATTTGTATGACATGCATTGATGCTATTAATTTGTTACCATCCACAATTACTACCCTAACTACGCTCTTTTTCTGCGTTCTTATTTTAGACGTATCTGGTATCAACACAATACGAACAATAATAATTATTGTGATTGTATGTAAGTAGATGTCTGATAGCTATTTGCGAGGCTTGGCACGTCTGCGGAGTGGCCATCCGGCTTCACGGCGCATTCTCGAACCCTTCAACTGCTAATAAAAGTAATATTAATTCCACACGGTCCTCCTTCAAAATAACCCCATAATAACTCCAACGGTTCCATCACGGTCGCGATAAATCGTTCGGTATTTTATTTGTGGTTATATACTTGTATTCTCGCAGTTCATTGGACTTTTATATGAAACAATAAGTCACATCCTGCTCATTATTGCATTATCAGTGTCGCACTATGCATGCTATGGAAACATCAATCAGAACGGTGATAACACGACCGACTGTGCAAATATTATAATATAATGTCGTAAATTATGCTTTTGTTATTATTGTCACTGCCGACTATATATCAATCATACTTCAGTTTAATGCTTAAATTATAACCATGTTATCATAACTGCAATTCGTTACGGATGTAAAATTTAAACTGTGCTTAAAATCACTCTTTAAAACTTCCTCGAACCAATGCGAGGTATTCAGTAATTGATCATTTTAATCTCTCCATAAAACCGCGTTCCGGATGAATCAGAATTCCAATGAAAAGGTATTCTGAAGCCATAACAAATCGTGCACATAGAATCTATAGTTAGGTACCGAACACGTTTGTTGGGGACATCATGTAGATAATCATGGCTCGAATAGACATTAGACAAGTTGAAAACACGCTTTCGATTCTAGGAAACCATTCTCGCCGTCATACTTGACGTCCTTCTTGAAGGTCGACGACATAGGAGTTAATCACCGCGACTTCTAAATAAATCTGGGCCGTATTTAGGGAATCTGAGCATGTTTTCTCCCGGGCCGGTTATTTGCAGATATTTCGGGGGAATCGGGATCCTATTCCATTGGCTATAAGCGCCAATAAGCTATTGAAATGATCATTAGGTCGGGGCACGCGGTACATTCGTAAGTAGGGGCACGTAGGGGTGAAGAACCCGAGCCCGTTGGCTGATAAGGCGCGCTCCCGGCATGTTTACCGACGATCATTATAAATCATATGTACTAAACGCAGCCTCTGACCCTCGTTAGTGTTTCATACTTCCAGTCCCCGTGCCGCATGGATGATTACATTTCGTTTCGATGAACTGATATTTTTTTTTATTTCAAAAGATTCAAAAAATCTACTTACATCACAAAAATAACATAAGCCTAACATGCGAAATTGGTTTAGCTTTGTCAGTAGATTTAGAAGAAAAAATACACTAATAACTCTTTTACATCATGTTTGTCAGGGGTCAGCTGAAAATTAAAAGAAGATTGAAAGGCTTGTTAAGGTACGGTCACACCACAGCGTCCTGCGTGCGCGATCTAGGTGGCGATCAGATAGCGCAGTAGTATTTGTACCGACTGGTTCACACCAAACGAAAACGAAGAAAACAAATGAAAAGTACTGAGATCGCGCCCGCAGATCGCAGGACGCCGCGGGGTGGTGCGTCCGTACCTTAACAAGCCTCTCAATCTTCTTTTAATTTTCAACCTTTAATGTATTGGGAGATCGGTCAGCTTTGACGCCATAGTGGTTTAAAAAACTAATGTGCATTCCACATTGGCCTTCCAGTGAAGGAAAACATCGTTAAGCAACCCACGGCTTAGTAAGCTAGCAGATACAGGTGTTGGGCAAGCTTGTATCGATAATATCTAGTAAAGGCTAGGCTGCATGGTTGTAGGGCCATTGTTAAGTGTCCTCCTGGCCAGCTACCACGCTCAAGTACTTGTTCTATTCGTTATTCTTAGGCTCAAGTTGGAAAATCTATCGCCAAACATCTAGTCGGATAAAAAAGAACGAGTTGGCGAATCTCGAAGTGGGTTAAGAACTATTGCTATGTCTACCTGTCAATAATTTTCACAGTAATCGTACATTCGATTCTAGACGTTCTTGTTTAAAACTGTTCACAGTTTTTTAGTTCTGTGTTCATTACAATAAAAAATGCCCATTACTAACACAAATCAACCATTTAGTGTCTAATAATCAATTTTTTAAGATCAAAGTCTAAAGAATATAGTAAGACAACTGATAGAATAAATTAGTCTTATTTATCATAGCCAATAAGTACATCCAAATAAAATACTGGTTACTAAATTCGATCGTTACAAAACGACACTAATAAAATACTTCCTAGCAATGTTACATCTACTTGGATAGACCTAAAATTCGTTCAGGATACAGAGGAAGTAAAAATTCTAGTAAATCGAAGAGAAAATTAATAACGACGATAAGAATGAGCACTTTTAATAACTTAACTATAATAATGACTCTGATCACCACATCAAAGCCTACAGTTTATTTTTTGACGTTAAATCCAATTTCACGGCTGTAGGATAGGTACTTTTGACTGAATAAACTTCGTGTTGCAATAAGTATACTATAAACCAATAGCGATACTGAAAAAAGTATGAATAGGTACTACTAACATATAAGCCTTATATATCTCATTTAAATTATTTCGTTATGACAAATTAGATCATCAGAATAGATGTTGGTTTCGAGAACTATGTTAAACTACGAAACAAGACTATCTACTTGAGATAACCTAATCTAGTTGAGTTAGAATGTAGAATCTAAATTAAAGCTATTGCAAACACTAGACCTTTACAAACACAAGGCATTCTGAAATCTAAAATAATAGAACCTCTATTAAATATTAGCTTAGAGTTAGTTAATTACAAAACGCGAACATTAAATAATAAATAAGTTCAAAAACTATAACCCGACTACTGAAAAATCACTCTCTAAAAAGTATGAAACAAGAAAATATTCTCATCTGAGATCGCTATGTACAAACTATTCAATATGTATCGTGTATTATACAAACAACTAACTTGTAATAAATATTTTATTGTATTTCATAAATATTCTTAGTTCGTGCCCTCTAGAGGTCGCCACATTCAATTCGTTGTTACGTCAAATAGCCTATAACTAGCAGACAAATAATACGCGTCCAACGACACCTCATTTGTCAAATTATGAATAGAAGTTTAGAAGTTATGAGGGAACAGATGAACATACATACAAACATACATACATACTTACATACATACATTACATACATACATACCCACATACCTTTCAAAAACATAACCCTCCGTTTTGCTTCGCCGTAGTTGGGTAAAAATGTCGGAACATAATACGCAGCTGTTACAGTAGGTAGGTAGTAATAAGTACTCCGAGTCCGAAGTATACAATGAAGCAGCACAATAATTAGCGCACAAAGAGATGAGTTGGTTTAATTTAGTCGCAGACTCGCTGCCACCGTTTCCTGCGATACCGATGACTGGTCGACTGGTCGCCGATAAACGCTGCACCACTACTTCCGCTGTCTCATCCCTGTTTCCCTATATAGTACCTATAAATCATTCGTACTATCTATCCACTGTCTCAGCTACTTGGAACGAGTCCGATAATTATAGGGACAATTATAATGATGTTTACTGTTATTAAATTCTATATGTAAGTTAGGTACCATAATTTATTATGACTAGAAGTGCCGACAATTTAAAAACTATTTTAACGGCAATTTGAAGTGGCAATCATTTTCCTTATATCAAGGTTTTCCTCGGCTGTATATTTTAATATTTAAAAAATCTATTCATACAATAATGTAAACAAATATTTTGATGACGGTCCAACGAAAAGGATGCCACAGATAACAAGGGGTGCACTTAACTGTGACTTTTATTTTATTAGTAACAAATAATTATATTTAAGCTTATAATCCATTTGCACATTCGGTGAATTCATTCAATAACTTTGTTTTGCAACATCAAGTAGGTACAAGTATCAAAAAAATCCTTTATAGCCTCGGTAGAATTTCATGATACGATTATGATGGTACTTGTACGACCATAGGTACCATGTTCTTCAGATTTCATTGTGGGACTATTTCCAACAAAGCAAAATGATCTCAAGAGGTAATCGTCTTGACAATGAATGTGAGTAATTAAAACCATCTAGAAGCAAGTTCACACAATCTTTGGTAATCGTCGGGCCTTGGTGAGGTTTCTTCAATTCGTACCGGTCTTTGTTTTCGACTATTTTGGTTCTATGGGTCTCAGAACGGATCAATTAGATACCTAGTATCTTTTATAAGATGCCGTCATTATATAAGACGAATACACAAGGTAGAGAAAAAAGTAAAAACAATTGCAATTGAATCTTAATTTTTAAATGTGGTCGATGATTAAATTATTATTAAAGATCTCAAATCTGACATAGATAATCTTATAGCATTTAAATGTGCAAGTATTTATTTATGAGAATTTTTATTAATTAGAATTTTTTGAATAATATTATTATTTCCTGAACAAACTGCAGAAGCGTGATTAATGATAATATTCGGAAACCATATAGCAATATAATGTCTTTGGACGATACTGATAATAATTCTACGTCGCCATATATTAAGGTCAATTACTTGAGCTTCGACTAAGTTTTGATAACAATATTTGAGATACTTAAACTACTGTCGCCGACTGAACAAACATCCAAATCAATTATTACATAAGTTTATCGCTTTTGTGTTGACACCATTACCAGCTGTAAGTGTCTAACTATAAATTTAATATCTATCTAGTAGGTATGGGTACTAGGACTGTTATTACAAAATTTAAACTTCTTAATCTCTTCTATGATTGATTTAGCGTACTTTTTGTTAGCAATGACAGAATTACTCCATCTGCAATTTCATCTCTATTTCAAGGAGTTAAGATTCTAAATTTTCAGGACACTTACTACTATAGACATAACTCAATCCGTTTCTAAAACGTAATCATAGTTTATATTTTCGTCAGTTTTTATGCCCATCTCATTTATGACTTGACATTTTTAGTTACTACCACCTACCACATTACTGATTCGTTCGTGCATTCAAATGCATAACTGTACTCTTTTTTAACATTAGCTTATTCTATTATGCTTTCATCGAATACAATTACTGTCTTCGTATTACGTGTAGTAAAGACCTCTGTTATTATTATCGTCATGAGACCGTGAATCGCCATGTTTGAGAGTGGGTACTTAGTTTTTTCTAACTCAGTGAAGCTTCCTGCTTAGTTACCATGCCTACCTATATCTATGACGTACGCTGATTGATGTCAGATATATGAACAAAAACTCCCTTCTACCTGCATTAACCCGTAGTTAATACAAGGGTATTGATTCCAACCTTGTCTACCTTTTTCCTTTGTTTTTTGTTAGCTAACATCAATGTCTCGAAGTCCGTTATAATTATTATGTCCTTAATAATATGTATGTTTAATTCAATTTATAGTAGCTCTTATTCTGTGGTGGCATTTGTAGCTTCAAAATTTCTAATGTTGGTACTTAAACGATACCTGTTTAAAACCGTTAAATATTGTATTGCGTAACAGAAATAAAGGCCCCTCCGTTCTATCAAGTGAAACGTAAGCCTTTCAAATAAATTGAGACACGAAATTAAGTATTTAATGCGTCAAAATAAATCTTACTCATAGAATAAACTCTTCCCTCTTTATAATGCGAAAACACAGCTCATTCACCAAAGCCACTCAAGAAGGATGCCATCACGAGTCAGACATTTGTGATTCATTAGCCCGTTCGCTGTTTATTTGTTCGAATTCATCCAAACCGTCATGTACTCTATTGATTACATTATATACCTCCATGATTACATTGAACTGTACCTACGCGTCGTATTAACCGCGTGAGAGGTTTTTCTAATGAAATTGAAAACGTAAGACCATTTATCGCAGAATGTCGCAGTCGAAGCGGCGAGCTATGTCTAAGAACTGATGTCATGGTCACGCGTGCTTGCGTCACAGTCACAATGCCGAGACGTGGTCCGAACAGCTGCAACGTACAATTGGCTCTACCGCATTCGCTCTACTGCCCTGACTGACTGCTGATCTGGCCAATCCCAATATAGGTTAACAGAACTTCGTTAATTGGGCCTCAATCTAAACTTCAGCGCCCGAGTCAATAACAATAACGTCAGATAGTTAAGGACCGGTGCCTTACCATTTACAGAGAAAATAAACATACTACCCACTGCGTCTCCTGTAACTGTATATTGGTTGTATACCAAATAATATAATTAAAGGCAAAGTACGGAAGTTACCATATCACGATCTCATATTTCCGCCGCGAGATATTTACGCAAGATAAACTTTCCTTACAGACGCACTCTAGTCCAAAAGGAACTTTCTGAGAAGAATAAATTAAAGGGGACCGCAAAGGCAAACACACACCAAATAAGGACGAGCAGGATTATGTTTAGTTATACCATCGCGACTGTATAGTTACTTGGCCGTATTAATATTCAAGGCAATATTAATTTATATGCATATTTGCCGGTGTTGGTCTGCTGTAGGCTAATTTTATGGGTTTTATACATTATAGGCGCTAAATAATGAACGGGTCATCATACGTTTAAGGCAACTTTAGATACTCTGTTGCAAGCGCTGCCACTGCTTCGACGTTTGTACTATCCATTATTCTGTGGTACTGCACAGGATGTGGGAACAGAGGGATGTAAGGATTGGGATATTTGGGTACGTAGTGCTATTATTTATTCTTTAGTTACGGACGATTAGCGCCGCTACTGAGTTTTTAAACTGTCACTAACCGCTTTGCTTATCCTAATTTAAACCTAACTCCTGAACTAACCAAGAGTTAAGTTATTAGGTTAAGCAAAACTAAAATTCCGACAGCACTTTGTCTAAACGAACATTGATGTCCGCTTCAGTAACTGCAGAAACATTGCAGGGAGCTTGACATTTCTCTCGAGTCTGGATACGGGACTTTGATATTCATAATATTCGACTAGTACTCAACGCGGCAAAAAGGCTTTTACTAAGCTCATTCAACGTAAATGCATTGCGACGAGTGACGTACTGCAAAGAGCGGCTTTTCAGCGTGCTGACGACTCTGACGAGTTTGCCAATAATTAGAACTGAAACCACTCAAACTAAAGTGTTTTAAAGAGTAGAGATCACATAAACTGTCCGTATACGTACAATCAAAATCAACTTTTTATTTACTATATAATTAGTATTGCACTTCTCTCTTCCAAATCTGTGGAGATTAAAATATTATTCTATTATATTTTAATCTCTGTGGGTATAAATAACCTAAACTTACAAAAAATATTCCTATGAAATTATGTTTTTTTTTCTTTTTTTTCATGATGTTTCAATTCAGGTGCTTGCTTGATTGCCACTCTTACCAGAAAGCACCTGAATTCACCTGAGAAGTGGTTACCGTCGCCTTCAACTTCGTTACACTTGCAACACTATGGGTGTCACTTATGCGCTGTCAAGATTATTTTAAAGCCCCTTTTGAAGGACTCCATGTTAAGTAGGTATAGCTCTCCGGGAAAAGAGCAGCTTAACATCTGAGCCAGATTACACAAAACATCTGTTCAAATGGTTAAACTACATTTCAAAGATAGGATACGCATTACGCATCAATGTATTGACTAAGGTTAACATCAAACATTTCACCACTAACAAATTAAGGATAACATCCAAAATATTTATTTTCCCGATGGTTGCGTGCGGCAATCCAGCGGGCCACATAACGTGAGACGTCGGACGGTCTCATGGCCTATTATTTTAAATCCCATTGGACGCGAGTTCCATTATCCCTCTGCGCCTCTTGGCCCGTCATGGACAAGGATTCAGGCCTGAACAAAGGGGGAAATAAATATTCTCCCTTTTTACATTTTCCCCAATACCAATTATCCATTCTGTCTAATTTTAACATTTCATGATTATTTTCGTTTTTATTTAGAAATGTTATTTATAAATATATTCTATTTTCGTTTTTATGCACAAACTTAAGCTAAACTGTTTGTAATTGTATTGATGATGTGCTTAAAATAGTTTGAATAATGCATATATTTATGTTAATAATAGGTATGTATGTATATCGTGACGTTCACTATCAAAAAATTAAATCCTGCAATAGTAATGAACGTAAATGCATTTCCATTTAAAATAAATAACATGAGGCTTTCCTTCCGCTTTAATTTATTTTCCAAGTGAAGTTCATCGAACAGTGTTCCAGCACGCGCTACGCATGATTTCCTGACGTATGCCGTGACTGGCCCTGCATTTTGTTGCTACCCTGGCCGTTCCGCAATGGACATGACACTAACTCAGGGAATGTGGATCAACAAAGAAATAGCTCTCTTCAACTAGAGTCGCTGCGCGTTTCTTGACTATTACTTTTAGCGGAAAAACTAAGGGCCGTAAACAAATACTTGCAAACGGGAAATAACCGGTTTTTATTTATCCTGTTTTATTTAATTGTAGACTTCTGAAAAGGAAAACCTGAGTTAGGTATACTTTTATATGCTCTTCAGTTATCATAAAGTGTTTGTTTTTTTATTACGTCTTTTAGTAACAGTGAATATTTAAAGTCCTATCACGTTATCATTATAGGCAAACAATAGGATTCAATGAAATCCAGCCTCATACCTATGGATGGAATACAATGGCTGGAACATCATAATGGATCACATAATTATCCATAACTATTGCGGAACTGGCCGTTAATTAAACTGAACGCATTGAATGAGAAAACATTGCCGAGAATCGATTTGGGTTGCTTTTTGGTTCACTCTGAAGGGTTTTGTTTGATGGAGCAATAATAATTAATCAGTTCACGGGCCGGCGGCGGGCGCAGGGCCGCCTCTATTTACAACTTCCTTTTGAGAATTGACGAGATTTCTTATGCGGAATGGAACGGAAAATTTAGAATAAATTATGCCCCACCCGTATTTCGTATTGGGAAGATCCTGTTGTGGAATAACTAAGTCTGCAGGCGGACTCGCCTAACAACCTAAATACGAGGAAATTATACCTACCAGTTTGTAATAAATACCTCAACGTGACTAACACACTAGTGTCTCGCTGCACAATTACCTGCATTGAATCAGAAAAAGCAGGTAAATTATTTCCAGTGGCATTTTGTACATATCATAGAGTCGCCTAACCAGCGTTGCGTATAAACTGGAATGTGACAACAAAAGGGCCCCAAGACGTAGTCAATTAATCCGAACAGACTTTAATTGTGAGTTAAATAACCATTCTAGCATTGCCGAGTGGCATTGATGAAAGCTAAAAATATCTCTCTATGTTTTGTTGGAGCAGTTGGAAGCTGCTTAGATTTATCTCGACGATTGATTGAGTTCGATAAATCTTATCTCAAAGCATTACAAAACCGTTTCTTATTCTCATTTATCCACAGTTTCCAATCATAAGCATTACAATCAATAAATAAATTAAGTAGGTAATATAATATATAAATGTATTAACTCTTTTGGTATGCCACATAGGTAGAAAATTAGTAAAGTCTTATCTTGTTTGAGTCTACATTATACTTAATATGCATGCCCAATAAAGGCAGCGATGCCCATAAAAGAATCACCAACATACATATTATTGGCTGTGAAGATATGGAGAGGCAGCAATTTGTCCTACACGGTACAATAGTCAGAGGTCATGTTTCAGTTATAGAGCACTCCGCTATCCAGCGATTGTTCATTGCTGACGCCGGCGGAGCATCATAAATTGACCAATAAGTTTATAGGCATTTGTGCGCCAGTTAACACCCTCCAGGGATCACTCCGCTCCTCTCACCTTGTAACTCGCGTTAGGTCAAACCGTGCACATTATTAAATAGTTAAGACGTCGTTAACCTTTGGGCATTGGCACTTATCGATCGGCATTAGTCGAATTAGAAGAACTTTCTAGGCCGCGCTATTCCGTGTTCGCTCGCATGTAATACCTACTACGATACGTAGATAATGTATGACCACTTTCTGCGTTCATAAATGGTCAAGGCTCTGTGAGTGAGCAGAAGTGTTTCAATTAGCGGGGTTAGCACTCCGGTGGCGGAGTTAGAGCTGTTAGGTGCAGCTGGTCAGTAGTCGGCGTGCCCTCTGGTATAGGGAGCAGGGACGCAGCGACAGTAATTATCGCGGCCGTGTCGACGACTCCAGGCAGAGCGTTCACCCCGCCGAGGGTCGCACAATACGCAACTGTACACGATGCGACCAGCTATCACAAATCTGGGACGAGTGCACACGACTGCCAGTAGAGTACTCGCAGCACCGATCAACGCACCAGCCGGGTAATTGCTCCTTATTGTGTTTTCATGTCAATCCACCGCAGGCGCATATTAACGTAAAAGGCATGCTGTACCGTCTTAGTACCGAGAAGGTTGTCTAATAGGCGCAATCCTAACGTTTTTAGCTAATGATGTGTGTTTGCATTTCTTATAGGCCGGGTTAATGTAATAACGCTATTACATATCCGTGTGGAAAACGTTGTGCAGTTGACGTAATACCTCATCAATCGCATTGAGCGTTTGATCGAAAGAAGTCAGATATCGATGCACATCATAGCCGAGCTCAGGGTATGAATAGTATTATAATAGGCGATTATTTATGTAGGTGCAATGTCGCAAGCCGAGCGAGGTTGGCGGCTGCCACTCGGCTAATCGTGCAACCGACGACGCTCACGGCCGTCGGCCGCCCACTCTCCGGTTAAGCCCATATAAAGTGTTCGACGCCCCACTGCACAGTAATATTCATATTTTTATACAAGTGAAGCAACATGCTAATTGAGAAACAATCACCATTCAGCTACAAATCTATATTGGCGATAAAAGACCGTTCAACGTTTTCTTTATGGTTACTGCAAAAATTTGCAGTAGGTAGATAGATAGGTATGCTCAATGAAGGGACTAATCTAATAAATATAATAATACGATTGTCTTTATAAGTCGGAACGAGCGTATATAAATTGAATAATGCGTAGACATTTTGCTTCTCTACTACGCAAAAAGATACAAATCAAATTGCCTCTCATCAATCTAGCTCGGATTATCCTGGTACAAAACAATGAAATTCTTCACTGTCACCGAAGACACTTGACCTCCCATTTCGCCATATACTCTTATCTCGCATACTGCCGACGATCCAGTTTCCTATTAGCTGGAGCTAACGTCGCCATTGTTCTAGTCTTCGACTAGTCTATCAACATTCCAAGTCGGGTGTCAACCAGCAGGCTACTTGTCTCAGAGCGCGTGAACGCAGGATAGGCCCACGTTGGTAATGTTGGTATCCTTCCTACGCATCGCCTGCTAGTTTTATCGCCACACTTTCGTATTCGAATCTCAAACTATTGAATAAAATTTAGAGTCTGCAGTGAGTCCACTTCTGAGTTCTGCGTTTGTATCATTGTGATACCTATTGAAATTGAATGCAGATTCCGAAAAATCCGCAATACAAGCTTATCGTGAAGTTTACAGCTCTACGCTACGGGAGGCATTTATTTTCTCCAAATGGGATCATCTATTTTCTCCTTTGCAAATTCATAGAGAGCGAACATAGAAATAATTTTCTAACAATTTACCACCGTGATCATTGATCGCGTCCTACATTCTTATGATAGCGTGGAAAACTTGGTTAAAATGACATGACGTCGATCAGTCCATAAACTAGTAGCATGCAAAAGCAAGTTATTAATGGCAGGAAAGAAACCCGTCCCACGCCTTATAAGTCGGTGCCCACAATAATATGTATGAGACCTTATCCAGCGCAAGTGTATCCTTGCTCTGCACTAACGATACAACTAATTACATACTATAACGACACTTTGTAGGTAGTGAAAGCTTCCTGGTAAACAATAATTTGAGATTAATATAGCTTATTAGCTTACAATAGAATGGCGACATATCTATCACTCGCTACATTGGTAGGTGGTATACGACTATTTTATATATTACTCGTATATATACGACTAATTAACAAGGGGTATCACCACAGTTTTAGAATCCACAATCACGCTGCGATCTGTCTAAGATTTATGGTGTTTAATGATGTGCCAAATGCCTAGTTCTGCTCTATTACTTGTGCACGAACCAGTTGCAGAACGCACGTTCACATCCGATTGAAAGTTTCTCAAATAATTCGGCTATTTGAGTGTTAAATGAGAATGTTTTATCTGAGCATATCGCAGACGTCTACCTGGTTGTTGAAAAGAGTTCTTTGTCTCTCGGTCGTCAACCCCTTTATCTACAGGTGTTCTATTAGTCTAGTTGTGAACGAGTTATTTTAGGATCGTTTCGGCTTAACCCAGATGTCATGCCGTAATCTTTCGGCATCGATAAAATTCAGGGACGGTTCTTATTTCTACAGCAATATCGCAAATATTACATCCGTTCTTATGTAAATAGAGGCAGACCTTATCAGTTGGACTGCGCTACTTAATATTATCATGAAAATGTACCACATATAAACCTAATATGCTGTTTTTGAAAGTAAGTAGTATCTGATATTGGCTTTACCTGTTAAATCAAAAACTGTGGACGAGTAGGTAGTGGATCAATATAATATTGTCGCATTCGGGGAGAGAGCTGTAAGTATACTAAAATATAGGCAATGATAAGCCTATCTCAGCAGCAGATACCTACTTAAAAATGTATATGATCAAAATAACCTCACAACTTCTTGTTTAGTCATCGTAACATTTTATTAGCCTTTCGCACCGTAAGCACAGAAGGCATAACAGAAAATAATCGTAAGTATCGAGCATAGACGTATCTCTAACCGTTTAGCCGAATTATGGCAGAATTTCAGCAAGTCAATTGAGCTAATTCAGTGCCTCGTTTCCACTATCTGGCGGATTTCTACTTAGTCAATAATTTTAACAGCTCACAGTTTGAATGAGATAGTGTATCATCGTTAGTAAATTTATTCGATTATCTCACTACCGTCTTCCATTTCCAAAATAGCACGATTCCATCTTAGACCGCATCGTCACTTAACAATAATTGTCATAGTAGTCAAGTGCTTGTCTGTCCGATGTAAAACGAAACACTTCTTATTAACTGGAAGCCATAGATATATGTAGTGGTAACGATATCAAGTGTTTGTCTACGTCCAAAAAATCACCCTAACATAAACCACGTACTGGCGGTCCGGTACGTAGGGCTTGCTTAGCTTAACTCCTTTTATTTATAAAGTTAAAAATACTACATAACTATACACAAGTAGGAACGGCATGACTACCATAATATTCAAGCTGTCACCCTCACAGTCGCGGGAGGGGTAAACATTCAAATACAGGCGATACATAGATACATATAATGTAAAGGCAAGGCCCATAAAACCTGGTACAGTCGACTCAACAATTAGTGTCCCTAATTAATCTATCATCATTATTCACTTAAGTGATCATACTTTTACAATTAATAATAAAACAACGCTTAATTTAACTTTCTACGACACATTATCAAGTAGAACGGTATAATACGAGTATGACTTTTATAAATTAGGTAGGTACTAGGCTTGGGCAACTCCGGACACATCTATATCTTCGGATATATATCCCTAAGCGGATATATATCTTTCATTCCACATACCAAATCTTAATATATCCCATATATCCGGTATATCTTGATGAAACATAAAACCTTTTTGTGAAGTCGGTTAAAAAGTCAACCCGTAAGTGAATAGGTATTTTCTAGGCAACCGTGCTATATCATTATTTTAGATCACATCGTCACTAACAACAGGTACAAAAGCAATGCAAGTTCAAAACACAAGATACGGTCTAATGTTAAATAATATCGGTTATGAAACGCAGATATGCTTAATTTTGGATATGGGATATAGTAGTGGATATAATTTGTCTTTTTAAGTGAGTTTATCTGCAAAGTCCGAAACACAACTCACATGGGTATACTGGACATACGAAGCAGTTATACCAAGCGGATATATTAAGCGGATATATATCTTTATATGGAATGATATACGATATATCCACTCCTCTGTCGGATATAGTAAGCCCAAGCCTAGTAGGTACTCTAGAAAATATTCCTTACTAATATTATAAACGCGAAGGTTTGTATGTATGGATGTTTGTTATTCACGCAAAAAGTATTGAACCGATTGAGCTGAAATTTGGTACTTATGTAGATAGCCTAGACCCTGGAATAATACATAGAATACTTTTTATTCCGATATTATCACGGGAACGTGCGTGAATGGAAATAAATATGCCGTGAGGTATAAAGGCTTAAAAATGTTAGCCACCTATACATATATGTATAAACTATATCTTCTCGAGAGTGTAGTCACTCAAAATATTCCTCCGCAATCTTGCCATCTAGATAATTATGATAAGGATCAGAGATGCTTTGGGGAAGCCAGTCTCGTCAAGCTGGTCTAATTTGACGTACCTTCTAACTGGTAATGTTGGAGCAAATAACCATCTTGATATGGGATCTATTAAAATGAGTAAGTACGCACAATTTTTTAAAGGTCGGCCACGCATTTATAGCATAGCACGCATGGTGTTTATAGGTGTCAGTAACCGTCAGGTAGGCTGTCTGATGGTTTGCAACTAGTACATAAAATAAGGATCCAGCACAAACCCATAAGCACCCTTAAGGTATGGTATCAAAAACAGCAAGAGAGCAATCAGTCAGGTGGACAGATGTATTGCAGATAGGCTAGCATTTGATTTGACCACTATCACACCTAATGGAAAGATATACATACAAGTAGAAATATGGATGGATTATAATAATATAAGGGACAGGACTAGCACTAAATTCGCCTGATGATAAGCAATGACATCTGCTTACAACAAAAATGTGACTCGCAAATCTTCGGTTGTCAGTATTGTGCGTGTCAGTTTGCTTTCGTTGCCTTATGACATCTCGTTGTTATCGTTGTTGAATCAAATATCCTGTAATTTTACTGGACAATTTTCCCTTCAAACCGAAATTTTTATTTCACGGACGGCTAGGTATGTATACCTAAATGATTAAGTGGTGGCGGTGCAAGGCGGACTAGCTAAAATCCTATTACTGTACAATACTTTAGAGACACATCGCTGAAATAACATTTAGGGCCATTTTCACCAGATCCTGATAAAGTTTCAGATAGTTATCTGATATATGATACCTTACAAAAGTTGTCCAAAATCTGTCATCTGATAAGTTGCTAATAGGGCAGTGCTATTAAGAACCGGTAAAACTGGCGCTTAATTTGCCAGGATAACAACAACTCAAACATGTCCTCTTTCGACATTTAAGCTGGGTGCTATAGCAAAGCTAGCTGCGCGACTAAATGCCTTACTACGATCATAAAAGTAGTGAAACATTTTTCTACGAGAATGTACTACCCGTACAATACTAATAACGTTTGTTTGCAGGAGTGTCTGTCTAGAGAGGGGAGCGGCGGGGCAAACGACCACAGCTTCATAAACTACATAATTGATCATAGCTGAGCATCGTCTAATTCCCGCAATAGCGCTGCTAATATAAACTTTGACATAGTTTAGTCTGTTTGGAAGAAGGAGCCGCCCGTATTTTGTAATTCAGAAACGAAATGGAATTCCGATACTTAATGGTTTATTTGACAGCTTGTTATTTTACGTATATTTTGATTAATTCAGGAGTTATGTTCCTTATTTGTTCTTGCAGAATTCTTATTTTTTTTTTTCAAAATACAACTTTTCTTTTAATATCATACCTATAGGCTATCGTTTCACCGCTATTTCACCTGTTGTAAGTGATGTAACTAATCACACTAGGTCTAGAAGGGTAACACTGGCTCTCGAGGACAGCTGTAGGAATACTAGATGTTAGACCTAGGCGACAGATTTTTCAACTTGAGGGCGGTAGCTGGCCAGACTAAATATTGTCCTACCACCATGCCGGTGGTTGCAGTTTCTTGACAATGTTTTTCTTTCACCGCAGGGCCACTGTGAAATCCATATATATATTTTTTTGAGAGAATAATCCATTGATGCACGACAGGGATTTGAACCTACTTCTGGCACAGAATAATGAATAGTACAAGCCACTACGCTACTGCCCTTGAATTTTATTGAGGACTTCAATGTGGACTGGTTTCCCTACATATACATTATTAATTGCTGATGAAGCGATAGCGTAATATTGATAAAGCACGGTTACTAAGAACGAATATTATCTCTACGACAATGTTCCGAGAATGATAATTTAAAATAATACTTTCAACTCATGTGCGTCATTGTGCGTGCAAACACAAATAATTAAACTATTGCAGAGTTATCTAATCCTAATCATCGCAAAAGTAACTTTTAAACTGATAATTATGATAATATCGATAATAAAAGAGAATTTCGACCTACTATCAGAGCTAATAAACCAATAAAATGTGATAAATAATTACCTACTATCTGAAGTCAGACGATTAATCACAAACAAAACATTCCCCAAACGACTCTATCGTTAAACAGATTAGCTACCAAAATTAGTCCGTTGTGGGTAGTTCAAACAAGGGAACGGAAGGCGAGGGGCGTCCGCGCGTCGAAAGGAGTGGTACGCAAATAACCACGTGACCCGGCCATTGACTCGGTTGTCCTAATCCGTCCCACTGGTCCCACTACTCCAGATCAGGCCAGATACGCCCAATCCCGCTCACGACTAGAAGTAACCCGCACTCCATCGACGCTACACAAGTACACACATCTGATCTTTCACATGTCCTAATATTGCAGCTGACTAAACCCGCCATCTGTAAACTCCAAACACAAACATAATGAAACAAATCAAACAATACCGCAGAATCTAATATGAACAGAAAATAAACGTAAATAATTTCGTACATTTTGAAATCAAATGAAACGATGTGGGTTACAATATTCCGACTTGAACCAGATGTGAAACGGTAACCCCTCGTCCGCTGCCAAATGAAAATAAATATCTCCTCATGGTCTACTCAAACAAACACATCAACCTACTTTTATATTTAGAGATGCGTAGCGTACTTCAAAGATCGTCCATTCTGTTTGGATTTGTTACTACTCTAAACGGACCACATTATTATTTTGGTTTATGCAATTTGGAAAAGAATTATTTATTTTTCAACAGAAAATATATACTTTTCGTAGATGTTCTTCCATTTGTCCATTCAAAATTTTAATGCAGTGAGCATTATGCTAAACTGAAAAAGCCAACAGCATCGCTCAGTAACGTAAACACCTTTCAGAAGCAGCCATTAACAAAAAGTAGAATCAGCATCGTAATGAAGCGCACACGTACAATTCTATTCAGAGGGTTCACCGCAAGCCTGGATTATGCAAATGCTGCAGTGGTGGTGCCCAATGGCCCTCGATGGGCATTCACCTTGCCACCTCGTGAGATCTGCCGTATTTAACAGATTATGAGTGCTCAATGTCTGTAAACATCTGCTTTGCTTTAAAAATGTTTGTGAGTTATTTGTTGTTGGTACCATTGTTGGCCTCAAAGTAAGGCTCAATGGCTTAATAAGTTACGATGTCAGATTGACCTTAATAAAGGCAATATTATCCATTACTTATTAATAATGGAAGTATTGAGCCGTAAGCGTAATACTGAGTGACGAGAAGTCGCCGCCACGCGGACAGGGCGATAGTGCGACGCCTTCGTAACTCATTTGTAACAAGTTCAACACTTGCAGCGAGCGCCTGTCCGCAATGTAGGACACTTCAGTACTTCTCGCCAATCAATAATTACCATCTACAAACATAACCATATTGTGTAACATGACAGTATCATTTAAAGCACACCAGATATCTGATTCCGCGCAGCCTCTCCTCGCTGTCAGACGCACACTTTCAACTTACGGTTCACACGCTTTGTTCCAACACAATGACTCTCTACGTTCTGTTTGTTTTCGTTCAGACGACCTTTGTTGACAATATACAATATCGCGACTTTAATGAAAGAAATCATGCACCGTGTGATTTTTATATCATTTATTTTGCAATTGAGACATTCCGGTTCTATTGTACTCGCATATACCCCGCGAGTCAACACAGATTCAGTCAAGGTTTTCATTAATAAGCAATTGGGTAAAATTTCTGAATAGAATGCATGTTACAATTTGCGTGCAGAGGTGTCGTAATGCGTTCTTAACGTACCATAAAACTATTCAGCAGCAAACACAAGGATTTTGCGGTGCTTCCCACGTCCGTCGAAATGGTTTACGTCAGTGCGCCCATTACGCCTAAAATACACGCCACGCGAGCTCCAGCCGGTTAAAAAGCGTGTCAATCAATTCACATTAGGCCAGCGATGATGCGGCTAGAAATTCTGGTGCAAATTCACGTTCAGTAGATAAATCAATCATGTTGCAACATCTGTCTATCAAGAACCCGCTGCTGGATATTTTTCTTTCGTCTCGCCACTCCACAGACGTAATCTTTGGAAGTAAAAGCTGGTATTATATTTACAAAGCTTTATTTATTTCATTACATCTCCTCAGGTCCTTTATCGATCGTTGCCTCATTGCATTTATAATGCAACATAATCGTTGGAGTCAGTGCGCATGACATTTACGAATGGCGGCGCCTGGCAGGCATCGCGCGGAGCCTGCGGCTTTGCCCCAAATTGACTTCTGGCCTTCGCTCCACTCCACTGAACTGGGACACCGACGCACGCGCCGCCGCTATGCTATCTCTAGTTTTCGAACCACTCGACACCGAGCTCTTGCATTGCGTGTGCACAATGTTACCTGTCAACCCAATACTCTACAGCTTCGACTTGATTTGGGACTACTTTCTAATATCTTTAAAGTTGCTTTTGAATCCCTCCTTTTAACTCGTCGTAGGTAAGTAGTTTGTATTATCATTATAAGCGTTAATTCGTAATATAGGACCTACTTTGCAAAACAGACATTTGCTAATAAAATAGATTGGAACAGGATCATTTGTACGCATTCGAGTCAACCGTCGGCAATTGTTAATTCTTCAATTTGAAACCGAGCCTGAAACTGGTATTGAGATCGAGCTGATCGACTCATACGAAGCGTGTTATGAAAACGCAGACCGGTTTTGAAAATATATCAATTGAAAGCCCTCGCGAAGTCGCGAACGTGCATACATAATGTTATTGTGTAGATCAGTGAGAACTTGCTTCACCGACGCGACTGTTACATGACGGATTACAGACGGCACTGCAACCTGTCCAGATAGGTCATTCCACTTATCAACTACATCGCGAGATTAATATGTTACCCGTTTACAGATTGTCACACAATATATACGTCTGAGTCGTGTACAGTACTGGAGAAAGTACGGCTGGCCTCCTGAGCTGAGACTTAAGAGACTTTGCGAAATGCGCTTCCTTTACTGACTTCAAGTTACTCAGGTTTATACATGTTACCCAATTTGCATAACGGCTTGTTGTTACTGGAATCGAGAAGTATTGTATAATCGCTCCAAAATGAATGCCACTTTACTACGCGAAGACACTGTATGAATATGCAATCGGCTTCGTCATTTCCTAAAATTCGTTCATAAAGGTATTCGGCGAAGTCACCTTCATTGTTTTTAAATGCGTTCTAATTTAAGTTTAGTCATCACTCCTCATTTACATCTTTAGTTATTGCAGATACCTAGGATGATGTTGTAATCCATCATCCTAGTAAATATCTCACTGACGCTGTGACGCATGACGTAGAATTCTTATCTATGGCACGACGGCACAGAGTTGTCTTTACTTCTTATAGTCTGATCCACACACGTGACCATTTTGTATGTAACCATCGCTGTATTCACGGCTGTATGTTTCTGTGCATTTGTTTACAATTTTCCTTTAATATATCACGTAGACTCCCGTACAGTCAGTGTAAAAACCGAGTTACCGTTAGACATGTGTCATCGCGACCTCCTTACGGACGCCGGTGCGGCTACGACCAAACCTGTTCTCACATACCCTTATTTTGCGGCATAATTGCCGAATTCGCAGCACGTCGCTCGGTCACCTCTAGCTCACACTGACGCAGAGTCATATGGCTTATTAATCTTGGCAATGTGTCTTATCTGTGAAAAGAACAAGCATAGGAGTTAACATTACCGATAAAACTGTAGAGAAAGCTATTTTTATTTAGCATTTGAACCATCGAAACATAAACTGGTTCTCCAGGCATATAAACGGTTCGTCTGATAGAACATAATGCTAGTACATTATGGTTACCAGTAATAAGCATTGTTTATGTTATAGGGCAACAGGCGTGGATTATTGAAACATCCGCTCCGAGAGGATCATTTGACAGATGTGCGACGATTGCCGAAGGATCGGTGTGGTCGAGGCAGCTGGACTGGAAAATCTATATTTACTTTCAGATAATGGACTCAGTTAAGTGTTTACCTGAGACGAGATCGAGCAATTAGGCACCTGCTAGTCAAGCCATAAACTATTAGTTAGCCTAACATTAGTTATTTCTTTGCTAAGCTAACTTTCGTGTATGCCATACGACGATATTGTCGACAGTCACTGTAGCTGATGATCAAGGACGTCCTACGGCGAACTAATTGTTCGTTTAGAAGGAATAATGAAGCTCTTCTTTAACAAAGGAATGAGGTGGATTTGATGCCAACAGGAAAATTTGAGTGAAAACTTCATTTAGGTATAGACGATATAATAATATATAAATACGATCAAATTTAAAAGGTGTATTATTTACTTAGTAAAGGTACTGATTGCTTAATGCACATTACAGGTAAATAATAGATATATTGTTTATTTTATAATATGAATATTTGAATCAAGAATGAAGAATCAAAGCATTTATTCAGTGTGTAGGCAGTATTAATATACGCACATATACACGTCAAAATCATAAAATAAATCATAACCAATTATCAAATAAACATAGCAAAAGCAGAATTTTAACGCTTTGAATTTAAAATAAACAAAAGTAATGAACCATTCAGCTGTCATCCAATTGTTTACGTCAGACCACATGAGTAAAGAAGGTCAGACTATTAATTTTTTTTATTAAAGTGGGTTAAAACCAACCATACATGTAACTGTGTGTTTCAGTACTTCAGACAATTTTTATATTAAAAAAAATAAAAAAGTGAAGTAGTGAAACACAACTTAAAGAAACGCATACCGATCTCAGTAACATATCATGATCCGAATGGAACTGATTGTCCGTCTGTCAGCTGCATAATATGAACCTTAGGATAGCAGCGTGTTCCATAAGAATGTATAATATAATATGTTTTTATAACATAGCGGTTAGGCTAATTAATGCATGAAGCAGGCGTTGTGTAAAATGACTCCCTCGGCCCGCATCTGCTTTCATTTTAGGAAATGTAGAGTATCGTATTCTGTCAGACACTTTGGCTATAAAGAAGTTCCGCCCGCACTGTACTGTTTTTTTTTTAAATATCTTATAGGCTAGCGTTTGACCACTATCTCACCTGTTGTTAAGTGACGATGTGGTCGAAGATGGTAAGCACGCTAGACCTAGATTGGGAACTGGCTCTCAAGTATAGCTGCCGGAACACATTAGATGTTTGGTGACAGATTTTCTAACTTGAACCCTCAAGTTAGAAAATCTGTCACCAAACATAGGTACACCAAAGCTGGCCAGGCGGACACTAGATAATTTCCTACCACCATGCGGGGTTTGTTGGTCTCTTAACGATGTTTTTCCTTCACCGGAGGGCCACTGTGAAAAGCGCACATAAATGTTTCGATAGAAAAATCCATTGGTGCACGCGGGGTTTGAACTCTGGCAACAAATCCGACCGTTGTCCCGATTACCAATGTCAACACAAACATAGTTTGAAAAGTATTTAGGTATCTTGATTACGGCGTTGAATATAACTATGCATATGTATACTTATTTTGTTTAAAAAGTATAACGCCGCAATCAACAACTTCATAAGTAGGTTTGGTATATCATTATCACTACATACTATAAAAAAATACATACAGACGAAAAAAGAACCTCCTCCTTTTTGTAAGTCGGTTAAAAACGCATATACCTGCATGTGGATAAATAAACTGGACAAGTGCAAGGAGGACTTGCACTCGTCAGGTGCCGTAACACAGTAGAATATTTTATTAATTAACTAAAATTTTTCGCCAGCAAAAAAATTACTTTATTAACCGACTTCAAAAAAGGAGGAGGTTTCTCAATTCGACCGTATATATATATATTTTTTTTTTTTTTTTTTTTTTATGTTTGTTCGCGGATAACTTCGTCGTTTATGAACCGATTTCGATTATTCTTTTTTTGTTCGAAAGGAGATATCCCAAGTGTGGTACCATGGTAATTTTATCGAGGTATGATAAGTATCTCCAGAGATATTGAGATAAACATCTTAAAATTGGTACTGAAAATGAATAGCGCGGCATTGAAGTCGGTTGTTTTTTAGTTTTTAAACGATATTATTTTTCATAGTGTTTGTATGAAAAACAAAGTTATATTTGCGGTTGCTTTATCTCAAAAACTGCTGACTATTTCTCGTTCAAACCAATCTGGCTTACTTTAAAAGTTAGAGGGGGTGGGCGAGACACACATTTTACCACTTTCGATGTGTCAATCTTCCAAATGATTTTGGCTTTGACTTTGAGAAAAAATGGTTTTAGAAATTTTCACGATAAAAGGATATGATGTATTATTTTAAATGCTAAGTTATAATAAACTAGCTGTACCCGCGACTTCGTCCGCGTGGAATAGTGTCTTTGGGTAGCATTTTTAATTATTTAGGCTAATTATTTTACAAATAAGACACATGCGTATCCCACCTACACCGCACCGTACCACGCCACGGTAATCCCTCCTCCCCTTCTACCTTCCCCTCCCCCCCTCCCCTCCCCCTCTCTCTTGCCCTCACTCCCCTCCCCCTCTTCCCCTCCCCCCCCCCTCTCTATTCTACTCATTCCCCGCTCCTCCCCTTCCCCTCACTTTCCTCTCCCCTCCCTCTTCCCCCCACCTCCTACCCTCCTCTTCCCCTCACTTTCCTCTCCTCCGCCTCTTTCCCCTCCCCCGTTCTCCTCACAAACTTTGAATGTCATATTTATTTATATCGAATCAACAGCCTAAACAATAAGTTTCAAGCTTCTAGCTTTTACAATGACAATACTTCCATACAAATTTTCATCCCCCCTTTTTCAACCCCTTACAACCCTTTTTTCGCATTAAAAAGTAACCTATGTCCTTTCTCAGGCTCTAGATTATCTGTGTACCAAATTTCATTTAAATCCGTTCAGAAGAACATTCACATAAACCTTACATATTTCCATAAAAACTTTCATCACCTATTCCCTATTGTTATTCCTTATATTCCCTATTGTTAATTTACACCCTTGGGGGTAAAACTTTTACAAACTTCAAATGTCATATTTATTTATATCAAATCAACAGCCTAAACAATAAGTTTCAAGCTTTTAGCTTTTACAATGACGATACTTCCATACAACTTTTCATCCCCCCTTTCAACCCCTTACAACCCTTTTTTCGCATTAAAAAGTAGCCTATGTCCATTCTCAGGCTCTGGACTATCTGTGTACCAAATTCCATTTAAATCCGTTTTGTAGAGCATTCATATGAACCTTGCATATTTCCATACAAACTTACATCCCCCATTGTTACTTTACACCCTTGAGGGTAAAACTTTTACAAACTTTGAATGTCATATTTGTTTATATCGAATCAACAGCCTATAAAATAAATTTCATGCTTCTAGCTCTAAAAATGACGATACTTCCATACAACTTTTCAGCCCCCCTTTCAACCTCTTACAACCCTATTTTCGCATTAAAAAGTAGCCTATGTCCTTTCTCAGGCTCTAGTACCAAATTTCATTTAAATCGGTTCAGTGGTTTTGGCGTAAAAGTGACACAGAAGACAGATTTACTTTCGCATTTATAATATTATATAGTTAGGACTAGAATTGCCCCGCGGCTTCACCCGCGTTAAAAACTTCTTTTATTTACTTAAAACTTTTCTTTTGGAAAAACGATTCTATCATTAAAGACATAATACTACAAATAAGAATTAGCCAAATCAGTACACCCGTTTTCATGTTATCGCGTGACTAAGGCAATTCAGGATTCATTATAAATGGGGTAATTTTTTAATTTAACCCGAAAAACCCAAATTTTCAGACTTTGTTACCTACCCCATTTTGAAAAATCCTACAACACGTACTTTATCTCATCTTGTTTCGCCATACAAACTTTGAATCCCCGTTTCGTATCCGGGAGGAATTTTGAGAAAATCCTTTCTGAGCGGATGGATACCTACGCCATAATAACTATCTGCATTCTAAAGCTTCTTCAGCGCAATCCAAAACAATATTGATTTTTAGACTTTGTTACCCCAGTTTATCCTCTTAGGGTGGCAGTTTGAAAAAGTCTGAAACTCGTATTTACTTATTTATTTACAAAAGCACTTGTGTGAAATGACGAATAAAATGACTATCCAAACTTTGAACCCTCGCTTCATCCCCTTGAAGAGTAAATTTTGAAAAATTCTTTCTTAGCGGATACCTAAGTCAAAATACCTATCTGCATGCCAAATTTCAGCGCAATCCGAATCAATATTGATTTCAGACTTTTTTACCCCACTTCACCCTTTTAGGGGTGGTTTCGGTTAATTTCGAAAGAGCCCGAAACACGTATTTACTTATTTAAGTACTTGTGTTAAGATTAAAATAGAAAATACTATCTAATCTTGTTTCTCCATACAAACTTTAAACCCCCGTTTCATCTCCTTCAGGGGTGAATTTTGCAAAATCCTTTCTCAGAGGATATTAACGTCCTAATAACTATCTGCATGCCAAATTTCAGCGCAATCTGAAACAATATTGATTTTCACACTTTGTTACCCTATTTCACCCTTGTCGGGGTGGAATTAAAAAAAACCCGTAAATAAAACACCTGTTTACTTATTTTTTTACTTGAGCACTTATGTGAAGTTTCGAATAGAAAATACTGTCTAATCGTGTTTCATACAAACTTTGGACCCCCGTTTCATCCCCTTCAGGGGTGAATTTTGGAAAATCCTTTCTTAGAGGTAACTAACGTCGTAATAACTATCTGCATGCCAAATTTCAGCGCAATCCGAAACAATATTGATTTTCAGACTTTGTTACCCCATTTCACCCTCTTAGGGGTGAAATTTCAAAAAAACCTAAAACACGTGTTTTCTTATTTATGTCCTTATTTGTGTCTTATTTTTGCACTTGTGTGAAGTTTCGAATAGAAAAGACTATCTAATGTTGTTTTTCCATAGAAACTTTGAAACCCCGTTTCATCTCTTTAAGGGGTGAATTTTAGAAAAACCTTTCTTAGCTGATACTAACGTCATAATAACCACCTGTATGCCAAATTTCAGCGCAATCCAAAACAATATTGATTTTCAGACTTTGTTACCCCATTTCACCCTCTTAGGGGTGGAATTTCGAAAAAACCTAAAACACGTGTTTACTTATTTATGTCCTGAAGCACTTGTGTGAAGTTTCGAATAGAAAAGACTATCTAATAATGTTTCTCCATAGATACTATGAACCCCCGTTTCATCCCCTTCAGGGATGAAATTTGAAAAATCCTTTTTCAAAGGTAACTATAAACGTTGTTATAATTATCTGCATGCCAAGTTTTAGCGCAATCCGAAAATATATTGATTTTCACACTTTGTTACCCCATTTCAGCCTCTTAGGGGTGGAATTTCGAAAAAGCCTAAAACACGTATTTACTTATTTATGTACTCAAGCACTTGTGTGAAGTTTCGAATAGAAAAGACTGTCTAATGTTGTTTCTCCATAGAGAAATTGAACCCCCGTTTCATTCCTTTAAGGGGTGAATTTTAGAAATCCCTTTCTTAACTGATACTAACGCCATAATAACCACCTGTATGCTAAATTTCAGCGCAATCCAAAACAATATTGATTTTCAGACTTTGTTACCCCATTTCACCCTCTTAGGGGTGGAATTTCGAAAAAACCTAAAACACGTGTTTACTTATTTATGTCCTGAAGCACTTGTGTGAAGTTTCGAATAGAAAAGACTATCTAATCTTGTTTCTCCATACAAACTTTGAACCCCCATTTCATCCCCTTAAGGGGTGAATTTTGAAAAATCCTTTCTTATTACACCCCTACGTACTAAGACAAATATACCCTCCAAATTTCAAGTCTCTATGACCAGCGGTTTAGGCTGTGCGTTGTCTGTCAGTGAGTCAGTCAGTCAGTCAGTATGTCAGGACAAAGATTCTTATAGTATTAGAAGATTAGGATAGTTAGGATTACGATGATGATAGTCTATAAAAGTTTTAATTATGTTTTTTGAGGGCCTTGTGTTGAAGCTATAAGACAAAAAAAATGATAATATGAAAAATATGTTAGTAAATTAGATGGCAATATATAAATAAGGTACACAAGATATGATAAATTATTGATCTTACTTGACGCTTTCTATGGAATATTTAGTTGGCGTTGTAAAAAAGACGAATCCGTTTATCGGGGGGTTCGGGGCTATTTCATTTTCCCGTGGCTTATTTATAAAATTAGAAGTTTGATCATGTGGCCAATAAATACATTTGAGGCTCGTATTATTATATCCCATAAACAATCCTACTTATAAACAGTAATAGGGAATATGCATGTTTTTTTTTAATATTTTTATTTCACTCATTACATCCATATAACATAATAAAAAATTAAAATACTGTTGGAATTAGTCTAATTATTTTTTAAATAAACATTTAAATATACAAATAAATTTGAGCAGTTTAAACGCCATCATTTCTCGGGCTCTTTGGTAGTGCATTGTGACGTCACGCACTTACGTCAGACACACGCCGCTTGAAGCAAACTAGCTTTTTTTTCTTTAACTAAGACTCCGCGCGATTATTGTATTTAGCCAATGGCATGTTTTTATTAAATTATACAGTTTCTCTAATCTCGTACTAATTTTTATCTATATTAAATGGTTAGTAATATACATTTTTGCACAATTATATGCGGCAAACACAATATTTGGAAATAAATACAATAAGACCACACCATACATTTATTTTTATGTTTCCGCGCTCAATGTTTCTATCACGTGGAGTAGTGCATAATGACGTCAACTTTCGATTCGACCAATGGTGATCTGTTTTACAAACTTAAATTTCCCTCGCTTAAATTGCATTTTTAATTTATTATTATAAGCAAATAAAATGGAATTAAATAAAAAAAAGGTTTTACATATAACTCTGGAGTTATATGTAAAACCTTCGATTCTTTGTTGTCCTGGGACAACAAAGAATCGAAAAAAAATAATTTCCAATAAATCTGAGCTTCATGCATATTCCCTATTATATTAGACCAGCTCGATGGTACCATAATATTGCATATTCACCGAACTTTATGTAAGTAGAGTTGCTGCATACCAACACTATCGGATTCCACAAAGTGGTTGAAGGTCGTTTGCAAATTTTGAAGGACAACGAAAGTACATACATTGTAGTACATACTCATCATGAATTTTTCCAGATTTTTCAAGCTAGCAGTTTAGCTTTTAGAGAGGCGGGGACGCTCAACTGAAACAAAAATTTGCACTATAAGTTTAATATTTCATAAATGGAGCATTGAATCGAAAAGTAGTATGGGCAACCCTTAAGTCATTTAAAAAGAGCTATTCAACAATACCTTACATGATGGGGTAGACGACGAATAAAAAATTCATCCCCACATCAGATGTAGGGGAGCTATCTCAAAAAAAAATAATCGAAAATTTTATTTTACCACTTTGTCGGCGTTATTCATATACACACCCCTACAAAATTACAACTTTCTAGTACTAACGGTCTCTTAGCAAAACCTAGGACAGACAGGCAGACAGACGGACATGACGAAACTATAAGGGTTCCTTGTCAGGACTACGGAACCCTAAAAGGACACAGACCTAAATCAAATTAGTTCACCCCCAATGCATAACGATGATAGCAAACTCTATTAATTTGTACTATTATTTATTTTGTGTTAGTGTTAAAACATTAAAAGTAAGTAAATAGGTACATACTTTGCTGCCTACCTACCATACCTATCGAACAGAAAAAAGATACGTAAAGATTAAGATATATACGTGCCAGGATTACAAATGTAGCAATAGGTAGGTAGGTGCACATAAATAATCTTAAAGGTCTGAACATTGCACTATCGCAAGTTTATACAATACAATCTCGCTGTGTGCAACTTTCGATAGCAATAAATAAACCTATCCACTTCAGAATGCCGTACAAACCCGCATTATAGGCTAATTGAATCGAAACATATGATGGACTGGTTAACATTAGGTACATAACATTTTTTTTTTAAATAGTTATATCCTGTATTATTCGACTTGTGGCCGCTCTATAAGCAATAGATATAAAGACATAATACATGCGTGCATAAAATGTATATAATTTATTTACAGCATAGTTGGAAGACTACCACTATGTTGGTATTGTTGTGAGATCTATGGATCATGGATGGGTGATGGATAGAACTGATAAGAGAGTCGTTTTAAACCATTGAAAGAGATTTGTTGTCGAAATTCGCTAGAGCGTTGAACGTATTACTTACTTTAAGTGTTAATTATATAAACTTTATAGAATAGATAGACATCATTGTTAAGCAAAGACAATTGGACAAGCTGTCTTTGACATTAGCGTTTCTGTATGGATTGGATACCCATCATGTAGAAATGTGAGAAGTGAGACTGACACGACAGTATCATCACTTCACACATCACATTATTAATATTTTATTTTTATCGTAAATTTCATTTTGGAATTATTTTTCTAGAACTTTTAATAAGTAGATTGCAATTTATCACAATGATGTTAAAGGAAATTATTGATAAGAGAGCATTGAAATTGCAAAAGCGAACATATTATTTTACTACGCAGATAGGTAATAGGTACATAAGTAATTGAGGAAAATCTATAATTTGTCTCATTTCCTCTAATAATTTGAAATATTTATAATAATAATTTCGTTTAAAAACTAAAAAAGAACCGACTTCAATGTTCATTTTCAGTACCAATTTTGAGATGTTTATCTCAATATCTGTGGAGATACTTATCAGACCTCGATAAAATTACCATGGTACCACACTTGGGATATCTCCTTTCGAACAAAAAAAGAATAATCAAAATCGGTGCATAAATGACGAAGTTATCCCCGAACAAACATAAAAAAAAAAAAAAAAAAAAAAAAACAAATATATACGGTCGAATTGAGAAACCTCCTCCTTTTTTTGAAGTCGGTTAAAAATAAGATAAAGACATTGGATGTAATGTTAACAGCTAAAGTTGTTTACATTTTCGTAAGTATATGAAAGAAGATAAGTGTATTTTTTCAATGAAAGGTCACTACTTACGTAGGTATACTGGCTAGCGAAAGGTTTTTGTACGACAATTATAAGAAACTTCCGTCACTGACTGTAGTAAATACCTCATTTTACTCAGCTATCCTTCTAAGAACTTGTAATTTGCTTGTGCATACGAATCAATGAGTCAGCGCTAATGACGTTTTACAGATACCGTAGTCCAAGGTAAATAGAGAATGATTATTAGACTAAGTATTATCACGAAGGAACAACGGATCGTTCCATCATGAATATTCAAAGAATATTGGAAATAGATGGAATAATAAACAAGGTCTTCCAATCCAACTGAGTCATGTATGTGTTATCTTATCTGCTTCCTCTGCGAATATGTAGCTATCGCCTGTCGAGCGCTCCGTTCGGAATAGTCCAGATTGATAGGCAGAAGTTGCACTGACTCATTGTTACAGTCTGTCAGCCAGTAATATTTTGTGAAAATATCAAATATTCCACGAAATACACATAATGCTTTTGATAGTTGTATCCAGTATGCCAATTTATTAGTGGCCAAAAAACAGTTAAGCGCCCAAAAGACCGATCGGACACAATTTATTATGCACAAGTTGAATAAAGTGCGGTGTAGTTGATTGTAATGCACGCAAGCCCTTAAGATAGTAGAATAGTCAGAGTTCAGAAGATAGATATCTTCCGAGCTTGATTACATACTGAAATATAAATAAATATAATCCCTATACAAATACGAATATCATCAATACAACACCTGCTAGAGTAACCTTGATCTTATCATGTCCGTAGATTGACCGAGACAAAAATATACATGGACCGAACAAAAACAGTAAATGATTCTAATAATTACTGCCAATGCCAAAGTATTGGACAAAGCAACGGCTATTGTCCATACACTCGTACGCTTCCAAGTAATGTTCGTACCATAATAATATGTATATTAGCAGCTAGGTTTAGCCCTCGACTTGACTTGCAAGGAAAAACTTGTTAACAACAGAGCGAGAACTGCATTCTTCTAGATTGTTACTTTATGGACAAATATATTTGCTCAGTATTTTCGTCTGTTAGAACCCACTTTCTACTTCGGTAATCATAATGATCTTTATCCATTTCAAGGAAGGGTATTCAAATCTTTAACTAAGTAACTACCAATTAAGGCTTTCTATTATCCTCGACTTTTCCGTATCAGCATAGTATACAATTTACAAGTAGTAAGTATATTATTTCATTAGCTAGTGTTAACGCTAAGGAAGAATGTAAAAGTACAGTTAAGAAGTATGCAAGGGTACTTAGTTCATTCATAAAAAAACTTCTGTGTAATTAGTAGTAGATAAATGTGCAATTAAGTCACTAAACAATGGAGGGCCATATAAGTAATTTTTTTTTGCAACAGACATTCGCCAAGTGCCTACACAATACAAGTGGAGCTAGATGACACGTCACTGTGTGAGTGTAGTATTGTGATACGATGTAGCATGTGAAGCGCTTATCGGCAGGAAGTGGCTCGGTTTATTATTCGTGTCGTGCATCATTCGGCTGCGTGCGCAGGCGCAACTGTCCGCTCTCCGCGCGAGGATAATTGCTGCTTCTCTAGGGCTATAAGCTGCTTTTAGATAAACAGGATAATTTAAGGACTAATGCTGAAAAAAAATGCAACACGTTTTATAAACCAGGGAGCAGATATTCAGAAATTAGTCATGCTAACTCCTTGGTAAAATGTTTACATTTTTGATAGCAACATCTGTCAGTGTACGGTGACACTTGATTTACGACCTCCGGTTTAGAAGTCCTTGTCGAATACGCTACTGGAATGGCAAAAATAGGCTGTCAGAATCCACTTGAGTTGGCCTAAACAGCCTCACGCACTGCAGTAGTCTCTGGTGAAGATTTTAGATATATAGAATCAAAATAGCGACATATTTAAAACAAATCACTACTAGATTACCGTACTTAATATCAAAACCAAAAAAATACCTACTAACATCTATTTCATAATTGAAGACAGTCGCGCTAGACATTTTCAGTACTAAGTTTGAGGTTTATCTCCATGTCTCTGGAGATACTTATCAGATCTCGATGAAATTGCAATGGGACCATCTTCGAATTGTACCCTACCTATTTAAAAATAATCATTCGAAATGGTTCACAATTGACGGAGTTATCTCGTAACATATATACAAAAAAACACAGACGAATTGAGAACCTCCTCCTTTTTAGAAGTCGGTTGAAAATAGTTTCAATATCGCTCCTGTCAAACTCCAGAAGAAAGAGAAAGCATGACTCGACAACCCTCTATCTCGTCGCCAGATAACCTACCTACGAGTAACGGGACACAGATTATAATCTCTAATTAGCCCAAGTCATACAGTTTCCTCAGTGTTCCCAGGTCTAACTAACCGGATCCATCAATACTGGAGGTGGAGACTAGACGCTCGATTAAAATACCAAGTCAAGCCAACATGGCCGTTCAAAATTTACTGTGTTTGAGTTGACGGGTTCAGATGAGACAATTGGGGTATGTGTTAGTTTTAGGGGATTTTTCTCACCCTAGTGAGGGTATACCTTACCTTCCTTCCTGTGTCCGTAGTTTTAGATCTTTAAAATTGGCTGAGCGAAGCGAAGGTCTTCGTTTCAGCTTGGGCAAAAATTCTTACGTGTAATTTTTGTCGATTGAGTTTTTGTAATTTTTTCAAACTGGAGGAGATTTGAGCGTTGATAACGTAAAACAACAAGATGTTCCAAAATGTGAGAAAACATTTTTGTTACGCTTACTAAGACGCAACATTTTGCCTGAACAAGATTTCCATCCGATAAAATTCAAGGGGTTGGGGTTGTGTCAGTTTTAAACTATGCAATTGCAAATACTCGCGAGGTTTAGAGCTTACAGGCAACTAGTTATCCTTAAACTACACGTGAATCCTCATAATTCATCATCATCGTCAGCTTATCTCTGTCCACTGCTGGACATAGGCCTCACCTCTGAGCTTTATTTTCAGCTCTTTGTTTTCATCTGCTGCCAACCAGCTTGATACTTAGATAATACTAAATACATAGGTGACCACTGGTCTGGTAGGACTGTGTAGGGTTGGCTTTGAACGGAACAATCCGTTCACCGAGTTCTGGCATGATGTTCGGTGTCAGCAGTCAGCAAGTATGAGAAATAGTGATCGTTAGGATATGTGGATTACACTAATTTTGATTGCACAAAGCCTCGTCTTGCCGTCTTCCAATTCTAGACAAGGACGACGCCATCTTAGACCGCATCTTCACTTAACATCAGGTGAAGTCAAGTGCTAGTCAGTTTGCAATAAAAAAAACTTAGACGAGGTTGGTTGGTGTTAGTTTTGCAAGGTACCAGATAAATGAGACCTTCGGTTTATTTCTTAGCCAGATAGGTACCTACAAAATTAGTTGACAATTATTGTTTGAGCCTATTGATATAGTAATTTTGTACATAGCACTTGTGTAAGTGGTTGTGTTCTTGAAGTTTCAGTTTTAACAAAAAATTGCGTGCGTTTTAGTTAAAATATATTAAGTAAGAACCTACCCAAGTTTATGTTTTTATTTCTATCTACAGAAGTATTTTTTTTTTTAATAAACAAGCAAGGCAGTGGTAAAGCCCCCCCTTGAAGGAAAAGTTGCAAAACCCCCCCTTTCGGAGATATGATTTTTTTTGTTTTCTAACCAAACTTTTTAAAATTTTAAAAAATTAGCTGGAGTAGGATATGGAAAGGGTGGGTTGAGGGGCTCAGACACTAAAAGTCATGCACGCATTATGTCAAACACTTAAAATAACAAGAGAATGTAAGTTTGTCATTTTCAGTAGCAAGTTTGAGGTATTGAATTTGGTTAAAGTGTGTTCCATTTTAGTGCTTCGCCGGCCGCTGCCGCGGCACCAGTGACGCGGCACGCTCGCTTCGCTCGCTCGGCTCGCGCGTGGTGTTGTCGCAGTTCAAACCTAAACCTAACCTAGTGATTTTCGTTATTTACTATTTATCTTAGAAATTATATAATCAGCTAGAGTAGTAGGATGTGGAAAGTAATGAAATAAAACAGAATTCCTAAACAAAACATTTTATTGTCATTATTATTAAAAAAAAATAACATTTTTAAAAGTTTGGTTAGAAAACAAAAGATATCATATCATCGAAAGGGGGAGTTTCTGCAACTTCCCCTTCAGGGGGTGGCTCTACCCATCACCCCGCCTCCTTCTCCCCCTAAAATTGATGTCAGTTAATGTAATATTCCTACCAATTTTTCACTTATTGAGATGATTTCATTGTTAAATGTTCAAAACAAAAAAAAATCTCCGTAAGGAGGGGTCTCCGCAACTTTTCCTTCAAGGGGGGGGGGGGCTCTACCCCTAGTTTCACTATAAAGGTTCATCATCATTGATCTTCATTATATTCATCGTAATTGTCGCAAACAGACAGACATATGCAGTATTTAAACAAAGTCTCCCGCCGTGTCTGCCTGTTTGCGATTAACTCAAAAACTGCTGAACGGATTTTCATACGGTTGTGTTGCTCTGCCCGTGCAAAGCCGGGCGGGTCGCTAGTAGATCTATAAAAGAGAAATATTCCACAATGCATTGTTTTGTTATATCTCAAAGGGATTAGGCAGCGTTTGCGATGAAAGCTCCCAGATGGCTTGACTTTTTCCGACACTTTCAACAATTACCATCATATTTGAACCAATTTGCACAAAACATTAATAAATTATATATTTAAACATTTCACGTGAATCACTCTGTGTATTGGTGTAAACCGCATGAAAATCTGTTGAGTAGTTTTTGAGATTATCGCGAACAGACAGACAGACGCGACTGGGGACTACCTCAATACTTGTAAGCCCGGGAATACGTCCCTATGTTAAAAATGTATACATATAATGTAAATATTATTTGTGAAAGTCTAATTCCATCGTCGCTGCTCTCAGGCCATTACGAGAGTCGATTAAAATGTAAACAGGTGATTATTTCTTATCTTTAGGACAAGTTATCAGACAGTTTGTTGATACACAATTTCCTACTCACATTTCTATGTCGATTCCTACCGATTGATTGCACCGCAATGTTACCGCCGGTTACATTATTTTGCTACTGGTATATGGAGAAGTTTTTTTCATCGGATATGATATTTTCTTGGTCTTTTCCTCCGGTTCCTTGGAGTCGTATAAGGAAAAGGAGTTTGTTTTGTCTTTGAGTTGAATTTACTTTTGTACACCATCTCATCTGACGCTTATTTTACATACTGTTAATCAACTAGTGGCTTGAAGAACCTTGAATTGTTCTTATTATAAGACTTTGCATTGATCATTCTTAATCTTTTAAATCTTAAGTCCTGTTGTCCGATGATATAATTGGAATAGTGGAATTAGATTTATGGTATAGCGTCAAGAAGGTACGATTGACAGTCAAGAGTACAAAATCAAATTTCCTAATTCTCTGATTAAACTCTGAAATATAATGGTAGACTACTTTTGAGTGATTGTTCTTACTCAGTTTTTCTATTTTCCTGTGCAAATCGAAGCATTTTTTTGTTGAAGCTGAAACTTCAAGAACACAACCACTCACACAATTGCTATGTGCAAAATTACTGGCAGAGCAACACAACCGCATGAAAATCCGTTCAGCAGTTTTTGAGTTAATCGCAAACAGACAGACACGGCGGGATACTTTGTTTTAAATAATGCATCTGTCTGTCTGTTTGCGACAATTACGATGAATATAATGACGATCAATGATGATGATGAACCTTTATAGTGAAACTAGGGGTAGAGCCCCCCCCCCCCCTGGAAAAGTTGCGGAGACCCCCCTTTCGAAGATATGTTTTTTTTTATTGAACATTTAACAATGAAATCATCTAAATAAGTGAAAAATTGGTAGGAATATTACATTAACAGACATCAATTTAAAAAATTATCATTATTAAAATAATAATGACAATAAAATATCTTGTTTGGGAATTCTGTTTTATTTTATTACTTTCCACATTCTACTACTCTACTTGATTATAAAATTTCTAAGATAAAAAGTAAATAACGAAAATCACTTGTTTAGGATTAGGTTTGAACTGCGACAACACCACGCGCAAGCCGAGCGAGCGAAGCGAGCGTGCCGCGTCACTGGTGCCGCGGCAGCGGCCGGCGAAGCGCTAAAAAGGAACACACTTTTACCAAATTCAATACCTCAAACTTGCTACTGAAAATAACAAACTTACATTCTCTTGTTATTTTAAGTGTTTGACATAATGCGTGCATGTACTTTAGTGTATGAGCCCATCAACCCACCCTTTCGATATCCTACTCCAGCAAATTTTTTAAAATTTTAAAAATTTGGTTAGAAAACAAAAAATATCATATCTCCATCTCCGAAAGGGGGGGTTTCTGCAACTTCCCCTTCAGGGGGTGGTTCTACCCATCCCCCCGCCTCCTTCTCCCCCTAAAATTGATATCAGTTAATGTAACATTCCTGCCAATTTTTCACTTATTTAGATGATTTCATTGTTAAATGTTCAAAATAAAAAAAATCATATCTCCGAAATGGGGGGTCTCCGCAACTTTTCCTTCAAGGGGGGGCTTTACCCCTGCCTTGCTTGTTTATTAACAATATAAAAATAACTTTTTTAGATAGAAATAAAAATATAAACTTGGGTAGGTTCTTATTTAATATATTTTAACTAAAACGTTTCCGCTTCTTCGTCTAATCACAACAACTTACAACTACTTAATACTTCTTAACTTAAAGCTTCCCCCCATCAGTAAAACATAGATCCAGGAGGTAGGTTAGGTAATACAAATCGTTACAATGTAAGATACCGTTTACACTGACAGGCCTGGGATATCCGATCTTCTACAAACTACAGTTAAAATAAACACGAAAGGATTATTTACTTAGGATTTGAATAATTTACAAAACGTTACTTGTGCAATAAATATACGAGTCAAGATTTTGATCCGATTGTCGATAAGGTATATAACTTTAGGAATTTTAGTTTGATCTAGATTCTAGACCGTCAATTTGAACCTTGATGTAAATAAATTATAAGTAAAAAATATGTTTTAAAACAAGCTTTTATCTGGGACAATGAAGTAAAATGTTAAAAATAGATTCTAGTAAGTATTTGGCGTGTAGGTACTTACCTATATTCTTAAAAGCTTGAAGCACTACCCGTTTTTCAGGCTAGGTAATTACTATACTTCAGTGCATCAAGCTTTTAAAAATAAAGTTAAGTACCTACACGCCAAATACTTACTAGAATTTATTTTTAACATTTTAGTTCATTGTTTCAGATAAAAGCTTGTTTTAAAAAATATTTTTTTCTTATAATTTATTTTTAACTTTTTAGTAGGTAGGTATAGATACCGACTACCTACCTACTACTTAAGTATTTAAGAGAAGGCATGATGTTTTAACATATTCCACGGATATTTGATGTGATTATGGGTAAAGTGCTCTTGGAGGAAAATCAATCGACTCGGTGGGGCTATGTTGCTTTATAACAGAAATGCCATGGCCACCTTATAGCTTCATCATCAGATCCTGGCTATCATTTAAGTGTAAAGAGCTCCTCAAGACGAATCATTTGAGCCCAAACTCGGTAGAGTTACGTTGATTTACCACAGAGATGCCGTGGCCACCTTCCAGCATCATCATCAGACCCTGGATATTATCTAGGTGTAAAGTTCTCTTCAAGACGAATCAATCGAGCCCAAATTTGGTAGAGTTACGTTGATTTATCACAGAGATGCCGTGGCCACCTTCCAGCTTCATCATCAGACCCTGGATATCATCTAGGTGAAAAGTTATCTTCAAGACGAATCAATTGAGCCCAAACTCGGTAGGGTTATATTGATTTATCACAGAGATGCCGTGGCCACCTTCCAGCTTCATCATCAGACCCTGGATATCATCTAGATTCTAGGTGAAAAGTTCTCTTCAAGACGAATCAATCGAACCCAAACTCGGTGGGGTTATGTTGTTTTATCATAGAGATGCCGTGGCCACGTTCTGTGTCCATCATCAGACAAGCTCCATGGTACCATATTATTGTATTGTCACCGAAGATACATAAGTACACCAAATTTGAGTCCAATCGGACATCGGGAAGTGGGTCTAATTTAGCTTCCAAGATTCCACCCGAACATACATAGTGACATACATACATACATACATAAATTGCAAGTTAAATAAAAGCTTGTAAAATAGGTAGTATTTTAGGAAGGTAGGCGACTGCCAAAGGGAGAGTAATGTGTTTTGCGCGTATGTAGGTATGTTTGTGTGTAATTTTCTTTGTTGCCACCTAGGAGCCAAACGGCTGGACCTATTTCGATGAATGAGGTCTTGAATGAAAGGTATTGTATTATTGATCGCCTAAGGCTATATAAATGTAAATACAAACAAAATGCCTGCTATTTAGTAACTTTTTTACCCGACTGCGCGACGCAAAGGAGAGGTAATGTGTTTATCTATACTAATATTATAAAGAGAGAACATTTGTATTTTTGTATTTTTGTATTTTTGTATTTTTGTATTTTTGTATTTTTGTATTTTTGTATTTTTGTATTTTTGTATTTTTGTATTTTTGTATTTTTGTATTTTTGTATTTTTGTATTTTTTTTTTAAACGTTTAAACACGACATTTAAAATCTGAGCTGTAAGTTGGTGAGGATTTGAGTATTCTGTAGAGTCCAGGAGCCTTCCATGTTCTTACAATATCGTTGAAGAAGAGGAAGATTTTCGAATTGATCAGACCTATGAAAGTTGATTTCATAGCGCAATTAACTAGAAAAAAGCTCATAATTTTATAACGATTGAACGAATTTTCATGAATCAAAGCTAAGAAAACTCTCGATGAAGACATCTATCAAACAAAAAAAAACTATTAATAATAAAAACAAAATCGGTTCATCCGGTTAGGTGCTAAGATGCTACAGACAGACACACAGATACACACGTTAAACGTATATTATTACCCCTACATTTTGCGTCGGGGAACGCCGTAAGGTTACGGCGGCAGATGTACTCCTTAGTGGTAAGCTACTTTTTGGTAGATTTAATGATCCCACTACCACTGTACGAAAACTCATGATTCATGAATGCACATAAAACTTTCATTGGTAGGTATATAGCTAGGATTAGAACCAACGACCGTCGGGTCAGAATCAGGGTAACTATCTTTTACGCCAAAGGGCCGTCCAATATCAATACGTAAGTATTATAAAACAAAGTTCATCACTGCGTCTGTCTGTCTGTTCGCAATAATCTCAATAGCTACTGAACGGATTATCATGCGGTTTTCACCAATAGTCAGTGTGTTTATGAGGAAGGTTTAGGTGCATAATTCGTTAAGGTTTTGTGTACATTGGATGAAATATGACGATGGTTGTTAAATATGTTCATATTTTATATTCGATGCAACAAACTGATGCAAATTTTGTAGGCATATATGTTCTACCCGTGCGAAGCCGGGGCGGGCTGCTAGTCAGTCTATATATGTATGTATGTATGTTTGTTCCTTTGTGGCACACTAGAGACCAAACGCGTGGGCCGATTTTGATAATTGGCACGTCAATAGATTCGCCATGCTAGCGCGAGTGTCAACGAAAACATAAAAAATTGACAAATTCAAAATGGCGGATTTCAGACGCCAAAATTTGGGGTTCAAAAAAATGTTTTTTTTCAAAACTTATCGAGTGGGGTATCGAATTAAAGGTCTTAAAATGGAGATTCAAAATATATTTGTAACAAATAATTTATGATCGTACAAATCGGAAAAAAAACGATTTTACATGCCGCGTTAGTCACTTTCAGTAACAAGTTTGCGGCGCTTATCTCTGAAGTTACTTATCAGATCTCAATAAAATTACAATGAGACCAAACGAAAATCATATTAACTCAAACAAAAAAAGAATTTTCCAAATCGGTTAAGAATTGATGGAGTTCTGAGGTAACAAACAACCTCTTCCTTTTGGTATAGTCGTTTAATAGTACGGAATTTGCCGTCCTTTACTTAACTAAAAAGTGTAAAATAAAACATTAAATTAAAAAATCAAAAAACCCGACTGCGCAAAAAATGAAGTGTTAAAAAACGAACTGAAAAGAAAAAAACAAGTAAGTCTAGTAGTTTAGACTTCTGTTTAGGGATATCAAAAAACTATACCATTTAAATTCTTTCTCGGTCGATACACTCATAAAATAAATTATACATTGTTATATATATATACGTATAACCTACCTTTCATTATTATGTATTTTACGTTTAATACGATAACTTCTAGGTACACACGTATTTAATTTATTTAATATTTAGAGCTAGATTCACCGCATATGGCCAATCACTTCACTAAGTTATGGCATTGGGCATGGTGGTGGGCTTTGCTAGCCAGCTTAGAAGACGAGTTGGAATAGTTCCGCGTTTTTTTTAGGGTTCCGTACCCAAAGGGTAAAACGGGACCCTATTACTAAGACTCCGCTGTCCGTCTGTCTGTCTGTCTGTCTGCCTGTCCGTCTGTCACCAGGTTGTATCTCATTAACCGTGATAGTTAGACAGTTGAAATTTTCTCAGATGGTGTATTTATGTTGCCGCTAGAACAACAAATACTAAAAACAAAATAAAGTTAAAAATTAAAGGGGGTACAAAAAACACATAAAAAACGAGTTTTTTAGTATAACGCCATCTATGAGACCTTCATAGGTGTCATCAGGGTGTTAACAACTCCTTCGTATTTTTTAAGCTAACAAGCTATTTTTTAAGCTTTATAATTAGTTTCGGCAAAATGACATAGATGGCGCTAGTAAACGAGCCCCGTCTTTCTAGATCGCGACCAAACAAAATGTTCTTGGTTAATATCAATTAATCAAATATGAGGTTGAAACTCTGTTATGTTTCGTATTGTACGGAACCCTCCCTAAGTGTGCGATGAGAGAAGCGATTCTGACTGGCACTTGGCCAGTTTTATTATAGGCTACCGTTTGACGTAGGTCTAGAATACTCTGTCTCTCAAGGGCTCAAAGGGCTGTGTGCTGCCGAAACATCGTCGTAAGGTTCTGGCGGCAGATGTACTCCTTGATGGTGGTAAGCTACTTTTTGGTAGCAAGTCAGACAAAACATCGATATAATATGCGTCATTCAACATACATTATTTGCCTTGCGCCTCGTCTTATTGCCATCTTCCATTTCAAATAATAATATTTCAATGTTCATCTATAAGAAGTCAGTTTCCTACCCTCACATATTCTTTTGTCTCGGAGTCTTCAAAGAATAATTCATGGTAAGTACATTATGGTCTCAGTATCTCAAGTCAAGTGTAGCATGATCCTTTAACTAGTCCCACATCCCATGACTTGCTGACAACCGTCAGCTAGTATGAGGCCTATTTATAGTTAAATTTTGATTGTTATTGTTTTATTATCGAGTCCCTGCGTAGGGCTCGGCGTCCTAACCGGCCTCTGCACGAACAGGTTTGACTACAGTACTGGAGATAGGTGGAATCCAGTTACTGCTTCAAAATGAAAGCACTTAATGGTGCATTGATAAAAAGATTATAAACAATAACATCTATATATCAATCATCATCGCTCTTAAAGACTTTCCTAGAATATGCTGCTCCGTCAAACATATTGCAGTCAGGAAAAACATAATTTATTTTTTATAGAAAAATTACTTCGGTAGCCTTTTAAAAGTGTTTACAACACTGTCTTGGCCAAAACCAACAAAGCCTGTTATATAAAACGTGTGAAATTTAACAATATTGTTTAACGGTTCAATGATTATTTATTGAACTAGGTAGTATAATCATAAAGCTACTTCGTAATTGATAGACTATAAAATACCAAGCTTGCATAAATTAGCACCAGCGACAACGCCTACAAAGGTAACATAAAAAAAATAATGTTATTTAAGATTTTATTATAAAAACTCACGTTCATTTTAAACTTATAGATTTAAAAACGGGAATTTAACGTGACTTACGCGATGTCGATATAGCGATCGACATATGTTTCGGCCTCATCCGGAGGCCTTCTTCAGGATCTTGAGTGCGGGGCGCTCGTCGACGCGTCGCACCTCGCACTGCGGGCCGCTGCTCGTGCAGCGCGGGCGGACGGAGCGGGCGGCGGCGGCGGCGGTGGTGGTGTTGGTGGGGGGTAATGATGCGGTGTACATAGTGGAGGCGCGGGATTAGGTTGGAGGGCTTCGTCTTCATCACTGCTGTTTACTTCAGACGAGACCTCATCCAACCGGCAGACGGAACTCACGGTGTCCTCCTCACTGTTGCCACTGGTGACGTGCTTTCCATGAAGAACGGTTTTCCACGTATTTGACAGGTACCACCCTCTGTCTCTGTTGAAGTTACGACGACGACTGATCTCAATGGCTTCTCGGATTTTGCGGGGTACAAAGTACTTTTCACGCGCCAAAATCCGTGCCTTGTCAAATCTGATGTAGTGCGTCGTCCCAGATGTGAGAGCGTGCTCTGTAACCGCCGAGCTACCGCTGTCCACGTTCTTCATGGAAGCAATGTGTTCTTTGAGTCTTGTGGACACGTTTCTTCTGGTCTCGCCTACGTAGCTTGCACCACAGTCGCAAGGAACGACGTAGACCCCAGGAGCTCCTAGGGGATCCTTATCCTTTGGAGAGCGCAACAATTGCCTGACACGTGAGGGGGGGCGGAATATCGTCTTGATGCTATATCTTCGGCGTAACAAGTGTCCAATTTTGTCCGTGACCCCCTTGACGTATGGTAGGTACGTTGCTGCTCTCTCAACCGATGTTATTCGGCACTTTGTGGAGTTGTTCGCAATCCGATTACTCTGCTTCCAGCTGTATCCGTTTGCCTCTAACACCGCCTTCACATGCGCGAGTTCCGTGTCTACATGTTGTGGGTCACATAATCTCAGCGCTCTGTTGATAAGTGTCCGAGGCAACGACGCTAGATGGGCGGGATGGTGATGGGAGTCAGCTCTCAAGTACCGGTCTGTATGCGTACTCTTGCGGTACACTGTGTGTGAGAGATGTCCATTCTGTTGTCGCTTGAGTAACACGTCAAGAAACGGCAACGCGCCCTCTATTTCTCGTTCGACAGTGAAAGTGATCGTCGGATGTTTGCTATTTAGATGTTCTAATAAGGGTGTTACATGGTCCTTATGTAAAATAGCAAACACGTCATCCACATATCGCCACCAGTATCTCGGTCTAAAGGATATGTCGTGTAGTGCCGATGTCTCGAACCACTCCATAAAAATATTCGCAACTACTGGAGCTATAGGAGAACCCATGGCCACACCTTCCGTCTGAATATAAAATTCACCGCGCCACTTAAAATACCCACTTGTCAGTATGTACCGAAACATATGTCGATCGCTATATCGACATCGCGTAAGTCACGTTAAATTCCCGTTTTTAAATCTATAAGTTTATTTAAGATTATCAGTAAGTAAATAAAACTTCGACTGGTCATATCTGTCGCACGACTGATAACCGTTGAGGTATATTGGTTCTAGAGTGGAGACAATTTATGGGAATGACGTTGACAATAACATTTGAGGTGGAAAAATAAATATCATTTCCTTACATTTTGAAGTTCCACTTCTGCAAAAGCCACCAAAGAAAAGTTGACGTTGAAGTTCCAACAGTGATTGCAAACAGAAATTGGATTTTGGCTAGGCCTGCAGGTGAAGCGACGCAAAGCGGTGACCGGAAAAGAGGAGCTGAAGATTGGGCAGTCAGTGGCGTGTCTTAGGTGAGGCTTAAATATGAACCGACAACGTTTGATTAAGATAACAACTTCGAATCGTTATCGAATCTGTCGGTAGCTCCTAGTCTATCGGAGGGTGCATACAGGTCACCGCAATGATCCAAACACGTAGGCTGATCGGCGAAACCCTTCCTACGCAATACTTTCTGATTAGTATCAGGAAAGCTACCTCAGCTACCTTTACTTTATTGCTCACTTTATATTCCTTTACGTCGACGCATAAAATATTCTAATGAGCTATGGAATATAATATAAGGCAGACTACTGTAATGTTACCGCGCGTTTACATCGGTCGGATGTCGGATCCGATTTATAATCGGATGGTCCAGTGGCAGAACATTCTAAATGAAGCTTGTCGGTCCGATTTTGTCGTTTGTTTTGACAACCCGATTAAAAATCGGATCCGACACCTGACGCATGTAAACACGCGGTTACTGCGTTTTTTAGTTGCGGAGGTACATTTAGGTCTGTTGACTAATGAGTATTATTAGATAATGATGAGTTGCGTTTGCGCAAGACTTTATTTGGGTGCCATGGTAAGTATAAGAAGACCATCATGAGAACAGCCAAAATTTGGAATGCTCTAATATCAGCGATCTTACCTACCTCTGAGATTTTTAAATCGAAAGTGAACACATATCTACTTACCAAACGTGCTGCCCCTTCGGCTACATCACCACTTACCAACAGGCTGACAGTATGCAAGTGGTCAGTGAGCAAAAACCTAACACTGTTTGTAACAAATAAACATAGGTACATAAAATAGGCAATATACGAGTAAATACTGCTGCTATTCTCATTTAGGCATCTTGTTCTCGCTCGTCCGACTTGTTCCAGTACAAGTTTTCTAAGAAGCACAGTGTTAGTTGTTCATAGTAGTGAAGCCGAGGCCTTACAATAAATAGCCAGTGGAGTACATAAAAACATCTTTGTAAACGAGACAAGGGCTATTTGCATTGCACTTAGCTGAGAGCAAAAAGAGACAAGTGGAGCGGTCATGCCGCCCGCACCCGCCGCTGACTTAAAGAACTCAATGTCGTAATGCATCAGTAATGCACTTGAGTTAAACTGTTTAGAATTGCAGATACTAATTGTAAATTAAATAAGCTGAAAATGAAGTCTGCGACATTAACAATGTCACGGACGAGATTCATAATGTCAATGTTACGGCTGACACGTTTAAAGATAATTCGCGTCGTGACGAGTCTTTGTTGCAGGTTGGCTCAAAGTGGGTCCATAAGTAAATTGCAGTTGCAGAAAAAACACGTCAGATACAATCTAATAAAGTTGTGTAAGTATGCAAAGATATATTGTAGTTTAGTCTTACTTTTTCCACGTGTATTAGTAGGTACTTAGCAACTACAGGCAGGATGTCCATGCTAAGTAAACAAAACAACAGAAGCTGTGGAAAATAAAAACATGAGTCTAGTTAAAGAGTTGAGACGTCTACAGAAAGAGCCGGATGGGCCAATCACCGCTTATGAGTCACACGATATACACATGTATACATACAAGACATACAAACGAGAACCTGTGCCGTTCGGCTTAAATGATAGGTTACGATATCTAAATTGGAGAACTTATAGTATCTATAGTAGATAAGTATCTATAACGTAATAATTTACAACAGAAATAAATCTGCAGTTTCTAATACAGAGTCTGAAAGCTGGTATTCTACTAAACATAATTTGTCAGACAGAACGACATATTACAAGTTATTTAGGGAATAAATTTACAAAAGAACTTATAAAAAGACATGGCCTTGTTGCAGACCTATAAATGCTCAAATCAATTTAAAACCTGAATGCAGTTATAAATACATACGCAGTTTAATAAACACCCAACGACTTTTTGAGTAAAATCACCGTAATTTATGCTAAAGAATTAGACAATACAAATAACGTTACGGTTGCCTCGGATAAGCATCAAAAATGAAACCTAAGATAGCTAAGCAGTAAAAAAAACACATATACGGTCAAATTGAGAAACCTCCTCCTTTTGTGAAGTCGGTTAAAAATAGAATAATCTGATCTATCTTTAATGTTGCTCGCACGTGCACCGACGTCCATGTGGTAAACGAAACGCAAGTCATAACCGCAGCATCAATGCTATAGCGTAAATATATCCTGGTTGAGCCCTAACAGCAGTAGCAATTACGTGTAACTGGCATCGCATTAGGATGGATCACAAACCGGAATACACACGCGATACATGCGATGAGTCGGCTTCGACTCATATCTCGACATAAGCAACAAAATGTTATGATACGAGCGCACTAACGCAATCGCATTGCATTAATCCAAAGATAGCTTTACTACTAAAAGAGATCATAAACCTTGAGAAAATTCCTGTTTGAAGAAATCTTAGATTCATTGTTTGTAAATATTGCAGGAGAACTCCTCAAATGTCGCAATAGTGATTGATTGTCTATTGTTTCCGCATAGGTGTGTGTGAAAATATTGTAAACCATAATATATTTAGTAATCGAACGTAATATTAAAGTCTGGGATTTGTTTTGATATCGAAATTAATTGCCAGCCCGAGTCCTGATTTTACAATATGATGTTCCGGCCGTTATTTTTGCACGTCCCAATCAGGTACGTCCGTTGTAGTTTAAATTAATTTGGTTCGACCTGCACATGAAACAAAATATAATTTATCGTGTTAAATCGTAGTGGTTTTTTTACGATATTGATTTTAATGAAATGGAACCGAATTGTCGAAGTGATTGTTGCGTAAAATGTTCTTGAAATCGCTTTCTACGTGGCGTCACGTCGCCAGCTGATAAGCAGACCTTTGCTTACGTAAGCTCTGATTGTGAATAAAGAAATACAACCCACCTTACCTACATACTACATTACCCACTTGCGCACGCGCAACACGTATTGCGTTGAATGATAAGATTTTTCTCTTTTCATTATTTTTATGTGAGATTGACATCATTAAATTGTGCTCGAAATCTGGCATTCATGAACCATGATTTAAACCTGCCTGGCACTCATCTAAATTTCAAAGTTTTTCTCTCGATGTCAATCTTTGGATTTGAGTCAGATTTGGACAAGATATAGTTCACGACGACGGAATAGACTACCTACTCCTGAACAAAACATGGCATGTAATAATAAATTAAATTCATTTGAATGAGCAATTTTTTTTTGGTTAGCACGACATATAAATGGTCATTAGTAGACTAGCAAGATTTGACAAAACTTTCTTGTTGGACAAATTTTTTGAACGCACGCTTATGGTAGATAAACATAATTTACGATCCAAAGACAAAGGTCAAATATCTTATAAAATCCTTTGTTTGTAGCCTAGTCTCACTTTTCAGGCTAATGTTCTGTTATTACTTCGATTGCCCTTTATTATTATTCAGCCTTTACATTTGAAGGGATGGAAAGGTGACATGCCTAGAGGACAGAGAAAAAGTTAGAAAAATTGTGAGAGTAATGGCATCTGCCATACTTTGTTCAAAGGACAACGTTACTTTAACGATCTTCGTAGAATCTTATTTAGCACTTAGTGTAACAAGACGTAAGATATTGGGTTTTTTTTATTTTTAACCACCGACCCAATGGTGTGTGGCATCGCAGCTCCAACCAATTTTGAATTAGTATTTATTTATTTATTAGGAAACAATCGAGATTGCTCACATTATAACATGAAATGAATTTGAGCTTTTTCCAAAGGGTACCAAAGGAATCCTATTGCTGAGACTTCGCTGTCCGTCCGTCACTCTGTCCGCATTTCACAGGGCGGCTGTATTTCCTTAACCGTAATAGGTTATATTTTCGCGAGGTATGTATTATAATAAATAATGTGTATATACTAGCTAAAAGCCCAGCTTTGTAGTATTTCTGCCTGGTAATAATTTTTAAGGCAGTTTTTTTAAATATTAAATGGCGAATCTGCCCGACACAGGCAAAAAATCTGCCGAACCACCAACCACTTCAACAAATGCATAAAATTTTCCATCATATTATATTGAATTATGGCATAAATAAGGCATAAAAGTAGAGTTTACCTTCTCATTCAAACTTTTACAAATTTTCAACCAAATAAATACATAATAAAAATGTTATACTTTAAATAGAAACAGAAAATTGTCAAAATTCTATTTATATTTTAAAATTCATAAAGATCCTTGAAATCTGTCACTTTTTGGAATCGTCAGCTTAATCTGCCAGAGTAAAAATTTAGGTCCCAAATCTGCCTAAATGGCAGAAATCTGCCATAAATGTCACACTGATACCAGACGTCATTTGGATGACAGATATAAGTTCTTTAGATTTCCAACAGATGGCGTTAGTAACTAAACATTATGTTCGCAGCGAAGTTAATTCTCTGATCTTCTAACGGATGGCGTTAGTAGTACAATAATATTCTATCCTAGAAACAAAATTGTTAATCTTAATTTTTTTAAAGGAAATAAAATATATTTTTTTACTGATAACACATCTAAATATGAATTTAAATTACAATGTTAAAGCACAAATCAATAGGCGTGTATTTTTTCAGTAAACTGTACCACAAAAGTGCTCAGGTTGTGGGATAGTGTGTAGATAGTGTGTGAATAGACTTTAACAGAACAGTGGCTACATTGGTCTAATTCTGCTGTTTGCACACAGTTGGTACTAATTCCCGATCGCGGCCGCAGCGCAGACTGGCCGCCGCGACCCGCTTACAAATTGATTATAATTATAGCTCAAATTGCTCTTCTTCCGTTTATTACCACCAAATTGCGCAACTTCACCAGTAGCTGTGAATTCGTTCAATGCCAAGCAGTTTAAAGTTATTGAGTGAGGATATATTGAGACAATATGGAATCATTACATTACAGTAAAAATACAAATTATATATTTGTATTTTTACTTATGTTTTGCAAGTATATTATTTACCGAACGAATAAAAGCTTTGTTTCTTTTATGTTGGGTACCCATACACTCAGAACTAATACTGTAGCACGAATAATACAATACCCACTATAGTTCCAACTACCTACCAACAAGTTATTTTATGTCGGGTACCCATACACTCAGAACTAATACTGTAGCACGGATAATACAATACCCACTATAGTTCCAACTACCTACCAACAAGTTATTTTATGTTGGGTACCCATACACTCAGAACTAATACTGTAGCACGGATAATACAATACCCACTATAGTTCCAACTACCTACCAACAAGTTATTTTATGTTGGGTACCCATACACTCAGAACTAATACTGTAGCACGGATAATACAATACCCATTATAGTTCCAAGTACCTACCAACAAGTTAATTTCAACCGACTTCCAAAAAGGAGGAGGTTCTCAATTTGTCTGTATGTTATTTTTTAGGGTTCCGAACCCAAAGGGTACCAACGGAACCCTATTACTGAGACTCCGCTGTCCGTCTGTCTGTCTGTCTGTCTGTCTGTCCGTCTGTCACCAGGCTATAGCTCATTAACCGTGGTAGTTAGACAGTTGAAATTTTCACAGATGGTGTATTTCTGTTGCCGCTAGAACAACAAATACTAAAAACAAAATAAAGTTAAAAATTAAATGGGGTCCCCATACAAAAAACGTGTTTATAAACGCCATCTATCTAATTAGTTTCGACAAAATGACATAGATGGCGCTAGTAAACGAGCCCCGTCTTTCTAGATCGCGACCAAACCAAATATTTTTGGTAATATCAATTAATCAAATATATGAGGTTGAAACTCTTTTATGTTTCGTATTGTACGGAACCCTCCCTAAGTGTGCGATAAGAGACGCGATGCTGACTCGCACATGGCCAGTTTTATTTCTATTGTTGTATGTATGTTACGCGATTACTCCGTCAATTGTGAACTGATTCGGATGATTCTTTTTTATATCGTTAGGGTACATTTCCGAGGCGGTCCCATTTCATCGAGATTTGATAAGTATCTCCAGAGATATGACGATAATCGTCTCAAGCTTGCTACTGAAACTGACTCGCATAGCAGGGAAGTCGGTTGTTTTTATTAGGGTTCCGTACCCAAAGGGTAAAACGGGACCCTATTACTAAGACTCCACTGTCCGTCTGTATGTATGTCTGTATGTATGTCTGTCTGTCCGTCTGTCACCAGGCTGTATCTCATTAACCGTTATAGTTACACAGTTAAAATTTTCACAGATGGTGTATTTTTGTTGCCGCTAGAACAACAAATACTAAAAACGAAATAAAATTAAAAATTAAAGGGGGTCCCCATATAAAAAACGTGTTCTTTAGTATAACGCCATCTATGAGACCTTCATAGGTGTCATCTGGGTGTTAACAACTCTTTGTTTGTTAAACTAACAACCTTTTTAATTAGTTTCGGCAAAATTACATAGATGGCGCTAGTAAACGAGCGCCCCGTCTTTCTAGATCCCGATCAAAAAAATATTCTTGGTAATATCAATGAATCAAATATGAGGCTGTCACTCTGTTATGTTTCGTATTGTACGGAACCCTCCCTAAGTGTGCGATAAGAGACACGATTCTAACTCGCACTTGGCCAGTTTTATCTTATTTATTTGTTTGTGCTATTATCATTATGTCACCCACATGGTTAAAATAACGTCGCTTGGACGTCGCTCGATTTTCTTAATCGTATATGCCAGCCGAAATAGGAATAGTTGCAAAGGTGAACAACGTGGCGTCAAAAACAGCTGGCGATTGCAGCTTTATAACCACAGATGTCGAATGATGTTACGCTGATAATCACTGATAATACCACAGTCTATTCTACGTGGGTACTACTCTCTGAACACGCCATAGGTCTTAGTGCTTTGATTGCCACTTGTCACTTTTTAAAAACGGTACCATCTTATGGTACTGATTTGACTAGTGACCCCGAACATTTCACCTTTTGGTCCACTCTATACGAACAGCCGAAGCCTTAAAAATATAAAGTGAGTGAAACTAAGTGTAAAACGAAAAAAATATAAAGTGTGAAACACTTCAAAGAAACATAATAGCCGAAGCCTTAATTAGCAACTGTATCCAGATTCCAATTGAAAACAAAGGATAGGGATAATCTAAAATTATGACTAACTGCCTCTAATTTGGTATCGCAGCGTTGCTCTAACATTTTGCGGTCTTTAACAACAAACAACAGCCGGGGCAGATCTGTTTTTATTGATCCCCCCATTATTTCCTTGTGAACTGTTTCTGTTAGCTGGATTCGGGACGGCATTGGCGGTGTGCCATCGCACTCATCGCAGTTACACTCCGCGGCTTCAACTCCGAGACACACAACACTCCGCTATGCCCGATGTGAGACGCGCTTCACATATTTCAATACAATTAAGTAGTACTTACTTACCAACCACAATTATTTTTTGCCCACAGCGTGTGAGAATGAATATAAGCGATTTCACCGGGAAACGCAGCACTATGATGATACCTTTCGCTCGATTCGACGGCAGATACATAACAGTAAAAACAGTTGTGCCACTTCCCAGTGACCTTTGTTATAAACAGGCAACTACTAGAAAACACTGGTTACCAGCAGTGTCGACTGTATTGAGAGAAAATCATATACTTTTCCTTGATTGTTCTAAAAGTGTTTATAGTTTAGAAACAAAGATTCGCTCATGCTCGTACGTCGACATTGAACTTAGAGATGACTGAGAGAGGAAATTGGCAAAGGACCAAGCGCCGGCAGCATGTGAATTGTGGACAAACGTTAATTTACTTTTTTTTGTTACAACAAAGCAATTATTGGGGTTTGCATTACAATAGGTGCAAAGGCAGCTTTAAGAGTTTTTATGGGAAGATAATGGCCACCCCAGGCATCGACCCCAGCTAGCCACGTGCGTCCGGGTGCATGTTTTATGAATGAGCTTAGCAATTTCTGCAAGTTCCCTTCAAGTTACTTCGGAAACAAAACAAGAAAGTTATTATGAAGACACTGCCCCAGAATATCGATGAGGCCGAATCTTAAAAGTAACGTAAATTGGGAAGTTTTTATCTTCTCTTTGCCTTTGTTCCGAATTCTGCCTTCGTCGTATTAATAATGAACTTAATGCTACTGAGTTCTATGATATAATCGAAGTGAATTTGTGTATGACACAATCGTATCGAAGTAACAATGAATTATTATGCAGTTAAACTTTAACACGGACTTTAGTTTTGACCCTGATTTGAAAAACAAACGGTTTTATGACCGGTAACATGTTGGTGAAGTACCTTAGTATATTTTATAGCCGAATTTTAATTAGTCTGCATTATCCGGTAACTATCGCCTGAGGCAGAATTCGTTTACAAGAGAAGGTACTGGTACAGTACCTGACGGCACCATCATTCCGAGATCACTTTCATTAAGCGCTGTGATCTCTCTGAATGGCTGGCGACTAGCGATTGTAAGATCGAGTTTCACTTTTTCAATGCGAAATAGATATATTTAATTCACTTTGAGTAATGAGTAATTTGGTAGTAATATCGTATATAGACATTGCATGCTAGACGCTGGCAGAGCACACACGCCACTGTAGGTAAGTACTACGACACAGCAAACACGTTACTATTCGTGTTAAGCAATTCGATGTGGTTTCACTTCTGTACTGTGCTTGATGAGTGCGATTGTTACACATCTACATATCGATAAAAATTGTTTCGTTATTATTCTACTCCTATGTCACAGAATACTTCATACATTACTACGGTAGTATAGGTAGGTACGTGCGGATTGTGGTTTAACGTATTAGTGCAAATGCACTTAAAAGTATCTACACTTTATTATTATGTTAATTGAAGTCGACTTTGACTTCCTGTCAGTTTGTTTTGAAGTGAAGGAATACCTACATATTAGAAGTAACTGAGGGAACAAAGCTATGATGGAAGCAATCCATTGTTCGAGGATAGTTTAAACATATTGTACTTAGTTTAATAGCTATTATTAGACCAAAGACAATTAGATAAGTAGACTTATAATTTAATCATCCATATTAGGTACAGTAGTAAGGTACCTTATACCACAATACAACTGCAATGAAAGGATATTGATGAATTACCTACAACCTACAACATTAGGTCGAAAACAAAAAGTAGGTACCACTCAATTTACTTCTTTTTAGGGTTCCGTAGTCCTGAAAAGGAACCCTTATAGTTTCGTCATGTCCGTCTGTCTGTCTGTCCGAGGTTTTGCTAAGAGACCGTTAATACTAGATTGCTGTAATTTTGTAGGGGTATGTATATAAATTACGCCAACAAAGTGATGAAATAAAATTTTGAAAAATATTTTTTTTTAGGGTAGCTCCCCTACATGAGAAGTGGGGATGAATTTTTTTTCGTCGTTTACCCCATCGTGTGGGGTATCGTTGAATAGGTCTTTTAAAATGATTTATGGGTTGGTAATACCATTTTTCAATTGAATAAAGAAATATTGAACTTTAGAGTGCAAATTTTTGTTCCAGTAGGGCGTCCCGACCCCTCTAAAAGCGAAACTGCGGGCTTGAAAAATCTGGAAAAATTCGTGATATTAGTGTAATTCATGAACTTTAAAGGAAAATTATAGCGGTTAAGATACCTTTATTAGTTTAGCAGTAATAGTCGTTGAACTTGGGTGTTGGATAATTTTGTACCAAATACAAAATCCTTAGAATAAATCCTTTAAAGTGACAAAGGCGAAGTACCTAGTTGCTTGTTTATAACGGGTAAAGACTTGCATTGAATAACGGGCTACTACGGAACCCTACACCGCGTGTGGCCCGACACGCACTTGGCCGGTTATTTTTAATTTATTGATGGGCTTTTTTCATGCACGAATTCCTGCAGCATTGTTATTTGCTGGAAATACGGGTAAAGTGGCAGGTGGCAACAATAGCCCAATTCTATCGGGGTAAAAGAGATAATTACATATAGGCCATTGAGATACATGTAAACTGGAGCCGCCCATCATAAACTGACTTAAGAGCCAAGCGGCGCGCGGTCGGGTATGAGGAGTGCTTACGCCAGCGACATAATGTCGCTAGGACGCAGAGCGAGTTCGCGACCCGTAATCTAGTACGTATTACATATTATATACATCGATGATGCAGGTTGATAAAGGTGCATCTTTCTTATCTTACTCTTCATAGGTAGTCCACGCAATAATATTGCGCTCATTTACGGCGCACATTTTAGCACTCAAATCATGAATCAATAATTATTCTTTAGATGTTACAACACGGAAGGTAAGTACTACTCTAGGTACTACTGCTATGTCAAGCTGATTGACAACTATGAAATAGTTTCGACTATTTTCTGAGTCATTCTCATTACGCATTCAATCAGGCAGTTGATGAAGTCTATCTTCGCGATGAGGATGACGCGACAATTTTGCAAAGTACTCAGGTAGGTATCTAACGTAGCACAAATTATTCGATAAGTCATACCCAGATTAGTACAAAATTTTATTCTTTTGAACGCCTTAGATCATATCGTCACTTAAAAATCAGGTGAGATAGTGGTCAATCGCTCTATTTAGAATCTGTTTATTGAGACCGTTCCGATGAAGATGATTATGAATAAGGACATGGTAGCATTGACCTGATGCTGGGACATCTTCTGGAATCTGCAGAATACCCAAGTTCTCACCAACTTACATCTGAATTGTTGAGTTTGAGCTCATTGGAATGGTCTCAATGAATAGAATTTAGGTGCATAGATCAGTTGGAGTGATTTTAAATTTTGAATTTAAGTAAGTAATTAAAGTATTTCGGTTTAGAAGATACAGCCCTCTGACAGACAGACGGACAAACGGACAGCAAAGTCTTAGTTATAGGGTTCCGTTGGCAACGTTTGGGTACGGAACCCTAAAAATTAGAAATCAACTGAGTCCTCCGCACAATTGAAATTTGAAATAATGGTTACCTGAAGAGCATTCTAGTGACCTTACCTGCTAAGGTCAACGACATCGATGTTTAATTCAAAAGACAACGGACAAGGAATTCGTTTTGTTTCGTATCGAAATAGTATAACAATAATCGGGTGTGGTCCGTCGACCTTCCCGGGCGGAAGCGGACCAGCGGTTGTCTATAACCGAAAGTCATTGTGGTGTGCCTGCTATTAGCTGTGTTGTGGCTACGTAGACGATATTGTAGTAATCTGTGGTGTAACTGCGTTGATGTTAAAGAGGGTTTTTTTTATGATATAAGGTAACAGGACAAGCACGAGGCTCGCCTGATGGTAAGCGATGACGTCTACCTATAACAGATACAGCAGGCATGCAAATTTCTGGACTGCCAAAATGTTGCATGTCACTGCACTGCGCCTGCTACCTTAAGACATAAAGATGTTGAGTCTCACATGCCCTGTAATTTCACTGGACCCCTTACCATTTCATCCGAAAAACATTTCTATTTCACGGCTGAAAATTAATTGGCAAAGTGGTGGTACCGCCTCAGGCGGACTAGCCGAAGTCCTACCAATACAAGACAAGGGTAAGACAAGAGAAGAGACATTATTTCCCCCAAATTTTCACAAACTCTTTATAGAATTTGTTCAAAGCGTTCAAGACAAACTGGTGATTCAAGGTGTTTTCTAATCTTGTATATATAAAAGGCAAACATTACTGACTTTTAAGGGGTCTTTGTATCTTGTATATATAAAAGGCAAACATTACTGATCTATCAGCGTAGACAGTTTTTACGATGTAGGTATTCGCCTAAAAAAGGCTGACGGAGTCGTGCCAAACACACGAGTGAACGCAAGTTGAGTAATACTAAATGCTTGAGTAATACGCTTCTGCGCTCAGTTTCCTACCAAGCAGTAGCAGGGACGGACGCTTCTGTGCAGTATTACTTCGCAGCGTTGCTTTCGTAGTAATCATGCCGTATTGAATATGCCGGACTGAGCGCGGAAACTTATTACTCAAGAATGTAGTATTACTGAACTTGCGGTCACTCGTGTGTTCGGCACGAATCTGTCTGCCTTTTTTATGATAGTCTGAGGTATTCGCTAAGAAAGGATTTTTCAAAATTCACCCTTTGAGGGATGAACGAAGGTTCAAAGTATTTATGGATAAACAAGATTATGTGGTATTTTTATTTAAAACTTCACACAGGTAGTACTGCTGTAAATAAAATGTAAATACGTGTTTCAGGCTTTTTCGAAATTCCACCCCTAAGAGGGTGAAATGGGGTAACACTGTTTGAAAATTAATAGTAACGGATTGAGTTGAAATTAGCCATGCAGATCGTTATTACGACGTAGGTATTTGCTAAGGGATTTTTCAAAAATCACCTTTTAAGGGAATGAAACGGGGGTTCAGAGTTTGTATGGAGAAACAAGAAGAGAGAGTATTTTTTTCGAAACTTCACACAAGTATTTTTGTAAATAAATAAGTAAATATGTGCTTTAGGCTTTTTCAAAATTCCGCCCCGAAGAGGGTGAATTGGGGTAACAATGTCTGAAAATCAATATTAACGGATTGCGCTGAAATTTGGCATGCATATAGTTAGAGCCGAAGACCGGGGTCAGTGTCGTGTCTTGGGGGAGGTCTACGTCCAGCAGTGGACTGTTACCAGCTGATAATGATGATGATGATATAGTTATTATGATGTAGCTATCCGCTAAGAAAGAATTTTCCAAAATTCACCCTTTAGGGCAGGACTGATATGGCATTGATGATGATTGATGAATTTGATGTGTTTTTATGAAAGAAAGTATTTTTTTATAAAAGTTTTAAATGAGTTAAAGAAGTTATAACGCGGGCGAAGCCGCGGCACACTGCTAGTATGTATATCATATAGGTAGCGTTTGAACACTAGGTATACCTAGTGTTCAATCTTACATATGTCGATCGATGTATCGACATCGCGTAAGTCACGTTAAATTCCCGATCTTATATCTATAAGTATAGTTGGTAAGTGATGATGTGGTCGATGATGGTATCACGTTAGGTCTAGAATGGGAACTGGCTCTTAAGGAAAGCTGGTGGAACACATTTGATGTTTTGCGATAGATTTTCTAACTTGAGGGCGGTAGCTGTCCAGGCGGGCGGACACTAGATTGCGTCCTACCACCATGCAGGGTTGTTCCTTCACCTAAGGGCTTCTGTGAAAAGTGGACATAATTTATTCCAAAGAAAATTCCATTGGTACACGGCGGGGATTGAACTCGCTACCTCTGGCGTCAAAGCCGTTCATTCTTCCCCTACGCCATCTTATCATTATACTTCTCGAAAAACCAACTACTTATCCATATGTATACTTATGCCAAATTTCATCCAATTCCCAATCTGAAAGCTTTTTTGCGTCACCGAGGAACAAACACACACATAAATAAAAAAATAAAAAATATAAAAAAGCATTTTATTTCCTGTAAATTTACATTTCTTATAATCTATGCATGTGTTAGTTTGGTTTATTCTATGTTATTTATTTATTTCTTACTACATATAAATATATCTGTATCTTAACTTTAATATCTTTTTTTTATTATACCCATTTTTAATAATTATATTATATTCATTTGTCTTATCTATTTTTTTTTAATCTACCGGAACCCCAGTAAGTAACAACATTCTGGAACAAAAAAAAACATTCTGGAAGGGCCCAATAGGCAAAAAAGACTTAGGTACAAAATAAAAAGACTTACGAAATAGAAAGCACTAAGAAGAAAACGGCTTTGGTATAGATCAGAGGAAACATGAATACATTAAAAAAAATAGGAAAAAGAACAAGTGGGAGACCTATCACAAGATGGGAAGATGATATTAAAACTTATATAAATATAGCTGTATATAATTTAATAAAAATAGCCGGTCCAAACTGGAGACCTTTCTATGTGTATGTGTATATGTATATACATATGCATCAAACTATATTATTTATGTATAGATCAACAAAAAGTTAAAAATGATACTATTTTATAGTACCTACCTTTCAACAATAGGTTTGTCACAGTCAGTTTATATGTAGGTAAAGTATATATTAAAATAGTTATTTACCTTAGTTAATGACTATTTTAATGTTGATTGCGAGGCACGCGTAAAGGGTAATAAGTAAATTATTATTCATTCTAAAATTCGCGAGTAAAACTTACTTAGTAACACTTAGTAACTTATGAGGTCCCAATGGTGCAGTGGAGAATGATTGGCTTCGACGCCAGAGGTAGCGGGGTTCAAATCGCCGCCGAGCATCAATGGATGTTTCGATCACCTTGTCCCCTCCTGCCCTGGCCACCCTCAAGTTGGAAAATTTGTCGCCAAACATCTAATTCGTGTTTTGGCAGGTGTCCTTGAGAGCCAGTTCCCATTCTATCATGGGAACTGGCTCGAAGGTGGTAGGCCTATGCATAGCATGCTACCATCTTCGACTGCATTATGATTGAAAAACTGTGACTGCATTATGCATCACTTACCAACATTTATTATGGTATTTATACGTATTTATTCAAATATTTTTTTTACTAGAAATGCATAATTCCTACTAACTTTAAATTTCTATTTTATTTAGTTAGTAGGTATCCAAAGGTATACCTAGTATAAATAAACTTAAATGTTTTCAAATGTAGGCTAATAAATTAATATAGGGGAAGTAAGAATTGAAACCTGTTCACCACGTGGCTACATTTCGCCGGCGAAGGGTCGCAGACAATAACAGCCTCTGTATTGTAACCGGGTGAGCCCAAGCACGTGTTGCTCATCCCATCGGAAGTTTGTTATAAACAAGCATTCATGCTCCCTCAGAAAGTTCTCCAAACTGGTCCGTCACGACAAAATGCTCCTTTCATCACAGCGCGACGCAAATTACGCTTTTTGCCGCTTACGAAATTAGTCACCGGCGTAATCTAACGCCGCTTTTGCATGAAAGGAAAGGGAACACCCAGTTTGTAACATAGTCAATTTTGTTTTTATTGTATTTTATATATCTATTATACATATTTATTTTTATATATTGGGAAGGTATAGCTTATCGTAAATAACTTATTGTTATACATTAGGGACGTACGTTATGTAAGTACATACACATACTACGTACGATGTGGTTTTTATCGACAGCTAACTAACATCACTACCATCCATCTCTTCACGCTGCAGAAAAATACATTAAATTATTTGATTAGCACTCACTAAGTTCAGTTTTATTGCTCTTCTTTAATAGTGTCCTACTTCCTGTACGAATTATAGAAAAAATGTACCTACACACATACATAATACACATTTTTGTTAGCATCTACTACAGTTACAAAACCGATAATTTACCTAATTACTTGGCTAATTAGTCACCTACATTTTATTTTAAGTAAATTTATAAATCAACGGCTAGCCGAGACGTAATCGATTTAGTAATTAGTAGGTGGAGGACGTATCATCGTGTTCAACAGATTATAACGAAGCGTGACAGGGGTATTGACAAGCACCATAATAAGTGCATTACTGTGTACTTTATTGCAAGTAATGCAAGTCAAGGTACGCTTACGCAACTGGCCGAGGATCGCGCAATTGCTCTGGGAAGTTACAAACCTGATGACACAGATAGACTAATCAAGCTGACTTTAACTGCGAATGTTAGCAATGTCATAATTGCATCTATCGTAGCTTCGGATCACTATGGAATTTTCTATTGTCACAATGATGCCAAGATTATCCAGCACTGACGCAAGATGCGCCATAGAGTCTAGCAAATGGCAATGGCTCGATGGAACCAACCCGACCATGTTAGGAGTTCTTTCAAGGCAGCTTCTGCCTACACACGTTGCACAACGCAGTGCGTGCACTTGGGAGTCACGTAACGTCTGACGTCTTCCTTTGTTATGACCAGGCCTTCGTAAGCACAATGTCTAGGAATGTATTTTTTAAAGCTTACTAGCAATGTGCACATTACTAGTATTCTTGTTAACCCCTTCAACTAGATAAATATGATTGTGTCTGAAGTAGGTTCACATGAATAGTGCAATAGGTGGGGATCAAACTCACGACCTGTCGCCAGTCCGACACCTTATCCATCGGGCTATTGGCGCTTAATAAAGTACCTACTACTTAATCGTAGGTATTGTGGTGCGACGATCATAAAATCTTTCAGGAAGCGTAGATATCTAGTAACTATGAACTAAGCATACCTCCATAACAAATTAAGCCTCCTGCATGACATGAATGCACTTATTAGATGTAAATAGGCGCATTGAATTTATTACCATCGCGCCCGCATTTATTGTTTCCATGAGAGCGTTCGAATACTTCGAATCATGAGAACAGAGGAGAACACCCATTCATGTCGCATACAGACTGTGTAAACAACAGACCCATTATATTGAACTCGCCAACTGTGCCGTATTTAACAAACTTTCTGTTACAAAACTCGCAAATAATAAAGTCGCCATAAGGGCTGGAGTAACAAAAAAAAGTTACCATTGAATTTAGAGTAGTATTAAGTATTTTGGTGGCTCTTAAATTTTTGTGCTACACAACAATGTCGGCGATAAGTAATAATATTGTATGGAGCGGACGTGTAACGTATGTTAATAGGGTATTTATAGAGACGCCCCACACGCCGCGAACGAGGTGCGCGGGAGACTGGTACTCGCGTCTATTCCAAGCGAGACCTTGCATAGTACTTACTCATGGAGAGCATTTCCATCTGGTGTTTAGATCCGAGGTAAATTATTATGGTTGGTAATTGCTATTGATTAATATGGAACCTGTTGCCAAAGAATGGGATGCCTCATATAGTTGAAATAATATCTCTGTGTAGATTACTGGTTCAGCGCACCTGCCTGCCATGCCATGCAGATATTCTGTAAAATCAACACCAATATTATATATGAGAAAGTCAGTTTATAAATTACATTTGTTGGTTTTTTACTTCTTCACGGCCAAACTAGTATATAAGTAATCTATTACTATTCTATAAATTTTATCACACTGTGCCGGAACTATCTTCCAAAATCACAGAGCCTAACTGTAAAAGTGTGGTACGAGTACATGCTTAGGTCGGACGTCAGACAAGACAACAGAATACTGACCACATAACGAATGCGACGGCACAATGTGACTTGATTACATGTGAATGAATAAACAAGTTCCGAGCTCAAGTGCACTTTATTATCATGCATATTAGGGTCTCTGTGCGTTGTCAGGCAGCGCGTTGTAAAGGTCCGGCGACGGTGACAGCCTGCTACCAAAAATATCCATTCAAACAGACTCTTTGTATTGCTAAGTACCTACCTGGAGCTGTGAGTCAAACGCTACCTTACCTGTGACTTTACTTACAAGAATAGAGCGTCTCACGCATGTTTAATTCTGAGTAAAGATCATGTCTCTTACAAACCTACAATAGTTTTGAAGCGTTGGAAATCTAATCTAAATATTTTCAGCGGATGAATGCAATCGCGTCAATCCCTTCGTTCCTCAGCTGTAAACACGGCGAGCATTGATTTGCATTGAAAATTCAGGTGTATGACGGCCAGACGAGGGTGGAACTATGTATTTCCCTTTGTGTAATGTAATCAATACTGAGCCCCAGGGAACGAAATGTACTAGCGCTGATGCTTTTGACATGAGTCCCGGCTTGCAAACACCCTATTCGGTATTAATTGATGTTGCCATTTAGGAGCATTTTATAAGTGTACCTAGAATAGGCCGTTTTGCTTTTTTTTACCGCTACTTATTTTACCTACACCATTCGTTAGTTACAATTCCAAATAATGTTTTTTATGTCTTATAGGCCAGCGTTTGACCACGATATCGCCTTGAGCTAAGCGATGGTGTAGTCGATGATGGTGAACACGCTAGGCCTAGAATTCTCTGACTATCGAGGGCAGTGTGCTGCCAGAACACCGTAAGGTTATGGCGGCAGATATTTTCCTTGATGGTGGTAAGACTGGTAAGCTACTTTTTGGTAACAAGTCAGGCGGAAAATCAATAGATACAATACGCTCCTGCCAGCCGTATCATACCATGGTTTGGCGATCCACCGCCTTATCAAGTTGTATTTTTTCTGAGAACAAGCTAATAACTAAGATAGTTAAAACTAAAACTACTGACTTCAATGCCCCGCGAGTCAATTTCAGTAGCAAGTTTGAGACGTTTATCGTGATATCTCTGGAGACACTTATCAGATCTCGATGAAATTACAATGGGACCACTTCAGAAACGTACCCTACTGATTAAAAAAATAATCATTCAAATCGGTTCACAACTACACAAACGGTAGGTAGCCTAGGTTCCATAGCAGTAAGACGTACCATATTATATATAGCCTATAGGTACGTATAACAATGTACATTGTTCCCTCAATGGAGGAGGAAGAAACAAGGTATATAATTAGTTTCATACTGGGGGAAAACAAGTGCGAATCTGACTCACGCAACCAGGGCCGTCTCTACCCGGGGGTGCAAGGGATGCGGTGCACCCGGGCGCAGAGCGCCCGGGGGCGCCTGCCGAGCGCTGAATATTTAGATATTTCATTGAACTTAACGGCATTACACAGTTTCATATGCAGGTTACGACAAATATTTATGCGCAAAATTAAATATAACAAAATAGTCATCACCAATAATCATTGTTTGTTTTACTTTTATTACGCTTTCGGCACTCGCTGCACTCTAAAAGAAAACGAGGGCGCAGGCTGAGCCCCGCACCCCGGCGCCGAAAAGACTTAAGACGGCACTGCAAGCAACATGGGTGCCGTTTGTGTATTATACGTCAATTCAGACAATTAAATTATAAAATAATAAAGGCACCTGCCTATTTATTAAGTTTATTATGAACCCTAAAAATTTGGAATGAGACCGCAAAGCATAACGATTACTCCTAGATATCTTACATTAAGAAATAATGTGATCTCTCGAAAATGGTTTCATGCACGGCGCAGATCGAGTCGTTAAACGGCAATAAAGTTACAAGTCAACGGCACCTACGTGTTTTCTTGGAGCATCAGTGATGCGTCACATGTGACGATGAACTGTGTATCCTGCGACAGCTGCTGCATTTCTGGGTAAAAGGATTACATTATTAAGAAACACCTATTAGGTTGGTATACTATTATATAATTTTGTAGTTAAGCATACCTACTCATTATCGGATCGAGGAGATAGCTAAAGAGCTCAAGATATATAAGAGATACAAAAATGCGCCACCGATTTACGGTGGATATACCATCTACCGAATGAAGCGATTTGCATCTGCGTTCATCATACGAACCGCCAGGGAATGGAATGCCCTGCCTGAGTGTGTTTCCGACTAAATACAATAATGGTTTTTTTTATGATATAAGGAAACAGGACAAGCACGACGCTTGCCTGATGGTAAGCAATGACGTCTACCTATTACAGATACAGCGCCATTGCATGTCACTGCACCGCGCCTGTTACTTTGAGACATAAAGATGTTGAGTCTCACATGCCCTGTAATTTCACTGGACACCTTGCCATTTCAACCGAAAAACATTCCTATTTCGCGGCTGAAAATTAATTGGCAAAGTGGTGGTACCGCCCCAGGCGGACTAGCAGAAGTCCTACCACTACAGGGTGTTCAAATCGAGAGTGAATCTTCTGGGTAAGCACGCTTCATCATTGAACGCATCATCAGGTGAGATAGTGGTCAGGTGACGTAAAAAAAGATGAAAGATGGTTTGGGGCTGAGGGACCCTCCCACTCGCCCCTAAACCATCTGAGTCCACCCGTGACATCCATAAGCTTAATAACTATGGTGATAGGATAGCGTCAAAGCCCAAACCTAAATCATGCCTCCTGTATCACTAACTTTGACAGTTGATTATTGAATGAACAAAATGAACTAAATGACGGAGACGCCGCAACGCAGCCACCTATATAGCTCCATCTCTGTTATTTCGTTCATTTCAATCCCTATCAAATTTCGTGATATCCGCTAATAACCGCTGGTCCGCTACTGTGCACACTTCTTCTATAGGTATATTATGGTATTTATTAAAACATTGTAGGAAGTCTCCGAATCTCATTAGTTGCTCTGCGCCTTGTCTCGGTTGAAGAAGTGCCGGCCTAAGTGTTTATCTGTCCAAAACTTTAATAATCTCCTGGCCACAGATTAGTAACAAGTAACGTTTAGTGTATCCTGTATAAGAACTTGATCTGAAAAATAGGTAGGCAGATGTATTCCAATTAGTAAACGATGTTTGTTATTATTTTGACTGAAAGACTAGAACTTGACCAGTATCTCACCTGATGTTAGCATCTAGTGACAATTCGAATAACGGCTGAAGCTTACTACTAGTAGTAGTCGTGTTCACAATCAAGGATTCAAGAGTAGGTAGGGTTTAGCAAGGTCTCTAAAGGCCATATTGTAGAGACAATTGCAAGGATTCCTGAATTATGTCCTACAAAACGAAACTATTTAAAACAACAAGCAAGCTCTGCCTCTAGTAAAATCGTTCGATTTGCCTTATTGTGTCCATAAACGAAGACCTAGCAGGAAAACCACCTGTTTAATTAGTAACATACAAATCACCAACCAACCAGTCACTACACTACGATAAAGCACACGTAGGTACCTCTACCTACGTGTCGTAGGTATGATTGATAGAGATACCTTAAGGTGCGTACAGACTATGTAACATGTTATATAACACGTCCGCATTATATAACCTTGTTATTCAACATAAAGCAAATACTGTACGTACATATATAACCATTCTTCAGAGCTAGTGAGTATACGTGACTAATATAACATTGTTGTACATTTTAATTAATTTTATTGTAACATTGTTTATAACATTCCGAGTCAACATTATCTGAAACATGTTATATAACAGTGTAGTATAACATGTTATGTTACATAGTCTGTACGCACCTTTACCTACCTACAATCATCTAGGTAAGTACCACGTACTTCATAGGAAAGCCAAATGAGTCGCACATGTCGTACGCAACTATCCCATCCTAGCTGGCTAACATCGAGCATCATGCCGGTACTCGGCATGCTTATGCCATACCGATTGGCGACATTCCTTTGTTTGATCGATCGTTATTATTTTCTTGTAACGTGAGGACGTGTGCTTTTATAACTACAATTTTAAACAAAATTTAAACAAAAAATGTATCACACATTAAATCCCATTTCAGGTCAAGATGTAGTTCTAGTCCAGTCTCAGTTATACCCTCGGTAAAGATATGGACTTTACCGATGAATTTCAGAGGATTTTTTGTGTGAACACAAGTGGCATGTTTTAAATCATTGTGCAGTTTCCATACACTCCCACACATTAAACGCCACTAAATGGTTAATAATTCACATTTATTACATACATTAAATCACGACATTTTCCCGTTGGGGTAGGCAGAGACTACTTCTTTCCACATGGTACGATCCTGACATACCTCTTTCACTTCTTCCACTGTCATGAGCGCCTTAGTAGCCTGCTAGTACTTTTGACTTGACCTTTCTTTAAAACGTCTCCGATCTGGTCGTGAAACGTTCGCCTAGGTCGGCCTCTCCCGGCTGGCTCATTCACACTCGTCTCATAAATCTGTTAAGTCAATCTTCCTTCATCCATCCTCTGTAGATGTCCAAACTATCTAAGCATCCCTCTCTCTATTTTGTCACTACATTTTCTACCACACCACAACATTCCCTTATCAAGCTATTAATCATACTTCTAAAACTTCTGATTTCTACAGCATTAGTTTTACTTTCATGCTTTTTCTGCCATACCCAGCATTCACTACCATACATGAGTGTAGGGTAGGAACCGGCACTCCCCTATACCCAGCATTCACTACCATACATGAGTGTAGTGTAGGAACCGGCACTCCCCTATGTACAGCCAGTCATGCTTTTTAGACACGTTCTGACTGCTCATAAAGTTATGCAGTTCCCCACTAACTTGGGTTTCCTGCCAAAGCTACGTTGAGTATAACTTTCATATACTTACCGTAAACTTAGAACCCAGGACTCAGAAACACAAACTCTTTCACTTGTTCCACTATCTATCCTTCAAATAGTAACTCTATAATCTGTCAATCTTTCTGCTCTTTCAAAAACCATTACTTTGGTCTTACATCCACATTCATCCTTTTCCTTTTTAAGGCATCATGCACAATATTAACCATTATTTGCAACTCCTCCGAGGATGCTGCTTATCACCTGATCATCTCTCTTTCAGATCGTCAAGCAATTGTCTACGAATAGGTTGAACAGCCCCGTTGATGCAACATATACCTGTCTAACACCATTTTTGATGTTTAACCAGTCTGTGTACGCTCCGTTTATTGTAACACTAGCACTGAGCCCTCATAAAGTGATTTCAGTGCTCGTATCAAACTGCCATACATAGACAATGTTGACCACAATTCATTCCTCACCGCTCTATCATATGCCTTTTCCAAGTCTTCGAATACGCTATATACCTTTTGGCTAAACATTTTTCGAATATGATTCGTAAGAAAAGACCTGATTCGTGCATCTCATTCTTCTCCTGAAACCCGCTTGCACATCCCACATTTTTTCCTCAGTTTCATTCGTCACTCTTGTAATCAAAATCTTTGCATACAATTGCCCATCGATGATGAGCAAGCTAATGCCTCGGGAGTTTTTGCAGTCTTGCTGTGATCCTTTTCCTTTGTATAGCGGCACAATGGCGGCTTTGAACCAATCTCTTGGTACAATCCGCTCCTTCAACCAAGTGTCCAGCCCTCAGCATCTCGACAGAAATCCTGTCATAACCTGCAGCCTTACCTGATTTCATACATTTCAACGCTTTCATAATCTCATCCATGCTGATATCACTTTCATCGCTATTATCATTCGCGCCACATGACGCACTTGCGTATCCTCCTTTAAAAAAAACTTTCAAAATATTCCTTCCATCTCTTCTGAACGCATTCTTCTCCTCCCACAATACTTCCATCCTGGTTTCTGACTTTGTCCAGTTGCGAAGTACTCTGGCTGACCTTATGAACTTCCAGCAAGACTTAATGTTCATCACTGTGAGTCTCTTTCTTTCTATCCACAACCTCTTTTGCTACATTCTTCAACCTTTAAAACTATTTCCTTGCCTTGCTAACATATTCATTTGTTCCCTTTTGCATTCTTAGATTGGCTTTTGAAGCCAACCAGTCAAGCCATGCTTTCTTCTTCTCAAATACAGCTTTTTGGAAATCTTTATATTGATTCTTAAAGTTACACTATTTTCTTTTCTTACTTACACCACACACTCCTATAGCAACTTCCACGATTCCTTTCTGAAACGGCTTCCATAAATCTTCAACGTCACACAATGAATCAAACTTCTCGATCAATTTACTTACAAACTTGTCTTTCACACTTTCTTCTTGCAAATTCTCAACTTTAAGCGTTCTAGTACACTAACGGGTTCCTGCACACGATTCCGCAATCGCTTAAAGAGATCTCTTATTCGGCATATCACCAAAAAGTGGTCTGAACGTAAGCCGGCATCGCAGTAAACCTGAGTCTTTCATCTACTATACAAAATCGAACGCTTTCCCTAGTATACAAGTGTATCTTCTTATGGTCAAACCATGTGTTTGCTACGACATTTATTACCTACAGAAAAAGTTATAAAAAAAAGTGCAATGAGAGTTCACACAGATTTTTACGTTCCCGCTAAAACCATCGATTATCTACTTGTATTGTGCTAATAATCAGAAAATAACACATTCCTAGTTCCAATCCAACAACAGCCACAAAACAAAAAAATAAAAGTAATGGTTTGATATCAACATTAGTTAGGAATTTGTTTTGATGAAAAACAAGAGAAATCGAGTTTGCATGTGAGCATTATCGCAACAATATAGCGTAGAAAACGAGGATGGTTGCATCGTCCGTTACGGTCCACCAGATGTTGGCTACCGTATAGTAACTTGTACGCTTTTATCTATGTTATTGCCACGCGCCAACGTTGCACTGGCACTTCACTTTGGTTATGTTTGCTGAATAAAAGTATATGCAATGCAGCTAAGCATGCTGCGTCCCTTGTTGTTTGGCCAGCTCAGCGTAGTAAGGCACCATCTTTAGACTACCTCTCCGCCGTCTCCGCCCTTATGAAGTACCGTATTATTTCCGTAAGAATTTTCGTATGACAGAATTTGCTTGCTATTTGAGATGGTTTGGAAGTATATTCCCCGATTTATACAACACATTTCATATACAATGAAGCATTTTCAGAATAAAAAATTAACTGTTTCTTGTGAAATTTGACGGGAACCTTGAATAAACTGGCCAAGCGCGAGTCGGACTCGCACACGTAGGGTTCCAACTGAACTAAATTTGCCGGAAAAATAAGTTTTTGTATATAAGGCCCTTTAATTTTTTATTTAATTTAGTTTTTATTATTTGATGTTATAGCAATTATTGTAATACACACTATGAGCAAATGTCAAGTCTCTATCTATTATTGTTCATTAGGACAAGCATAAAACGCAGAGAAAAAACACGTTTCTTGTATGGGGACTGATCCCTTTAATATTTCATTTGTTTTTTTTTTAGTATTTGTTCTTAAGACCCCCATAGTAATACATACATCGTGAACATTTCAAGTATCTACATATTACGGTTAAGGCAATATAGCCCTGTGAAATGCCGACAGACAGACGGACGGACGGACAGCGAAGTCTAAGTAATAGCGTTCCTTGGTACCCTTTGGTTACGGAACCCTAAAAAGTGTGTGTGCTCTCATTGTATTTTTTGTCATAAAATTGTCAAGGCCATTAATGTCAGAAAAATATTTTGCTCTTGCTTCGTTTGTGCAATAAAAGCTCTCGCTATATTCGAGCAACATATTGTGAAATGTTAACTTAATATATATGATAACTAAAATAGAAGGAGGTTCACAATTCACTGTTTTTTTTTAATGTATGTTCCCCGATTACTCAAAGACGCCTGGATTTGGAAAATTATTTTATTTGAAAGGGATTATTTCTCAGGTGGTCCCCATTTAACTTTCATCGAGATCTGATGTGTATCTTAAGAGAAATGGAGATTAACACCTTAAACTTACCTACTAGGTACTGAAAATAATTAGCGCGGCATTTGAAGTTCGGTTCTTTTCATTTTTTAAATGATCTTAATTGATTTATCTACTTTGTTTAAAATATTTTAGAAATTTTCAAGTACAGGCGCAATCAAACTGTTGCAAGAATGTGTTATCATAAATGTAAACCATTCACTTGGCTCAATCATAATGATCATTGACTTTAACAATAGAGGATATAGAGTTCCACCTAAGGGTTATTGACATTATTTAACTTCAAAATTATAAAAAAATTCACGCTCGCTATGCTCAAGCCCCTATTTGTTTTATCTACTTTGGTGGGCATATTTTAGAAACATACAATTGAGAATATGGACATTTACATAAGGGGTCAACAATCTTGACCTTAAAGGTCACATAGTTTATAAACTCAAATAATGAGGGTGAAGCCGAGGGTAACAACTAGTGTATAATAAATGTGGATTATTATAATAACCATTAAGTGTTGGTGAATGTGTGAGAGAGTAGGGAAACAGCACAATCATGAGAAACATGTCATTTTACGTTCACACCAAAATTCCGCTGAAACCTTTAAATATACACATCTTTACTGAGGATGATGAAATGTGACTAGACTTTACAACTTGAACCTGCAAAAATTTGAACTATTCTAATACTTTGACATTGGCTAAATTATAGTCTCCTGAGGATGCCTTGTGCTAAGACAAAACATGTCAGAGACTTATTTAGATTTACTATTATCCTATTATGCCTGGTCATTGCAGTTCCAACTTTATTTTAGTATAAGAACTGTGATAATGGTAACATTTTGTCTTTAACAATACCTAAGCGGAAAACACCAAATACTTCAATATATTTTTGTTTGCGATGGATTCTAACAAAGTATTGTCTGAATCAAAGTAAATTAATACACAATGGTTTAATAATACAACACAAGTAGCTACTTAACTTGATGATTCATTCATACCTACCATGAATATGAGTATGTAATAATAGATAATATATATAAGTATGTTATGTTATAATTAATATACATGGTTGTAAATAAATACCTAGAAGGATCCCTTTAAACTACCTAACCCCAGTAATCTCATCAGAAAAATCATCAGAAAACTATACTTCAAATATAAACCAGCCCCTTCGACTTAGATTATTTCAAGTTTTTGTTGTTTCAAGTCTCACTGATAACATCTTATCAAGTACCTACAGTTTATGAGTTCACTGATATAACATGTGAACAATACTATGATTCAAAACAGTGATAATGATTCAAAATAACAATTTCAATGCAGTTATACATTGTGTTATTTAAGGAATAGGTATATTTTATGGCTTGTTTTGGCGGGGGCACTGCTGTACCCCCAGATATACCCATGATAAGATAGTCAACATTGGACTGCCTTGAGCATGAAAGAAAACCTATATATATTTTGAAGGCATAACATGTTATGTGCCACTATAATAATTTTACTGTATAGCGCCAAGTTCTTGTGACAAGAATTGTCATAAGACATGACGGGTGAAGCTTTAATTCTGAGAGGACCTTCATGCTAAATAATATAGCCAACTAAGATGACCAGTGCATGCATTTTTGTATTCTTTTTTACATTACAGCAACAATTTTTCATAGATGTCAAGCAACATTATAAATGTACTATTGATCTTCATCTATGTATACACATAATAACATCATATCAAGTATAATTTAGCCAACATCTTTAAAAATTAAATATAATCTCTATTACCTATGTTAGATTCAAACAGTTACTGTTGCAAGAACAATCCTTTAGAACTTCATGTGTAGTATTTGAGGAAAATAATATATACTGCTAAATCTGTAAATCCCATATTTGTCTACACAGATTAATATGGCATTACTATGGCACAGAACCTAAATAGTATTGTAATAATAAAAAACTGTTTACCTGATGATCCAATGAATAAAACTTCACTTTAATCTCCCACTTAAAACTTTTATTATACTTTGTTATATTGTATTATCACAAATCCTGGTAGATTTAAAACACAATCACGCAAATCTTACTGTTCCTTGATTACTGATTTTTCATATAAACATAATTTACACAATAAACACAATCTGCGCCTCAACTCGGTGTAACTCATCCTTGCCAATACAAACCATTCTACACAATCATATAAAGTTATTGCATATTGGATGGCTTTATATCCTCTACATTGTCTCACCAACATATTTAATCTCATTAAATTATATACAAAGTTGACTAATAATTAATTATTTTACAATACATACAGTGCGGACCGGCCGGCCGCAGCCTCTGCCGGCCTGGCACTCGCAACCTAAGCTTATCATGATTTGATGCTCTTTGCACTGAGTATGTACACTTTAACTGTTTGTTCATTGTGGTGCCCAACCATATCTGCGGGAGTATCTACCAGTACTAAAGTATGAAAATATAAGATAAAGCACCTCGTTTGGACAATGGTATGTATCAAAGATATTAACAACGTGATATGACGCGCGCCGGCCGGGCCGGTCCGGGCCGTCGGCCGAGGCGGCGCTCTCCCGCCTCGCCCTTGCAGTCTTACGAGAAATAAATGCCACATTACACTCTAAGTATTAAAGCACTGTACAACAACAATAATTTTTCTTATCCTTTTCGGGGCTAACGTTCATTTCGCGCACTATCTCGGCGAACATCTCGTTGACGTTGGTGCGGCTCTTGGCAGAGGCCTCCACGAAGGGACAGGACCACTGCTGCGCGAGGCCGGCGCCCTCCGTGTGCGCCACCTCGCGCTGGTGCTCCAGGTCCGCCTTGTTGCCCACCAGCAGGATGGGCACGCGCTCCGACCCCTTCACGCGCGTGATCAGCTCCTTCATCGGTTTGATGTCTTGGAACGTCTGGTGGTTCGTCAGTGAGTACACCACCACGAACCCTTGACCGTTTTTTATGTATAGGTCTCGCATTGACGCGAACTGTTCCGTGCCGGCGGTATCCAATATTTCTAGTACACATGGTGAATTGTCCACTTCGATTTCTTTCCTATAGAAATCCTCTATCGTAGGATCATATTTTTCCATAAAACATCCAGACACGAACTGCACGGTGAGAGCACTCTTCCCGACCCCACCCGAGCCCAGCACGACCACTTTGAATTCGCGCATTATTGTGCTCCGTAAATCACACACTTGCGAGTCTTCCACACAACGTTTTAGAAACGTATTCACACTATATGCTATAAAAATGTCATTGCTATGTTGGTTTATGACTCACTCGGATGCGATCACTGAGTAACGTTCACATAAAGAGAGTTAATTGATAAACAGAGACGCCATTTTAGTTTTACGAGTGGCAAAACAACTCCGATTGCATCGCGATGGATGTTACTTGAATGATACAAACGCGGAAGAAAACATCTATTCGACTGAGATGTTCGACGTTCCCCTGCTTGGATACGGCAGCCAGCAGGTTGGTCAATGATGCACCATTGCAATGGCTTGATTGGTGAATGAATATTGTGCCACCGGATGCTTGTGTTGTCAGCACTAATATTTACAATCTCCCCATAATTTTAATAATTCAATAATGGCAAAACCGGCCTAAAAGGGGCTGAAACTTGAACAGAGTTAGTCCCTTTCTTTTTTGGGGACCACTAAAGAAATTTGTATGTATACTATACATATCGTATAGTAATAGTACACATTATATAGCACTGGCAGATTGTTAGACAAGGACACACCCTCTTCTACGTTCCTTTCACTTGAGCCATCTTGATGTTACATAGCATTGACAACTTTGGTTAATTTGAATATGTCAAAAATCGGCTGTGCACGATCCGGTTTTTAATAAATTGTCGTTGGGTTCTACTTACGTCTTAATACTGTGTTGTTACGGGATAGCTATTCTTACAAGCTTTTATTTACTTCACTTAAAATGTATGTATGTAACTATGTTTGTTCGGGAAGAATATTGCAAGTCAATATTGAAGCGGATATATTCAACCGATTGAGCTGAAATTTTGTAAATATGTATACAGTAATTATGTGCAGCATACCACTATTATATTTTTAGACTGCATTCCTAATTTACTTACTCACCGGGACCAAATTATTATATGGCAATACATAACCGGATATACATTTTTTCTGATAGTTGTCAGCATTGAATTAGTTTGGATACATTGCATTTTGTGCTCCAGCTTTAAATTTGTATGATGTATAGAATAAGATTTTTTTGAAAGGTTTTGAATGTTATTGATAACGAGATATGTCTAGAAAGCTGAATACAAAATGTTTATTGATACGTTTGATTGACATTGGCTAAATACTCTGATCGTGTAGGGGCGTTGTGACTTAACTGCAAAAGGAGTGTTTTGGCGGCAACGTTAATAAGTGTCTGTACTCGTATTGTATTTTTTTTAAAACTTGGGTTATTTCGCTAGTTAATATGTAGTAAATATGAATTATTAAAACATTATGTGGTGGTGAATTTGTGCAAATTTAGGGATAGTACAGCACAATATTAAAAAACACGCTATTTGCATTCACACCAAAATTCCATTGAAAATCTTCAGTCAAGTCCACACCTTTTATGTTACTCTTTGGTCTACACTCTGGCGCACTCTACTGAGCTTGGAGTAAACACCGAGCTACTGAGGTTATAACTCAGACTGGATTATGACATCAACTTCATCAGAAATGTGACTCTGACTCGACTTTACGACACTGGCTAAATACACTAATCGTGTGGAGCCATCATGAAACTAAAAAAAAAAAATGTCACATCGAGGCAAAAGTCAGAAGTCATACTATATGTCATTGTCAAGTCAATTCTATACTCTAGCTCCTCTAGCTCTAGCTCCATCTTTGTCTAGCTCAGCTCACAGCTCGTAAAGCTTCGAGTCTGGCTGAATACTTAAAGTCGTAAAGGAAGGAGAATACAGGAGTAGATTTTTTTTAGGATTGGAAATGGGATTGGATTCAGAATTTCAGAATAGAAAAATAAAATCATTATAACATAAATTTGCGTTGGAATTCAAGCCAGCATTTATCGAGATTGATATATCTTACGGTAAGCTAACTATTTATAATTGTTGTAACATATTATCTTGTCTATTTCGGAGTATAATAAAAAAATTACCTCGCCTCTGCCTCTATATTTTGCGAAACCATCGCAAACAAAAATTTGTCACAATTAGCGAATAATTAAGGCTGGCCACCGGTTGTGGGTTCATCGGGGTGTGGTTTGCTTAGCCGCTACATACTTGCATAGTATTCTGCTGACAATATATCAAGGCTAGGTCATACAGGACACCACAACTGTTCCGGTAAAATCATCTGGGTGCAAAGTAATTTATCATAAATAATTATCTCTCGCGCCTTTTATACATATATTACCTTTTTTTGAAACCTCAAGTTTGTCAAGGGGAACTTATTGAGAAATCAAATAACTACCCATTTTGGTGTAATGTTCTATAATATATGTAGCTAGCTAACAGTGCTTCTGTTAGATTTGTAATAATAGCTTGTGTACAAGATGTAGCCTAGAAATAGTATATACTATGATGTCATGAATAAAATGGCAATGAGCCAAACCAAATGTATAGTTATTGAGTGGTCTCCGAGAATTTATCGACTGTTTAACAATATTGATAGCTAACTCGCTATAAATTCCATAGATCTCAATAAAGTGTTTACCTATCATTGGCTTATAAAAACACTAGCAGCAACTTGCAGCTTCACCCACATTGAAAAGTAACGTAACATACTCTACCGTTGCGGCTATCTGTGTGCTAAATTTCATCTAAATATGTTTACTCACCATTATCACTATCAGCTTTAGCACTGCTGGTACCATCAAACTTACTATTATGTACTTCACCATATTTTTACCAATGGAAGTGCATGTGCCAGCGATCCAGAGTCATGCTCCACTTCTTTGAGTAGCTAGGATGGCTTGGGTAATCTCTGGCAGTGGAAGTTGCACAATACACCCCAAATGGGCCATCACTGTTATCAGTTAGATCTCATCGCCTCCATTACCAAATAGAATTAGATGAAAATAAAGGTTAATAGGATTTATATTTATCATTACAGGCTTTCACAATGTCTCACAAGCCAACTCCTTATTCGCCCAACTTCCCTCAAAGTCAGGGGTATGCGCCACCACCAGATGAGTCCAAAAAAGAGAGTTACCCGATGAGTCAGCCTACAATGCCTTACCACCAATCTGCTGGGTACCCGCAACCCGCAGGGTACCCTGGTCCTCCACCAGGCCCACCAGCACCCATGGTGCCACCCGGGGCTCAGCCTTTGCCAGGAATGCAGCCAGGATTTCAACCAGGTAAATTCTATCATAAGAATAATTTTACATTAAAATACAAAACTCTTTTCGACTCATCATTATCAGCCAATTTCCACTGATGGACTCAGACTTTAATTTCAAATACACAAATCATACTACAACTAAACAGAAGCAGGTACAGTCGCAAGGAATTGTAATCTGTGGTCATATTGCTTAAGCAATTATAATTTTTTTAATGATAAAAGGTTACAGGACAAGTATGACGCTCGCCTGATGGTAAGCGATAACGTCTACCTATAACAGATACAGCGGCATGCAAAATTTGAACGGCCAGAATTTTGCATGTCATCGCACTGCGCCTTGTTTGCGCATGTTACCTTGAGACATAAAAATGTTGAGTCTCACATGCCCTGTAATTTCACTGGACACCTTGCCATTTCAACTGAAAAATATTCCTATTTCACGGCTGAAAATAAATTGGCAAAGTGGTGGCAAATTTCTTCCAGACAAGCGAGACATGGAAAATTAGTATGCAAATTAAATTGTTAGTAGTTAACTTATTAACCCGTCTTGTGTTTTACGATGGCTCACATCGAAAGGACTTGGCACCGCAACGTGTGAATATGACAGCTTACATTTGACGGGTTAAATTGTGTTTTGTTATTATACCTAGTGTGTTTTTCTTTGCAATATTGGGTAATAGGTAACAGGACAATCTATCTTTATTTAAATCACTAGTGAACAGGTATCTTCTAGGCAAGAGTGCTACATCATTGATCACATCTTCACTCAACATCAGGTAAAAAGTGGTCAAACGCCTGCAATCTTCTAAAAAAATAATAATAGAAGAGTTTACTAAGAGAGTTCTAAAAATCAAACATATGTTGGGCACCAGCTCACACAAAGTAGCAATTTTTTCATGAATGTATCACTTAATTAGTCTTAGATTATTACTAAGATAAATGTTTTACTCTGTATTGAGGAATAAATAAATTATTATTCATTTAATCGATGAAATCTCTCAGGTCATAATATGGCCAGTCCTTTGGAAAGCATTGACAGAGCCGAAGCCAACGTCAAGAGGCCCTTTACAATATATTACTTAATTATAAATTATTGTCTATGGATGGGAGGACTATCTATAGAATGGATGTACTTAGATGGAGGACTACTATGGAAAGATGGTACTAATTATCGTGTTATTGTTCTGAGCTTATTGATGTCCGATTCCTGGTCTATGGGATGAGGTATGGCACCCGCCAATAATGCCCCATTCGTGTGACTCGCTATACACTGAATAAAGGCATAAAGGCGGACCGTTAGTTTGGCGCCGACGGGCAACATTGGCGTGGATATCTTAGGGTGTCGAGAGGTGTGTTACACTTGCACTAAACGCTACTATGCCTACTTTATGCCTTTAACACTTCCACCCTGGTGCTTAGGGTCTTATTGGATATCTTAGGGTGTCGAGAGGTGTGTTACACTTGCACTAAACGCTACTATGCCTACTTTATGCCTTTAACACTTCCACCCTGGTGCTTAGGGTCTTATTTAGCTCTTGCGATCCCCACCCTGGCGAGCCGGTCAAGGCAAGCCGGGGGTCAGAGAGTCTCATTTAGCTCTCTGTCGGCTCGCAACAAAGCCGCCCTGCATGATTTGTTATTATTATTAATAATGTTTTCAGGTTTCCAGCCTGGATTTCAGCCTGGGTTCCAACCTGGTTACCAGCCAGGGTTTGCCATGGGCTATCCTCACCCTCAGCAAGGATATGCAGGCCCCATTGTCCAACAACCAGGCCCGCAGGCACCAGGTATTCTTTTATTTGTATAGAAATTGAAATATATTTATTGTAAAAATTTTATTACAATGATGTTGTAGTATATGTACATAAATGTAGGATTAAACTCCCAAATCCTATGTCAGTAACTGTAATTATAATGAATCAGCTGTCATGTACTACATGTAAACGTAATTCTTACAATTAATAAAAATTCCAATAGTATAGCAACAGGAAATAACATAATAATAAAAAAAAACTGTGTAGGTTTGAAAAAACCTACACAGTTGTGTTATTATGATTAGTGACTATCACACTGGGTAAATACCCAGCTGGGGAATTGGTATATATATATATTTAAAATATATATATATATATATATATACTAGAAGTCCCCCGCGGCTTCGCCCGCGTTAAAAACTCCTTTTATTTACTTAAAACTTTTCTTTTGTAAAAACGATTCTATCATTAAATACATCAAATAAGAATTAGCCAAATCGGTTCACCTGTTTTCATGTTATCGCGTGACTAAGACAAATCAGGATTCATATTTATAAAACCCGAAAAACCCAAAAAAAACCTGAAACACGTATTCACTTATTTTTTACTGAAGCACTTATGTGAAGTTTCGGATAGAAAAGACTATCTAATCTTGTTTCTCCATACAAACTTTGAACCCCCGTTTCATCCCCTTCGAGGGGTAATTTTGGAAAATCCTTTCTCAGAAGGAACTAACGTCGTAATAACTATCTGCATGCCAAATTTCAGCGCAATCTGAAACAATATTGATTTTCACACTTTATTACCCCATTTCACCCTCTTAGGGGTGGAATTTCAAAAAAACCTGAAACATAGATTTACTTTTTTTTTTACTGAAGCACTTGTGTGAAGTTTCGGATAGAAAAGACTATCTAATCTTGTTTCTCCATACAAACTTTGAACCCCCGTTTCATCCCCTTCGAGGGTTAATTTTGGAAAATCCTTTCTCAGAGGGAACTAACGTCGTAATAACTATCTGCATGCCAAATTTCAGCGCAATCTGAAACAATATTTATTTTCACACTTTATTACCCCATTTCTCCCTCTTAGGGGTGGAATTTCAAAAAAACCTGAAACATTGATTTACTTTTTTTTTACTTAAGCACTTGTGTGAAGTTTCGGATAGAAAAGGCTATCTTATCTTGTTTCTCCATACAAACTTTGAACCCCCGTTTCATCCCCTTCGAGGGTTAATTTTGGAAAATCCTTTCTCAGAGGGAACTAACGTCGTAATAACTATCTGCATGCCAAATTTCAGCGCAATCCGAATCAATATTGATTTTCACACTTTATTACCCCATTTCACCCTCTTAGGGGTAGAATTTCAAAAAAACCTGAAACACATATTTACTTATTTTTTTACTGAAGCACTTGTGGGAAGTTTCGGATAGAAAAGACTATCTAATCTTGTTTCTCCATACAAACTTTGATCCCCCAATTCATCCCCTTAAGGGGTGAATTTTGAAAAATCCTTTCGTAGTACACCCTTACGTACTAAGACAAATATACACTTCAAATTTCAAGTCTCTACGACCAGCGGTTTAGGCTGTGCGTTGTCTGTCAGTGAGTCAGTCAGTCAGTATGTCAGGACAAAGATTCTTATAGTATTAGATTTTACAACTACATTTTGACAATAATTCACCTATGCGATGTTGATAGAGTGTTCTACATTTCATAATTCCATTACCTACTGCTGGGCATATTTTAATACCTGATAGACTAGTGTTTGCCCACTATCTCGCATGGTGGAAAGCGATGATGCAGTCGAACATAGTGAACACAGTATACCTAAATTTGTCTGACTCTCAAGGGCTGTGCTGCCCCAACACCGATCTCATCGTGCTCTTTCAATATGTCGAATGTTTGTTTGACTTCTTACGATCCAATATCAAAGTCAATAGTAGGAATACACGTTATTTTAGTCTGATGCGTAGCATGGCACGCCCGATGGCTCTTTGTGCGACTTCCAAGTCTATGCACACTGCACAGCTTGGCTTATGTGAGCGTCCATGTATCAGCAGCATCAGTCATGGTACGAAGGACACTTTTATTTTTTAATATCATAAAGGGTCAGAGGTAATTGCGGATGATATCGTCATCATGGCTGAAACTGTGCAATATCTCCAATATATGCTGAGTACTCTGGCTGATTCTTCTGCACGTATCGGTCTCCGGATGAACTTGGACAAAACCAAGATCATGTTCAACGAGCATGTTATTCCGGAACCGGTTACCCTAAATGGAGTTCCTCTCGAGGTTGTTCACGAATACGTCAACCTTGGGCAAATCTTGCAACCGGGTAAGAACAACTTTGAGAAGAAAGCTCGCAGAAGGATACAGCTAGGATGGGGCAGCATTTGGAAAACTTCGTCGAGTTTTTTCATCGCCCATATTCTTGAGCCGAAAGTCTTTAACGAGTACGTCCTACCCGTACTTACGGAGCCGAGACGTGGACACTGACGGTGCGACTGGTTCACCAGTTCAAAGTCGCTCATCGTGCGAACGAAATGAAGTCATCCGCAGAGAACCAAAGTTGTCGACATAGCTCAAAGGATTAGTAAGGTGAAGTCGCTCAGTTCATATTCCAAGTTAGAAAAATGTATCATTACAAAAATGATGTGGTACGAGCTATGTAATATAGTTACTTTATTGCACACTACAGTCGTAGTTATAACCATAGATATAGCAGCAGCAATTGCAGCTGATAAGACACAATACATTTTAATAAGAGCTATGATTGGAAAAATAATTATTATTTTTCAACGAAATTGTATCGGTACTCTACATATTCATTGCCAATGTACATACTAGTCTATGCACGACAATATTATGATTAAGTAGGTAAGTACGTAGTAAACCCGTCACCGTAATTAAGTTTAAAACTCAGATTTATAATTATGCATAATATTGCTACACCCTAAACAGTACAGGGTACAACATGTCATTAGTAAAATTAGTAATGGCTAAGGCGTCGGCCTGACGATCGAGAGGTCGTTAGTTCGATCTCCACCCATTGCACTATTGACGTGAACCCACTCCAGACACAAGCATATTAGCTTAATTGCAGGGGTTAACAAGACTACTATGTGCAACCCACATTGTTAGTAAGATTTTTTTTTAAATAAAAGAAAATAAAAAAAAGGTTGATTATTTTTAGACTAATATACTACTACTGCATATTGTGTTGCAATAAACAATACAGAATTCATACTGATTATACTAAAGTAATAAGGTAAAAAATTTGGTAAATATAGTACTTATAACAAACCACGCCTTAATTAATTTTCTGTTGCGTAATATATTATGTATTTACAAAACTTTGATAAGGACTACAAGAGGCATTGTATACGCGCAGAATACAAATAAAACTTGTTTGCTTTACACACTTTCTGTAATAACAGAATTTTCTTATTTGTATTGGAGATATATGGAGCTAATGACTTTTAGATAACGTGTTTATTAAATACTTCAAAGTCCTGACAGTCAGTTCAAGTATACTGATATAGGTGCTATAATTACGCTTTTTCTTATCATCGAATGCATTTTGTTCTCTAGCATTCATTCTTATTACAATTCTCAATCGAGTGCCTCAAGTTTCTTTTTCTTTTAATTATGTTACAAAAAGACTGGAAACAATTTGAATCAGCTACCGAAGATCGGAAAAGTAAAGTGTCAGTGAAATGGTCTAGATTCAAACATTTTGTGGCTAAGAAACGTAGCAATATCGCTGATATTAAAGATAAACGTGTTTACATTGAAACTTTGAGTGTTGCTAGCGTGAAAAGGGCATTTTATCGTGCCTATAAAAGAATCTTTGAGTCGAAGCACAGTGGTTACGAAAAGTTTTTATCCGATGAGGAAAAGAGGTTGCTCTATAATAATATAGATTTTAGCATGGTGGAGGGTGTATACTAATACACATTACCTTCTACATAATTACAATATGTATGTTATTTATTATTGGATGTTATGATATTGTAATGCATTTATTATTATATTATTAGTCTATATGGTAAAAAGGTGAGGTCACATATTTATATATTTTTTCTATCTGTAATGTTACTTATATGTACTTGGTTTATTATTTTAATATTTGGTTACTTAAGTGTTAACAATTAAATAATAATAAAAAAATTAATATCTAAGTGTATAATGTGCATGTAAGTACTTATCTAATTCCGATAATCAACAGTAATTTGTGTACTTAGTATTATGTATTTTAATGTTTTTTTTAATATAAACCTAAATTATGCCTACTGTGCATGTAATGTTGCTCAGGCAGAAGTATAAATAATTCAAACAGTACCAGTTTATCCTAGAGCAAATATCAAACTTAGTAAATTGACTTGCCTATCACCAGCAAGGTACAGCCAAGTAAGTGGGCGTCGACTGATAGTTATCCTATTAAATTAAGTAATAAGTAGTTTTTTGTTTTCTTTTAATGTGATTTGAGGTAACAGGACAAATATGACGCTCGCCTGATGGTAAGCGATGACGTCTGTCTGCCTAATCATAACATTAAGATCGTTTAAAAAACCGACCCTACATGCCGCACTAGTCATTTTCAGTAGCAATTTTGAAGTATCTATCTCTATATCTCAGGAGATACTCATCAGATCTTGATATCATTTTCTAAAGGACCTTACCTACTCAATAATTATTATTAAAACGGTCAATTTTCAGTTAAAATCTTAAGGTTTTAATCTCCATATCGAGAAATTTTACAATGGAACCAAACAAGAAGTACCTATTCCTTCCCTCTCAAACAAAAAACCATCCAAGTGCGAGTTGGACTCGCGAACCGAGGCTTTCGTATAAACTTGTCAAAACAAAGTTAACTTTGTAGTTCGATCCCTAGACTGATGCCTGACAATGTTCATGAACCAAATAATAAGATTGTAATTTCGATTTTATTTGTCATTTAACTACATATTTATGGTTTTCAGATGTTTCTTTTATAAGTGCTTTAAGACCTTGCTTCTTGCCAAATTTCCTGATTCTAGTCTAGGTCAACGGAAAGTACCTTATAGGTTTTGATTCCTTTGTGAAATCGCAAAAAATACGACATAAACATTTTTTATCGTATTGACTTACAAGTTTGATTTTTTCACAGCTGATAGATACCGTAGACTCCATATTTGACATAAGTTTCAACTTAATATCTCTACGCGTTCTTGAGAAAAAGGATCTTGACAGACGGACAGACAGACAGACATACGGAAAACAGAGTGATCCTATAAGGGATCCTTTTTTTCCTTTTGAGGCACGTAACCCTAAAAAGGAATTTTCCATATTGGTTTAGGAAAATTCCTTTTTTGTTAGACAAAGTTCTGAGGTATCAAACAAATAAACTAGCCAAGTACGAGTCGGACACGAAACATCTGGATTTACAGAATAGAGAATTGTTAAGGCTTACATGCCCTGTAAATTCGTGTTAACGTGTGTCGTAAAGGACCTATTAGCAGTTATTGTTTACGTAGGTATACCCAATGGTAATAGAACATGCATACGACAAAAAAAAATTCGGCAAAGAGATATGACATAGGTAACATGTCCCAACAACCCATGTCACATCTCTTTGCCGCAACGCTTACTTTGATAGGCACCGGTCCTAATTAAGTACATATATTTTTTTGCCCGCTTCGTTGGATTGTAATGTTTACTAAGATTCTATACAATTGTTTTTATTATCTGATAGGCTAGATTTAGACACCACTATCTCGCCTGGTAGTAAGCGATGATGTAGTCGAAGGGGATAAACACGCTAGGCCTGTAATGGTCTGACTCTCAAGGGCTGCGTACTGCCGGAACACCGTAAGGTTATGGCGGCAGATTCTCTCCTTGATGGTAATGTACTATTCATTATTCTGTGATGGTAGTAAGCTACGTTTTGGTAGCAAGACAGGCGGAACATCGGTTTATAGCTCCTACCTGTGGAAATCAACACCAATATTATAAATGCGAAAGTCAGTTTGTATATTTGTTTGTTTGTTTGGGACTTCTTCGCGGTCAAACGACTGGACCGATTTAGCTGAATTTTTGCAAAGGGATAGCTCGTATTATAAATTAGGCAATAGGATACTTTTTAACGCGGCGAAGCCGTGGGGAACAGCTAGTATTTGTATAGTTTATGATAATTTCTTTCAGGTGGTTGGATGACTATACCTCAAGGTCTCAGCAACTGTCCGCCGGGTTTGGAATACCTATCTATGATTGACCAACTCCTAGTCCATCAAAAGGTGGAGCTGCTCGAGGCTTTTGTTGGTTTCGAGACGAACAACAAATACACAGTTAAGAACAGCGTCGGTCAGAAAGTTTACTTCGCTGTAGAAGACAATGATTGCTGTACGAGGAACTGCTGTGGACCAATGCGACCGTTTGACATGAAGATCATGGATAACTTTAGAAATGAGGTAAGTATTTGTTTAACAAACATTTTGCACATTGATTGTATTATACTTGTACCTACTTGTCTGATTTAACTTGACCTTGTAGTGAAATAAATACAGGTTAAGTTATTCTTAACAAATAATTAATGCAAATTAGATTGAAAACATTTGAAACATAGCATCACTTCGTATACATATTATGAGGAATATTGTACGGGCTAGTAAACGACGATCGCATCGCAACGTAAGGTGCAAGTCAGAAGAGACCCGCGTATATAATACTTCTCTATAGAAGAGACATAAGACGTGAAAAGTAGCGCAACAACGCGTCTCCGCCCCGCCCCGTCCCTCTATGTTTTGCATCGCAAGATATCCCTACATTTTGTATGAAAATCTATTTACGTCACGTCCGCGCTTCGTCCTCACCTAAGGTGCGGGACATATACTTACTGAAGCGGGCGAGGAAGCGGCGCGCGAGTGGCATTCGCACCCCGACTGCACCTCGCCCGCACCGCGCCATAGTTGGCAGCGGCGCGCTGGAAGCAGATGCACACAGGGTGCACCTAAATCTTCTCAAGTTATGCAAATTCGCTAAATGTACTAAATCTTCTTCGTCAGAGGCTTAAGACATAGTGTTGTGTCGAAATCAAATTCTAAAATACCCTATACTACCCTAATCACCTCGCCTTTTCGGCATCGCATTCGACTTCTTCTGTATCGCATCGGCGCCAAACCCGCGCCGCGCCGGCAACTCACCCACAACAGACGTCGCTTATGTATGTCCCGCGCCTTATATCTCTTGTACGTGTGCCTTCTAACAGAAACTTTGTAAAACATAATTGCAATAATTTTGCTCGTCACTGCACTGTAACGTTATTGTAAGACATCTGATGTTTAGTCGCATTAGCGATTTCACTGGACACTTTACTCTTCACACCGATAAAATCGATTTCACGATTGAATAACAAAGTGGTGGTCAAAAGTCAAAGCATGTATTTAGTATATGGGCAAATTAAAAATTTGCACTTACACACGTCAAATAACAATAAATAGATTATATTCAATAATAATTATTATAGATATATCAGAAACATTTAATTTACAAAAAAAAACAAAGATTATGAGCCATTCAGCTTTTATCTAGACGTCGAACGTCAAACTTAAAACACATGTTTAATTTCCCTGATTAATATAGGGTTGCCAACCGTACTATTACGTGCATCTAAGACGGACTAGCAGAAATTCTACGGTATTTCTTGATGATTCCAGGTGATTCATCTAAACCGTCCGTTAGCCTGCGACTCGTGTTGGTGCCCGTGCTGGCTACAAACGATGGAGGTGTCCTCACCGCCGGGCACTGTCATCGGTTCCATAGAACAAGAGTGGTCGCTCTGCAAACCTTCTTACGTCATCAAGAATGCACAGGGCGACGTGGTCCTGAGAATCAAGGGACCGTGCTGCACTTGGTCTATTTGTGGCGATGTGGAGTTTCATGTAAGTGCCTTGAAGTACTTTTATAGTCTGTGCAAAAGAGAAGCGTCGTAGAAACTGAGGGCGCGCCTGTTGATCACAGGACGTCCTACGTTTGCAAATTCGCGGTCTCCACTCTAGGATAAGTCTACCCCAATGATTATCAGCATCGATATAAAAAGGTAGATGCGGTACTCACTCTTATGCTACGTAAACATACACGGAACTAGAAACAACTACATGAAAACACGATTTTCTAATGTCGAGCTTGAAGTGCATGAAGGGCAGAGGAAGGCATTGTTTCTAATAATTTTAATTGATCTACGATAATTACACATGCCATTCTGTACGTGCTACACAAATGCAAGTTCGATTGTGACTAAGGTGAAATTAGGTTCGCGAACCTAATTCATACGGTTTTTGTATATCGATGGTTATCAGTCCTTTTTTTTTTGACCCATGAAAATCCTTTATGGATACCACTCGCCTGGGGGAGCGAGATTATTATGTGGGACTCGCTGCCTTAAAGGCAGGATACTGCACTAAAAACCTGGGGTGAGCCGTCATCCATCGTGGTGGGGCAAGATGGGATCGCGCTAGCATTCACCACCTTGCCTCGTTGGCAGACCCAAATGGGCCTCTGCCGCTGTGGAGGGATAACCTTGCTCACCAAGGTCACCCCTCATGTGGAGAGTGCAAGCCGTTGAAGAGTCCCCCGTCTCTCTAACAGTTACCCCATAATGACAGAGGAGTGTGGCTCGTCTTCTCGTCAAACTTACCACACCCTCTGTCACTCTGATGACATGTGTGCGAAGAGCAAATACCCCTACTCGCACACCGTCCGCTGTTCGACTCGCATGCTATTGCCAGTGGCATGCGAGGCTCCACTCTACGACCGCGTCACCGGCCCCACCACTTGGCCCATTGGGCCCACGATCTAGGTACACATGTGCACCCCTCAATAACAGAGGAATGCGGCACGTGCTCTCCTCAGCAACGCCCCACATCCTCCGTCCCTCTAATGACAGGTGGGCGAATATCCCTACTCGCACACCGTCCACCGTCCGGCTCGCATGAACGGTTATCAGTCCTTTTTTTTTTTGACCCAGGAAAATCCTTTATGGATACCACTTCGCCCGGAGGAGCGAGGTGATTATGTGGGACTCGCTGCCTAAAAGCAGGATACCTCCTCCACCGTGGGCCCTCATCCACCGTGGTGGGGCAAGAGAGGGGCGGTGGCAGAGCCAAATGGGCCTCCACCTTAAGGGTAGATTAAAAAAAATAAAAAGCACGTGTCTCATTATTTGTTTTAAGGTTTGTTTGTACCGATTTTTGAGTGAATCGAACAAAGGAATACGTGAAAACAAATATTACTGCATTTTTTATAATTTTTACAAAGTAAATTCATTTTTCAAGCCCCCTAGGGGTAGTTTAAAAAAAATGAAATACACGTATATCATTATTTGTTTTATAGATTATATGTACTGAGTTTTGAGTGAATCAGACAAAGGAATACATGAAAACATATATTACTCATTTTTTTATAATTTCTTCAAAGAAAAATCATTTTTCAAGCCCCCTAGGGGTAGTTCTGGAAAAAACAGTAATGAAATACACATGTATCATTATTTGTTTTTAGGTATATTTGTACCGAGTTTTGAGTAAATCGGCCCAAGGAATAAAATTTTCCATAGAAACTTTATCACCCTATTTAACCCCTTTAAGGGATGATTTTCAAAAATAAGATTAGCCTATGTCTTAAGTTAGAACCTACAATATCTACGTTTCAAATGATAATTAGTTTAAAAAAAATTAGTTTAGTGGTTATCGAGATACGTGGTAACAAACATTCACACACACACTTACTTTCGCATTTATAAAATTAGTATGAGAAGAGTCCCCCGACTCTCCAACAGTTACCCCACAGTGAAAGAGGAGTGTGGCTCGTCTTCTCGTCAAACTTACCACATCCTCCGTCCCTCTGATGACAGGTGTGCGAAGAGCAAATACCCCTACTCGCACACCGTCCGCTGTTCGACTCGCATGCCAGTGCCAATGGCATGACCCCACTCGACGACCGACACCGGCCCCACCTGTCGGCCCGAGTAAATCGGACCCACAGCCTTAGAGGAGTGTGGCTCGTCTTCTCCTCAAACTCACCACACGCTCCTTCCATCACGTGACAGGTGTGCGAAGGGCAACTACCCCTACTCGCACACCGTCCACCGTCCGGCTCGCATGACGAAAGCATGCGAGCAGCCCTCTTACAGCCGTTACCGGCCCCGCCACTAAGTCCGAGCATAATGCTCAGACCCACCACCGGGCGGCTCCCACCACCGAGCCCGCCCTGCCCCGTCACACTGTGCCCTCTGCTAAATATCAGAGGGACACGCGGAGGAGCCCCTCACGTCGGAACTTCGCTATCGGTCCACAACTTAACCCAGTTGACTCGGAAAAGTTGTCGGCCGATACCCAGGGTACACCACGAGGAGGTGTTCCGACCCGCACCCCAACGGTTATCAGCCCTACGGCAGATATGACCAGTCCACTTCAACTTCAGTTTGCTAATCAGTTGAACTATGTCGATCAATTTAGTTCTCTGGCGTATTACTTCGTCACAGATTAGATCCCGCAGGGAAACACCGAGCATAGCTCTCTCCATAGCTCGCTGAACGACTTAAATTTGGTGGGCGAGTCGAACTGTTAGTGTATGGTATCCGTCTCGGCTCCGTATGTCATCTCGGGTAGAATCTAATTAAAGACTTGCCTTACACACTGCGGTATAATATAATATTTAATATTTATCAATAGTAAATACTACTATAGAAAAATATTAAATACTAGCTGTACCCGCGACTTTGTCCGCGTGGAATAGTGTTTTTAAATATTTAGGCTCATTATTTTACAAATAAGTCACGCGTACCCCACCTATACCGCACCATACAACGCCGCGCAAATCCCCCTCCCCTCTCCCACCCCCTCACCCCTTTCCTTTTATTTGTTGTTATAGCGGCAACAGGCATACATCTGTGAAAATTTCAACTGTCTAACTATCACGGTTCATTGAGATACAGCCTGGTGACAGACGGACAGACAGACAGACGGACAGCGGAGTCTTAGTAATAGGGTCCCGTTTTACCCTTTGGGTACGGAACCCTAAAAATGACGTTACTTCCATACAACTTTTAATCCCCCTTTCAACCCCTTACAACCCTCTTTTCGCATTAAAAGTAGCCTATGTCCGTTCTCAGGCTCTAGACTATCTGTGTACCAAATTTCATTTAAATCGGTTCAGTTTGCCGTGAATGTGACACGGACAGACAGACAGACAGAGTTACTTTCGCATTTATAATATTAGTTAGGATTGTCGCAAAAAAATTGAAGTTTGCAATTTTTTTCGACATCTCAGAAGGATCGCATCAATAGCCACTTAGCGAGTGTCGTGGAACTATTTTTTTAATGAAAATATCTCTTTAAAAACCTCTATAAAAAGTCACTACAGAAATTGTCGCTAACAACAAGACAAAACTGTGTTAGCTTGGTTATATTAATCGCAATGAACGAAACGAAGGAGATGCATCTATAGTTGTCTCCTTCATTTGTTGGTTATAATGAATTCAGCTACAAGGTCGTGGTTCCAAATGTTCTTGACTTCATTCCAAGGAAGGAAGGAAGACTTCCAACGATCTGAAGGAGCAAAGCCCCAGCGATGCGCTCAAGCTTCGCTCATAAGTCTCCTACACACAGTAGTGGTATTGTCACCTCAAGAAGAAAATCTGCCGCCATAACCCTACGATATTCCGGCAGCACACAGCCCTTAAAAGTGTTCACCATCTTCTTTCTAGGTCTAGCGTGTTCACCATCTTCGACCACATCATCGCTTTCCACCAGGCGAGATAGTAGTCAAACGCTAGCCTATAAGATGTCCTACTACTAACAAAACTATCAATAATTATCAAAAATGTGTCTAATTTCAGGTTTACTCGCAAGACGGTGAACGCAAAGTAGGCAGGATAACTAAGCAGTGGTCAGGGCTGGCTCGCGAAGCTTTCACGGACTCAGATTATTTCGGAATCTCCTTCCCAATGGACTTGGACGTCAAAATAAAGGCGGTACTGCTCGGGGCTTGCTTCCTCATTGTAAGTTCACCTTTACTTATTTAGCTTTTGTGATAGAGTCGAAGGTTTCATTTCGTTTGTAATTATTATGATATTTTGAAACAAAATTAAACATAGTTATTTCAGGCAGTACCTATGTATGCATAGTTATAATAATTTATTAATTGCATTGCAAATTGCGTCAGCAGAAAAATAATATGATCGTTTTAAAAACTAAGAACTTCTCATGCTTTACGAGTTACCTTAGGCAGCAAGTTTGAGGTGTTAATATATTATCTCCATATCTATGAAGACAAGACACCTATCCATCACCGATGATTTTGATGATGAAATTTACTTAAGGTCTACTCCTGACTGCAATGTCATTGGAATTAAAGGGTAACATTTACAAATGTTAGAATTTAGATTAGTTCACTTACAAAATATGAAGATGTGAAACAGTTTCATCATCAAGTCAAGTTAGTATTACCACATAATAAATAATAGTACAAACACTATGTGGATTTGACTAAAGTCTAAAATCAGTTATGTCTCGTCTCAGTGCCGTCTTCCATTTCCAGACAAGCACGATTCCATCTTAGAACACTTGTTCACTTAAACATCAGGTGAGATAGTGGTCAAGTCCAAAAAAATATTTAGTTTTGTTAGCATTATGTATTTGATAACTTCGAGAAAGAGGCAAACAGAAGAATACAGCTGGGCTGGTCAGCATATGGGAAACTACGTCGCGTCTCGCCAATCCCACAATGTCTCAAGATGAAAGTCTTCAATTAGTGCTTCCTTTCCTACCCGTCATTACAAACGGTGCTGAAACGAGAACACTCACGGTTGGCCTGGTACACAAATTTAAAGTCGCTCAACGTGCTATGGAAAGGGCTATGCTCGGAGTTTCTCTGAAGGATCGAATCCATTACGAGGTGATCCGACAGAGAACCAAAGTCACTGACATAGCCCATCGAATTAGTAAGCTGAAGTGGCAATGGGCCGGCCACAGTCACAGCCGAAGAACCGACAACCGCTGGGGTAAACGAGTACTTGAGTGGAGACCGCGAATCGGCAAACGTAGCAAAGGACGTCCTCAGACTAGGTGGAGCGATGATGTTACCAAGGTGGCTGGCAAGAGCTGGATGAGACAAGCCGAGGATCGTGCTCAGTGGCGTGCAGTTGGAGAGGCCTATGTCCAGCAGTGGACTAGTATAAAATTATGATGATGATGTATATGTATTTAACAACTATGTATTTTGTTACAGGACTTCATGTTCTTCGAAAAAGCAGGAAATAAAGAAAGTGATGGTGTTGGAATGCTTTAGGTTATGTCTTAAAAGCATAATGTTTCTCATGGCAAATGAGCGAGTATTGCTTCCAAATATTGGTTTGATAAATATGTTGTCATTATTTTTTGGCGATTCTATGCACTAACTACAATAGTACTCAATTCTCCATTCATTAAAATATTTTTATCTCATCGCTTAAGTAATAATAAAATTAGATGTGTTTGACTGAATTGAAGAAACATCTGAGACCTGTTTTATGTTCTGTAGTTAGTGCATAGTGAAACAAGTCTAAACAGATAAAAAAACGGGCCAATTTAATGCCAATAGCGTTAATGTTTTGTGTATTTTCATTATAATGATGGCATCTCAGTAAATATTGGCAGCTATTTTCCACTAAATGTCCAAAATAACGTGCCGTATATTCATTCTTAACTTCTTACAGACCAATAATTGGGTAATTTACCCCAAAAAATTTAACTCGAATCTTAATGTAACATAGGACTATTCCTATAAATCGTATTATATAATACGATGACTTTACTTTTATATTTTTATATTCATATTTTGTTTTTGTAGTGTTTTTAAGAATATTAAGATAGAATGGTTATTATTACGTATGAATCTCTTGTTTTGCACAATATTTTTCTTATGCAAAATATTATCTATATTAAGTACTTATGCACAAAAAGTTTTGATAAATATTATTTCGAATATTTTAAATATATTGATTACAAAATGTTCATAAGTGCGCAGTGTTGTTTAGTCTTAAGAAGATCTGGTGATGATAAGTAAAATTAAAAATTATTTTAATATATTCACTATTTATACATATTATCTATAACTCAAAAACAAAATGTTAATTTTTATACCTGTTATATGTAGTACATATAATATGATGCAAACTTAATGGCGGCTGTGAATCTAGGCGCAAGATGTTGCGCGGTTGTGAATAGGCTAGTTTACTAAACATTTTTTTTAGTCCGTTTACATTATCAAAAAATATTGGACACGTATTTTTTATTTTTTCAATTAAACAAAAAATGACGAAGATATAGAGCGTTGAAATTCCGCGTGACGTCACAAACCGTACTACTTTCTAGCGGTAAGTGACGTCACGAGCCCCCACTCCTGAACTTTGACGCTCTTTATCTTTGTCAATTTCTATTGACTTGTAAAATAAAAAGTACGTGTCCAATATTTTATGATAATCTAACTGACGGACTAATTAGAACTACTATTTTTCGACCCAGGCAACATCCCTATTCTAGGTGTGAGCGGGTCGCAGAGAGGTGACGGTGTCCATAGATAAGAATATGTACTAAAGTAACGGTAACGGGCACCCGCCCTGCTCTCCGCTGTACACCCGCGCGATCTCAGAGTACAGTTAACACTGTACAGTTTATAACTATACTACACTAGAGTCTGTGCAAAATGAGAACCGTCGTGGCTTTATGATGAACTAACATTCAAAGGTACGGAAAGAAGGTATACCTACCTATTATCACCCGATAATGATAACAGTAGGTACCTGCCAAGGTATGAAACATTTTTAGTCGTATTGGCAATGACAGAGCAATGTTGTCAACGCAACAAAAACAGTAAATTAGAACCATCAACACGCGCGCCCTCAATTTCTACGACGGTTCTCTTTTTGCACAGGCTCTACTATATACATATTAATTACCATAATAATGTTAAGGGCAGTTTAAAGATGGACTACCAATGATAAATGCGCCGTCAGGATTTCTTTTCGATTATTATACATATTTATTAACTTGTTGAGGTTGTTTTTCCCAAAAAACCATATAAATGAATGTACACAGTCAGCGCCCCGCCCCTTCCGTGTCAACAGCACGATGTGTGGCGGTTTTATTATCTTACTGTCTCGCTCACACACGCCAAAACTATTATTGACGTCGGTCTCTAGCCAGCCTCCGGACGGGCTGCAATCATTGACCAATTATTATTAACCTTTTGTCGGGATAGTCAAGTTCTACCTACTTAGAGTAAGTTCACACCGAGACGCGACGCGACGATGCTTGTTGTTTCGCGCCACGCCCCTCGGCGCAGAGAGACGCGCAACGCCGCCGAATTATCTCAATAAAATGTGTATCTTATTGTGTAAAAAAAAATAAAGTTCTATTTTGTATCATGCCGCTTTTCGCTGTGCCGCGCGGTGCAGTGCAACGCCAGAATTATCTCAGTGATATAGTTTTCCTTTGCGTGGTAAATAAAGTTCTATTTTGTATTAAGATCTTAAAAAGTGACATCTACACTTTATATTTTTGCATATAACAATGTACAATCGTGTATTTTGTTACATAACTTCATGATTTTCGAAAAATCAGGAACTGTGAAAGAAGGTGTGAAAGTGATGGCATTGGAATGCTTAAAGTAATGTATGTGTCTTAAAAGCATTAATCAGTTATATTCCTCATGGCAAATGAGAGGACCTAAAATATTGGTTTGATAAATAAATATGTTATCAGGAATCAAATCATATTTACGACAATAATTCATTACTTTTGTGGCGATTCTATGAACTAACTAATAAAAATACTTATTTTATCTCATCGCTAAAGTATGAAAAAAAAATTGTGATTGCTGAGCTGGATTAAAGAAACAACTGAGGCCTGTTTTGTGTTCTGTAGTTTATATGTAATTAAACAAGCCAACGTCTAAAACGGGCCAATTTCGTTAATGTTTTTTTGAAACTACAAATTAAATTTCAATAATGGTATCTCAGTACATTTTGGCAGTTATATTCTCCACTATAGGTCCAAAATTTACCCAGAAATATTTAACTCGAATCTTCTGATAACATAGGTTAGTATTTAAGCAACTATTCTTATGATGTTATACAATTAATTTAGTTTTTATATTTTTTTATTCATATTTTGTTTTTGTAGTGTTTATTAAGATATAATGATTATAATTACGTATGAATCTCTTGTTTTGCAAGATATTATCTTATAAGTACTTATGCACAAACAGTTTTGATAGTTTTAATCTACGAATCAATGACTTATTATTCATTCGTAGGTTTTAATAAATATTACTTCGAATATTTTAAATATATTGAGTACAAAATGTTCATAAGTGTGCAGTGTTGTTTAGTCTTAAGAAGATCTGATGATGATAAGAAAGAATAAACATTATTTTAAATTCACTATTTATACATATAAATCTATAACTCAATTAAATAATATTAATTTATGTTCCTGTTGTAATATGTAGTATAATTACAGGAATTATCTCAATGAAATATGTATCTTTTTGTGTAGTAATCATAAAAAGGGCGCGTCGCGTCGTGTCTTGGTGTAAACTGACCCTTCGATGTGTTCAGTGACTGATGGTAACCTCTTTTAATTTCTTGGTAATTAGTGATGTATTTACACACATATTTTATAGGGAACTTTTTCGTGAACAGCAGTTTTGAGATTTAGATATTAAAGCTGTATCAAAATTTTAGTTTTACTCAGGTTTACGCTATACAATGAAGCTATATTATATGGATGTTAAACTTGCAAAAATATATATAAAAAATAATACTGAAAATAATTGATATGATAAGTGTTGTGCTTTATAATTATTATTATTTTCTATATTTTCAGTATGGCGTAGTCTGAACTTCACAGCCATCTTATATAAAGGGTGAATTTTTCATGTGGGCGTGGATGGCCAAATCAGATACTATGAGGAATAGCGAATGGTACTCAAAGAAGTCTCGGGCCTTCTTTTTACTTCCCATAATCGATCGTGTTTTTTTTTTTATGTATCCGTGTCTTAATTTCAATTGTATTGTAATATGGATTTGATTGTTATATGAGTCTTAGTTACTCGAAATAAAATTATTTTATTTATTTATTTATTTAATCAACGGGCTCAATTCCTAGCTAAGAATATTCATTTTTCAAAAATCTAGTTATGCAGTTATAGTTTTGATCAAAATCGGGCCCGAGACTCCTTTGAGTACTTTAAGCTATTATCTAAGCCTCATAGTTTCTGATTTAGCCATCCACGCCTACTTAAAAATTCATCCTGTAGGTATATTGTAACGTGGTTGACTATAACGTACTTACTTAATGTACAAGTACAATTTTTCTCGTCTGTAGTTTGTCGTTTCTGGTCATTGCTATGCATTTATGAAATAAAAAGCTGCATTTCTATTTAAATTACATCGTGACGGTTATTCGTTCCCTTTGCCTTGCACGGCGGGTAGACAAAAATTATATTTTCTGTACTGATAAAATAGTATTGTCAAAGGCATTATTTTTTCCAACTGTTTTGCTAGGCAGGCTGAACAAAATAATGGTATATTATGATATGTGTGACTTACGTAGTCGATTATTGCACGCTGTGCAATAATAGACAACTTGTCACGAGTATCGTGTATCATTTTATAGATAGCCGTGTGATATAAACCCGCACTTTCGCTTACGCTACGCTTTTCCGTTAAATAGTCGATTATTTAAGTCAAGGAAAAGCGTGTGTAAATTGCGGGTTTAGGTCACACTGTGCTATAAAACTATATTTTGGAACATTTATGATAGAGGAGGAGTTGTCAAAATATTAACCAAGCTTATAAATTACAGTGGAAGATAACAACGACCCCACAACTGTAATATGGGTAAGATTATAAATATATTTTTGAAATGCACCTGGCCAATGTGGCAACTAGAGCCTGAAGCTGCTAATTTAGCTAGATTAGAACCGTTACTACATTAAAATATCGCGATATTTTTCGACAATAGGACACGGCAACGTGAATACAAGGGGATATATTAATATTATTAATAATTTTATTTTCCGATTACGGATTAACAAATAGTTTTGATGGTAAAAAAGTCTCTTCTACGACGCTCCTCTTCTGTTACCAATTTAAAATGTTAATTTAGTGACTAATAATAAGGTTGGCCTATATACATTTTAGTAATGTACTTTCGTATAGTGTTGTTATTCCTACATTTTATGCAACCTTATGGCGCCTCTTCACAATCGGCGATGATCGACACTCGTTGATCGTCTGTGATCGGCAATGTAATCGTCACTATCTTTGCGCAAGCATCCACACAATCGTCCGTGATCATTTATTGAGCGGTCATTTATTTATTTACAAACAAAAAAACGACGCGACGTACGCACGGCTCCGCTGTCCTCCGGTGAATGAATGATCGGCGATCGTGTGGGCACGCGCTTCCCAACTACAAGCGATTCCCTTTGATGCGTGCCCGAAAAACCGACAAGTCACCGATCGCCGCGATCATGACGACGAATAAGGACGATGATGGCCGACTACAGGCGAGTAGCCCTTCTACACGATCGTGCTCGCGTGTGATCGTCTATGATCGCCGATTGTGAAGAGGCGCCATTATAAGTTATAATGTGTGACTATAATAATTAATCTTATTATAGTTTGACCGAAACCGCTGTAATTTCTCCTGTCCTCATGTAGAATGTCTCCAGCATTGTCTCGCCGCGCGAGATGGAGAGGCAATGCAGGCCGCTCCGCTCTGTCGACTGTCAGTCAGCTGTCAACGCATACGCTTCCCGTCCCCTGCCTCGCCGCACCTTCTTAAGGCACGGTACATCGGTTACGGTCAATTAACTATATTGCCCCATCCAGACTCTACATGAGGCTACACGAGGTAAGGCGAGTGCGAGAGTGAGGACGGTGCGCTCGAGTCCCCTCGTCTTCCCTCGCTGTCGCTCCGCTTCGTGTCGGTTTTTCGGGCGCGAGTCAAAGGACGCGAGGGGGACGCGCTGAATACATCGAGAATGTGGATGGCTAACACTCCTGTCGCGTCCACTTGCCAAGACTCGGGCCGAGAGCCTCTAGGAGGTGCCTCGTGAGAGGATGGGGCATATTAAGTAATAATGTAATAACTATGTGGACTTTTTGTAGCCTTATCTTTCCAATTTTTCGAGTCGCTTATTCAGAATAATTGTGATTATAATGGAAGACATCTCTGGTGCTATATCCTATATACCTTACTGTTAAATAAGTTAAAAATAAACTGTTCATAATAAAACTAAATTAAAAAATAATTCCACAAAATATGTAACAAGTAAAGAAGCTGCACAACTTATTTAAAGGTGTAGCTATCGCTATTTGAAAAAATAAACTTATTAATTGTGCCTACTGGCCTAATATCTTTCTTAAAAAGTTATTCATGAAATTATTTTATTTATACTTCGTAAGGCCTGGAACGTACATATGGAATCGAAATATCGAATTGGGATTAAGTTACCGGCCCCACACATGCGGAATTACGTTTCGAAAAGAAAACTTCGAACGGAAAACTACCGATGTATGCGATAGGTCAATAGATTTGGATAGATTTACTGCATTCGAAATTTCTAAACGGAATTCCAGATGTATGTAACCGGCCTAAGTGGCTTTCAAAGATATATTTTATGGGATTAGTTATTTCCTTTCCTCCCCATAATATAAATAAACAATGCTTGTATAATTTATCGAAACTAAAATAAAAGCTATTGCAAAATTTTAAGAGGCTGTATTATATTGTATTGGCTCTGGCAGCCTGAATTATAGCAACATTTTTGAGTATTCTACTGTAGATTATAAATCGAAATATGTATTCGTTAGAAATAAATATTACTTATTTCAACAATTCATTTTTAATTTAACATTTCCTACCCTAAGGCTGAGTTGCACCATCTTACTTTAACTAAAACAAACGTCACAAGTCAGTCAAACTCCATATAAAAACACCGGTTATAGTTACGGTTAAAGTATGATGGTGCAACTCAGCCTAGCACGTTGCCTGCTGAAAACACATACCGTGTGTTTTTATTAGCGTTACGCGAGTGCGGGCGTACACACATGGTGTGGGAGCGAAATTTACGTTACGCCAATGCGGCGCCACACAGACGGTGTGTGTGGCGCGCCGCTACTACAGTGCGGCTCACGCACCACCTGTGTATTTCACGCGCGCAACATAACACACCTGGCGTGTAATCCGCACAGCTGTACCGACAATTTTCTCACAACTGGTGTGTGCGCCCGCACTGCTGTTTGATTTTTGTTGCGATCCGACGCCAGTGCTACGAAACACATGTCGTGTGTAGATTAGCATCGCTGGAAAGTTGCGAAAATGGCGCTTCAATCCAGTTCAGTCGACTTCAATGCCGCGCTATTAATTTTCAGTACCAATTATCTCTATGTCTCTGGAGATACTTATCAGACCTCGATAAAATTACCATGGTACAGATCGCGCGGCGAGAGTTTGGCTTTGACCGTTATTGCGCAGAAATCAGAAATTGGGTATCAACGGGCAATTAGCGGGGTGCGGGGCGGGTGTGTAGGCGCACGCGGTGCTCTGATTAGCGCTCCAATCGTTCCCATGCGCAGTAATCCCCTCCACCCGAAGGTCAAAGCCAAACTCTCGCCGCGCGATCTGTACCACACTTGGTATATCTCCTTTCCAACAAAAAAAGATAATCAAAATCGGTTCATAAACGATGAAGTTATCCGCGAACAAACAAAAAAAAAACATACGGTCGAATTGAGAAACCTCCTTTTTTGAAGTTGGTTAAAAATTAAATAAAACAGTATCAGCATAAAATCAATTTAACTTTTAATCATACTGTTCATTCATGCATATTTTAAAATTAGTATCTAACTTAAAATTAATACTGAAAATATTAAAATCAAAATATCAGTGGTTATTTTTTTAAGGCAGTCATTTCAGTGCACACTGACACTTCAGCTTGGACACAAGGCAGACCATCGAAGCTTGTATCTGTTTGCTGTACAATAGCTTCTTTTGAATTAAACTGCCTCACACCATGCTTCATAACTGTGGCTTTGCACATGTTCGATTTGATTTGATTTGTCCACTGACCATGTGGTAGCACAGCTTTGTCAGGGACAGTTATCTGGAAATGAAATAAACTGTTAGTTATGTAAGTTTTTCTTCATTTTATTGAAGTACCAGCCGAGTCACACGGCTTCGCTCGCGTTAAAAATCTTGTAAAAAGGATTTTATCACATGCTATAAATTGCATGTGTTTCGTATAGGTTGAGTGGCTAACACTGTTGACAGTTTATTAGCCGATGTTACGATGGAAGTCAATAGAACAAACAAGCGGAACCTACAATTTAATGTGTCATCCAACTATGGTAGCACTCAGTTGTAAATGCCACACTCATGGTCACCCATCCAAATACTGACTGTGTGGTTTATTGCTTAACATTGATAATCGGTTACAAATACCTAGTATAGCAACGCTACTATACTAACAGCATTACAGAACTTTGCCATTCGACATCAGGTTTAAATCAACAGTCAGATGTCTGACTATTAGTTGAATAAGTTGCTAAAAGCATAAGGGCCAGTTTCACTGGTTCCTGATAATGCATCAGATAGTTATCTGACACAAGACGCCATATAAAAGCTGCCAAAATCTGTCATATTTCTTCATTTTAGTACTATCAGGAAACGATGAAACTGGCCCTAAGTGAAACAAAGATACATGCACTTTTGGGCTAGTTTTTTTTATTAATTATCGGCTAGCGTTTGACCACTATCTCACCTGTTGGTAAGTGATGATGCGGTCGAAGATGGTAAGCACGCTAGGCCTAGATTGGGAACTGGCTCTCAAGGATAGCTGCCGGAACACATTAGATGTTTGGCGACAGATTTTCTAACTTGATTTGGTTAGGTAGCTGGCCAGGCGGACACTAGATAGTGTCCTACCACCATGCGGGGGTTGTTGGTTTCTTAACGATGTTTTCCTTCACCAGAGGGCCACTATGAGAAGCGCACATAAATTTTTAGATAAAAAATTCATTGGTGCACGGCGGTTTGAACTCTGTACCACGGCATCAAAGCTGACCGTTCTCCCGATAACACCACAGGGCCCCAGTAAAAAAAATATTTCATCATTCATCGTCAGGATCGTAAGCTACTCTCCATCCTGCTCATCCAGCTTGTGCCAGCCACCTTGCAAAGATTAACTACTGACATACAGCAAGGGCACCTAGGTATTTAATGTTATAATGCAACTAACTTTAATACATCGATAATGTTCTTACCACTTCCGTTTTTTTTGCACTTTTATATGCAATAGAAGGCAGATATGTGTTTTCTTTATTTTCCTTCTTGGAGCTTTCAGTATGCTTAATTAGCTTCGGAATTGATGATGTTCCAGGCAAAGGCAGTCTCGGCTGCACATTTTTAACTACAAGTACTTGAGAACAATTTTTAATATAAGATGCTACAGGACTTTTGATGTGCTGATAACTATTTGTTTTGCTTGGGGTTTTCATCAAGCCATCTGATTCTTTGTTTTTAGGAATAGGCTTGCATGGTGTTTTGAAAACAGGTATGCTTTTCCCATTGATTTTGTTTTGTATCATTGTATTCTTAGCTGGTGTGAATTTTCTTGCAGAATCCTTGCTTCTATCATCAGTTTTTTTGCATGAAGATACCTTCGAGTCATATTCTTTTGTACCTAATTTAGATGCAAGTGGAGTTTGATGTGTCTTATTATTTTCACGTGTATTGGATTGTATTCTCAATTTTTCAATTTCCAGGCATTTTTCAGCATCAGATTTATTGGTGTTTGAGCTGGCTTGAACAACATTAAAATCTGTGGTGTAATTATAATTTGATTCTGCATTACGAGGAGACAGACACAATTGCAAAACTTTTCTTGGTGTTTCTTTGAAACTGCACTCTGGCTTGTTTTCTTGAAGTTCTGGGAAATCTGGATTTATTGAGGATTCTGGGCAGTTATTTCCTGGCCGTAGATTTGGCTGTGAATGTGTTTTTATCAGTTGAAAGCTTGTATTATCTGCTGCTGGTTTATTATGATTAACTGTATGTGCCAAACTGAAAGAGAAGACAATTTTTTATTGAAATGTTGGGGTTTGTTATTTTAAAATTATATGGTCAAAGGCAATAGGATCAGGTAGATAAGTAGATTGATACAATATGTTACAGTTTACATGCTTGAACATGAGATTCTCTTTGTGATTTCTTGGATCTGATTACTGATTGGACTTATAATATTCAGTTAATTCAGAAGGTTAATCTTAACAAGCGACTTGGCTTAGCATGGGCAGAGCATAATAATATATGCCTACTTTTTTGCATAGTTACAAGTAAGTAAGCAGACCTATACTTGGATGCTCACCAGGTCATTGTAAAACGGAGAGATCCATATGGGTAGGAGGTAGGAGCATTATCTTATATAGATATATATAAGATATATTATTATATATCTTCAGGTGGTAAGTTCATTCTACCTGAACTGCTACTAAAAAGTAGCTTACCACCATCAAGCAGGAAATCTGCCACCATAAACTGATGGTGTTCCAACAGCACACAGCCCTTGAGAGTCTGGCCATACTAGGCCCAGCATGTTCACCATTTTTTGCCTTATAATCACTTCCACCAGGTGAGATAGCGGTCAACACTAGTTTATCTGGTATATTTGACAGAGACCTTTGGTAGCGAGTACCTAGCAACAGTGCGCAGCAAAAGCTTCAGCTCATTCACTTAGTCTTAGAGTGAAGTAGCCCCCTACCTTACCGGCGAGGTGAGCAGTGGGCACCTGTTGAATAATGAAAACGGACATGCCTACAGGCAAAGAATTTGATGACTACATCGTAATCATGGTAGTGCCCATTAGATAAAATGATCCTGGCCAGTCTCATCAAGCGAGCTACCATTTTACCGAGCTTAATTTAGTCCATACCATTCTATTGAAAGAAGGGTAGAATAAAATGCTAGCAATATGTTAATGTAATGAATCAATAAAGTCAGATTCTTGGCTTGATTCAGCAAATAACATAGAAATAAATTTTATTCGACTGGAACTAGTAGAAATCTCATGCCATCAATTTTTTTTTTGGCATTTACCTAGGATGATGATAATCCATCATCCTAGGCATTTACTCACTCTTAAGTCATTTTTACCAGTATTGTGTCAGATAAATAAGTAATAAAAAGGTGGTAAAAAAATAAAATACAAAGGTTGTAAAGGTGTAAAATGAAGTTAAGAGAAAGTAAAAGAAAAATAAGTTAGGTAACTCCACCCAAAAAATAATAAAGAATATTAAACAAATATTTACAATAATTGTTACGAGATATAAAATAAACTGGCCAAGTGCAAGTCGGACTCGCACTCGTAGGGTTCCGTAACACAGTTAAGTATTCCATAACTATGATTTTTCGCAACTACAAAATTAACTTTGTTTTTCATAGTGTTTGTATGAAAAACAAAGTTATCTTTGCGGTCGCCATATCTCTAAAACTGCTGACTGTATCTCGTTCAAACCAATTTTCGTTGTTAGTTTTTATTGAGATCTACAGCATATATTTCGATTTTTCACTCCCATACTTTAAAAGTTAGAGGGGGGGGGGGACACATATTTTACCACTTAGGACGTGCCTATCTTTTAAATGATTGACTCTTAGAAAAAATGATTTTGGGGACCTCAATGTCATTTTTGAAGACCTATCCATAGACACCCCACACATATCGGTTTGAAGAAAATTTTTTTTTTTGTTTAAGTTCCATGTATGGGATGCCGACCCTTAAACTTTTATACATTTTTTTTGTATAAAAATCGGAAGGCGGTTCACAGAATACATCTTTCTACCAAGTGTCATTCTGTAGTCCTAACAGTTTCGGAATAAAATGGCTGTGACATACGGACGGACAAACAGACAGACATGATGAATCTATAAGGGTTCCGTTTTTTGCCATTCGGCTACGGAACCCTAAAAAGATAGAAAAAGATATAAAAACCGGCCAAGTGCGTGTCGGGCCACGCGCAGTGTAGGGTTCCGTAGTAGCCTGTTATTCAATGCAAGTCTTTACCCATTATAAACAAGCAACTAGGTACTCCGTCTTTGTCACTTTAAAGGATTTATTCTAAGGATTTTGTATTTGGTACAAAATTATCCAACACCCAAGTTCTACGACTATTACTGCTAAACAAATACAAGCTATCTTAACCGCTATAATTTTCCTTTAAAGTTCATGAAATGCGCTATTATCACGAATTTTCCCAGATTTTTCATGCCAGCAGTTTAGCTTTTAGAGGGGGGGGGGGGGGAGGACGCCCTACTGGAACAAAAATTTGCACTTTAAAGTTTAATATTTCGTAAATGGAGCATTCAATCGAAAAATGGTATTAGCAACCCTTAAATCATTTTAAAAGACCTATTCAACCCCACTAGATGGGGTAGACGATGAAAAAATAAATTCATCCCCACTTCTCATATAGGGGAGCTACCCTAAAAAAAAATATTTATCAAAATTTTATTTCAGCACATTGTCGGCGTCATTTATTTACATACCCCCACAAAATTACAGCTTTCTAGTATTAACGGTCTCTTAGCATAACCTCGGACAGACAGACAGACAGACGGACATGACGAAACTATAAGGGTTCCTTGTAAGGACAATGGAACCCTAAAACGGGCCAGTTTCACCAGTTCCTGATATAGCTAATATGAAGAAATCTGACTTTGAGCTTTTTGAGCTTTTATATGGCGTCATGTTTCAGATGACTATCTAATGCATTATCAGGAACCAGTGAAACTGGCCGTAACAGTAAAATACATACAATAATTAAACTTTACTATCATTATCGACAAGAAAATTACTTATGATTCTAAAAGTTTGCAAATTATTGGATGATAGATGTTTATATATGGAAGTAGGAAAAGAAATTACAAGGCTAAGAGAAAGATAAAAAGCTGAATGATTAAGAAGCAGAGATGAAAAGAAAATATGATTGAGGTCTACTCATCCAGACCACATTGAGCTCAGGGATGAGTCCCTAATGTGTAACTTATTTTAAAAAATAGGTGGGTACACAGAAGTGCACCAGACTGGTCTTGCTAGAGGCAGGCCAGCAGTTTACGTAAGATTGAAACAAAAGAAATTTCGGAATTGCGTATATCATGTTGAAAAATACAAAATGGAATTTTATCCCCATGGGCCACTACATTTCTTACCACCCCGTCCACTCGCTCATTTCCTGAAATACCAGCGTGGCCGGGAATCCAAATAAAAACAACTTCAAGCCCTTTCGATTGACATAATGCTAAAGACTCATTAGTAAGACATATTATAGAAATAGAAGATTTAGTACAGTCCGAAAAGATAAGACTTACATTTGTTTTAATTCGTTATCCTTGGCATATAAGCGAAGTTTGATTTCTTTTAGTGTTAACTCTCCGATAAAAGTTTCATCATTGGATTCGTCAATTTTATCCATATCGGAGGAACAGTAATCCCTTGACTCAACACTTTGTCGTTTCTTTTGGTTTTACTTTGATTTGAAATTTGAATCACAGATTTGAATATTTTGAATGTCAAGTGTCAACGCATGAGCAATTGAACAAAGACGCATGAGTCCCGAGACACTGCATACATAATTAAATAACTCAGAATTGTGAACGTACTTTGTACCAACCAACACTGCAAAAAAAAATTATAAGCATAATACCACAGATTATATAATAGTTACTTCGTAAATAATAAATTCCGCTGTTAGGTTGGCTACACAGTGCTTTCATAATTCGGGTATCAACAATGTAGGGAAGTGCCAACTCTTATAACGTAGTAGTGATTCAGTACTCAATCACGGATAATAGACTCTACCCGTGGTTTGATCCCATTCTCCGTGGATCAAACAAAACCGTAGGTAGACCGTAGAGGGTTAGTGTTGCCAGACGTCGTGAATTAGATAGAGGTCGTACAGTCCCACAAGTATAACTTGGCGGTGTTGGTTTTAGGAACGAATTCCGCTCTTTTGAAACTGTGAGTTTGACGTTTGAGAGATTACCGCGACATTATTGTTGATAAATCTGCTACATTAAAATAGTTCAATAATGCCAAAAGTAATTAAAAGTGGTTTAAGAGAAACTATTATCAAAGTACAAAGTAAAAGCACAGTGTACGTTTATAATTATTATATAATCTGTGGTGCGGTGGGTAAATAAAAAGTCGTATTCCCCATAGAGTAACTTTTATACTGTATTCCATAAGAAGGCTACTAAAAAAAATAGTAAGATTATTGTCATAAAACTTACTTCTACTTATCTAAGTGGTGTATATTAGGTAATACATAGTGATATGACGATGTATAAAATGGCTAAACAGCATATAATACGATATGGATGTTGTATACATTTTTCTCCAACACATAAAATGCTGAATAAAATGAATAAATAGTTCATCAGAAATCCCCTACTAGTGAGGTGACAAAAATATAGTGATGTGCTCTGTTGGTTAATTCTTTATAGGTTTTTACGAAATGTGGACAAGGCGTAGGAATTGCGTACGATTCGTACATGTTAAAAACAGCAAAGAAATCGTATGAATACGACTTAAATCGTACATCTTTTTTATATAATAGAATCAACAAACTTTCAACCATTCATCCTGATACAAAATTTAAAGCAAAGCAAAAAATCTTTAACGTACTAGCCAACATGGATTACACCAGAACAGAAAATTTACTTAAACTAATCGATTAATAGACGATACAAAAGAGTACACTGAAAACATTTTAATCACACAAACACACACACACACACACACACACACACACACACACACACACACACACACATACACACACAAGATTAACATACACATAATAGGACATATACTTTAATTAATATACTGTTTCCTACTACATAATAATAATTTTCTTTGTTACTAATTTTATATTTGTTAATTAGAATAATATAATAATGTAACGCATAATAATTGTATAATAATAATAATTGTGAATTAATTTGTATTCAATTTAATAATATTATAGTTACTAATAACTAGTATTATATAAAATCCAATCCAACGTAACAATCTAAGAAAGGCATTCCAAATCCGCTGTCATCAGACGGAAGAGGCCTGGAGCCTATCACACGGGTCTCGAGCCTAGTTTAGATTCCAGGTGAACCATTTACTTTGTTGTAATAAGCCTAAGTTTCCTCAATAAATTATTCTTATTCTTATTCTTATCTGGCAACGCTGGCAGAGGGAAAATTAAATAGAGAAGACTACCGTACCACCGTATGCGAATGAAATATATAAAGATAATAGCCCGACTAAAATTATGAACATGTGATACATATGCCAGCTATAAGATAAAATGAACAACGTAATTTGGTCAAGTCATACATGAAACTTGACAGCGGGTGAAAGCCAATAGGCGGATGTACTAGAACTGGGAGCTAGAACTGGCTCCAAACAACAAAATCGCATATGCAGAGAAGGATAAAAAATTGTTGTGTAGTGATTGTATAGTTTTATCCTTCTCATATTATTATTGTTATTTAAATGCCAGACCCATTTAATACTTCATCCACGTCATAGACTGAGTATATTAAAAATTAAAATATACCTGGCACTGGCATATGTATCACGTGTTCATCACTTTAATCGAGTTATATCTCTATCGCTATTTCATTCGCATACGCTAATGTCTTCTCTATTTAATTTTCGCTCTACATCGTACTTTTTATTTATTATTATTATTATGGCTTTCACACGATTAGTGTATTTAGCCAGTGTTAGGTATTAAAATTCTTCAAGTTTTAGAGAATACAAGTCATAAAGATGGGTAAAGGTCTAAGTCACATTTCAAGTCAAGTGGAAGTCAAAGTCTAGTTCAAGTCATACCCTCAGTAAAAATGTAGACTTAACTGAAGAGTTTCACTGGAATTTTGGTGAGAAAGCAAATAGCATGTTTTTCAACATTGTTCAACTGTTTCCCTACACTCGCACACATTCAACGGTACTTAAAGGTTAATAATCCACATTGTTTACACATTAACTCACGGAAGAACACAAGTTTTAGGAAATAATTAAGATAGTTTAAAAACTTAAACAACCAAATTCCATTCCGCGCCTCTGGCTGGAAATACTTATCGGATCTCGATAAAATTACGATGGGACCACCCCGGTAGTATACCTTTTCGAACTAAAAAAGATATTTTTAAATCGGTTCATAATTGGCGAACATATCGATGAACATACATAAAAAAACTTACAGACGAACATAGAACCTCTTCCTTTTTGAAAGTCTGTTAAAAATACAATGAGAGCACATACACTTTTATTTATTTTTTTTAGTTTTATTATGGCTCCACACGATTAGTGTATTTAGCCAGTGTCAAGTATTGACATTCTTTAAGTTTTTATTAGTGTCCGACCGAACTTTCGGCTTCGGTTTCGGTTTCGGCCGAGTTTCGGCCAAAATTGGCCGAAACCGAAACTGATTTTGGAAGTTGTCGTACACGCTCGCCTGACTTCGTTTCTCGCGGCAACGCTTTAGCAGACGCTGATAACTGATAAACATTTTGCTATAAGAACTTTATTTGACAAAATAATAAAAATATTGTTAATATTTTTTTATATTATCTAATACTATAAAAATATTTGTCCTGACATACTGACTGACTGATAGACAACGCACAGCCTAAGCCGCTGGTCGTAGAGACTTGAAATTTGGAAGGTATATTTGTCTTAGTACGTAAGGGTGTACTAAGAAAGGATTTTCCAAAATCCCAAAAAGGTGAAATGGGGTAACAAAGTCTGAAAACCAATATTGTTCGGGTTGCGCTGAAATTTGGCATGCAGATAGTTATTACGACGTTAGCTCCCTCTGAAAAATTATTATCTAAAATTCACCCCTTAAGGAAGGGGTGAATTTAAGATATTGAATGAAATGGGAGTTAATCCCTTGAATGAAATGGGAGTTCAAAGTCTGTATGGAGAAACAAGACTAGATAGTATTTTATATTCGAAACTCACACAAGTGCTTCAGTAAAAAAAAAACGTGTTTTAGGCATTTTTGAAATTCCACCACTAAGAGGGTGAAATGGGGTAAATAAGTCTGAAAATCAATATTGTTTCGGATTGCGCTGAAATTTGGCATGCAGATATTTATTATGACCTTAGTTCCCTCTGTGAAATGATTATCTAAAATTCACCCCTTATGGGGATGAAACGGGGGTTCAAAGTTTGTATGGAGAAACAAGATCAGATAGTTTTTAGGGTTCGGTACACAAAGGGTAAAACGGGACCCTATTACTAAGACTCCGCTGTCCGTCTGCCTGTCCCTACTAGTGCGAGTCCGACTTGCACTTGGCCAGTTTATTTTGGTGGGCTTAAATATTTTATGTCGGGTACTTAATTGCTATACTTATTACTTACACCTAAAAAATCACGTTTGGACTTGGCAGATACAGCTCGACACTACTAGCATAAAATTCGATCCTAATCGAAATATGATTATTGCGAAAATATGGCAAAATAATATACTATTCCAATTAATATAAGGTCCACTAAACATTTAAATTTTATATAAATTAGTGTTCTTATTCCAAAAATATAATTTCGAGGAATTTGAGGTGCATAAATAAAAAAATGCAGGGAATTTCGGGGAATTGACAACACTGAACCGGGGAAACGAGAAAATTCTATTGGCAGCTCTCCATAGTCCACAACCACATACAGTGGATCATAATCCATCATCCTAGGTGCTACAAGTATAACTTGGCGGTGGTGGCTTTTGGAACTAATTATTTTAATTGAAACTGTGATTTTGACGTTTGAGAGATTACCGCGACATTATTGTTGATAAATCTGCTACATTAAAATAGTTCAATAATGCCAAAAGTAATTAAAAGTGGTTTAAGAGAAACTGTTATCAAAGTACAAAGTAAAAGCACAGTGGCGCACAGGCACGCCAAGTTATACTTGCCGGACTGTACATCCACTCCACACCCTCAGAGTACGGAATCACTCTACTACGTAGACAGAGATATTTCCCTACTTTATGCTCTACTACGTTATATCCACACCACACCACACTTCCACAGAGTCAGTGTGTAACTGGTATTACGAACGAGACGAGCGATCACAGAAAATATAATAGTACCTACTAAAACAAGAAAATCATTGTCGGGTGAGTTTACATTTATTTACTGTACTTATCACAAATAAATTGACAATAAGTTAGTAGTTTAACTAGTTCAGACATATATTTTAGATATACCTACAGATTATTTTTTAAATTTGTTTTACTGTGTCTAAGTAAATGGTCACAGTTTGTCAACGTTTCGGGACTGAATTTTTGAAATATAGTATATGCTAGAGCTAGAATAGTTATTATTATTTTTAGGGTTCCCTACTTCAAAAGGAAAAAAGGAACCTAGGATCACTTTCTTTTAAAATTCGATTTTTAGAATTACTTTGACAATAGGTATTTTACTTTTTTTATTTGGACTATTATAAACGCATGCATCGAGGTAATAATGCACTTCATCCTACAGAAGCCATTTCATACAAACATATTTTCCATTTTCTAAATAAAAAAATGGACAAGAGCTTTTGTAACCACCAAACTTTGTAAACGTGAACATGAATGTAAAAAAAATACTTATCAATACCTACCAATAAGATAGTTTAAAAACTAAAACAACCGATTTCCAGGCCCCGCGAGTCAATTTCAGTAGTAAGTTAGACGTTGATCGTCATATCTCTGGAGATACATTATCAGATCTCGATGAAATTACAATAGGACCACCTCGGAAATACTACCGATGAAAGAAAAAGAATCATTCGAATCGGTTCACAATTGACGGAGTAATCGCGTAACACACCTACATACAAAAATGTTGCATGGTGGTAGTACACTATCTAGTGTCCGCCTGGCCAGCTACCACCATCAAGTTAGAAAATCTGTCGCCAAACATCTAATGTGTTCCGGCAGCTGTCCTTGAGAGCCTGTTCCCATTCTAGGCCTAGCGTGCTTATCTTCGTGCCATCTTCGACCGCATGATCACTTACCAACAGGTGAAAACATACAGACGAATTGAGAACCTCCTTTTGTAAATTGTTAAACACAATCCAAAATTTCATCGTACCAACGGGACTTGAACCCGCAACGTCCCGTTCAAGTCCCGTTGGTACGATGAAATTTTGGATTGTGTTTAACAATTTACAAAGATATTAAGTGTGTAACACTTTAAAGAAACATAACCTCCTTTTGTTTGGAAGTCGGTTGAAAATCAGTTGACAATCAGTTGTGTCAGTGTTTTCTAATAAGTTTTAATAAATTCTGTATAGACAAGCACTTGACTACTATCTCACGGCTCACCTAATGTTAGTTAAGTGACCGTGCGATCTAAGACATTCTAGAATCGTGCTTGTCGGAAATGGAAAACGGTTGTGAGTCGAGACGTAGGACTACTACTACTATTATACCGACTTTAGCTGACTTTGACCTAGGAAGATAGTCAGAAAACGGAAAAAAAATCTCATAACTAAACGTAAAAACAAAATGTACATTTTGTACGCACGTTCAGTTATGGGATTCTGATTTCTGATGTTTTTGATTGAGTTATGACACAGAATAATGAATAGTACAAGTTATGATCGGATTTCTTACTTTTCTAGTAAGTAGAACCTTACCTTAACCTCAGTTGGTCGGAATGTTTTGATCCCTATAAGTAAGCAGATCGAATGGCATTAAAAAAAAGTGTTTGTGTTAATTGCGACTTTACTTGCTGACATGACATGAGGTACATTTTTTCATGCTTCGCCATTGGAACATGAGCAAAGTTTGCTTACCTACTAATTATTCGATGCCAATCGATCCTGTTTCTTATATAGATCAAACCATTGATAGTTTTTTTATCAATGGATCAAACCATTCTATGAGACCAACTGATGGTCGAGTGCTAGAAATGTCAGAAATTGCATTGCATTTTTATTATTGTAAGACATGTCGCTAATTCTTTCGCTGAGTTCCGGTATAGCCAGTATGAAAGACGGATTGAGAATGAGATAGTTTTGTTCTGTGCATTGGTCTAAGGTCAGATGTCCAGCGCTTCTTCTCATTACTGTCGTCCATTTATACCGCATCGTCAATTAACATTAGGTGAGATAATGGTCAAATGCTTGTTTGTCATCAATAAAATAAAAAGCCATGTAACTTTTTCTTTACAGGCTCTTACAATGTCTCACAAGCCGACTGCTTACTTGTCAAACTTGCCTCAAAGTCAGGGGTATGAACCACCACCGGACCAATCATTCAAGATGATGCCATATCTTGAGTCAGGCGGCCAATCCTCGGGTTATCCTGGCCCTCCACCGGGTTCTCCACCATCGACGGTCGCTCAGGTGCCTCAACCAGGTAAGAACTCAACTCTTTTTTTTGTAGGAATGTTTCTGCTAGGCCCAGAACCGTGACACTTCAATTGATTTATGACGAACTACAGTGAGTACATAAAGGTAAATAGAGAACCTCAGTCCTGTATTGTGCAGCTTCCGGGACATGAAGCACGTGGGGAAATTGACTGAGGACTTTCATAAACACTACTTCTACGGTGTCAATAATAGCCCCAACTGCCCTAGTTGCCCTTGCAGCGTCCAACCTGAGTTATAAGGCGGTTGAACGTTTTTCACATGATCTATGAAAGATCGTGGCCTGGAGTTAGCTCGTCTGCAGGGGCGGTAGTTAAATAAAATAAATCAAAAATAATTTAAAGAAATGAAAATTTAAAATTAATCCCCAATAAGTGTTCATATTCTATTGTAGGTAGAGGTAGATCTATGCTTAGCTAAGTATCGGCACAGAAAATAGTTTCTTTTTTCTGCGTTCTATAACATCGGACTTATATTTATTGAATAAAGCAGAAATGGCATCAAAAACCTTGGTGTTTTTACCAAGGGTGGTGAGGCATTACTGCACACCGGCATAGAAATACCGGGATAGCTGCTGAATTTGTATTAAGCACAATTCCGATCATATATGGAGTATAGGTACTGCTCTCACCTCTAGGATGGGTCTGCTTAATACCAGCTGGAGGCGTTGAAAGTTATTGAGAGGAGAGCCAAGATACTCATGAACGACAACGATGTTGTAGGAAAATAGCTTTAGAGCCTTGAGTATCGCCGCAAAGTCGTTAGTTTATCGGTATTTCCGATAGGATACATTTCAGAGTGTGTGAGAGACTACCAATTTTGACGATTGAACACGATTTAATCCCGCCGTCCCCCTTCTTTCATCGTACTACCAGGCGCAGCGGAACATCTAGCGGCTAGATGTTCCATCCTGCCGTAAAAGCTTTGCATCCACTTTCATCATACGCACAGCGAAAGGTTGCACTGAAGGGTTGAACAGTTGCAATTCTCTGCTAGCTATATAATCTTCCAGACAAGCGTGCTACATCGTCAATCACATCATCATCATCATTTCTACCATAATCAAGCACCCTCTTTGCCTTTTAGGTATTATTATAATAAGCTATAAGATCGTTTAAAAACTAAAAAGAACCGACTTCAATGCCGTGCTATTAATTTTCAGTACCAATTTTGAGGTGTTTATCTCTGGAGATACTTACCAGACCTCGATAAAATTACCATGGTACCACACTTGGGATATCTCCCTTCCAACAAGAAAAGAATAATCAAAATCGGTTCATAAACGACGAAGTTATCCGCGAACAAACAAAAAAAAAAAAACATGTACGGTCGAATTGAGAAACCTCCTCCTTTTATTGAAGTCGGTTAAAAATAGGTTGGCATTAATAAGAAGGATGTTAGGTATATACTGTATGTATATATCCGTTTGGACAATAAGGATAAACTACATTTTTCATATTTTAAAACTTATATAACCTTATGTTACATTTTCGTATTTATTCTTGGTCACAACTCACAAGGAAACATCTAAGAATTAATAAATAGGTAACGTTGAGTTGGGTACGTACAACATGTTGGTGACTATGTTGCCGGTCAGTTTTGACTAGAAAGTTTCCAATAGATGCATTTGCCAGAAATATACAAACACAAATGACTATACAGTTATATCTATATAAGTGGAGTGACTACATTCGCTAAGCAGTGGGCAGTGATTGAAAATAAGACCCGTAGATCGGGCTCAGTGGTGCATGATATGTCCCTGAACTCTCCGAAATCTATAGGAAGGAGGTACCTACAATTACTCCACGAAATGTCGAAAATGAGTAGTCGTTTAGACTTGATAAAAAATCGTTTTCTTAATGCGTAGTTACCTGTACGGCAATTCGACAAGCGGGATTAAACATTTTAAAAAATATTTCAGGTTTCCAGCCCGGCTACCCATATCCTGAGCCAGCATGTGCAAGTCCTATTATCCAACAGCCAGCCCCGCAGGCGTCAGGTAATAAAATGCTTTATTGTAAGTTGGTCTAGTTCGTATGTAAGGTATAAGCCCACACTTGCGCGTATCCAGTTTGGAAACGTTTTTACCCCCATACGGCGAAGCAAAAGGGAGGGTTATGTTTTAGACGGGTATGTGGATATGTAGGTATGTATGTATGTATGTACTTATATTCATCTGTTCACTCATAACTTCGAAACTACTTATCATAACTTGACAAATGAGGTGTCGTTGGAAGCGTCTAAGTGTCTGCTAGTTTATACGCCATGTGACGCCACATCAAATTGAATATGGCGTCCTCTAAGGGGCGCGAAGTCATGAACAAACATTTTTTTTCTCTTCACCCTATTGTGTGTATCGTTGAACTGGGATCTTAAAATGAAGGTAGAGTTTGCTTCATCATATTTTTGCCAAGCGTAGCGTTTGTGAGATATATCCCGTCAAAGTCATGAAAACCATTTTTATACCCGAATACGGCTACGTCGTAAAGAAGCATAAGAGGGTTAGGTGTTTGGTGATTGGTATGCATGTATATTAGTGTGCATGTATACATTTATTCAAAAATCACAAAATACTTTTAAAAAAGTGATACATTGCAGAATGTATTGCTTTGTTAAGTCATACGACCACGGCTATTCTCTGAGTACCACCACAGAATACTTAATAGTGCGCCACTATGAATGAATATTACAACTAAATTATTTATATACATATTAAATAGTTTGTGCATAACAATTTCCGATGACAATTATTTCTTGTTAATACTTTTTAGAGCGTGATTTATCAGTACTTAGTCGAGTTTTAGTTTTGAACTTATTTTTAGGGTTCCGTACCCAAAGGGTACCAACGGAACCCTATTACTGAGACTCCGCTGTCCGTCTGTCTGTCTGTCTGTCTGTCCGTCTGTCACCAGGCTATATCTCATGAACCGTGATAGTTAGACAGTTGACATTTTCACAGATGATATATTTCTGTTGCCACTATAACAACAAATACTAAAAACAGAATAAAGTTTAAAATTAATGGGGGTCCCCATACAAGAAACGTGTTTTTTCGGCATTTTACTATAACGCCATCTATGAACGTTTGACTGTATTAATTATATTAATTACCTGTTTGTTAACTTTCACTTAGTTGGCGCTAGATGTTCGTAAGATGGCGTTGTACTGAATAAGCACGCGGCTCCTGTTTTAATAAATGTTTGGATATAATATAATAATATTGATTAATAATAATTAATTAAATAAAAACAATTTGATTGATCGTGTTTTATGTAAAGTTTTAGCTCTCAATAATAGTTTTCTCACAAAAGAACAAACTTGGAAATAAATTATAAGTAAAAAATATTTTTAATAACAAGCTTTTATCTGGGATAATGAACTAAAATGTTAAAAATAAATTCTAGTAAGTATTTGGCGTGTAGGTACAATCGCCTTCATTTGTGCGTATCCACCTTAAGGAATAATTTCCTGTGCACTCTTATTGAATTGGCATCTCGCTTCTGTCTTATGTTGACATTGTTGACCAATGACAAGAAGGGACAAAGCCAAAAATTATGTTTTGTTTTTGGTTTTGGCTCTTCTGATTGGTAAGAAATATTTTTTTTGGTTTTGGCTCTTCTGATTGGTTAGAAAAATAATCGACACTTGCAACCGAAAATGTTTTGAAACTGGATACGCACAACTGTACGCGATAGTACTTACCTATATTGTTAAAAGCTTGAAGCACTACCCGTTTTTCAGGCTAGGTAATTACCATACTTCAGTGCCTCAAGCCTTTAAAAATATAGGTAAGTACCTACACGCCAAATACTTACTAGAATTTATTTTTAACATTTTAGTTCATTGTCCCAGATAAAAGCTTGTTATTAAAAATATTTTTTACTTATAATTTATTTTTAACTTTTTAGTAGGTAGGTATAGATACCGACTACCTACCTACTACCTAAGTATTTAAGAGAAGGCATGATGTTTTAAAATATTCCACGGATATTTGATTTGATTATGGGTAAAGTGCTCTTCAAGGAAAATCAATCGACTCGGTGGGGCTATGTTGCTTTATAACAGAAATGCCATGGCCACCTTACAGCTTCATCATCAGATCCTGGCTATCGTTTAAGTGTAAAGTGCTCCTCAAGACGAATTATTTGAGCCCAAACTCGGTAGATATACGTTGATTTATCATAGAGATGCCGTGGCCACCTTCCAGCTTCATCATCAGACCCTGGATATCATCTAGGTGAAAAGTTATCTTCAAGACGAATCAATCGAGCCCAAACTCGGTAGGGTTATGTTGATTTATCACAGAGATGCCGTGGCCACCTTCCAGCTTCATCATCAGACCCTGGATATCATCTAGGTGAAAAGTTCTCTTCAAGACTAATCAATCGAGCCAAAACTCAGTGGGGTTATGTTGTTTTATCATAGAGATGCCGTGGCCACCTTTCGTCTCCATCATCAGACCAGCTCCATGGTATCATATTATTGTATTGTCACCGAAGATACATAAATACACCAAACTTGAGTCCAATCGGACATCGGGAAGTAGGTCTAATTTAGCTTCCAAGATTCCACCCGAACAAACATAGTGACATACATACATACATTGCAAGTTAAATAAAAGCTTGTAAAATTAATCATCTCGTCTGGACTCGAACCGGGGTCCTTCTGATCGCCATCCGATTAACCTTCCACTGAGCTATCATAACAATTAAACAATGGCGAAATTTACCTTCATAATAATATTCTAATAATTATATTGTAGGAGTTTTTAATTACCCGAAAACAGGTATAAAACAACATTTTCTGAAAATGAAAACCTAGCTAGATCGATTTATTAATTTATTGCAAGAAACGTGATTTCTTTCAGCATTTTTTGCTCGAGTTTATAAAATATTGTTTTTTTTTATATCTTATGGGCTAGCGTTTGACCACTATCTCACCTGTTGGTAAGTGATGATGCGGTCGAAGATGGTAAGCACGCTAGGCCTAGAATGGAAACTGGCTCTCAATGATAGCTGCCGGAACACATTAGATGTTTTTGGCGACAGATTTTCTAACTTGAGGGTATGTATACATGTATACATGTCAACATACTTACATACATACACAGTGATAAGCAAACACATAACCCTCTCAACTACTTTTTTGCGACGCCGTGGGGTAAAAATTAGTTTTTTGACTTCGGCGGAATATATCTCGCCAACGCTACGCCCTACAAAAATATGATGTACTAAACCCTTAATCTTAATTTTAATTCCCTATTCGCGCCTAAAACATAAATTTTTATTTAACCCGACGTTTCGACCAAGTTGCATTGATCGTGACCACGATCATGACCACGATCAATGTAACTTGGTCGAAACGTCGAGTTAAATAAAAATTTATGTTTTAGGCGCGATAAGTCCCGTATTTTAATATTTATAACTATGTGTTCAAATCGCTAAAGTTTAAAGTTTAAAGTTTTTTACAAACAGACACATCCTCTATTCGCACATTGTCTATTGTGTAACCTGACTTCTTGATCGAAGAACCTGACCCTTTCTCCTCAAACCGAAGAATATAATTTATGGCTTCGTCCTTTCTTGTCAACGTACCTAGGTAGAAGCGTGAGGCCAGTGCAATAAGAGTGCACAGGAAATTATTCCTAAAGCTGGATACGCGCAAATGCGGGCGATAGTACTTATAGTGTTAATTTCGTTTCTTACCGTATAACTCTTATCGCACTGTAGGAAGTTATTATTAGCTGTACCACAGATAGGACCTAGCACGGCTGACAATGTCTAGATGTATCCGGTATCCTCCCACACTAACAGTTACATGAAATAGTATATGTAGGTACACAGAAATTGGAATACCTACCTTATTATTCCTATTTCTGTGTGTGTAGGTACTTGCCTTACAGTACAGGAGAAATATTTTTCCTGATGTACTAGGTACATGGTATGTGGCACTATGTGGTAACATTTCTTGTCTATAATCTGTAAAAAATTGTAGAGTAAATTCAAAATTATTATTCTTCTATTGGTCAGCGTTGGAATTGAGTGTCGGGTCTAACCAAGCAAGCACTCTGACACTGTACTGCGACTCTAACCTAGCTCGATCCTTCTTTGCTGAAGCCCCTATGAGTTCTTTGGTACACAAATAAGGAAAACTATGGCCTGAGAAGTGAGAATGGGAAGATACTGAACAATGACGAGTGTATAAAGCGAGCTATGATCTGAATCACAAGGGTTATTTTATGAACTTTTAATGGATTCTATCAAAGTCTTTGGTATGAGGTACGGCAACCGCCAATGATGCCTCACTTCATTATATTTAGGCAAGTGGTGACTTGCCAAGTTACCATTCGCTATAAAGGCGTACCCTGGCTGGTCGGCGCCGACGGCCATCCACGCCAATATTTGGCGTGGATGGCGGCGTAGAGACCAGTACTCTGTGTCGAGACTCGAGACACAGTACTCAGTATGTACCACTACCTACATTATAGTAAACTAGCTGTGCCCGCGACTTCGTCCGCGTGGAATAGTGTCTTAGTAGCATTTTTAAATTTTTTAGGCCCCCTCTCTCTTCCCCCACTCCCCTCCTCTCACCTTCCGCTCACTTCCCTCTCCCCTCCCCTTTCCCTCACCTTCCCCTTCCCTTCACCTCCCCTCCCCTTCCCCTTCCCCTCACTTCTACCCCCCCTCCCCTCCTTGCCCTTTCCACCTTCCCCCTCACAAACTTTAAATGTCATATTTATTTATATCGAATCAACAACCTAAACATATTAGGTATAGACTCTAAGACGTTCACTTTTATTAGTGATGTGTACGGATCTTGCAGTTGGTTAGATCATTGCATTGTCTCGCATTCGGCTAGGAGGTCTGTGGTTGATGCATATGTAAAGTATGATTCTATGTGGTCGGACCACTTTCCTCTGATAATTATGTGTAATATAGATCTGATAACAAAACAAGTACCTCATACGATAATGCTTAATGGGGACGTTATATGGGGCACTAGAAACGACGAAAGTGTAGTGATATATTCGGATGTTTGTCGGAATAGATTAAAAGTGATAGATTTTCCTAATGAATGCCTACACTGTGCAGATAGCTATTGTAATGACGCAAACCACAAAAGCGTTCTAGATAGACTATATGCCGACATTGTGTCCGCCCTTCGTGATGCAGCCAGCGAGAGTCGCGGGAGACGGCGGGCTGGCGGAGGGTCGCGCATGCGGGGGTGGAGCGATCATGTCAGGGATGCTCACCGGGGGGCCAGGTCGAGGTTTATAGACTGGGTGCTGTGTGGTAGGCCTAGATCGGGGTGTGTTTACTCTGAAATGTGTGAAAGCAGAAGGGTGTTCAAGTCACGACTGAAATGGTGTCAAAATCATCAGGACCAACTAAGCATGGACATCCTCGCTGAGAAGCATTCCAGTGGAGACTTTCGCGACTTTTGGAAGGCTACGAGTAAAATAAACGTTCGTCCTGGTCTACCGGTGAGTGTCGATGGTGTGACTGATCCTAAGAACATTGCCAACACTTTTAGAGACTATTTTTCTGTACAGTCTCCTCTGGGAATTAAGGGTGGGATACTCAATGCTGAGTTACCGAATGGACAGGTAGAAATTAGGTTCCTGGCCAAAGACCTAGCCAAAATAGTAAATGCTATGTGTAAAGGCAAATCTCCAGGGCACGACGGACTCAGCATTGAGCATCTGCAAAATGCTGGTCCTCACATATACAGAGTGTTGGCGATGTTTTACTCCCTGTGCATAAGTCATGCATATCTACCCAGCGACTACATGAAAACGATTGTCGTCCCTGTAGTAAAAAATAAGACAGGCGATCTAGCTGATAAAAAGAACTACAGACCGATTTCGTTAGCAACTATAATTGCTAAAATATTTGACGGTCTGCTTAATACACAGTTAAATAAAATCACTTTGCACGATAACCAATTCGGGTTTCGACCCAAATTATCTACTGATAGTGCTATACTGTGTCTTAAGCATACCGTCAAATACTACACTGATCGAAAAACGCCTGTGTACGCGTGGTTCCTTGATTTATCAAAGGCTTTTGACCTGGTTTCGTACGAAATCCTCTGGAAGAAGCTTGAAGATGTTGATGTACCCCGGGGACTAGTCAGCGTCTTCAAGTTTTGGTACGGACACCAGGTCAACAGCGTGCGGTGGGCGGGCACAGTGTCGGACACTTATCGGATGGAGTGCGGTGTGAGGCAGGGTGGGCTCACCTCGCCCACACTGTTCAACATCTACATGAACGCGCTCGTCGACGGGCTCAGCAGCACACATGTCGGCTGTCATATTGACGGTGTGTGTGTTAATAACTTGAGCTACGCAGACGACATGGTTCTGCTGAGCGCGTCTATATGTGGTCTTAGAACGTTGATGCGGCAGTGTGAGTTATATGCATCTCATCACGGACTTATTTACAATGTCGCGAAAAGTCAATACATGGTATTTGAGGGAGGCACAAGAAATAATCGAACCATTCCACTCATCAGCCTTAATGGTGTCCCTTTAGAGCGCGTGGAACATTTTAAATATTTGGGCCATATCGTTAGAGCCGACCTCAGAGACGATGCTGATATTTAGCGGGAACGAAGGGCTCTGTCTCGGAGAGCAAACATGATTGCCCGCAGGTTTGCACGTTGCTCGGGGGAGGTGAAGTTGACACTCTTTAGAGCGTACTGCACCTCCCTCTACACGTGCAGCTTATGGGCCAATTATACACAACGAGCTTATCGAGCCCTCCGGGTTCAGTACAACAATGCCTTTAGGGCGGTGGTGGGGCTGCCCCGCTTTTGCAGCGCCTCTGGCATGTTCGCGGATGCACACACAAGCTGCTTCCACGCGAGCATGCGCAGACGCAGTGCGTCCCTGGTGCGCAGGGTGTGGGATAGCTCTAACACCATCCTGAAGATGATAGCTGGACGACTTGACTGCGCATACATCCGGCACTGCTGCAACAGACATGTTCCTAGCCACGGATTAGACAAAGGAGGTCCTCCTTTGTCTAATCCGTGTTCCTAGCGGTGCCGGTCGTGTGAACTAGTGTTATTAATTGCATTTAATATTTTTAATTTTATTTATTGTGATATTTTATTTTCTTATGACGATTCTTATAATTATACTAATTTTATTTTTTGGATTTATTGTAAAATTTGTTTTAGAAAATGGATAAAATAATAGAACTTTAAACAGTATGTAATATAATAAATAAATGAATAAATAAATGTAAACGTATAATATGATATTGATATGATTGATTTTAAACTGTGAAGCGTGAAAATTGTGAATTTATGGGTGAAAACTTACCTGAAATAAATGAATTTTAATTTTTTAAACAATAAGTTTCAAGTTTCAAATGACGATACTTCCATACGACTTTTCATCCCCCCTTTCAACCCCTTACAACCCTCTTTTCGCATCAAAAAGTAGCCTATGTCTTTTCTCAAGCTCTAGACTATCTGTGTACCAAATTTCATTTTTAATCCGTTCAGTAGAACATTAACATAAACCTTACATATTTCCACACAAACTTTCATCCCCTATTCCCTATTGTTATTTTTACACCCTTGAGGGTAAAACTTTTACTTACAAACTTTGAATGCTATATTTATAATATCGAATCAACAGCCTAAAAAATAAGTTTCAAGCTTCTGGCTCCTAAAATGTCGATACTTCCATACAACTTTTAATCCCCCCTTTCAACCCCTTACAACCCTTTTTTCGCATGAAAAATAGCCTATGTCCTTTCTCAGGTTCTAGACTATCTGTGTACCAAATTTCATTTAAATCGGTTCAGTGGTTTTTGCGTGAAAGTGAGACAAACAGACAGACAGAGTTACTTTCGCATTTGTAATATTAGTTAGGATTAATTTAATGTACTGTGGTCGAGATGCGTGCTGCTCATTTTAGGTACTAAATTATATTATTATTTTCATTGAGGTACAGTACGTAGTAGTGAGGTACATTCATTTCGATGATTATTTTAAACTATATTATTACTAACTAACTGCGATTCTTGATGAACTGCAGTGTCGACTGCCGCCATTTTCAAAGCTAATATACGTAGTGAGTACTTTTAACATAGAAATAAGAATAATAAGGTATTATTCCTATTTCTATGACTTTTAAGTATTCTGTGCTAATATTTTAAACTTACAGTAAAAACACTAGGTATGACAATCACAAAAACCCCATATCAATATTGCCGCAACAGGAAGTTAAGGATATAATAGTAAACTGTAGCGTGTATAATAATAATGCTATGTTGGGTCATATAAATATAAACATATTAATGCATATAATAAAATTACTGCAAATATATTTTTTCCTCGGAGCGTATAAGGCAAATACTTTCCGTGTCTATTTGTGCTATACTAATTAATATTGTTTTGTTTTAAGTAATTAATTTAATATGCTGGAGAGTTATTTTAAGAGCCGCTCTTAGCCCTAATAATACTAGTAGTTCTGTGAGAACACTACACCTCGCGTGCCCTTATAACCATGGAATAACCGACACTTTAATTCCCCTTTTCCCTGGCTTAGCAAAAGAGTTTGGGCTTTTGCCAAAAAATAGGGATATACCTAAATTTTAGCGATTGCTCGCGTTCCCTTGGTCCTAGGAGTTTGAATCTGGTGTCTACAGATTTATCTTGTGAAGGCTAAGAGGACTGCGTAGTCAGATTAATAAAGGAGGTAGGTAAACATTTTCAAAAAAAAATTGAAAAATTTAAATCCGTCCATATATAAAGCAACTGCAAATTTCACCCCCTTTCCTCCCTCCACCCCCCATTTTTTGGATTTTTTTAGCAATGTAGAATGAAGTCCTTCGTATAACTCTCAAATTTGATTGAAATCCGTCGATAAATAACACTACATCTAAATTCACATCGTTCCTTCCTACAATCCCCTTTTTTGAAAATGTTTATCGCAAAATCTTATCTATACTAATACCTTACTTGTACTATTCATTATTCTGTGCTAATACTAATATACTAATAATATTATCAAGAGAGAACATTTGTATTTTTGTATTTTTGTAAGTATTTTTGTATTTTTGTATTTTTGTATGTCTGTAATGATTTGGCTCAAAAACTACTGGACCGATTTAAAAAATTCTTTCACTAATATATAGAATGGACTTTCGGAATGAAAATAGGCTATATATTATCCCGTTAAAATCAAAGGTACATTCGTGGAGACCTAATTTGCAACCTAAGTCGTAAAAAAACTGGCCAAGTGCAAGTCGGACTCGCACTCGTAGGGTTCCGTAACACAGTTAAGTATTCCATAACTATGATTTTTCGCAACTACAAAATTAACTTTGTTTTTCATAGTGTTTGTATGAAAAACAAAGTTATTTTTGCGGTCGCCATATCTCTAGAACTGCTGACTGGATCTCGTTCAAACCAATTTTCGTTGTTAGTTTTTATTGAGATCTACAGCATTTTTTTTTTTTAATTTTTCACTCCCATATTTTAAAAGTTAGCGGGGGGGGGGGGCACACATTTTACCACTTTAGACGCGCCTATCTTTCAAATGATTGACTTTAAGAAAAAATGAATTTAGGAACCTCAATGTCATTTTTGAAGACCTATCCATAGACACCCTATATATACACATATAGGTTTGAATTATTATTTTTTTGTTTCATGTATGGGATGCCCCCCTTAAACTTTTATATTTTTTATTTTTTTATAAAAATCGGAAAGCGGTTCACAGAATACATCTACCTACCAAGTTTCTGTACAATTACAATTCTGTAGTCCTAACAGTTTCGGAATAAAATAGCTGTGACATACGGACGGACAGACAGAAAGAAAGACAGACATGACGAATTTATAAGGGTTCCGTTTTTTGCTATTCGGCTACGGAACCCTAAAAAACGGTCGAAAAAACACGTTTCTTACGAACGCTGCTCAAATGAAAATAGATAGAAGAATATTTTCTATGGAAGAGTTACACAACTTAATAAGACCTACAAAAAAGTCCGCGAGAGCATATGTCTATCTCTTAAGGTTGACTCACAGTAACCTTTTTAAACTTAAAATTTTTGTTAAAAAATAATACATAACTTCCAAGGCTATTTTCAAGTATATAGTATTTATCCTTATCCAAATAATTACGTTAATTAGCTTGGCCACATATTATAGATTAAAATTGTCCCTTACAGTATATAATTCCAATGAAAACTCTAGAAGATATCACGAATTTCACATACACGCATCGCAAAATTAATAAAATATTTGCAGTGAAACCACAGATTAGGTCATAGTTACTACGGAAATATTATTATAAGCTTAGCTATGCTGCAGATCCCCATCGATCACAATCAATATGAAATCAATCTATACTAATATTATAAAGAGAGAAAATTTGTATGTTTGTATTTTGGTATTTTTGTATTTTTGTATGTTTGTAATGATTTGGCTCAATAACTACTGGACCGATTTAAAAAATTCTTTCACTTCTATATAGAATAGACTTTCTGAATGAAAATAGGCTATACATTATCCCGTTTAAATCAAAGGTACATTCGTGGAGACCTAATTTGCAACCTAAGTCGACTAAAAAACGGTCGGAAAAATACGTTTCTTACGAACGCTCCTCAATTGAAAATAGATGGATGAATACTTTCTATGGAAGAGTTGTACAACTTAATAAGACCTACAAAAAAGTCCGCGACAGCATATGTTTATCTCTAAAGGTTGACTCACAGTAACCATTTCAATCTTTAATATTTTCATTATACATTTTCATTCATATTACATTACTTCCAAGGCTATTTTCAAGTATATAGTATAGTATATATATACTATATATAATCCTTATCCAAATAATTACGTTAATTAGCTTGACCACATATTATAGATTTAAATTGTCCTGTACAGTATATAATTCAAATGAAAACTCTAGAAGATATCACGGATTTCACATACACGCATCGCAAAATTAATAAAATATCTGCAGTGAAACTACAGATTAGGTCATAGTTACTGAGAAAATATTATTATAAGCTTAGCGATACTGTAGATCCCCACCGATCACAATCAAATTAAAGTCAATATAGTATAATAATATATTTTTACTGTATAAAATTCTATTGTATAATATAGTTATGATCCATATATAAACCACCCCGACTGATCTATGTAAAATCTTTTCAATAAAAGCATTCCAATGACTCTAAGCACGACATTTAAAATCTGAGCTGTAAGCTGGTGTGGATTTGAGTATTCTGTAGAGTATAGGAGATGTCCCAGCATCAGGTCAATGCTTCCATGTTCTTACAATATCGTTGAAGAAGAAGATTTTCGAATTGATCAGACCTATGAAAGTTGATTTCATAGCGCAATTAACTAGAAAAAAGCTCATAGTTTTATAACGATGGAACGAATCTGTGTGTACGGTACGGTACGTGTACTGTTGATGCAACAAACTGATGCAAATTTTGTAGGCATATATGTTCTACCCGTGCGAAGCCGGGGCGGGCTGCTAGTAATGAATAAAGTCCTTAGTGTGCCTCTCAAATTTGATTAAAAAACGTCGATAAATAACGCTGCAGCAAACTTCCCCCTTTTCCCCCCACAACTCTTTTTGAATTTTTTTTCGCAACATATTGTGTATAAACAATAAGTTCAAAAATTAAAACCGGACTACTAAAATTTCAGGTTTTAAAAAGTATGAAACAAGAAAACATTCTCATCTGAAATTGTGATGTACAAACTATTCAATATTATTTGTTGTATATAAATATTTTATTGTATTTCGTGCATATTCATAGTGGTGCTCAGAGTATAGCCGATAGTTTGCCTCTCCTATTGGACTAAAATCCATCGATAAATAACGCTAATAATATTTGACTGAAATCTGTCGATAGCAAACTTCTCCCCTTTCCCCCAATAAAAAAACGCGATTGACAAACATTCTTAAATAATTCGTTATTTAGTAACTTTTATATAATCTGTGGCGAAGGCGTGATATGCGTGAGAGGAGAGCGGATGTTTTGTTTTTCCAAAAACAGTTTAGCCTGTTATGATGTGGTTTTCTATGATACTCGTAACTAGGTACATATTGTCATATTAAGTACGTATCTTACTCAGTGGTGATGACGACTAGATCATGAGAGTTGAATTAATTGAGAGTTTAAAAACTAAAACAACCGACTTCCATTCCGCGCAAATCAGTTTCAGTAGCATGTTTGAGACATTTATCATCATATCTCTAAGGACACTTATCAGATCTCGATAAAATTTAAATGGGACCACCTTGAAGATGAACCCTACCTACCAGTATCAAAAAGAATCATTTAAATTGGTTCTTACAATTGGCGGAGAAACTGCGTATCACATACATTACAAAAAAAACTCATTTTTATTACAAGCTTTTATTTAACTTGCAATGTATGTATGTATGTAACTATGTATGTTCGGGTGGAATCTTGGAAGCTTAATTAGACCCACTTCCCGATGTCCGATTGGACTCAAATTTGGTGTACTTATGTATCTTCGGTGACAATACAATGATATGGTACCCTTGGAGCTGGTCTGATGATGGAGACGGAAGGTGGCCACGGCATCTCTGTGATAAAACAACATAACCCCACCGAGTTTGGGGTCGATCGATTTGTCTTGAAGAGAACTTTACGCCTAGATGATATTCAGGGTCTGATGATGAAACTGGAAGGTGGCCACGGCATCTCTGTGATAAATCAACGTAACTCTACCGAGTTTGGTCTCGATTGATTCGTCTGAAGAGAACTTTACGCCTAGATGATATTTAGCGACTGGTGATGAAGCTGGAAGGTGGCCACGGCACCTTTGTGATAAAATACCGTAACCCCAGTGAATTTGGGCTCAAATGATTCGTCTTGAGGAGCACTTTACATTTAAATGATAGCCAGGATCTGATGATGAAGCTGTAAGGGGGCCATGGCATTTCTGTTATAAAGCAACATAGCTCCACCGAGTCGATTGATTTTCCGCGAAGAGCACTTTACCCATAATCACATCAAATATCCGTGGAATATTTTAAAACATCATGCCTTCTCTTAAATACTAAGGCAGTAGGTAGGTAGTCGGTATCTATACCTACCTACTAAAAAGTTAAAAATAAATTATAAAAAAAATATATTTTAAAAAACAAGTTTTTATCTGGGAGAATGAACTAAAATGTTACAAATAAATTCTAGTATTTGGCGTGTAGGTACTTACCTACATTTTTAAAAGCTTGAGGCACTGAAGTAATTACCTAGCCTGAAAAACGGGTAGTGCTTCAAGGTTTTTAGAATATAGGTAAGAACCTACACGCCAAATACTTACTAGAATTTATTTTTAACATTTTAGTTCATTGTCCCAGATAAAAGCTTGTTTTTAAAAATATTTTTTATTTATAATTTATTGATATTCGGTTGAAAAGTAGCTTAATTACCACTATCAAGGAGAAAATCTGCCGTCATAACCTTAAGGTGTTTCGGCAGCACATGAGTTCTTCCGACCTGACCTGAACTGACCTTGCGACCTTCAGAGTATTCTAGGTCTAGCGTGTTTACTATATCTTCGATCACATTACCGTTTACCACCAGGCGTTTATCGTTTGCTTTTTTTGACCGACCAATTGCAAAACACATTACGAGTATTCTTGTTAACCCCTCCAACTAAGCTAAATGCTTGTGTATGGAGTGGGTTCACGTCAATAGTGGGTGGGGATCGAATCTCACGACCTCGCGATCGGCAGGCCGACGCCTTAGCCATTGGGCTATTGCCGCTTTTTCCTTCTTGGCCACCACAAGATAATATAATTATGAGTATTGTGCCACGTCACGCGCTTACTTTTTTTATAATTTGTTTCCCCGTATCATAGGACAGTAGCATTTCCCAAACAATATTATTATTGAACCTCTTTAGAGAGGGCACTAACTACTTGGAAGGTCACTTAGAGCCAAGGCATATGTTTTTTTTATTCGTAGGATTGCTTTAGATTTTTTTATTCTGCGTGTTTGAAATAATGTCCGAATCTGGAATCTGGAATCAGTCACTGTCACTTGAAGAACTCATTTTTCAAAACAAAACCATGAATTCGTGAAAATTTACGAAAACGCGGGCTGTAGTTCGCGCGTTTTTAATTTGATTTCTTTTTTTTTATTCAGCCGGCGGCGCGACTATGGGCCGTCGTACCAGCCAGTATTTATTCAAAAACAATATTTTAAATATTTGCGTTCGATTTCTTTGGCGCTGAACCATCGCTGAACACAAAAGATGTTCCAAATTCAAAAAGTTTATAAAGAGGATTAAAAACTCATTATTACTGCACGCTAAAAGTTTCATATAGAAAACACCACCTTTGAGTGCACTTAATTCTGTTAAGTATTGAATCTATTGGACGTATAGTATCCGCACTGGCGGTAAAAAAATCGCGCGAGAAAATAATCTGTGATTTGAAACAAATTGAAGGCGCGAATCGATAATTACGATCGCGGAATTCGCGGAATTTAAAACGCTAGAAAAAGAACAGGGCAAACCAAGTCGTCCTTTTCGAATAGATGGGATAAAAAAACTAATTTATGTCTTTATTATTGAGGGCCAGTTTTATCGGTTTCTAAAAGAGCCGCTGACAGCCTATTGGCAAATTTTATAAGGCGTCATATGACTGATCTGAATTTATCACTTTTATCAGGCACCGATGAAACTTAGGGCCAGTTTAAAAGGATCCAGATAGCCCTATTAGGAACTTATCTGGTAGATTTTTGACGGCTTCTGTGGCGTTATGTGTCAGATAATTAATTACTTATCTAAAACTTTGTCAGGAATCGGTGAAACTAAGTCTTATACTACTATTATAATTTTAACATTCCACATAGGTTGAACGTAGGTAAGTGTGGTTTTCTTGACTATCAAATATTTGCTTCAGGTGGTTGGATGACTTCGCCGCAAGATGTCGGTGACATCTGTCCGCCCGGCTTGGAATACTTAACTATGATTGACCAACTCATAGTCCATCAAAAGGTGGAACTGCTCGAAGTAGTTATCGGTTTCGAGACGAACAACAAATACTCAGTTAAGAACAGCGCCGGTCAGAAAGTTTACTTCGCTGTAGAAGACAATGATTGTTGCACGAGGAATTGCTGTGGACCGTTGCGGCCGTTTGACATGAAGATCATGGATAATTTCGGACGCGAAGTATGTATCTACCTCGCTTTGTGTTATTAACCAACTTCAAAATCATAATTTAACAGTTTGAGCCAGCCCTCTCCCAAGACACGCCGACTAAAACCGATCTTCGGCTGTTCGTATTCAGTCACTGCCCACTGTTTTGCGCTCTTTCGAGTATAAGGCCGGCCTCATACAGCCGGATGTCTCTCTGAATTCATATTCTGAATTTATAATCTTAATTCCGGCACCTTGCCTCACACATATCTTAAAAAATCAGATTGATCAGTAGTCTCGTGGATCGCAGCCTTAGACCATTCAAAAAGGACAAGCCTCGCATGAGCATACCCCTCTGCCAAGTTACAAAACTAACCAGTATAACGCGTTTATAAAAACTAGTTCAATAATCGATGTTTAGCAGTCTTGGTATCGTTATCGCCGTGCGAGGAGCTCCTCAAAAATGCCAACCTGTGCAGTTAGCGTGTGTGACAAGAAATAAAACACCTCAATTCTACAAAAAGATGGTGTAACCTTAGACCATTTTGAATGGTCTAAGATAGCAGCACATACAGACGTATATTATGGAAGAGGAATTAATATTAATCTCACTACTTTTGGCTATATACAATAAAAAAAGAAACACAAACGCAAATACTGGATTCATCCTCTTAATGCGAACAGACAGAATAAAGGATATTCAGTACCACATAACAGCGTTAGACGTTAGACGGCGTTATAAGAAATTAGCACGCGGCTTACAACAACTCTGTTTTGATAAAATGTTTATTCATTATTATTTTTTGTCGATCTTATAAAATACTGTAGTGTGGTACGGAACCCTACGAGTGCGACTCCAACTCGCACTTGGCCAGTTTATTAACCATTTGAGGTACGAAACCCTAAAAATCATAATCTGATTTCAGTATGTGTGTGCCACTTCTATTCAAATGTATGGAATTACGCGCGTTATGAATTCATAATCTTAAATATTCAGATCCGGAATTCAGAACGCTCGTCAGTATCATTCTTACAGATCGATCTGATAAATTCATAATCTGAAAAAATCATAATGTGTGTGGAACATAATGACATTGTATGAGATTCCGGGCTTTTAGATTTCAGATTATGAATTCAGAGAGACATTCCGGCTGTATGAGGCCGGCCTAATAATTTTAGTTTTGCACGCGCCTCCCCAAATTGAGACAAAATAGCCAATAACACAGCCGGACGGCCGCGTAAACTAAAAATGCCTCGTTGCGTGATAATTAACTGCAATAGCGCAAAAATGTCGAGGCCCTAAAGGCAAGGATATATAACTTTTTTATTATTCCCTATAACTTTTTCCGTCACAAAATTTCGGCTGTACCGTCACAGAATGTATTAAAAAGTTGGCACGCTTAGTTTCAATACAAATCGTAATACTTGCGTTATCTAAGTGGGTAAGGCCGTAAAATTGGCCTCATTGTATTAAGCTCCAGCGTCCAATAAGTAATAAAATAAAATTTGACATATACCTATAATTTTACTATTTTCTTAGCTTTGTATATTAGTTTTTCTAGTAGGCTAACTATATAAATATTCGCAAAACATAATTAATAATTATTTTTCATAAAAATAACATGTGGTCACAACATTTTCAATACAAAATAAAATGTCCCAAACTCGCCCCCGCACTTATATGTTACAACTTTGAATATTTGTTGTATTCTTATTTGACCATTTTAAAGTTCGTATGGATACAATAATACCTATTCTACAAATTTCAGTGTCAGGCAGGATTAGATAATGTTCAAATAATAAAATTCTGGTACATTAACATCGTGTCCACGGATTTGATGCTTTTATGTCACGTATTTTATGTTACAATATTTTTTACTGAAACTTAGTATTTGAGCAGCAGAATGTATTTCTATAACATGGCAACACCAAAGTCTACTTGTCTATGCTACGTCTTTCACTCGTCGGCCATATTTCTAGCTGTGAGCTAAGAGCAAAGAATAATATATACGGGGGGCTAAGAGCTTTTGTTTTCGAGCGGAGCGGAGTCATTTTTGTTGGTTATTATTGATTGCAACTGAATAAAAGTAAAACTGTATTCATTTATCATAGAAGATTTATTATTTTGATGAATCGAATGTTTCGGGAATAGCTAGAGACTGTGCACGTGCTTTTATTCCTGTCGCTTAACCGTTAAAGTGAAAATGTTTTGAGGAGTGGTTAGCTTTTAAGTGACATTTATGTCACATTTCACACCAAAGTCCATACATTCAGCCACACACTTTTAAGTTACTTTTATGTCACATGAGGCCAATTTTACGGCCTTACCCAAGTATTGTACATAATAGCTATGGTCTGTGGGTAATAGACCTGCCTCATGGTAGAAGAGGAAATAGGATATTTTTTTAATAATATATCACAATATTTCAATTGTATTAGAAAATCTATCGCTTGGCGATTTTGGGATTAGCATCCATCTCACCAATTTCGTCAGCAATCGCCAAGCGATTGATTTTCTATAACTCTTATTCGTGTATGCTGTATAACTCTGAAGATTATACCATTGCATCTTACTGATTTAATTAAAATTGTATTACCACCTGCGATAGTGTGTATTAATACACCATGTAATCAGGGCCGAATTTAGAGATCTAGGGCCCATAGGCACTTTATATTTAAGGCCCTTCTCCCTATATCCCGAAGCTGTTTTGGAAATTTGTTTTACTGATTACATACAATCCAAGCAATAGACAGTGATGTATGGAAGGAGGAAAGGGAGGCCTTCGCCTTGCCCTGCAGAGGATTAAAATATATAGTTTTTTTTTTAATTGTCGCGATAACTGGGTGGGCTTTGATGCTGGGCCCTTAGGCCAGTGCCTTGTAGGCCTAGGCGGCAATAAGGCACTGCCTATAATCTAAGATTACCACAGAACATGTGATATAGGTATATCGCTTCAAAGAATACAGAGGGTTGCAGATTAAATACGTGTAAGCTAACTGGACAGAAATTGACGCCTTTGTCATTGACACTTGCTTGTTCAGCAAAATAATGAATATGACTGACTTTGATATGACGAGTTTATAATCAACTAGCTGTACCCGCGACTTCGTCCACGTGGAATAGTGTCTTTGGGTAGCATTTTTAATTATTTAGGCTAATTATGTTACAAATAAGACATGCGTATCCCACCTACACCGCACCGTACCACGCCACGGTAATTCCTCCTCCCCCCTTTCCCTACCCCTCTTTATTTATATCGAATCAACAGCCTAAAAAATAAGTTTCAAGTTTCTAGCTCTTAAAATGACGATACTTCCATACAACTTTTCAGCCCCTCTTTCAACCTCTTACAACCCTATTTTCGCATTAAAAAGTAGCCTATGTCCTTTCTCAGGCTCTAGTACCAAATTTCATTTAAATCGGTTCAGTGGTTTTGGCGTGAAAGTGACACAGACAGACAGAGTTACTTTCGCATTTATAATATTAGTTGGGATGATGACTGACTTACTACGGTGATATAATAATATGTTTTTTTATAAAGTTTTTTTATTTTTTAAGTACCTATACAATATAGGTATATTTTAATACGGGACTTATCACGCTAAAAATATTTATTTTATTTCCCCTCGCCGTTAATGATAATTTTTTTATAGGGTCTACCTCCCATCATGACATGTTGCACGAAAACTGCCATATTACCCTTGCCACCGGTACCAGGCCGTCCGCTTCCCTGTGCATCTGCAGGGAGTAGTAGTACTGACTGATAGGGTACATATCCAAGGTATTCCTATCGTACATTCATCATGATCTGATGAGTATCTCCAGAGATATGGAGATAAACACCTCAAATTTGGTACTGAAAATGACTAGCGCGGCATTTGAAGTCCGTTTTTTCAACCGGCTTCCAAAAAGGAGGAGGAGGTGGTTTTCTATTCGTCTGTATGTTTGTTACGATTACGATTACTCCGCCATTATGAACCCATTTGAATAATTATTTTTTCGTAGGTAGAGGGTTCACCTCCAAGGTTTATGTATACCTATTATAATTTTATCAAGATTTGACTAGTACTTATATCCACAGATTGGCGATAATCGTCTCAAACTTGCTATTGTGTACAAGTTTTTTTAAGTTTATTTTAATAAATAAAATAAACTTGCTACCTGAAACTGATACGCGCGGCATGTGAAGTCGGTTGTTTAGTTTTTAAGCCATCCTAATTATTCGTTTTGTAAACTATGTATTTTAAAATATACTACCCGCACGTAGCTTCGCCCACGTTAGATCGAGCCGTTAGTTTGACCGTAAATGGGTCACAAACAAACAAATATTGTTCAATCTGACTTTCCCACGTAATGCATTTTTTTCAATGTCCTGTAGGTGATCCACCTAAACCGTCCGTTGGCTTGTCAATCGTGGTGTTGTCCCTGCTGGCTACAGACGATGGAAGTGACCTCACCACCGGGCACTCTTATCGGTTCTATCGAACAAGAGTGGACGATCTGCAAGCCCTGCTTTCGCATCAAGAACGCACAAGGCGATGTTGTCTTAAGAATCAAAGGGCCCATCTGCACATGCTCTTGTGGTGGCGATGTGGAATTTAATGTAAGTTCTTTTATTTTCACATAGGCTAAAGTTTTGACCTCTATCTCACCAAATTGTGATGCAGTCCAGGTTGGTAGCACTGTAGGCCTAGAATAGGAACTGTATTTCAAGGACAGCTGCTGGAACACATAAGATGTTTTTTGTGTGTTGTTGTGTTGTGTATACGTGCGTATATTAATACTGCCTACATACTAAATAAATGCTTTGATTCTTGATTCTTTTGCGACAGATTTTCTAACTTGCAGGTGGAAGCTGGCCAGGCAGACACTAGCTAGATACCTTGTCCTACCACCATGCAGGGGTCGGGAGTTTGAGTAATTTTCCTACACCGGAGGGCCACTGTGAAAAGCGCACATAAATGTTTCGACAGAAAAATCTATTGGATTTGGTGCACGGTGGGGATAGTAACTCGCTATCTCTGGCGTCAATGCCGACTATTCTCCCACTACGCCACTGGGCTTTATTTAGCGTTATTAATTTTCTTTTATAGACTAGCTGAATGATAAAAGCTCGTTACATATGATATGAACAGGATACGGGACGCTTTATAATACGCTTAATATTCTTCCATTTCAGGTATACTCGGTAGACGGCGAGCGTATAATTGGCAAGATATCGAAGCAGTGGACGGGTCTATTACGCGAGCTTTTCACTGACGCTGATAACTTTGGGATCTCCTTCCCTATGGACTTGGACGTCAAAATGAAAGCAGTTTTACTCGGAGCTTGCTTCCTCATTGTGAGTTACGTACCTTTACTACTTACTTCATCTAGGTCTATATCACTTCTCTACTCTATCATTTTCAATCCTTTATCTCTCTATCTAATCTATCTAATCTGATTAAAAATCCTTCAAATAGCAATATTTTACATAGACACCGTGACCGACACGTTTAATTTTGAAGGCGTTGTGCTAATTGAATACTCTTTGCCTGAGGAAATTAGACCCTGTTAAGCAATAGACATTTTAATAGCCAAATAAAGTGAAAAAGCTATATATACTGTCAAACCCCACTTTTTTTTAAGCACTTGCTTGTAATCAAATGTTAAGTTAGCTATTATTTAATGTTTGATATAAAGGGTCTTTCAACAAGGCCGGGTCGATGTTGAAATTGAATAAAACAAGCTGTGTGTGAGATAGTAACTAAATTATTTTTTTATTTGAAAGGCTCATTTATGCCAATTTTATGGAATATAACATCGTTCAAATGTTCGCTCAAAAAGAAAATGTCTGTTCTGTGCCGCCACAATGCATTCTAAATCCATTTATTAGCATACTAGCTGTGCCCGCGACTCGGTCCGCGTAGAATAGTGTCTCTGGGTAGCATTTTTAATTATTTTACAAATAAGACACATGCGTCTTTCACCTACACCGCACCGTACCACGCCGCGCTAATCCCCCCTCCCTCTCTCTATCTTACTCCCCACTCCCCCTCCCCTTCCTTCTCCCACTTCCCCTCCCATCCCCCTATCTTTCCCCCTCCCCTTCCCCCCACTTACCCCTCCCTTTTCCCTTCCCCTCCCCTTTCCTTCCCCCACTTCCACCTCCCCTCCTATCCCTCCCCATTCCCCTTCATCTTTCCCTTACAAACTGTGAATGTAATATTTATTTATCGAATCAACAGCCTAAAAAATAAGTTTCAAGTTTCTCGCTCTAAAAATGACGAAACTTCCATACAACATTCCATCCCCCCTTTCAACCCTTTACAACTCTTTTTTTCGCCTTATAAAGTAGCCTATGTCCTTTCTCAGGCTCTAGACTATCTGTGTTCCAAATTACATTTAAATCGGTTCAGTAGAACATTCACATTTAAACCTTACATATTTCCATACAAACTTTCATCCCCTATTGTTTTTTTACACCCTAGAAGGTACAACTTTTACAAACTCAATGTAATATGTATTTAAATCGAATCAACAGCCTAAAAAATGTTTCAAGCTTCTATCTCTAAAAATGACGATACTTTCATTCATCATTTCATCCCCTCTTTCAACCCCCTACAACCCTTGTTTCGCATTAAAAAGTAGCCTATGTCCTTTCTCAGGCTCTAGACTATGTGTGTACCAAATTCCATTTAAATCGGTTCAGTAGAACATTAACATAAACCTTACATATTTCCATACAAACTTGCAGCGCCTATTGTTATTTTACACCCTTGAGGGTACAACGTACTACAACTCTAGACTAGCTGTGTAACAAATTTCATTTAAATCGGTTTAGTAGTTTTGGCGTGAAATTGAGACAGACAGACAGAGTTACTTTCGCATTTATAATTAGGATTTCCAACCACTGAGGATAGAATCCTTAATGTTGCCAACTTAACCTCAAAAAACAATAAAACCGAGGTTTTACTGTTTATTTATTTTGAATATTTTATTATGTAATTAGTAGTATATTGGTAGGTACATTCAATATCTTTTTTAAATAATAAAATTCTAACGTCCTTTTTTTCAGGATTTCATGTTCTACGAAAACTCAGATAACAATGGACTCGCATGAATATATTATACCTACTTATCATTAATTAATATAATACATTTTCAGTTTTTTATAAGGTGCGTTGGAGTAGGTAATATTACGAATTATAGAATAGTTGACTGTCTCGCAGTAAAATTATCATCCCGTTACCAGCATACATACGCTAGTTAACTTTAAAATATAAACATAAATCAATGTTTTTTCTACTTGAGGGTTTCCGTTTTCGAGGGTTTTGAGTATAGTAGAGTCAATTTAATAGATAACATTTGACACTTGATCAAAATTCAATAACGTGACCTTGTAATGAGGGGCACATAAAATTATTAATTATTTCAAAGTCAGAACTGCATAATTACTCAACATTTTTCAGTTACAAATACATATTTATTCTAATAATTACAAACGAAAGCGTTTTTACGATTTACTTTGACTAAATAATTCATTATAAACATAATAAACAATTGTTGTTCTAAAAAACTAAACGTCAGTACAGTACCACAAGTATAACTTGGCGGTGGTGGTTTTTGGAACTAATTCCGATGTAATTCCGCTCTCTTGAAACTGTGAGTTTGACGTTTGAGCGATTACCGCGACATTATTGTTGATAAACCTGCTACATTAAAATAGTTCAATAATGCCAAAAGTAATTAAAATGGTTTCAGAGAAACTGTTATCAAAGTACAAAGTAAAAGCACAGTGGCGCACAAGCAGGCCAAGTTATACTATGTCAGTGAAGACTTTTTCCTTACAAACACTAGGGATGCTACCCAAAAAAATCAAAAGATTGTTTAGTCGATATGATGAATCGATGATGTCGATATGTTGATTGAAGCAATGATTACTTGTGAAGGATGTTTAACTATAAAAATAACTACACTGTGATTGTAATTAACACATAAAATTATTATTTGACAAAAAAAATCAAAAATAATGGAATAGGAACTAAAATCAATAATAATTTGGGTTAAAAAACTAACGATAAACTACTAAACTTTAGATCCATAGGTACATTTGAGTATGTTTTTTTTATTTTATTGGGTCATTTTCTATGGAGCTACATTCTAATCTATAAAATGTACAATTTCCGATTTGTATAATTTGTAATAACGTATCTTATCAATTTCATATTAACGCAAAACAAACAAGTAAATAACACTGAATAATGTAAATACTAATTGTATTTCTCATTTAGAGCTGTCGGAAAATTGGTTATTTCGAATAACATCAAACTAACATCATTCTTGTTTGTGTTGATGCGTATTGATTCATCAATTGAATCGATGTTTTTAAGCAAGTCACCTTACTATCAAGCTAAGACTGACAGATGTCAAATGTGATCTATTAAATTGACCCTACTATAGATACTATCCATCTACGTCCGCATGAGCGATTCTACGTAGATCGATACAAGCCTGCTCAAAACCGTCCTGTATTCTGCAGAATAGAATAGAGGTCAAATACAAACTGCATAGGTTATTCTCATTTCAATCAGATACATTCGAAATTTGAATTCGGAAGCGTCATTTTGAATTTCGAATATATTACGTGAGCTATTTGGTCGCGGAAACCTTTTCGATTAGGCCTTGTCCGCACAGCGATATTTCACAGCGCGATTTTTATTCTAGCGATTTAAATTCCGCGACAATTTGCATCAAATCTCAGATTTCGTCGAGCGGATTGGATTTCCGCCAGTGCGGATACGTCCAATAGATTCAATACTTCACAGAATTGCGTAAAAAAATGTGAAACGGTCTGTGAAAAATCGCTGTGCGAACAGGGCCTAATTAATAATCACTTATTTTTCGAGTTGATATCTATTAAGTTATTGAATTAGAGCACTGTGAATTGCAAAGATCTGAGTCGGAGGTGAGGCCAGTTTCCGAATGATTGTGAATAGCCCTGCTGATTATCGCATTGATAATATAGGGTTTGGTGACCACAGCAAAACAGCCAATATCTGTATTTATATATAAGTAGGTAATATTCATAGTAAAAGTGCCTACTCTCAGGCCCAGTTTCACGGGTTCCTGATAAAGTTTCAGATAGTTATCTGAAGTAGCTGTCAAAAATTTGTCAGATAAGTTGCCAATGGGCTATCAGGAACCGGTGAAACTGGCCCTTAATATTAAGTTTAATTATACGTACATCTCGATGGGATCTTGTTATCTTGTTTAGGACATTTACTTAAGTAACTAAGCTTTTGTGCAATGAATATGCTAATTATACGCACGGTACATCTTGATGGGATTTTCTTTAGGACATATACCTAAGTAACTAAGCTTTTGTGCAATGAATATGCTAATTACGTACGAGTACATCTTGATGGGATTTTGTTTAAGACATATACCTAAGTAACTAAGCTTTTGTGCAATGAATATGCTAATTATACGCAAGGTACATCTTGATGGGATTTTCTTTAGGACATATACCTAAGTAACTAAGCTTTTGTGCAATGAATATGCTAATTACGTACGAGTACATCTTGATGGGATTTTGTTTAGGACATATACCTAAGTAACTAAGCTTTTGTGCAATGAATATGCTAATTATACGTACGAGTACATCTTGATGGGATTTTGTTTAGGACATATACCTAAGTAACTAAGCTTTTGTGCAATGAATATGCTAATTATACGTACGAGTACATCTTGATGGGATTTTCTTTAGGACATATACCTAAGTAACTAAGCTTTTGTGCAATTAACATGCAATTCATTAGTTACGTCGGATCGATAGGATCGTACTGTAGCTGAATTGTTTACAGCGCCAGGGCATGTTTCCCAGGAGTTCGCGGGTTCGAGTCTCGTCGGTACGATGACATTTTGGATTGTGTGTAACAATTAACTAAGCTTTTATTAATAAGTATATTACTATAATATTTACACTTTTATTTTAATTTTAAATAGTTATAAGTATGCAGAATATTAAGTTAGTTACCTTTAAAGAATGTTCAACACAATATGTGATGTTATGTAAATTGATTATTATTAGAACTACTATGATGTAAACCTATAATACCAATGTTAGTAGTAGGTACATATAAGTGGTTAAATTGAGTCTGCCTTTATTTATAATATAGAAGGTAAGAAAACATATCCACTAATAAGCTTTATTAATTAATTTTATTAGGCAAGTATCTAATTACTAGCCCGTTTTTGTAACATATACCTACTACTAAGAGGTATTTCGCTGTGCTGTACCTACTACCATTACTTGTACTATTATTAATTCTGTACTACAATATATACCAACTACTAGTTATTTCGTTTCAGGTTAGGTACCTAATAAGGTGGTTCGTTTCAGTCCACATAATTATTATCCTGCTATGACGTAATGTACTTATCGGGTAAGTGTAACGCGTTACACTAATCAGTGCAGCGAGCAGAGCTCAACCGTCAGAAACGCGTTTGATGCATTTCAGTCATGATTTAGTATCTAAGTGTAATCCGAGGTCTGTGTTTCAGTAGTCAGTCAAGTTACTTTCGTATTATTATTTATGTATTCTATGGTCAAGTCAAGTCTTGACTCAAGCACTCGAAGTGAACGTTTGCCGCATGTGGATCGCCAATTTATCACTTAGCTCGCCTCTAAGATACATTACAAACAAATAATCTATGTATGTTAATGTACTGTAGCGCTTGTCTTCTAAAAAATATACCTATTAAAAAAGTTACCTGCGAAAAAATATGTCTGGCTGGTACTTACTTACATTATTTTACTATCTAGAATATATGCGTATTTATCTAATATCAGAGTAAGTACTTTTAGAAAAACTCATGTTAAAATCACTTAAGTCTTTAGAATACTTTTAAATATTAATTAAAAGTATTATACCACTTATAAGTATTTCAAAGATTTAGTACTTATGTAGACTTAAGTTTTTTTATATTAGAAAATAAAAATATATTTTATAAATTGTTGTATTTATTCATTTGTACCTATGTGCCCAAATTCAGCTATTCAAAAGATTGATCTGGCTAGGAAATATTTTCCATGTAGTACCTACCTAGTCAAGAAATAAGAACTGGTACCAAAATAGTATATTACGATACGTGTGACTTAAGTAGTCTATTACCGCACGGCGTGAAGTTGGCACCCGAGCGCAGCGAGGGTGCTAAACGTCGTGCAAGATTCACGAGATACGTGGCAGAGAAAGGGTACGCGCAGATATACAGAGGCATTGGTTATACTTTTATTAATTAGTGGCTAAACACACTATGCCGAAGGTACGCGACGGAAGATCGGCATGATTGCGAATGCAATGCTATTGAAATTACTGACATCACAATGCCGAAATTACGATGCGTTATAGCGTACAGCCTAACTTCGGTCGGGCGTAAGTTCAGCGGCAACTTATTCTGTAGAGCACACATTATACCGTATAATTTATACGGGACCGTAGTTCCAAAAAAAAAAGCCCAATCTACCAACACTGGTTGCGCAACTGAATTTCTGCCGCATAAGTTCGGCACTTATGGTGTGTCATATCAGCCGAATACGTTGGAACGTAAAATCAGCCGCGTAACTTCAGTCGCGTACCTTCGGCATAGTGTATTTACATACTTATAATTAATAACAGCAATTATGTATAATAAAAGATTTATTACAGTAGTACACTATTCATAAAAAAATACTTGTTTCCTTACAAATTAATAAAATGAAATAAATAAAGGAAATTACCAGGTAATCTGTTTTTAACATATTTTACAGATTACCCGAGGAATAAGTCCATATAATTTAGCTCAATTTCTTCAATAACTCTGCAGCTTCCTTATTAGCAAGATGGTCATCATTAGACTTGGCTGGATAGCTGGCCGCCAGTTTCAGATAATACTTGGCTTGGTCTTCTTTATCCAATTTCAGATAGCAATTACCTAGTCTAAGCAAGTTTAAGCTGTAAAACCTCGGTTGTGCTGTTTCTGCCCTCAAGAAATATTCAAGGGCATCTTCGTATGTGGAATATGGGGGTGACGCGAACAGAACTTCGGCTATCTTCCTTTGATGCCAAGGCATTTCTGTTATTTGGTAGCACCATTCTCCTAGCATGTGTAGGCATGTAGCATCACTAGGGTTGAGGGTTACTGCAAGCTGGAAAGTTCAAAATTCAAAGTGTTTGTTTAGTACCTATGTAGTCAGTATTATTAATACACGCCTAAAATCATAATCAATTATCATGTAAACATAGCAAAAGGCTTTGATTTTAAAAAAAAGTAATAAGCCGTAGATACAGCTGTCATCTAAGATATCATCGACGTTAAGCTCATTTCAGACTACGCTATAATATATAGCTTAAGAGCGTACGCGGGGTGCAGTTTTCCATACAAACTTATTCCCCTGTTTCCTCCCTGGATAATGCTTCTAGAGCAAAATTTGTTTCTACCAAAAATCAAGGTCTGCTGTAGCTATGCTATGCTATGTAGCCCTATCATTTGCTTTTTTTGACCGACCAATTGTAAATAGAAATAATGACCCTTCAAAAATCTTAAAAAGGAGGTAAAAAGGCTAATATTTCTTTTTGCGATAGGTTGGTCAAAAAAAGCAATGATACGGGCATAGCTAAAACAGGCCTTGATTTTTTGTAGCAAACATTTTGCACTAGAAGCATTTTCCAGGGAGGAAACGGGGGAATACGTTTCTATGGAAAACTGCATCCCGCGTTCCCTCTTAATAGCACATAGTTTATAGCGAAACAATATCGCTCACCATACATTTATTATGAACACGTTCACACTTAGCTATGATACATATTATTGGGATGCTATTAGCTATGAAATTTAGCGATGTGCGTGCTATATGGCGCGGCGCACCTGCCAGATTGGGAATTCCCAAATTTGACGGTTTTTAAACTTTTTTTGTCTTATAATGATTTATCTACATGACGTAGATATCTCACTACCATTAAAATCTAGCCTAAACGATAAAAGATGAAGCGAAACGTTTTATACGGGTAGATGGAATGTACACCATAAAGCGATGGTGCACATCGGTACGTTTGGTGGTCCGATAAAGGAAAGGGGATGGTGGGACTAATTTGTGCAATAAATGGCACATTCTCTGAAATGTCAACTGAGCTTGCCATATGTCATACTTGCTTGCGATTATATTGCGTAATGTGAACGCCATGCTATATAGTATAGCTTTATGACGTGTCATGCTATACTATATAGCGGCATAGTATAGCGTAGTCTGAAATGCGCTTTGGAGTACTAAAAATATTGAAGTAAGTATGATTGCCAGTAGCACTATTACATAAAGAGGTGCGTGTGCTATTGCAATTTTTTTCTATAAAACTAGCTGATTCCAGCAAATTTGTTTAAGTTCACGGTTCACCAAGAATTTTATCAATGTAAAGCTCTGTCAATCAACATTTGCGTGATCTGAGTTATTTATGTGTAAAAATCATGTTCATCCGCATGCTATACAGTATCTTCTTGCTAAATTTCAGTCAGATCGGATCGTCCGTTTAGGCGTGATTAGATAACAAACAGACAGAGTGACAGAGTTACAAACGTTTTTATAATATTATATTATTAGTCTAGAAGTCTGCATAGTCTGGTTGTAAAAAAAAATAAAAATAATACTTATGTTTATTAAGACAATATTTTAGAACCATCCTCAAATTAGAAAATCTGTCGTCGACATATAATGTGTTCTGGTAGCTATACTTGAGAGACAGTTGTCATTCCAGTTCAGTTCTAGGACAGTTCTCTACAGCCCCAAAGGAAGTGGACGTGGCAAAGCCCCGACGCTGTGACTAAAAACGAGATAGACTTCATCATTACGGACAAACGGCGCATATTCAGAGACGTCTCAGTGATCACTAGGTTTAATACTGGAAGTGAGACTTGTACTCTCTGGATATAGACTTTAAAGCCGAGAGATTCCGATTGATGAAGTCCACGCTCCGACCAAACCTACTCCAAACCGTTGTTGGGTCCGAAACATCCCAATTAAAATTTAAGAATCGATTCGCGGCTTTGGACACCACATATGACGTAGACCAGAAACTCGAAGAAGTTGTGGAAATCCTCAGGGATGAAGGGACGAAGTTTTGCGAGAGCAAGCGTACGGGCAAAAAGTCCAAACTTTCGACAGAAACACTTCGGCTAATGGAAGAGAGACGAACAGACCCTTTGTCAGCTTTGTCAACTAACCAGGTGCGCAACAAAACCATAAAGAAGCTGGTGCGACGCGACCTTCGATCCTCTAACACGCTCTTGATAAAAAAATCAATCGAGCAAAATCGGGGGTCGAAGGTGTTCACGCAGCCTCTGGAGAGAAGCCATCTCACAAAGCTGACAACGTCAACGGGGAACGTCGTCGCATCTAAGTCGGAGATTTAGTCGGAAGTTAAAGACTTCTACAGCAAACTCTACGCATCGCATGCTTCAAGGCCCGTACCCGATACTGAGGATTCTAGAGCCACCTTAACCCGCCACTTGACAGAAGATCTTCCCGAAATTAGCCGAGACGAGATCGCGATGGCCCTTAAACAGCTCAAAAATGGAAAAGCCTCAGGAAAAGACGGAATAACAACCGAGCTTTTAAAAGCCGGGGGAGCTCCAGCATTTCAACAGCTTCAACAGCTCTTTAATTCCGTTCTTTTCATTGGGAGAACTCCAGAGGAATAGAAGCATGGTGGTTGTTTTTCAAAAAAGGAGACAAAACCCTCTTGAAAAACTACCGCCCGATTTCACTTCTGAGCGATGTCTACAAGCTGTTCATGGTCATTACGAACCGTCTTGCGCGGAGGCTTGACGAGTTCCAACCTCCGGAAAAGGCCGGGTTTCGAAGCGTTTACGGCACCATAGACCACATCCACACGGTGCGGCAGATTATACAGAAGACCGAAGAAAACAAATCGGCCCCTGTGCTTAGCATTTGTGGACTATGAGAAGGCCTTCGACTCAATCGAAACCTGGTCATTTCTGGAGTCAGGAGTCAGGTCTGGAGCAGCGTCGCCAAGTCGACTGGCGATATATCAAAGTGATGAGATGTCTGTATAATGCCGCAACGATAACTGTACAAGTACAGAACCAGCGCTCTAAACATGTCCACCTGCGTCGAGGAGTGAGACAGGGGGACGTCATATCCCCGAAACTGTTCACTAACGCCTTGGAGGATATGTTTAAGACGCTGGACTGGAAAGATTGGGGCATTACCATCAACGGCAAGTACATCTCTCACTTACGATACGCAGATGACATCGTCATTATGGCAGAGACGCTGCAAGACCTACAAAGAATGTTGAATGGCCTAGCCGATTCTTCTCGTCGCATCGGTCTCCGGATGAATTTGGATAAAACCAAAGTCATGTACAACGAGCACGTTGTTCCGGAACCGATTGCCGTAGATGGAATTCCACTCGAAGTTGTCACTAAGTATGTTTACCTAGGGCAGGCGCTCCAACTAGGCAAACACAACTTCGAGAAGGAAATCCAGAGAAGAATTCAGCTGGGCTGGGCAGCATTCGGAAAAGTCCGCCGAGTCTTCTCGTCGCCTATACCACAGTGTCTAAAGACAAAAGTCTTTAACCAGTGCGTCCTACCTGTAATGACACACGGAACCGAGACGTGGACACTCGACGTGGCACAGTTCGACTGGTCCACCAGTTTAAAGTCGCTCAGCGAGCTATGGAGAGAGCTATGCTCGGTATTTCTCTGCAGGATCGAATCCGGAACGAAGTAATTCAACAAAGAACTAAAGTTATCGACATAGCTCAACGGATTAGCAAGCTGAAGTGGCAGTCTGTGTCTGCAGTGGTCATTTCTGCCGCAGGACTGATAACCGTTGGGTAGACTTGTCCTAGAGTGGAGACCGCGAATTGGCAAAAATAGCGTAGGACGTCCTGTGACTAGGTGGAGCGACGACATACGCAAAGCGGTGGGCAGTGACTGGAAAAAAAGAGCCGAAGACCGGGTTCAGTGGCGCATCTTGGGAGAGGCCTACGTCCAGCAGTGGACTGACACCGGCTGATGATGATGATGATGATGATGATCTCATTCTAGGCCTAGTGTCTACCATCCTCAAACATCATTACTTACCGACAGGTGAGATAGTGGTCAACACTAGCCTATAGGTACAATATTTAAAATACTAGCCAAGTTCGAGTCAGACTTTTGTCTCGTACACGGAGGGTTCCGAACTGCAGTATAATGGGTAATATATAAGTATAATATTTATTATATTACCGTGTCAATTCTAAACACGCTTATTAACTACAACGCCATCTAACGAATATCCAACGAACTTCTAATACCAACTAAGCGAATGTTAACACAGGGGTGTTGGGGTAGGTAATTAATATTATTAATAAGGTAGCAATCGTTCGAAGATGGCGCTATAGTAAAAAAACACGTTTTTTGTATGGGGACGGGGACCCCCTTTAATTTATAGGATAGGATCCCTTCATAAAACGACCTTAACCGAGCTGGTTAATGGATCAAACACATTTTTTATGTAATTTATCAAAAAATACATTGCATATGGGTTGCCAGCAAATTTCAGTCCAAGATATTTTTAATTAATTTTTATTTTTTTTTGTTTATATATATTAAAATTATTTTAAAATTATTATAAGCTTATAATAATTTTAAGTAAATTATTTTTCGCTTTTGAGTGACTTTTTGTGGTTATGAAGTCGGTTTTATTTTTTTTTATGAAAAATAACTTATTTTACCCTTTTTAGTGCAAAAAAAGTTTTAATGAAATTACATGCATCCATTAAATTTCGTGTCTGAAAATATGAATGAAAATATTCACTAGTAATAATGATGTCATCAAGGTATCAAAGGACAATGTCCAAAATGGCCCTGTACAATTAAAGCATCTGACACACACGATAATTAATTGTCTATTTTATTACAATAATTCCAAATACTTTTATAACACGGACTAGTTGTATTCCAAAATGAATATTAAAAAGTATTATTTGCGATTATTAACATTAATTGCCGCCATATGGCCAACAGAGTACTGAATCACTCTACTACGTTATAAGAGGCACTTCCCTATATTGTGGATACCCGAATTATGAAAGCACTGTGTAGCCAACCTAACAACGGAAAGTATTATTTACGTAGTAACTATTATATAATATGTGGTTTTATGCTTATAATTTTTTTTTGCTGTGTTGATTGGTACAAAGTACGTTCATAATTCTGAGTTATTTAATTATGTATGCAGTGTCGCGGGACTGAAATGGCCGCCATCTTCGCTAAATGTCATGTCATGTTAAAAAATATTAGGTATGTTTAAAAAAGTTTGCACCCTAACAAGACTTTGCCCGGTAGAACATTCCTGTGAAGACAAATAATTTATATAGAATTATTTATTATAATTATTAAAATATAATTATTTATTGAGGGCCCGGTGGCGTAATTGGGAGAACGGTCGGCTTTGATGCCGTGGTACCGAGTTCAAACCGCCGTGCACCAATGAATTTTTCTATCGAGAAAATTATGTGCGCTTCTCACAGTGGCCCTCCGGTGAAGGAAAACATCGTTAAGAAACCAATAACCCCCGCATGGTGGTAGAACATATCTAGTGTCCGCCTGGCCAGCTACCACCCTCAAGTCAGAAAATCTGTCGCCAAACATCTAATGTGTTCCGGCACCTATCCTTGAGAGCCAGTTCCTATTCTAGTCCACTTCTCTATCTTCGACCGCATCATCACTTAGCAACAGGTGAAATAGTGGTCAAACGCTTGCCTATAAGATATAAAAAAAAATTATCCCCACCTTTATTTCTATCTCGCTCACAGTTACCGTAAGAATATCTTATATGCAATAGCAACCTCCATTGTGTATAATCTTCTTGGGACTCTTCTACTAAAACTAGTACATTCTCCTATGTTTGAGGTATTTATCTCCATATCTCTGGTGATTCTAATCAGATCTCAATAAAATTAAAATGGGACCACCTCGGAAACGTATCCTACCTATTAAAAAAATAATCATTGAAATCCGTTCACAATTGATGGCGAAATCGCGTAACATACACACAAAAAAAAATAAAACATACAGACGAATTGAGAACCTCCTCCTTTTTTGTGAAGTCGGTTAAAAATAGAAATAAAATTTGCTAAATTATAATTACTAATAAAGATTAGAATTATATATGTATTGCTATAACCTTCTTATTTACTAAAGATGTATATATACTTGTATATGTATATGTAACAAAATATATACACATATATAATTAATTGAATTAAAAAAAACTAATCCTGTATATTAATATGAAACTACTCCAAAATTATGCTCAGCATGTACGCATCTATCGCTATCCTTTTTGTTTTCAAGAGCAGAGAGCATGCGCACTGTCTCTCTTTAAAAGGCCGGGCTACAAACAGCTGTTATGTTGTGTCCTCTTCTATCGCATGGGATGGTTGGTAGGGACCTCTCAGTCGCACACACTCACTTGGAGCAAAATGTAATCTTTTAAAATTCGGCAACCGGTATTCAGGACTGATTTTTTGCAGGCAACCCTATATCACCGTGTTCGTAATGAAATAAACTTTATTTTTATTCAAGTTTCATTCATTAACCAGACTGGTGCAAATTACTAGTATCGACATACCTGCCAACCCAAGGGTTGTGACAGGAAAAAAATAGGCAACCTAACTTTTTCATATACTATGGGCTGCATACATTCGATTGGTATAGAATTTATCTATTAACCAAACCGGTGAAATATATTAAAAAATTAATCACAAATATCCTGGACTGAAATTTGCTAGACAACCCATATGCAATATATTTTTTGATATATTAAATTACATAAAAAATGTGTTTGATCCATTAACCAGCTCGGTGAAGGTCGTTGTATGACGGAATCTTAGACCATTATAACTTTGTTCTGTTTTTAGTATTTGTTCTTATAGCGGCAACAGAAATACATCATCTGTGAAAACTTCCACTGTCTAACTAATACAGTTAATAAGATACACCCTGGAGACAGACGGACAGACAGACAGACAAACGTATAGTGGAGTCACAGTAATAGAGTTCCGTTCCTTTGGGTTCGGAAGCCTAAAAACTAACGTGTGAAGGTACTTATTCGAGTTATGTTATCTTAGCTTATCAGCTAGCTTAAGGTAGGTACTTGCCAAGCACCTAAGCTTGTGAAAACTGTAGTTTTAGATCCACATTATGCCTGAATTGCCTGATTAAATTATAAAGACAAAATTGTTTAATTGTCATATTAGTCATTACACTTCTCAATATATTTTTTTTAATCAGCCATAATTTTCTAACCATTTTAGATAACTAGATACAAAGCTGAAACTTACAATCTAGAAGGTAGCAAATAGTTAGCAATTATTGGTATTTCATACTTATGGCAAATCCACGACCATCATGCTAGATAAAAGAGACACCCAGCCATCCTAATATCAGAATAGAATTTCTTGAAAATTATAATAGGTAGCCAATAGTAGCAATTATGTAACAATTCTTGAATATACAATGTGTACCAAATAGTAGTGTCAAGCGGAAGTCCAGAGGTAGAACACCTCAAGGGGTATCCAAATCACCTCTATGTATGTCCCGCGATTTTTGGTAGTTTAGGAGTAATATGGCTTTTTTTAACAACTGCTACTTTTTGGTAGCAATCCAGGCGGAACATCAATAATGTTTATATCACCTATGGATGAACCCCCATGCAAGATTTAAACCGACTTACATACTTACTATATGCTAAGATACTTTATTTTCTCTTAGTAAAAAATGAGTTTAATAAAAAAAAAGTTAACGTTTATTGACTGGAGGTGGAAGTTTACTGGGTCAGCTTTTATTTTTTTTATATCTTACAGGCTAGCTTTTGACCACTATCTCAACTGTTGGTAAGTGATGATGCGGTTGCAGATGGTAAGCAGGCGAGGCCTAGAATGGGAACTGGCTGTCAATGATAGCTGCCGGAACACATAAGATGTTTGGCGACAGATTTTCTAACTTGATGGTGGTAGCTGGCCAGGCGGACAATAGATAGTGTCTTACCACCATGCAAAGCCACCAGCTTGTACTAACAGAAAAATAAAAGCAATAGTGACTTACATCCATATGTTTTTTAACAGTTTCTAGTTGCTTTATTCTCTCCTTAATGCCATCATGTGAGCTTTTAGCATCAAGAAGCAAAGCATACCACTTGTGAACAGCATAATTCTCATGGTTATTATCCACCAGCTTGGATATTATATTGTAGGCCTTTAAAACAAGATCTTTTTTGTAAGACTTCTCATACTTAGATTCTTTAGACATGTTGTAAAGAACTCTTACTATGCGCCACTGTATTTCCACATCATTAAGATTCTGTAATAAAAAGGTTTTATTATCAGTACCTATTTAAATACTGGAATGCCTTGCAATTTTTTTCACTTTGTTCCCTTGGGTGAAAGTACCCCCTAATATTATTAGTAATTACAACTAGATACCTTAATGAGTTCCTGAGATAACGAATGAATGAATAATCATAAACAGGATTATTTTTTCCTTTTGAGGTACGAAATACTAAAAATTAAGTTTAATAATTATTTCTATTTATTGATTGGACTCCACTCCATCAACTATGATTTTATTGAATAGGTATTTTAAAATGACCGTAAGGCTTTATATCAAAAGCACAACTACTATCAGCCCATGAAATATGAGCTTGGTGGTAAGCATTGTATTGATTAAAGATGGTGATACTAAGCCTAGAGTGGTCTAAATCTTAAACTCTCGCCTAACTACCCCAAAATTGTGTGTATATTAATATAAAAAGATGGTAAACATACTTCATACTCTTTAAGCACCTGAAAGCATTCCTCATAATGTCCAGATTCAAAGAGCTGATCAGCGTTTTCCACTATGGAAGGAGTATTTTTAACATGTTGGTCCTGTTGACTTGTTTTATTGGATTTTTTCATTGGCCATAGAAATGCTAGGCTTGTTACAGTTGTCAGAGTATATGGTTTTATTGCAGCACCCTGAAACATGTAATTGGCTTACACTTTCAACAATGAAATATTATATAAAGTAGTTTCACTACTCCAGCACTACAATAGTCCGTCATGTCCAATAATCTGGCACCCTACGGTCCTGACTCCCTAGTCCTGCACTGTAACCAAAAGACATATACTATGTGAATACAATCCTTTTTTTATGTATTCTTTATGAAATGCTTTATTTTACATATCATGATTTTTTCTATCATTATCATCATCATCATCAGCCAGTATCAGTCCACTGCTGGATATAGGCCTCTCCCAAGATGCGCCACCAAGCCCGATCTTTGGCTCTTTTCCAGTCACTGCCCACCGCTTTGCAAATGTTGCTGCTGCACCTGGTCACAGGACGTCCTACCCTATGTTTGCTGATTCGCAGTCTCCACTCTAGGACAAGTCTCCCCCTTTTTTCTATGCAATCAAGTAATTCGAACTTTTAATAATCCGGCACCCACTAGTTTTTAATAGTTCTGGATTAGTGAGACTATTGTACTTATATTACATATAATTTTTACAATCTAATATAATAATAATATATTACTTGCCAACTAAATTACATTAATGAAATTTAGACATAGGTACATTGTTTCTCACAATGATTGTAATAATAATAGGTACAGTACATAACATTGTTGATATACATATGATTAATATTATTACAAAATATAACGTTTAAAAATAATTTGAAGACTTAGAAAATAAATTTAAAAATATGTATGGATTTAGTACCTAAGTTGTCCCCACGGCATTTATCTAGATACAGGATAATAAAAATATTTAAAATAATATAGGTAATACATTGTGGATTGTAATACATAATAATTTACAACTTTGCTGAATTAAAGCTCTTGTCATATTACTTATTTATGGTAGTGTCTAGATACATGTTAATGATCCAACTTACGTAAAGCAATTGCGTTTGCCTATTTCTTATATTATTAGCGTTATTTTGAATAAATTGAAAAACTTTAAACAAGATTGGTCGAAAGTTTTGAAACAAACTCATCTTTTCAACTTCTTTAAAGCCGCGATCAAGTAGCTATTCTTTTAATTGTTGACTATATATATAAGCCGAAGTCGAATGCCGCGATCAATCAAGTAGGTATTCAAGTCTTTTAATTGTTGACTATATAGACAAGTCGAAGTCGAATTTTTAATTAAACTAAATTAACTAAACGGACGGAGTGAAGTGAAGTGAAATGACATTAGGCTAGGCTTGGGTAACTCCGGACGGACACATCTATATCTTCGGATATATATCCGCTTAGGGATATATATCTGAAGATATAGATGTGTCTTTGGGACCTCCGGGAAAACTCCCGGGAAATCCCAATTACTTTATGTGTGCCAACCCTATCTACTGCTACTTAAATATGGAGACAGGAATGGGATGGCACTTGCAGTTCCGGCGTTTTACGGCTGAGGCGTAAGAGCCGGGGAAGAACAGAGAAAGGTCCTCTTCTAGATTAATAGGAAGGTCTGGGTACTTATCTTTTAGTGCGCGGTCCTTTACGCAGAAGTGGACCGGATATATTCTTTTACTCAGGAAATGCAGAATAATAATGCTTGATGTTTATTATAACTTTAACATTGTTTATTGGATATAATATGTTATATATACATTCAACGTATCTCAGCAGCTTTTCATGCTGAGAACACGCGAAACTTAATAATTTCTTATATTCTTATCAAAGCCTTTTGCTTGAAGAAAAAATATGTTACTACTGAAAAATAATGTCAGAATCCCTGACAACTAATTCTACCATCGACATATGAAAACATTCAAATATATCGGATGAGAAAATTAAGCTGTCAACAAGGAGTTCGAACATTATAAAATAAGGCGAGGTCGCCACATCACCCCCCCACGAAGACGAACATCCCCACCAAAAAGGGAGGCCGCCCGTAATCGGAAGGATGAACAAAATTGTCCCATAGTCATTCAGAATCAAACAAATCTGTGATGACCATAGAGGAAGTTGAAATTCGGGACGTCAGGTCAACCAAATTATACAAAATAACAATTTACATTAACTAAAACTCAAATTATCTCGGGACTAAGGATTCACAGATCCAAAACATCCCTAAATTTGACTCGACGTCCAGAACGCGTCGAAACGACAGGATCCAAGGCTGGTGGAGGAGACTCCTTCGAGGCAGGCAATGGAATTAAATTTCCGACCGGAGGAACAGGCACCGTGAGAGGTACGTCCAATGGGTTGCTGCCTGGTTGCACTGAGGTCGATACATGATCATCCTCAGCCTCGAGATGTGCTGGTTTAACTCTGTCCACGCTTACCTCCTGCCTTTTTCCCCCCACATCAATCGTGACGGTTTTTGCCCCTCTACTGAGGACCTTATATGGTCCAGTATAGGGTGGTTGAAGAGAACGTCGGACCGTATCGTCACGTAAAAACACGTGCGTAGTGGTCGACATTTCTTTAAAAGTGAAAACTGAAGGAGACGAATGCCGAGACGCAGGAATTGGTCGAAGATCTGCCACAACCTTACGTAGCTGTGCCAAAAAATCATGCGCACTACTATCACTGGTTGGCAAGGATGGTACCACGAAATCCCCTGGAAGTCTCAAAGGCTCTCCATATAATAACTCGGCAGCAGAACATTTCAAGTCTTCCTTGAGTGCTGTTCTAATACCTAGCAGAACCAGCGGTAAGGCTTTGCTCCATGTCTCTGCATGGCACATTAAAGCAGCCTTAAGCTGTCTGTGTAAACGTTCTACCATCCCATTAGCTTGCGGATGATAACTGGTTGTCCTAATTCGCTTAGTTGCGCAAAACTGTAACAACTCATTAAACAAGGTAGACTCAAACTGTCTGCCTTGGTCAGTAGTGACAACGAGTGGTACACCAAATCGCGAAATCCACCCGTTGACAAAGGTATTTGCTACCTCTTCAGCAGTGATACATGACATCGGCCATGCCTCTGCCCACCTCGTAAATCTATCGATTGCGGTGAGGCAGTACGTAAAACCGTTTGAATGCGGCATCGGTCCGATTATATCTAAATGTACCTGCTGAAAACGAGAACTTGTGCTGGCAAAATTGCCTAACGGAGATGAAGCATGCCTGGTAATTTTGCTACGCTGGCATGAGACACAACAACGTGCCCAAGACATACAATCTTTCCTAAGTAACGGCCAGATGTAACGATCTGCGACCAGGCGTGCGCTTGTGCGCGCGCTAGGGTGGCCGAGATTGTGCAATCTGAGAAATACAGGCCGTCGAAAGGATGCGGGTAAATACGGTCTCGGTTTCCCCGTTGATACATCGCATGTTACAGAAATATCCGTTCCTGGAATAGGAACAGATTCTAATTTCAAAGAAGAATCTGCTCGCAACGTAACAAGTTCCTCGTCCACCTTCTGAGCTTCAGCCAGAGCAGCGTAGTCGTCTGTAAGAGAAATTGCCTCTATGCGCGACATCGCATCTGCCACTACATTGTCGTCGCCTTTAACGTACACGAAATCAGTGGTAAATTGGCTAATGAAACTCAACTGGTTTAATTGAACCGGTGGTAACTTTTCTCTTCGCTGTTTAAACGCGAAAATTAGAGGTTTGTGATCCGTAAATATGGTCACATGTTGCGCTTCCAAGAAATGTCTGAAATGCTGAACACTCTCGTAAACAGCTAGGAGTTCCCTATAATAAGCGGGCCACTCCTTCTGCTTTTCTGTTAATTTTTTACTGAAAAAGGCTAAGGGATGCCAACTCTCATTCTCGCTCTTACGTTGTTGTAAACACGAGCCTACATGAGTACCTGACGCGTCGGTAAATAAACCTAACTGCGCGTTACTATCAGGGTGTGACAACAAAGTAACTGTTGTGAGACTATCCCTACAAGCTATGTAGTCTTTTTCTAAGGCATCCATCCAAGGGAATGGTTGTGTACCTTTCCCTTGAGTGGATGAAATCGCATCAACCAGAGGTGCCTGATATTTCGCTGCACCGGGTAAAAATCTGCGGTAGAAATTTAACATTCCTAAAAAACGTCGCATTCCCTGCACAGTTTTAGGAGGCGGGAACTCTGCTAGCGCTTGTATTCGCTCGTTAGGCGGCTTTGTGCCTTCTGCATTGATCTGATAACCTAAAAAGGTAACCTCAGATGTACCAAAAACGCACTTTGCCGGGTTAATAACAACACCGAACTGTCGTAACCTACCGAACAGTATTTTGAGGTGTTCCGCATGACTCGGCTTATCCACGGAATGTACCAGGATGTCATCAACGTATGCGTAACAGAAATCGAGGCCTCGCACGACTTCATCGATAAATCGTTGAAAAGTCTGACCTGCATTTCGTAAACCGAATGTCATGTAGGGAAATTCGAATAACCCGAACGGTGTTATAATCGCAGTTTTGCAAATATCCCCTTTAAATACGGGAATTTGATTGTAAGCTTTAACCAAATCTACGGTCGTAAATACCGTTGACTTAGCTAAGTTGCTAGCAAAATCACCGATATGCCTAACCGGATATCTATCCGGGATAGTTCGCGCGTTTAATATCCGGTAATCGCCACACGGACGCCAGGTTGAATCCTTTTTAGAAACTAGGTGCAAGGGTGATGACCAAGGACTATCCGAAGGCCTAGCTGTACCAGCTCGAACCATTGCGTCGAACTCTTGCTGCGCCACACGAAGTTTATCGGGGGCCAGCCGTCGTGGTCTGCACGAAATAGGTGGTCCCTCTGTTGTTTCGATGTGGTGCCTAGTCGAATGTCTGACTACCCTATCAATACCTGGTGGGCGCGTAATATCGGGAAAATCTGAAAGCAAATCCGTATAACTGTTACTCGGGAGTACGATGGCCCTAACACTGGACTGCGCAACGTTTGCTGCAGTTGCTACAACGTTCAGTTTGGTAACCCCATCGATTATCCGTTGTCGACGGCAGTCGGGTAACAAATTATAGTGGCTCAAAAAGTCTGAGCCAATAATTGGAGTGCTAACATCCGCGATTACAAAGTTCCAAGTGAACTCTCTTCTTAAATCGAAGTCTAAATGAAGAGTGGTTGTGCCGTAGGTTTTAATAGATGACTGGTTTGCGGCAAACAACTCGAACCCGCTCTCCCCTAAACGACCCTTTATTAAGCGTCGCGGGAAACAGCAGATATCCGAACCTGTATCTACTAAAAAATTTATTTTAGTTGCCCGATCACTAATGAACAACCTACGACTTTTAAATCCGCGGTCGCTCATAGTTGCTACCGACCGCGGTATGCGTTGCCCAGATTGTGCTGCCTTCCAATTGCAGGGCCGAACGCACTTCGAAGCCCTACCGGCAAAACGATTATGGTACCAGCACAAATTCTGATTTTTAACACGCGACCTACTATTATTATTATTACGACTTCGGCCGCGATTTTGTTTGTTACAGGAATGATTCTTATTAAGCGACCGGACATCTTGAGAACTACTATCCATGGCCGATGCAACCATCCCTGCCAGCGTGGAAACCTGGCTTCTAACTTCGTCCAACTCCGAAATCTTGGAAGGTTTGGACGGTTCGGCTGTACGCACACTGCAAGACTGCGACGGATCTTGCGATATAATTTCAAATAAGCGATCCGCTAATTGTGCCGTTATATTTAATTCCTGCAATGGCTGCGCCTCTAAAACAATTTGGATTTGCAGAGGAAGTTGTCTAAGCCAAATCGATTTGAGAACCTCCTCCGGAAAATTTTTATTCGCGAGCGTCCTTAAATGCCGTAAAAACGAGGACGGCTTCCTATCCCCGATTGTCTCGCCACCTAATAACTGTCTGATGTTTTCCTCATGCGATTGCGAGAAACTCGAGACAATCGCTTGTTTTAACTTGGTGTACGGGGAATCGGCAGGGGGTCGAATAATCAATGCTTCGACCTCCCTGGTGCAACTAATATCTAATTGTGCCACGGCATAATAAAATTTTGTCACTTCCTGAGTGATTTTATTAATAACGAATTGCGACTCAAGACTGGCAAACCACAGGGCAGGCCTGTCCTTACAAAAAACAGGTGTACGAATACTCACCCCACCGACGCATACTTGCCCATCCTGACTATCATTCGATGCCTCGAAGAACGCCTCCCTTTCTGCAGTCGGTCCCGACGGACGAGCCTCTTGTCCCGTCATCGTCGACGCCTTTCAATCCAACTGCACGTCCGGGAAGTAAAAAACTTCCAGAAGGTACCAATCTGAAAATTTTCAAAGCACAGAAAACAATTGCACAATGACAACAGGAAAAAAAACAAAGGAAATTAATTTTTATTCCTTTCTAGGTTCTACAAGGCTGTTCTGGGCTAGAATGATCGTGATGCGGCGATCTACACCTATAGGCATAGCCTAACTACGATATAGAAAAACAAAAATTCTAAAAACACATAATTAAGTTCGCCACATAAATGGAATGCGCCGGCAGCGTCCGCTTAAAAAAAAAACAGGGACCTCGGAATGTCGTTTGCGACAATCCGGGACAGGAACTGACGAATTTGGGTACCTTGACACTTTCACACACTAAAAGAGGTAAGACGACGGAATCTTCTAGGCTCCTGTCGTCTAGTTGCAGCTCTGCACTGTTCAGCACTCCGTCGCTGGTCACCAATTTGGGACCTCCGGGAAAACTCCCGGGAAATCCCAATTACTTTATGTGTGCCAACCCTATCTACTGCTACTTAAATATGGAGACAGGAATGGGATGGCACTTGCAGTTCCGGCGTTTTACGGCTGAGGCGTAAGAGCCGGGGAAGAACAGAGAAAGGTCCTCTTCTAGATTAATAGGAAGGTCTGGGTACTTATCTTTTAGTGCGCGGTCCTTTACGCAGAAGTGGACCGGATATATTCTTTTACTCAGGAAATGCAGAATAATAATGCTTGATGTTTATTATAACTTTAACATTGTTTATTGGATATAATATGTTATATATACATTCAACGTATCTCAGCAGCTTTTCATGCTGAGAACACGCGAAACTTAATAATTTCTTATATTCTTATCAAAGCCTTTTGCTTGAAGAAAAAATATGTTACTACTGAAAAATAATGTCAGAATCCCTGACAACTAATTCTACCATCGACATATGAAAACATTCAAATATATTGGATGAGAAAATTAAGCTGTCAACAAGGAGTTCGAACATTATAAAATAAGGCGAGGTCGCCACATGTCCTTCATTCCACATCCCAAATATTAATATATCCCAAATATCCGGTATATCTTGATGAAACATAAAACTTTTTTGTGAAGTCGGTTAAAAAGTCAACCCGTAAGTGAATAAGTATTTTCTAGGCAACCGTGCTATATCATTATTTTAGATCACAGCGTCACTAACAACAGATACAAACCCAATGCAAGTTCAAAACACTACAGATACGGTCTAATGTTAGATAATATCGGTTATGAAACGCAGATATGCTTAATTTAGGATATGGGATATACTAATAGATATATTTTGTCTTTTTAAGTGAGTTTCTCTGCAAACTCTGAAACACAACTCACATGGGTATACCGAACATACGAAGCAAAGAGAATATAATACTACGTTAATACGAAGCAGTTAAACTAAGCGGATATATTAAGCAGATATATATCTTTATATGGAATGATATACGATATATCCACTCCTCTGTCGGATATAGTAAGCCCAAGCCTAAATGACATTACAGATTACTAGAATGACATTACTTATAATACTTACTGACTGAGTATTGCCACTTCATAAAATAAAATAAAAATAGGCATATGTTTTAGAAGATTTAGTTAACCGAGTCATATCAAAATCTCGGAACAATGACTAAAGCATGGAAGCCGGGCTAAAATAAGAAATGAAATACGTATGTTTACTCTTTTTTACTTACGATGTTAATAGTGCGTAGGAAAGAGACGTATAATGCCGTTCTGTTTCGTTATTATGCAGGTTGTCACAAGTTAATTTTTGGCTAGTGATGGTGACATCGAAGTAGTAAGTAAGTGACATAGAAGTGCAACGAATACTTATTTTTTGGGTGGAAATTTCGGTTTTCTTTATGGAATTTATTATGGAATTTTGTAAATGTGTGGCCTCTTTTCGGCCAAACGGCTTGACCAATTCAGATGAAATTTTGTACAGACATTTAATAGGGCATAAAAGGGCAAATAATACTTTTTTTCGGCAGTTAAGTGTGGGTGCCTATATATTTTTTTAACTGTACATAGAGTTTGCATATTCATAAAAGTTTGAGCTTAGGTTCATAGATTATGACGTAACTTAATAAGTGCCTTAATTAGGCCATAAAACTGTCAGGGTCATTAAAAGTCATCAAAATTTACGCGATGGCTTTGCTTGCCCAACGTGTTTTATCTGCTTTGTGGGAAGTATTTCAAAAGCATTCGTGTCTTAACAGCCACATTTAACCTTAGGGTCATCGGTGTTGACTAAGTAGGTTATAAAAACTGTAAGGGTCATAAAACGTAAAAATTTTCGCACTCACTTCGCTTGAGCATTGATAGCGCTCCCTGCGCTCGCGAAAATCTTTGTTTTATCTACTTTGTAGGTAATATTTGAGAAACTTTTGTATTTTAATAGCCACATGCATCAGAACGAGTCCATAAATTGAAACAGTACAACCTTCAATAATCATAATGATTTTTAACCTTAAAATAAGTGGATATCAAGTTTAACCTTTGTGTCATCAGTGTTAACTTAGTGTAGGTCATAAAAACTGTCAGGGTCATAAAAGGTCGTAAACATTTTTCGCGCTCGCTTCGCTCGCGCAGCGATAGCGCTTAGTACGTTCGCGCAGTAATATGGCTTGCTCCGGTCGCGCAAGCTTTTGTTATATCTACTTTGTAGGAAACATTTCAGCAACTTTTGTATTTTCATAGCCACATTCATCAAGACGAGTCATAAGTTGGAACAGTACAACTTTCAATAATCATAAAGATTTTTTACCTTAAAATAAGTGGATATCAAGTTTAACCTTAGGGTCATCGGTGTTGACTTAGTAGGACATAAAAACTGTCAGAGTCATAAAATGACGTAAAAATTTTCGCGCTCGCTTCGCGCGCGCATTGATAGCGATCGCTGCGCTCACGCAAACCTTTGTTTTATCTACTTTGTAGGTAATATTTCAGCATTTTTTTTGTATTTTAATATCCACATACATCAAAACGAGTTTATAAATTGAAACAGTACAACCTTCAGTAATTATAATGATTATTAACCTTAAAATAAGTGGTTACCAAGTTTACCCTTTGTGTCATCAGTATTAACTTAGTAGGTCACAAAAACTGTCAGGGTCATAAAAGGTCGTAGAAATATTTCGCGCTCGCTTCGCTCGCGCATTGATAGCGCTCGCTGCGCTCGCGCAAACATTTGTTATATCTACTTTGCAGGTAATATTTCAACATTTTGTGTATTTTAATAGCCACATGCATCAAAACGAGGCCATAAATTGAAACAGTACAACCTTCAATAATTATAATGATTATTAACCTTAAAATAAGTGGATACCAAGTTTACCCTTTGTGTCGTCAGTATTAACTTAGTAGGTCATAAAAACTGTCAGGGTCATAAAAGGTCGTAAAATTTTTCGCGCTCGCTTCGCTCGCACATTAATAGCGCTCCCTGCGCTCGCGCAAACCTTTGTTTATCTACTTTGTAGGTAATATTTATGCAATTTTTGTATTTTAATAGCCACATGCATCAAAACATGTCATAATTTGGAACAGTACAACATTAAATAATCATAATGATTTTTAACCTTAAAATAAGTGGATATCAAGTTTAACCTTTGTGTCATCAGTGTTAACTTAGTAGGTCATAAAAATGTCAGGGTCATAAAAGGTCATAAAAATTTTTCACGCTCGCTTCGCTCGCGCAGCGATAGCGCTCGCTGCGCTCGCGCAAACCTTTGTTTTATCTACTTCGTAGGTTATATTTCATCATTTTTTGTATTTTCATAGCCACGTGCATCAAAACGAGTTTATAAATTAAAACAGTACAACCTTCAATAATTATAATGATTATTAACCTTAAAATAAGTGGATACCAAGTTTACCCTTTGTGTCATCAGTATTAACTTAGTAGGTCACAAAAACTGTCAGGGTCATAAAAGGTCGTAAAAATTTCTCGCGCTCGCTACGCTCGCACATTAATAGCGCTCCCTGCGCTCGCGCAAACCTTTGTTTTATCTACGTTGTAGGTAAAATTTTTGTAATTTTTGTATTTGAATAGCCACATGCATCAAAACGAGGCCATAAATTGAAACGGTACAACCTTCCATTATCATAATAATTATGAACCTTAATATAAGTGGATATCAAATTTAACCTTTGTGTCATCGGTGTTGACTTAGTAGGTCATAAAAATTGTCAGGGTCATAAAAAGTCGTAAAAATTTTTCGCGCTCGCTTCGCTCGCGCAGTGATAGGGCTTGCTACGCTCGCGCAGTAATAGCGCTCGCACCGGTCGCGCAAGCATTTGTTATATCTACTTAGTAGGAAACATTTCAGCAACTTTTGTATATTAATAGCCACATGCATCAAAACGAGTCATAAATTGAAACAGTACAACCTTCAATATTCATAATGATTTTTTACCTTATAATAAGTGGATATCAAGTTTAACCTTAGGGTCATCGGTGTTGACTTAGTAGGTCTTAAAAACTTTCAGGGTCATAAGAAGTCATAAAAAAGTTTCTCACTTCGCTTGCGCAGTAATAACGCTACATAGCGTATAATAGCGTGTTTTAACAGTCTCATAAATTAGACTGACTCAATTACTTAAACAGAAAAACTTGGTAAACCATGGTTAGGTTTACCAAGTACCAAGTAATGATTAATAACTTTAACAATAGACGATATCGAGTTCGACCTAAGAGTCATCTATATTGACTTGATGATTAGGTCATTAAACTGTCAGGGTTATAAAAAGCCATAAAAAATGTTCACTCGTCCAATAATAGCGCTCGCTACGCTCGCGCAGCTATTCACCTTATTTTCTTTGTAAGAAATGTTTCAGGAACTGTTGTGTTGAGTCAAAAATGTAAACAGCACAACTTCGTATACCTAACCAAAATGATTAATGACTTTAACAATAGAGGATATTGAGTTCGACTTTGAGGGTCATCTATGGTGACTTGGCCTAAGAGATCATCGATCTAGACCTCAATGGTCATAGACACAAATAACGCGGGCGAAGCCGCGGGTAACAGCTAGTAATTATATGTACGTAAAAAAAGAACGCAGGGAATTAAATTACTCGCGATGCGTCAGTAACCCGGCCGGCCGGCCGTAAACTAACACAATTATATTTTGCCTAATTCACTAGGCGACCACCCAATATTTTGCACAGTTGTTTAATTAATACACAATATATATTTAAAAAATCAATATAGAATTCATAAGCTCGTAGTTAAATCCACTTATCACCACAACAAATGATTGTATTACGATATTACATACCTTTGAACAAGTACGTGTCCGCTATTTTTTCCGTAGTTTCGGCAACGTGCGGGCACGTGTATCGAGACCGCTGAATTGAACGAGCTTTTTTTGCTCCCGCTTTATTATTATTCTAGCGATTTCAAAAGATTGGGTACCTAGTGTTATCCAACTTCATAATAAAATTAAGTTATATTGAAATAATATCGTTTAAAAACTAAAAAACAACCGACTTCAATGCCGCGCTATTCATTTTCAGTACCAATTTTGAGATGTTTATCTCAATATCTCTGGAGATACTTATCATACCTCGATAAAATTACCATGGTACCACACTTGGGATATCTCCTTTCGAACAAAAAAAGAATAATCGAAATCGGTTCATAAACGACGAAGTTATCAGCGAACAAACATAAAAAAAAAATAAAAAAAAAAAAAATAAAAAAAAAAAAATATACGGTCGAATTAAGAAACCTCCTCCTTTTTTTGAAGTCGGTTAAAAAATGAGATGGCATTCCTATTCTCAACCATTATCTGAACAGGCCGCCTTCAAAGGCCGCAAACTAACGAAGGGCCGCGAACCAGCGAACTGACCCTACTTGGAGGAGGTACGTAAAATTGATATATACTAAATAAAACATCTCTAGGAAGATGTTTAAGCTGTTATTATGGTTGTTGCTAAAAAAAATTAAGAGTAATTCGCATAGGTAATGATAGTTGACATTAGGTAAAGTTACGACAGTCCTTAAAGTGGCATCTTTACCTGTCGTTAGGGTTGTCCCTGTTATTTAACCGACTTGATACGAAAAAGGGAGGGTTTCATCTTTGAAAATTGCAACTGTCTAGATATCACGGTTCATGAGATACAGCCTAGTGATAGACAGCCAGACGTACGGACAGCGAAGTCTCAGTAATAGGGTCACGTTTTTACCCTTTCGGTACGGAACACTAAAAAGTATATTTATGGTATACAAAGAAACGAACATATTTATCATGAGATAAGCTAACTTGGAAACCAGCAAGGCTGGTAGTAAGTTAGGTGTGATAATATTTAGTTACATATGAGTAGGTAGATTAGGTACATTAGGTAGGTAGAGTACGTACGTTTTTTTAACTTGCATTTTTGAACTAGTGTTTCCCAACATAAATGTATGAAGTTGATGTTCTTCTCTCCGTGAGTAGTAATTTTTCTATAGTCGTACGCGTGTGGCGTCCTTGCTCAGCGCAGCTCCTCGACAGCTCCATGTCGGTGGCGGGGTGACGGTACGTTCACACGGCGTCGAGTGTTTCTCTACCGAATCGGTTTTTTGCAGGATTCGGTTTAGTGGCATAAGTATTTCAATGAAGGAGTTCACACATGCATTCGGTTTCAAGACACGACCAAAAAACCGAATCTTGCTGAAGTTGACATCCGATTTTGCGACTACAAACCGATCCGGCGATACTGCAAAATGCAGATCCGATTCAGTGGTATAGGGCATTCAATACATGCGTTCATACGATACACGCAGGGGTAGATTCGGTTTTTTGTCGGATCTTGAAACCGAATGCGTCGCACAAGCTGGGAAGGTCCTGGTGAGTTCACACGAGATCCCGATACGAGGCCGTCGGATACGGCCAAGCGAGATGTGCTGTGTGAATACAACATTCGGTTTTTCCAGATCCGATGAAAATAAGATTCGGCAAATCGTGTCTCCGTGTGAACGTACGATGAGGAAGCCCGGAATTGGTGGGGGGAACAGAGTGTCCGTTCTATACGTAGTATTATTATCTTTTCTATGACCTTAAGGTCCCCGCACACGGGCCACGGGCCACAACCACAAAACGCCGCCACTGGCATATTTCCTATAGTTTTCATACATTTTATCATGTAGCGTGTGGCGGCCACCGGCGTCACCGTGTGCGGCGAGTCCATATAAAATGTATGAAAACTATAGGAAATATGCCGGTGGCGGCTTGTGGCCGGTGGCCCGTGTGCGCCGTCCCTTACGGCGTGTTCACATCTGTCGGATCCGATATTTAATCGGATGTTCCAGTGGCGGAACATTTTATATGAAGCTATTCACTTTTATCGGTTCGATTTTGTGGTTTTGACAATCCGATTAAAAATCGGATTCGACACCCGACAGATGTGAACACGCGGTTAGGGTCAATTTATACTAGAGCAGAGTCGAAGCGCATCGAAGCGTCAAATTCTTTAGGCCTGAATTCCTCTGTCGCTGACGTCGGTCGCGTACGTCGGTCGCGCGTACGAATATACGTTGTGTTATATATAGCACCACACTGACGCTGACATCAGCGGCACGCGAGTTGCTACGCGCCGCGTATGGCGCGCGTCGGTCTCGCGCGTCAGCGCCGCGTACGTCTGTTGACTGACGCGCTATAGAACGCTATGAGGCCTGAATTCCTCTGTCGCTGACGTCAGTCGCGTGTCGGTCGCGCGTACGAATAAACGTGTTCTATATAGCACCTCCCTGACGCTGACATCAGCGGCTCGCGAGTTGCTACGCGCCGCGTATGTACGCGACCGACGTCAGCGACAGAGGAATTCAGGCCTTACAACTCGCACGAATGAACGCAGACCAATTTCCATCCAACTGATGACGCGTAGGTTCGCTAGTGGGCGCATGGATACGCAAGAAAGCGTCAGCGTTGGTCACGCGCAGACGCGTGAAGTCTGAAGAATGCGCGCGTCTTTTTAAAATCTTGAAGTAATGTGTGCGTTACGCTGTGGAATTAAGGTTGAAATTGTTATGTTCAGTATTGGATCGACGCTTCGATGCGCTTTGACTCACGATATGCTTTCGCGGACTTTTTTGTAGGTTTATAAGAGCGAAGAATAGCAAGAAGGATGTCGAAAATGTCGAAATCAATTGCTGAAATCTAGCAGTGACAGTACGGTTAACTGACCGTTATCCATCCCAATAGTATTTAACTAGTGCAGTAACCGTACAAAGGATTAAAAAGGTTATATCGGTTGAGAAAAGAGCTGATCTGATTATGAACCAGTCGCTCAAGGACTTTGGATAGATAAGGAAGGATATATAAGGGACGGTATTCGGAATAAGGTTCCGAGTCCTCATCCTGAACTGAGGCGTCGCTGGGCAACCCTGCAGGCTAGGTTGCAGCGATTGCGAAGTTTAATGTAACGAGCCTTGTGTCATTTGGTTTGATTTTTGGTCATCCATGCTCTCAGAATTCATCACGGGTGACCAATCGACGGATACCACCTCTAAAACCCCCAGTACACAATGGCCTGTGATGGGCCACGCTTTGCAATGCACAATTGTAGGCCACGATCACTTGGTGTTCACACAATGGCGCATTGCTGCCTGGCAAACCACTTGCTATGGACGACGAAGTAATTACGGCTGCGAACGGAGAACTAAATAATGGCCGATTGTGTAAACACCACAGGCCACGCTACGCCACGATTCCTTTGAAGTGTGCCCAAAAAACCGACAACTCCCCGATTGCGCGCCACGATTGTCTTTCCGCCATCATATACCATTACCCCCTGTACACAATGGCGATTGTCTGTAGGGGGCCCGCATGGACCATTGTGTACTGGGGGGCGAAACATGCCAACATCAACCTGTCAAAACTTTTAAACTATTCACTGAGAATTTTCCTGAGTAATAAAAAAGCCCACGACGTTAATAAAATAATAAAACATCAAAATCTACGCTTAAATTACAAGTTTATTAGCATAACGGCACGTTAAGACGCAGACTATGGGCATGCTTAAAGTTAGCATATCTTCGTACAGCACGTGTGAATAGTTATGCAGGGGCAGCCGCAGCCACAGCAGCCTCCGCAACATCCTCCACAGCAACCTCCACAGCAACCGCCGCACCTATCAAAATAAAACTAAATTAGCAACCAAAGACCCAACGAACTTTTCGCAGTATTGTCCCAACCCAATACTCACATGTTGGGTTATTGAAATTGAAATGCGAGTCTAAAAATGAGAAATAAAAATCGAAAGGGTCTACAGACCGTAGGTATACAAAATTCAGTGAGTAAGTGAAAAACTTTTTGTGATTTTTGATTAGGTATTTAAATTTTTTTAAGTGCTTTTATATTATTTTTATTTAAAATCGTGATTTGAATGATTTCAGTTGCCTCTGCTATGAGCTTATATACAAAAATGTTGACATTGACAGCCGATTCACGATTTTAAATAATATATTCTTTTTTTGGAATTCCATTTTGAAAATGTTGTAACAGCAAAAAGGTTGCTACTTGAATACGTTTAATTTTTTTCAGTGAAGCCTGGAAAACCAAAGACATTTCACTGTACGGGATGTGCACTACCGGCCTGAAAGAGACCGACACTTGCACGGAGTTTGTCCCTTTCTTTTGTAGGGACCACATGTATAGGGGTGGATATAATGTATAATATGATATACTATAATACATTCTAATATAAATTTATGTATCGCAGGCAGCTAGCTTAATTAGCCATTCAATCAACAGCCTAGCCTCTTTACTAAACAGCGCCGTTTAACTTCCCGAGTGATATTCAGCCATTTGATCAAATAGCTAGCCAAATCACTTGGAACGATGACGTTTCATTATTTGCCTAGCCTGTGCATTAGTTTGATACTAAAGCAACACACTAGAGAACAGTGACCACCGCGTGACGTGCGCCGACGAGCGTTGCAAGGAGGGCAGCCACTGCAGCGGCCGTGTGTCACCAGAAATGTATATGTAAATATTCTATATATATATATATATATATATATATAGTCGCTTCCGCGGCTACGCTCGTCAGCGCACGTCACGCGGTGATCACTGTTCTCTAGTGTGTTACCTTAGTGTCAGACTAAGACTTTATATGAATGGCCTAAGCATTAGCCAGACAGTTTATTAAATGTTGTAACAAACGCTACGGCTAGATATAATTCAGGAATCTAGTTGAACGGCGCTGTTTTAAAGAGTCTAGGCTATTGATTGAACGGCTAATTAAGCTAGTTGCCTGCGACATATATATTTATACTATAATGTATTACAGTATATTATATTATACATATATCCACCCTTATACATGTGGTCCCTACAAAAGAAAGGGACAAACTCCGTGCAAGTGTCGGTCTCTTTCGGGCCCGTAGTGCACAGCCCGTATAGTGAAATGTTTTTGGTTTTCCAGGCTTTACTGTAACAAATTAAAAGTATTCAAGTAAGTAACAAGCTTTTTGCTGTTACAAAATTTTCAAAATGGAAATTCATCAAAAGAATATAAGAATACTAGCATCTGCCCGCAGCTTTGCTCGCGTGGCCTACAGGAAACAAATTATTTTTTTTTTCTTCAAAAACAAATATTATATGCGCTCCCTATAAATTATATATACAAATTACAAACTGACTAAATGTCATACAAATGCAACTCCGTGAGCTTACTTTGAAGCAGCCTACATATGACTGACGCGTGTGAAAAGCAGTTCTCCCAAGTCTACGCTTGTTAAATTAAGAGTTTGGCCTTAAGATTTTATGTATGATCATGGCAAAGCAGACTTTGAAAGTAAACTTTGAAGCGGTAAATCGATATAGTCGGGGTAATCAAAGAATAGTTGGTTTAATTGTTATTTTAATTTTATTGCATACAAAAACAAATGTGTCGGGGATGATTTTAGAAAAACTGTAAAATTCGTGTCCCTTTAATAGAAGATCAATTTTTAATTTTAAGTATATTCATATACATGTTAACTTATAGCTGCACACCCCCGCAATATTATAATTTTGAAATCCTCTCCATCCAAAGGTTGTCTGGTAGAGATCGCTCTAAGCGATAAGACCGCACATTGTACTACCGATATCTTTTTTTTTTTTTTTTTTTTTTTTAGAGCAAAAAACAAACATTACATCTTATGTTGTAATGTTTGTTTTTTGCTCTTGGTGTGCAATAAAGTGTTATTCATTCATTCATTCATTATGTGAACCAATATTCAAGTCAATCGAGTGACCCAGCGAATAAAAAGTTTCATTAAAAATTTAGCCTCTCATATCACCGTCTTAGGGGTGGAATTTCGAAAAGCCGTTTTTTAGTGGATACATAACACTCACTCCAAATTTCATATTTCTAGAACCAGCGGTTTACGTAGTGAATTAGTATCCTATTAGTCAGACAAACGTGTACGGTATGATTTTGAAAAAACTGTGATACACGTGTCTCATAAATTTAATTAAAGAGTATAAATATGTGCCAATTTTCGAGATAATCTAGCGACAGTAGCGACCCAGAGAATAAAAAGAGAATTTCGAAAAACTATTTCTTAGTGGATACTTGCACTTCACAAAGAACTCACCCTCCAAATATTATGTCTATAAGACCAGTGGTTTAGGCAGTGCGTTGGTAAATCAGGCAGTCATTCAGCTAGTCAGAAAAACGCGTAGGGATGATTTTGGAAAAAACTGTGACACCCGTAACTCATAATTTTAATTAAAGAGTATTTGTACCAATTTTCGAGTCAATAGACCCAGAGAATAAAAAGTTTCAAACATAGTTTCAATTCTCAAACTTTCTTCAAACCCTCAATTTCACCTCTAAGGGGTAGAATTTTGAAAAACCTTTCTTAGTGGATAACTACATATCACCATAAATACACCCTCCAAATTTCATGTTTCTAGCACCAGCGGTTTGGGCTGGGCGTTGATATCATGCTAGTATTCTTATATTCTTTTTATGAATTTCCATTTTGAAAATTTTGTAACAGCAAAAAGCTTGTCACTTACTTGAATACATTTAATTTTTTACAGTAAAGTCTGGAAAACCAAAAACATTTCACTATACTTCAATATATATATATCAATGATATCTCAGTCAGTCAGTCATGACTTATAATTATATACCTTTGAATGTTAGTTCATCGTAACGCCACGACGGTTCTCTTTTTGCACAGACTCTATGGACCTTCCTTCCTTACCATAAAGTAAGGAAATATATATAGATTTGTATTTTTTTGATTTTTTTTGGTAGCGTGGCCACATGAGATAGAAGATTGTATACTAACCATTTTATAATCTGTGACATAGCCATATATGTACCCAGTGACACATAGCAATAAAGGTCAAATTTTGTTAAGCTACTAACGGCTAACTACTTTACTGACCCTGTAAAAGCCGGCACGGCACTGAGAGAGAGAACTATTATAGCTTTGTCCTTTTTTGTTACATGGAATAACTCCATAGTATATCCTATTTCATGTGGGAAAAAGACAGAGCTACCCGCGGTCTATTCTTCTCTCTGTCTACGTTCCTTACCTTTGAATTTTAGTTCATCGTAAGGGTACGATGGTTCTCTTTTTGCACAGACTCTACAAAAACATAATATATATTGCATCGTCCTTGTTGTGTAGCAAGACCTTATAGCGCCGGATACAATGAGATTGTCCACACGCCAGAGCATCCATTATCACAATTCACAAATGACTGCGACATGACCGCAGGCTGACCGCAGACCCCAGACCGCGGCAGTGTGTCCGGCGTTTAAAATGATGAACACGTGATACATATGCCAGCTATATGATAAAATGAACAACGTAATTTGGTCGTGTCATACATGACGGCGGGTGTGAGCCAATGGGTGCACTAGAACTTGGTTCCATCCAGTGCTGGAACCAGTTTAATCGTATACGCAGAGAAGGATAAAAAAATGTTGTTCATCTCGCTCTCTCATACTAGTGATTGTATAGTTTTATCGTTCTCATATTATTACTGTTATTTATATGCCACATCCACTTAAAGCCGGCTTTTCACTATGGGATATAATATAATGTACATTATATCATGAGATATGTCATTTTATCGCTCGTCATACATCTTGTATGAGACCGTTTACACTATGCTATAATATATATTACATTCCAAGCTATAAATATTTTTTCGACCGACTGAGCGATATTTGAAGGTTTATATTTTACCTCACATCCCCGGACTCCGCGCCTCCCCCTGCCTCGGCACCAGTTTTTTTTTGTTGTTTTGTTTATTTTTATTATGGCTCCACACAATTGGTGTATTAAGCCAGTGTTTGAATGAAATCATAGACATCAGACAGACAGATATCTTGCAGTGTGAACAGCAATCGCTAGATGTAATATATAGCTCAAGATGTAATTTACATTATATCCCATAGTAAAAAGCCATGAAACGGATTATATTACAAGTGGCAACTCCAACTGTTTTAAATTTCATACATGGCAATCGTGATCAAAAAATCAATTTTCGTGCCGGTCTTAGTGTTGCCAACTAAGCCCCTTTTTAGCTAGACCTGTGATCATTTCTGTTCGTTCAACTCCGCATGGAAACAAGTAGCCCGAAATCACGCATAATATGGTTGACTGTTTCCAACTAAACATTATATTTAATCACTAAATTTAAATATGCGAAAATCAGTTTTGATGTTTATATTATATTATTATTTTATACCCGGTCACACGGCTTGACCAATTCTGATCAAATTTGGGGCAGCTGAAGCAAAAGTAGTAAAGCTGCAATAGCCCAATGGCTAATGCGTCGGCTTGGCGGTCGAGAGGTCGTGAGTTCGATCCCCACCCATTGCACTATTGACGTCAAAAACGGAGAATTAAATACTCCGTCCACGATTGACGGTAGCCCACTCTAGATACAAGCATATTTAGCTTAGTTGGAGGGGTTAACAAGACTACTAGTAATGTGCAACCCACATTGCTAGTAAGCATTAAAAAAATATTAGCTTCTTTAAACAAACCCAATCTAACTAAAATATTTTTCTCCACTAGAAGATTTTGTGAGTACAAAATCTACTTATTGTAGTTTTACAAAACAATATTAGGGTTGAGTAACCTCAAGATAGTTTTGTAAAACTGCAAAATTTCGTATAAACTAAAAGTACCCCGTGGCTTCGTCCACGCATTCTCTCATTTCTTTTAAAACTTTTCTTTCGAAAAAAAACACATCAAAAAACAAATTAGCCAAATCGTTTTCAAGTTATAGCGCAACCAAGGGAAAAAGGATTTTATTTAAATAAAACTTGAAAAACTATATTGATTTTCAGACTTTGTTACCCCATTTCACCCTCCTAGCGGTGGAATTTCGAAAAAGCTTCTAACATCTATTTAATTATTTATTTACGAAGTACTTGCGTAAATCGTACCAACCAGACTCGAACCTGCACCCCCCGGATAAAATGTCTAGGTGCTCTGCCAATTAAGCCACAGTCCTATACTATCAATACGACGAAATTAGTGGATAACATTTTTTACCCAATTATGCATTGGTCGCGCCATCTATGATAACTTATTTCGAAAGTTAATGATTCGAATGAAATCATTACAATTTTAAAATCCGACGAGAGATGTTGCACTGCTTAAATCAAATATTAAATTTCTTGAAGTGTTACACACTTATATTATTTTATGTTGTTACACTCAATCCAAAATGTCATCGTACCGACAGGACTCGAACCCGCTCCCCTCGGAAATATAAAGTGCGTAACACTTCAAGAAACATAATATTTACTTAGGTGAAGTTTCGAATTAAAAAAATTATCCTATATAGACATTTGAGATAGCGATTTTACTTGTGTTCCCTTGTTCTTAGGAGGTCTAATCTGGTGTCAAAGGGCTCGTCTTGTGAAAGCGGAGAGGACTGCGTAGTCTGATTGGCATAGATAGGTACAACTACAAAAAAAAAAAAAAAAAATTGTAATCCGTTCATATGTTACGCTACAGCAAACTTCCCCCCCTCTTAGAATTTTACTTTGCAACATCGGCTCAACTTTAGTTCTACTCCAATCGATTTTAGAGGTGAGAGGGGTATAGGGGGTGTAGGAATGTGTAGAGCCCCCCCCTTGAAGGGGAATTTGTGGAGACCCCCTCCCCCTTTGGAGATATGATCTTTTTTTCTTTTGAACATTTAACAATGAAATCATCTAAATAAGTGAAAAATTAGTAGGAATGTTACACTAACTGACATCTCCTCCTACCCCTAACCCCCCTCCCACCCCTAAAATCTATTGGAGTAGAACTAAAGTCGTACCGCAACATCTGTAGGGCTATTCTGTAAGCTCGTTTATATATCTCGAAAGCGGAATCTTGTATCACGAAATGTAATGTGTAATCTGCAACAGAATGTAGTCCTCAGAATAAAGTATACCTCTTATATTTGAATATTTGATTGGAACCCGTCGACAAAAAACGCTACAACAAACTTCCCCCCTTTCCCCCCCTATTTTCCTCCCAATCAAAAATCGCAATCCTCAAAAAATGTAAATAAATAAAGAAATGTGTATGAACATTTTCTTCAAAATCAGTTGATAAATGTGACCTGTAGGCGAAAGCGACAACAGACAGGCAGACAGACTGACAGACGGACAAAAGCATTTTTGGCCAATCCTAAAACGAATACGGTTTGCTCGCTTTGCTCGCTCGGTCAGTAACCGAATGTTTATGAAAATAGCGAATTTTTAATTGAATTACGTTTTTTATACCTACCAAACCAAAACATAATTGACAAATTTGGCAAGGTAAGGCAAGGCAACACTGACCGGTACGGTCCAGAAGGGCGGGTTTGCTGTTGACAGTTTGGTGATTTGGTGAAGTGCATCCGAAATTGTGTGTGGAGATTATGTTTTTAATTTAGATATTGTTTTTATTGTGTTATCAGTATGCAGAGATCAGGTAATTTAGAACGCATTTTTACTATTTTTATTATAAGTTATAATGTCACGTGAAACTCACAATAAATTCGCGCCCATTGGCTCTCTCTTCGTAGTTCAAGTTATTGATAACGTATTAGACGTATTACAAGCGTTATGCAAAATCAAACGTAATGTCGCATTTTTATAAGAATGTTTAGTCAGAAGAATATTATTAAGATTTCATGAAGGTAGTTGCTAACTTCGGAACATAGGTCGACGATTTGATGACAAGTTATTAAAATAAAAATTAGAATTAATGTTTGCTATTTAAAATTAATAAATTTAGCTGTGCCCCGCTTTCGCCCGCATTTTTTAGTATCCTCTAAGTACCAAAGTATTCTTCAATACAGGTTATATGCTATCTGTACGCCAAATTTCATCCAAATGTGTTCAGCCGTTTTTGCGTGATTGAGAAACACAAATGTACAAATATTGACTTTTATAACATTATTAGCTGTTTCCTGTTGCTTTGCCCGCGTTAAAAAGTATCCTATAATAGTCTAATTCATAATACTGGCTATCCCTGTGCGAAAGTTTTGCTACATTGGTCCAGTTGTTTGACCGTGAAGAAGTCCCAAACAAAAAAAAATATACAAAGAGACATTTATAATATTGGTGTTGATAGTAGTAAGTAGTTATCACTGCTTGGTAGTTTAACCGTTCCACTATGCTTATATATGCTTTTGATTTGCAATAAATCTTGACAAATTATATACTTTAAGTATGATGTTAGTAGTTACCTTCCTCATGAATCTATTGAATCATGAACCACTATCTATTGGTGAAAACTGCACGAAAATCGGTTCAGTACTTTTGGAGTCAATTGGGAACAGACAGATAGACACAGCAGGCTCCCCCCCCTGCTTCTCTTCACACTCGTCTCATAAATTTATTTCATCAATATATCTTCACCCATCCTCTCTAGATGTCTAAACCATCTAAGCATCCCTTATTTTGTAAGTGTTTATAATTATCAGGACAAGGTTTTTATGAAAGAAGCTTTCAATGAATGAAAGTAGTTTTTAACGCAGGTAAAGCCGCGGGGCACAGCTAGTCTCTATGGTCTAAGATCCCATTAAGAGATAGAGACTTGAAATCTTCAATAAGTATGTATTATATAACCACTGTATTATATAACAAATAAAACCGGCCAAGTCGAGTTGGACTTGCCCACTGAGGCTTCCGTACCAACGTTGGTTGGTACCAATTAAGCTAGACCTCTATATTGTATGAGTGCTCATATAACTCAGAGGCCTATCTTAATTGGCGTAAACTATGTATATGGGGACAGACAGCCTTTAATTTTCAACTTTTTTTATTTTTTGGGTTTTTTCTTTATTTCTGCTGTACGACCTTGCTTTTAACCAAAAAAATTTAACACACCTAATAGGGACTATAGACCTCAGTATCTGGTATCAATTTTAACTTGCCAGGTCCACCTGTTCCTGAGAAAATTGGTGGTGACACACGGACAGACAGACAAGAAAGTGATCTTATAAGGGTTCCTTTTTACCTTTTGGGGTAAGGAACCCTAAAAATACTAAAATCATAATAAAGTTCCCTATACAAGAAACATGTTTTTTCAGGCGTTTTATGCTTGATCGTACTTGAAATTTGCTCTTACTGTGTAACTAGAAGTGGCCCGCGGCTTCGCCCGCGTTAAAGACTTCGTTTATTTACTTAAAACTTTTATTTTACTTTCTTATTATTCCTCTTTTTATTACCTTTCTATCATAAAAGACATCTATGAAGTAAAAGCCAAATCGGTTCACCAGTTTTCAAGTTACTGCGTGACTAAAGGAAATAGGGATTCATATTTATGAAACCCGAAAAACCATATTGATTACTTGAAGTACTTAAGTAAATATATAATTAAAAATAATAAGTACCTAATATCCGTGGGGAATTTTTACAAAATCCTTATAAGCGGATAACAACTATCTGCATTCTAAATTTTAGCGCAAACCGAAACATTATTGATTTTCAGACTTTGTTACTCCACTTCACCCTCTTAGTGTGGCATTTTGAAAAAGCCTGAAACTCGTATTTAATTATTTATTTACAGAAGTACTTGTGTGAAATGTCAAATAAAATAACTTTCCAAACTTGGAATGGAACCCCCCGCTTCATCCCCGTAAAGAGTAAATTTTGAAAAATCCTTTCTTAGCGGATACCTATGTCAAAATAACTATTTGCATGCCAAATTTCAGCGCACTCTGAAACAATATTGATTTTAGACTTTGTTACCCCACTTCACCATTTTAGGGGTGGCATTTTGAAAAAGCCTGAAACACATATTTACTTATTTATTTACCGAAGTACTTGTGCAAAGTTTCGAATAGAAAAGACTACATTGTCGTGTTTTTCCATACAAACTTTGAACCCCCGTTTCATCCCCTTCAGGGGTGAATTTTATAAAATGATTTTTCAGAGCGAACTGACGTCGTAATAACTATCTCATGCCAAATTTCAGCGCAATCCAAAACAATATTGATTTTCAGAGTTGTTACCCCATTTCACCCTTTTAGGGGTGAAACTTCAAAAAAACCTGAAAATTACATGTTTCAGGTTTTTTTTGAAATTATTTTTAATACTTATTTTTTTACTGAAGCACTTGTATGAAGTTTCGGATAGAAAATACTATCTATCTTGTTTCTCCATCCAAACTTTGAACCCCCATTTCCTCTCCTAAAGGGGTGAATTTTGGAAAATCCTTTCTTAGTACACCCTTACGTACTAAGACAAATATACCGTCCAAATTTCAAGTCTCTACGACCAGCGGTTTTGGCTGTGCGTTGTCTGTCAGTCAGTCAGACAGTCGGTATGTCAGGACAAAGATTCTTATAGTATTAGATTTTAGTAGTAGATTTAAAGTAAATTTAGTAAAATCGTAAGCCTATGTGTGCGAGTCCGAATTGCACTTGGCCAGTTTATTTTTATTTCTATAACGTGAAATGAGATTCATTTTGTCTCTCACAGTGCCTGTGTAGTTTGTGCACTATAAAAGTTGCGTTCAAGCAGCCATTCATGTAGTTTTATTTTAAATTTAGTTAATTGTAATTTTTTTAATGTTGGTGGAAGTTTATACTAAAAATAAAATAGTTATGAAAATCGATATATCCCTCCCAATAAGCCAAAGATCTATGTCCTGCAGTTGACTGACACTGGCTGATTATGATGATGATGATGAAAATCGATTCGATAAAGCATTAAAGTCTCACTATCTGGAGGCACTGTAGTGCCAAGTCGAGCAAAACAAAGAGGCACGGCCATACCATCCTTTTCTCGAAGCCATTCTTGCAAATTTTTACATGAAATGTTTTTAATGGGATTTGATTCCTCTTCTCCTCTCTTTGACTCCAGGATCGGATTCAGTACAATACTTTTGTCCTTAGTTCGATTCATTTTGTCTAAATACTGTATTTTTTAGTTACTGACGAACAAATTTTTTAGTAGCACAATCCATCCCCGGAGCTGTCAAAAGTGTAATAATGGGTTGGACGGAGTATACTCCGTCTACTATAGTTCTGATATTGTTTTTCTGAAAGTTTTCTAGAATCCAAGCTTTGATTAAGCTGAATGTTTTATTTATCTCACTTTTGCGGGCTGTACGCTAGCAACTCTTCTTGCCAATTGGATTGTTGCCTTTGTACGAATACGGTTCTCAAAATGTCTCTACAGAAATACGGCTTATTTAGCTGTCTCTTCCAGGAGATGATGGCACTTCTAATAATGACACGACGTATCAAGCCTTACCACATAATACCAAAAAGTAGCTACACTACAGTAGCCTTACCTACTTAGCACACAAGTGTGAGTGAATATCTCACGGTTTCCTGCTGCCAGCATTGTCCCTTGCTCAGCCACCGTGCGACATCCGCGCGCCCTCACGCGGAAACTGCCCACCGCACCGTCCGTCTTGTAATCGACACCAATGGCTTTCGCACCTTGACATTAGCTCTTTAAACTTTATTGCCTTCTACATACAGTTAGATTTTGAAAGATAGATCATCTCACCTTGCTTAGAAGCGGAATAGTGCCAAAGTTATTCTGAAGCTTCCAAATATTTTTTTGTGGTCTTTGCTTTTTCAAATATCTCAGGGTTTTAAAATCGTCTTGTTCCCTAGATTAAGATCAAAATCAGAATCCAGAACTCAACAGATCGAGATGCTACCAAATTTAATATTCATATACTTACTCACTTGTGATTACTTGTACCATTTTTGTTTCTTTAATTTGTTACCGGCATTTTTTGTGGAACATTGTCTTTTTAACCGACTTCACAAAAAAGGAGGAGGTTCTCAATTCGTCTGTAAGTTTTTTTTTTTTGTTTTTTTTGTTATTAAGATAATGTTCCACAAAAATGAGAAAAACGGAATCCTTATAGATTCGTCATGTCAGTCTGACCGTCCGTATGTCACAACCACTTTTATATAATTTTAAGTATAATGTAAGTATGTTTCAGCATAACTTCTTTGTTTATGAACCGATTTTAATGTTTATTTTTTGGGAAACATGGTGAACGATATACATTTTTTTTATCTGAATGTAAGTATTTTGGAAATTGTATCACGCCAAAAGACATTTATGAATGATTGGAGCTCATACCAGGGCCCCTAGACAAAATCAAATTTCCTGTTTGCCTTCACGGTAACGCAAGTTCAAAATGTATGCAATGACATTTATGTTTCCGCAACAAAAATGACAACATTTTGAACTTGCGTTAGCGTGAAGGCAAACAGGAAATTGGATTTTGTCTAGGGGCCCATGCCTCCCTTACTAGCCCATAGCTACTGCGCTTTATACCAGAACTTTCGAGCAAAGCCGGCGGTACTATCTGCCAATCGGTTGTCACTGCTCACGCGCGCGCAACGTATATTTTATTCAAATGACGAGATAATTGCGCATTCGTATTATATTATACTAGCAGCCCGCCCCGGCTTCGCACGGGTAGAACATATATGCCTACAAAATTTGCATCAGTTTGTTGCATCGAATATAAAATATTAACATTTTAACAATCATCGTCATATGTCAACCAATTTACACAAAACCTTAACGAATTATGCACCTAAGACCTAAACCTTCCTCATAAACACTGGCTATTGGTGAAAACCGCATGATAATCCGTTCAGAAGCTATTGAGATTATTGCGAACAGACAGACGCAGTGATGGACATTGTTTTATAACACTTACGTAGTGATATTGGACGGCTCTTTGGCATAAAGGATAGTTACCTGATTCTGACCCGAGGGTCGTTAGTTCTAATCCTAGCTATATACCTACCAATGAAAGTTTTATGTGCATTCCATGAATCGTGGGTTTTCGTGGGATCATTAAATCTACCAATAATTAAGATAGTTTAAAAACTAAAACAACTGACTTTAATGCCCCGCGAGTCAATTTCAGTAGCAAGTTTGAGACGTTTATAGTCATATCTCTGAAGGTACTTATCACATCTCAATGAAATTACAATGGGACCACCTCGGAAACGTACCCTACCGATTACAAAAATAATAATTCGAATCGGTTTACAATTGACGGAGTAATCGCGTAACATACACACACAAAAAAGAAAGAAAAAAATATATATACAGTCGAATTTAGACACCTCCTCCTTTTTTTGAAGTCGGTTAAAAAAGAAACATATAGAGGAATTGAGAACCTCCTTCTTTTTGTAAGTCGGTTGAAAAGAAGGTTACCACCAGGAGAACATCTGCCACCTTACGGTACGGCGTTCCCCGACGCAAAAAGTAGGGGTATTATACGTTTAACGTGTGTATCTGTGTGTCTGTCTGTAGCATCTGAGCACCCAACCGGATGAACCGATTTTGATTTTGTTATTGATAGTTTTTTTTTTGATAGACGTCTTCAACGAGAGTGTTCTTAGCTTTGATTCATGAAAATTCGTTCAATCGTTATAAAACTATGAGCTTTAATCAACTTTCATAGGTCTGATCAATTCGAAAATCTTCTTCTTCAACGATATTGTAAGAACATGGAAGCATTGACCTGATGCTGGGACATCTCCTGGACTCTACAGAATACTCAAATCCTCATCAACTTACAGCTCAGATTTTAAATGTCGTGTTTAGAGTCATTGGAATACTTTTAATGAAAAGGTTATACATAGATCAGTCGGGGTGGTTTAAAATATTATATTATACTAGCAGCCCGCCCCGGCTTCGCATGGGTAGAACATATATGCCTACAAAATTTGCATCAGTTTGTTGCATCGAATATAAAATATGAACATATTTAACAATCATCGTCATAATTCATCCAATTTACACAAAACCTTAATGAATTATGCACCTAAACCTTCCTCATAAACACTCTGGCTATTGGTGAAAACCGCATGATAATCCGTTCAGTAGCTATTGAGATTATTGCGAACAGACAGACAGACGCAGTGATGGACTTTGTTTTATAATACTTACTTACGTAGTGATATTGGACGGCCCTTTGGCGTAAAGGATAGTTACCCTGATTCTGACCCGACGGTCGTTGGTTCTAATCCTAGCTATATACCTAACAATGAAAGTTTTATGTGCATTCATGAATCATGAGTTTTCGTACAGTGGTAGTGGGATCATTAAATCTACCAAAAAGTAGCTTACCAAGGAGTACATCTGCCGCCGTAACCTTACGCGTTCCCCGACGCAAAATGTAGGGGTAATATACGTTTAACGTGTGTATCTGTGTGTCTGTCTGTAGCATCTGAGCACCCAACCGGATGAACCGATTTTGATTTTATTATTGATAGTTTTTTTTTTATAGACGTCTTCAACGAGAGTGTTCTTAGCTTTGATTCATGAAAATTCGTTCAATCGTTATAAAACTATGAGCTTTAATCAACTTTCATAGGTCTGATCAAGTCGAATATCTTCTTTTTCAACGATATTGTAAGAACATGGAAGCATTGACCTGATGCTATGACATCTCCTGGACTCTACAGAATACTCAAATCCTCACCAACTTACAGCTTAGATGTTAAATGTCGTGTTTAGAGTCATTGGAATGCTTTTAATGAAAAGATTATACATAGATCAGTCGGGGTGGTTTAAAATATTATAATATTATATATATATATATAGATAAATATTATTTTATACAATAGATCATATTATTATACTATATTGACTTCAAATTGATTGTGATCGGTGGGGATCTACAGCAAAGCTAAGCTTATAATAATATTTTCGTAGTAACTATGACCTAATCTGTGGTTTCACAGCAAATATTTTATTAATTTTGCGATGCATGAATGTGAAATTCGTGATATCTTCTAGAGTTTTCATTTGAATTATATACTGTAAACGACAATTTTAATCTATAATATGTGGCCAAGCTAATTAACGCAATTATTTGGATAAGGATTAATACTATATACTTGAAAATAGCCTTGGAAGTTATGTAATATTTTTTAACAAAAATTTTAAGATTAAAATGGTTACTGTGAGTCAACCTTAAGAGATAGACATATGCTGTCGCGGACTTTTTTGTAGGTCTTATTAAGTTGTACAACTCATGCATAGAAAATATTCTTCTATCTATTTTCAATTAAGCAGCGTTCGTAAGAAACGTGTTTTTTCGGCCTGTTTTTTGCCGACTTAGGTTGAAAATTAGGTCTCCACGAATGTACCTTTGATTTAAACGGGATAATATATAGCCTATTTTCATTCCGAAAGTCCATTCTATGTATTAGTGAAAAAATATTTTAAATCGGTCCAGTAGTTTTTGAGCCAAATCATTACAAACATACAAAAATACAAAAATACAAAAATACAAATGTTCTCTCTTTATAATATTAGTATAGATATATATATATATATAGATCATTATTTTTTATACAATAGATCATATTATTATACTATATTGACTTCAAATTGATTGTGATCGGTGGGGATCTACAGAAAAGCTAAGCTTATAATAATATTTTCGTAGTAACTATGACCTATTCTGTGGTTTGACTGCAAATATTTTATTAATTTTGCGATGCGTGAATGTGAAATCCGTGATATCTTCTTGAATTTTCATTAGAATTATATACTGTAAAGGACAATTTTAATCTATAATATGTGGCCAAGCAAATTAACGTAATTATTTTGATAAGGATTAATACTATATACTTGAAAATAGCCCTGGAAGTTATGTAATATTTTTTAACAAAAAATTAAAGATTAAAATGGTTACTGTGAGTCAACCTTAAGAGATAGACATATGCTGTCGCGAACTTTTTTGTAGGTCTTATTAAGTTGTACAACTCTTCTATAGAAAATATTCTTCCACTGTTTTCAATTGAGCAGCGTTCGTAAGAAACGTGTTTTTTCGACCATTTTTTTGTCGACTAAGGTTGAAAATTAGGTCTCCACGAATGTACCTATGATTTAAACGGGATAATATATAGCCTATTTTCATTTCGAAAGTCCATTCTATATATTAGTGAAAGATTTTTTTAAATCGGTCCAGTAGTTTTTGAGCCAAATCATTACAAACATACAAAAATACAAATGTTCTCTCTTCATAATATTAGTATAGATTAGAAACGATTTAAGTTTTTCATAGTCATTTTGCGGGTTAGACAAAAACAAGCATGATATTTTTCATTTTTATCATCCATTTTCATTATTTATCATTAAAATCGGTTCATGAACAAAGAAGTTATGCTGAAACATACTTACATTATACTTAAAATTATATAAAAGTGGCTGTGACATACGGACGCTCAGACTGTCATTTCGAATCTATAAGGGTTCTGTTTTTGCCATTCGGCTACGGAACCCTAAAAAGATTGCTCTAAAAATTGCCTAATGCTCTAAAAAGATTGTGAGAGATTTCACCCGTTATTTCAATTAAAATCGTTGTAACGTTTTTAATTTCTTTATAGATTTGTATAAAACTTAGAGATTATGTTAATACGATCCTTCCTTCATAATTTGCTTAACACGGTATCAAAATTAAAGCAGCCGTTGTTGAGTTTTGCGCTTTCAAACACACATACAATCAGATAAACAGACAAGAATACTAAAAACTGTTGTTTTAGGCATAGTACCATATTTTTAACAGGGAGCACTTATTCCTCCCGAAAAATATTTAATGTAAAGACTCAGTTTTTCTATAACATTATTATACATACATATAACATTATTATACATATACTAGCTGACCCGGCGAACTTCGTACCGCGAATATAAAATAAACTGTCCAAGTGCGAGTCGGACACGCACACGCAGGGTTTCGATTGAACAAAATTTGCCTGAAAATAAGTTTCTTGTATGGGGACCCCCTTCAATTTTTAATTTAATTTAGTTTTTATTATTTGATCTTCTAGCAGCCATTGTAATACACACCAAGAGTAAATTTCAAGTCTCTATCTATCTATTAAGGTTTGTAAGATCGAGTATAAAAACCTCAAAAATACGTTTCTTGTATGGGGACCCCCTTTATTATTTAATTTAATTTTGTTTTTATCGCTAATAGCTAATACCAATGTATGGAAGCGCCATAATGACAACCGTCAAAATATGTCAATATAATAACAACATTTTCTTTTTGTTTAGAGAGACTAACGAACAGCAATTGATGTTTATATATAATACAGAGATACGGGCAGTTTAAAAATCTGCACTTACACATGTCAAATGACATTAAGTAGATCATATCAATAATTATTATTATAAATACAAAAAGTAAAAGTTATTACTTTGAATAAAAAAAAAAACATAAGTAGTTAAATGAGCCATTCAAACGTTGAACGTCACACTTAAAAAAAAGATTAATTCCCCTGATTAATGTAGGGTTGCCAACCGTGCCATTACGTATACCCCCAATGCATGTTTCAGTACTTCAGCTTTGATTGCAGACTTGTACAACTTTGACTTATCATCATCACTCACCAACCTAATTTGTCACTCCACGGTATAAACGTCCTTTTACCACTCATCCCTATACTGAAGAACATATTCTGACATATTAAAGTTTGTAACGGCTATTATCACGTATATATTTTATTTACCGGAAAATTAACTCCGACCAGTTTCGAACATTCTTGAAGTTCTTCATCTGGGAGTCCCGCCTACCGGTGCCTACCGCCGCCTTTCCGGTAAATAAAATATATACGTGATAATAGCCGTTACAAACTTTAATATGTGTAACTTTCACGATAACTTTAATAATCAAATATTCTGACATTTCTGAACTACACATATCAAAGTATTTCTCGATATAGTCGATCCAACTTTACTCTTTATTCTTCCTTTTTAATAAGATTGTGTAAATCGGTTCATCTCTTAGGAAGATTACGGTTACGATTTAGTTGCCATATTTTGATTGCAAATAAAAAACAAAGTTCAAGGCGAACAAGCAGGTATCGTATCTTGATAGGCGTAAAATTAAACGTAAAATCTAGGTCTCTGTTGCTCCAAATTCGAAGAATTTGAATGATTCAATAAAATTGGGCATAATTTTTGTTTTTATTATAATTTATGCTAGTTAAGAATAGATACTGGGTTGGATCTTATAACCGAGTCGCCTGAATTTGAGTTAAATGTGAATGTGGGGGGGTTAAGGGAGTTCTTACTAAACGCCCTGGAGCAAAACTTGCTGCCGGAGACGCGATAAAATATCTAATATTATTTTTTGAAATTATGTAAAATCCTTTTTTTTTATACCGAACTGGGTAGCACTTGATCACTATCTCACCTGATGTTAAGTGATGATGCGATCGATGATGGAGCGTGCTTACCCAGAAGATACCTATTCACTCGCGATTTGAAGACCCCCATATTGTACTTAACCGGAAACACAGACTCAGGCAGACACTCCTAATACAGAACATACGAATGCGTAAAACGAAACGTAATTTTCTTTGATTGCTTATCAATTTCAGAATTGTCAAAGTGCGTGAAAAGAAACTAAGCCGCCAATTTGTTGACATTGACAGATGCTTCTCTTAAAAAATAAACTGGCCAAGTGCAAGTCGGACTCGCACTCGTAGGGTTCCGTAACACAGTTAAGTATTCCATAACTATAGATTTTTCGCAACTACAAAATCAACTTTGTTTTTCATAGTGTTTGTATGAAAAACAAAGTTATATTTGCGGTCACCATATCTCTAAAACTGCTGACTGTATCTCGTTCAAACCAATTTTCGTTGTTAGTTTTTATTGAGATCTACAGCATATATTTTTTTTAGATTTTTCACTCCCATACTTTAAAAGTTAGAGGGGCGGGGGCACACATTTTACCACTTTCGACGCGCCTTTAGATCTTTCAAATGATTGACTTTGAGAAAAAATGATTTTAGGAACCTCAATGTCATTTTTGAAGACCTATCCATAGACTATATACGTATAGGTATAGGTTTGAAGAAAACATTTTTTTTTGTTTCAGTTCCATGTATGGGATGCCCCCCCTTAAACTTTTATATTTTAATTTTTGTATAAAAATCAGAAAGCGGTTCACAGAATACATCTATCTACCAAGTTTCAATTCTGTAGTCATAACAGTTTCGGAATAAAATGGCTGTGACATACGGACGGACAGACAGACAGACAGACATGACGAATCTATAAGGGTTCCGCATTTTGCCATTCGGCTACGGAACCCTAAAAAATGGGCAGTAAGCAGCTATTTATTTGTGTTAAAAAATTGTTGTGTTTAATTATAGCCCTAAAGTGAAGGTTAGGTTATGTTAGAACAGTGACCACACATCGCGCGAGCCGAGCGAGCGTAGCGAGCGTGCCGCGGCAGTGGCCGGCGAAGCGGTAGAAGAAATAAATGATACAAATGTATGATGAAAATATTTAAATTTCAATTTAAAAAAATAAAAAAACTGCGCCTCTCCGGCAGGGAAAAACAAGTGGAGGGGACTCCTCTCAACTCCCTCTACCTCCACCGACTTCTTCACCGATTCCTATCTTCCTACGAATGCGACTTGATTCAAGATCTTTACCTAGATACTTTAAAATATACCTAAAGTTGTCCTTTAGTGTAGTCATTATTTTATTTGATGTAAACCTCCAGACGTAATAAATCATAAACTCGTAGTTAATGTTGTAGTGATCAATTAATATAAGACTGCAGAAATCGAACAAAGTCTACATACTTGACATTAATTGAAGATATTATCCAGCTGCGTTTAAGGCATCATACCATATCAGCAATAAATTAATTTGACCTTTATTCAACGACTCGTTAATTCTAACTGTAACTGTTTCAGCATTATCATTATTTTTACACAGTAATAAAACAACGAAAAGAAAAACATAAAAAAATACTTCATATAATTTTTGAGAAGACAAAGAAATGAAAAGTTGAAAATTTTTCAAGATGTTTTTAAGTGTTCATGTAAAACCACTCGTCCGTGTATTAGTTTATCAAATCATAAAATTTACAAAAGTTTCAATAAGTAAGTAGGTACAAGATCTCTATTGAAACACAAGGTCCTATTCCAATGTAGGCTGACAATAAATCTGTTCCTAATCATGCGTGGGGGAGTTGCACCAAGCAAATCAAGGACTGGGGGATTAATATACACAAGTGCCATCTTTAATAAAAATTACCTATACATACATGAAAATGTGATCTTACTTCTCTACGTTCACTGATAAGTTTTGTCGATTATGTTATTCAGAAATTAATTAAATTCTATTAGATCCCTATTCGTCTGTCATTCCTGTGACCAATAAGAAGTTTGACCCCCGAGGGCAGGCGATGCCACTAACTACGGACGCAGCGGCTGCGGCTCGCATGGAATTCGCCGACTTGCAAATTTACAGCATGTATTGAAATAGCTTCTAATGCAATTGCACGCGCTTTACCGAGTCTACCAGCCAGTCCTCGCCTTCCGTGCACACCGCTTGCTCTCCGCTAAAACACATCTCTCACACGTAAACATCGAGGCACACGTTTACGTCGTCGCTCTTCTTGCTCTAAATTAACTTGGTCTCATTTGTCAATATTTACTCGTCAACCGGGTCGTCGAACAGTCCGTCCGATGGACTAATGACTATAAATGGATCAGCTTGGAAAGTGTTGTGACCGCTCTAATACGCGTAATCTTGTGCGGGATACTTAACTACGTAACCGTAAATAAATGTGACATTGAACATCGACTGCGATTCGTTGACAACAATGGAAACTGAGACCGTGGACATTTCTAATGTATCAAGTAAGATATTTTACGACCCAAATAATTAATTAAAAATTTAATGTTGTTTCGTAAATTCTTCGACAATGATGTTTTTGTAAATTGTTAAGTGTGAAACACTTCAAAGAAACATAATAAATGATGTTTTTATTTTTTAGTTGTTCAATAGTTGATTGACCTTGGATGTAGTATTAGTAGTTGTAGTAGTAGTAGTCGTAATCAAAGAAAAATAATAACAATTTATTTTAATTGCTACAATTACTCATACATAACATACATCTCACTAAATGCATGTCCAACCTCGTATGAATTATTAAAGAAAGTGATTGCTGATCAATATGGATATTTATGAAATCAGTGCGTATCAATATTTATTTACTCATTCATCTTTATTTAGTATTCAATATTGCGGCAGCCGATACTAATTGAAAACAATCACTGCTAAATAAAAACATTGTTCGCATACAAGTGCAATGATTCACTGAATTGTGCGTTGAACATAGCATAGGTTTGTCTCACATACGCATACTCGCAAGCCATTTGAGATCTTTTATTTGAGCGATGTGTACAAGTAATTGTTAGGTGTTAAAAATTAAGTTAATGGACGAGGATTACCTAAGTACAACAGATAGCCTAGAAGACGTAGGTACATGTTGTCTCCCTTGCATAGGTATGTAAAAATTGTCAACGAAACCAGCTCAGTGTTTGTAAATAAGATTCCTGTAACCTATTCTGTAGGTTTGATGTTGTTATTAAACTGAATTTGCAATTTTGTTTCATGTGCTGATAACCTTCATCGGTGAAATTAGCGGTGAGTACTTAAATTTTTAAATGTTTTTTTATTTAAGTACTTCATTTAGGGAAACTAGACTTCATCGATCATCCGATCGTAGAACTAGACGAACAAAAACTGCGCTACTATTCTACTTACTCAGCCTATCGAGTGTCATAAGAAAGCTATTGACCTATAAATCAAGGGCGATTATTGATGGAAAAATTGTTTAGAAGTTGCGAAAATGCTTATTCTCTAAAATGTTTTGTTAAAATTCAATCATCTATCATTCTTATTATTTTCTCAACTTCATATCGACCGGGTGGGTACACAGTTAACGTGGCAGCCGATATCATTTATTTATGGATTGGGTATCACATGCAATAAAATTATTTCAAGCAGGAGTTATTAGGTCGCCAGGACCGTTTGTCCGCTGGGCACGTATACGTTGCGTGCGTCGTATGAATTACGAGTAGGAATTTGCGACCGCTAGTTGGCCCTCGAGTGATTGTCTGGAGTCCAGTGAACACCATGACACCGATATCGTACTCCCCTGTGGTGACGGTCGTCAACGGTCGTCGCTGACACTTGAATATCGAAGCCGAATGCAGTGACGAACGCGTTTGCTATCCGTGACGCCCGGATTGTATTATTGTGTTTCAGTTAGCGATTTCATTATCGTGGAACGGTCGCTGCATCGCGAATAACATCCTCAATACACATTTTATTCTTTGAAATAACTCGCGTTTTGGATTTGTATTTTTGCGCGCTACGTCATTGCTTACCGTAGTGGTATGCGAGCCCATTATTGATTTCATAGTACTTACTATATGGAAAGGAGCGTAGAAAGTTAAGGATATTTTTACGGGTCTTTATTTCTGTTAAAACGGTTTTGTTCTCCAAAACATTTGTTCAGATAGGGACGTTTGCGTTATGCGTAAGACTCATTAGATTTTATCAGTGGCAGCTTTACTGGTGGTTCTCGTAATCAGTTGATTCACCCGCGCTCGTGCTGCTCTCAACTCGACTACTGACTACTCTCCGGATGTGGTTAGTCGGAAAAATATGTGGCATCTTGTTTGCTAACGGCTGTATCGGAATAATTGTATCAGTATGTTTTCCTCCTGAACGTTCAATGGATGTACAGTAATTCCGTTGGTCAATAAAAACTTTTGTGAAAGTGTTTGTGGACTACGTGCAACAATGACGTCTGTATCTGAATCACCGTTAAACAGGTCTAGGAATAGACCAGTGCTGGCTCGTTATAAGCCCAATCCGAGCACTAATGGTGCAGAACAGGTAAGAGACAAAATCAATCCCCAAGTATTGGCTTTTTGTGATTATTTTGGATACCTATTAATTTTCAGTTTCTAACAATGATTTTTGGAAATTGAACGAACATGTTTAAGCCATCAATCAATTTCTGTGTTTGTTTTAAAACGCTGCACAACGCTTGTAATAATACAAGCGAAACTGTCTTTATCTGTCGAAGTCCGGATGAATGAAAGAGGTCATACAGATATCAAATAAAAGTTCGAACAAGTTACTTTTGTTGTACATCAATATTTCGTACATATACGTGACATTATGTTGTATTAACATAGCTATTTATAGTTGGTTTTGCCCCTGACTTACTCCATCATATAAAGTTTTCCTCATTAGTGTAGTTGTCAGAATGTCATATTCCTACTGACTACTCATTTATTTAAACTGGGTAGGTTCTGGTACACTGGTGCCATTAAAGGTGCAAATCTATGTTAAAGGTATTTCATGGTTTTCCCTTGGATGGTTGAGTCATATTTTGCTTCATCATCATCATTAATAGCCTGTATTCGTTTACTGTTGGATATAGGTAGGCCTCTCCTATGGCACAACAATGAGCTCCAACTTCAGCTATTTGTTTACAACCGCTGCCGTAGGACTAGTATCTCTTCTGTGTCGCTGCCGGCCAGCTTGCGTATATATCATCGCTCCACCTAGCTGGAGGGCGTCCCACAAGGGCGTCGTAGAACACGTCTACCCCAACGGTTATCGGTTTTACTACAGATGTGACCAGCCCACTTCCACTTCAGATTGCTAATCTTTTGAGCTATGCTAGCCATGATCACAGAATAATGAATAGTACCCATCATATACTTTGCTTAATCTACATACATTTTATTTGTAGACGTACTTAGTTGAGTCAATGTCTTCAAGGACTTAAAAGTCATAGAACAAATATTAGTACCAATGTAACCACCTTGCTTCGACACCGACTTTATCAGTACTTATCAATCACTAATCAGTACTTATCAAAAGCATTGTTTAAGTTTAAAGTACATATCTACTGCCATTTGGCCAAGCCTTTTTAGCATTAGTCATGAATACATTTACAAGTTTTTATAACTATGTTATTATCGTGTAGACGTAGTAGTTTAAGTAACAGCAACAGTAAATACCGCAGTTTTAATGCCATAATACCAAAGTTGGTGGGCATAATGTTTTATTTTCAACCCCCTACGCAAAAAAGGGTGTTATAAGTTAGACGTGTGTATTTGTGTATGTATGTGTGTGTGTGTGTCTGTCTGTTTGATAAGTGTTTTCATCGATAGTGTTCTATGTTTCATAAAAATCCGTTCAGCCGTATAAATATTATCAGTTCTATTTAGGGTTCCGTAGTCCTGACAAGGAACCCTTATAGTTTCATCATGCCCGTCTGTCTGTCTGTCTATCTATCCGTCTGTCCGAGGTTTTGCTAAGAGACCGTTAGCACTAGAAAGCTGTAATATTGTAGGAGTGTGTATAGATCAATTTCGCTGACAAAGTGGTAAAATAAAATTATGGAAAGTATTTGTATTTGGTAGCTCCCGGGACATGTGTAATGGAGATGAATTTTTTTTCGTCGTTTACCCTATCGTGTAGAGTATGATTGAATAGATCTTATTACTTACTAATACTATTTTTCGTTTTAATATTAGTATTATTATAAGCTGGCAGCAGTTGGAAACAGAGAGCTGAAGATCGAGCTCAGTGGTGTGCCATAGGTGAGGCCTATGTCCAGCAGTGGACGAAGATAGGCTGATGATGATGATGATGATTATTATAAGACCAATTATATTTATATCGTTTATCGATAATTATCTTTTTTTTTTTTATATTTATTGTTTACGAAACATGGATCGATTACCGATAAATTATCGTTTATCAGTTCACATGTCCTACCTGTTTTTAACCGACTTCACAAAAAAGGAGGAGGAATTCTCAATTCTACATATTTTTTAGGGTCCGTACCTTAAAAGGTAAATAAAACTGGCCAAGTGCGAGTCAGACTTTTGTCCCGCACACGGAGGGTACCGAACCGAACACCAACTAAGTAAACGTTAAAACAAAGGTAGAATAGTATTATATAGTAGTAATAGTAAAAGTAGTAATTCATATTATTAAATATCTGGTTGACCGAGCTTTGCTCGGTATTTTTGCCACTTAAACAGACAAATATGACTCTTCCCGACATCTATTGACAAATAATAATACTTTTTTTTTATTGAGAGCCACTAACTACTTTACCCACACAGTAACACTAAAGCTACTTCTACTCGCCAATAGATGTCGGTAAGAGTAATATTTTAAGTTGATTATCAATAAAGTTGATTATTGAAAACACGAATAAAACAACATTTTCTGAAAATGATTCCTAGCTAGATCAATTTATAGCCCCGAAATCCCCTGCATACTACATTTTATTTAATCGTTGGAGCCGCTTCCGAGATTCAGATTAAGGTAAAGACGATAGCGCCATCTTTAATGATCATCTAGATGGCGCGGCGCTATCGTAAAAAACTTTTTTAAATCTTTTCTTTAATTTTTAACTTTGTTCTGTTCTTAGTATTTGTTGTTATAGCGGCAACAGAAATACATCATCTGTGAAAATTTCAACCGTCTAACTATCACGGTTCATGAGATACAGCCTGGTGACAGACGGACAGACAGACAGACAGACAGACAGACAGACAGACGGACAAACAGCGGAGTCTCAGTAATAGGGTTCCGTTGGTACCCTTTGGGTTCGGAACCCTAAAACCCTGTCCGTCTGTGTACGGAAGCCTCGGTGGGCGAGTCCAATTTGACTTGGCCGGTTTTATTTTATGTTTGTTACCTCAGAGAGATATGGAGATAAACAAATTTGATACCTTGATGACATGATTATGGCTAGTGGACATTTTCACTATCGCGGCATGTGAAGTCGGTTTTTTCGTTTTGTACGATCATATACTATAATCACTTCACAAACTGACCAGAGGTTACTGGGCCTAATTACTTACCAATGTAAATGGTGGCAGGCGGGTCGAGTAATGCCCGACCCAGTTTGCTAAACTAACTACGCTTTTTAGGAACCCTGATAGATTCGTCATGTCTGTCTGTCTGATCGTATGTCACAGCCAATTTATTCCGAAACTATTAGGACTACACAGTTGAAACTTGGTAGGTAGATGTATTATTAAACTTGAAGATGTAATTTTAAACTTCTTTTCCTTTTTTTTTTGGCATATTTTTTTGTGATTCCGAGTTTAATGTACTTTAAGTAATACCCACAAATATATTTCAATTTCTTTGTTTTCGCAATTTTTTATGATCGAGTGAAGTCGTAAATATCGTGTTTTGAACCATTAAATAATCTAGAATGTTTCTTGAACTACATCATATATTTTTCTCTGATCAAAACAAACAATATTTCATTGTTTGTTGTTGAATCAAAAACTTGTCGATTTGAAATATTTGACACTCGTCAAATATTTCAAACCACTGGGTTTTAAGCCTTAAACCACTGGTCGTAGTGACTTGAAATTTGGAGGCTATATTTGTTTTAGTACGTAAGGGTGTAATAAGGATTTTCCAAAATTCACCCCTTAAGGGGATGAAACGGGGGTTCAAAGTTTGTATGGAGAAACAAGATTAGATAGTCTTTTTACCCGACTGCGAAGGAGGATTATGTTTTTCGAGTGTATGTATGTATTTAAGTATGTATGTAGGTATGTACTCGTATGTAAGTATGTATGTATATTTCTTTGGTACGCCCTAGAGCCTAAACGGCTTGTCATATTTTTATGTGAGTGGTGTCACTAGATTCGTCTTAGTCATAAGAGTGACACTGAGTATCTCAAAATAAAAAAAAAACAAAATTACGGATTTTGGCGCCAAAAAGTAATCTCAAATAACGAGATAAATATAGCGGTTCGACTATTCATCACTCTTCGGAAGGAAAAACAAGTTGAAGTCTTTTGTATCGTAAACTTGCGAATTGGGATTAACAAGCAAAGGTTTGACTATTCGAAAGGAAAAACAAGTCACGCATTGAAGTCTTTTGTATCGCAAACTTGCAAATTGGGATTAGTAAAACAAATGAAACCAAAGAATTTCTTTAAAATTTAAATAAATTTTAAAGAACTTTTAACGCTGATTACGAATATTTAGAATCTTTGTCCTGACATACTGACTGACTGACTGACAGACAACGCACAGCCTAAACTGCTGGTCGTAGAGACTTGAAATTTGGAGGGTATATTTATCTTAGTACGTGAGGTGTACTAAGAATCGATTTTCCAAAATTCACCCCTTAAGGGGATGTAATGGGGGTTCAAAGTTTGTATGGAGAAACAAGATTAGATAGTCTTTTCTATCTAAAACTTCACACAAGTGCTTCAGTAACAAAATAAGTAAATACGTGTTTCTGGTTTTTTTGAAAATTCACCCCTAAGAGGGTGAAATGGGGTAACAAAGTGTGAAAATCAATATTGTTTCAGATTGCGCTGAAATTTGGCATGCAGATAGTAATTACGACGTTAGTTCCCTCTGAGAAAGGATTTTCCAAAATGTACGCCTGAAGGGGATGAAGCAGGGGTTCAAAGTTTGTATGGAGAAACAAGATTAGATAGTATTTTCTATTCAAAACTTCATACAAGTGCTCCAGTAGAAAAATAAGTAAATACGTGTTTCAGATTTTTTTTTAATTACACAGCTAAGAGGGTGAAATGGGGTAACAATGTGTGAAAATCAATATTGTTTCGGATTGCGCTGAAATTTGGCATGCAGATAGTTATAACGACGTAAGAGCCCTCTGAGAAAGGATTTTCCAAAATTCACCCCTGAAGGGGATGAAACGGGGGTTCAAAGTTTGTATGGAGAAACAAGATTAGATAGTATTTTCTATTCGAAACTTCATACAAGTGCTCCAGTAAAAAAATTAGGAAAATACGTGTTACAGGTTTTGTTAAATTACACCCCTAAGAGGGTGAAATGGGGTAACAAAGTGTGAAAATCAATATTGTTCCGAATTGCGCTGAAATTTGGCATGCAGATAGTTACGAAGTTAGTTGCCTCTGAGAAAGTATTTTCCCAAATTCACCCCTGAAGGGGATGAACGGGGGTCCTCAGTTTGTATGGAGAAACAAGATTAGATAGTCTTTTATATTTGAATTTTAACACAAGTACTTAAGTAAGTAAATATGTGTTTCAGGCTCTTTCGAAATTGCACCCCTAAAAGGGTGAAGTGGGTTAACAAAGTCTGAAATCAATATTGTTTCGGATTGCGCTGAAATTTGGCATGCAGATAGTTATTTTGATTTAGGTATCCGCTAAGAAAGAATTTTTCAAAATTCACTCTTCAAGGGGATGAAGCGGGGGTTCAAAGTTTGGATAGTCATTTTATTCGACAATTCACACAAGTACTTCTGTAAATAAATAAGTAAATACGAGTATCAGACTTTTTCAAAATGCCACCCAAGAGGATAAACTGGGGTAACAAAGTCTAAAAATCAATATTGTTTCGGATTGCGTTGAAATTTAGAATGCAGATAGTTATTATGACGTAGGTATCCGTTCAGAAAGGATTTTCTAAAAATTCCTCCCGGATACGGAACGGGGATTCAAAGTTTGTATGGCGAAAAAAGATGAGATAAAGTACGTGTTGTAGGATTTTTTTAAATGGGGTAGGTAACAAAGTCTGAAAATTTGGGTTTTTCGGATTTATAAATATGAATCCCGAATTGCTTGAGTCACTCGATATCATGAAAACGGGTGAACCGATTTGGCTAATTCTTATTTGATGTATTTAATGATAGAATCGTTTTTTTAACTTAAAGGGATGAAACGGGGGTTCAAAGTTTGTATGGAGAAGCAAGATAAGATAGTCTATTTTATTTAAAACTTCATACAAGTACTTCAATGAATAAATAAGTAATACGTGTTTCAGGATTTGTCAAAATGTCGCCCCTAAGATGGTGAAATGCGGTAACAAAGCCTGAAAATCAGTATGGTTTTACGGGTTGTATAAAAATGAATCCCTAATTCCCTAAGTCACGCAATAACTTAAAAAGGGGGGGACCGATTTTGGTTATTCTTTTTGATGTCTTTTTTATGATAGAAAAGTATTTATGAAAGAAAACTTTTAAGTATATAAAAGAAGATTTTAACGCGGGCGATACTGCGGGGCACTTCTAGTTTGTCATATTAAGTTACCAAGTACAAAAGTATTCATGATAACAAAACATACTACTTAACCCAAATTCAACTGTCGTATCTTGCCGTCAGAGAATTCCAGTCCCTACATCTCATCTCAGATCAGCCTAATGTTACCATAATATTGCATTGTCACCGAACTTACATGTATTGATGTATTCTCGGACTCCAGCGAGTGGTTGAAATGGTTGTAAATCTGACTCCATACTTACATACGGACATTATTATATGTATAAAAATAAAACCTTGTAAAAAGAGCTCAGAAACTAAATTTACTTCATGGACTTAGTTTTACTAATGAGATATAAAAATTACTTTGAACATGAGTGTCTTTAACCGACTTCACAATAAAGGACGAAGTTCTCAATGTGACTGTATTACCTGAGAACTCCGTCATATCTTAATCGATTTGAATTATTTTTTGTTCGAGAGATTATACCTCCCGTTTGGTCCCATTCAAATTTTATCGCGATCTGACAATAATCTCCGGAGATATGGAGATAAAACTTGAAATCGATGTATTTGTATACCTTGATGACATGATACTAACTACTGGCTAATTCGACTATCGCGGCATGTAAAGTCGGTTTTTAGGGTTCCGAACTCAAAGGGTACCAACGGAACCCAATTACTGAGACTCCGCTGTCCGTCTGTCTGTCTGTCTGTCTGTCCGTCTGTCTGTCCGTCTGTCTGTCCGTCTGTCACCAAGCTGTATCTCATAAACCGTGATAGTTAGACGGTTGAAATTTTCGCAGGTGATGTATTTCTGTTGCCGCTATAACAACAAATACTAAGAACAGAACAAAGTTAAAGGTGAAATAACCCCATAAAAAAACGTGTTTTTTACTGAAGCGCCATCTATGAAAGATTGTTTACCTTATTATTAATATTAATCACTAACACCTTTGTGTTAACGTTCACTTAGTTGGTGTTAGAAGTTCGTTATATGGCGTTCGGGACCTTCCGTGTGCGGGACAAAAGTCTGACTCGCACTTGGCCAGTTTTATTTCGTTTTGTACGATCATAAATTATTTATATACACACTACTGTGTATGAATTTCATAGGTATGTAAATTCCATATTAGAATTGTTAACATCAACGTATTATTAGTAAGTTGGTATGATCTCCTACGATCTTGGTTTTGTGTAGTGGGCTGAGCATCTCCAAATGTGATTTAAAATCATTTATTACAGCAGCGTAGGATTTAGTAAGGGTATTTGCATCATTAGTACTATTGTGTGGCGCTAGACATTCACCTGTGGGATGTACGACATCGTTTAATCATTTCGCAATGTTTTCAAGTATAAATAAACAATCAAATACAGTGTATAGTCACATCTGTTCATTATATTATCATGCATTATCAACTACAACGATGTTGCATGTTTGACGTGGACTGTACTTACGACACAGCAGTTTGTTATGAATTTACTTCCGAATAACAGCCATGTCGAGTATGATGTGTATGTAGACTGTAGAGATGTTTAGGTAATGCGTGTTGTTTTAGAAACAGCGGTTGTTAGTGGTGCCGCGCGTGCCTGTTTTGGTTCTCGGCACGTTCCCTGGCTGTACATTCTGTACAGTGATAAATCACGAACTTATTATTCTATTTACAACTTCTCAAAAATGTCCTAAACTAGGCATCGCAAGTTCCTATTGATAGAGTTGGATCTCTTCTAATCTAGCGCATGACTAGCATATCAATCAATACCAAGTACTAACAAAATTCAATTTTTTTCTACTTGTTTTTGTCCTTGTCTTAGTTAAAGAGACGAATACCTTTATCGGTAATTACTAACTGAAATAGTTTATCGTAGTTAATGCTCACACATATTATTGACTTGTTAACGTGTGTTATCTTCCGAGGAATGCGGAGTCAATAGATAATTGTTTCGTTTGGTATGAAGATTAAGTAAATGATTTGTAATGATTTCTGATAGTTCACGATTCCTTTTTATTGCGACCCGCCTCTAATATGTCTCAATAAAACTGCGACTTTATCGTTGATACGAAGACATCAATGCACTGCACATAACTTACCTAATGAATCATTGCAATTGGCCGACTCCACCGTCATATGTTTCGATTTAGCTTGCACGTTACATTGAACGCTACGTTACTTGCACACTACATACAATTTAAAGGCATTCCGTGTTTGGTATGTTCTGAACCGTACACAATGATGTAAATGATATTCTCTTTTCTTTTCTCTTGTAGTATTACGAGCTTATTGGCCAGTATAGTTAGGTGGCCGCTCGCCCTTATTTGAACGTTACAATTTCTAAACATAACTTTGATTATACGCCTGAAACTTATGTTTACGTTTGCTTCACGTCTTTACTAGGTGTGTAAGTCTACATCTTTGTAGTATCTTTCAACTTGTTTACGGTTCAACAAACTTTCGTTGAATTCGTGGTTTTTGGAACACTGCGTCCTGATTATAGTTCTATCGTTTTAAATGAAATCGATGAAGTGGTGAAACTCACACGTTTGTTATACTTGACTGCAGATATAGTTCACGTTACCAAATTAATGTTGTTTTTCCACTATAATTATAAAAAGGTTGTTTTGAAATTAACGCCACCTAGTGAGCGTTAACTGAAGCTTTATGTACTTAAATGTTAGATACTTGAACAAACCGGGTGTGCATACCGTGTAACAAGTGTATTATTACATCCTCGTTTATGTACCGTATTGTTATCATTAGATGGCGCTCGTAAGATGAATTTTAAAACTCTTGGTAAAACTCAAAGGCGGTGATTTTTCTTGCTGGTTCAGACTTCCAGAGTTATAGTTACATAGTAAAAAAAAAATTGTTCCTCAATATCACTTTATTCAAGCTGTGGTCTGATACTGGCTGATTATGATATGATGATGATGAATCTCACTGTTATTAATTATTATGTGTATATGGGTAATGTACTTATAAGTAAAATTTTATAGGTACACATTTAAAGAATTTCAAATTTCGAGTCACAATTTTAAAAATATTGTCAATTAAATATTGGTTGCTATATAAATGATCTTCTGTTAAAACTTACCGTAGGTAAAAAAAAAAACCCATGACATTATGACATTTCGCAAGTTGCACTTGCATACATAATCCTCTGCAACAGACTGCAACACAATAATATTCAAAAAGCGTAAATGGCAAGTTGAGCAGGTGGACCTGATAATCAAGTTGGTTCACTTTCTACATCATGTACTGACCCAATAATATACTTACTGCAATTGCAGCATATGCATGTAAAATAGTTAATTTTTACATTTGTACTTATTATTGACTTCAATGTATTAACATTTTTAGGGTTCCGTACCTTAAAAGGAAAAGGAACCCTTATAGCATCACTTTGTTGTTCGTCTGTCTGTCTGCTTGTCCGTCTGTCAAGACCCTTTATGTCCGGAACGTGTAGAGGTATCAAGTTGAAATTAATACTGAATACATCGAATTATTATCTAATAATAATAACTAATAAGTAATCATTTGATGACTAAATACTTAAGTCTACGGTACCTATCTTTCGGCTGTGAAAAATCAAACCTGTAATTACGTAGTAACTATTATATATCTGTGCCTGTAATTCAACGCGATTAAAAGATTTTACCGTGTATGTAGCATACCTATTTTCGCATATTTTGCGAATTCAGAATCAAAACCTATAGGGTACTTCCTGTTGACCGTAATGATGAAATTTGGCAAGAAGCAAGCTATTAAAGCACTTATTTATGAAAAAAACGTAAATAACCTGAAAACCGTAAATGTAAATATCCTGAAAACCGTAAATATGTAGTTTTAAGAAAAAAAAAAGAAATTTACGATTGGTGCATGAACAGCATCTAGCCATCGGCGTAGGGCTCGAACTGCAAAGTTAAGTTTGTTCCTTTATGTTTATGTTTGAGAAGTTGGTACGGAAGCCTCGGTGGGCGAGTCCAACTCGACTTGGCCGGATTTTTAATTTGTTGTGTGCATTTTTACTCCGTGCTGTATGGTGCTCTGTACACTACGAAGAAATTATTTTCTATTTGTAGTTTGTACATAATTAATAATAGTTCTAGATAGTCCCGGTACAGTTACTAAAATTTTGATAGCTGAGAAAAGTTGTATCAGCACATCAATTTAGCTATTTGATACTCGAAAAATTAGTAATGCAACAAGCGGGCGCGCTCGTGAATGATTACAGCGTGCGTATTGCGTGCGATGCACCGGAGGGGTTGTAGGTACTCGTAGTACAGACGGACAGAGCGAGGGTGCGGACACGCCTGCGCAGACCCGCGGTCGATGGCGGACGCACCACATGCGACGACACGTGATCCAGGAACAACAAACTTGTCACTAACCCAAGGTCAAAGGTCAGACACCATCAAACATACGTGAACCATCCCTAAATCAAAAGTTTCAAAACTCTGATGATAAATTAACATCTGCAAGCACGTGAACAGGATAGCCTTGTCGTACCTTGCGGGCAGGCAGACACATAAACTATGCTCTTACTTACCATATAAGTACATCCAATAGTCGCATGACTCTACTTGAATTCAGGCCGATGAACCAACGCGGCGTCACTTCCTTTCTTTTAGCTCGCTGGTCTAGAATTATTGACAATCTTGAAGTTACCGTATAGACCAATGTTTACATAACTCTAAATGTGGACTTGAATTGCTAACTTTACGTTGTGTGCAGAGGAAGTTCAAGTTTCCCTTGTAAATTTGATATTGAATATCTTTGATTTTGCCAATTCTTATTGCTCTCAATTTACTTTTTGTATCCTTATCTAATCGTATCTATGATTTTAATGAAAATACATTTATCCGTCTACTAGCTGTGCCCCGCGGCTTCCCCTGCCTCAAAAAAGTGTCCTATGTCCCAACACACTATACTGTCAACCTATGTGCAAAATTTCAGCCAAATCGGTGGAGTCATTTGACCATTAAGAGGTCATAAACAAACAAATATTAGACTTCGCATTTATATTATTGGTGTCTATAATAATAACAGCATAATTTATTATTTCCTTTTTATATGCCAATACACATAATAATTATTGTTATATTTGTGATCCTTGATCGACTTTAATCTAATTGATAAATTGATCAGTGAAAGATTACATGTGAAATTGAACATTTGAGAAAGAATACATTATATTTTTGAAATTTATGAAATTTATTTTTTGAAATTTATTGGTATATAAGATGTCCTAAGATTCGTAAGTTGAGAATAATCGCATGATTCTGCAATTATATTTGAAAATTTTAGAAAAGATAAGTTATAGCATCCAACAACCCTTTCAGTCAGCTTTGCCTTGCAAAGATGGTGAAATATTAAATAAGGTGGACTCACCTCATTAAAAATTAATATGCGTTGTAAAGGGAACAGAAATAAAATACGCAGATCAATAGTAGTCCTGTAAACCTTTACTTGCCGAAATAGATTTAGCCATGCAATTTAATCTTTGACCTTGAAAGGAAAAGCAACAGTGCATTTTCAACCCTCTGTCCGAGCAGTCGTGTGGCAATAATCCAGAAAGCTAGAAGGGTCGGTAGCCGTGGCGTGGTGACGGCGGCGTCGAGTGCGGGGCGCCGAGCGACTCCGCCCGCGCGCCTCTGTCTGCCGCGTGAGCTGTCAAACCGCCTCCGACGGGCACCCGGCTTGAACGCTCGCACCTCAATCGCTTGAAATCGCGATACTATCGTAGTGCGCCGTCTGTGACTCAGTGTGTGATTTATAACATTCGCATGACGGTAAACTTGAGGAGATGAACGGCTCCACTACGACGGTGAACGGGGGCGCCGTCAACGGGACCAACGGCGCCCTGAACGGTATCGGCGCCGCTCCGAGGACTGCCACACTCGGGACTCCCAGCAGTTACGCATATACGTCTACTGGTTCGCTGCTTGGTCGCGGAGCTGCAGCCAGGCCTGTTCCTCCTCCGACGCTGCCCAAGTACAGCGGATCGTTCAGCGCAGGCAGCACCACAACAGGTCTCCGGGACCGTGACAGAGAAGGCGCAGGTGGTTCGCATCGCCTGGCTAGTCTAGAAAGATTAGCTCTTCGGCAGCGTATTATTGAACAGAGTTCCAATAATCAGGTGTCGACCGGAATAACTATCGGTGCCCCTGCCAATGGCGGGCCTACCTCTGCTACCGTCACCCTCACAGACACTGCCACGGTGAGTCCCCCAGGCATACGTCTTATAGCGCCCTCTCACCGATCCCCTAATCGTAGTTAACGCACCCCGAAAAGGGATAAAGTTGTATTATTTTAGTGCGCTCAAATACAACCCTTATGCCCATTTGGTTTTTTGAATTTGTTAGTAGGCTTTAGTATATTCATTAGTTTAAATGTTTTCCGCTTCTCATAAAATTAATTTATTATTTATTTATAAATTAGTAGGTCTGTATGTACTTATTGAATTGCTCAGAATATTTAAAAAAAGGGCCAGTTTCACCACAGCTCTATAAGAATTTAATCTGATTTTCCATGTAATAATATGGATGGTGTCATACGTCAGATAACTATTGCTTGTATAAATACTATTACTGAAATTTTATCAGGAACCGTTGAAACTGGTTTTCTGCTTCTTTTAGAATTTGTCCTAATAAAGTAAATTTGCTGCGAATAGTGGAACAAAGATATTTAACACGTTTGGTGTAACATGAACGCAGCTATGCTTGGTTACGATTTGTTTACATTCAACTAGGTAGAGTACATCGAGGCAATAACCACATTGAGTCAGGTGTTGTGTTACTTACGTTAAACAGGCTTATTATACTGCACCAGATATCATTCTCAGTCCGTTACGCTTTTATTATCTAATAATCATAGACTTTATAATACTTCATCTTTGAATGACCTCTTGTCAAAGCAGATCATTAGCAGATGCCACAGTTAGAAATAAATAAAATAATAAGTTATTTTTCAAAAAAAATAAAACCGACTTCATAACCACAAAAAGGCACTCAAAAGCGAAAAATAATTTACTTAAAATTATTATAAGCGTTACCCACGTCTCTATTTGAAGTCGGTGCCAGCCAAGTCTAATAGGTAGTAGATAGATAATACCTACGAGTACATGTATCTACCTACTTACTAACCTACATGTACCTACTTACTACTACTACATACATAGCATCTATCTAATATCCAATAGACTTGGCTGGCACCGACTTCAAATAGAGACGTGGGTAACGCTTATAATAATTTTAAGTAAATTATTTTTCGCTTTTGAGTGCCTTTTTGTGGTTATGAAGTCGGTTTTATTTTTTTTGAAAAATAACTTATTTTACCCTTTTTAGTGCAAAAAAAGTTTTAATGAAATTACATGCATCTATTAAATTTCGTGTCTGGGCCGTTATACACTGACGGATATATACTTTTTGAAAATTTCAAGTGTGTACCTATAACGGTTAAGAAGATACAGATCTGTAAAGTGCGCACATATAGACACACGGACGGACGGACGGACGGACGGACGAACAGACAACAAAGTCTCAGAAAGTGTTCATTTGGTAGCCTTTGGGTTTGGAACCCTAAAAAAATTGACTTTAAATGCCGCGCTAAAGTGAAAATATTCACTAGTAATAATGATGTCATCAAGGTCTCATAGGACAATGTCCAAAATGGCCCTGTGCAATAAAAGCATCTGACACACGATAATTAATTGTCTATTTTATTACAATAATTCCAAATACTTTTATAACACGGACTAGTTGTATTCCAAAATGAATATAAAAAGTATTATTTGCGATTATTAACATTAATTGCCGCCATATGGCCAACAGGGTACTGAATCACTCTACTACGTTGTAAGAGGCACTTCCCTATATTGTGGATACCCGAATTATGTAAGCACTGTGTAGCCAACCTAACAACGGAAAGTATTATTTACGTAGTAACTATTATATAATATGTGGTTTTATGCTTATAATTTTTTTTTGCTGTGTTGATTGGTACAAAGTACGTTCATAATTCTGAGTTATTTAATTATGTATGCAGTGTCGCGGGACTGAAATGGCCGCCATCTTCGCCAAATGTCATGTCATGTCAAAAAATATTAGGTATGTTTAAAAAAGTTTGCACTCTAACAAGACTTTGCCCGGTAGAACATTCATGTGAAGACAAATTATTTATATTTATACATAATTATTTATTATAATTATTAATATATAATTATTTATTGAGGGCCCGGTGGCGTAATTGGGAGAACAGTCGGCTTTGATGCCGTGGTACCGAGTTCAAACCGCCGTGCACCAATGAATTTTTCTATCGAAAAATATATGTGCGCTTCTCACAGTGGCCCTCCGGTGAAGGAAAACATCGTTAAGAAACCAATAACCCCCGCATGGTGGTAGAACATATCTAGTGTCCGCCTGGCCAGCTACCACCCTCAAGTCAGAAAATCTGTCGCCAAACATCTAATGTGTTCCGGCAGCTATCCTTGAGAGCCAGTTCCCATTCTAGTCCACTTCTCTATCTTCGACCGCATCATCACTTAGCAACAGGTGAGATAGTGGTCAAACGCTTGCCTATAAGATATTACAAAAAAAAATTCCCCACCTTTATTTCTATCTCGCTCACAGTTACCGTAAGAATATCTTATATGCAATAGCAACCTCCATTGTGTATAATCTTCTTGGGACTCTTCTATTAAAACTAGTACAATCTCCTATGTTTGGGGTATTTATCTCCATATCTCTGGTGATACTAATCAGATCTCGATAAAATTAAAATGGGACCACCTCGGAAACGTATCCTACCAATTAAAAAAAGAATCATTTGAATCCGTTCACAATTGATGGAGAAATCGCGTAACATACACACAAAAAAAAAAAAAAAAACATACAGACGAATTGAGAACCTCCTCCTTTTTGTGAAGTCGGTTAAAAAGAAGAAATTTAATACAATATAGAAAGAATCTTAAATCTAGAAAGATTTCTCGAAAAAGTGCTTATCTTGTGATGTCCGCAAATAAGGCACTTTGGTTTTTGCAGCGCGTTAATTTGGTCCGTAGTATTACTTCCAATGCGCTTATTGTTGCAGATATTCCATCTGAATTAATTATTCTAATAACACGAAGATAGTTATTACCTTACGTCTAGCTCAATCGATTTTGGGGTTTATTCAGTACGTATCGATCAATTTCATACCTACATTAATTGTAATTTTGTTAACTAAAATAACATTATGTATACCTAGGACAGAGGGTGTAATGAGTCATAACATAACACTGATTCACCATAAACCAGTTGTGTTGTGACCAGAAACCTTCGCTTCTAATTATGGCGGATCAGTTTTTCAGTTTGCCTTATTCTTGATCTTGAAGCATGGTAGGGCATCCTACCATATTCCCACGCAGTTCCTCATATGATAGGACTGGTTCGTGTCGGGAGGGAGGGGTGAGCGGGTGACTGACCCCATGCCTCAGGGTTAAAAATAACCTCATGATGCCGACACGGCCATTCTGCTCGCATGTGTCGAATTCACAAAACAGACATTAACTGTTTCACGGTCGCACCCTGACTTGAAACCATCGTAACATCGAGATACTTACTAATATTCAGGGATCTCTTTAGAAAGTTTTTGCAAGACACAATTATTAGGTAGGTATCGGGATTAAAGTTACTTCGGCCTTACATCCCCTTTACAAACTCTTAACAGAATTTTATCCATTTAGAGCCCGTGTTTGTTCAAAGATAAAATGGTCGTTCATGTTTGTGGAGTCTTTCATTCTATTTACAGATATGTATATTTTAGGAATTGGTCTTATCAACTACCTTATCGCGGCAGCGTGTCGAGAAAGTACAGATAAAGTGAATAACTCTTCGTCAGAAATCTATTCCAGTGCCTTAAACTGCTCATTGTTCCTATTTTGGTACAGAATGGTTTCTTTCCATAAGGTTTTGGCCTGAAGTTTTACACCAACAGCAAAAGCGGTTGGGGCACGTTCTCTTCTTGCATTGTTATGTTCGGCGCACAAAAAGCTAACCGCCCTTAAATGGCGTTGCGTTCTCAGCTTTTATATGATTGTGTTAAGATTCATTTTGGATTTATCGTGTTTGTACTTTGTTTTCTTTGAGCTCGATTGGCTCTTGCTTTTGTGTGCCTGGCTGGTGGGCACGAGTGTGTGACGGCTGGATCCTTTTGCGTCTATATAGATATAAACATAATTAACTTCGTTGTACCTGAGTTACCGAGGCCTTTAACACGGGGTGCTTTTTAAATATATTTTTGTTGACCGACTTTACTTATGATATTTATGATTTTAGTTAGTTACTAGATTCCAGCAAATAAAACTAATCCGATCATGTATATAATATATTTTTTTTTATTTGAAAAAAAAACGATACATTAAATCTCTGCTATTAAAATAATAACAATTTTTAAGGTTTTCTTTTTTATAGAAAATAGGCTAGCGTTCGACCACTATCTCACCTGCCCCATAGAGAAAATCCAATTTCTGTCCATTCACGCTAACGCACATTTAAAATGTATGGGAATTAAATTAATTTTTCCGCAACAAAGTTGTCATTCCCATTTTGATGCTGCATTAGCGTGAATGAAAACAGAAATTGGATTTTGTCTAGAGGGCCTGGTGGTAAGCGGTGCTGTGGTAAGTATGGTCAAGGATGGTGAACATGCTAGAATGGTGGCCTTTGCTGCTGGAACACACAGTAAGATTATGGCGAAAAATTGTCTCCTTGTTGATGGTAATCTACTTTTAAGTAGCAGGCGGAACTTTGATATACTACTACTGTTTTAATTTCTTCTATACATTTTTGGATATATGGTTGTTACATGCATATTTTTCAATAAACATATTTAAATATACGGTCTGGTATAAACAGATTTACAGAAATCAAGGTCTAAAGAAATCAGGGTCTTCCTGCGCAGACTTTTCTTCGTTAAGGTTTTTTTTACATTGCAAAGCCCAACCATAATTTTTGACGCTGATTAGATTGCCATTCTTATACATTGCTTAACACCATCGAGGTACAACGTAGTACATTCATATCGATGCTTAACACAAATGTTATATTTAACCAAGAATAAGACGCTGAACGTTGTCAGGTAGTGCAGTAAGAACAGTACGATGCAGACGCAGGTGTGTAAATAAATATCACCCCGTGTGAGACTGCCTCAAAACGCGCTTATGTTGCCCCGCCAACCGGCTGCCCGGTATCGTTGTAACTTAACCTCAAACTGACAACAGTCGTGAATGGAGCTTCATATCGCCGCACTTTATCTGTTTTAAAATATTATTTGCTAGGCTCTTTACTTAAAAATACTATAACTTTTCACAAAAAAGCATAAGTGTTCGAAAATGCTACAAACTACGTCGTGTTTTCCATCGTTGGTGCCAAAATGATTCGAGTAACCGCGGGAACAAAATTAAAAGGACACAAATTCGAACGGAGATCTTACGCGGCTTGCAAGTGAACGATAGTTTTGTAATTTTTTTGTGATTCAAAATGTTCAACAAGTGTGTTTGTATGTGAGAACCGTGCCAAGCAAACTTCGCAGTGCAAGTGATAAGTACCTACATACTGTTGAAGATTCATCTGTGTGTCTTTCGTTGAATTCCTCGGATGCGTTAAGAATGGCTAATCGAGCTGTAACTAACGGCAACGGACTTCAAACTAAGTTAGCCAGATGCTCCAGTAACGTTGGCGACAGTGTTGCTGATAAATCTAAAGTAGGATGGACGAGTCCACGAGATATCTGGAGAAACTTATCGCTGAGACGGAAGGCTGAGGTGATTTAAATAAATATTACTTGGTATTGTTAATAAACTGTTAAATATAAACATAACGAAGCAATTTGATTAATTGTAATTTATAATTCAGCTAGTGATCTACATCTGCAACCGGAAATACATACCTACATAAATATTATTTTTTGTGATAATGCGTAAATTGACAGAAAAGTATCAACAGTTTTTTAAGGTTTGTTTCAAAATAACCATGTACTAAGTGACATACAGTGCAAAAAACATTGAATAAGAAAGTGTCTATTCTAGCGTCTACGCAATCCTTTAACCACATAATATACGGAACAAATCAAAGTATCAATTTCCTAATCCTCAGCGCCTGGGTCGTTGACTCATTGTACGACATAAGTCACAATCACAATCGGCGCCTTGATTGATGTATACTACGAAGTATTGTATATTCTCTGGGAATACTAATACCTAATCTATAACATAAATGTGTCTTGTCTTAGTTCAGTCTTCAGTCTTCATTCACCAGTCTTTGAAGTTTTTGATGAATTAATCGTCTTAGATTTCATATTATAAATTACCGTCAATGCTTTTGTTTAAAGAGTCATCGCAAAAAGTTTGTGAGGTGTAGTACGTTGCACACGTTTTTTTTAAGAGCGAACTTTTCTCTCCTCTCTTCCTCCTTTTTATTTCTTCCTTTTTATCTCCTCTTTAAGATTTTTGAAGGGTCTTATTTCTTTTTGCAATTGTTTGGTCAAAAAAAGCAAATTATACTAAATGTAGATATGATTTAGCTAAAGCAGACCTTGATATTTTGTAAAAAAAAAATTTGGTCTAGAAGCATTTTTCAGGGAGGAAACAGGGGAATACATTTGTATGGAAAAGTGCATCCCGCGTTCCCTCTTAATATCTTAGGCTAGCGTTTGGCCACTATCTCACCGTAAGCGATGTGGTTGTATGTCCTTGTATCCTGGAAGTTATTGAGTTAATTCGTCAACGAATACCGGCCTCAATTTTAAAATTGTTCTATCCTCCTACCTCTCGTATAAACGTAGAGTAGATTGCAGATTCTAAATCGATGTAGGTAGATACATATTACAAAAGTGCAAGTTGGATCGATGAATCTCTCTGCGTGCGCTCTAGTTTGGCGAAACTTGGAGATCTTGGAGTACACTAGATAAGCGCTCTGAAGTTAGCTCTACTGTGTGCGGCTTAGAAAGCATTACAATTTTAACAAGCAGAAGAGTAAAGTGTTGTATTTTGTGACAATATTGGTTATTATAATTCTATTTGACGACTTTTTACCCTAGACACTATTCATTATTCCGATGTAGGTAGATACATATTACAAAAGTGCAAGTTGGATTGATGAATCTCTCTGCGTGCGCTCTAGGTTGTCGAAACTTGGAGATCGTGGAGTACACTAGATAAGCACTCTGATGTTAGCTCTACTGTTTGCGGCTTAGAAAGCATTATAATTTTAAGAAGCAGAAGTGTGAAGTGTTGTATTTTGTGACAATATTGGTTATTATAATTCTGTTTGACGACTTTTTACCCTCGACACTATTTCATTATTCTGTGCCTCGTCGCAAAAAAAAGATGTGTTATAAGTTTGACGTGTGTATCTGTGTGTCTGTCTGTGGCATCGTAGCGCCCAAACGGATGAACCGATTTTGATTAAGTTTTTTTTTATAGGTGCCTTAATCGAGAGTGCTCTTAGCTTTCATTCATGAAATTCTGTTCAGCTATTTGAAGACTATGAGAAATTTTATAGATGACGCTATGAAATAAAATTTTGTAGTTCTGATCAATTCCAAATTCGGTATAGTCTTACTTCAACGATATTGTAAGAACTTGACAGCGTTGACTTGATCCTGGAATCTGCAGAATACTCAACTCCGTACCAACTTACAGCTGAGATGTCGAGTATGGGCTCATTAGAATGGTATCAATGAACAGATTATGAATAGATCGGTCGGGGTGGTTTTAAATGTTGAATTTAAGTATTAATACGTATGTGAAAACTTTTCCTGTTTGTACCGTTCTAAAGCGTGACATACGATAATCAGTCATTTGATACGTAAAACTTTAAATGGCACTTATAATACGAAAATAAATAGCACGTGTGTGCGTCTTTAGCATGATTTACAAGCCTTTAAATAGTTAAACCCAAAAATAGGTACTCCAACGATGACTTGTAAGAAGCCACTTTCGTCACTGATGTTTCCATTTGGATGTAGGGGGATTGGTTTCTGTATCTATTTATACACACCTCATTTTATCACCGTTTGAATCATATGACTCCTTATAGGTCTCGCAGCTCTAATGGCATCGTAAAGTGGTAATTTGGGACTCGTTATGTCATAAAGTAGTCAGTGTTTACTTTCTTAATCGCCTGATATATTAACTTCTTCCTTTTGCCACATAGGTACTACGTGTAGTTCATTCATTATGCAGAACTAAGTACTTCGTACAGTATTGGTTATAATACCTTGTGACAATGAATTTAACCTTAATTAAGAAGTTCAGGGCCGCACAGAGGCCGTATTGTTTAAAGAGATAATAAACGCATTTAATAATGTTTACGGCTCTAAAATTAGCTACCTAAAAGGAAAATTAATGCTATCTGAAGTGTCTGTATAGTCCTATATTTCTATCAATATGTTTATGTTTAAATTTTTATTTTGCAATTGATATAACTAACTGCTGCACGATTTTAAATTATACTGACTTTAATTTCTAAACCTGCCAGACTTGTCTTCGCATCACATTGGGAATATGTATGAATAATGCAGTACGTAGCGCCGACAAGGCGTGTAGCGCCGACAAGGCGTTCTGCTCCTTTACTTGAGCAGGGTCTGTTAAAAAGTATTTTTATCCAAGAAGGTACCGCAACGATAAATGGAGAGTTTTGATCGTGCACGCCAAAGTGTGAAATTTTTGTGTTAGGTTTTTAAAGGATTCTTAAACTTAATGTTTAAAATTCCATGCTATGTTTCGTCTGACGCGTCTGACTGACGTCTGACTTACACAGACAGGTTTATATTGCACTGATTTATAAACTAAGTATTGCGTAATTCGGAGTCTGCATTGTAATTACTAGCATAATGGAAAATGATTGGAGTGGCGGGAGCAAAAACTCATACCCATTGTTCTTGCGAAAAGTATTTTTACATCTGGGAATAAGCAGGCAGACAGTGATTGTGCTGGCTGTTTATAGTATGCCTCATTGTTATAACGAGCTACCTACCTACAATTCCCGTGCTTTCTATTTTTTGAAGGGGTTAAAATGATAGTAAAAATATATCGTATAATCATATATTACAAATGCTCGATTCTCTTTAACTCCGGTTTGCCTACGCTTAAGTTTCTACTCCCACTCTTCATAACGCTGAAGTCGACCCTCCGAAGATTAATAAAACAATAATTTCTACTGAGCGTAGGCCAATATAGGTACGATCTAGTAATTTTGTCTCAATGTATCCCGTATCTCTTTAACCGTAATAATAGGTACAAACATATTTGAAATGTTTACAAGGTGTGTATTACTATGGGGGATTTAACAACAAATACTTGAAACACAATAAAATGTATATTATAAATTAATATTATAAATTAAATTAAATATTAAATTAAATATTAAATTAAATATTAAATTAAATATTAAATTTATTATTATCCCATAATACAAAAAACATATTTTTCCGGCAAATTTTGTTAATCGGAACCCTACGCGTGCGAGTCTGACTCGAAATTGGCTAGTTCTGTATGTATTGTAATTAGTTGTACCTTCATATTTAAATCAAATGACATTATTACAAACACAGCGTCCAAGACCCAAGAACGTTGACTGTTTGTACGAAACATGGAGAGCGCAAAGCAAATCTTATGGAGAAAGCTCAAGAAAGTATCAAAAGCTAAATGAGCCAACGGCACCTGCACAAATTAACATCTTTGAATGAATGCGTAGAGAAATCGGTGCATATGGGCTCCTCATCTGATGTTAAACAACATAATAAATACATAATGATGACTATGAATAGAGTTAGGATGAAAGATTTTAAACACCACGATTAAAGAATTAGTAATATGTAACAACTAGAAGTGCCCCGCGGCTTCACCCGCGTTATAAACTTTTTTTATTTACCTAAAACTTTTCTTTTGTAAAAACGATTCTATCACTAAATACATCAAATAAGGATTAGCCAAATCGGATCACCCGTTTTCATGTTATCGCGTGACTAAGGAAATTCGGGATTCATATTTATAAAAACCGAAAAACCCCAAATTTTCAGACTTTGTTACCTACCCCATTTCAAAAATCCTACAACACGTACTTTATCACCTCTATTACGCCATACAAACTTTGAATCCGTTCCATATCCGGGAGGAATTTTTAGAAAATCCTTTCTGAGCGGACCTACGTCATAATAACTATCTGCATTCTAAATTTCAGCGCAATCCGAAACAATATTGATTTTTAGACTTTGTTACCCCAGCTTATCCTCTTAGGGTGGAATTTTGAAAAAGTCTGAAACTCGTATTTACTTATTTATTTACAAAAGTACTTGTGTGAAATGTGGAATAAAATGACTATCCAAACTTTGAAACCCCGCCTCATCCCCTTGAAGAGTGAATTCCGAAAAATTCTTTCTTTGCGGATACCTAAGTCAAAATAACTATCTGCATGCCCAATTTCAGCGCAATCCGAAACTATATTGATTTCAGACTTTGTTACCCCACCTCACCCTTTTAGGGGTCGAATTTCGAAAGAGCCTGAAACACGTATTTACTTACTTAAGTACTTGTGTTAAGTTTCAAATATAAAAGACATATATATGTATGAAGTTTCGGATAGAAAATACTATCTAATCTTGTTTCTCCATACAAACTTTGAACCCCCATTTCATCCCCTTCAGGGGTTAATTTTGGAAAATACTTTCTCAGAGGGAACTAACGTCGTAATAACTATCTGCATGCCAAATTTCAGCGCAATCCGAAACAATATTGATTTTCACACTTTGTTACCCCATTTCACCCTCTTAGGGGTGTAATAAAAAAAACCTGAAACACGTATTTACTTATTTTTTTACTGGAACACTTGTATGAAGTTTCGAATAGAAAATACTATGTAATCTCGTTTCTCCATACAAACTTTGGACCCCCGTTTCATACCCTTCAGGGGTGAATTTTGGAAAATCCTTTCTCAGCGGGCACTTACGTCGTAATAACTATCTGCATGCCAGATTTCAGCGCAATCCGAAACAATATTGATTTTCACACTTTTTGTTACCCATTTCACCCTCTTAGGGGTCTAATTAAAAAAAACCTGAAACACGTATTTACTTATTTTTTTACTGGAGCAATTGTATGAAGTTTCGAATAGAAAATACTATAGTCTAATCTTGTTTCTCCATACAAATTTTTAAGCCCCGTTTCATCCCCTTCAGAGGTAAATCTTGGGAAATCCTTTCTCAGCGGTAACTAACGTTGTAATAACTATCTGCATGCCAAATTTCAGCGCAATCCGAAATAATATTGATTTTCACATATTGTTACCCTATTTCACCCTCTTAGGGGTGGATTTTCAAAAAAACCAGAAACACGTATTTACTTATTTTTTACTGAAGCACTTGTGTGAAGTTTCGGATAGAAAAGACTATCTAATCTTGTTTCTCCTTACAAACTTTGAACCCCCATTTCATCCACTTTAGGGGTCAATTTTGGAAAATCCTTTCTTAGTACACCCCTACGTACTAAGGCAAATATACCCTCCAAATTTCACGTCTCTACGACCAGCGGTTTAGGCTGTGCGTTGTCTGTCAGTCAGTCAGTCTGTCAGTCAGTCAGTATGTCAGGACAAAGATTCTTATAGTATTAGATGTACTCGTACCGATAGATTGAATTAGATCCTTTCATATACAGTTTCAATCGGTCTCAGCTAATTAACATTTGTCATTCGAACAGAATTGAATAGATAACGAAGTAAGTAATGTATTAGATTACTAATTTCATTAACTTTTTAACGGTATCTCGTTATCGAGGATAATGCGTGCTACGCGGCACAGAGTCAGAGTAGACAGGAAGAGTCTCCGCAGTTTCTCGGCGAATCATGTCTCCATAGTTGGCGCCGCGAGCGAAGTATCGCAATTACACTCGGAGCATCAGTCAGAACGGTAGTTTTTTTGCACTGAGAACGAACGCAGGCTTTGCTGACATTGTCGAGCTGCCAACAGAACTCACTTTTTATTCCGTACACGATTCTAAACGTATTCGTCTTTGTACATGCTTTGAAATTACGTCTTCTGCATCAGATACTTAGAATTGTATTAACTTGCACTACACTGACGCTAATAATAATGTTATTCGATCTAGGGGGATCGAAAGAAATGCATCAAAGTGAAAAATTAAACCAAACCTATAGGTAACAGTCCAATTTTGGTCGTTGACACCGGTTCGGGCGTTGCGTACAATGCTGTATTGTCAATATCCAATCATTCGTGTAATGATTGCCCCTATTAGCCCTATTAATTTCTGTATGATCATAGCAATAAAAAGAGGCGAGTTCACATTTAGCCGTTGCGTTAAACTTTACATTGAAGTAAAGTACCGTAAAGTTAGCTGCATATTAGTCAGAACTTCAGTATGTTTATGAGCTACAATAGGACAGAAGAGATGACTTCATGTTTTGCAAACAATACATGACACTTATACCTACTTACTGGAAAATCTCATCAGTCGGGTAAAGGATCGTCATGGTGCTGGTTTATTTTAAGCATACACTTTATTAGTTTACAAACACATATTTCCTCACTACGTTTAAAATTATGTACAGCCAGTGCAGTTGTAATATATTGATTTGTGTTAAGTGTTCGACGTTTTCCAGGCAATTAGTGTGTAGTTATGGAATGTGACGGTATTTTTGGTACCTTCAAAAGAAAAATCAGTTTCAAAAAGCGTAAAGTAAAAAAAGAAATCAAGGAGGATGCTTACGTGAGTAAAGCCTACAAATCTCTTTGGGAATAAACGGAATTTAAGTAACTATGGAAGAGTATCCTTATTTCTGGTTCTGTTTCTTGCTTTGAATGTTTATTTCCAACAAACAAATTCCTTCGATTTGTTATTAGTTAGTTAAGCTATGGTGAAAGACGGTTCGTGCTCTAGTAAACAGTCGCCGGATGACGAGGCTAACATTGATAGTCTTATTCATGTAGCAAACCAATGACCAAGCACTCGTCACGTTAACCACTTGAAAATATTTCGTGAATTTGTGACTAATATTGTGACGTTTATAACTGTAGTAGGTTCAAACCAGCTGTGAGTGACGTATGTAAAACCTACTTGTTCAAAAACCTACTTTTTTAAACAAACTGTATAGGCCGATAATATCTGAGCTGAGCGATATTCAAGCATCTACTCGTAGCATTTTTTTAATATATTTTTTTATTTTTAATAAAGTTTACTTGCAATGCGGGTTCCACATTACTAGTATTCTTGTTAACCCTTCCAACTAAGATAAATATGCTTGTTTCTGGAGTGGGTTCACGTCAATAGTGCAATGGTTGGGGTGGGGCTCGAACTCACGACCTCTCGATCGCCAGTCCGACACCTTATCCATTGGGCTATTGCCGCTTTAAAATATAGATACATAAAATGAAGCTATTTTAAAATTAAAGCATATATTCAGTATAAATGCTTTGCTTGACTTTGAAATAGCTTCATATTAATTGGTTCAATAGGCGTGATTTAAACTTTAAAAAAGCTTGTAAAATGGCTTCATACATACTAGGCTAAGAGAAGATCTACGTTTTCGCTGTATAAATATGCTAGTGGTGTCTACAAATCTGACTAAACGTTAGAAATATGAAGACGGTGTTCGTTGCTGTGAAGAGAAGTTTCTATCATCAGAAATAGTGATACACTAAAGACTTAGGACATGCGAGACTGGGCTGACCGAGAAGTTACTTATTTCTTCTGTTCTGAATTGTTCAACACAAAAATTATAGTTATTACTTCCTAGCTGTGGCTTCGCCTGCGTTAAAAAGTATCCTATAGCGTAGTCCATATTTTTGGCTATCCTTGTGCGTATAAATTTCAGCCATCGGTCCAGCCGTTTGACTGTGAATAAGTCCCAAAGAAACTGACTTTCGCACCTATAGCATAGAAATAGTAGATTATACAACAAGTGAATAAAAAGGCAATTTAATTAGAGGGACTAATTAGGATCCCGAGAGCAGCGAAGGATTCTAGAGTAGAATCCTGAGCGGAGCGAGGGATACAAGGACCGAGATTAAATTTTTTATTCACGAGTCGTGTAATCTTCTTTTTACCATTGACTGCGAGAAAATAAATAGTAGTGCCTACTTATAGTACCTATTTTTAGTACCTATTTATATTTATCATATGTTATTATTAATATGTAATAAATCTGGATTATTAAGGTACGGACACACCGCAGCGTCCTGCGTGCGCGATCTAGGCGGCGATCAGATTGCGCAGTAGTATTTGTACCGACTAGTTTACACCAAACGCGATCAGAAATAATTGAAAAGTACTGAGATCGCGCCCACAGATCGCAGGACTCTGCGGTGTGGCCGTACCTTAAATCATTTAGTGCCGGTGAATGTGTGGAAACAGCACAATGTTGAAAAACATGCTATTTGCGTTCTCACCAAAATTGTACTGAAAATCTTCAGTAACGTTCACATCTTTACTAAAGGTATACTTGGACTAGACTGTGACTTCAACTTGATCAGAAATGTGACTTTGACTCAATTTTATGGCTTGAATTCACAAAAACTTGAATATTTTTTATACTTTATTCTGGCTGAATACACTAGTCGTGTGGAGCAAAACGAAAACAAAAAAAAATAACCAAAATTGGCGGGATTTTTATTTCTATTCAATTATATAGCTTCTATGGTATAGCTCTATTTAGCCAGCTAGTAGGAACTTTCAGCAAGTTTTATTTATTTTTTGTACATAATTCGTATTTCGTGCTTGTTCCAAATTCAAAATATTTTTATTCACCGAGTGAGTAAAAGAGCGTTTTATTCACTGCTGTCGATGAATAAAGTGCTCTTTTTTGAGTGGCAATGGTAAAAAGATAATAATACTACCCTATAGTATTGGTGTTGATAATCATTATCAGTTTTCTTCAGTTAATTCCTTTTACAGTTTTGTTTCATCGTCGCCTTCATTAGTAATTGTGGTGCATATTATAACCACAAAAATAATTATTTTATTATTAATTTATATTGATATTGATTAATTAGTTTGCATAGTTTTAACTTGGGATTTACCTAAATAATTGAGTGTTCATTTGATTTGAAAAATAATTAGTGAGGTTTATAAACTCTATACAATATGTCATGTTTCATTAAACATTGTGGGATGACAAACTTTTCAGAACAATAAAGTTGGATAGCAAATCAAAATTCAATGAAGTTGTGTAGCGAAACAAAATTCAGTACTTATTGCTTCCAGGTACTAATTTCCGATCTAAGTTTAAGGTTAACTGCATTGGTGAGTTTGCATCGTAGGTTATTATTAGATTCAAACGATCTCGTCGCAGTTGTATACGGTCGTCGCACTGCACAACTTGTACCTAATTATACACATATGCAAGAGTATTTGCAATTTCGCATACATACTTTCATAGACCATCTAGAACTACTCACATAACGTTCAAGAATATCTCAGCTTTCTGATGTAAAAAATCACTCCATAAGTGCCCGGTCCTCTAGATCTGGAGTACTGTAGAATCTTAGATATTTTGGTAATTACGATGCAATCGTGTTGGCGTTGCACTTTCAGCTTATTATTATGCCTTCCGGATCCCAATTCTGTTACACAATATTTCAAAGTAGGATATAAGGTTTTTTTTCTTTTTTATATCCATTGCCACAATTGAATCAGAGTCAGCATTAATAAATGATTTCTGAAGTAAATTTGTTTTACAGAATTTGGATTGCTATCTTGTGTATTTTGTACAGAAGCGTCTCGAGGGGTCTACTTCTACAAAATATCGTTTACACAAATAATATCGTTTAAAAACTAAAAAACAACCGACTTCAATGCCGCGCTATTCATTTTCAGTACCAATTTTGAGATGTTTATCTCAATATCTCTGGAGATACTCATCATACCTCGATAAAATTACCATGGTACCACACTTGGGATATCTCCTTTCGAACAAAAAAAGAATAATCGAAATCGGTTCATAAACGACGAAGTTATCCGCGAACAAACATAAAAAGAAAAAAAAAAAAAAAAAAATATACGGTCGAATTGAGAAACCTCCTCCTTTTTTTGAAGTCGGTTAATAATAAATATACAGCAAATATTCTTCTGTGCAACAACATTTGCAGAATTTTTGAATTTTTAGAATTCACCACTTGATAGCTGGCAAAGGCAATAGGTAGTTCCAGTTCAATAGTTTAATTATTTACTTTGCTTGTTTGTAAATGACGGCATGGGTTCATTAGATCGTACGTTTACTTTGAGTCTCGTGAATTATACTTGGGCAATGCAATGTGCATCAAATTCACGTGTGAGCCAGTAATGATGTTCCGTGTACCGTCTTCAAAGAGTTCCGTGTGAATCACCGCTTTCATTCTGTACACCTACATAATTGTCAGTTATCGGAAGGTTTACTTACTATTGTACGCCTCTATACGCTTCATATCATGCGCTCTGACAGCGTGCGTGATTAGCACATGTGCTCATTTTATGCAGTGAAACTTGCCTTGTTTGTCTTCACATTGCATCGTTTTGTAAATAAAACTTTATGTGCAGTTAATTCTTACGTATTACGTATACAGATCTTCAGTGGCCAAGCTTCTGGGTGGTCGTTAATTATTTTTACGATTCGAACTTTTCGTATGAATTATTACACTATTGTTGCAAAGCTCGGTATCGTTACCTCGATATCGGTGAGTCATCCGACGCCGCTGCCAGGAGCCGGCTAGACCGACCCGTGCCTCTACTCGCACGACCTTCTATAAAGCAGATACTTGCTATAAACACATACATACGCGTACCTATATCTAGTTTCATTTCTCGTCATTCGAGAGCAAATTTATGTCCTACGCGGCGGGAGTCTCGTTAGCGACTCCCATTACTGCTACTGCGACACACTCGCAAAGTTTTGCTTGTATGTAAATGATTCGAACCATACCGAGCCAGGGATAAAATTATTGCGGACTATAACATTTCTTTATGTTTTTATGTTTCCTTGCGTATTCACAGTTACTACGTCGGTGTTTACAGTCGGCTGCAAGTATGTTTGAAAAATTGTGTATTTAAGTACCTACCTAAGCAGAGAAAAATAGATGTCTACCCATTTTCTGTGACCTTCTGATGTAGAATTTTGCATTGTTTGCAGTTACAAAGTAAACGCGAGCTGTTCTTCAAGTCGGACACGGTAAGCGGCGGTGTGAGCGCGAGCGGAGTGCCGCCGACGCCGCCGTCCGCACCGCCGTCAGCCCTGAAGGACGCGCTGGCCAAGCGCGCCGCCACCCTCCCCGACGCCCTCGATAACAACCACCACGAACCAAACGGCACCGCTGCTCCCGCTTCCAAGCTGAGCAACAGCGTGTCCGTGGACGCCCCGAAGCTGCCGAGCACACAGCCCCCACAGAACTCGGCGCCGCCGGTGCCGTCCAATGGCCCACCAGCGCCCGCGCCTCTACGAAGTACCGAAAACATCATCAAGGTAACATAAAAGATCTTCTCTGCACTCTATCATTGTTCTTTTAGCTTACGCTCTATGACGGAAAATTTACCGTCTCCTTTTCAGAAATTGTAGTAAGCGTTCAGTTCCGTCGTTAGCTTCTCTCGACCACTGGAGATCATCATCATGGAGGTCTAATCGGTTCCACTTGGTTGTGTTCACCGCAACACGGGTCTTGCTGTTCAGCCGACCCAACAGTTGGTCATTCAAGTTTGCTTTCATTGAATGGAATCAATTATGTATTCTTACGAACTTCTCAAAAAAGCGGCATAAGAAAGGCTCACAGTATGCGGAAAAATACCTGCCACAAGTAATTGCGAAAATTTTAAATGTGTTGTTATATGTTCATCAAGTATTTATGTAAATGACGTTATAAATAACTAATCAACTAGAACACAGGCATGTATTTATCCTCGTTCCGGTTAATAACCGTTGCGTCGTATGTTGCACAAATATGTTCTAAATACTTGTTAACTGCGGCTTGTATGATAAAGATATGAGTATTCATTTACTATCTCATAATAAGACATTGTTTGAGTCAAACACAATGGCTACTCATGGATAAGACATCTGTGCATGTGTCGGTAAAAGGTACAAAGTTCAATGTCTTTATTATTTATATTTACTTGATAGTAGGACCGTATCAGACCGTCTTTCTGTGTGGAAATTTCTATGTAGAATGTTTTGTGCTTTGTTTTTATAATTTCCCTTCAGAAAATTAATGAAATTGTAATGTCTACTTTCTGTATAATAATTTACATACACAATTATCTGCATATGTTAGTTTAAATCGATGATAAAAAGTCTTTATTTAATTGTTTCAGAAACCCGACCATCCGCCTGTTGCGCCAAAACCCGAACTACCTAAGATAGAGAAGCCAAAAACCAAAGAATTAGATGGATACGTTGGATTTGCAAATTTACCAAATCAAGTATACAGAAAGGCAGTCAAGAAAGGATTCGAGTTCACACTTATGGTTGTAGGTAAGTTCGACAATTAAGTGATGACCATTATAACCACCTAGACCAGTGTATTTACCTCCTTTCGTATATGTAACTTTGGCGATATAGTGCTTATTGGGCCCAGGTAAACCACTACTAATAGTGAGAAAAGGGTTTAATTAACGCTTGCCTATCTGGTATGAAAAAGTTACGCTTTGTAGTAATTGCATGGAGCATGAAGATCCTTATTGTTATATTGAGCCTCAAACTTTAGAGCCAATCACGCGCCCACTTTTTCGTACCTCATTATCCCCCTCCCATCCATTGGGATGACCGCAGTTGTTGTGAAGCTTGCCTTTGTCTTGCAGAAGAATCTAAGATTTTTGTCAAGAGGATTAGGTACAGGAATTGATTACTCATTGAGTCCCAACTAACATTCTGTATCTTGGGTCTTCAGAATCCGATTTTATAAACAGTAAGACTATATAAATAATCCCATGGAAACGTCTATGAACTTAGTATTGTAATAACAAATAGTTAGCCATTTTTAAAAAATATGTTTCAACCCTCCAAAATTGGGTATTTTTCCTAAAAATTGCTAATTTCTAAATATCTCGTAAACCATTAATATTCGCCCATACATGGGGGGGGGGGGGGTCTAAATATGTCGAATTTTAGCCCCCCTATCAGCTTCTGCTGGGAAATACCAATAACCCTGTATATTTACATATAATTACGTCTTAGTACAATGTACAAGATAAAGTTTTATAAGATATATAAGTTGTAAGTAATATTATAAGTTTGAGGTGTTTATCTCCATATCTCTGGAGATACTTATCAGATCTCGATGAAATTACTATGGTACCATTCGTGGGATATCTCCTTTCCGACAATTTAAAACCGTTTACAAAACAAACAAAAAAAAACCTGACATCTAATGCCGCCTCAGTCTAGTAGTCTCCGGAAAGTGGAAATACTTATCACATCTCGATGAAATTACAATGGATCTGGGACCAAACTAAATTTTCAGAAATTGGGTAATTAATGACGGAGTTTTGTAAAAAATATATAAATACAGGTAAATTGCGAATTTCACCTTTTTAACCGACTTCAAAAAAAAGGAGGAGGTTTCTCAATTCGACCGTATGTATATATATATATATATATATATATATATATATATATATATATATATATATATATATATATATTTTATGTTTGTTCGGGGATAACTTCGTCGTTTAGATTTTGATTATTTTTTTTTGTTCGAAAGGAGATATCCCAAGTGTGGTACCATGGTAATTTCGAGGTCTGATAAGTATCTCCAGAGATATTGAGATAAACATCTCAAAATTGGTACTGAAAAGGAACATTGAAGTCGGTTCTTTTTTAGTTTTTAAACGATATTATTTGAAATCGATTTTTGAAATCGATTGATAACATAAAGTTATGATACTGTATTTTAAAATATTTGATTATTTGTGCATATGGTGTGTGCGGGCGGGCGTGTATGTGTGCGCGTGCGTGCGTGTATGTGTGCTTGCATGTGCGTGCGTGTGCGTACTTGTGTATGCGTCCACTTAGTGTGGTTGTGTGCATGTGAGAGTGCGTGTGTTTTTGCTATGAGATTTTCAGTGAGGTCGTCTAGAAGAGTTGGAAGCCGTTTGCCAGTGTCATCAATCATCACCTTTTTGAATAACTATGTCTAGAAGAATTGGAATAATAATAACAAAACTTAAAGATTTGTTTCAATTTTTAACTGACTTCAAAAAAAGGAGGTTTCTAAATTCGACTGTATATATATATATATATATAATCTTTTTAATGTTTTTTCGCGGATAATTTCGTCGTTTATGAACTGATTTTGATTATTATTTTTTTGTTGGAAAGGAGACATCCCAAGTGTGGTACCACAGTAATTTTATCGAGGTCTGATAAGTATCTCCAGACATATGGAGATAAACACCTCAAAATTGGTATTGAAAATTAATAGCGCGGCATTGAACTCTGTTCTTTTTAACCGATCTTATTATATTAACAATATTTCATAAAAACTGGTTTCCTATTGTTTGAAGTCGATCTTCCATTCGTGTTGTTTATGTACAAATGAAACCCATTTGATGAACATAACAAGGCACTCTTTGACGCACGTAAGCGTTCAAATATAGGCCAGCTCGTCAGAGGAAATAAGGCTAATTGAGATTAGCGGACGACCTTTTGAACGCAGGATTATGGTAAAACGCAGCTGGTACTTTGTGTCCTTTTGAATGTCCTTTCTCCTCAAGTGAACTTGTAGGTTAGAATAAAGACTGGGATCTTCTAATCTGTCTTCCAAACTGACTGCACCTATCATCAGTCAGATGTTGGCAAACTGATGAAAGTTCAGGTCAAAAGTTCTTTATTTATGAAGTTTAAATACTGATGGAAAATGGTATTTAAGTAGTTTATCTAAAACTATAACAATGAAGCCCAATTTCCCTTGGTGCATGCTATAACTTGAAAACGGATGGATTTGGCTAAGTCATTTTTAGGGTTTCGTAGCAGAATGGCATGAAACGGAACCCTTATAGTTTTTAAAATAATAGTTTTAGACGAATTAAAGTAGTTTTTAACGCGAGCGCAGCCGCGGGGCACTGCTAATCTAATGTATACAGAAATAATTTTAAGAGCTAAGAGCTAAAATTCAATTCTATACTATGATATACCAAAAGGCTTATCTCGGCATATTTGCCCGGGCTTTTTCACCTATAATAGATTAATAGACGCATGTTTTCAGCTAAGCCTGCGGGTGATGGACTAATGCGAAATTGCAATGCGAAATGGTTAATAATTATGTTGAGAGTATTAAAAAATATGAAATTGGCTAATTGATTAAAGTAAAGCTTCATAATTTATATTACCTAAATATTATATAACTAGAAGTGCCCCGCGGCTTCGCCCGCGTTAAAAACTTCTTTTATTTGCTTAAAACTTTTCTTTTGTAAAAACGATTCTATCATTAAAGACATCAAATAAGAATTAGCCAAATCAGTTCACCCGTTTCCCTAGAGTGGAGACCGCGAATCGGCAAACGTAGCGTAGGACGTCCTGTGACCAGGTGGAGCGACGACATACGCAAAGCGGTGGGCAGTGACTGGAAGAGAAGAGCCGAAGATCGGGCTCAGTGGCGCATCTTGGGAGAGGCCTACGTCCAGCAGTGGACTGACACAGGCTGATGATGATGATGATGATGATGATGTTCACCCGTTTTCATGTCATCGCGTGACTAAGGCAATTCGGGATTCATATTTATAAAACCCGAAATTCCCTAATTTTCAGACTTTGTTACCTACCCCATTTCGAAAAATCCTACAACACGTACTTTATCTCATCTTGTTTCGCCATACAAACTTTGAATCCCCGTTCCGTATCCGGGAGGAACTTTTAGAAAATCCTACCTGAGCGAATACTTACGTCATAATAACTATCTGCATTCGAAATTTCAGCGCAATCCGAAACAATATTAATTTTTAGACTTTGTTACCCCAGTTTATCCTCTCAGGGTGGCATTTTGAAAAAGTCTGAATCTCGTATTTACTTATTTATTTACAGAAGTACTTGTGTGAAATGTCGAATAAAATGACTATCCAAACTTTGAACCCCCGCTTCATCCCCTTAAAGAGTGAATTTTGAAAAATTCTGTCTTAGCGGATTCCTAAGTCAAAATAACAATCTGCATGACAAATTTCAGCGCAATCCGAAACAATATTGATTTCAGACTTTGTTACCCCACTTCACCCTTTTAGGGGTGGAATTTCGAAAGAGCCTGAAACATGTATTTCCTTACTTAAGTACTTGTGTTAAGTTTCGAATATAAAATATATATAATCTATCTAATCTTGTTTCTCCATACAAAGTTTGAACCCCCGTTTCATCCCCTTTAGGGGTAAATTTTAGAAAATCCTTTCTCAGAGGTAACTAACGTCGTAATAACTATCGGTATGCCAAATTTCAGCGCAATCTAAAACAATGTTGATTTTCACACTTTGTTACCCCATTTCACCCTCTTAGGGGTGGAATTTCAAAAAAACCTGAAACATGTATTTACTTATTTGTTTACTGGAGCACTTGTATGAAGTTTAGAATAGAAAATACTATCTAATCTTGTTTCTCTATACAAAGTTTGAACCCCCATTTCATCCCCATTAAAGGGTGAATTTCGGAAAATCCTTTCCTAGTACACCCTTACGTACTAAGACAAAAATACCCTACACATTTCAAGTCTCTACGACCAGCGGTTTAGGCTGTAACGTTGTCTGTCAGTGAGTCAGTCAGTCAGTCAGTAAGTCAGTCAGTATGTTAGGTCAAAGATTCTTATAGTATTAGATATGTTCGATATCACCGCAAATCAAGCTGTGTCGATCGAGCTCCTAAAGTATTTGACGTATTGAGGGTCGCAGGTCGTAGAGCTAGCTTGCTCTTTGCGGTCAGGCAATACGTACTACTAGTTGTTTATTTTGCTGAACGATATCAATAGTATAGTACCAGTAGCTTAACTGACGCATTATTCGGCTTAAACTATTTTGCCAGTGACGCGTATTCAAGTGCATGATTCAATCAAATACGAGCAGTTCTGACTCACTACAGAAAAATCCAAAGATTTTAATTTTATTCGTCAGCTTAGTTTTTGTATTTAACACATAAGATTTACTCAAATCTATATATTATTATAAGCTACCCTATATTTATGTTTCCTAAATATTTGTGATTGTCACTTCGTATAACTTTTCTGCCGCATACACGAGTCGGTATCTCATTGTCTCTCGTTATTTTTGGCGTAGCATAAGTAGGTGGTACACCTACTTACTATCTTAGTCGACACGTGAAAACTGTCGGTGCGACTCGTTCACCAATTCAACATCACTCTGCGAGCTATGGAGAGGGCTATGCTCGGAGTCGTTGAAGGAACAAATGAAGTTATCCGTCAGAGAACCGATGTTATCGACATAACTCAAAGGATTAGCAATCTGAAATAGTGATATAGTGCAGACTGAGATAATGCATTAACACTAACCTATACGATATTTAAAAAAATGTTCTATAATGTGGCTTCAATGTCTCGATCAGACAGTGCAGTAACGTCCAAAATTCTGGAATACCGTACACAGTACCTACTAGTAACAACTACAGTAACAACTAGACGTAATTGAAATTGCTCTAGCGTCTTGCTACTGCTCGTAACCAATCAATATCATCAAAAAACTTAACCCTACAACGATCATCTGCTATTTTCCAGGTGAGTCCGGCCTAGGCAAGTCAACGTTAATAAACTCGTTGTTCCTGACCGAGGTATACGACAAGGACAAACACCCTGGCCCCTCGCTACGGGTGAAGAAGACGGTCGGAGTGGAAACCAGCGTGGTGATCCTTAAGGAGAATGGCGTCAACCTCACACTGACTATTGTTGACACACCGGGATTTGGTGATGCTGTTGATAATAGCAATTGGTAAGTGCTGCCTTAACTTTTTATTGTGTGTTGGCGATTGTAGCAGAAAGTTGTAGTTTAGAATTTATGTTTTTTTAGATATTTGATGAAGTTTGTGGGTTGATGCATCACGATCACGAAGATTTTTCCTTTACATGTGCTGTAAGACATTGCTTCTCGCCCAATTTCATGATTCTAGGCCAGCGTGTTACATCATCGATCACATTTTCACTTACCATCAGTTGAGATAGTGGTCAAACGATTGAGTGTCTACTATAAAAGTTATTAAACATAAGAATATTGTACAGCAAGTACTCCCGTCGACAAAGAGTTTTTTTTTATAACGTAGGTAGGTTTTGATTCCCTTGTGAAATCATATTTTTTGATTGCGTTGACTTACAAGTTTCATATTCATTTTAACTTGATACCTCTATGCGTTCCTGAAAAAAAGAGTCTTGACAGATCGACGGACAACGAGTGATTAGGATATAGTGTTAGTGATTATAAGGGTTCCTTTTTCCCTTTTGAGGTAGAGATCCCTAAAAAAATCATGAACGAATTCCAGTTGGCAACCAATCATCGACTTCGTTGAGTCGAAGTACGAAGAGTTCCTAAACGCGGAGTCGCGCGTGACCCGCAAGGCCGCGCCGCCGGACACCCGCGTCCATTGCTGTCTCTACTTCATCGCGCCCAGTGGGCACGGGCTCAAACCTCTCGATGTAGAGTTCATGCAGCGGCTCGGCGATAAAGTCAACATCATACCTGTCATCGCTAAAGCTGATACTATGACGCCGGAGGAATGCGCAGACTTCAAAGAACAGGTATGGTTCGTTACATACATTATACACCTTACCTTACCTACATTGTTGCCTTAACTTTATCGTGTCTAATGGTCACGTGCTCAAATCCCTCAATGCAGAATGCAGTATTTCGGCGATAAAGTTAACATCATACCCGCCCGGCATTGCTAAAGCCGGAGGCAATTATATAATCTGTGCCGGAGGATACAATGGAGGAATTCGCTGAATTCAACCAATTAAGGGACAGGAACCAACAAGCACAGAACAGGTATTGTTTACTTCAGCACGCATGGTGGTAGGACACTATCTAGTGTCCGCCTAGCCAGCTACCACCCTCAAGTTGAAAATCTGTCGCCAAACATCTAATGTGTCCGGCAGCTATCCTTGAGAGCCAGTTCCCATTCTAGGCCTAACGTGCTTACCATGTTCGACCGCATCATCACTTACCAACAGGTGAGATAGTGGTCAAACGATGCGATAGCTTATAAGATATAAAAAAAAAGCACTGATTGGTATAGACGGTTTGGTAGGAGACATGTCGCTATTGGTCTTGATGAGTTCTGACAGACTATAAAGAATACTGAGCACGCTATCTATTCTTCTTGTCCAGTCACTTGCATTTTCTTAACGAAATGTTGTAAAAATTGCAGATAATGAAAGAAATAGCGCAGCACAAGATCAAGATCTACGACTTCCCGGAGAGCACGGGCGAGGAGGGCGAGGGCGCGGAGGTGACAAAGGCGCTGCGAGCCAGGGTGCCCTTCGCGGTCGTCGGAGCCAACACTGTTATAGAACAGGAGGGGAAGCGGATCCGAGGACGGAAGTACCCTTGGGGTATCGCTGAAGGTAACAAACTAATACCACTTTAATATTTTGAGATCCGTTTTTAACTGACTTTCAAAAAGAAGGAGGTTCTGAATTCGTTTGAAGTTATGGTGTGACCAAGGGAAATAGGAATTCATTTTTATAAAACCCGTAAAACCATATTGATATTCCTAGTTACCCCATTTCCTCCATACAAATGTTTATATTCATATTTTTTTAATTTAACGATGCTTGGCCGCCTTTACGCTTGTAGCGCGGAATGATGCCATTTGTTTGGTGAACTAGGCGTGATTTAACTAATCATATGGCTGGGACTGAGAGCGGATCCACGCTTGAGCGTCGTTGTATAATACCGTCCTTGAACACAAAGTTATATGACAACGTCTTCTAGTGACCATGGGCAATGCAATATAACAATTATCAAAACGTGGTACATAAAATTATGTTTTTAGAGCGATACATTCGTATTAATATTAAATGAACTAAATATAACTTAACTAAAACATCCTAAAACTTCTCAAAGGCTACCTTGGCCTTGACAAAATAACACTAGCATTTGCTGTTTATTATATGTTACATACTACTGCTAATACTATATTTCAGATATAAAATGGGCTTTGTGGTAAATTATGTTTAACTGTGAATTTCGGAATAAAAAATTATCCAACGGTTTTTAGCTATTTACATAGGTCAGTAACAGATTTTTTGTAACAGTAAGATAGAAACTAAATATTTTTGTCTATAACGATTTGTTAAAAAAATACGGTAATGCATGTTCGGAATCCCCGAAAGACTGCGTTCCGTACCAATATTTCAACTCATCGAAAGATATCTACTGGCTCCTTTGGGAAATTGAACGGAGTAGTTTGAATATACGAATGTGGATAAACATAAATATGGACTGAATCACATACACTGTGGAATTGGTCCATGGTTTATTTATTAATAAAAATTATATCATATAATGCCAATGTTACGAATAACGTCGTTTTGTAAGATTGTTATGTATATATACCAGTTTAAACCATTGGGTAAGATATCTTCTCAGAATGGCCAATTATAGGAACTATAGGTATGCCAGCCTTCATACAAAAAGTTTTAAAGCTAATTTAAATTTTGCACTCCTTCATAGAATTATAAAGGTTGTTGTAATAAATAAAGAAATGTGAAACTTCCAGTGGAAAACCTCGAACACTGCGATTTCCTCGCGCTCCGCAACATGGTAATACGGACACATTTACAAGACCTCAAAGACGTCACCAGCTCGGTTCACTACGAGAACTACCGTTGTCGCAAGCTCGCCGGCCTCTCTGACGACGGGAAACCACACAGGATCAACTCCAACAAGTAAGAACCACCACTATTCATATGTTAATCAGAACGACGGAAGTGAACGGGTACTACCTAATAGGAGATGAAAGTAGAGGCGATTGAATTTTATTCAAGTATGCTTGACGTGAACTTGATTTTTAGTACGAACCCTTACAAGGAGTCATTAATATGTATATAATAATTGGATTACTTTGGTCACTTTCTATATGAGTATGAAATAGTAGTAGCCAATTACAATAACACCAAGTTATCAATTATCAAGAATATTAATTTGGGTTATATTACTTTTAACTATAAAAAATATATATTACTTTAGCAGCAGTAAGAGGTAAATATTTACATACTTATGAAGAATTTCATAAAAATAATAAGCAAATGTTTAATCTACTATTCGTTGCTTAATTCAAACGCCTCTACTTATCTATGTTTTTAACATGCAAAGAGTTTAATTCAAAGCAAGTGTGTTGTGAAGACTTCTTTTCAATGTGTGTTCACCCAAGTTTTGTTGTCAAATAACCATCATTCAACGCATTTATAGGTTCGACGAATTTAATAGAATTTAAAGTCTAATAATTAAAGGGAGCCGTGTGTTCTTTTATTCGCTCTAAAGCTAGTAAAACGATTGAACGAAACCTTATTCTTATATATTGACAGCTTTCATAATGTGTGTGATGCACTGAACTATCGAATCATTTTAAACAGAGCGAATAAAATATGCACACGAAATATTCAAGCATGGTAATAATTAACCATACCAACCTGAGTTGACTGGGTTGGAATTAACATTTTACTAATATAACTTTAGTTTGTTACTGTCGTCACCGCTTCTAAGGTGACCAGACTCGTTCTAAGTTATATTCAAGTACATCAAAATATTCTCTAACTTTAACCATACCTTTTAAAATGTTTCTCCCATTGTTTATTCATTGCTGCATGTCTGGTCACCTTTAATATAAACTCTATACTCTATCGCAGTTGTGAGCTACAGACTGTTAGTTATTTTTTTTACATGTTAGCTGCATACGACATTCTTCGACTATCTCGAATGTTCTGTGCTTGGGCATGCAGAAATGAAATCATTATTAACATTGCCATTTTAGCCTGGACACTTTAAAAGCGATATGATTTGTTAATAGGCTTCAATTTTAAAGTGTCTGTGGCGAATATCATGAATCATAATAACTTGCAGTTCATGTGCTTTTGCAGCGGCATTAGTAACAGTTTATTTTCTATTGGCTGTGCGTCGACAGCGGTTATTTATGGGCACATTTATATTGCAGCGCGTTGGCTGCATGCAGAATAACAATCTATTGTTTGTTTTGATTTATTGGAGAATCGGAAGCAATGAGCTATCTTCTAGACATTGATTTATTGACACTTATAATTGATACATTTTATTTAGTGCAGCAATTATAGCAACACAATGCTGTTTGATTGATTTACAAACATATGATCTTGTTTCATGGATTCGTTTTTCGATAAAAATTTAACTAAACGTGGGGGCATAAAATCTGGCAATCAAACATTTGTGTTCATCTGAAAAATAAAAATTTGTTTTGATGAGCGTATACCCAATTCACGATTAGCTTAGCTTTGGCCTAAAGATAGGACAATGTATAATTCTAAATTTAATGACGTAAACGTCAATGTCAGTTTTAAATTACATGGTTATAAAAAAAATAAACCGAGTATTGCCCAAAAATATCTGTTCTGTTCTGTAAAAATAGATTCCGATACGATTACTAAAATCCAAATAAATGTATGAATTGATTAACGATATTACTACATCTCTACTCTGTTATCTAAATGATTAACGTTATTAGAATATATCTATCCTGTAATCTAAATCGTGTCGACCAGCAAAACTTTCGGACGGAAACATTTCATTATAAATGTTACTATTGCCGCTGTGGTGTGTTCGAGCACCGAGACGCTAACTGGTTGTGTTGGTGTTCAGTTTGTGCCCGCAAGGACTGATGAACAGTTTCATGACCGTGTGGTAAGTCAACTCGGTTAACACCTTTAACTATCTACACCTCACTCTCACACTATCCATTGCATATCTGACTCTGACTTGCGACTTTACAGGAAACTGGGACGTTTCCTTTCTGACTAGCGACTTTATAGGAATCTAATACTTCTTAGAAGGTACTGACCACAACGAATTTAACTGAGATCACAAACTCATTATTTGCGCAATAACCATATTTAGGGATCGAACAGCGAAGTTAAAATTGTGTTTTAGTTAGAGTAATAATATCTACAAGTTTGTATGGAACCCTTGCTGCGCGAGTCCCAACTCTTACTTGGCAGATTTTGTAAATTGAAGCAACTTGATTTCGAACTGAAAGTTGTATAAATATGTAACTTTATTTAAGATAATAAACCACATATTTGGTCTATTTACGTATGAAGAAAGGCCAATTATGATAAATGCTCTCACCAAGACATTGCGGTTGTGTCCAGCAATATTACAGTCAATTAAGTTTCCTATAAAAGAGCTATCGATGTGGACAGTATACGAAGCAGATTTTCTCATTAATTTACTTGGTATACGACAGATGTCGATAAATTTAAACAGATGTTTGTAAATGAGCACTTGCCATTCTGATAACTTTTATTTATCCTGATCTAGTTTTATTTTGCAAATAGGTCCTGTCTTCGAGCTTTTTACCAAAGGAGATGTTAACGCAAGGCGTACCCCTCTGCTGGCCATATAGCCATTTTTGGCCATATGAGCGTGCGTAACTACGCTATATTTTTAATACTGTGTGCGTGTTTCAAGCTAGTGTGAGGGATCGTTAGAGTGAGTGATTTGTGTGTGTGCAATGCGTGTTTACCTCGTCCCCCGTAAGTATCGGCAGAAAAAAATGTTTGCGGATTACAACGTTAAAATCTCTATTGGTAAATGCTCGAAGGGTCCTGTATAAAACCTTGTTAAACTATTATATATAACTAAAACAAATTACTATACACTGTATATGCGATAGCTATATGCAGCTGTATAGTATACAGCTACAAATATCTATAGATATATATACATTTGTATTATAACTTTTATTGGCTAAATAACAATACTGACTAGACTAGACCTAGACCACAGAATAGATAATAGACTAGACTCGGCAACATTGAACGCAATGTAAACAAATCAACATTTGTCTTCAGAACATGAAAATGTTTGTACTTCGAACTATAAACACACTCATTGTATTACCACTTTACACACCAACTAACTGACACATCATTTTATAGTGAAATGTATTGACATAATTTCTATCCTAGCTTTAAAATACATGCTTTTGCCCATTTGTTACATAACTAAGAATTTTTGTAGTGCTTTACTAGACATTGTTTTATGTAAGTATTCTCAGTATACCTAAGCTTGCGCTCATCCAAGTAAAAATACTTTTATTTCAAATCTTTTTGAATCCTGTAGGCGCATGCTTTACCATAGGTTACATTATAATGAAGTAAATACCAATAATTTACTAAAAAGAGAGTATTATAAAAGTTTCATGTAATTGAGTTTAAGATCCACATTGGAGTGGTATTTCATCGTAATTGGTTAGTGAAATAGTTGTTAAGTTTTCTGATAGTTATGTAAATAACTAAGCGATTGTTCTCAGGAATCCGTTGGCTCAAATGGAAGAAGAGAAACGGGAACATGATCTTAAGATGAAGAAGATGGAAAGCGAAATGGAACAGGTAATATATCCATCCATGTGTTAGTTCAATATTTTACAGTAGCTCATTCAACCGTTGATTTGCTAGTGTTGGTATATTGGTATATCACAAAGGTCTGTAATACTGATTGTGTTCACCGAATTTGTGTTTTAAGTTGGCTGAGAGGCTACTCCAACTGCTGTTTGATTGTCCTAAGGCTACTTACAGTGTTGCAGATGCATGTTTTCACGAAAATTGAATTTAATCTATTTACATATAATAATAGATTTATCAATAAAACATTGCGAAAACGAAGTGTCCATTAATAATTTTTGTTACAACTGTACTATACATTCGACTCAAATTTGCTGTCGAGAATGTCTGTAGCTGGCACGTTGGCACCCATGGACTGTCTACATGATTTTTTAAACTCTATTCGCAGGCGTGAAATGTCCGGTTGTTTTCATAGATTACATGCACCCACTGTTAAAGCAGCAAAAAATAGTTTCAATGGTGTTCTGTCAGGTGTTCGAGATGAAAGTCCGCGAGAAGCGAGCCAAGCTGAAGGAATCCGAAGCGGAGTTGGCACGACGGCACGAGGCCACGCGACGCGCGCTCGAAGCTCAGGCCAGAGAGTTAGATGAACGTCAACGTGCCTTGCAGGCCGAGCGAGCCGCCTGGGAGAGAGAGACGGGCCTGTCGCTGGATGATCTACGTAGACGCTCGCTTGAGGCTAACAGTAAGGAGTAAGTATTGTCCTCAGTGTACTAGAATTTTTTCGATGTGAAACTTCTTATGCGACTTCCAACAAGGTTGCGTTAAACGTTTAACACTACCATGTAGGGGGTATGAAAGTACTGGTGCGTTAAACGTTCAACTTTTCATTTCCACATTACGAAGTTTCAGTTCTTCCGCGCGGAGGGACTCCACGCACTATTTATTAATATATTTTTTTCGTCCAACATAACTGGAGTCTTTTTTGTTCTATTTTTGTTTAGTGTACTCGTTTATGCTCTTTATTTTCGACTTCCTCTTTGCCTGACTTTTAAATGCTATTTTATATCCATGGATACCTATCACATATGTATATTACTTACCAATAGGTGAGCGAGTGGTCAAATGCTAGCCTAAGATATATATTATTATATTATGCTTAAATATGCGATGGTACGAGGGTCATTCAATAAATACTTAGCCAACAAAAAGTAAACGAAAATTTTGCGATGCTCCAACTTTTTTAACCCGTCCGAAAAATAGTTTTTGTCAAACTCTGCAAAATAGGCCTCCGTGGCGGCGATGACCTCCTCATTTGATCCATTGCTATTCCCGGCGAGAGATTTTTTCAAATTAGGAAACAGAAAGAAGTCACAAGGGGCCAAATCTGGAGAATACGGTGGATGGGGCAGCAATTCGTAGCGTAATTCGACCAATTTGGCCATGGCAACGGCAGACGTGTGAACCGGTGCGTTGTCGTGGTGAAACAGCACTTTTTTCTTAGCCAGATGGGATCGTTTTTTCTTTAATTCGGCGTCGAATCGGCCCAATAAATCGGCATAGTAAAGCCCTGTAATTGTTTTACCCTTCTCGAGGTAATCGATGTAGATCACACCTTGTGAACCAGAAAACGGTGGCCATAACTTTTCCGGCCGATTTTACAGTTTGCGCCTTCTTTGGAGCACGTTCCCCGGTCTGGATCCATTGTTTTGATTGCTCCTTGGTCTCTGATGTGTACCAGTGGATCCAGGTTTCATCGACGGTCACAAAACGACGCAAAAACTCCGCTGGATTCCGCTTAAACAGCGCCAAACACGTCTCCGATGTGGTCTCACGGTTGCACTTGTTTTCCGGTGTGAGTAAACCCGGCACCCATCGCGCCGACAGTTTTCTCATGCCGAGTTCCTCGTGAAGAATATGATGCACTGTTCTTTCTGAAATGCCTACAGTCTCAGCTAGCTCCCGAACCTTCAATCGGCGATCTGCCAATACGAGATCATGGATTTTTTTAATTTTTTCCTCCGTAGCAACTGTTTTCGGTGCACCTGGACGTGGTTCATCAAAAACCGACGTACGGCCACGTGCAAACTCGTTGAACCAATTCTTGACGGTGGCCATCGATGGAGAAGAGGCACCGTACACAGCATCCAAGCGCTCTTTGATTTCGATGCGCGTTTTCCCTTCCAAAAATAGGAATCGAATCACCGAACGATATTGCTCTTTTTCCATTTTTGTAAAACCGATCGATACGTTCGCTTCCATAAGTTGTCAAATTAAAACAAATGAAGGGATTGTAATGAAAATTTGAAAAAAGAATTAAAAAAGAATGTGCTACACTGTGGTAAAACTCTTTTGAAACTACAGCGCCCTCTGGCGATGAGGCTAGGTACTTATTGAATACACCTCGTACATCCTTTTTTCACTTTTTGTTTTTATTTACTAATTTTTCTAACTGTATACTAGTGTACCTACTAGTTGATAGGGCTATTATAGTTCGATGACTTCTGTCGATGCTTGAAGATCATCTTCGACCACATCATCGCTTAACACTAGGCGAGATAATGGTCAAAAGCTAGCCTATATAATAATATAATTGAGAACCTCCTCCTTTTTGGAAGTCTAAGTAAGTAAGAAAAATATGGCAGTGAGTATTTATTGTATGATAATGAATAATCGTTTGAAAATGTTGTAGGGGTGTCCGAAAGGGAAGCCTGGATGACCTTAGTAATTAGTTAATTACCTAACCAGTGAGTAGAGCTGTTGTTGTTGAGTTGTTACTGAGCATGTAAGACTCAAAATATATGTCTCAGGTTAACGTCGACTTACCATCAGGTGACCGTCTTATTTGCCCTTATATTGGTTATAATAATAAATAAAAATTAATTGCTGCCTATGATCCGCATTTTCCACTCGTGAGCAGTTCCTTATCACGCTTACTCAACTTAGATCAGGTATCGTAGGGTGAAATAAGTCCAATTCATTTGTGAGGCCTGTGACTTCATAGTAGTAACCTGTAAAGGGAATATGCATGATATTTTTAAATATTTTTATTTCACATCCATTTAACATTTAAAAAAAATAATACTGAAAGTGTGGAGAACACTTTCAGTATTTTTTTTTCAGTACTAAGCTACAATAGTTTTAGCCTTAAAAAAATATGAGGTGTATAAAACGCCGCTAATAATATAATAATTATATAATATAACAATGATAAAAAAAATGTTTAACACACGATACCAGTAAAATAATGATTCGAAAATAAATTATTTCAAGTAAATTTATACCACATCCAAATTCCCTTGATCATTTATTTATGCCGGTCTGTTATCTCACTATAATTATCAAACTTTGTATTTACTCACATCCATTTAACTTCCAGGACCGTGGACGGGAAGGAGAAGAAAGACAAGAAAAAGAAAGGTTTGTTCTAATCTCATGGACACTTTCGTCGGCCTTTGCACCCACCGATGTTGCGCAATGCGTCGCATCACCGTCGCAGATCATCGATCGACTCAATAGCGGTTGTATTACAACCGAATTATTAAAACGAGTACAAAATAGCGTTCGATTCCCGGACTTCGGTAGTTGCATTCGGTATTTCACTCGAAGTAGAAAATTTAAAGTTAACCTTGGCCATACTTGGCAAATGAATCGAAGAGAATATTAAATAGCTTCGATCGATGATTTGCATTTTAAACAGCAATTCTTATTCTTACCGTAGTCTCTTATCGGTGATGTGATCTAACTAATTACAATAATCGATCTTCAACTGTTGACTATTGTATCGTTTACTAACGTCTAATCACACTTTTACTCGTATAAAGTAATTTGAATTAAACAGATGTTTAGCTTTGATAGATAGGGCTGTACATATCGTGTTTGAGAGATTCAAATTGAGATTGAATTCTTACCTTTTACCGGCATGCGTCTCACTATTGAGATTCCTAGAATAGATCTATCCATTTCTTGTTCTAACTTGGGATTGAAGTGCCATTGTCTTTATTATCGATTTAGGTCGTAACTTAATACAATTGACGCCGAGTGAAGCCTCGGCAATTTTGTAAGAGAGTGTATATTCTCCGATCTAATGGGCTATTATTCATTCGACGTCGATTGTAATTTAATGAAATTAGCTTTTGTGTCTTCAGTAAGGCTATTCACTGTGTGTTTAAAATTGTGTTTGTGACACTTACTGATAGCGTGTCTTTAAAATTGAGTGTTTTACCTCTGCTGACAACTTATACTATTACCTGTGTATTGTAAATATTCCGGTGCCACTTTAATTGCATTTAAATTGGCCTCTTATCCTCCTTTCGATAAATCTATATCGATGCTTTTGCATAATAATAACGACGGCCTTAACAACGTTTAGTTGTTTCGTAATCATAATTGTAGGCCTATTCAAAATCAATGTCTATGAATGACGACCTCTCCTTTGTTTATAAGACGATGTATATTAATATTCTATTTATGTTTAGTTACTAAGTTTCTGTTCCTTCTTTTACTTGCGTAGTAACTCAAAAGATGTAAAATTTGACATTTAACAATTTTTTTATGATTTTTTGCAATTTACAGATTGGTCTTTTAAGAATGTTACAACCGGAATAGTTATATAAAGACGCTCGTCCGTTATCAACGCACGTATTTCAAACAATAAATAGATAGATTTAATATTATATTATAATGGAACAACGATAATTTAAAGACTACACAGATTATTGTATCCGTTCTAATAACATTGCGTCTCACTTCCTTATGTATTTATTTTATGTTATTTATGGATATTAATAAGATTATTTCCCATGACATAGCATTTATATTTTATAAGTGAGGCCTAATTTTTGTATACATTTTTGTGTTTAGCCAACCTTTTTTACTTTTTATACGATATTTATTAAATTAGTTAACATATAAAATTACTCCTTAAAAATTAACTACTACTAAATTTCGGTAATGAATGTAGCACAAATCAATTAAACAGCTTATAATTAGACGTTTACGTCCATAAAGTTGCCAAATAGCTTATAATAATAATAATAATAATGATTCTGCTACGGTCGAGGTTAAATTCGACTCGATCGTAATTTAGGATGTATCCTGAGCAGGGGTAGACTCTTCATTGATAGCGATGCGTCCGGTCATCGCAAACGTCTAGTAGAAGGAGATGCAGCTAGACAGTTGTTATCTGCATTTCTTTTCTTATCGACGATTATCGGTCGAAATTCATCGCTATTCATGTAGAGACTACCGGCCCAGAAATCTATTCGTTAGACATCTATAGCTAGTGATATGACGTTACTTGTTCCGCTCAAATCTGAATAATGTTATAGTGATATACAGTTATAACTATTTAATATAGCACTGTCGAATCAATAAAATGTAGCAGACTAACGAGACTTTTTATTTTCTGTTAAGTTTTTAATGTAGAGAGACAGAGAGAGAGAGAGAAAGTGAGAAAACTGTAGTTCCAATGGTAGAAGTAATTAAATGCATTAGATCTCACACGAGTCTAAATTTTAACGTGAACTAGGTAAGATATATTTTTTAAATTTGTATAATTAAAATTACAACAATTTTGGCTTGATTCGGTGCGTCCGAATGCATTGTTTCGAGTGGCACGCCATTCATTATTATATACGTCGGTATATCGCTTAGTGATATCAAACTATGCTCATAGTTCAGTTGTGAAATAGAGTCTAGCCCTAGCTAGTTGATAGTTTTCTTATATAGGCGTTTAAGAATGGTATCTCTCAAATTGCAAAGAAAGGATTGGATGAATCCATAAAATCGTATCACTGGGTTTATTATTTTACACTTCTTTGTGTATCGACATGACTCATTTGAAATTATCTTTAAATATTTTAGTGACGTTTATATTTATGTGGTACTAGTTTACCTCTTACTATTAGTAGCATATCTACAAAATATTCATATTGATTTGTGTAAATATTTAGTTACAATATAAATATACAACTATAAAAGTTGGCTCAGTGACGTCAAGAATTTACATGCTTGGTTATTTAATAAAATGAATCACAATTTTCTTTCGTTTATAACAATGTATCTAAATAATATATCGGGATACAAAAAAGATAAACGGGCGTATTTGCTATAGTTACAATCTGTAATACAATCTTTTGACTTTTGTTAAATTCATGGCTTTGCATAAACATTTAGCTCCGTACACATAAGATCAGATCACGATAATGTTTAATATTAATTTGTTGAAATTATTTTATTGATTTTTAATGTTTGCTTGTTGTTGGTGTATTACGCAATCAGTGGATACAAAAAAAAAACAATGGTCTCTGTAAGATGTAATTCAAGGAATGCATTAGTATTTTCTGACGTCACTACTTATTTATGGGTTACTCTGTATATTATAAAGTTAGAGCGTGAAATAAACTATAATATCGCATAATCTTATTTAACCAGCACGCCATGGAAATTTGTATTATGTTATATAAACTACAGTATTGACTTCCGCGTTATACTTAGGTCTTTAGGTATTAAGATTATGCCTAGTTTTGTATTTTGTGTAGGGCGATAGCCCACTTACCATACCGATACTTTGCTTAGTCATTATTATGGACATGTGATGTGTACGTTGGGAGAAGAATGCAGTGAGGCGATGTAATATATTGTACCTTTGAATATAAATAAATACGTAATATATAGGATTCGCTTGTTTCATTTGAAGTTTGCAAGAGATCCCTTCTTTATAATTAACTAGCTTTTGCCCACGACTACGTTCGCGTAGAAGTAGAAAATGGTTCTAATAGGATTTTTAATTGGTTTTTACGTTATTAATTTTGTTATAACATATCAATTATTATGTTAAAACGTTTGAATTAAGGTTTTATAAACATGAAAATAAAATAAAAAGTTGTTATATTTTATGAACACGAAGCCGAAAAGCACGAAGTCGGCCTTTGATCTGGTGAAAGTGACACGTGGGTTTCTTCTCTTCATCTTTTGACAACGAAATCGAAATACTACACCTACCGCAGTATTACTTTGTAAACAATATTTTTTTCTTTGGGTGTCCAGGGTCAACTACTCGGTGCGCTTACTCTGGAGTATGCCACATACAACTGGCCATGGGAGAAGCAGCTCTGTATAGGATCCCTTATACAACGACCTTCACCGAGCTGGTTAATAATGGGTCAAACAAATTTTTTATGTAATTTAATATATTAAAAAATATATTGCATATGGGTTGCCTAGCAAATTTCAGTCCAGGATATTTTTAATTAATATATATATTTTTTTAAATATTTCACTGGTTTGGTTAATAGATAAATCCTATACCAATCGAAAGTATGCAGCCCATAGTATATGAAAAAGTTAGGTTGCCTATTTTTTTCCTGTCACAACCCATGGGTTGCCAGGTATGAACTCGATACTAGTAATTTGCACCGGTCTGGTTAATGAATGAAACAAATAACAATAAAGTTATTTCATTACGAACACGGTGATATAGGGTTGCCTCCGAAACCAGTCCTGAATACCGGTTGCCGAATTGTAAAAGATTAAATTTTGCTCCGAGTGAATGTGTGCAACTGAGAGGTCCCTACCAACCATCCCATGCGTTAGAAGAGGACACAACATAACAGCTGTTTGTAGCCCGGCCTTTTAAAGAGAGTGCGCATGCTCTGCTCTTGAAAACAAAAAGGATAGCGACAGACGCGTACATGCTGAGCATCATTTTGGAGTAGTTTCATATTAAAATAAAGGATTCGTTTTTAATTTTTTTTAATCAATTAATTATATATATGTATATATTTTGTTACATTAATTATTATATACATATATATCTTTAGTAAATAGGAAGGTTATAGCAATACATATATAATTCTAATCTTGCAAATTTTATTTCTATTTTTCTGTTTAAAAATATTAAATTAAAAAAAATAAAGAAATTCGCTCTATGTCATTTAATAGTTAGACTGAAATTTGCTAGGCAACCCATATGCAATATATTTTTTGATATATTAAATAACATAAAAAATATGTTTGATCCATCAACCAGCTCGGTGAAGGTCGTTGTATAAGGGATCTTAAACCATTTGTATTTATAGATATTTTGGGTATATTTTAGCTAGAAGCTCTTCTACAATGGAAACCTCTGTAGGGAGAATTATATTATTATACAGTTCCGGGAAATCACCATTTTCTATTTTAAGCAACAGGTCTGAGAACTGTCCGGTAGTAACATCTCCCCTAAGATGGACTCTCATATTTTTGGTAAGGCTCAGTTTTGTCACTGAAGTTACGAAGTAACTATTATATGATCTGTGACAGATGGCCACAAATGCACAGAGAAAGTATATATATATATAGAGTAAACATTAGCGTATGCGAATGAAATAGCTATAGAGATATAACCCGACTAAAATGATGAACACGTGATACATATGCCTGCTATATAATACTCCATCCACGCCACAAATGAGACCGCTTCACGCACGTTTTCACTTTAACTTCGCCCGCTCGCGTTCTTCTGGGCCAATGTCATACTCTCTGGGTACTACTGGTAAAGTCTGCCAGAAATCGCCTGCTACCAATACAGTAACTCCTCTCATTTGACAATATTACTAATATCTTTATATCTTGTAAAGATCTATTTAGGGCTTTGAAACCCCCTTTATGAGACATAGTACTGTCATTTATACAGCAATGCAAATATTCGCTAAGTAGGTAACTAATGCCTCCTCTACACTACTCGCGAAGTTGAACGAGGTTAGACGAATAGAATAATGTAGAGAGGCAGTTCGGCTTACTTCGTCCAACTTTACCTCGCCTCGGCCGACTTCCGTTTGTTGTCGGTTTTTGCGCCCGAGTCAAAGGGCACGAATGCGCTCCTCGCGAAGTTGAAAGAGTGTGTACGGACTTCAGTCAACTTCGGCCGAGTACTTCGCCGAGGAACTTCGCGAGTAGTGTAGAGGAGGCATAAGAGGTTTCCAAAGAATTTTCGAAAGAAAATCAAGGTATAAGGTGAATTCTTCATTCAAATATCCAAGAATAAATAAAATTTAAATTTCGAATTTTAGTCCGATTATAAATATTATATATTTTTCTTATTTGTCATTCCATATTTGAAGAGCATTTCTCCAAACTTTTAGGCTAGGCATTAGGCATTATGGCATAGGCTTTTTAGGCATAATATGTATGGATTCCGTTTTCTTTTTTCGCGTTCGGAGACCCAAATGTATCAATATCTAATATCTATAGAAAATACATTAACTGCCGCACAAGTTTCATTTTTTTTCTGTACGGAATACACTACGTATCTAAGTACATTTCGATTGCCAGCCCGTGCGTTCGGAAACACCATTCGAAAAAAAAACCAATGACGTCATGCGGAACGCAGCACTTCCATACATTTGCTATGTACCGCCGCACACGTTCGAGAATTTCCATTCAAAACTGTGCCAGGAGGGTGACAGCTAATATAAATAAGATAGTGTAAAAACTAAAATAACTGACTTCAAATGCCACGCTATTCATTTTCTACCAAGTTTAAGGTGTTTATCTCCATATCTCTGGATATACTTCATTATAAGCCAATTTCCGTCCACTGCTGGACATAGGCCTCTCCCATGGCACGCCACTGAGCTCGATCTTCAGCTTTCAACCGCTGCCAGCCAGCTTGCGTATATCATCGCTCCACCTAGCTGGAGGGCGTCCTACACTACGTTTGCCGAGCCGTGGTCTCCACTCTAGAACTCGTCTACCCCAACGGTTATCGGTTCTACGACAGATGTAACCAGCCCACTGCCATTTCAGCTTGCTAATCCTTTGAGCTATGTCGATAAATTTGGTTCTCTGAAGGATGACTTCATTTCGAATTCGATCCTTTAGAGAAACTCCGAGCATAGCCCTCTCCATAGCTCGCTGAGCGACTTTGAATTGGTGAACTAGTCGCACCGTCAGTGTCCACGTCTCGGCTCCATAAGTAATAACAGGTAGGACGCACTCGTGTTAAAGACTTTCGTCTTTAGGCTTTGTGGTATGGGCGACGAAAATACTCGACGAAGTTTTCCAAATGCTGCCCATCCCAACTGTATTCTTCTGCGAGCTTCCTTCTCGAAGTTGTTTCTCTACCCAATTGCAAGATTTGCCCAAGGTAGACGTATTCGTGAACAACTTCGAGAGGAACTCCGTTTAGGGCAATCGGTTCCGGAATAACATGTTCGTTGAACATGATCTTGGTCTTATCCAAGTTCATCCGGAGACCGATGCGTGCAGAAGAATCAGCAAGGGCAGCAGCATGTGTTGCAAGTCCTGCACGGTTTCAGCCTTGATGACGATATCATCTGCAAATCTCAAGTGTGAGAGGTAATTGCCATTGACATTTATGCCCCGTCCTTTCCAGTTCAGCGTTTTGAACATATCCTCTAGAGCGTTTGTGAACAATTTGGGGGAAATAACGTCCCCTTGTCTCACACTTCTATTTAAGTGGATATGTTCAGTCTGCTGATTTTGTACCTACTTGGACGGTCATAGTCGCGGCGTCATACAGACCTCTCAACACTTGCACGTATCGCCAATCAACTTTGCACCGTTGCAGAGACTCCAGAACAGACCAGGCTTCAATGGAGTCAAAAGCTTTCTCATAGTCCACAAACGCTAATCGCAGGGGCTGGTTATACTCTTCGGTCTTCTGTATAACCTGCCGCGCTGTGTGAATGTGGTCTATGGTGCCGTATCCTCCTCGAAACCCAGCCTGCTCGGGAGGCTAAAATTCGTCGAGCCTTCTGAAGAACATTACAACCACACTTTTACTCCATGTCTTCGGAGTCCTCCCCGAAAAGAGGACGGATATACTTATCAGATCCCAATGAAATTACTGTGGGCCTACCCTTGGGATATCTTTTCAACAAAAAAATAATTATCAAAATCGGTTAATAAACGACGAAGTTATCCGCGAAAAAACATAAAAAAAACATATATTTATATAGGTACGGTTGAATTGAGAAACCTCCTATCTAAGTCGGTTAAAAAGCAATGTCTTGCGTTACAAAGCCACCACTGAACGTACTGGCAGAATAATATTCCTAATGCAAAAAAAATTATGTCTGCGCTAGTCTCATGGAATTCCAAAACTGAATTCCACATAAGGAAAATGAATACGGAATCCGTACATATGCGCCCAGCATTAGAGCGTTTTCACATTATCCGATCCGATATCGGTGTCGGACGCTGATCCGATATCGGGGTAAGTAAAATGTATGAAATATGTACCTGTCTTTCATATTGTCCGGCCCGATATCGGATATCGGAGCCGGCACCGATATGCTGGCGGCACCATCGGACGCCCGTGAGCCGTCGGGCGATAATGTTTGTATGTGTGCTATACGTGTATCTAAATTGTCTCTTGTGTGCGTAGAGCCCGATGCGCGGCGGCCATTTTGAGCTTGTTTACTAGTTTGGTTGTCATCATGGCGTCAAAAATAAAAAAAGAAAAAAAAAAGAAATAATAATAATAAAAAAGCAAATGGCCGTATCGGAACGATTTTGTCGATGTGAAAATAGCACCGGTGTCGGCTATCGGATGTCAGCTATCGTCGTCCGACACCGATATCGGATCGGATAATCTGGAAACGCTCGTTCGACGTTTTTGGAATAAAATCTAATTTTACAAACATGTGTCAAAATAAAATGTGATTTTTAAATCAAAAGCACTAAGGAGTATTTATATCAACTTCGATGCAAATCACCCCCAAAATAACTTTCTACCCCTCAACCCCGTTAGGCGATGAGTTTCAATATAATACGAAACACATCTTCTATCAATTCTGTTAAAGAATGTGTATGCAAAATTTGAAGTAGATTGCTACAAGGAATCATCACTTTATCCCATACAAACTTTGCCCCCTTAGGGGCTGAATTTCAGAAAATCCTTTTTAATACAGTTGCTCAAAAAGTGGCGTATTGCAGGGACGTATAGCGTTCGGGATGTGGGCTATTACATACTTGTGCTTTTTTTTTACCTTTCCCGAACTCGTGCGTTCTCTTTCCCAACTGTCAAAATAATGTCTATTAAAATGAAAAACCAACCATGAAGTTTTTACTAAAAAAATTCATAGAAGTTTTTATGATTCATGCAAATACGTATATTTCTAAAAAGAAGCTACTACTATGTTTCAATATCAGATTTAATGATTTGATTGAATGAGTTAGGTTAGGTTTCATTTAATTTCATCTCATTAAATTTTATTGTCATTTCATATCAATAAAAAAATTCTACTGAAACCTTGGCTGTATGGGCATAGTTCCCTTTGCCTACCAGAATGGGTGAAGAAAAAAAAACTGCTTATATTCTACGGTTGGCGCCATTTTTCAGATATTTTCTTTGCGAGAATTGCGAGTTTAGTTGTTTGTTGCACAAAATGAGTAATTTCGACCCTAGTTTTTTGAATTAACACCACTGGAACTCAGTATAATTGCACAAAATGATTTGGAGAACATTTTACCGGAAAAGTAAAAAAGTCGCTACATATCTACATACGACGAATTTATTGCGTGAAGAGAGAAAAAAAAAGCAAATAGTTTTTTAGAAAATGTTATGAAGGCATACTTCTCCGAACTCTCAGCAAAATTAAAACCTTCTACGTTATGGTCGAGGTTTTCGATGATAAAAAGTATGCTGAAAATAAGGAAAAACGTGGATATAAGTGAATACCCAAAATTAAATGCTTTCTTAAAACGACAATCAGACGGTTTTACATGTAAAAAGTCGAAAATAGTAACATCGAAAGAAGTGGAAAGGTTTTTGAACGAACCTCCCGATGATCGTTATTTAGCCACAAAGGAAGGTATTAATAAGTACTTATATTTTTCTTTAGTGTTCAGTTTACGAAATCGCAAAATACAGTCAATACATTATTTAAAAAATATTAATAAATCCCTTTTTTTGTAGGTTGCTCTGATTTTTGGCGTTGTTGGAGCTTGCCGCAGAGAGGAGTTAGCCAATATTACTTTAAAAGATATTGAAGCCCATGGAGAAATGCTACGAATCAAGATTCCGAACACAAAAAATAAGATACTGAGAAGCTTTGTTGTTGAAGGAGATTTTCTTAGAATAGTGCAAAAATATATGATTCGGCGGTCCCAAAAAGGAAAAACCGACCGTTTTTTTCAAAATTACCAAAAAGGGAAGTGTGCTCAAGCAATCGGGATAAATAAATTTGGTAATATGCCAAAAGAAATAGCTACGTTTCTTGGTCTGCCGGATGCTGATATTATACTGGACACAGCTTCAGGAGGACCTCTGCTACATTATTGGCAGATTCAGGAGCCAATTTGACGTCCTTAAGGCGACTAGGACGTTGGAAATCAGACAAAGTTGCAGAAAGCTATATTGGTGATTCATTAAACAACAAACTAGAAACTGGGAAAAAAATCACACAATCCATTAATTTAAGGTCCAGTCCGTCTCCTTCACATGTTGCAGAGAACGTTCGTCCATCTACCTTCGTTGATAATGATAATTCATCAGATCCAACTCCATCAACTAGCAAACGCCATTGTATGACATATATACATAGATATATACATGAACAATCATACGAAATTAATTATAGTTTGTCTCAAACAGTAAATATGCAACCTAAAACTTCCCCAGTTAGTATAAAAAAACTGTACCAATTTCAATGTATATGTGAATTATAACTTTTAGGTATAAGAAACTAGCAGCCCGCCCCAGCTTCGCACGGGTAGAACATATATGCCTACAAAATATGCATGCATCGAATATAAAATATAAACATATTTAACAATCATCGTCATATTTCATCCAATTTACACAAAACCTTAACGAATTATGCACCTAAACCTTCCTCATAAACACTCTGGCTATTGGTGAAAACCGCATGATAATCCGTTCAGTAGCTATTGAGATTATTGCGAACAGACAGACAGACGCAGTGATGGACTTTGTTTTATACTTACTTACGTAGTGATATTGGACGGCCCTTTTGGCGTAAAGGATAGTTACCCTGATTCTGACCCGACGGTCGTTGGTTCTAATCCTAGCTATATACCTACCAATGAAAGTTTTATGTGTGTTCATGAATCATGAGTTTTCGTACAGTGGTAGTGGGATCATTAAATCTACCAAAAAGTAGCTTACCACCAAGGAGAACATCTGCCGCCGTAACCTTACGGCGTTCCCCGACGCAAAATGTAGGGGTAATATACGTTTAACGTGTGTATCTGTCTGTGTCTGTCTGTAGCATCTTAGCACATAACCGGATGAACCGATTTTGTTTTTATTATTGATATTTTTTTTTTGTTTGATAGACGTCTTCATCGAGAGTTTTCTTAGGTTTGATTCATAAAAATTCGTTCAATCGTAATAAAACTATGAGCTTTTTTCTAATTAATTGCGCTATGAAATCAACTTTCATAGGTCTGATCAATTCGAAAATCTTCTTCTTCAACGATATTGTAAGAACATGGAAGCATTGACCTGATGCTGGGACATCTCCTGGACTCTACAGAATACTCAAATCCTCACCAACTTACAGCTCAGATTTTAAATGTCGTGTTTAGAGTCATTGGAATGCTTTTCATTAAAAGATTATACATAGATCAGTTGGGGTGGTTTAAAATATTATATTATTATATATATATACTAGCAGCCCGCCCCGGCTTCGCACGGGTAGAACATATATGCCTACAAAATTTGCATCAGTTTGTTGCATCGAATATAAAATATGAACATATTTAACAACCATCGTCATATTTCATCCAATTTACACAAAACCTTAACGAATTATGCAAATAAACCTTCCTCATAAACACTCTGGCTATTGGTGAAAACCGCATGATAATCCGTTCAGTAGCTATTGAGAATATTGCGAACAGACAGACAGACGCAGTGATGAACTTTGTTTTATAATACTTACGTACGAGTATTGATATTGGACGGCCCTTTTGCGTAAAGGATAGTTACCCTGATTCTGACCCGACGGTCGTTGGTTCTAATCCTAGCTATATACCTACCAATGAAAGTTTTATGTGTGTTCATGAATCATGAGTTTTCGTACAGTGGTAGTGGAATCATTAAATCTACCAAAAAGTAGCTTACCACCAAGGAGTACATCTGCCGCCGTAACCTTACGGCGTTCCCCGACGCAAAATGTAGGGGTAATATACGTTTAACGTGTGTATCTGTGTGTCTGTCTGTAGCATCTTAGCACCTGACCGGATGAACCGATTTTGTTTTTATTATTGATAGTTTTTTTTTGTTTGATAGATGTCTTCATCGAAAGTTTTCTTAGCTTTGATTCATGAAAATTCGTTCAATCGTTATAAAATTATGAGCTTTTTTCTAGTTAATTGCGCTATGAAATCAACTTTCATAGGTCTGATCAATTCGAAAATCTTCTTCTTCAACGATATTGTAAGAACATGGAAGCCTCCTGGACTCTACAGAATACTCAAATCCTCACCAACTAACAGCTCAGATTTTAAATGTCGTGTTTAGAGTCATTGGAAAAAGCTATTATACATATCTATGTATAATAGCTTTTTATCTATCTATGTATAATAGCCCCGACTGATCTCAGTCGGGGTGGTTTAAAATATTATATTATATTATTATATACAACAGATCATATTATTATACTATATTGACTTCAAATTGATTGTGATCGGTGGGGATCTACAGCATAGCTAAGCGTATAATAATATTTTCGTAGTAACTATGACCTAATCTGTGGTTTCACTGCAAATATTTTATTAATTTTGCGATGCGTGTTTGTGAAATTCGTGATATCTTCTAGAGTTTTCATTTGAATTATATACTGTAAAGGACAATTTTAATCTATAATATGTGGCCAAGCTAATTAACGTAATTATTTGGATAAGGATTAATACTATATACTTGAAAATAGCCTTGGAAGTTATGTAATATTTTTTAACATAAAATTTTAAGATTAATATGGTTACTGTGAGTGAACCTTAAGAGATAGACTTATGCTGTCGCGGACTTTTTTGTAGGTTTTATTAAGTTGTACTACTCTTGCAAATAAAATATTCTTCTATCTATTTTCAATTAAGCAGCGTTCGTAAGAAACGTGTTTTTTCGACCGTTTTTTTGCCGACTTAGGTTGCAAATTAGGTCTCCACGAATGTACCTTTGATTTAAACGGGATAATATATAGCCTATTTTCATTCCGAAAGTCCATTCTATGTATTAGTGAAATATTTTTTTAAATCGGTTCAGTAGTTTTTGAGCCAAATCATTACAAACATACAAAAATACAAATGTTCTCTCTTCATAATATTAGTATAGATAAATGTTAAGTTAGTTGAGTTTATTGTGTTTTTATTATTTTATTAAATTGCTTCATTTTTTCGCAACTGTATTAAAATAGTCGTTCAGTACACGTGCGGAACCGTCATTGCAACTTGTTCCGACTGTCCGACTGTAGACATTTCTCGGAACTCTTTGCATTCTTATCGGATGCGTACGTCATACAAAGAACACACACCGATAATAAAGGAACACACCGTCCAAGTCACAGGTCTCTACGATCAGCGGTTTAGGCTGTGCGTTGATCCGTCAGTCAGTCATTCAGGACAAAGCATTTTATATGTATAGAAGATTGAAAATGGCTTAAATTACGTAATCTCAGTCGAAAAGGGTTTTGAGGCCTTTCAGGACGAATCGCGACCCTTTCTCAAGGACGTGCGCTCCGATGGCTGCAGTACGCAAAAGTTTCTAACATTTTTAGGGTTCCGTACCTCAAAAAGTAAGAAAAAAGGAACCCTTATAAGATCACTTTCTTGTCCGTCTGTCCGTGTGTCACCACTGATTTTCTCAGGAACAGGTGAACCTAGCAAGTTGAAATGTATACCTGATACTGAAGTCTATATCCCTATTGGGTGTATAAAAACCAAGGTCTTGAGTCAACACAATAAAAAGATATGGGCAAATTTAGATTTTCGCGAAAACTTCTTAGTACCAAAATGTACCTTAATTTTCAACTTTTTTATTTTTCGGAATTTTCCCTTTACTTGTGCTGTAAGACCTTGTAAGACCTTTAAACCAAAATTCACAATTCTAGGTCAACCGGAAGTACCCTATACGTTTTGGGTCGAAAACCTATAGGGTACTTCCCGTTGACCTAGAATCATGAAATTTGGCAAGAAGCAAGGTCTTACAGCACAAATTAACGAAAAAATCCAAAAATAAAAAAGTTGAAAATTAAAGGGTCCTCCATACATATATAGTTTACGCCAATTAAGGTAGACCTCCGAGTTATATGAGCGCTGATACAATTTAGAGGTCTAGCTTAATTGGTAAGGAACACAACAACGTTGGTACGGAAGCCTCGGTGGGCGAGTTCAACTCGACTTGGCCGGTTTTTTTTTAAATTGATGTTCTTTTGTTTTGGTTTATCGATCGTCATTTCTGTATCCTTTCCTTTCACAACCATACCTTTATTCAATATCTTCGGACTTCCCCCTCCCTTTATAGCGGTTGACTTTCATGTCCAATTAGGCGTATCGTAGGTAAAATTAAAATACATTCTAGTTTTGTTTAATTTTTTATTTGGTGATGCATAAGATCACATACACAGTGTTATTACATTCGGCGACCACATTAAAATACAATCCATATATTCACGAACAACCTCAAAATATACTGTATGTAAACAACATTACTACATCTAGATAATAATATTAATATCTTTGGCAGCACTATGGAAAATATACTTCTACCTATTTATTTTAATGAAAATGCAACTTTAAATATAATATGGTAACAATCACAACATTTCTCGACGATACAAACTTTAAACAAAGTAACATTATATCGATTTTAAAATATTTGACGGTATAATATACTAAAACATCAGAATATCTATTTTAATTATTTATTTACAATACCTACCTATTTTATATCGGGGTTTTACTCCTTCAGGGTTTTGATCATTATGATATAAATTTACATTCAGAGAACCGTAAAATATAGTAATAAATGGTACTTTGCACCTCACGTTAGGATTTGTAATTAGGCTACATTATCTAATTTTAATTAATCGAATTACTTACTTGGTTCATTTATCCCATTATTTTTATGAACGTTGCCAGCCCGAGGAGCGTGTGCAGATTCAAATCATGCTACGTTATTGAACAGGTACAACTAAATTTTGAATCTATTTTTTATTTTACTACCAGATGTGCCTCGCGGCTTTGCTCACGTTTAATCCTTTTATAAACCTTCCTTTTGAATCACTCGTATCTATTGATGAAAACAGCATTATAATCTGTTGCGTAGGTAGCTTTAGTTAAGGTAGTTTAAAATATCAAAGCATAAAAGGGGAGGAACAGCCAGCGGAAAGCCGCTTTGTTTTATTCCATGTAAAGATTGCAACCTATGTCCAGATATTATAATAGTTGATAAAACAGTAATCAACAGTATATTTTTAACCGACTTCACAAAAAAGGAGGAGGTTTTCAATTCGTCGAAATCTTTATTTTTATTTACGATGTGATAAAATATTTACTTATCAGCAATAATTTTGATTACTAAGGGGTAAGGTTAATAGAAGCAAAAGTCACGTAAAGTTTATGTACTTCTTGATTTATGTCTGCACTTCTCGCTACATCTATCCATTAGAACTATCTCATAAAAAATGCTTTAACTGGAAACTTCTGAATATTAACAAAGCTCAACTTGAAGAAGATAATGAAATTAGCGTTAAAAAGTCTTACTATTTCGTTCTCATTTTTTTATCATTATCATTTCGCCTAAGCTATGGAGGATATATTTCAATCTTTTAGACTTTATGTCTCTAGTAGACGACACTCGAATACTTTCCTTTCCCTCGCTTTTTTTATGTAGGTATCACAGGTCATGATCCTTAACGCCTTCAAAAGTTGTCAATAGATAAAAAGATATGTTCTGAGCTTATTTCGATTTGAAGTGGATATGGTCTTATTTCTTCGTAATATAAAAATTTATGTAAGTATATAAAGTTATTTTGAGTAAATAGAATTATCATTAAAAATAAAGCGGCACAACAAGACATTTCAGAATCAAAGCACTGACCGAGGCAGTTCTTTGATTATAATTCTGAGTGCCTTGTGTGAGTTTTATAGATTGGTTTACTCACTCGATCACGTTACAGTAAACGCAGATTTGTATGGAATTAAAAAGCACCATCTAGTGTGCAATAGAGGTAACATTGTAATTTCCATACAAATTGCGTGTACTGTAACATGATCGAGTAAATAAATTTAAAGAAACTCGCACTAGGCACACTGAACTGTCTAAAGTGTGTATTATTATATAGTAATCTTGGCTTCGTATTTTTTCCCTTCTCTACCTCCTGATTCTCAGTCATTCGAAAACCAATCAGATTCTGATGCATCGTTTTAATTTTGAATATTGATAAATCCTTGTGTTATTTTGTCGTGGAAACCTTTCTAATTAGAATTAAGTAACCGATCGGAGCATTGTGAATTGCAAAGATCCAAGTCGAAGTAAAGGCAGTTTCCGAATCCGAACTTACTTTCAAATGATTGAGAATAATCCTGCTGAATACCTACTTCCTAATTTATTTGTATTTATATATTAAAAAAATTGTATTTCATATTAAATTCTGAATATTTTTGTTATCTCGCCGTAGTTACATTTTAGTATTTGCTAGAATATATTTATTTGTCTACAGAAATATATTGAAGAGAACTTGGATCAAATATCAATCCATACATCAGTTTGTCTTTGTACCATCCCACGAGGCTACTGTTCGTACAATCACTAATCTCACATACCATTCCACAATCTATGCATCTCTAAATCTAGCTTTTAGTATTAATGTAACTATTATTGGTGTTCTTGTGTCATTCTAAAGTTAAATTTTAATTCTAAAAACGCTGAAAACAAAGGAAATTAATTTCTTCAATAAATAGTAATATCACAAATACTGTTTATCTATAGCTACATTTACACTAACCGATTTTCCACTAATTTAGAAAAGTGGATTATAATTTTTATAACGGAATTAACGCGGGGCTTTGCGGTTTGAATGCAATATTCAGCTATTATTTTGAAAAGTCTAATGTACCTACTACATCATATATTTTTTTTCAGTACGTTATTCATGCATGACATGTTAATAGGTAGCTAAGTCTTTAATTTCATAAATTATGAACGCAACAGAGTGATCCACATCACGGTAAATAATATTACCGTGTTCTTATTTGATAATAAGAAACATAAGGTGAACACGGTAATATTATTATAAAGCAGAGATATTTCTATAATCTATTTTAAAAAAACTAAGAATCTCGGCTTGAATGACATATATGATATTTAGGATTTATAACCAAAATAGTACTAGTAGTAGGTACCTATGCCTATATGTAATTGCACTGTGGACTATTCGCAAAGTTTTTCAATAGATACTATCGTATTTTTGCTCAAACTACTGAACGTTTTTTATTTAATATAGAAAACAGTGCCAATAAATTTGGCACTGAAAATATCCAATAACAAAATGCAGCTTTCTCCATATCTGATTCGGTAGCTGTAAGAGTACCTACTAACAGTAGAATATACTGTACTATATGATATTATGTAGGTACATATTTAGTTTGATGTTTATTTTATACTATATTTATTAATTTGAGATAATGGAAAAATAGCGGTAAGCTTAATCAATTAATTAGTGAAAGAATTATGAAATACAGGTATTTATAAATCACGACTTGAGAGGCCGCACTACATTAGCTAGCTGGTCATACTTCGTAGTTATACGTAAAAATTTCGTATTCATTGGCTTAAGTGAACTTCTTATATGAATAACTTGATATCAATAACAGTCAAAGCATATATTTATTCTAATCATTGAATCTATTATTAACGTGGCCACAAGTTCGATTCACAACTCTTCATTATAAAGCTTTACGAAGCTCTTTACATTAATATATTAATTAATATTATAATTAATATTTAACTTAACTATTCTAATCATCACTTAGAACCCACTTACATCATAGAATAATCCGAAGAAATACATTATTAAAATTAACTATGAAGGCGATAAGATTAAAGATTAGGTAAATAGTAACAATTGTCATTAAAACTACGTACATGTACAGAACCAAAGCCAACAATATTAGTCGAAGAGTAAATTCTAAGGTATGTAAGACAAGCGGAGTGTTATATAGACCGAAGTAGAGAAATCGAGCGCAGAGCGCAGCCATCGAGCGCTGAGTAATAGCGAGTGGCGGAAGCAGAGGTGGCAGAACTGGCAGACTTCTCGGTTAATTGACTAAAGTGCCTCTACGAGTAACTGTCATAGTACGGAGATGCAAACTTTGTACATGACGATGATGACTTAACGCTAGTCGATCCGCAATCAATAAGAACATAGCGATCGTTTAGCCTACATTACACATTATACAATTAACACATACCTACTATATTCTACGCTGTGAGAATCTAGCGAATACTCAGGTGCCACGTTATAGATTATATCGTCACAATTGTCTCAAACATATTCCAATCAAGTGGTACAACCGACGACTGACACGCATAACCGGACATCTACAATTATAATTATTTCGAGTTTCATTCAGATTCTATCGGTATAAAAATAAATTCTTCGTTACAAAACTCATTTGTATATTAGGCACGTTGTATGAATGTAATATTTCTTAAGTCTAACAACGACTTGGTCGTGTGTGGCAGTCGATAACCTACTGTTATGATATGTTCTATGTATTATGTTATTGCCGCGCGAATAGTAACATTAGTGAGTGGCAGACATGCCGGGCGAAGGCGATGATTGCTCACAGTCAGCCAGCAGCCACGAACAGAGCATGCATGTCACCTATAGGTGTAACCAAGGGTGAGTTACTGTCACACATTCTAGATTTACTCTGAATGGAAAAATCAAAGCACTCCGCTTTGATTTTGACTTGGTTTGTGTTAAATTATTTATTGAATTATTTGTCGAACTGTTTGATTGACTGTTTGTTTGACTCTAGTGTCAGTGACATATTCTATGCGATATTTTATTTTTCTCTGCAGAATTTTGACGTAGGTATCTTTTTGGTAATTGTAATTAGGTCTGTTATAAGTAGTGGTTACACCTACAATTGATACACTAAAAGCTCGGCCGGCCTGCGTCGAGGTCGCGTCATATCCGGGTCTATATAACACTGCGCCGCCGGCGACTGGGAGTTGCAGTTGCATCCACCAAGGTCAATTTCCCTCATCTTAACCTTAAACATCTCCCCGTCGGAAAGATGACGTACGACATTCATATTATCACGTTAACACACATGCAACACACATCTAAGTTTTTCCTTTCCACAATCATGCAATGCTCTCCTCGCGCGTTTTTTTTTAGTGTATGAGTTACTCTAATGTATGTACATAAAATGTTCGATTAGAAACGACTAGTATAGCGGTAACATCGAATGCGAGAGACTGTGTCGTTCTGCGTTAATGTACACGTAGCATGTTGTATACGAACGCCATCGATACCAAAACAAAGTGTAAGCGAAACGTGCAGTAAAGTAAAGTGCAACAGGACCACGGAAAGTGCGAAGGGTGCGTTGTAGAAACAAATGCTTAGGTGTAAACTATATAACAGGATCGACAGAAACAGTAGACAGACTATAGAACGGGCTCGTCAAAGGTACTTATAACTAGAAGGCTTAAGAAAGGGAAACATAAAAAAAATAGGCTCCTCTGTGTCTTGTTTACGTATTAAATATGTAACAATGTGTAACATTATGAAAGTGTAACAAGTATTATTGTACGATTTTCACTCTTCTTAATTTATTGATCACAAATTCTATCTCTTCTTCGAGTCAATAATGATATATTCATAACGTTCGAACTGTCTTGTATGAGTTTACGCTATAATTAATATAGAAGATCACTGCGAGCAAGAAGTGTGGCTTCGTGGTGTTTATTTAAGGCGTGATAGTAACGAGTATTCTTTTCTTACATTCTTAAAATATTATAATTATTTTTTCTATCCACAGCCAATGCGTCGCGTCACTGTTTGCCATCTAGCGTTAAAATTATGTAAGAGCTAAGACGCTTTGTGTGTCGCAAGTGCTATATTCAAACTTACTTTGTATATCGTACTGTCCATCTTATAATTACCTAACTATTGTAGCTGCGATCCCTTGAATAATGGTTTAATATAAACATTTAACATACGCATTATTTAGGGATCGCCGGCTTTCTTTATCGGTAACAAAGTTTCACATGCATGAACGTCTACAGTTTGCAAATCGGCAGAGTAGCAGAAGATGCATGTGATCCTTTGGACATGATGTGAACCGGAGCATCTAAAGTTGGCGAGGGCATTCGTTGTCTTCAGTCTGATTCACATACCCTACATTTGTACTTTATTTTCTTTACCTTGTTTTACCTAATAGGTTTAAGTTTGTCTACTAATAATGATCCGTAAACAAGCATAACTCGCGCTTGCGCTTTTTTAATTAGGTGTATGGAAAGTTAATACCAGTGCCCTCTAGCAAAGTTAGAAGGTATTGTTTAACAAATATCTAGTACCCTCTTATCTACATACTATGTACATTAGGCGTGCACTAATCTTGCACAGTAAAAGAAAATCCATTTTAGAGTTAAAGTTATAGAGTTTTTATGTAACTACTTATTTGGCTTTCGTTGCTTATAGCGAGTAAACTTCTGAACTTCATATATATGTAAATAACTTCAATTAGCCAAAACTGTGACATTGGAGTTATAGTTTGAGGCAGTTAATTAATGAGGTACCTACCTTAATCTGTCCCGGTAGCCCTGTTATAAATACCGACGATATTATAAAATTGCAAGCGTCGAATAATGGGAGATGCAGTTAGACAGCTATATTGCTGCATCTGGTTCTATTCAACGCATAGATACGAAATACAGCAAGCATCGGTATCAATTTAGAGAACAGCCCCGAAAACTGAGAAGCCTTATGAGATACTACTGGCACTGGTAAGAGTACCTTGCCAGCTTTACTCTCCGGTCCATCTGTCCCCGATCAGGCGACGAGTGTTTCGAAGACGTTTAAGTCTTTAAAACAAGAGGAAGCTGACCCTGGTCCGGCGCGCGTCGCCTTTGCCGCGCCGGCCCATGCCGTACTGTCACATGGCCGTGTCGGAGCTCGACCCTCCCGGCTTGGCGTCGACGCCCCCGCCGCCGCCTGCGTCCTCGTCCCGCGCACCGCGCGCCCCCGCGCCAACACCCGCTGACAGACCCGTGAAGTCCAGCTTGTACTGCACACACAAATACGTCAGATATCCAGTTCAAGAGAACAGGGAAGTGAACTACCGCTGCTATTGCCGGCCCGATTGTCTCTGTACCGTCTGAATGGATCTCATTTGACAGTGGTTTGACATCTTAAATGATCAAAATCTAGAGAGGTCGCGTCAAGCGTCAAGAATTCAGTAATAGAGCGTTGTTATCAATTTTTCTCTTTTTAACCAACTTCACAAAAAAGGAGGAGGTTCTCAATTCGTCTGTATGTTTTTTTTTCTATCAGTTTTTTTCTATTAGCTTTCTAGAAGTTTAACGCCACATAATACAATAACATTTTACATAATTTTTACGACGTGAATAAGACCCATTCAGATTCATCACCGAGATAATCAGGGTGCTGTCTCTGTCTATATAATTTTATTTGAACATTTTCGATTCTGTATGGCCTTTATGTATGTGAGTTTTCAATTAAAGGCAAAAACACCATGCAGCTTTTTATATATGGAAAGCATGATGCGGATATGAATTTGGTTACATTAGGTTAATATTTGTTTCCTTAAAATGTTAGGGCTCAGAAGAAAGTTATTTGGTATAGAAGTTTATAATCATTAAAATGGAGGACCGCGGCTTAAAGTTTATAATAATACACTTTATAAACTTTAAGATGAATGATAGAAAAACCACACATAAACTAATCTAGTTAACAAATTATCATTGCAACAACACATCAACAACATTCAAAGTTTAGCTATAATGTTACACCATCAAACAAATCTACTCTAAACCGATAACACTGCGGTAACTGTCAGTTGGTAAGTTATATGTTACAGATATGGTACAAACTGATTGGAAGAGAGTAGACACAAGTCAGATCCACATAGTTTACCTACTTCAACCATTCAATACACTATTTTCACTTTTATATGTGGATGCTTTTTGTAAATTGGGCTTCCAATGCATAGGGACTCTCTCAGGCATACACAGGGAATACTGAAAATACCAAATAAATAAACTCATAAAGGACCATAACATAAAGCACATATATAAAACTATGCAGTAAATAATATAGTAAAAAGAGGGTAGGGGAAATCTCTACGCGGTATAGATACAGATATCGATTTAGCTCATAATGCGATAACGTAGCATATAGCTTTTATAAAGCCGTCTGTATTTATTAGCAAACACATGATAGATAGATGTGATGAACTTTATAGGAACATTGATAACATTGGTGGTATATAGAGGTACGATACGATACATGCTGAGATCGACTACATACACAGGTTACACACATAAACACATGGGTATCAGGAAGTATCGTATGGTAGTGCATAGAGACAGACCGAGTCGTCCCTTGTATTCACTGATGATTTGTTTATCGCTTTCTCCAGCGGTATAAGACCCTGGATGAAGTGGGACCCGGCGTGAGGCGGAAGGAAAAACAGAAATAAACAAATAAAATATAAGTACTGAAAACCAAAACGGGAGTTAATAAGATTATACGCAATTTCAATTGTTCTATAACTATTTCAAACTAGTTCTAATCAACTAAGAAGACTTATCCTTGCTCGATTTTCGGCTTTTGAATTGTGCCAATGCGAATATTGAGGTAACATTTAGAAACATCCGATCCAAGAATAAGTCTCATAACTGCGATCACACGTTTCACCCTCCCGAAAGTCTAACAATCACGAATTAAATATAATCTGTAAAGTACTTAACGGGTGCAACACTCTGGTGCCTTTTAACCACTCCCACACTCGCCTCCCACGGCAAAGGTACCTAAGGAACATTACGTTCCAATGCACTAAAATCTTTATGTTTCCTAGAAAATTTACTATCAAAAATGTGCGATGTGTTGTTCGAAAAGTTATGTAAATATTGTAATTAAAGGAAAGGATGAGTAGAACTGTGTGGGTCACCTTGTTCGCGCAGTCGAAGCAGGTGGTGACGACTTTGCTGATCACGTTCATGAGGTGCTTCGTTTCCTGAATGACGTTATCAACTTTGCTGAAAGTGGCGGCGCGCCCTACTGTCGGTTCTTTCACCGTGAATTGTAACTGTTGTACGTAAGTTGGAACCTTATCTAAGTGCTCTAACAGTTCTTTTTTCGTCGTCCCCGCGGGCACCTAAAAATAAAAGTATTGCGTTAGATTAGTCTTTCACAAAGTATCTACCTCCAGTGGTAACTACGAATCACGAGCACCTTACCTGATATGAAAACTGTCTAACGATTTTGTAAAGTCTATTCGCTTCTTCTGCAAAATATTCCGCTTGTGTGAAGAGGTCTTGTGTAGTATTTAATCGGCCTTCACCTTTCGTGAACTGATACATAGCGAAGGCCATGGAAGACATATTTTTTGCCCTGAAATTCAAAAGTTTTGGGCAATTAAACGTAGGTAGTTAGAAATATCTTAGAATAAATATTAGTACGTAGGTATATAGTTAATTTGCTTAGATAAACGCTCTACTGAACATTTACAACTCAAGTGATCAGGTGCAATTCATTTAACAAAAATAGAATAATTAACTAAATTTCTGCCTCGGAATGTGGTATGGTATAATCATAGTTTGAAGTGAATAACAGAAATGCGACCTGCGATTCTAAAATTATAGTGTAAGAAACGCTCTGTTCTATAAAATGTATCTATCTACCAAAGCCTAAAAAATTACGTTAATAAATCCCACCTCTTCACTATATCGTTGTTTTCATCAGCGGCGGCTCCCTGCCACTTATCAGTCTCGGCGTCCATCTCTGAGGACATCATCTTCATCTCTAGACCAGACTTTGCAATCTTAGCTTGCTCGTCCGAGTCCAGCCGCACCGCTTTCAGCGGCTTACTCGTTGTACCATGTTTCTGCAACACATCCATAGAGCTCTTAAATTTACGATTAAGAATTTGGTACTGAATTAAACATAGCAGTTAATAAAATTATTAAAGTTACATTTTTTAACGAATAATTCATACTGATATCTGGTCATAGTGCCGAAGTAACTTGTAAATATATTAATATACTAACTGAAGGTCGTATTAAACGTTAAATTAATTAATAACACCTTAGTACCTACTTCACGGACGCCAAATCACTTTTACTCCAAATCCGCGAACGAACTTTGACAAAATTTCTACTTGATTTACTCCAACTTTTCTTTAACACTTCTTGGTATCAATTTATCCCAGTTAGTTCAGTACCACTGATGTGGCTGAGTTGCACCATCTTACTTTAACTATAACAAACGTCAAAAATCTGTCAAACTCCATATAAAAACAACGGTTAATAGTTATAGTTACGGTTAAAGTAAGATGGTGCAACTCAGCCTTCATATCTAAAACAATTGAATAAATAATGAGACTTACTCCCGGCCTCGGTAAACTGCTATACTGCTGCTTGTCAGGTCTATCATCAGTAAGGTCCAGCAGTTCCCTCGCTAACCTAGCTGCGTCTGCTAACAACCACGCCCACATATCCACAAAAACATCTAAGTTTTCTCTCGCTGGCGCGGATCCAGGATGTGAAGCCAGCGTTCTCGCCGCCGTCACCACTTGCGGACCGTATATCCTGAGGTTGATCTCAGCGAATTTGGCGCTTACTTGTAAGGTCTCTGACATGGTTATATGTCTGAGCAATTTGCATACCTGAAAACGGTATACAAGCAGGTAGATTACAAAGAATTAAATGTGTCGGATAATGGATAATTTATTATGTTTATTTCTGAAAGTTTGTAGATATGCGTGGGTTTTACTTTAAGTGAAAAATATTTGTAAATTAAGCACCATTGTTGAGCCTTAGATTAGTGGATTTCTTATACACCATGTCCCATATTTAGCTCGGTGTTTCGTATTCTAATATATAAAACATAAACAATGTTTCTATGTCCGTTATAGACTTTGAAACTATAATATCCAACCGATGTGCCCCAAACCGGTTTAAAAGACATTTTTAGGGTTCCGTACCTCAAAAGGTAAAAAAAGTAACCCTTATGAGATCACTTTCTTGTCCGTCTGTCTGTCCGTCTGTCCGTCTGTCCGTCTGTCTGTCCGTCTGCCTGTCCGTCTGTCTGTCTGTCCGTCTGTCTGTCCGTCTGTCTGTCCGTCTGTCTGTCCGTCTGTCTGTCCGTCTGTCTGACCGTCTGTCTGTCCGTCTGTCTATCCGTCTGTCTGCCCGTCTGTCTGTCCGTCTGTCTGTCTATCTGTCCGTCTGTCTATCCGTCTGTCTGTCCGTCTGTTAGTCCGTCTGTCCGTGTGTCACCACCAATTTTCTCCGGAACGGGTGGACCTAGCAAGTTGAAATTTATACCAAATACTGAGGTGTATAGTCCCTATTAGGTGTATAAAAATCAAGATCGTGAGCCAGCACGATAAAAAGATATGAGCAAATTTAAATTTTCGCGAAAACTTGTAAGTACCAAAATTTACCTTAATTATCAACTTCTTTTATTTTTCGGATTTTTTCCTTTGCTTGTGCTGTAAGAGCTTGCTTATAACCAAAATTGACAATTCTAAGTCAACCGGATCGTATAGGTTTTGGGTCGAAAACCTATAGGGTACTTGCCGTTGACCTAGAATCATGAAATTTGGCGAGAAGCAAGGTCTTACAGCACAAATAAAGGAAAAATTCCAAAAAATAAAAAAAAGTTTAAAATTAAAGGGTGTCCCCATACATACATAGTTTTGGCCAGTCAAGATTTGGCATCTGAGTTATATAACGCTCATACAATTTAGAGGTCTAGTTTAATTGGTTCTTACTAACGTTGGTACGGAAGCCTCGGTAGGCGAGTCCAACTCGACTTGGCCGGTTTTATTTTATTATTAGAAGAGGCTATAATACGAAGATGGGTTTAGACCACCAAAACAATGTATTAGGCAAATTAATTTTTTTAGCCACGCTGGTGCACACATTTTACTCCGAGTATCCGCTACTAACTACTTAATAAAAGCTTTTTCAAAATGATTTTTCACTTTTATAAAGGTTCTCCTACGATAGAAGACAAAATTGTTCATTTGATTCTAAAAGTTTAGTTTACTTGCCAGAATAAGTCGTGTACCGGTTATAACTATATAGACAGACATGATTATAATTATGTCTGTGTATATGTACCTATGTACTGGCTTGTTGCATGATTTGGTTTATATTGTTAGTGTAGCATGCAATGTTTTCAATAAATAAATAAATAACGTTATTACTTCAGGATTAGTAGAGTATGTAAAAGCCATAATTAAGTACGGACCTCTATAATATGGTCTAACTGTTCGTGTAGCCGGCTGGCTATTTGATGCAGTCTCTCTGATTCTCTCTCACCACAGGAACTAGCTGTGGAACAATCAACGCAAAATAAATCCTAACCCTTTATCAACTATCAAAATATTGGTAAGAGCCTGAGTTTCACGATCATGTTACCGACTGCCATTTATGAATAAGAACAGCTTTTCATTGTTTTTTGGGATAGCAAAAGTGGACATACGTTTTTTACTAACTTTACATTAACTATTTATTACCTACCTACTCATTTTAAGCTTGTTGATGGTAGAAAGTCTTCAAATCGAGTGAACGGGTATCTTGTAGGTAAGGGTGCTACATCGTCGATCGCACATCAGGTGAGATAGTGGTCAAAAGCTTGCCTATATGGTAATAATAAAAAAATAAATAACCGACCCTACTTGAGTTTTGCTATTAAAATTTATTAATTGCAGTGGAAGTTACCGTGGCGGGGACGGCAATAAGTCGTGCAACCCAGGCCCTCGGGGCCTGTTTTTGTGCGCTACCGTCTACGTATCAGGAGGTTGAGAGTAGAGGGTAGTTCACTGGTCAAAGCCCCAGGCATCGCAGCGTGTAGGTACCTACGGTCCTGCGGTTACCTATGCACGCGAGGTCGGCGGCGAGCCGCTTGGCCTCGTCTGCAAGGGGTGCGAGGTCGCGCGCTTGGTCGCGCGCCGCTGCGACCAACGCGCGCTCGAGCTCGCCCGCTGCACTCGTCGCGCCGGTACACGCGCTCTCTAAAGCCGCGCCACCTATCGCCGCCGATTGCTCCTCCTGAATATATAAAACGCTTGTTCTCTCGCGAAAGAATTTTTAGCACAACTTAAGGAGCTTCAGTGAAAATCCTCAAGTCATGCTAATAAGGCCCATCGAATGACTGAGGAACTACAATCAGCGGACTAATGATAGCTTACGAAGGAGTCCCGTGTATGTCTTCCAAATCTTAGTATGTTTTTTGTGTTTTTGTACAAACTGAGTTGTTTTGTTTTCCTTTTAATTTGAATAAGAAATAATGCATTCGACCCAGTATATAGGCCTTTAAATATCAGAACATAAAAGAAATACTATTCCGCCATCTTGGATGGTCCGCCATATTGATTTAGAAAGATGTCACACACTATATTGTGCATTGTCATCCAAACTAAACGTGTATACAAAATTTCAGCTCAATCGGTTGAAGATATCTACTTCAAAATTGAGTTCAAAGATTCCACCCGAACATACATACATTGCAAGTTAAATAAAAGCTTTTAAAATCAAACAGTTCAACTCACAAGAGAGACAGCAACGGCGACGAGCCTCTCAAGCTCGTACGCTATCCGTTCGGCGAGCGATAATATCCGCTGCCGATGTTCATGCGAGGTATATGCGGAGTCGGTGAAGTCATGCGTTCTTTCTACCAACGCGCGTAGAGTGGAGGCCAGAGCTCTTCTTCTTGCAGGATCGGCACCGCCGCGCGCTCTCGCCGTTCGAACTTGTGATGTGAGTCCTCGTAACGCGCCCAGCGCTGTCCCAGCTTCCCATTGAGCTGCCTGTTACAATCACACACATATTACACCTTAACACACTAATTTCATAATTTGTTAAGTTGGTACTCTGGGTAGTACGCGAACGTGGGGTTTTCTAGAGATTTAGAATACTTTTAAAGTTTTGATATCTGGGCTATTAGCACTATCATATCAATATTATTACGGAGGCGTTAAGACATGACAGTTATTCGCTTGCGAAACAAATTTCTTAAGTAAGAAATTATACAAGATTTAATATTTTTGTAAAGTGACATGGTTTATAATTATTACCTAATATGTTCCTAAATAATTATGAAATTGAAACGGAGGAAGTAAGAAAAGATAGGTATATAAAGATTAACAAAATAAAGAAAAGGTAGCTCAAATTACCTACAGTCTACTGAGCGTACTTACCCATCATTCTAATAAATTACTTGCTAAGCTAGTCATAAGTACAATTTATACAGCAAGCTGTGATACCGGAACATTATCTTACGACTCGATACAATTTACATTTCACATGTGCGTAAGTGTTAATACAGATTACTGATTTCTGTAAGCGTTGCTTTAAGCTTTGCGAAGCTTAATTTTAGCATTTAACGTGTGTTAACAAAATTAGTGTGAGGTATCAAAAAGTCTGATGCGACTAGTACTACCTACGAACCTAAAAATTGGTTGTTTCACAACTGCTTCCTCAAATAACATTCCAAAGTACATTCATCAAAAGTGTAGTCGTAAAACGTGTAACTTTTGCTTAGCTCTGAAACTTTGGACATGATTTATTCGTACAATGTAAAGTGAATCGAAGACAGCAAGCGACATCACTTTCACGTCTTACTTCGCTGTTCTTGCACTCACTTGCTTAACTTTCAAATACATGAGGAAGCAACGTTTTCTACAAAGGCGTAATATAAAATATTTCGAAAACAAAGCGTACTTTCTAGTGCAAGTTTAAAATACATTTTGTAGATAAAATGAAGGCACTCTTCTACCTGCCGTTTCGTATTTTATACCTGTTCATGACTATCCGAGAAAGGCTTCAACTACAAGAAAAGAAAAATTCTGTTTATGCACGGAAGTGGAATTTCAAGTAGGAGAGGCAGTAAGTCCAATAGATAGATGGTGAGTCGTGGAAGCAAACGATAGGTGGAAGGGAAAAGGCTACCTGAATTTTAAAGCAGCATCTAATATATATTTATCAGTACTACTTACCTATGAAATTCCTTTTTATGCTTAAGTAATTGTAATTAATCAGATTAGATCTTATTTAATTGCTAATTAAACGCATATGACTGCAGTATAACAAAATTATATGAATGTTAAAATTAAGTTTATATATTAAAGTATGACATTTTATTTGAGTACATGAATTATGTAGGCATAGTGAACATTACATCTAAAATAAACGACAGAGCGAGCATATTTGTGGTTCACCTAAAAAGTAGGTACCTACATGTGCTTTATGATGGTAGTTTAGAGCTATAAATATACTAGTATGATTGTGTGTCGGCTGCCCATCGAGATAACGACATGAAATGATCTGTATCACGCCTGTGGTAGACGCGAGCTTATATCTATCTACTTCCCATTAACTTTCTGTAGTGTGTCCTATTTCATCGTGAGTGGATCTTAAACGGGCACTCTAAGTAAATTGAAAACGAAGCTACTTGTCAGTAGAAAATATGTTTAACGAAGTTACATTATAAAACCATAAAACAGCATTTTCAATACAAAATGTATAACTGAAACTAATTCCAGAATATATCTAATCTGCGGCCCCAAATTTAAAATAAAATATAATAAATTATTTCTCGATGTGAAGCGCTCTCATCGAATGGAAATAAAGATTCAAGAATAGCATGAAAAAGGTTAGCAGGTCAACCGCTCTCATTAACGTGCGCCTGAATAAACACAAATATATCAGAACCCTAACCTTCTGATGGTGATTTAAGATTGTCAAGTCAAGGGCGGCAGGGCGCCAACCTGGCTGAGCTCTAACATGGCATAGCGCCAAAACTGTTACTAGTTTTACCTATGTCACTATATATCTAAGTTTCTCCCTCTTTCCGTTGGAGAATCTTAGATGTCGCATACTTATTTAGTAGTCATGCAGTTAGGCAGTTTCTCGTAAGCAGTGTTTTGCACTACACCTGCTAGAAGTTAGGTCCTCTAACTTCGCGATATAACTGTTGTAAGGGCTGACTTAAAAAAGTTTATTTATATACTGTATAGATTTTTTGCCATGGGTAAAGATAAGTTATACATAAGTAAGATTTCGTTCAGACTGTGGGTTAGCGGCAAAATAGATCTATGTGAAATATAATATTATAAATGGTTGCCGGTTTTCACAGAAAGCTCGTGTTGCATTGTCGCAATTGTTACAGCTTAGGCAAATACGTTCCACTTGCATTACCTCATTTAGCATGAACAACATGTCGTGAAATTTCACGATGCTTACCATCTTCGGACCGCATCATCACTTACCAACAGGTGAGATAGTGATGAAACGCTGGCCTTTATGATATAATAATAGTGAATAAAAATAGTCCATACTAATATAATATCATAAAAACGTTTGTAACTCTGTCACTCTGTCAGTTTGTTACCTAATCACGCCTAAGCGGACGAACTGATCTTACTGAAATTTAACAAGCAGATACTTTATAGCATTAGGATGAACATAGGCTACAAAATTATTGGTGTACGTGAACGAAGTCGCGGGCATCAACTAGTAAATAAATTAGGTCTGTTTGGTTTTAAGGCGATAATAAAAATACAATCTTTAAACTTTATGTTTAATTTGGTGACCATCATGAAAGTTTATTTCTATCATTGTACTTAATACGTAAATTTTATGGAAATAAAGTTAAAAAAGTAATATTTATATTCAGCGTCAACTTTTTATTGATTTTACACTGAATTGCACTACGAATCACTTTCAACTATCACAATAGCAGTCACTATACCATAGACTTTAAAGTGGCGAATGATAACTGATTGTTGGGTAGGTACTTTCTATGATTTCGCAAAAGAAAGTATCTACTTCAAGTATTTTCAATGAAGAGGCTATTTCGTATTTGGCAATAACTTTATATTTTATTATTATACCGCCAGCGCTTTTCAAGGGCCCTACACTCGGGCTTAATAGAGGGTAGCAGCCACCACTCGGGAATACTCGTGTTTCTCCAGTTATAGGGATTTTTGAGAAAACTTTCAGAACTGTATACACCCTACTTGAGTTATTTGTATGCTCAAATGCTTGATATGAATTGATTGAAGCTTATGAAAAAGGTATTTACTTATACGTCAGTAGATTTTGAGAACTTGGTTCAAGATGTGTTCAACCATGGATACGCGTATTGTTTTTGCCTGTGCCTCGGCATGTATACACGAGTAGGTGCAGTTAATATTTCTTTCTATTTGCTATTGTGTTTAGACATAGGTGCAATTTAAAGTGGTTATGTAGCTTCTCAAACATTTTGTCATTTGACATGTTTGGTAAAATAGTCGATGGCTAGTGGACGTCGCGATTTCGCCACGAAACCTCATCCTAATGTCGAGTTTTAGATACGCTCGTCATCGAATTCGTAAATTGAAACGTCGAAAAATTAACTCAATGCATGTGAGTAGGTATAGTTTATTTGAGTTGTAAAGTTAGTTTAGTTTATGAACTTACATGTTATTTCACTTCCAAGTTTTCATGAAATTACATTGATCATGGTCACTAGACAGGGATAGAGATTGCAGTCATCAGGATAGTTCTTATGATATTTAAAACTGCCTCATTTATTGGTTGTAACTTACTCGCATGTGAGGAGAAGTCAGTTTGACCGAGTCACATTGATAGTAGTCACTAGAAAACTAGAAATGTGGGTAGTGGTTAGGGTGACTAATAGGATGACAGCATCGTGTTTTAATTATACTTATCAGCATTGGTATATTGGGTAAAGTCGATAATGTATTAATGTACGCTAATAATACCCCATGGTTTCATTTGCGAGAAGATCCATATCAACCTTCTATCCTCTGATCGATCCCTTACGTAATACATATATCTTCTTATTATCTACACCGCCTTCCGGCAACATTTTGGCTTTGTAAGTCATATCGTTTTTGAGAATCAGTCGGCAGTATTGCACGTTTATAAATAAGATTATCGCTAATTGTTACATCAAACCTCGTGTCCGGGCTCCTCGTGTCCAGGCAGTCCGTCTCGCACGACGTAGTGTATAAGATCCATGGCTCGTCGCATCTGACAGAACACGGTGTCGCGGTTCTCACGAGCTGATGCGCTGCCCGGATGTCGAAGACATGTCTAGGATACAAGTATATAGTTGAAATACATGCAATGGTAAAAGTAACATTGGTGGTGAGGTTTATGTCTAGCAGTGGACGGAGAGAGACTGATGATGATGATATATATATATACATATATATATATATGTTATATAGGGTGAAACACCTCTTGCTATTGTTTTGTGAAATGAAACCGTTAATTGGATGACCTGGCTGGTTTTTACAAAATTACGTAAAAACAGGGTAATATTTTTCGAGTAAGTAAATACATCACCTGCTTACATTTCATTGTGACGAATTGTAGCCTAATACACCGATGTGTTTTAATATACGAGGCGTTGTTAGATTAGTCTTAGCGGTAGGGTATATATCTAATACTATATGAATCTTTGTCCTGACATATTGACTGACTGACTGGCTGGCTGACTGACTGGCTTAGAAACAACGCACAGCCTAAACCACTGGTCGTAGAGATTTGAAAATTGGAGGGTGTATTTGTCTTAGTACGTAAGGGTGAACTAAGAATGGATTTTCCAAAATTCACCTCTTACAGGGATGAAAAGGGGGTTTAAACTTTGTTTGGAGAAACAATATTAGATATTCATTTTTATTCGAAACTTCACACAAGTACTTCTGAAAATAAATGAGTAAATACACGTACGTCAGGCATTTTCAAAATTCCACCCCATTGAAATGGGGTAACAAAGTCTGAAAATCAATATTGTTTCGGATTGCGCTGAAATTTGGCATGCAGCTAGTTATTACGACGGTCTAGTATCCGACAAGAAAGGATTTTCCGAAATTCACCCTTAAAAGGCATGAAACGTGGGTTCAAAGTGTGTATGGAGAAACAAGATTAGATAGTCTTTTTTATTCGAAACTTTACAGAAGTACTTCTGTAAATAAATAAATAAATAACGTATTTCAGAACTTTTCTAAATTTCACCCCTAAGTGGGTGAAATGGGGAAAAAATGACAAAGGCTAAAAATGAATATGGTTTTTCGGTTTTATAAAAATCAATTCCTATTTGCCTTAGTCACGCGATAACTTGAAAACGGGTGGACTGATATGGCTTATTCTTCTAAAAGATTCTAAAAAAAGCACATCTAAATGTGCTTTTTTTATAATAGAAAGGTTTTAACGAAAGAAAAGTTTTAAGTAAATGAAAATTTGTAACGTGGGCGAAGCATATATGTATAATATATAAGCATATATGCATACGCGAAGACTTAAGGTCCGGCCACACCGCGGCGTCCTGCGACCTGCGGGCGCGATCTCAGTACTTTTCAATTGTTTTCTGACCGCGTTTGGTGTGAACCAGTCAGTACAAATACCACTGCGCTATCTGATGGCCGCCTAGATCGCGCACGCAGGACGCTGCAGTGTGTCTGTACCTTTAACATTATAGGCCAGGAGGTTGCAAAGATGATTTGAAGCTAGATAGAAATATCTACACTTCTTACCTACTTAGTATAACCATAACTAAGTAATATTGGTGTTTCTTGTCCAAACAATATACTCTATCTACTCAAATTATTTTCATTTTTGGATTCGGGATTAAAATATTACTTCCTAAGTTATGAGTAAAACATATTTCTCTCGAAACTTTTACATGTGTTGTGAAAACTGCACTAGATGTTTACTAGTCTATGTTCTGTAATTATTTCTAATATTTCAGATTTAATAATATCATAGAAACATTTAAGGAAAATCTACGTAACAAATTCAAAGAGGATTTAAAATATTTTCATAAAACTGATGTAAATTACCTCCTGCGAGAACACAGTTATGTAGTGTCAGTTGCCATCCCCATTTCTATGGGGATGGCAACATGAATATTAATATCTCTAATATTGATATCACTGGAGACACTATCCGGATTTGATATTCGGAATTTTAAATAGTTTTTATAAGGCCTTTGGCAAATCTGTCATAAATCGAAGCTAAAAAAAAAAAAAAATCTGATTAATAGATCTAATAATATAGGGTCGAATTGATATATAACTGCGTATTCTAGAGAACGAACATCGGTCTCAAAGCTATCAGCGTAGAGACTGTCGGAGCTGGAACATAACGCATTTATCTAAATGGTTACATTTAAATTAATGTAATTAATGTCTAAATAACAAACAAGACTTTACAATACAAATTCAAGTAACTCAACTCACTCACTCAACGTCAACTCAATAACTCAACAGATTTAGTTAATTGATAAGTAATGTTATTTATTTTTGTTATATCCACTTAACACTTCTTTGGCACTTCTTCGATTTATTTTCCAATATACCATTAGAGCCGGTACGACGTCTACGAGTGCTACGGGTAATTTCTCTACGAAAATTATTATTATCATTATGCTCATCAGCGTAGTACCTTGATATTAATTCTTTTATTGATAGTACCTAACTGAATTCAAACAGTATGTAAGTTGTTGACATTATTTTTAGTAAAGAAATAATAATTTGTGCAATTACATATAATAATCGCTTCAAAAAGTCTCTACCAAAAATGCGCTATGGACATTAGTTTTAATACTTTGCATTGCTGTAGTTCAAAACGTTTATTTCTTTAAGGTGCGGCCACACCGCGGCGTTTTGCGATCTGCGGTCGCGATCTCAGTATTTTTCAATCGTTATCTGATCGCGTTTGGTGTGAACCAGTCGGTACTAATATTACTACGCTATCTGATCGCCGCCTAGATCGCGCACGCAGTACGCTGGGTGTGTCCGTACCTTTACACTTAGCTACACATATAGTAACTGTGGCTGTTAATATGATTGTTCAAACTTGCTCGTCCGTCTGTCCTCTACAAAGGGTTTAGGGTAAAAGCAATTGCGGTTGTCGTAAGTCCACACGGCTTGCCTTCCCGTCAACCGCAATCCTACATTGCAGTATCTACAGGGTAGATTAGCAACAATGAAGTCGTCTCGGAAATATTGTAGGTAAGTTGGTACACGAGAACAGGCTATAAGTATGTATTAGTATTGGAAAAAGTTTCAAAAGTTATTCTAGATAATTAAGAATCGTTTACAAAACGCAAAAAAACCGACTTAAAATGCTGCGTTAGACATTTTTGGTACCAAGTTTGAGGTGTTTTTATCTCTAGAGGTACTCATTAGATGTCAATTAAATTACAATGGGAGCAAACAGAAAGTATACTTTCAAACAAAAAAATAAAGAATATTCCACATTGCTTTTGTTTGGTGACATGACAACGTTTACTTTTTTCAACCTTACACAACAATATTACGGAATGTATTTCTTGTCTTTAGTTTATTTCAAATTAAAAAAATATATATTGTTATACCTACCATAACATTTTATTAGGTGAATACTCAAAGCATTTTATAGATTAAAGAAATGAGCAAAACGGTGAGACTGTTCCTAATCCGCTAGACAGCTGGTTACTGAGGCTTGTCTTCATATCTCTGGAGATATTCATCAGATTCGATGAATTTACAATGGGATCACTCGGCCCAAACAAAACAAGAATGTATCAAGTGGGATAAATGACGGAGTTATGAGGTGTCAAAATTTGCTGGCATTTAGTGAAGAAGTACCGTTGTCTGTCTCCCAAACTCATCATCAGATCTTTACGAAATCTTTTATGGACCTTAATTTAAAAAGAAATTTAAAAAAGAACACCTTCGGAACAAACTTCTTTCGACAAAAAATAATTTTGTAAATACGTCCATTCATAAAGAAAATAGTTCGTTCCGAATTGAGAACCTCGTCCTTCTTTTTAAAGTCGGTTAAAACATATTAAAACTATTTGCCTACGGAGAAATAGGAAGCCACAGCTATAGTTCACTTGAGATGAGATTATGTCGTAAGACAATAATCTATAGCGACACTCCCTATAACGTTCGATAATAATAAATTATAAATCTTTACATGTACTGAGCCCTTAAGGAAAACATTGAATTTTGTATCCCAATTGGTAGTTGAAAATGTACACAATAAAGTCGTGTGAAATATGTCACAACTGATGCGAAAGAACGGAAAGTATTTTGTTCGCGGCACGCTCGCCCGGAAGAACTGAAAAATTGCAGGCGTCGACGTCGCCGGGCAGCCGATTGTTCATGCGTACAGTTTGGGACTTTCGAGATATGCGCGCTTCACGAATCTAATGTCCTCCAATTTATTTCACACAAACGGTTCACGCGACAGCGTTGGCATAATAATAATAGTTCCTTGCAGATAACTTAAGGCTTAAATATTCCAAATCGACAAGTTTTTGATTCAACAGTAAACAATGAAATATTATTTGTTTTGATCAGAAAAAATATATGATGTAGTTCAAAAAACATTCTTGAGTATTTATTGGTTCAAAACACGATATTTACGACTTACTTACTGACATTAATTTTCTTTTTTGTATCATAAAAATCGTTTTTTGGGTACTTATTGGTCAAATGTTGGGTATTCATTAAAGTATCTACATAAAACTTTGACTCACAAAAATTCGCTAAAAAATAGGAATTGAAGTTTAAAAGGTAATTTCATGGATAGTTTTTTTCAAAATAGTCCTTATTTTTTTCATAATGTTATATAACAAAGCAGCCAGCGTGTCTCACTTCAGTAGCCCGCGAGGCGTCTTCGAGGTAGGTACTAGGTAGGACCTGTGTCACTTTTGCTAGATGGCTGACAGTACCCCGCTACGCGATCGGAATATCCGTCACGGGGACGGAGGTATCGCTAAATACCTACTGTGCTGAAATACTCGTATAGTGGCCTTAAAATTATTATGCAGTGATACAGAATACGGAGACCGTACATGACACAATGAATGAGGCCATTAACTAGATTACGGCCGGCGGGAGTTTTTGCTCACTTTGGCAAGCACGGCGATCCTCGCATCGAGCCTACTACAAAACGGGCATTACAAAGTTTGCTACCGCAGGCCACAGCCACTCTAATGGTTTAATTTCTTAAATCCCACTGAATTTGTCGTAAAGTGCTATTACGTGATCTTATGACGAAGTTTTGTTTTGGGAAGTAGGTCGAATGGGCGCGCTGTCCGTGCAAGTCGATAATAATTTATATGAATTTCCAGCGAATCCTTACTAAATTTGGAAAGTGAATTAGGAGAAAGCTACTGCTCCAACTAAAATAATATTATGTCTATAAATAATAAAGAAAATCGACTTCTGATCAAATAAACAAATATATGTATATATGTATAAACAAATATTGATACAATAAACTTATCTAAAACCGACAAATGATTGTTTGAAGCAAGGTTTCTCTAAACTGAAATACCACCGTAAAGTAAAACGGCCAAGTGTCGTCTATAAACTGTGATGTCACAAACAACGTATTGTGGTCCCAAAATGCTCGGAACGTACATAATTGATAGGAGGTGAGGCCGCGCTGGTGAAAGTGCTAATTTACGAGAACAAGGACGCGCCGGACAGTCCGATTGAAAATTTATTGCGATCCATCGGTGTTAATAACGCTCCCTCGGGTCGGCCGAGGCGTTTCTCTTTGTATCTTAAGGAACGATGAGCTTTTAGAGTAATTTAGATACTCTAATTGGAGAGGGATAATAGGCTCATCAATTGTAGTACTGTAAATTTTCGGCCCATAAAATTAATCTACATTTTACAGGATATTACAGGATTATGCCTCTTGCTAAATGTCCAGGTAAATATTTGTTTCTGTTTTGTATATTGCTAGCGAAAGCAATCGTATCCTGGAATTTTATTTATGCTTAAGCATCAACGAATTCTGTAATCAACACAGAGAAGAAATGTATGTGATTAGAATTACCTTTGAGGATGTAAGTAGCATGAGGGTGGAACGTTCTAGAACGTTTCTGGCAGCGGCGACCTGTGCCCTTCTTCTCTCGTCGCGAAGGTCAGCGCGTCGCTCCGCAGTCAGTCTCGCTAGCTCCACCATTCCTCCACCGAATTCTGTGAACGCTCGTACGAACTCCGCAAAATTTGACACAGATTCCAACCGGTCCAGTGAACGCGCCACCTGCGGAATGGATTCACAGGGAACACTTGCGTCTACAATCGTATATGAAACATTCAAGAGACTTGATAGTATTTTCAAGTAATTAGTACTCATTCGAAACTGAAAAATAAACGATGAGCGAAATTATTGTACGGTAGTGAATGTTGATGGCAACTTCATAACATGTTAAATCTCATACATTACAAAACATTATTCCGATTTAAGCAAGTAGACCTAATTTTGGTTCAAATACTAGATTATTTGAACATTTGATATTTCGGGGGTCGAAAGCGTTCGCCCAGCCTCTGGGTAGAAGCCACCTCACAAAGCTGACAACGTCAACGGGGAACGTCGTCGCATCCAAGTCGGAGATTCTGTCAGAAGTTGAAGACTTCTACGGCAAGCTCTACGCATCGCATGCTTCAAGGCCCGTACCCGATACTGAGGATTGTAGAGCCACCTTGACACGCAGATGAGATCGTGATGGCCCTTAAACAGCTCAAAAATGGAAAGGCCCCAGGTGAAGACGGAATCACAACGGAGCTTCTAAAAGCTGGAGGAGCCCCAGCTGTAAGCCAGCTGCAACAGCTCTTCAATTCTGTTCTCTTCACTGGGAGAACTCCACAGGCATGGAACAGGAGCATGGTGGTTTTGTTTTTCAAAAAAGGAGACAAAACCCTCTTGAAAAACTACCGCCCGATTTTGCTTCTGAGCCATGTATACAAACTGTTTTCAAGGGTCATCACGAACCGTCTTGCGCGAAGACTCGACGAGTTTCAACCTCCGGAACAGGCCGGATTTCGAAGCGGTTACAGCACCATGGACCACATCCACACAGTGCGGCAGATTGTACAGAATACCGAAGAGTACAATCGGCCCCTGTGCTTAGCGTTTGTGGACTATGAGAAGGCCTTCGACTCAATCGAAACCTGGTCTGTTCTGAAGTCCTTGCAGCGCTGCCAAGTCGACTGGCGATATATCGAAGTGATGAGATGTCTGTATAATGCCGCAACGATGAGTGTACAAGTACAGAACCAGCGTACTAATCATATCCATCTGCGTCGAGGAGTGAGACAGGGGGACGTCATATCCCCGAAACTATTCACTAACGCCTTGGAGGATATGTTTAAAACGCTGGACTGGAAAAATGGTGGCATCAACATCAACGGCAAGTACATCTCTCACTTACGATTCGCAGATGAAATCGTCATTATGGCAGAGACGGTGCAGGACCTACAGAGGATGTTGAATGGCCTAGCTGATTCTTCTCGTCGCATCGGTCTCCGGATGAATTTGGATAAAACCAAAGTCATGTACAACGAGCACGTTTTTCCGGAACCAATTGCCGTAGATGGAATCCCACTCGAAGCTGTCACTAAGTATGTTTACCTAGGGCAGACGCTCCAACTAGGCAAACATAACTTCGCAAAAGGAAATCCAGAGAAGAATTCAGCTGGGCTGGGCAGCATTTGGAAAACTCCGTCGAGTCTTCTCGTCGCATATACCACAGTGCCTAAAGACAAAAGTCTTTAATCAATGCGTCCTACCCGTCTTGACATACGGAGCCGAGACGTGGACACTCACGGTTCGACTGGTCCACCAATTTAAAGTCACTCAGCGAGCTATGGAAAGAGCTATGCTCGGTGTTTCTCTGCGGGATCGAATCCGGAACGAAGTAATTCGCCAGAGAATTAAAGTGATCGACATACTCGTAGCTCATCGGATTAGCAAGCTGAAGTGGCAGTGGGCTGGTCATATCTGCCGTAGGACCGATAACCGTTGGAGTAGACTGGTTCTAGAGTGGAGACCGCGAATCGGTAAACGTAGCGTAGGACGTCCTGTTACCAGGTGGAGCGACGACATTCGCAAAGCGGTGGGCAGTGACTGGAAACAAAGAGCCGAAGATCGGGCTCAGTGGCATGACTTGGGAGAGGCCTATGTCCAGCAGTGGACTGATACCGGCTGATTATGATGATGATGACTAGATTATTATACGTAACGTGCTTGGGGAATACCTGCCACTTTACAAATATACTTCTACCAAATATACGCATTCAAACACAAGTTACGACAGGATAAGGACAAAGTTATACGATGAAGTTTCTCTGAAAGCAACAGAAACTGTTCTCCAGGTACAATGCACCGAAACCGGTGCAAGTTCTTGAACTATGTTGCGATGTACTAGTAGGAAGACAGTGCAGGTAGGGGATATATATCTGGCTGGCAAGTTGGTCTAATGATTAGTAAGCCTGCACACGAAACCGAAGGTCATTGGTGCCATTCCCACACGAGACAATTATGAACAAATGACACATAAATGATTGTCCCGAGTCTAGGTGCTATTGTGTCCGCGATTTTGTGAAGTCCCCCGCGACACAGGATTTCTTAGTGAGGAGAGCTGTCTTTAAAAAAAAATAAAATAAAAAAATCTAGGTAGTAGCAGTCACAGTTACTAAATTACGTAGTTACTCAGGGTTGTGGTTGTTTTCTGTATAATATATTTTTTAATTTTATCTTCGTCTTTCTTTAAAAATAGCCTCCGTAATCATTTCAGTTTGAAGCAATATAGATGAACTCTTTATTACGACACCAAAGATACAGACACATATAACTTTTACAGCTTAAATTTAACGTGTAACAATGGACGGACTTATCGCTAACAGCGATCTCTTCCAGACAACATACTTGAGGTTTAAGTAACCTATAAGTTTTAATAACAAGTATAACACCAGCTCGCTCTATTTGTGACTCAAAGGAACTTGTTGGTTGGTATGCACCGGTTCTTATTGTTTCTTAGTTGTTTTAATGATTTTCTCATAAGTATCGCCAGAGATATGATGATAAACGTTTCAAACTTGCTACTAAATCTGACTCGCGCGGTATGGAAATTGGTTTTAGTCGGTTTAAGTTTAAACTATCTTAATAATTTTATATCTGATAGGCTAGCGTTTGACCACTATCTCGCCTGCTGAGAAGCGATGACGTTGCCGATAATTGTAAACACGACAGGTCTAGAATGGTTTGAATCTCTACCTAATTCTACCCATGCATCAAGTGCAGGTTTATTTAGAGTCTAAGATTATGAACTCCCCTGAGCTTCCCGTGGAAGAGAACGAACCTTTTCAACCGACTTCCAAAAAGAAGGAGGTTCTCAATTTGTCTGTATGTTTTTTTTGTATGTATGTTACGCGACTACTCCATCGAACGATTTTTTTTTTAATCGGTAGGGTACGTTTTCAAGGTGGTCCCATTGTAATTTTATCGAGATCTGATAAGTATCTTCAGAGAAATGACGATAAACGTCTCAAAGTTGCTACTGAAATTGACTCGCGGGGCATGGAAGTCGGTTGTTTTAGTTTTTAAACTATCTTAATTATATAGATAAGCGCATTTACCTTATCCTTGGCGAGCAGTAGCTGCCTGACGACGACCATGTCTGCGAGCAGCAGCACCCGTGTGACCGCGGCGAGTAGCGCGCGCGCCGCCGACACCATGCCGCCGCCGTCCGTGCCCGTGCATACGCGCTCAATGGCTCGACCTGATGGCAAACGGAGATAAAACTAGTTTAAAAGCCGTTATCAAAATTCTATCTCCCCTGAATTTGTCCGATAAGAAGTAATGTTAACATTAAATCTTAACTATATCTTATAGTAAATCAGGATAAATAAAAACTGAAACCGGGCCGTTTATCAATTTCAAAAACATTAGCAGATAAATTCATCTATTGGACATCCATAATGTATGTAATACTTTACATTCAAAAGTGTACGATGTAACTACATGAAATAATCAATTGGAAATTGAAAAATTGACTCAGAAAAAAGCTGGTAAAGGCTGTAAATACGCGGTGATATATGTATAATATACTTCTAGACGACGCTCTACGAAACCGATGCTAGCCGATTATCTCCCTTGAAGCGAATTATTTACCGCCAGGCACTGCACTCTCGTGTACATGTTAGATCACCAAAAAAACACTAAAACAATACCAATGCAACTTCTTTTCTGTTCTGATAACATATTGTGTTCAAAGACCTGTTAACTGTCCGCAGTTTCACAATTTTACCTAGTTGAAATGTATATTGCCTCTTGGCAACAAAGACGTAGCACAGCGGTATTCATATTAAATTCCTCTCTGAGTGACTGCCTTGATAATTTATTGGAAACATCTAGGTTACCGCAAAAATACTTAACTAATTGTCTCTATTTATTAGTAGCTAATTAATTTCGAGCTACATCTTTGTAAGCAGAATTCTTAAAATAATGTCAGTTAATAAACTTTTTTAAACGGACGACTATATACGGAGCATGAGTGATTTTCCGGTGCTCATTGACGCGATTCATTGATGTTTTCTAAAAAGAAATCTAAGATCAGATTAGCGCAGTAGTATTTGTACCGACTGGTTCACACCAAACGCGATCTACGGCGATCAGAGAACAATAAAAATTCAGATCGCAAACGCGCACGCGGGCGCAGGACGCCGCGGTCTGGTCGTACCTTGACCTATCGGTTCATGATACAATGAGTCGAGGACTACAAGACTGGTAAACTTTTTTGAAAATATTGGAATTGTTCTTCATATTCTGGAGTTAAAAAGTTACGAAAATTTAATAAAGTTATATTTACACGAATTGAGTAGGCACTAACCTCAAACTATCATAAAAAAGGCAGACAGATTCGTGCCGAACACCCGAGTGAACGCAAGTTCAGTAATACTAAATGCTTGAATAATACGCTTCCGCGCTCAGTTTCCTACCAAGCGGCAGCAGGGTCAGACGCTTCCGTGCAGTATTACTTCGAAGAGTTGCTTACGTAGTAATCATGCCGTATTGACTATACTGTTTTTGACTGACTATATTTGACTATACTAGACTGAGCGCGAAAACTTATTACTAAGAATTTAGTATTACTGAACTTGCGGACCCTCGGGTGTTCGGCACGAAGCTGTCTGCCTTTTTTATGATAGTCTGAGGCACTAACTACCTCAGCTTTTCTATGAAGTTGGTTCATAGAAAGAAAACAAAGCAAAAATAAGTAAAAATGTATAAATGGAGAAACGCCTCGGTATCCAGTAATTACGCATTGTTTCAGTTTTCTAAAGGGAGGTTCATTCCGTTGTGAGAGCCCACATGAAAGAAGCCGGGGCAAATTACAGTCTTGCCGACTGCGCCTATTTGGATCTGCTTAATGGTAGGAAAACGAGGCCAAATAGCAGACTGTCATTTACATTTTGTAATAACTTATTTATCATTGGTAATGAAATAACGTTACAAAATATGTATTAACAAATTGCTTAGATCCTGATAGCCCAGTCCTATTAGGAAGTTATCTGACAGATTTACAAGATATTTGAACTGGATATTTACCATGTTTTTCACTATTTATGAGCTTGGATAGTGAAAAAATGGTTAATATCGCATTCAAATTTACCCTAAAAGGAAAAAAGGAACCCTATTGTGATCACTTTGTTGTCCGTATGTCAAGACCCTTTATCTCCGGAATGCGTAGAAGTGTCAAGTTGTAACTTATACTGAATACTTAGGTCTACGATATCTTTCGGCTGTAAAAAAATCAAACCTGTAAGTCAACGTAATTAAAAGATATGACCGTTTATGTCACATATTTTCGCATATTTTGCGATATAACAAGGGAATCAAAACCTATAGGGTATAGGGTACTTCCCGTTGACCTAGAATCATGAAATTTGGCAAGAAGCAAGGTCTTGAAGCACTTATATAGGAGTAAATAAAAAAAAACTAAAAACCGTAAATATGTAGTTTAATAACAAAAAAAAGTGAATTTACTATTACAACCTTATTATTTACGGTTGGTTCAGTACATTTTCTATGGATCGAACTGCAAAGCTAAGTTTGTCCTTTGTAATTATAAAATTTCACGTTACACCTATTTAATTATGATGGCTTTCTGAATTTTAGAAAATATTTTTGAATTTAATTTGTTTATACTTTTACTTAATTATATTGATAATGCAATTGTAATATGTGTTTTATGGGCATAACTAGCCTGAAATAAATGAATTTTGATTTTATTTTTTGATTTGACCTAGTTTGAGAAGTTGGTATGGGAGCCTCGGTGGGCGAATCCAACTCGACTAGGCTGGTTTTTTAATGTAGAGTATTGTTGAGTCAGCACTGCGGAGTATTATTGTATATTCAGTGACTGCGGTCAATGACGCACGTTATAATACCAACCGATGATGATAGGTTAGGTAAGTTATTGACTGCAACACTAGCTAGCTCCATTCCTACTGATATTATAAATGCGAAAAAGTGAACGAGTGACAAACATGCATCTATTCATACTCACAATGTATGAATAGATGGTGTTACTCTTTCACACAAAAACAGCTAAATGGATTAAGATGAAATTTGGCATACAGAAAGATTATGACCTATATTAACACATAGGATATCTTTTAACGCGGGCCAAGCCGCGGGGCGCTGCACGTAATTATAAATATTTTTAAACATATTCTGAAATCAGTTTAATCTAATCAAAAACTGATCGGTTTTGAAGCGTGCATTCTTAGGTAATAACGTTTTCGTTTACGTGATCTGCTTTTACTCTGTTACTCTACTCTAGCATTTGATAAAAATATATAAGCAAGCAGGTGTACAAAAGTTGTAACTAGACAGACATTGGTTTGTTTCGCGCTATTTAAATAACTATAATATAGGCATATTGAGACCAAAGTGAGCATCATCAATAAAATTTAATTCCACCGAACGACAGTATCCATTACAGCGATCCAGATCGAAAAAGATATTTACCAAATGAAGGTGTTAGGTAACATGGCACAGAAAAAATTGGTAACGAATTCAGAATCCACCAGATTTGCATTTTGTAAATCCGTTGAAATCGGTCACAGCCGATTGGAGCGGCAATCGTGCTTAAATGAGATTAATAAACGGCTTTTAGCCGTCTAAATGGGATTTGCACACCTATAACCCTATAATTTTGAATTTGTTGGCTCTACCGGCCTAGTGTTTTCCATTTAGTTCGTGTTCGCAATTTAGAGAGGCTATTAAAATATTTCGTCGGCCTGATTTAACACTGCATGAACTCCGTGTGTGAAAGTTTTAGGGTGTGAAATTCGTGGGTTTGATTTATTGTTTCAATAAATTCGTTGACCCATATATAATTTTAATTAATCGTCTGTAAAATTATCCAAACGTAGAATTTAAGTTTTAAATTAATTTTGTATCAAGTTACTAAATCGGTACCAATCATGGTATTTGTAATAATATGTCACTGACAGTCGTACTTGACCGTTATTTCACCTAATGTTTTTTTATGCTCAATAGGCAGTAGTAAAATAGTAGTTTTGTGGGAAAAGTAGACCTCGCGTGCCTTTCTAAAAATTGAAATTCGTCTATATATAACGCTACAACAAACTTCACCCCCTTTCAGGGAGCCCACTGCCCCTTCTTGGAAATGTTTCCGCCACATCTTATGTAGAATGAAGTCCTTAGTGTACCTTCAAATTTGATTGAAAAAAGTCGATAAATGACGCTACAGCAAACTTCCCCCCTTTCCCCTCCTCCACTCCCCGTGTAGAATGAAGTCCTTAGTGTGCTTAATAACGCTTAATAAATCAACTTTAATTAACTGCACCTAAATCTCACATGAAAAATAGTTTGCCTTCGCTAAATCAATTCGTTTACAAAGCATTTTACTTTAATCTTATTTATTAATTCATGTTGACGTGCGTCGCCCCAAGCTTTGTAAAATATATATGGGTTCGAATATCACGGAGTTGCGTGTCAACTGTTCGTGGTACAAAAGTGAGGTTATAAACATTTAAACAAACATTAAAATGCTTTTAGCGCAACCCTAGAGACCTGTATTTGTAAGACAGCCCTTATCAGCGTGTATAAACGAAAATGTTATTGGATTTTACAATAATATCTAATACTATAAGAATCTTTGTTCTGAAATACTGACAGACTGACTGACAGACAACGCACAGCCTAAACCGCTGGTCGTAGAGACTTGAAATTTGGAGGGTATATTTATCTTAGTACGTAAGGGTGTATGTACTAAGAAAGGATTTTCCAAAATTCACCCTTTAAGGGGATGAAACGGGGGTTCAACGTTTTTATGGAGAAACAAGATAAGATAGTCTTTTCTATTCGAAACTTCGTACAAGTACTTCAGTAAATAAGTAAGCAAATACGTGTTTTAGGCTTTTTCGAAATGCCACCCCTAAAAGGGTGAAGTGGGGTAACAAAGTCTGAAATCAATATTGTTTCGGATTGCGCTGAATTTGGCATGCAGATAGTTATTTTGACGTAGGTATCCGCTAAGAAAGGATTTTTAAAAATTCACTTTTTAAGGGGAAGAAGCAGGGGTTCAAAGTTTGGATAGTCATTTTATTCAACATTTCACACAAGTACTTATGTAAATAAATAAGTAAATACGAGTTTCAGGCTTTTTCAAAATGCTACCCTAAGAGTAACAAAAAGTAAAGTAAGTAAGTAAAGTAAGTGGAGTAACAAAGTCTGAAAATCAATATTGTTTCGGATTGCGCTGAAATTTAGAATGCAGGTAGTTGTTATGACGTAGGTATCCGCTTAGAAAGAGTTTTCTAAAAATCCCCCCCCCCCCCCGGATATTAGTTATTATATATATAAACTTTTAGATTTACTTAAGTACTTCAGTAAATAAATAAATAATTACGTGTTGCAGGATTTTTGCAAGGGGTTGGTAAAAAAGTCTGAAAATCAATATGGTTTTTCGGGTTTTATAAATATGAATCCCTATATCCCTTAGTCACCATAACTTGAAAACGGGTGAACCGATTTGGTTTTTATTTCTTTGATGTCTTTTATGATATAAAGATTTTACAAAATAAAAACTAAAGAAGTCGTTAACGCGGGAGAAGCCGCGGGGCACTTCTAGTTATATAAAAAATAAATAGGTATAATTAAGGGTATAATGAAATTTATTTATAATATTATCGCGATACTAGAAAAAAATGAACACTACAAAAACGTAAAGTTTGAGAATTTACTAAGTTTTGCAACGTGAACGTGAATTTTGTAGCAGTTAAATTATTTACAGTTTTTTTAATGTTCATCGATTCACGGATTAGTGTTTTTTATTAAATGCAATTTTGCAGCAAATACATACTGGTAAAGTTGTTTAACTTTTCGAGTACGCATACGCGCCAAATGTCATTAAAATGTTTGATAGTCTATTGTTTCTTTTAACTTTCGACTTTTCTTATATTGTTTTATTACTAACCAGTCATAATAATGATATTATGCTCTGACGATGAAACCTTTTTTCAATTACATCGGGACTACTTGTGTATGCCTTAAAAGTGCAATTTCTAAAATTAAGTCACATAAAGTTATAGGTAATATTAATAAATAAACACTATGAATATTAAACACATGCTACGTGTTTCGTACAACGTAGTAATTGTTAGTATTCCAACTAAAGAAACAGTAGAAATATAAAAAATCTAATTTATTTAATCATTAAAATGGCTTAATTGCCAGAGTTTTAAAAGTTCGTAATTGCTAGAGTTTCTGAAGAACGACAACGAGTGTTCCTAGTCTACAACCAGATGTTGCAGATTTAACTAGGGTAGATCCTGAATACAAAGTAATTATGGAAATAAGCGCTATTATGCTATATTAATGTTGAATTTTAGTGCTGAGACGTCGTGTTTATTCGCTGAGTCGAGGAGCTATAACCGTAAAACTCGTGAACCATTAATCTCTTCAGGGTTTGCATGTCATGCCACGCTGACCCTTTCTGCTGATCTTCGCAGTTCTATGTAAACTATAGTGTATTGAGAGATGTGATATTTTTAAATTCCGGACTGACTAGCACTTGACTACTATCTCACCATGTGATTATGGACTATAACGATTATACCAGTTTTTACCTTGCATTTCAAAGTTTACTCTTATGAAACATGAAACAGTTACGTTCTCTATCATCATTTAATGTCAAAAAATCAAAGTGATTCAATCAAAGGACCGAATATTGACACTGATCTAGTTCTGAGTTTTAAATCAAAATTGTGAGTTATTGAGCATGATTTTTGCATTTCCAAGTACTACAATATACGTAAAATTAATTCCTGTTTATATCGTCATACTTGAACAAAAATTACGCACAATAACTTATAGTTTTGATTTAAGACTCAGGTGCCAATAACTGGACTGGTGCCAAAATTTGGCTTTTTACCCTACACTGTTAAAAGTTGTCATACATAGACGAAAATACGCGTCGACATAAGGACCTTTACATTTTGTAAGGATGGTAAAAAACGATTAGAATTGCCAGTAGAAGAGAACTTTTTCTTTCTCGTTTTAATATAATACAGAATATTGGCGAATGAGCTCATAGAGCTAGGTAGATAATACGTATTCCCTCTAGTGCTTATTCTGCGAAGCCCAAAAACCTGCCCCGCTGTAAAACTAACTCGTCGCATGTGGAGCATGAAGCATCAAAAAAAGATCATAAAACTGGGAAAACCTTTTGAGCAAAATATCTTCAATCGTGACGACGCTCCCTTGTTTCTGAAAATATTCAGATAAAAGGGGTTCATTTTGTTTTATGAGTTTGCCTCGCTCATATCATTAAACTGATGACTAAAGAAGACTAGGGACATACACGGCCATGTTTTTTTATACCTGGTTAGCTAGCGTTTGACCACTATCTCGGTTGGTGGTAAGCGATAATGTTGAGTTGATGATCGTTGTTTGAGGGCCCGGTGGTGGTAATCGGGAGAACGGTCGGCTTTGATGCCATGGTACCGGGTTCAAACCCTGCCGTGCACCAATGGATTTGTCTATCTATCTATTATCTATATTCTATATATTATATAAAAATGTATGTGCGCTTCTCACAGTGACCCTCCGGTGAAGGAAAACATCGTTAAGAAGCCAACAACCCCCGCATGGTGGTAGGACACTATCTAGTGTCCGCCTGGCCAGCTACTACCCTCAAGTTAGAAAATCTGTCACCAAACATCTAATGTAATCCGGCAGCTACCCTTGAGAGCCAGTTCCCATTCTAGGCCTAGCGTGCTTCTGTCGAGGATAATAATTACACTAGGCCTAAAATGGTCTGACTCTCTAGGGCTGAGCTGCCGGAACACCGTACGGATATGGTAGCAGATTGTCTCCTTGATGGTGTTAAGCTACATTTTGGTACCAAGTCAGGTGGAACATCGATAAAATGCCCCTATCACCTGAGGGAACCACTAATCCACTTTTATTTTTAATAATATACCTGCCAAAACTGAGCTACTCAGTCCTATCCTATTCATTTCATTACGTATAACGTAGTGAAATCCTAGGTCTGTGGTCGTATCTATGGCCCTGCAGCCTCTCTATCATAGACTTATTAGTAATCAACTATTCTCTTACAGTGAAGGCTTGTACAGGCTTGTTTACCAACGAGAACGGTAAGCACGCAAATAAATAGAAACAAATCCTTTAGCTCAGTTATTGCTTGGAGCAAAATATAAAATTAATAACAATCTGAAACAGACAGGTAGGTGTGTACACAAAATACCCTTTTGCAGAAAATAATTGAATTGACATTGGGAAATCAAACGGTACCAAAAAGAAAATATATTTGGGAGCATTTGGAGCAGTATTTGCGTAAAGACCTTTTGTTGGGAAGTCGCAAGTCTCGGTCTTATTGTACCGCACCTGGTCTGTATTCATTGCGGATAAGCCGAACGGGTTCGCAAGCGTCTGCCTGTGGAATTGCGGTCAAACAAAATGCTACCAAGCATAAAAAAAATAAACGAGTGCCTGCATGGGCGGCTAATAGTTCAGAACCCTCGGTTAGTGTACTATTATTTATTCTGTGCCTAGGTGCATAATAGTAACGCACACTCATATATTGACAAACCGTTATTTTTGCACAATAGTGATTTATGACGATTCGTTATTATCATTGCAGTGGCACATAAATATTTCTATGGCCGTATTCACACGTTCACGAATCGTCCAAAAATGACATAAGATATCGTCACGACGGACCGTTCACCTAATTAGGGTTCCGTACCATGAAAGGAAAAAAGGAACCCTTATAGATCACTTTGTTGTCCGTCTGTCTGTCTGTCTGTCTGTCTGTCTGTCTGTCCGTCTGTTCGTCTGTCAAGACTCTTTATCTCCGGAATGCGTAAAGGTATCAAGTTGAAACTCATATTAAATACTTAGGTCTACGGTATCTTTCGGCTGTGAAAGAACCAAACCTGTAAGTCAACGTGATCAAAAGATATACCCGTTTATGTCGCATATTTTCGCATATTTTGCGATTTCGCAAGGGAATCAAAACCTATAGGGTACTTCCGCTCTAGAATCATGAAATTTGGCAAGAACCAAGGTCTTGAACCGTTAGGTTGGGTTATAGGAATAAATCTGAAAACCGTAAAAATGTTATATAATCAAAAATGAATTTATTATTACAAACTTATTATTTGCGGTTGGTGCAGTACATTTTCTATGGATCGAACTGCAAAGTTAAAATAGTTTTCTATCCTAATTTGAGAAGTTTTGAAGAATTGAGAAGGTACGGAAGCCTTGGTGGGCGAGTCCAACTCGACTTGGCAGGTTTTATTTTAATAAATCAAGATTTGTTTCTTACATGTACACAACTTATGTATATGTAAGCATTTATTCATCACGACTCGCCAACAACGGACGTATGTGTGAACGCGCCCTACCTGAAATGCCCAACGGCGCTAAATTAGTAAGTGCTGAGTAAAACAAACACTGATTCTGTTTTTGATCGTTTAATCTAGATTAAACCCCTCAAACGTTTGTCTCGGATTATGTTGTTTGACTATTATTCTGATCCTTGTTCACTTTTCGTAGCAGAGAAAATGAACTAGGCTATAATCACATACCGAGCCCTGTTGGTGTAAAGGCTTGACTTCTAAGCGAGAGGCCACCGGTTCGAAACCTAGTGAGGGTATTCGTCCACAGGTGATGACAGTTAGTAGGAGTATATAATATTGATGACACAAATTTTACCTCTTTAGAAGTGTATCTTTTAAATTATTGACTTTGCGAAAAAAATGGTTTTAAGGACCTCAATGTCATTTTTAAAGAACTCTCTATAGACCCCGCACGTATAAGATTGATGATTTTTTTTTAGTTTCGGTTCCATGTATATAATCCCCTTTCATTTTTTTATTTTTAATGTTGGATAAAAAAAATAACCATTTACGGCTCGAGATGATTTGCATATGTTCTTACGTAAATCATTAGATTTTCTCACCTTCTATTGTTTTCTATAACCGAAAAAAAAATTAGGAACGTTGATTAGCCGTGACATTGTCTCGTTTCCACTTCTGATAGTCAGTATCGATCAGCAAGCATTAGATAAATTACGTTAAAGTAATTATTATTTTGATTATCGTTTCGTAAGACTGTTAATGTTTTGTGATATACTTGATATGTAATAAAAACAAACAAAATTCACCAATATTGCGTATTATACATAACTCCGAGTGTGCTCTACATACTCTCTCATGCCGCAAGTACACACAATATAATTCACTGCGCGTTATTTACTATTCTACGTAGAACATGACGCGTTATAACGTACGCTACATCGGATGTTTCGCACGTACGGGACGTTACACCAACTTTATTATGTTTATGCTAGAAATATTATGGAAAATGGTTTAACCCAAAAAGCGATGACAAAAACGACGTGTGAGCGAGCGTGTGTTATGACCGCTTGATGCTTGATTTTATCGTCGTTTTTCATGAACGTAAAAAACAATGACAAAGCCTTTCGGGTCTGGACAAAAGCCGAGTTTATCGCCCGACACACCATAATTGACACGGACATTTATTTATTAACAGTTTACACAGCACGCGAATATTCATCGCAAAAATTTACGTCGTAAGGTCGCAGTTTGTCAAACACGCCGACGAGATGAGTGACGCCGGCGCTCCCGTCTCGGAAAGATTTATTTCGTGACAAAATATGGATATATTGCGTTAAGACGCCAAATGCTTTTACCTCCCCCGATAACGTGTCAATATCCTTTAACGTGTACGCCAGATGGTCATGCATGATCCATGTCGCACCTCGCTACCGGATTCCCTTAAATATTTTATGTATGTTGCCGCATCTCCACGAGGATTTGCAAAAACCGTGAGGAGTTTGCGGAACACGAGCCTCCTTCCATCAGTTGGAATATTTATGAAGCTCGCACGAGCCGGCGGAACCGAGTCAGTAAAGCGGCGAGTTTATTAATTACAGCGGCGCTAATTGGAGGATGTTTGTAAGAGGGTTAATCAGAGTTTGTATTCAGTTACCGTTCATTGTTTAATTTAGTAAAATAGCGATGACCTAGAAGGTGGTTATTGCGGTTCTGTCAATAAATTGGGTATTTTATCGCGGCCGGTATCTGGGAGTGGAGCGCTATTTACGGCACTGCGCCTTCCTCAGTAAGGAAATAAACCGAGGAGAACTGTTTACGACTGCTGTTCCTCTGCGAAATTGAAAGACGAAACAATAAATTATGCAAATTTTGTTTTAGTGATAAAGCTCCAAGGTTCATGATTGCGGATTTGAATGTTGATTGCAGGTAGCGAATCTTTAACTGATAGAGTTAGCGTATAGTGTTCATGTTAAGACCGCAAATTGACCTTATAGTCCCGGTACACTTCAGCTACAGGCATTAATTAATTAAGCTTACGTGTCCAATTTTGTAATTAAGGCGTCACAGTAAGAAAAATATGTGATCTTTTACATATATTTTAATAGTAATTTGTAACAGTATTATTTCATAACTAAGTGCGTTATATATAATATTTTAGTTACAAAATCTTAGATAGAATCGACTTCAAATGAAACAATTACTAATAGAGGAGTCCCTCTCCATTGTATAACCACTTCAATCAAGAAAGAATGGGTCCAACAAAACGATATAGGTTCGATATTATATTTTTCAATTAAACGATATTCACACTTATATTCACTTATAGTGATACATACACAATAACTTCAATTTCTTTTGAATTTTTAAAATATATGAGTAATTAGATGATCTTGGTACTAATTAAATCGTAGATTTACTATTAGATAGGAATAGTAAAGATTGTCTAAAAAATTTGACACGAATAAAATTTTAACTGTCCAAAACGAGCTAATTTCATTCACCTCTCAGGTTCTCACATCCATTGCCTCTATTCAGGTTCCATTCTTGGATTTTAAATGGGTTGCATAATTTACTTATACATCGATTCCGTTTTAGAATAGCCGTGCGCAAAATGTTTCCCGCCCTTTTTATCTTTCAATTTCCTCGTGTTAACAACCCTCAGTTGTCTACTCATCCGTATTATCAAGTATTATAGTCATCCGTATTATCGTGTTTGTTGAAAGCAGATAAGCTGGAAAAAATGTATGATGAGATGAATAGATTTCCATAAAAAAACTAAACAGATAAGTACTTTAGCTCTATCTCACCTAATGTTAGGTGGTGATGCGGTCTAGGATGGTATCGTGCTTGTCTGGAACTGGAAGATGGCATTGAGACGAGGTGCAGGACAACTGATTTTAGTCCAATCCACAAAGCGCAGCTTTACTGAGTGACCAGTTGTTCAAGTGGTTAGTGAGCTTATCCTCAAAACCAAAGGTCGTAGGTTTGATTCGCTACGCGACTACGATGCGCATATGTAGGGTTCCGGTTGAAAAAAAAATGCCAGAAAAATAAGATTTTTAATTTAGTTTTTATTATTTGATGTTATTGTGTATAACTATTGTAATACACACTACGAGCAAATTTCAAGTCTCTATCTATTACGATTTGTAAGATCGAGCATAAAACGCCTGAAAAAACACGTTTCTTGTATGAGGACTCCTTTTATTTGTAACTTTATTCTGTTTTTAGTATTTGTTATTATAGCGGCCATATATACTTTGTGAAGATTCCAAGTCTCTTTCAATTATTTCTTATAAGGCCCAGCAAAAATGCCAAAAATACACTTTGCTTGTATGGGAACCCACCCCTTTAATTAACCGACTTCACAAAAAAGAAGGAGGTTCTAAATTCGACTGTTTTCGTTTTCTTATTTTTATGTTTGTTACCTCAGAACTCCGTCAAATCTTTAGCGATTTGAAAAATTTATTTTTTGGTTTGAGAGATTATGCCTGCCGTTTGGTCCCATCTAAATTTTATCTTGCCCGATAATCATCTCCGGAGATATGAGGATAAAGTTTATCCGATAAACAATATAAACCAATTTGACACCTCGATGACAAGATTATGGCTAGTGGATATGTTCACTATGTGAAGTCGGTTTTTTCGTTTTGTACGATCATAAATTATATTTTATTTTATTTTGTTTTCAGTATTTGTTATTCAATCCCCCATGATAATAAATACTTCGTTTTACGCTTACATTAAGTATGTACCTATTACGGTTAAGAAGATATAGCCCTATATATACTATATATACTATAAAGTGCGGACAGACAGACAGACAGACAGACAGACGGACGGACGAACAGCGAAGTGTCAGTAATAGGGTTCCTTTGGTACCCTTTGGGTACGGAACCTTAAAAATGGTAAATGGAGATATTTACAAGTTCCTTTTTGTAAAATTAAAAAAAAGGGCTTCTATGTACCTTTATGAAAAAGTGGTTGTATAGTACGATTTATAGACCAACATTTTTGTTGTGTGAAACTGCATTTATAAAGCCACACAACTATTAAGTACCTACTTCATAACTTACACAGTAATACGGATCATTAAATGAAGGAATTTATTTACTAAACGTGATGAAAATATTACTTGAAATACTAAGTCACAATAACTAAAACCTGCACACAGCCTATTTGTCCTATTTTGATCTTTCAACAATTCAACACTCAATAGTAAAGTTTTATATCTTCATGTTTGTTTCATGTGACTTCTTCTTCGTACAAAACAAACGTAAGGGCGTCATACTGAGCACAAGTATGCTATATCTATCACTTGTAAGCCGACAGGGCAGAGACGATTCTCTGGATTTATTCCATTTGTATTCGGGACGTAAACTGGGGCATGCGTTATTTACGCAGCGCTCTTAACTTCCAAACAGATTTGACAACGTTCACTGCTTCGTAAATTACGATTTAAGTGGCACCGCCCTCAGAATATCAAATCGCTCATAATGTGTAACAAAATTATAATTGGATAAGAAGCCGTACTTAGGTACCTTTTCAATAATTTTATTTCATATCCTGTGTTCCATATTTTGAAAGGATATTCTCAAAGCTGGCGAAGTTTGTCTTATTACAATTTTTAATTATATTTACACAGTTCGAGCAGAAGAGTTATATTAACGCTTTAATTGCTTTAAAGTGAACAAATTAAAAGTGAAAAAACGCGAAGAAAAGAGTACGTTCCCAGGAAAGGCACGATTGTGGAGGGTGAATTACGGCATATTACCTCAGCGACACTGCGTAATGGAGAACGGGCTTTTAAATAAATTTAGTTGAGAAGTTACAATTTCAGTTGAATAAAAGCCATTTACATTTTTATACGTATTTTAGGGGTTTGTTCGACTACAAACTCGACTATCAGGCCGCGAATGTTGCTAACAGCCGGAAAATACTTATTGGAAGAGAAAAAAAACATTCGGTTGCAAATAGCATGCAATTGTGCCAGAATTGGCAGTGGCTGAATGGCTGTTGCCATTGCAGATATTAAATATGGCTCACAAAAAGGAGTTTTTAAAAATGCATTTTGTCAATGAAATCTTTATGTTAGGGAAGCAGCGCTGGAGCTCGTGTATACAGGGTGAAGGCTTTCAAGGAGGCGAGGATGGGCAAATCCGAACGCACGATTAGATATTTCAGCACTTTGTCGGCGTAATTTATATTAATACTCCCACAAAATTACAGCTTTCTAGTATTACCGGTCTCTTAACAAAACCTCGGACAGACAGACTGACAGACAGACAGACAGACGGACAAGACGAAACTATAAGGGTTCCTTGTCAGGACTACGGAACCCTAAAAATGCGTGACGTTGAATTTACAAACACAATTTTCGGGTGATATTCAGCCTCAATCTTACATTTGAACAACAAACGCTCCATGTCGTGGGGCACGTATTTCCGCTACACCAGGCCTTTCATTCTACTCGTAAAATTCTATTATACCGACGTAACCAAGGCCTTATTAAAATATTTACTCTTGCAAGCTAGTCTAATTATACCGTTACTAGCGCGATGCTGCTATAGACAGGCTGTTTAATAATTAAATTAAATAAAACTGAGCACAATAGTGCAACATAGTACCCATTATGTTGAACAAAAACGTAGTTGGTGTAAATAGGGGTGTAAGTTTTAGCGATTACACGTGTCCCTTTGGTCCTATGCAGTCTTTTCGTGAAGGCAGAGAGTACTTATTGTGTTTTTCAAAATTGTAATGTATGTATGATGAATTTAGAAGCAAAGTAATTTGTACTCAGACTATGCTAGGCATTACAGGATGTTAATTTTTTTATCCAAACCATAGATAAATTTACCATACAAATCATCTAATTACGTCAATATTTTTTTAAAGGTAAAAGGTAACAACACAAGCACGGCGCTCGCCTGATGGTAAGCGATGACGTATAGCTATTACAGATACAGTGGCATGTCACTGCACTGCGCCTGTTACCTTGAGACATAAAGATGTTACTCTTATATGCCCTGTAATTTCACTGGAACTACATAAGTACTAAGTAGTAACTAACCAATCCTTGGATTTAAATTAATTATCTTTCAGAAAGTAATTCAACCGTCTGCATTTGTTTGAGCCAGTGTGCACTGAGATTGCCACTTTCTAAAGTTTTTGGACTTCTTTCGCAGGGCGCCATTGTGTTTTATCGTGAACTTAATTAAATCTTCTTTCACAATTTAACTAAAATTGCGGTCTACTATCCTACTAAATTATTCTAAGCTATAATGCCTCATTAGCTTTGCTTATTTTGCAGGATAGGAAGCCTTTCCCAGTAGGCTTAATAAAGATCTTGTGAGAGGATTAAACACATAAACGGGGCAGTAAAATCTTTAATGGTTTTTGGCAAGTAAAAAAAGTAATTCGATTGAGTAATCGAATTACTTTTTTACAACTCAAGAATGAAAAGCGATGTTGCATGAGATACGTTTTACATCGTCGTTTGTAATGGTTAAAATATTACTATTGTACTATCGAAGGCCAGGATACACATGCAAATAGTAATAGGGCAACAACGTTAAATCGATACAGTTTACACTGTCTGTTATTCAATTGCATGGACACAATATTACCGTGGCATGGATTCCTTGTAATTTCAGTTTTGCTGTAAATAGTATCATCAGACGGTGGGGTCGTGCAGGACCAGCTAAATATAGACGACCCTCGCACTAGGACAAGGCCGCGCTCCCGCCTACCCGACCCAGGTACGGATTACCGAACATCCTTGTGATTAATCTTGACGTATTTGCGACTCCACTCGACTGACAGATTAGATGTGCTCACACAAAATCTGAAGTGTCTCTATTCCTGTTCGAATGCCGAACAAATAGACTTAGATAACACGCCCAAATAAGTTGCCGCGATTAAGTTTCACGTTACAGGTGCTATTTGAGCCAACTGCACGAATATTATGCTAAGATTACAATAAAACCTATTTTATTTTAGAGAGTCTTTTACCTATTACGCTGTCTTATAGAATGGGAAGAAATGAAAAAAGTGTGTATCACTAGGTCGCAAAATTATTTTATCTCGGCTGTCGTATTTTGAATCCCTCGCTACGCTCAGTATTGTGCTAAAGAATAAGTACTACTCTAGAATCCTTCACTCCACTCTGGATTCAAAATAACGGCCTAACCGAAAAATACTATGTTGCACCCTCGTAATAAAATCTACTATTTATAGCCTAGGGATAGAATGGTATATTCTTTGAAAACGTTCAGCGGAGAACGGATATAGCTTGCTGAGATCGAATAGGTTTTATGACATTGACCTCCATATATTTTTATACCTGTTCTATTTTGTTTGAGAAGATGGATTTAACATTTTAAGGTGGCTTCCATTGGTACAGCATATAATGGACATGGATAAAACTGTTGCATTGCATTGAATTTATAAGTATGAAGATTGTGAGAGGTATGTGTGAATTTTTCAGTCAAGTTTGCATTGTAATAAATAACATTAAGGTAAGTAAATAAGTTTTGAATGAAGCAAAGTTACCTCGAAAGTTGTTGTTGAAGAAGATTACGGATACGGACGGTGATGAATAACGCGGCTGACGACAGCTGGGCATCGTCTAATGACACCCTCATTTTGTTCTCGCGCTCAAAGATTAATGCGTCGTTCTACCCTTTTAATTATTCAGCTCCTGCGGGAGAGCTTGATGTTCCCATATTGACCAGTTTTGTGGTGTATTTTTAAGAAATCATTCCCCATGTGGTTTGAAACAATGCTTAAATTGTATTAACGATTCGCAAACGTAGGTACAGTATCGGTCAAAATTGGAGAAGCAGTCTCAAAAAGCAATAGCATGACAGCAAAATATGCACATACGACCTTTTTCTATAAGACGTTTCGAAAGTAACATAATGAAAGAGAAAGATAGAAGAGATAGAACGACCCATATATCGCACTCTCTCATTATGAATCCATTAGAAAGAGCGCATGTATTAATTGTAGAATAGCTAGACCAGTTTCGCTTCTTTTATCAGTTTTACAAATAATGAGGGTAGATTTGAAACAAAATGTATTGATGGCATAAATGTATGAAGATAACATTGTCGGTTGGTAAACTTTGGTGGTGGTTGAAGTTTGGTTAATTAATAACTTAAAAAATCAAAATGCAAGCAAATATAATTATTAAAGACAGCGAATATTGAGGCATTGCATAGAAATTGACTAAATAAATTATATTATCTCAAATGTATAGTGAAAGTGGCATAAGTGTAAGTTATTGCTGAGTGATAAGTGTTGAGAAATTCTAGTTGTGAAAGTAAATTGTTAATAAAGTGTGTTAATAAGATTTGGTGTTTTCAGACGGATTGTATTCGCATTTATGGAATGTTGGCCGCGCACCCCATGGGCGTATTATTATTTTCTATGCCATGGGGTTTAATAATGCAATGATGAGCGCGAGACGAGAGATGTCCTGAGCAACTGTAGCACAGATTATATAATAGCTACTTGGCTGTAGTCACCCTGGATCTAGTTTGGGAAAAATTTACGTGACAGACATAATATGTGCGAATATAGTGGATTACGAAGGCTTCTTGGTTGAATACTCAAAGACTTCATATCTGCATCGAAAACAATAGAAGTCACACGAAATATTAATTTAAAAGTATATAAAAACTAGGCGATGTGCCGGCTGTGATAATTTGTAATAAGTAATTGTGTAAGTTATGATTATAAAGGATTAAGCTTCAATCCTCTTTTCCTACAGAAAATGAATAATTAAGCTTATAACCTTAAATAATCAATAGGTAAGAGCAATTATTAGATGCAACCAAACGAGTGTTATTTTGTCAAAGAATAAAATTATCAATGAAGACGGTTTCAATTTAATATAATATTAAATAAAAATAGTAGTTTATGATATTTCGATTAGTCGTAAATCAGTTTATTTAAAAACATTGTTGCTGTGTATTCATTTCCTCAAAAACTTAAGAAAACATCACCGTGCTATTTATTTTATTTCACATATAACATAGATCACCAATTTACCTATAGTAGCGAAGTTTGTTTAAACAGATATTAAATAATACAAGCCATTAATAATTGTTTTTATTTTAAATATTTTATAGACTAGCGTTTGACCACTATCTCACTTGTTGGTAAGCGATGTTGCCGTCGAAGATGGTAAGCACGCTATGCCTAGAATGGGAACTGGTCATCAAGGATAGCTGCCGGAACACATTAGATGTTTGACGACAGATTTTCTAACTTGAGGGTGGTAGCTGGCCAGGCGGACACTAGATAGTGTCCTACCACTACGCGGGGGTTGTTGGTTTCTTAACGATGTTTTTCCTTCAAACCAAAAAAGAACTTCAAAAGCGCACGTATATTTTTCAATAGAAAATCCATTGTTGCGCGGCAGTTTGAACTCGGTACCTCTGGCATCAAAGTTCAACCAAACGTTCTCGCGATTACGCCACCGAGCCCTCAAAATTATAACAAAATCATGCAATGCATGGAGATTCGAACTCGGGCCTCATGCTTCCTTATCAGTTCATTTTACCACTCGACCAATCTGCCATTTATGACTCATTCGAATTTAAGCATCCGTTACTTGTTGCCTAGCTTTCTCAACGTTATGTTAACTCAACAAAAAGAAAACTAGTATACAGTGGAATATTGTTATCTTTACCAAATGTATCTGACGCTACGTTTCTCCTTTTTATTCGTCTGTGGTCTGGGTAAGCATGCCATCTATGCCGTACTTACGTGTTATTGATTGCGTTGGAACATTCGACAGAAATATCGTGCAGGCTACTATGAACATTGAGGTGCTACTGGACTATTGTCCCTCGATAGTACCTGCTCAGATTTTATTTATGTAGTAAAGATAACAATTCAAAATTTTCAGCGTAGCGAAGTCGATGATATATTGTTTCTTTTCATTAAAATGTTCATTACAGTTACATTCATGATTCATAAGTTCATACCTCTGAACACTTATCTTAATAGAAATCGAGCCGTGTCTGTTATACAATGCCTTCTTACGACCCGTTCTCCAATCAGGTCTCAGACGTGTAGGAAACGTACCTTGGAACTATTACGAAGAATTGCATTCATCCACTAGACGTGCCTGAGAGTGAATGCCTTTTTTGACGGAGGTATGAAAGAAAAAAAGCGCTTCACAAGCACCTGTGGACGTATTCAGCGCTTTGTTTCACCGAGGGCGGAGCGTGTGACAAAATTCTCAACCACCACCTACAACAGTTTAGGTGAAACTATATTTACACAGACGAGAATCGGAAATCTTTCAGACAAAGTGATATTATTTTTGTGGAATACTGAACAACTCTGTACTGTGGGTTGTTTCATATTTGGGACAAATCAGAATGTTTTCATTACGGAGAGTGACATAGAGTGGAGTGGAGGTGGAGATCGCAATATATTTATGAGGCAACGCAAGGATATTTTGACAATATCCACCAGCCAGTATTTTCACTCTCTCGGGTCTCTTAGAGCTTTACTTTATTGGCTAGTTAGATAAGCTGAAAGAAGTTAGCAATTAATCTAATACTATAAGAATCTTTGTCCTGACATACTGACTGACTGACTCACTGACAGACAATGCACAGCCTAAACCGCTGGTCGTAGAGACGTGAAATTTGAAGGGTATATTTATGGAGAAACAAGATTAGATAGTCTTTTCAATCCGAAACTTCACACAAGTGCTTCAGTAAAAAAATAAGTAAATACGTGTTTCAGGTTTTCTTGAAATTCCACCCCTAAGAGGGTGAAATGTGGTAATATATGGTGAAAATCAATATTGTTTCGGATTGCGCTGAAATTTGGCATGCAGATAGTTATTACGACGTTAGTTCCCTCTGAGAAAGGATTTTCCAAAATTAACCCTCAAAGGGGATGAAACGGGGGTTCAAAGTTTGTATGGAGAAACAAGATTAGATAGTCTTTTCTATCCGAAACTTCACACAAGTGCTTCAGTAAAAAAATAAGTAAATACGTGTTTCAGGTTTTTTGAAATTCCACCCCTAAGAGTGTGAAATGGGGTAATAAATAGTGAAAATCAATATTGTTTCGGATCGCGCTGATATTTGGCATGCAGGTAGTTATTACGACGTTAGTTCCCTCTGAGAAAGGATTTTCCAAAATTAACCCTTGAAGGGAATGAAACGGGGGTTCAAAGTTTGTATGGGGAAACAAGATTAGATCGTCTTTTCTATCCGAAACTTCACACAAGTGCTTCAGTAAAAAAAAAGTAAAAACGTGTTTCAGGTTTTTTTGAAATTCCACCCCTAAGAGGGTGAAATGGGGTAATAAAGTGTGAAAATCAATATTGTTTCGGATCGCGCTGAAATTTGGCATGCAGGTAGTTATTACGACGTTAGTTCCCTCTGAGAAAGGATTTTCCAAAATTAACCCTTGAAGGGGATGAAACGGGGGTTCAAAGTTTGTATGGGGAAACAAGATTAGATCGTCTTTTCTATCCGAAACTTCACACAAGTGATTCAGTAAAAAAGTAAGTAAATACGTGTTTCAGGTTTTTTTGAAATTCCTTTCCTAAGAGGGTGAAATGGGGTAATAAAGTGTGAAAATCAGTATTGTTTCGAATTGCGCTGAAATTTGGCATGCAGATAGTTATTAATTAAGACGTTAGTTCCCTCTGAGAAAGGTTTTCCAAAATTCATCCCTGAAGAGGATGAAACGAGGGTTCAAAGTTTGTATAGAGAAACAAGAATAGATAGTCTTTTATATTCGACACTTCACACGAGTAGTTTAGTAAATAAATAAGTAAATACGTGTTTCAGGCTTTTTGAAATTCTATTCCTAAAAGGGTGAAGGGGGGTAACAAAAGTTTGAAATCAATATTGTTTCGAATTGCGCTGAAATTTGGCATGAAGGTAGTAATTTTGACGTAGATATCCGCTAAGAAAGGATTTTTCAAAATTCACTTTTCAAGGGATGAAGCGGGAGTTCAAAGTTTGGATAGTCATTTTATTCGACATTTCACACAAGTACTTCTGTAAATAAAAAAGTAAATACGAGTTACAGACTTTTTCAAAATGCCACCCTAAGAGACTGAACTGGGGTAAATAAGTCTGAAAATCAATATTGTTTCGGATTGCGCTTTTTTGGGTTTTTCGGGTTTTATAAATATGAACCTTGATTTGTCTTAGTCACGCGATAACATTAAAACAGGTGAATCGTTTTGGCTAATTCTTATTTGATGTCTTTAATGATAGAATCGTTTTTACAAAAGAAAAGTTTTAAGTAAATAAAAGGAGTTTTTAACGCGGGCGAAGCCGCGGGGGACTTCTAGTTGTATAATATGAATAACAGGTCGCAGCCGTCGCAGGTATGATCATGTTTACAATCAATATATATTACAGAAGAGAAAAACAATATAACGGCAACTTTGTTGTTGGCAAACAAGGCAGTATATATGCTAAGAATATCTGCAAATAACAAATAAGAAATTTGCCATGATACACTATACAGTTATCATGTCAATAATTTCAACAATGTAAAGAGTCTACCGATATATAAATCTTATGAAAGGATGAATTTATTTTTTTGTTTCCACTGCACAATATCTACTTACAAATAATAAACGGAGACTATCTTCAATCAAAACTGTGTCATAAAATCGCCGCAATATTAGGTAAGCCTTAACAATAATTACATTTTATAGTAAGTATGTAGAGCTCTCCAACATAAGTGGTACTTACAAACCGCGACAGTGAAGATAACACACTACTAAGCGAAGTTTTATAAAGAATTCCCGAGTATGGCGGCCTATTCAGAAGAATAATACGAGGTCGCGAGTGGCATTTAGCTTAGGTGTAGGAATAAGCATTATAAAACCCACCGCGAGTGCCCTTTGTTGAACTTTATGGAACTTTGCCGTTTTGTCGAATATGTTCGAAGCTAATTTTGTAGGCTCTATTATTAGTCACGTTTTTGCTATCAAAAACCGAGCGAAGCGGAGGTCTCCGTTTTATCTTGGAAAAAATACTTTTGTATGTAAGGATGTCCAGATGTTCTCCTCTACAGCCCCCTAATTCTCAATCATCCGAAAACCTATTCAGATTCGGAAGCTTCATTTTTTATTTTGAATATTGATAAATCCGTGAGCTATTTTGTCGCGGAAACCTTTCCAATTAGAAATACTGATTTTTTAAATTGAAATGTCAAAGTAACCGATCGGAGTATTGTGAATTGCAAAGACGGAAGTTGAAGGAGAGGCAGTTTCTGAAACCGAATTTGCTTTTGAATGATTGAGAATAAGCCTGCAGGTCACATTTCTACACCGATTCTCGTGAAATTTTCTGAGCAGCTTTGATACATAAATTTTTTTCTCAGCCATTTCCAAATTTTTAAAACTGTTACGAAATTTTTTTGTCCAAATATCTTTTTCATCCAAGGTTGGGGGATGCCGTTTCGTTTTAAGGAACGCGGTGAACATTTATTCAGTTTTAATTTATGTAAAGACATATTATACTCGCGAGGTCTACAGCTCATAGAACCGCCACTAGGTTCTAATATTTTAAGTCAACATTTATAGTGTCAAAACCATGTCTTTGTATAGGTACTTATCGTTTTTAATATTTTATAATTATCATATAGGCTAGCATTTGACAACTATCTTACCTGTTGATAAGTGACGATGTGGTTGAGGTTGGTAGCATGCTAGGCCTAGAATGGGAACTGACTCTCAAAGACAGATACTGGAAAACTTTAGATGTTTGGCGACAGATTTTTTAACCTTAAGTTACTAATACTAGCTAACCTAGTAGTAATTTAAAATCAAACTGTTAGTCTAGATGTTATATTTAAACATACTCGTATAATATTAAGTTGTTAAATAAAAATTGAGAATTGAGAACCTCCTCCTTTTTTGTAAAGTCGGTTAAAAAAAGCATTAGTAATCTAATTGGAGATAGCCTTAGGATTATAGCTTAATTGCATACATATCATTTGTATCTTTTTTGTTTACCTATAACTGAAAAGATCTGTTACACATTCGAGTATTATCCCTTAAAATGTGACATTTGCGGTTTGATCCAGTGATATACGAACTATACAAAGTCTGTTTATTATACTAAAATACCCAACTTTTACAACGTAGTGGCTATAAATTGCGTGACACCTGTGTCCGTGGTAAAGACTAGCTAGGAATAAAGAATATTCAGACCGGGAAGATATGAGGCCATAATTTGACCGAATTAAAAATTTATTCAGAATAGGGTCCACTCATAAATACACTTGTAGCGTAAAGCGCAATTACGAGGGACAATTTAGTGCAGACTAAAAACGGTTTATGTTTTCATTTTGGGTTTGTGATCTAATCTAATGTTTGGTGAGTACATTTTTGCATGTTGCATGATATATACTGTTGAAAACAAAGTACATATTTAAGACAAAGGTATATCACTCAACCTCTATGTGTACTGATGGTAATTCACCCTTTGTTATATAAAGACAAATTTTAAGCTTTCGTATCCGTATCAAGATGAATATTTTAAGTTCCTTGTACCGTTAAAAATCAAGCTATAAAATCCCACAATGCATAAATGCAGGTATTTATTTTTCAGCATATTTTGACACCAAAATATTCCAATACCTATACACTTAAGGTACGGACACACAGCGGCCTCCTGCGTGCGCAATCTAGGCAGCGATCAAATAGCGCAGTAGTATTTGCACCGACTGGTTCACACCAAACGCTATCAGAAAGCAATTGTCAAGTACTGAGATCGCGCCGGCAGAACGCAGGACGCCACACTGTGGCCGTACCTTTAGGCTCAAGACTTGTAGTATCACGAATTTTCCAATGCATATTGCTCTCTAAAGCGCTGGTCAGATATAAGATAAATACAATGTCAACATTCATGAGTCCTATATAGTATTCTGTTATAATACGTTAAACTTTACATTACTTGAATATTGACATTCCGAGAAGCCGTCATTAAATCATAATAATCCGGTTAGTTTCTTTTAGTAACTAGCCGATGCATTCAACCGGTAATGAGACCTCCGCGGGCTGTCGCTATATTGTAAGAGTTGAATACAAATCCGACTGTGCCAACAGAACTTTATCTAAATATATTATAAGTATAAAAAATAAATGTTATCGTGCTGCTACGGCTTAACTGAGAGATGCAATATTTTTCAATGTCTATTGTTTGGCTTGAAAGATAATGTTAGCTAAATAAAGTTATGGAAGTGTTATATATATAGAAGTAGTGTCACCGCGAGTCTTTGTATATATTTATTTTCAAAGCGAATCACTGAAAATGTTACTTTCAAAGTGCGGTCGTATAACTTACATTTGAATAGCCACCGGTTAGATATAGTTAGTTATTTTTAACCGACTACAGGAGCGTTATAATTAATTGTAGCGGTATGTAAGTAAGTATCTTCATCTGGACCTTTATAACTTCTAGTCTTCTTATCACAATTTTACAAATTAGGTTCGGTTGGAAGCGTCTTGATCGTCCGCTGGTTAGATGTGATGTCACGTTGAAATCAAATATTGACTTCTTGAGGACATAAAGTCATGAACTAAAAATAATTATTAATTTAGCCGTGTCGGGTATCAAATGAAAGGGTCTCATCAGCACTTTTCAAATGTATATATGAAAAATGTTCAAAATAAAGCCACAATAACATATGATTTTTCAGTAGTCGTGTTTTAGGTTTTGAACTTACTGTTTATACTTGTTTACTAACGATAGTGATGTATTATTCTTGTGGATAGATAGCCCGTATACAATAAATATGTCTATTCCACATCAGACATGATATATGGTTTTGCCCGAGGTCACTGGTCAGCTGCTGACTGAGACTGCTGACTTTGTAGCTCGGTTGCAATTGATTTATAGGTTCCACGTGCTACGTGCGCTACGCCGTAGCAATATCTTACGACGTACACAACATGTTTTATCGAATATGACCTGATGTAACTAAATGAGCTTTACATGCAATAGTTTGTATATCAACATACTATACAAAAAAAATACAAATACTTTTTATTGACACCAATTACAAGAATAACTTGCACTATATACTATATAAATAACTAGCAGCCCGCCCCGGCTTCGCGCGGGTAGAACATATATGCCTACAAAATTTGCATCATTTTGTTGCATCGAATATAAAATATGATCATATTTAACAATCATCGTCATATTTCATCAAATTTATACAAAACCTTAACGAATTATGCACCTACACCATTTTAATCCGTTCAGTAGCTATTGAGATTATTGCGAACAGACAGACAGACGCAGTGATGAACTTTGTTTTATAATACTTACGTAGTGAAATTGGACGGCCCTTTGGCGTAAAGGATAGTTACCCTGATTCTGACCCGACGGTCGCTGGTTCTAATCATAGCTATATACCTACCAATGAAAGTTTTATGTGCATTCATGAATCATGAGTTTTCGTACAGTGGTAGTGGGATCATTAAATCTACCAAAAAGTAGCTTACCACCAAGGAGAACATCTGCCGCCGTAACCTTACGGCGTTCCCCGACGCAAAATGTAGGGGGTAATATACGCTTAACGTGTGTATCTGTGTGTCTGTCTGTAGCATCTTAGCACTCTACCGGATGAACCGATTTTGTTTTTATTATTGATAGACATTTTTTTTTGTTTGATAGATGTCTTCATCAAGAGTTTTCTTAGCTTTGATTCATGAAAATTCGTTCAATCGTTATAAAACTATGAGCTTTAATCAACTTTCATAGGTCTGATCAATTCGAAAATCTTCTTCTTCAACGATATTGTAAGAACATGGAAGCATTGACCTGATGCTGGGACATCTCCTGGACTCTACAGAATACTCAAATCCTCACCAACTTACAGCTCAGATTTTAAATGTCGTGTTTAGAGTCATTGGAATGCTTTTAATGAAAAGATTATACATAGATCAGTCGGGGTGGTTTAAAATATTATATTATCATATATATAGATGAATATTATTTTACACAATAGATCATATTATTATACTATATTGACTTCAAATTGATTGTGATCGATGGGGATCTACAGCATAGCTAAGCTTATAATAATATTTTCGTAGTAACTATGACCTAATCTGTGGTTTCACTGCAAATATTTTATTAATTTTGCGATGCGTGTTTGTGAAATTCGTGATATCTTCTAGAGTTTTCATTTGAATTATATACTATAAAGGACAATTTTAATCTATAATATGTGGCCAAGCTATTTCACGTAATTATTTGGATAAGGATTAATACTATATACTTGAAAATAGCCTTGGAAGTTATGATAATATAATATTATTTAACAAAAATTTTAAGATTAAAATGGTTACTGTGAGTCAACGTTAAGAGATAGACATATGCTGTCGCGGACTTTTTTGTAGGTCATATTAAGTTGTACAACTCTTGCAGAGAAAATATTCTTCTATCTATTTTCAATTAAGCAGCGTTCGTAAGAAACGTGTTTTTTCGACCGTTTTTTTGCCGACTTAGGTGGCAAATTAGGTCTCCACGAATGTACCTTTGATTTAAACGGGATAATATATAGCTTATTTTCATTTCGAAAGTCCATTCTATGTATTAGTGAAAGAACTTTTCAAATCGGTTCAGTAGTTTTTGAGCCAAATCATTACAAACATACAAAAATACAAAAATACAAATGTTCTCTCTTTATAATATTAGTATAGACTAAGAAAACCATTTTGTAAAACAGCATGAAAGCGAATTTAAAAAAGTTACGTTTTTAAAAGTACATATATCAAAAATGAATTCGAAATTCGTGGCATATTTTCTCTTCAACTTTTTGTTCGTTAAAAAGTTTGCGGCAAAAGATAAAAGAATGATAATGCCACACTGCGGCGAGGATATCTCAGTATCCATTTACTTCTAAAAACTCGGGCAATGTGGATTTAAATATTTAGATGTTTTACAGACACGTACAAATTTCGCAAGGTGGCTGGCAAGAGCTGGATCCAAGTAGCTGAAGATCGTACTCTGTATATTGTATTGTATGTAGTATTGTATAGACTATATCAAATCACTACCTATTCAATTAGCTCGTTACATTATTAATTATATACAATAGATATGTTTAGTTACTAGTTACACTATATCTAGTTGTGGAATAATATAGGAAGCTAAGGGCCAGTTTCACCGGTTTCTGATAATGCGTTAGATAGTTATCTGACACATGACGCCATATAAAAGCTGTCAAAAATCGGTTAGATTTCTTTATATTAGCGCTATCAGGAACCAGTGAAACTGGCCCTAAGAATTATTATTTTATATTACAATATGAATAATATATTTTACTAGTCAGATGTCACAAAACTGTGATCAATATGGCTTTATATAAATAAGTATAGTGCCAAGGCTTTATATAAATCTATATGAACAAAGCAATTGGGCTATAATTGTTTTCTTCTTAAATTGAACTTATTATCTTCTCACTGAAAACCGCAAGAAATCGCCCGCTTTGATTTTGTGATACAATCAAAGGATGTGTTGCAAAAAGTTGTCGAGTGTAGAGGAACCAAACCAAGGATTTCATTATGTGAAATGTCTTCCTTAACTGCGTTTATTTACGTATTTTTTAAGGAAAATGACTTCCTCTTTGTATAGAGCTATAACTATATACATAACAGAGACATTTGATCGAGATGAGATTAGGTTATTACACCCTCTTAGAGGTGGAATTTCGAAAAACCCTTATATATGAATTCAAGTAGATGTTGCCTTAAATTCTAGTAAATATTTTACAAAGCTTGTTGTGAATTTGGACTTACTCAAGTCGAATGCTATTTTATATTTTGCTTTAATATTGTCTAGCTACTTTATTTGTGTCGTGTCAATGTCGGGGAGAATTCAACCACATTTGCATTTGCAAGTTTAAAAACAAAGTTTATTGCTTTGCATTCTCATTTTATGGTTAGACATGGATCAATTGAAAACAAATGTGTCAAGCGAAGTTAATCAAAGGCTAGAAAGTTAAGTTTATCGAGAGTGGTATTGCTAAGTCATTGGTGGCACGGTGCCAGCTGGTTCTTACCTACATTCTGTTTGGGGCAATGCGACAACTATCCATCTTTCTTTTATTATTGTTCGGCAGTTTTTAAAGAAAACTCTAGCAAGGTCAAAAACGACACTCGGCAATAGAATCCGACGGAGAAGAAATACCGCAATAAATGCCTATAAACAGTAAGCTGACTCGCCTAGAACTTTGCTTGGGTAGACTCCTGACGATAGATAAATCGCTCTTAGTGCGCCTCTGGGGTATTCAAATAGCCTCTAAATAACAAATCTCTCCATCCATCGAATTCAGTCGTCGTGTATGTCGCCACTATTTTATAATAATATGTAAGGATGGATCTAAAACAGGCTTTATGTATGAGTATTCTTAGTTTATTCTAGATTATATATTTATTGTACACCATCGTTTACTACTTCCTGCATATCTGTCCATGCAAAGGTTGTCTGGAAGATATTGCTGTTAGCAATAAGACCACCCATGCATTGTTTTGTATGAACTTTAGGTACTGTTGATTTAGTAATATATTGTACAGTTATATGTTAGTTAGATCTTTAAATAGTACACGTTAGTAAATAAAATTCAATTGTAATTCGTCTGATTATGTCTGAATGTGATTTCAGAGCAAGTTTTTGCTCTATTACCGACTCATATTTGTGCATTATACTCTCATATGGAATTCGTACCACCTAATCACTATTCACTTATGTAGGCATTGTTATGTTTCCTATCTATTTCGAAACAATTGAGAACACACTGACCCACAAAATGTTCATCTAAAATTGCGTAATATAATTAAGACAGTTAAAAACTAAAACAACCGACTTCAATGCCCCGCAAGTCAATTTCAGTAGCAAGTTTGAGACGTTTATCGTCATATCTCTGGAGATACTTATCACATCTCTATAAAACTACAATGAGACCACGTCGAAAACGTACCCTACCAATTACAAAAATAATCATTCGAATCGGTTCAGAATTGACGGAGTAATCGCGTAACATACACACAAAAAAAGAGAAAAAAAGAAACATACAGACAAATTGAGAACCTCCTTATTTTTGGAAGTCGGTTGAAAATATGTACACTTGAATGTAAAATATCTATTAACACATCGAATGGCAACTGAAGAGGCGCAGCTGGCTTTTGTAGGTAGAGTGTAGATAATAAAACCAGAAGGTATCGATATTCTAATCCTTCTGTTGAACCATTTTCGATAGTAATCCTGCAATATAGAAGCATTAAGCTAGGCGAGTATCTCGATACTACAATACTAGGCCGTACATGCATGTTGGCGGTTCATGGCACGTAGCCAACCTCCTCACCTACATTCCATATGGGGGATGCCGTGTTTCCTTCCCTTGTTTGTTCCGCTACGGTCAGGGACGTAGACAATGCGTATACTGGAGCAAACCCCATCGGTAATGCTTATTAATTGTTTATGGCAAGCAGTAGCACTACTCGTTTGGAGAGTCAGCTATAATTTTTCTAGAATATTTGTTTATTTTTTAAAAATGAAGAAATTATGCTGTTTTTCAGGTTCTTATGGATCCCATGGATTAGGCACACCTCATATTTCGTATATTTCTTTGCATTTAACATCGTACTTATTATCTGACATACTGCGTATGTGATAGCTTGTTTTCTTTGCAACCGAGAAAAATTACATCAGGTATACTTTTTGCAGCGTTTCGTTATTGTTTGTTATACCAAACTCAAAAAAAGATAATAAAAATCATGTTTTGATTTAATTTATTTTGATTATATGCTGTATTTGTGGGCAAAAAGGTTCAACGCAACAGTTCGACATCAGCTATAATGAGATACAATTTGAAAGCACAAATTCCCTGCCACCCAATTATCCGTAAAATTGCTCTTGATAGGTTTGAATTGACTTTGTAAAACATTGTTTGTTTATTTAATGAGTTGTGAGTGAGAGAGTATAAAGTTAGCACAGGAATGCTATAAATACAGACGATGGCTAGAGCAGTCGCTGTCTCGAGAGTAATGTCAGGCGAACTTATCCAGTTAAAGTTTCCGAGCCATTTCAGTGTGGTTGGTTTGCTTTAAATTCTTTTCAATGCATAAACTAGAATCGAGTTTCAGGTGTTGCGCGGGACTATTTGCAGCCCGAAGTTCCGTGCGTCGATAAACACCTTGATGTTGTGAAACCGCATTCTCGATCCCTTGCGTAACGCGCCGGACGTAAGAACTTGTTTTTCCTACGTCTAAAAGTTAATTCATGGCTAATGTCCGCTATCAGAAACTTTTGTTCGTGCTCCAAATACTAGTCAACAAACAACCGACAACTTTCTAGGTTCAGTGCGATAAAATTATCTTTTCTCAGCTTCTATTTGGTCGAAATGCAATATCTTTTATTTGGAATGGTATGAGTTCGCCGAAGAGGCAATTTGTGTCATTGATGGCAGTTTTATAGTATTTTAATGTGTGCAATGTGAAGGGCGATTCTTTAGAATTTCGCGTGTTAGCGTACGCTTTATTTTCGCTTCGTGAGGTTTGCATTAATGAATCACCTGTGCTTTATATTATAGTTGGCGGATAGTGCAGAGTGCCGAGGTGGAAAAGCTAATGCATAGTTAGTAGGAAGACTAACAAGAGCCGGCGCGGCGGGACGTGGCACGTGGTGTTCGTGACGGGTTGGCGCGATCGTGTCGAAAGCCATTTCCTCATCTCTTCTCGCCTGCCTCGGGGTTGCATGCAAATGCTTATACCTTATTGAATTGTCACCGTGCCATGTTGGAGAAGGGTCATGCCATGTCTATACAACATTTATTTCTATGGTGATTAGAACATTGTTCTAACAAAACAAAATGCAAAATGCAAATGTAATTTTCTTTTGCATATTGTGTATCGTAAGTAAGCAGCATCTATTGTTAATATTCTTGGCAAATTACCGTATGCGATTATAGGTACGGGTTGGTTCAAAGCCTTACGAACCAAAGGGTTTGTAAGTTTACGACGAAATATACGCAATCAATAAATGAATATGTTGCAAATATGTAAAATACAAAGAATCACTGTTTCAAAACTAAATTCATAAAACTTTTTGTTTTCTGACGCTGCCTTCACTACTCTCCTACATACGCTTAGCAAATAGTGGCAGGTTAGGAGGGAATAGGCATAACGTTAACGAACGTTTTAATTCAATTGCGATAAATCACAAGCGCAACTCGGTCCAAGATGACTGTTGGATTAATTGCACTATTGATCGCGCTAACGGCTATTTAGTCACTATTCATAGGACGCCGAGTGCTCTACATGAACTTTTCGTGCGTTTCCGGTTATTTGCCGGTCGGCCATTTGTGTCACGGCGTTGATGGGTATATTATAAGGTCAATTTGGAGCCAGCAAAATAACTGCTGATTGAGTAGTTGGAACTTTTAGTTGAGTTTATATTGGCAAATGTATGTACGTATGTATACTTGTGAATTAAGCTTGGGTGATCCTTTTTCTGATTGGGTAAGGGGACGTTTTTCAACGTGACTGAACTGTAGGGAAAGAATTTTTATTTTCCTCGCGTCTTCGTCGCGGCTGGAGGGATATCTATGATAGATAACGAGTAATGGGATATATGTCTAATGTTTCTCGAATAATGAAAATAATACACTATAATAGTTCGTCATGTTGTAGCAATGGTTTAAATATACAACATAAAGATAAGTAAGATATAAAATCTCTCAGCCGGCAGAAACCAAATTCATCGAGATGTCATCACTATTTATTTTAAGAGAGCGTGTTATTCCCTTTATTTTTTAATAAATCCTACTGCATGCGATTGGCAATCTAAAACAAAAAAGGAAGAAAAAACTGCAGCAGAAGCGTCGTTGTGTGTTATTAAAACGTCCAGTGAGTGTGGAGTGGAACAGATACAGTAATTGAAGTAGAATGCAGCAATAAATTCACGCTTCGTCGCCGGGACTCTGGGGGCTTCAAGTCTCAGGCTATTGACAATTCTATTGTTAAATGCAACATGTTTACGTCTGTACTCTATAAAGACAATTCGAGAACATCAAAACTTGGTATACACTTAAAAAATAGTAAAGGTAAAAGAATACACCTCCACATATGAGTTAGCTGTTTGCTACATTAATTAAACTGTAATTAACTTTTGACTAATCACAAAAATACTACATTTGAAAGACTGGTTAACGAGTTTTCTTAATCCTGGCTACTTTAATAGTATTTCTTAAGTTACAGAGATATGTCATCATCATTATCAGCCGGTATCAGTATTCAGTCCCCTCGACATAGGCATCTCTCAAGACACGAATGAGCTCGATCTTACAAGACTTATATGCCTTAAACCAATTAGCAAGACATAGTATATAATCGTCACTAGTATATAACTGCTACTACGATAAACTGGCCGTGTCTTCTCTACCTACCTATTGATACCCATGGCTCTGCGATAACACTCCCTTAATTAACAATAATCAAGAGGATAATAAATGTGGCAATATTGTGGCCCCACGCAAGATATGCCCATAGTAAATTGCCGCTCATATGTCAGAATAGAATATAGAACAGCCTAGCCTAGCAGTGTGATGGAGCTCTCTTCAAAAGGAATATTTTATCATACCTAATGCACAATTTGTTTACGTCTACCCTATCATGTATACCTATGGTTAGCGGAAAAGGGTAGCACTCGTTTGTTTTCACAATTTATGCATAAATATTTGTATAAATATTAATTCTTTGTACAACAATACCCCAAATTTTACAATACAAAGAACACAGATTGATCACAACTAGGGCCTGTTTCACCGGATTTTAACAGAGCCCCTGATAACCTAACATAAATGTATCTGTCATATACACTAAAATTGTTATTTTATTTTTATTATATTTATTTTAGGGAAACTTACTGCTAAACAATTGTAAAAATTAAAACTTACATTTTGAAGGCAATTGACATAATGGCGCCTTGGTAGTTTATATTATATTATCAAAATTAAGAGTAGGTTAGTATTAAATTCATGGCCATTATATGGCGCTATATGTCAGATAACTATCTGAAACCATCGGTACCGGTGAATCTGGCCCTTAATCTAAAGGTCGATTTGAGTAATAGCTCTACAGGCACCATAGACTTGTCTGTCAACGCGATTAAAAATATGACCGTTTATGTCGCATATTTTTCATATTCTGCGATTTCAATGCTATACAATATACTTTGTTGTACACCAATTAAAGTAACTTAACGTAACGAAACGGTTACTGAGTAACCGTTACCGAGTAACCGTTTCGTTACGTTAAGTTACTTTAATTGGTTACAACGTTAACGTTAACCGAGTAAACTATAGTATAATGGGTGGACTTATTGCTAAGATTGATCTCTTCCAGTCAACTTTTGGATGAAATAAGAGAAATAGTTAGTTGAGCAAGATCGGTGGTGTGCTATTGCAAAATAAAAATATTAAAATAATAAGAAATAGTAATTATAAAACAAAACAGGAAACATTACAATTTATATGTCGCAGGCAGATAGCTTAATTAGCTGTTCAATTAACAGCCTAGCCTCTTAACGAAACAGCGCTGTTAAACTAGATTCCTGAAAGATATCCAGCCATTTCATCAAACAGCTAGGCAAATGACTTGGATCGATGACGTTTCATTACTTGCCTAGCTTGTTCATTAGTCTGACACTAAGGCAACACACTAGGAACACCGCGTGACGTGCTCCGACGAGCGTAGCGAGGAGGGAAGCCGCGGTAGCGGCCGCGCGTCACCAGAAATATTTGTGTACGCATATGCATATATGGATATATATATATATCCATATATGCATATATATATATATATATATATATATATATATATATATATATATATATATATATATATATATGCATATATATGTATATGCGTATGCAACATTTATATATTTATATACATTATATGACTGGCTTAAGCATTAGCCAGCCAGTTTATTACATGTTGTAACAAACGCTACGGCTGGATATCATTCAGGAATCTAGTTGAACGGCGCTGATTAGTTAAGAGGCTAGGCTGTTAATTGAACGACTAATTAAGCTATCTATACATACATATATATACATCAACTATACATATATATACATCAAAAAGGGAACCAAACCTATAGGGTACTTTCCGTTGACCTAGAATAATAACATTCGGCAAGAAGCAAGATCTTGTAGCACTTATAAAGCATATATCTGAAAATCATTAATATGTAGTTTAATAACAAAAAATGCGATTATACTATTAAGAACTTATTATTTCCGGTTGGTGCATTAACCGTGCATGTCTAGGCATCGGTCTAGAGATCGAACTGCAAAGTTAAGTTTTTCTTTTAACCTAGTTTAACATGTTTGTACGGAAGCCTCGGTGCGCGAGTCCGACAGACTTGGCCGTTTTTTTAAATTAATTTATTAAGTTGCGCTAAAAGTTTCAGTTTAAGAGTATTTAGACGGTTACCTGATTAGAAGCGGTTAAAACGTTTAATTAAACAAATACAAGATTTTCCTCCTCCAAGAATTCGAAATAATATTCGATCTTTTTTACGACAAGTAAATCTGTGTAAAAAGTGACTATGGTAAAGTGAGGCAATCTTAAGATGTCAATATCTATTCCAAAATCCATTCGCAGTTGCAAATGGATTGCTGTAGGACGTCGTGTCACTCAAGTAAATTGAAGCGATTGGATACAGTCATATGTAATGTAATGAGATTACGCGTGATGTGTACGGAAGCAGTAGCTTGAAATCACGACGTCACATCAGTATTTTTCAGGTCGCAGGGGCCAGCGTGACGTGAGAAGCCCCTTTGTCGTTCGTTGCCTTTTGTCAGACATAGATTAATGTTATGGAGTTTCCGCGAAGGAAGATGAAACCAACTATTTTTAATACGCTTTTATTAGCTTCAGACGTATGTATGTTTGTATGTTAATATGTAACGGAATCTTTGAACATGATTTTAACCCCCTTCAAAACGTCGGATTAACTCGAAATTTGGCATACTTATTAAGGACCGATGACAATAAATAAATAAAAAAAAAATTAAAAAAAAAATACGACTAAAAAATGAAAAATAAATATTAGTTTAAAAAAATACGCTTTTATAGAAAATCCAACTAAAAAATAGAAAATAAATTTTAATAAATTTGAATTAAAAATAGTGTAAGAAAAAATGATTTTATTGTAAAAAAAAAGCGTGGGGTGCTTTTCAGGATATTATCAAAATAACCCTTCTAGTCATATCTGTTCATAAAATATTTGGAACTATTGATACCATGCACCCCACGCTTTTTTTTTACAATAAAATCATTTTTTCTTACACTATTTTAAATTCAAATTTATTAAAATTTATTTTCTATTTTTTAGTTGGATTTTCTATAAAAGCGTATTTTTTTTAGTTTTTTTAAACTATTATTTATTATTACGAAGAATATTCATTAGCCAGCCTTGAAGCGGACAGTGAAATATTAGACCGGATAATCTGTCAAAGTATTGATTAAACCTAAGGTAGCTACAGATTTTTTGAATTGTAACTGATGTTGCAGCTTCATTCGTTGTTGTGGAAAATATGAGCGTAAATTATCTCGATATTGGAACGGTTTCACTTGAGTTAACCTTCTATTAGTACCTACATTTGAAAATGCAGCATATGAATAATACATAAAATTTGTGACAATTTATTTTACATTCAAATAGATGAAAAAAAGGCTGTACCTAAAAAAAACAAATACAAATATATGTACACCGAGCATACTGGTAATTAATATGGACGGCGAGGCGTCCAGTAACGGGTTAAGTAAATTAGGGCGGCACTTTACTCCAAGCTATGCGATGCCCAAGCACAGGTATCAAGGGAAACCCCGGGATGCGACGAAGGACACTTTGAGTTGGAAATGTTGTAGTGACGGCTATTCTAATTTAGGCAGTAAATTAGAATGACAATTTTATTATAAAAACTCACGTTCATTTTAAACTTATAGATTTAAAAACGGGAATTTAACGTGACTTACGCGATGTCGATATAGCGATCGACATATGTTTCGGCCTCATCCGGAGGCCTTCTTCAGGATCTTGAGTGCGGGGCGCTCGTCGACGCGTCGCACCTCGCACTGCGGGCCGCTGCTCGTGCAGCGCGGGCGGACGGAGCGGGCGGCGGCGGCGGCGGTGGTGGTGTTGGTGGGGGGTAATGATGCGGTGTACATAGTGGAGGCGCGGGATTAGGTTGGAGGGCTTCGTCTTCATCACTGCTGTTTACTTCAGACGAGACCTCATCCAACCGGCAGACGGAACTCACGGTGTCCTCCTCACTGTTGCCACTGGTGACGTGCTTTCCATGAAGAACGGTTTTCCACGTATTTGACAGGTACCACCCTCTGTCTCTGTTGAAGTTACGACGACGACTGATCTCAATGGCTTCTCGGATTTTGCGGGGTACAAAGTACTTTTCACGCGCCAAAATCCGTGCCTTGTCAAATCTGATGTAGTGCGTCGTCCCAGATGTGAGAGCGTGCTCTGTAACCGCCGAGCTACCGCTGTCCACGTTCTTCATGGAAGCAATGTGTTCTTTGAGTCTTGTGGACACGTTTCTTCTGGTCTCGCCTACGTAGCTTGCACCACAGTCGCAAGGAACGACGTAGACCCCAGGAGCTCCTAGGGGATCCTTATCCTTTGGAGAGCGCAACAATTGCCTGACACGTGAGGGGGGGCGGAATATCGTCTTGATGCTATATCTTCGGCTTCGGCACTTTGTGGAGTCTCCACAAAGTGCCGAATAACATCGGTTGAGAGAGCAGCAACGTACCTACCATACGTCAAGGGGGTCACGGACAAAATTGGACACTTGTTACGCCGAAGATATAGCATCAAGACGATATTCCGCCCCCCCTCACGTGTCAGGCAATTGTTGCGCTCTCCAAAGGATAAGGATCCCCTAGGAGCTCCTGGGGTCTACGTCGTTCCTTGCGACTGTGGTGCAAGCTACGTAGGCGAGACCAGAAGAAACGTGTCCACAAGACTCAAAGAACACATTGCTTCCATGAAGAACGTGGACAGCGGTAGCTCGGCGGTTACAGAGCACGCTCTCACATCTGGGACGACGCACTACATCAGATTTGACAAGGCACGGATTTTGGCGCGTGAAAAGTACTTTGTACCTCGCAAAATCCGAGAAGCCATTGAGATCAGTCGTCGTCGTAACTTCAACAGAGACAGAGGGTGGTACCTGTCAAATACGTGGAAAACCGTTCTTCATGGAAAGCACGTCACCAGTGGCAACAGTGAGGAGGACACCGTGAGTTCCGTCTGCCGGTTGGATGAGGTCTCGTCTGAAGTAAACAGCAGTGATGAAGACGAAGCCCTCCAACCTAATCCCGCGCCTCCACTATGTACACCGCATCATTACCCCCCACCAACACCACCACCGCCGCCGCCGCCGCCCGCTCCGTCCGCCCGCGCTGCACGAGCAGCGGCCCGCAGTGCGAGGTGCGACGCGTCGACGAGCGCCCCGCACTCAAGATCCTGAAGAAGGCCTCCGGATGAGGCCGAAACATATGTCGATCGCTATATCGACATCGCGTAAGTCACGTTAAATTCCCGTTTTTAAATCTATAAGTTTAGAATGACAATTTCCGCGCAGATACTTTTTTTATGGTAAAAGCACATGGGTAAAGAAAAGGAAAAAAGGTAACAGGACAAGCACGACGCTCGTGTCATGGTAAGCGATGACGTCTACCTATAACAGATACAGCGGTATGCAAAATTCTGATCTTCCAGAATTTTGCATATCACTGCACTGCGCCTGTTACCTTGAGACATAAAGATGTTGAGTCTCACATGCTGTGTAATTTCACTGGACACCTTGCCATTTCAACCGAAAAACATTCCTATTTCACGGCCGAAAAATAATTGGCAAAGTGGTGGTACCGCCCCAGGCGGACCAGCAGAAGTCCTACCACTACTAAAAATACTTTACTTTACTTTGTGGAAAAAAGTAGTCTCTGCCTACCCCAACGGGAAAAAGGCGTGATTGTATGTATGTATGTATGTATGTATGTACTTACCTAATACGTAAATAACTTATTTGTTCATACTTTGTTTTATGTGGCCGTAAAGACCAGTATTTACTGTTTAAAATACAGCGGGGCAAGCATGAGTTCCTATCGTTAAAGTCCTTTGTATAGTACACGTGAAAAATCGTATGAAATTGAATCGACCCTACCAGTAGTAAATGACAGTAAAATTACCAACAAATGACTCACGTTTACTACACGAATACTATACGATAGAAACACGCGCTGGCCTTTAGTGCACTTTGTGCCGCAAATTGAGAATCGGTACTTATAAATAGTTCGCCACGAGAGGCGGAAATAAAACAAAATAGCACGTCTGAGGTGAACCAGAAAGATATATATGCTCGTTAGAAATTGAATAATTTATATGTGGGACGACGCCGGTTATAGCTCCCGTTCACTATATAAATCACAGTTCCCATTTGTTATCGATTAGTGGACATTTTTGGGCATTATTTTTACATTAGCACGAGTGATGTTACCTACCTATAATTTAATATAGTGAGTTCTGTTTTGAGTGTATGTATTATGAAGACTATTTTAACAAAACGTAGGTAGGTACTATTAACATCAAGTCAGCTCTGAAGACTTTCAGTGTTATGTAATTATCTATTATATCTATTTAGTCAAAAGTCAAAGCATTTAATCAGTATATGGGCAAATTAAAAATCTGCATTACGCACGTCAATAAAATTAAATAGATCATATCAATAATAATTATTCTAATTATAAAAAAGCACAACTTATTGCTTTGAATTTAAAAAAAAAACAAAGGTAATGAGCCATTCAGCGTTTACCTAAAGGTCGAACGTCAGACATACTTTAAAAATTGTTTGATTCCCCTGATTAATGTAGGGTTGCCGGCTATACTATTACGTGCACCCCCAATGCATGTTTCAGTACTTCAGACAATTTTTATCCAAAAATTGTAAAATAATGAAGCACAAATAAATAAAACGCTAACTAATCGCAGTGCAAATTATATTCCGAATGGAACTGATTGTCCGTCTATTAGCTGCCGTATAATACCGTCGTGATATGCAAGGTGCGACCATACTGCGGCATCCTGCGTGCGCGATCTAGGCGGCGATCAGATAGCGCAGTAGTATTTGTACCGACTAGTTCACACCAAACGCGAATTA